>JALAZF010000259.1:0-4800000 GCA_022829125.1 Lathyrus tuberosus
TTTGAACTTTGAATGATTTATGTATAAAACTTTTCGTGTTGCAGAAATAGAATTGTTGTCGAAGTTGGTTATTGTTCAGTATAATTGTAGCTTTACTAAATATGGAAGAGTAAGTATCTCTATATTCCTTCATAAGTTATTAGATAAATGGTTCCAATTTTTACTGAGTGATATTATTATGCAATGTAATCTTTTAAGTGCGATGATTTACTAAATTCCATAGAGAATTCTAGAATAGAATATTATGTTTTATAGGAATTAGTAGAAGACCTGGGTGTCTGCTCGGGTCCATTAATTTTAATTTGTATATAACTTATTTAGATGCACTCGTAAATATAAATGATAAACGTAATTATATAATGCACAATGATTATATTAAATGAATAGTATATTAAAACAGTAAAAAATAATTGACCATTGCAGTTTCTTCAATCTTGTCCTAATCACAAGCACAATTATAACCATTATTTGAGAAAATACAACCAACTCAATTGAGTTATAAAACTAAACAAATGAATCACTCCAAAAAGAAAAAAAAAAGCTTGAAGAAGTTGCATGAGAAGATGAAGAAAAGAAAATGGTAGTTGAAGTTTAAGACTCTAAATTTCTTCTGCAACAATGTCTGATGCTTTAATCGGTTGAAATGCAATGTTTTTTCTTGTAAAATGAAAATATTTTAAGTCTAATTAGTGCTTTTAGTCGCTTTGTTAATTTTAATCTCCGCTAACACTTAAATTTTGAAATAATATTTTACAGCCATATTTAGAAAATTATAAATAATAACTTAATTAAATTTAAAACTTTTTAACTTGTGGTACAATTTAGAAAGTTCTTATTAAATAAGAATAAAAAATATATTTAACTTTAATATCAAGTAATAATAGAATTGAAATTTAATTAATTAATTAATTCTACACTAAAAAATAAATAATAAGTTTTTGCAATCGACACAGGAACAAGTTTGCAACCATACCCTAAAGTATATATTAAAACTATCGAGGAAAATAAATCACCACAAAAGTACATATTACATGATCATTTGATTGGTAAAACAAACACAATTTATTTATCCCATGCTTGTTAAAAGTATACTATATCATGAATTTTAATTGCATATAAATTGTTTCAATGACAACAACCCATCAAGACTATTTTTCAAGGCAAAATATTTTTTTTTCCCTTATCTTAATTTCGGGTTCATTTTGGTTTCTTAACTTTAAAAAATTCCATATTGGTCTCTTAACTCTTCAAAACGTTTTATATTAATCTTTTTTGTCCTATTAGCGACAAAAAAAAATTCAAAAATCAGTCGCTAAATTCGTAGCTAATTAGACAAAAAGAACTAATTTGAAACATTTTGAAGAGTTAAATGACCAATATAGACCTTTTAAAAGTTAATGAACTAAAATGAATCTTGAAATTAAGATACGGAACTAAAAAAAGTATTAAGCCTTTTTTCAATTACAACAACACATCCATGGCAGTTACAGACACGATTAGGACAAAAAGTAAATTAATAACATTTACACAAATTCCCTTTCTGTATTTTTCCCCAATGTCACAAAATCCAATGCAACTCTACCATTTGAGTATAACCTTTTGCCACTAATCTGGCTTTGTATCTCTCAATAGATCCATCAGCTTTGTGTTTAACATTGTATACCCAACGACACCCAATAGGTATTTTACCACGAGGCAAGTCCACCACAGTCCAAGTTTGATTTTCTGCAAGAGCTTTAAGCTCCACATCCATTGCCTTAACCCAACAATCATGTTTTATGGCTTGTTTAAAGGTATTAGGTTCAGAGGTAGAGGAGATGGCACAACAAAAATTTTTATATGAGGAAGAGCATTTGTCATAGGATATAACAGAAGACAGGGGATAAGGAACTTGTGAGAAATGTAAGGGGGTGGAGATGTACTATCTGTTGCAAGGTAGCAATGATATTCTGCTAAATAACTAGGAGGATTAGAAGTTCTGGTTGATTTCCTGATAGGAGGATCATTAGGGTCATGAGAAGGAATATTATGTTGGTTGTGGTGATTATTGTTGGAAGAAACTGAAGGTCCAGAGGATGTATTGGAGAAAGGTGAGGAAGGATTAATGGTGATAGGACTTGCTGCATTGGAGAAAGGTGAGGAAGGATTAATGGTGATAGGACTTGCTGCAGGTAAGGAGTTGGGAGTAGGACTAGGAAGAGGTTCAGGGCTATTAATGGGATGAGTACTGGCTGCAGGGAAAGGATGTGGTGAAGGACAATTATGAAGGTCATTAGCAGAAGTACTAGGAGTGGGAGTAGCTGGCTGATTTTGTAAGCTAGAAGATGATAGACTGCTATCAAGAAATGTTGATATGTCAGTAGAGTTTTGAGACTGAGAAGACAAGTTATGATCATCATATGTGGCTGTTTGAGTATGAGGATGGTTATGGGAGGATTGGCTAGGATATTGAGAGTGATTGAAAGGGAACACATGTTCATAAAAAATGACATGTCTTGATACAAATATGGTATTATTCTGCAGGTCATACAAAATGTATCCTTTTGTGCCATCTTTAAAACCTAAGAACACAGTTTTTCTGGCCCTTTGGTCAAATTTTGTTTTGTGTGTTTGGTTGGATATAGCATAACTCAAATAGCCAAAGACTTTTAGATGTATTAAAGAGGGAGGTTGATTGTATAAGAGTTCATAGGGACATTTGAGTTTGAGTAATGGAGAGGGTAACCTATTAATGATGTGAATGGCATGTTGTATGCAAAAATTCCACATGTTAAGGGGAAGTTTAGAATGGAAATAGAGGGATCTAGCAACATTTAGGATATGTTGGTGCTTTCTTTCTACCACCCCATTTTGTTGGGGTGTATAAGCACAGGTATTTTGATGAATGATGCCTTTAGACATGAAAAAATCAGAAAGTGTAATGAACTCAGTGCCATTATCTGATCTAAAACATTTTAAGGTTTTGTTAAACTGATTTTCAATGTAGGCCAGAAATTGGATAATGTTTTGTTTTGTTTGATCTTTGGTTTTCAAGAAAACTATCCAAGTGTATCTACTAAAATCATCAACAAGAGTTAAAAAGTATCTATGACCTAACATGGAAATGGTGGAGAAAGGACCCCATATATCAGCATGTAACAATTCAAAAGGTGCCTTAGATGTAGTAACACTATGAGGAAAGGCCAGTTTCTTTTGTTTACTAAAATGACAAGTATCACATGGGAAATTGATACATTTTGAAGATACAAAGGGAAAGAGTTTTGATACATGTTGTAATCCTATATTTGAAATATGACCTAGCCTTACATGTCAAAGGAAAGAATCATTATGTACAGAAGCATTACAAGTATGGTGAGAAGCATCTAGTACATATAGTCCTCTGTGTAGTTTAGTTGTACCAATCATTTCCTTGGAATGATTCTGCAGAATTTGGCACGAGTTATTAGTGAAGTGAACAACACAATCATTGTTTTGAACAAGTTTGGCTATAGATATTAAATTGACATGGAAATGAGGGATGTATAGGACATTTTTAAGGACAAGGATTGGAGAAATGGCAATGCTGCCAGAAATGGAAGTAGTAACATGTGATCCATTAGGTAAACTAACATTGATAGGAACAATGGATTTGTGTGTGATGAAATTAGCTATGTCAAAAGTAATATGATCAGTAGCTCCAGTGTCTAGAATCCAAAAATGAGAATGCTTACCATTATCAGGGTTGGACTGAGAATTCAAGATAAAAGGTGATGTTGAAATAGAATTGGCCTTTGGGTTGGTCTTAGATTGTTGGAGTAATTCAAGGATGTTTTGATATTGCTCTTGAGTGAAACCAAACGTGGGTGAGGTGAGTTGCTTGCTGGGAGATACCTGACCTATTTCAACAGAAGCAACAGATTGATTTGGTGAATTAGAGGAGTTGGTTTTACCTTTGCTTTTGAATCCGGGAGGGTAGCCATGCTTCAAAAAGCACGTTTCAACTGTGTGATTGGTCCTATTGCAATGAGTGCACACTCTATTGGGACCTCTTGCTCCTCCATGACCATCACGTTTACCTTTGAAAGAATTATTACCAGACCTGTTGAAATTGTTGCCAGAAGAACTGTTCACATGCAATGCTGTGGAGTCTTCAGAACTTGTGCTTGCGGAAATCACCGATTGTGAGCTGTTGAGTTCTCTTTCTTGTTGAATAACAAGAGAAAATGTTTTGTCAATATCAGGTAACGACTGCATCATCATGATCTGAGTCTTGGATTGAGCAAACTTTTCATTCAATCCTTTCAAGAACCGTATTACATAATCTTGCTCACGATACTTTTTGACAGAAGCAAGAGCTCCACAAGAACACGGTATGGCACAAGAACAGGTAGTAATGGGACGATAAGCTTCAAGTTCATCCCACATAACCTTCATTTGCGTGAAATAATTGGAAACATCAAGGTTACCTTGGCGGAATTTGTAGAGATCTTCTTGTATATCAGATATGCGAAAAATGTCACCTTGTGAGAAACGAATTTGCAGATTTCTCCACACACCAACAGCAGTATCAATCCATAACACCGACTTTGCAATTGATTCCGATATTGATCGATGCAGCCAAGCTAACACCATGGTGTTGCAGCGAATCCATGGCGCGTAAAGTGTATCTGAAACCTGAGGTTTAGGTAGCGTGCCATCGATGAATCTTTCTTTATTCTTTGAGATTAAAGCTATGTGCATAGATCTAGACCAGGTATGATAATTCTTGTCATCAAGAAGAGGGGTAACGAGCACAAGCGACGGATTTTCATTCGGATGAAGGTAATATGGATTAGAGGAATTGGTAGAGAAATCTGTGAAGCTCTGGAAAGCCATCAATGGAAGAATGAAGAATGAATCGAGAATCAAAAAATGCGGAAGATGCAAGAAAAATTGATTCACAGAAAGAAATCGAAAGAGAAAACGATTGGAAACCTAGAAAATAAAAACAGAAATGAGAGAACAATGGCTACCAGAGCTTTTCAGGCTCTTGATACCATGTTAATGGTGACATGTTCAGCCATGGAAATGAAGAAAAAATGCAGAAGAACTGCAGTAACAGAGAAGAAGAACCAAAAGAGATAGCAGAGCAATTGGATAAGAAAGTATTTCCATTAACCACTCAATGAATTACACTTGGTGTTTATATATACACATGGAAAAGCTCAATAACTAACTAACACTTGTAACTAATTAACTGTACAGAATAGAAAATTAAACTATATGAATATTAACTATTCTAATAATATGTATTGACACCATTTTTCTTCAACACCGTAGCTAGCATATTTCTGCAAAAATTTGAGTAAATATTTAGTGTAGTCTCTGGAGTTGTATAACTGAATCAATCTAATCCTTCAAGTTATCAAAATTATAAATGGCCAGTGAAATTGCAAGACGCCAATCAATTTACTGGGGTTATAATGACATTATGCTGATAATGTCAAGAGTTGAAACTAAGTATATAACAATGTCAGACATGCATTTGACAGTAACTTTAGTTGGCGCTCCTTTGCAATGCTAACCATATCAATTGCATCTTTATTTATATTCTTAATTCATCAGATGTTTAGTTACTCCAATAATCATTTTATGTAAGAAACAATATGGTAAAAGTGTGATGCATTAAGAAAGTTGATGTATAAGATGAAAGTGAATAATGAAAAAGGATAATTAAATAACAAAAGTAGATGAAAACAAAATGTGAAATTCTAGTTGACATTATGTTTCTTCTTCACTCTCTCTTCAATGGCGAAAGAATTTGTGATTACCAAACAATAATTACTATAGTAGCCTTAAATATGCATAGGTTTAAATATTTAATTTTTGAAGGCAATATATTGATCAAGTACTGCATATTTCTACGCAATGCTCAAAGGGTGGCTACATAAGTCATATTCCATTTTTGTTATTTTAACAACAAAGATCTGCATAATAAAATCAAATTTTCATGAGTAAGAATGATCTCTCTATCATGATAAAACATAATTGATACTATCATGACAAAAATCATTGTACGCGATAAAGGCAGACTTGTCGATCACATCACCCCCTTTGATTAATATGGAGAAAAGGAATAGAAAACACTTGTTTTAGTTATGAAACCCTTTGATGATCAACAATAGTTGAATGACCATCAAGGACAAGCTCGACAAGGACAACTCAAGCCGCGAAACCATTGAGAATAAACCAACAACTAATTCTTGTCTCTACATAACACCCATTCCTCAATACTCTCTTATGATTCACACTCCATTGTCATAAACTTTTAAATCCAGCCAAAAACTCTTAAACTTTTCAACTTAAAAACTCAAACTTTGAACCCAAACAAAAATTAAAGCATAACTTGAATGACAGAGAAGGGAATTAGCACTTGTTGTCGATAGCCTCGATTGGTGCTTGTTGAAAAAAACGGTGACGGAGTGAGGTTCTCAGATATGTAATCAATTATGAAAGCTAGAAAAAATGGATTGTCGACAATATCAAATGAAAATAAAAACTAAACCAAGTAATCATAGACCTCAGAAGTCAAAAGTGGTATTGTTTGTTCTCACACATGCATATATAATTCTTAAAAAAAAAAGACTACATGATAATATTTTGAGTATAGACATGTAAACTTTTTGTTCCAAATTTAGCGATATTTTTTCATGTTCCCTTCCTTATGCTTTTAAAATGGCAAACTTTTTGTACTATGGATAACAAACTCATCTTAAAAAATCAGAAGAAAAAAAACACAAAATATAGACATTCGTCAAGTATTAGAAAATTAGTCATATAAAATCATGTAAGTGACTAACACAAAACTAATAACTATGAAGTACATAAACATTTTATCAAACACCAAAAACACAAACTCATCTTAAAAAATCAGAAGACAAAACACAAAATATAGGCATTCGTCAAATATTAGAAAATCTACTATAAAGCAATTGAAAATAAGTTCATTGATTTTCCATTTCTGCCCTTTCCCCATAATTTTTTCCCCAGCACAAAGGTTAAATTGGTAACTAGACAAATCACCATAACTCAATGCTTCCTTTTCACAAGAGAGTGCCATGTGCTTACTTCTCATTGGTCCGAAAATTTAAAATTACTACTCCCTCCAAACAAACCCTTAATCTCTCTCCATTCTCTCTTTCTCCACGATTTCTCCACCCACCACCACCTGTAACCCGTGAATGTTGTCCTCGCCCCCTTTCTCCACCAACCACCACCACCAATTGATCTCAATTTTCCTCTTCAAACCCTAAACCGTGAATCATTCTCTCTCTCATTTCTCTCACGATTTTAATTTGAAATTTCTATCTCCCTCTCTCTCTCTCTCTCTCGCACGGGTATCTCCCTCTCTCTCTCTCTCTCTCTCGCACGAGTATCTTTCATCCTCTCTCTCACCTGTTAAACCCTAGCACCGATCTATTTACGTTTCTTGTCGACAAGCAGAAGCCTAAACCTACCAAGCTCAGGTTACCTTTAATCATGAATCTCTCTTTTTCTTATTCATATGTTTAGGGTTTGAGAGATTTTGTGCTTTGAAATCATCGTTTAGTTCTTATTTAGATGTTTTGTAATATAGCAGTATAATAACACTCATGTTTTTTTATTCATCTTCCAATGCTATTCACATATAGCGCTGCATCGCCGAAACTCACAGTAGAACCTTCACTCTACTTGTCAAGAGCTGCTAGCATTGTGATGTTGGTTGCATATTTTGCTTACTTGATCTTTCAACTATGGACACATCAGCAATTATTTGAAGCGGAAGATGTATGTTTTCTTAATTGAACTGAATGTGAAAATGTTGAATGATTGTTGCCATTGTAATTTGTTATGCACGTTGTTGAACAGGAAGGAGAGGGTGAGAACAATGAAGCGGAAGAAGAGGCTGTGATTGGATTTTGGAGTGGATTTGCTTGGTTGGCTGGAATGATTGTGTTCATTGCTATGTTGTCTGAATATGTGGTGGATACAATTGAGGTAACTATGGACTACGAATGAACATTGAATTAGGCTCACAATTATGCAGGTTTGTCTTTTTAATTACTGTGATTTTAAAAAGTTTTAATTTCCAATGCAAATGATTACTTTGACCTTTAGGTTTCAATGACAATTTAATAAAACGTCATTGATAGGTTTCAATGACAAATTATTACTGACATTGCCTTTTGAATTAAGCAAACAATTAATGACCCAAGTCCACTAAAAAGTTGTAGATTACCAATGTAATGAGAATATCAATAGTCATATTACACATTATAAAGTCCTGTTATCTCTTTGTTGTATCACACAACCATCACCATAGGATAGGGGAAAAAAACAATGAATTCAAATAACGTTGTCCTGCATGAATCTGAGGCATATGAACAACAACCTCAACACGTCCAACGAGTTCCCCAGGTAATCCCTGTGGTTGACGAGGTCCAACAAATACAACATGTTCAACAAGAAGTACTCTTCCAGGCCGAGGAAGCTGAGGAGGCACAAGAAGCTGCTGCACTGCATAGAAGACAAGCCAGGAGACGATTGAGAAGGGTAAGAAGAAAGGCGTTGCGAAGAAGACAGGCCAGGATGCGTTTTTTAGATTCAGATGATGAGGATGAGGCACCTTTTACCTGGAGCAACTTTATGAGGGCTAGGGGTTTTAGATTTGATCTTTAATATTTTACATTTTCATCTAGGGCTGTTATGAAATTATGATCAAGTATTTAATTATTGTTAGTATCGACTTCACGTTATGTGCTTTTTGGAACCATTTTGCTACATTTTATGCATTTTGTTATTTAGATTGAATTTAGCATTTTAATATGACTTGTATCTTATAGTTCATGTGGGGTCTTAATCTTTATAAAAGTCGGAAACTCACTTCTTCACAGGTACTGTTATTTATTATCATACATGTTTTGTTAGAATACTGTTCTATATATTGTTCTGTTGCTGTTTTGTATTATTATTTAATATATTTATGGCTCTGTTCCTTTTTGCAGGTTTTAGCAACATTTACATTGGCTTTGGTACATACATTAGGGAACCTTTTCACTAATATGAACCTTGCTATGATGCTATGAATTTTATGCTGCTGCAGATGTTATTTGTTGGTTGGCTGTGACGAAAGAAATTCTTCTGAGCCCTGAATGTTGCTGTGAAATTCCTCTCATTCCTGTTGTCCCTTCTGATATAGTGTCCCTTTTACATCTCATGGCATTGAATTGGGACAAACGTCTCGATCTGCCATTTGTTGGTGGTTGATGATGAGTTGGAATAAATTCCAGTATGAAACCTAAAATCCTGAACTCTTAGCATCTTGCCGCTTATTTGTTGTTTAATGTCGTTGAATTGATATGCATTCTGCTAATAACAACTTGGTTTGATTTTACCTAACCATTTGTTATAGTAGAAATAGAGTTTGTTGTCGTTGTTGCACGGGACACTTTCATCGTATTCCATGTGCTGCAAACTACATTCGTATCGAAGAATGTTTTTCTTGCATACCGAACAGTTTGCAATTTGTTTTTGAACTGCTCTGATAAACATATGCATGGTGATCGGTTTGTGTGACACCTAAGGGGTTCCTATGCTGCTCTGACATTTATGATGCTGCAGATGTTATTAGTTGTTTTGCTGTGATGAAAATAAATCTTCTGAGCGCTG
Source organism: Lathyrus tuberosus (assembly GCA_022829125.1). Lineage (NCBI taxonomy): Eukaryota > Viridiplantae > Streptophyta > Magnoliopsida > Fabales > Fabaceae > Lathyrus > Lathyrus tuberosus. Next base: position 9,667 of record JALAZF010000259.1, read on the forward strand.
AATGTTGCTGTGAAAATCCTCTCCTTCCTGCTGTTCCTTCGGATATACTTTCCCTTTTACATCTCGTGGCATTGAATTGAGACAATCGTCTTGATCTGTCTTTTGTTGGTGGTTGATGATGACTTGGAATAAATTCCAGGCTGAAACCTAATTTCCTAAACTCTTACTATCTTCTTCTTTTCTAACACTACTTTATTCTTATAACAAAAATTCTGCAGGTCATCCATGAAAACCAAATGCTGCATATCCAGGCAACCTACCTCATTAGCCATCCAAGACCTATTCCTGAGTTCATGTGCTTCAAAGAAAATTAATTTGTTTACTTTCATTTGTTTCAGGTATCCCAGGAGGAAAACCTTTCCCGAACGCAATGACACTGTAGCGAGCGATTTTGGACGTGGTTCTTAAGCACTGGTCGCTCTCTGCGGTTGAGTTAACTACAGGTCGATTCATTTTTTATCCTATTGTAAGCTGACTAAGGAAGGGAAATAGATGTCTCCAATTAACCCTGCTTGCATACTGAGTTTAAACAGCGGTCTGTTAAGTTACGAATGCTACAATGTGGGGGGCCTTTGTACTGGTTATTTGTATTTTCGCCAATACGGGTTTTCTTTCTTTTATCTAGGAAAAGGGTTTCTGACAGGGAATAAGGATCTGGATGTTTTTTGAATTACTGCTTTTGAGTGATGGGATTTGGGTTTTTTGTTGATTGTGCTCGCTAAGATCTTTTCTTTCGATCTTATGCCTACGTATTCCCGTTTACTGAAACAGGGAAATCAGAGTGTTCGTAGTTCCTCCTATTCTATGGGAGGAAATGGTTTTTGGTGTCTTGTTCAAAGCCCAAGACGTGAAGCGAAAAGGTTGTTTGTATCTTGTTCAAAGCCCAAGATATGAAGCGAAAGGTCGACTTTAGAGAGAGTTTGTCATCTCTAAAGAAGGGAGAAGGAGAATTACTTTAACTAGGATACGCGGATCCGAGCAATGCCATAATTTCCGAAGAAGGGGTTTTAACCTGAAGGAGAAGACTTTAACTCAGTATAGAGCAACGCCATCTTTCCTTAGGAATTCCTCATGCTAAAAGAAGGACAGTGGCATGGATGTAGATGATCCAGAGGCTTACCGCTTACAGCGATTAGATGAAAGGGAAGGAGTTGTTGATGTTTGTGTACTGTGAACGAGGCACAGGTTTGATGCTAAAAGGTTGATTGGATCAACCAGTGGTTTTCTTATACAAAGCCTAAGAGGAGGCTAATTTCCGCTAGGGAAAATCATTATACAAAGCCTAAGAGGAGGCTATTTTGTGTCTCGTACAAAGCCCGAGAGAGAGGCTAAAAGGGTTTGACTCAACAAGAGAATCTTTTATACTCAACAAGAGAGTGTTTTTGTATCTCGTATGAAGCCCGAGATGGAGGTTGTTGCTTGTTTGGCTCAATAAGAACCTTTTTGTATCTCGTATAAAGCCCGAGATGGAGGCGAAAAGGTTTTGACTCTACATGAGAATCTTTGTATCTCGTATAAAGCCCGAGAGAGAGGCTAAAAGGTTTGTTCCGCTGGGGAGAATCATTGTACAAAGCCCAAGAGGAGGCTAGCTGCTGGTGACTGTTTTAGTTAAGTGACAGGTCCAGTATACTGATTTTGAAAGAGAAAATCAGTTCTTATATGAGCAACACTGTACTCATGGGTTTAACCTGAGGATCGGGATTGTTCCCTGTTCTTTAAGGAAACGGGGAAATCCGAAGGGTATTGAGACTGTCCGAGTCTACGGGTTTCTTCCTATCTAACGAAGGGTGGTTGAGAATGTCTTTGAGACTCAAGGAAGATAGACTGTCCAAGTCTAGAGTTTTGTCTTTTGTACTATGTTTTGAGAAACAGTAGTAGACTCTGGAAAGGACTGATCTAGGAAGATTACTAAGTTCTGTTCCTATACCTCTAGGAGGTCGTCGGGACAATTTGTACGAAGCCCAAGAGGAGGCTGGAAACTTTTAGGAAGCCGACGGTCCTTGTACGAAGCCCAATAGAGGCTATCATTCCCGGAGGAAGAGATCATTATATGAAGCCTAAGAGGAGGCTGTCAATACTTCTAAGAAGCCGACGGGTCCTTGTACTAAGCCCAAGAGGAGGCGGGGTTGCTTATAGGAAGCCTGAGGGTCCTTGTATAATGCCCAAGAGAAGGCCGATGCTTTTAAGAAGCCCGTGGGTCCCCAAACCCCGAGAAATTCAAGGCAATGCTATTCACCGAGAATAGATCAAAGTCAGGAAAGTCCGAGAATTTGGAAGAAACTCAAAGATGCCATTCACAGAGAATACATTCATCTTTGGGAGTAGAGTTTCTTGATGATTCCTAAGGAGGACAACCGAAGAGAAGACTGTATCTGGTGCTCCTATTGGGGATCTAGGTGTCTATTTCTACGAATAAATGAGACGGCGTCACCTAGTTCTAGACGTAGTTGCCGGGGAAACTCTAATATCTATACTATTATTACACAGTTGATATGAGTTTATGAAAGGAGACTTACAGTGAGCAGCCCCACAAAACAGTTATATGATATGAAAATAGTAAATGAAAGCGGATAAACACTTACCCGGTTGTAGAGCTTTCATGCTGTTTGGTTAGTTGTTCAACAAAGAAAGATTGAAAACAACAGTATATTCAAAATCAAAGGAGAAAGTGCTTTGAAAAAGAAAGATTTGGGGCTTACAGCTCAAGGAGAGGCCCAAAAAGGTTTAAAGAAAAAGAGTGGGGCTTATAACACGAGGGTAGGCCCAGTTGACTTTTCGTTTAAAATGGCGATCGCGCCGAGGTTTTCTTTTAACGCAGAGGGACTTATACAATAAGTGAGACCCAAAAAGTTTTTCTTAAAAGGGGGTTGGGTCTTACACTCTGATAGAGGCCCAAAAAGTTTTTGAATGAGTCTTATAGCTCGAGGAGAGGCCCAGATGGTTTTTAAAAAGGCGACGATCGCGCCGTTTGTTTTTTGACGGTATCGAGACTTATACAATAAGTGAGGCCCAAAAATGATTTGGTCAAAAAAAGGATTGGGTCTTACACTCTATTAGAGGCCCAAAGTGTTTTGAAAATGATTTATGAGGTTTGAATTAATCCAAAACCCTAATTTGTTTTCAAAATGTATTTAATTGAATAAAAATTCAATTAAAATGATCAAAAATTGTTTAACACGTGGAAAACAAATTGTGATCTTGGATTAATGCTTCAAAAATTAAGTATTGACCTACAAAATAATTAGAAAGCATTAAAAGTTGCAAAATCAATGTGGAAAAAATATTTCAAATGTTAAAAACAATTAAAACATTAATTCTTTGCAAAAATATCAATTATATAAAATAAATAATATTTTTGGGATTTTTTGGTAAAATAAAATATTTTAACATTTTTGTGAATTATTACAAAAAGAACCAATCAAAAATGATAAAAATTGAAGGAGTTATTAATTTTTCAAATTATTAAAAATAATAGTATGAAAAATAATAAAATAAACAAGTGATAAAAAGAAGTCTGGGGCGAGGGGGATTCGAACCCCAGACCTCTCGCTTGCTAATACACACAAAACCAGCTGATGAACCGCTGGGGCGCAATGCCAATTCATTAAATATATGGCAAGTGAAAATTATATAGATAACTTGGTTAGTTTTCTGAAAATGGCGCCATGGCCATCTTCTTCCCCGATCTCGTGCATGAAGCACCTTATCTCACTCATCTCTCAACCATTCAACATGATTCAAACACCAAACTCGTGCGTTTTTTCACAAGGAACAAGATGGCAATACCCAATTTTATTCATTTTCAGTGTAGAGTGAAATAATCATGATGAACACAGATGAACCCTAATTTGCAAAAGCAATCGTGCAGGCATGGTCATGAGGTTTATGATCAAATTTATTGAGGCAAAACAATCAACACATTATGGTAATCAAATGGCAAAATTATCATGCGAGGAAATATGCATGGATCATGGAGTTTGAGTTTGAAGCTCACCTTGATGCAAGCTGAAATGGAACTTTGCCCAGATGGTGTTCTAGTCGTGAATTGATGATCCCTACAGCTTCAATGGATGTTATGGAGTGTGTTGCAAGCTTTGGAACACTTTGAAATTCTCTGGATCAAGCTGGAGACCTCCACCTGCAAAATTGAAGCATAATGGCTTGGTTGAAGAGTGATTTTGAGCTGGGAGTGTTACAGATGGTGTTTAAGCACTTGGACACCTCAAATACATCATATGTGATGTGTTTGAGCAACTGGAATTGATTGCTTATGGCTGCAACTCAAAACCCGATAGTGGTTACTCAAAAACAAGAAAACATGAAGTTCAAGAAAGAATGAGAGAAAGCAGTGCTGTAACTGGCTTTGGTGTGAGTTGAATGATCCATTGAGACCTCTATTTATAGGTGATCAACTCTTGTCTTGGAGGAATAGTGAATGGCAGCTGGATCAGATCACATTTGCATGGATTGGCTTGGTATAAATGCCTCTTGAACTAGGCATGACAGCTGCTCCAAATAGATCAGCTATGCCTTGACTGAAATCACATTCTTCAGATGTTTTTAATGTTGTTTAATCAGAGAACTTGACTGAGGAGAGTGAGAATCTTGACAATGCACTATTCCACATAAATGCATTTTGAATTGAAGGCAAAATGTGCCAAAGTGGATGAATTTCAAGTTGGAAGGTTCTTTGGCTTTTTGACTCAGATTTATCAGTTGGATTAGATGCAATGTGATTGGTTTGAACACAAGTGGCATGCTGATCCTCAGTTTGTGGTTCAAAATCGTGTGTGGCAAGCAAACATGCAAACTGATTTTTCCAAAACAGCTTGCAGCAGCATGACTTTGGGCATGGATTTCTCATGGCTCAAGTTGATTCAATTCATGCTGTTAAGCTCTTTGGATTCTTGGCAACATATGCAACAACATTGATGTTTAACTTTGGGACTGATTCAACTTGCATCTATGTGCAAAAATCCCACAAGTTTTGGTGTTTCAACAAAATCTGTCTTGGACAGAATTTTTTCTAAGTGTTGGAAAATGGTGTACTTTCACATTTTCAGCCATTTTGGCTCACTCATAGCTCAAAATCTATAATGAATTGGAGTTAGGCTTAGTTGAATTTTTTGTAGAGGGTAATGAGATCTACAAATCAAGCCTTGGATGAAAAAAATTGGCCTTGTGGTTTAGGTGTTATGGTCCTCCAAAGTTGGTACCCTAGCCACTTTAATTTTTAACTTAGAAAAAATTCTAAGTTTTTATGGTTACCCCTTTTACAAGTTATCTCACTTTCTTTGGTTTTTCTTGATGAATGATGATTCAAATCATACATTAACATCATTTTAGGGTTAAAAAACCATTTTGGTGAAAAATCTCAAAAAGTCAAAGTTGACTTTTTATCAGATGAATTCCAAACTGTGCAATTCTTCAGGAAATCATGTCCTTGACCTAAATCAAACTTGATGGACATGTTCCATGGGTGTCATAGGGTATATTCATTCATGTATTAGGGTTTGGGAGCATGTCCAGGTCAAAAGTCAAAGTTACAGTTGACTTTCCTCACGAAACCCTAATTGTGGTGCAAATGAAAATGAAACTTGTTGCTCAAGCTTCTTGGATCAATCCATTGTGGAAAATGGATCAATGTGGTATATTAGAGACCCTCAAATCATGTCTTGAGGTCTTAGCTCATGATTTTCCCCAAAAGTCAACTTAGGGGTGAATTAGGTCAAGAAACCCTAATTCCTGATTTTTGATGTATGCATCCCTTGAGGCAAAATTGACTTGATGCATGGGTTCATGAGGTTCCATGGAGTATATTAGGTTATGTTTTGGATCAATGGCTTGTGCCCAGATGAAAAATTTCATCTGGAGGCCCTGGGCGATCAAAACCCTAATTTGGTGACACTGTCGATCTGGAGGCTTGATCCACCTAGAAGGGAGCAGCTTTGTGCTTAATCCTTGAAGTGGGAGTCCTTTTGATCCATTGTGGATGTTTGAGAGGTTAGACAAGTTGAAGATCAAGTCATTCCTTGATTGATCCTTTGTCTAAAGCTCAGAGAGGGCTTGAAACCCTAGTTCTGATTGCAGTCAATGCTCAACAATTCCTTGAGGAGATTGATGAGGCATGATGGTTCATCCATATTGTGATGATGATTTGCACAATGATGGGAAATCTTAGTGGTCAAAATTTGGGGTATTACAGATGCCCCTATTTAATCTTCTTGGACCTGAAGGTGTGAATGACGAAGGTATTCGAGCATTCGGGGTGCAGGAGGATTAAATATCAAAATATCCGAAATTTTGATGGCTATGAATGGCAGCTTGCGCATTCATCTTCTTTTGCTAAGCACTGATACTTAGAAAAGGTAAACTTCCCCTCGATCCTGGCTTCCAACCAAGGAACTGGTCTCAGTCTCTGATTTAAACTTCCCCTCGATCCTGGTTTCCTACCAAGGAACTGGTCTTAGTTTCTGAAATAAACTTCCCCTCGATCCTGGTTTCCTACCAAGAAACTGATCTCAGTCTCTGAAATAAACTTCCCCTCGATCCTGGTTTCCAACCAAGGAACTGGTCTTAGTTTCTGAAATAAACTTCCCCTCGATCCTGGTTTCCAACCAAGGAACTGGTCTTAGTTTCTTTTGTCAATAAACTTTATTGACAAGGGACGCTATTCGTAGCGGTTTTCCTCAAACTTCTCACCGAATTTTCCTGGAGAGATGCCATTTGACAGACAAAGTTTCGACGTCAGATCCGTTGGGGAACCCAACGTCTGAGTTGTAGAGTTGCACAAACTTCTCTGTTGGAGACGCCATTTGTCGATTCTACTGGGGAAAGCGAGTCTCTTGAGAAACTGCTTCGCTTGGGGATATGCATCATACTTTTCTTGGGATCTTCCCAGAGAAATGCCATATGATGGGATCCAATTTTGAGGTGCTGATGACCTTTTCATCAGCGGCTTTTCGGAGAAACACTGATGTACTGCCGAATCTCCGTTTAAGAGGCTTTCTCTGGGGATTTTCCTTAATCCGGGAAAGCAAGGATATCATCTTCAGTGGCGAAGAGTGACATCTGTTGAAGGTTCTCTAGTCATTCAGAGGTTCAAGTTATCAAAGTGGTCGAGTGCCGACTCTGATCTTAGAGATACACTGGAAACGAGATTGTTCAGACGCAGCAATTCCTGACGAGGACAAAGGCTGACAACTCGATTGAGAGGAAGGTTATCACGGCAGGATAAGACCGACTCAAATGATAGTGATGCAATATGAAATGCGAATGCAAATCAAATGCACGATGTATGTATGTATATGCTGACAAAACAGACGCGACATACAGAGTAAAAGATGAACACGACTGAATACTCGGCCATCGCGGGGCGAAGAAGTACCGTTGGTTCAAAATAGCAATTCCACCTTGCTTAGGAGAGATAGTCCCTGTTGGGAGCTATGTTGATCGGGCTTAGGAGATGAGAACTCGGCCGAAGGTATCAGATGGGAAAACCGCATCTGATACAGTTGATCCTTCATTCAGGCGCACTGGCTTAGAAGGAGTACTTTGATTCTGCACTTCGAAGTTCGCTTACTTCTGGAGAAGCGATCGGTGTTCTTCTGATGTTCAACAGTCAAAAGAAATTGCCATCTTTAATTTAAAAGCAGAAAAAGTTTTAACAAGTAAATTCATTTTGTTTCATTTCAAGAATCGCTGATTAAGTTTAAACAACGTCGTTCTGTAAAGCTAAAACAAGTAAGAATTACAAACAAAAGCACAAGGGCTCAAATTTTATTGATAAGATGGAGATCAGCCAAACGCGTGATTCCAAAGAGTATTTACAAAGTTTGAAAATGGTAATTTACAGGGAAAAGGGCTACGTTGAAACATAACGACCACTATCCTTCTACCAACTTTGAATTCTGGGGATCCTGAGCTTCCGTCGAAGATGACCGTTGTCTGGAGTTTTCCTCCGATGGGTAATGTAACTGCTGCTAAGGGACTTGCCTCTGTTGAACATAGTTACTTGCCATTATCCCTAACTTTTGCCTGGATTGTACTATGATGTTTCCAATCCACCAGGATGATTTTTTTTCATGTCTCTAACTTTTGCCTGGACCGCCCTTTCGGGTTTTCAATCCACCGAGACGTTTTTTTTTTAGTTTAGGCGAAGTATTTCTTGACTACATCAACATTCGTGGGGTAGGCAAATTCCTCTCCGTCCATGGTTGCAAGTCTCAAGGCACAGCCTGAGAAAGCTTTCGTGACCACATAGGGGCCATCGTAATTCGGAATCCATTTGCCTCGCGAATCAGAGAGAAATGATTGTATCTTCTTGAGCACGAGGTCTCCTTTCCTGAAGATGCATGGTCTGACCTTTTTGTCAAACGCCTTTTTCATTCTTTGCTGATACAACTGACCATGGCATAGTGCCGTTATTTGCTTCTCTTCGATCAGGTTCAATTCGTCGTGTCGACTTTGACACCACTCAGCTTCGGTGAGCTTAGCTTCCATCAATACTCGGATTGATGGGATCTCTACTTCTATGGGGAGCATTGCTTCCATGCCATACACTAGAGAGAAAGGGGTAGCCCCTGTTGAAGTGCAAACAGATGTACGATAACCGTGAAGGGCAAAGGGTAGCATCTCGTGCCAGTCTTTGTAGGTTACAACCATCTTTTGAACGATCTTCTTGATGTTCTTGTTAGCCGCTTCTACCGCTCCGTTCATCTTGGGTCGGTAGGGAGATGAGTTATGGTGTTCAATCTTGAACTCTGCGCACAACTCTTTCATCATCTTATTGTTCAAGTTAGATCCATTATCCGTAATGATCTGGCTCGGAACACCATAACGGCAGATGATATTGTTTTTGATAAATCGGACCACCACTTGTCGGGTAACATTAGCATACGACGCTGCTTCGACCCACTTGGTGAAATAGTCAATGGCTACCAGAATGAACCGATGTCCGTTTGAAGCCTTAGGTTCAATCAAGCCAATCATGTCGATTCCCCATATGGAAAAAGGCCATGGGGAAGAAAGAACTTTGAGATGCGTTGGCGGTACATGAATTTTGTCGGAGTATATCTGACACTTGTGACACCTCCTCATGTACTTGTAGCAGTCGAATTCCATGGTCAACCAATAGTACCCGGCTCTGGGAATTTTTCTCGCCATTGTGTGTCCGCTGGCATGAGTGCCAAAGGATCCTTCATGAATTTCTTTCATAAGCGTGTCTGCTTCTGGTCTGTCGACGCATCGGAGCAAGACCATGTCAAAATTCCTCTTATAAAGAGTGACACATCTCAAGAAGAAGCTTCCAGCTAGCCTTCTGAGGGTTTTCCTGTCCTTTCTGAGTGCCTCAGGTGGGTACTCTTGTTTCTGAAGGAAGCATTTGATATCATGATACCAAGGTTTGTCGTCTATGACTGCTTCAATCGAGAAGATGTAGGCGGGCCGTTCAAGGCGCATTACGTCAATCTTAGGTAGGTCATTCCATCGACCTACGCTAATCATGGAAGAAAGAGTGGCTAAAGCATCATCCATGTGATTCTCACCACGAGGGATGTGATGAAAGTCAACTCTGTTGAAGAAGGGTAACAACCTTATTGCATAGTCTTTGTAAGGAATCAATCCTGATTGGTATGTGTTCCAATCTCCTGTTATCTGATTGATAACCAGGGCTGAATCACCGTATACGTCCAAGTTTTTGATCCTTAAATCAATCGCTTCTTCAAGACCCATGATACAAGCTTCGTATTCGGCCTCGTTGTTCGTACATTTGAACATAAGTCTGGCAGTGAAAGGAATATGTGTACCCTGAGGGGTAACAATGATTGCCCCAATTCCATTTCCGTAATGATTAACTGCTCCGTCAAAGATAAGTCCCCATTGGGAACCTGGTTCTGGCCCTTCATTGGGTAACGGTTCATCGCAATCTTTCATTCTTAGATACATGACATCTTCGTCTGGGAAGTCAAACCCGATTGATTCCCGATCGTCAATCGGTTGATGAGCCAAATGATCGGCTAAAATACTTCCTTTAATGGCTTTTTGAGCGTGGTACTCTATGTCATATTCTGATAGTAACATCTGCCAACGGGCAATCCTTCCCGTGAGAGCAGGTTTTTCGAAGACGTACTTGATTGGATCCATCTCGGAGACCAACCAAGTAGTATGACGAATCATATATTGGCGAAGACGTTTGGCTGCCCAAGCCAAAGCGCAACAAGTTTTCTCAATCATCGTGTACCGAGTTTCACAGTCGGTAAACTTCTTGCTCAGATAGTAAATGGCAGACTCTTTCCTTTTGGTTTCGTCTTGTTGGCCAAGTACACATCCCATTGAGTCCTCAAGGACTGTGAGATAAATGATCAGTGGTCTTCCTTCCACTGGAGGTGATAGAATCGGTGGATTCAAAAGATATTCCTTAATACTGTCGAAAGCGGTTTGGCAGTCTTCTGACCAAACGCAATCCTGGTTCTTTTTCAGTAATTTGAAAATCGGCGCCCTGGTGGTTGTCATAAGGAATATGAATCTGGAGATGTAGTTCAAACGTCCCAGAAATCCTCTGACTTGTTTTTCAGTTTTCGGAGAAGGCATTTCTTGAATGGCCTTGACCTTATCAGGATCAACTTCAATTCCTTTCTGGCTGACGATGAACCCTAGTAGTTTCCCTGAACGGACACCAAAGGTGCACTTGTTGGGATTCAAGCGGAGCTTGAATTTTCTTAAACGTTCGAACAATTTTGACAGATGTTCAACGTGCTCATCCTCTGTTTTTGATTTTGCAATCAAATCATCGACATATACCTCGATTTCCTTGTGTATCATGTCATGAAACAGAATAGTCATGGCCCTTTGATAGGTTGCCCCGACATTCTTCAAACCGAACGGCATTACCTTGTAGCAAAAGGTACCCCATGGGGTAATGAACGAAGTTTTCTCCATGTCTTTCGGTGCCATTTTGATCTGGTTATAGCCCGAGAATCCATCCATGAAGGAGAAGATTTTGAACTTTGCCGTGCTGTCTACCAGCATGTCAATGTGTGGTAAAGGAAAGTCGTCCTTTGGACTTGCCTTGTTCATATCTCTGTAATCGACACACATTCTGACCTTTCCGTCCTTTTTAGGAACAGGTACGATGTTGGCTAACCATTGAGGATATTCAGATGTAGCGAGGAAACCCGCGTCAATCTGTTTCTGTACCTCCTCCTTGATTTTGATGGCCATGTCCGGGTGAGTGCGTCTCAACCTTTGCTTTACTGGCGGACATTCCAATCTCAATGGTAAGTGATGTTCCACGATGCTGGTATCCAACCCAGGCATGTCCTGATAGGACCAAGCAAACACATCGGGAAATTCTCTGAGAAGCTTTATCAAACCTTCTCTGGCAGTTGGACAGAGCAGTGCCCCAATCCTGATTTCTTTTCTCTCTTTCTCTGAACCCAAGTTTACCGTTTCCAACGGCTGTTTGTGAGGTTCAATGGACCTTTCCTCTTGTCTGAGTAGTCGGGAGATCTCTTCTGGAATTTTGTTGTCAACTTCTTCTTCAGCCCCAAATACCGGGAACTCAAAGTCGGGAGAAGGCATCAGATCATATGTTTCAACGGGGTGTAAAACAAGCAATCTGCATGACGGTATGATTCGTGTTTAGAAGAGATAGAGAAAATGCAAGTGTGTGCAGTGTTTTGATTTTACTGCTTGTTTTTATTATCGAATGTTTTTTAGGATTACCATTTTCTGAAAAAGCAAAAAGAGAAAACAGCAATAAATGTGGAAATTACAGAACGACGTTATTTTATTAATGAACAAGTCGGCTCTTGAAACTACAGCCCTATAAAACAAAACTCAGTCGCTTCGGGCAAAGCGAAGAGGGAAATTTATAGAAAGCGAGCCCTATCAAAACATCCGTTTCACCTGGGCAGGGTGAAAGGCTTAAAGATGGCAATTACTTTGAATGATGAACGACCTTCGGAACCTCGACAGCAACCCACTGGCGGCGAACTCCTCGGTGAATCACAAAGTCTGGCACCTTCCTTGATTTGTCTTCAGAAATGACGCTGATTTCTGGTGGAGCAGGATCGTTGGAATTTGTCTCCCAGGCAGAATTGTCATAGGAGGATTCCTCTGTTGTATTTTGCATAGCATTTGTACTCTTAGCACTATCTCCCCATCCAGTTGGCTGGGTATCTTCGAGCCTAATACGAGAGCTTTCGGGAGTGGTGTACTTGACCATATAGTCGAATTTTCCACTTGGTTCTCCCAAGGTGTCCCGAACTTCTTTGGAACTGGAGGAGTCATCTCTCTCGATGACGTTGACCTCGGGAAAGGCATAGTTGATGAATTCAAGTCCTGCAAACGTTGCGAATTCATCGTCATGTTGAGTAATTTATGGATGACCTGAGTGTTAATCCCATGACATGGCGGGGACACAGGTATTCTGTTCAATGACGGTCAGCTGATTTTCGTTGTTCGGCTGACTCTCTTGCCCCAAGTCTCCTGGATAAGGTTGCCACATTGGCAGACCATCCATTGGGCCGTAGTAGGTAGAGTTAAAGTTGTCTTTCATCAGAGTGTCTTCCTCTAATGAATTTGGTGGAGCACGACATCCTTCCGGATCACAATCTCCGTAGATCATCTCGATGTCTGATCTGGGTATAAATCTCGGACTCTGTGCGGGATAGCAAAATGGAATTTGCGTTTCGTCCTTCGACACATAACCGTCCTGGTTAAGATAAGAATTCCAATCCTCATCTATGTCCAAGGGATCCTCTTCATTGATAGCATGGACTACTTGAGTCACTGGTTGGAGGAAACCTCCACTATGGAAGAAGTTTTGAATGGGATGAAGACTTTCATCACCAACAGCTGTCTGGGTGCAGGTTGAAGAAAAACCAAGACCCCTCTTTGTTTTATTGTCGATAGGAATAACAAGCTGTCCCCATCCTTTTGTATCGGTACTCTCGACCGCTTTGATAGCATCCTTGTATGAGGAAATCGACGTTCCTCCTCCGGATTGATTGTTCTTGCTCACCGATAGTGCTTGGAACTGCGTTCTAATAACCTCTTCAGGTTCTATACCAGCAGATGATGACAAGCTACTCATGAGCAAAGCCTGTTCCCCACAGACTGTGACAAGTTGATCGTTCTTGATGAACTTTAGCTTTTGGTGGAGAGTTGAAGTAACCACTTCAGCCTGATGTATCCAAGGTCTTTCTAATAAACAACTGTACGTTGCCAGGATGTCCATGACCTGGAAAGTGACTTGAAAAATGTGAGGACCAATAGTTATGGGAAGATCAACTTCGCCGATAACCGTTTTTCTGGATCCGTCAAATGCTTTGACGACGACCTCACTGACTCTCATCGGAGGGCCTTTGAATGATAATTGCATCAAAGTAGACTTCGGCATAACATTCAGGGCTGACCCTGTGTCTACCAGTACGCTGGCTAAAGCATCGTCCTGGCAGTTAACTGTGATATTGAGCGCCATATTATGACGGCGACCCTCTTCGGGTAATTCCTCATCACTAAATCCCAAATTATTGCAGGAAGTGATGTTAGAGACAATGCTATCGAACTGTCTGATTGTTACATCCTGTTCCACAAAGGCCTGCTCTAAGACTTTTTGTAGAGCCTCCCTGTGCGCTTCTGAACTGAGTAACAGTGATAATACTGTGATCTTTGAAGGAGTTTGTAACAGCTGATCAACAATGTTGAATTCACTCCTTTGGATGAGCTTAAGCATATCATCTTTGTCTTTCGACAGGTTGGGATTACTGGATTGACCGACTGGTGGATCAGGAATTTCTGTCTGAAGTTCCTTTTCTTTGTTAAGTTCTCCAACTCCTCGGTTGAAGATTCGACCGCTCCGTGATACACGACTGATGTCTGCAATATTCACGACGGAGGGTAATGGAATTTCATTTCCATTTTCAACTGTTGTTGCACCGTACTTGTAAGGGATCGCCTTAGCTGATTCATACGGTAGTGGTCCCGGTAGATAGATGACTATGGGAACCTTCTGATTTTTCTGACCATCATAAGTAATCTCGATCCGTTCCCGGTTGGGAACTCTAGATTCATCAAGTAGAGGAATAATGGCAAAAACATCCCTGGTCCTGTGATGACCAGAGATCGTGAGGACATCCTCAACTTGCTCGGCAAGGTAGTTCGGCGACCAATTGATGGGTCCAGAACCCGGATATGGACGAATTTCTCCACGATCGACTTGACCCTGAAGAGTTGCTCTCACAAGGTAACACCCTTGGTTACTTTCTGAACAGACGTTACAACTGTCATAGTTGTGTGGGGGCACCTGGCCACGCCCACTTTGAATACAATGTAACCTCACTAGGTTAGCTTCCACTGGTCGGACATCCCGACTTTTGACGCCGAGTGGGATTTCTGTTACTGATACTAATCTACTGAGTATCTTCGTCCATGTAGATTGGCATCCACCAATGATTTAACAAGTACTGAAGTGCCTCCTGGACAGGGGTACAACCCCGATCATTTTCGCAACCTGCTTTACAGCTTTGATAGTCGTGTGAGATTAGGAATCCGAGTCGGACCTGCTCAGCATGTAACTCTACCAGGTTGGTATTCATCACGCGGATATCAAAATCCTGAACCATGTTGATTTGATAGGGATTCCTATCATGGTAGTCTTGGATGCATCCAAGATCCATCTGACGCTGGAGGGCCTCTTGTATGAAAGAGCATCCCTGTTTGTTTACCGAGCAAGTCAGACAGGAACTGTAATCGTGCCGCGGCAGATTATGATACTGGCTTTGCCTTGAGTGCATCGCCACCAAGTTGACATTCATTGTATGGATATCGTGGTTTTAAATGACATTAGAATTCGTGTAGACCATGTTAACACCACGAACTCTGTGCTCTTGGATCCATCCGAGATCCATTTGTTCCTGTAGAGCTGCTTGCACTACCGAACATCCTTGATTGCTCTTAGAGCAGATATCACACTGGTGATAATTATGAGGTGGCACATGGCCATATCCACTCTGTCTACAATGCATCTTGACCAGATTGGTCCTCAATAAGAGTACATCGTGAATTTGATAGACGTTGTTAGTCTCTTTCTCAATCAGATTGACTGCAGCCTTCTCGTGTTGAGGTAGCGGGTTCGTAAGAACATTGGGATTCGTATCTTTGAAAGATAAGAGCCCGCTCCTAACAAGCTTTTGTACGTCAGATTTGAAATTGAGGCAATTCTCTATGTTATGCCCCGATCCTCCTTGATGATAAGGGCATGTCTGATCCGCTTTAAACCAAAAAGACGGATTTTCCGGTACTGTAAGAGGAGACTTAGTCTGGATGTGCCCCTTAGCCAGTAGTAACGAAAATAGTTCTGCATACGACATGGGTATAGGATCAAACCCTAATAATCGTGTTGTACGGTTGTTATTGTACTGAGGACGAGCCTGCTGAAGAGGTTGTTGAGTCCTTTGCTGATTAGTTTGACTCAGCGCAACCTGAGGTTGATACGTAGGAACAGGCGCGGGGCCGATAGCAGGAGTTACCGCTACTACTGGTTGATAACGACGCCTTTGCTTTCTGAGAGAGATATTCCCAATATCTTGCTCTTTTTTCTTAGGGAGAGCACTACCGTATTTCTTAGTACCACTCGTCGATCCAGTGTCTTTTATCAAACGTCCTTCTCGGACGGCTTTCTCAAGACGTACACCCATACCGACCATTTCGGTGAAATCATTGGGCGCACTGGCGATCATTCGGCCATAGTAAAATGAGCTCAAGGTTTTTAAGAAGATCTTTGTCATCTCTTATTCCTCAAGAGGTGGACAAATTTGAGCGGCAATTTCACGCCATCTCTGGGCATACTCCTTAAAAGTTTCCTTGTCCTTTTGAGACATCGATCTGAGTTGATCTCTATCGGGTGCCATGTCCAAATTGTATTTATAATGTTGAACGAAGGCAGTGCCAAGATCTCTGAAAGTGCTGATCGAGGCACGGTTTAAACCCATGTACCATTTTAAGGCGGCACCGGTTAAACTATCCTGAAAGTAGTGAATCAGCAGGTCCTGATTCTCCGTCTGAGCTGACATCCTTCGAGCGTACATTGTCAAGTGACTTTGAGGGCAAGACTTACCCTTGTATTTTTCAAAGTTAGGCACTTGGAACTTGTGTGGAACTTTCACATTGGGGACCAGATAAAGGTCTGCGGCGTCCTTTCCAAAAAGATCCTGACCGCGAATGGCTTGCAGTTCCCTCTGCATTTCCAAGAACTGTTCCTGGAATTCATCCATTCGGTCAAACATAGTCTCCTTCTTCCCAGAAGGTATCTGTGGAATCTGTCCTTCCGGGACAAAATGCACCACAGGGGGTGGTACCGTAACTACGGCGTTGAATCTTGGCGCCTCCCGAAGTTTGTAACCTTCAGGAGTCTTTAATATGCCTCTGGCATCTTCGCTTTCCCGAAGTTTGTAACCTTCAGGACCAGCGGCTCCTGCAGAATTTCCCTGATCTTCAACGATCGGCGGAACATATCCTTCCGGGATATAGTTAACAGGCATGCCCCAGGGACGATCTTTCGGCATCTGATACCTAGGATCAAACTTCTCCACTATGGACGTCGAGGTGATCTCCGAGATCACAGTCCTTTGTAGCTGAGCTTCTGCCATGGCTTGCATGTCGTTACGAAGCTTTCTCATATCCTCTCTCAGAGCGTCGAGCTCTTCTCTCAACTCTCTCTTCTCTTCCTCAAGATCATCCATCTTTTTCTGACGACTGGCCCGAGTATTATACGAATGAGACAGTTTGACTCTAGAACCGAGACACAAACGTAAGATTCGTAGGTAAGGAGAATACGCAATGTGAGAATGATAAAATGCAATGATTTATATTAATTGTTTGTTGATTTAATCAAAATAAACTGCGACAATTAGATTGCAAATACCAAACGGTGGGGAAACCCCTTTTTATTGAATTTAAAGGATTACAGAAATGGAAATACAGTAGATTACAAGATGCGGAAACAGAAACCTAAACTAATGGATCCTGGTACTTCCTCTTCTTTGACCGGGCTCTTGAGCCGTTATCGGGTTGTCATTCCTTTGCCAGGCGAAAGGAGCGAGCAAATTCCTTTGGTCGTCTTGACTCTCTACAGCATGTTGCTCTAAAATTTCAATCAGAGCATCTTTTTCTCTCAGTAGTTGTTGTATTTGGATACACTCTATGTTGAGGGTGCGGTACTTGTTCTTCCAAGACCTTCTCTCCTTTTGAACTTTGTTGAGAGTAACCTGAAGCTTTTCCGTTTCCGTCATGAAGTACATGACAGATTCCCTTGGCGGAAGAATTCCGTAACGAGGATAAGGCATCTTTAGCTTGAGAGCTCTAGTTTGTACCCAATGGAGATAAGGCTCCACCGAGACACAGTCCGGTTTTCCTAGAGACTCTCGTCCTTTTTATGAACGTGCTTCCACGCATGCACTATTTCCATCTTCAGTGCCCTGTCGTTTTCTCATTCCTTGAAGAAAAGACCTTCCAGATGAGCGTTCTGCGGAACGAGCCTCATCGGGTATCCAAATTGACGAAGAACCAATATCGGGTGATAGCTGATTCCTCCTTTAGTTCCTATGAGGGATACGTTGGGGAAGTTTCCACAACGATCAATGATTCTGATCCCATCATATATCCTAATACACCAATCTATATCAGAGTTGGTAAGAGACATGATCTTCTGCGACCAACGTAAGGCACTCTTACAATCCCAAAAAGCAGCAGACTTAGGCAAATGGGAGATAAACCATTTGTAGAGCAAAGGTACATAACATGTGATCTCCCCTCCGCTGTACAAATTTCCTAAGTGTACAGAATGATACGCATCTGCGAGCAAAGTCGGCACAGGGTTTCCAATGAGAAAAACCTTAATAGCGTTGATATCAACAAAATTATTAATGTTGGGAAACAAAAATAACCCGTAGGTGAGCAAGACAAAGATGCTTTCAAAAGCAGTCACGTTCCCTATACTAGCGAAGTACAGAGCTTTCTTTGTTAAGAACTGGGCTGGAAAACCTTGTATGCCACCCTTGGTAGTCAAGTGAGTCCTGACCTCAGACTCGTCCAAATGGATTGCCCTTGCAATGGTCTGATTCTTTGGAATTTCTTCCAGTCCAGAAAATGGAGCTCGATCAGTAATGTGTAGATCAATCAGATGAGAATACTCCTCCAGCGTTGGTGCTAGCTGGTAATCCGGGAATGTGAAACAGTGATAAACCGGATCGTAGAATTGAACGAGCGCGTCCATGATTCCCCCAATCACATGGACTCTTAACAGTGGTAACAGAATAGAGCAACGCCATATTTCCTTAGGAATTCCTCATGCTAAAAGAAGGACAGTGGCATGGATGTAGATGATCCAGAGGCTTGCCGCTTACAGCGATTAGATGAAAGGGAAGGAGTTGTTGATGTTTGTGTACTGTGAACGAGGCACAGGTTTGATGCTAAAAGGTTGATTGGATCAACCAGTGGTTTTCTTATACAAAGCCTAAGAGGAGGCTAATTTCCGCTAGGGAAAATCATTATACAAAGCCTAAGAGGAGGCTATTTTGTGTCTCGTACAAAGCCCGAGAGAGAGGCTAAAAGGGTTTGACTCAACAAGAGAATCTTTTATACTCAACAAGAGAGTGTTTTTGTATCTTGTATGAAGCCCGAGATGGAGGTTGTTGCTTGTTTGGCTCAATAAGAACCTTTTTGTATCTCGTATAAAGCCCGAGATGGAGGCGAAAAGGTTTTGACTCTACATGAGAATCTTTGTATCTCGTATAAAGCCCGAGAGAGAGGCTAAAAGGTTTGTTCCGCTGGGGAGAATCATTGTACAAAGCCCAAGAGGAGGCTAGCTGCTGGTGACTGTTTTAGTTAAGTGACAGGTCCAGTATACTGATTTTGAAAGAGAAAATCAGTTCTTATATGAGCAACACTGTACTCATGGGTTTAACCTGAGGATCGGGATTGTTCCCTGTTCTTTAAGGAAACGGGGAAATCCGAAGGGTATTGAGACTGTCCGAGTCTACGGCTTTCTTCCTATCTAAGGAAGGGTGCTTGAGAATGTCTTTGAGACTCAAGGAAGATAGATTGTCCAAGTCTAGAGTTTTGTCTTTTGTACTATGTTTTGAGAAACAGGAGTAGACTCTGGAAAGGACTGATCTAGGAAGATTACTAAGTTTTGTTCCTATACCTCTAGGAGGTCGTCGGGACAATTTGTACGAAGCCCAAGAGGAGGCTGGAAACTTTTAGGAAGCCGACGGTCCTTGTACGAAGCCCAAGAGAGGCTATCATTCCCGAAGGAAGAGATCATTATATGAAGCCTAAGAGGAGGCTGTCAATACTTCTAAGAAGCCGACGGGTCCTTGTACTAAGCCCAAGAGGAGGCGGGGTTGCTTATAGGAAGCCTGAGGGTCCTTGTATAATGCCCAAGAGGAGGCCGATGCTTTTAAGAAGCCCGTGGGTCCCCAAACCCCGAGAAATTCAAGGCAATGCTATTCACCGAGAATAGATCAAAGTCAGGAAAGTACGAGAATTTGGAAGAAACTCAAAGATGCCATTCACGGAGAATACATTCATCTTTGGGAGTAGAGTTTCTTGATGATTCCTAAGGAGGACAGCCGAAGAGAAGACTGTATCTGGTGCTCCTATTGGGGATCTAGGTGTCCATTTCTACGAATAAATGAGACGGCGTCACCTAGTTCTAGGCGTAGTTGCCGGGGAAACTCTAATATCTATACTATTATTACACAGTTGATATGAGTTTATGAAAGGAGACTTACAGTGAGCAGCCCCACAAAACAGTTATATGATATGAAAGCAGTAAATGAAAGCGGATAAACACTTACTCGGTTGTAGAGCTTCCATGCTGTTTGGTTAGTTGTTCAACAATGAAAGATTGAAAACAACAGTATATTCAAAATCAAAGGAGAAAGTGCTTTGAAAAAGAAAGATTTGGGGCTTACAGCTCAAGGAGAGGCCCAAAAAGGTTTAAAGAAAAGAGTGGGGCTTATAACACGAGGGTAGGCCCAGTTGACTTTTCGTTTAAAATGGCGATCGCGCCGAGGTTTTCTTTTAACGCAGAGGGACTTATACAATAAGTGAGGCCCAAAAAGTTTTGGTTGAAAGGGGGTTGGGTCTTACACTCTGATAGAGGCCCAAAAAGTTTTTGAATGGGTCTTATAGCTCGAGGATAGGCCCAGATGGTTTTTAAAAAGGCGACGATCGCGCCGTTTGTTTTTTGACGGTATCGGGACTTATACAATAAGTGAGGTCCAAAAATGATTTGGTCAAAAAAAGGATTGGGTCTTACACTCTATTAGAGGCCCAAAGTGTTTTGAAAATGATTTATGAGGTTTGAATTAATCCAAAACCCTAATTTGTTTTCAAAATGTATTTAATTGAATAAAAATTCAATTAAAATGATCAAAAATTGTTTAACACATGGAAAACAAATTGTGATCTTGGATTAATGCTTCAAAAATTAAGTATTGACCTACAAAATAATTAGAAAGCATTAAAAGTTGCAAAATCAATGTGGAAAAAATATTTCAAATGTTAAAAACAATTAAAACATTAATTCTTTGCAAAAATATCAATTATATAAAATAAATAATATTTTTGGGATTTTTTGGTAAAATAAAATATTTTAACATTTTTGTGAATTATTACAAAAAGAACCAATAAAAAATGATAAAAATTGAAGGAGTTATTAATTTTTCAAATTATTAAAAATAATAGTATGAAAAATAATAAAATAAACAAGTGATAAAAAGAAGTCTGGGGCGAGGGGGATTCGAACCCCAGACCTCTCGCTTGCTAATACACACAAAACTAGCTGATGAACCGCTGGGGCGCAATGCCAATTCATTAAATATATGGCAAGTGAAAATTATATAGAGAACTTGGTTGGTTTTCTGAAAATGGCGCCATGGCCATCTTCTTCCCCGAGCTCGTGCATGAAGCACCTTATCTCACTCATCTCTCAACCATTCAGCATGATTCAAACACCAAACTCGTGCGATTTTTCACAAGGAACAAGATGACAATACCCAATTTTATTCATTTTCAGTGTGGAGTGAAATAATGATGATGAACACAGATGAACCCTAATTTGTAAAAGCAATCGTGCAGGCATGGTTATGAGGTCTATGATCAAATTTATTGAGGCAAAACAATTAACACATGATGGTAATCAAATGGCAAAATTATCATGCGAGGAAATATGCATGGATCATGGAGTTTGAGTTTGAAGCTCACCTTGATGCAAGCTGAAATGGAACTTTGCCCAGATGGTGTTCCAGTCGTGAATTGATGATCCCTACAGCTTCAATGGATGTTATGGAGTGTGTTGCAAGCTTTGGAACACTTTGAAATTCTCTGGATCAAGCTGGAGACCTCCACCTGCAAAATTGAAGCATAATGGCTTGGTTGAAGAGTGATTTTGAGCTGGGAGTGTTACAGATGGTGTTTAAGCACTTGGACACCTCAAATACATCATATGTGATGTGTTTGAGCAATTGGAATTGATTGCTTATGGCTGCAACTCAAAACCCGATAGTGGTTACTCAAAAACAAGAAAACTTAAAGTTCAAGAAAGAATGAGAGAAAGCAGTGTTGTAACTGGCTTTGGTGTGAGTTGAATGGTCCATTGAGACCTCTATTTATAGGTGATCAACTCTTGTCTTGGAGGAATAGTGAATGGCAGCTGGATCAGATCACATTTGCATGGATTGGCTTGGCATAAATGCCTCTTGAACTAGGCATGACAGCTGCTCCAAATAGATCAGCTATGCCTTGACTGAAATCACATTCTTCAGATGTTTTTAATGTTGTTTAATCAGAGAACTTGACTGAGGAGAGTGAGAATCTTGACAATGCACTATTCCACATAAATGCATTTTGAATTCAAGGAAAAATGTGCCAAAGTGGATGAATTTCAAGTTGGAAGGTTCTTTGGCTTTTTGACTCAGATTTATCAGTTGGATTAGATGCAATGTGATTGGTTTGAACACAAGTGGCATGCTGATCCTCAGTTTGTGGTTCAAAATCGTGTGTGGCAAGCAAACATGCAAACTGACTTTTCCAAAATAGCTTGCAGCAGCATGACTTTGGGCATGGATTTCTCATGGCTCAAGTTGATTCAATTCATGCTGTTAAGCTCTTTGGATTCTTGGCAACATATGCAACAACATTGATGTTTAACTTTGGGACTGATTCAGCTTGCATCTATGTGCAAAAATCCCACAAGTTTTGGTGTTTCAACAAAATCTGTCTTGGACATAATTTTTTCTAAGTGTTGGAAAATGGTGTACTTTCACATTTTCAGCCATTTTGGCTCACTCATAGCTCAAAATCCATAATGAATTGGAGTTAGGCTTAGTTGAAGTTTTTGTAGAGGGTAATGAGATCTACAAATCAAGCCTTGGATGGAAAAAATTGGCCTTGTGGTTTAGGAGTTATGGTCCTCCAAAGTTGGTACCCTAGCCACTTTAATTTTTAACTTAGAAAAAATTCTAAGTTTTTATGGTTACCCCTTTTACAAGTTATCTCACTTTCTTTGGTTTTTCTTGATGAATGATGATTCAAATCATACATTAACATCAATTTAGGGTTAAAAAACCATTTTGGTGAAAAATCTCAAAAAGTCAAAGTTGACTTTTTGTGCACAGTTGACTTTTTATCAGATGAATTCCAAACTGTGCAATTCTTCAGGAAATCATGTCCTTGACCTAAATCAAACTTGATGGACATGTTCCATGGGTGTCATAGGGTATATTCATTCATGTATTAGGGTTTGGGAGCATGTCTAGGTCAAAAGTCAAAGTTACAGTTGACTTTCCTCGCGAAACCCTAATTGTGGTGCAGATGAAAATGAAACTTGTTGCTCAAGCTTCTTGGATCAATCCATTGTGGCAAATGGATAAATGTGGTATATTAGAGACCCTCAAATCATGTCTTGAGGTCTTGGCTCATGATTTGCCCCAAAAGTCAACTTAGGGGTGAATTAGGTCAAGAAACCCTAATTCCTGATTTTTGATGTATGCATCCCCTGAGGCAAAATTGACTTGATGCATGGGTTCATGAGGTTCCATAGAGTATATTAGGTTATGTTTTGGATCAATGGCTTGTGCCCAGATGAAAAATTTCATCTGGAGACCCTGGGCGATCAAAACCCTAATTTAGTGACACTGTCGATCTGGAGGCTTGATCCACCTAGAAGGGAGCAGCTTTGTGCTTAATCCTTGAAGTGGGAGTCCTTTTGATCCATTGTGGATGTTTGAGAGGTTAGACAAGTTGAAGGTCAAGTCATTCCTTGATTGATCCTTTGTCTAAAGCTCAGAGAGGGCTTGAAACCCTAGTTCTGATTGCAGTCAATGCTCAACAATTCCTTGAGGAGATTGATGAGGCATGATGGTTCATCCATATTGTGATGATGATTTGCACAATGATGGGAAATCTTAGTGGTCAAAATTTGGGGTATTACAGACACCAGCTGCAGCATCGCCCATCCGTGAGAATCCAACTGATATGGGTCTATGACTTTGCATCATCATATCCATATTGTAGAGGTCGGTCTTGGATGGTCAAACTGACCGAATCTTGCAATGCTTAAACTTGGCCTGATGATCTATTACTTCGTATAGACGGAATCGACCCTCTGTTCCTTTTTGCAGGTTTTAGCAACATTTTCATTGGCTTTGGTACATACATTAGGGAAACTTTTCACTAATATGAACCTTGCTATGATGCTATGAATTTTATGATGCTGCAGATGTTATTTGTTGGTTGGCTGTGACGAAAAAAATTCTTCTGAGCCCTGAATATTGGAACCAAATTCCTCTCATTCCTATTGTTCCTTCTGACATAGTCTCCCTTTTACATCTCATGGCATTGAATTGGGACAAACGTCTTGATCTACCATTTGTTGGTGGTTGATGATGAGTTGGAATAAATTCTAGTCTGAAACCTAATATCCTGAAGTCTTACCATCTTGCTGCTTATTTGTTGTTTAATGTCGTTGAATTGATATGCATTCTGTTAATAACAACTTGGTTTGATTTTCAGTCCTATGACAGGTGAGACACTAACAAAAATAGATTTTGTGCTTTGAATTTCATATTTTCAGTCCAGGAAGAAATCGTCCCAACCTGAGATTAACAACAACATCAGAGCCATACTCATTGATTGTGTCCATTGCTTCATAAATTTCTGTAAATGCTATGAATGTTTAACTGTTTTTTGAAATCATTGTTCAAAATTGCAGTATCATTTAAGCATTTATCTTGGATCATAAACTTGGATCACTCACAGGTTAACCTATAAAGATCTAAGTAAATGTCCTTTGCACTTCAAAACAATCTTATTTTGTTATTTATCATTCTAAGCTTCTATGCCATTTCTATTTCAGGTTGGGTTCTTATCGACCATGTCAATAGGCATCTCAGGAAATGTCACAAACATATGGCTCACAAAACTCAGAATATGAAAAATTTTGGACCAACTCTAACGAATTCAAGACAATATCTGAAATCATTGGACAACATCAGGTAACTAGAATTCTTTTTCATCTTAGTTTGCTTGCATTTGTATTTTCCTATCCATTACTTAGCTTTTACATGTTTGTAAACAAGGACTGCTTCTGCACAACCATTGGAACAACAATGAGGTTCAAATCCGCACCTTCTGACTGATACTATAATTGCTTCTCAGGATGTAATCGTGCAAACATAAATCATGATTTTACTTTTCAATGCAACTGTGATGGTTATAATGTCGTCGAAGTCACCAGGTAAATCCTCATGTCTTAGTTTATGACTATGGTCTCAACTTTATTCGCTTCCTACTAATTTTCACTATTGATTATTGCAGATATAAAATTGATATTGATGTTGAACACGACAATTATGTTTGTATCTTCATGTGTTTGGGACAAAGACTCTGTCCCAGTTGTTGGAATGACTGCTGCCAAGTTGAGAGATATCATGAAAGAAGTAAGTTACTTATGTCTTATGAAGAAAGTTTTGCCTTTTCATATGTACTGTCTAAACTCATTGATCATATATAACTGTTATAACGTATATAAATACATTTTACCATTTCTAAAGGTTAACAGGTTTTCACCATTTCTTTGTAATAATGTGTCTTCATCTAAAACATTGAATTTGGTCCTAACTTAACTGTTGGATGATTTGATTGTTTTTCCAGGGATATGATGGTTTCATTCTGATTAAAAATGTTCCAAAACCAGAAAAAGGAGGATTTCAACATCAAGGTCTTAGAGGTGTTGCTTTTTCCATTGCCCATTTCTATTGATTTTTGTTGGATTGATGTTTTCAAATAAATATGTCTACAATTCTGTTAAAGTAACTTTCTCCAACTTATAATCTATTGCATTTTCATTTGTCAAACTCATACCCTCCTTGAAGTTATTTCACTACACGTACTCTAGATGCATACATGTCCTTCTTGGATTACTTGAATACCACTGTTTCATATTTGAAGATTACACTGATACAATTTCTGTTTGATTATAATAGTAGTTAGTCGTTATGGAAAATTTTTGTTACAGTTTTGCATATTATCCTCATTGTTTAACCTTGCAGTTTGTAAAAAATGCCCAGGAAAAGATGTCAATATGCAGTTCAAGAAAAAGCAATAGAAGCAGAAGAAAATTTCACTTTAAGCATAGGAAGAAGAAAAAGCATTGTAACTTATATGAACTGTTTATTAATGTATTAGATTACTTGAGTTACATATTTCTTATTTTATTCTACTAAAATTTATGGATGTATAGCTATATTTCTAATTTTATTTTGCAGAAGCTTCCCAATAATATCCCTTTTACCTAAATTATTTTTCTTGTGATTAAAAATCATTGTATTGGACCATAGTATTTGATTATAATCAGGTGCTAGAAAGCACCAAGGCAATTGATGATGATTGTGTTATACTTCTTCCCATAGAAAAGTGAGTACTTCTATTTTTTTTACAACAAATTTTGTTATATAATAAGAATAAGCATTTGCTATGAAAAAAGGTGTAGTTAAGTAAAAACAAAATGGAATGGTGTGGAGAGTAAAAACTTAGACTGTAAGCAATTATGTTTGACCTTATCTCAAATGGAATTAATTATCACTAAAATTTAGTTTTTAATTTTAGTTTCTAATTTCATGACCTCTTAACAGGTTGCTGCTTATTTTTTGTTTAATGCCGTTGAATTGATATGGATTCTGCTAATCACAACTTGGTTTGATTTTACGTAATCATTTTTTATAGCAGAAACAGAGTTTCTTGTCGTTGTTGCACGGGACACTTTCATCGTATGCCATGTGCTGCAAATTGCATTCGTATCGAAGAATTTTTTTTCTTGCAAATTTTGTATAACCATATTACAAATTTATAGTTGAAAAATTTTCATATCAAATTTTTTCATTATACATTTTCCATTTAGAATAAATGAGTTTTTTTACAATTGTATCTCAATATATTATTTCTACAATATCAAAATAAATTTACCCGTGCAGGAGCACGGGTGTTTTACTAGTTAGTCATATAAAATCATGTAAGTGACTAACACAAAACTAATAACTATGAAGTACATAAACATTTTATTTTCTTACTCATTTTTTCCCCTCACTCATTGATGGAAAACCATGGAAGTAGTAATTTTACGCTTATCGTAGAGCTTGTTTGCAAAATATAGAGTACGACCACCTACTTCACTGGGAAAACATCTGCCAACATAGTAACAACTATACAATTAACAACCACAAAGGAAAGGGGAATTCAATATTAAACTTGCTTGAAAGAGAATAGTAAAAATTGGGATTAAGAATTTCAACACAAAAACTCCAACAACAAAAAAATAAATCAAAGTGTTAAACCTTTTAACTTTCAAAGTACAAAGAAAACACCATCAAAATCCATAGTAAAAAATAGAGAAAAAAATATAGCAAAAAAAAGAAGAAAGAACAAATTTCCTTTGTTAGTATAGGACATAAATTAACAGAAAATACATAGAAGAGGTTGTATTTATTTTGTAGATATAAGATGTATTTATTATGTAGATAGAAAATACATAGAAGATGTATAGAACAAATTTCAAAGTATATATTTTGTAGGAAGGAAAATAAAAAAATTTGTGAGCAGACAAACTTTGTGAACATTAAAATCTTTTATTAGAATAGGACATAAATTGACAGAAAATACATAGAAGAGGTTGTAGGATACATAAAACATTTGAAATCTTTTATTACATAGTTGAAGGTACTTCTATTTGAATTTCGTCATCACCAAACTTTACCCATATTCTTTTTCAACGAAGGCTAAAAGCAACAGTAACAAAAATAGTGAAAAAGAACCTTTGAGTGATTCTTTCTCTTGGATGAAGAACATCATAATCTACATCACACAGTGATAAAATTGAGTCAACAATCCAAACAAAAAAAATTTATGCAGAATAAAATTAATGCATCAAGAACAATCATGAATAAAGGAAATAAACAAGAATAATTTCAAAGGATGATAATGTTCATGATAATTTACCTAAGAATTTTGTCAAACACATGGTTTGCATATATAAAACTGTAATATAAACACAAATCAACATGAAATTAACAGAAAAGATAATAGAACAAACATATTTTGAGAGAGATGGGTACAAAAAAATACATGAATTTGAGAAATAAAGTAAAACAAAACAGCGATGGGGGAAAATCATATCAAACTTGTACATGTGTTGTTTCTTCTTCTTCTTCTTCTTCGTCTCCTCGTACTTTTGACAATTTTATATTCTCCCATTTTAATAACATTGTACCACTAATCTTGCTTGCTGAAAGAAAAAGGTTAAATAATACTCTCCTTGTCCCAAAATAATTGTTGCATCTTATAAAGTTATTTGTCCCAAAATACGTGTCGCATTTTAGTTTCCAATGTAATTCTAATGTTTATCATTCAATTATGTCATCTAATTAATACTCTCAATTTATTATTCTCTCACTCTACATTTATGATAATTTGAATACACCAATAGTAAACAAGCATTACTACGAAAAACACATATAATGACGGTTGCGAAACACATATAATTACGGTTACACATCCGTTGTTCGGTAGCATGTAGTTGTATGTATGGTGGTGTCCACAACGAATGATAGACGGTGATTATAAGTTAGGTATCACACTACTTATAACAACAGTTTACTCAATTAACCGTTGTGAAATAATTTATAGGTCCTAGGTTCGAATCCCAACAACGCCAATCATTCCTCTTGTTATTTTGGATAACGCGCTCTACTTATAACAACGGTTAAGCTAAAAACCATTGTGATATAATTTGTTTTTTTATATATATTTTTCAATTTTACATTATTTCTAAATTTTAAACCTAATACAACCATTTTTTAATTGAATTAGATCAAAAATTATATTGCATTAATGACACAATTTCATTAGGAACCAAAAATTGTATATTACATCAAAACCAAAATGGCACAAAACAACCTATAATATACACATTATTACAACAAATAATACTATCTTGTTGTCTTGGTGTATTGTCTCTTGGTGTCTTGACTTTAAACATATCTATAATTTCAAATAATAATAGTTGTTAGAAAATAACATCATTGGTAATTATAACATACAATAAATTATGAATGAGGAATATAAAATACTTGCTTTTTAATTTTCCCAAATGCCTTCTTGATGATCGTTACGAATAACATGTACATTATCTCTATCAACTTCTTCATATGAATTAGGCACTTGTGTTGCATAAGAAGGAGTGGAAGGAATATCAAAACTTTCATCATCACTAAGAGGAATGTGTTTTTCTTTGAGAACAATTGACCATCTCCTAGAAAAGTCCTCAGGGTCTGTCGCATGAAAAACTTGTTTTGCTTGAGTAGCTATGATGAATGGTTCGATGAAAGTAACATAATAAATCTCCAAAATCTCCTTAATAAAGCCATAGAATGCGGAAGTTGCCAAAATTGGATTCTTATCTTTCGAACTAGAGAAATACATATATTCGGCCTCAACCATAACGCCATTATTTTGCATTGTACTACGATCATCTTTTGCTTTTGTATAAAAGGAATAATTAGAAAAGTTGTATGTCGTCCAAGTTATCACAGTAAATTTTGGCATGTACGATAACCATTTAATTGTCTCATATGCACAATAATCATTAGAAATCCTCATCTTAAACCAACTTATGAATTCCTTATTAAGTCGGGTCAATAACAACTTGTCATTCATTCGGGGATATTTTTTCTTTATAACTTTTTTTAGAGCAGCTATGTAAGGTTCAACTACACTAAGATTATTCAAAATATGAAAATGTGCTTGAAGTACTACATCCTGTCCTATTGACTTAACATTTAAACCTTGAGTACCTCCACCTTCAAATCTATCAGCATGACTTTGGAATTCCAATGGACTCTGTTTTCGATAAATAGTTTGAACAAAACTCAAGAGCTTCTTTTGTGTTGTACCTTTCAACGATAAAAGCTTCCATTCGATGATGATTCTTCATATATCCTTTAAATATCTTCATGTATCGCTCTATAGGATACATCCACCTTAAATCAACTAGACCATAATATTTGATTTCTCTGACTAGATGAACAAGTAAGTGAGTAATAATGTCAATAAATGATGGAGGAAAATACATCTCTGTCATACCTTAACTTTTAACGCTAAGACCTTACATATCATTTTCATTTTGGTACACAAACAAAATCACATGCTTGGTCTTCTCCCCCTCTCACCCTTTAGTTTTACCTTGGAAAAGGTCACCAAACACCCTTTTGTGCGTTTATATGTTTATTTTTTATCTAAACACTAATGAAAATGCCAAAAAAATATATGTCTTCTTTCTTTAAGTTTTTTGTGCAAGGTAGAGCATCTCATCAAGGGCCTCATGTTTGGTTCCTCGGCTAAGGCGTTGTTCTCCCCAAGACACAGTGTGGACATTCATTGATTCTCAAGAGTTTTTCTTTCAAGACATGGCTTTTAATCTCAAAGCTTATGGTCATCAAACATATCAATATCATTTAGACCAAGGATATTTCAAAGTCTTGTTGCTTTCTTCCCAAGAAAGTCAAAGGTTCATGTGTTTATTTCCATGCCTTCATCAACAAGTTAACTCAAACTTTGAGCAATATAATCAAAGGAAATTCAAGGAAATCTTATTTTGAGTTCATATGATCATTCATGTACCTTGGAATGCAAGAAAATCTCAAGTGTACAAGTTGATTCATGAAGGTTTGACCAAAAAGTCAACATTTTCAAAACAAAGTTCCAAAGACTGCAACTCCTTCAATTCTCCATATTTTTTAGTGCTTCTTTTTGCATATGACTCTTCTCAATATCCTCTATAAATTCTCTTTACATGACAAGATCCAATTATGCTTGGAGGATCATCAAAAGTTTAAAGACATTATAAGTCATTTGTGGACTTAGTGAAAATTGACCTATTTTCAAATGACTTTTTCCCAACTTTCAAGGATCACAACTTCTTCAATTTTCATCCTTTGAGACTGATTCTTTTTGCACAATATCATTTACAATGCCCTTTACAAGTTTGCTTCAAGGATTTAGACCAAATTATCCTTGGAAGGCCTTGGAAAGTGTTCGAACATTATAGGTCATTTTCTGTCTAAAAGACTTAGAATTTTTCTAAGTACCACAACCAGTTTTTTATGCCAACTTCAACACCCCATAACTTTCTCCTCAGATTTCCAAATGAAACCTTTCTTGGAACATTGTTAACTAGGCCTTGAAGACTGCACATTGCAATAAGAATGGGATCAAAAAGCCTCTTGAGTAGGGTGCCCCATTGAGTTGAACATGGTGACTTTAAACTGAAGAAAGCTCCATGATCATAATTTTGATTCATCTAATCTTAAATTACAGGTCAATTTGGCACGAGTTAATCACTCAAACATGTTTAGTGAAGTGTCCAAAGTTTAATTGAGCCTTGAAACACAAGTTTTGGCTGAGTTTTGAGTGATTTCAAGTCACACTTTCTTCATGATGTGGGGTGCACATGAACTCCCCCAATTTCCACTGAATTCACCCCTCTCATCATTCCATCATATTTAGCTATAAATAGAGGAGCTCACTACCTTCATTTCTAAGCTTTTGAGAGCCATTGAACCTATGCTTGAATTTCAAATTTTTCCGAAAATTCCAACCATCGGGTTTTGATTTCTAGCTAGTTTCAACCTAATTTCTTTGGTCTAATACGTCCATCGGCATCCTCTAAAGCTTTTGGATCAAGTCTCAAGCTCCCATACTTTCTCAATTACTCTGACCAGATCAAGCTTCTTCAACCTCCAGTCACCATCTCAACAAGGTAGTTAGAAGCTTCAAATCGCTTCAAACAAGTTACCACAATGTAGCTCTTGGCTTATTGATCTTTTCCTCTAACTTATCTGCTATTGATTGATTTAGTTAATCATTTAATTTTTGTTTGAATGCTCGTTTTCATTTTTTTATTTCTCCAAAATTCTCTCTACTCATTTTCAATAAATGAAAATGGAGAGTGAGGTTGAGTTCACCTCAATGAGACAGTTAAAATAGCATAGGTCTCATGACTTGAGTTTACCATTTGTGGAACTCCAGTGACTGGTTCACCGGAGAAGACGACCGAAGAGGGTGAAGGTGGTGACCTGTGTGATGCCACGTTAGAGGTTTGAAATATTCTAATTGGTTGTATTTAAATGAGATTTGGTGTTTTGCTTTGCGCATGTTCCATGGTGTTCTATCACCTCAGGTGCGTTGGATCTGCCACATCAATTAATGAGCCTTGACCCAACACACCTTGTTTTTTCTCTTTTTATTGTTTTCTTATTTTATTTTTAAAATTGCATTAATCTTCAAAAATTCATAAAAAATAGCTACATTAATATTTTTCACTCCAATTTTTCTCATAGTTTCATAAAAATATTTCCTTTTTTTAGCATTTTTGTGCATTTTTATTTCATCATTTTCTATTTTTCATGATATTCTTCTTTTTGCATTTGTTTTAAATAGTTAAAAAAATATTTTCTTGCATTTTTAAATTCTAAAAAATTTTGTATATGATCCTTGACTTGTTTCTGACTTTTTGGATTTTTTCTTGATCATTTGTGTTTTTGTTTGATGCATATTTCGATTTTTCATGTTTATTTAAATTTTAAAATTCATTTTAAAAATCATATTCATGCAAATTAATTCATTTTATTGCATTTTGATATTGATTGACCTTGGTTGACCTCTGTTTGACTTGGATCTTGGTTGATTTGGTCAAGTTTCATCAAGCTCAATGGATCTTGGGTGTTGATGGGGTGAAAGCCCTAATCCACCAAAAATTAATGATTGATCTTGATGATAGCTTGATCAATCCTTTGGTTCAATTTGATTTTGATTCATTGCTGCCTTTCCTTCATCTCCATTCTTACTTTTTCTTTTGGTTGATGAAAATCTTTGACATCATGGAACTTTTTGAAGTTCTTGGTAAAGATGAGACCATTCCTTTTTTCTTTTAGTTTGGCAAGCTTTAGGAGAGTGACTTATATTTCACTTTTCTAGCTTGTACTAGCACAAATGTTGTTATTGAACGGCCTCAGATAGTTGTGAGTTCTACATAAGTCCAATTACGATTGCTTAAAATAGTGCTAAATTTGTTCCGAATCGAAAAACGAGTCATTTTTTTAAGTGAGATTGTCAGCCTCCTATGGTATTGTGTGAAATAGATTGGATATTTTGTTATCAAAGAGAGCTAGTGGCATACTTGTTAATTTTATCCAAGTTGGAACTCTTCTCTTAGTAATGTATGAGACAATGTTTTCATGCTTGTGGATGTCTCGTTGAGTGTTCTCCAAAAAATGACAAATTGGCCTTTCTTTCCTAATCACTAATTTACTAATCTTTATCTTAATTGTCATTTATCTTATGCTCTTTAGTTATTGTAATTTACTTTATCCTTTTATTTTAGCATCTCATATCATATTATTGTTTATGTTTATGTCATATTCACTTTGTCCACTTGGACTTTTGTTTATGATTATGCTCTATTTTACTTTGTCCATTTGGAGTTTCTCTTAAAACATTAATAAATATCAAAACTCCTAAAAAACTTGGTTACTTTTGTGAACTTGATGTCACTACCCTATGCTTTGATGTGGAGTTATGGACTTAGAAGTAGGAATCTTGACCCTTGCTTGGAAGTTGACATCTTGAATCCTAAACTTCATCTGGTACCTTTAGTTTGGGTTATTCTTAAGGACTTAGCTTGGTTATTATGATTTCATCTGATGCTTGGTTGACTTGATTGAGGCTAAATCCAAAGGATGGAATTCTTGATTGACTTATGTCATGGATCTTGATTATTTCTTGGTTAGATCTTTCTTTGTCCTTAGCTTTTTTATGCAATAGGATAGTCACTTCATCTCCTCCCCTTCTTAAATTTTCAAAATGTTCTCCCTTTTTCGAAATCTTCTTCTTTCAAACTAGAACCTCTTTCGTAATAAATCTTGACTCTCTTCAAGTGATTTTCAAATATTTTCTTTAATAAATGTTAAGACATCTTAAGCATACTTAAACACTTTTTAAAAGACATAAAAAATACAAAAACTCATTCAATCATTTTTGTGCCTTTGTGCACTTTTCCTTTTAAAACTTGTCATAAAGTTTAGACATGAGTCATTTTCATAGTTGAGATGTAATTCTCCTATCCCCATAGTATTAAAGATGTTGTGGTGAGATAAGTCCTATAATCGGACTTGAGTGCACTTATTATAAGATGATTGGTATAATCAAGGAGATGTGCTTGGAGTAATCCTTAGCATGTCAAGTTGAGATCCACCGCTCAGTGGAGGTCCCTTTGAAATTATTGATAGTCATAACGAGTAGTCGTATATTGACATTACTTTTTCCGACCTGGGAGCCCGAGAAGCTGGGGACCTTAGAACCCTTTAACCCATCTTGGTCTTTTAGCACGCAGTGCGGTGACTATTCAGGCGTCAACTTGAATTAGTTGTTATGCAATACTACACTCATACGAGTTTCTCTTGAGAATATTTTTGGTTGATGAGTAGTCGTTTAAGCTGATAATATCTGAAAGATGGAACTACGACTCTAGGAACTTTTTTAAAACCTTGTTCTACAGGTGTTGATATACCCTTAGTACATACCTTTGTGGGTTGGTTCTTATACCTTGGCTCCATGCTCGTGACTCTGAACCCTTGGACCTGTGTTCTTTGTGTGATCTTGTTTGTGTTTGTTGCATTACATGCACTCATACATTCATGGGCATTTTCCAAGTTTTCAAGGAACCTAGATATTCTTTTTGCAAACACTGTAGATATTATGATGATGGATCTTGGAAGAAGGAATACCAAGAAGTACAGCTTCAAAAGTTCTGATTTACGAGAGTTGAGAAAGCTAGGATCTTTGGTGTCTAGTCATGTGGATTTCAAAGACCGTTTTGGGAAGCTCTTGGTTTTCCCGATTATCAGCTTGTGCCAACTTTGGAAGAGTACTCTTATTGGGTGGGATTGCTTATTTCGGACAAGATTCCTTTTAGTGGTTTGGAAGAAATTTCTACGACTCGATTTATTGCCATAGCTCTTCATCTTAGGGAATCTGATTGAAATTCTGGCAATGCAGACAACAGATGTCCTAACACATGTCAAGACATTGTTCTGCATAAACATTTAAACAAAGAAGAAAACAACAGACTGATACCTTGAATATCAAAACTGCAATAACACAGATGTTTCGACATCTGATCCAACATGTTTATCAATATCAATAACAGAATATGTAAATCTGCAGAATGATAAAAGACACAGCAATTGTTAACCCAGTTTGGTGCAATTCACCTACATCCGGGGGATACCAATCCAGGAAGAAGACTCCACTATCTGTAGAATTATTATAAAGCTAAACTCCCCTGTTTACAACTTTATCTCCTAAATACTACCCAATGAAATCTTTACCAAAGAACACCCTCTTTGATATGAGAATCACCACTCACTTCCCCTAATCACAAACTGTGATATCTACACCATCACTGTCAATACAGAACTCTGTCAAGCATACTTGACCAACACGCTAACTTGGATTTGCTTAAAAGCTTCATCCAAGAACAACACTCAACTCTTGCTTCAAAGCTTTGAGTGAAAACAAATTACAACAACCTATGTCGACCACATAGTATCAAAAGATACATGGGTGACTTACAAACTACACAAGATACACTCAAAACCCTAAACTCTTATGTTGCACCAACGACTTGTTGTTGTCTGTGCTTCTTTTATGTCTAGCAAGTCCTTATTTATAGACTCTTGCAGTATGGGCTTGGACTCTTCAATCAGATCCAATCTTCAAGTTTTAAATCAGCTGCAAGATCTTCACATAAAAATAGGAACAAATCTTTTATAGTTTCCTGAAAACTCTCAAGGATCCTTTTTTTATGAAATCCAATTAAATCTGGACTTGCTCCTAATAAATCTCCTTGACCTGTGTATAATGATGAGGTATATCTAAAAGATTCTCATCAAATAAAATCAAATTTATCAAGAGATATAAAACAGCAGCGCCTGCTGTACCAGACACAGATGTCGAATAACCCTGTTAGGACATCTTACCCAACATCTTGTGTAAACTTGTTTTAGCCAAAATGCAGCCAATCAAAGACCTAACAATCTCCCCCTTTGGCAAATTCTGGCTAAAACAACCTTTGAATAACACATCAAGCTCCCCCTCAAGAAAACAACCAAGGAACACTACTACTACTTACTTCTCCCCATTTTTAGCCATAATATGCCAAACCAAGCAACTATGCATTTAAGGGCAATCAACCAAAACCAAGTAAGTCAATAGCAGAACACATCCAACTCAGAAGCTTGTACAACTTTGATTTAATCCATTGACACTCAATGACAGAACCATAATCAACCTGTCAAGTTCTCCCAGAACTATACCAGTAACACAATGTCATGACATCTTGTCTGATATTACACCCTCACCAGAGGTATTCTATCATAGATTGCTTGAAACCATGAACAATCTTGATAAACAACTGTACTACTGCAACCATATACCCATAACAGAAGTCTAACTCCCCCTATCGTAGATAACCAGTACTCCTTTGCAAGAAGAACACCCTAAATGAATGGAAAACATAAGACGCATCTTCATGTCTTCAAGAGCGCACCCTCTGTCCAACCTACCTGCTGAACATAATCATCAACTCCACTTATTGCTTCTTCTGACAAGAACCAATAATCACTCACACATGAACACCATCATGCTTCCCGTGAGGACTCATTAGGATCACCATCATAAATCAACAAACTCTTAGATTAAGATCAAAGCTCCATTGATCCCCCTCGTCCAGAAACTATCCATACACCAAACGAATTCCTCTTGAATTCTCATGTATAGATATCCTTATTCCCTGAGATAAAATCCAATTGATCTAGAATGATCCAAATTCCTCAAAGAGATACCATACCTCTTAGTTTGTTATCTTCTTAATGATGTCAGATATCGTATACATGCTCCAGAACTTCTCAGCTTGCCAAACTGATCCACTTCTCGCTAGCATGACTCGTAGCAAGGGCGATATCCCCTCCACAAGCTTTTCTACTGACCCCAGGAAGGCCAAAAAATTTGATAGACACCCTATAATCCAAGATAGTTATTCCTTCATCATTCTCCTGTATGATAACCTGGAATACTTCTGATTCTCCAGGTGAACATCCACTTCCATATTCTGAATGCACCAGAATCCAGACCTTAATGCAATCAACTTGTGATCCACTATAGTCTTACCAAAACCTTCACATCAGACTTCTAAGACAACTCTCCTACTTCATCATTCTCCCGTATGACAATGTAGATACTTCTTAGAAACGATGTAAGTAACAAGTTCCTCACAGAACTTAGTATCCTACTCCAAGGATAACCAACCCAGAAAATGTTCTAACATCTGTTAGGACATCCTTCACACATCATAGACACCACACACCATGGTTCTTGATATGCTCCACCACTGGACTTACTATATGCATAGTAATCCAAGAGAACTCCAGAAACCCAGAGAGAAATAAACTCTCATCCACCAAAAGAAGGTATACTTCCATCATCAACCTAGAACTTCTATAACAAGCTCCAAGAGAACCAAAACCTCCTTGCGTTTTCAACCAACTACCCTTTTGTCCAAGAGTAATTAGTTCCAAGCACCCTGCTTGACTGCACACTATGAAACCAACCAAATGCCACCTTTTGATTGATCTCACTCTTCTTCAGAACTGCGACAAGATACACTGATCCACCAATGAAATCTGATCTTCAAGTTACATGAACTACTTGCTCCATAGCAAGACATCTTGGATCCACCAAGCCTCTAGACATGTAACATCTTCTCAAACCACAACTCCCGCAAACTGCATGAGATAGACCTTTTTGAAGCATCCATAACTTCCATTCTCCTATAGATCACCTTATCTTAAGCTGATGTGCCACATCACCAGCTGAGATTCTGATGTTAAGCTAGATGTCAGAATATTCTGATACGACTTCCAGCTGTTGAATTCGACTCCTCCTTCTGCCACTTAGAAGAACCTCCTTCTTTTAAAAGAACAAGAGTTCCATGCTCTCATAGACTTGATTCAACAACCAAGTTTGAGTAGACAACCTCCATCCTGCTTACCACAGATATTCCCTTCACGCTCACACGTTGATTAATAACTGCTTTGAAACTCCAAAGACTTCACACCTGCCACGTCTAAATCTTCATAAGAAAAAGTAGTCCTAGACTACACCATAGTCATACCAAAGAATGCCATTTTTCTTGAGTAGAGAAATCTGTAGAAAGTCAGAGATAATTGCCACTTAACCTTGACTTTCAAACTGAGCAAGATCCCAGGCTCCTCAGTACCCAGATCAAAAATAAACTGATCTAAGTTGTGCTATCAACACTCCATTCCTCCTAGATCAGAAATAAACCGATCCAAGAAATAACCATCAAGATTATGATGTCTTCACCTTCATCTTCAACAGCACCAAAGTCTAGACCAGTTTCTTTCCAGGAAACTCTCCACAAATCACATGCTTCTGTCACACCAGATTGAAGTCGATTCTTAGGTCAACACCCAAGACCAAAACAGATGCTAAAGTGTATGCAGTACCCCTCCCATGATTCTGCACAAACTCTGATGATGAGATGTTCGAACTTTCTTCAGGTTGTGTAACGCCCCAGTTTTGTTAGATTTATTTAATAGAGTAGATTTAATTGGTTTTGGTTTTATATTATTTTATTATTGACTTTTATTTGACAAAATGTTATTTTTCATCATTGTTTATGTTTTATCGCATTTTGAGAGCGTTTGCGAGATATTTGAGCTGAGGGGTATTTTGGTCTTTTAGGGGTTAGATATTTTGAATAAATAGAAAATAGAAAGAAAAGAGAGAAAAATAGAAAGAGAAGAGAAAGAAAGAAGGAAAAAGAGAAAAGAAGAGGAAGAAGAGAGAAAAGAGGAGAAAGTGGGAAAAATCGGGAAAGCTCTGTTTCAATCGCGAATAATCGGGTAAGGGTGAGAAGTTTCGATTATATTGTGATTGTATATGTATATGTATGTTTTGTTTGAATGTTTGGGTGAAAAATATATGTTTTTCTAATTGGGTGAAATTGGGAGTAATTTGTAGAAATCGATGTTTTCACGGATGAATTGATGAAATGTATGCCTAAACGTGTTCTAACATGTTGTTTTGGGTCATTGGGGGTAATACTATCATGTGGGTTGAAGAATTGGATCATTTTTGGGTCCCAAATGCGTTTTTGAGGAATTCTGGTTCGTCCAGATTCGCCAGGCGAGTTGCTGGCGAGTCCGTTTCGCCAGGCATTCGCCAGGCGAATTTGCCTGGGACAGCAAAAACAGTATTTTCGTATTTTGGCCATAACTTTTGAACCGTAAGTCCGTTTTGGTCCCCGTTCGAAGCGTTAGAAAGCTTATGAAATGTTATTGCTTTTAAAATTGGGTTGGAGGGCAGTAGATGATTTATTTAGGTCGTGGTTTTAGAAAGTGTTGGGTTGTCGGGTTTTTATCGCGTTAAACGCGTGCGGTCGGTGTTTTACCGTGCTATATGCTTTAATATGTATCGTATGGCTTGTGCGCCGCTATATGATGTGAATATATGTGATGAAATGTTGTGCATGATTGATACACATTGGTGATGGATGTATGATATTTGAATGGTGTTGTTTTGTCGACTTTTGTCGTTGTAAGCGTGCGTAATTGAGGTGTTCATGCAATGTGCTTTTGATATGGATATCGTATGACTTGTATGACGTTATATGATGTGAATGCATGTGATGACATGTTGTGGTGATGAATTATGGCCGAAAGGCAAGAAATTGCAATGTGTGTATTTAATGGTATATGCATGACTATATTGTGAAATATGTGTGCATTGTATGAGTGTATGTGGTCATTTTGTATGAGAAACATCATGATATGCATTCATGTGTCGCGATTCCGTGGAGAATCGGGTGTAATATCACGTCCCTGTTGGGTGTGAGTGATTGATTACACAAATGATCATTGAGGATCCTCTGAACATTGCGTAGTCAATGGGTGTAATCGTTGCGATGAGTTACACTTGATTCCGTGGGAATCTTCAGAATGATTTGTGTCTGCGTGAACAATCCAGAAACATCGGATGCCATGATGGTATGAGCGATGGGGAAATATCGTAGGCCCGGCAGGGAGGATATTTCCATTGAGTTCTTCAATTGAGCTCGGGTGATAAGTCGGTACCGCATATGCATTGTATAGAGTCGTTGTGTCGGTCTCTGTGCATTTGCATAAATCATGAATGGATTGATTATGTGTGAGCTTGTGATAACTTTGGTGAATTATTATGCATATGTGATAAATGCATTGGTGGTGAGTAATATGTTTTGTGAATAAACATATGATATGTGATGTGATGGTTTGTTTTCATAGGGCCTAACTGTGATATGCTATGTGGTTGAATTGTTTTGCAATGCATGAATGTGATGATGTTGAAGCATGTGACAAGTTGTTGTAATTGTTGTGATTGTTGAATTGTGGCCTAAGGGCAAGAATATGCAATGTGTAGTATTTGATTATATATGCTTAATTAGGATTGCATTGGTTATATGTGGAAAATCATGATTTAGTTGATTATGTGCGAGTGTGTTGTCGTGTCCACTAGGGTAGAATGACTATGTTGTCGTTCCTAGTGGGATATTCATTGGGGTAGAATGACGATGTTGTCATTCCTAATGAGAGGTGCACTAGGGTAGAATGACTATGTTGTCGTTCCTAGTGAGGTATGTATTGGGGTAGAATGACTATGCTGTCATTCCCAGTTATGTGATGCGTGGTATTGCCGGGTCTTGTTTGGATTGGTGATTTATGCATAATGAATATGCTTGATGATATATCTATATTGTGATATATGATGAGTTATGGTGAGAAATATTATATCTGTGAATTTATTTGTGTTGTGGCATATATTTATGCAATCTTGTTATAGTTGTTATTTCTCACCCTTCTGCTGGAATATGCTTTTTATGGCATAGTGCAGATTGTCAGCTTTAGAGGCGTGGAGGCAAGTGGAAGAGTTAGATCTTCGTCTCTGCTTAGGTATTGGTGTCTGCTCTGATACGTAGCACGGGAGTCGGGGAACGATTATGTGATATATGTATATATTTGTAGGAAATATTTTGTATGAATATTTTGATGTATAAACCAGTTTATTTGGTAAAACAAGTCGGTTATGGATTCTTCCGTTTTATTCCATAATTGACATTTCCTTTATTATGGAAAAAGTTTCCCATTTGAGGGTACTCTATTTTATGCTATGTATCAAATTTATAAGCAGGGATGATGTTTTGTTTATTTAAAATGTGACATCCTTGTTTCTGTCAGAAAAATAAATTATTAGTTACTCTGATTTTATTTATGTATTATTTATACGCGATGGGAAATGGGGTGTTACATTAGTGGTATCAGAGCAGGTCGGTCCGTTCGGCCAAGTTGTTGAGTCAGTTGGTGTGACAGTTGAATACTGTCGTCGTTGTTTGCCCCTTAGTACGTGATATGTGTGGAAGCACTGTCAGTACTTTTTGGTTTTCTAATCCTTTGTCTGTAGGATTTAGAATGAGATAAGTGGGGGAGAAGCTGGTACTTCTCCAAGTTGCTTCAGGTGTGGAGCGTTGGCTCAGTGTGTTGTGTATTGCAAGATTGTAAGTGTTGTTTGGACGGTGTGGTTCCCGGTTCTGGAGGGAATGCGGAGGTAAGGTTTATGTCAACTAAGGATTTGTGCCTTAGGAAGTTTTGTGTGCAGGATGTAAGGAGTGCTATTATAGTTTGGTAAAGATGGTTTATGCCCCATCATGATTGTCGGCTGTCTATTGGCAAATTGAGGAACTGATCACCCTTAATCTCTTGTTGATAGTAGACAAAAATTATGTTGGATGGAATAGACGTGTCTTTCCGGCCTTGATAGTGCGTGTGATGAATTGTTTGGAATTTGAAAATGTGTTGGTTTGGAAAAGTTGGATTTTGAGGTGTGGAAAACCATGGAAGTGCAACAGAAAATTCTGGTTCTGGTGCGATTCGCCAGGCGAATTGGGAATTCGCCAGGCGGATTAAGTCTCGCCACTCGTTCGCCAGGCGAAGTGCTGGCGAAGGGTGATTCGCCAGGCGGAATCGTAAGTCGCCAGGCGAATTTGGGATGACAGAAATGGGGTAGCTTCTATAACTCTTGGGATTTTTTCCACATTTGTGATTCGCCAATAGTTCGCCAGGCGAGGTGCTGGCGAAGGGAGATTCGCCAGGCGAAATAGGAAGTCGCCAGGCGAAATCGGAAAGACAGAAATGTGTTAGCTACTGGAAGTTTGAGTTTTCAGAAAAAACAGGTTTCGCCGCTTGTTCGCCAGGCGAAGGGCTGGCGAAGAGGTATTCGCCAGGCGAAATCTTGACTCGCCAGGCGAATTTGGCTGTTTTCCAATAATTGACTTTCCTTCAAAAATTCATATCTTTTGACTCGGGTGTCCGATTTGAGCGTTCTTTATATCAATATGAAGCTATGAAAGTTTTCTATACTGTGGAAAGTGAAATTATTGTTTATGAGATGGATTGGAGGTTTTCGTATGTTGTTCAAGTTAGAATGTCTTTGTGAGAGAACGATTGGGTATCGTTAATGGTTGTTCTCAGAGAGTAGAGTGTGAACTCAAATTTGGCGAAGTTGAAGATTTGAGGTTTGGATCTGCTAAGTAAGTAGAAAACTCTTAGTAGATAGGGCTAAGGTGTTTGTTATATTTGTGATAATAGTGTTCTGGAAATTGGCAGGAAGTCACAGTGATGGACCGTTAGTTGTGCATGGTTTTCGGATGTGTTTTTGAATGGAACATTAAGGCGTTGTCTTAGAGAGCTCCAGCTTTGTTAGTAACAAAAGGGAATGATGGTTGAATAGAATAACGAGCAT
This sequence comes from Lathyrus tuberosus, assembly GCA_022829125.1. Lineage (NCBI taxonomy): Eukaryota > Viridiplantae > Streptophyta > Magnoliopsida > Fabales > Fabaceae > Lathyrus > Lathyrus tuberosus. Next base: position 52,201 of record JALAZF010000259.1, read on the forward strand.
GATGTGTATGATGGTATTGTGACTATGGAAAGCAAAACTTAGAGTTCTTGAGAGGTTTGGAGTTTTTGGAATTTTAGAGCATTAATGGAAATTTTGAGAAAAGCTTAGGTGTGGATGTAATATTTGAGAGTTCTTTTGGGATAGTTGTTGCTACACGTGGGGATTTATGGAATTTGGACTGTTAAAAGAAGAAATTGTGTATGGATTACTAGCAGTTGATCAAGGTAACGATTGAGAATGAGTGTCCACTTTCATGAAAAGATAACTGGAATGGTTTGGTTGAGTTTGAGTGGAATTGCAATTGTTTGGAATGTTTGATAAGAATGGTGAATTGTATGAGTTGAGGCTTCGATCGATTTGATGTGATTGGTTATGTTGTTATCATTGGAATAGACTGGTAATTACTCGGTTAAGCTTGTGTATGAGTAGCCAGTTGCCCAGTGCAAGGTTTTGCAAAAGCTTTAAGAATTTATATCTTTTGGAATTTGGTTGGACATTACAACATGCAGTGATGTTGTTCGGTGATAGTAATGCGTCCGTAATGTTTGTGGAGTATATGAATCGTATCTTCCATATTTATTTGGATAAGTTCGTAATGGTTTTGATTGAGGATATTCGGATCTGTTATAAACTCAGAGGGAGAACAAGTAGAGTGTTTGAGAATTGGATTACAAGTGTTGAAAAGAGACGAAGTTTCATGCCAAGTTATTCAAGTGAGAATTTTGGTTGAAAAGGTTAGTTTTCTTGGATATGTTATTTCTGATGATGGTATTGTTATGGATCCATCGGAAGTAGATGTAGTTCTATATGAGAGGCTCCGAAGTCGGTTAAGGAGATTAGAAACTTTCGGGCTCAGTTAGTTGTTACAAAAGGCTATGGAAGACTTTGCTAAGTTTGTACTTCTGTTATCTCAGTTGACTTGCAAAGGGTGAGTTGTTTGTTTTGGATGTTCGTTGTGAGTACGTTTTGGTGAGCTGAAGTAGAAGTTGTCTACGGCTCTAGTTTTGATTCTGCGTGATCCTGATGAATCGTTGTGAGGTATTGAGATATGTCTCTGATAAGTTTAGTCTGTGTGTTAATGCAAGAGGGTAAAGTCGTGGCTTATGCTTTATGACAATTGAGGATTTATGAAAGGATATATACTCTTTTGGGTTTGGATTTGGTCGCGTTGTATTGTGTTGAAATATTTGGAGGTATTATCTTTATGGTTCTAGATTTGAAGTGCTTAGTAATCACAAGGATATGGAGTACTGGTTTGGTCTGAAGGAATAGAGGGTGAGACAGCGAGGATGGTTAAAAATCCATGACGAGTTATGAATTTGGCTCAGATTATCCTATTGGTAAAGTTAATGTCGTGCGTGATGAGTTAAGTTGGAAGTTTTTATACATGGTAGTTTTGATGGTTGCGAGTAATCAGAGTGCGCAGCGGAAGCGTGAGGTGGCACATATTGTATTTACGTGTGGGACTTATAAGAGTTCATAGGTTGAACATTGAGAACATGTAGGAATGGTGAGACTATTGGACGTTTCAGAATGGAAGTGTTAGGTGGAAGGTTTGAATATTATTCATGGGCTACTATGTAAATGGATGTTTTGATTGTATGTTCGATTGGTGAATCGTAGCTTTGTTGTTGGTGTTCTGGTTTTGTTGATGTTGTTGAGACCTTGTGGTGTCGTGGAACTTTATGTTCTTGTTTGTGTTGTGCCTCGTTTCCATGGTGATGGTTCGAGTGTGTGTAGCTAATTCCTGTGTGGGGAATTAGGGGAGTGTTACCTAGGGTAGGGTAACGATCTTGTTGTGTTTCAGTTCTAGAGTGAACCTGTGTGTTGGTATCTTGGTTTTCCTTGAGTTGTGAGTTGGGCGTCAAGTGCATTGTATGGGCTTTGCATCTTGTCGTTGTAGTTATCGTTGTGGTAGTTAGCAAGGTGGTTTGCCAGTTGTGTTATTAGTGGTGTGCCTTTTGTTGGCATGTTGGTTTGTTAGTCGGATGCGAGAGTCGTATCCGGAGTTGTTCGTATCGGTTAGATTTTCGAGGACGAAAATGTCTAAGTGGGGGAGAATTGTAACGCCCCAGTTTTGTTAGATTTATTTAATAGAGTAGATTTAATTGGTTTTGGTTTTATATTATTTTATTATTGACTTTTATTTGACAAAATGTTATTTTTCATCATTGTTTATGTTTTATCGCATTTTGAGAGCGTTTGCGAGATATTCGAGCTGAGGGGTATTTTGGTCTTTTAGGGGTTAGATATTTTGAATAAATAGAAAATAGAAAGAAAAGAGAGAAAAATAGAAAGAGAAGAGAAAGAAAGAAGGAAAAAGGGAAAAGAAGAGGAAGAAGAGAGAAAAGAGGAGAAAGTGGGAAAAATCGGGAAAGCTCCGTTTCAATCGCGAATAATCGGGTAAGGGTGAGAAGTTTCGATTATATTGCGATTGTATATGTATATGTATGTTTTGTTTGAATGTTTGGGTGAAAAATATATGTTTTTCTAATTGGGTGAAATTGGGAGTAATTTGTAGAAATCGATGTTTTCACGGATGAATTGATGAAATGTATGCCTAAACGTGTTCTAACATGTTGTTTTGGGTCATTGGGGGTAATACTATCATGTGGGTTGAAGAATTGGATCATTTTTGGGTCCCAAATGCGTTTTTGAGGAATTCTGGTTCGTCCAGATTCGCCAGGCGAGTTGCTGGCGAGTCAGTTTCGCCAGGCATTCGCCAGGCGAATTTGCCTGGGACAGCAAAAACAGTATTTTCGTATTTTGGCCATAACTTTTGAACCGTAAGTCCGTTTTGGTCCCCGTTCGAAGCGTTAGAAAGCTTATGAAATGTTCTTACTTTTAAAATTGGGTTGGAGGGCAGTAGATGATTTATTTAGGTCGTGGTTTTAGAAAGTGTTGGGTTGTCGGGTTTTTATCGCGTTAAACGCGTGCGGTCGGTGTTTTACCGTGCTATATGCTTTAATATGTATCGTATGGCTTGTGCGCCGCTATATGATGTGAATATATGTGATGAAATGTTGTGCATGATTGATACGCATTGGTGATGGATGTATGATATTTGAATGGTGTTGTTTTGTCGACTTTTGTCGTTGTAAGCGTGCGTAATTGAGGTGTTCATGCAATGTGCTTTTGATATGGATATCGTATGACTTGTATGACGTTATATGATGTGAATGCATGTGATGACATGTTGTGGTGATGAATTATGGCCGAAAGGCAAGAAATTGCAATGTGTGTATTTAATGGTATATGCATGACTATATTGTGAAATATGTGTGCATTGCATGAATGTATGTGGTTATTTTGTATGAGAAACATCATGATATGCATTCATGTGTCGCGATTCCGTGGAGAATCGGGTGTAATATCACGTCCCTGTTGGGTGTGAGTGATTGATTACACAAATGATCATTGAGGATCCTCTGAACATTGCGTAGTTAATGGGTGTAATCGTTGCGAAGAGTTACACTTGATTCCGTGGGAATCTTCAGAATGATTGTGTGCCCTTGTGGGGTTAGAGCAATCGGATTGTGTCTGCGTGAACAATCCAGAAACATCGGATGCCATGATGGTATGAGCGATGGGGAAATATCGTAGGCCCGGCAGGGAGGATATTTCCATTGAGTTCTTCAATTGAGCTCGGGTGATGAGTCGGTACCGCATATGCATTGTATAGAGTCATTGTGTCGGTCTCTGTGCATTTGCATAAATCATGAATGGATTGATTATGTGTGAGCTTGTGATAGCTTTGGTGAATTATTATACATATGTGATAAATGCATTGGTGGTGAGTAATATGTTTTGTGAATAAACATATGATATGTGATGTGATGGTTTGTTTTCATAGGGCCTAACTGTGATATGCTATGTGGTTGAATTGTTTTGCAATGCATGAATGTGATGATGTTGAAGCATGTGACAAGTTGTTGTAATTGTTGTGATTGTTGAATTGTGGCCTAAGGGCAAGAATATGCAATGTGTAGTATTTGATTATATATGCTTGATTAGGATTGCATTGGTTATATGTGGAAAATCATGATTTAGTTGATTATGTGCGAGTGTGTTGTCGTGTCCACTAGGGTAGAATGACTATGTTGTCGTTCCTAGTGGGATATTCATTGGGGTAGAATGACGATGTTGTCATTCCTAATGAGAGGTGCACTAGGGTAGAATGACTATGTTGTCGTTCCTAGTGAGGTATGTATTGGGGTAGAATGACTATGTTGTCATTCCCAGTTATGTGATGCGTGGTATTGCCGGGTCTTGTTTGGATTGGTGATTTATGCATAATGAATATGCTTGATGATATATCTATATTGTGATATATGATGAGTTATGGTGAGAAATATTATATCTGTGAATTTATTTGTGTTGTGGCATATATTTATGCAATCTTGTTATAGTTGTTATTTCTCACCCTTCTGCTGGAATATGCTTTTTATGGCATAGTGCAGATTGTCAGCTTTAGAGGCGTGGAGGCAAGTGGAAGAGTTAGATCTTCGTCTTTGCTTAGGTATTGGTGTCTGCTCTGATACGTAGCACGGGAGTCGGGGAACGATTATGTGATATATGTATATATTTGTAGGAAATATTTTGTATGAATATTTTGATGTATAAACCAGTTTATTTGGTAAAACAAGTCGGTTATGGATTCTTCCGTTTTATTCCATAATTGACATTTCCTTTATTATGGAAAAAGTTTCCCATTTGAGGGTACTCTATTTTATGCTATGTATCAAATTTATAAGCAGGGATGATGTTTTGTTTATTTAAAATGTGACATCCTTGTTTCTGTCAGAAAAATAAATTATTAGTTACTCTGATTTTATTTATGTATTATTTATACGCGATGGGAAATGGGGTGTTACACCTTCTAGTCAAAAGAATAACTAGAAGACTCCAGATGCACGACTGAGACGCCTTTATGAGTGGACTTGAGAGAATTCTCAAGTATCTTTAACAACCTAGCTGATCAATAATTTATCAAACTCCCAGAGCAAGAACTTAATAAACCTAAACTCAACTCCTCTCCTCTTCAACTGGCTTCAAACTGTACCATGGAACCAAGCTTCCAAGTACCAAGTCACCATAACAGACATCTTCCAACAACTCCCTTCATTCCATCGCTCCCCACTTTGGAATAAAAGAATGCAGATATCTTCACATATAGAGGCTGGCGATTGAGACCTTCCACCATTTGTCTTCAGTAACAACTCCAGAATCCCATAATTCTAGAGCTCTTCCATTAGAAACATATGCAGCGGAACCACCAAGGAATATATCCTGCTTGCCCTAATAAGATGTCAGAACATCTTATAAGACACCCCAACAAAAGAACTAGCCATTTCTCCTGTAGTTGTTGTAGAACTTCCTCAGCAAAATGAACAACCACCGGGTTGTTACCTTCGATCCAGAACATCCATACCATCCATTAATACCCTTTAGTATGTCTGAGTTGATTGATCTGATCTTCAAAACTCCTGATTGTTTAAACGCCAGAAAGTATCTCCCAAAGATCTCATCCAGAAACAGACAGGATGCCTGCTATGATACCAATTGAAATTCTGGCAATGCAGACAACAGATGCCCTAACACATGTCAAGACATTATTCTGCATAAATCTTTAAACAAAGAAGAAAACAGCAGACTGATACCTTGAAGATCAGAACTGCAATAACACAGATGTTTCGACATCTGATCCAACATGTTTATTAATATCAATAACAGAATATGTAAATCTGCAGAATGATAAAAGACACAGCAATTGTTAACCCAGTTCGGTGCAATTCACCTACATTTGGGGGAAACGAATCCAGGAAGAAGACTCCACTATCTGTAGAATTATCATAAAGCTAAACTCCATTGTTTACAACTTTATCTCCTAAATACTACCCAATGAAATCTTTACCAAAGAACACCCTCTTTGATATGAGAATCACCACTCACTTCCCCTAATCACAAACTGTGATATCTACACCATCACTGTCAATACAGAACTCTGTCAAGCATACTTGACCAACACGCTAACTTGGATTTTCTTAAAAGTTTAATCCAAGAACAATACTCAACTCTTGCTTCAAAGCTTTGAGTGAGAACAAATTACAACAACCTATGTCGACCACATAGTATCAAAAGATACATGGGTGACTTACAAACTACACAAGAGACTCTCAAAACCCTAAACTCTTATGTTGCACCAACAATTTGTTGTTGTCTATGCTTCTTTTAGGTCTAGTAAGTCCTTATTTACAGACTCTTGCAGTATGGGCTTGGACTCTTCAATCAGATCCAATCTTCACGTTTTAAATCAGCTGCAAGATCTTCACATAAAAATAGGAACAATTCTTTTATAGTTTCCTAAAAACTCGCAAGGATCCTTTTTTTATGAAATCTGTCTTACCCCAAATTTTACTCTCAGGTTTATTGGCCGTTTTCATAACATTTTAATTCGGTATCTTTTCTCACATTTTCAGTTAAACATCTCATTAATCTTTAATCATGCATCTTTAGTCGTTTTATCATTCCATTTAGATATTTATTTTAGTTTTTTTTTTAGTTTATAATTTTATTTTAGTCTATATTTAATTTAGCTTGTCTTCAACTATAATTTTATTTTTATTTAGTTTAATTTTAATTTTAGTATAGCCTTTTAGTTTAGTTTGTAATTAATTTAATTTGTTTAGTTAGTTTTAAATTAGGTTTAGTTTATTTAATTAATTTATTCTATTTCTTTTTAGTTAAAAATAATTTTATGTAATTTTAAGTTAATTTGAGTTTATTTAGTTTTTTATTTTAGATTAGATTTTATTTAGCATAATTATATTTGCTTTTAAATTACAAATTAGTACATTAAAAAATCATAAAAAGAAGAAAAAATAATAAGTCATGAATTCATTGCCACCTACATCACTCCAAGACAAAATGATGTATCAAATTCAAACTTTGACCATCCTTTATTTTTAGCAACAATAATGATACACTAAAATAGGTCCCTGCTTCCTAAACCAGACCCTGTACAATTGAAACCTGCGAGCTACATGACCAAAATCCTGCTGCATAAACCTCCAAGAGCCATTTGCGCTACCCTCTGCAACAAAGACCTCTGCATCATGAGAGCAACAACACAAAAAGCTACCGTACCAAGACCTCTACACTACCATATCTCCAAACTTTGACCAAAACTGCTGCTGCTGTACCTCTGCACATCTCCAAACACTACAAACCGAGATAACCCACGCCAAGGGAAAACCTATTGTGACTGTCTTTCGGCATCAACCTGCATAAGAGTCTGCCATCAAAAGGGACAGGACCTCCAACGTTCAACCAGGGCAATTCAAAACTTATTCAGCAGATTGGAAGTTTAAAAGAGAGGAAGGAGCAGAGTAAAAAGAAAAAAAGGGAATGAACACAGCAGAACCTCATTTTCCTCCTTTCAAAAACTATCAAAACTCACACCCTCCCATCACCACCAAACTACCTCAAATCACAATGCACCAATAACATCAACAATCACAAACCCTCTTCAAACCAATCTAATCCACAAAATCATAAGAAGAATAAAAAGAGGGCGAAAAAATCTTCACAAAATTGGACTGCTTCCTTTTCCTTTTTTTCCGACCTTGTTTCCACTGCTCACAATCATCTTTCACGCACCTTTTCCCTCTCACCTTCAGCTCTTCAAAAAACAACCTTTGAAACACCTCATAACTGCCTTCTTCTTCCTTTCCATAAAAAACCTTAACCTCCACCTTGCTTCTCATTTTCCTCTACCTCCATCTCTGTTAATCTCATTAACCTTCACAACCACCACACTGCACCATCATCGCCACTTAAATCTCCCTACGCCACCACACTCCGAGCGCAACGCAAACCATAACTACGCAGGCCGCCGCAGAGACCGTAACAAGAAACAAATCCAAGCGAGTGAGAAGGAGAAACGAAACAGAGTACGCAAGAAGCAGAAAGATTACGAGACGCGATAGAGAGATTAGGGAAGATTGAGTCGCGTCAGCATAAGAGAGGTAGCGATTGAGTATTGCGTTGTTCTTTTTTCTTCTTTTCTCTTTCCACGAACGTTTCTCTCTGTTTGACCGTGCTTGTTTCTTTTCCATGTTTTGAGTATGGATGATATCTAGGTTTCCCTCCAAACGGGCTAATTCACCAACCGACCCAGGCCCATGATCCCACCAATTTTTTTGTTTTTTTAATTATTCAGTATTAGTTTTCAAGTTTTTGTTTCTTGTTAACTTAATGAGTTAGTTTAGACAATAATAAGCTTAGTTTAGTTAATTGAATTAGAAATTAATATTAATTAGTTAAGTTATTATTTATTTATTTTAGATTTAGATTTAGTTTCTAGTTAATTAGTTAATTAGGTGTTTTAGAGTTCAGCTTTGGAATTTAGTTAATAGTTTTTTTAATTAGGTTTTAATTTTAACTAAATAGTTTTAATTTTAGATTCAAATTAGAAACTAGTTTAGATAGTTCTAGTTAGAATTAGTTTTAATCTTAATTAATTAGTTTCTAGATTTTAGTTGATTTGTTTTAGAATTAGCTTATTTAATTTTTGTTAGATTTAGTCTATTAGTTTTTTTTATTTATTATTAGACTTTAATCTCTTTTTTTTTTTTTAGATTTTTTTTTGTTTAGACTTTATTTGTCTTTCTTGAAATTTACATATCCTCTTTTTCATTTAGTTAATTTATGGTCTTTAATTTTTTAATTTAATTCTTATTGCACCTGCTGTATATATTACTGTTCATTTTACTCCTGATACCTGAGTTCTTCTCTTTACATATCCGTTTACCTTATTCTAAAGGAAAGGATTCCACGTTAACTTCTGTGTCATTTAGGATAGCCTTGTCCATCATTCCTTATCTCACGCCGCCGTGCGATCAAGAATTACCTTCCCTTTTAACCTAGCTTTAGGTTTGGACTCGCCGCACTCCACGTAGGTGTCTTGTTGTCAGACCCTACTTTCCCGCGGACACTTCCTTTCCCGTTTTGCCTAGCCTTAGGTTTGGAGTCGCCGCACTCCGTGTAGGTGTCTTGCTGTCAGACCCTACTTCTCTTGGAACCTTGACCACAGTTAAGGGTTCTTTACCCCCGTTGAGGGGAACTACGGACGCTCTGATTTCTCAAGTTCATCTTGAAATTACGTAGGCATAGGATTGCGAGATCCTAGCGAGCCACCTTTTTCTTTTTCCACCTTTTATTTCTTACCCTTTTACCCCATAGTGAGGGGAACTACGAATGCTCTGATTCCGTTCCCGTCAGGATACGTAGGCACGAGATGCGATGTCTTGGCGAGTTAACTTAGTGTATATATCCCTAGGTCTTTACCTTAGCATTTTTCCCTTAGCAAGCAACTTTAGAATAACACAGATACTAACAAGAGGTTCCTGTAGAGTACTACAGATACTTAGGGTGCTAATACCTTCTCTTTGTATAACCAACCCCCGAACCTTAGATCTCTGAGCTGTGTTCCTACATAGCGCACTTAGGGTTTTTCGATCTTTACCCTTTCCTTTGGATAAATCAAAGTTCTGTGGTGAACTTCATGATTTGTGATTCAAGTTAATTTAATAGTTTGATATCCGATTCTCACCGCAACAGAAATGGCGATTTCACTGGGGACATCCCCTAAGAGGGTTAAGCATATCTTGTTTGTATTTGTGTTATTTACATGCCTGCTTGCTTGTATATTTGTATATTTATATCTGTATATATACCTGTTGTGCTTGGGTTTTCTGTGTGCAGGGTGGTTACTTTGAGTGGTGAGATAAGTCCTAACCCGGACTTGAGCATACACATATGATAGGATTGTGGTGTAATCAATAGTCGGCTGTTGGGAGTAATTCTAACAAGTTTGGCATATGATGACCACGCTCAGTGGAGGCCCCTTTGGGATTATTGATGTCTGATGTGAGTAGTTGCGTTGATGTCACTCTTTCCGACCTGGGAGTCCGTGATACTGAGGACCGTAGTTACCTTTACCCCCACTTGGCCTTATTAGGATGTAGTGTGATGACTATGAGGGAGTAGTCCCAAATGGTTGATACGTGATACTACACTCAGACGAGTTTATCTTGAGAATATTATTAACCCGCATGAGTAGTCGTGTAGGCCGATAATATCCAAAAGATTTATCGATGACTCTGGGAACTTCTTAGAACCCTGTTCTACGGATACAAGAACCCTAGTACACACCCTTTTGGTTGGTTCTTTACCCAGAATCCATGCTGTGATCAGGAACCTTTGATCCTGTTGCATGCGTTTTGCATCCTGTTTGCATTGCATTGCATATAATTTGTATCTTTACATAATTCATTACATGCGTCTGTTTGTTTATCAACTCATCTCCAACTGTCTCTATCTTCCAGTGTCATCTATGAGTCATCAAGCTAATTCCTCGACACCGATACTAGACTAGAGCTAACTACAGACCCAAGATGTCAGAGCAAGATGTACACAATGCTGAGATTCGAATGGAGATTGATGATCTCAAGTCAAGCGTGACCAAACTCAGTGAGATGCTCCAAGTCTGGATTGCTAGGGGAGAGCCACCCCAAAGGACTGTCATCCAGGAAGTTTCAAGCGCTGGTCCTCCACCGATTCAGATGCCACCTTTAACTTGGCCCGAGTTTGGTTTGCCACGCAACTACTCTCCACCGATTTCATCTACTGCTATGGTTGATCAGACTGTTATGCTAGTTTTTCAAGCTCCTTTTTTTTCCGAGCCTAGACCTATGGTTCATCCTGTTACACAGACAGTTCGAGCTCCCTTTGAGAATCCCCTCTACGAGTACAATGCTGCCAGTGCTCAGGGTGAAGACCGCGAAGACTTTGTTGAACCTGAAGTTGTCCGAGAGCAGTTTCAGATCATAGATAAGAGACTCAAGGCCATTGAGGGTAATGACTTCTTTAATGTGGATGCAGACAACATGTGCTTAGTGTCTGACCTCGTTATGCCATCCAAGTTCAAAGTTCCAGAGTTTTTGAAGTATAAGGGCCATTCTTGTCCAAGGGCTCATTTGGTCATGTATTTTTGCAAGATGGTTGCTTATACCAACAATCAAAAACTGCTTATCCACTGTTTCCAAGACAGATTGAGTGGAGCCTCACTCAAATGGTATATGAGTCTTGAGCAAAACTCCATTCACTGCTTTCAAGATCTCGCGAATGCCTTCATGAAGCAGTATAAGTATAACCTCGACATGGCTCCTGATCGTCGCCAGCTGCAAAACATGAATCAACATGAGAATGAATCTTTTAAGGACTATGCTCAGCGCTGGAGAGAATTGGCTTCCCAAGTTGAACCTCATTTGGCCGAGAAGGAATTGACTGAAATGTTCATGGATACTCTGTCCCCATTCTACTGGGAGAAGATGATTGGAAGTGTTTCCTCCAACTTCACCGATTTGGTTACTATCGGCCAAAGGCTCGAGGAAGGACTCAAGAATGGAAAAGTGTCCAAGGATTCTGAGTCTTTCAGTGGTGTGAAGAAATCCTATGGGAACTTCCAGAAGAAAAGGGAAGATCAGACTAACGCTGTCATAATTGATACAAGAAGGCCTCGTCCCCAACCTCAGTATGCTATTCACCCTGTTGTTGCTACTGTTGCTGCTGTTACTGCTCCACGACCAGCTCAAGTTCCCTAACGTCCGGCTGTAGGTCAGAACTAGTACCGTAATAGGAATCATTTTGATCCTATTCCCATGACGTACACCGAACTTTATCCTGATATGGTTCAGAAGGGGTTGATTACCACAAGGCCTATGCCTCCTCCTCCAAATCCTCTTCTAGCCGGCTATATGGCTGATCTTCATTGTGAATACCATCAAGGTGGTGCAGGTCATAACTTGGAAGGTTGCTTTGCGTTGAAGGCTAGAGTACAAGAGCTGATCAGAAACAAAATCCTCTCCTTTCAGGACTCTAATCCTAATGTCCAGAACAACCCTCTGCCAGGGCACGCCAAGTGAAGCTTCAGTCGACTTCAACAAACTATCCTCCTAAAAGCCAATGTTTCAGGCAGGCCAGCTCACCCCTGTTGCTGATTAGTCACTAGGCCCTTGTTTTTTGTTGTTTGCATTTTCTTTATTTTGTAATGGTTGTTTGCCTTTCGATGATGTTTGTACTTTCGTGATTAATGAAATGAGCATTGCAACTTTGGATTTAATTCATTTGTGTTTGCTATTTACACTTTGATGCTTTCTTTTCAAAAAATAATATTTTATCTCTTTTCCGCTTTCTTTTTTACTGTGCAAAGATTGGAGCGAGGATGATGAAACAAAATACTCATAATTGCTAGAATGCTTTCAAATAAACTTTTCTGACGATGTAAGGCATTGTTTCAATTCCCCCAAACACTGGAGAAATAAGGAACTTATTCCCTTGTCAATCCCTTTGAGCCTAGAAGTGGGAGTTTCTTTCTTTGCAAAAATCCGCAATCTTAACCTTGGGGTGGGTAGTTCTCAGTTAGGTTGGTTATGCATTCATGCAAAACACCTTTCATATAAAGGTTGCACTCACAAATTTTCCTTCGCACACAGCAAACAAGTGCCGAATATGTCCTTCAAGTCAAATGCCAATGATGGTTCATCGTAATCATTAAGCTGGCTAGCCACTTTCCTTGCTCAAAGAATGAGCCGAGTTCCTTTCAAGGCAAAAGCTAAGAAAGATGGGAAGCTCATAACCTCGCCTTATACAAAAAGGTTTGTTTGACCACCAAAAAGAGGAAATCTTTAAATCCCTCACAATGAAAATCCTCAATGGCAAACAGTTTGGTAAGGAAGTAGTAACTACCATTTCAAAGTCCCTTGACTTCTGAACCATCATCATTACTATCATTAGTACAATTCCCAACTTATGGGAACCTGAGTGCATGGTATGAGTTAACTGAGCGTAGGATTAGAAGTTTAACACGAAGATTGGGTGGGTACAGATAAAATTTGAGCCTTTATCCTTTGTTTCTTAAACCGTGAACCAGTCCACGATACAACCTTCAAAAAACCTAACTGAAGCAAGGTTATTTTGAAAGTATACTACAGCAAGGTTGCGTAAACTGACTCCAAAACGTTTTTGCAAATCATTATTTTTTAATTACACCTGTGCTCTACCTTTTTCTTTTTCTCACCATTTTACCCCGTAGTGAGGGGAACTACGAATGCTCTGATTCTATTCCCGTCAGGATACGTAGGCACGAGATGCGATGTCTTGATGAGCATACTTAGTGTATATACCCCTAGGTCTTTACCTTAGCACATATCCCTTAGCAAGCAAACATAGCATAACACAAATACTAACAAGAGGTTCCTGTAGAGTACTACAGATACTTAGGATGCTAACACCTTCCCAAGGTATAACCAACCCCCGACCCTTAGATCTCAGAGTTGTGTTCCTACATAGCGCACTTAGGGTTTTTCGATCTTAACCCTTTCCTTTGGATAAATCAAAGCTCAGTGGTTAATTTCATGATTTGTGATTCAAGTTAACTAATAGCTTGGCATCCGATTCTCACCGCGACAGAAATGGCAACTTCACTGGGGAAGCCTCAGTCGACTTTAACAAACTATCCTCCTTAAAGCCAGTGTTTCATACAGGACAACTCATCCTTGTGTTGATTAGTCACTAGGCCTTGTTTCTTGTTGTTTGGATTTTCTTTATTTTGTAATGGTTGTTTGCCTTCAACCATGTTTGTACTTTTGTGATTAATGAAATGAGCATTGCTACTTTTGATTCAATTCATTTTAGTCTGTTATTTACACTTTTATGCTTTCTTTTCAAAAAAATATTTTATCTCTTTTCCACGTTCTTTTTGATTATGTAAAGATTGGAGGGAGGATGATGAAAATAAAATACTCATAATTGCTAGTATGCTTTCAAATAAACTTTACTGACGATGTAAGGCATTGTTTCAATTCCCCCAAACACCGGAGAAAAGAAGAAGTTATTCCCTTGTCAACCCCTTTGAGCCTAGAAGTAGGAGTTTCTTTCTTCACAAAAACCCATAATCTTAACCTTGGGATGGGTAGTTCTCAGTTAGCTTGGTTGTGCGTTCATGCAAGACACCTTTCATATAAAGGTTACACTCACAAATTTTCCTTTGCACACAGTAAGCAAGTTTCGAAGATGTCATTCAAGTCAAATGCCAATAATGGTTCACCGGAATCGTTAAGCTGTTTAGTCACTTTCCTTACTCAAAGAATGAGTCGAGTCCCTTTCAAGGCAAAAGCTAAGAAAGATGTAAAGCTCATGATCTTGCCTTACACTAAAAGGTTTGTATGACAACCAAAAAGAGGAAATCTTTAAATCCTCATCCTGAAAGTCCTCAATGGCAAACATTGGTAAGGAAGTAGTGACCTCCATTTCAAGATTTCTTTGACTTCTGAATCATCATCATTACTATCATCAGTAAAATTCCCCGTCTGTGGGAACGTGAGTGTAAAGTCCGAGTTAACTGAGCGTAGGATTGGAAGTTCATCATGTAGATTGGGTGGGTACAAATAAACTTTGAGCCTTTATCCTTTGTTTTATCAACCGTGAACCAGTCCACATTACAACCATCAAAAGACCTAACTGAAGCAAGGTTATTTTGAAAGCATACTACAGCAAGGTTGTGTAAACTGACTCCCAAAGATCTTTGCAGATCATTTATCTTGGTATTACACCTTGTGTTTTACCTTTTACTTTTAAATGTCTTGAACCGCCGTGTTCAGACCAGTGACTCATTTTGTTTTGCATCTTCCAAAAATAATTTTGATTTCAAAAGTTGCATGACTTTGCTTTAAAATTACCATGTTTGTACAAAAACTTTTGTTTGCAAATTGGCTTCCTCTTAAGGAATTTTCAAACAATTAAGAAACTTGGTCAGTGATCTAATCAGGGGCAAGTCCTTCTCCGAATTGGTCATCCAGACTCTTCAAGACTCATACTGGGGCAAAATTTCCCAGTGTACAGTTAAGCAGTCATTTCAAAATTAGGCAAGCTGAAGCAATGATCAGTTTATCTGCAATAGTCAGTTAATCTGGGGCAATTTATTTGAAGAATCCCCAAGCAACACTTCATCCTTCCTACAAGGATCATCATTTGATACAGTTTACCAGTGTGGCAAAGGTGTGCTAAGCAGTAGCATCTATAGTCCCCAAGCAGAATGGCAGTGATCTCCGTGTTATGGAATCAGTCTTCCAGTCTTGTCTTCTCCCTAGTGGAGTCGAGTTGTGTCGTCAGCATCTACATCTGCATTTGATCAGATATCATAGCATAATTCATATACATATGCATATCATGAGTGTTTCATCCTCATTTGCATTTCTCTCGAGGTCGTGTCGTTATCCGCGTCTTACCTTGTGGTCAAAGTCCAAATTACTTGGCGCCTACCAAAACGGTACCTGTCCTTTCATTCCGTGCCATTCCTGAATGTTGTCGTTTCCTTGAGCATCTAGTCCTGTTGTTAGATGTTTGACTTCTTTCACCCCAGTGCCATTCCTGGATGTCTTTCTCACTATCATTCGATGTCATTCCTGAATATAGTGATTTGCTTTTACTTTCAGTGCCATTCCTGAAAGTTCTTTTCCTTTTATCCAATGTTTTCTTGGGTATCACCTTGTTTACATTCATCCAATGCTTTCTTGGATATTGTGATTCTTTTACATCCAATGCTTTTTTGGATATTGTGATTCTTTTACATCCAATGCTTTCTTGTATATTGTGATTCTTTTACATCCAATGCCTTCTTGGATTACCCTTCTTTTATCTCGTTTTCATCTGATGCCTTATCAGATATTATGAGTTTGCCTTTCATTCAAAGCCATTATTGGATGACTGGTTTCTTCGCATTCAATGCCATTCTTGAATGTAATCTTTGTTCACTTTTATCTAAATCCATTATTAGATATTGTGATTTTACCTTTCATTCAAAGCCATTATTGGATGAAAGGTGTCTTTACATCCAATGCCTTCTTGGATTACCCTTCTTTTATCTCGTTTTCATCTGATGCCATCTCAGATATTATGAGTTTACCTTTCATTCAAAGCCATTATTGGATGACTGGTTTCTTTACGTCCAATGCCTTCTTGGATTACCCTTTTTATCTCATCCTCATCTGATGCCTTCTTAGATATTATGAGTTTACCCTTCATTCAAAGCCATTATTGGATGACTGGTTTCTTTACATCCAATGCCTTCTTGGATTTCACCTTTTATCTCATTCTCATCTGATGCTTTCTCAGATATTATGAGTTTGGATCTCTACCTTTCTCACATTCATCTGATGCCATTATTAGATATTGTGATTATACCTTTCATTCAAAGCCATTACTGGATGTCTCGTTTCTTTTGCCATCTGATGCTCTCTCGGATGTGCATTTCTCTTTCTGATGTTCTTCCAGATTAAGTCTTTGTCATCTGATTCCCCAGTGGAGACCGTCTTTCCGGTTCTACTTCCATTGACGATCTTGTGTTATCTTTTCTTTCTAAAGTGTCAGTCGGTCATGCTTGAACCAGTTGTTCTATCACTTTAGGTTTCCCCCAGTTTTATTTCAGTTTCCCCAGTGTTGTTGTCTTCCCCAATGAGTGTTTGCTCATTGGGTGAACTTTGTCCCTGTCTGCTTTCGTTTCCGTCTGCATTTCTGCATTTGTCATTCCACCATTCCATCATACCAGAGTTCATTGCATGTCAACATTTCTGTTTAATTCTATTTTGTCCATACCATTGCATATCAGTGCATCTGAGGGCAAAATTTTCGGTTATCTATATTTAAATACCTTCCACCATGATTTCATGAAGATTATCATCATTCATGTCATCCAGTGAAGATGTTTAAATAGGGGCATCTGTCATACCCCAAATTTTACCCTCAGGTTTATTAGCCATTATCATATCATTTTAAGTCGGTCTCTTTTCCCGCACTTTCAGTTAAACATCACATTAATCTTTAATCATGCATCTTTAGTCGTTTTACCATTCCATTTAGATATTTATTTTAGTTTTTTTTTAGTTTATAATTTTATTTTAGTCTATATTTAATTTAGCTTGTCTTCAACTTTAATTTTATTTTTATTTAGTTTAATTTTAATTTTAGTATAGCCTTTTAGTTTAGTTTGTAATTAATTTAATTATTTTAGTTAGTTTTATATTAGGTTTAGTTTATTTAATTAATTTATTCTATTTCTTTTTATTTAAAAATAATTTTATGTAATTTTAAGTTAATTTGAGTTTATTTAGTTTTTTAATTTTAGATTAGATTTTATTTAGCATAATTATATTTGCTTTTAAATTACAAATTAGTACATTAAAAAATCATAAAAAGAAGAAAAAACAACAAGTCATGAATTCATTGCCACCTACATCACTCCAAGACAAAATACTGTATCTAATACAAACTTTGACCATCCTTTTTTTAGCAACAGTAATGATACACTAAAATAGGTCCTTGCTTCCTAAACCAGACCCTGCACAATTGAAACCTGCAAGCTACATGACCAAAGTCCTGCTGCATAAACCTCCAAGAGCCATTTGCGCTACCCTCCACTACAAAGACCTCTGCATCATGAAAGCAACAACACAAAAAGCTACCGTACCAAGACCTCTACACTACCATATCTTCAAACTTTGACCAAAACTGCTATTGTTGTACCTCTGCACATCTGCACTCCAAATACTACAAACCGAGACAACCCACATCAAGGCAAAACCTGTTGTGACTGTCTTTCGGCATCAACCTGCATAAGAGCCTTCCATCAAAAGGGACAGGACCTCCAACATTCAACCAGGGCAATTCAAAACTTAAGCAGCAGATTAGAAGCTTAAAAGAGAGGAAGGAGCAGAGTAAAAAGAAAAAAAAAAGGAATGAACACAGTAGAACCTCATTTTCCTCCTTTCAAAAACTATCAAAACTCAGACCCTCCCATCACCACCAAACTACCTCAAATCACAATGCACCAATAACAGCAACAATCACAACCCCTCTTCAAACCAATCAAATCTACAAAATCATAAGAAGAATAAAAAGAGGGCGCAAAAACCTTCACAAACCAGGAGTGCTTCCTTTTCCTTTTTTTTGGCCTTGTTTCCACTGCTCACAATCATCTTTCATGCACCTTTTCCCTCTCACCTTCAACTCTTCAAAAAAATAACCTTCGAAACACCTCATAACTGCCTTCTTCTTCCTTTCCAGCAAAAAGCTTAACCTCTCTGTTAATCTCATTAACCTTAACAACCACCACACTGCACCATCATCGCCACTTAAATCTCCCTCCGCCACCACACTCCGATTGCAACGCAAACCATAACGACACAGGTCGCCGCAGAGACCATAACGAGAAACGAATCCAAGCGAGTGAGAAGGAGAAACGAAATAGAGTACGCAAGAAGAAAAAAAAGATTACAAGATGCGATAGGGAGATTAGGGAAGAAGGAGTCGCATCAGCAGAAGAGAGGTAGCGATTGAGTATTGCGTTGTTCTTTTTTATTTTTTTCTCTTTCCACGAACGTTTCTCTCTGTTTGACCGTGCTTGTTTCTTTTCCATGTTTTGAGTATGGCTGATATCTAGGTTTTCCTTTAAACGGGCTAATTCACCAATCGACCCAGGCCCATGATCCCACCAGTTTTTTTGTTTTTTTTATTATTCAGTATTAGTTTCCAAGTTTTTGTTTCTTGTTAACTTAATGAGTTAGTTTAGATAATAATAAGCTTAGTTTAGTTAATTTTACTCCTGATACCTGAGTTCTTCTCTTTGCCTATCTGTTTACCTCATTCCAAAGGAAAGGATTCCCTGTTGACTTCCGTATCATTTAGGATAGCCTTGTCCATCATTCCATATCTCACGCCGCCGTGCGATCAAGACTTACCTTCCCTTTTAACCTAGATTTAGGTTTGGAGTCGCCGCACTCCACGTAGGTGTCTTGCAGTCAGACCCTACTTTCCCGCGGACACTTCCTTTCCCGTTTTGCCTAGCCTTAGGTTTGGAGTCACCGCACTCCGCGTAGGTGTCTTGCTGTCAGACCCTACTTCCCTTGGAACTTTGACCACAATTAAGGGTTCTCAAGTTCATCTTGAGAATACGTAGGCATAGGATTGCGAGATCCTAGCGAGCCACCTTTTTCTTTTTCCACCTTTTCTTTCTTACCCTTTTACCCCATAGTGAGGGGATCTACGAATGCTCTGATTCTATTCCCGTCAGGATACGTAGGCACGGGATGCAATGTCTTGGCGAGCATACTTAGTGTATATATCCCTAGGTCTTTACCTTAGCACTTTTCCCTTAGCAAGCAACTTTATAATAACACAGATACTAACAAGAGGTTCCTGTAGAGTACTACAGATACTTAGGGTGCTAATACCTTCCCTTTGTATAACCAGCCCCCGAACCTTAGATCTCTGAGCTGTGTTCCTACATAGTGCACTTAGGGTTTTTCGATCTTTACCCTTTCCTTTGGATAAATCAAAGTTCGGTGGTGAACTTCTTGATTTGTGATTCAAGTTAATTTAATAGCTTGATATCCGATTCTCACCGCAACAAAATCCAATTAAATATGGACTTGCTCCTAATAAATCTCCTTGTCCTGCGTATAATGATGAGGTATATCTAAAAGATTCTCATCAAATAAAATCAAAACCGTCGAGAGATATAAAACAGCAGCGCCTGCTGTACCAGACACATATGTCGAATAACCCTGTTAGGACATCTTACCCAACATCTTGTTGTAAACTTGTTTTAGCCAAAATGCAGCCAATCAAAGACCTAACACTAATGTCAATGGCAACTTTGTTACCAAAGGAGGCATTCTTGGGATTACTTATAAGTTCTTGATGGGGAAAGCTTATACCTTTGCTAATGAGGGAAGTGTGGATGCTTTTGAAGCTATTTTTGCCTTACTTATCTATGGTCTTGTACTTTTTCCTAACCTAGAGGGTTTTGTAGATGTTCATGCCATCCCGATCTTCTTGATTGGGAACTCATTGCCTACATTGCTTGGAGACACTTACCATGTCATTCATCATAGGACTTCCAAAGGACATGGAACCATTACATGTTGTGCACCTCTACTGTACAAGTGGTTTATTTCGCACTTGCAGCAGTCCAGACTCTTCAAAGATAATGAGGATAATCTTAGGTGGTCTCAAAGACTTATGTCCATTACTTAGCCTGACATGACTTGGTATAACTCAGCGTATGATACTGGAGGGATTATTGATAGTTTTAGAGATTTTCCAAATGTACCTCTTCTTGGTACATGAGTAGGGATCAACTACAACCCTATTGTTGCTAGACGCCATTTTGGATACTCTTTGAAGGACAAACCTAATAATGTTTTGTTATCAGGTTTCTTTTTCCATAATGGGGTAGAGAGCTTAGAGTTGAATAAGAGGATTGTGCATTCTTGGCACAATGTCCATAAGAAGGGAAATGATCAGTTGGGAAATCAATATGGAATGGTTGTTGAACTCTACATTCAATGTGTCCATGATAGAGCTTGCAAACTCAAGATGCCTTATCCCCTTTGTCATACCCCAAATTTTGACCACCAAGATTTCCCATCATTTGTGCAAATCATTACCACAATATGGATGAACTATCATATCTCATAAATCTCCTCAAAGATGATTTAGCATTCACTACGATCAAGAATTAGGGTTTTAAGCCCTCTCAGAGCACTTAGACAAAGGATCAATCAAGAATTGACATGATCTTCAACTGGTCTAGCCTCTCAAACATCCATGAAGGATCAAGGGGTCTCCCATACCAAGAATCATGCATAAGTATGCAACATTTCAAGAGGATCAAGCCTCAGGATTGCATGTGTCACCAAATTAGGGTTTGGTCGACCAGGGTCCCCAGATGAAAATTTCCATCTGGGCATGAGCCAATGCCTCAATGCATGGTCCAATAAGCTTAAAAGGATCTCAAGAGCCCATCCATAATGGCAAAATCACCTTGAAGATCCATCTATAAAAAAATCAGGAATTAGGGTTTTGACCTAATTCAACCCTTGAGTTAACTTGTGAAGTGTGGCATGGCTTGAAGCTTCAAAATGAACTTCAAGGACCTCAAATACATCATATTGACATGTTTACAAGATTTGATTGACTCAAAGAGCTCAAATCATAAGCCACAAGAACTCAAAACCATCTGATCACAAATTAGGGTTTCTGATGGAAAAAGTCAACCCTATCCTTGACTGTTGACCTACCCTTGATCTCAAACCTTGGGGAGGGGTCCAAGACATTCCTAAATACCCTTGGAGGCCATCCATGAAGTTTAATTAAGCCTAAGTATTGATTTCACAAAAGCATCACAAAGTCAAAATTTCATCTGATGAAAAAGTCAACTGTACAAGAATCCAAGTTTGACTTTTTGGATTTTTGGTCAACCAAGGCTCCTTAACTCTAAAACAATGTTAATATATGATTTTAATCATCATTCATCAAGAAAAATTAAAGAAAATAATTTAACTTGCTAAAGGGGTAACCATAAAAAACTTAGAATTTTTCTAATTTATGGAACAAAGTGGCTAGGGTACCAACTTCGCAAGGCCATATCTCCCAAACCCTAAGGCCTTTTTCTCCCATTGAAAGCTCAGATGGAAGCACTCATTACATACTTCAAAAGTGTCAACTACAAGAGTTTCCAAGTCTTCATGGATTCTGAGTTATGGTTAGATCAAAATCACTAAAACTTGGAATTTACCACTTTTCCAACACTTAGACAAAATTCTGTCTAAGTCAAAAAAACAAGTGAAACACCAAAACTTCGAGGGCTGTTTCACATAGTTCTAGGCTAAATCAATTCAAGATGTAAACATCAAATTTGTTGTGCATATTGCCTACAATCCAAGGAACTCATTGGCATGAAACAACTCAACTTGAGCCAAGAGTTATGGCTGCTGCAAGACACCATGGCACAACTGTTTTGAAAAACCAGTTTGTGTGATTTCTTGCCATACACGATTTCTGAGTCAAATCCAAGGATCACTATGCCAAATTCATCCAATCTGATCATGATCCATCTGATCCAACCTGCAAAGCTGAGTCAAGAAGCCAAAAGGAATTCCAACTTGAAGTAATGGCTTTTTGTCACATTATGCCTTGAATTCAATGGCATTTATGTGCAATAGTGCACATTCAAGATTCTCACTCTCCTCAGTCAAGTTCTCTGATTAAACAACAATTAAAAGGACTGAAGAATGTGATTTCAGTCAATGCATAACTGATCTATTTGGGACAGCTATTGCACCTTGTGCAAGAGGCATTTATGCCAAGCCGAGACCATTGAACCATGACCTTATCATCTGAGCTTCAAGAGAACCACTTCAACACAACTCCTCTACTATAAATAAAGGTCCTAACTGATCATTCAAACTACACCAAAGCTCATTACAACAAGGCTTTCTCTCTTTCACTCTTTAGGCCTAAAAACTTCATCCCTTGAGAGGTTACTATCGGGTTTTGAGTTGGAGATCAATACCACTCAAACCATTGATTCAGACATATCACATATAACATATAGAAGGTGTCTGAACACTCACCTCCCATCTGTAACATCAAAATCATCAAATGGCCATCCAATTGCATAAAACTCATGACTTGCTGCAGAAGGAATCAGGTTGATCAATCTAAAGGGCTCTCAATCACTCCAAGCATTCAAACACTTTCCTTAAGGTACAAGGAAGCTATCCAAAGCATTAGAACTCAATTGTAACACCTCCATCATCAAATTCGATTCTCACCTGCAGAGGTAAGCCTCAAATTATCAAACTCATTGAATCATGCATCATAAATATGTTTTGTGATTGGCATTGTGTTTTTGAATGTTTGTAGATACTTTACCCTCAATCAATTGTTGTTTACAGTTCGTGTATAGGATTTCATTGAGTTCATGCAAATTTTAGGGTTCATCAGGTTTTGTCATGTTATGTTCTGATTCAATCAATTTCAACAAAATTGAGTATTGCCTTTATGTTCCTTATTGTAGCGAGCGAAACTAGACATGTTTCTTAAGCACTGTCGCTCTTTTGGGATTACTACAGGTCGATTCATTTTTTATCCTATTGTGAGCTGATTAAGGAAGGGAAATATATGTCTCCAACTAACCCTGCTTGCATACTGAGTTTAAACAACGGTCTGTTAGGTTACGGATGCGATATGGTAATGGGGCCCCTTTCTTCTTTCTTGGTTCGGGACTGGGATAAAGGGAATGTTCATAGGTAGGACGCTAGGACTGATATTTTTTGATGGAGATGTGAAGGTATGGGATTTTGGGTTTTGGATTAGTGTGCTCGCTAAGATTTTTCTTTCAATCTTATGCCTACGTATTCCCGTTTACCGAAACAGCGAAATCAGAGCGGTCGTAGTTCCTCCTATTCTACGGGAGGAAAAAGATGTTTTGGTGTCTTGTTCAAAGCCCAAGATGTGAAGCTAAAGGTGGTTTGTATCTTGTTCAAAGCCCAAGATGTGAAGCTGAAGGGTCTATTTGTATCTTGTTCGAAGCCCAAGATGTGAAGCTGAAGGGTCTTGTCTTTAGAGAGAATTTGTCATCTCTAAAGGGGTCTGTTTGTCACAATTGTTGGGTGACTGACTATAAAGGATGATTACTTTAACCGGGATATACGAATCCTAGTAATGCCATAATTTCCTTTATAGGGGTTTTTAACCTGAAGGAGAAGACTTTAACTCAGTGTAGAGCAATGCCATCTTTCCTTAGGAATTTCTCATGCTAAAAGAGGGACAGTGGCATGGATGTAGATAATCCAGAGGCTTGCGGCTTACAGCAATTAGATGAAAGGAGTTGTTAATGTTTGTATCCTGTGAACGAGGCACAATTTTGATGCTAAAAGATTGATTGACTCAACTGGGGTTTTTCTTATACAAAGCCTAAGAGGAGGCTATTGACCCAACAAGAGGGAGTTTTTATGTGTCTCGTACGAAGCCCGAGAGAGAGGCTAAAAGGGTTTTGACTCAACAAGAGAGTCTTTTGTATCTCGTATGAAATCCGAGATGGAGGCTAAAGAGGTTGTGCCCTAACAAGGGGATCTTTTATACTCAACAAGAGAGTGTTTTTTGTATCTCGTATGAAGCCCGAGATGGAGGCTGAAAGAGGTGACTCAAGGAGAGAATCTTTTATACTCAACAAGAGAGTGATTTTGTATCTCGTACGAAGCTCGAGATGGAGGCTGAAAGTGCTTAGCTCTTCTGGGGAGAATCATTGTACAAAGCCCAAGAGGAGGCTAAGGTGCTGGTGACTGTTTCAGTTGAGTGACAGGTCCAGTATGTTGGTTAAAAGAGAAAATCAGTTCTTATATGAGCATTGTTTGCACTCAGGGATTTGATTTGAGGATCAGGGTTGTCTCCCGTTCTTTAAGGAAATGGGAAAGCCAAAGGGTATTGAGACTGTCAGAGTCTACGGGTTTCATCTCCTAGTTTTGAAAGGAGCTTGAGAATGTCTTCGAGACTCAAGAGAATTAGACCGTCCAAGTCTAGAGTTTCATCTTTTGTACTATGTTTAAGAAACAGCAGTAGCAAGATCTAGACTTTTTGAAAGATTATTCTATTAAGATGACTAATTTCTGTTCGTATACCTCTAGGAGGTCGTCGGGACAATTTGTACGAAGCCCAAGAGGAGGCTGGAAACTTTTAAGAAGCCAAGGGATAATTTGTACGAAGCCCAAGAGGAGGCTATCATTCCCGGAGGAAGAAATCATTTATACGAAGCCTAAGAGGAGGTTGTGAATACTTCTAAGAAGCCGACGGGTCCTTGTACAACGCCCAAGAGGAGGCGAGGATGCTTTTAAGAAGCCTTTGGGTCCCCAAACCCCGAGAAATGCAAGACAGACTATTCACAGAGAATAGATCAAGCCAGGAAAGTTCGAGAATTTGGAAGAAACTCAGGAGATGCCATTTACGGAGAAAAGATCATCTCTGGGGAATAGAGTTTCTTTGACAATTTCTAAAGGTGACAGTCTGTGAAAGGGTTCACCGAGAATGCTGCCTTTCACGTCTCCATATTGTTTAACCCCAAGTGGAGGGAAGACTGTGTCTGGTAATCCTATGGGGATCAAGTTTTGTCTACTTCTAAGAGTGATCAACGGGCTTAATGCTAGACGTAGTTGCTGGGGAAACTCTGAATAACTATACTATTATTACACAGTTGATATGAGTTTATGAAAGAAGACTTATAGTGAAACAACCCCACAATACAGTTATATACTTATGAAAGCAGTAAATGAAAGTGGGTAAACACTTACTCGGTTGTAGAGCTTCCATGCTGTTTGGTTAGTTGTTCAACAAAGAAAGCTTTGATAACAATATTATATACAAAATCAAAGGAGAAAGTATTTTGAAAAGATGTTGGGGCTTACAGCTCAAGGAGAGGCCCAAGGTTTTATCAGTGATCGCACTGTGAGTTTGAATTTGTACAAGGGACTTATACAAGTGACTGAGGCCCAAGAAAGGTTTTCTGTACAAAGGGATGGGTCTTACACTCTCTCAAGAGGCCTAAAGAGTGTAAAAAGAATGAGGCTTATAACACGAGGGTAGGCCCAGATGTTTTTTGTTTTGAAATGGCGATCGCGCCGAGATTTTCTTTTAACACAAAGGGACTTATACAATAAGTGAGGCCCAAAATTGTTTTGGTTAAAAGGGGATTGGGTCTTATACTATAATAGAGGCCCAAAGATTTTTGAATGGGTCTTATAGCTCTAGGAGATGCCCAAGGTTTGTTTTTCAACGGACGATCATCGCGTCGAACTTTTTGAAATACAACGGGACTTATACCTTAAGTGGGGCCCAAAAATATTTGTGTATTTACAAAAGGGGTTGGGTCTTACACTCTATTAGAGGCCCAAAGTGTTTTTTAAAAATAAGAATGGGTCTTACTACTCGAGGGTAGGCCCAAGGTTATTTGTGTACAAAACGACGATCACGCCGAGGTTTTTGAAAATACTCGGAGGGACTTATACAATAAGTGAGGCCCAAAATAGGTTATTTTACAAAAAGGCTTGGGTCTTACACTCTATTAGAGGCCCAAGGTGTTTGAAAATGATTTGTGAGGGTTAAATTAATCAAAACCCTAATTTGTTTTCAAAATGTATTTTAATTGAATAAAAAATTCAATTAAAATGATCAAAATTGGTTAACATGTGGAAAACAAATTGTGATCTTGGATTAATGTTTCAAAAATAATGTTTTGACCTATAAAATGATTAGAAGTCATTAAAATTTGCAAAATCAAGAAGGAAAAAATATTTTAAATGTCAAAAACAATTAAAATATTAATTCTTTGTAAAAATATCAATTATATGAAATAAATAATATTTTTGGGATTTTTTGGTAAAATAAAATATTTTAACATTTTTGTGAATTATTAAAAAAAGAATCAACTCAAAATCATTAAAACTCAGAGAGAAATTAATTTTTGAATCAATTAAATAAAATCACAAAATTCAAATATTTGAATTTTCAAAAAAAGGCGCCAAGAACACCCAAGAACACGCGCGTGTTCTGAGTTTTGCCCAGATTTGCATTTTCTCTCCGATCTCCCTGAATACTTGATTATATCATGCAAACCACCTATCAATCTGCTCGTTTCAACCTCACGATCATGTCCATGGTCTTTAATTTCATTTATTTTTAACATGGAATAAGAAATCAAGACAAAACCTCAAGAACCCTAAAATTTGCATGAAGGCTGAGAATTTTGATACACGATTCAAACAAAGCAATTAATTGAGGGGAAACATTCTATGCATGATTATGAACATTTGGCAAAAGTATTGTGCGAGGAAATATGCATAGATTAAGAGATGACCAAGCTTAGGCTTACTTGAAGGTCGTGGCAGCAAGAGCAATTTGATTTTTGAGTTGGAGGTGTTACAGATAGGTTGTGATGATCTGAACAGCTTCAATGGATGTTGTGGAGTGTGTTGCAAGCTTTGGAACACTTTGTAAGTCTTTGGATCAAGCTGGAGCACTCCAACTGCATAATTGAAGCATAATGGCTAGGTTGATAGGTGATTTTGAGCTGGGGGTGTTACAGTTGGTGTTTAAGTGTTTGGACACCTCAAATACATCATATGTGATGTGTCTGGGCAATTGGAATGGATTGCTTGTGGCTGCAACTCAAAACCCGATAGTGGTTGCTCAAAAACAAGAAAACTTGGCACTTAAGAGAGAATGAGAGAAAGCAGTGCTATAACTGGCTTTGGTGTGAGTTGAATGATCCATTGGAACCTCTATTTATAGGTGGTCAATTCTTTGTCTTGGAGGAATAGTGAATGGCTGTTGGATCATATCACATTCAAAGGCTTTGGCTTGGTGGCATTTCTTCTCACACAAGGCAACCTAGCCCCTCCCAAGAGCAGGGCTATGCCTTGACCAAATTCAAACTCTTCAGATGTTTTTATTGTTGTTTAATCAGAGAACTTGACTGAGTAGAGTGGCTTTGTTGAAAGTGCCCTATTTCACATAAATGCCTTTGAATTTCAAGGCATATATGCCAAAATGCATTAATCTCAAGTTGGAAGATCCCTTGCCCTTTGGACTCAACCCTATCAGTTGGATCAGTTGGATTATGATCAGATTCGATGCATGTGGCATAGTGATCATTACTTTTGACTCAGAAATCATGGATGGCAAGAAAACTCACAAACTGATTTTTCATTGCAGCCTTGGCATGGTGTGTTGTAGCAGCCGTAACTCTTGGCTCAAGTGGAGTGGTTTCATGCCAATGAGTTGCTTGGATTGTAGGCAACATGCACAACAACATTGATGTTTATCTTTGGAACTGATTCAGCTTGCATCTATGTGAAAAAAATCCCACAAGTTTTGGTGTTTCAACATAAAATCTGCCTTGCCCAGAATTTTTCTAAGTGTTGAAAAAGTTGTACTTTCATGTTTCTAGTGATTTTGATCCAACCATAACTCAAAATCCATAATGAATTTGGAGGGGGTCAGTTTTTAGCTTTTGTAGAGGGCCATGAGATCTACAAATCAGGCTTTGGATGGGGAAAATGACTTCGTGGTTTAGGAGTTATGATCCTCCAAAGTTGGTACCCTTGCCACTTTATTTCCTAACTTAGAAAATTTTCTAAGTTTTTATGGTTACCCCTTTTACAAGTTATCCCACTTTTCTTGATTTTTCTTGATGAATGATGATTCAAATCACACATTAACATCATTTTAGGGTTAAAAAACCATAAAAGTGAAAAATCTCAAAAAGTCAAAGTTTGATTTTTGTGCACAGTTGACTTTTTATCAGATGAATTCCAAACTGTGCAATCCTCTAGGAAATTATGCCTTTGACCTAAATCAAACTTGATGGCCATGTTCCATGGGTGTTATAGGGTATATTGAAGCATGTCCTAGGGTTTGGGAGCATGTCCTGGTTAAAAGTCAAAGCTACAGTTGACTTTTCTCGCGAAACCCTAACTGTGGTTCAAATGAAATTGAAACTTGTTGCTCAAGCTTCTTGGATCAATTCATTGTTGCAAATGGATCAATGTAGTATGTTGGAGACCCTCAAATCATGTCTTGAGGTCTTGGCTCATAATTTGTCCCAAAAGTCAACTTAGGGGTGAATTAGGTCAAGAAACCCTAATTCCTGATTTTTGATGTATGCATCCCCTGAGGTCAAATTGACTTGATGCTTGGGCCCATGAGGTTCCATGGAGTATTTTAGGATATGCTTTGAAGCATTGGCTCATGCCCAGAGGAAAACTTCCATCTGGAGGCCCTGGTCGACCAAATCCTAATTTGGTGACACTGGCGATCTTGAGGCTTGATCCACATGGAAGGGAGCAGCCTTGTGCTTAATCCTTAAAGTGGGAGTCCTCTTGATCCCTTGTGGATGTTTGAGAGGCTAGACAAGTTAAAGATCATGTCATTTCTTGATTGATCCTTTGTCTAAGAACTCTGAGAGGGCTTGAAACCTTAATTCTGATTGTAGTAAGTGCTCACCCATCTTTGGGGAGACTGATGAGGCATGATGGTTTACCCATATTGTGATGATGATTTTCACAATGATGGGAAATCTTAGTGGTCAAAATTTGGGGTATGACACTTATCTTAAAGCGCACGATTTTCATATTTAGATCATGTGAAATGGTTGAGAGATGAGTGAGATAGGAGGCTTCACGTATCTTGCCCAAGGAAGAAGATGGCCATGACGCCATTCTTCAGAAATTCAACCAAGTTTGCTATATAATTTTCACTTGCCATATTATTCTTGAATTGACATTGCGCCCCAGTGGTTGATCAGCTGGTTTGTGTGTATTGAGTGAGCGAGAGGTCTGGGGTTCGAATCCCCTTCGCCCCAGACCTCTTTTTTATCACTTGTTCCTTTTTTTTATTATTATTTTTCATATTAGTTTTGTTAATGATTTGAAAAATTAATTTCTCTCTCAATTTTAATCAATTTTGATTGGTTCTTTTTCTGAAAAATCACAAAAATATTAAAGTATTTTATTCTACAAAAAAATCAGATTTATATTATTTATTTAATATAGCTGGTATTTTTGCGAATAAATTCATTTTTTATTGTTTTTAAACATTTTTAAAAGTGAATTTTTATCTTGAAAATCAAAACCATATGAGTTTTAATTCATCTTGTGATTAAAACATAATTTTTCAAACCTAAACCTAAAATCACAAGTTGTCTATTCAAACTTATTTGGTGTTTTTATTATTTTTTATTTTTCTTTGAAAAATTACTTTGAAAAAAATGAAATTAGGGTTTCTTTGATTTTTGATCTTTCTCAAAACATCTTTAAACACTTCGGGCCTCTAATAGAGTGTAAGACCCAACCCTTTTTGTACATAAACCTTTTGGGCCTCAGACATTGTATAAGTCCCAATGCGTTAAAAAAAATTTCGGCGCGATCGCCAATTTTGAAACAAAAACCATTTTGGGCCTCAGTCATTGTATAAGTCCCACTGTGTTTTCTAAAACCACGGCGCGGTCTTCACCTTTTAAACAAAAATCATTTGGGCCTCCCCTCGTGTTGTAAGTACCATCTTTCATTTTCAAAAGACTTTTTGGGCCTCTAATAGAGTGTAAGTCCCAACCCCCTTTGTAAATACCCAAACATTTTGGGCCCCAGTCATTGTATAAGACCCACTGTATTTCCAAAAATCTCGGCGCGATCGCCGGTTTAAAACAAAACTTTTGGGCCTCTCCTCGAGTTGTAAGCCCCACCACTTGTACAAAAATAAACCTTGGGCCTCTCTTTGAGCTGTAAGCCCCAATCTCTGTTCAAAACAACTTCTCCTTTTGATTTAATTTCAAATATACAGTTGTTATCAAAACTTTCTCTGTTTTTCTCTGAACAACTAACAATACAGCTATGGAAGCTTGCACATCTGTAAGTTTTTATCAGCTTTCTTTTATCAGCTTTAATATATATAACTGTATTGTGGGAAGCTTGCTCACCTGTTAGTCTTTCTTTCATCTTTTTAAATACATGTCAAATATATATATATATATATATATATATATATATATATATATATATATATCTGTATTGTGGGAAGATTGCTCACCTGTAAGTCCTTCT
Source organism: Lathyrus tuberosus (assembly GCA_022829125.1). Lineage (NCBI taxonomy): Eukaryota > Viridiplantae > Streptophyta > Magnoliopsida > Fabales > Fabaceae > Lathyrus > Lathyrus tuberosus. The sequence continues at coordinate 82,755 of JALAZF010000259.1, forward strand.
TTCATATCCTTTTAAATACTTTTCATATATCAACTGTATATATACTTGTATATTTTCCCCGGCAACTAGGTCTAGAACTAGGTAAAGCCAGCGTTCGCTCTTTCAACAGTCAAAACTAGATCCCCATTGGATTCTAGATACAGTCTTGCCTCCTCTTGGGCTTATACAATATGGAACAAAGAGAAAGGCATTATTCTTCGTGAAACTTTTCTCAGACTGTCACCCCTAGAAATTGTCAAAGAAATTCTACTCCCCATAGATGATCTATTCTCAGTGAATAGCATCTCTTGAATTTCTTCAAACCTCAGCATTGTTTGCTAAATGATCTATTCTCGGTGAATAGCATTTCTTAAACCTTTCTTTGGTTTGGGACCCACGGGCTTCTTAAAAGCATTCCTCGCCTCCTCTTGGGCATTGTACAAGGACCCTCATGCCTCTTAAATGTTCTCATGCCTCCTCTTGGGCATAGTACAAGGACCCGACGACCTCTTAAAGGTATAGGAACAGAACCTAGTCATCCTTTGCTAGAGCAGTCTTTCTAAAGAGTCTAAACCTCAAACCAATTTAAGGGTTGACCCTCATCCCTTAAACCACTTGCCTCCTCTTGGGCCTCGTACAAAGATAAACCCAGTATACTTGGACATTCTCATCCCTTTTTGGATCTCAAAGACATTCTCAAGCACCAAAGAAACCTGATCACCCGATCAATCACTAGCTGAGTAAACTCGCCCCATAGGTTTCTAAACTCAGTCTTTCATCCTAAATTTCCCCTGCACGGGTCAATAGGCTATCAACTATCCCAAATCAGAACCTCAAGGCATCTGATACCTCAACTCTTCTGTAATCCTCAGCAAGAGTTGATCCCCCACTTTGGACCTGTCTTTGGATCTCAATAATCCTCAGCAGAAGTCAGACTCCTCTTAGGCTTTGTATAATGATCTCTTTGTTCTTCCCAAGCAAAGATAGCCTCCTCTTAGGCTTTTGTATAATGATCCTTCTTTTCCTCTGCATAGTCCAGCCTCCTCTTGGGCTTTGTACAATGATTTTCCCCAGCTGAGCTAACCTCTTCAAACTATCTTGTTTGAGTCAATTATCCTTTTAGCCTCAATCTCGGGCTTTGTACGACACATTAAATCACTCTCTTGATGAGTAAAAAAGACTCTCTTATTGAGTCAATCACTTTTCAGACTCCCTTGTTGAGTCAATCATCTTTTCAGACTCTCTTGTTGAGTCAATCATCTTTTTAAACTCTCTTGTTGAGTCAATCACTTTTCAGACTCTCTTGTTGAGTCAATCATCTTTTCAGACTCTCTTGTTGAGTCAATCACACTCTCTTGTTGAGTCACTCCTGTTTCAGCCTCAATCTTGGGCTTTGTACAAGACACATAAAAACTTTCTCTAGCAAAGTCTAAATCTTCATAATCTTCTCTTTAATTATGGGAAAATAACTTCCCAGCAGAATCTATTCTCCCTAGCCTTCTTTTAGGATGTGTGAGTAAATTTCCCTAAAACAGAGTCAATTCTCTTTCCTGCCTCCTCTTAGGCTTTGTATAATGATTCTCCTCAGTAGAGTCAGCCTCAACCTTGGGCTTCGTACAAGGCAGATAATACTCTCTTGTTGAGCCAATCCCTTTTTAGCCTCAATCTTGGGCTTCGTACAAGACACATACAAATACCTCCCCAGCGGGGTCAAAACCCTTTCATCCCCAATCTTAGGCTTTGTATAAGACATCATATAAAATCTCCCTAAACACTCTCTTGTTGAGTCAGTCCCGTTTCAGCCTCAATCTTGGGCTTGGTAGAAGACACAGTATAAATCTCTCCAGCAGAGTCAAATCTTCTTTCAGCCTCAATCTTGGGCTTTGTACAAGACAGATAAAACCTCTCATCAGTAGAGTAAAAACCCATTTTAGCCTCAATCTTGGGCTTTGTACAAGACAGATAAAAAACCTTCCTCGGGAAGTCAACTTTTAGCCTCCTCTTAGGCTTTGAATAATGACATCCCCCAAAGAGTTAGTCTCTTTTTAGCCTAAATCTTGGGCTTTGTACAAGACAAATAAATACTTTCTTGTTGAGTCAGTATCTTCCAGCCTCCTCTTAGGCTTTGTATAAGGACTTCCCCAGTGGAGTCAATCAACCTCTTAGCTTCAACCTTGGCCTTTGATCAAGGCACATAAAAATAAACTCCTCTTCCTTCATCTAATTGCTGTAAGCGGAAAGCCTCTAGATTATTTACATCCACACTACTGTCCCTCTCTTAGCATGAGAAATTCCTAAGGAAAAATGGTATTGCTCTACACTGAGTTAAAGTTTTCTCCTTAGGACAATCCCTCATAAAGGATATTATGGCATTGCTGGATTCTCACATCCCAGTTAAAGTAATTTTCCTTTATAAATCAGTCACCCAACAATTGTGATAAACAGATGAGATGTCTCTCTTTAGAGATGACAAATTCTCTCTCACTCAAATACTCTTTTAGCTTCAATCTTGGGCTTTGAACAAGACACAAATACTCTTTTTAGCTTCAATCTTGGGCTTTGAACAAGACACCAAATTTCCTTCCGTGGAGGGAACTACGATTGCTCTGATTTCCATGTTTATCTTTAACGGGAATACGTAGGCATAAGATTGCGAAATCTTAGCGAGCACACCAAATCAAAACCTTAGGTCCAATACCTTCATACATTAATCAAAATTCTAGGTTTCATAACTTACCAAAAACATCGGAATAAACCCGAAATCAAACAAAATTCTCTCTCTCAACACTCTCAAAGAAAGAAACTTTCCCATTTACGGATAAACACCACCAAGTAGAAAGTGATAAGTATGATTACTAATCAACCTGTGGATAACCACATATAGGATGGGTAATTGACAACTCCCCATTGTATAACCTGACCCCGAATTCCCCGATCTCTCTTAGCGTTTGTTCAGTTAAACATTCACGTGCAAGGTTAGTTTTAGATAGCTTCCCTTTCCCTTCCAGCTTCATGGGATAAATAAGAAATCAGAAAGTAGCACCCGCCTCCTCTTTATTGAGGAGAAAACCCTAACTCTGCGATAAGGTGGTCGCGTCACCGACAAAAATCGCACTCTACAGAAAAATGGCGACTCTGCTGGGGAGTCTTTAGAATTATCTTTAGGGCATCGTCCCCATTTTCCAACAGAAAAATGGCGACTCTGCTAGGAATTCATTGCTAGGACCTGTCTTACCTTAGCCATCATCGCCACCATTTTTCTAACACAGAAAAATGGCGACTCTGCTGGGGACGCAAAGCTAGGACTAGGATAGAATTCCTAAGAGGTCTAGGATGATTAGTTCTACATACTACATACTATATACTATATATATTTATATCGCTTTTCCTTTTTGATATCCGTGTTTATTTTTCTGCTAATGGGACTGCGAGTGATGTCGCATCTGGAAAGAGAGAAAAACTTAAGATAAGAGGTGGCAAATACGGGGAAACTTGTAGGGAGTGAATCCTGAACAAGCGAACCTGGTCGACCACCAAATCAGGCGAGGGCCTGTAGGATTCTACCTACTGAACACGATTGTTGATGAAAGCAGAGTTTTCCTATGCGGCGCCTGTGATCCTGAGGATTTTAGTAGGCTTTAAGCTAATGACCGCTTGGTAGTGCGATAACTATCGGGAATAGTTATCACGCGATACTACACTCAGGTGAGATTACTCTAGGGCACTACAGCTCGCTCGGGTGAACCAGCTTGCTGTTGTTATCTCTAGGGGGGTCAATGATTTTGGGAACCTTAGGATCCGTTCTACAGGTACAAAAATTTGACCAGAATACAACCTTTGGGAATGGGTAGAGCCATGACTCCATGCTCGTGACGCTGAACCTTTCAACCCATGTTTTTTCTATGTTTTTTGTGTGCTGCATTCATGCATTCATCTAAAAAACTTTTAAACAAAGAAAAATCTTCTCTTCTTACCTCTCTCTTTTTCAATTAAACTAAAACATTGATGGCAAATACTAGAAAAAGAGATTGGGTTATGGATTTCGGTAGAAGAAAGACGCACAAGTACACCTTCAAGGCTCCGAAGCTAGAGGATTTAAGGGGGCTGGCAAGGATGATTCCCAACCCTGATGCTTTCAGAGCTAAGCATGGAGGACTGCTGTCACTTTTAAGGATCTTCGTGGTTGAAGTAATTCTGTCTACACTCATTCAGATTTACGATCCGGTCTATCACTGTTTAACATTCCCGGATTACCAACTGACGCCGACGTTGGAAGAATATTCTCATCTGACTGATCTACCTATCATTGATCAAGCTCCTTTTTCTGGACTGGAAGAATTTCCAAAGGATCAGGTCATCGCAAGAGCCATTTGTTTAGATGAGTCAGAAGTTCGGGCTCACATGACCACCAAAGGAGGAATCCAAGGTTTACCAGCCAAGTTTTTGGTGAAGAAAGCCCTGTACTTTGCCAGTATAGGGAACTTGACTGCTTTCAAGAACATATTTGTTCTGCTCACCTACGAGTTATTCCTGTTTCCCAACATAGACAACTTCGTTAACACCAACGCAGTTAAGATATTTCTGATCAGAAACCCCGTACCGACTCTGCTCGCAGACGCTTATCATTCTGGGCACTTAAGGAATTTGTACAGTGGAGGAATGATCACGTGCTGTGTACCCTTGCTTTACAAATGGTTCATTTCCCATTTGCCCAAGTCTGTTGCTTTTTGGGATCTCAAGAGTACTCTACATTGGTCGCAAAGGATTATGTCTCTTACCAACTCTGATGTAGATTGGTATGATAAGATTTATGAGGGTATGGAGATCATTGACAGTTGTGGAAATTTCCATAACGTACCCCTCATTGGAACTAAAGGAGGAATCACCTATCATCCAATCTTATTTCGTCGTCAACACGGATACCTGATGAGGCATATCCCACATAATGTTCATCTGGAAGGTCTTTTCTTCAAGGAAGGAGAGAATGACACTGCACTAAAGAAGGAAATAGTGCACGCCTGGCAATATGTTCACAAGAAAGGAAGAGAGTCTCTAGGAAGACCTAACTATACCTCCATGGAACCTTATCTCCACTGGGTGCAAACTAGAGCTCTCAAGCTGAGGATGCCTTACCCTCGTCAAGATGTTTTTTCGTTAAAGGAATCTATCCTTTATTTCATGTCTGACACGGAAAAACTCCAGGCCGCCCTCAACAAATTTCAACGGGAGAAGAACTTTTGGAAAAACAAGTAACGTACCCTCAACGTGGAATGTACCAAGATTCAAGAACTGTTAAAGGAAAAGGATGCTCTGATTAAGATATTAGAGCAGCATACTGTAGAAAATCAAGAAGACCGAAGAAGTTTGCTCGCTCCTTTCACTTGGCAAAGGACTGACAACCCGTCAACTGCTAAAGAGCCCCGGTCAAAGAAGAGGAAGATATCAAAACTAGCATCTGGGCTCTCTTCAGAAAAGACTCAGGATCCTTAGGCTTAGTGTTTCCTTCCAGCACTTTGAAAAATACTGTATTTCCATTTCCACAATCTTTGAATTCAATAAAACGGGTATTCCCCATTGTATGATATTTAAAATCTATTTGTTGAAGTTTTTTTTATTAAAGCTAAAAATATATAACCTTGCTTTGCATTCATCATTCTCGCATAACGCGTTCTCCTTATTCTCGAATCTCACATTCGTGTCATGATTCTAGAGTCAAGATGTCTCATTCGTATAATACTCGGGCCAATCGACAAAAGAAAATGGACGATCTCGAGGAAGAGAACAGAGAGCTAAGAGAAGAAATCGATGCTCTGAAGGAAGATCTGAGGAAACTTCACAATGACATGCAATCCCTGGCAGTAGCTCAAGGGCAACAACAACAGACTGTGATCTCAGAGATCACATCTACGCCCGTAGTAGAGACATACGATCCTCGGTACAACATGCCTAAAGATCGCCCCTGGTGCATGCCTCTTAACTACATCCCTGAAGGATACATTCCGCCAGTCACTGAAGACCAAGAAGCTGTAGAAGCAATCGCTGGGCTTGAAGGTTACAAACTTCGGAAAAGCGAAGACGCAAGGTTTACGACAGCAACTCCTGAAGGTTACAAACTTCGGGGCATGGAAGCACCAAGAGTCACCGCTGTAATGACTATACCGCAACCTGTGGTCCACACTGTCCCGAGAGGATAGATTCCACGAACCATTCCTAGTGGAAACGAAAACATAAGTAAAAGAATGAATGAGTTCCAGGAGCAATTCCTGGAGATGCAGAAGGAACTGCATGCCATTCGCGGTCAGGATTTATTCGGAAAGGACGCCGCAAACCTTTCTTTGGTCCCTAATGTGAAGATTCCGCACAAATTCAAGGTGCCTGAATTTGAAAAGTACAAGGGCAACTCTTGCCCTCAAAGTCATTTGGTGATGTACGCTCGAAAAATGTCAACTCAGACAGAAAACCAACAGCTACTGATCCATTATTTCCAGGACAGTTTAACCGGTGCCGCATTCAAATGGTACATGGGTTTAAACCACACCAAGATCGTTACTTTTAGAGATCTTGGGGCAGCCTTCGTTCAGCAGTATAAGTATAACTTGGACATGGCACCAGACAGAGATCAACTCAGAGCGATGTCGTAAAAGGACAAGGAAACTTTCAAGGAGTATGCTCAGAGATGGCGTGAAATTGCCGCCCAGATTTGTCCTTCTCTTGAGGAAAAAGAGATGACAAACATCATTTTAAAAACCTTGAGCTCATTCTACTACGACCGAATGGTTGCAAGTGCGTCTAGTGACTTCACCGAAATGGTAAACATGGGGGTACGTCTTGAGGAAACAGTTCGAGAGGGACGTTTGATCAAAGGTACAAAAACATCAAACAGTACCAAAAGATATGGTGGTGCTTTCCCAGAGAAAAAAGAGCAGGATATCGGGAATATCTCTCTAGGAAAGCAAAGGCGAAGGTATCAACCAGTAGCAGCAGTAACTCTTGCTATCAACCCAACGCCAGTTCCAACCTATCAACCTCCTGTTGCTCAGAGCCAACCGAATCAACAACAATATCAGCAAAGAACATAACAGACTCTCCAAGAGGCTCGTCCTCAGTACAATAACAACTGTACAACGTGACCACCAGGGTTTGACCCTATCCCGATGTTGTACGCAGAACTGTTTCCACTTCTACTGGCCAAGGGGCACGTCCAAACCAGGTCTCCTCTCGCGGTACTGGAAAATCCTCCTTTTTGGTTCAAATCAGATCAAACTTGCCCTTATCATCAAGGAGGAACCGGGCATAACATTGAGAACTGTCTCAGCTTCAAGTCTGATGTGCAAAAACTTGTCAGGAACGGGGTCCTATCTTTCAAAGATACTAATCCAAATGTTCAGACGAACTCGTTGCCTCAACATGAAAAGACTGCTGTAAATTTGATAGAGGAAGAATTGAGTCGTAGTTATCAGATTCACGAAGTACTCCTGTTGGAAACCAATCTGGTCAAGATGCATTGTAGACAAAGTGGGTACGGTCATGTACCGTCTCATAATTATCACCAGTGTGATATCTGCTCAAAGAATAATCAGGGATGTTCCATGGTGCAATCAGCTCTACAAGAATAGATGGATCTCGGCTGGATCCAAGACCACCGAATCCGTGAGGTCAACATGACTTATACAAATCCCAACATCATTCAGAACCATGACATCTGTGCAATGAATGTCAACTTAGTGGCAATGCACTCAAGGAAAAGTCAACATTATGATCTGCCACTACATGATTACAACGCCTGTCCGATTTGCTCAACAAACAATCAGGGATACTCTTTTGTACAAGAGGCCCTCCAACGTCAGATGGATCTTGGATGGATTCAGGATTACCATGATAGATGTAGCCATCAAGTCAATATGATTCAGATCTTTAACATACGCTTGATGAATACCAGTCTGGTAGAACTACATGCTAAACAAGTCAGGCTCGGTTTCCTGGTTTCACATGATTATCAAAACTGTAAGGAGTGTTGTGCAAACGATCAAGGATGTACCCTGGTCCAAAGAACACTTCAACACTTGATGGACTACTGGTGGTTTCTAATTTACATGGATGGAGCCACGCAGCAGATCAGTATGACTGACGGGTATCTAACTAGATGTCAAAGTCAGGATGTTTGCTCGACGGAAACAGATCTAGTGAAGTTACAATTCATGCAAAGCGGGCGTGGCCGGGTGCCACTCCACAACTACGAGCGTTGTAGAGTTTGTTCAGAGAACAACCAAGGATGCTACCTCGTACGAGCAGATCTTCAAAAATATTGGGATCACAAAGAAATTCACCCATGTTCAAGTTCTGGGTCGACCAACGTGATGCCAGACTATTTCCTTGATCAAAGCAAAGATGTTGTCATAATCTCTGATTATGGGAGTACCAAAGACGTTTATGCTATAATCCCTCTACTCGATAAATCAAAAGTTCCTATTGATAGTAGAATGATTCTCAACCTTGAACCGATCGAGGCTGCCTACGATGGTCAGAAAAATCAGAAGGGTCCTGTGGTTATCTATTTGCCAGGTCTGATACCGTACGAATCAGCTAAGGCTATCCCTTACAAGTACGATGCAACAACAATCAAAAATGGAAAGGAAACTCCATTACCCTCCGTAGTAAACATCACCGACATCAATCAAGTAACACGAAGCAGCCGAATCTTCAACAGAGGAGTTGGAGAACCCACTAAGGAAAAGGAACCTCAAACAGAAGTTCCCAATCAACCAGTCGGTCAAAGCAGTAATCCCGACCTTTCAAAGAACAACGATGAGATGCTGAAGCTCATCCAAAGAAGTGAGTACAACATTGTGGACCAACTTTTGCAAACTCCATCTAAAATCTCTATGCTATCACTTCTTCTCAGTTCTGAGGTGCATAGGGAAGCTTTGTAGAAAGTCTTGGACCAAGCTTTTGTAGAACAAGATGTGACGATAAGACAATTTGACAGCATCATCTCCAACATCACTTCCTGCAACAATTTAGGAATCAGTGATGAGGAACTGCCGGAAGAAGGCAAAAATCACAACATGGCGCTTAACATTACAGTCAATTTCCAGGATGATGCTTTAGCCAGCGTACTGGTAGACACCAGATCAACTCTGAATGTTATACCAAAGTCTACTCTGATGAGACTATCATTTCAAGGAACTCCAATGAGAGGCAGCGAGGTCATCGTCAAAGCCTTTGACGAATCCAGGAAAACAGTTATCGGTGAAGTTGATCTTCCCATAACCATCGATCCTCACACTTTCCAAGTCACTTTCCAGGTCATGGATATCCGGGAAGCATACAACTATTTATTAGGAAGACCTTGGATACACGAAGCTGGGGCACTCACTTCGACACTTCACCAGAAGCTGAAGTTCGTCAAGAATGACAAGCTAGTCACAGTCTATGGAGAGCAGGCCTTAATAGTGAGCAACTTATCATCATTCTCCTGTGTAGAACCCGAAGAGGTTGTTGGAACCCGGTTTCAAGCACTGTCATTAAGCAAAGAGAATCGACTAGAAAAAGGGACGTCGATTTCCTCTTACAAAGATGCTCTCGATGTGATCAAGAGTGACAACTCAAAAGGATGGGGACAGCTCATAATTCCTACTGATAACAAGACAAAGAAAGGTCTTGGTTTTTCTTCAACTTATACCAAGACTGCCAAGAAGGATGAAAGTGTTCATCCCATTCAAGGCTTCTTCCGCAGCGGAGGTTTCCTCCACCCAGTGTCTCAAGAAGTACATACTATCAATGAGGGTGACTCCTCTGATACAAATGAAGAATGGAAGTCTTATCTCAACGAGGACTGTTATGTGTCCCAGGACGAAACACATACTCCATTCTGCTATCCCACACAGAGTCCGAGATATATACCAAGATCAGATGTCAAGATGATATACGGAGATTGTGATCCGGAAGGATGTCGTGCTCCACCCAACTCATTAGAGGAAGACACTCTGATGAAAGACAACTTTGACTATGACTATTTTGACCCGATGGATGACTTGCATATCTGACAGCCGTCCCCAGAAGACTTGGGGTAAAAGAGTCAGTCAAACGACGCTTATCAGCTAAGCATCCTTGAAAAGAATACCTGCGTCCCCACCAAATCATGGGATCATTACTCAGGGCATTCCGAAAATATTCAGCACAACGATCAATCTGCAAAGATTGATGGACAGGAATTCATCAACTATGCGTTTCCAGAGGTCAACGTCATCGAGAAGGATGACTCCCCCACTCCCACTAAAGTATGGGATACCTTGGGACAACCGATTGGCAAGTACGACTTCTTGGTCAAGTACACCGCTCCTAAAAGCTCTCGTATCAGGCTCAAAGACATCCAACCAACTGGATGGGGAGATCCGCCTGAGAGTGAAAATACTGTGCAAGATACAGCTGAAGAATCCTCCTATGACAACTCTTCCTGGGAAGAAGACTCCAACGATCCTACTCCGCCAGAAATCAGCGTCATTTCTGAGGACAAACCAAGAAAGAAGGTACCAGACTTTGTGATTTACCGAGGGGTTCGTCGCCAATGGGTTGTTGTCGATGTCCCGAAAGTCGTCCATAAGTCCAAGTAATTGTCATCTTTAACCTTTCACCCTGCCCAGGTGAAACATATGTTTTTATAGGGCTCACTTTCTGTAAATGTCCCTCTTCGCTTTTCCCAAAGCGACAAAGTTTTGTTTTATAAGGGCTGTAGTTTCAAGAATCGATAAAATCATGAATAAAATAACGTCATTCTGTAATTTCCGCATTTTATTGTTGTTTTCACTTTTCACTTTTTTTAGAAAATGGTAATCCTAAAACAATAAATAAATAAAAACAAGCATTTTTCAGAAAATACACTGCACACATTTGCACTCTTTCTACCTCTTCTAAAAAACAATCATCACGTCATGCAGATTGCTTGTTTTACACCCCGTTGAAACACGCGATCAAATGCCTTCTCCCAACTTTGAATTCTCGGTATTCAGAGCTGAAGAAGAAGATTACGTAGAAATTCTAGAAGAGATCTCCGGATTACTCAGACAAGAGAAAAGGTCCATTGAGCCTCACAAGGAGCCGTTGGAAATGGTCAACTTGGGTTCAGAAGAAGAGAGAAAAGAAGTCAAGATTGGGGCACTGCTCAGTCCGTCTGTCTTAGAAAGTTTGATAAAGCTTCTCAAAGAATTTCCTGATGTATTTGCTTGGTCCTATCAGGACATGCCAGGGTTGGATACCAACATTGTGGAACATCATCTACCATTGAAATCAGAATGTCCTCCGGTAAAACAAAGACTGAGACGGACTCACCCGGACATGCCATCAAGATCAAAGAGGAAGTGCAGAAACAGTTCAACGCTGGTTTCCTCGCCACATCAGAATATCCTCAATGGCTAGCAAACATAGTGCCAGTTCTGAAAAAGGACGGAAATGTCAGAATGTGTGTAGACTACAGGGATCTAAACAAGGCAAGTCTAAAGGACGACTTTACTTTACCACACATTGACATGCTGGTTGACAGTACAACAAAGTTCAAAGTCTTCTCCTTCATGGATGGATTCTCGGGCTATAATCAAATCAAAATGGCACCGAAAGATATGGAGAAAACTTCATTCATAACCCCATGGGGCACCTTTTGTTACAAGGTAATGTCGTTCGGTCTAAAGAACGTCGGGGCAACCTATCAAAGGGCCATGACTACTCTATTTCACGACATGATGCACAAAGAAGTCGAAGTATATGTCAATGACATGATTTCCAAATCTAAAACAGAAGAGGAGCATGTGACCCACCTGTCAAAATTATTCGAGCGTCTGAGACAATACAAACTTCACTTGAATCCCACAAGTGCATATTCGGTGTCCGTTCGGGAAAACTGTTAGGGTTCATCGTCATCCAGAAAGGAATCGAGGTTGATCCTGACAAGGTCAAGGCCATTCAAGAAATGCCTTCTCAAAAGACCGAAAAACAAGTCAGGGGATTCTTGGGACGTCTGAATTACATTTCCAGATTCATATCTCTCATGATCGCGACATGCGCGTCGATCTTCAAACTACTAAAAAAGAATCAAGACTGTGTATGGACAGAAGACTGCCAAACAGCCTTCGACAGTATCAAAGAGTGTCTATTGAATCCACCGATTCTATCACCTCCAATAGAGGGAAGACCACTGATCAACTACCTAACAGTCTTGGAAGACTCTATGGGTTGTGTACTTGGCCAACAAGACGAAAAAAAAAGAAAAGAGTCTGACATCTACTATTTGAGCAAGAAATTCACCGACTGTGAAACTCGGTACACTATGCTTGAGAAAACTTGTTGTGCTTTGGCTTTGGCAGCCAAACGTCTTCGCCAGTACATGATTCGCCACACTACTTGGTTAATCTCCGAAATGGATCCGATCAAGTATGTCTTTGAAAAGCCTGCTCTCATGGGAAGGATCGCCCGTTGGCAGATGTTGTTATCAGAATACGACATAGAGTACCATGCTCAAAAAGATGTCAAAGGGAGTATTTTAGCTGATCATTTGGCTCACCAACCGATTGACGGCCAGGAATCAGTCGGATTTGACTTCTCAGACGAAGATGTCATGTATTTGAAAATGAAAGATTGCGATGAACCGCTATCCAGTGAAGGGCCAGAACAAGGTTCTCAATGGGGACTAATCTTTGACGGAGCTGTCAACACTTATGGAAACGGAATTGGGGCAATTATCATAACACCTCAGGGTACCCACATTCCTTTCACCGCCCGACTGACATTCAAGTGCACGAACAACGAGGCCGAATATGAAACTTGTATCATGGGTCTCGAAGAAGCGATCGACTTGAGAATCAAGAACTTGGATGTATATGGTGACTCAACCCTGGTTATCAATTAGATCAAAGGAGATTGGAACACATACCAATTAGGACTGATTCCTTAAAAAGACTATGCAAGAGGTTGTTACCATTCTTCAATAGAATCGAGTTTCATCATATCCCTCGTGAAGAGAATCACATGGCTGATGCATTAGCCACTCTCTCTTCCATGATTAGTGTAGGTCAATGGAATGACATACCTAAGATCGACATAATGCGTCTCGAGAGGCTCGCCTACATCTTTGCCATTGAAGCAGTCATAGACGACAAACCTTGGTATCACGATATCAAATGCTTCCTTCAGACACAAGAGTACCCATATGGGGCATCAAGAAAAGACAGAAAGACCCTCAGGAGACTGGCTGGAAACTTCTTTCTGAGCGATGCAACCCTCTATAAGAGAAACTTTGACATGGTCCTGCTCCGATGCGTAGACAGACCAGAAGCAAACATGCTAATGAGAGAGATTCACGAAGGATCCTTTGGCACTCATGCCAATGAACACACAATGGCGAGAAAAATTTTGAGAGCCGGGTACTATTGGTTGACAATGGAGTTCGATTGCTACAAGTACATGAGAAGGTGTCACAAGTGTCAGATATACTCAGACAAGATCCATGTACCGCCAACACATCTCAAAGTTCTCCCTTCCCCATGGCCTTTTTCTATATGGGGAATCGACATGATTGGTATGATAGAACCCAAGGCTTCGAACGAACATCGGTTCATCCTGGTAGCCATTGACTATTTCACCAAGTGGGTCGAATTAGCGTCATACGCTAATGTAACCCGACAAGTGGTGGTCCGATTTATCAAAAATAATCTCATCTGCCGTTATGGTGTTCTGAGCCAGATCATTACTGATAATGGATCTAACTTGAACAATAAGATGATGAAAGAGTTGTGTGCTGAGTTCAAGATCGAACACCATAACTCATCTCCCTACCGACCTAAGATGAACGGAGCGGTAGAAGCGGCTAACAAGAACATCAAAAAGATCGTTCAAAATATGGTTGTAACCTACACAGACTGGCACGAGATGCTACCCTTTGCTCTTCACGGTTATCGCACATCTGTCCGTACTTCAATAAGGGCAACCCCTTTCTCTCTAGTATATGGCACGGAGGCAGTGCTCCCCATAGAGGTAGAGATCCCATCAATCTGGGTATTGATGGAAGCTAAGCTAACAGAGGCTGAATGGTGTCAAAGTCGACACGACGAATTGAACCTGATCGAAGAAAAACGAATAACGGCTCTATGCCACGGTGTCATACCCAAAATATTGACCACTAAGATTTCCCATCATTGTGAAAATCATCATCACAATATGGATGAACCATCATGCCTTATCAGTCTCCTCAAGGATTGTTGAGCATTCATTACAATCAAATATTAGGGTTTCAAGCCCTCTTAGAGCTTTGGACAAAGGATCAATCAAGGAATGACATGATCTTCAACTTGTCTAACCTCTTAAGCACCCAAAAAGGATCAAGAGGACTCCCACATCAAGAATCAAGCACAAAGTTGCAACATTCCAAGTGGATTAAGGCTCAAGATCCCCAGTGTCACCAAATTAGGGTTTTGGTCGACCAAGGCCTCCAGATGGGAAATTATCATCTGGGCATGAGCCAATGCTTCAAAGCACAACCCAAGATTCTCCAAGGGACATCATGGACCCAATCATCAAGTCAATTTAGCCTCAGGGGATGCATTCATCAAAAATCAGGAATTAGGGTTTCTTGACCTAATACACCCCTAAGTTGACTTTTGGGACAAAACATGCGCCAAGACCTCAAGATATGATTTGAGGGTCTCTAACACATTATATTGATCCATTTGCAACAATGGATTGATTCAAGAAGCTTGATCAATAAGTTTCAATTTCATCTGGATCACAATTAGGGTTTCGCGGAAAAAGTCAACTGTATCTTTGACTTTTGACCCAGGCATGCTCCCAAACCTTGGGACATGATTTAATACACCCTATAAAACCCATGGAACATGTCCATCAAGTTTGATTTAGGTCAAGGACTTGATTTCATGGAGGATCGCATAGTTTGGAATTCATCTAACAAAAAGTCAACTGTGCACAAAAGTCAACTTTGACTTTTTGAGATTTTTCACAATTATGGTTCCTTGACCCTAAAATGATGTTAATGTGTGATTAGGATCATCATTAATCAAGAAAAATCAAGAAAAGTGGGATAACTTGTAAAAGGGATAACCATAAAAACTTAGAAATTTTCGAAGTTATGGAACAAAGTGGCTAGGGTACCAACTTCCAAGGATCATAACTTGAGATCCAAGCAACCATTTGGGCTGATCCAAAGATGGATTTGTAGCTCTCATGACATACTTTAAAAGTGTCAACTACACCTCATTCCAATTCACCATGGATTTTGAGTTATGATTGGATCAAAATGGCTAAAAACATGAAATGTCACTTTTTCCAACACTCAGTGAAATTTTCACTAAGTCAGAATCTGTTTCCGTCTTTCCAAAAAGTAAGGGCATTTTTCACTTGGATCCCAAAAGTGTAAAGACAAACTATGATCACCCATATGTTGTATCATATGAGGGCTTTCCAAAATGGCCAAGAACCCCATCAAACTCAACCTGAGCAAGAAGTTATGACAGTGGTAACATGCCTTGCTGCAACTGTCATAACAAGGCAGATTTGTGCATTTTACTCGATTTGGGTAATTTGTGCAAATGACAAACAAGTCTATCCATCTGAACACCTCAGGGGGAGACTAAGGAGGGACAAACACTGATCCACCAGCCTCCCAAGTCCTTGGAACTAAAATTAGCATGCCAAACCTAAAATGCCTAAAAAGGGGACAAGACTCCAATTTTGTTTTGGAGCATTCAATGGATGCACCAAGGTGGCATGGACTGAGCCTCTTCCAACTGAATTCAGTCAAGACTTATCCAAGAACTAGGGAACCACAGGCATGTGCTCTAACCTCTAGTCAATGGCTAGAGGAGACTTGGATTCCTATTGATCAACATTGGCCAAACTTCTACAGCAGTTGCCATTCACTATTACAGCCAAAACAAACTTGCTCTACTATAAATAGAGCTCATTTGTGGTCAGTTTGAGTACACCAAAGCCATCAAACATATGCTTTCCTCAAAATCACCTTCTCACTTCCAAATTTTCCTTCCAAAGCAAGTCACTATCGGGTTTTGAGTTTGAGAGCAATTCCAACCAAACCAATCACACACACACCTCATAAACATCATATAGAAGTGATCCAAACACTTAAACAACATCAGGAACATCAATTTCTCAAAATCACCAGCCAATTGCTCAAGTTCTTGACAGATTTGCAGTTGAGGGGCCAAATTAAGTTCCAGTTCAATTCAATCCACTCCAAGCATTCAGACACATCACTTGGCACCTAAGGAAGCTGTGCAAATCATTGGAACCAGCTTGCAACACCTCTAACACAAAACACGATCACCAGCTGCAAGAGGTAAGCCTGAGCTCTTCTAACTCTATGATCTATGCATATTTTGCTGCACAATAATTTGGTCATATGTTCATAATCATGCATAGAGTGTTTACCCTTAATCAATTGATTTGTTTGAATCGTGTATGGAATTTCTGAGCCTTCATGCAAATTTTAGGGTTCTTGAGGTTTCTCTTTGATTTCTTATTCCATGCTTAAAATAAATGAAATTAAAGAGCATATACATGATCATGAGGTGAAAACGAGCAGATTGATATGTGGTTTGTGTGATTTCATCAAGTATTCAGTGAGATTGGAGAGAAAACGCAAATCTGCAGAAACAGAGGGTGGCGTGTGTTCTTGGCATGTTCTTGGCGCCATTTTTTGAATATTTGAATATTTGAATTTTGTGATTTTATTTAATAGATTCAAAAATTAATTTCTCTCTGAGTTTTAATGATTTTGAGTTGATTCTTTTTTCAATAATTCACAAAAATGTTAAAATATTTTATTTTACCAAAAAATCCCAAAAATATTAATTATTTCATATACTTGATATTTTTGCAAAGAATTAATATTTTATTTGTTTTTCAACATTTAAAATATTTTTTCTCCCTTGATTTACCAAGCTTAATTGATTTCCAATCATTTTGTGGATAGAAACATGATTTTTGAAACATTGATCCAAGATCACAATTTGTTTTCACACATGTTTAACAATTTTGATCATTTTAATTGAATTTTTATTCAATTAAAATATATTTTGAAAACAAATTAGGGTTTTGATTAATTCAACCCTCATGAAACTTTTTTCAAACTCTTTGGGCCTCTTGATAGAGTGTAAGTCCCACCCCTTTGTAAATAAGCAATTTTTGGGCCTCACACATTGTATAAGTCCCTCTGTATATTTTCAAAAGTTCGGCGCGATCGTCGCCTTTTTAACAAAAACAACAGGGCTTCTCCTTGAGGTATAAGACCCACCTTTATTCATTTTCAAACTCTTTGGGCCTCGTGATAGAGTGTAAGTTCCACCCCTTTGTGAATAAAACCTTTTTGGGCTTCAGTGCATTGTATAAGTCCCGATACAGTAAAAAAGTTCGGCACGATCGTCTCCTTTTCACATAATCATCTAGGCCTACCCTCGTGTTGTAAGTCCCATTTATTTTCCTTAAAAAACATTTGTGGGCCTCTAATAGAGTGTAAGACCCAATCCCATTTTAACCAAAACCATTTTTGGGCCTCAAATATTGTATAAGTCTCTCTGCTTTAAAAGAAAAATCTCGGCGCGATCGCCAGTTCAAAATCAAATTATCTGGGCCTACCCTCGTGTTGTAAGTCCTATTCCTTTTCTTTAATTACTTTTTGGGCCTCTTGAGAGAGTGTAAGACCCATCCCTTTGTACAGAAAACCTTTTTGGGCCTCAGTCACTTGTATAAGTCCCTGTACAAATTCAAAACAACAGTGCAATCACTGTTAAAATTTGGGCCTCTCCTTGAGCTGTACGCCCCAACAATCTTTTCAAAACACTTTCTCATTTAATTTTGAATTCATATAGTTGTTCTCAAAACTTTCTTTAATCTCTTTGTTGAACAACTAACAAACCAACATGGAAGCTCTACAACGGGTAAGTGTTTATCCACTTTCATTTACCACTTTCATATGTATATAACTGTATTGTGGGGCTGTTTCACTGTAAGTCTTCTTTCACATCCTTTTATATACTTGTCACATATCCACTGTGTAATACTAGTATAGTTATTTATAGTTTTCCCCAGCAACTACGTCTAGAACTAGGTAAAGCCCCGTTGGTCACTCTTAAATACAAACAAAACTAGATCCCCCGTAGGATTCCAGATACAGTCTTCCCTCCTCTTGGGGTTAAACAATATGGAACAAAGAGAAAGACAGTATTCTTAGTGAACCTTTTCTCAGACTGTAACCCTAGAAATTGTCAAACGAACTCTCACTCCCCAAAGATGATCTTTTCTCCATGAATGGCATCTCTTGAGTTTCTTCCAAATTCTCAAACTTTCCTGGAATGATATCTTCTCTGTGAATTACATTTCTTGAACTTCTCTTGGTTTGGGGACCCACAGGCTTCCTAAAAGCATCCCCGCCTCCTCTTGGGCGTTGTACAAGGACCCGTCGGCTTCTTAGAAGTTCGCATGCCTTCTCTTGGGCTTAATACAAGGACCCTGACGACCTCTTAAAGGTGTAAGACAGAACTTAGTCATCCTTTGCTAGAGCAGTCTTTTCAGTGTCAAAACTCCGGTCGTTTTAGGGTCGATTCTCATCCCTTAATGCTCGTCCCTCCTCTTGGGCATTGTACAAAAGATAAAACTCTAGGCTTGGACAGTCTAAGCCCCTTGAGTCTAAGAGACATTCTCAAGTTCCCTACAAACATAGGAAGAAACTCGGTCTCTCTCATGAGAGTTCCCCACACTTGGACCTGCCTAAGGATCTCAATAGTCCTCAGCAGTAAGACAGCCTCCTCTTGGACTTTGAATAAATGATTCTCCCTTTGAAAAGCTAACCTTTTCAGACTCTCTTGTTGAGTCCATTACCCTTTTAGCCTCCGTCTTGGGCTTTGTACAAGACACATATAAAACACTCTCTTGTTGAGTATAAAAAACCCTCTTGTTGGGTCAATCCCCTTTTAGCCTCCATCTTGGGCTTTGTTCAAGACACATATAAAACACTCTCTTGTTGAGTATAAAATATTCTCTTGTTGAGTCAACCTTTAACCTCCATCTCGGGCTTCATACGAGAAACAAATCACTCTCTTGTTGAGTATAAAAGATTCTCTTGTTGAGTCAACCTTTAGCCTCCATCTCGGGCTTCGTACGAGACACGTATAAATCACTCTCTTGTTGAGTATAAAAGATTCTCTTGTTGAGTCAATCATTCTTTTGGCCTCCGTCTTGGGCTTTGTTTAAGACACACAAAAACACTCTCTTGTTGAGTGAACCCTTTTAGCCTCAATCTTGGGCTTTGTACAAGACAGAAAGAACATTTTCCCCGAAAAAGTCAAACTTCTAGCCTCCTCTTAGGCTTTGTAAAAAGAAATCCCCGGTTAAGTCAATTAACCTTTTAGCATCAAATGGTTCTTTGCTCACAGCATACAAACATCAACAATCCTCCTTAGAGATGACAAATTCCCTCTCAGTTAGGACCCCTTTAGCTTCATATCTTGGGCTTTGAACAAGATACAAACCACCTTTAGCTTCAATCTTGGGCTTTGAACAAGACACCAAAATATCTCTTTCCTCCCCTAGAATAGGAGGAACTACGATCGTTCTGATTTCCCTGTTTCGTTAAACGGGAATACCTAGGCATAAGATTGCAAAATCTTAGCGAGCATACTTATCAAAAACTCTGAAGTCCAGTACCCTCATACATCAATCAATCTGGTGCAGTATCCTAAACCAAAAGCCTCATATACAGCCAAGACACTCTTAAGCAAATAACCCAAGAGAGACCCCCCTTTTGATAGCATCTGTAAACCAACAGTTTTGACTGTTTAACCTCAGTTTGCAAGCAGGGTTAATTGGAGACATCTATTTCCCTTCCTTAATCAGATCAATAGGATAAAAAATGAATCGAACTGTAGTACCAAAGCGATAGTGATTCGAAACCACAAAAACCACGCTGCAGAAAAACAGCGACCACAGTGGGAGAGTTTTTTTCTTCCAGTCTTGGGATGAAACCTTAAGTTCCCGAGGTGTCACAGCAATGACGACTCTGCCAGGGAGTCATTGTCTGTTAGGATCATAGGATTCTAGAGGTCTAGGATGTTAGGACAAATATATATACTGCTTTTCCTAATTAATATCTGTGTTTATTTTTCTGCTAATGGGAATGCGTGTGATGCCACATGTGGAAAGATTGAGTATACACCTAAGATAAGTGATGGCACTAGACGGGTAATCTAATGGGGAGTGAATCCCAGATAAGAGTTCCCGGTCGACCATCAAATCAGTGGAGATGCCCTTTGCGGATTCAATGCATATACGACTTTGGTTGTTGAAAGCAGATTGTTCGATTGGGTTATCTGAGAAGCTGAGAATTTTAGTAGACTAAAACCATTTTGTAGTCCGGAAGCTATCGGAAATAGTTGTCACGCGATACTACCCTCATTCGAGACTACTCTAAGATACACGAGCTCGCTTGGTGATCCGCTTGCTGTTGGTATCTCAAGAGGGGTCAATGATTTTGAGGACAGGTACAAAAAATCACCAGTATAAACATTTGGGGATGGGTAGTGCCTTGACTTCATGACACCAACCCTTTGACCCCATGTTTTTTTCTATGTTTTTGTGTGCTGCATTCATACATTCATTTAAAAAATATTAAATAAAAGAAAATCTTCTCTTCTAGTCTCTCTTTTTCAAATTAAACTAAGACAATGATTGAAAATGTCAGAGAAAAAGATTGCGCTCATGGATTTCGGTAGAAGGAAGACTCACAAGTATACCTTCAAGGTTCCAAAACTAGAGGATTTGAGGGGGTTGGCAAGGATGATCACCAACCCTGAGGCGTTCAGAGCCAAATACAGAGGTCTGCTATCTCTGTTAAGGGTCCATGTAATCGAAGGAATCCTGGCTACGCTCATTCAGTTCTACGATCCGGTCTATCACTGTTTCACATTCCCGGATTATCAGCTAGCACCAACACTGGAGGAGTATTCTCACCTAACTGATTTACCTATTACTGATCAAGCTCTCTTTTCTGGACTGGAAGAAATTCCAAAGGATCAAACCATCGCAAGAGCAATTTATTTGGACGAGTCAGAAGTCAGGACTCACATGGCTATTAAGGGTGGAATCCCGGGTTTACCAGCCAAGTTCCTGGTAAAGAAAGCTCTGTACTTCGCTAGTATAGGGAATGAGACTGCTTTCGAAAGCATCTTTGCCTTGCTCACCTACGGGTTATTTCTGTTTCCCAACATTGATAACTTCGTTGATATCCATGCTAATAAGGTTTTTCTGATTGGAAACCCTGTACCAACCTTGCTCGCAGATGCGTATCATTCTGTACATCTAAGGAATTTGTATAGCGGAGGAATGATCACATGTTGTGTACCCCTGCTGTACAAATGGTTCACTTCCCATTTCCCCAAGTCTGCTACATTTTGGGATCCTAAGAGTTCTTTACGTTGGTCGCAGAGAATCATGGCTCTTACCAACTCCGACATAGATTAGTACAATCGCGTGTATGACGGGATTAGAATCACTGACCGTTGTGGAAATTTCCCTAACGTACCCCTCATAGGAACTAAAGGAGGAATTAATTATCATCCAGTTTTAGTTCGTCGTCAATTCGGATACCCGATGAGGCATGTCCCGCGAAATGCTCATCTGGAAGGTCTTTTCTTCAAGGAAGGAGAAAATGACAGGGCACTAAAGACAGAAATAGTGCATGCCTGGAAACACGTTCATCAAATAGGAAGAGAGTCTCTAGGAAAACCGGACTATGTCTCGGTGGAGCCTTATCTCCACTGGGTACAAACTAGAGCTCTCAAGCTGAGGATGCCTTACCTTCGTCAAGAGGTTCTTCTGTTGAGGTACCCTGTCCTTTACTTCATGTCTGATACGAAAAAACTTCAGGTGACTCTCAACAAAGTTCAATAGGAGAAGAGGTCTTGGAAAAACAAGTACCGTACTCTCAGTGTAGAGTGTAAGAAGATACAACAACTACAAAAGGATAAAGATGCTCTGATTGAGATTTTAGAGCAACATGCTGTAGAAAATTAGGATGACCAAAGGAATTTGCTCGCTACTTTCACTTGGCAAAGGAATGACAACCCGACAACGGCCCAAGAGCCCCGGTCAAAGAAAAGGAAAGTACCAGAACCAGCACCTGAGCCCTCCTCAGAGAGAACTCAGGATCCATTAAATTAGACATTTCCTTTTTCAGCACTTTGTAATCTACTGTATTTCCATTTCCGCAATCTTTGAATTCAATAAAACGGGGTCCCCCCCCACTGTTTGATATTTGCAATCCAATTGTGGAAATTTATTTTGATTAAATAAAAAATTAAGTAATATAAACATTGCATATCATTCATCATTCTCACGTAACACATTCTTCTTACCTACGAGTCTCACGTTTGTGTCTCGATAAGAGAGTCAAACTGTCTCATTCGTACAATACTCGGGTCAATCGTCAAAAAAAGATGGATAATCTCGAGGAAGAGAACAGAGAGTTGAGAGAAGAAATCGACGCTCTGAAAAAGGACTTGAGAAAGCTTCACAATGACATGCAAGCTCTGGCAGAAGCCCAGTTCAAAGGACTGTGATCTCGGAGATCACATCAACGCCCATAGTGGAGAAGTATGATCCTAGGTACACCATGCCGAAAGACCGTCCCTGGGGTATTCCACTCAACTTTATCCCGGAAGGATACGTTCTGCCGATCACTGAAGATCCAGGAACTGCTGCGGGAGCCGCTGAGCCTGAAGGTTACAAACTTCATGAAAGCGAAGATGCCAGGGGCATGACAGCAACTCCTGAAGGTTACAAACTTCGGGAAGCACCAAGATTCACGGCCGTAATGACTATACCACCACCCATGGTACACGCTGTCCCGGAAGGACAAATTACACAGATACCTTTTGGTGGAAACACAAGTATGGATGACAGAATGAAGGAATTTCAGGAACAATTCCTAGAAATGCAGAAGGAACTGCAAGCCATTCGCGGTCAGGATCTATTCAGAAAGGACGCCGCAGACCTTTGTTTGGTCCCCAATGTGCAAGTCCCGCACAAGTTCAAAGTTCCCGAATTTGAAAAATACAAGGGCAACTCTTGCCCTCAAAGCCATTTGGTGATGTACGCTCGGAGAATGTCAACTCAGACAAAGAACCAGGAGCTACTAATCCATTACTTCTAAGATAGTTTAACCGGTTCCGCACTCAAATGGTACATGGGTTTGAACCGCACTAAGATCGGCACTTTCAGAGATATTGGCACTGCCTTCATTCAACAGTACAAGTATAACTTGGACATGGCACCGGACAGAGATCAACTCAGATCGATGTCAGAAAAGGACAAGGAAACCTTTAAGGAATATGCTCAGAGATGGCGTGAAATTGCCACTCAGATTAGTCCACCTCTTGAGGAAAAAGAGATGACAAAAATGTTCTTAAAAAACCTTGACCTCATTTTATTACGATAGAATGGTTGCCAGTGCGCCCAACGACTTCACCGAAATGGTCGGTATGGGAGTTCGCCTCGAAGAGGCGGTTCGAGAAGGACATCTGGTTAAAGATACCAGATCATTAAGCAGTACAAAAAGATACGGTAGTGCTCTCCCTAAGAAAAAAGAGCAGGATATTGGGAATATCTCTCTCGGAAAGCAAAGGCGACGATACCAATCAGTAGCAGCTGTTACTCCTGCTATCAACCCTGCGCCTGTTCCTACGTATTAACCTCAGGTTGCTCAGAGCCAACCTAATTCACAACAATTTTAGCAAAGGACACAACAGCCTCTTCAGCAGGCTCTTCCTCCGTACAACAATAACAACCATACAACGCGGCCACCAGGGTTCGATCTTATACCCATGTTGTACACAAAATTGTTTCGCTTACTACTAGTCAAAGGGTACGTCCAAACCAAGGCTCCTCTCGCAATACCAGAAAATCCACCTTTTTGGTTCAAAGCAGATCAGACTTGCCCTTACCATCAAGGAGGTCTAGGGCATAACATAGAAAACTGTCTCAACTTCAAATCCGACGTACAGAAGCTTGTTAGAAGCGGGGTCTTATCCTTTAAGGATACAAATCCTAATGTTCTCATGAACCCGCTGCCTCAACACGAGAAGGCTGCAGTAAATTTGATAGAAGAAGAGTCTAACCACAACTATCAAATTCATGATGTACTCTTATTAAGGGCCAACCTGGTCAAGATGCATTGCAGACAGAGCGAATACGACCATGTGCCACCTCATAATTATCACCAGTGTGATATCTGCTCTAAAAACAATCAAGGATGTTCCGTAGTGCAATCAGCTCTGTATGAACAGTTAGATCTCAGATGGATCCAAGAGCACCGAATTTGTGAGGTCAACATGACTTATTCGAATTCCAACATCATCCAGAACCACGACATCCGTGCGATGAATGTCAACTTGGTGGCAATGTACTCAAGGCAAAGCCATCATTACGATTTGCCACAACACGATTATGATGCCTGTCTGATCTGCTCAGTGAATAAACATGGATGCTCTTTTGTACAAGAGGCCCTCCAGCGTCAGATGGATCTTGGATGGATTCAGGATTGCCGCGATATAAATCGGTATCAAGTGAATATGATTCAAATCTTTGATATTCGCTTGATGAATACCAGCTTGGTGGATTTACACGCTACACAAGTACAACTCGGTTTCCTAACTTCGCATAATTATCAGAACTGTGCATCATGCTGTGAGAGTGACCAGGGATGCGCTCTCGATCAAAGGACTTTACAACACTTGTTGACCCATTGGTGGCTTCCGATCTATATGGACGAAGACACACAACAAGTTAGCATAACTAACGGGAACCCTACTAGGCATCAAAGTCAGGATGTTCGATCAGTGGAAACTGATCTAGTAAGGTTACACTGCATACAGAGCGGACGTGGCCAGGTGTCACCACACAACTATGAACGCTGTAGAGTTTGCTCGGAAGATAATCAAGGACGTTACCTCGTACGAGCAGCCCTTCAGGGTCAATTGGATCAAAAAGAGATTCAACGATATCCAAGTTCTGGGTCAATCAACTGGACGCCAGACTATTTTGCTAATCAAATCAAAGGCGTTGTCGTAATCTCTAATCATAAGAGGACCAAAGATGTTTGTGCCATCATCCCTCTACTTGAAGAATCAAAAGTTCCCAACCAGGAACTGATTGAGATTACTTACAATGGTCAGAAAAATCAGAAGGCTCCTGTAGTTATCTATCTGCCGGGACCATTACCGTATGAATCAACTAAGGTTATCCCTTACAAATATGGTGCGACAACAATTGAGAATGGAAAGGAAACTCCATTACCCTCCGTCGTGAATATTGCAGATATCAGTCGAGTAACACGGAGTGGTCATATCTTCAACCGAGGAGTTGGAGAACCCAACAAGGAAAAGAAACCTTAAGCAGAAGTTCCTGGTCCACCAGTCAGTCAACCTAATGACACCGACCTTTCAAAGAACAACGATGAGATGCTAAAGCTCATCCAGAAGAGTGAATACAACATTGTCGATCAACTGTTGCAAACTCCTTCAAAAATCTCGGTACTATCTCTTTTACTCAGTTCAGAAGCTCACAGGGAAACTCTATAGAAAGTCTTAGAGCAAGCCTTCGTGGAATAGGATGTGTCGATAAGGCAATTCGACAGCATCATCTCCAACATCACTTCCTGCAATAACTTGGGATTTAGTGATGAGGAACTACCAGAAGAGGACCTGAATCATAACATGGCACTCAATATTACAGTCAACTGCCAGGACGATCCATTAGCCAGCGTACTGGTAGACACCGGATCGGCTATGAATGTAATGCCGAAGTCTACATTGATGCAATTATCATCCCGAGGATCTCCGATGAGAGCTAGTGAGGTCACCGTCAAGGCATTTGACGGGTCTCGTAAAACAGTTATCGGCGAAGTCGACCTTCCCATAACTATCGGTCCTCACACCTTCCAAGTCACTTTCCAAGTCATGGACATCCGAGCAACATACAGTGGCTTGTTAGGAAGACCTTGGATACACGAGGTTGGGGCAGTCACTTCGACGCTTCACCAGAAGCTGAAGTTTGTCAAGAACGACCAACTAGTCACAGTCTGCGGAGAGCAGGCCTTGATCGAGAGTAACTTATTGTCATCCACCTGTGTAGAACCAGATGACGTAATCGGAACCCAGTTCCAATCACTCTCGGTGAGCAATGACAATCAATCAGAAAGAGGAACCTCAATTTCCTCGTACAAAGATGCTCCCGAAGCTATCGAAAGTAACAATACAAAAGGATGGGGACAGCTTGTCATTCCTACTGATAACAAGGCAAAGAGAGGTCTTGGCTTTTCCTCAACCTATACCCAGACTGCTACTAACTATGAAAGTCTTCATCCCATTCAGAACTTCTTCCATAGTGGAGGCTTCCTTCACCCAGTGTCTCAAGAAGTGCATACCATCAACGAAGGTGATTCCTCCGATACAGAGGAAGAATGGAAATCCTATCTCAACGAGGATGGTTACATGTCTCAAGGAGAAATGCCAACACCATTTTGCTATCCTGCCTAGAGTAAGAGATTTATACCAAGGTCAGACGTCAAAATAATATACGGAGATTGTGATCCGGAAGGATGCCATGCTCCGCCAAATTCATTAGAGGAGGACACTCTGATGAAAGATAACTTTGACCACGACTACTATGGCCCGACGGATGACCTGCCTATCTGGAAGCCGTACCCAGGAGATTCGGGGCAAGAGAATTAGCCGAACAATAAAAATCAGTTCAGTATCGTCGAAAAGAATACCTGTGTCCCCACCATGTCATGGGATCAACACTCAGGGCATTCAGAAAATATCCTGCACGACAATGAATTGGAAAAGCTTGCCGGACAAGAGTTCATTAACTATGCTTTTCTCGAGGTCAACGTCATTGAAAGAGATGACTCCTCCAGTTCCAAAGAGGTGTGGGACACTTTGGGACAACCGAGTGGTAAATACGACTTCATGGTCAAGTACACCGCTCCCGAAAGCTCTTGTATCAGGCTCGAAGACATTCAGCCAACTAGATGGGGAGATCTGCCTGAGAGTACAAATACTATGCAAAATACAGCTGAAGAATCCTCCTACGACAACTCTGCCTGGGAGACAGATTCCAACGATCCAGCTCTGCCAGAAATCAGCGTCATTTCCGAGGATAACCCAAGAAATAAGGTATCAGACTTTGTGATTCACCGAGGAGTTCGCCGCCAATGGGTTGCAGTCAACGTTCCAAAAGCTGTTCATAAGTCTAAGTAATTGCCGTCTTTATCTTAACCTTTCACCCTGCCCAGGTGAAACGGGTGTTTGTATAGGGCTCTCTTTCTGTAAGTGTACCTTTTCGCTCCGCCCAAAGCGACCGAGTTTTTTTTATAGGGCTGTAGTTTCAAGAATCGACTAAATCATAAATAAAATTACGTCGTTCTGTAATTTCCGCATCTATTGCTATTTTCTCTTTTTTCTTTTCTAAGAAAACGGTAATCCTAAAAAACAATTCAAAATAATAAAAACAAGCATTGTTCAAAAAAACACTGCACACACTCTTGCATTCTCTCTATCTCTTCTAAACACAAATCATCATGTCATGCAGATTGTTTGTTTTAAACCCCATTAAAACATACGATCCGATGCCTTCTCCCAACTTTGTATTCCCGGTATTCGAGGCCGAAGAAGAAAATGACGACAAAATTCTAGAAGAGATCTCCCGACTACTCAGACAAGAGGAAAGGTCCATTGAACCTCACAAAGAGCCGTTGGAAACGGTCAACTTGGGTTCAGAAGAAGAGAGAAAAGAAGTCAAGATGGGGGCACTACTCAGTCCTACTGTCAAAGAAGGTTCGATAAAGCTTCTCAAAGAATTTCCCGATGTATTTGCTTGGTCCTATCAGGACATGCCAGTGTTGGATACCAGCATCGTGGAGCATCATCTACCGTTGAGGTCAGAATGTCCGCCAGTAAAACAAAGGCTGAGACAGACTCATCCAGACATGGCCATCAAAATCAAAGAGGAAGTACAGAAACAGATTGACGCGGGTTTCCTCGCCACGTCAGAATATCCTCAATGGCGAGCCAACATAGTACCAGTTTCGAAAAAGGAAGGAAAAGTCAGAATGTGTGTGGATTACAGAGATCTGAACAAGGCAAGTCCAAAGGACGACTTTCCCTTACCACACATAGACATGCTGGTGGAGAGTACAGCAAAGTTCAAAGTTTTTTCCTTCATGGATGGATTCTCGGGCTATAATCAAATAAAAATGGCGCCGAAAGATATGGAGAAAACTTCATTCATTACCCCATGGGGCAGTGTTTGTTACAAGGTGATGTCGTTCGGCTTAAAGAACGCCGGGGCAACCTATCAAATGGCCATGACTACTCTGTTTCATGACATGATACACAAAGAAATCGAGGTATATGTTGATGACATGATTGCCCAATCTAAAACAGAAGAGGAACATGTGACCCACTTATCAAAGCTATTTGAGCGATTGAGAAAGTGTCAAGGAATACCTGTTAAACCCACCGATTCTATTACCTCCAGTGGAAGGAAGACCACTGATAATCTACCTAACAGTCTTGGAAGACTCCATGGGCAGTGTACTTAGCCAACAAGACGAAACAAAAAGGAAAGAGTCTGCCATTTACTATCTGAGCAAGAAATTTACCGAATGCGAGACTCGGTACACTATGCTTGAGAAAACTTGTTGTGCTTTGGCTTGGGCAGCCAAACGTCTTCGCCGGTACATGATTCGTCACACTACTTGGTTAATCTCAAAAATGGATCCAATTGAGTACGTCTTTGAAAAACTTGCTCTCACGGGAAGGATTGCCCATTGGCAGATGTTGTTATCAGAATACGACATCGAGTACCATGCTCAAAATGCCATTAAAGGAAGTTTTTTAGCCAATCATTTGGCTCATAAACCGATTGACAATCAAGAATCAGTCGGATTTGACTTCCCAGACGAAGATGTCATGTATCTAAAAATGAAATATTGCGATGAACCGCTACCCAGTGAAGGGCTAGAACCAGGTTCCCAATGGGGACTAATTTTTTACGGAGCTGTCAATCATTATGGAAACGGAATTGGGGCAATCATCATAACACCTCAGGGTACCCACATTCCTTTTACTTCCAGACCGACGTTCAAGTGTACAAACAACGAGGCCGAATACGAAGCTTGTATCATGGGTCTCGAAGAAGCGATCGACTTAAGGATCAAACACTTGGATGTTTATGGCGACTCAGCCCTGTTTATCAATCAGATCAAAGGAGATTGGAGCACATACCAATCAGGTTTAATTCCTTACAAAGCTTATGCGAGAAGATTGTTACCATTCTTCAACAGAATTGAGTTTCATCACATCCCTCGTGAAGAGAATCACATGGCTGATGTATTAGCTACTCTCTCTTCCATGATTAGTGTAGGTCAATGGAATGACATACCTAAGATCGACATAATGCACCTTGAACGGCCCACCTACATTTTCACGATTGAAGCAGTCATAGACGACAAACCCTGGTATCACGATATCAAATGCTTCCTTCAAAAACTGGAGTACCCACCCGGGGCATCCAGAAAAGATAGAAAAACCCTCAGAAGACTGGCCGAAAACTTCTTCCTGAGTGGTGATACACTCTATAAGAGAAATCTTGACACGGTCTTGCTCCGATGTGTAGACAGACCAGAAGAGAACATGCTGATAAAAGAAATTCACGAAGGATCCTTTGGCACTCATGCCAACAGACACACAATGGCGAGACAAATTCTAAGAGTAGGGAACTATTGGTTGACAATGGAATCCGACTGCTACAAGTACATGAGGAGGTGTCACAAGTGTCAGATATACTCAGACAGAATCCATGTACCGCCAACGCATCTTAAAGTTCTCTCTTCCCCGTGGCCTTTTTCCAAATGGGGGATCGAAATAATTTGCATGATTGAGCCCAAGGCTTCAAACGAACATCGGTTTATCCTGGTAGCCATTGATTACTTCACCAAGTGGGTCGAAGCAGCGTCATACGCCGATGTAACCTGATAAGTGGTGGTCCGATTTATCAGAAATAATCTCAAATGCCGTTATGGTGTTCCAAGCCAGATCATTGCCGACAATGGATCTAACTTGAACAATAAGATGATGAAGGAGTTTACGTTGAGTTCAAAATCGAACACCATAACTCATCTCCCTACCGACCCAAGATGAATGGAGCGGTAGAAGCGGCTAACAAGAACATCAAGAAGATTGTTCAAAAGATGGTTGTAACCTACAAAGACTGGCATGAGATGCTACCCTTTTCTCTTCACGGTTATCGGACATCCGTCCGCACTTCAACAGGGGCAACCCCTTTCTCTCTAGTATATGGCATGGAAGCAATGCTCCCCATAGAAGTAGAGATCCCATCAATCAGGGTATTGATGGAGGCTAAGTTAACAGAGGCTGAATGGTGTCAAAGTGGACACGACGAACTGAATGTGATCGAAGAAAAACAGATGACGGCTCTATGCCATGGTCAGTTGTATCAGCAAAGAATGGAGACAGCATTCGACAAAAAGGTTCGACCCCGCGTCTTCAAGAAAGGAGACCTCGTGCTCAAGAAGATGCAATCCTTTCTCACTGATTCCCGAGGCAAATGGACTCCGAATTATGACGACCCTTATGTGGTCAAGAAAGCCTTCTCAGGCGGCGCCTTGAGACTCGCAACCATGGACGGAGAGGAATTTTCCTACCACATAAATGTTGAGGTAGTCAAGAAATACTTCGCCTAAATAAAAAAACAAAAAAAAAACCGTCTCGGTGGATTGAAAACCTGAAAGGGAGGTCCAGGCAAAAATTAGAGACATGATCAAAAATCATCCCGATGGATTAGAAACTTCAAAGTACAATCAAGGCAAAAGTTAGGGATTCATGGCAAGTAACTACGTTCAGCAAAGGGGCAGATCCCTCAGCAGCAGTTACACCATCCGTCAGAAATCTCGATCAAGGTCATCTTCGACAGAAGCTCAAGATGCCTAGAATTCAAAGTTGGTAGAAGGATAGTGGTTGTTATGTTTCAATGTAGCCCTTTTCCCTTAAATTACCATTTTCTAACTTTATAAATACTCTATGGAATCACGCGCATGGCTGATTTCCATCCTATCAATAAAATTTGAGCCCTAGTGCTTTTGTTTGCAATTCTTATTTGTTTTAGCTTTACAGGACGACATTTTAACATGATTAACGATTCTTGAAATAAAACAAAAATGAATTTACTTGTCAAACTTTTTCTGCTTTTAAAATAAAGATGGTAATTCTTTTTGACTGTTGAACATCGAAAGAACATTGATCGCCTCTCAAGAAGTAATCGAGCTTCAAAGTGCAAAATCGAAGCACTCCTTCTAAACCAGTATACCTGAATGAAGGATCAGCTGTGTCAGATGCGAATGTTCCGTCTGACACCCCCGACAGAGTTCCTATCTCCTAAGCCCGACCAACGTTGGTCCACACATGGACCATCTCTCCTAAGCAAGGCAGGATTGCTATCTTGAACCCGTGATACTTTTCATCTCCTATTGTGGCCGAGTATCCAGTCGTGTTCATCCATTAGTCTGTATGTCGAGTCACTTTTGTCAGCATAAACATACATACATCATGCATTATTGATTTGCATTTACATTCATATTGCATCACTATCACTCTAGCCGGTCTTGTTCCCTAGTGATAAAAGTCCTCTCAATCGAGTTATCAGTTATTTCCTCGTCGGGAAAGGTGGCGTCTGAGTAATCACTCCTCCACTTTGCTGCTGAATTGAAGTTGGCCCCTTGACCACTTTGATAACTTGAACCTCTGAAAAGCCAGAGAACCTTCGACCAACGTCACTCTTCGCCATTGAAGATGATGTCTTCGCTTTCCCGGATTAAGGAAAATCCCAGAAGAAAGCCTCTTAAACAAAATTTAGCAGATGAAAGAGTCATCGGCACCTCAAAATTGGATTACATCAAATGGCATCTCTCCAGGAATATTCAGCGAGAAGTTTGAGGAAAACCGCTAGAGATAGCGTCCCTTGTCAAAAAGTTTATTGACAAAAGAAACTAAGACCAGATCCTTGGTAGGAAACCAGGATCGAGGGGAAGTTTATTTCAGAAACTGAGACCAGATCCGTGGCCAAAAACCAGGATCGAGGGGAAGTTTATTTCAGAAACTGAGACCAGTTCCTTGGTAGGAAACCAGGATCGAGGGGAAGTTTGTATCAGAAACTGAGACCAGATCCGTGGCCAAAAACCAGGATCGAGGGGAAGTTTATTTCAGAAACTGAGACCAGTTCCTTGGTAGGAAACCAGGATCGAGGGGAAGTTTGTATCAGAAACTAAGACCAGTTCCTTGGTAGGAAACTAGGATCGAGGGGAAGTTTACATCAGAAACTGATACCAGTTCCTTGGTAGAAGACCAGGATCAAGGGGAAGTTTATCGATAAAAGAAAACCGAGACCAGTTCCTTGGCTAAAGACCAGAATCGAGGGGAAGTTTTTACCTTTTCTAAGGCATCATTGCTTAGCAAAAAGAAGGTGGATGAGGAAATTACCATTCATAACCACCATCAAAATTTCGGGTATTCCGATATTTAATCCTCTTGCACCCCGAATGCCCGAATACCTTCGCCATTCACACCTTCGGGTCCAAGAAAATTAAATAGGGGCATCTGTCATACCCCAAATTTTGACCACTAAGATTTCCCATCATTGTGAAAATCATCATCACAATATGGATGAACCATCATGCCTCATCAGTCTCCTCAAGGATTATTGAGCATTCACTACAATCAAAGATTATTGTTTCAAGACCTCTTAGAGCTTTGGACAAAGGATCAATCAAGGAATGACATGATCTTCAACCTGTCTAACCTCTTAAGCACCCATAAAGGATCAAGAGGACTCCCACATCAAGAATCAAGCACAAAGTTGCAACATTCCAAGTGGATTAAGCCTCAAGATCCCCAGTGTCACCAAATTAGGGTTTTGGTCGACCAAGGCCTCCAGATGGGAAATTATCATCTAGGCATGAGCCAATGCTTCAAAGCACAACCCAAGATACTCCAAGGGACATCGTGGACCCAATCATCAAGTCAATTTGGCCTCAGGGGATGCATTCATCAAAAATCAGGAATTAGGGTTTCTTGACCTAATTCACCCCTAAGTTGACTTTTGGGACAAAACATGCACCAAGACCTCAAGATATGATTTGAGGGTCTCTAATACACTATATTGATCCATTTGCAACAATGGATTGATTCAAGAAGCTTGATCAATAAGTTTCAATTTCATCTGGATCACAATTAGGGTTTTGCGGAAAAAGTCAACTGTATCTTTGACTTTTGACCCAGGCATGCTCCCAAACCTTGGGACATGATTCAATACACCCTATAACACCCATGGAACATGTCCATTAAGTTTGATTTAGGTCAAGGACTTGATTTCATGGAGGATCGCACAGTTTAGAATTCATCTGACAAAAAGTCAACTATTCACAATATTTAACTTTGACTTTTTGAGATTTTTCACAATTATGGTTCCTTGACCCTAAAATTATGTTAATGTGTGATTAGGATCATCATTCATCAAGAAAAATCAAGAAAAGTGGGATAACTTGTAAAAGGGGTCACCATAAAAACTTAGAAATTTTCTAAGTTATGGAACAAAATGGCTAGGGTACCAACTTCCAAGGATCATAACTTGAGATCCAAGCAACCATTTTTGCTGATTCAAAGATGGATTTGTAGCTCTCATGGCATACTTTAAAAGTGTCAACTACAACTCATTCCAATTCACCATGGATTTTGAGTTATGATTGGATAAAAATGGCTGAAAACATGAAATGTCACTTTTTCCAACACTTAGTGAAATTTTCACTAAGTCAGAATCTGTTTCAATTTTTCCAAAAAGTAAGGGAATTTTTCACTTGAATCCCAAAAGTGTAAAGACAAACTATGATCACCCATATGTTGTATCATATGAGGGCTTTCCAAAATGGCCAAGAACCCCATCAAACTCAACCTGAGAAAGAAGTTACAACAGTGGCAACATGCCTTGTTGCAACTGTCATAACAAGGCAGATTTGTGCATTTTGCTCGATTTGGGCAATTTGTACAAATGACAAACAAGTTTATCCATCTGAACACCTCAGGGGGAGACCAAGGAGGGACAAACACTGATCCATCAGCCTCCTAAGTCCTTGGAACTAAAAGTAGCATGCCAAACCTAAAATGCCTAAAAAGGGGACAAGACTCTAATTTTGTTTTGGAGCATTCAATGGATGTACCAAGGTGGCATGGACTGAGCCTCTTCCAACTGAATTCAGTCAAGACTTATCCAAGAACTAGGGAACCACATGCCTGTGCTCTAACCTCTAGTCAATGGCTAGAGGAGACTTAGATTCCTATTGATCAATATTGGCCAAACTTCTGCAGCAGTTGCCATTCACTATTGTAGCAAAAATCAAACTTGCTCTACTATAAATAGAGCTCATTTGTGATCAGTTTGAGTACACCAAAGCCATCAAACAGATGCTTTCCTCAAAATTACCTTCTCACTTCCAAATTTTCCTTCCAAAGAAAGTCACTATCAGGTTTTGAGTTTGAGAGCAATTCCAACCAAACCAATCACACACACACCTCATAAACATCATGTAGAAGTGATCCAAAGACTTAAACAACATCTGGAACATCAATTTCTCAGAATCACCAGCCAGTTGCTCAAGTTCTTGACAGATTTGCAGTTGAGGTGCCAAATTAATTTCCAGCTCAATTCAATCCACTCCAAGCATTCAGACACATCACTTGGCACCTAAGGAAGCTGTGCAAATCATTGGAACCAGCTTGCAACACCTCTAACACAAAACACGATCACCAACTGTAAGAGGTAAGCCTGAGCTCTTCTAACCTTTGATCCATGCATATTTTGTTGCACAATAATTTGGCCATATGTTCATAATCGTGCATAGAGTGTTTACCCTCAATCAATTGCTTTGTTTGAATCGTGTATGGAACTTCTGAGCCTTCATGCAAATTTTAGGGTTCTTGAGGTTTCTCTTTGATTTCTTACTCCATGCTTAAAATAAATGAAATTAAAGACCATAGACATGATCGTGAGGTGAAAACGAGCAGATTGATAAGTGGTTTGTGTGATTTCATCAAGTATTCAGTGAGATTGGAGAGAAAACGCAAATCTGCAGAAACAGAGGGTGGCGCGTGTTCTTGGCATGTTCTTGGCGCCATTTTTTGAATATTTGAATATTTGAATTTTGTGATTTTATTTAATTGATTCAAAAATTAATTTCTCTCTGAGTTTTAATGATTTTGAGTTGATTCTTTTTTTAATAATTCACAAAAATGTTAAAATATTTTATTTTACCAAAAAATCCCAAAAATATTAATTATTTCATATACTTGATATTTTTGCAAAGAATTAATATACTTAATTATTTCATATACTTAATTATTTCATTATTTCATATTTTTGCAAAAAATCCCAAAAAATCAAGAAAAAACCCAAAAAATCCCAAAAGAATTAATATACTTAATTATTTCATATACTTAATTATTTCATTATTTCATATTTAATTATTTCATTATTTCATATACTTAATTATTTAATATTTTATTTT
This sequence comes from Lathyrus tuberosus, assembly GCA_022829125.1. Classification (NCBI taxonomy): domain Eukaryota; kingdom Viridiplantae; phylum Streptophyta; class Magnoliopsida; order Fabales; family Fabaceae; genus Lathyrus; species Lathyrus tuberosus. The sequence continues at coordinate 118,441 of JALAZF010000259.1, forward strand.
ACCAAAAAATCCCAAAAATATTAATTATTTCATATACTTGATATTTTTGAAAAGAATTAATATTTTGTTATTTCATATACTTAATTATTTCATTATTTCATATCCCAAAAAGCCCCGCTGTATATTTTCTAAACTTCGGCGCGATCGTCGCCATTTTAACAAAAACCACAGGGCTTCTCCTTCAGCTATAAGACCCACCTTTATTCATTTTCAAACTCTTTGGGCCTCTTGATAAAGTGTAAGTCCCACCCCTTTGTGAATAAAACCTTTTTGGGCCTCAGTGCATTGTATAAGTCCCGATACAGTCAAAAAGTTTGGCACGATCGTCGCCTTTTCACAAAATTATCTGGCCCTACCCTCGTGTTGTAAGTCCCATTTCTTTCCTTAAAAACGTTTGTGGGCCTCTAATAGAGTGTAAAACCCAATCCCCTTTTAACCAAAACCATTTTTGGGCCTCATATATTGTATAAGTCCCTCTGCGTTAAACGAAAAATCTCGGCGCGATCGCCAGTTCAAAATCAAATTATCTGGGCCTACCCTCGTGTTGTATGTCCCATTCCTTTTCTTTAATTACTTTTTGGGCCTCTTGAGAGAGTGTAAGACCCATCCCTTTGTACAGAAAACCTTTTTGGGCCTCATTCACTTGTATAAGTCCCTGTACAAATTCAAAACAACAGTGCAATCACTGTTAAAATTTGGGCCTCTCCATGAGCTGTAAGCCCCAACAATCTTTTCAAAACACTTTCTCCTTTGATTTTGAATTCATATAGTTTTTCTCAAAACTTTCTTTAATCTCTTTGTTAAAAAACTAACAAAACAACATGGAAGCTCTACAACGGGTAAGTGTTTATCCGCTTTCATTTACCTTTCATATGTATATAACTGTATTGTGGGGCTATTTCACTGTAAGTCTTATTTCACATCCTTTTATATACTTGTCACATATCCACTGTGTAATACTAGTATAGTTATTTATAGTTTTCCCCGGCAACTACGTCTAGAACTAGGTAAAGCCCCGTTGGTCACTCTTAAATACAAACAAAACTAGATCTCCCGTAGGATTCCAGATACAGTCTTTCCTCCTCTTGGGGTTAAACAATATGGAACAAAGAGAAAGGCAGTATTCTCGATGAACCTTTTCTCAAACTGTAATCCTAGAAATTGTCAAAGGAACTCTAACTCCCCAGAGATGATCTTTTCTCCGTGAATGGCATCTCTTGAGTTTCTTCCAAATTCTTGAACTTTCCTGGAATGATCTCTTCTCTATGAATTGCATTTCTTGAACTTCTCTTGGTTTGAGGACCCACAGGCTTCCTAAACGCATCCCCGCCTCCTCTTGGGCGTTGTACAAGGATCCATCGGCTTCTTAGAAGTTCTCATGCCTTCTCTTGGGCTTAATACAAGGACCCTGACGACCTCTTAAAGGTATAAGACAGAACTTTGTCATCCTTTGCTAGAGGAGTCTTTCCAGTGTCAAAACTCCGGCCGTTTTAGGGTTGATTCTCATCCCTTAATGCCCGTACCTCCTCTTGGGCATTGTACAAAAGATAAAACTCTAGACTTGGATAGTCTAAGCCCCTTGAGTCTAAAAGACATTCTCAAGTTCCCTACAAACATAGGAAGAAACCCGGTCTCTCTCATGAGAGTTCCCCACACTTGGACTTGCCTAAGGATCTCAATAGTCCTCAGCAGTAAGACAGCCTCCTCTTGGGCTTTGTACAATTGATTCTCCCTTTGAAAAGCTAACCTTTTCAGACTCTCTTGTTGAGTCCATTACTCTTTTAGCCTCCGTCTTGGGCTTTGTACAAGACACATATAAAACACTCTCTTGTTGAGTATAAAAGACCCTCTTGTTGGGTCAATCCCCTTTTAGCCTCCGTCTTGGGCTTTGTACAAGACACATATAAAACACTCTCTTGTTGAGTATAAAAGATTCTCTGGTTGAGTCAACCTTTAGCTTCCATCTCGGGCTTCGTACGAGACACAAATCACTCTCTTGTTGAGTATAAAAGATTATCTTTTTGAGTAAACCTTTAGCCTCCATCTCGGGCTTCGTACGAGACACATATAAGTCACTCTCTTATTGAGTATAAAAGATTCTCTTGTTGAGTCAATCATTCTTTTGACCTCTGTCTTGGGCTTTGTACAAGACACACAAAAACACTCTCTTGTTGAGTGAACCCTTTTAGCCTCAATCTTGGGCTTTGTACAAGACAGAAAGAACATTTTCCCTAGAAAAGTCAAACTTCTAGCCTCCTCTTAGGCTTTGTATAAAGAAATCCCCGGTTAAGTCAATTAACGTTTTAGCATCAAATGGTGCTTTGCTCACAGCATACAAACATCAACAATCCTCCTTAGAGATGACAAATTCCCTCTCAGTTAGGACCCCTTTAGCTTCATATCTTGGGCTTTGAACAAGTTACAAACCACCTTTAGCTTCAATCTTGGGCTTTGAACAATACACCAAAACATCTCTTTCCTCCCCTAGAATAGGAGGAACTTCAATCACTCTGATTTCACTGTTTCGTTAAACAGGAATACGTAGGCATAAGATTGCAAAATCTTAGCGAGCATACTAATCAAAAACTCTGAAGTCCAGTACCCTCATACATCAATCAATCTGGTGCAGTATCCTAAACCAAAAGCCTCATATACAGCCAAGACACTCTTAAGCAAATAACCCAAGAGAGACCTCCCTTTTGATAGCATCTGTAAACCAACAATTTTGACTGTTTAACCTCAGTTTGCAAGCAGGGTTAATTGGAGACATCTATTTCCCTTCCTTAATCAGCTCAATAGGATAAAAAATGAATTGAAATGTAGTACCAAAGCGATAGTGATTCGAAACCACAAAAACCGCGCTACACACAGTCAGTTGTATCAACAAAGAATGAAGCAAACGTTTTACAAAAAGGTCCGACCTCGCGTCTTCAAAAAAGGGGACCTTGTGCTCAAGAAGATACAATCATTCCTCACTGATTCCCGGGGCAAATGGACTCCAAATTATGACAGCCCCTATGTGGTCAAGAAAGCCTTCTCAGGCGGCACCTTGAGACTTGCAACCATGGACGGAGAGAAATTTTCCTACCCCACGAATGTTGATATAGTCAAGAAATACTTCGCCTAGATTAAAAAAAAATGTCTCGGTGGATTGAAAACCCGAAAGGGCGGTCCAGGCAAAAATTAGAGACATAATAAAAAATTGTCCCAATGGATGGGAAATCTCAAAGTACAATCCAGGCAAAAGTTAGGGATTAATGGCAAGTAACTACTTCCAACAAGGGTAAATTCCCAACAGTCATGCAATCTATCAAGAAAACTACAAAGTCAAGGTCATCTTCGACAGAAGCTCAGGATGTCCAAAATTCAAAGTTGGTAGAAGGATAACGGTCGTTATGTTTCAATGTAGCCCTTTTCCCTTAAATTACCATTTTCTAAACTTTGTAAATACTCTATGGAATCACGCGCTTGGCTGATTTCCATTCTATCAATAAAATTTGAGCCCTAGTGCTTTTGTTTGCAATTCTTATTTGTTTTAGCTTTACAGAACGACATTTTAACATGATTAACGATTCTTGAAATAAAACAAAAATGAATTTACTTGTCAAATTTTTCTGCTTTTTAAAATAAAGATGGCAATTCTTTTGACTGTTGAACATCGAAAGAACATCGATCGCTTCTTCGAAGGTGATCGAACCTCAAAGTGCAGAATCAAAGTACTCCTTCTAAATCAGTGTGCCTGAGTGAAGGATCAGCTATTTCAGATGCGAATGTTCCATCTGAAATCCCCGGTAGAGTTCTTACCTCCTAAGTCTGACCAACGTTACGTTTTCCCCACAGGGACTATCTCTCCTAAGCAATGCAGAATTGATATCTTGGACCAAATGGAATTTCTTCGTCCCCAGCAGTGGCCGAGTATCCAGTCGTGTTCATCCACTAGTCTGTATGTCGTGTCAGTTTTGTCAGCATAAACATACATACATCATGCATTATTGATTTGCATTCATATTCATATCGCATCACTATCGTCCTAGTCGATCTTGTCCCCTAGTGATAAAAGTCCTCTAGTCAATCGAGTTGCCAGTTCTTTCCTCATCAGGAAGTGAATCATCTAAGAAATCTCTCCCCCCAATTTATTTCTGGATTGGAGACGGTCCTCGACCACTTTGATAACTTGAACCTCTGAAGAGCCAGAAGGCATTCGACAAACGTCACTCTTCACCATTGAAGATGATATCATCGCTTTCCCGGATTAAGGAAAATCCCCAGAGAAAGCCTCTTAATCAAAGACTCGACAATGCATCAGTTTTTCTCCAAAAAAATTCACTGCCGAAAAGGTCATCAGCACCTCCAAATTGGATTACATCATATGGCATTTCTCCGAAAAGATCTTGAAGGAAAGTTTGATGAAATATCCCCAAGCAAAAAGCAGTCTCCCAAGACGTTCATTTTTCCCCAGTAGAGTCAACAAATGGCGTCTCCAACTGAGAAGTTTGCACACCTCTACAGCTCAGACGAATGGGTTTCCCAGCAAGTCTGACATCAAAACTTTTTCCATCAAATGGCGTCTCCCCAATAAACTCTGTGAGAAGTTTGATGAAAACCGCTACAAATAGCTTCCCTTGTTAAGAAATTTTATTGACAAAAGAAACTGAGACCAGTTCTGTGGCTGAAAACTAGGATCGAGGGGAAGTTTATATCAAAAACTGAGACCAGTTCCGTGGCAGAAGACCAGGATTGAGGGGAAGTTTATATCATAAACTAAGACCAGTTCCGTGACAGAAGACCAGGATCGAGGGGAAGTTTATATCACAAACTAAGACCAGTTCCGTGGCTGAAGACCAGGATCGAGGGGAAGTTTATATCACAAACTGAGACCAGTTCCGTGGCCGAAAACCAGGATCAAGGGGAAGTTTTACCCTTTTCTAAGCATGATTGCTTAGCAAAAGAAGATGGACGGGCAAACTGCCATTCATAACCACCATCAAAATTTCGGGTATTCCGATATTTAATCCTCTTACACCCCGAATGCCCGAATACCTTCGCCTTTCACACCTTCGGGTTCAAGAAGATTAAATAGGGGCATCTGTCATACCCCAAATTTTGACCCCCAAGATTTCCCATCATTTGTGCAAATCATTACCACAATATGGATGAACTATCATATCTCATAAATCTCCTCAAAGATGATTTAGCATTCACTACGATCAAGAATTAGGGTTTTAAGCCCTCTCAGAGCACTTAGACAAAGGATCAATCAAGAATTGACATGATCTTCAACTGGTCTAGCCTCTCAAACATCCATGAAGGATCAAGGGGTCTCCCATACCAAGAATCATGCATAAGTATGCAACATTTCAAGAGGATCAAGCCTCAGGATTGCATGTGTCACCAAATTAGGGTTTGGTCGACTAGGGTCCCCAGATGAAAATTTCCATCTGGGCTTGAGCCAATGCCTCAATGTATGGTCCAATAACCTCAAAAGGATCTCAAGAGCCCATCCAAAATGGTAAAATCACCTTGAAGGCCCATCTATCAAAAAATCAGGAATTAGGGTTTTTACCTAATTCAACCCTTGAGTTAACTTGTGAAGTGAGGCGTGTCTTGAAGCTTCAAAATGAACTTCAAGGACCTCAAATACATCATATTGACATGTTTACAAGATTTGATTGACTCAAAGAGGTCAAATCATAAGCCACAAGAACTCAAAACCATCTGATCACAAATTAGGGTTTATGATGGAAAACAATGTTAAATGTGATTTGAATCATCATTCATCAAGAAAAATTAAAGAAAATGATTCAACTTGCTAAAGGGGTAACCATAAAAAACATAGAATTTTTCTAAGTTATGGAACAAAGTGGCTAGGGTACCAACTTCGCAAGGCCATATCTCCCAAACCCTAAGGCCTTTTTCTCCCATTCAAAGCTCAGATAGAAGCCCTCATTACATACTTCAAAAGTGTCAACTACAAGAGTTTCCAATTCTTCATGGATTCTGAGTTATGGTTGGATCAAAATCACTAAAACTTGGAATTTACCACTTTTCCAACACTTAGACAAAATTCTGTCTAAGTCAAAAAAACAAGTGAAACACCAAAACTTGGAGGGTTGTTTCACATAGTTCTAGGCTGAATCAATTCAAGATGTAAATATCAAAGTTGTTGTGCATATTACCTACAATCCAAGGAACTCATTGGCATGTAACAACTCAACTTGAGCCAAGAGTTATGGCTGCTGCAAGACACCATGGAACAACTGTTTTGAAAACCAGTTTGTGTGATTTCTTGCCATACACGATTTCTGAGTCAAAGCCAAGGATCACTATGCCACATTCATCCAATCTGATCATGATCCATCTGATCCAACTTGCAAAGCTGAGTCAAGAAGCCAAAAGGAATTCCAACTTGAAGTAATGGTTTTTTGTCACATTATGCCTTGAATTCAAAGGAATTTATATGCAATAGTGCACATTCAAGATTCTCATTCTCCTCAGTCAAGTTCTCTGATTAAATAACAATTAAAAGGACTGAAGAATGTGATTTCAGTCAATGCATAGCTGATCTATTTGGGACAGCTATTGCACCTTGTGCAAGAGGCATTTATGCCAAGCCAAGACCATTGAACCATGACCTTATCCTCTGAGCTTCAATAGAACCACTTCAACACAACTCCTCTACTATAAATAGAGGTCCTAACTGATCATTCAAACTACACCAAAGCTCATTACAACAAGGCTTTCTATCTTTCACTCCTTAGACCTAAAAACTTCATCCCTTGAGAGGTTACTATCGGGTTTTGAGTTGGAGATCAATACCACTCAAACCATTGATTCAGACACATCACGTATAACATATAAAAGGTGTCTGAACACTCACCTCCCATCTGTAACGTCAAAATCATCAAATGGCCATTCAATTGCACAAAACACATGACTTGCTGCAGAAGGAATCAGGTTGATCAATCAAAAGGGCTCTCAATCACTCCTAGAATTCAAATATTTTCCTTAAGGTACAAGGAAGCTGTCCAAAGCATTAGAACTCAACTGTAACACCTCCATCATCAAATTCGATTCTCACCTACAGAGGTAAGCCTTAAACTATCAAACTCATTGAATCATGCATCATAAATATATTTTGTGATTACCATTGTGTTTCTGAATGTATGTAGATCCATTATACTCAATCAATTGTTGTTTACAGTTCGTGTATAGGATTTCATTGAGTTCATGCAAATTTTAGGGTTCATCAGGTTTTGTCATGTTATGTTCTTATTCAATCAATTTCAACAAAATTGAGTATTGCCATTATGTTCCTTATCTGAAAGCGCACGATTTTCATATTTGGATCATGTCAAATGGTTGAGAGATGAGTGAGATAGGAGGCTTCACGTATCTTGCCCAAGGAAGAAGATGGCCATGGCGCCATTCTTCAAAAATTCAACCAAGTTTGCTATAAAATTTTCACTTGCCATATTATTCTTGAATTGGCATTACGCCCCAATGGTTGATCAGCTGGTTTGTGTGTATTGAGTGAGCGAGTGGTCTGGGGTTTGAATCCCCCTCGCCCCATACCTCTTTTTTATCACGTGTTCCTTTTTTTTATAATTATTTTCATATTACTTTTGTTAATGATTTGAAAAATTAATTTCTCTCTCAATTTTAATCATTTTTTATTGGTTCTTTTTCTGAAAAATCACAAAAATATTAAAGTATTTTATTCTAGAAAAAAATCAGATTTATATTATTTATTTAATATAGTTGGTATTTTGTGAATAAATTCATTTTTTATTGTTTTTAAACATTTTTAAAAGTGAATTTTATCTTGAAAATAAAAACCATATGAGTTTTAATCCATCTTGTGATTAAAACATCATTTTTCAAACCTAAACCAAAAATCACAAGTTGTTTATTCAAACTTATTTGGTTTTTTTTTATCATTTTTTATTTTTCTTTGAAAAATTACTTTGAAAAAATGAAATTAGGGTTTCTTTGATTTTTGATCTTTCTCAAAACATCTTTAAACACTTTGGGCCTCTAATAGAGTGTATGATCCAACCCTTTTTGTACATAAACCTTTTGGGCCTCAGGCATTGTATAAGTCCCACTGCGTTAAAAAATTTCTCGGCGTGATCGCCTATTTTCAAACAAAAACCATTTTGGGCCTCAGTCATTGTATAAGTTCCCCTGTGTTTTCTAAAACCACGGCGCGGTCGTCGCCTTTTAAACAAAAATGATCTGGGCCTCCCCTCGTGTTGTAAGTCCCATCTTTCATTTTCAAAACACTTTTTGGGACTCTAATAGAATGTAAGTCCCAACCCCCTTTGTAAATACCAAAACATTTTGGGCCTCAGTCATTGTATAAGACCCACTGTATTTTCAAAATTCTCGGCGCGATCGCCGGTTTAAAACAAAACTTTTGGGCCTCTCCTCGAGTTGTAAGCCCCACCACTTGTACAAAAATAAACCTTGGGCCTCTCCTTGAGCTGTAAGCCCCAATCTCTGTTCAAAACAACTTCTCCTTTTGATTTAATTTCAAATATACAATTGTTATCAAAACTTTCTCTGTTTCTCTCTGAACAACTAACAATACAGCTATGGAAGCTTGCACACCTGTAAGTTTTTATCAGCTTTCTTTTATCAGCTTTAATATATATAACTGTATTGTGGGAAGCTTGCTCACCTGTAAGTCCTTCTTTCATCTTTTTAAATACATGTCAAATATATATATCTGTATTGTGGGAAGCTTGCTCACCAATAAGCCCTTCTTTCGTATCCTTTTTCAATACTTGTCATATATCAACTGTATATATACTTGTATATCTGCTTAGAGTTTTCCCCGGCAACTAGGTCTAGAACTAGGTAAAGCCAGCATTCGCTCTTTCAACAGTCAAAACTAGATCCCCATAGGATTCCAGATACAGTCTTGCCTCCTCTTGGGCTTATACAATATGGAACAAAGAGAAAGGCATTATTCTTCGTGAATCTTTTCTCAGACTGTCACCCCTAGAAATTGTCAAAGAAATTATACTCCCCAGAGGTGATATATTCTCGGTGAATAGCATCTCTTGAATTTCTTCAAACCCCAGCATTATTCGCTGTAGCACCCCAAAATTTTCCCTCTTACTTTTAGCACTAACTGGTTTATGTTTCATTTCATTTGCATCTTCATTTCTGCATTCGCATGGTTCTTTTGGGCATGGGATCAAGGTATTATCCAGCAGTTCATGGTTTCATCAGTTCAGGAGGCATTTTCAGCAATACTCAGAGCCTAACATACAACTTTCAAAGTCCTTTTGAGTATTTATTTTTCTCACTAGATGATTTGATGGTTAGAAACTCTGACATTTATTTTTGATCAGTGATTCAGCACCTGACAGTTATTTTCAGCTGGCCATTACGAGTGCGAAAAGGAATTCACAGCATATTTCAGATACGTCTCAGTGCTAATATCAAAGGACAAGTTTCAGAGGTTTAATACGGTCCAGAACAAGTGGAACCAAGCCATTCTCCAAGTTTCCCTCCAAAAAGCGCAAGAATTCAAAATTTCCTTGTGTTAACCGATTAACACTTTGGTTAACCGATTAACCAAGGCGAAATTTGCCCAAACAGCTCATTTTTCAGCACTGCATTTTTTAATTCAAATTTTTAACCACCAATTTCATTTTCACACCAGTAGAAGGATCTAGAGAGAGAGAGATATTTTCCATCCAAAAATTCAAATTAATTCCACTTCAATTCCACATTTCTTTTCCTAGTTCATTTTTCACCCCAATTTCCACCCACAAAACCTCACTCCAAACCCAAACTTAACTCCTACCCTAGGGGTTATTTAAATCATTTCATTCCAAACCTCAAAAACCCGAGATCATTTTTCACTCTCATTTTTCAGAATTTGCTCTCAATTCTCTCTCACTTTTTCATTCTCCAACTCCATTTTCAACCACACTCAAAGCTCCATATTCATAGATTCACAAATTCTTCATTGGAATTTGTGAATTCTTGAGCTAAACCTCCATCACATCCTCATTCTTGGTTCAATTCTGCAGTAGCTATTGGTTTAGATCTTGGAGCAAGCTTTTGGAATCACTTTTGGAAGAGCTTTTGATTATTTGGAGTGTTCTTGCTTGGATCTTCAAGAATTCTTGGTAAAGCTTCATAGATCTCTGGATTTCTTGCCTTGATTCATCAATTTTCGTTTTCAACAATCACCAAAGCAAATCTCAGCTTTGTAGGTTGGTTAATTTCAGATCCATACTCATTTTAGCTTAATTTCTGCTTATGCAACGTAGATCCATGATTTTTGATATGTTTTGATCTATTTGTAAATGATGTTTGAATACTGTGTTTGAACCTAATTTTCGTGCATTGTTGATTACATGATCATTGGAGATGTTTGCATAAGTGATTTTGCTGCTGGAAGTGATTTTTCAAATTGTTTTTTCTGCTGTCATAACAGTGTTAACCGATTAACCAAAACCAGTTCATTTTGGTTAATCAGTTAACCAGTGTATTTTTGCGTAAAGGGAGCTGTTAATCGGTTAACCAAAATGAACTGTAACTCGTTAACCGATTAACACTGTTGCAGAGTGAATTTTTTGTGCATTTTTGAGCATGTTTCGATCCCGTTTCATCTCTAGTCTTCATGGATTGTTATGATACATGTTTAATGACTGTTTTGATGCTGTTGCACCTCACACCATTGTATGCACACAATTTTCTGACACGCAACTCTTGGATTTTTATCGTTTATGATCATGTTTGCGTTGTTGCGTTCTTGATGCGATGAACACATAGCACACACTCCTTGAGCATGTTAATTGTTGATTTATGCTTGTGTTGCTGGAATTGTTATGTGCATGCTTGTTCACTTTCCCTTCATTGAGGTGCACACTTGTTACGACTTGTTCATATGCCAAATGATATACATCTCTTCCATGATGTTTTCAAATTCATTCAACATGATGTATGATGTGTTTGTGATCACGATCAATTGTGTAAGGCATAATGTTGGGTGTACGTTTGCTATGCCATGATTGAATTGTATTCAAATGAATTGCATGCTGCCCTGTTTCTACTGTTGTTTATGTGCACATGTGCTTTTGTATGTGTTGCCTACTGCCTTCTACACCTATTTTGTGCTGAATTATGTGCTGTTAAAAGCTGTCTTGCTTGTGTGTGCTATTTTTTACTATTGTATTGGTGCAGATGCGCTGTGGTAGCTGCTATTTTTGTTTATTCCTCTCTTTTCTTCTTCATCTCTTTCACTCTTTCCCTTCCCATGAATCTCAAGACTTATTTAAGTCTTGGATTTGCTCCCTTAGAGCTACCTAGTCCAAATTAATTTTTGATTAAGATTGGAGTAGGATTAGCATTAGGCTTTCGTTTTGCATGCTAACTTAGGTAGATGTTTCCCTTCTTACCTCAACCATATGGCCACTTTTGCATGACAACATTAGGATAGAATTCCCCATAGTGTTTTCTTTTCCTTGAGTCTTCTTTTCTCATCTCCTAACATTTCTAAAACACTTAATAAATATAACGTATATTGCGCTCGAGCCTTAAGTGTAGGAAATGAAGAACGAGGGGTCTCCCCACCTCTTCTAGAGTGTTTAGCATACGTCCCATTTGGGGGCGACCATGCGACTCACTCGTTCCCGCATGGTAGACTTTAGTGCAATGTAAGTTACGAACTAACTTCAATCCACTTCTGTCTAAAAAACACAAAAACAAATCTCAAACCTTTTCATCCTTCGGGATTGTTAAGTTTCAAATCATTTTCAGAAAAGGGCACGTTACTTCCGTCTCGTCGCAAACAGGCGTCGACCCTAACTATCGGACGCGAACTTAACGTTGCTCATAAAAAACACTCACCGACCTCGTTAGGTCGAACTACGAATGTTCTGATTTCCTCTCTCTAGTCCGATTGAGGATACGTAGGCACAAGACAACAATGTCTTGGTGAGCAACCTCCCCCCTTAGTTCGTGTCCAAACTACGTTGACTCTGACTTTCCCATTGCACGGGGGAATGCGTAGGCATAGGACGACGATGTCCAATCGAGTCACTTCATTTTCTTTTCTTCTTCTTTTCTTCGTTCTTTTCCGTTCCCATTTCTTCCTCTTTCCAGTAGCAGTGGTGCTCCAGATGACGACACCCTTTGGTCGAGACAACAAGCGTGGATCCCATTGAGTACGATGGACGCGTGGGGGTGCTAACACCTTCCCCTCGCGCAACCGACTCCCTTACCCGTTTCTCTTGGTCGTGAGACCATGCTTTTTCCTTCCCTCAGGTTTATGCAGTGTTTCCTTTCCCTCTCTTGGGATAAATACACATTGCTGGCGGCTCTGTTTCGGCGCCACTTTCGCTTTTGTACTTGGATGAAAATCCCGGGAGCGACATTCGCTAAATGATCTATTCCCGGTGAATAGCATTTCTTGAACCTTTCTTTGGTTTAGGACCTATAGGCTTCTTAAAAGCATTCCCCGCCTCCTCTTGGGCATTGTACAAGGACCCTCAGGCCTCTTAAAGGTTCTCATGCCTCCTCTTGGGCTTAGTACAAGGACCCGGCGACCTCTTAATGGTATAGGAATAGAACCTAGTCATCCTTTACTAGAGCAGACTTTCTAAAGAGTCTAAACCTCAGACCAATTTAATGGTTGACCCTCATCCCTTAAAACACTTGCCTCCTCTTGGGCCTCGTACAAAGATAAACCCAGTAGACTTGGACAGTCTCATCCCTTTTTGGATCTCAAAGACATTCTCAAGCACCAAAGAAACCCTGATCACCCGATCAATCACTAGTTGAGTCAACTTGCACCATAGGTTTCTAAACTCAGTATTTCATCCTAAATTTCCCCTGCCCAGGTCAACAGGCTATCAACTATCCCAAATTAGAACCTCAAGGCATCTGATACCTCAACTCTTCTGTAATCCTCAGCAAGAGTTGATCCCCCACTTTGGACCTGTCTTTGGATCTCAATAATCCTCAGTAGAAGTCAGCCTCCTCTTAGGCTTTGTAAAATAATCTCTTTGTTCTTCCCCAACAAAGATAGCCTCCTCTTAGGCTTTTGTATAATGATCCTTCTTTTCCTCAGTATAGTCCTGCCTCCTCTTGGGCTTTGTACAATGATTTTCCCCAGCTGAGTTAACCTCTTTAGACTCTCTTGTTGAGTCAATCACCCTTTAAGACTCTCTTGTTGAGTCAATCATCCTTTTAGCCTCAATCTCGGGCTTTGTATGAGACAACAAATCACTCTCTTGTTGAGTAAAAAAGACTCTCTTGTTGAGTCAATCACTTTTCAGACTCTCTTGTTGAGTCAATCATCTTTTCAGACTCTCTTGTTGAGTCAATCATATTTTCAGACTCTCTTGTTGAGTCAATCACTTTTCAGACTCTCTTATTGAGTCAATCATCTTTTCAGACTCTCTTGTTGAGTCAATCACACTCTCTTGTTGTGTCATTCCTGTTTCAGCCTAAATCTTGGGCTTTGTACAAGACATATATAAACTTTCTCTAGCAAAGTCAAAACATTCATAATCTTCTCTTAAATTCTGGGAAAATAACTTCCCAGAAGAATCTATTCTCCCTAGCCTTCTTTTAGGCTGTGTGAGTAAATTTCCCTAAAACCGAGTCAATTCTCTTTCCTGCCTCCTCTTAGGCTTTGTATAATGATTCTCCTCAGTAGAGTCAGCCTCAACCTTGGGCTTCGTACAAGGCATATAATACTCTCTTGTTGTGTCAATCCCTTTTTAGCCTCAATCTTGGGCTTCGTACAAGACACATACAAATACCTGCCCAGCGGGGTCAAAACCCTTTCAGCCCCAATCTTAGGCTTTGTATAAGACATCATATAAAATCTCCCTAAACACTCTCTTGTTGAGTCAGTCCCGTTTCAGCCTCAATCTTGGACTTGGTACACGACACCGTATAAATCTCTCCAGCAGAGTCAAATCTTCTTTCAGCCTCAATCTTGGGCTTTGTACAAGACAGATAAAACCTCTCATCAGTGGAGTAAAAAACCATTTTAGCCTCAAACTTGGGCTTTGTACAAGACAGGTAAAAAACCTTCCTCGAAAAGTCAACTTTTAGCCTCCTCTTAGGCTTTGTATAATGACATCCCCCAAAGAGTCAGTCTCTTTTTAGCCTCAATCTTGGGCTTTGTACAAGACAAATAAATACTTTCTTGTTGAGTCAGTCTCTTCCAGCCTCCTCTTAGGCTTTGTATAAGGACTTCCCCAGTGGAGTCAATCAACCTCTTAGCTTCAACCTTGGGCTTTGATCAAGGCACATAAAAACAAACTCCTCTTCCTTCATCTAATTGATATAAGCGGCAAGCCTCTGGATTATTTACATACACGCTACTGTCCCTTTCTTAGCATGAGAAATTCCTAAGGAAAAATGGCATTGCTCTACACTGAGTTAAAGTTTTCTCCTTTGGACAATCCCTCATAAAGGAAATTATGGCATTGCTGGATTCTCACATCACAGTTAAAGTAATTTTCCTTTATAAATCAGTCACCCAACAGTTGTGATAAACAGATGAGATGTCTCTCTTTAAAGATGACAAATTCTCTCTCACTCAAATACTCTTTTAGCTTCAATCTTGGGCTTTGAACAAGACACAAATACTCCTTTTAGATTCAATCTTGGGCATTGAACAAGACACCAAATTTCCTTCTGTGGAGGGAACTACGATTGCTCTGATTTCCCTGTTTATCTTTAACGGGAATACGTAGGCATAAGATTGCAAAATCTTAGCGAGCACACCAAATCAAAACCTTAGGTCTAATACCTTCATACATTAATCAAAATTCTAGGTTTCATACCTTACCAAAAACATCAGAATAAACCCAAAATCAAACAAAATTCTCTCTCTCAACACTCCCAAAGAAAGAAACTTTCCCATTTATGGATAAACACCACCAAGTAGAAAGCGATAAGTATAATTGCTAATCAACCTGTGGATAACCACATATAGGATGGGTAATTGACAACTCCCCATTGTATAATCTGACCCCGAATTCCCCAATCTCTCTTAGCGTTTGTTCAGTTAAACATTCGCGTGCAAGGTTAGTTTTAGATAGCTTCCCTTTCCCTTCCAACTTCATGGGATAAATAAGAAATTAGAAAGTAGCACCCCCTCCTCTTCATTGAGGAGAAAACCCCAACTCTGCGATAAGGTGGTCGCGTCTCCGACAAAAATCGCACGCTACACCCTTAAAAAGACATTATTCCCTATTGTTACATCATCATCTGCTCTTGTTCCCTTTGATGACAGAGGAAGTCTTCAAGAAGCTTTGGCTAAGATGAAGCAAGAGAAAGAAGTATGGGAAATCAAGTTTCACGCTTCCAACTTAGAGAAGGAGGACTTGCAGAAGTAACTGAAGGAGAAGGATGATTTGATTGAGTTTTTGGAGCAACGTGTTATGGAGAGATTGAGGGAGCCAGAGGATTTATTTTCCTCTAGCAGTTTATCATTTTCTAATCTTCTTACTTTTGGAGTATGGAAGAGTATTATGGACCGACTTGTGATAGAGAAGGATGTCACGAAGATCAACTATGAGAGAGAGATCAAGAGGCTTCGTAAGAAGTATCAGCTTGGAGTTGGATTATCTTCTGACGTGATTCCATATATTTAGCTTTTTCCTCTCATGTATTAGGATGCTGAAATTGTATTTCAAACTTGTAATCCTTTATCCATTATTAATAAAATGAGATTTCAGATATTTCAAAATATGTTATTATTTTATGATGTTTGCAATTTGCTTTATATCTTGAAGTTCCTTGAAAACTTTGCATTTGAATTTGCACATCAAACATCATGCTGCATTTTGGTCTTTTTGGCCAGGTGTCTTATTTGCTTCCTTTTCTTGGTCTTGGTTCAGACAAGCTGTATCACTAGTATAATACTTGTGCAAATCAACTGAGAAATATGGATCAACTTCAACAAGAAAATCGTGAACTTCGCGAAGAGGTAACAACTTTGAAGGAAAGCTTAGAGAGACTCTTCGCTATGATGGAAGCTTTGGTGGTTGTTCAGAATTAGCCACCACCCCCTCCTTCTCAACGCCCATTTCTGTGGTTTCAGTCAATGTTTCTCAACATCAGATGCCTCCTGGTTTTTCTTGGGGCATTCCTTTCAACTATATACCAGAGGAATATCAACCTCCTGTAGCGTGCAATTTTTGTCGGTGACGCGACCACCTTATCGCCATGGGTTTTCCTCACCGCAATGGTAGGGATTTGGTGCTACTTTCTGATTTCTTATTTATCCTGTGAGCTGGAAAGGAAAGGGAAGCTATCTCAAACTAACCTTGCTTGCAAATGTTTTCTTTAACAAATCCTTTAAGAGATTGGGGGGTCCGGGGTCAGGTTATACAATGGGGAGTTGTCAATTACCCATCCTATATGTGGTTATCCACAGATCGTTAGCAATTATACTTACTATTTTCTACTTACTGGTGTTTGTTTGTCAATTGGGAAAGTTTCTCCATTGGGAGTGTTGAGAGAGAGTTTTTGTTGATTTTGGGTTTGTTCCGATGTTTTTGGTAAGGTATGAAACCTAAAGTTTTTTATTGGTGTGAAGGTACTGGACCTAAAGTTTTGATTTGGTGTGAAGGTATTGGACCTAAAGTTTTAATTTGGTGTGAAGGTACTGGACCTAAAGTTTTGATTTGGTGTGCTCGCTAAGATTTCGCAATCTTATGCCTACGTATTCCCGTTAAAGATAAACAGGGAAATCCGAGCAATCATAGTTCCTCCTATTCTATGGGAGGAAAGAATGATGTTTGGTGTCTTGTTCAAAGCCCAAGATTTAAGCTAAAGGTTTATTTGTGTCTTGTTCAAAGTCCAAGATTGAAGCTAAAAGGTGTGACTGAGAGTGAATTTGTCATCTCTAAAGGAGACATCTCGTCTGTATATCACAACTGTCGGGTGACTGATTATAAAGGAGGATTACTTTAACTGGGATATGAGAATCCAGTAATGCCATAATTTCCTTTATAAGGGATTTATCCTGAAGGAGAAAACTTTAACTCAGTGTTGAGCAATGCCATTTTTCCTTAGGAATCTTTCATGCTAAGAGAGGGACAGTGGCATGGATGTAAATAATCCAGAGGCTTGCCTCTTACAACAATTAGATGAAATAGGGGATTTACCAGGATAAGAGATGGACTACAACTTGGATATTTGAATCAACAAGTGTGCCACTTACATTTGATGTGGGATTTACAGAGAAATGTCCTCCTACGAAGATGTTTTTTATTTCCTTTGAGGGGATTTTGGTTTTATGCATGTGCCTTGATCAAAGCCCAAGGTTGAAGCTAAAAGGTTGATGGATTCCACTGGGGAATTTATTATCTGTCTTGTACAAAGCCCAAGATTGAGGCTGGAAAAGAGACTGACTCTTTTGGGGATATCATTATACAATGCCTAAGAGGAGGCAGAAAGAGAGTTTTATTGACTCTACTAGGGAATATGATGATCTGTCTTGTACAAAGCCCAAGATTGAGGCTGAAAAAGGGATTAGCTCTGCATAGGGAGATTCATTTACACAACATAAAAGAAAGCTAGGAAGAATTGACTCCGCTGGGGAGATATTTATACAAAGCTTAAGAGAGGGTTAAAAGAAGTTGACTTTGCTGAAGAAAGTTTATATGTGTCTTGTACAACACCCAAGATTGAGGTTAAGAAGGAGAAACTGACTCAGCTGAGGATATTTTAGGTGTCTTGTACAAGCCCAAGATTGAGGCTAAATCTACTGAGGAAAATCATTATACAAAGTCTAAGAGGAGGCTAAAAAAAATATTGACTCAACAGGAGAGTGTTTATTATTTGACTCAACAAGAGAGTGTTTTTTATTTGACTCAACAAGAGAGTGTTTTTTGAGATGATTGACTCAACAAGAGAGTGTTTATGATTTGTCTGACTCAACAAGAGAGTGTTTAAAGGATGATTGACTCAACAAGAGAGTCTGAAAGGATTGAAAGAAGATTGACTCAACAAGAGAGTCTGAGGGAAGATTAACTCAACAAAAGAGTGGCTTTATCTATCTTGTACAAAGCCCAAGATTGAGGCTGAAAAAGTTGGGGAAAAGGGAGAATCATTATACAAAGCCTAAGAGGAGGCTGAGGAATTTCTTATACAAAGCCTAAGAGGCGGTTAACTTCTGCCGAGAATCATTGAGATCCAGAGGTAGGTCCAAAGTGGGGAATCAACTCTTGCTGAGGAAAAGAAGAGTTGGGATATCAGATGCCTTGAGGTTCTAATTTTGGCTAGTGTGGTGTTAATGATAGAATGACCCTAGCTGGTGAAATTTGGATGAAATATTGAGTTTTAGAATCCATGGGGGCTCTAACTCAGGTGGAGATTTATCAGATGATCAGGGTTTCTCCGGTGTTTTTAAGGAACTTGAGAATGTCTTTGAGATCCAAGAGGAGATGAGATTGTCCAAGTCTACTGGTATGAAAGGGTTTATCTTTGTATGATGCCCAAGAGCAGGCAGATGTTTCAAGGGATGAGAATCAACCCTAGAAAGGTCTGAGGTTTGACTCTTTGGAAAGACTGCTCTAACAAAGGATGACTAGGTTATGTCCTATACCTTTAAGAGGTCTTTGGGTCCTTGTACTAAGCCCAAGAGGAGGAAAAAGAACTTCTAAGAAGCCGGAGGGTCCTTGTACAACACCCAAGAGGAGGCGGGGATGCTTTTAGGAAGCTCGTGGGTCTCAAACCTAAGAAAAGTTCATAAAGGTTTCACCGAGAATTAATCCTTTAGTGAACAGTTCTAGGGTTTGAAGAAATTCAAGAGAAGTTTCACCGGGAATTAATCCTCTCTGGGGAACTGAATTTCTTTGACAATTTCTAATAGTCACAGTCTGAGAAAAGTTTCATTGGGAATAATGCCTTTCTCTTTATTCCATATTGTATAAGCCCAAGAGGAGGCAAGACTGTATCTAGACCTAATTGTCGGGGAAAACTCTAAGCAGATAATATACATGCATATATATACAGATGAAATATATACTGTATGTAAAAGAGGGTAGGAGGACTTACAGGTGAGCAAGCTTCCAGCACAAGCAAATATATATATATATGTGCCAGTATGTAAAGAAAAGTTGTTAAAAACTTACAGGCAAGCAAGCTTCCATTGTAATAGTTGTATGGTTAGTTGTTCAAGAAATTAAAGAAAGTTTTGATAACAACTATGAATTTGAACCTAAATCAAAAGGGGAAGTTGTTTTGAAAAGATTTGGGTCTTACAACTCAAGGAGAGGCCCAAAGAATTGTTTATTTACAAAGGGATGGGTCTTACAACTCAATGAGAGGCCCAAAGTTTATTTTTGTACAAGAGATGGGGCTTACAACTCAAGGAGAGGCCCAAGATGAAAACAGTGATCGCACCGTTGTTTAAAAAACGTATCGGGTCTTACACGATAACTGAGGCCCAGATTTATTTATGTACAAAAGGGGTTTGGTCTTACACTCTCTCAAGAGGCCCAAGAAGTTATTTTTGAAAAGAAATGGGACTTACAACATGAGGGTATGCCCAAAATGATTTGTTTGAAAAACGGCGATCGTGCCGAAATTTTTGAAATCGCAGTGGGACTTATACAATATCTGAGGCCCAAAAGGTTTATATAAAAAAGGGTTGGGACTTACACTCTATTAGAGGCCCTGTCATACCCCAAATTTTGACCACTAAGATTTCCCATCATTGTGAAAATCATCATCACAAAGTGGAGGTACTTTCATGTCTCATCAATCTCCTTAAGGATTGTTGAGCATTCACTACAATCAAAGATTAGGGTTTTTTTAGCCCTCTCAGAGCACTTAGACAAAGGATCAATCAATAAATGACATGATCTTCAACTTGTCTAACCTCTTAAACACCCACATAGGATCAAGAGGACTCCCACTTCAAGAATCAAGCACAAGGTTGCAGCATTCCAAGTGGATTAAGCCTCAAGATCGCCAATGTCACCAAATTAGGGTTTTGGTCGACAGAGGTCTCCAGATGGAAATTTTCATCTGGGCATGAGCCAATGCTTCAGAGTATAACTCAAGATACCCCAAGGGACGACATGGACCCAATCATCAAGTTAATTTAGCCTCAGGGGAAGCATTCATCAAAAATCAGGAATTAGGATTTCTTGACCTAATTCGCTCCTAAGTTGACTTTTGAGGCAAGATATGGGCCAAGACCTCAAGACATGATTTAAGGACCTCAAATACACCACATTGATCCATTTGCAACAATGGATTGTTCCAAGAAGCTTGATTCACAAGTTTCAATTTCATCAGGACCACAATTAGGGTTTTTGAGGGAAAAGTCAATTGTGCATTTGACTTTTGACCAGGAGATACTCCCAAACCTTGGGAAATGATTCAATACACCCTATGACACCTATGGAACATGTCCATTAGGTTTGATTTAGGTCAAGGACTTGATTTCACCAAGGATCGCACAGTTTGGAATTCATCTGACAAAAAGTCAACTGTGCACAAAAGTCAAGTTTGACTTTTTGAGATTTTTCACAATTATGGTTCCTTGACCCTAAAATGATGTTAATGTGTGATTGGAATCATCATTCATTAAGAAAAATCAATGAAAATGGGATAACTTGTAAAAGGGGTAACCATAAAAACTTAGAATTTTTCTAAGTTATGGAACAAAGTGGCTAGGGTACCAACTTCCAAGGATTATAACTTGAGATCCAAGCAACCATTTTGGATGGTCCAAAGATGGATTTGTAGATCTCATGGCATACTTTAAAAGTGTCAACTACAGCTCATTCCAATTCCCCATGGATTTTAAGTTATGGATTGATCAAAATGGCTGAAAACACAAAAGTGACATTTTTCCAACATTTTGTGAAATTTTCACTAAGTCAGAATCTGCCTTATTTTTTCCAAAATGTAGAGGCAGTTTTTAATGTAATCCAAGTGGGATCGAAACCAAAGTTGGACATCATGATAAAATAGGATATATCAGCTTTCCAAAATGTCCAAGAACTTCATTAAATTCCATCTGAGCTGAGAGTTATGGTGACTGCAACATGCCTTGATGCAAACTGTCACACAAGGCAGATTTGTGCATTATGGCTCGATTTGATCAATTTGAGAAACTCCAAGCCTTGTCATCATTTTGGACACATCTTAGGATAAAACAAGTATGGAATGATCTGATCCCTAAGCCTCACAAGTCCATGAATCTACAAGTAGCATGCCAAACCTAAAAAGGCTAAAATGTGCCAAGAATTCAATTTTGTTTCCAACCATTAAATAGATGCACCAAGGTGGCATGAACTGAGCCTATTCCAACTGAATGAGTCAAGGATAAGCTCTGAACCAAAGAACCATAGGCCTGTGCTCTAACCTCTAGTCAATGGCTAGAGGAGACTTGAGATTCCAAAGTGATCACATTGGCCACAGACCTGTACTAGTTACCATTCCCTATTCCTTGCAAAACAAACTTGCTCTACTATAAATAGAGCTCAATTGTGATCAGTTTGAGTACACCAAAGCACCCAAACAGATGCTTTCCTCAAAATCACTTCTTTCACTCCAAGTTTGCCTTCCAAAGCAAGACACTATCGGGTTTTGAGTTTGAGAGCAATTCCAACCAAACCAATCACACACACACCTCATAAACATCATATAGAAGTGATCCAAACACTTAAACAACATCTGGAACACCAATTTCACAAAATCACCAGCCAATTGCTCAAGGTTTCAACCAAGTTGCAGCTGAGGTGCCATAATCTGTTCCAGTCCATATCAAATCACTCCAAGCTTTCAAACACACTCCATATGGTGTAGGGAAGCTGTTAAGATCATTACAACTCATCTGTAACACCTCCAACTCAAAAATAAAGTTGCTCTTGCTGCCATGACCTTCAAGTAAGCCTAAACTTGGTCATCTCTTGATTCATGCATATTTTCTCGCACAATAATTTTGCCATATGTTCATGATCATGTATGGAGGGTTGCCCCTCAATTAATTACTTTGTATGAATCGTGTATCAAAATTCACAGTCTTCATGCAGAATTTAGGGTTCTTGAGGTTTGACTTTGATTTCTTATTCCATGCTTAAAATAAATGAAATTAAAGACCATAGACATGATCGTGAGGTGGAAACGAGTAGATTGATATGTGGATTGTGTGATTTCATCAAGTATTCGGTGAGATTGAGGGGAAAACGTAAATCTGAAGAAACAGAGGGCGCGGGCAAGAACTTGGCATTCTTGGCGTCCTTTTTTTGAATTTTTAAATATTTGAATTTTTCTGATTTTATTTAATTGATTCAAAAATTAATTTCTCTCTGAATTTTAATGATTTTAAGTTGATTCTTTTTTTAATAATTCAAAAAATGTTAAAATATTTTATTTTACAAAAATTTCCCAAAAATATTATTTATTTAATATACTTGATATTTTTGCAAAGAATTAATTTTTATTTATTTTTTACATTTAAAATATTTTTTCCTTCTTGATTTTCCAAACTTAAATGGTTTTTAATCATTTTGTGGATAAAAGCATGATTTTTCAAACATTGATCCAAGATCACAACTTATTTTTTTACACATGTTTGATCATTTTGATTATTTTAATTAAATTTTTATTTAATTAAAATACACTTTGAAATAAAATTAGGGTTTTGATCTTAATCACCCTAAACAAACCTTTTTTCAAAACTCTTTGGGCCTCTTGATAGAGTGTAAGTCCCACCTTTTTGTAAATAAAAACCTTTTTGGGCCTCAGTGTATTGTATAAGTCCCGATATAGTCGGAAGTTTCGAAGCGATCGTCGTTTTCAAACTATTTTCAACTGGGCTTCTCATTGAGCTATAAGACCCATATCTATTCATTTTCAAACTCTTTGGGCCTCTAATAGAGTGTAAGACCCAATCCCTTTTTAACCAAAACCTTTTTGGCCTCAGGTATTGTATAAGTCCCAACACATTTTAAGAAAATCTCGGCGCGATCGCCATTTCAAATCAAACCATATGGGCCTACCCTCGTGTTGTAAGTCCCATTTCTTTTCTTTAAAAATCTTGTGGGCCTCTTGAGAGAGTGTAAGACCCATCCCTTGGTACAGAAAATCTTTCTTTAGGCCTCAGTCACTTGTATAAGTCCCTGTACAAATTCAAAACAACGGTGCGATCACTGATAAAAATTTGGGCCTCTCCTTGAGTTGTAAGCCCCAATCTCTGTTCAAAATAATTTCTCCTTTAATTTTGAATCCAAATATACTGTTGTTATCAAATTTTATTTGTTGAACAACTAACAAAACAGCATGGAAGCTCTACAACGGGTAAGTGTTTATCCGCTTTCTTTTATCCGCTTTCATATATATAACTGTATTGTGGGAAGCTGCGCATGGTTAGTCTTCTTTCATACCCTCTTATATACTTGTCATATATCAACTGTGTATATACTAGTATAGTTATATACTAGTATAGTTATTTAGAGTTTTCCCCGGCAACTACGTCTAGAACTAGGTAAAGCCCCGTTGGTCACTCTTAAAATACAAACAAAACTAGATCCCCCATAGGATTCCAGATACAGTCTTCGCTCCTCTTGGGGTTAAACAATATGGAACAAAGAGAAAGGCAGTATTCTCGGTGAAACTTTTCTCAGACTGTCACCCCTAGAAACTATCAAAGAAATTCTACTCCCCAGAGGTGATCTATTCTCGGTGAATCGCATCTCTTAAGTTTCTTCAAACCTTGAACTTTCATGAAATGATCTCTTCTCGATGAATTGCATTTCTTGAACTTCTCTCGGTTTGGGACCCACAGGCTTCCTAAAAGCATCCCGCCTCCTCTTGGGCGTTGTACAAGGATCCTTCGGCTTCTTAGAAGTTCTCATAACTTCTCTTGGGCTTAATACAAGGATCCTGAAGACCTCTTAAAGGTATAAGACAGAACTTAGTCATCCTTTGATAGAGCAGTCTTTCCAGTGTCAAAAATCCGGCCATCTTAGTGTTGATTCTCATCCCTTAATGTCCGTGCCTCCTCTTGGGCATCGTACAAAAGATAAAACTCTACCACACCAGCAGACTTGGACAGTCTAAAACCCCTTGAGTCTCAAAGAAATTCTCAAGTTCCTTACAAACATAGGAAGAAACCCTGGTCACTCTGGATCAATCTCCAACAGAAACGCAGTCTCTTTCATGAGAGTTCTCCCCCCCCCCCCACTTGGACCTGCCTAGGGATCTCAATAATCCTCAGCAAAAAGTTAGCCTTTTCTTAGGCTTTGTATAATGATTCTTCCTCAGCGAAGTCAGCCTCTTCTTGGGCTTTGTACAATGATTCTCCCTTGTGGAGTTAACCTTTTCAGACTCTTTTGTTGAGTCAATCTTTTTTTAGCCTCAATCTCGGGCTTCGTACGAGACAGCAAATCACTCTCTTGTTGAGTATAAAAGACTTTCTTGTTAAGTCAATCAACTTTCAGACTCTCTTGTTGAGTCAATCACCTTTTCAAGACTCTATTATTGAGTCAACTCATTTCAGCCTCCGTCTTGGGCTTTGTACAAGACATATAAAAACACTCTCTTGTTGAGTCAAACCCTTTTAGCTTCAATCTTGGGCTTTGTACAAGACATGAATCTCCCTCTCTTGAGCTTGGGACAGATATTTTCCCAAGCAGAGTCACTTCCTTTAAAGGTTTGAGGAATGATTCTCCCCAAAAAGAGTCAAACTCATTTCAGCCTCCGCCATGGGCTTTATACAAAACACATATAAACCTCCCCCAATGGAGTCAAAAATCCCTTTTAGCCTCAATCTTTGGCTTTGTACAAGACAGAAAGAACATTTTCCCCGGAAAAGTCAAACTGTTAGCCTCCTCTTAGGCTTTGTATAATGATATCCCTAAAAGAGTCCGTCTCTTTTTTTGCCTTAATCTTGGGCCCTATACAAGACATATACACTCTCTTGTTGAGTCGGTCTAATCCAGCCTCCTCTTAGGCTTTGTATAAAGAAATCCCCGGTTGATTCAATCAACCTTTTAGCATCAAACTTGTGCTTTGATCAAGGCACACAAACATCAACAGTTCCTCTTTAGAGATGACAAATTCTCTCTCAGCCAAAACCTTTAGCTTCACGTCTTGGGCTTTGAACAAGATATAAATCACCTTTAGCTTCATATCTTGGGCTTTGAACAAGATACCAAAACATCTCTTTCCCCCTTAGAATAGGAGGGAACTACGATTGCTCTGATTTCCCTATTTCGTCTAAACGGGAATACGTAGGCATAAGATTGCGAAATCTTAGCGAGCACACCTAATCAAAAACTCAGGTTTCATACCTTAGCCATCATCATCATTTTCCACAAAAACATCAAAAAAAATCACTCACTCACTCATCTTTCCCAATAAACTTTCCCAACCCATCAGCAAACAAACACTATCAATTATAAAGCAGATGCCTAAAGCTAATATCCTGTGGATAACCACATATAGGATGGGTAATTGACAACTCCCCATTGTATAACATGACCCCAGACCCCCCAATCTCTTTTAAGCGTTTTGTTCAGTTAAACATTTCGCGTGCAAGGTTAGTTTTAGATACCTTCCCTTTCCCTTCCAGCTTCACGGGATAAATAAGAAATCAGAAAGTAGAACCCCCTTCTCCATTGAGGAGAAAAAGCCCCAGCGATAAGGTGGTTGCGTCACCGACAAAAATCATTCGCTACAGTAAAATGGCGACTCTGCTGGGGAGTCACTGATTGTGTATGTCTTACCTTCAGGGCATCGTCCCTATTTTCCATAGTAAAATGGTGACTCTGCTGTGGAGTCATTGTCTATATCTATCTTACCTTCGGGGCATCGTCCCCATTTTCCACAGGAAAATGGCGACTCTGTTGGGGAAGTCATTGTCTGTATAGGATCATAGGACTAGAGGTCTAGGATGTTAGGACAAATATATATACTGCTTTTCCTAATTGATATCTGTGTTTATTTTTTTGCTAATGGGAATGCGTGTGATGCCGCATGTGGAAATATTGAGTATACACCTAAGATAAGTGATGGCACTAGACGAGTAATCTTACAGGGAGCGACTCCCAAATAAGAGACCTCGGTCGACCATCGAATCTGTGGAGACACCCTTTGCGGATTTAATGCCTATACGACTTCGGTTGTTGAAAGCAGATTGTTCGATTGTGGTTGTCGGAGAAACTGAGGATTTTAGTAGACTGAGACCATTTAGTAGTGCGGAAGCTATCAGAAATAGTTTTCACGCAACACTACCCTCATTTGAGATTTCTCTCTAAGATACTGCAGCTCGCTCGGGTGAACCAGCCTGCTGTTATTATCCCAAGAGGAATCAATGATTTTGAGAGACAGGTACAAAAATCACCAGTATAAACCTTTGGGGATGGGTAGAGCCTTGACTTCATGACACCGAACCTTTGACCCCATGTTTTTTCTATGTTTTTGTGTCTACATTCATGCATTCATTTCATTAAAAAACATTAAACAAAGAAAAATTTCTCTTCTAGTCTCTCTTTTTCAAATTAAACTAAGACAGTGATTGCAAATATCAGAGAGAAAGATTGTGCTTAGGGGTGTTCAAAACCGAACCAACCCAATAAAAAACTGCAAACCAAACCAAACCAAACCGAAACCGCAAATAACCGCATTTGGTTTGGATTTGTTCGGGCCATCTTTTAACAAAACCGCATGCTTCGGTTTGGTTTGCGGTTTGTATTTTGCAAACTGAACTAAACCAAACCAAACCGCATTATGTTACAACCAAAATTTCACTTATCTCACATCTAACCCAAAACTCAAACCCATTATGCCTTAACCTTAGAATTACGAAATATTTTCTCTTACTCACACTTAACTTTTCAGTTTTAATCTTCTCAAATATCTCCTAATAGTATTGTGCATTCTTCTCATCTTCTTTGCCATGTTCTTTCTTTTTCATCTTCTCATTTTTATGTTACTATTTTCTCTTCTAATTATATTTTTATCGCACCTTTCTTCTCTAATCTCACATCTGTTAAGTTCTTTCTTTTTCATCTTCTCTAATTTCCCTTCTCTTATATTTTCTGTTTTATTATAATATTTTGATATTGTTTTGTGCTACTATTTTTTTCTCACTTTTGTTTAAATTGATTTTTGTATATTGAATGAGAACTTTTTGTCTAAATATGATGAGTTTTGTTGTTATTTGGCAATGTATGAATGACTAAACACAAAGTTATGTTGTTCTCTATATATGTAAATATCACTCAATAAAAATCTTGTAAAAAACCGAACCAATCCAAACCGCATTGGTTTGGTTTGGTTTAGTTCGGATTTTTTTAAAAGCCAACCAAACCAAACCAAACCGCATGCTTTTTTCCCTTGCGGTTCAGATGATTTTTAGCGTCAAAACCGCTCAAACCGCACCGCGAACACCCCTAATTGCGCTAATGGATTTTGGTAGAAGGAAGACTCATAAGTACACCTTCAAGGTTCCAAAATTAGAGGATTTGAGAGGGTTGGCAAGGATGATCACCAACCCTGATGCTTTCAGAGCTAAGTACGGAGGACTATTGTCTCTGTTAAGGGTCCATGTAATTGAAGGAATCCTGGCTATGCTCATTCAGTTCTACGATCCGGTCTATCAATGTTTCACATTCCCGGATTATCAACTAGCACCAACACTGAAGGAGTAGTCTCACCTGACTGATTTACCCATTAGTGACCAAGCTCCCTTTTCTGGACTGGAAGAAACTCCAAAGGATCAAACCATTGCAAGAGCAATTTATTTGGACGAGTCAGAAGTCAGGACTCACATGACCACTAAAGGTGGAATCCAAGGTTTACCAGCCAAGTTTTTGGTAAAGGGAGCTCTGTACTTTTCTAGTATAGGGAATGTGACTGCTTTCGAAAGCGTCTTTCTTTTGCTCACCTACGGGTTATTTCTGTTTCCCAACATTGATAACTTCGTTGATATCAACGCCATTAAGGTTTATCTGATTGGAAACCCTGTACCGACCTTGCCCGCAGATGCTTACCACTCTGTACACTTATGGAATTTGTACAATGGAGGAATGATCACATGCTGTGTACCCCTGCTATACAAATGGTTCACTTCCCATTTACCAAAGTCTGCCGCTTTTTGGGATCATAAGAGTGCTCTACGTTGGTCACAGAGAATCATGTCTCTTACCAACTCTGACATAGATTGGTACAATCAAATCTATGACGGGATCAGAATCATTGACCGTTGTGGAAACTTCCCTAACGTACTCCTCATAGGAACTAAAGGAGGAATCAATTATCATCCAGTTTTAGTTCGTCGTCAACTTGGATACCCGATGAGACATGTCCCGCGTAATGTTCATCTAGAAGGTCTTTTCTTCAAGGAAGGAGAAAATGACAGAGCACTAAAGACAGAAATAGTGCATGCTTGGAAACATGTTCACAGGAAAGGACGAGAGTCTCTGAGAAAACCAGACTGTGTCTCGGTGGAACCTTATATCCACTGGGTACAAACTAGAGCTCTCAAGCTGAGGATGCCTTACCCTCGTCAAGAAGTTCTTCCATTAAGGGACCCCGTCCTTTATTTCATGTCTGATACGGAAAAACTCTAGGTTACTTTCAACAAAGTTCAATAGGAGAAGAGGTCTTGGAAGAACAAGTACCATATTCTCAGTGTGGAGTGTAACAAAATACAGCAACTATTAAAAGAAAAAGATGCTCTAATCGAGATTTTAGAGCAACATGTTGTAGAAAATCAAGAAGACCAAAGGAATTTGCTCACTCCTTTCACTTGGCAAAGGAATGACAACCCGACAACGGCTCAAGAGCCCCGGTCAAAGAAGAGGAAAGTACCAGAACCAGCACCTGAGGTTTCCTCAGAGAGGACTCCGGATCCATAAGTTTAGACATTTCCTTTGCATCACTTTGTAATCTATTGTATTTCCATTTACACAATCTTTAAATTCAATAAAACGGGGTTTCCCCACTGTTTGATATTTGCAACCCAATTGTCGAAGTTTATTTTGATTAACCAAAAAATATAATAATCATTGCATATCATTCATCATTCTCACATTTGTGTCTCAATTCTAGAGTCAAACTATCTCATTTGTACAATACTCGGGCCAATCGACAGAAAAAGATGGATAATCTTGAGGAAGAGAACAGAGAGTTGAGAAGATCTGAGGATGCTCTAAAAGAAGATCTGAGGAAGCTTCACAGTGACATGCAAGCTCTAGCAGAAGCTCAGCTACGAAGGACTGTGATCTCAGAGATCACATCAACGCCCATAGTGGAGAAGTATGATCCTAGGTATAACATGTCGATAGATCGTCCCTGGGGCATGCCTGTTAACTATATCCCGGTAGGATATGTTCCGCCGATCACTGAAGATCCGAGAACTGCAGCAGGAACCGCTGGGCCTGAAGGTTACAAACTTCGGGAAAGCGAAGATGCCAGGGGCATGACGACAACTCCTGAAGGTTACACACTTCGGGAAGCGCCAAGAGTCACTGCCGAAATGACTATACCACCACCCGTGGTACACACTGTCCCGGAAGGGCAGATTCCACAGATACCTTCTGGTGGAAACGAAAGTATGGACAACAGAATGAAGGAATTCCAGGAAAAATTTCTAGAGATGCAGAAGGAACTGCAAACAATTCGCGGTCAGGATCTATTCGGAAAGAACGCCGCAGACCTTTGTTTGGTCCCCAATGTGAAAATTCCGCACAAGTTCAAAGTGCCCGAATTTGAAAAGTACAAGGGTAACTCTTGGCCTCAAAGTCATTTGATGATGTACGCTCGGAGGATGTCAACTCAGATAGAAAACAACTAGCTACTGATCCACTACTTCCAAGATAGTTTAACCGGTGCCGCACTCAAATGGTACATGGGATTAAACCGCACCAAGATCGTCACCTTCAGAGATCTTGGCGCTTCCTTCGTGCAACAATATAAGTATAACCTGGACATGGCACCAGACAGAGATCAACTCAGAGCCATGTCACAGAAGAATAAGGAAACCTTGAAGGAATATGCTCAGAGATGGCGTGAAATCGCCGTTCAGATTTGTCCACCTTTTGAGGAAAAAGAGATGACAAAGATCTTCTTAAAGACCCTGAGCTCATTTTACTATGACAGAATGGTCGCCAGTGCGCCCAGTGACTTTATAGAGATGGTAGGCATGGGAGTACGCCTTGAAGAGGTGGTTCGAGAAGGACGTTTAGTTAAAGATACCGGACCATCAAGCAGTACAAAACGATACGGTAACACTTTCTCTAAGAAAAAAGAGCAGGATATTGGGAATATCTCTCTTGGAAAGCTAGGGCGACGATACCAACCAGTAGCAGTTGTAACTCCTGCTATCAACCCTACGCCTGTTTCTACATATCAACCTCAGGTTGCTCAGAGCCAACCGAGTCAACAACAATATCAGCAAAGGGCACAACAGCCTCTCCAACAGGCTCGTCCACCGTACAACAACAACCGTAAACCGCGACCACCAGGATTTGACCCTATACCAATGTTGTACACATAATTGTTTCCATTACTACTGGCCAAGGAGCACGTCCAAACCAGGGCTCCTCTTGCAATACCGGAGAATCCACCTTTTTGGTTTAAAACAGATCAGACTTGCCCTTACCATCAAGGAGGACCAGGGCATAACATAGAAAACTGTCTCAGTTTCAAATCCGATGTACAAAAGCTTGTTAGGAGCGGGGTCTTATCCTTTAAGGATACAAATCCAAATGTTCTCACGAACCCGCTGCCTCAACACAAGAAAGTTGCGGTAAATTTGATAGAGGGAGAGTCTAACCACAACTATCAAATTCATGATGTACTCTTATTAAGGGCTAACCTGGTCAAGATGCATCGCAGGCAGAGCGGATACGGCCACGTGCCGCCTCATAATTATCACCAGTGTGATATTTGCTCTAAAGACAATCAAGGATGTTCTGTGGTGCAATCAGCCCTACAGGAACAGTTGGATCTCGGATGGATCCAGGATCACCGAATTCGTGAGGTCAACATGACTTATACGAATTCCAACATCATTCAGAATCACAACATTCTAGCAATGAATGTCAACTTGGTGGCAATGCACTCAAGGAAAAGCCAACATCATGATCTGCCTCGGCACGATTATGATTCCTGTCTGATCTGCTCGGTAAACAAACAGGGATGCTCTTTTGTACAAGAGGCCCTCCAGCGTCAGATGGATCTTGGATGGATTCAGGATTACCATGATAGAAGTCCTTATCAAGTGAACATGATCCAAATCTTTAATATTCGTTTGATGAATACTGTAACACCCCGAATTTCGTAAAAATTTTTATTTAATTTATTTAAATATTATATTCATGGATTTCTGTGAATTTTGGTGTTTCGTGTCGATGTCGGTGTTTTCGTGAGGTTTTGGTTATTTAATTAAATAATAGTATATGTTACGGAATATATTGTATTATTATTTATTTTAAATAATATTAGAGGAATTGAGGGTAAGACGGACATTTGAGGATAATTAGGGAGGGCATTATGGAGAAAGCCCAATTTTGAGGCCCAAGGGTTAGGTTGAATATAAAAGGAGGATTTTGAGAAGAGGGTTCATTTTTGGTTAACCGTGAAAAGAAGGAAAGAAGTAGAGCTCTGAGGAAAAAGGGAAAGGCGAGGATTTTTGTGAAGTTTCCGAAGGCTCAAGAGAGAACACATCGGATCGACAATCTAAGGTACGGGGAGTAATTACCTTTCATTATTTTCATTATAGGATTCGATGTAATTGAAGTGGATTTTGGGGATTTTGGGGTTTTTGAAGGGTTTATGAGTTATTGATGATTTGAGGGTATTTTGTGAATCGATTATTAAGAGTTGAATTTAATCGGATAAAAATAGACCTTTGGGGCAGATTTCTCCGCTGTTGTGGTTTTAACCTTGTGGTGAAGGATTTATGGAGTTTATGGGGAGCTTGAGAGTTTTGAAGGTTTAGGGGATTTAAGGTTTCCCATAGGGTCATGAATTGACCTAACAGACATAGGTTTTAGACCTTTAATTTCTGTGATGTATTAGGGTTATTGTAGGGATGATTTTGGGTCATTTGGGGTTGTATTCGCAGGTACTTTGAGGCTGGGAAGATACTGATGCGTAGCAGCGATTTGCTGTAATCGCGGGTTCGCTAAGCGAACCATTTCTTCGCTAGGCGAATGTTCGCCAAGGCTCGCTAAGCGAGCAGTGCAGCGAATGCGTGATAACACGAGTGTAGCTACTGAGATGATTCTGGAGTAGAAGTGGGGATTCGCTGGGAACCTCGCTAAGCGAAGGAGTCAGCGAGTGGGTTCGCTAAGCGAACAAACTAGCGAATATAACAGATGGTGAATTTCTGGTGTCTTGGTGTGGGGTCTATGGGGCTCGCTGGCCGCTTCGCTAAGCGAAGGTTGTAGCGAACAGGTTCGCCTAGTGAACCCAGGAGCGAACGTCTGCTGTTCGCGAAATCCCGTTTATGTTGCTGTGTTGTTTTGATGTTTTGATGCTCTGATTTTTATGATGCTTTACCATGATGTTAGTGACGTTAATGATGATTATGATGTGATGATTTCTTGATGTTTTGACGAGTAATTGATGATATGAATTTCGTGAAAATATTGATAATTATGAACTGTGTATATTTGATGTATGATGATTGCTTGACGATATGAATTACTACGGTGTGTATTGATGATCATGAGCTGTTTATGTATGATGTATGATGATAAGACGATGATGCATGATGTTTTGATGAATAAATGACGACATGAAGAACATGATGTTTTGATGAATGATGATGCACATAATGATGTTTGGACGATGATGATTATTGACGGTTGTGTATCATGCATTCATATGCATACTCTGTGACGACGCTTCATTTCCATTGTGCGGATATGAGGTAATTATGACGTGCTCCGGTTCCTAAGAGGAATCAATCCTATTGACGGGGATCTTTGGAGGGGTGATGGCCTAGTGTCCTTCGATTATGACGATTGGTACCACATGCATGAGTCTTGTTGTGCATTGCATTTTATGTGACATTGATGTGATTTGTGATATAGTGATTTCGGCTGTTTTCTTTGATGATGACCCTAATGATGTTGTAGTTGAAGATAATGTCATTTTATATATATCTTGTTTTATAATGATTATTATGAATTGTGATTACTCACCCTGCCTGTTTGAATGTTGCCTCCACGTGGGTAACGTGCAGGTGATCAGGTTTAGCCGTGGATGCTTTTGAGGACCTTGAAGTTTATTTGCTTTTGGTCGATGTAGAGGGTCTTGCTCTGATAGTGTAACATCGGGTTGGGTCGTCGAGTCAAATCATGTTGATTTATTTGTTGTTATTTGATGTTATGGTTTATTATAAAACCTTTTTGATTATTTGTGGTTATGGCGGTTCTGCTGCTACTTCTGAGGGCCTTTTGTTGAAAACCTTTTATTTGAAAATTTTGAGTTCCGCTGCCATGTGAAGGCTTTTTGACTTGTTTTGAGGAAAACCCTTTGTTTACAGGGCAATTGTGTTATTTTGATTTAATGAGAAATGTACACCCTTTGAGGTGATTTTTATGCTTTACTCTGATATTTGAGTTGTTTCTGCTGCAACATTATTGGGGGTAGAAAAGGGTGTTACATTAATGGTATCAGAGTCTGGTTGGTCCGTCCTGCCAGGTTGTCTAATGTTGTTTGTTTCCCTAGTGTGCGACATGTGCGTAAAAACACTGTCGATGCTTGTTTTGTTTCCATTTGCAGATTGGGAATGAAACAAGTGGGGGAGAAAATGGTGCTTCTCCAAGGTGTTTCGAGTGTGGAGCGTTTGCTAAGTGTGGGGTTTGACGCTGCAATAGTTGGTGGAGATAGTTTATACCGCCTCATGATATCGGTTGTTATTGACAAATTGAGGAACTGATCACCCTTAATCTCTTGTTGATAATAGACGGGATCATGTTGGATGGGATATACGTGTCTTGCGAGCTTGAGTAGTGTGCGCAGTGAATTGTTGGGGTTAAGCCGAGTGCTTAAGGATTGTTTTGATGAGTCGATGCAGACTAATAGACTTGAAGATGAGGCGAATTAGAGTTTCTTACCTGTCGCTCAAGTTGGAAATATCTTGAGGAGAACAACCAGGTATTGTTGATTTCTGCTTTTGAGGGATAGAGAACAGGGTGGTGGCTAGTGATACGCCCATGGTGTGTAATTCCTGACGATCACCTGAATCTAATTTCGACGAAGGTGAAGAGTTGTTTGTTCTGTGAAGCAAGTGGGTGAGCTTGTGAAAGATGGTTCAAAGGTGTTATGATGTTGGATTATTGGAAGGCATAAGGGATGCGGTGGTGTGTGACATACCTATGGTGTGTGACTATTTTGAGGTGTTCCCAAGAGATATCAGTGATTTACCACTGTAGTGTGGAGTGTAACTTGCTATTGACCTGGTACTCGATGCAATGCTCGATGTCGGTGTTTGCATACAGAATGCACGTTTCTTAATAAGGGAATTGAAGGAATAGCTAGAAGAATTGCTTGAGAAGAAGTTGTTCGACCGAGTGTTTCCCTGCGAGGTGCCCCTGTGATGTCGTTTGGTGTGTCTAATGCACCTGGTATCCATGGAGTATATGAATCGGAATTTTCTTGAGTATTTGGATAAGTTTGTAGTGGGTTTTATTGACGATCTTCTGGTAGACTCTAAATCTGAAGAAGAGCATGATGAGCATTTGAGGACTGTGTTGCAGGTGTTGGAAGAGAAGAAGTTATAGGTGAAGCTGTCGAAGTGTGAGTTTTGATTGAAGGAAGCGAGTTTCCTCGGCCATGTGATTGCAAGTGGTGGAATTGTTGTTGATCCCTCTAAGATTGATGCTGTGTTATAATGGGAGATTCCAAAGTCTGCTACCGAGATATGAAGTTTTCTAGGATTAGCAGGTTACTACCGCAAGTTTATTGAAGGCTTTTCAAAGTTGGCATTACCTTTGACTCAGTTGACTCGAAAGGGGTCAAGCTTTTGTGTGGGATGTAGCTTCTGAAGAGAGTTTCGTGGAATTGAAGAAGAGATTGACTACTGCTCTAGTGTTGATTTTGCCTAATCCGAGTGAATCTTTTGTGGTGTATTGTGACGCATCGAAGATGGGTCTTGGTGGAGTGTTGATGCAGAATGGACAAGTTGTTTCCTATGCTTCAAGACAATTGTGAGTTCATGAAAGCAATTATCCTACACATGACTTGGAGTTGGCCGCGGTGGTGTTTGTGTTGAAAATTTGGAGACATTATCTGTTTGGCTCTAAATTTGAAGTGTTCAGTGATCATAAAAGTCTGAAGTACTTATTTGATCAGAAGGAATTGAGTATGAGGCAGAAAAGGTGGTTAGAGCTGTTGAAAGATTTCGATTTTGATTTGAGTTATCATCCGGGCAAAGCAAATGTAGGGGCCGATGCATTGAGCAGAAAGTCATTACATATGTCGATGCTTATGGTGAAAGAGTTGGAGCTAATTGAGCAATTCAGAGATTTGAGTTTAGTATGTGAAGCGACTCCTGACAGTGTGAAGTTGGGAATGTTGAAGTTGACTAGTAGTATTCTGGGAGAAATCAGAGTGGGACAACCATCTGATTTAAAGTTGGTTGACCAATTGACTTTGATTAACCAAGGTAACGAAGGTGACTTCCGGATTGATGAGAATGGCGTGATGAGGTTTCAAGATAGAGTATGTGTTCCGGACGTCTCAGATATTAAAGAGAGCATTCTTGAAGAAGGACACCGAAGTAGGTTGAGTATTCATCCCGGTGCTACGAAAATGTATCAGGATCTGAAGAAGTTGTTTTGGTGGCCCGGTATGAAGAAGGATGTCGCGGAGCTTGTTTATGCGTGTTTGACTTGTCAAAAGTCGAAGGTTGAGCATCAGAAGCCTTTAGGTATGATGCAGCCGTTGAGGATTCCAGAATGGAAATGGGATAGTATTTCCATGGATTTTATGGTGGGGTTGCCGAAGACTGCTAAGGGAAATGATTCAATTTGGGTGATGATGGATAGATTAACTAAGTCGGCTCATTTCTTACCGATGAAGATTAATTATTCCATGCAGAAGCTAGCCGAGATGTATATTGCAGATTGTGAAGTTACACGGGATACCTTCGAGTATTATGTCAGATAGAGATCTGAGGTTTACATCGAGGTTCTGGAAGAGTTTGCAGGATGTGTTGGGTACCAAGTTGAGGATGAGTTCTGCATACCATCCGCAGACGGACGGTCAGACAGAAATGACTATCCAATCTTTAGAGGATTTGCTGAGGGCTTGTGTGTTGGATCATGGAGGATCGTGGGATAGCCATTTACCGTTGATTGAGTTCACGTACAATAATAGTTTTCATGCTAGTATTGGAATGGCGCCCTATGAAGCTTTGTATGGGAGAAGGTGTAGGACTCCATTGTGTTAGTATGAATCGGGCGAGAGTGATGTACTCGGACCTGAAATTGTGCAAGAGACGACTGAGAAGATTAAGAAGATCCAAGAGAGGATGAAAGCTTCGCAGAGTCGTCAGAAAAACTACCATGATAAGAGGAGGAAAGCACTTAAATTCCAAGAGGGAGATCACGTGTTTTGAGAGTGACTCCAGTGACTGGTGTGGGTCGAGCTTTGAAGTCTAGGAAGCTCACCCCATGTTTTGTTGGTCCATATCAGATATCGCAGAGGATAGGAGAGGTAGCCAGTCGAATTGCTTTACCGCCGTCACTTGCAAATTTACATGACGTGTTCCAGGTGTCTCAGTTGAGGGAGTACATTCCGGATCCGTCGAATGTGATTCAGATGGATGATGTACAAGTGAGGGAAAATTTGACTGTGGAAGCATTGCCTGTGCGTGTCGATGGTCGAGAGACGAAGCAAGTGCGGGGCAAAGACATAACTTTGGTGAAGGTGCTGCGGGGTGGACCAGCCGGCGAAAGTTGGACTTGGGAACGTGAAGATCAGATGAGGGAGTCGTATCCGACTCTATTTCTTTGAGGTAATTTTCGAGGGCGAAAATTCTTTAAGTGGAGGAGAGTTGTAACACCCCAAATTTCGTAAGAATATTTATTTAATTTATTTAAATATTATATTCGTGGATTTCTGTGAATTTGGTGTTTCGTGTCGATGTCGGTGTTTTCGTGAGGTTTTGGTTATTTAATTAAATAATAGTATATGTTACGGAATATATTGTATTATTATTTATTTTAAATAATATTAGAGGAATTGAGGGTAAGACGGACATTTGAGGAGAATTAGGGAGGGCATTATGGAGAAAGCCCAATTTTGAGGCCCAAGGGTTAGGTTGAATATAAAAGGAGGATTTTGAGAAGAGGGTTCATTTTTGGTTAACCATGAAAAGAAGGAAAGAAGGAGAGCTCTGAGGAAAAAGGGAAAGGCGAGGATTTTCGTGAAGTTTCCGAAGGCTCAAGAGAGAACACATTGGATCGACAATCTAAGGTATGGGGAGTAATTACCTTTCATTGTTTTTAATATAGGATTCGATGTAATTGAAGTGGATTTTGGGGATTTTGGGGTTTTTGAAGGGTTTATGAGTTATTGATGATTTGACGGTATTTTGTGAATCGATTATTAAGAGTTGAATTTAATCGGATAAAAATAGACCTTTGGGGCAGATTTCCCCGTTGTTGTGGTTTTAACCTTGTGGTGAAGGATTTATGGAGTTTACGGGGAGCTTGAGAGTTTTGAAGGTTTAGGGGATTTAAGGTTTCCCATAGGGTTACGAATCGACCTAACAGACGTAGGTTTTAGGCCTTTAATTTCTGTGATGTATTAGGGTTGTTGTAGGGATGATTTTGGGTCATTTGGGGCTGTAATCGCAGGTACTTTGAGGCTGGGAAGATACTGATGTGTAGCAGCGATTTGCTGTAATCGCGGGTTCGCTAAGCGAACCATTGCTTCGCTAGGCGAATGTTCGCCAAGGCTCGCTAAGCGAACAGCGCAGCGAATGCGCGATAACACGAGTGTAGGTACTGAGATGATTCTGGAGTAGAAGTGGGGATTCGCTGGGAACCTCGCTAAGCGAAGGAGTCAGCGAGTGGGTTTGCTAAGCGAACAAACTAGCGAATATAACAGATGGTGAATTTCTGGTGTCTTGGTGTGGGTCTGTGGGGCTCGCTGGCCGCTTCGCTAAGCGAAGGTTGTAGCGAACCCTGGAGCGAACGTCTGCTGTTCGCGAAATCCCGTTTATGTTGCTGTGTTGTTTTGATGTTTTGATGCTCTGGTTTTTATGATGCTTTACCATGATGTTAGTGACGTTAATGATGATTATGATGTGATGATTTCTTGATGTTTTGACGAGTAAATGATGATATGAATTTCGTGAAAATATTGATGATTATGAACTGTATATTTTTGATGTATGATGATTGCTTGACGATATGAATTACTACGACGTGTATTGATGATCATGAGCTGTTTATGTTTGATGTATGATGATAAAACGATGACGCATGATGTTTTGATGAATAAATGATGACATGACGAACATGATGTTTTGATGAATGATGATTCACATAATGATGTTTTGACGATGATGATTATTGACGGTTGTATATCATGCATTCATATGCATACTCTGTGACGACGCTTCATTCCCATTGTGCGGATATGAGGTAATTATGACGTGCTCCGGTTCCTAAGAGGAATCAATCCTATTGATGGGGATCTTTGGAGGGGTGATGTCCTAGTGTCCATTGATTATGACGATTGATACCACATGCATGAGTCTTGTTTTGCATTGCATTTTATGTGACATTGATGTGATTTGGGATATAGTGATTCCAGCTGTTTTCTTTGATGATGACCCTGATGATGTTGTATTTGAAGATAATGCCATTTTATGTATATCTTGTTTTATAATGATTATTTTGATTTATGATTACTGACCCTGCCTGTTTGAATATTGCCTCCACGTAGGTAACCTGCAGGTGATCAGGTTTAGCCGTGGATGCTTTCGAGGACCTTGAAGTTTATTTTCTTTTGGTCGATGTAGAGGGTCTTGCTCTGATAGTGTAACATCGAGTTGGGTCGTCGAGTCAAATCATGTTGATTTATTTGTTGTTATTTGATGTTATGGTTTATTATAAAACATTTTTGATTATTTGTGGTTATGGCGGTTCTGCTGCTACTTCTGAGGGCCTTTTGTTGAAAACCTTTTATTTGAAAATTTTGAGTTCCGCTGCCATGTGAAGGCTTTTTGAATTATTTTGAGGAAAACCATTTGTTTACAGGGCAATTGTGCTATTTTGATTTAATGAGAAATGTGCACCCTTTTGTAGCGAGTGATTTTTGGATGTGGTTGCGAAGCACGATCGCTCTAGTACTACAGCTCGATTCATTTTTTATCCTATTTAAGCTGATGAAGGAAGGGAAATTGATGTCTCCAACTAACCCTGCTTGCATACTGAGGTTAAACAGTCAAAACTGTTGGTTTATAGATGCTACAAAGATTTGGGGATTGTCTCAGGTTATTTTGTTCAAAGGGGTGTTTTGAGATGTTAGGACAGACGTTTTTTTTATTGAAATGATGTGTGAAAGTATGGGATTTTGGGTTTTTGTTTAGTGTGCTCGCTAAGATCTTTTCTTTCGATCTTATGCCTACGTATTCCCGTTTACCGAAATAGGGAAATCAGAGCGTTCGTAGTTCCTCCTATTCTATGAGAGGAAATGGGGTTTTGGTGTCTTGTTCAAAGCCCAAGACGTGAAGCAAAAAGGTGATTTGCTTAGGAATTTCTCATGCTAAAAGAGGGACAGTGGCATGGATATAGATGATCCAGAGGCTTGCCGCTTACAGCGATTAGATGAAAGGGAAGGAGTTGTTGATGTTTGTGCACTGTGAACGAGGCACAACTTTGATGCTAAAAGGTTGATTGACTCAGCTAGGGATTTCGTTATACAAAGCCTAAGAGGAGGCTATTGGTCCAACAAGAGGGAGTTTTTGTATCTCATACGAAGCCCGAGATGGAGGCTAAAAGTTTTGTTTGGCTCAATAAGAACCTTTTTTGTATCTCGTACAAAGCCCGAGATGGAGGCTAAAAAGAGTTTGACTCTGCTTAGGGGAATTTGTATCTCGTACGAAGCCCAAGATGGAGGCTAAAATTTGCTTGACTCAACGAGAGAGTCTCTTATGTGTCTCATACAAAGCCTGAGAGAGAGGCTAAAAGTTATTTGACTCAACGAGGGAGTCTTTTGTATCTCGTATGAAGCCCGAGATGGAGGCTGAAATGTTTGCTCTGCTGGGGAGAATCATTTGTACAAAGCCCAAGAGGAGGCTATCTATTGGTGACTGTTTTAGTTGAGTGACAGGTATAGTATGCTGATTTTAAGAGAAAATCAGTTCTTATATGAGCAACACTGTACTCATGGGTTTGATCTGAGGATCAGGATTGTTCCCTGTTCTTTAAGGAAACGGGGAAATCCGAAGGGTATTGAGACTGTCCGAGTCTACGGGTTTCTTCCTATTTTGAAGGGGACTTGAGAATGTCTTTGAGACTCAAGGAAATTAGACTGTCCAAGTCTAGAGTTTCATCTTTTGTACTATGCTTTGAGAAACAGTAGTAGACTCTTTGAAAGGACTGTTCTATGAAGATGACTAATTTCTGTTCCTATACCTCTAGGAGGTTGTCGGGACAATTTGTACGAAGCCCAAGAGGAGGCTGGAAACTTTTAAGAAGCCGATCGGTCCTTGTACTAAGCCCAAGAGAAGGCTATCATTCCCGGAGGAAGAGATCATTATACGAAGCCTAAGAAGAGGCTGTGAATACTTCTAAGAAGCCGACGGGTCCTTGTACTAAGCCCAAGAGGAGGCGGGGTTGCTTTTAGGAAGCCTGTGGGTCCTTGTACAATGCCCAAGAGGAGGCCGATGCTTTTAAGAAGCCTGTGGGTCCCCAAACCCCGAGAAATTCAAGGAAAGCTATTCACAAGGAATAGATCAAGTCAGGAAAGTTCGAGAATTTGGAAGAAACTCCAAGATGCCATTCACGGAGAATACATTCATCTTTGGGAGTAGAGTTTCTTGACAATTCCTAATGAGGACAGTCGAAGAGAAGACCCTATCTGGTGATCCTATTGGAGATCTAGCTGTCTATTTCTATGAATAAACGAAACGACTTTTCCTAGTTCGAGACGTAGTTGCCGGGGAAACTCTAAATATCTATACTATTATTACACAGTTGATATGAGTTTATGAAAGAAGACTTACAGCGAAACAGTCCCACAATACAGTTATATGTATAGGAAAGCAGTAAATGAAAGCGTATAAACACTTACTCGGTTGTAGAGCTTCCATGCTGTTTGGTTAGTTATTCAACAAAGAAAGATTGAAAACAATAGTATATTCAAAATCACAGGAGAAAGTGCTTTGAAAAGAAAGATTGGGGCTTACAGCTCATGGAGAGGCCCAGGGTTTTACTGTTGAATTTGTACAGAGGGACTTATACAAGTGACTGTGGCCCAAAAAAGGTTTTCTGTACAAAGGGATGGGTTTTACACTCTCTCAAGAGGCCCAAAAAGTTTTAAAGAAAAAGAGTGGGGCTTATAACACGAGGGTAGGCCCAAATGATTTTTCGTTTAAAATGGCGATCGCGCCGAGGTCTTCTTTTAACGCAGAGGGACTTATACAATAAGTGAGACCCAAAATGCTTTGGTTAAAAGGAGGATTGGGTCTTACACTCTAATAGAGGCCCAAAGGTTTTGAATGGGTCTTATAGCTCAAGGAGAGGCCCAGATGGTTTATTTTTAAACAGGCGACGATCGCGCCGTTTACTTGTACAGAGGGACTTATACAATAGGTGAGGCCCAAAAAGCTTTTTGGTACAAGGGGGTGGGTCTTACACTCTCTCAAGAGGCCCAAAAAGTTTTAAGAAAAGAAATGGGGCTTACAACACGAGGGGAGGCCCAATTTGTTTTTCAACGGACGATGATCGCGTCGAACTTTTTGAAATACAACGGGACTTATACAATAAGTGAGACCCAAAATTAGGTTGTATTTACAAAGGGTTGGGTCTTACACTCTATTAGAGGCCCATGAGTGTTTGAAAAAGTTTGTTAAGGTGAAGATCAACAAAACCCTAATTTCATCATTTTTAAAGTAATTATT
Organism: Lathyrus tuberosus; assembly: GCA_022829125.1. Lineage (NCBI taxonomy): Eukaryota > Viridiplantae > Streptophyta > Magnoliopsida > Fabales > Fabaceae > Lathyrus > Lathyrus tuberosus. The sequence continues at coordinate 160,553 of JALAZF010000259.1, forward strand.
CAAGGAGAAATTAATTAAAATGATACAAATTCCAAATATGTTTGAATAAACAACTTGTGATTTTGGTTTTGGGTTTGAAAAATGAGGTTTTAATCACAAGAAGAATTAAAACCTACTTGGTTTTGATTTTTCAACATGGATATTTATTTTTAAAAGGGTTTAAAAACAAATAAAAGGCATTTATTCACAAAAATACTAACTATATTAAATAAATAATATATGTCTAATTTTTTTGTGGAAATAAATATTTCAATATTTTTGTGATTTTTTTCAAAAAGAACCAATAAAAAATAATTAAAATTGAAAGAGTTATTAATTTTCCAAGTAATTAACAAAACATGAAAATATTCGAAAAAATAGCAAAATATGAAAAAACACAAAATGGCATGGGTGGGGTTTGAACCCACGACCTCAAGCATACAAGGCGCGCGCCTTACCACTGGGGTGGTGATACATCCATTGTTTGAAACAAATCAACAAATATACAAGGCATGACTTGGTTTTGGCTTGCCCAAGGCAAGTTTTGGCTCAAAAACGTGAAGGTCATAACTTTCTCAATTCTTAATGGTTTGAGACAAAATTTATATGCATCTGGGCTAGAATTTCACAAGGAATCCAATGGTGGTGGTGGTTTTTTCAGATCACACTCCCTCCTCAAAACCCGATAGTGGTTTTGAAAATGGCCTATAATTGCATGTTCTATGCTACACTTGAATACAGGCATGAATTACATGATCAATTGGCACAAACACAACACATATGACATGTATAAGAGATGCATAATCAATGAACTTCAAATGCACACATGTTTTGGTGACTGCAAGTTGAGAGGCTTACCCTTCTTTGGGATTTTGGAGTTTTCTCTGCAATCTGCCAACTCTCTTGCTCCAGATATGATTTTATGCTTTGGACAACCTCACATGATCCCTTGGATGCTTTTAGGATGATTGGAATCAGCTGGTACCTGCAAAAACACAAACTGTCCCTTTCTTGCAAAAGGGGTTAAAAGTGACCAAAATAGCAACTCCCTCAAATGGTGTTCCAGATGGTGGGAACCATTTGGGACAGTTCAAGGATGATATTTGGAGTGTGTTTGAGGTTTTATCTGGTTTGTAAAGTGACTGAATCAAGACATGGCTTGAAACATGCAAAAGTGCCATTTTGAGGTTTTGAGAGGTGACTTTGTGATGTTGTGATTACAAGTCACTTTTGATGGTTTGCACAGCTTGCATATGATATATATGAGGTGTGTGTGTGATTGGTTTGAGTGGAATTGCTCTCTAGCTCAAAAACTCAGAATTACTTGCTTTGGAAGGAAAGTTTGAGGTGAAAGAAGAGATTTTGAGGAAAGCATATGTTTGATGGCTTTGGTGTACTCAAACTGAACACAATTGAGCTCTATTTATAGTGGAGCAAGTTTATTTTGGGATCCACAGTGAATGGCAACTACAGCAGGTGTTTGTTCAATGTTGGCCAATGGAAATGCAAGTCTCCTCTAGCCATTGACTAGAGGTTAGGGCACAGGGCTGTGGTTCCCTTGGTCTTGGATAAGTCTTGACTGATTTCAGATAAGAATGGCTCAGTCCATGCCACCTTGATGCTTCCATTGAATGCTTCAATCCAAATTTGGAGTCTTGTCCCTATTTTGGCCATTCTAGGTTCAACATGCTATTTCTTGTTCCATGGACTTTGGAGGCTTGGCTCAGTGCTTGTCCCCTTTAGATTCAATCCTAAGATGTGTCCAAGTGGATAAGAGCATTTGAATTTGGCTGATTTTGGTAAATCGAACAAAATGTAAAATCTGCCTTGCCTTTGACAGATTTCAGCAAGGCAACTTGACAATGTCATATCTCATGGTGTAAGTTGAATTTGGTAATGTTCTTGGCCATTTTGGAAAGCCCTTACATGATACAACAACTGTTTGAACATATTTGGTTTTGATCTCTTTTGAATCCAAGTGAAAAATCCCCCTACATTTGGCAAAAAGTGAGGCAAAATCTGACTTAGTGAAATTTTCACCAAGTGTTGGAACAAAGTGTGATTTCTTGATTTTAATCACTCCATAACTCAAAATCCATGAGGAATTTGGACATAGGTCGGTATGAAGTTTTTGTAGAGGGTAATGAGATCTACAAATCAAGCTTTGAATGGGGCACAATGGCCTTGTGGTTTAGGAGTTATGGTCCTCCAAAGTTGGTGCATTAGTGGCACTTTTTCATGACTTAGAAAAATTTCTAAGTTTTATGGTTACCCCTTTTACAAGTTATCCCACTTTTCTTGATTTTTCTTGATGAATGATGATTCAAAACATACATTAACATCATTTTAGGGTTAAAAATCCATTTTAGTGAAAAATCTCAAAAAGTCAAAGTTGACTTTTGTGCACAGTTGACTTTTTATCAGATGAATTCCAAACTGTGTAATTCTTCAGGAAATCATGTCCTTGACCTAAATCAAACTTGATGGAAATGTTTCATGGGTGTCACAGGGTATATTGAATTATGTATTAGGGTTTGGGAGCATGTCCTGGTCAAAAGTCAAAGCTACAGTTGACTTTTCTCGCAAAACCCTAACTGTGGTGCAGATGAAATTGAGACTTGTTGCTCAAGCTCCTTGGATCAATCCATTGTTCCAAATGGATCAATATGGTATATTAGAGACCCTCAAATCATGTCTTGAGGTCTTGGTTCATGATTTGTCCCAAAAGTCAACTTAGGGGTGAATTAGGTCAAGAAACCCTAATTCCTGATTTTTTATGTATGCATCCCCTGAGGTCAAATTGACTTGATGATTGGCTTCATGATGTCCCTTGGAGCATCATAGGTTATGCTTTGAATTATTGGCTCATGCCCAGAGGAAAATTTCCAACTGGAGGCCCTGGTCGACCAAAACCCTAATTTGGTGACACTGTCGATCTTGAAGCTTGATCCACCTAGAAGGGAGCAGCCTTGTGCTTAATCCTTGAAGTGGGAGTCCTCTTGATCCATTGAGGACTCTTGGGAGGTTAGACAAGTTGAAGATCAAGTCATTCCTTGATTGATCCTTTGTCTAAGAGCTCAGAGAGGGCTTGAAACCCTAATTCTGATTGTAGTGGATGCTCAACAACCCTTGAGGAGATTGGTGAGGCATAAAGGCACATCCATATTGTGATGATGATTTGTACAATGATGGGAATCTTAGTGGTCAAAATTTGGGGTATGACAGATGCCCCTATTTAATCTTCTTGGACACGAAGGTGTGAATGGCGAAGGTATTCGGGCATTCGGGGTGCAAGAGGATTAAATATCGGAATATCCGAAATTTTGACGGCGTCTATGAATGGTAACTTACACATTCACCTTCTTTCGCAAAGCAAATATGCTTAGAAAAGGTAAACTTCCCCTCGATCCTGGTTTCCTACCAAGGAATTGGTCTTAGTTTCTGATGTAAACTTCCCCTCGATCCTGGTTTCCCACCAAGGAACTGGTCTCAGTTTCTGAAATAAACTTCCCCTCGATCATGGTTTCCTACCAAGGAACTGGTCTAAGTTTCTGAAATAAACTTCCCCTCGATCCTGGTTTCCCACCAAGGAACTGGTCTAAGTTTCTGATTTAAACTTCCCCTCGATCCTGGTTTCCTACCAAGGAACTGGTCTCAGTTTCTTTTGTCAATAAACTTTATTGACAAGGAACGCTACTCGTAGCGGTTTTCCTCAAACTTCTCGCCGAATTTTCCTGGAGAGATGCCATTTGACGGAAAAAGTTTTGATGTCAGACTTGCTGGGGAACCCATCCGTCTGAGTCGTAGAGGTGCACAAACTTCTCTGTTGGAGACGCCATTTGTTTCTACTAGGGAAAGCGAGTCTCTTGAGAGACTGCTTTCACGCTTGGGGATATTACATCATACTTTTCTCGGGATCTTCCCGAAGAAACGCCATATGATGTGATCCAATTTTGAGGTGCTTATGACCTTTTCATCAGCGGATTTTTCAGAGAAAGACTGTTGTATTGTTGAATCTTTATTTAAGAGGCTTTCTCTGGGGATTTTCCTTAATCCGGGAAAGCAAGGATATCATCTTCAATGGCGAAGAGTGACATCTGTTGAAGGTTCTCTGGTCTTTCAGAGGTTCAAGTTATCAAAGTGGCCAATTTCCGACTCTGATCTAAAAATACACTGGAGACGAGTTCATTCGGACATAATATTTCCTGACGAAGCAAGAACTGAAAAACTCGATCGAGAGGACGGTTATCACGACAGGATAAGACCGACTAGAGTGATAGTGATGCAATATGAAATAAGAATGCAAATAAAAAATGCATGATGTATGTATGTTTATGCTGACAAAACAGACGCGCCATACAGACTAAAAGATGAACACAACTAGATACTCGACCACTGCTGGGGACGAAAAAGTACCGCTGGTTCAAAATAGCAATTCCACCTTGCTCAGGAGAAATAGTCCCTGTTGGGAGCTATGTTGGTCGGGCTTAGGAGATAAGAACTCGGCCGAGGGTATCAGACGGGAAAACCGCATCTGATACAGTTGATCCTTCATTCAGGCGTGCTGGCTTAGAAGGAGTACTTTGATTCTGCACTTTGAGGCTCGATCGCCTTTGGATACGCAATCGAGGTTCTTTCGATGTTCAACAGTCAAAAGAAATTGCCATCTTTAAATTAAAAAGCAGAAAAAGTTTTAACAAGTAAATTCATTTTTGTGTCATTTCAAGAACCGTTAATTAAGTTAAATAAAATCATTCTGTAAAGCTAAAACAAATAAGAATTACAAACAAAAGCACAAGGGCTCCAATTTTATTGATAAGATGGAGATCAGCCAAACGCGTGATTCCAAAGAGTATTTACAAAGTTCAGAAAATGGTAATTTACAAGGAAAAGGGCTACGTTGAAACATAACGACCACTATCCTTCTACCAACTTTGAATTCCGGACATCCTGAGCTTCTGTCGAAGATGACCTTGACTGGAGTTTTCCTCCGATAGGTGATGTAACTGCTGCTAAGGGACTTGCCTCTGTTGAACATAGTTACTTGCCATTATCCCTAACTTTTGCCTGGATTGTACAGTGATGTTTCCAATCCACCGGGATGATTTTTTTCATGTCTCTAACTTTTACCTGGACCGCCCTTTCGGGTTTTCAATCCACCGAGACGTTTTTTTATTTTTTTTTATTTATTTTTTTAGGCGAAGTATTTCTTGACTACATCAACATTCGTGGGGTAGGCAAATTCCTCTCCGTCCATGGTTGCAAGTCTCAAGGCGCATTATGTCAATCCTAGGTAGGTCATTCCATTGACCTACGCTAATCATGGAAGAGAGAGTGGCTAATGCATCAGCCATGTGATTCTCACCATGAGGGATGTGATGAAACTCAACTCTGTTAAAGAAAGGTAACAACCTTCTCGCATAATCTTTGTAAGGAATCAATCCTGATTGGTATGTGTTCCAATCTCCTGTGATCAGATTGATAACCAAGGCTGAGTCGCCGTATACGTCCAAGTTCTTGATCCTTAAATCAATCGCTTCTTCGAGACCCATAATACAAGCTTCGTATTCGGCCTCGTTGTTCGTACATTTGAACATAAGTCTGGAAGTGAAAGGAATGTGGGTACCCTGAGGGGTAACAATGATTGCCCTAATTCCATTTCCGTAATGATTAACTGCTCTGTCAAAGATAAGTCCCCACTGGGAACCTGGTTCTGGTCCTTCACTGGGTAACGGTTCATCGCAATCTTTCATTTTTAGATACATGACATCTTCGTCTGGGAAGTCAAACCCGATTGATTCCTGATCGTCAATCGGTTGATGAGCCAAATGATCGGCTAACGGGCAATCCTTCCCGTGAGAGCAGGCTTTTCAAAGACGTACTTGATTGGATCCATCTCGGAGACCAACCAAGTAGTATGACGAATCATATACTAACGCAGACGCTTGGCTGCCCAAGCCAAAGCGCAGCAAGTTTTCTCAAGCATCGTGTACCGAGTCTCGCAGTCGGTGAATTTCTTGCTCAGATAGTAAATGGCAGACTCTTTCCGTTTGGTTTCGTCTTGTTGGCCAAGTACACATCCCATTGAGTCCTCTAGGACCGTGACGTAAATGGCTAGTGGTCTTCCTTCCACTGGAGGTGATAGAATCATAGGATTCAACAGATATTCCTTAATACTGTCGAAGGCAGTTTGGCAGTCTTCTAACCAAATGCAGTCCTGGTTCTTTTTCAGCAATCTGAAAATCGGCGCACACGTGGCAGTCATGAGGAATATGAATCTGGAGATGTAGTTCAAACGTCCCAGGAATCCTCTGACTTGTTTTTCAGTTTTCGGAGAAGGCATTTCTTGAATGGCCTTGACCTTGTCAGGATCAACTTCAATTCCTTTCTGGCTGACGATGAACCCTAAGAGTTTCCCTGAACGGACACCAAAGGTGCACTTGTTGGGATTCAAGCAGAGTTTGTACTTTCTCAACCGCTCGAATAGCTTTGACAGGTGGGTCACATGCTCCTCTTCTGTTTTAGATTTTGCGATCATATCATCGACATATACCTCGATTTCTTTGTGTATCATGTCATGAAACAGAGTAGTCATGGCCCTTTGATAGGTTGCCCCGGCGTTCTTCAGACCGAACGGCATTACCTTGTAACAAAAGGTACCCCATGGGGTAATGAACGAAGTTTTCTCCATGTCTTTCGGCGCCATTTTGATCTGGTTATAGCCCGAGAATCCATCCATGAAGGAGAAAATTTTGAACTTTGATGTACTGTCAACCAGCATGTCAATGTGTGGTAAAGGAAAGTCGTCCTTTGGAATAGCCTTGTTTAGATCTCTGTAGTCGAAACACTTTCTGACCTTTCCATCCTTTTTGGGAACAGGTACGATGTTGGCTAACCATTGAGGATATTCAGATGTAGCGAGGAAACCCGCGTCGATCTATTTCCGTACCTCCTCTTTGATTTTGATGGCCATGTCCGGGTGAGTCCGTCTCAACCTTTGCTTTACCGGCGGACATTCCGATCTCAACGGTAAGTGATGTTCCACAATGCTGGTATCCAACCCTGGCATATCCCGATAGGACCAAGCGAACACATCAGGAAATTCTTTAAGAAGCTTTGTCAAACTCTCTTTGGCAGTTGGAGTGAGCAGTGCCCCAATCCTGATTTCTTTTCTCTCTTTTTCCGAACCCAAGTTTACCGTTTCCAACAGCTCTTTGTGAGGTTCAATGGACCTTTCCTCTTGTCTGAGTAATCGGGAGATCTCTTCTGGAATTTCGTCGTCAACTTCTTCTTCAGCCCCAAATACCGGGAACTCAAAGTCGGGAGAAGGCATTGGATCGTATGTTTCAACGGGGTGTAAAACAAGCAATCTGCATGACGTGATGATTTGTGTTTAGAAGAGATAGAGAAAATGCGAGTGTGTGTAGTGTATTTCTTTTACTGCTTGTTTTTATATTATTTGTTTTTTAGGATTACCATTTTCTGAGAAAAGCAAAAAGAGAAAACAGCAAATAATGCGGAAATTACAGAACGACGTTATTTTATTAATGAACAAGTCGAATCTTGAAACTACAGCCCTATAAAACAAAACTCTGTCGCTTTGGGCAAAGCGAAGAGGGAAATTTACAGAAAGCGAGCCCTATCAAAACATCCGTTTCACCTGGGCAGGGTGAAAGGTTTAAAGATGGCAATTACTTTGACTGATGGACGACCTTCGAAACCTCGACGGCAACCCATTGGAGGCAAAATCCTCGGTGAATCACAAAATCTGGCACCTTCCTTGATTTGTCTTCAGAAATAACGCTGATTTCTGGTGGAGCAGGATCATTGGAATCTGTCTCCCAGGCAGAGTTGTCGTAGGAGGATTCCTCTGTTGTATTTTGTAGAGCATTTGTGCTCTCAGCTGCATCTCCCCATCCAGTTGGCTGGATATCTTCGAGCCTGATATGAGAGCTTTCGGGAGCGGTGTACTTGACCATATAGTTAAACTTTCCACTTGGTTGTCCCATGGTGTCCCACACTTCTTTAGAACTGGAGGAGTCATCCCTTTCGATGACGTTGACCTCGGGAAAAGCATAGTTGATGAATTCTAGTCCTACAAATGTTGCGAATTCATCGTCATGTTGAGTAGCTTCTGAATGACCTGAGTGTTGATCCCATGACATGGTGGGGACACAGGTATTCTGTTTAATGATGCTCAGCTGAGTGTCATTATTCGACTGACTTTCTGGCCCCAAGTCTCTAGGGTAAGGTTGCCACATTGGCAGACCATCCATCGGGCCATAGTAGGTAGAGTCAAAATTATCTTTCATCAGAGTGTCTTCCTCTAATGAGTTTGGCGGAGCGCGGCATCCGTCCGGATCACAACCTCCATATATCATTTCGACGTCTGACCTGGGTATAAATCTCGGACTCTGTGTAGGATAGCAAAATGGAGTTTGTGTTTCGTCCTGCGACATATAACCGTCCTCGTTAAGATAGGACTTCTACTCCTCATCTGTGTCAAAGGGATCATCTTCATTGATAGCATGGACTACTTGAGTCACTGGTTGGAGGAAGCCTCCACTATGGAAGAAGTTCTGAATGGGATGAAGACTTTCATCGTTGACAGCAGTCTGGGTGCAGGTTGCAGAAAAACCAATACCCTTCTTTGTTTTATTATCAGTAGGAATGACAAGCTGTCCCCATCCTTTGGTATCGGTACTCTCGACCACTTTAATAGAAATATTTGTATGAGGAAATCGATGTTCCTCCTTCCGATTGATTGTCCTTGCTCACCGACAGAGCTTGGAACTGCGTTCCAATAACCTCCTCGGGTTCTACACAAGTAGATGATGATAAGTTACTCACGAGCAAGGCATGTTCTCCACAAACCGTGATGAGTTGATCTCCCTTGACGAACTTTAGCTTTTGGTGGAGGGTCGAGGTGACCGCCCCAGCCTGATGTATCCAAGGTCTTCCTAATAAACAACTGTACGTTGCCTCGATGTCCATGACCTGGAAAGTGACTTAGAAAGTGTGAGGACCAATAGTTATGGGAAGATCAACTTCGCCGATAACCACTTTTCTGGATCCGTAGAACGTTTTGACGACGACCTCGCTGATTCTCATCGGAGGGCCTTTAAGTGATAATTGCATCAAAGTGGACTTCGGCATAACATTCAGGGCTGACCCTGTGTCTACCAGTACGCTGGCTAAAGCATCGTCCTGGCAGTTGACTATGATATTGAGTGCCGTGTTATGACGGCGACCCTCTTCAGGTAATTCCTCATCACTAAATCCCAAGTTGTTGCAGGAAGTGATGTTAGAGACAATACTATCGAACTGTCTGATTGTTACATCCTGTTCCACAAAGCCTTGCTCCAAGACTTTCTGTAGAGCCTCCCTGTGGGCTTCTGAGCTGAGTAAAAGTGATAGCACTGAGATCTTTGAAGGAGTCTATAACACTTGATCAACAATGTTGAATTCACTCCTTTGGATGAGCTTCAGCATCTCATCTTTGTTCTTTGAAAGGTCGAGATCACTAGATTGACCGACTGGTGGATCGGGAACTTCTAATTGAGGTTCCTTTTCTTTACTAGGTTCTCCAATTCCTTGGTTGAAGATTTGACCGCTCCGTGTTACACGACTGGTGTATGCCATATTTACGACGGAGGGTAATGGAATTTCCTTTCCATTCTCAATTGTTGTTGCACCGTATTTGTAAGGGATCGCCTTAGCTGATTCATACGGTAGTGGTCCCAGTAGGTAGATGACTATGGGAACCTTCTGATTTTTCTAACCATCATAAGTAATCTCGATCTGTTCCCGGTTGGGAACTTTTGATTCGTCAAGCAGAGGGATGATAGTACAAACATCTCTAGTCCTCTGATGATCAGAGATTATGACAACGTCCTCAATTTGATCAGCGAGATAGTCCGGCGCCCAGTTGATGGGTCCGGAACCCGGATATGGACGAATCTCTCCACGATCCACCTGGCCCTGAAGAGCTGCTCTCACAATGTAGCATCCTTGGTTACTTTCTGAACAGACTCTGCAACAATCATAATTGTGTGGTGGCGCCTGGCCACGCCCACTTTGAATACAATGTAACCTCGCTAGGTTAGTCTCCACAGATCGGACATCCTGACTCTGACGTTGAGTAGGATTCCTGTTATTGATACTAATTTGTTGAGTATCTTCATCCATATAGATTAGCATCCACCAGTGATTTAACAAGTGTTGAAGTGCCTCCTGGACAAGGGTATAACCTCGATCATTTTTGCAACCCGCTTTATAGCTTTGGTAATCGTGTGATATTAAGAATCCGAGTCGGACCTGCTCAGCATGTAACTCTACCAGGTTGGTATTCATCACGCGAATATCAAAAATCTAAACCATGTTGATTTGATAGGGGTTCCTATCATAGTAGTCTTGGATCCATCCAAGATCCATCTGACGCCGGAGGGCCTCTTGTATGAAAGAGCATCCCTGTTTGTTTACCGAGCAAGTCAGACAGGAACTGTAATCGTGCCGCGGCAGATTATGATACTAGCTTTGCCTTGAGTGCATCGCCACTAAGTTGACATTCATTGCACGGATGTCGTGGTTCTGAATGATATTAGAATTCGTATAGATCATGTTAACTCCACGAACTCGGTGCACTTGGATCCATCCGAGATCCATCTGTTCCTGTAGGGCTGATTGCACTACCGAACATCCTTGATTACTTTTAGAGCAGATATCACACTGGTGATAATTATGAAGTGGCACATGGCCATATCCACTCTGTCTACAATGCATCTTGACCAGATTGGTTTTCAACAAGAGTACATGGTGAATTTGATAGACATTGTTAGATTATTTCTCAATCAGGTTGACTGTAGCTTTCTCGTGTTGAGGCAGCGGGTTCGTGAGAACATTAGGATTCGTATCTTTGAAAGATAAGAGCCCCTCCTAACAAGCTTTTGCACGTCGGATTTGAAATTGAGACAAATCTCTATGTTATGCCCCGATCCTCCTTAATGATAAAGGCATGTCTGATCCGCTTTAAACCAAAAAGGCGGATTTTCCAGTACTGTAAGAGGAGACTTAGTCTGGATGTGCCCCTTATCCAGTAGTAACGGAAATAGTTATGCGTATGATACGGGTATAGGATCAAATCCTTGTGGCCGCGTTGTACGGTTGTTGTTGTATGGAGGACGAGCCTGCTGAAGAGTGTCATAAGCCAAATTTTGACCACTTAGATTCCCATCATTGTGCAAATCATCATCACAATATGGATGGATCTTTATGCCTCATCAATCTCCTCAAGGGTTGTTAAGCATCCACTACAATCAGAATTAGGGTTTCAAGCCCTCTCTGAGCCTTAGACAAAGGATCAATCAAGGAATGACTTGATCTTCAACTTGTCTAAGCCTCTCAAGAATCTACAATGGATCAAGAGGACTCCCACTTCAAGGATTAAGCACAAGGATGCTCCCTTCTAGGTGGATCAAGCTTCAAGATCGACAGTGTCACCAAATTAGGGTTTTGGTCGACCAGGGCCTCCAGGTGGAAATTTTTCTCTGGGCACAAGCCAATGATCCAAAACATAACCTAATATACTCCATGGAGCCTCATGAACCCAAGCATCAAGTCAATTTGACCTCGGGGGATGCATACATCAAAAATCAGGAATTAGGGTTTCTTGACCTAATTCACCCCTAAGTTGACTTTTGGGACAAATCCTGAGCCAAGACCTCAAGAGAGGGTTTGAGGGTCTCTAATATACCATATTGATCCATTTGGAACAATGGATTGATCCAAGAAGCTTGAGCAACAAGTTTCAATTTCATCTGAACCACAGTTAGGGTTTTGCGAGAAAAGTCAACTGTAACTTTGACTTTTGACCAGGACATGCTCCCAAACCCTAAGACATGATTCAATATACCCTATGACACCCATGGAACATGTCCATCAAGTTTGATTTAGGTCAAATACATGATTTCCTGAAGAATTGCACAATTTAGAATTCATCTGATAAAAAGTCAATTGTGCTCAAAAGTCAACTTTGACTTTTTGAGATTTTTCACTAAAATGGATTTTTAACCCTAAAATGACGTTAATGTATGATTGGAATCATCATTCATCAAGAAAAATCAAGAAAAGTGGGATAACTTGTAAAAGGGGTAACCATAAAACTTAGAAATTTTTCTAAGTTATGGAAAAAGTACCATTAATGCACCAACTTTGGATGACCGTAACTCCTAAACCACAAGGCCATTGTGCCCCATTCAAAGCTTGATTTGAAGATCTCATTACCCTCTACAAAAACTTCATACTGACCTATGTCCAAATTCCTCATGGATTTTGAGTTATGGAGTGATCAAAATCAAGAAATCACACTTTGTTCCAACACTTGGTGAAAATTTCACTAAGTCAGATTTGACCTTACTTTTTGCCAAATGTAGGGGGATTTTTCACTTGGATTCAAAAGAGATCAAAACCAAACATGTTCAAACAGTTGTTGTATCATGTAAGGGCTTTCCAAAATGGTCAAGAACATTACCAAATTCAACTTACACCATGAGATATGACATTGGTAAGTTGCCTTGTTGAAATCTGTCAAGGCAAGGCAGATTTTGCATTTTGGCTCGATTTTCCAAAATCAGCCAAATTCAAATGCTCCTATCCACTTGGACACATCTGAGGATTGATTCTAAAGGGGACAATCACTGAGCCAAGCCTCCAAAGTCCATGGAACAAGAAATAGCATGTTGAACCTAGAATGGCCAAAATAGGGACAAGACTCCAAATTTGGATTGAAGAATTCAATGGAAGCATCAAGGTGGCATGGACTGAGCCATTCTCATCTGAAATCAGTCAAGACTTATCCAAGACCAAGGGGACCAAAGCTCTGTGCCCTAACCTCTAGTCAATGGCTAGAGGAGACTTGCATTTCCATTGGCCAACATTGAACAAACACCTGCTGCAGTTGCCATTCACTATTGATCCCAAAACAAACTTGCTCTACTATAAATAGAGCTCAATTGTGTTCAGTTTAAGTACACCAAAGGCCTACAACCCTTGCCTTTCTCAAAATCTCTTTCTCTTGGCAAAAATGCCTTTCTTAGCAAGGTAACTATCGGGTTTTGAGTTTGAGAGCTTTTCCAACCAAACCAATCACCCACACACCTCATATACATCACATATGAGCTGATCAAACACTTAAACAAAAACTGGAACATTTATTTCTCAGAATCACCAGCCAATTGCTCAAGGTTTTAACCAAGGTGCAGTTGAGATGCCATGAAGTGATCCAGCCAATTTCCATCAAGTCCAAGCATTCAAACACACTCTATAGCACCTAGGGAAGCTGTTCAGATCACCACAACACAACTGTAACACCTCCTACAGAAATCACGATCACCAGCTGCAAGTGGTAAGCATGAGCTCTTCTAACTCTATGATCCACACAATTTTTGCTGCACAATAATTTGGCCATATGTTCATAATCATGCATGGAATGTTTTCCCTCAATTAATTGCATTGTTTGAATCGTGTATCAAAAATCCTAGCCTTCATGCAGAAATTAGGGTTCTTGAGGTTTCTTTGTGATTTCATGTTTTATGTTTAATTTAAATGAAATTAAGTGTTATAGACATGATCGTGAGGTTGAAACGAGTTGATTGGTATGTGGATTGCATGATATGATTACGTATTCAGTGAGATTGGATGGAAAACGCAAATCAGCCAAACCCAGAAAACACGCGTGTTCTTGCTTGTGTTCTTGGCGCCATTTTCAGAAATTCAAATATTTGAATTTTGTGATTTTGTTTAATTGATTCAAAAATTAATTTCTCTCTGAGTTTTAATGATTTTGAGTTGATTCTTTTTTTAATAATTCACAAAAATATTGAAATATTTGATTTTCCCAAAAAATCCCAAAAATATTATTTATTTTATATAATTGATATTTTTGCAAAGAATTAATGTTTTAATTGTTTCTAACATTTGAAATATTTTTTCCACATTGATTTTGCAACTTTTAATGCTTTCTAATTATTTTGTATGTGAATACTTAATTTTTGAAGCATTAATCCAAAGTCACAATTTGTTTTCCATATGTTAAACAATTTTGACCATTTTTATTGAAGTTTTTATTCAATTAAAACATATTTTGGAAATAAGTTAGGGTTTTTGATTAATTCAACCCTCACAAATCATTTTCAAACTTTTTGGGCCTCTTGAGAGAGTGTAAGACCCACCCCCCTTGTACAAAAACTTTTTGGGCCTCACCTATTGTATAAGTCCCTCTGTACAAGTAAACGGTACGACCGTCGTCCGTTTAAAACCCTGGGCCTCTCCTCGAGCTATAAGACCCATTCAAAACTTTTTAGGCCTCTAATAGAGTGTAAGACCCAATCCCCTTTTAACCAAAACTTTTTGGGCCTCACATATTGTATAAGTCCCTTTGCGTTAAAAGAAAACCTCGGCGTGATCGCCATTTTAAACGAAAAATCATCTGGGCCTACCCTCATGTTATATGCCCCACTCTTTTCCTTTAAAACTTTTTGGGCCTCTTGAGAGAGTGTAAGACCCATCCCTTTGTACAGAAAACCTTTTTGGGCCACAGTCACTTGTATAAGTCCCTCTGTACAAATTCAACAGTAAAACATTGGGCCTCTCCTTGAGCTGTAAGCCCCAAATCTTTCTTTTTCAAATCACTTTCTCCTTTGATTTTGAATATACTGTTGTTTTCAATCTTTCTTTGTTGAACAACTAACCAAACAGCATGGAAGCTCTACAACGGAGTAAGTGTTAATACGCTTTCATTTACCGCTTTCCTATACATATAACTGTATTGTGGGGCTGTTTCACTGTAAGTCTTCTTTCATAAACTCATATCAACTGTGTAATAATAGTATATATATTTAGAGTTTCCCCGGCAACTACGTCTAGAACTAGGAAAAGCCGTTTCATTTATTCGTAGAAATAGACAGCTAGATCCCCAATAGGATCACCAGATACAGTCTTCTCTTCAGCTGTCCTCATTAGGAATTGTCAAGAAACTCTACTCCCAAAGATGAAAGTATTCTCCGTGAATGGCATCTTTGAGTTTCTTCCAAATTCTCGAACTTTCCTGACTTGATCTATTCCTTGTGAATAGCTTGCCTTGAATTTCTTGGGGTTTGGGGACCCACGGGCTTCTTAAAAGCATCGGCCTCCTCTTGGGCATTGTTCAAGGACCCGCAGGCTTCTTAAAAGTAACCCCGCCTTCTCTTGGGTTTAGTACAAGGACCCGTCGGCTTCTTAGAAGTATTCACAGCCTCCTCTTAGGGTTTGTATAATGATCTCTTCCTCCGGGAATGATAGCCTCCTATTGGGCTTAGTACAAGGACCCCTCGGCTTCTTAAAAGTTTCCAGCCTCCTCTTGGGCTTCGTAAAAATTGTCCCGACGACCTCCTAGAGGTATAGGAACTGAAATTAGTCATCTTCACAAAACGGTCCTTTCATAGAGTCTACTACTGTTTCTTTAAGCATAGTACAAAAGATGAAACTCTAGACTTTGACAGTCTAATTTCCTTGAGTCTCAAAGACATTCTCAAGTGACCCCTTTCGTTAAATAGGAAGAAACTTGTAGACTTGGACAGTCTCGATACCCTCCGAATTTCCCCGTTTCCTTAGAGAACAGGGAACGATCCCGATCCTCAGATCAAACGCATGAGTACAGTGTTGCTCATATAAGAACTGGTTTTCTTTTAAAATCAGTATATTGGACCTGTCACTCAACTAAAACAGTCACCAGCATGATAGCCTCCTCTTGGGCTTTGTACAAATGATTCTCCCCAGCAGAGCAAACCTTTCAGCCTCCATCTCGGGCTTCGTACGATATACAAAAGACTCCCTCGTTGAGTCAAACAACTTTTAGCCTCTCTCTCAGGCTTTGTATGAGACACATAAGAGACTCTCTCGAGTCAAGCAAATTTCAGCCTCCATCTCGGGCTTCATACGAGATACAAATTCCCTTAAGTAGAGTCAAACTCTTTTACAGCCTCCATCTCGGGCTTCGTACGAGATAGAAAAACACTCTCTTGTTGAGTATAAAAGATCCTCTTGTTGGATCAACCCCCCTTTTAGCCTCTCTCCCGGGCTTCGTACGAGACACACATAAAAAAAACTCCCTCTTGTTGGACCAATAGCCTCCTCTTAGGCTTTGTATAACGAAATCCCTAGCTAAGTCAATCAACCTTTTAGCATCAAATATGTGCCTCGTTCACAGTACACAAACATCAACAACTCCTTCACTTTCATTTAATCGCTGTAAGCGGCAAGCCTCTGGATCATCTATATCCATGCCACTGTCCCTCTTTTAGCATGACAAATTCCTAAGGAAAGATGGCATTGCTCTACACTGAGTTAAAGTCTCCTCCTTCAGGTTAAAACCCCTTCTTAGGAAATTATGGCATTGCTAGGATTCGCATATTCCAGTTAAAGTAATTCTCCTTTACCCCTCTTTAGAGATGACAAACTCTCTCTAAGGTCAACAACCTTCAGCTTCACATCTTGGGCTTTGAACAAGATACAAACAACCTTCAGCTTCACATCTTAGGCTTTGAACAAGATACAAACAACCTTTCGCTTCACGTCTTGGGCTTTGAACAAGACATCAAAACCCCATTTCCTCCCATAGAATAGGAGGAACTACGAACGCTCTGATTTCCCTGTTTCGGTAAACGGGAATACGTAGGCATAAGATCAAAAGAAAAGATCTTAGCGAGCACACTAAACAAAAACCCAAAATCCCATACTTTTACACATCAATCAAAAACGTCCGTCCTAACATCTCAAAACACCCCTTTGAATAAAATAACCTGAGACAATCCCCGAATCTTTGTGGCATCTGTAAGCCAACAGTTTTGACTGTTTAACCTCAGTATGCAAGCATGGTTAGTTGGAGACATCTATTTCCCTGCCTTCACCTGCTTTAATAGGATAAAAAATGAATCGAGCTGTAGTACTAGAGCGATTGTACCTCGCAACCACGTCCAAAAATCACTCGCTACAGAAAAAATGGCGACTCTGCTGGGGAGTCATAGAAATCGTTGTTTGTTCATTCTTGTCTCCTAGGTAGAAACCTTCAAAGGAAATTTCACTGAGATAAGACTTTTTTTTAGGATCTTATGTCAAAATCTTTACTTTGGAAAGAAACCACAGAATGGTGACTCCGCCGGGAAACCATTTCTGTCAGGAACATAGGTTTCATAGCTTTAAAAGTCTAGGACATTAGGACAAATATATATACTGCTTTTCCTAATTGCTATACGTGTTTATTTTTCTGCTAATGGGAATGCGTGTGATGCCGCATGTGGAAAGATTGAGTATACACCTAGGAAAACCCCTTTAGTGGCGCAGAGACTATCGGAAATAGTCGTCATGCGATGCCACCCTCTTCTGAGGACTCTTTAAAAAACATCACCTAGCACGGTTCCCGGCCCGCTGGTGTTTTCTTGACAAGAGTTGATGATGAAGAGAGACAGGTACAAAAATCATTAGTAAACCTTTGGGATGGGTAGAGCCTTGACTTCATGATAACGACCCTTTGACCCCATTTTTTTCTATGTTTTTGTGTGCTGCATTCATGCATTCATTTAAAAAACATTAAAACATTCAAAAAATTTTCTCTTCTAGTCTCTCTGTTTCTTCAAATTAAACTAAGACTGTGATTGCAAATATCAGAGAAAAGGATTACGCTAATGGATTTCGGTAGAAGGAGAACTCATAAGTATACCTTCAAGGCTCCAAAACTAGAGGATCTGAGAGGTCTGGCGAGAATGATCACAAACCAAGAGGCCTTCAGAGCCAAGTACGGAGGTCTGCTACCTCTGCTAAGAGTCCATGTGATTGAGGGAATCATGGATGCGCTCGTTCAGTTTTACGATCCGGTTTATCACTGTTTCACATTCCCGGATTACCAGCTAGCACCAACGCTGGAGGAGTACTCTCATCTGATCGATCTACACATTACTGATCAAGCTCCATTTTCTAGACTGGAAGAAATTCCAAAGGATCAGACCATTGCAAGAGCAATTCATGTGGACGAGTCAGAAGTCAAGACTCACATGACTACCAAGGGTGGCATCCAAGGTTTGCCAGCCCAGTTCTTAACAAAGAAAGCTCTGTACTTTTCTAGTATAGGGAACGGGACTGCTTTTGAAAGCATCTTTGTTTTACTCACCTATGGATTATTTCTGTTGCCCAACATTAATAACTTCGTCGATATCAACGCCATCAAGATTTTTCTCATCGGAAACCCTGTGCCGACTTTGCTTGCAGATGCGTATCATTCTGTACACTTAGGAAATTTGTACAGCGGAGGGGATATCAGATGTTGTGTACCTTTGCTTTACAAATGGTTTATCTCCCATTTGCCTAAGTCTGCGGCTTTTTGGGATCATAAGAGTGCCTTACGCTGGTCGCAGAAAATCATGTCTCTCACCAACTCTGACATTGATTGGTGTAATATGATTTATGATGGAATGAGGATCATCGATTGTTGTGGAAACTTCCCCAACGTACCCCTCATAGGAACTAAAGAAGGAATCAACTATCATCCGATATTGGTTCGTCGTCAGTATGGATACCCGATGAGGCATGTCTCGCGCAATGCTCATCTGGAAGGTATTTTCTTCAAAGAAGGAGAAAATGACAGAGCACTAAAGATTGAAATAGTGCACGCTTGGAAGCATGTTCATAAGAAAGGATGGGAGTCTCTAGGAAAACCGGATTGTGTCTCGGTAGAGCCTTATCTCCACTGGGTACAAACTAGAGCTCTCAAGCTAAAGATGCCTTATCCTCGTTACGGAATTCTTCCGCCGAGGGAATCTGTCATGTACTTCATGACTGAAACGGAAAAGCTCCAGGTTACTCTCAACAAAGTTCAACAGGAGAGGAGGTCTTGGAAGAACAAGTACCGTACCCTCAATGTAGAGTGTACCCAAATACAGCAATTACTGAGAGAGAAAGATGCTCTGATCGAGATTTTAGAGCAACATGCTGTGGATAATCAGGATGACCAAAGGAATTTGCTCGCTCCTTTCATCTGGCAAAGGAATGACAACCCGACAATGGCCCAAGAGCCCCGGTCAAAGAAAAGGAAGAATCAGCACCCGAGTTCTCTCGGGACCCATTAGATTAGGTTTCTGTTTCCGCACCTTGTAATCTACTGTATTTCCATTTCTGTAATCCTTTGAATTTCAATAAAAAGGGGTTCCCCCACTGTTTGATATTTGCAATCTAATTATCGAAGTTTATTTTGATTAAACCTAAAAACAATTAATATAATCATTGCATTCATCATTCTCACATCGCGTATTCTTGTTACCTGCGAATCTCACGTTTGTGTTTCGATTCTAGAGTCAAACTGTCTCATTCGTACAATACTCGGGCCAGTCGTCAGAAAAAGATGGATGATCTTAAGGAAGAAAACAGAGAGTTGAAAGAAGAGATCGACGCTCTGAGAGAGGATATGAGAAAGCTTCGTAACGACATGCAAGCCATGGCAGAAGCTCAGCTACAAAGAAATGTGATCTCAGAGATCACCTCAGCGCCCATAGTGGAGAAGTTTGATCCTAGGTATCAAATGCCGAAAGATCGTCCCTGGGGCATGCCTGCTAACTATATCCTGGAAGGATATGTTCCGCAAATCATTGAAGATCAGGGAACTTCTGCAGGAGCCGCTGGTCCTGAAGGTTACAAACTTCGGGAAAGCGAAGATGCCAGAGGCATATTAAAGACTCCTTAAGGTTACAAACTTCGGGAAGCGCCAAGATTCACTGCCGTAGTTACGGTACCACCTCCTGTGGTGCACACTGTCCCGAAAGGACACATTTCCACAGATACCTTCTGATAAAAAGGAAACTATGTTCGACCGAATGGATGAATTCCAAGAACAGTTCTTGGAAATGCAGAAGGAACTGTAAGCCATTCACGGTCAGGATCTTTTTGGAAAGGACGCCGCAGACCTTTGTCTGGTCCCCAATGTGAAAGTCCCGCACAAATTCCAAGTGCCCGACTTTGAAAAATACAAGGGTAACTCTTGCCCTCAAAGTCACTTGACAATGTACGCTCGGCGAATGTCAGCTCAGACGGAAAATCAGGACCTGCTGATTCACTACTTTCAGGATAGTTTAACCGATGCCGCCTTAAAATGGTACATGGGTTTAAACCGTGCCTCGATCAGCACATTCAGAGATCTTGGCAAAGCCTTCGTTCAACATTATAAATACAATTGGGACATGGCACCCGACAGAGATCAACTCAGATCGATGACACAAAAGGACAAGGAAATCTTTAAGGAATACGCTCAGAGATGGCGTGAAATTGCCGCTCAGATTTGTCCACCTCTTGAGGAAAAAGAGATGACAAAGATCTTCTTAAAGACCTTAAGCTCATTTTACTACGACAGAATGGTCGCCAGTGCACCCAGTGACTTCACTGAGATGGTGGGTATGGGAGTTCGTCTTGAGGAAGCCGTCCGAGAAGGACGTTTGGCAAAAGACGCTGGACCATCAAGTAGTACAAAACGATACAGTAGTGCTCTCCCTAAGAAAAAAGAGAAGGATATTGGGAATATCTCTCTCAGAAAGCAAAGGTGACGTTATCAAATAGTAGCAGCGGTAACTCCTGCTATCAACTCCGTGCCTATTCCTACGTATCAACCTCAGGTTGCGCAGAGCCAACCTAATCAGCAAAGGACTCAACCACCTCTTCAGCAGGCTCGTCCTCCATACAACAACAACCGTACAACGTGGCCATAGGGATTTGATCCAATACCCGTATCGTACGCTGAACTATTTCCGTTACTACTCGCTAAGGGGCACATTCAGACTAAGTCTCCTCTTACAGTACCGGAAAATCTGCCTTTTTGGTTTAAAGCGGATCAGACATGCCATTATCATCAAGGAGGATCGGGGCATAACATAGAGAATTGTCTCAATTTCAAATCCGACGTGCAAAAGCTTGTTAGGAGCGGGCTCTTATCTTTCAAAGATATGAATCCTAATGTTCTCACGAACCCGCTGCCTCAACACGAGAAAGCTACGGTAAACCTGATTGAGAAGGAATCTAACAACGTCTATCAAATTCACGATGTACTCTTGTTGAGGACCAATCTGGTCAAGATGCATTATAGACAGAGTGGATATAGCCATGTGCCACCTCATAATTATCACCAGTGTGATATCTGCTCTAAAAGTAATCAAGGATGTTCGGTAGTGCAATCAGCCCTATAGGAACAAATGGATCTCGGATGGATCCAAGAGCACCGAGTTCGTGAAGTTAACATGGTCTACACGAATTCCAACATCATTCAAAACCACGACATCCATGCGATGAATGTCAACTTGGTGGAAATGCACTCAAGGCAAAGCCAGTATCATAATCTGTCACGGCACGATTACAGTTCCTGTCTGACTTGCTCGGTAAACAAACAGGGATGCTCTTTCATACAAGAGGCCCTCCAGCGTCAGATGGATCTTGGATGGATCCAAGACTACCATGATAGGAACCCTTATCAGATCAACATGGTTCATATTTTTGATATTCGCGTGATTAATACCAACCTGGTAGAGTTACATGCTGAGCAGGTCCGACTCGGATTCTTAATATCACATGATTACCAAAGTTGTAAAGCGGGTTGCGAAAATGATCGAGGTTGTACCCTTGTCCAGGAGGAACTTCAGCACTTGTTAAATCACTGGTGGATGCCAATCTATATGGATGAAGATACTCAGCAAATTAGTATCAATAACAGGAATCCTACTCGGTGTCAGAGTCAGGATGTCCGATCGGTGGAGACTAACCTAGTGAGGTTGCATTGTATTCAAAGTGGGCGTGGCCAGGTGCCACCACATAATTATGACCGTTGTAGAGTCTGTTCGGAAAGTAACCAAGGATGCTACCTTGTGAGAGCAGCTCTTCAGGGTCAGGTGGATCGTGGAGAGATTCGTCCATATCCGGGTTCCAGACCTATCAACCGGGCGCTGGACTATCTCGCCGATCAAATTGAGGACGTCGTCGTCATCTCTAATCATCAGAGGACTAGAGATGTTTGTTCCATCATCCCTCTGCTTGACGAATCAAAAGTTCCCAACCGGGAACGGGTCGAGATTACGTATGATGGTCAGAAAAATTAGAAGGTTCCCATAGTCATCTATCTACCGGGACCATTACCGTATGAATCAGATAAGGCTATCCCTTACAAACACGGTGCAACAATAATCAAAAATGGAAAGGAAATTCCATTACCCTCCGTCTTGAATATTGCAGACATCAGTCGTGTAACATGGAGCGGTCGAATCTTCAACCGAGGAGTTGGAGAACCTAACAAAGAAAATGAACCTCAGGCAGAAGTTCCCAATCCACCAGTCGGTCAATCTAGTGATCCCGACCTTTCAAAGAACAAAGATGAGATGCTGAAGCTCATCCAAAGGAGTGAATACAACATTGTTGATCAACTGTTACAGACTCCTTCAAAGATCTTGGTATTATCACTGTTACTCAGTTCAGAAGCCCACAGGGAGGCTCTACAGAAAGTCTTAGAGCAAGCCTTTGTGGAACAGGATGTAACAATCAGACAGTTCGATAGTATTGTCTCTAACATCACTTCCTGCGATAATTTGGGATTTAGTGATGAGGAATTACCTGAAGAGGGTCGCCGTCATAACATGGCGCTCAATATCACAGTCAACTGCCAGGACGATGCTTTTTCCAGCGTACTGGTAAACATAGGGTCAGCCCTGAATGTTATGCCGAAGTCCACTTTGATGCAATTATCATTCAAAGGCCCTCCGATGAGAATCAGCGAGGTCGTCGTCAAAGCGTTCGATGGATCCAGGAAAGCGGTTATCGGCGAAGTCGATCTTCCCATAACTATTGGTCCTCACACTTTCCAAGTCACTTTCTAGGTCATGGACATCCGGGCAACGTACAGTTGTTTATTAGGAAGACCTTGGATACATCAGGCTGGAGCGGTCACTTCGACTCTCCACCAAAAGCTAAAGTTCGTCAAGGGCGATCAACTCATCACAGTCTGTGGAGAACAAGCCTTGCTACTGAGTAACTTATCATCATCTACTTGTGTAGAACCCGAGGAGGTTATTGGAACACAGTTCCAGGCTCTGTCGATGAGCAAGGACAACCAATCTGAAGGAGGAACTTCGATTTCCTCATACAAAGATGCTATTAAAGCGGTCAAGAGTACCGATACCACAGGATGGGGACAACTTGTCATTCCTATTGACAATAAAACAAAGAAGGGTCTTGGTTTTTCTGCAACCTGCACCCAGACAGTTGTCAACGATGAAAGTCTTCATCCCATTCAGAACTTCTTCCATAGTGGAGGCTTCCTCCAACCAGTGACTCAAGCAGTCCATGCTATCAATGAAGAGGATCCCTTTATCACAGATGAGGAATGGAAGTCCTATCTTAACGAGGACGGTTATATGTCGCAGGACGAAACGCAAACTCCTTTTTGCTATCCTGCTCAAAGTCCGAGATTTATACCCAGGTCAGACGTCGAAATGATATACGGAGGTTGTGATCTGGAAGGATGCCGCGCTCCGCCAAATTCATTAGAGGAAGACACTCCGATGAAGGACAATTTTGACTCCGCCTACTATGGCCCGATGGATGGTCTGCCAATGTGGCAACCTTACCTAGGAGACTTGGGGCCAGAAAGTCAGCCGAACAATGAAAATCAGCTGAGCATCATTGAACAGAATACCTGTGTCCCCACCATGTCATGGGATCAACACCCAGGTCATTCAAAAACTACTCAACATGACGATGAATTCGCAACGTTTGCAGGACTTGAATTCATCAACTATGCTTTTCCCGAGGTCAACGTCATCGAGAGGGATGACCCCTCCAGTTCCAAAGAAGTGTGGGACACCTTGGGGCAACCAAGTGGAAATTTTGACTATATGGTTAAGTACACCGCTCCCGAAAGCTCTCGTATCAGGCTCGATGATATCCAGCCAACTGGATGGGGAGATACAGCTGAAAGCACAAATGCTATGCAAAATGAAACAGAGGAATCCTCCTACGACAACTCTGCCTGGGAGACAGATTCCATTGATCTTGCTCCACCAGAAATCAGCGTTATTTCTGAAGACAAAACAAGGAAGGTGCCAGACTTTGTGATTCACTGAGGAGTTCGCCGTCAATGGGTTGTCGTCGAGGTTCCGAAGGTCGTTCATCAGTCAAAGTAATTGCCATCTTTAAACCTTTCACCCTGCCCAGGTGAAACGGATGTTTTGATAGGGCTCGCTTTCTGTAAATTTTCCCTCTTTGCTTCGCCCAAAGCGACAGAGTTTTGTTTTATAGGGCTGTAGTTTCAAGATTCGACTTGTGCATTAATAAAATAACGTCGTTCTGTAATTTCCGCATTTATTATTGTTTTCTCTTTTTGCTTTTTCTCAGAAAATGGTAATCCTAAAAAACAAATCAATAAAAAAAAGCAGTAAAAGAAATACACTGCACACACTTTCATTTTCTCTATATCTTCTAAACACAAATCATCACGTCATGCAGATTGCTTGTTTTAAACCCCGTTGAAACATACGATCCGATGCCTTCTCCCGACTTTGAGTTCCCGGTATTTGGGGCTGAAGAAGAAGTTAACGACGAAATTCCAGAAGAGATCTCCCGATTACTCAGACAAGAGGAAAGGTCCATTGAACCTCACAAAGAGCCGTTGGAAACGGTAAAATTGGGTTCAGAAAAAGAAAGAAAAGAAATCAGGATTGGGGCACTACTCAGTCCAGCTGCCAAAGAGAGTTTGACAAAGCTTCTCAAAGAATTCCCCGATGTATTCGCTTGGTCCTATCAGGATATGCCAGGGTTGGATACCAGCATCGTGGAACATCACTTACCGTTGAGATCGGAATGTCCGCCAGTAAAGCAAAGGTTGAGACGGACTCACCCGGACATGGCCATCAAAATCAAAGAGGAAGTACGAAAACAGATTGACGCGGGTTTCCTCGCTACATTTGAATATCCTCAATGGTTAGCCAACATCGTACCTGTTCCCAAAAAGGACTGAAAAGTCAGAATGTGTGTCGACTACAGGGATCTGAACAAGGCTAGTCCAAAGGATGACTTTCCTTTGCCACACATTGATAAGCTGGTTGACAGTACATCAAAGTTCAAAATTTTCTCCTTCATGGATGGATTCTCGGGCTATAATCAAATCAAAATGGCGCCGAAAGACATGGAGAAAACTTCGTTCATTACCCCATGGGGTACCTTTTGTTACAAGGTAATGCCGTTCGGCTTGAAGAACGCCAGGGCAACCTATCAAAGGGCCATGACTACTCTGTTTCATGACATGATACACAAAGAAATCGAGGTATATGTCGATGATATGATTGCAAAATATAGAACAAAAGAGGAGCATGTGACCCATCTGTCAAAACTATTCGAGCGGTTGAGAAAGTACAAACTCCGCTTGAATCCCAACAAGTGCACCTTTGGAGTCCGTTCAGGGAAACTCTTAGGGTTCATCGTCAGCCAGAAAGGAATTGAAGTTGATCCTGACAAGGTCAAGGCCATTCGAGAAATGCCTTCTCCGAGAACTGAAAAACAAGTCAGAGGATTCCTGGGACGTTTGAACTACATCTCCAGATTCATATTCCTTATGACCGCCACATGTGCGCCGATTTTCAGATTATTGAAAAAGAACCAGGACTGCATTTGGTTAGAAGACTGCCAAATTGCCTTTGACAGTATTAAGGAATATATGTTGAATCCGCCGATTCTATCACCTCCAGTGGAAGGAAAACCACTAATCATTTACCTCACAGTCCTAGAGGACTCAATGGGATGTGTACTTGGCCAACAAGACGAAACCAAACGGAAAGAGTCTGCCATTTACTATCTGAGCAAGAAATTCACCGATTGTGAAACTCGGTACACGATGCTCGAGAAAACTTGTTGCGCTTTGGCTTGGGTAGCCAAACGTCTTCGTCAGTACATGATTCGCCACACCACTTGGTTGGTCTCCGAGATGGATCCAATCAAGTATGTCTTTGAAAAGCCTGCTCTCACGGGAAGGATTTCCCGTTGGCAGATGCTACTATCAGAATATGACATAGAGTACCACGCTCAGAAAGCCGTTAAAGGAAGTATTTTAGCCGATCATTTGGCTCATCAACCGATTAACGATCAAGAATCAATCGGGTTTGACTTCCCAGACGAAGATGTCATGTATCTAAAAATGAAAGATTGCGATGAACCGCTACCCTGTGAAGGGCCAGAACCAGGTTCCCAGTGGGGACTTATCTTTGACGGAGCAGTTAATCATTACGGAATTGGAATTGGGGCAATCATTGTTACCCCTCAGGGTACCCACATTCCTTTCACTGCCAGACTTATGTTCAAATGTACGAACAACGAGGCCGAATACGAAGCTTGTATTATGGGTCTCGAAGAAGCGATTGATTTAAGGATCAAGAACTTGGACGTATACGGCGATTCAGCCTTGGTTATCAATCAGATCACAGGAGATTGGAACACATACCAATCAGGATTGATTCCTTACAAAGACTATGCAAGAAGGTTGTTGCCTTTCTTCGACAGAGTTGAGTTTCATCACATCCCTCATGGTGAGAATCACATGGCTGATGCATTAGCCACTCTCTCCTCCGTGATTAGCGTAGGTCGATGGAATGACCTACCTAAGATTGACATTATGCGCCTTGAACGGCCCGCCTACATCTTCGCGATTGAAGCAGTCATAGACGACAAACCTTGGAATCACGATATCAAATGCTTCCTTCAGAAACAAGATTACCCACCTGGGGCATCCAGGAAAGACAGAAAGATCCTCAGAAGACTGGCTGGAAGCTTCTTCCTGAGCGGTGATACACTCTATAAGAGGAATTTTGACATGGTCTTGCTCCGATGCGTCGACAGACCAGAAGTAGACATGCTGATAAAAGAAATTCATGAAGGATCCTTTGACACTCATGCTAACGGAGATACAATGGCGAGAAAAATTCTCAGAGCAGGGTACTATTGGTTAACCATGGAATCCAACTGCTACAAGTACATGAGAAGGTGTCACAAGTGTCAGATATACTCCGACAAAATCCATGTACCGCCATCGCATCTCAAAGTTCTCTCTTCCCCGTGGCCTTTTTCCATATGGGGAATAGACATAATTGGCTTGATTGAACCTAAGGCTTCAAACGGACATCGGTTCATTCTGGTCGCCATTGATTACTTCACCAAGTGGGTCGAAGCAGTGTCGTACGCTAATGTTACCCGACAAGTGGTGGTCCGATTTATCAAAAACAATCTCATCTGCCGTTATGGTGTTCCAAGCCAGATCATTACTGATAATGGATCTAACTTGAACAACAAGATGATGAAGGAGTTGTGCGCAGAGTTCAAGATCGAACACCATAACTCATCTCCCTACCGACCCAAGATGAACGGAGCGGTAGAAGCGACTAACAAGAACATCAAGAAGATCGTTCAAAAGATGGTTGTATCCTACAAAGATTGGCACGAGATGCTACCCTTTGCTCTTCACGGTTATCATACATCTGTCCGCACTTCAACAGGGGCTACCCCTTTCTCTCTAGTGTATGGCATGGAAGCAGTGCTCCCCATAGAAGTAGAGATCCCATCAATCCGGGTATTGATGGAAGCCAAGCTCACCGAAGCTGAATGGTATCAAAGTCGACACGACGAACTCAATCTGATCGAAGAGAAACGAATCATGGCACTATGCCACGGTCAGTTGTATCAGCAAAGAATGAAGAGGGCGTTTGACAAAAAGGTTAAACCTCGCATCTTCAGGAAAGGAGACCTCGTGCTCAAGAAGATACAATCTTTTCTCACTGATTCTCGGGGCAAATGGACTCCGAATTATGATGGCCCCTACATGGTCACGAAAGCTTTCTCAGGCGGCGCCTTGAGACTTGCAACCATGGACGGAGAGGAATTTTCCTACCCCACAAATGTTGATGTAGTCAAGAAATACTTCGCCTAAACTAAAAAAAAACGTCTCGGTGGATTGAAAACCCGAAAGGGCGGTCCAGGAAAAAGTTAGAGACATGAAAAAAAAAACATCCCGGTGGATTGGAAACATCAAAGTACAATCCAGGCAAAAGTTAGGGATAATGGCAAGTAACTATGTTCGACAGAGGCAAGTCCCTTAGCAGCAGTTACATCATCCATTGGAGGAAAACTCCAGTCAAGGTCATTTTCGACAGAAGCTCAGGATGTCCGGAATTCAAAGTTGGTAGAAGGATAATGGTTGTTATGTTTCAACGTAGCCCTTTTCCCTGTAAATTACCATTTTCTGAACTTTGTATATACTCTTTGGAATCACGCGTTTGGCTGATCTCCATCCCATCAATAAAATTTGAGCCCTTGTGCTTTTGTTTGCAATTCTTATTTGTTTTAGCTTTAGAGAATGATGTTTTAACATGATCAACGATTCTTGAAACGAAACAAAAATGAATTTACTTGTTAAAATTTTTCTGCTTTTAAAAATAAAGATGGCAATTTCTTTTGATGGTTGAACATCGAAAGAACATCGATCGCTTCTCCAAAGGTGTTCGAGCCTCAAAGTGCAGAATCAAAGTACTCCTTCTAAACCTGTATGCCTGAATGAAGGATTAGTTATGCCAGATGCGAATACTCCATCTGACATCTTCGGCCGAGTTCTTATCTCCTAAGCCCGACCAATATAGCTCCCAGCAGGGACTATATCTCCTAGGCAAGGTGGAATTGCTATTTTGAACCAGTGGTACTTTTTCGTCCCCAGCAGTGGCCGAGTATCCAGTCATGTTCATCTTTTAGTTTGTATGTCGCGTCTGTTTTGTCAGCATATACATAGAAACATCATACATTTTTTATTTGCATTCTCATTTCATATTGCAGCACCATCACTTGAGTCGGTCTTATCCTATCGTGATAACTGTCCTCTCAATCGAGTTTGTCAGTTCTTGCTTCGTCAGGACATGTTATGTCCGATCAAACTCGTCACTAGTGTATCTTTAGATCAGAGTCTGTAATTGGCCACTTTGATAACTTGAACCTCTGAAAGACCAGAGAACCTTCAACAGATGTCACTCTTCGCCATTGAAGATGATATCCTTGCTTTCCCGGATTAAGGAAAATCCCTAGAGAAAGCCTCTTAAGCAACGATTCGGCAGTACGTAAGTATTCCTCCGAAAAACCTCTGATGAAAAGGTCATCGGCACCTCAAAAATTGGGTCGCATCATATGGCATTTCTCCGGGAAGATCCCGAGAAAAGTATGATATAATATCCCCAAGCGGAAGTAGTCTCTCAAGAAACTCGCTTTCCCCAGTAGAAACAAATGGCGTCTCCAACAGAGAAGTTTGTGCACCTCTACAACTCAGACGATTGGGTTCCCCAACAAGTTTGACATCAAAACTTTTTCCTTCAAATGGCATCTCCCCAGGAAAATTCGGCGAGAAGTTTGAGGAAGACCGCTACAAATAGCGTCCCTTGTCAATAAAGTTTATTGACAAAAGAAACTGAGACCAGTTCTTTGGTTGGAAACCAGGATCGAGGGGAAGTTTATTTCAGAAACTAAGACCAGTTCCTTGGTTGGAAACCAGGATCGAGGGGAAGTTCATTTCAGAAACTGAGACCAGTTCCTTGGTTGGAAACCAGGATCTAGGGGAAGTTTATTTCAGAAACTAAGACCAGTTCCTTGGTTGGAAACCAGGATCGAGGGGAAGTTTATTTCAGAAAGTAAGACCAGTTCCTTGGTTGGAAACCAGGATCGAGGGGAAGTTCATTTCAGAAACTAATACCAGTTCCTTGGTTGGTAACCAGTATCGAGGGGAAGTTTATTTCAGAAACTAAGACCAGTTCCTTGGTTGGAAACCAGGATCGAGGGGAAGTTCACTTCAGAAACTAAGACCAGTTCCTTGGTTGGAAACCAGGATCGAGGGGAAGTTTATTTCAGAAACTAAGACCAGTTCCTTGGCGGAAGGCCAGGATCGAGGGGAAGTTTACCTTTTCTAAGCATCATTGCTTAGCAAAAGAAGATGAGTGCGTGAATTACCGTTCATAGACGCTGTCAAAATTTCGGATATTCCGATATTTAATTCTCTTGCACTCCGAATGCCTGAATACCTTCTCCATTCACACCTTCGTGTCCAAGAAGATTAAATAGGGGCATCTGTCATACCCCAAATTTTGACCACTTAGATTCCCATCATTGTGCAAATCATCATCATAATATGGATGGATCTTTATGCCTCATCAATCTCCTCAAGGGTTGTTGAGCATCCACTACAATCAGAATTAGGGTTTCAAGCCCTCTCTGAGCCTTAGACAAAGGATCAATCAAGGAATGACTTGATCTTCAACTTGTCTAAGCCTCTCAAGAATCTACAATGGATCAAGAGGACTCACACTTCAAGGATTAAGCACAAGGCTGCTCCCTTCTAGGTGGATCAAGCTTCAAGATCGACAGTGTCACCAAATTAGGGTTTTGGTCGACCAGGGCCTCCAGGTGGAAATTTTTCTCTGGGCACAAGCCAATGATCCAAAACATAACCTAATATACTCCATGGAGCCTCATGAACCCAAGCATCAAGTCAATTTGACCTCGGGGGATGCATACATAAAAAATCAGGAATTAGGGTTTCTTGACCTAATTCATCCCTATGTTGACTTTTGGGACAAATCCTGAGCCAAGACCTCAAGAGAGGGTTTTAGGGTCTCTAATATACCATATTGATCCATTTGGAACAATGGATTGATCCAATAAGCTTGAGCAACAAGTTTCAATTTCATCTGAACCACAGTTAGGGTTTTGCGAGAAAAGTCAACTGTAACTTTGACTTTTGACCAAGACATGCTCCCAAACCCTAAGACATGATTCAATATACCCTATGACACCCATGGAACATGTCCATCAAGTTTGATTTAGGTTAAATACATGATTTCCTAAAGAATTGCACAGTTTGGAATTCATTTGATAAAAAGTCAACTGTGCACAAAAGTCAACTTTGACTTTTTGAGATTTTTCACTAAAATGGATTTTTAACCCTAAAATGATGTTAATGTATGATTGGAATCATCATTCATCAAGAAAAATCAAGAAAAGTGGGATAACTTGTAAAAGGGGCAACCATAAAACTTAGAAATTTTTCTAAGTTATGGAAAAAGTACCACTAATGCACCAACTTTGGATGACCATAACTCCTAAACCACAAGGCCATTGTGCCCCATTCAAAGCTTGATTTGAAGATCTCATTACCCTCTACAAAAACTTCATACTGACCTATGTCCAAATTCCTCATGGATTTTGAGTTATGGAGTGATCAAAATCAAGAAATCACACTTTGTTCCAACACTTAGTGAAAATTTCACTAAGTCAGATTTGACCTTACTTTTTGCCAAATGTAGGGGGATTTTTCACTTGGATTCAAAAGAGATCAAAACCAAACATGTTCAAAAAGTTGTTGTATCATGTAAGGGCTTTCCAAAATGGCCAAGAACATTACCAAATTCAACTTACACCATGAGATATGACATTGGCAAGTTGCCTTGTTGAAATCTGTCAAGGCAAGGCAGATTTTGCATTTTGGCTCGATTTGCCAAAATTAGCCAAATTCAAATTCTCCTATCCACTTGGACACATCTGAGGATTGATTCTAAAGGGGACAATCACTGAGCCAAGCCTCCAAAGTCCATGGAACAAGAAATAGCATGTTGAACCTAGAATGACCAAAATAGGGACAAGACTCCAAATTTGGATTGAAGCATTCAATGGAAGCATCAAGGTGGCATGGACTGAGCCATTCTCATCTGAAATCAGTCAAGACTTATCCAAGACCAAGGGGACCAAAGCTCTGTGCCCTAACCTCTAGTCAATGGCTAGAGGAGACTTGCATTTCCATTGGCCAACATTGAACAAACACCTGCTGCAGTTGCCATTCACTATTGATCCCAAAACAAACTTGCTCTACTATAAATAGAGCTCAATTGTGTTCAGTTTAAGCACACTAAAGGCCTACAACACTTGCCTTTCTCAAAATCTCTTTCTCTTGGCAAAAATGCCTTTCTTAGCAAGGTAACTATCGGGTTTTGAGTTTGAGAGCTTTTCCAACCAAACCAATCACCCACACACCTCATATACATCACATATGAGCTGATCAAACACTTAAACAACAACTGGAACATTGATTTCTCAGAATCACTAGCCAATTGCTCAAGGTTTTAACCAAGGTGCAGTTGAGATGCCATGAAGTGATTCGGCCAATTTCCATCAAGTCCAAGCATTCAAACACACTCCATAGCACCTAGGGAAGCTGTTCAGATCATCACAACACAACTGTAACACCTCCTACACAAATCACGATCACCAGCTACAAGTGGTAAGCATGAGCTCTTCTAACTCTATGATCCACACAATTTTTGCTGCACAATAATTTGGCCATATGTTCATAATCATGCATGGAATGTTTTCCCTCAATTAATTGCATTGTTTGAATCGTGTATCAAAAATCCTAGCCTTCATGCAGAAATTAGGGTTCTTGAGGTTTCTTCGTGATTTCATGTTTTATGTTTAATTTAAATGAAATTAAGTGTTATAGACATGATCGTGAGGTTGAAACGAGTTGATTGGTATGTGGATTGCATGATATGATTACGTATTCAGTGAGAATGGATGGAAAACGCAAATCAGCCAAACCCAGAAAACGCTCGTGTTCTTGCTTGTGTTCTTGGCACCATTTTCAGAAATTCAAATATTTGAATTTTATGATTTTGTTTAATTGATTCAAAAATTAATTTCTCTCTGAGTTTTAATGATTTTGAGTTGATTCTTTTTTTAATAATTCACAAAAATATTGAAATATTTGATTTTCCAAAAAATCCCAAAAATATTATTTATTTTATATAATTGATATTTTTGCAAAGAATTAATGTTTTAATTGTTTCTAACATTTGAAATATTTTTTCCACATTGATTTTGCAACTTTTAATGCTTTCTAATTATTTTGTAGGTGAATACTTAATTTTTGAAGCATTAATCCAAAGTCACAATTTGTTTTCCATATGTTAAACAATTTTGACCATTTTTATTGAATTTTTATTCAATTAAAACGTATTTTGGAAATAAATTAGGGTTTTTGATTAATTCAACCCTCACAAATCATTTTCAAACTTTTTGGGTCTCTTGAGAGAGTGTAAGACCCACCCCCCTTGTACAAAAACTTTTTGGGCCTCACCTATTGTATAAGTCCCTCTGTACAAGTAAACGGTACGACCGTCGTCCGTTTAAAACCCTGGGCCTCTCCTCGAAATATAAGACCCATTCAAAACTTTTTGGGCCTCTAATAGAGTGTAAGACCCAATCCCCTTTTAACCAAAACTTTTTGGGCCTCACTTATTGTATAAGTCCCTTTGCGTTAAAAGAAAACCTCGGCGCGATCGCCATTTTAAACGAAATATCATCTGGGCCTACCCTCGTGTTATAAGCCCCACTCTTTTCCTTTAAAACTTTTTGGGCCTCTTGAGAGAGTGTAAGACCCATCCCTTTGTACAGAAAACCTTTTTGGGCCACAGTCACTTGTATAAGTCCCTCTGTACAAATTCAACAGTAAAACCTTGGGCCTCTCCTTGAGCTGTAAGCCCCAAATCTTTCTTTTTCAAAGCACTTTCTCCTTTGATTTTGAATATACTGCTTTTTTCAATCTTTCTTTGTTGAACAACTAACCAAACAACATGGAAGCTCTACAACCGAGTAAGTGTTTATACGTTTTCATTTACCGTTTTCCTATACATATAACTATATTGTGGGGCTGTTTCGCTGTAAGTCTTCTTTCATAAACTCATATCAACTGTGTAATAATAGTATATATATTTAGAGTTTCCCCGGCAACTACGTCTAGAACTAGGAAAAGTCGATTCGTTTATTCGTAGAAATAGACAGCTAGATCCCCAATAGGATCACCAGATACAGTCTTCTCTTTGGTTGTCCTCATTAGGAATTGTCAAGAAACTCTACTCCCAAAGATGAATGTATTCTCCGTGAATGGCATCTTTGAGTTTCTTCCAAATTCTCGAACTTTCCTTACTTGATCTATTCCTTGTGAATAGCTTGCCTTGAATTTCTTGGGGTTTGGGGACCCACGGGCTTCTTAAAAGCATCGGCCTCCTCTTGGGCATTGTTCAAGGACCCGCAGGCTTCTTAAAAGCAACCCCGCCTTCTCTTGGGCTTAGTACAAGGACCCGTCAGCTTCTTAGAAGTATTCACAGCCTCCTCTTAGGCTTCGTATAATGATCTCTTCCTCCGGAAATGATAGCCTCCTCTTGGGCTTAGTACAAGGACCCCTCGGCTTCTTAAAAGTTTCCAGCCTCCTCTTGGGCTTCGTACAAATTGTCCCAACGACCTCCTAGAGGTATAGGAACAGAAATTATTCATCTTCACAGAACGGTCCTTTCATAGAGTCTACTACTGTTTCTTTAAGCATAGTACAAAAGATGAAACTCTAGACTTGGACAGTCTAATTTCCTTGAGTCTCAAAGACATTCTCAAGTGACCCCTTTCGTTAAATATGAAGAAACCTGTAGACTTGGACAGTCTCGATACCCTCCGGATTTCCCCATTTCCTTAGAGAACAGGGAACGTTCCCGATCCTCATATCAAACCCATGAGTACAGTGTTGCTCATATAAGAACTGATTTTCTTTTAAAATCAGTATATTGGACCTGTCACTCAACTAAAACAGTCACCAGCATGATAACCTCCTCTTGGTCTTTGTACAAATGATTCTCCCTAGCGGAGCAAACTTTTCAGCCTCCATCTCGGGCTTCGTACGAGATATAAAAGACTCCCTCGTTGAGTCAAACAACTTTTAGCCTCTTTCTCAGGCTTTGTATGAGACACATAAGAGACTCTCTCGAGTCAAGCAAATTTCAGCCTCCATCTCGGGCTTCGTATGAGATACAAATTCCCCTAAGTAGAGTCAAACTCTTTTATAGCCTCCATCTCGGGCTTCGTATGAGATACAAAAACACTCTCTTGTTCAGTATAAAAGATCCTCTTGTTGGATCAACCCCCCCTTTTAGCCTCTCTCTCGGGCTTCGTACGAGACACACATAAAAAAAAAACTCCCTCTTGTTGGACCAATAGCCTCCTCTTAGGCTTTGTATAACGAAATCCCTAGCTGAGTCAATCAACCTTTTAGCATCAAATATGTGCCTCGTTCACAGTACACAAACATCAACAACTCCTTCACTTTCATCTAATCGCTGTAAGCGGCAAGCCTCTGGATCATCTATATCCATGCCACTGTCCCTCTTTTAGCATGAGAAATTCCTAAGGAAAGATGGCATTGCTCTACACTGAGTTAAAGTCTTCTCCTTCAGGTTAAAACCCCTTCTTAGGAAATTATGGTATTGCTAGGATTCGCATATCCCGGTTAAAGTAATTCTCCTTTACCCCTCTTTAGAGATGACAAACTCTCTCTAAGGTCAACAACCTTCAGCTTCACATCTTGATCTTTGAACAAGATACAAACAACCTTCAGCTTCACATCTTGGGCTTTGAACAAGATACAAACAACCTTTCGCTTCACGTCTTGGACTTTGAACAAGACACCAAAACCACATTTCCTCCCATAGAATTGGAGGAACTACGAACGCTCTGATTTCCCTGTTTCAGTAAACGGGAATACGTAGGCATAAGATCGAAAGAAAATATCTTAGCGAGCACACTAAACAAAAACCCAAAATCCCATACTTTTACACATCAATAAAAAACGTCCGTCCTAACATCTCAAAACACCCCTTTGAACAAAATAACCTGAGACAATCCCTGAATATTTATGGCATCTGTAAGCCAACAGTTTTGACTGTTTAACCTCAGTATACAAGCAGGGTTAGTTGGAGACATCTATTTCCCTTCCTTCATCAGCTATAATAGGATAAAAAATGAATCGAGATGTAGTACTAGAGCGATTGTGCCTCGCAACCACGTCCAAAAATCACTCGCTACAAAGAGGCTGTTGTGTCCTTTACTGATTAGGTTGTCTCTGCGCAACCTGAGGTTGATACATAGGAATAGGCGCGGGATTGATAGCAGGAGTTACCGCTGCTACTGGTTGATAACGTCGCCTTTACTTTCCGAGAGAGATATTCCCAATATCCTGCTCTTTTTTCTTAGGGAGAGCATTACCGTGTCGTTTTGTACTACTTGATGGTCCAGCGTCTTTTGCCAAACATCCTTCTCGGACGGCTTCCTCAAGACGAACCCCCATACCCACCATCTCGGTGAAGTCACTGGGTGCACTGGCGACCATTCTGTCGTAGTAAAATGAGCTTAAGGTCTTTAAGAAGATCTTTGTCATCTCTTTTTCCTCAAGAGGTGGACAAATCTGAGCGACAATTTCACACCATCTTTGAGCGTACTCCTTAAAGGTTTCCTTGTCCTTTTGTGACATTGATCTGAGTTGATCTCTGTCGGGTGCCATGTCCAAATTGTATTTGTAATGTTGAACGAAGGCAGTGCCAAGATCTTTGAATGTGCTGATCGAGGCACGGTTTTAACCCATGTACCATTTTAAGGTGGCACCGGTTAAACTATCCTGAAAGTAATGAATCAGTAGGTCCTGATTCTCTGTCTGAGCTGACATTCGCCGAGCGTACATTGTCAAGTGACTTTGAGGGCAAGAGTTACCCTTGTATCTTTCAAAGACGGACACTTGGAATTTGTGCGGAACTTTCACATTGGGATATAGTTAACAGGCATGCCCCAGGGACGATCTTTCGGCATTTGATATCTAGGATCATACCTCTCCACTATGGGCGCTGAGGTGATCTCTGAGATCACAGTTCTTTGTAGCTGAGCTTCTGCCATGGCTTGCATGTCGTTATGAAGCTTTCTCATATCCTCTCTCAGAGCGTCGATCTCTTCTTTCAACTCTCTATTTTCTTCCTCAAGATCATACATCTTTTTCTGACGACTGGCCCGAGTATTGTACGAATGAGACAGTTTGACTCTAGAATCGAGACACAAACGTGAGATTCATAGGTAAGGAGAATACGCGATGTGAGAATGATGAAATGCAATGATTATATTAATTGTTTTTTGGTTTAATCAAAATAAACTTCGACAATTAGATTGCAAATATCAAACAGTGGGAAAACCCCTTTTTATTGAAATTCAAAGGATTACGGAAGTGGAAATACAGTAGATTACAAGGTGCAGAAACAGAAACCTAAGCTAATGGGTCCCGAGAGAACTCGGGTTCTGATTCTGGTACTTCCTTTTCTTTGACCGGGGCTCTTGGGCCGTTGACGGGTTGTCATTCCTTTTCCAGGTGAAAGGAGCGAGCAAATTCCTTTGGTTATCTTGATTATCCACAGCATGTTGCTCTAAAATCTCAATCAGAGCATCTTTCTCTTTCAGTAATTGTTGTATTTGGATACACTCCACATTGAGGGTGCGGTACTTGTTCTTCCAAGACCTCCTCTCCCGTTGAACTTTGTTTAGAGTAACCTGAAGCTTTTCCATTTCAGTCATGAAGCACATGACAGATTCCCTCGGCGGAAGAATTCCGTAACGAGGATAAGGCATCTTTAGCTAGAGAGCTCTAGTTTGTACCCAGTGGAGATAAGGCTCCACCGAGACACAGTCCGATTTTCCTAGAGACTCCCGTCCTTTCTTATGAGCATGCTTCCAAGCGTGCACTATTTCCATCTTTAGTGCTCTGTCACTTTCTCCTTCCTTGAAGAAAAGACCTTCCAGATGAGCGTTGCGCGGAACAAGCCTCATCGGGTATCCAAACTGACGACGAACCAATATCGGATGATAGTTGATTCCTCCTTTAGTTCCTATGAGGGGTACGTTGGGGAAGTTTCCACAACGATCAATGATCCTCATTCCATCATAAATCCTAATGTACCAATCAATGTTAGAGTTGGTGAGAGACATGATTTTCTGTGACTAGCGTAAGGCATTCTTATGATCCCAAAAAGCAGCAGACTTAGGCAAATGGGAGATAAACCATTTGTAAAGCAAAGGTACACAACATGTGATCTCCCCTCCATTGTACAAATTTCCTAAGTGTACAGAATGATACGCATCTGCGAGCAAAGTCGGCACAGGGTTTCCAATGAGAAAAACCTTAATGGTGTTGATATCGACGAAGTTATTAATGCTGGGCAACAAAAATAATCTGTAGGTGAGTAAAACAAAGATGCTTTCAAAAGCAGTCCCGTTCCTTATACTAGCAAAGTACAGAGCTTTCTTTGTTAAGAACTGGGCTGGCAAACCTTGGATGCCACCCTTGGTAGTCATATGAGTCTTGACCTCTGACTCATCCAGATGAATTGCTCTTGCAATGGTCTGATCGTTTGGAATTTCTTCCAGTCCAGAAAATGGAGCTTGATCAGTAATGTGTAAATCGATCAGATGAGAATACTCCTCCAGCGTTGGTGCTAGCTGGTAATCCGGGAATGTAAAACAGTGATAAACCGGATCGTAAAACTGAACGAGCGCATCCATGATTCCCTCAATCACATGGATTCTTAGCAGAGGTAGCAAACCTCCGTACTTGGCTCTGAAGGCCTCTTGGTTTGTGATCATTCTCGCCAAACCTCTTAGATCCTCTAGTTTTGGAGCTTTGAAGGTATACTTATGAGTTCTCCTTCTACCGAAATCCATTAGCGTAATCCTTTTCTCTGATATTTGCAATCACAGTCTTAGTTTAATTTGAAAAACAGAGAGACTAGAAGAGAAATTTTTTTGAACGTTTTAATGTTTTTTAAATGAATGCATGAATGCAGCACATAAAAACATAGAAAAAACATGGGGTCAAAGGGTCGTTGTCATGGAGTCAAGGCTCTACCCATCCCAAAGGTTTACTAATGACTTTTGTACCTGTCTCTCTTCATCATCAACTCTTGTCAAGAAAACACCAGTGGGCCGGGAACCGTGCTAGGTGGTGTTTTTTGAAGAGTCCTCAGAAGAGGGTGGCATCGCATGACGACCATTTTCGATAGCCTCTGCGCAACTAAAGTGGTTTTCCTAGGTGTATACTCAATCTTTCCACATGCGAAATCACACGCATTCCCATTAGCAGAAAAATAAACACGTATAGCAATTAGGAAAAGCAGTATATATATTTGTCCTAATGTCCTAGACTTTTAAAGCTATGAATCCTATTTTCCTGATAGAAATGGCTTCCCGGAGAAGTCACCATTATGTGGTTTCTTTCCAAAGTAAAGATTTTGACCTAAGATCCTAGTAGAGTCAAGAAGTCTTATCTCAGTGAAACTCCCTTTGAAGGTTTCTACCTAGGAGACAAGAATGAACAAACAATGCGCGATCGTTCCCAGCAGAGTCACCATTTTTCTGTTTGTGGAAAAATGGGGACGAATGATGACTAGATCTCACAATGACACTCCCCAGCAGAATCGCCATTTTTCTGTAGCGAGTGATTTTTGGATGTGGTTGCGAAGCACGATCTCTCTAGTACTACAGCTCGATTCATTTTTTATCCTATTTAAGCTGATGAAGGAAGGGAAATAGATGTCTCCAACTAATCCTGCTTGCATACTGAGGTTAAACAGTCAAAATTGTTGGTTTACAGATGCTACAAAGATTCGGGGATTGTCTCAGGTTATTTTGTTCAAAGGGGTGTTTTGAGATGTTAGGACGGACATTTTTTGATTGAAATGATGTGTGAAAGTATGGGATTTTGGGCTTTTGTTTAGTGTGCTCGCTAACATCTTTTCTTTCGAT
Organism: Lathyrus tuberosus; assembly: GCA_022829125.1. Classification (NCBI taxonomy): domain Eukaryota; kingdom Viridiplantae; phylum Streptophyta; class Magnoliopsida; order Fabales; family Fabaceae; genus Lathyrus; species Lathyrus tuberosus. Next base: position 200,306 of record JALAZF010000259.1, read on the forward strand.
CTTATGCCTACGTATTCCCGTTTACCGAAACAGGGAAATCAGAGCGTTCGTAGTTCCTCCTATTCTATGGGAGGAAATGGGTTTTGGTGTCTTGTTCAAAGCCCAAGACGTGAAGCGAAAAGGTGATTTGTATCTTGTTTAAAGCCCATGATATGAAGCTGAAGGTTGTTTGTATCTTGTTCAAAGCCCAAGATGTGAAGCTAAAAGGGTCTCGACTTTAGAGAGAATTTGTCATCTCTAAAGAGGGGTTTGTCTGAAAAGGAGAATTACTTTAACCGGGATATGTGAATCCGGCAATGCCATAATTTCCTAAGAAAAGGTTTTTTAACCTGGAGGAGAATACTTTAACTCAGTGTGGAGCAATGCTATCTTTCCTTAGGAATTTCTCATGCTAAAAGAGGGACAGTGGCATGGATATAGATGATCTAGAGGCTTGCCGCTTACAGCGATTAGATGAAAGGGAATGAGTTGTTGATGTTTGTGCAATGTGAACGAGGCACAGCTTTGATGCTAAAAGGTTGATTGACTCAGCTAGGGATTTCGTTATACAAAGCCTAAGAGGAGGCTATTGGTCCAACAAGAGGGAGTTTTTGTATCTCGTACGAAGCCCGAGATGGAGGCTAAAAGTTTTGTTTGGCTCAATAAGAACCTTTTTTGTATCTCGTACAAAGCCCGAGATGGAGGCTAAAAAGAGTTTGACTCTGCTTAGGGGAATTTGTATATCGTACGAAGCCCGAGATGGAGGCTGAAATTTCTTGGCTCAACGAGAGAGTCTCTTATGTGTCTCATACAAAGCCTAAGAGAGAGGCTAAAAGTTGTTTAACTCAATGAAGGAGTCTTTTGTATCTCGTACGAAGCCCGAGATGGAGGCTGAAATGTTTGCTCCGCTGAGGAGAATCATTTGTACAAAGCCCAAGAGGAGGCTTTCTATTGGTGACTGTTTTAGTTGAGTGACAGGTCTAGTATGCTGATTTTAAGAGAAAATCAGTTCTTATATGAGCAACACTGTACTCATGGGTTTGATCTGAGGATCAGGATTGTTCCCTGTTCTTTAAGGAAACGGGGAAATCCGAAGGGTATTGAGACTGTCCGAGTCTACGGGTTTCTTCCTCTTTTGAAAGGAGCTTGAGAATGTCTTCGAGACTCAAGGAAATTAGACTGTCCAAGTCTAGAGTTTCATCCTTTGTACAATGCTTTGAGAAACAGTAGTAGACTCTTTGAAAGGACTGTTCTATGAAGATGACTAATTTCTGTTCCTATACCTCTAGGAGGTCGTCGGGACAATTTGTACGAAGCCCAAGAGGAGGCTGGAAACTTTTAAGAAGCCGATCGGTCCTTGTACTAAGCCCAAGAGAAGGCTATCATTCCCGGAGGAAGAGATCATTATACGAAGCCTAAGAGGAGGCTGTGAATACTTCTAAGAAGCCGACGGGTCCTTGTACTAAGCCCAAGAGGAGGCGGGGTTTCTTTTAGGAAGCCCGTGGGTCCTTGTACAATGCCCAAGAGGAGGTCGATGCTTTTAAGAAGCCCGTGGGTCCCCAAACCCCGAGAAATTCAAGGCAAGCTATTCACAAGGAATAGATCAAGTCAGGAAAGTTCGAGAATTTGGAAGAAACTCCAAGATGCCATTAACGAAGAATAGATTCATCTTTGGGAGTAGAGTTTCTTGACAATTCCTAATGAGGACAGCCGAAGAGAAGACTGTATCTAGTGATCCTATTGGGGATCTAGCTGTCCATTTCTACGAATAAACAAAACGGTTTTTCCTAGTCCGAGACGTAGTTGCCGGGGAAACTCTAAATATCTATACTATTATTACACAGTTTATATGAGTTTATGAAAGAAGACTTACAGCGAAACAGCCCCACAATACAGTTATATGTATAGGAAAGCAGTAAATGAAAGCGTATAAACACTTACTCGGTTGTAGAGCTCCCATGCTGTTTGGTTAGTTATTCAACAAAGAAAGATTGAAAACAACAGTATATTCAAAATCACAGGAGAAAGTGCTTTGAAAAGAAAGATTGGGGCTTACAGCTCAAGGAGAGGCCCATGGTTTTACTGTTGAATTTGTACAAAGGGACTTATACAAGTGACTGTGGCCCAAAAAAGGTTTTCTGTACAAAGGGATGGGTCTTACACTCTCTCAAGAGGCCCAAATAGTTTTAAAGAAAAAGAGTGGGGCTTATAACACGAGGATAGGCCCAGATGATTTTTCGTTTAAAATGGTGATCGCGTCGAGGTTTTCTTTTAACGCAGAGGAACTTATACAATAAGTGAGGCCCAAAATGTTTTGGTTAAAAGGGGGATTGGGTCTTACACTCTAATAGAGGCCCAAAGGTTTTGAATGGGTCTTATAGCTCAAGGAGAGGCCCAGATGGTTTATTTTTAAATGGGCGACGATCGCGCCGTTTACTTGTACAGAGGGACTTATACAATAGGTGAGGCCCAAAAAGATTTTTTGTACAAGGGGGTGGGTCTTACACTCTCTCAAGAGGCCCAAAAAGTTTTAAGAAAAGAAATGGGGCTTACAACACGAGGGGAGGCCCAATTTGTTTTTCAACGGACGATGATCGCGTCGAACTTTTTGAAATACAACGGGACTTATACAATAAGTGAGGCCCAAAATTAGGTTGTATTTATAGAGGGTTAGGTCTTACACTCTATTAGAGGCCCATGAGTGTTTCAAAAAGTTTGTTAAGGTGAAGATCAACAAAACCCTAATTTCATCATTTTTAAAGTAATTATTCAAGGAGAAATTAATTAAAATGATACAAATTCCAAATAAGTTTGAATAAACAACTTGTGATTTTGGTTTTAGGTTTGAAAAATGAGTTTTTAATCACAAGATGAATTAAAACCTACTTGGTTTTGATTTTTCAACATGGATATTTATTTTTAAAAGGGTTTAAAAACAAATAAAAGGCATTTATTCATAAAAATACTAACTATATTATATAAATAATATAAGTCTAATTTTTTTGCGGAAATAAATATTTCAATATTTTTGTGATTTTTTGCAAAAAGAACCAATAAAAAATAATTAAAATTGAAAGAGTTATTAATTTTCCAAGTAATTAACAAAACATGAAAATATTGGAAAAAATAGCAAAATATGAAAAAACACAAAATGGCATGGGTGGGGTTTGAACCCACGACCTCAAGCATACAAGGCGCGCGCCTTACCACTGGGGTGGTGATACATCCATTGTTTGAAACAAACCAACAAATATACAAGGCATGACTTGGTTTTGGCTTGCCCAAGGCAAGTTTTGGCTCAAAAACGTGAAGGTCATAACTTTCTCAATTCTTAATGGTTTGAGACAAAATTTATATGCATCTGGGCTAGAATTTCACAAGGAATCCAATGGTGGTGGTTGTTTTTTCAGATCACACTCCCTCCTCAAAACCCGATAGTGGTTTTGAAAATGGCCTATAATTGCATGTTCTATGCTACACTTGAATACATGCATGAATTACATGATCAATTGGCATAAACACAACATATATGACATGTATAAGAGATGCATAATCAATGGACTTCAAATGCACACATGTTTTGGTGACTGCAAGTTAAGAGGCTTACCCTTCTTTGGGATTTTGGAGTTTTCTCTGCAATCTGCCAACTCTCTTGCTCCACATATGATTTTATGCTTTGGACAACCTCAAATGATCCCTTGGATGCTTTTAGGATGATTGGAATCAGCTGGTACCTGTAAAAACATAAACTGTCCCTTTCTTGCAAAAGGGGTTAAAAGTGACCAAAATAACAACTCTCTCAAATGGTGTTCCAGATGGTGGGAACCATTTGGGACAGTTCAAGGATGATATTTGGAGTGTGTTTGAGGTTTTATCTGGTTTAGAAAGTGACTGAATCAAGACATGGCTTGAAACATGCAAAAAAGTGTCATTTTGAGGTTTTGAGAGGTGACTTTGTGATGTTGTGATTACAGGTCACTTTTGATGGTTTGCACAGCTTGCATATGATATATATGAGGTGTGTGTGTGATTAGTTTGAGTGGAATTGCTCTCTAGCTCAAAAACTCAGAATTACTTGCTTTGGAAGGCAAGTTTGAGGTGAAAGAAGAGACTTTGAGGAAAGCATCTGTTTGATGGCTTTGGTGTACTCAAACTGAACACAATTGAGCTCTATTTATAGTGGAGCAACTTTGTTTTGGGATCCACAGTGAATGGAAACTGCAGCAGGTGTTTGTTCAATGTTGGCCAATGGAAATGCAAGTCTCCTCTAGCCATTGACTAGAGGTTAGGGCACAGGGTTGTGGTTCCCTTGGTCTTGGATAAGTCTTGACTGGTTTTAGATGAGAATGGCTCAGTCCATGCCACCTTGATGTTTCCATTGAATGCTTCAATCCAAATTTGGAGTCTTGTCCCTATTTTGGCCATTTTAGGTTCAACATGCTATTTCTTGTTCCGTGGACTTTGGAGGCTTGGCTCAGTGCTTGTCCCCTTTAGATTCAATCCTCAGATGTGTCCAAGTGGATAGGAGCATTTGAATTTGGCTGATTTTGGAAAATCGAGCAAAATGCAAAATCTGCCTTGCCTTTGACAGATTTCAGCAAGGCAACTTGACAATGTCATATCTCATGGTGTAAGTTGAATTTGGTAATGTTCTTGGCCATTTTGGAAAGCCCTTACATGATACAACAACTGTTTGAACATATTTGGTTTTGATCTCTTTTGAATCCAAGTGAAAAATCCCCCTACATTTGGCAAAAAGTGAGGCAAAATCTGACTTAGTGAAATTTTCACTAAGTGTTGGAACAAAGTGTGATTTCTTGATTTTGATCACTCCATAACTCAAAATCCATGAGGAATTTGGACATAGGTCAGTATGAAGTTTTTGTAGAGGGTAATGAGATCTACAAACCAAGCTTTGAATGGGGCACAATGGCCTTGTGGTTTAGGAGTTATGGTCCTCCAAAGTTGGTGCATTAGTGGCACTTTTTCATGACTTAGAAAAATTTCTAAGTTTTATGGTTACCCCTTTTACAAGTTATCCCACTTTTCTTGATTTTTCTTGATGAATGATGATTCAAATCATACATTAACATCATTTTAGGGTTAAAAATCCATTTTAGTGAAAAATCTCAAAAAGTCAAAGTTGACTTTTGTGCACAATTGACTTTTTATCAGATGAATTCCAAACTGTGCAATTCTTTAGGAAATCATGTCCTTGACCTAAATAAAACTTGATGGACATGTTCCATGGGTGTCATAGGGTATATTGAATCATGTCTTAGGGTTTGGGAGCATGTCCTAGTCAAAAGTCAAAGCTACAATTGACTTTTCTCGCAAAACCCTAACTGTGGTGCAGATGAAATTGAGACTTGTTGCTCAAGCTCCTTGGATTAATCCATTGTTCCAAATGGATCAATATGGTATATTAGAGACCCTTAAATCATGTCTTGAGGTCTTGGTTCATGATTTGTCCCAAAAGTCAACTTAGGGGTGAATTAGGTCAAGAAACCCTAATTCCTGATTTTTGATGTATGCATCCCCTGAGGTCAAATTGACTTGATGATTGGGTTCATGATGTCCCTTGGAGCATCATAGGTTATGCTTTGAAGTATTGGCTCATGCCCAGAGGAAAATTTCCAACTGGAGGCCCTGGTCGACCAAAACCCTAATTTGGTGACACTGTCGATCTTGAAGTTTGATCCACCTAGAAAGGAGCAGCCTTGTGCTTAATCCTTGAAGTGGGAGTCCTCTTGATCCATTGAGGACTCTTGGGAGGTTATAAAAGTTGAAGATCAAGTCATTCCTTGATTGATCCTTTGTCTAAGAGCTCAGAGATGGCTTGAAACCCTAATTATGATTGTAGTGGATGCTCAACAACCCTTGAGGAGATTGGTGAGGCATAAAGGCACATCCATATTGTGATGATGATTTGCACAATGATGGGAATCTTAGTGGTCAAAATTTGGGGTATGACACCTTTGAGGTGATTTTTATGCTTTACTCTGATATTTGAGTTGTTTCAGCTGCAACATTATTGGGGGTAGAAAAGGGTGTTACAAATACCAGCTTGGTGGAGTTACACGCTACACAAGTCCAGCTCGGTTTTCTGACTTTGTATAATTATCAGAATTGTACAGTATGCAATGAGAGCGACCAAGGATGTGCTCTCGTTCAAAGGACTCTGCAACACTTGTTGAACCACTGGTGGCTTCCGATCTATATGGATGAAGACACACAACAAGTCAGCATGACTAACGGGAACCCTACTAGGCATCAAAGTCAGGATGTTCGATCAATGGAAACTGACCTAGTAAGGTTACACTGCATTCAAAGCGGACGGGGCCAGGTGCCACCACACAAATATGAAAGCTGTTGAGTTTTCTCGGAAGATAATCAAGGATGTTACCTCGTGCGAGCAGCCCTTCAAAGTCAGTTTGACCACAAAGAGATTCGACCGCGTCCGAGTTCTGGATCAATCAACTTGATGCCAGACTATTTCACTGATCAATTCAAGGACGTTGTCGTAATCTCTGATCATAAGAGGACCAAAGATGTTTGTGCCATCATCCCTCTACTTGACGAATCAAAGGTTCCCAATCAGGAACTGATTGAAATTACTTACAATGGTCAGAAAAATCAGAAGGCTCCTGTAGTTATCTATCTGCCGGGACTGCTACCGTATGAATCAAATAAGGCTATCCTTTACAAATACGGTGCAATAACAATTGATAATGGTGAAATTCTGGTACCAGACGTGTGATGTTAAGGTGCGATGTCACAACAACACACTCTGCAATAATGGACAGAATAAGCAATAAGAAAACACAAGGAATTGTTCACCCAGTTCGGTCTAACTACCTACGTCTGGGGGCTACCAAGCCAGGGATGAAATTCACTACTTGTAGATATAATTTACAGACTCAACACACCAGTTGACAATCTCCTAAACTTATACTCTACTAGTGACTTTCTACCTAAGAAACCACTTAGATATGCGAACACTACTCAATCCCCTAAAACACTCAAAGAACACCCTCTTTGAGATCCCTTGATCTTGCTTCCTAGCTTTGATCAATCAACAACTCTCTATTGCTTCACAGCTTCTAGAGAGGACAGAAAATTCAACACCTATTCAAACCTAGAATAGTGTGATTACAAGTACTCTAAACAAACCCTAGACTCTAAGCCTCCAGCTCTTGATCTTCAATCTGTTTTCTGTACCTTCTTCCTTGGTCTTGTGCGCTTTATATAGCTCCTTGAATTTGGATTGGATTTTTCATAATATTTGATCAGATTTGTTAATTAAAAACTGAATCTTTTAAAACAGATTTTATCCCCAAAATCTTTTTAAATCTTCCACCTTTTAATTCTCCAACAAACCTGCAATCAAATCTCCCATGTAACAGAAAATATCTAGCCCAAGATATTCTCATCCAACGAGTCAACACTCTCCACAATTCCAGCTAATACGCGACCCTAATAACAACAAGCCCATGCTGTCATTAGCTTCAGTTCTGCAAGTCTAATGTTACAACATCACCTATGTGACATCAGACATCTACTTCAGCAACTAGCAACCTTAACACAGCCCAGTGTTAAGTGCAATGTTATGACATCAAGCCCATGACATCAAACATAGTTAACCTTCACAACTTAGTACAGCCCAGTACTAAGACTCAATGCTGTAACATCAACACCATGACATCAGCATTGAACACCTTGTTGTTTTACCAAAATTCCAGCCAATCCAGGAACTTACAATCTCCCCCTTTGGCTAATTTTGGCTAAAACAATCTCTGCATCTTCAGAGACTTCAGCAGCGGAATATCTTCAATATTTTGAAACATTAACTTGCAGCAGTTTGATAATCTTCATATAGTCTTCATTACTTGATCTGCTGCAGCACCATCTTCATTATTGACAACAGCTAATTGGTGCTCCCCCTCAAAAACTTGAACCAGCATCACAGCTGTTCAGTAGCTCACAATGTGCAGCACATCTCCCCCTTGATGTCTACTTTGCTGTACTCTGCACTCTTCAATGCTATGAATACACACCTTTTATTTTTACTACTCTTCTCTTTATGGCATTTATTAACTCTCCCCCTTTTTAGCCATAATTAGACAATTATCTCCTGGCAGTTGGCTACACACAAGCCCAGAACCTCCAACTGCCCACAACCCCTTTTGCAAATTTAGTCTTCATAAATGCAGATTCCCAATTTGCTTCTTAATCTTTCAAATTGGTTTGCATCTAAGGCTTTAGTGAATATGTCAGCCAGTTGATTCTCTATGGCTACATGTTCTAAGGTAACGATTTTATCTTCAACCAGATCTCTTATGAAGTGATGTCTTATATCTATGTGCTTAGTCCTACTGTGCTGTATAGGATTTTTAGAGATGTTAATGGCACTCAAATTATCACAGTATAAAGTCATAACATCTTGCTTGACATTGTATTCACTCAACATCTGCTTCATCCACACCAGCTGAGAGCAACTACTTCCTGCTGCTATATACTCAGCTTCTGCAGTTGAGAGAGACACACAGTTCTGTTTCTTGCTGAACCAGGAAATCAGATTATTCCCTAGAAAGAAACAGCCTCCTGAAGTGCTTTTCCTATCATCTGCACTTCCAGCCCAATCAGCATCACAGTATCCTTTTAACTCAGTTCCAGTATTATGACTGTACAGCATCCCATAGTCACTTGTCCCATTCACATATTTCATAATCCTCTTTACTTGGTTTAAGTGACTTACCTTAGGATCAGACTGATATCTTGCACACACTCCAACAGCAAATGAAATGTCAGGTCTGCTTGCTGTGAGGTATAGCAAACTCCCAATCATACTTCTGTACAAGCTTTGGTCCACACTCACTCCATTCTCATCTTTGGATAACTTCAAATGTGTAGGAGCAGGAGTTCTTTTGTGATTTGCTTTATCCAGGCCAAATTTCTTTACTGTACTCTTAGCATACTTGCTCTGAGAAATAAAGATAGAGTCCTCCATTTTTCTGACTTGTAGTCCAAGAAAGTAGTTGAGTTCTCCCACCAAACTCATTTCAAATTTAGATTGCATTTGTTGAACAAACTGTTTGACCATAGCTTCTGACATTCCCCCAAATACTATGTCATCCACATAGATTTGGGCTACCATCAACTTTCCGCCTTCTTCTTTGACAAACAGGGTTTTGTCTACCCCTCCCTTTCTATATCCACTAGCTGTTAAGAATTCTGTTAGCCTTTCATACCATGCCCTTGGAGCTTGTTTTAAGCCATATAGAGCTTTCCTCAGTTTAAACACATGATTGGGGAAGTTTGGATCAGTGAATCCTTTCGGTTGATCAACATAGACTTCTTCATTCAGATAGCCATTCAGAAAGGCACTCTTCACATCCATTTGGAACAGCTTAAATCTTAGGTTACAGGCCACACCTAAGAGAAGCCTGATGGATTCTAATCTAGCCACTGGAGCAAAAGTCTCATCAAAATCAACTCCCTCTACTTGAGTATAGCCCTATGCAACAAGTCTAGCTTTGTTTCTTGTAACTACTCCAAGCTCGTCTGACTTGTTTTTGAAGATCCATTTTGTTCCAATAACATTCACCCCTTCTGGTCTTGGCACTAGATCCCAGACATCATTTCTTCTGAACTGCTCCAGTTCTTCTTGCATGGCACTTATCCAAAATTCATCTGTCAAAGCTTCCTTGACATTCTTTGGCTCAATTTTGGAAACAAAGCATGAGCTAGCAATGACTTCTCTAGATCTAGTTCTTACTCCAGAATTTGGATCGCCTATAATTAGTTCCTTAGGATGGTCCTTCTGGATTCTGATTGAAGGATCTTTCTGAGGTTGTTCAGGCTCAGCATTAGTGGTACCAGGAGAGGTATTTCTTTCTTCAACATCAAGAGATGCTTCACCAGCAGGTGTTTCAACATCTTCTATAACATCCTCAACTTCCTGCTTATCTTCATCATCTATCACAACATTGATAGACTCCATCATAACTTTGGTTCTGGAGTTGAAGACTCTATAAGCTCTGCTATTGGTAGAGTATCCCAAAAAGATTCCTTCATCACTCTTGGAATCTAGTTTTCTTCTTTGCTCCCTATCAGTCAGAATATAACATTTACTTCCAAATACATGAAAGTATTTGACATTTGGTTTCCTCCCCTTCCACAGCTCATACAGAGTAGATGAAGTCCCTCTTCTTAGGGTAACTCTGTTGTGAATATAGCAGGCAGTGTTCATGGCTTCTGCCCAGAAGTGATAAGGAAGTTTCTTGGCATGAATCATTGCTCTTGCCGATTCTTGTATAGTTCTGTTCTTCCTTTCAACAACTCCATTTTGCTGAGGTGTGATAGGTGATGAAAACTCATGACTTATTCCTTCAGTTGAACAAAATTCTTTAAACTTGCTATTCTCAAACTCTCTTCCATGATCACTTCTTATTCTGATGACCTTACTCTCCTTTTCCCTTTGGAGTCTTTGGCAGAGCTCTTTGAAGACATCAAACACTTCAGATTTGTCTTTGGTGAAATTTACCCAAGTGTATCTTGAGTAGTCATCCACGACAACATAAGCATATCTCTTTCCACCTAGACTTTCAACCTGCATGGGTCCCATCAGATCCATATGAAGAAGCTCCAACACCTTGGAGGTGGTGTCATGTTGAAGCTTCGGATGAGACATCTTTGTCTGCTTTCCTTTTTGACAGTCTCCACACACTTTTCCTTCCTCAATGCTCAGTTTGGGAATCCCTCTGACTGCCTCTGAGGAGATAATTCTTTTCATTCCCTTTAGGTGAAGATGTCCCAACTTCTGATGCCAGATTTTGACTTCATCTTCTTTAGCAAGCACACACGTGGATGACTCAGAGTTTTGAGGTGCCCACAGATAGCAATTGTCCTTTGACCTGTCTCCCTTCATGATTACTTCTCCTTTGTCATCTTTGACCACACATTCAGACTTAGTGAAGTCTACTTTGAATCCTTGATCACATAGTTGACTGATACTAATCAAATTAGCTGCTAGTCCTTTAACAAGTAGGACATTCTCCAGTCTGGGAGCATTGGCACAATTTAGTTTGCCAATCCCCTTTATCTCCCCTTTGACTCCATCACCGAATGTCACGTAGCCAGAAGTCTGAGGTTTCACATCAACGAGCAGATTCTTTACTCCAGTCATGTGTCTTGAACACCCACTGTCAAAATACCAGTCATCTTTGGTAGAAACCCTTAAGGAGGTGTGAGCTATCAAGCTGATAACTTTAGGTATCCATTTCTTCACCACTTTAGTTCTTACCTCTTTGGGTTGAGGAGCAGGATTAGGATAACCATGTAACTTGAAGCATGAGGACTGGATATGCCCGATCCTACCACAGTAGAAGCATCTTCTTCTGTTTTGATAGGGTTGTGACTGCCACTCATACTTTTGTCTTCTTATACCATAGTTGAGTTGTCTTTTCATGTACTGATGATGCTGTCTCTTAGGCTGTCTACTATGGTGATGTGGCTTCCTTCTTCCATAGCAATGAGGAACAGCTTTGTTGAATTTGTTTCCATTCCTGTTCTTATGATGATGAACCCTGTTCTGATTGCACCCAGCAGTCTCCAAGTTCTTGTGAAATTGGGGTGGCGTATGCTGACTAACTCCTTGAGACTGAGGACTATTCTTCTTTGAGGTAGGATTCTGTCTCTTGGGTTGATGCTGAGACACAGGTTGAGATATCTCTCTTGTTGTTCCTGAAGTGCTGGCCACATATCCTATTCCTGATTTATCTCCAGCTGCTTTCTCAGACTGAAGAATTTTATCCAGATTAGTAGTACCACTGTTCATCATCCTAACAAATTTTGTCATCTGCTCCAATTGAGACTTAACAAGTACAACTTCGTTCTCTCAATCAGCTTTTTCACTTTCAAGCTGAGCAATCTGTTGTTTGTGACACTTGTTTTCTTGACAAATATTAGCACTTTTCAAACACAGCTCTCGATAAGTAAATGCTAGTTCCTCATAGGTTATTTCTTCATCACTGTCATCATCTGACACAACTGTTCCTGTTAAGGCTCTAGCATGCCTTGCTGACTCATCTTCATTTTCACTATCAGATTCAGACTAGGAGACTGACATCCCCTTCTTCAGTTTCTTCAAGAATGTGGGACATTCTTTCTTAATATGTCCATACCCTTCACATTCCATGCATTGAACACCTTTATCCTGGGCAGGCTTCTTTTCATCTTTCTCTTTAGGCTTACTGATGTCAGAAGAACTGTTCTTGACCCTAGGCTTGTAGTTATTGTTCCACCTTTTTAACACTTTGTTGAATTGTCTTCCCAGCATTGCTATGGCCTGAGATAAGTCATCCTGGGATTCAGAACTCTTCCCTTCTTCCTCTTGATCATTTGACACCAGAGCTATATTCTTTGGCTTCTTTTCTGGTTCTTCCTCATTCAACCCAAGCTCAAAGGTTTGAAGAGATCCAATGAGCTCATCTACTCTCATCTTGCTGATGTCTTGTGACTCTTCAATAGCAGTAACCTTCATCTTGTATTTTTTGGGGAGGGATCTAAGAATCTTCCTCACCAGCTTTTCATCAGACATTTTCTCACCTAGAGCACTGGAAGCATTTGCCAGCTCTAGAACATTCATGTGGAAGTCATGAATGGTCTCCTCATCCTTCATCTTCAGACTTTCAAATTTTGATGTTAAAATCTGAAGTCTTGACATCTTGACTCTCGATGTTCCTTCATGTGTTGCCTGCAAAATACCCCAAGCTTCCTTAGCAACTTCACAGGTATTGATCAACCTGAAGATATTTTTATCCACTCCATTGAATATGGCATTTAGAGCTTTGGAATTTCCAAGGGCAAGCTCATCTTCCTCCTTGGTCCACTCTTCTTCAGGTTTTGGCTTTGAGGTGCCTTCTTTATCCTTGCCAGCCTCATCTTTCTCACATACCTCTGGAGCTTTCCACTCTTTAATGACAGCCTTCCAAGCTCTGCTGTCTAATGACTTTAAAAAAGTAGTCATTCTAGGCTTCCAATACTCATAGTTTGAGCCATCCAAGATAGGGGGTCTGTTGACGAATCCTCCAACCTCTTTGTCCATCTTTCACCAGAAAGTAACTTCCCTAGATCTCACCCAGAGACAGACAGGATGCCTGCTCTGATACCAATTGAAATTCTGGTACCAGACGTGTGATGTTAAGGTGCGATGTCACAACAACACACTCTGCAATAATGGACAGAATAAGCAATAAGAAAACACAAGGAATTGTTCACCCAGTTCGGTCTAACTACCTACGTCTGGGGGCTACCAAGCCAGGGATGAAATTCACTACTTGTAGATATAATTTACAGACTCAACACACCAGTTGACAATCTCCTAAACTTATACTCTACTAGTGACTTTCTACCTAAGAAACCACTTAGATATGAGAACACTACTCAATCCCCTAAAACACTCAAAGAACACCCTCTTTGAGATCCCTTGATCTTGCTTCATAGCTTTGATCAATCAACAACTCTCTATTGCTTCACAGCTTCTAGAGAGGACAGAAAATTCAACACCTATTCAAACCTAGAATAGTGTGATTACAAGTACTCTAAACAAACCCTAGACTCTAAGCCTCCAACTCTTGATCTTCAATCTGTTTTCTGTACCTTCTTCCTTGGTCTTGTGCGCTTTATATAGCTCCTTGAATTTGGATTGGATTTTTCATAATATTTGATCAGATTTGTTAATTAAAAACTGAATCTTTTAAAACAGATTTTATCCCCAAAATCTTTTTAAATCTTCCACCTTTTAATTCTCCAACAAACCTGCAATCAAATCTCCCATGTAACAGAAAATATCTAGCCCAAGATATTCTCATCCAACGAGTCAACACTCTCCACAATTCCAGCTAATACGCGACCCTAATAACAACAAGCCCATGCTGTCATTAGCTTCAGTTCTGCAGGTCTGATGTTACAACATCACCTATGTGTTATCAGACATCTACTTCAGCAACTAGTAACCTTAACACAGCCCAGTGTTAAGTGCAATGTTATGACATCAAGCCCATGACATCAAACATAGTTAACCTTCACAACTTAGTACAACCCAGTACTAAGACTCAATGCTGCAACATCAACACCATGACATCAGCATTGAACACCTTGTTGTTTTACCAAAATTCCAGCCAATCCAGGAACTTACAAATGGAAAGGAAACTCCATTACCCTCCGTCGTGAATATTGCAGACATCAGTCGAGTAACACGGAGCGGTCGGATCTTCAACAGAGGAGTTAGAGAACCCAAAGAAAAGGAACCTCAAACAGAAGTTCCTAATCCACCATTCGGTCAATCCAGTGATCCCGACCTTTCAAAGAACAATGATGAGATGCTGAAGCTCATCCAAAAGAGTGAATACAACACTGTTGATCAACTGTTGCAAACTCCTTCAAAAATCTCAGTGTTATCACTTTTACTCAGCTCCGAAGCTCACAGGGAAGCTCTACAAAAAGTCTTAGAGCAGGCCTTTGTGGTGCAGGATGTAACAATCAGGAAGTTTGATAGCATCATCTCCAACATCACTTCCTGCAATAACTTAGGATTCAGTGATGAAGAACTGCCGGAAGAGGGCCATGGTCACAACATGGCACTCAATATTACAGTCAACTGCCCGGACGATGCATTATCCAGCGTACTGGTAGACACCGAATCAGCTCTAAATGATATGCCAAAGTCTACTTTGATACGATTATCATATCGAGGACCTCCGATGAGAGCCAGTGAGGTCACCGTCAAAGCATTTGATGGATCCCAAAAAACAGTTATGGGCGAAGTCGACCTTCCCATAACTATCGGTCCTCACACCTTCCAAGTCATTTTCCAGGTCATGGACATCCGGGCAACATACATTTTCTTATTTGGAAGACCTTGGATACACGAGGCTGGGGCAGTCACTTCGACACTTCTCCAGAAGCTGAAGTTTATCAAGAATGATCGACTAGTCACAGTCTGCGGAGAGCAAGCCTTGATCGTGAGTAACTTATCGTCATTCACCTGTGTAGAACCAGATGAGGTAATCGGAACCCAGTTCCAAGCACTTTCGGTGAGCAATGACAATCAATCAGAAAGAGGAACCTCGATTTCCTCATACAAAGACACTCTCGAAGCGATCAAAAGGAACAATGCGAAAGGATGGGGGACAACTGGTCATTCCTACTGATAACAAAGCGAAAAGAGGTCTTGGCTTTTCCTCAACCTGTACCTAGGCTGCTACCAACGATGAAAGTCTTCATCTCATTCAGAACTTCTTCCACATTGGAGGTTTCCTTCACCCAGTGTCTCAAGAAGTACATACCATCAACAAAGGTGATTCCTCCGATACAGAGGAAGAATGGAAGTCCTATCTTAACGAGGACGGTTATATGTCTCAGGACGAAACGCCTACGCCATTCTGCTATCCCACGCAGACTTCAAAATGATATACGGAGATTGTGATCCAAAAGGATGTCGCGCTCCACCAAACTCATTAGAGGAGGACACTCTGATGAAAGATAACTTTGACCACGGTTGTTATGGCCCGATGGATGGCCTGCATATGTGGCAACCGTACCCAAGAGACTCAGGACAAAAGAGTCAGTCGAACGATGCATATCAGCTGAGCATCATCGAAAAGAATACATGCGTCCCCACAGAAACATGGGATCATTACTCAGGGTATTCAGAAGATATCCGTACAACGATGAATTTGCAACGATGGCAGGACGAGAGTTCCTTAACTATGCTTTTCCCGAGGTCAACGTCATCGAAAGGGATGACTCCTCCAGTTCCAAAGAAGTGTGGGACACATTAGGACAACTGAGTGGTAAATACAACTTTATGGTCAAATACACCGCTCCTGAAAGCTCTCGTATCAGGCTCGAGGACATCCAGCCAACTGGATGGGGAGATATACCTGAGAGTACAAATACTATGCAAGATACAACAGAAGAATCCTCCTACGACAACTCTGCCTGGGAGACAGATTCCAATGATCCTGCTTCCCTAGAAATCAGCGTTATTTCCGAGGACAAGCCGAGAAAGAAGGTGCCAGACTTTGTGATTCACCGAGGAGTTCGCCTCCAATGGGTTGCAGTCAACGTTCCGAAAGTCGTTCATAAGTCTAAGTAATTGTCGTCTTTATCTTAACTTTTCACCTTGCCCAGGTGAAATGGATGTTTTGATAGGGCTCACTTTCTGTAAATGTCTCTCTTCGCTTCGCCCAAAGCAACAGAGTTTTGTTTTATAGGACTGTAGTTTGAAAAATCGACAAAATCATAAATAAAATAACGTCGTTCTGCAATTTTTGCATTTATTGATGTTTTCTCTTTTCGCTTTTTCAGAAAATGGTAATCCTAAAAAACAAAACAAAACAATAACAAGCATTTTTCAGAAAATACACTTCACACACTCTTGCATTCTCTCTATCTCTTCTAAACACAAATCATCACATCATGCAGATTGCTTATTTTAAACCCCATCGAGACATACGATCCAACACCTTCTCCCAACTTGGAATTCCCGGTATTTGAGGCTGAATAAGAAAATGACGAAGAAATTCCAGAAGAGATCTCCCGATTAGTCAGACAAGAGGAAAGTTCCATTGAACCTCACAAAGATCCGTTGGAAACGGCCAACTTGGGTTCAGAAGAAGAAAGAAAAGAAGTCAAGATTGGGGCACTGCTCAGTTTGACTGTCAAAGAAAGTTTGATAAAGCTTCTCAAAGAGTTTCCCGATGTATTCGCTTGGTCCTATCAGGACATACCAGGGTTGGATACCAGCGTCGTGGAACATCATCTACCATTGATATTGTAACACCCTTTTCTACCCCCAATAATGTTGTAGCAGAAACAACTCAAATATCATAGTAAAACATCAAAATCACCTCAAAGGATGCACATTTCTCATTTAAATCAAAATAATACACTTGCCCTGTAAACAAAAGGGTTTTCCTCAAAATAAATCAAAAAGCCTTCACATGGCAGCGAAACTCAAATTTTCAATTAAAAGGTTTTCCAAAAAACATCATAAATTATCCAAAAGGTTTCTCAAAATTAAAACCACATCATCAAATGATAACAAAATAAGGAAGCAACATAGTTCGACTCAAAGGACCCCAACCCGATGTTACACTATCAGAGCAAGACCCTCTAAATCGACCAAAAGCAAATAAACTTCAAGGTCCTCGAAGGCATCCACATCTAAACCTGATCACCTGCACGTTACCCACGTGGAGGCAACATTCAAACAGGAAAGGTGAGTAATCACAATTCATAATAATCATTATAAAATAAGATATACATAAAAATAGCTTTAACTTCATAAACGACATCTTCAAGGTCATCATCAAGGAAAACATCAGGAAGCACCCTATCACAAATTCTTCAATGCCACATAAAATGCAATGCATAACAAGACTCATGCATGTGATACCAATCGTCATAATAGATGGATACTAGGCCATCAACCCTCCAAAGATCCCCGTCAATAGGATCGATCTCGCATTTGGAACCGGAGCACGTCATAATTACCTTATATCTGCACAATGGGAATGAAGCGTCGTCACAAAGTATGCATATGAATGTATGATACACAACATCACTAATCATCATCATCAAGTAAACTTCAAAATGTGCATCATCATTCATCATTTTTCACAAAATTCATATCATCATATATTCATCAAAACATCACAATTTATCACCTCAATATCATCAAGAACATCATGGCAAATCATCATAACATTACAGCATCAAAACATCAAAACAACACAATAGCATAACCGAGAATTTGCGAGCAGCAGAAGTTCGCTCCAGGGTTCGCCTATCGAACCTGTTCGCTGTGACCTTCGCTTAGCGAAGCGGCTAGCGAACCTCACGGACGCCACACTCAACACCAGAACACAATCGTCTGTCACACTCGCCAGTTGACTCGCTTAGCGAACCCCCTCGCTGATTTCTTTGCTTAGCAAAACTCCCATCGAAGCCCACCTTTCCACTCCAGAATCATTTCAGTACTCCCTCCCACGTTATCTCGCATTCGCTGCGCTGCTCGCTTAGCGAGCCTTGGCGAACATTCGCCTAGCGAAGTAACGGTTCGCCTAGCGAACCTGCGATTATAGAAAATCGCTGCTACGCATCAGTAGTTCCACAACCCCCAAGGTACCTGCGATTATAGTCCCAAATGACCTAAAAACATCCTATAACAGTCTTAATGCATCACAGAATTTGAAGGTCTAAACCCTACGTCTGTTAGGTCGATTCAAGACACTACGAGAAACCTTAATTTCCCTAAACCTTCAAAACTCTCAAGCTTCATATAAACTCCATAAACCCTTCACCACCGGGTTAAAACTACAACAACGGGGAAATCAGCCCCTTGGTCTACTGTACTGATTATTTCAACTCTTAATAATCGATCTCACAACACGCCCTCCAAGTCATCAGTTTATCTCAAAACCCATAAACCCTCAAAAACCCCAAAATCCACTTCAATCAATCGAAACCCATAATGAAAACAATGAAAGGCAATTACTCCCCATACCCTAGAATTTCGATCCGATGAGTTCTCTCTTGAGCCTTTGGAAACCTTCACGAAAATCCTCGCCTTTTCCTTTTTTCCTCAAAGCTCTACACTTTCTCCTTATTTTCACGATCTCCATAAATGAATCCTAATTCTCCTCAATTCCTCCTTTTTGGTTAATTTAACTCTTGGGCCTCAAAATTGGGCTTCCTCCTCAAAATGTCTATCTCGCCCTCAATTCCTCTAATATTATATTAAATTAATAATAATACTAATATATTCATATTATATAATATTATTTAATTAAAATAACCAAAACTTCATAAAAACCCCGACATCGACACGAAACACAAAAAATTCACAGAAAACCACGAATATAATATTTAAATAAATTAAATAAATATTCTTACAAAATTTGGGGCGTTACAACTCTCCCCCACTTAAAGAATTTTCGCCCTCGAAAATTACCTCAAGGAAATAGAGTCGGATACGACTCCCACATATGATCTTCAGGTACCCAAGGCATCTTGTAAACTTTTCCAGAACCGCGGTGTAAATCTTGGATCTCTATCCGACACCATACTCGAAGGTACCCCATGTAACTTCACAATCTCTTCAATATACATCTCGGCCAACTTCTGCATAGAATGATTAATTCTTCATCGGCAAGAAATGAGCCGACTCAGTTAATCTATCCACGATCACCAAAATTGAATCATTTCCCTTAGCAGTCTTCGGCAATCCCACCACAAAATCCATGGAAATATTATCCTATTTCCATTCTAGAATCCTCAACGGCTGCATCATACCTAAAGGCTTATGATGCTCAATCTTCGACTTCTGACAAGTCAAACACGCATAAACAAACTCCGCAACATCCTTCATACCTGGCCACCAAAACAACTTTTTCAAATCTTGGTACATCTTCGTAGCTCCGGGGTGAATACTCAACCTACTTCGATGTCCTTCTTCAAGAATGCTCTTCTTAATATCTGGGACATCTGGAACACACACCCTATCTCTGAACATCATCACACCATTCTCGTCAACCCGGAAGTCACCTCCGTTACCTTGGTTAATCAAAGTCAATTGGTCAACCAACTTTAAATCAGATTGCTGTTCCACTCTGATTTCTTCCAGAATACTACTAGTCAACTTCAACATTCCCAACTTCACACTGTCAGGAGTCGCTTCACATACCAGACTCAAATCTCTGAATTGTTCAATTAATTCCAATTCTTTCACCATAAGCATCGACATATGCAGTGACTTTCTGCTCAACGCATCGACCACTACATTTGCCTTGCCCGGATGATAACTCAAATCAAAATTGAAATCCTTCAACAACTCTAACCACCTTCTCTGCCTCATATTCAATTCCTTCTGATTAAATAGGTACTTCATACGTTTATGATCACTGAACACTTCAAATTTAGAGCCAAACAGATAATGTCTCCAATTTTTCAACACAAACACTACCACGGCCAACTCCAAGTCATGTGTAGGATAATTCCTCTCATGAACTCGCAGTTGTCTCAAAGCATAGGCAATAACTTGTCCATTCTGCATCAATACTCCACCAAGACCCATCTTCGACGCATCACAATACAACACAAAAGATTCACTCGGATTAGGCAAAATCAACACTGGAGCAGTAGTCAATCTCTTCTTCAATTCCACAAAACTCACTTCACAAGCTACATCCCACACAAAAGTCTGACCCTTTCGAGTCAATTGAGTCAAAGGTAATGCCAACTTAGAAAAGCCTTCAATAAACTTGCGGTAGTAACCCGCTAATCCCAGAAAGCTTCGTATCTCAGTAGCAGACTTCGGAGCCTCCCACTGTAACACAACATTAATCTTAGAAGGATCAACAGCAATTCCACCACTTGAAATCACATGGCCAGCGAAACTCACGTCCTTCAACCAAAACTCACACTTCGATAGTTTTGCATACAACTTCTTCTCTTTCAACTCTTGCAACACAGTCCTCAAATGCTCGGTATGTTCTTCTTCGGATCTAGAATATATCAAGATGTCATCGATAAACACCACCACAAACTTATCCAAATACTCATGGAAAATCCGATTCATATACTCCATGAACACACCAGGTGCATTAGATACACCAAACGGCATCACAGTGTACTCATAGTGTCCATACCTCGTCCTGAAAGACGTCTTCGAAATATCATAAGGCTTAACTCGAATCTGATGATAGCCTGACCTCAAATCAATCTTGCTGAACACACAAGCACCTACTAGTTGATCCATCAAATCGTCGATTCTCGATAGCGGATACTTATTCTTGATAGTCACTTTATTCAGCTGCTGATAATCAACACACAACCTCATACTTTCATCCTTCTTCTTTACTAAGAACACAGGAGAACCCCACGGAGAAACACTTGGTCGAACAAACCTCTTCTCGAGCAACTCTTCCAACTGTTTCTTCAATTCACTTAACTCAGAAGCTGACATCCGATAAGGAGCCATCGACACTAGGCTCGTACCTGGTATTAAGTCCACTACAAACTCCACTTCACGCTCTGGAGGAAAATCACTGATGTCATCTGGAAACACATCTGGGAATTCACAGACAACAGTCAACTCCACACTCGCAGCTTCATGATCAATTTACAACGATGCAAACATTGCAAACACCAAAGCTTCATCTTCTTGAAGTTCCTTTACTTGCTTAGTAGACAGGAACCTCAACTCCCCACTATCATCGATCTTTGGAAACTCTATAGTCTTGTTATAACAATTTATATGAACACGGTTGAACTCTAACTAGTTCATTCCAAAGATCACGTCAATTTGGTACAAGGGTAAGCATACCAAATCCATCACAAAACTCTTCTCAAAAATCGTCACAGGACATCTCAAACACACAAGAGTCATAACAGAACTATTAGCTGGAGTTTCTATTACCATATTACCATTTATATCTGATAACTTCAAACCCAATCTATTAGCACATTCAAGCGAGATAAAAGAATGAGTAGCACCAGTATCAATAATAGCAACCAACTCGATATTATTAATAAAACAAGTAACTCGAATCAGGTTGTCCTTCTCTGGAACTTCTGCACCACTCAAAGCAAACACTCTGCCACTGGTCTGAGCAGCAGTCGCAGTCTTCTTCGGCTTCTGACATTGAGTACTGATATGACCTTTCTCACCATAATTGAAACAGGTCGGACCCTCATCTTTGCAGTCAGTAGCTCTATGCCCCTTCTTACCACATCGATAGCACATCACCACATTGTTCGTACACGCATCAGCACGGTGAACTTGCTCACCACACTTATGACACTTTCCAGAAGCGGGAGCTGCTCCCCCACTTGACTTTTTCCCATCTGAAGCCTTCTGCTTCCCTTTGTCAGCTGAAGTTGTATAAGGCTTACCCCTATACTTCCCTTTCTTCTCACGCAACTGCTTATAGTGAGCAGATCGAGCTCGACTGTCCTCATCGTAGATTCTTCTCTTATCAACCAACTCAGCATACCTGCGGATCTGCTAATACCCAATACCCTGCTTAATCTCTGGTCTCAGGCCATTCTCAAACTTGAGACACTTAGACATCTCAGCATCAACACGATTATAGTGCAGACAGAACTTCACTAGCTTCCCAAACTTTCCAACATACTCTGTCACAGTCATATCTCCTTGCTTCAGCTCAAGGAATTCCACTTCTCTCTTGCCACGAGCATCCTCTGGAAAATACTTTCCCAGAAACTCTTGCCTCTAAATAGACCAAAAGCAAATAAACTTCAAGGTCCTCGAAGGCATTCACAGCTAAACCTGATCACCTGCACGTTACCCACGTGGAGGCAACATTCAAACAGGCAGGGTGAGTAATCACAATTCATAATAATCATTATAAAACAAGATATACATAAAATGGCTTTAACTTCATAAACGACATCATCAAGGTCATCATCAAGGAAAACATCAGGAAGCACCCTATCACAAATTCATCAATGCCACATAAAATGCAATGCATCACAAGACTCATGCATGTGGTACCAATCGTCATAATAGACGGACACTTGGCCATCAACCCTCCAAAGATCCCTGTCAATAGGATCGATCCCGCATTTGGAAGCGAAGCACGTCATAATTACCTCATATCCGCACAATGGGAATGAAGCGTTGTCACAGAGTATGCATATGAATGTATGCTACACAACATCACTAATAAACATCATCAAGTAAACTTCAAAATGTGCATCATCATTCATCATTTTTCACAAAACTCATATCATCATATATTCATCAAAACATCACAATTTAGTACCTCAATATCATCAAGAACATCATGGCAATTCATCATAACATTATAGCATCAAAACATCAAAACAGCACAACAGCATAAACGAGAATTTGCGAGCAGGTGAAGTTCGCTCCAGGGTTCGCCTAGCGAACTTGTTCGTTATGGCCTTCGCTTAGCGAAGCGGCCAGTGAACCTCACGGACCCCACACTCAACATCAGAACACAATCATCGGTCACACTCGCCGGTTGAATCGCTTAGCGAACCCCCTCGCTGATTTCTTTGCTTAGCAAAACTCCCAGTGAAGCCCACCTTTCCACTCCAGAATTATTTCAGTACTCCCTCCCACATTATCGCGCATTCGCTGCGCTGCTCGCTTAGCGAGCCTTGGTGAACATTCGCCTAGCGAAGTAACGGTTCGCCTAGCGAACCTGCGATTACAGCAAATCGCTGCTACGCATCAGTAGCTCCACAACCCCCAAGGTACCTGCGATTACAGTCCCAAATGACCCAAAAACATCCTATAACAGTCTTAATGCATCACGGAATTTAAAGGTCTAAACCCTACGTATGTTAGGTCGATTCAGGACACTACGGGAAACCTTAATTTCCCTAAACATTCAAAACTCTCAATCTTCATATAAACTCTATAAATCCTTCACCACCGGGTTAAAACTACAACAACGGGGAAATCAGCCCCAAGGTCTACTCTACTGATTATTTCAACTCTTTATAATCGATCTCACAACACGCCCTCCAAGTCATCAGTTTATCTCAAAACCCATAAACCCTCAAAAACCCCAAAATCCACTTCAATCAATCAAATCCCATAATGAAAACAATGAAAGGAAATTACTCCCCATACCTTAGATTGTCGATCCGATGAGTTCTCTCTTGAGCCTTTGGAAACCTTCACGAAAATCCTCGCATTTTCCCTTTTTCCTCAGAGCTCTGCACTTTCTCCTTATTTTCACGATCTCCACAAATGAATCCTAATTCTCCTCAATTCCTCCTTTTTGGTTAATTTACTCTTGGGCCTCAAAATTGGGCTTTCTCCGTAATGCCCTCACTAATTCTCCTCAAAATGTTTATCTTGCCCTCAATTCCTCTAATATTATTTTAAATTAATAATAATACTAATATATTCATATTATATACTATTATTTAATTAAAATAACCAAAACTTCATAAAAACACCGACATCGACACGAAACACCAAAAACTCACAGAAAACCACGAATATAATATTTAAATAAATTAAATAAATATTCTTACAAAATTTGGGGCGTTACAGAGGTCAGAATGACCGCCAGAAAAGCAAAGGTTGAGACGGACTCATCCAGACATGGCCATCAAAATCAAAGAGGAGGTACAAAAACATATTGACGCGGGTTTCCTCGCCACATTAGAATACCCTTAATGGTTAGCCAACATAGTACCAGTTCCAAAAAAGGACGGAAAGGTTAGAATGTGTGTAGATTATAGGGATCTGAACAAAGCCAGTCCAAAGGACGACTTTCCCTTACCACACATAGACATGCTGGTAGACAGTACAACAAAGTTCAAAGTCTTCTCCTTCATGGATGGATTCTCGGGCTATAATCAGATAAAAATGGCACCGAAAGACATGGAGAAAACTTCGTTCATCACCCCATGTGGCACCTTTTGTTACAAGGTAATGCTGTTCGGTTTGAAGAACGCCGGGGCAACCTATCAACGGGCCATGACTACTCTGTTCCACGACATGATACACAAAGAAATAGAAGTGTATGTCGATGATATGATTGCCAAATCTAAAACAGAAGAGGAACATGAGACCCACTTGTCAAAACTATTCGAGCGTCTGAGAAAGCACAAACTCCGCTTGAATCCCAATAAATGCACGTTCGGTGTTTACTCAGGAAAACTTTTGGGGTTCATCGTCAGCCAGAAAGGAATTGAGGTTGATCCTGACAAAGTCAAGGCCATTTAAGAAATGCCTTCTCCAAAAACTAAAAAACAAGTTAGGGGATTCCTGGGACGTTTGAATTACAATTCCAGATTCATATTCCTCATGACCGGGACATGCGCGCCAATCTTCAAATTACTCAAAAAGAATCAGGATTGTGTTTGGATAGAAGACTGCCAAATCGCCTTTGACAATATCAAGGAATATCTGTTGAACCCACCGATTCTATCACCTCTAGTGGAAGGAAACCACTGATAATCTACCTAACAGTCTTGGAGACTCAATGGGTTGTGTACTTGGCCAACAAGACGAAACCAAAAGGAAAGAGTCTGCCATCTATTATTTGAGCAAGAAATTCACCGACTGCGAGACTCGGTACACTATGCTTGAGAAAACTTGTTGTGCTCTGGCTTGGGCAGCCAAACGTCTTCGCCAGTATATGATTCGTCACACTACTTGGTTAATCTACGAAATGGATCCGATCAAGTACGTCTTTGAAAAACCTACTCTCACGGGAAGGATTGCCTAGTGGCAGATGTTGTTATCAGAATACGACATTGAGTACCATGCTCAGAAAGCCGTCAAAGGAAGTGTTTTAGTCGATCATTTGGCTCATCAACCGATTGACAATCAGGAAACAGTCAGGTTTGACTTCCTAGATGAAGATGTCTTGTATTTGAAAATGAAAGATTGTGATGAACCGTACCCAGTGAAGGGCCAGAACTAGGTTCCCAATGGGGACTAATCTTTGACGGAGCTGTCAACCATTATGGAAACGGAATTGGGGCAATCATCATAACACCTCAGGGTACCCACATTCCTTTCACCGCCAGACTGATATTCAAGTGTACAAACAACGAGGCCGAATACGAAGCTTGTATCATGGGTCTCGAAGAAGCGATCGACTCAAGGATCAAGAACTTGGATGTTTATGGTGATTCAGCCCTGGTTATCAATCAGATCAAAGGAGATTGGAACACATACCAATCAGGACAGATTCCTTACAAAGACTATGCGAGAAGGTTGTTACCATTCTTCAACAGAGTCAAGTTTCACCAAACCCCTCGTGAGGAGAATCACATGGCTGATGCATTAGCCACTCTCTCTTCCATGATTAGTGTAGGTCATGGAACGACTTACCTAAGATTGACATAATGCGCCTTGAAAGGCCCGCTTACAGCTTCGTGATCGAAGCAGTCATAGACGACAAACCTTGGTATCACGATATCAAATGCTTCCTTCAGAAACAAGAGTACCCACCCGGGGCATTAAGAAAGGACCGAAAAACCCTCAGAAGCTAGCAGACAGCTTCTTCCTGAGTGGTGATACACTCTACAAGAGAAACTTTGACATGGTCTTGCTCCGATGTGTAGATAGACCAGAAGCAAACATGCTGATGAAGGAAATTCATGAGGGATCCTTTGGCACTCATGCCAACGGACACACAATGGCGAGAAAAATTCTAAGACCAGGGTACTATTGGTTGACCATGGAATCCGACTGCTACAAGTACATGAGGAGATGTCACAAGTGTCAGATATACTTAGACAAAATCCATGTACCGCCAACGCATTCTCAAAGTTCTCTCTTCCCCGTGGCCTTTTTCCATATGGGGAATCAACATGATTGGCATGATTGAACCCAAGTCTTCGAACGGATATCGGTTCATCTTGGTAGCCATTGATTACTTCACCTAGTGGGTCGAAGCAGCATCATACACCAATGTAACCCGACAAGTAGTTGTCCGATTTATCAAAAAAATATCATCTACCGTTATGGTGTTCCAAGCCAGATCATTACTGACAATGGATCTAACTTGAACAATAAGATGATGAAAGATTTGTGCACTGAGTTCAAGATTGAACACCATAACTCATCTCCCTACCGACTCAAGATGAACGGAGAGGTAGAAGCAGCTAACAAGAACATCAATAAGATTATTCAAAATATGGTTGTAACCTACAAAGGCTGGCACGAGATGCTGCCCTTTTTCTCTTCACGGTTATCGCACATCTGTCCGCACTTCAACAGGGGCAACCCCTTTCTCTCTAGTACATGGCATGGAAGCAGTGCTCCCCATAGAGGTAGAGATCCCATCGATCCGGGTATTGATGGAAGTTAAGCTAACAGAGGCTGAATGGTGTCAAAGTCGATACGACGAACTGAATCTAATCGAAGAAAAGTGAATAACGGCTCTATGCCACGGTCAGTTATATCAGCAAATAATGAAGAAAGCGTTTGACAAAAAGGTCTGACCCTGTGTCTTCAGGAAAGGAGACCTTGTGCTCAAGAAGATACAATCCTTTCTGAAATTCTGGCACAGATATCAGATATCTTACACAAATGTTGAGACACGAATATCCAACACAATGAACAAGATAACAATAAAAATAACAGTGCAGAAAGTAAAGAACACATTGATATGTTTACCCAGTTCGGATCAACAATCCTACTCTGGGAGCTACCAAGCCAGGGATGAAATCAATATACGATAGTATCAATTCACAGATCACACAGCAACCACACCCGGTTACAATCCGCTCACTTAATAACTACCCTTCCTATGACTTATACCTAAGACTCACCTAGGTATGAGGCCCTCCTCAAATCCCTCTTCAATCACAAACCGTGACTGGTTCCTTTCAACACAAGTAACAAAACGAAAGACACACTTTCAAAAAACACAAATTCTCAATACTTCAAAGCTTATGAGAACTGACACACAAGAAACTCAATGCTTAAAAGCTTATGAGTAACTGACAGAACTTACAACACAAAACCAGTCCTTATACTGTTATCAGAATGATACCAGTTACGCTCACAATTAACAATAAAAAACCCTAACAAAAACACACGTAAGTTCCACACCTAAACTAGGTTTACACCAGTCAATATATATCAATAAATCTGGACTGGGTTGGGCTTCAAAATGCAGCTGAGAGACTGCACATAATTCTGCAAAATAAACTCCAAGAAAATAGGTCTTCAATCTAATACTTCTTAATATGTCTCCATATTTAGAAAGAAGTGAAAATCCGAAAACCAACACAAAATCTCAACTCAATTACTTTGGACGCCACATATGATAACTAAATATTCACAGAATATTCAGTAACAAATAACAACAAACAGAATCTTCCTTTTAAACCAATAACAGGCGCGATGTCCTATGATCCAGGATGGGACATCTTTATCCGACATGTTGAATGCAGTAAATTAGAACATCTTGTTTCAACATCTTGCTGCTAGAATATTTTTAGCAAAATAAATGCCAACCACATAATCAAAGAAATAACAATCTCCCCCTTTGGCTTATTTTGGCTAAAACTACACAACAAACAATCTTGCAAAGATAAATCAAGCAAAACAAAAATATCAGAGACAGCAGCGAAAAACACAACATAGCAGCAAAAAAACTCCCCCTCAACTGCAGAAACACAACAACATCAACAACATTCTCCCCCTCAACTGCAGCACCCGCACAAGCACACCACAAGCACATCACCAGCACACTACTCCCCCTTTTTAGCCATAAATATGACAAAGGTAAGTAGATCAGTTATTAATTTTGAGAAATGCTCAATTCATAAATCCGAATAAACAGCATCAGAAAGTAAATGCACACACAATCACATGACCAAATGTCATGCACAAACTTCAGCATCTTTCCCTTCATAAACACCTGAACCAGCTACACTACCAGAATTACCTTTATTCTTTTTAATCTGGCAGCCACAAAGAACATTAAATGCTATAATTCTTCATGAATACAAACCCCAAGTCTTCTCCTCAGGTTTTCAAACTGAACTGCATCCAGAGCCTTGGTAAATATGTCAGCAAGCTGATTTTCTGTGCTAACATGCTCAAGAGTTATGACTTTGTCCTCCACAAGTTCTCTGATGAAATGATGCCTGATATCAATGTGCTTAGTCCTGCTATGTTGAATAGGATTTTTAGAAATATTAATAGCACTCAGGTTGTTACAAAATAATGTCATGACATCTTGTGTGACATTATACTCAGATAACATTTGCTTCATCCACACCAGTTGAGCACAACTACTTCCAGCTGCTATGTACTCAGCTTCAGCAATAGAAGGAGATACATAATTTTGCTTCTTACTAAACCATGAAATAAGATTATTTCCCAAAAAGAAACAACCTCCAGAGGTACTCTTCCTATCATCAGCACTTCCAGCCCAATCAGCATCACAGTATCCTACTAAAATGGAACTTGAATCATGGGAATATAACAACCCATAATCACACGTACCACTCACATACTTAACAATTCTCTTAACATGATTGATGTGACTGACCTTGGGTTCTGCTTGGTATCTTGCACATACACCAACTGCAAAGGTTATGTCTGGCCTACTTGCTGTAAGATACAGCAGACTACCAATCATGCTTCTGTATAAACTCTGTTCAACATTCACTCCCTTTTCATCTTTGGATAACTTCAAGTGAGTAGGAGCAGGAGTTCTCTTGTGCTTGGTATTATCCAATCCAAACTTCTTCACAATATTCCTAGCATATTTGCTCTGACAAATAAAAATGGAATCTCCATCTGTTTGACTTGTAATCCAAGGAAGTAAGTCAATTCACCTACCAAGCTCATTTCAAATTCAGATTGCATTTGTTTGACAAAATGTTGGACCATTTCATCCGACATCCCACCAAACACAATATAATCTACATAAATCTGAGCAATCATCAGTTTCCCATCTTTCTCCTTAACAAAGAGTGTTTTATCAATACCACCCTTCCTGTATCCATGTTTGACTAAGAACTCAATCAGCCTTTCATACCAAGCTCTTGGAGCTTTTTTTAAACCATACAAATCCTTCTTTAACTTGAAGACATGATCAGGAAAATTTGGATCCACAAACCCTTTAGGCTGCTCAACATATACTTCTTCATTAAGATAGCCATTCAGAAAGGCACTCTTAACATCCATTTGGAATAATTTGAATTTCAAAAAACACACCACTCCTAGCAACAATCTGATTGATTCCAAGCGAGCCACAGGAGCAAATGTTTCATCAAAATCTACTCCTTCAACTAGTCTGGCTTTGTTTCTGGTAACAACTCCTTGTTCATCAGACTTATTCTTATATACCCACTTTGTTCCAATCACATTTATTCCTACTGGTCGTGGTACAAGTTCCCAGACTTCATTTCTCTTGAATTGACAAAGCTCATCCTGCATAGCACTTATCCAAAACTCATCTGTCAAGGCCTCTTTAACATTTTTTGGTTCAAGCTTTGAAACAAAACATGCATTTGACACAGCCTCTCTCGATCTGGTTCTTACACATTCATTCAGATTTCCAATAATCAACTCCTTAGGGTGATCCTTCTGAATCCTTATAGAGGGTCCCCTGTTAGCATCCTCTACCTCTTCATTATCAGGTCTAGTACTAGTCTCTTGAACATTATCTTCTACGGACTCAGTGTCTTGTGAGATTTCATTGTTCATGGGAAAGGATGTTCCAACATCATCTGGGACATCTTCGTCTCTGCCAGAGTCATCAACCACCACATTTATGGATTCCATCATCACCTTAGTTCTGGAATTAAATACCCTATATGCTTTGCTGTTTGTAGAGTATCCCAAAAATATCCCTTCCTCACTCTTAGGATCCATCTTTCGCCTCTGCTCACGATCCGCCAAGATATAGCACTTACTCCCAAAAACATGGAAATATTTCACATTTGGCTTTCTTCCTTTCCATAGCTCATAAAGAGTAACAGAAGTACCTGATCTGATAGTCACCCTATTGTGTATATAACAAGCAGTATTCATGGCTTCAGCCCAAAAATGATATGGAAGCTTTTTGGCATGAATCATGACCCTTGCACACTCTTGAATAGTCCTATTCTTGCGTTCCACCACATCATTTTGCTGAGGAGTGATTAGTCATGAGAATTCATGAGTGATTCCTTCAGATGAACAAAACTCTTCAAACCAGCTATTTTCAAATTCCTTCCCATGGTCACTTCTGATTCGAACAACACCACAATCCTTTTCTCGTTGAATCCTTTGACACAATTCTTTAAAAGTTGCAAATACTTCAGACTTTTCTCTGATAAAGCTTATCCAGGTGAATCTGGAGTAATCATCAACGACAACATAAGCATACTTCTTCCCTCCAAGACTTTCAACCTGCATAGGTCCCATTAAGTCCATGTGAAGCAGCTCCAGAACTCTAGAAGTTGTGGTAAGATGTTGAAGCTTTTTGTGTGACATCCTTGTTTGCTTCCCAACTTGACATTCACCACATATTCTATCCTCATCAATCTTCAGCTTAGGAATACCTCTAACAGCCTCACTTGACAGAACTTTCTTCATCCCTTTCACATGTAAGTGACCCAATTTCTGATGCCACAGTTTGGTTTCATCTTACTTTGACATCAAACAGGTAGAAAAACTTTCTAATTCTTGAGGATTCCACAGATAGCAGTTATCCTTAGACCTGGTATAACAACTTCATTTTCTTCATTGGTTACTAGGCATTCAGATTTTGTGAAATTTACTTTGAGCCCTAGATCACACAGTTGGCTTATACTAATCAAATTTGCAGTCAGCCCATTGACAAATAGAACACGATCCAGATTTGGTTGTCCTTTGTAGTCCAGCTTTCCAACACCTTTTATTTCACCTTTTGATCCATCCCCAAAAGTGACATAATTGGTATAGTGAAGCTTGATATCTGACAAAAATTTCTTCACACCAGTCATGTGTCTTGAACAACCACTGTCAAATTACCAATCTTCCCTTGCAGAAGCTCTGAGAGAGGTATGCACTATGAAACCAGCCACCATATTTCTAGGAGTCCATCTTTTCTTTACTTTAACCCAATTCTGTTCTTTATTTGGTTGATGAACAGTTTTGGGATAACCATGCAAATTGTAGCAAAAGGACTTTAAGTGACCAAACTTTCCACAATAATGACATCTCCATGGTTTATACTTTGAACTATATACAGTCTTCTGATGTTTCAGCTAATGTTGAAACATGTAATATGACATCTTCTCCTCTTGCTTTATTTTCGGAGGGACAAACTTTACTACAGACTGCTTGTAGTTCTCTACTTGATTGTTAAAACCAAGACCTTGTACATTCCCAGTATTTCTCCCAGTCTGAAGAATCTCATCCAACACTGTGGAATCATTGTTCAGCATTCTTATAGATTTGGTCATATTGTCAAGTTTTGACTTTTGCAATACCACCTCCTCTTTAAGATCAGCAATGATCGATAGATGTTATTCCTTCTCAGCTTCTAGTTGATCTATCAGAACCTTCTGTTCTAATATTATCTGGCACCTCTCTTCATTCTTGATACACAACTCTGAGAACCCAGTGATAACTTCCTGTTTAGTAAGTTCTCCAACATAAGATTCTTTGTCAGAATCACAACTTGTTCTTTCATCAGACTCATAAGTTGTTTCTCCATCAGATTTACAGATCCCAGTCAAGGCTGTCACCAATTTTGCTGATTCTTCTTCAAGATCACTCTCAGACTCTCCTTCTGACCAAGACACAGATAATCCCTTCTTTTGCCTTTTGAGATACGTGGGACACTCAGTTTTTATGTGCCCAAATCCCTCACATTCAAAACACTGAACTCTCTTCCCTTGATTAGAGTCTTCTTCAGTTCTGGACCTTCTGCCTACATCCTGGTTTTTACTGATGTCGAGTGACTTGTTCTGAACATTAGCTCTTGACTTCCAGTCCATCCTTTTCAACACTTTGTTAAATTGTTTTCCAAGCAATACCAGATCTTTAGACACCCCTTCATCTCTGACCAGGTTACCTTCATCTTCTGAATCACCAGCATTTGACACAAAAGCTATACTCTTCTTCTTTTCAGACTTTTCACTGATCCCCAATTCAAATGTTTGAAGTGATCCCACAAGTTCATCCACTTTCATCTTATCTATGTCCTGAGCTTCCTCTATAGCAGTCACTTTCATGTCAAATCTCTTAGGTAGAGATCTGAGGATTTTTCTGACCAGTTTGCTATCAGACATCTTTTCACCTAGGGCACTTGAAGCATTAGCTATCTCAATAATGTTCATGTGAAAATCATGAATGCTCTCATCTTCCTTCATCTTCAAATTCTCAAACTTGGTAGTGAGAAGCTGAAGTTTTGACATCTTCACCTTTGAAGTTCCTTCATGAGCAACCTTCAAGACCTGCCAAGCCTCTTTTGCAATGGTGCAATGTTCAATCAACCTAAAAATGTTTTTGTTAACACCATTAAACAAGGCATTCATGGCTTTGGAATTTCCCAAAGACCCTTTGTAGTCTGCATCATCCCAGTCTTCCTCTTCCTTCACCACATCAGTAGGATTACCTTCTCTATCTCTAACCTTTGGGGGTTCCCATCCTTTGATAACAACTTTCCATGCTTGATCATCCATGGATTTGATGAATGATATCATCCTTGGTTTCCAATAATCATAGTTGGAACCATCAAGCAGATGTGGCTTGTTCAAAAATCCTCCATCCTTGTCCATTGCACCAGAAAGTACCTTCCCTGAATCTCACCTAGAAATAAACTAGGGTGTAAGCTCTTGATGCCAATTGAAATTCTGGCACAAATATCAGATGTCTTACACAGATGTTGAGACACGGATATCCAACACAATGAACAAGATAACA
The DNA here is from genome assembly GCA_022829125.1 of Lathyrus tuberosus. NCBI lineage: Eukaryota > Viridiplantae > Streptophyta > Magnoliopsida > Fabales > Fabaceae > Lathyrus > Lathyrus tuberosus. The sequence goes on from JALAZF010000259.1 coordinate 233,733, forward strand.
ATAAAAATAACAGTGCAGAAAGTAAAGAACACATTGATATGTTTACCCAGTTCGGATCAACAATCCTACTCTGGGGGATACAAAGCCAGGGACGAAATCAATATACGATAGTATCAATTCACAGATCACACATCAACCACACCCGGTTACAATCCACTCACTTAATCACTACCCTTCCTATGACTTCTACCTAAGACTCGCCTAGGTATGAGGCCCTCCTCAAATCCCTCTTCAATCACAAACCGTGACTGGTTCCTTTCAACACAAGTAACAAAACGAAAGACACACTTTCAAAAAACACACAATTCTCAATACTTCAAAGCTTATGAGAACTGACACACAAGAAACTCAATGCTTAAAAGCTTATGAGTAACTGACAGAACTTACAACACAAAACCAGTCCTTATACTGTTATCAGAATGATACCAGTTAGGCTCACAATTAACAATCAAAAACCCTAACAAAAACACACGTAAGTTCCACACCTAAACTAGGTTTACACCAGTCAATATATAACAATAAATCTAGACTGGGTTGGGCTTCAAAACGCAGCTGAGAGACTGCACATAATTCTGCAAAATAAACTCCAAGAAAATAGGTCTTCAATCTATTACTTCCTAATATGTCTCCATATTTAGAAAGCAGTGAAAATCCTAAAACCAACACAAAATCTCAACTCAATTACTTTGGACGCCACATAGGATAACTAAATATTCACAGAATATTCAGCAACAAATAACAACAAACATAATCTTCCTTTTAAACCAATAACAGACGCGATGTCCTATGATCGAGGATGGGACATCTTTATCTGACATGTTGAATGCAGTAAATTAGAACATCTTGTTTCAACATCTTGCTGCTAGAATAGTTTTAGCAACATAAATGCCAACCACATAATCAAAGAAATAACACTTTCTCACTGATTCCCGGGGCAAATGGACTCCGAATTATGACGGCCCCTATGTGGTCAAGAAAGCCTTCTCAGGCGGTGCCTTGAGACTCGCAACCATGGACGGAGAGGAATTTGCCTACCCCACAAATGTTGACGCAGTCAAAAAATACTTCTCCTAAATAAAAAAAACATCTCAGTGGATTGAAAACCCGAAAGGGCGGTCCAGGCAAAAATTAGATACATAATCAAAAATCATCCCGGTGGATTGGAAGTCTCCAAGTACAATCCAGGAAAAAGTTAGGGATTAATGGCAAGTAACTACGTCTGGTCAGGATAAATTCCCAGCAGCAGTAATGCCATTCAAAAGGAAAACGTCAGTCAAGGTCATCTTCGACGGAAGCTCAGGATGCCTAGAATTCAAAGTTGGTAGAAGGATAGTGGTCGTTATGTTTTAATGTAGCCCTTTTCCCTTAAATTACCATTTTCTAACTTTGAAAATACTCTATGGAATCACGTGTTTGGCTGATTTCCATCCAATCAATAAAATTTGAGCCCTAGTGCTTTTGTTTGCAATTCTTATTTGTTTTAGCTTTACAGAACGACATTTTAACATGATTAAAGATTCTTGAAATAAAACAAAAAATGAATTTACTTTTCAAACTTCTTTCCGCTTTTAAAATAAAGATGGCATTTCTTTTGACTGTTGAACATCGAAAGAACATCGATCGCTTCTCCAGAAGTAATCGAACCTCAAAGTGCAGAATCAAAGTACGCCTTCTTAACCAGTACACCTGAATGAAGGATCAATTGTGTCAAATGCGAATATTCCGTCCGACATCACCGGCAGAGTTTTTAACTCCTAAGTCTGACCAACGGTTGTTCCTCACCGGAACCATCTCTCCTAAGCAAGGCAGAATTGCTATCTTGGACCAAATGACACCTCTTCGTCCCCTGCAGTGGTCGAGTATCCAGTCGTATTCATCTATTAGTCTGTATGTCGCGTCAATTTTGTCAGCATAAACATACATACATTATGCATAATTGATTCACATTCACAATCATATTACATCACTACCACTACAGTCGGTCTAGTTTCCAAGTGATACAAGTCCTCTCAATCGAGTTGTCAGTTCTTTCCTCGTCAGGAAGTGAATCATCTAAGCAATCTCTCTCCAGTTTATCTCTGGATTAGAGACGGTCCTCGACCACTTTGATAACTTGAACCTCTGAAAAGCAAGAATACCTTCGACAAATGTCACTCTTCGCTATTGAAGATGATATCTTCGCTTTCCCGGATTAAGGAAAATCCCCAGAGAAAGCCCCTCCCCGTTGGATTACATCACATGGCATTTCTCCGAGAAGATCTCGGGGAAAAGTATGATGTAATATCCCCAAGCAGAAAATAGCCTCTCAAGGAGACTCGTTTTCCCCAGTAGAGTCAACAAATGGCATCTCCAACAGAGAAGTTTGTACAACTCTACAACTCAGACGGATGGGTTCCCCAGCAAGTCTGACATCAAAACTTTTTCCATCAAATGGCATCTCCCCAGGAAAATCCGGCGAGAAGTTTGAGGAAAACCGTTACAAATAGCGTCCCTTGTCAAGAATGTTTATTGACAAAAGAAACTGAGACCAGTTCCTTGGTAGGAAACCAGGATTGCGGGGAAGTTTATTTCAGAAACTGAGACCAGTTCCTTGGTAGGAAACCAGGATCGAGGGGAAGTTTATATCAGAAACTAAGACCAGTTCCTTGGCAGGAAACCAGGATCGAGGGGAAGTTTATATCAAAAACTGAGACCAATTCCTTGGTAGGAAACCAGGATCGAGGGGAAGTTTATATCAGAAACTAAGACCAATTCCTTGGTAGGAAACCATGATCGAGGGGAAGTTTATTTCAAAAGAAAACTGAGACCAGTTCCTTGGCGGAAGACCAGGATCGAGGGGAAGTTTCTACCTTTTCTAAGCATCATTGCTTAGCAAAAGAAGATGGATGAGCAAACCACCATTCATAACCACTGTCAAAATTTCGGGTATTCCGATATTTAATCCTCTTGCACCCCGAATGCCTGAATACCTTCGCCATTTACACCTTCGGGTCCAAGAAGATTAAATAAGGGCATCTGTCATACCCCAAATTTTGACCACAAAGATTTCCCATCATTGTGTAAATCATCATCACAATGTGGAGGTACTGTCATGTCTCATCAATCTTCTCAAGGATTGTTGAGCATTCACTACAATCAAAGATTATGGTTTTTTTAGCCCTCTCAGAGCACTTAGACAAAGGATCAATCAAGAAATGACATGATCTTCAACTTGTTTAACCTCTTAAACACCCACAGAGGATCAAGAGGACTCCCACTTCAAGAATCAAGCACAAGGTTGCAGCATTCCAAGTGGATTAAGCCTCAAGATTGCCAGTGTCACCAAATTAGGGTTTTGGTCGACAGAGGCCTCCAGATGGAAATTTTCATCTGGGCATGAGCTAATGCTTCAGAGCATAACTCAAGATACTCCAAGGGACCTCATGGACCCAATCATCAAGTCAATTTAGCATCAGGGGAAGCATTCATCAAAAATCAGGAATTAGGGTTTCTTGACCTAATTCACCCCTAAGTTGACTTTTGAGGCAAGATATGGGCCAAGACCTCAAGAAATGATTTAAGGACCTCAAATAAACCACATTGATCCATTTGCAACAATAGATTGATCCAAGAAGCTTGATTTATAAGTATTAATTTCATCAGGACCACAATTAGGGTTTTTGAGGGAAAAGTTAACTGCGCCTTTGACTTTTGACCAGGACATGCTCCCAAACCTTGGAACATGATTCAATACACCCTATAACACCTATGGAACATGTCCATTAGGTTTGATTTAGGTCAAGGACTTGATTTCACCAAGGATCGCACAGTTTGGAATTCATTTGACAAAAAGTCAACTGTGCACAAAAGTCAAGTTTGACTTTTTGAGATTTTTCACAATTATGGTTCCTTGATCCTAAAATGATGTTAATGTGTGATTGGAATCATCATTCATCAAGAAAAATCAAAGAAAATGGGATAACTTGTAAAAGGGGTAACCATAAAAACTTAGAATTTTTCTAAGTTATGGAACAAAGTGGCTAGGGTACCAACTTCCAAGGATCATAACTTGAGATCCAAGCAACCATTTTGGATGGTCCAAAGATGGATTTGTAGATCTCATGGCATACTTTAAAAGTGTCATCTACAGCTCATTCCAATTCCCCATGGATTTTAAGTTATGGATTGATCAAAATGGCTGAAAACACAAAAGTGACATTTTTCCAACACTTAGTGAAATTTTCACTAAGTCAGAATCTGCCTTATTTTTTCCCAAATGTAGGGGCAGTTTTCAATGTAATTCAAGTGGGATCAAAACCAAAGTTGGACATCATGATAAAATAGGATATATCAGCTTTCCAAAATGTCCAAGAACTCCATCAAATTCCATCTGAGCTGAGAGTTATGGTGACTGCAACATGCCTTGATGCAAACTGTCACACAAGGAAGATTTATTCATTATGGCTCGATTTGATCAATTTGAGCAACTCCAAGCCTTGTCATCATTTTGGACACATCTGAGGATAAAACAAGGATGGAATGATCTGATCCCCAAGCCTCACAAGTCCATGAATCTACAAGTAGTATGCCAAACCTAAAAAGGCTAAAATGTGCCAAGAATTCAATTTTGTTTCCAAGAATTCCATGGATGCACCAAGGTGGCATGAACTGAGCCTATTCCAACTGAATGAGTCAAGGATAAGCTCTGAACCAAAGAACCATAGGCCTGTGCTCTAACCTCTAGTCAATGGCTAGAGGAGACTTGAGATTCCAAAGTGATCACATTGGCCACAGACCTGTACCAGTTGCCATTCCCTATTCCTTGCAAAACAAACTTGCTCTACTATAAATAGAGCTTAATTGTGATCGGTTTGAGTACACCAAAGCACCCAAGCTGATGCTTTCCTCAAAATCACTTCTTTCACTCCAAGTTTGCCTTCCAAAGCAAGTCACTATCGGGTTTTGAGTTTGAGAGCAATTCCAACCAAACCAATCACACACACACACACCTCATAAACATCATATAGAAGTGATCCAAACACTTAAACAACATCTGGAACACCAATTTCATAAAATCACCAGCCAATTGCTCAAGGTTTCAACCAAGTTGCAGCTGAGGTGCCATAATCTGTTCCAGTCCATTTCAAATCACTCCAAGCTTTCAAACACACTCCATATGGTGTAGGGAAGTTGTTCAGATCATTACAACTCATCTGTAACACCTCCAAATCAAAAATCAAATTGCTCTTGCTGCCACGACCTTCAAGTAAGCCTAAACTTGGTCATCTCTTAATTCATGCATATTTCCCCGCACAATAATTTTGCCATACGTTCATGATCATGTATGGAGGGTTTCCCCTCAATTAATTGCTTTGTATGAGTCGTGTATCAAAATTGCCAGCCTTCATGCAGAATTTAGGGTTCTTGAGGATTTACTTTGATTTCTTATTCCATGCTTAAAATAAATGAAATTAAAGACCATAGACATGATCGTGAGGTGAAAACGAGTATATTGATATGTGGATTGTGTGATTTGATCAAGTATTCAATGAGATTGAGGGGAAAACGCAAATCTGAAGAAACAGAGGGCGCTGGCAAGAACTTGGTGTTCTTGGCGCCCTTTTTTGAATTTTTAAATATTTGAATTTTTGTGATTTTATTTAATTGATTCAAAAATTAATTTCTCTTTGAATTTTAATGATTTTGAGTTGATTCTTTTTTTAATAATTCACAAAAATGTTAAAATATTTTATTTTACTAAAATTTCCCAAAAATATTATTTATTTCATATACTTGATATTTTTGCAAAGAATTAATTTTTATTTGTTTTTTTACATTTAAAATATTTTTTCCTTCTTGATTTTCCAAACTTAAATGGTTTTTAATCATTTTGTGGATAAAAGCATGATTTTTCAAACATTGATCCAAGATCACAACTTATTTTTTGACACATGTTTGATAATTTTGATTATTTTAATTAAATTTTTATTTAATTAAAATACACTTTGAAATCAAATTAGGGTTTTGATCTTAATCACCCTAAACAAACCTTTTTTCAAAACTCTTTGGGCCTCTTGATAGAGTGTAAGTCCTACCTCTTTGTAAATAAAAACCTTTTTGGGCCTCAGTGTATTGTATAAGTCCCGATATAGTCGGAAGTTTCGACGCGATCGTCGTTTTCAAACTATTTTCAACTGGGCTTCTCATTGAGCTATAAGACTCATCTCTATTCATTTTCAAACTCGTTGGGCCTCTAATAGAGTGCAAGACCCAATCCCTTTTTAACCAAAACCTTTTTGGGCCTCAGGTATTGTATAAGTCACAACACATTTTAAGAAAATCTCGGTGCGATCACTGAGAAAAACTTGGGCCTCTCATTGAGTTATAAGCCACAATCTCTGTTCGAAATACTTTCTCCTTTGATTTTGAATCCAAATATACCATTGTTATAAATTTTTCTTTGTTGAACAACTAACAAAACAGCATGGAAGCTCTACAACGGGTAAGTGTTTATCCGCTTTCTTTTATCCACTTTCATATATATAACTGTATTGTGGGAAGCTGCGCATGGTTAGTCTTCTTTCATTCCCTCTTATATACTTGTCATATATCAACTGTGTATATACTAGTATATTTATTTAGAGTTTTCCCAGGCAACTACGTCTAGAACTAGGTAAAGCCCCGTTGGTCACTCTTAAAATACAAACAAAACTAGATCCCCATAGGATTCCAGATACATTCTTCCCTCCTCTTAGGGTTAAACAATATGGAACAAAGATAAAGGCAGTATTCTCGGTGAACCTTTTCTCAGACTGTCACCCCTAGAAACTGTCAAAGAAATTCTACTCCCCAGAGGTGATCTACTCTCGATGAATGGCATCTCTTGAGTTTCTTCAAACCTCGAACTTTCATGAAATGATCTCTTCTCGGTGAATTGCATTTCTTGAACTTCTCTCGGTTTGAGACCCACAGGCTTCCTAAAAGCATCCCTGCCTCCTCTTGGGCGTTGTACAAGGACCCTTCGGCTTCTTAGAAGTTCTCATGCCTTCTCTTGGGCTTAATACAAGGACCCTGGAGACCTCTTAAAGGTATAAGACAGAACTTAGTCATCCTTTGATAGAGTAGTCTTTCCAGTGTTAAAACTCCGGCCATCTTAGGGTTGATTCTCATCCCTTAATGCCCGTGCCTCCTCTTGGGCATCGTACAAAAGATAAAACTCTACCACACCAGCAGACTTGGACAGTCTAAAACCCCTTGAGTCTCAAAGACATTCTCAAGTTCCTTACAAACATAGGAAGAAACCCCGGTCACTCTGGATCAATCTCCAGCAGAAACCCAGTCTCTCTCATGAGAGTTCCCCCCCCCCCCCCCACTTCGACCTGCCTAGGGATCTCAATAATCCTCAGCAGAAAGTTAGCCTCCTCTTAGGCTTTGTATAATGATCCTTCCTCAACAAAGTCAGCCTCCTCTTGGGCTTTGTACAATGATTTTCCCCTGCAGAGTTAACCTTTTCAGACTCTCTTGTTGAGTCAATCTTTTTTTAGCCTCAATCTCGGGCTTCGTACGAGACAGCAAATCACTCTCTTGTTGAGTATAAAAGACTTTCTTGTTAATTCAATCAACTTTTAAACTCTCTTGTTGAGTCAATCACCTTTTCAAGACTCTCTTATTGAGTCAACTCATTTCAGCCTCTGTCTTGGGCTTTGTACAAGACATATAAAAGCACTCTCTTGTTGAGTCAAACCCTTTTATCCTCAATCTTGGCTTTGTACAAGACATAAATCTCCCTCTCTTGAGCTTGGGACATATATTTTCCCAAGCAGAGTCACTTCCTTTAAAGCTTTGAGGAATGATTCTCCCCAAAAAGAGTCAAACTCATTTCAGCCTCCGCCTTGGGTTTTATACAAGACACATATAAACCTCCCCCAACGGAGTCAAAAATACCTTTTAGCCTCAATCTTGGGCTTTGTACAAGACAGAAAGAACATTTTCCCTGGAAAATTCAAACTGTTAGCCTCCTCTTAGGCTTTGTATAATGATATCCCTAAAAGTTCCCGTCTCTTTTTTTGCCTCAATCTTGGGCCCTGTACAAGACATATACGTTCTCTTGTTGAGTCAGTCTTATCCAGCCTCCTCTTAGGCTTTGTATAAAGAAATCCCCGGTTGAGTCAATCAACCTTTTAGCATCAAACTTGTGCTTTGATCAAGGCACACAAACATCAACAGTTCCTCTTTAGAGATGACAAATTCTCTCTCAGCCAAAACCTTTAGCTTCACGTCTTGGGCATTGAACAAGATACAAATCACCTTTAGCTTCATATCTTGGGCTTTGAACAAGATACCAAAACATCTCTTTCCCCATTAGAATAGGAGGGAACTACGATTGCTCTGATTTCACTGTTTCGTCTAAACGGGAATATGTAGGCATAAGATTGCGAAATCTTAGCGAGCACACCTAATCAAAAACTCAGGTTTCATACCTTAGCCATCATCATCATTTTCCACAAAAACATCAAAAAAACACACTCACTCACTCATCTTTCCCAAGAAACTTTCCCAACCCATCAGCAGACAAACACTATCAATTATAAAGCAGATACCTAAAGTTAATATCCTGTGGATAACCACATATAGGATGGGTAATTTACAACTCCCCATTGTATAGCCTGACCCTAGACCCCCCAATCTCTTTTAAGCGTTTTGTTCAGTTAAACATTTCGCGTGCAAGGTTAGTTTTAGATACCTTCCCTTTCCCTTCCAGCTTCACGGGATAAATAAGAAATCAGAAAGTAGCACCCCCTTCTCCATTGAGGAGAAAAAGCCTCGGCGATGAGGTGGTCGTGTCACCGACAAAAATCGCTCGCTACAGGCCCAAGAGTGATGAAAATGTTTTGAGAAAGATCAAAATCAAAGAAACCCTAATTTCATTTTTTTTAAGTAATTTTTCAAAGAAAATTAATTAAAAATGATAAAAACACCAAATAAGTTTGAATAAACAACTTGTGATTTTTGGTTAAGGTTTGAAAAATGATGTTTAATCACAAGATGAATTAAAACTCATTTGGTTTTGAAAGTTCAAGATGAAAATTCATTTTTTGAAATGTTTAAAAACAATTAAAAATGAATTTATTTACAAAAATATCAACTATATTAAATAAATAATATAAATTTTATTTTTTTGTGGAATAAAATATTTTAACATTTTTGTGATTTTTTACAAAAATAACCAATAAAAAATAATTAAAATTGAAAGCAAAATTATTTTTTGGATTAATTAATAAAAACCATAAAAATAGCAAAAATAGAAAAATATGTTAAAAATGGCAAAATAGTCTGGGTGGGTGTTGAACCCACGACCTCTGAACCAAATACACATGTGCGCTACCACTGGGGTGGTGATACATCCGTGTATCAAAACCACCCCATGTGCATATATGGGATGCCTTGTTCTAGGCCTGGCCACAACGCCATGGCCTGGCCCTTGCCCAAGGAAAGGCCTGATTTTTGCCTTTTGCGTGAAGACTCTAACTTCCTCATTTCTCCATGGATTTGGACAAAATTTAGGTGTATCCTGCTTAGAATTTCATGAGGAATCCAATGGTGCTCTTGGAATTTTCAGAAAATGTCCCTATTTTAAAACCCGATAGTGGTTTCAAAATAGGCCTAGATTTGCATGTTCTATGGTATCTCTTGAAGCATGATAGTGGTTTCAATATATAACATCAAAGGATGCATGATTTAGAGAGTTCAAGTTATGATGCACTTACCTCTTGAAGCTTTTTGTGCTATCTGTCAAGTTCTTTTTGCCAGAAGTAATTCAATGCTTTGAACACTCTTGATTGATCCCTTAGAAGCTTTTAGGATGATCAAAACCAGCTGGAATCCTCAGGAACAAGAACTGGCTCTTTCTTGCAAAAGGGGCAAAAGTGACTAAGATAGTAACTCTCTCAAATGGTGTTCCAGAAGAGGAAAACCAATTGGGACAGTTTGAGGATGATATTTGAAGTGTGTTTGAGCCTTTGTTTGGTTTTGAAAGTGACTGAATCAAGACATGGCTTGAAAAATGCAAAACAGTCCAAATTTGAGGTTTTGGAGGTTGATTTTCTGATTTTAGTGTTTCAGATCAAGGATGAGTGTTTGGACAGCTTATATATGATATATTGGATGTGTTTGGATCATGAGCTGTGGTGGAATTGCTCTCTAACTCAAAAACTCATAGATGACTTGCAAAAGAAGGTATTTTGGCCTAATGAGAGAGATTTTGAGGAAAGCAAGTGTTGTAGTGCTTTGGGGACTTGAACTGAGCACAAATGAGCTCTATTTATAGTAGAGCAAGTTTGTTTTGGCATCAATAATGAATGGAAACTGCAGCAGGTCTGTGGCCAATTGTAGCATAAAGGAGTTCTAGTCTTCCATGACCATTGACTTGAGGTTAGGGCACAGGCCTATGGTCCTTTAGTTCAGAGCTGAATCTTGACTTATTCAGTTAGTTTTAGCTCACTTCATGCCACCTTGATGCATCCATTGAATGCTTGGAAACAAAATTGGAGTCTTTTGAACTTTTTAGCCTTTTTAGGTTTGTTATGGCTACATGTAGATTCTTGGACTTGGGAGGCTTGTGGATCAGATCTTTTCTCTTGGATGTTATCCTCTGATGTCTCCAAATGGATAACAAGGCTTGGAATTATCTGATTTGGCCAAATCGAGCAAATGTCCCATAATCTGCCTTGGACAAAATCAGTCCATGATGCCATGTTCCAAAGGTTGTATCTCCCTACTCAAATTGAATTTGGAGATGATCTGGTACTTGTTGGAAAGCCCTCATGGCATACTTCGACGTTGATGTTCACCAATGGATCTGGTTTAACTTGGATCAAGGTGAAAAATGTCCCTAAGTTTTGGAAAAAGTAAGGCAGATTCTGACTTTTTGAAAATTTCACTAAGTGTTGGAAAAGTGGTCATTTTCATGTTTTTGTGATTTTGATCAATCCATAACTCAAAATCCATGAGGATTTGGAATTTTTTGTAGTTGACATATTTGAAGTATGTCAGATGGACTTTCATTTGAGCTTTGAATGGGAGAAAAAGGCCTTGTGGTTTAGGAGTTATGACCTTGCAAAGTTGGTACAAAACCACTTTTGTTCCATAACTTAGAAAAAATTTGGTTTCTCATGGTTGCCCCTTTTGCAAGAAACATCACTTTTCTTGATTTTTCTTAATGAATGATTATCAATATCATACATTAACATTATTTTTTACTTAGGGGAACCATATTTGTGAAAAATTCCAAAAAGTCAAACTTGATTTTGTGCACAGTTGACTTTTTGTCAGATGAAATCCAAACTGTGCGATCCTTTGTGAAATCAAGTTCTTGACCTAATTCAAACCTAATGGATGGGTTCCATAGGTGTTATAGGGTGTATTGAATCATGTCCCAAGGTTTGGGAGCATGTCTTGGTCAAAAGTCAAAGGTACAGTTGACTTTTCCTCCAAAACCCTAATTGTGGTCCAGATGGAAATGAAACTTGTGAATCAAGCTTCTTGGGTCAATCCATTGTTGAAAATGGATCAATGTGGTGTATTTGAGTCCCTCAAATCATTTCTTGAGGTCTTGGCTCATGTCTTGCTCCAAAAGTCAACTTAGGGGTGAATTAGGTCAAGAAACCCTAATTCCTGACTTTTGATGAATGCATCCCCTGAGGTTAAATTGACTTGATGATTGGGTCCATGAAGTTCCTTGGAGTACCTTGGGTTATGCTTTGAAGTGTTGGCTCATGCCCAGAGGAAAAATTTTCATCTAGAGGCCTTGGTTGACCAAAACCCTAATTTGGTGACACTGGCGATCTTGAGGCTCGATCCACTTGGAATGTTGCAACCTTGTGCTTGATTCTTGATATGGGAGACCTCTTGATCCTTTATGGGTGTTTGAGAGGTTAGACAAGTTGAAGATCATGCCATTTCTTGATTGATCCTTTGTCTAAGTGCTCTGAGTGGGCTTAAAACCCTAATTCTTGATTGTGGTAAATGCTCAACTATCTTCGAGGAGATTGATGAGACTTGGAAGTACATCCATATTGTGGTGATGATTTGTACAATGATGGGAATTCTTGGTGGTCAAAATTTGGGGTATGACAGATGCCCCTATTTAATCTTCTTGGACCCGAAGGTGTGAATGGCGAAGGTATTCGGGCATTGGGGTGCAAGAGGATTAAATATCGGAATACCCGAAATTTTGACGGTGGTTATGAATAGTAGCTGATTTTCTCATCCATCTTCTTTTACTAAGTAAGGTTACTTAGAAAAGGGTAAAACTTCCCCTCGATCCTGGTCTTCAGCCAAGGAACTGGTCTCAGCTTTTTTGAACTAAACTTACCCTCGATCCTAGTCTTTAGCCAAGGAACTGGTCTCAGTTTCTGAACTAAACTTCCCCTCGATCCTGGTCTTCAGCCAAGGAACTGGTCTCAGTTTCTTCTTGTCGAGTTTATTCCTTGACAAGGGACGCTATATGTAGCGGTATTTTATCAAACTTCTCGCCGAGTTTCTTACTGGGGACACGCCATTTGATGGAAAAAAGTTGAGGTTAGACTTACTGAGGGAACCCAATAGTCTGAGTTGTAGAGGTGTGCAAACTTCTCTATTGGAGATGCCATTTGTTGACTCTACTGGGAAAAAACAAGCCTCTTGATAGACTGTTTTTCTGCTTGGGGATATTACATCATACTTTTCTTCGAGATCTTTTCGGAGAAATGCCATGTGATGTAATCCAAATTTGAGGTGTTGATGACCTTATTGACAGCGAACCTTTCAGAGAGAAACTGTTGTATTGCCGAGAGTCTTTGGTTAAGAGGCTTTCTCTAGGGATTTTCCTTAATTCGAGAAAGCGAAAGTATCATCTTCAATGGTGAAGAGTGACGTTTGTCGAATATCTTCTTGCCTTTTCAGAGGTTAAAGTTATCAAAGTGGTCAAGGATTGTCTCCAATCCAGAAATAAACTGGGGAGAGATTGCTCAGACGATGCATTTCCTGACGAGGAAAGGACTGACAACTCGATTGACAAGAGGACTTTTATCACTTGGGGATGAGACTGACCAAAGTGATACTGATGCAATATGATTATGAATGCAAATCAATAATGCATGATGTATGTATGTTTATGCTGACAAAACTGACGCGACATACAGGATAATAGAACACAAAGGGATACTCGGCCACTGCGGGGGATGAAAAGTATCATTGGTTCAAGATAGCAATCTCGTCTTGCTTGGGAGAGATAGTCCCTGCGAGGGAGAAAGAAACGTTGGTCGGACTTAGGAGGCAAGAACTCTGCCGGGGAGATCAGATGGAACATTCGCACCTAACACAACTGATCCTTCATTCAGGCGTACTAGCTTAGAAGAAGTACTTTAATTCTGCATTTTGAGGTTTAATCACCTTCGGAGAAACCCTCGATGTTCCTTTTACGTTCATCAGTCAAAAGGAATTGCCATCTTTATTTCAAAAGCAGAAAAATTTTGACAAGTAAATTCATTTTTGTTTTATTTCAAGAGTCGTTGATCATGCTAAAATGTCATTCTATAAAGCTAAAATAAATGAGAATTGCAAACAAAAGCACTAGGGCTCAAATTTTATTGATAGGATGGAAATCAGCCAAGCGCGTGATCCCATAGAGCATTTACAAAGTTTAGAAAATGGTAATTTAAGGGAAAAGGGCTACATTGAAACATAACGACCGTTATCCTTCTACCAACTTTGAATTCTAGACATCCTGAGCTTCTGTCGAAGATGACTTTGGCTTGAAGTCTTTCTGATGGATGGCGTTACCGCTGGAGATTTAGCCTTGTCGGACGTAGTTACTTGCCATGAATCCCTAACTTTTGCCTGGATTGTCTTTTGATATTTCCAATCCATCAGGATGATTTTTTATTATGTCTCTAATTTTTGCCTGGACCGCCCTTTCGGGTTTTCAATCCACCGAGATGTTTTTCTCTTTTTTTTTTATTTAGGCGAAGTATTTCTTGACTACATCAACATCCGTGGGGTAGGCAAATTCCTCTCCATCCATGGTTGCGAGTTTTGAAACACCCCAATTCCCATCGCGAATAAATAATACATGTATAAATCATTGTAAATAAAAATTTATTTTTCCGACAGAAAATAGGGATGTCACAATTAAAGAAAGAAAACACAATCCCTGCTCATTTATTTGATACATAACACAAAATGGAATAACCTCAAAGGGAAACTTTTTCCATACAAAAGGAAAGGTCAATTATGGAATAAAGCGGAAGATCCATAACTGAATTATTTTACAAAATGAATTATTTTATAACATCAAAATATACATACAAAGGTAATACCAAATAAATCCAACAAAGGTATACATATATATCATAATTGTTCCCCGACTCTCGTGCTACGTATCAGAGCTGACACCAAGACCGACAAAACAACAGAGGGCTAATCTTCATAAAAGCCTCCAAGACTACCAATCTGCAATTGCCTCATAGAGCAACAAACCACAACAGAAGGGTGAGAAATAACAACTAAATCAAGATTGCATATTAATATGCCAACACATATAAATTCACATACATAGTTATTCTCACCACAAGCATCACATATTAATACACATAACATATACCAATTATACTAACATAATCATATATTCACACATAAGGCACACCATAGTCATAACATATGAAAACACACCACCACATCACATAGCACATGTCTACACATAAGACATATTATCCACAACCAATGCATTTATCACATATGCACATCAATTCACCAATTCAAACATAAATCTCAACACATAATCAATCAATTCATGAATTTCCACACATAATCGATCCATTCATGATTTTCCACATATAATGCATCCATTCACAATTCTCACACATAATCAATCAATTCATGATTTATGCAAATGCACAGAGACCGACACAACGACTCTATGCAATGCATATGCGGTACCATCCATCCATCAATCTCATCACTAGTTCACTCAGGAACTATTGGAACCATCGCTCGTTACTTAATGTAACTCCCCGTCGGTCATACGATGTTCCCCGTCGCTTTAGGTCCTCTTTGTATAAGGCACACGACATTTATGGATCGCTTTAGGTCCTCTTTGTATAAGGCACACGATCGTCTATAATCATCGCTTTAGGTCCTCTTATTTTTTAAGGCACACGATGTTATAGCGGATTCCCTCTGGAATCATTTCGTCGCTCACACCCACTAGGGCACACGACATCACAAGATGCATATCATGATGCTTGACACACAAGAACTCATGACAATCAAATGCATCTTCACACATATATGCAACCATAATCATACATATATTTCAACTCATCAATTCCACACATTCACAATTCAACAATATGAATTATCTCATCATCAATATTCATGCATTGGAAACCAATTCAAACAATGCATTTCATCACAAACCACAACAATCATGCAATCACAATTACTTCCACAAGGAATTCACATCACAAAGGATACCCACAACACATCATAACAATATACATTGATATTCAATCCAACAATGTATTTTACCACACAACAACATCATTATCATACATTGAAATCAAACCCAAAACAACACATTTATTTCTCCATAAGACCACAAACCATCATCACATCATTCAATCACATGCATTCATATCACATATCAGCACACAAGTCATACGATGTATATCAAAAGCATATTGTATGATAACACATCAAATACACACAGTTACGACGGTAAAAGTCGACCAAACGACACATTTCCAAACCCCCGACATAATTAAATCGGTCAACCAATATCAAAACCATTTAATAAGAAAGAACAGTTTATAAGCTTTCCAACGCATCAAACCGCTCCTCAAACCGACTTACGGATCAAAAGTTATAAAAAAAACAAAACGGGAAATCTGTCATGTCCGCAATGCGAAGCTCCTAGCGAGTCCTTCGCTTCCTAATTCGCAGTGCGAATGCCCCAGTGAACCATGATAGAAAGGAAAATAGCCTACAGTTCGGAGTGCGAACTCCCAGCGAACCTTCACTGTCCCCTTCGCCGTGCGAATCCCCCAGCGAACCGTGGCAGAAAGAAAAACAACACAACGTTCGCAGTGCGAACCACACGCGAACGTTCGCTTTCCCCTTCGCTGGCCATTCGCAGTGCGAACCTGCGAAACCAGAAAAACCCAGCAGCGATAACATAGGTCATTTGGGTCGAAATTCATCATTCTCCCACCCCAAACACTTCCAATTCATACTATAACAACCAAAACATGATCCAAACCTAATAACAAGTATTCTACTCAGTTTATATCGAATTTCATCGGTGAAAACATTGATTTCTATCAATCGCTCCTAATTTCAATCGATAAGAAAAGTCACGAAACAACCAAAACAATTACAACAAACAACACATATACATACACAAGCAAGATATAATTGAAACTTCTCACCCTTACCCGATTAATCGCGCTCGAAACGGAGTTTTCCCGATTTTTCCTCTTTCTCCTCTGCTCTCTCCTCTTCCTTTCCTTCCCTTCTCTTTCTTTCCTTTTTCTTTCCTTTCTCTCTATTTCTCTCTAATCTCTACTTATATAAAATATCTAAACCCCTAAAAGACTATTTTACCCCTCAGCTCAAATATCTCGCAAACGCTCTCTAAATGCGATAAAACATAAACAGCGATGAAAATAATATATTGTCAAATAAAAGTCAGAAATAAAATAATATAATAATAAAATAATCAAAACGACTCGATTAAATAAAACTAACTAAAACTGGGGCGTTACAAGTTTCAAGGCACCTCCTGAGAAGGCTTTCTTGACCATGTATGGGCCGTCATAGTTCGGAGTCCATTTGCCCCGGGAATCAGTGAGGAACGATTGTATCTTCTTGAGCACGAGGTCTCCTTTTCTGAAGACACGAGGTCAGACCTTTTTGTCGAACGCTTTCTTCATTCTTTGTTGATTGATGTTGAGTACAATCAAATGTAAGTATTTGTTTTTATCGTATCCATAGGGATTGGAGCGATATCAAAACGTTCAATATTCTCTATGATTCTAAGTAAAAGTTTCAAGATGTTTGGTTTATAAATTGCGAAAAGTAAATGCGTATGATAAATGAAGATAGTTTTCAGAGGAATAGACTTGTTGGGAATTGGTGTTCATCCACCGATTCAATATGTATATAATGAATCAGTTATACACAATTTAAGCATGTTTCAATATTATCACGTATCGCTAACAAACAAAGTTCATGTCTAAACTTTGATGAGAGTTCTACCTTACGGTTTAATCGACGATTTCTCAGCCTATTAAACAATACGGTAGCATTAAGATTCGATACTTTTTGTGAATATTAAACCTAAATCTATATCTAGCATTTAGGGTTAATAGATGTTATCTTAGATCAAGATTAGAATCGTATTAATCAATATCAATTTAATCCATGAAATAAACGGTGAAACAAAATAACATCAATAATGATTCATACATAAATTGCATATAATGCCATGATTAACGAAAATACATACTGTTTCGGTGAATTATGACCAATCCCAACAAGAGAGGGATTTAGCTACTCATGGTAGCTTGATACACAATGGAAGAATGGAGTTGAACCAACATCAACGACGATTTCCTGACTCTTGATGTGTATCCAGCTCCTTCTCCTTACAAACTCACTATTCCTCCTCTCCTAATCTATTACAAAGTATTATAAATGATAAATTACAAGATATCCCCCTCTGCACTGCCTTTGATCTCTTTTTATAGTGTTTTTGGCCGCCTAAGTTCGCTATGTGAAGTTCTGGTCGCTATGCGAACTCCCTTTTCTTCTCCATTAAGATTTGAATCTTCAAACTGCCTTTCAGAGACCGCCATACTTCGCTATGCGAAGTATAGTTCGCGTCACGAACTATGTCTCTTCCTGTCGCTTCTAGCGAAGTTTACTGATTTTGATTCTGTTTTGTTCTGCCTGGCTTGCTTCCTGTCGCTTTTTGTCGCTTCCTGTCGCTTTCCTTCGCATAGCGAAATTTCGCATAACGAAGCTTTTGATCGCGATGCGAAAGTTGCAGGGCATGGTTTTTCTCTTGGTTTTAACTGGTTTCCTCCATACCTAATACCTGCATACCACACAAATTCCCAAGTACCAACCTTTTGGGGATTTTGTTAGTCAATTCTCATAAAAATATAAAGGAACAACGCAATTCGTATGAGTTTCGACTAATGATACATTGTCCTTTGGATTGGTATCAAATTCTCCCCAACTTAGTTTCTTGGCTGTCCTCAATCAAGAGCATGATCTTTTCAAGAAATGTTTTTAGGATTTTCAAGCAAGTATTTGAAATAACATTTTGAAAAATGAATGGTTCAAATGATTACTTGTCAAGCAAGAGACATGTTCAAATGATTTTAAAATTAAAGCATGATTATGGAATTAAGTTTTCGCCCACAAAATCACATAATGTACTCAAAAATATAATGACACAACTTACTTGAATCTTTCCTAACTCTCTACTTCATAAAAAGGGATGAAGACTTATATGGTGTGATGACTCTCATTTGGTCAACATCCGGGCTGATTCATGTTTTCATCCAAAACAATTCATAAATTCGAGCAATTGAAGGTATAAATCACTTAGGGCTTGTGAAGGTTGTAATGTGACCAGGTTTCCTAAAGATATGGTTTTTCTCCTTAAGCTAATTTTCTAAAATCTGTCCACTTTTGTAACTTGCTTTCTTTGCTTCACTCTTTGCTTTATCACCATGATTTTGCTTTCTCTTTTGCATTTTCAATCCTTCCTTTTTTTTTCATGATACCAAATTTTTCTGCTTTTTGTATTTCTCTTTCTCTTTTGATCTTTCTTTTCTTTTTCTTTTCCTTTTGGTATCATCATCCATTCTCTCCCCAACTTATTTCTTTTTATGAGTGAAGCATCTTGATGATTCAAACCATTATAGTTCAGGTTGTGCAGAAAGAAATTAGGATGGATCATGACTTCACTAAGTGGTTTTCTTAGTGGTTTTTGTATTTTCAGAATTTGATCCATCCTTTGATTTTTCTGGTTCAAAGAGGGTGCACAAATGCTCACTCACTTACAGGTTTTGATGAAAATATTTTTGGCTATGGTAGTTTTTCTCAAAATCAAACAATTGCCTTGATCCTCTTTATACCGTTACAAAGTTCAAATGGAATTTTCAGATTGAACATGAATCAACCGATTTAAACACAAGGATTTCGCAGTTTTTGTACACATTAGAAGTTCACCTCACTTTTCTGATTTTTGCTAAAAGATTCAAGCAAGTGTGTGCATGATGTGAACGAGACATGTTATGAATGTCGTAAGAGAAAACAGAACTCAAAAATCATGCTATGATTCTACAAAGCAAGTGAACATGTACCTTGCTTGATGTTCATCCGATTCTTATCATTACCACTCACTCTCCTTCTCTACTATTTTCTCACGATACTTGACTTGGCCTTTCTTCAAACTTTTTGGAAAAAGCCTTCCATGCTCATGATGAGGATAACAGGAGCATAACAACACTTTTTTCAAAATGAGCTTGCATCATACTAACACCAAGTGTAAAAAGGAGAACCAGGTGAATTTACAGGATGCACTATCGTCAAAAAGTTTTATTTGCTAGCATTTCAAAAGAAAAATATTGAAATTGGAAATGAAATTGAAAGAACTGAAAGCTAGAAAATGAAATGGCTTGCGACGTTGGGTTGCCTCCCAACCAGCGCTTGTTTAACGTCGTTAGCTCGATGCTTGTTTCAAGTGATGTCAAGGTGGTTTGTAGGAATTTGTCAAAGCGCCTATACCACTATCCTTTGGCCTTTCTTTGTCATTGTTTTTCTTCAAATCCTGGCTTTTTTCATCAGGAGCCTCAATCTTGCAATAGTCATCCTCCTTGTGTTGAAACAATTTGAAGTTGACTTCTTCATCTTTGTACCTCACCTTCATCTTGCCTTTATCGACATCAATCATCATTCGGGCTGTTTTTATGAAGGAACGTCCCAAAATCAGAGTGTCATTAACTTCTTCAATGTTGATCACCACAAAATCTGTTGGAAATAGGAATCTCTCAAGTTTGACTGTTACATTCTTTATCATGCCAACTGGTTTTGTGATTGATTTGTTTGCAAGTTGTAACACCATTGTTGTAGGTTCTATTTCAGGATTGCCGATCTTCTTAAGAACGGAGAACGGAAGAAGATTGGTGCTTGAACCAAGATCAATCAAAGCTTTATCAGAAGTTATACTTTCAATGGTAACTGGTACTGTGACGCTTCTAGGATCAGCATTGTTTTCTTCCTCTTTTTTCTCAAAAATTTCTTCTTGCTTTTCCACTATAATTCTCTTTCCTTTGGCATTTTCTTCAACTTTTGGTTCATCCACTTTTCCAATCTTTGTTGTGACTGAATTGCAAGTTTCTTTTGGATTGGTTTGAGTGGCGGCAGAGAATGGTCCTTGTTGTTGCTCATTCAACTGCTTTGCACTTTGCCCAACTTGTGTTTCAAGATTTCTGATTGATGCATCTGTATTTTTCTGGTTTGCCATGGACATCTGCATAAATTGATTCAAGGTATCTTCTATCTTTGTTAGCTTATCTGGTTGAGTGTAGCTTTGGTATTGGTTCTGCCTGTTTTGACCATAGCTTGCATTGTTGTTGTATGAATAACCTTGATTATTTTGGTATGGGACCTGTCTCTGCTGCTGGTTTACCAAATAGTTGATCTCTTCATTAATCGGAGGACAGAAACCGGTTGGGTGATCTCCTGTACAAAGTTCGCACATGGCTACTTGTTGTGGTTTAGGTGCTTCGTGCAGTTGTTTGAGTTGTTGTGGAAGAGTGGATAATTGCTTGGTGAGTTCTTCCACAGTTTGGGTGAGAAGCTTATTTTGTGCCAAGATTGCATTTTTTGTATCCAACTCAAGAATTCCAGGTTTCTTTTGTGCGGTTCCTTGATTATATTGAACTTGATGATCGGTGAGAGCCATTCGGTTAATAATCGCAACTGTCTCTTCTGCACCTTTTGCCAATAACAAACAACCGGTTGTTGCGTCAAGTGAGAGCTTTGGTTGGGGATGCAATCCGTTGCGGAATATGTGAATTTGTGTTAGGCTGTCAAAACCATGATTTGGACATTTCCGTAGCATGAATTTGTAGCATTCCTAAGCTTCACACAGAGTTTCATTTGCGGATTGAGCAAACGCGGCAATGGATGTTTTCGCATCCATGAACCGGTTGTGAGGGAAGAATCTGTTAAGAAAATTTTCTTCCAAAACATTCCAGTTTGTCATGGTTTCAGTAGGTTGGTCAAGATACCAATCCTTCGCTTTACCGATCAAAGAATATGGGAATAACATCATAAACACTGCTTCCTCTTTAGCTTCGGGTGCACCTAACGTACCGGCTAGTTCATAGAACTTTGTGAGGTGGGAGTATGGATCTTCATGATCCAAACCTGCAAAAGGGTTAGCATAAATGATCTATAGCAGTTCTGTTTTCATTTCAGCTTGTCGGTTATTTGGAGTATTGGTGAGACGAGCTAATCGTCTTGGACTGCTCCGACAAGGTCCATCGGTGACAACTTCAGCCATTGTTTCTTTTGTTGAGGAAGTTGATGTGGAAACTCCTTTGTAATTTTTCTTCTTGGATAGTTGTTTCTGTTTCTTCTTTTGCCTTTTGTTCTTTCGGATGGTTCTTTCGATCTCGGGATCAAAAAGAAGCTGTTCTTCCGAAGTCTTTCCCCGAAGCATAAACAGAAGTTTCACCGCCTATCCAACACTTAAACAAATGTTGCGAAAAACAAATATATACAATATATAACAACTTAGAAGTATAGAAACTATTGCGATGTTTTAATATCTTAAACACCAATCCCCGGCAACGGCGCCAATTTGATGTTGAGTACAATAAAATGTAAGTATTTGTTTTTATCGTATCCACACGGATTGGAGTGATATCAAAACCGTTCAATATTCTCTATGATTCTCAGTAAAAGTTTCAAGATGTTTGGTTTATAAATTGCAAAAAGTAAATGCGTATGATAAATGAAGATAGTTTTCAGAGGAATAGACTTGTTGGGAATTGGTGTTCATCCACCGATTCAATATGTATATCATGAATAAATTATACACAATTTAAGCATGTTTCAATATTATCACGTATCGCTTACAAACAAAGTTCATGTCTAAACTTTTATGAGAGTTCTACCTTACGGTTTAATCGACGGTTTCTCAGCCTATTAAACAATACGGTAGCATTAAGATTCGATACTTTTTATGAATATTAAACCTAAATCTATATCTAGCATTTAGGGTTAATAGATGTTATCTTAGATCAAGATTAGAATCGTATTTGTCAATATCAATTCAATCCATGAAATAAACAGTGAAACAAAGATAACATCAATAACGATTCATACATAAATTACATATAATGCTATGATTAACGAAAATACATACTGTTTCGGTGAATTAAGACCAATCCCAACAAGAGAGGGATTTAGCTACTCATGGTAGCTTGATACACAATGGAAGAATGGAGTTGAACCAACATCAACGATGATTTCCCGACTCTTGATGTGTATCCAGCTCCTTCTCCTTACAAACTCACTATTCCTCCTCTCCTAATCTATTACAAAGTATTATAATTGATAAATTACAAGATATCCCCCTCTGCACTGCCTTTGATCTCTTTTTATAGTGTTTTTGGCCGCCTAAGTTCGCTATGCGAAGTTCTGGTCGCTATGCGAACTCCTTTTCTTCTCCATTAAGATTTGAATTTTCAAACCGCCTTTCAGAGACCGCCATACTTCGTTATGCGAAGTATAGTTCGCGTCGCGAACTATGTCGCTTCCTGCCGCTTCAAGCGAAGTTTGCTGATTTTATTTCTGTTTTGTTCTGCATGGCTTGCTTCCTGTCGCTTTGTGTCGCTTCCTGTCGCTTTCCTTCGCATAGCGAAGTTTCGCGTAGCAAAGCTTTTGATCGCGATGCGAAAGTTGTAGGGCATGGTTTTTCTCTTTGTTTTAACTAGTTTCCTCCATACTTAATACCTGCAAACCACACAAATTCCCAAGTACCAACCTTTTGGGGCTTTTGTTAGACAATTCTCATAAAAATATAAAGGAACAATGCAATTCGTATGAGTTTCGACTAATGATACATTGTCCTTTGGATTGTTATCACTGATACAACTGACCATGGCAAAGAGCCGTTATTCGCTTTTCTTCGATCAAATTCAGCTCGTTGTGTCGACTTTGACACCATTTAGCTTCTGTTAGCTTAGCTTCCATCAATACCCGGATTGATGGGATCTCTACCTCTATGGGGAGCACTGCTTCCATGCCATATACTAGAGAGAAAGGGGTTGCCCTTGTTGAAGTGCAGATAGATGTGTGATAACCGTGAAGAGAAAAGGGTAGCACCTCATGCCAGTCTTTGTAGGTTACAACCATCTTTTGAACAATATTTTTGATGTTCTTATTAGCCGCTTCTACTGCGCCGTTCATCTTAGGTCGATAGGGAGATGAGTTATGGTGTTCGATCTTGAACTCAACACACAACTCTTTCATCATCTTTTTGTTCAAGTTGGATCCATTATCCGCAATGATCTGGCTTGGAAAACCATAATGGCAGATGAGATTGTTTTTGATAAATCAGACTACCACTTGTCGGTTTACATTGGCGTACGACGCTGCTTCGACCCACTTGGTGAAGTAGTCAATGGCTAACAGAATAAACCGATGTCCGTTTGAAGCCTTAGGTTCGATCATGTCGATCATGTCGATTCCCCATATAGAAAATGGCCATGGGGAAGAGAGAACTTTGAGATTTGTTGGTGGTACATGGATTTTGTCTGCGTATATCTGACACTTTTGACATCTCCTCATGTACTTGTAGCAATCAGAATCCATGGTTAACCAATAGTACCCTGCTCTCAGAATTTTTCTCGCCATTGTGTGTCCATTGGCATGAGTGCCAAAGGATCCTTCGTGAATTTCTTTCATCAACATGTTTGTTTCTGGTCTGTTGACGCATCAGAGCAAGACCATGTCAAAGTTCCTCTTGTAGAGAGTATCACCGCTCAGGAAGAAGTTGTCTGCCAATTTTTTGAGGGTTTTCCTATCTTTTCTTGATGCCCCAGGTGGGCACTCTTGTTTCTGAAGGAAGCATTTGATATCGTAATACCAAGGTTTGTCATCTATAACTTCTTCGATCGTGAAGATGTAAGCGGGCCTCTCAAGGCGCATTATGTCAATCTTAGGCACGTCATTCCATTGACCTACACTAATCATGGAGGAGAGAGTGGCTAATGCATCAACCATGTGATTTTCTTCACGAGGGATGTGATGAAACTCGATTCTGTTGAAGAATGGCAACAACCTTCTCGCATAGTGTTTGTAAGGAATCAATCCCGATTGGTATGTGTTACAATCTCCTTTGATCTGATGTTTAACCAGGGCTGAGTCTCCATACACATCCAAGTTCTTGATTCTCAAGTCGATCGCTTCTTCGAGACCCATGATACAAGCTTTGTATTCGGCCTCGTTGTTTGTACATTTGAATGTCATTCGGGCAGTGAAAGGAATGTGGGTACCCTGAGGTGTTATGATAATTGCCCCAATTTTGTTTCCATAGACGTTGACAGCTCCGTCAAAGATAAGTCCCCATTGGGAACCTTATTCTGGCCCTTCACCAGGTAGCGGTTCATCACAATCTTTCATTTTCAAGTACACGACATCTTCGTCCAGGAAGTCAAATCCGACTTATTTTTTATCGTCAATCGGTTGATGGGCCAAATAATCGGCTAAAATACTTCCTTTGATGGCTTTCTGAGCATTGTATTTAATGTCATATTTTGATAACAACATCTGCCAACGGGCCATCCTTCCCGTGAGAGCAGGCTTTTCAAAAACATACTTGATTGGATCCATCTCGGAGATTAACCAAGTAGTGTGACGAATCATGTACTCGCGAAGACGGTTAGCTGCCCAAGCCAAATCACAACAAGTTTTCTCAAGCATAGTGTACCGAGTCTCGCAGTCGGTGAATTTCTTGCTTAAGTAGTAAATGGCAGACTCTTTTCTTTTGGTTTCGTCTTGTTGGCCAAGTACACAACCCATGGAGTCTTCCAAGACTATTAGGTATATGATCAGTGGTCTTCCCTCTACTGGAGGTGACAAAATTGGTGGATTCAATAGATACAAATTGATACTGTCGAAGGCTTTTTGGCAATCTTCTATCCATACACAGTCTTGATTCTTTCTGAGCAGTTTGAAGATTGGCGCGCATGTCGTGGTCATGAGGGATATGAACCTGGAAATGTAATTCAGATGTCCCAGAAATCCCCGGACCTGTTTTTCAGTCTTTGGCGAAGGCATTTCTTGAATGGCCTTGACCTTGTCAGGATCAACCTCAATTCCTTTTTGGCTGACGATGAATCCTAAAAGTTTTCCCGAGCGGATACCGAATGTGCACTTGTTGGGATTCAAGCAGAGTTTCTACTTTATCAGACGCTCAAATAATTTTGCCAAGTGGGCCACATGCTCCTCTTCTGTTCTAGATCTAGCAATCATATCATCGACATACACCTCGATTTCTTTGTGCATCATGTCTTGAAACAGAGTAGTCATGGCCCTTTGATAGGTTGCCCCGACGTTCTTCAAACCGAACGACATTACCTTGTAACAAAAGGTGCCCCATGGGGTGATGAATGAAGTTTTCTCCATGTCTTTCGGCGCCATTGTGATTTGATTATAGCCCGAGAATCCATCCATGAAGGAGAAGACTTTGAGCTTTGTTGTACTGTCTACCAGCATGTTAATATGCAGTAAGGGAAAGTCGTCCTTCGGAACTGGCACTATGTTAGCTAGCCATTGAGGATATTCTGAGGTGGCGAGGAAACCCGTATCAATCTATTTCTGCACTTCCTCTTTGATTTTGATGGCCATGTCCGGGTGAGTTCGTCTTAACTTTTGTTTCACCGGCGGACATTCTAATTTCAACGGTAGATGATGTTCCACGATGCTAGTATCCAACCCTGGAATGTCTTGATAGGACCAATCAAATACATCGGGAAACTCTTTGAGAAGCTTTATCAAGTTTTCTTTGACAATTGGACTGAGCAGTGCCCCAATCTTGACTTCTTTTCTCTCTTCTCCTGAACCCAAGTTGACCGTTTCCAACGGCTCTTTGTGAGGCTCAATGGACCTTTCCTCTTGCCTGAGTAGTCGGGAGATCTCTTCTGGAATTTCTGCATATTCTTCTTCTTCAGCTCCAAATACCGAGAATTCAAAGTTGGGAGAAGGCATTTAATCGCGTGTTTCAACAGTGTTTAAAACAAGCAATCTGCATGACGTGATGATTTGTTTTTTAGAAGAGATAAAGAGAATGCAAGAGTGTGTGCAGTGTATTTTCTGAAAGAAGCTTATTTTTATTTATTTTTGGGCTGTTTTAGGATTACCATTTTCTGAAAACGAAAAGTGAAAACAACAATAAATGTGGGAATTACAGAATGACGTTATTTATTTATGATTTTGTCGATTCTTGAAATACAACCCTTATAAAACAAAACTCTGTCACTTTGGGGCAAAGCAAATAGGGATATTTACAGAAAAGCAAGCCCTATGAAAACATCTCTTCCACCTAGGCAGGGTGAAAGGTTAAAACAAAGATGGTAATTACTTAGACTTGTGGCCAACTTTTGGGACATCGACAGTAACCCCTTGGCGACGAACTCCTCGGTGAATCATAAAGTCTGGTACCTTCTTTCTTGGTTTGTCTTCAGAAATGATGCTGATTTTTGGCGGAGCAGGATTATTGGAGTCTTCCTCCCACGCAGAGTTGTCGTAGGAGGACTCTTCAGTTGTATTTTCCACAGTGTTTTCACTCTCAGAAGGATCTCCCCATCCCGTTGGCTGGATATCCTCGAGTCTGATACGAGAGCTTTCAGGAGCGGTGTACTTGACCAAGAAGTCGTACTTGCCACTCGGCTGTCCTAAGGTGTCCCATACTTCTGTGGGAATAGAGGAGTCATCATTCTCAATGATGTTGACCTCAGGAAAAGCATAGTTGATGAAATATTGTCCTACAATCTTTGCAGATTCATCGTGGTGTTTGATATCTTCGAAATGCCCTGAGTAATGATCCCATGATTTGGTGGGGACGTGGGTATTCTGTTCGATATTACTCAGCTGATAAGCATCGTTGGGCTGAATCTTTTGCCCCAAGTTTTCTGTGTACGGCTTCCAGATGGGCAAATTGTCCAAGGAATCATAGCCACAGTTATCTTTCATTAGATTGTCTTCCTCTAACGAATTAGGTTGAGTAAGGCATCCTTTAGGATCACAATCTCCATAGATCATTCGAACATCTGATCTTGGTTTATATCTCGAGCCCTGCGTGGGAAAACAGAATGGCGTGTTCGTTTCTTCCTGAGACATATAACCGTTGTCGTTGAGATAAGATTTCCATTCCTCGTCCGTATCGGAGGAGTCACTTTTATCGATGGTGTGTACTTCTTGAGACACTGGGTGGAGGAAGCCTCCACTGTGGAAGAAGTCCTGAATGGGATGAACACTTTCATCTTTCTTGGCAGTCTGGGTACAGGCTGAAGAGAAACCAAGACCTTTATTTGTGTTGTTATCCGTAGGAATTATGAGCTATCCCCATCCTTTTGAGTCGTTACTCTCGACTGCTTTGAGAGCATCTCTGTATGAGGAAATCGACGTCCCCTATTCTGGCCGATTCTCCTTGCTTAACGACAGTGCTTGAAACTGGATTCCAACAACCTCCTCAAGTTCTACACAGGAGAATGATGATAAGTTGCTTACAATTAAGGTCTGTTCTCCACAGACTATGACTAGCTTGTCATTCTTGACGAACTTCAGCTTCTGGTGAAGCGTTGAAGTGACTGACCCAGCTTCGTGTATCCAAGGTCTTCCTAATAAATAGTTGTATGCTGCCCGGATGTCCATGACCTGGAAAGTGACTTGGAAAGTGTCAGGACCGATTGTTAGGGGAAGATCAACTTCGTCGATAACTGTTTTTCTGGATCCATCAAAGTCTTTGACGATGACCTCACTGCCTCTCATTGGAGATCCTTGAAATGATAGTCGTATCAGAGTGGACTTTGGCATAACACTCAGAGCTGATCCTGTGTCTACCAGTACGCTGGCTAGAGCATCGTCCTGGTAGTTGACTATAATGTTAAGTGCCATGTTGTGATTTTTGCCTTCTTCTGGCAGTTCTTCATCACTGAATCCTAAATAGTTGCAGGAAGTGATGTTGGAAATGATATTGTCGAACTGTTTTACCGTTACATCTTATTCTACGAAAGCTTGGTCCAAGACTTTCTGCAGAGCTTCCCTGTGAACTTCAGAACTAAGTAGGAGAGATAGCATAGAGATTTTAGATGGAGTTTGCAACAGTTGGTCCACAATACTGTACTCACTTCTCTGGATGAGTTTCAGCATCTCATCGCTGTTTTTGCAAGTTCCGAGTTACTAGATTGCCCGGTTTGTTGATTAGGAACTTCTGTTTGAGGTTCCTTTTCTTTGGCGGGTTCTCCAACTCCTCTGTTGAAGATCCGGCCGCTCCGTGTTACTCGACTGATGTCGGCGATGTTTACAACGGAGGGCAATGGAGTTTTCTTTCCATTTTCGATGGTTGTTGCACCGTACTTGTAAGGGATAACCTTAGCTGATTCATACGGTACTGGACTGGTAAGTAAATAACCATAGGAGCCTTCTAATTTTTTTTCCCTTTGTAGGCAACCTCAATTGGTTCCTCGTTGGGAACTTTCCTGTTGTCCAGAGGAATTCTTGATTCATCGAGTAAAGGGATTATGACGCAAACGTCCTTGGTTTCCCTATGATCGGAGATTATGACAACGTCTTTGCTTTGATCAAGGAAATAGTCTGGCATCATGCTGATCGACTCAGAACTTAAGCATGGTCGAATTTCTTTGTGATCCAACTGACTTTGAAGATCTGCTCGTACGAGGTAGCATCCTTGGTTGTTCTCTGAACAAACTCTACAGCGCTCCTAGTTGTGGAGTGGCGCCCGGCCACGCCCACTTTGGATGCAATGCAACTTTACTAGATCTGTTTCCATCAAGCGGACATCCTGAATTTGCTGCCTACTAGGATTTCCGTCAGTCATACTGATCTGCTGTGTAGCTTCATCCAAGTAGATTGGAAGCCACCAGTGGTCCAACAAGTGTTGAAGTGTTCTTTGGACAGGTGCCCATCCTTGATCGTCTTTACGACATTGTTCACAGTTTTGATAATCATGTGAAGCCAGGAAGCCGAGTCTAACTTGCTTATCGTGTAATTCTACCAGACTGGTATTCATCAAGCGGATGTCGAAGATTTGGATCATATTGACTTGATGGCTACATCTATAAAGGTAGTCTTGAATCCATCCAAGATACATCTGATGTTGGAGGCCCTCTTGTACAAAAGAGCATCCCTAATTGTTTGTTGAGCAGATCGGACAGGCGTTGTAATCATGTTGTGGCAGATCATGATATTGACTTTGCCTCGAGTGCATCGCCACTAAGTTGACATTCATCGCACGGATGTCGTGGTTCTGAATAATGTTGGGATTTGTATGAGTCATGTTGACCTCACGGATTCGGTGGCCTTGGATCCAGCCTAAATCCATCTGTTCTTGTAGAGCTGATTGGACTACGGAACACCCCTGGTTATTCTTTGAGCGGATATCACAGTGGTGATAATTGTGATGCGGTACATGACCGTACCCGCTCTGTCTACAATGCATCCTGACCAGATTGGTTCCCAACAGGAGTACATCGCGAATTCGATAACTACGGCTAAATTCTCCCTCTATAAAATTTACTGCAGTCTTCTCATGTTATGGCAACGAGTTCGTCTGAACGTTCTGATTAGTATCTTTAAAAGATAGGACCCCGTTCCTGACAAGCTTCTGTACATCTGACTTGAAACTGATACAGTTCTCAATGTTGTGCCCTGGTCCTCCTTGATGGTGTCCTACCCCAAATTTTGACCACTAAGATTCCCCATCATTGTGCAAATCATCATCACAATATGAATGAACCATCATACCTCATTAAGTCTCCCCATGGATGGGTGAGCATCCACTAAAATCAAACTTAGGGTTTCAAGCCCTTTAAGAGCTTTTAGACAAAAGATCAATCAAGGAATGACATGATCTTCAATTTGTCTAAACCTCTTAAACATCCACAATGGATCAAGAGGTCTCCCACAATCAAGAATCAAGCACAAGATTGCAACATTCCAAGTGGATTAAGCCTCAAGATCGCCAGTGTCACCAAATTAGGGTTTTGGTCAACCAGGGCCTCCAGTTGGAAACTTTTCCTCTAGACATGAGCAAATGCTTCAAAGTATACCCTAAAATACTCCAAGGGACCTCATGGACCCAATCATCAACTCAATTTAACCTCCGGGGGTGTATTCATAAAAAAACTCAGGGATTAGGGTTTCTTGACCTAATTCACCCCTAGGTTGACTTTTGGGGACAAAACATGAGCCAAGACCTCAAGACATGATTTGAGGGTCCTCCACACTATATTGATCCATTTGAAACAATGGATTGATTCAAGAAGCTTGATCAACAAGTTTCAATTTCACCAGGATCACAATTAGGGTGTCGCGGGAAAAGTCAACTTTACCTTTGACTTTTAACCCAGGCATGCTCCCAAACCTTGGGACATGATTCAATACACTCTATAACACCCATGGAATATGTCCATCAAGTTTGATTTAGGTCAAGGACTCGATTTCATGAGGAATCGCACAGTTTGGAATTCATCTGACAAAAAGTCAACTGTACACAAAAGTCAACTTTGACTTTTTGAGATTTTTCACAATTATGGTTATTTAACCCTAAAATGATGTTAATGTATGATTTGAATCATCATTCATCAAGAAACATCAAAGAAAGTGGGATAACTTGTAAAAGGGGGTAACCATAAAAACTTAGAAATTTTCTAAGTTATGGAACAAAGTGGCTAGGGTACCAACTTCCAAGGATCATAACTTGAGATCCAAGCAACCTTTTGGGCTGATCCAAAGATGGATTTGTAGCTCTCATGACACTCTACAAAAGCTTCAACTACCACTCATTCCAATTCCTCATGGATTTTAAGTTATGGAATGATCAAAATCAAGAAAAGTGAAAATGTCACTTTTTTCCAACACTTAGTGAAATTTTCACTAAGTCAGAATCTGTCTCACTTTTTCCAAAATGTAAGGGTATTTTTCACTTGGATCCAGAAAGTGTCAAGACAAACTATGATCACACATGTGTTGTATCATATGAGAGCTTCCCAAAATGGCCAAGAACTCCAACAAATTCCACTTAGGCCATGAGATATGACAATGGCCATATGCATTGCTGCAAACTGTCATGGCAAGGAAGATTTGTGCATTTTGCTCGATTTGCCCAATTTGTGCAAATAACCAACAAGTCTATCCATTTGAACACCTCAAGGAGAGACCAAGGAGGGACAAACACTGAGCCATCAACCTCCCAAGTCTTTGGAACCAAAAGTAGCATGCCAAACCTGGAAATGCCTAAAAGAGGGACAAGAATCCAATTTTGTTTTGGAGCATACAATGGATGCACCAAGGTGGCATGGACTGAGCTTCTTCCAACTGAATTCAATCAAGACTTATCCAAGAACTAGGGAACGACGGGTCTGTGTTCTAACCTCTAGTCAATGGCTAGAGGAGACTTGGATTCCTATTGATCAACATTGGCCAAACTTCTGCAGAAGTTGCCATTCACTATTGCTCCCAAAACAAACTTGCTCTACTATAAATAGAGCTCATTTTTTATCAGTTTGAGTACACCAAATACATCAAACAGATTTTTTCCTCAAAATCACCTTCTCACTTCCAAATTTGCCTTCCAAAGCAAGTCACTATCGAGTTTTGAGTTTGAGAGCAATTCCAACCAAACCAATCACACACACACACACACCTCATAAACATCATATAGAAGTGATCCAAACACTTAAACAACATCTGGAACACTGATTTCCCAGAATCACCAGCCATTTGCTCAAGTTCTTGACAGATTTGCAGTTGAGGTGCCAAATCAAGTTCCAGCTAAATTCAATCCACTCCAAGCATTCAGACACACTCCATAGCTTCTAAGAAAGTTGTGCAAATCATCGGAACCAAGTTGTAACACCTCTAACACAAAACACGATCACCAGCTGCAAGAGGTAAGCCTGAGCCCTTCTAACTCTATGATCAATGCATATTTTGCTGCACAATAATTTGTCCATATGTTCATAATCATGCATAAAGTGTTTACCCTCAATCAATTGCTTTGTTTGAATCGTGTATGGAATTTCTGAGCCTTCATGCAAGTTTTAGGGTTCTTGAGGTTTCTCTTAGATTTCTTATTCCATGCTTAAAATAAATGAAATTAAAGACCATAGACATGATCGTGAGGTAAAAACGAGCAGATTGATATGTGGTTTCTGTGATTTCATCAAGTATTCAGTGAGATTGGAGAGAAAACGCAAATCTGCAGAAACAGAGGGTGGCGCGTGTTCTTAGCATGTTCTTGGCGCCATTTTTTGAATATTTGAATATTTGAATTTTGTGGTTTTATTTAATTGATTCAAAAATTAATTTCTCTCTGAGTTTTAATGATTTTGAGTTGATTCTTTTTTAAATAATTCACAAAAATGTTAAAATATTTTATTTTACCCAAAAATCCCAAAAATATTAATTATTTCATATACTTGATATTTTTGCAAAGAATTAATATTTTATTTGTTTTTCAACATGTAAAATATTTTTCTCCCTTGATTTTCCAAACTTAATTGATTTCCAATCATTTTGTGGATAGAAACATAATTTTTGAAACATTGATCCAAGATCACAATTTGTTTTCACACATGTTTAACAATTTTGATCATTTTAATTGAATTTTTATTCAATTAAAATATATTTTGAAAACAAATTAGGGTTTTGATTAATTCAACACTCGTCAAACTTTTTTCAAACACTTTGGGCCTCTAATAGAGTGTAAGACCCAACCCCTCTGTAGATAAACCTTTATGGGCCTCATTGCATTTTATAAGTCCCGATACAGTCGGAAATTTCGATACGATCGTTGTTTCCAAACTATTCTCAAGTGGAATTCTCTTTGAGCTATAAGACCCATTCTTTTCTTAAAAAAAACACTTTTGGACCTCTAATAGAGTGTAATACCCAACCCCCTTTTAACCAAAACCATTTTGGGCCTCAGGTATTATATAAGTCCCTCTGCGTTAAAAGAAAAATCTCGGCGCGATCACCCGTTCAAAAATAAACTCTGGGCCTACCCTCGTGTTGTAAGCCCCATTCTTTTCCTTAAAATCACTTTGGGCCTCTTGAGAGAGTGTAAGACCCATCCCTTTGTACAGAAAACCTTTTTGGGCCTCAGTCACTTGTATAAGTCCCTGTACAAATTCAAAACAACATTATAATCGCTGTTAAAACTTGGGCCTCTCCTTGAGCTGTAAGCCCCAACCATCTTTCCAAAATACTTTCTCCTTTGATTTTGAATTCAAATATACTGTTGTTATCAAATTGTCTTTGTTGAACAACTAACAAAACAACATGGAAGCTCTACAACGGGTAAGTGTTTATCCGCTTTCATTTACCGCTTTCATATGTATATAACTGTATTGTGGGGCTGTTTCACTGTAAGTCTTCTTTCACATCCTTTTATATACTTGTCACATATCCACTATGTAATACTAGTATAGTTATTTAGAGTTTTCCCCAGCAACTACGTCTAGCACTAGGTAAAGCCCCGTTGGTCACTCTTAAATACGAACAAGACTAGATCCCCCGTAGGATTCCAGATACAGTCTTCCCTTCTCTTGGGGTTAAACAATATGGAACAAAGAGAAAGGCAGTATTCTCGGTGAACCTTTTCTTAGAATGTAACCCTAGAAATTGTCAAAGAAACTCTAACTCCCCAGAGATGATCTTTTCTCCGTGAATGGCATCTCTTGAGTTTCTTCCAACTTCTCGAACTTTCCTGGCTTGATCTATTCTCTGTGAATAGCATGTCTTGAACTTCTCTTGGCTTGGGGACCCACAGGCTTCCTAAAAGCATCCCCGCCTCCTCTTGGGCGTTGTACAAGGACCCTTCGGCTTCTTAGAAGTTCTCATGCCTTCTCTTGGGCTTAATACAAGGACCCTGACGACCTCTTAAAGGAATAAGACAGAACTTAGTCATCCTTTGCTAGAGCAGTATTTCCAGTGTCAAACCTCCGGCCATTTTAGGGTTGATTCTCATCCCTTAAGGCCCGTACCTCCTCTTGGGCATAGTACAAAATATAAAACTCTAGACTTGGATAGTCTAAGCCCCTTGAGTCTCAAATACATTCTCAAGTTCCCTACAAACATAGGAAGAAACCCGGTCTCTCTCATGAGAGTTCCTCACATTTGGACCTGCTTCGGGATCTCAATAATCCTCAGCAGTAAGCTAGCCTCCTCTTGGGCTTTGTACAAATGATTATCCCCACCGGAGCTAACCTTTTCACACTCTCTTGTTGAGTATAAAAGACTCTCTTGTTGAGTCAAACAACTTTTAGCCTCCGTCTCGGGCTTCATACAAGACACCAAAACACTCTCTTGTTGAGTGTAAAAGACTCTCTTGTTGAGTCAAACAACTTTTAGCCTCCGTCTCGGGCTTCATACGAGACACCAAAACACTCTCTTGTTGAGTATAAAAGACTCTCTTGTTGAGTCAAACCCTTTTAGCCTCAATCTTGGGCTTCGTACAAGACAGAAAGAACATTTTCCCCAGAAAAGTCAGCTTCTAGCCTCCTCTTAGGCTTTGTATAAGGAAATCCCCGGTTGAGTCAATCAACCTTTTAGAATCAAAGGTGTGCTTTGCTCACAGCATACAAACATCAACCATTCCTCTTTAGAGGTGACAAATTCCCTCTCAGGCAGGACCCCTTTAACTTCATATCTTGGGCTTTGAACAAGATACAAATCCCCTTTAGCTTCAATCTTGGGCTTTGAACAAGACACCAAAACAACTTTTTCCTCCCATAGAATAGGAGGAACTATGATCGCTCTAATTTCCCTGTTTCGTTCAAACGGGAATACGTAGGCATAAGATTGAAAAATCTTAGCGAGCATACTAATCAAACACTCTAAGTCCAGTACCCTCATACATTAATTAATCTGGTGCAGTATCCTAACCAAAAGCCTCATAAATGATCCCGACACTCAAGCAAATAACCCCAAGAGAGACCCCCCTTTTGATAGCATCTGTAAACCAACAGTTTTGGCTGTTTAACCTCAGTTTGCAAGCAGGGTTAATTGGAGACATCTATTTCCCTTCCTTAATCAGCTCAATAGGTTAAAAATGAATCGAACTGTAGTACCCCAGCGATAGTGATTCGAAACCACAAAAATCACGCTACAGAAAAAATGGCGACCACAGTGGGAGTCATTCTTTCTTACAATTTTAGGTAGAAACCTTGAACAAATCGTTTTCACTGTGGCTGCCACAGAAAAAATGGCAACCACAGTGGGAGACATTCTTTCTTGCTTCTCTTAGGAGTAGAAAACCTTGAAGCTCACAGAAATGGCAACTCTGCCAGGGAGTCATTGTCTCTTAGGATCATAAGACTAGAGGTCTAGGATGATTAAGAAAAATATATATACTGCTTTTCCTAATTGATATCTGTGTTTATTTTTCTGCTAATGGGAATGCGTGTGATGCCGCATGTGGAAAGATTGAGTATACACCTAAGATAGGTGATGGCATTATATGCGTAATCTTGCGGGGAGTGAATCCCATTTAAGAATCCACGGTCGACCATCAAACTCAGTGGAGACTCCCTTTGCAGATGCATTGCCTATACAACTTCGGTTATTGAAAGTAGTGTGGTCGATTGGGTTATCTGAGAAGTTGAGGTTTTTAGTAGACTTAAACCATTTTATAGTGCGGAAGCTATCGGGAATAGTTGTCACGCGATACTACCCTCATTTGAGATCACTATAGGATACATCAGCTCGCTGGCGATCCACTTGCTGTTGTTATCCCAAGAGGGGTCAATGATTTTGCGGACAGGTACAAAAATCACCAGTATAAACCTTTGGGGATGGGTAGTGTAACACCCCAGTTTTGATCATTTTATTTAATCGAGTCGATTTAATTATTTTGAGTATTATATTATTTTATTTGTGATAATATGTTATTTTACATCGTGACTATGTTTTATAGCATTTTGAGAGCGTTTGCGAGGTATTTGAGAGTAGGGGTATTTTAGTCATTTTATATTATATTTTTATAACTTAGAAAGAAAAAGAGATAGAAATAGAAAGGAGAGAAAAATAGAGAAAAAGAAATAGGAAGAGGAAAAAGAGAAGAAGGAAAAAGAAGAGAAGAGAAAAAGAGAGAAACTTGGGAAAGAAGAAAACTATACAATCGACTTTCTAAACACGATTAAATCGGGTAAGGGTGCGAAACTCGATTATACTATGCTTGTGTATGATTATGTATGTGTGTGCTTGTATGTTTTTCTTGTCTTTACATAGCTTTTGGTTCTAGGTTGGAATGAAAAATATGTTGAAAAATCGATGTTTTCGCGGTTAGAAATCGATGTAAATGTGGTAGATTACTTGTTGCCATGATTATATTAGGTTCTGATGGATATATGTTGGCTTGGAAATGTTTTGGTTGGAAAAAATATCATTTTGGGTTTTCAAACAGCGCTCAGATTTCCTGGGTTTTCGCTGGTTCGCCTAGCGAACCTGGGGCGAAGGTTGGCGAAGGCTCGCTAACTTTGTTCGCCTAGCGAAGGTGCTAGCGAATGCTCGCTAGAGGGTTCGCCTAGCAAAGTTTGTATGTTTTTGGTTCTGTTTGGTTCTGACTTGGTTCGCTAGAGGGTCGCCTAGCGAACTTTGTATCTGTTTTTATCTGGTAGTGGGTTCGCTGGACATTCGCCTAGCGAAGGTGGTAGCGAATGCTCGCTAGAGGGTTCGCCTAGCGAACAAAGCTGTTTGGTGTAATTTTGTTTTCTTCTTAACTTTTGATCTGTGGTTCGGTTTGAGACGTGGTTTGATGCGTTAGAAAGCTTATAAAGTGTTCTTTCTTATGATGATGGTTTTGAGATTGTTGGCCGATTAAATTATGTCGGGAATTTTGAAAATGTGTTGTTTTGTCGGTTTTTACGGTTGTAATGGTGGGTAATTAATGTATATCATACAATGTGTTATTGGTATGGATATCGTATGACTTGTGTGATGTTATATGATGTGAAGGCATGTGATGACATGTTGTGGTGATGAATTGTGGCCGAAAGGCAAATAAATGCAATGTGTTGTATTTGGTTATATATGCATGCTTATGGTTGAATATATGTGTGAAGATGCATTGGTTGTCATGAGTTCTTGTGTGCCAAGCATCATGATATGCATCTTGTGCGATTGTGTGCCCTTGTGGGTGTGAGCGATCGGATCGTGTGCCCGTGTGGGGTGTGAGCGATCCAGAAACGTCATGTGCCCATGTGGGGTGTGAGCGACGGTTTGATTCCAGAGGGAATCTGCTATAACGTCGTGAGCCTTAAAAATAAGAGGACTGAAAGCGATCTGATTGGATCGTGAGCCTTAAAAATAAGAGGACTGAAAATGATGGTTATAGACGATCGTGAGCCTTATATAAAGAGGACTGAAAGCGATCGGATCATGAGCCTTATACAAAGAGGACTGCAAGCGATCCATAAACATCATGAGCCTTATACAAAGAGGACTGCAAGCGACGGGGTGAACATCGTTGGCCCGACAGGGTGTTACTTATAGTAACAAGCGATGATTCCAGCAGAGTTCCTGAGTGAACTAGTGTTGAGATTTGATGGAGTCGGTACCCGCATATGCATTTGCATAGAGTCGTTGTGTCGGTCTCTTTGCATCTGCATGAATTATGATTGCATTGCTTATATGTGGAAAATCATGATTTAATTGATTATGTATGAGACATTGTGATATGCCTTTGTGATAAATGTATTGTGCATGATTAATATGCAGTTGGGAATGGAGTAATTATGTGATTTAGCTTGTGATAGCATTTGTTAATTGATGTGCATTCGTGTTAAATGCATTGAATTATGAATGATATGTTTTGTGTATAAACATATGCATTATGTGTGAATATGTGATTATGTTAATATAATCTATATATGCTTTATGTGTTGACATATGATAATTGTGGTGAGAATACTTGATATGTGTATTTTTATGTCGATATATATAATTATATGCATTTATATTATAATTGTGTTTCTCACCCTTCTGCTATTTTATAATGCTCTATGAGGCATTGCAGATTAGATGCTGGAGGTCTTTTGTGAAGCTTATGTCTTCATTCTTTTGTCGGTCGGCTCTGATATGTAGCACCGGGTAGTCGGGAGATCGATTAGGATTATCTTGTGATGTTGTATATATGGATCTTTATCTTTTGGAGTTGTATATATACATGATTCTACTGATAGCAGATAAACCTTTATGTGATATACATGTATGATATTCAGTTTTAGATTTTCCGCTTTTATTCTAAAATCTGAAATGTGGGTGTAAGGAACTGAGTTCCTCTGTTGATTGCTACCCCACTATTGCATATCTTTATGAGCAGGTGTTGTATATTTTGTTTCAATATAATGTGATTCTCCCTGTCTATGCCATGATAATTTAAATATACTCTGATTAAGTGTTTATTGTTTTATAATTAATTGGGGGTATAGATTGGGGGTGTTACATTAAGTGGTATCAGAGCCAGTCCGTGTCAGTTTCTGTCAGTCCTTATTGGTCTTCATGGTTCGGTGAGCTGTTTGTTTAACCATAGTTGTTGTTATTGGAAATGAACATAATATGGCTGGTAGAAATGATGCGTCTTTAGCTGCTGCGATGCAAGCTATGGCTCGGGCTGTGCAGGGTGCACCGAATGTTGTTGGTAATGATGAGTTTAGGAAGAACAAACCGCCTATCTTCAAAGGAAGATATGATCCTGATGGTGCACATATTTGGTTGAAAGAGACTGAAAGGATTTTCCGAGTGATGGATTGTGATGAGGATCAGAAGGTGAGACTGGGTACACACATGTTGCAAGAGGAAGCTGATGATTGGTGGGTTAGTACTCGTCATGTGTTGGAAGTTGTGGAGGAGGAAGAGATCACTTGGGAAGTGTTTAGCCGGGAGTTCTTGAGGAAGTATTTTCCCGAGGATGTTAGAGGAAAGAAGGAGATAGAGTTCTTGGAATTGAAATAAGGTAACATGTCTGTTGTTGACTATACTGCTAAGTTTGTGGAGCTTGTGCAGTTTTATCCACATTATGCTGAAGCTACTGCTGAGTTTTCTAAGTGTGTGAAGTATGAGAACGGTTTGCGTCCTGAGATTAAGCAGGCAATCGGTTATCAGAGGATTAGAAGGCTTTCTGATTTGGTGGATTGTTGTAGGATTTACGAAGAGGATAGTAAGGCGCGTGCTACTCACTATAAGAGTGTGAATGACAGGAAAGGGAAACAACAGTCTCGTAGTGGTCCTTATGTGACACCCGCTGACAATGGTAAGCATAGGGGTAACTTTGAGAAAAAGGAAAGTGGGGGAGGAATGTCTAATCCTCTGAGATGTTACAAGTGTGGTGAAGTAGGAAATCTTCAGTTTGATTGTGGGAAGAATAAACTGGAATGTTCCAATTGTGGAGGTTCGGGACATGTCAAGGCTGATTGTAAGAACAATGTGGTGAAGTGTTTCAACTGTGGTGAAACAGGTCATATTAGTACGAGGTGTACGAAACCAAAGCAAGCTTAGGCTGGTGGGAAGGTTTTTGGCATTGGCAGGAACTGAGACTACTAGTGCGGATCGTTTGATTAAAGGTACTTGTTTTATTAATAGTACACCTTTATTTGCTATTATTGGTATTGGAGCGACTAATTCGTTGATTTCGTATGAGTGCGCGAAGCGTTTGAATTTGTTGTTGTCTTTTTGGGGTGTGAAGATGGTTATCGATACTTCTGCTTAGGGGTCGGTAAGTACTTCTTTGGTTTGTTTAAATTGTTCTTTGACTATTTATGGTAAGGACTTGTGATGGATTTGGTGTGTTTACAGTTGGAGGGGTTAGAATGAGATGAGTGGGGGAGAAGCTGGTACTTCTCCATGTTGCTTTAGGTGTAGAGTGTTGGCTCAGTGTGTTGTGAATTGCAAGATTATAAGTGTGGTTCCCGGTTCAAGACGGGATGCAGAAGTAAGGTTTACGTCAACTAAGGATTTGTGCCTTAGGTAGTTTGTGCATAGGATGCAAGAAATGCTATTATAGTTTTGTAAAGATAGTTTGTGCCCCATCATGGTTGTCGGTTGTCTATTGACAAATTGAGGAACTGATCACCCTTAATCTCTTGTTGATAGCAGACGAGAATTATGTTGGATGGAATGGACGTGTCTTTCAGGCTTTGATAGTGGTGCGGAATGGATTACTTGAAATTTAAGGAAATGATTGCGGATTATTTTGTCAAGTTTAGGAAGATTTTATATCTGACGGTGATGCGGAATCAAGATTTTGTATGATGGTTAAGTTGGGAAGTCATTGAGAGTTCTTTTTGGTTGGTTGTTGCGATAGGTTGGAATCTGGATTGTCAAGAGAAGAAATTGTGTATGGATTACGGACAGTGGTATAGGGTGACGATTGAGAATAAGTGTTCACTTTCAGGATTAGGTAACTGGAATGGTTTGATTGAGTTTGATTAGAATTACAATTGTTAGAATGTTTGATAAGAGTGGTGATTTGTTTGAGTTGAGGCTTTGATCGAATTTATGTGACGGGTTATATTTGTTATCATCGGAAGTAGATGCGGTGTTACTATGAGAGGCTCCGAAGTTAGTTAAGGTGATTAGAAACTTTTTGGAATTTTGTTGGTTATTACCGAAGGGTATGGAAGGCTTTTCCAAGTTTAGCGTTTTCGTTACTTCAGTTGACTTGCAAAGGGGAAGTCGAGTGGTTGGGATGCATCTTTGATGAGTATAGTCAGTGTGTTAATGCAAGAGAGTAAAGTCGTGGCTTATGTTTTTTGACATTTGAGGATTCGTGAAAGGATCAGTACTATTGTGGAATTGGAATTGGTTGCAGTTGTATTATATTGGAAGTATTATCTTTATGATTCTAGATTCGAAGTGGTTGGTAATTACAAGAATATTGAGTACTGGTTTGGTCTGAAGGAATAGAGACAACGAGGATGATTAGGATTCGTGGCGAGTTATGAATTGGTTTGGGGTTATCCTTGGGGAAAGGCTGTTGTTGTGCCTGTGTGTAAGTCGAAAATCTTTATGCATGTCTGTTTTGATAGTCAGAGAGTTGGAATTATTTGAGCAGCTCAGAGGCTTATGTCTAGTGTGGGAGAGAACACAGTAGAGAGTGTGGTTGGATATATTGGCAGTG
Organism: Lathyrus tuberosus; assembly: GCA_022829125.1. Lineage (NCBI taxonomy): Eukaryota > Viridiplantae > Streptophyta > Magnoliopsida > Fabales > Fabaceae > Lathyrus > Lathyrus tuberosus. The sequence goes on from JALAZF010000259.1 coordinate 275,200, forward strand.
ATCAGTGATTTTGGTGAATATGAGAAAGAGTTAGGTTTTGGACGTGAGATTGATAGTCTTGATGGTTTCGGGTAATCAGAGTGCGCAACGGAAGCGTGATGTGGCACATTTTGTACTTGAGAGTGAACCTGTGAGTTTGTGCTTGTGTATTCTTTGAGTTGTTAGTTGGTCGTCAAGTGCATTGTATGGGCTTTGCGTCTTGTTGTTGTTGTTGCTGCTGTTAGCAAGGTGGTTTGTCAGTTGTGTTATTCGTGGTGTGCTTTTGGTTGGTCTAATGTTTGTTGGTCGGATACGAGAGCCGTGTCCGGAGTTGTTGGTATTGGTTATATTTTCGAGGACGAAAATTTCTAAGTGGGGGAGAGTTGTAACGCCCCAGTTATGATCATTTTATTTAATCGAGTCGATTTAATTATTTTGAGTATTATATTATTTTATTTGTGATAATATGTTATTTTACATCGTGATTATGTTTTATAGCATTTTGAGAGCGTTTGCAGGGTATTTGAGAGTCGGGCATTTTAGTCATTTTATATTATATTTTTATAACTTAGAAAGAAAAAGAGATAGAAATAGAAAGGAGAGAAAAATAGAGAGAAAGAAATAGGAAGAGGAAAAAGAGAAGAAGGAAAAAGAAGAGAAGAGAAAAAGAGAGAAACTTGGGAAAGAAGAAAACTATACAATCGACTTTCTAAACACGATTAAATCGGGTAAGGGTGCGAAACTCGATTATACTATGCTTGTGTATGATTATGTATGTGTGTGCTTATATGTTTTTCTTGTCTTTACATAGCTTTTGGTTCTAGGTTGGAATGAGAAATATGTTGAGAAATCGATGTTTTCGCGGTTAGAAATCGATGTAAATGTGGTAGATTACTTGTTGCCATGATTATATTAGGTTCTGATGGATATATGTTGGCTTGGAAATGTTTTGGTTGGAAAAAATATCATTTTGGGTTTTCAAACAGCGCTGCAGATTTCCTGGGTTTTCGCTGGTTCGCCTAGCGAACCTGGGGCGAAGGTAGGCGAAGGCTCACTAACTTTGTTCGCCTAGCGAAGGTGCTAGCGAATGCTCGCTAGAGGGTTCGCCTAGCGAAGTTTGTATGTTTTTGGTTCTGTTTGGTTCTGACTTGGTTCGCTAGAGGGTTCGCCTAGCGAACTTTGTATCTGTTTTTATCTGGTAGTGGGTTTGCTGGACATTCGCCTAGCGAAGGTGGTAGCGAATGCTCGCTAGAGGGTTCGCCTAGCGAACAGAGCTGTTTGGTGTAATTTTGTTTTCTTCTTAACTTTTGATCTGTGGTTCGATTTGAGACGTGGTTTGAGGCGTTAGAAAGCTTATAAAGTGTTATTTCTTATGATGATGGTTTTGAGATTGTTGGCCGATTAAATTATGTCAGGAATTTGGAAAATGTGTTGTTTTGTCGGTTTTTACGGTTGTAATGGTGGGTAATTAATGTATATCATACAATGTGTTGTTGGTATGGATATCGTATGACTTGTGTGATGTTATATGATGTGAATGCATGTGATGACATGTTGTGGTGATGAATTGTGGCCGAAAGGCAAATAAATGCAATGTGTTGTATTTGGTTATATATACATGCTTATGGTTTCATATATGTGTGAAGATGCATTGGTTGTCATGAGTTCTTGTGTGCCAAGCATCATGATATGCATCTTGTGCGATCATGTGCCCTTGTGGGTGTGAGCGATCGGATCGTGTGCCCGTGTGGGGTGTGACCGATCCAGAAACGTCGTGTGCCCATGTGGGGTGTGAGCGACGGTTTGATTCCAGAAAGAATCTGCTATAACGTCGTGAGCCTTAAAAATAAGAGGACTGAAAGTGATCTGATTAGATCGTGAGCCTTAAAAATAAGAGGACCGAAAACGATGGTTATAGGTGATCATGAGCCTTATACAAAGAGGACTGAAAGCGATCGGATCGAGAGCCTTATACAAAGAGGACTACAAGCGATCCATAAACGTCGTGAGCCTTATACAAAGGGGACTGCAAGCGACAGGTGAACATCGTTGGCCCGACGGGGTGTTACTTATAGTAACAAGCGATGATTCCAGCAGAGTTCCTGAGTGAACTAGTGTTGAGATTTGATGGAGTCGGTACCGCATATGCATTTGCATAGAGTCGTTGTGTCGGTCTCTTTGCATCTGCATGAATTATGATTGCATTGGTTATATGTGTAAAATCATGATTTAATTGATTATGTGTGAGGCATTGTGATATGCCTTTGTGATAAATGTATTGTGCATGATTAATATGCAGTTGGGAATGGAGTAATTATGTGATTGAGCTTGTGATAGCATTTGTGAATTGATGTGCATTCGTGTTAAATGCATTGAATTATGAATGATATGTTTTGTGTATAAATATATGCATTATGTGTGAATATGTGATTATGTGAATATAATCTATATATTCTTTATGTGTTGACATATGATAATTGTGGTGAGAATACTTGATATGTGTATTTTTATGTCGATTTATATAATTATATGCATTTATATTATAATTGTGTTTCTCACCCTTCTGCTATTTTATAATGCTCTATGAGGCATTGCAGATTAGATGCTGGAGGTCTTTTGTGAAGCTTATGTCTTCATTCTTTTGTCGGTCGGCTCTGATATGTAGCACCGGGTAGTCGGGAGATCGATTAGGATTATCTTGTGATGTTGTATATATGGATCTTTATCTTTTGGAGTTGTATATATACATGATTCTGCTGATAGCAGATAAACCTTTATGTGATATACATGTATGATATTCAGTTTTAGATTTTCCGCTTTTATTCTAAAATCTGAAATGTGGGTGTAAGGAACTGAGTTCCTCTGTTGATTGCTACCCCACTGTTGCATATCTTTATGAGCAGGTGTTGTATGTTTTGTTTCAATATAATGTGATTCTCCCTGTCTATGCCATGGTAATTTAAATATACTATGATTAAGTGTTTATTGTTTTATAATTAATTGGGGGTATAGATTGGGGGTGTTACAGGTAGAGCCTTGACTTCATGACACTGACCCTTTGAACCCATGTTTTTTCTATGTTTTTGTGTGCTGCATTTATACATTCATTTAAAAAACATTAAAACAAAGAAAAATCTTCTCTTCTAGTCTCTCTTTTTTCAAATTAAACTAAGGCAATTATTACAAATGTCAGATAAAGAGATTGCGCTAATGGATTTAGGTAGAAGGAAAACTCACAAGTACACCTTCAAGGTTCCAAAACTAGACGATTTGAGAGGGTTGGCAAGGATGATAACCAACCCTGAGGCTTTCAGAGCTAAGTACGGAGGTCTGCTATCTCTGTTAAGGGTCCATGTAATTGAAGGAATCCTGGCTACGCTCATTCAGTTCTACGATCCGGTCTATCACTGTTTTACATTCCCGGATTATCAACTAGCACCAACACTGGAGGAGTACTCTCACCTGACTGGTTTTCACATTACCGATCAGGCTCCATTTTCGGGACTGGAAGAAATTCCAAAAGATCAAACCATTGCAAGAGCAATTTATTTGGACGAGTCAGAAGTCAGGAGTCACATGACCGCTAAGGGTAGAATCCAGGGATTTCCAGCCCTGTTCTTGATAAAGAAAGCTCTATACTTCGCTAGTATAGGGAACGTGGCCGCTTTCGATAGCATCTTTGTTTTGCTCACCTACGGGTTATTTTTGTTTCCCAACATTGATAATTTCGTCGATATTAACTCCATTAAGGTTTTTCTAATTGGAAACCCTGTATCAACCTTGCTCACAGATGCGTATCATTCTGTACATCTAAGGAATTTGTACAGCGGAGGAATGGTCACATGCTGTGTACCCCTGCTGTACAAATGGTTCATTTCCCATTTTCCCAAGTCTGCTACATTTTGGGATCCTAAGACTTCTTTACGTTGGTCGCAGAGAATCATGGCTCTTACCAACTCCGACATAGATTGGTATAATCGCGTCTATGACGGGATCTGAATCATTGACCGTTGTGGAAATTTCCCTAACGTACCCCTCATAGGAACTAAAAGAGGAATTTTAACTATCATCTAGCTTTAGTTCGCCGTCAACTCGGATACCCGATGAGACATGTCCCGCGTGATGTTCATCTGGAAGGTATTTTCTTCAAGGAAGGAGGAAATGACAGGGCGCTAAAGATAGAAATAGTGCATGCTTAGAAACACGTTCATAGGAAAGAACGAGAGTCTCTAGGAAAACCGGACTGTGTCTCGGTGGAGCCTTATCTCCACTGGGTAAAAACTAGAGCTCTAAAGCTGAGGATGCCTTACCCTCGTCAAGAAGTTCTTCAATTAAGCGACCCTGTCCTTTACTTTATGTCAGACACAGAAAAACTTCAGGTGACTCTCAACAAGGTTCAGCAGGAGAAGAGGTCTTGGAGGAACAAGTACCGTATTCTCAATGTGGAGTGTAAGAAAATACAACAACTACTGAAGGATAAAGATGCTCTGATTGAGATTTTAGAGCAACATGCCATAGAAAATCAAGATGACCAAAGGAATTTGCTCGCTTCTTTCACTTGGCAAAGGAATGACAACCCGACAACGGCTCAAGAGCCTCGGTCAAAGAAGAGGAAAGTACCAGAATCAGCACCTGAGCCCTCCTCGGGGAGGACTCAGGATCCATTAGCTTAGACATTTCCTTTTTCAGCACTTTGTAATCTACTGTATTTCCATTTCTGCAATCGTTGAATTCAATAAAACGGGGTTTCCCCCACTGTTTGATATTTGCAATCTAATTGTCGAAGTTTACTTTGATTAATTAAAAAATATACAATTAATATAATCATTCATCATTCTCACGTAACGCATTCTTCTTACCTACGAATCTCACGTTTGTGTCTCGATTCTAGAATCAAACTGTCTCATTCGTACGATACTCGGGCCAATCATCAGAAAAAGATGGATGATCTTGAGGAAGAGAACAGAGAGTTGAGAGAAGAGATCGACACTCTGAAAGAGGATCTGAGAAAGCTTCATAACGACATGCAAGCTAAGGCAGCAACTCAGATGCAACAACAAAGGACTGTGATCTCAGAGATCAAATCAACGCCCAAAGTGGAGAAGTATGATCCTAGGTATAAAATGCCGAAAGATCGTCCCTGGGGCATGCCTATTAACTATATCCCGGAAGGATATATTCCGCCGATCACTGAAGATCCGATAACTGCAGCAGGAACCGCTGGGCCTGAAGGTTACAAACTTCGGGAAAGTGAAGATGCCATGGGCATAACGACAACTCCTGAAGGTTACAAACTTCGGGAGGCACCAAGGGTCACTGCTATAATGACAATACCACCGCCCGTGGTACACGCTGTCCCATAAGGACAGATTCCACAGATACCTTCTGGTGGAAAGGAAAGTGTGCTCGACCGAATGAATGAGTTCCAGGAGCAGTTCCTGGAAATGCAGAAGGAACTGTAAGCCCTTCGCGGTCAGGATTTATTTGAAAGGACGCTGCAGACCTTTGTTTGGTCCCCAATGTGAAAGTTCCGCACAAATTCCAAGTGCCAGGTTTTGAAAAGTACAAGGGTAACTCTTGCCCTCAAATCCATTTGGTGATGTACGCTCGGCGAATGTCAGCTCAGACAAAGAACTAAGAGCTACTGATCCACTACTTTCAGGATAGTTTAACCGGTGTCGCATTCAAATGGTACATGGGTTTAAACCGCGCCAAGATCGGCACTTTCAGAGATCTTGGCGCTGCCTTCATCCAACAATATAAATATAACCTGGACATGGCACCAGACAGAGATCAACTCAGATCAATGTCCCAAAAGGACAATGAAACCTTTAAGGAGTATGCTCAGAGATCGCGTGAAATTTCCGCTCAGATTTGTCCACCTCTTGAGGAGAAAGAGATGACAAAGATCTTCTTAAAGACCTTGAGCTCATTTTACTACAACAGAATGGTCGCCAGTGCACCCAGTGATTTTACTGAAATGGTTGGTATGGGAGTTCATCTCGAAGAAGCAGTTCAAGAAGGACGTCTGGTTAAAGACGCTGGATCATCAAGCAGTACAAAAAAATACGGTAGTGCTCTCCCTAAGAAAAAAGAGCAGGATATTGGGAATATTTCTCTCGGAAAGCAAAGGCGACGGTATCAACCAGTAGCAGCTATAACTCCTGCTATTAACCCTGCGCCTGTTCTTACGTATCAACCTCAGGTTGCTCAAAGCCAGCCGAATCAACAACAATTTCAGCAAAGGACACAACAACCTCTTCAGCAGGCTCGTCCTCCGTACAACAACAACCGTACAACACGACCACCAGGGTTCGACCCTATACCAATATTATACGCAGAACTATTTCCATTACTACTGGTCAAGGGGCATGACCAGACCAAGGCTCCTCTTAGAATACCAGAAAATCCTCCTTTTTGGTTCAAAACGGATCAGATTTGTCCTTACCATCAAGGAGGTCCAGGGCATAACATAGAGAATTGCCTCAGTTTCAAATTTGATATGTAAAAGCTTGTTAGAAGCGGGGTCTTATCCTTCAAGGATACGAATCCTAATGTTCTCACGAACCCACTGCCTCAACACGTGAAAGCTGTGGTAAATTTGATAGAGGGAGAGTCTAACCACAACTATCAAATTCATGATGTACTCTTATTGAGGACCAACCTGGTCAAGATGCATTGTAGACAGAGCGGATATCGCCATGTGCCACCTCATAATTATCACCAGTGTGATATCTGCTCTAAAGACAATCAGGGATTTTCTGTAGTGCAATCAGCTCTACAGGAACAATTGGATCTCGGATGGATCCAAGAACACCGAATTCGTGGGGTCAACATGGTTTATACGAATTCCGACATCATTCAAAACCACGACATCCGTGCGATGAATGTCAACTTGGTGGCAATGCACTCAAGCCAAAGCCAACATTACGATCTGCCACAACACGATTATGTTTCCTGTCCTATCTGTTCGGTAAACAAACAGGGATGGTCTTTTGTACAAGACGCCCTCCAGCGTCAGATGGATCTTGGATGGATTCAGGATTACCGCGATAAAAATCAGTACCAAGTGAATATGATCCAAATCTTTGATATTCGCTTGATGAATACCAGCTTGGTGGAGTTACACGCTACACAAGTCCAGCTCGGTTTTCTGACTTCACATAATTATCAGAACTGTACAGTATGCCGGGAGAGCGACCAAGGATGCACTCTAGTTCAAAGAACGTTGCAACACTTGCTGAACTACTGGTGGCTTCCGATCTATATGGATGAAGACACGCAACAAGTTAGCATGACTAACGGGAACCCTACTCGGCATCAAAGTCAAGATGTTCGATCAACGGAAACAGACCTAGTAAGGTTGCACTGCATTCAAAGCGGGCGTGGCCAGGTGCCACCACACAACTATGAACGCTATAGAGTTTTCTAGAAAAATAATCAAGGATGTTACCTCGTGCGAGCAGCCCTTCAAAGCCAGTTGGACCGCAAAGAGATTCAACCGTGTCCATGTTCGGGGTCCATCAACTGGATGTGAAACTATTTTACTGATCAAATCAAAGATGTTGTCATAATCTCTGATCACGAAAGGACCAAAGACGTTTGTACCATCATCCCTTTGCTTGACGAATCAAAGGTTCTTAACCAGGAACTGATTGAAGTTACTTATGACAGTCAGAAAAATCAGAAGGCTCCTGCAGTTATCTATCTGCCGGGACCACTACCGTATGAATCAACTAAGGTTATCCCTTACAAATACGGTGCCACAACAATTGAGAATGGAAAGGAAACTCCATTACCCTCCGTCGTGAATATTGCAGACATCAGTCGAGTAACACGGAGCGGTCGGATCTTCAACAGAGGAGTTGGAGGACCCAAAGAAAGGAGCTTCAAACAGAAATTCCTAATCCACCGGTCGGTCAATCCAGTGATCCCGACCTTTCAAAGAACAACGATGAGATGCTAAAGCTCATCCAAAGGAGTGAATACAACATTGTTGATCAACTGTTACAAACTCCTTCAAAAATCTCAGTGCTATCACTTTTACTCAGTTTCGAAGCTCACAAGGAAGCTCTACAGAAAGTCTTAGAGCAGTCCTTTGTGGAATAGGATATGTCGATAAGGCAATTTGACAGCATCGTCTCTAACATCACTTCCTGCAACAACTTGGGATGTAGTGATGAGGAATTACCAGGAGAGGGCCCAAATCATAACATGGCGCTCAATATCACAATTAACTGCCAGGATGATGCATTAGCCAGCGTACTGGTAGATACCGGATCGAATCTCAACGTTATGCCGAAGTCCACTTTAATGCGACTATCATTCAAAGGATCTCCGATGAGAGGCAGTGAGGTCGTCGTCAAAGCATTTGACGGGTCCAGAAAAACAATTATTAGCGAAGTCGACCTTCCCATAACTATCGGTCCTCACACTTTCCAAGTCACTTTCCAGGTCATGGACATCTGGGCAACATATAGTTGCTTGTTGGGAAGACCTTGGATACACCAGGCCGGGGCAGTCACTTCTACACTTCACCAGAAGCTGAAGTTTGTCAAAAATGACCAACTCGTCACTGTCTGTGGAGAACAAGCCTTGATCGTGAGTAACCTTTCATTATCCACTTGTGTAGAACCGGAGGAGGTTGTTGGAACCCAGTTCCAAGCACTTTCGGTGAGCAATGACAATCAATCGGAAAAGGGATCGTCAACTTCCTCATATAAGGATGTTCTCGAGGTGACCCGAGGTAACAATTCCAAAGGATAGGGACAACTTGTCATTCCTACTGACAATAAGAAAAAGAAAGGTCTTGGATTTTCCTCAACCTGTACCCAGACAGCTACTAAAAGTGAAAGTCTTCGTCCCATTAAGAACTTCTTCCACAGTGGAGGTTTCCTTCACCCAGTGTACATACAATTAACGAAGGTGATTCCTCCGATACAGATGAAGAATGGAAGTCCTATCTTAATAAGGATGGTTATATGTCTCAGGAAGAGGTGCCTACGCCATTTTGCTATCCTGCACAGAGTCCGAGATTTATACCAAGGTCAGATGTCAAAATGATATACGGAGATTGCGATCCGGAAGGATGCCGTGCTCCACCAAACTCATTAGAGGAGGACACTCTGATGAAAGACAACTTTGACCATGACTATTATGGCCCGATGGATGGCCTGCCAATGTGGCAGCCGTGCCCAGGAGACTCAGGGCAAGATAATCAGCCGAATGATGCATATCAGCTCAGCATCATTGAAAAGAATACCTGTGTCCCCACCATGTCATGGGATCAACACTCAGGTCATTTGGAAAATATCCAGTACGACGATGAATTGGCAAAACTTGTCGGACTAGAGTTCATCAACTATGTTTTTCCTGAGGTCAACGTCATCAAAAGGGATGACTCCTCCAGTTCCAAAGAGGTGTGGGACACCCTGGGACAACCGAGTGGTAAGTACGACTACATGGTCAAGTACACCACTCCTGAAAGCTCTCGTGTCAGACTCGAAGACATCCAGCCAACTGGATGGGGAGATACACCTGAGAGTACAAATACTGTACAAAATACAACTGAAGAATCCTCCTACGACAACTCTTCCTGGGAGACAGATTCCAACGATCCAGCTCCGCCAGAAATCAGCGTCATTTCTGTGGACAAGCCAAGAAGGAAGGTACCGGACTTTGTGATTCACCGAGGAGTTTGCCTCCAATGGGTTGCAGTCAACGTTTCGAAAGCTGTTCATAAGTCTAAGTAATTGCCATCTTTATCTTAACCTTTCACCCTGCCCAGGTGAAACGGATGTTTTGATAGGGCTCACTTTCTGTAAATGTATCTCTTCGCTTCGCCCAAAGCGACAGAGTTTTGTTTTATAGGGCTGTAGTTTTAAGAATCGACTAAATCATAAATAAAATAACGTCGTTCTGTAATTTCCGCATTTATTGCTATTTTCTCTTTTCGCTTTTTCAGAAAATGGTAATCCTAAAAAAACAATTCAAATAATAAAAACAAGCATTGTTAAAAAAAACACTACACACTCTTGCATTTTCTCTATCTCTTCTAAACACAAATCATCACGTCATGCAGATTGCTCGTTTTAAACCGCGTTGAAACATACGATCCGATGCCTTCTCCCAACTTTGAATTCCCGGTATTTGGGGCTGAAGAAGAGAATGACGACGAAATTCCAGAAGAGATCTCCTGATTATTCAAACAAGAGGAAAGGTCCATTGAACCTCACAAAGAGCCGTTGGAAACAGTCAACTTGGGTTCAGAGGAAGAGAGAAAAGAAGTCAGGATTGGGGCACTGCTCAGTCCATTTGCCAAAGAAGGCTTGATAAAGCTTCTCAAAGAGTTTCCCGATGTATTTTCTTGGTCCTATCAGGACATGCCAGGGTTGGATACCAGCATCGTGGAACACCATCTACCGTTAAGATCAGAGTGTCCGCTAGTAAAACAAAGACTAAGACAGACACATCCAGACATGGCCATCAAAATCAAAGAGGAAGTACAGAAACAAATTGACGCGGGTTTCCTCGCCACATTAGAATATCCTCAATGGCTAGCTAACATAGTACCAGTTTCGAAAAAAGACGGAAAGGTCAGAATGTGTGTAGACTACAGGGATCTGAACAAGGCAAGTCCAAAGGACGACTTTCCCTTACCACACATTGATATGCTGGTAGACAGTACAGCAAAGTTTAAATTTTTCTCCTTCATGGATGGATTCTCGGGCTATAATCAGATAAAAATGGCACCGAAAGATATGGAGAAAACTTCCTTCATTACCCCATGGGGCACTTTTTGTTACAAGGTGATGCCGTTCGACTTGAAGAACGCCGGGGCAACCTATCAACGGGCCATGACTACTCTGTTTCATGACATGATACACAAAGAAATCGAGGTATATGTTGATGATATGATTGCAAAATCTAAAACAGAGGAGGAGAATGTGACCCACCTGTCAAAGCTATTCGAGCGTCTGAGAAAGTACAAACTCTGCTTGAATCCCAATAAGTGCACGTTCGGTGTGCGTTCAGGGAAACTTTTGGGGTTCATAGTCAGCCAAAAAGGAATTGAGGTTGATCCTGACAAAGTCAAGACCATTCAAGAAATGCCTTCTCCAAAGACTAAAAAACAAGTCAGAGGATTCCTGGGGCGTTTGAATTACATTTCCAGATTTATATTCCTCATGGTCGCGACTTGCACGCTAATCTTCAAATTACTCAAAAAGAATCAGGAATGCGTTTGGACAGAAGAATGTCAAATTGCCTTCGACAGTATCAAGGAATACCTGTCGAACCCGCTGGTTCTATCACCTCTAGTGGACGGAAGACCACTGATCATATACTTGACAGTCTTGGAAGACTCAATGGGTTGTGTACTTGGCCAACAAGACGAAACAAAAAGAAAAGAATCGGCCATTCACTATTTGAGCAAGAAATTCACTGACTGTGAAACTCGATATACAATGCTCGAGAAAACTTGTTGTGCTCTGGCTTGGGCAGCCAAACGTCTTTACCAGTACATGATTCGTCACACTACTTGGCTAATCTCCGAAATGGATCCAATCAAGTATGTCTTCGAAAAGCCTGCTCTCACGGGAAGGATTGCCCGTTGGCAGATGTTGTTATCAGAATACGACATCGAGTACCATGCTCAAAAAGCCGTCAAAGGAAGTATTCTAGCCGATCATTTGGCTCATCAACCGATTGACAATCAAGAATCAGTCGGATTTGACTTCCCAGACGAAGATGTCATGTATTTAAAAATGAAAGATTGCGATGAACCACTACCCAGTGAAGGGCCAAAACCAGGTTCCCAATGGGGACTTATCTTTGACGGAGCTGTCAATCATTACGGAAACGGAATTGGGGCAATTCACATAGCACCTCAGGGTACCCATATTCCTTTCACATCCTGATTAACATTCAAGTGTACAAACAACGAGGCCGAATATGAAGCTTGTATCATGGTGTAGCACCCCAAAATTTGCTCTCTTACTTTAGTACTAACTGGCTTATGTTTCATTTCATTTTTGCATTATCATGTGTGCATATCATTGGTTCTTAGCATGGGGTCAAGGTGCTTGAGGCAGTTCAAGAGGAGAAGGTGGTCTTCAAGGGTCAAGTTTCATACCATTTATCAAGAATCAGGAGTTTGTGCAAAAGTTACTAAATATGGAAATGACCTATAATTTGAAAGTTTCCATTTTTGGCAAGTTTTTACACTACATTCAATCTGAATTTTCACCATCCAAGAAGCTTCAAATGAATTTTTCTTAAACATGAAAGTTGAAGATCTTTTTCTCACCTTTCCAACAAGTACTAGATGGTCTCCATATCATTTGTGAAACTCAAATTATGATCAAAAGAAGGCAAAGTAGTTTTTAGGGTTTTCTCATGGTTCCATTTTTACACCTTTTGCATTTTGGTTCATATTGATCTATATTTGGTTCCATTGCTTCAAGGCACATTCCAACACCAAAGTACATTCCATAAGGATCATTTTTGGCCTTTGAACCAAGGGATTCCATGACAAATTCATCACTTATTTCACATTATGCAAAATTGCAAGAAGCATCAAAGCTCATGAATCAAGATGTTTCAAGGCCCAAATCCAATTCAGGTGTGATTAGCAATTGACAAATAAGTGATCCATCATAGAATGCATAGGTGTACACGCATGGAGGGGGGTGTGTGATTCATAATGCAAATTTGCCAAATCACCCAAAACTCATTAACCAAGGAATTATTAAGGCCCAAATGCTAATCAGTGGAATAACCTAATGTATTTAAGCTTACTCATGCACTGGTTGGAGGAGAGACACGTTATTTTTTAGGAGAATACAAGTTGCAACCCTAATCCTTCATTCCTTCGAATCTCATCATCCACAAGAGCTTTTCACAAAGTTCCTTCACATTCTGGGTCCTGGGGATCAGTAGAACACAAAGCTCCCATCATTTGAAGCGAATAACAAGGGTACGGATCGCATAATCTCAGGTTAGTGATAATTTGCATGCTCCTAGAACTCAATTTTTTGGTGTGTATAATGATATATGATGTTTACTGATAATTCTGGTATGTTTTATTTTGAGATTAGACGTGTATTATGTGCATATTGTGAGTTTGAAAGTTTTGAACCCTAACTTGTTTCATTCGATTCTCTTTGTACGATGGTTGTTCGTGAAAAATAATATGATATTATTGTTCCTCATTGAATTCTGGTCAGAAAGGTATATTCGTTTGCATTTTCTGGGTTTTTTGGAGTTATAGGTGACCGGAAGGGACGACCGGAGCTAGGGCTCCGGCGTCTGGTTTGAGTTCCGGCGAGATTAGGGTTTGGAGGAAGAAGATGGAATCATAGTCGTCCATTGCTTTGATCCTACGGTCATCAGCTTGCCACATTTTTTATTTTTCTGATTTTTATTTAATGATTTCATGTGTGCTCTTCCATGCGCGTTATCATGTACCATCAGATCTTAAGCTCTTATCATGCATACTTTTTAATTGTTTGACCCATTGCCATGCGTAGGATAGATCTGACGGTCATTATTAGGCCAGCAAATTAAAAAATCCATGTGCCAATCACGTGGGGTTCCATGGTGTCTGAGTAATTGCATGCGCGCGTGTGTTTGTTAATTGTGGTGTACTGTGTGATCTGAGCCTTTGATCTGGTTGACACGTTGCTTTTGTTCACTTCATGGGGGGCGTTAGATTGATCTTGTGGGTAGTGTGGAGTCAATTGGTTGACTGGGTTGCATTGTGTTCCTTTTTATTTTTTATTTTTCACTGATGGGTTTTGGTGATTTGGGCTTGCTCTTCGCACCCCTCCTTTAGGCCCAGGTTTATTTTCCAACGTGCTTTGGCTGCTATTCATACCCCTTGGCTATTTTGTTTTCTTTTTATTTTCAATTAATTATTGCATTTTCATTCTTAATTTTTAAAAATAGTTTTGTGCATTAAAAAATCATTAAAAAAAATCATGAATCATATTTAGAGTTTTATAAAATTATCTCAAATTTTATTTTATTTTTAGCATCTGAATTAATTATTTGGTTAATTTCTTTTGAGTTTATTCCATATATGCATGCCATAGCTTGTAGAATTTATTTCTCATCATCCATAAAACATTTTGAGTCCATTCTTTTTGAATTGTTTCACCAACATATTGAATGTTGTTAAAAAATTTTGTCATATTTTTAGGATCATTTCATGTTGCATTTTAGTCCCTCTCTTTTGCACATGGAATCATGTTTCTTACTTGATCTTTGCATGGTTGTTTGAGTGACTTATCTTGTGAATTTTTGCATGAGTTTTTGATATGTTGTTTACCCCTGGTTGAGGTGTTTTGAGAATTAATTTGGTAATTTTGGGAGACGTTTTGCTAATTGCTTGATTGCTCTTTGTTTGAGGTCTTCTTTTATGCACATCTTTGATCATGTCTGATTACTTGTTTGGGTTTCATTTATCTTATTGTCGCTTATGTATGTTTTGTACTAATCTTTTATGCACGGGCAGAGGTAAGTTATTTGAGGGTGTGGGTAGTTATCCATGTTCACCCTCACTCTTTCTTTCTCATCTTCACCTCATTCCTTTTCCTTTAAGTTTTGGATTTCACTTTGTCTGTGATTGAACTGGTTAATGTTTACTTGTGTTTGTTCACATGATCCCCTTAGGATTCCTAGCTCCGCTTAATTTCTGATCAAGTTGGAGGTAGGAGAGACATTAGGCTTTCAATCCTTTGCATGCTAACATTAGGTAGCCTTCCCTCCTAAGCCTCAACCCTAGGGCCACCTTTGCATGATAACATTAGGATAGAATCCCCTTAGTGTTTTTCTTTTATTTTGAGTCCCTCTTCTCATCTCTTAACTCTTCTAAGATACTTAATAAGGTCAACTTTCCTTGCACACGAGCCTTAAACATAGGAAGTGAAGATTTAGGGGTCCCCCTTCTTTCTTCTAGAGTGTTGAGCATACGTCCCATTGGGGAAGACCATGCGACGCATTCGTTCCCGTGTCATAGACTTTGGTTCAAGGTGAGTTATGAACTAACTCAAGTCACTTCTGTCTTAAAAAATACAAACAAACTTCAAACCTTTTTGTCCTTCGGGATTGTCAAACTAAAGGATATTTTCAAAAAGGGCACGTTACTTTCCGTTTTGTCGCAAAAAGGCATCGACCCTAACTGTCGGACGCGAACTTAACGTTGCTCATAAAAAACACAAAAAGAACTTGGTCCGAACTACGTTGACTCTGAATTTCCCATTGCACAAAGGGAGTACGTAGGCCTAGGACGTCGACGTCCTACCGAGTCTGTCTTTGTTTTCCCCTCCTCTGTTTCAGTACAGCCATAGATTTTAGGATAACTCACCCTTAGAATAGATAACAAGCGTGGATCCCATCGAGTACGATGGACGCGTGGGGTGCTAGCACCTTCCCCTCGCGTAACCGACCCCCGAACCTAGGCTATGGTTGCGATGACCATTCCTTTCCCTCTTCCTCAGGTTTATGCGGTGTTCCCTTTCCCTCTCTTGGGATAAATATACACGGTTGACGACTCTGTGTTTCGCGCCACTTTCGCGTTTGTACCTAGATGAAAATCCTGGGAGCGACAGCTGGCGACTCTGCTGGGGACTGTCGTTCCCTAAGCAGGTCTGTCCTAGCGGTTGTTTGTTTTTGTTCTCTTTGGGTGTTTTTGTTTTTTGTTTTGCTTTATTTTTTGTATTTTATTTTTACCGCATTTACTGCATTGCATATTATTATCATCTGCTGCACTGTTTTTCTGTTTGGCGGGTTGGGAGTTCTGAGAGATAAGCCCAATACCCAGGCTTGAGCGTACACGTAGGATTAGCGTGGAAAGTAGTGTGACTTGTGTGGCATTTGGCCAGATGTAGTATACATGAAAACTCCACATCCAGATGAGGTTTTCCTTGGTAACGTTCTGTCCTGCGCATTGGTGCAGATGATTGAATGTAACTTGGAAAACTGTCGACTCTGGCGGCCGTTCCCGAGGACTCAGTAACGGCACTCCTCCCAAGACGTGATAATGGCAGACCAGAAATGGCAAACCCATTACGCATGTCGATCCGAGGACCCAATGTTGGGAACTTGCTATAGGGTTTCCTTTTGGAAAAGAATCAGTGGAAGCACTCCTCGATTGGCGATAGTACTGTACCCCGAGGTATGAATGTACTATTGCTTCTCGACCTCAGTGCCGAAACTGAGGACTTACCATGGGATGTTTCTTTTTGAGGGGAATCAGTTGAGGCCTCCTCGATTGGTGATGATGCCAAACCAGAAATGGTGAACGTATCATCATTTCTCGACCTGAGAGCCCGTGATATTGAGGATCCTCGGCTTTCTAGTACCCACATGTGAGAGGGCAAGGTGTTTACAGGTTTGCAGGTAACCTTGACCTTCAACATACCCGGTTTTCTAGTCAGCAGATTTATCAGTGTGGTATTATGGTTATTCTGGTATTCTGGGTATTTGGGCAGATCTTTGAGATGGTTCAGTTTGTTTAGTGCAGCAGTTGTCCAGTCTGTGTGGCATCCTTGATCCCATATGTGCATTTGCATCATCATTTTGCATCCCAACATGTTTATTCATTTGTAGGGTTACATCCTAACTTTGATTCTGGTTCTTGAAATTAAACTGGAATCAAGGGGTGGATCGCCCTGCGAATTTTTAAACATGTTCATTTGCATTCGCATATCCATAATCATTTTGCATAACAGGTGTTTATCTCTGGCGTTCTTACTTGGTTCTCCTCCGCAGCTCAGGATTGCAGATCAACACATTCACCGGTATTCTACCAGACAAAATTCGAAAAGACTCATGGATCAACTACAAGCTGAGATGACTGAGATGCAGACTCGCATGAACCGATTCATGGATTTAATGCAAGGGGTTGCTCAGGGCCAAGAGCAGTTAAGAACTTTTGTCCAACCACTGATTGCAAGGATTGATGAAGAAGGTGTCCTTCATGGAGGAGGTCATACTGGTGTTACTGGTACTAATGTTCAGAATGGCCCTCCGGGCGGAGGTATTCTTGTTTCTGGTATTGTGATCCCTCCGGGCGGGGCTGAAAATGTTGGGGGAGGTGGTATTGGTGTCTGTGCTATTCATGGCCGTCAGTTTGATGATATTCAAGATGATGCATTCTCTGTGCCAGGTGGGGATGCTGGTTCCCATATTGAAACTGATAAGAGATTTAGGTTGATTGAGGAAAAACTGAGGGGTGTTGCCAATCAAGATTCCGTGGGTATGGATTTGGAGGATTTGGGGCTGGTTCTAGGTGTCGTTATCCCGCACAAGTTTCAGACTCCTACCTTCGAAAAGTACAATGGTATAACTTGCCCAAGGACTCACGTCAAGGCATACACGAGTAAAATGGCTGCTCACGCAAAGAACGAAAAGTTGATGATGCATTGCTTTCAGGATAGCCTATCTGGGGCATCCCTGGAATGGTATATGCAGCTAGAGAGGAAAGACGTTCGTAGTTGGAGAGAGCTGGCATGGGCTTTTATCAAACACTATCAATACAACACCGACATGGCTCCCAATCGTACACAACTGCAGAATATGTCTCAAAAGAGCAATGAAAGCTTTAGAGAGTACGCCCAGAGATGGCGTGAATTGGCTTCCCGAGTTCAACCTCCGATATTGGAAAGAGAGCTCGTTGATATGTTCATGGATACGCTTCAGGGGCATTATTACGAGAAATTGGTTGGATGTTTGTCAGCTGGATTTTCAGGTCTTGTATTGGCAGGAGAAAGAGTTGAAAATGACATCAAAACGGGAAAGATTCGAATTGCTGCTGAAGATGCAAAGAAACCTTATGATGGGTCCTCCAAGGGAAATAAAGGAGAAGCTAGTGATGTGTATATTCCTCCTGTTATTCAGCGGCCTGTTCAGCATCAGCGACCTTATGCTCCTCAGCAACAGAGACAAAAAGGATCACGAAGGCCTACGAGAAGTTTCGATCCACTCCCTATTCCTCACAGTGATGTTCTTGCCCGCCTACTTGAGAGTTCTTTGGTTCAACTAAGGGATGCCAAGCCTGTCCCCGACCCTATTCCCCCTGATTATGATCGGGATGCCAGATGTGAATATCACTCAGACACACTAGGTCATTCAATTGAAAATTGCAACGTGTTCAAGCACAAGGTGCAAGACCTGGTAGACTCAGAGATCATTGCATTCACTGAAGATGATATGTACATCAATTGAAGCCTCCTTTCTCAAGTGAGCACTCAGTCTACAAGTACGTCCAGACATAATCAAGCTTCCTCAGCAATGGCAATCTTCAGCTTCTTTACTGCATTTTCATTTGTAGTTTTTCATTTCTTGTTAAAGCATTGTATGTATGTAAGACTTATTTGTTTTTAATGATGATATTAATGCAATGAATATGTTTTCTTGAAGTAATTCTTTTTATTCATTCGTATGATATTTTTGTGCATTGCAATACCAATTTTCTTGCTTAAACTCTTGGAGGGAGGATGATGAGATGAAAACGCAAAATCTCTGGTTGTATGTTCAAGGATAGAACCCTGTTGAGGATGTACAGGCATTGTTTTAAATCCCTAAACACTGGAGATATAAGGGAGATAAACCCTCGTTAACCCCTTTGAGCCTTGAAGTAGGAGTTTCTTTCATACGAAAAAACCCTCATACTTAACCCAGGGGCAGGGTAGGCGTCAGTTAGTTTGACCGAGCGTTCAAATTTCAAGGAGAGTGTGCATCTGAGGATCCATTACCTTCTATCCCACCGTCAAGAGGTCAAGAGATGTGAGACCACAATGGTTATCCATCGATAATCAAGGAGTGAGGCAGTCACAACCCTTTCAAGCAAGTAAGACGACCAGTGTCATACGCTTTGTTCAAAAAGGGGAATAATAAAAAAAAGGAAAGCCCGCTAAGTCGAAACTTGAACACAAGCGACTTAGGCAAAAGTTAGGGCATCCCGCTGGACTTAAAGATCGAAAGATTCAAAAAAGAATCCGTCCAGGAAAAATTAGGGAAATAAAAAAAAAAGCGAAAAACAAAAAGAAATGATCAAAAGAAAAATCCTCGCAAGAACAAGTCGTGTGACCGTAACACCAAAGACAAAAGGGTGGCTGCCACTCCAAAAACCTCGTGGGTTCCTTAACTGCCATTCAATCCTCACAAAAATCCTTTTGGTGATGAGCGCTCGCGCCAAATTAATTGAACATAGGACTGGGGGACATCACGAAGAGTGGGTGGGCACCGATAAATTTTGAGCCATAAATCCTTTTTCTGAAACCGTGAACCAGGCCACGTTACAACCCTTAAAATTCCTAATTAAAACAGGGTTTATTCCGAAACCGTACTTCAACAAGATAGCGTTCCTGACTCCCATGAGTTGTGCTAATAAGATTTGTTGGTATTGCATGTGCGCATTGTTTTTCCATTCAAAAATCAAGGTCGCATCCCAGCTAGTGATTCGTTCACAAGGCTTGGCGACGCATCTTCAATAAAAACTTCAAGGTTAACATATTTGTTGCATTAGAATTATCATTCTCATAAATAACTTGTTCTGCTTGCATACATGTGCCTAAGCATCAATGTAGCTTACACAATGAACATCAGTCGAGAAGCTTGATCCTGCCAAGGTAGAATGCTTGAAAATTCTGAAGGACAGTCATATCAAGGGGCATGCTACCAAGAGACTCAGTGTAGAGTGGGCTCTCCCCAGTAAGTCATGTTAAAGATGTAGCCAATCTGGGGAAGTCACGTCGAGAAATCTCTCCGAAATCCAGTTATTCTGGGGCATTCATTCTAAGATCAGAGGCAAAGTCACTTCAAAGCTCATATTGAGGCAGGCCATCCCTAGAGCGTGAGAAGGTGCCCTCTCCAGAAGACGGTTAATCAGAAGCACCTCTTCAAGGTTCAAAATACTAAAGCAGCGTATTTTAAGTCATTTTAAGTCCTCTTGAGGTAAATCCCTTCAAAGATCATACAGTCTGGGGCAGTTATGTCGAGATCCGATAAATCTCACCAAGAGTTTGACGACCGTGGGGCAGTGTGAACGCTCGGTCCTCTGTGAAATCCTCTTAAGATGAGTTCTCCCATTAGACCCTGTGGTTTGGGGCAAGTCAGGAAGGAACCATTGTTTACTCTTGATGATCAGTATGCAGCGATCAGCAGAAACTTGGAGTACTGAGTATCTCCCTCAGCAAAGAGCCAGATGGTATCCTTCCAGCGAGGTGTTGGAATTGATATTTTTCCCCAAGCAGAGGGTCGTCCTCAAATCGAAAAGGGTTCTTTATGAAGATTCCTTATCCCCAGCAGTGCAGGTAGATTCCTCATTCTCAGCAGGGTAAGATGATGGAATATGTTCAAGCAGGTAGAAGACAGTGAGAAGTCAGAGTATTCTCTTCCTCAAAAGTCAGATTCGGTATTTCCCCGCAAGTCAAAGTCCAATGGTTATTGGTAGTCTCAGCAGTTCAAAGTCCAATCTTCATTGGCATCTCCCCGACAGAGTTTGCAATTCAGCTTGTAGTTCCCCTACAGAGTTTACATCACCAGTGGTTGTTGGTGGTACAGTTGGTTATCTCCCCACGGGAGATCAGATATTGGTGATCCCTTCCTCAGTGAAGTCTGCTTGTTCTACTCTGCGCATTCCCCGGTGGAGTGTCCTCTCATTCTTGCATATAGTAATCATCATTGCATCGCATCCTCAAAATGCGTAGCATTTCCATTTCGTATGGAGCATTACGCCATAGAAAGAAAAATTCAAACATGCATCGAAGCATAAGCCAGATTTGGTACCTTGTGCGAAAGCCCAGATCAACCCTCAATCAAAACAGTGATTCCAATCCTCTAAAGAGAGCTCCAACCTCAGAGTTGACGCCCTTCTTCCCCAATCTCAGAATTGACGCCTCTTTCCCCAACCTCAGAGTTGTCGTATATCTTCTCCCCAATCTCAGAATTGACGCCCTTCCTCCCCAACCTCAGAGTTGACATCTGTCTGTCCAACCTCAGAGTTGACGCCTTTCTCCAACTTCAAAGTTGTCGTATACCTTTTCTCAACCTCAGAGTTGATGAAATATCCTTTCTTCCCCAACTTCAAAGTTGTCGTATACCTTTTCTCGACCTCAGAGTTGATGAGATATCCTTTCTTCCCCAACTTCAAAGTTGTCGTATACCTTTTCTCGACCTCAGAGTTGATGAACAATCCTTTTTTCCCCAACCTCAGAGTTGATACCTTTCGTCCCCAACCTCAGAGTTGTCGTATCTCATTTCGTCCCCAACCTCAGAGTTGATGTCCCTGTCTCCAACCTCAGAGTTGACGTATATCCTTCTTCTGACCAACCTCAGAGTTGATGTCTATCTTGTCCTCAACCTCAGTGTTATTGTTTACTTCAAATTTTCTCAATCTCTGAGAGAATGCCATTTTTCCTCAACCTCAGAGTTGATGGTCTACCTTCTTATCCCCAGCGAAGTCCACTTTTTGTAGGTCTTCCTTTGTGGGTACGGTTGAGGTCGTATTCGCTATTCTTCAGCACGCTCCATTTCGTTCTCCTCACCATTAGCAAATTTCTGGGTTCTTTCGGTATTCAATCCCCGTGTATCCTGGAATGTCTGAAAGTCGTCACTATCATACCTTCTGGACCAAGTTGATTGAATAGGGGCTGCTGTAGCACCCCAAAATTTGCTCTCTTACTTGAGTACTAACTGGCTTATGTTTCATTTCATTTTTGCATTATCATATATGCATATCATTGGTTCTTAGCATGGGGTCAAGGTGCTTGAGGCAGTTCAAGAGGAGAAGGTGGTCTTCAAGGGTCAAGTTTCATACCATTTATCAAGAATCAGGAGTTTGTGCAAAATTTACTAAATATGGAAATGACCTATAATTTGAAAGTTTCAATTTTTGGCAAGTTTTTACACTACATTCAATCTGACTTTTCACCATCGAAGAAGCTTCAAATGAATTTTTCTTAAACATGAAAGTTGAAGATCTTTTTCTCCCCTTTCCAACAAGTACTAGATGGTCTCCATATCATTTGTGAAACTCAAATTATGATCAAAAGAAGGCAAAGTGGTTTTTAGGGTTTTCTCATGGTTCCATTTTTACACCTTTTGCATTTTGGTTCATATTGACCTATATTTGGTTCCATTGCTTCAAGGCACATTCCAACTCCAAAGTACATTCCATAAGGATCATTTTTGGCCTTTGAACCAAGGGATTCCATGACAAATTCATCACTTATTTCACATTATGCAAAATTGCAAGAAGCATCAAAGCTCATGAATCAAGATGTTTCAAGGCCCAAATCCAATTCAGGTGTGATTAGCAATTGACAAATAAGTGATCCATCATAAAATGCATGGGTGTACACGCATGAAGGGGGGTGTGTGATTCATAATGCAAATTTTCCAAATCACCCAAAACTCATTAACCAAGAAATTATTAAGACCCAAATGCTAATCAGTGGAATAACCTAATGTATTTAAGCTCACTCATGCACTGGTTAGAGGAGAGGCACATTATTTTTGAGGAGAATACAAGTTGCAACCCTAATCCTTCATTCCTTCGAATCTCATCATCCACAAGAGCTTTTCACAAAGTTCCTTCACATTCTGGGTCCTGGGGATCAGTAGAACACAAAGCTCACATCATTTGAAGCGAATAACAAGGGTATGGATCGCATAATCTCAGGTTAGTGATAATTTGCATGCTCCTAGAACTCAATTTTTTGGTGTGTATAATGATATATGATGTTCACTGATAATTCTAGTATGTTTTATTTTGAGATTGGACGTGTATTATGTGCATATTGTGAGTTTGAAAGTTTTGAACCCTAACTTGTTTCATTCGATTCTCTTTGTACGCTGGTTGTTCGTGAAAAATAATATGATATTATTGATCCTCATTGAATTCTGGTCAGAAAGGTATATTCGTTTGCATTTTCTGGGTTTTTTGGAGTTACAGGTGGCCGGAAGGGACGACCGGAGCTACGGCTCCGGCGTCTGGTTTGAGTTCCGGCGAGATTAGGGTTTGGAGGAAGAAGATGGAATCATAGTCATCCATTGCTTTGATCCTACGGTCATCAGCTTGCCACGTTTTTTATTTTTCTGATTTTTATTTAATTATTTCATGTGTGCTCTTCCATGCGCATTATCATGTACCATCAGATCTTAAGCTCTTATCATGCTTACTTTTTAATTGTTTGACCCATTGCCATGCGTAGGATAGATCTGACGGTCATTATTAGGCCAGCGAATTAAAAAATCCATGTGCCAATCACGTGGGGTTCCATGGTGTCTGAGTAATTGCATGCGCGCGTGTGTTTGTTAATTGTGGTGTACTGTGTGATCTGAGCCTTTGATCTGGTTGACACGTTGCTTTTGTTGACTTTATGGGGGGCGTTAGATTGATCTTGTGGGTAGTGTGGAGTCAATTGGTTGACTGGGTTGCATTGTGTTCCTTTTTATTTTTTATTTTTTGCTGATGGGTTTTGGTGATTTGGGCTTGCTCTTCGTACCCCTCCTTTGGGCCCAGGTTTATTTTCCAACGTGCTTTGGCTGCCATTCATACCCCCTGGCTATTTTGTTTTCTTTTTATTTTCAATTAATTATTGCATTTTCATTCTTAATTTTTAAAAATAGTTTTGTGCATTAAAAAATCATTAAAAAAAATCATGAATCATATTTAGAGTTTAATAAAATTTTCTCAAATTTTATTTTATTATTTTATTTTATTTTTAGCATCTGAATTAATTATTTGGTTAATTTCTTTTGAGTTTATTCCATATATGCATGCCATAGCTTGTAGAATTTATTTCTCATCATCCATAAAACATTTTGAGTCCATTCTTTTTGCATTGTTTCACCAACATATTAAATGTCGTTAAAACATTTTTCTCATATTTTTAGGATCATTTCATGTTGCATTTTAGTCCCTCTCTTTTGCATATGGAATCATGTTTCTTACTTGATCTTTGCATGGTTGTTTGAGTGACTTATCTTGTGAATTTTTGCATGAGTTTTTGATATGTTGTTTACCCCTGGTTGAGGTGTTTTGAGAATTAATTTGGTAATTTTGGGAGACGTTTTGCTAATTGCTTGATTGCTCTTTGTTTGAGGTCTTCTTTTATGCACATCTTTGATCATGTCTGATTACTTGTTTGGGTTTCATTTATCTTATTGTCGCTTATGTCTGTTTTGTACTAATCTTTTATGCAGGGGCAGAGGTAAGTTATTTGAGGGTGTGGGTAGTTATCCATGTTCACCCTCACTCTTTCTTTCTCATCTTCACCTCATTTCTTTTCCTTTAAGTTTTGGATTTCACTTTGTCTGTGATTGAACTGGTTAATGTTTACTTATGTTTGTTCACATGATCCCCTTAGGATTCCTAGCTCCGCTTAATTTCTAATCAAGTTGGAGGTAGGAGAGACATTAGGCTTTCAATCCTTTGCATGCTAACATTAGGTAGTCTTCCCTCCTAAGCCTCAACCCTAGGGCCACCTTTGCATGATAACATTAGGATAGAATCCCCTTAGTGTTTTTCTTTTCTTTTGAGTCCATCTTCTCATCTCTTAACTCTTCTAAGATACTTAATAAGGTCAACTTGCCTTGCACACGAGCCTTAAAAATAGGAAGTGAAGATTGAGGGGCCCCCCTTCTTTCTTCTAGAGTGTTGAGCATACGTCCCATTGGGGACGACCATGCGACGCATTCCTTCCCGTGTCATAGACTTTGGTTCAAGGTGAGTTATGAACTAACTCAAGTCACTTCTGTCTTAAAAAATACAAACAAACTTCAAACCTTTTTGTCCTTCAAGATTGTCAAACTAAAGGCTATTTTCAAAAAGGCACGTTACTTTCCGTTTTGTCACAAACAGGCATCGACCCTAACTGTCGGACGCGAACTTAACGTCGCTCATAAAAAACACAAAAAGAACTTGGTCCGAACTACGTTGACTCTGAATTTCCCATTGCACAAAGGGAGTACGTAGGCCTAGGACGTCGACGTCCTACCGAGTATGTCTTTGTTTTCCCCTCCCCCGTTTCAGTACAGCCATAGATTTTAGGATAACTCACCCTTAGAATAGATAACAAGCGTGGATCCCATCGAGTACGATGGACGCGTGGGGTGCTAGCACCTTCCCCTCGCGTAACCGACCCCCGAACCCAGGCTATAGTTGCGATGACCATTCCTTTCCCTCTTCCTCAGGTTTATGCGGTGTTCCCTTTCCCTCTCTTGGGATAAATATACACGGCTGGCGACTCTGTGTTTCGCGCCACTTTCGCGTTTGTACCTGGATGAAAATCCTGGGAGCGACACATGGGTCTCGAAGAAGAGATTGACTTAAGGATCAAAAACTTGGATGTTTATGGCGACTCAGCCTTGGTTATCAATCAGATCAAAGGAGATTGGAACACATACCAATCAGGATTGATTCCCTACAAAGATTACATGAGAAGGTTGTTACCCTTCTTCGACAGAATCGAGTTTCTTCATATCCCTCGTGAAGAGAATCACATGGCTGATGCGTTAGCCATTCTCTCTTCCATGATTAGTGTAGGTCAATGGAATGACTTACCTAAGATTGACATAATGCGCCTTGAACGGCCCGCTTACATCTTTGCGATTGAAGTAGTCATAGACGACAAACCTTGGTATCATGATATCAGATGCTTCCTTCAGAAACTGGAGTACCCGTCTGGGGCATCCAGAAAGGACTGAAAAACCCTCAGAAGACTGGCCGGAAACTTCTTCCTGAGCGGTGACACACTCTATAAGAGAAACTTTGACATGGTCTTGCTCCGATGCGTAGACAGACCAGAAGCAAACATGTTGATAAAAGAAATTCATGAAGGATCATTTCGCACTCATGCCAATGGACACACAATGGCGAGAAAAATTCTAAGAGAAGGGTACTATTGGTTAACAATGGAATCCGACTACTACAAGTACATGAGAAGGTGTCACAAGTTTCAGATATACGCGGACAAAATCCATGTACCGCCAACGCATCTCAAAGTTCTCTCTTCCTCATGGCCTTTTTCCATATGGGGAATCGCCATGATTAGCATGATTGAGCCCAAGGCTTCAAACGGACATCGGTTCATCCTGGTAGCCATTGATTACTTCACCAAGTGGGTCGAAGCAGCATCGTACGCCAATGTAACCCGACAAGTGGTGGTCCGATTTATCAAAAACAATCTCATCTGCCATTATGGTGTTCCAAGCGAGATCATTACTGATAATGGATCCAACTTGAAAAATAAGATGATGAAAGAGTTATGCGATGAGTTCAAGATCGAACACCATAATTCATCTCCCTACCGACCCAAGATGAACGGAGCGGTAGAAGCGGCTAATAAGAACATCAAGAAGATTGTTCAGAAGATGGTTGTAACCTACAAAGACTAGCTCGAGATGCTACCCTTTTCTCTTCACGGTTATCGCACATCTGTCCGCACTTCAACAGGGGCCACCCCTTTCTCTCTAGTATATGGCATGTAATCAGTGCTCCCCATAGAAGTAGAGATCCCATCAATCCGGGTATTGATGGAAGCTAAGCTAACAGAAGCTGAATGGTGTCAAAGTCGACACGACGAACTGAATCTGATCGAAGAAAAGTGAATGGCGGCACTATGCCATGGTCAGTTGTATCAGCAAAGAATGAAGAAGGCGTTCGACAAAAAGGTTCGACCTCGCATCTTCAGAAAAGGAGACCTTGTGCTCAAGAAGATACAATCATTTCTCACTAATTCCCGGGGCAAATGGACTCCGAATTATGACGGCCCTTATGTCGTTAAGAAAGCTTTCTCAGGCGGTGCCTTGAGACTCACAACCATGGACGGAGAGGAATTTGCCTACCCCACAAATGTTGATGTAGTCAAGAAATACTTCGCCTAAAAAAAAGTCTCGGTGGATTGAAAACCCGAAAGGGCGGTCTAGGAAAAAATTAGAGACATAATCAAAAATCATCCCGGTGGATTGGAAATCTCAAATGTACAATCCAGGAAAAAGTTAGGGATAATGGCAAGTAACTATGTTCAACAAATGGGCAAATCCCTCAACAGCAGTTACACCATCCGTCAGAAAACTCCCGTCAAGGTCATCTTCGACAGAAGCTCAGGATGTCCAGAATTCAAAGTTGGTAGAAGGATAGCGGTCATTATGTTACAATGCAGCCCTTTTCCCTTAAATTACCATTTTCTAACTTTGTAAATACTCCATGGAATCACGTGTTTGGCTGATCTCCATCTTATCAATAAAATTTGAGCCCTTGTGCTTTTGTTTGTAATTCTTATTTGTTTTAGCTTTACAGAACGACATTTTAACATGATTAACGATTATTGAAATAAAACAAAAACGAATTTACTTGTTAAACGTTTTTTGCTTTTAAAATAAAGATGGCAATTTCTTTTGACTGTTGAACATCGAAAGAACATCGATCTCTTCTCCAGAATTTATCGAACCTCAAAGTGCAGGATCAAAGTCCTCCTTCTAAACCAGTACGCCTGAATGAAGGATCCACTGTGTCTGATGCGAATATTCCGTCCGACATCCCCGGCAGAGTTTTCACCTCCTAAGCCCGACCAACATAGCTCCCAACAGGGACTATCTCTCCTAAGCAAGGCAGAATTGCTATTTTGAACCAAGTGATACGATTCATCTCCCGCTGTGGCCGAGTATCCAGTCACGTTCATTTACTAGTTTGTATGTCGCGTCAATTCTTTTAGTATAAACATACATACATAATGCATTATTGATTGACATTCATATTCATACTGCATCAATATCACTCTAGTCGGTCTTATCCCCTAGTGATAAAAGTCCTCTCAATCGAGTTGTCAGTTCTTTTCTCGTCAAGAGATGTTGCGTCTGAACAATTCTCCTTCCAGTTTATTTCTGGATTGGAGTTGGTCCCTTAACCACTTTGATAACTTGAACCTCTGAAAAGCCAGAGAACCTTCAATAACGTCACTCTTCGCCATTAAAGATGATGTTTTCGCTTTCCCGGGTTAAGGAAAATCCCCAGAGAAAGCCTCGCAACTAAAGCCTTTCAGCAACACATTGGTTTTTCTCTCTAGAAAATCAATATTAATGAAGTCATCAGCACCTTAAAATTGGGGTACATCATATGGCATTTCTCTGAGAAGACCTCGAGAAAAGTATGATGTAATATACCCAAACGGAAGCAGTCTCTCAAGAGACTTATTTTTCCCATCAAATGGCATCTCTCCAGGAAAATTCGGCGAGAAGTTTGAGGAAAACCGCTACAAATAGCATCCCTTGTCAAGAAAGTTTATTGACAAAAGAAACTGAGACCAGATCCTTGGTAGGAAACCGGGATCGAGGGGAAGTTTATTTCAGAAACTGAGACCAGATCCTTGGTAGGAAACCAGGATCGAGGGGAAGTTTACTCCAGAAACTGAGACCATATCCTTGGTAGGAAACCAGGATCGAGGGGAAGTTTATTTCAGAAACTGAGACCAGATCCTTGGTAGGAAACCAGGATCGAGGGGAAGTTTACTCCAGAAACTGAGACCAGATCCTTGGTAGGAAACCAGGATCGAGGGGAAGTTTATTTCAGAAACTGAGACCAGTTCCTTGGTAGGAAACCAGGATCGAGGGGAAGTTTACTTCAGAAAATGAGACCAGTTCTTTGGTAAGAAACCAGGATCGAGGGGAAGTTTTACCTTTTCTAAGCGTCATCGCTTAGCAAAAGAAGATGGATGCGCAAACTGCCATTCATAACCACCATCAAAATTTCGGGTATTCCGATATTTAATCCTCTTGCACCCCGAATGCCCGAATATCTTCGCCATTCACACCTTCGGGTCCAAGAAAATTAAATAGGGGCATCTGTCATACCCCAAATTTTGACCACTAAGATTCCCCATCATTGTGCAAATCATCATCATAATATGGATGAACCATCATACCTCATTAAGTCTCCCCAAATATGGGTGAGCATCCACTACAATCAAACTTAGGGTTTCAAGCCCTTTCAGAGCTTTTAGACAAAAGATCAATCAAGGAATGACATGATCTTCAATTTGTCTAAACCTATTAAACATCCACAATGGATCAAGAGGTCTCCCACAATCAAGAATCAATCACAAGATTGCAACATTCTGTAGCGAGCGATTTTTTGGACGTGCTTGCGAGGCACAACCGCTCTTTGGGTGTTGCTACCACTACAGCTCGATTCATTTTTTATCCTATTAAAGCTGATGAAGGAAGGGAAATAGATGTCTCCAACTAACCCTGCTTGCATACTGAGTTTGAACAGCGGTCTGTTCGGTTACAGATGCTTCAAAGATTCGGGGTTTTACTCAGGTTATTGGTTCGATGAGATGTGTAGGATGTTAGGACTGATTGCTTTGAATTACTGCTTTCGAAATGGGATTTGGGTTTTTTATTGAGTGTGCTCGCTAAGATCTTTTCTTTCGATCTTATGCCTACGTATTCCCGTTTACCGAAACAGGGAAATCAGAGCGTTCGTAGTTCCTCCTAGTCTATGGGAGGAAATGGTGTTTTGGTGTCTTGTTCAAAGCCCAAGACGTGAAGCGAAAGGTTGTTTGTATCTTGTTCAAAGCCCAAGATGTAAAGCTGAAAAGGTCTCGACTTTAGAGAGAATTTGTCGTCTCTAAAGAGGGAAGAAGGAGAATTACTTTAACTGGGATACGCGGATCCTAGCAATGTTATAATTTCCGAAGAAGGGATTTTAACCTGAAGGAGAAGACTTTAACTCTGTGTAGATAGCAACGCCATCTTTCCTTAGGAATTCCTCATGCTAAAAGAGGGACAGTGGCATGGATGTAGATGACCCAGAGGCTTGCCGCTTACAGCGATTAGATGAAAGGGAAGGAGTTGTTGATGTTTGAGTACTGTGAACGAGGCACAGGTTCGATGCTAAAAGGTTAATTGGATCAACCAGTAGTTTTCTTATACAAAGCCTAAGAGGAGGCTAATTTCCGCTAGGGAAAATCATTATACAAAGCCTAAGAGAAGGCTATTATGTGTCTCGTACAAAGCCCGAGAGAGAGGCTAAAAGGGTTTGACCCAATGGGGGATATCATTATACAAAGCCTAAGAGGAGGCTAACAAAGAGTTGACTCAGTTGGAGAATCTTTTATAGCTCGTATGAAGCCCGAGATGGAGGCTGAAAAAGAGTTTGACTCTTGCTTTAGGGAATTTGTATCTCGTACGAGGCCCGAGATGGAGGCGAAAGGATGATTGACTCAACGAGGGAGTCTTTTGTGTCTCATACAAAGCCTGAGAGAGAGGCTAAAAGGTTTTGACTCTACAGGGGAATCTTTTATATTCAACAAGAGAGTGCTTTTTGTTGTATCTCGTATGAAACCCGAGATGGAGGCTGAAATTTGTTTGGCTCTGTAAGAACCTTTTTGTATCTCGTATAAAGCCCGAGATGGAGGCGAAAGGTTTGCTCCGCTGGGGAGAATCATTTGTACAAAGCCCAAGAGGAGGCTATCTTATGCTGAGGATAAGAAGGATCATTATACGAAGCCTAAGAGGAGGCGATCTGCTGGTGACTGTTTTAGTTAAGTGACAGGTCCAGTACACTGATTTTAATAGAGAAAATCAGTTCTTATATGAGAAACACTGTACTCATGAGTTTGATTCGAGGATCGGGGTTGTTCCCTGTCTTTTAAGGCAAGGGGAAATCCAAAGGGTATTGAGACTATCCGAGTCTACGGTTTTCTTCCTATCTAACGAAAGGGTCACTTGAGAATGTCTTGGAGACTCAAGGAAAATAGACTGTCCAAGTCTAGGGTTTTATCTTTTGTACCATGTTTTGAGAAACAGTAGTAGACTCTGGAAAGGACTGCTCTATGAAGATTGCTAAGTTCTGTTCCTATACCTCTAGGAGGTCGTCGGGACAATTTGTACGAAGCCCAAGAGGAGGCTGGAAACTTTTAAGAAGCCGATCGGTCCTTGTACGAAGCCCAAGAGAAGGCTATCATTCCCGGAGGAAGAGATCATTATACGAAGCCTAAGAGGAGGCTGTGAATACTTCTAAGAAGCCGACGGGTCCTTGTACGATGCCCAAGAGGAGGCCGATGCTTTTAAGAAGCCCGTGGGTCCATCACCTCCTTTCCATTCGGAGAGATGACTCTTTTAAAGATAAAAACCACTGGTAAACGTGCGAGGTTTACTATCCAGCGACTTTTAACTCTTAAAGAGGGTTCCTTAGTTAAGGTCCAAGATTATGACCGTAGTAGGTTCCCAAATCCCGAGACATTCAAGGCAAGCTATTCACAAGGAATAGATCGAGTCAGGAACGTTCGAGAATTTGGAAGAAACTCAAAGATGCCATTCACGGAGAATACATTCATCTTGGGGAGTAGAGTTTCTTGATGATTCCTAAGGAGGACAGCCGAAGAGAAGACTGTATCTGGTGCTCCTAATGGGGATCTAGGTGTCTATTTCTACGGATAAACGGAACGGCTTTACCTAGTTCTAGACGTAGTTGCCGGGGAAACTCAAAATATCTATACTATTAGTACACAGTTGATATGAGTTTATGAAAGGAGACTTACAGTGAGCAGCCCCACAATACAGTTTATATTATATGAAAGCAGTAAATGAAAGCGATAACCACTTACTCGGTTGTAGAGCTTCCATGCTGTTTGGTTAGTTGTTCAACAAAGAAAGATTGAAAATAACAGTATATTCAAAATCAAAGGAGAAAGTGCTTTGAAAAAGAAAGATTTGGGGCTTACAGCTCAAGGAGAGGCCCAAGGTTTTATCAGTGATTGCACTGTTGAATTTGTACAGAGGGTCTTATACAAGAGACTATGGCCCAAAAAGGTTTTCTGTACAAAGGGATGGGTCTTACACTCTCTCAAGAGGCCCAAGGAGTTTAAAGAAAAAGAGTGGGGCTTATAACACGAGGGTAGGCCCAGTTGACTTTTCGTTTAAAATGGCGATCGCGCCGAGGTTTTCTTTTAACGCAGAGGGACTTATACAATAAGTGAGGCCCAAAATGTTTTGGTTAAAAGGGGGTTGGGTCTTACACTCTGATAGAGGCCCAAAGTGTTTTGAATGGGTCTTATAGCTCAAGGAGAGGCCCAGATGATTTTTTAAAAGGCGACGATCGCGCCGTTTGTTTTTTGACGGTATTGGGACTTATACAATAAGTGAGGCCCAAAATGATTTTGGTCAAAAAAAAAGGATTGGGTCTTACACTCTATTAGAGGCCCAGAAAGTTTTGAATGGGTCTTATAGCTCAAGGAGAGGCCCAGATGATTTTTGAAAAGGCGACGATCGCGCCGTTTATTTTTTGACGGTATCGGGACTTATAATAAGTGAGGCCCAAAATGATTTGGTCAAAAAAGGATTGGGTCTTACACTCTAATAGAGGCCCAAAGTATTTTGAAAATGATTTATGTGGGTTGAATTAATCCAAAACCCTAATTTATTTCCAAAAATGTATTTAATTGAATAAAAATTCAATTAAATTGATCAAAAATTGTATAACACATGGGAAACAAATTGTGATCTTAGATTAATGCTTCAAAAATTAAGTATTGACGTACAAAATAAATAGAAAGCATTAAAAGTTGTAAAATCAATGTGGAAATAATATTTCAAATGTTAAAAACAATTAAAATATTAATACTTTGCAAAAATATCAATTATATAAAATAAATAATATTTTTGGGATTTTCTTGGAAAATAAAATATTTTAACATTTATGTGAATTATTAAAAAAAGAATCAACTCAAAATCATTAAAACTCATAGAGAAATTAATTTTTGAATCAATTAAACAAAATCACAAAATTCAAATATTCAAATTTGGAAAAATGGCGCCAAGAACAAGCTGAAGAACACGCGCGTGTTCTAGGATTCTCAGATTTGCATTTTCTATCCAATCTCACTGAATACTTAATCATATCATGTAATCCACATACCAATCAACTCGTTTTAACCTCACGATCATGTCTATGTACTTTAATTTCATTTAAATTAAACATACAACAAGAAATCACGAAGAAACCTCAAGAACCCTAATTTCTGCATGAAGGCTGGGATTTTTGATACACGATTCAAACAATGCAATTAATTGAGGGAAAACATTCCATGCATGATTATGAACATATGGCCAAATTATTGTGCGAGGAAATATGCATAGATTGAGAGATGACCAAGTATGTGCTTACCTCCAAGTCGTGACAGCAAGAGCAAATCAAATTCTGGGTTGGAGGTGTTACAGATGAGTTGTGATGATCTGAACAGCTTCCCTACACCATATGGAGTGTGTTTGAATGCTTGGACTTGATTGAAATTGGCTGGATCACTCTGTGGTACCTCAGCTGTAACTTGGTTAAAACCTTGAGCAACCAGCTGGTGATTTTGTGAAATCTGTGTTCCAGATGTTATGTCAGTGTTTGGATCACTTCTATATGATGTATGTGAGGTGTGTGAGTGATTGGTTTGATTGGAATTGCTCTCAAACTCAAAACCCGATAGTGGCTTGCCTTTGAAGGCAAAATTGGAGTGAAAGAAGAGATTTTGAGGAAAGCATCTGTTTGATGGCTTTGGTGTACTTAAACTGAACACAATTGAGCTCTATTTATAGTAGAGCAAGTTTGTTTTGGGATCCACAGTGAATGGCAACTGCAACAGGTGTTTCCTCAATGTTGGCCAATAAAAATGCAAGTCTCCTCTAGCCATTGACTAGAGGTTAGGGCTCAGAGCTATGGTTCCCTTGGTCTTGGATAAGTCTTGACTGATTTCAGATGAGAATAGCTCAGTCCATGCCACCTAGATGGTTCCATTGAATGCCTCATTCCAAATTTGGAGTCTTGTCCCTATTTTGGCAACTCTAGGTTCAACATGTTATTTCTTGTTCCATGGACTTTGGAGGCTTGGCTCAGTGATTGTCCCCTTTGGATTCAATCCTCAGAGGTGTCCAAGTGGATAGGAACTATTGAAATTGGCTGATTTTGGCAAATCGAGCCAAAATGCAAATTCTACCTTGCTTTGAAAGATTTCAGCAAGGCAACTTGCCAATGTTGTATCTCATGATGTAGGTTGAATTTGGCAATGTTCTTGGCCATTTTGGAAAGCCCTAACATGATACAACAACTGTTTGAACAAGTTTGGTTTTGATCTCTTTTGATTCCAAGTGAAAAATCCCCCTACATTTGGCAAAAAGTGAAGGCAAATTCTGACTTAGTGAAAATTTCACTAAGTGTTGGAAAAAGTGACATTTTCACTTTTCAGCCACTTTGATCATTCCATAACTCAAAATCCTTAATGAATTGGAATGACTTGTAGTTGAAGCTTTTGTAGATGATAATGAGGTCTACAAATCAAGCTTTGGATGGAAAAAATTGGCCTTGTGGTTTAGGAGTTATGGTCCTCCAAAGTTGGTACCCTAGCCACTTTATTTTTAACTTAGAAAAATTTCTAAGTTTTTATGGTTACCCCTTTTACAAGTTATCTCACTTTCTTTGATTTTTCTTGATGAATGATGATTCAAATCATACATTAACATCATTTTAGGGTAAAAAAACCATTTTGGTGAAAAATCTCAAAAAGTCAAAGTTGACTTTTTGTGCATAGTTGACTTTTTATCAGATGAATTCCAAACTGTGCAATTTTTCAGGAAATCATGTCCTTGACCTAAATCAAACTTGATGGACATGTTCCATGGGTGTCATAGGGTATATTCATTCATGTATTAGGGCTTGGGAGCATGTCTAGGTCAAAAGTCAAAGTTACAGTTGACTTTTCTCGCGAAACCCTAATTGTGGTGTAGATGAAATTGAAACTTGTTGCTCAAGCTTCCTGGATCAATCCATTGTGACAAATGGATCAATGTGGTATATCAAAGACCCTCAAATCATGTCTTTAGGTCTTGGCTCATGATTTGTCCCAAAAGTCAACTTAGGGGTGAATTAGGTCAAGAAACCCTAATTCCTGATTTTTAATGTATGCATCCCCTGAGGCAAAATTGACTTGATGATTGGGTTCATGAGGTCCCATGAAGTATATTAGGTTATGTTTTGGATCAATGGCTTGTGCCCAGATGAATTTTTTCATCTGGAGGCCCTGGGCGATCAAAACCCTAATTTGGTGATACTGTCGATTGGGAGGCTTGATCCACCTAGAAGGGAGCAGCATTGTGCTTAATCCTTGAAGTGGGAGTCCTTTTGATCCATTGTGGATGTTTGAGAGTTTAGACAAGTTGAAGATCAAGTCATTCCTTGATTGATCTTTTGTCTAAGGCTCAGAGAGGGCTTGAAACCCTAGTTATGATTGCAGTCAATGCTCAACAATTCCTTGAGGAGATTGATGAGGCATGCTGATTCATCCATATTGTGATGATGATTTGCACAATGATGGGAAACTTTAGTGGTTAAAATTTGGGGTATGACAGATGCCCCTATTTAATCTTCTTGGACCCAAAGCTGTGAATGACGAAAGTATTCGAGCATTCGGGGTGCAAGAGGATTAAATATCAGAATATCCGAAATTTTGATGGCTATGAACGGCAGCTTGCACATTCATCTTCTTTTGCTAAGCACTGATACTTAGAAAAGGTAAACTTCCCCTTGATCCTGGTTTCCTACCAAGGAACTGGTCTCAGTTTCTGATGTAAACTTCCCCTCGATCCTGGTTTCCTACCAAGGAACTGGTCTCAGTTTCTTTTGTAAACTTCCCCTCGATCCTGGTTTCCTGCCAAGGAACTGGTCTCAGTTTCTTTTGTCAATAAACTTTATTGACAAGGAACGCTATTCGTAGCGGTTTTCCTCAAACTTCTCGCCGAATTTTCCTGGAGAGATGCCATTTGACGGAAAAAGTTTTGATGTCAGACCTGTTGGGGAACCCAGTCGTCCGAGTTGTAGAGTTACACAAACTTCTCTATTGGAGACGCCATTTGTCGATTCTACTGGTGAAAGCGAGTCTCTTGAGAAACTGCTTCGCTTGGGGATATTGCATCATACTTTTCTTGGGATCTTCCCAGAGAAACGCCATATGATGGGATCCAATTTTGAGGTGCCGATGACCTTTTCATCAGCGGTTTTTCGGAGAAACATGGATGTACTACCGAATCTTTGTTTAAGAGGCTTTCTCTGGGGATTTTCCTTTAATCCGGGAAAGCAAGGATATCATCTTCAATGGCGAAGAGTGACATCTGTTGAAGGTTGCTCTGGCTTTTCAGAGGTTCAAGTTATCAAAGTGGTCGAGCGCCGACTCTGATCTAGAGATACACTGGTAGCGAGATTGTTCAGACGAAGCAATTCCTGACGAGGAAAGAACTGACAAACTCGATTGAGAGGACGGTTATCACGGAAGTATAAGACCGACCCAAGTGATAGTGATGCAATATAAAATGCGAATGCAAATAAAATGCATGATGTATGTATGCTTATGCTGACAAAACAGACGCGACATATAGAGTAAAAGATGAACACGACTGGATACTCGGCCACTGCTGGGGACGAAAAGGTACCACTGGTTCAACAAGCAGCAATTCCACCTTGCTTAGGAGAGATAGTCCCTGTTGGGAGCTATATTGATCCGGCTTAGGAGATGAGAACTCGGACGAGGGTATCAGACGGGAAAACCGCATCTGATACAGTTGATCCTTTGTTCGGGCGCACTGGCCTAGAAGGAGTACTTTGATTCTGCACTTCGAAGTTCACTTACTTCTGGAGAAGCGATCGATGTTCTTCTGATGTTCAACAGTCAAAAGAAATTGCCATCTTTAATTTAAAAGCAGAAAAAGTTTTAACAAGTAAATTCATTTTGTTTCATTTCAAGAATCGCTGATTAAGTTAAACAACATCGTTCTGTAAAGCTAAAACAAATAAGAATTACAAACAAAAGCACAAGGGCTCAAATTTTATTGATAAGATGGAGATCAGCCAAACGCGTGATTCCAAAGAGTACATACAAAGCTAGAAAACGGTAATTTACAGGGAAAAGGGCTACGTTGAAACATAACGACCACTATCCTTTTACCATCTTTGAATTCGGGGCATCCTGAGCTTCCGTCGAAGATGACCTTTGACTGGAGTTTTCCTCCGATGGACGATGTAACTGTTGCTAAAGGACTTGCCTCTGTTGAACATAGTTACTTGCCATTATCCCTAATTTTTGCCTGGATTGTACTTTGATGTTTCCAATCCACCGGGATGATTTTTTTTCATGTCTCTAACTTTTGCCTGGACCGCCCTTTCGGGTTTTCAATCCACCGAGACGTTTTTTTTTTTTAGTTTAGGCGAAGTATTTCTTGACTACATCAACATTCGTGGGGTAGGCAAATTCCTCTCCGTCCATGGTTGCAAGTCTCAAGGCGCCGCCTGAGAAAGCTTTCGTGACCACATAGGGGCCATCATAATTCGGAGTCCATTTGCCTCGCGAATCAGAGAGAAATGATTGTATCTTCTTGAGCACGAGGTCTCCTTTCCTGAAGACACGAGGTCTGGCCTTTTTGTCGAGGGCCCTCTTCATTCTTTGTTGATACAACTGACTGTGGCATAGTGCCGTGATTCGCTTCTCTTCGATCAGATTGAGTTCGTCGTGTCGACTTTGACACCATTAAGCTTCGGTGAGCTTAGCTTTCATCAATACCCTGATTGATGGGATCTCTACTTCTATGGGGAGAACTGCCTCCATGCCATACACTAGAGAGAAAGGGGTAGCCCCTGTTGAAGTGCGGACAGATGTACGATAACCGTGCAGAGCAAAGGGTAGCATCTCATGCCAATCTTTGTAGGTTACAACCATCTTTTGAACGATCCTCTTGATGTTCTTGTTAGCCGCTTCTACCGCCCCGTTCATCTTGGGTCGGTAGGGAGATGAGTTATGGTGTTCAATCTTGAACTCTGTGCACAACTCTTTCATCATCTTATTGTTCAAGTTAGATCCATTATCCGTAATGATCTGGCTTGGAACACCATAACGGCAGATGATATTGTTTTTGATAAATCGGACCACCACTTGTCGGGTTACATTAGAGAATGACGCTGCTTCGACCCACTTGGTGAAA
Organism: Lathyrus tuberosus; assembly: GCA_022829125.1. Taxonomy (NCBI): domain Eukaryota; kingdom Viridiplantae; phylum Streptophyta; class Magnoliopsida; order Fabales; family Fabaceae; genus Lathyrus; species Lathyrus tuberosus. The sequence goes on from JALAZF010000259.1 coordinate 313,201, forward strand.
TAGTCAACGGCTACCAGAATGAACCGATGTCCGTTTGAAGCCTTAGGTTCAATCAAGCCAATCATGTCGATTCCCCATATGGAAAACGACCATGGGGAAGAAAGAACTTTGAGATGCGATGACGGTACATGAATTTTGTCGGAGTATATCTGACACTTGTGACACCTCCTCATGTACTTGTAGCAGTCGGATTCCATTGTCAACCAATAGTACCCGGCTCTAAGAATTTTTCTCGCCATTGTGTGTCCGTTGGCATGAGTGCCAAAGGATCCTTCATGAATTTCTTTCATAAGCATGTCTGCTTCTGGTCTGTCGACGCATCGGAGCAAGACCATGTCAAAATTCCTCTTATAAAGAGTGTCACCGCTCAAGAAGAAGCTTCCAGCTAGCCTTCTGAGGGTTTTCCTGTCTTTTCTGAGTGCCCCAGGTGGGTACTCTTGTTTCTGAAGGAAGCACTTGATATCGTGATACCAAGGTTTGTCGTCTATGACTGCTTCGATCACGAAGATGTAGGCGGGTCGTTCAAGGTGCCTAACGTCAATCTTAGGCAGGTCATTCCATCGACCTACGCTAATCATGGAAGAAAGAGTGGCTAAAGCATCAGCCATGTGATTCTCACCACGAGGGATGTGATGAAACTCAACTCTGTTGAAGAAGGGTAGCAACCTTCTTGCATAGTCTTTGTAAGGAATCAACCCTGAATGGTATGTGTTCCAATCTCCTGTTATCTGATTGATAACTAAGGCTGAATCGCCGTATACGTCCAAGTTCTTAATCCTTAGATCAATCGCTACTTCGAGACCCAAAATACAAGCTTCGTATTCGGCCTCGTTGTTCGTACATTTGAACATAAGTCTGGCAGTGAAAGGAATGTGGGTACCCTGAGGAGTAACAATGATTGCCCCAATTCCGTTTCCGTAATGATTAACTGCTCCGTCAAAGATTAGTCCCCATTGGGAACCTGGTTCTGGCCCTTCACTGGGTAGCGGTTCATCGCAATCTTTCATTTTTAGATACATAACATCTTCGTCTGGGAAGTCAAACCCGATTGATTCTTGATCGTCAATCGGTTGATGAGCCAAATGATCAGCTAAAATACTTCCTTTAACGGCTTTCTGAGCGTGGTACTCTATGTCATATTCTGATAGCAACATCTGCCAATGGGCAATCCTTCCCGTGAGAGCAGGTTTTTCGAAGACGTACTTGATTGGATCCATCTCGGAGACCAACCAAGTAGTATGACGAATCATGTACTGGCGAAGACGTTTGGGTGCCCAAGCCAAAGCGCAACAAGTTTTCTCAAGCATCGTGTACCGAGTTTCACAGTCGGTAAACTTCTTACTCAGATAGTAAATGGCAGACTCTTTCCTTTTGGTTTCGTCCTGTTGGCCAAGTACACATCCCATTGAGTCCTCAAGGACTGTGAGATAAATGATCAGTGGCCTTCCTTCCACTGGTGGTGACAGAATCGGCGGATTCAACAGATATTCCTTAATACTGTCGAAGGAAGTTTGGCAGTCTTCTGACCAAATGCAATCCTGGTTCTTTTTGAGTAATTTGAAAATCGGCGCACACGTGGCGGTCATAAGGAATATGAATCTGGAGATGTAGTTCAAACGTCCCAGGAATCCTCTGACTTGTTTTTCAGTTTTCGGAGAAGGCATTTCTTGAATGGCCTTGACCTTGTCAGGATCAACTTCAATTCCTTTCTGGCTGACGATGAACCCTAGTAGTTTCCCCGAACGGACACCGAAGGTGCACTTGTTGGGATTCAAGCGGAGCTTGAATTTTCTTAGACATTCGAACAATTTTGACAGATGTTCAACGTGCTCATCCTCTGTTTTTGATTTTGCAATCAAATCATCGACATATACCTCGATTTTTTTATGTATCATGTCATGAAACAGAGGGGTCATGACCCTTTGATAGGTTGCCCCGGCATTTTTCAAACCGAACGGCATTACCTTGTAACAAAAGGTACCCCATGGGGTGATGAACGAAGTTTTCTCCATGTCTTTCGGCGCCATTTTGATCTGGTTATAGCCCGAGAATCCATCCATGAAGGAGAAAACTTTGGACTTTGCTGTACTGTCTACCAGCATGTCAATGTGTGGTAAAGGAAAGTCGTCCTTTGGACTAGCCTTATTCAGATCTCTGTAATCGACACACATTCTGACCTTTCCGTCCTTTTTAGGAACAGGTACGATGTTGGCTAACCATTGAGGGTATTCAGATGTAGCGAGGAAACCCGCGTCGATCTGTTTCTGTACCTCCTCCTTGATTTTGATGGCCATGTCCGGGTGAGTGCGTCTCAACCTTTGCTTTACTGGCGGACACTCCGATCTCAATGGTAAGCGATGTTCCACGATGCTGGTATCCAACCCAGGCATGTCCTGATAGGACCAAGCAAACACATCGGGAAATTCTTTGAGAAGCTTTATCAAACCCTCTCTGGCAGTTGGACTGAGCAGTGCTCCAATTCTGATTTCTTTTCTCTCTTTTTCCGAACCCAAGTTTACCGTTTCCAATAGCTCTTTGTGAGGTTCAATGGACCTTTCCTCTTGTCTGAGTAATCGGGAGATCTCTTCTGGAATTTCGTTGTTAACTTCTTCTTCAGCCCCAAATACCAGGAACTCAAAGTCGGGAGAAGGCATCGAATCGTATGTTTCAACGGGGTGTAAAACAAGCAATCTGCATGACGTGATGATTCGTGTTTAGAAGAGATAGAGAAAATACGAGTGTGTGCAGTGTATTTATTTTACTGCTTGTTTTTATTCTGAATTGTTTTTCAGGATTACCATTTTCTGAGAAAAGCAAAAGGAGAAAACAGCAATTAATGCGGAAATTACAGAACGACGTTATTTTATTAATGCACAAGTCGGTTCTTGAAACTACAGCCCTATAAAACAAAACTCGGTCGCTTCGGGCAAAGCGAAGAGGGAAATTTACAGAAAGCGAGCCCTATCAAAACATCTGTTTCACCTGGGCAGGGTGAAAGGCTTAAAGATGGCAATTACTTTGACTGACGAACGACCTTCGGAACATCGACAGCAACCCACTGGCGGCGAACTCCTCGGTGAATAACAAAGTCTGGCACCTTCCTTGATTTATCTTCAGAAATGACGCTGATTTTTGGTGGAGCAGGATCATTGGAATCTGTCTCCCAGGCAGAATTGTCGTAGGAGGATTCCTCTGTTGCATTTTGCAAAGCATTTGTGCTCTCAGCTGTATCTCCCCATCCAATTGGCTGGATATCTTCGAGCCTGATACGAGAGCTTGCGGGAGCGGTGTACTTGACCATGAAGTCGTATTTTCCACTTGGTTCTCCCAGAGTGTCCCAAACTTCTTTGGAACTGGAGGAGTCATCCCTCTCGATGACGTTGACCTCAGGAAAAGCGTAGTTGATGAATTCAAGTCCTGCAAACGTTGCAAATTCATCGTCATGTTGAGTAATTTCTGAATGACCTGAGTGTTGATCCCATGACATGGCGGGGACACAGGTATTCTGTTTAATAACGGTCAGCTGATTTTCGTTGTTCGGCTGACTTTCTGGCCCCAAATTTCCTGGATAAGGTTGCCACATTGGCAGACCATCCATTGGGCCAAAGTAGGTAGAATCAAAGTTGTCTTTCATCAGAGTGTCTTCCTCTAATGAATTTGGCGGAGCACGGCATCCTTCCGGATCACAATCTCCATAGATCATTTCGACGTCTGATCTGGGTATAAATTTCAGACTCTGTGCAGGATAGCAAAATGGCATTTGCGTTTCGTCCTGCGACACATAACCGTCCTCTTTAAGATAGGATTTCCATTCCTCATCTAGGTCAAAGGGATCCTCTTCATTGATAGCATGGACTACTTGAGTCACTGGTTGGAGGAAGCCTCCACTATGGAAGAAGTTCTGAATGGGATGAAGACTTTCATCGGCGACAGCTGTCTGGGTACAGGTTGCAGAAAAACCAAGACCCTTCTTTGTTTTATTGTCGATAGGAATAACAAGCTGTCCCCATCCTTTTGTATCGGTACTCTCGACCGCTTTGATAGCATCCTTGTATGAGGAAATCGACGTTCCTCCTCCGGATTGATTGTTCTTGCTCACTGATAGTGCTTGGAACTGCGTTCCAATAACCTCTTCAGGTTCTATACCAGCAGATGATGACAAGTTGCTCACGAGCAAAGCCTGTTCCCCACAGACTGTGACAAGTTGATCGTTCTGAACGAACTTTAGCTTTTGGTGGAGGGTTGAAGTAACCGCTCCAGCCTGATGTATCCAAGGTCTTCCTAATAAACAACTGTACGTTGCCCGGATGTCCATGACCTGGAAAGTGACTTGAAAAGTATGAGGACCGATAGTTATGGGAAGATCGACTTCGCTGATAACTGCTTTTCTGAATCCGTCGAACGCTTTGACGACGACCTCGCTGATTCTCATCGGAGGGCCTTTGAATGATAATTGCATCAAAGTGGACTTCGGCATAACATTCAGAGCTGACCCTGTGTCTACCAGTACGCTGGCTAAAGCATCGTCCTGGCAGTTAACTGTGATATTGAGCGCCATGTTATGACGGCGACCCTCTTCAGGTAATTCTTCATCACTAAATCCCAAATTGTTGCAGGAAGTGATGTTAGAGACAATACTATCGAACTGTCTGATTGTTACATCCTGTTCCACGAAGGCCTGCTCTAAGACTTTCTGTAGAGCCTCCCTGTGGGCTTCAGAACTGAGTAACAGTGATAATACTGAGATCTTTGAAGGAGTTTGTAACAGCTGATCAACAATGTTGAATTCACTCCTTTGGATGAGCTTTAGCATCTCATCTTTGTCTTTTGACAGGTCGGGATTACTGGATTGACCGACTGGCGGATCGGGAATTTCTGTCTGAAGTTCCTTTTCTTTGCTGGACTCTCCAACTCCTCGGTTGAAGACTCGACCGCTCCGTGTTACACGACTGATGTCTGCAATATTCACGACGGAGGGTAATGGAATTTCCTTTCCATTTTCAACTGTTGTTGCACCGTATTTGTAAGGGATTGCCTTAGCTGATTCATACGGTAATGGTCCCGGCAGATAGATGACTATGGGAACCTTCTGGTTTTTCTTACCATCATAAGTAACCTCGATTCGTTCCCGGTTGGGAATTTTGGATTCATCAAGTAGAGGAATAATGGCAAAAACATCCCTGGTCCTGTGATGACCAGAGATCGTGAGGACATCCTCAACCTGCTCAGCAAGGTCGTTCGGCGACCAATTGATGGGTCCAGAACCCGGATATGGACGAATTTCTCCGCGATCCACTTGACCCTGAAGAGCTGTTCTCACAAGGTAACACCCTTGGTTACTTTCTGAACAGACGTTACAACTGTCATAGTTGTGTGGGGACACCTGGCCACGCCCACTTTGAATACAATGTAACCTCACTAGGTTAGCTTCCACTGATCGGACATCCTAACTTTGACACCGAGTGGGATTTCTGTTACTGATACTAATCTGCTGAGTATCTTCATCCATATAGATTGGCATCCACCAATGATTTAACAAGTGCTGAAGTGCCCCCTGGACAAGGGTACAACCTCGATCGTTTTCGCAACCCGCTTTACAGCTTTGATAGTTATGTGAGACCAGGAATCCGAGGCGGACCTGCTCAGCATGTAACTCTACCAGGTTGGTATTCATCACACGAATATCGAAGACCTGAACCATGTTGATTTGATAGGGATTCCTATCATGGTAGTCTTGGATCCATCCAAGATCCATCTGACGCTGGAGGGCCTCTTGTATGAAAGAGCATCCCTGTTTGTTTACCGAGCAAGTCAGACAGGAACTGTAATCATGCCGTGGCAGATTATGATACTGGCTTTGCCTTGAGTGCATCGCCACCAAGTTGACATTCATTGCACGGATATCGTGGTTCTGAATGATGTTGGAATTCGTGTAGACCATGTTAACTCCACGAACTCGGTGCTCTTGGATCCATCCGAGATCCATCTGTTCCTGTAGAGCTGATCGCACTACAGAACATCCCTGATTGTCTTTAGAGCAGATATCACACTGGTGATAATTATGAGGTGGCACATGGCCATATCTACTCTGTCTACAATGCATCTTGACCAGATTGGTCCTCAATAAGAGTACATCGTGAATTTGATAGACGTTGTTAGTCTCTTTCTCAATCAGATTGACTGCAGCCTTCTCATGTTGAGGCAGCGGGTTCGTAAGAACATTAGGGTTCGTATCTTTGAAAGATAAGAGCCCGCTCCTAACAAGCTTTTGCACGTCAGATTTGAAATTAAGGCAATTCTCTATGTTATGCCCCGATCCTCCTTGGTGATAAGGGCATATCTGATCCACTTTAAACCAAAAAGATGGATTTTCCGGTACTGTAAGAGGAGACTTAGTCTGAATGTGCCCCTTAGCCAGTAGTAACGAAAATAGTTCTGCGTACAACATGGGTATAGGATCAAACCCTGATGATCGTGTTGTATGGTTGTTATTGTACTGAGGACGAGCCTGCTGAAGAGGCTGTTGAGTCCTTTGCTGATTAGGTTGGCTCTGCGTAACCTGAGGTTGATACGTAGGAACAGGCGCGGGGCCGATAGCAGGAGTTACCGCTGCTACTGGTTGATAACGACGCCTTTGCTTTCTGAGAGAGATATTCCCAATATCTTGCTCTTTTTTCTTAGGGAGAGCACTACCGTATTTCTTAGTACCGCTCGTTGATCCGATGTCTTTTACCAAACGTCCTTCTCGGACGGCTTCCTCAAGACGTACACCCATACCGACCATCTCGGTGAAATCACTGGGCGCACTGGCGACCATTCGGCCATAGTAAAATGAGCTCAAGGTTTTTAAGAAGATCTTTGTCATCTCTTTTTCCTCAAGAGGTGGACAAATCTGAGCGGCAATTTCACGCCATCTCTGAGCGTATTCCTTAAAAGTTTCTTTATCCTTTTGCGACATTGATCTGAGTTGATCTCTGTCTGGTGCCATGTCCAAATTGTATTTGTATTGTTGGACGAAGGCAGTGCCAAGATCTCTGAATGTGCTGATCGAGGCACGGTTTAAACCCATGTACCATTTTAAGGCAGCACCAGTTAAACTATCCTGAAAGTAATGAATCAGCAGGTCCTGATTTTCCGTCTGAGCTGACATCCGTCGAGCGTACATCGTCAAATGACTCTGAGGGCAAGAGTTACCCTTGTATTTTTCAAAGTCGGGCACTTGGAATTTGTACGGAACTTTCACATTAGGGACCAAACAAAGGTCTGCAGCGTCCTTTCCAAAAAGATCCTGACCGCGAATGGCTTGCAGTTCCCTCTGCATTTCCAAGAACTGTTCCTGGAATTCATCCATTCGGTCAAACATAGTTTCCTTTTTGCCAGAAGGTATCTGTGGAATCTGTCCTTCCGGGACAGCGTGCACCACAGGGGGTGGTACCGTAACTACGGCGTTGAATCTTGGCGTCTCCCGAAGTTTGTAACCTTCAGGGGTCTTTAATATGCCTCTGGTATCTTCGCTTTCCCGAAGTTTGTAACCTTCAGGACCAGCGGCTCCTGCAGAAGTTCCCTGATCTTCAACGATCGGCGGAACATATCCTTCCGGAATATAGTTAACAGGCATGCCCAGGGACGATCTTTCGACATCTGATACCTAGGATCGAACTTATCCACTATGGGCGTCGAGGTGATCTCCGAGATCACAGTCCTTTGTAGCTGAGCTTCTGCCATGGCTTGCATGTCGTTACGAAGCTTTCTCATATCCTCTCTCAGAGCGTTGAGCTCTTCTCTCAACTCTCTGTTCTCTTCCTCAACATCATCCATCTTTTTCTGACGACTGGCCCGAGTATTGTACGAATGAGACAGTTTGACTCTAGAACCGAGACACAAATGTGAGATTCGTAGGTAAGGAGAATACGTGATGTGAGAATGATAAAATGCAATGATTATATTAATTGTTTGTTGATTATTCAAAATAAACTTCGACAATTAGATTGCAAATATCAAACGGTGGGGAAACCCCTTTTTATTGAATTCAAAGGATTACAGAAATGGAAATACAGTAGATTACAAGGTACGGAAACAGAAACCTAAACTAATGGGTCCTGGTACTTCCTCTTCTTTGACTGGGGCGCTTGGGCCGTTGTCGGGTTGTCATTCCTTTTCCAGGTGAAAGGAGCGAGCAAATTCCTTTGGTCGTCTTGATTCTCTACAGCATGTTGCTCTAAAATTTCAATCAGAGCATCTTTTTCTCTCAGTAGTTGCTGTATTTGGATACACTCTATGTTGAGGGTGCGGTACTTGTTCTTCCAAGACCTTCTCTCCTTTTGAACTTTGTTGAGAGTAACCTGAAGCTTTTCAGTTTCCGTCATGAAGTACATGACAGACTCCCTCGGCGGAAGAATTCCGTAATGAGGATAAGGCATTTTTAGCTTGAGTGCTCTAGTTTGTCCCCAATGGAGATAAGGCTCCACCGAGACACAGTCTGGTTTTCCTAAAGACTCTCGTCCTTTCTTATGAACGTGTTTCCATGCATGCACTATTTCCATCTTCAGTGCCCTGTCGTTTTCTCCTTCCTTGAAGAAAAGACCTTCCAGATGAGCGTTCTGCGGAACGAGCCTCATCGGGTATCCAAATTGACGAAGAACCAATATCGGATGGTAGTTGATTCACCCTTTAATTCCTATGAGGGGTACGTTGGGGAAGTTTCCACAACGATCAATGATCCTGATTCCATCATAAATCTTAATGCACCAATCTATATCAGAGTTGGTAAGAGACATGATCTTCTGCGACCAGCGCAGGGCATTCTTGCAATTCCAAAAAGCAGCAGACTTAGGCAAATGGGAGATAAACCATTTGTAAAGCAAAGGTACACAGCAAGTGATCTCCCCTCCGCTGTACAAATTTCCTAAGTGTACAGAACGATACGCATCTGCGAGCAAAATCGGCACGGGGTTTCCAATGAGAAAAACCTTAATAGCGTTGATATCGGCGAAGTTATTGATGTTGGGAAACAAAAATAACCCGTAGGTGAGCAAGACAAAGATGCTTTCAAAAGCAGTCTTGTTCCCTATACTAGCGAAGTACAGAGCTTTCTTTGTTAAGAACTGGGCTGGCAAACCTTGTATGCCACCCTTGGTAGTCAGGTGAGTCCTGGCCTCAGACTCGTCCAAATAAATTTCTCTCGCAATAGTCTGATTCTTTGGAACTTCTTCCAGTCCAGAAAATGGAGCTCGATCAGTGATATATAGATCTGTCAGATGAGAATACTCCTCCAGCGTTGGTGCTAGCTGGTAATCCGGGAATGTAAAGCAGTGATAAACTGGATCGTAGAACTGAACGAGTGCGTCCATGATTCCCCCAATCACATGGACTCTTAACAGAGGTAGCAGATCTCAGTACTTGGCTCTGAAAGCCTCTGGGTTAGTGATCATCCTCGCTAACCTTCTCAAATCCTCAAGCTTTGGAACCTTGAAGGTATACTGGTGAATTCTCCTTCTACCGAAATCCATCGGTGTAATCCTTTTCTCTGATATTTGCAATCACGGTCTTAGTTTATTTTGAAAAACAGAGAGACTATAAGAGAAAGTTTTTTGAATGTTTTTAATGTTTTTTAGATGAATGCATGAATGCAGCACACAAAAACATAGAAAAAACATGGGGTCAGAGGGTCGTTGTCATGAAGTCAAGGCTCTACCCATCCCCAAAGGTTTACTAAGGTGATTTTTGTACCTGTACTCATTATCATTAGCTCCTCCCAGGAAGGCAGACAACAAGCGGATCGCCAGCGAGTTGTGTGCAATCTTAGAGTAAGTGTTATTCACCGAGAATAGATCACCAGCCTCAAATGAGGGTAGTATCGCGTAACAACTATTTCCGATAGCTTCCGCACTACAAAAGGGTTGGCTTTTCTAGGTGTATACTCAATCTTTCCACATACGGCATCACCCGCATTCCCATTAGCAGAAAAATAAACACGTATAGCAATTAGGAAAAGCAGTATATATATTTGTCTTAAACATCCTAGACTTTAAAAGCTATGAATCTTAAGTTCTTGACAGAAATGGCTCCCCGGCGGAGTCACCAATCTGTGGTTTTCACAAGCGAAGGTTTCGACCTAAGATCCTAATAGAGTCAAAAAGTCTCATCTCAGCGAAGGCTTCTACCTAGGAGTAAAATAGATCATCAACAAATGCAAGAGTGCCCAGCAGAGTCGCCACTTTTCTGTAGCGAGCGATTTTTTGGACGTGCTTGCGAGGCACAGCCGCTCTTTGGGTGTTGCTACCACTACAGCTCGATTCATTTTTTATCCTATTAAAGCTGATGAAGGAAGGGAAATAGATGTCTCCAACTAACCCTGCTTGCATACTGAGTTTGAACAGCGGTCTGTTCGGTTACAGATGCTTCAAAGATTCGGGGTTTTACTCAGGTTATTGGTTCGATGAGATGTGTAGGATGTTAGGACTGATTGCTTTGAATTACTGCTTTCGAAATGGGATTTGGGTTTTTTATTGAGTGTGCTCGCTAAGATCTTTTCTTTCGATCTTATGCCTACGTATTCCCGTTTACCGAAACAGGGAAATCAGAGCGTTCGTAGTTCCTCCTAGTCTATGGGAGGAAATGGTGTTTTGGTGTCTTGTTCAAAGCCCAAGATGTGAAGCGAAAGGTTGTTTGTATCTTGTTCAAAGCCCAAGATGTAAAGCTGAAAAGGTCTCGACTTTAGAGAGAATTTGTCGTCTCTAAAGAGGGAAGAAGGAGAATTACTTTAACTGGGATACGCGGATCCTAGCAATGCCATAATTTCCGAAGAAGGGGTTTTAACCTGAAGGAGAAGACTTTAACTCTGTGTAGAGAGCAACGCCATCTTTCCTTAGGAATTCCTCATGCTAAAAGAGGGACAGTGGCATGGATGTAGATGACCCAGAGGCTTGCCGCTTACAGCGATTAGATGAAAGGGAAGGAGTTGTTGATGTTTGAGTACTGTGAACGAGGCACAGGTTCGATGCTAAAAGGTTAATTGGATCAACCAGTAGTTTTCTTATACAAAGCCTAAGAGGAGGCTAATTTCCGCTAGGGAAAATCATTATACAAAGCCTAAGAGGAGGCTATTATGTGTCTCGTACAAAGCCCGAGAGAGAGGCTAAAAGGGTTTGACCCAATGGGGGATATCATTATACAAAGCCTAAGAGGAGGCTAACAAAGAGTAGACTCAGTTGGAGAATCTTTTATAGCTCGTATGAAGCCCGAGATGGAGGCTGAAAAAGAGTTTGACTCTTGCTTTAGGGAATTTGTATCTCGTACGAGGCCCGAGATGGAGGCGAAAGGATGATTGACTCAACGAGGGAGTCTTTTGTGTCTCATACAAAGCCTGAGAGAGAGGCTAAAAGGTTTTGACTCTACAGGGGAATCTTTTATATTCAACAAGAGAGTGCTTTTTGTTGTATCTCGTATGAAGCCCGAGATGGAGGCTGAAATTTGTTTGGCTCTATAAGAACCTTTTTGTATCTCGTATAAAGCCCGAGATGGAGGCGAAAGGTTTGCTCCGCTGGGGAGAATCATTTGTACAAAGCCCAAGAGGAGGCTATCTTATGCTGAGGATAAGAAGGATCATTATACGAAGCCTAAGAGGAGGCAATCTGCTGGTGACTGTTTTAGTTAAGTGACAGGTCCAGTACACTGATTTTAACAGAGAAAATCAGTTCTTATATGAGCAACACTGTACTCATGAGTTTGATTCGAGGATCGGGGTTGTTCCCTGTCTTTTACGGCAAGGGGAAATCCAAAGGGTATTGAGACTATCCGAGTCTACGGTTTTCTTCCTATCTAACGAAAGGGTCACTTGAGAATGTCTTGGAGACTCAAGGAAAATAGACTATCCAAGTCTAGGGTTTTATCTTTTGTACCATGTTTTGAGAAACAGTAGTAGACTATGGAAAAGACTGCTCTATGAAGATTGCTAAGTTCTGTTCCTATACCTCTAGGAGGTCGTCGGGACAATTTGTACGAAGCCCAAGAGGAGGCTGGAAACTTTTAAGAAGCCGATCGGTCCTTGTACGAACCCCAAGAGAAGGCTATCATTCCCGGAGGAAGAGATCATTATACGAAGCCTAAGAGGAGGTTGTGAATACTTCTAAGAAGCCGACGGGTCCTTGTACGATGCCCAAGAGGAGGCCGAGGCTTTTAAGAAGCCCGTGGGTTCATCACCTCCTTTCCATTCGGAGAGATGACTCTTTTAAAGATAAAAACCACTGGTAAACGTGCGAGGTTTACTATCCAGTGACTTTTAACTCTTAAAGAGGGTTCCTTAGTTAAGGTCCAAGATTATGACCGTAGTAGGTTCCCAAATCCCGAGACATTCAAGGCAAGCTATTCACAAGGAATAGATCGAGTCAGGAACGTTCGAGAATTTGGAAGAAACTCAAAGATGCCATTCACGGAGAATACATTCATCTTGGGGAGTAGAGTTTCTTGATGATTCCTAAGGAGGACAGCCGAAGAGAAGACTGTATCTGGTGCTCCTAATGGGGATCTAGGTGTCTATTTCTACGGATAAACGGAACGGCTTTACCTAGTTCTAGACGTAGTTGCCGGGGAAACTCAAAATATCTATACTATTATTACACAGTTGATATGAGTTTATGAAAGGAGACTTACAGTGAGCAACCCCACAATACAGTTTATATTATATGAAAGCAGTAAATGAAAGCGATAACCACTTACTCGGTTGTAGAGCTTCCATGCTGTTTGATTAGTTGTTCAACAAAGAAAGATTGAAAACAACAGTATATTCAAAATCAAAGGAGAAAGTGCTTTGAAAAAGAAAGATTTGGGGCTTACAGCTCAAGGAGAGGCCCAAGGTTTTATCAGTGATTGCACTGTTGAATTTGTACAGAGGGTCTTATACAAGTGACTGTGGCCCAAAAAGGTTTTCTGTACAAAGGGATGGGTCTTACACTCTCTCAAGAGGCCCAAGGAGTTTAAAGAAAAAGAGTGGGGCTTATAACACGAGGGTAGGCCCAGTTGACTTTTCGTTTAAAATGACGATCGCGCCGAGGTTTTCTTTTAACACAGAGGGACTTATACAATAAGTGAGGCCCAAAATGTTTTGGTTAAAAGGGGGTTGGATCTTACACTCTGATAGAGGCCCAAAGTGTTTTGAATGGGTATTATAGCTCAAGGAGAGGCCCAGATGATTTTTGAAAAGGCGACGATCGCGCCGTTTATTTTTTGACGGTATTGGGACTTATACAATAAGTGAGGCCCAAAATGATTTTGGTCAAAAAAAAAAGGATTGGGTCTTACACTCTATTAGAGGCCCAGAAAGTTTTGAATGGGTCTTATAGCTCAAGGAGAGGCCCAGATGATTTTTGAAAAGACAACGATCGCGCCGTTTGTTTTTTGACGGTATCGGGACTTATACAATAAGTGAGGCCCAAAATGATTTGGTCAAAAAAGGATTGGGTCTTACACTCTAATAGAGGCCCAAAGTGTTTTGAAAATGATTTATGTGGGTTGAATTAATCCAAAACCCTAATTTATTTCCAAAAATGTATTTAATTGAATAAAAATTCAATTAAATTGATCAAAAATTGTTTAACACATGGGAAACAAATTGTGATCTTAGATTAATGCTTCAAAAATTAAGTATTGACCTACAAAATAAATAGAAAGCATTAAAAGTTGTAAAATCAATGTGGAAATAATATTTCAAATGTTAAAAACAATTAAAATATTAATTCTTTGCAAAAATATCAATTATATAAAATAAATAATATTTTTGGGATTTTCTTGGAAAATAAAATATTTTAACATTTATGTGAATTATTAAAAAAAGAATCAACTCAAAATCATTAAAAATCAGAGAGAAATTAATTTTTGAATCAATTAAACAAAATCACAAAATTCAAATATTCAAATTTGGAAAAATGGCGCCAAGAACAAGCTGAAGAACACGCGCGTGTTCTGGGATTCTCAGATTTGCATTTTCTATCCAATCTCACTGAATACTTAATCATATCATGTAATCCACATACCAATCAACTCGTTTTAACCTCACGATCATGTCTATGTACTTTAATTTCATTTAAATTAAACATACAACAAGAAATCACGAAGAAACCTCAAGAACCCTAATTTCTGCATGAAGGCTGGGATTTTTGATACACGATTCAAACAATGCAATTAATTGAGGGAAAACATTCCATGCATGATTATGAACATATGGCCAAATTATTGTGCGAGGAAATATGCATAGATTGAGAGATGACCAAGTATGTGCTTACCTCCAAGTCGTGACAGCAAGAACAAATCAAATTCTGGGTTGGAGGTGTTACAGATGAGTTGTGATGATCTGAACAGCTTCCCTACACCATATGGAGTGTGTTTGAATGCTTGAACTTGATTGAAATTGGCTGGATCACTCTGTGGTACCTCAGCTGCAACTTGGTTAAAACCTTGAGCAACCAGCTGGTGATTTTGTGAAATCTGTGTTCCAGATGTTATGTGAGTGTTTGGATCACTTCTATATGATGTATGTGAGGTGTGTGAGTGATTGGTTTGATTGGAATTGCTCTCAAACTCAAAACCCGATAGTGGCTTGCCTTTGAAGGCAAAATTGGAGTGAAAGAAGAGATTTTGAGGAAAGCATCTGTTTGATGGCTTTGGTGTACTTAAACTGGACACAATTGAGCTCTATTTATAGTAGAGCAAGTTTGTTTTGGGATCCACAGTGAATGGCAACTGCAGCAGGTGTTTCCTCAATGTTGGCCAATAAAAATGCAAGTCTCCTCTAGCCATTGACTAGAGGTTAGGGCTCAGAGCTATGGTTCCCTTGGTCTTGGATAAGTCTTGACTGATTTCAGATGAGAATGGCTCAGTCCATGCAACCTAGATGGTTCCATTGAATGCCTCATTCCAAATTTGGAGTCTTGTCCCTATTTTGGTAACTCTAGGTTCAACATGCTATTTCTTGTTCCATGGACTTTGGAGGCTTGGCTCAGTGATTGTCCCCTTTGGATTCAATCCTCAGAGGTGTCCAAGTGGATAGGAACTATTGAAATTGGCTGATTTTGGCAAATCGAGCCAAAATGCAAATTCTGCCTTGCTTTGACAGATTTCAGCAAGGCAACTTGCCAATGTTGTATCTCATGATGTAGGTTGAATTTGGCAATGTTCTTGGCCATTTTGGAAAGCCCTAACATGATACAACAACTGTTTGAACAAGTTTGGTTTTGATCTCTTTTGATTCCAAGTGAAAAATCCCCCTACATTTGGCAAAAAGTGAAGGCAAATTCTGACTTAGTGAAAATTTCACTAAGTGTTGGAAAAAGTGACATTTTCACTTTTCAGCCACTTTGATCACTCCATAACTCAAAATCCTTAATGAATTGGAATGACTTGTAGTTGAAGCTTTTGTAGATGATAATGAGGTCTACAAATCAAGCTTTGGATGGAAAAAATTGGCCTTGTGGTTTAGGAGTTATGGTCCTCCAAAGTTGGTACCCTAGCCACTTTATTTTTAACTTAGAAAAATTTCTAAGTTTTTATGGTTACCCCTTTTACAAGTTATCTCACTTTCTTTGATTTTTCTTGATGAATGATGATTCAAATCATACATTAACATCATTTTAGGGTAAAAAAACCATTTTGGTCAAAAATCTCAAAAAGTCAAAGTTGACTTTTTGTGCACAGTTGACTTTTTATCAGATGAATTCCAAACTGTGCAATTTTTCAGGAAATCATGTCCTTGACCTAAATAAAACTTTATGGGCATGTTCCATGGGTGTCATAGGGTATATTCATTCATGTATTAGGGCTTGGGAGGATGTCTAGGTCAAAAGTCAAAGTTACAGTTGACTTTTCTCGCGAAACCCTAATTGTGGTGCAGATGAAATTGAAACTTGTTGCTCAAGCTTCCTGGATCAATCCATTGTGACAAATGGATCAATGTGGTATATCAAAGACCCTTAAATCATGTCTTGAGGTCTTGGCTCATGATTTGTCCCAAAAGTCAACTTAGGGGTGAATTAGGTCAAGAAACCCTAATTCCTGATTTTTAATGTATGCATCCCCTGAGGCAAAATTGACTTGATGATTGGGTTCATGAGGTCCCATGAAGTATATTAGGTTATGTTTTGGATCAATGGCTTGTGCCCAGATGAATTTTTTCGTCTGGAGGCCCTGGGCGATCAAAACCCTAATTTGGTGATACTGTCGATCGGGAGGCTTGATCCACCTAGAAGGGAGCAGCATTGTGTTTAATCCTTGAAGTGGGAGTCCTTTTGATCCATTGTGGATGTTTGAGAGTTTAGACAAGTTGAAGATCAAGTCATTCCTTGATTGATCTTTTGTCTAAGGCTCAGAGAGGGCTTGAAACCCTAGTTATGATTGCAGTCAATGCTCAACAATTCCTTGAGGAGATTGATGAGGCATGATGATTCATCCATATTGTGATGATGATTTGCACAATGATGGGAAACTTTAGTGGTCAAAATTTGGGGTATGACACATTCCAAGTGGATTAAGCCTCAAGATCATTAGTGTAACCAAATTAGGGTCTTGGTCGACCAGGGCCTCCAGTTGGAAACTTTTCCTCTGGGCATGAGCCAATGCTTCAAACTATACCCTAAAATACTCCAAGGGACCTCATGGACCCAATCATCAAGTCAATTTCACCTCAGGAGGTGCATTCATAAAAAACTCAGGAAGTAGGGTTTCTTGACCTAATTCACCCCTAGGTTGACTTTTGGGGACAAAACATGAGCCAAGACCTCAAGACATGGTTTGAGGGTCCTCCACACTATATTGATCCATTTTCAATAATGGATTGATTCAAGAAGCCTGATCAACAAGTTTCAATTTCACCAGGATCACAATTAGGGTTTCGCGAGAAAAGTCAACTGTACCTTTGACTTTTAACCCAGGCATGCTCCCAAACATTGGGACATGATTCAATACACCCTATAACACCCATGGAATATGTTCATCAAGTTTGATTTAGGTCAAGGACTTGATTTCATGAGGAATCGCACAGTTTGGAATTCATCTGACAAAAAGTCAACTGTACACAAAAGTCAACTTTGACTTTTTGAGATTTTTCACAATTATGGTTATTTAACCCTAAAATGATGTTAATGTGTGATTTGAATCATCATTCATCAAGAAAAATAAAAGAAAGTGGGATAACTTGTAAAAGGGGTAACCATAAAAACTTAGAAATTTTCTAAGTTATGGAACAAAGTGGCTAGGGTACCAACTTCCAAGGATCATAACTTGATATCCAAGCAACCATTTGGGCTGATCCAAAGATGGATTTGTAGCTCTCATGGCACTCTACAAAAGCTTCAACTACCACTCATTCCAATTCCTCGTGGATTTTAAGTTATGGAATGATCAAAATCAAGAAAAGTGAAAATGTCACTTTTTTCCAACACTTAGTGAAATTCTCACTAAGTCAGAATCTGTCTCACTTTTTCCAAAATGTAAGGCCATTTTTCACTTGGATCCAGAAAGTGTCAAGACAAACTATGATCACACATGTGTTGTATCATATGAGAGCTTCCCAAAATGGCCAAGAACTCCAACAAATTCCACTTAGGCCATGAGATATGACAATGGCCATATGCCTTGCTGGAAACTGTCATGGCAAGGAAGATTTGTGCATTTTGCTCGATTTGCCCAATTTGTGCAAATAACCAACAAATCTATCCATCTGAACACCTCAAGGGGAGACCAAGGAGGGACAAACACTGATTCATCAACCTCCCAAGTCTTTGGAACCAATAGTAGCATGCCAAACCTAGAAATGCCTAAAAGAGGGACAAGACTCCAATTTTGTTTTGGAGCATTCAATGGATGCACCAAGGTGGCATGGACTGAGCCTCTTCCAACTGAATTCAATCAAGACTTATCCAAGAACTAGGGAACCACGGGGTTGTCCTCTAACCTCTAGTCAATGGCTAGAGGAGACTTGGATTCCTATTGATCAACATTGGCTAAACTTCTGCAGCAGTTGCCATTCACTATTGCTCCCAAAATAAACTTGCTCTACTATAAATAGAGCTCATTTGTGATCAGTTTGAGTACACCAAAGCCATCAAACAGATGCTTTCCTCAAAATCACCTTCTCACTTCCAAATTTTCCTTCCAAAGTAAGTCACTATCGGGTTTTGAGTTTGAGAGCAATTCCAACCAAACCAATCACACACACACCTCATAAACATCATATAGAAGTGATCCAAACATTTAAAGAACATCTGGAACACTGGTTTCTCAGAATTACCAACCAGTTGCTCAAGTTCTTGACAGATTTGCAGTTGATGTGCCAAATCAAGTTCCAGCTCAATTCATTCCACTCCAAGCATTCAGACACACTCCATAGCACCTAAGGAAGCTGTGCAAATCATTGGAACCAAGTTGTAACACCTCTAACACAAAACACGATCACCAGCTGCAAGAGGTAAACCTGGGCCCTTCTAACTCTATGATCCATGCATATTTTGCTGCACAATAATTTGGCCATATGTTCATAATCATGCATTGAGTGTTTACCCTCAATCAATTGCTTTGTTTGAATCGTGTATGGAATTTCTGAGCCTTCATGCAAGTTTTAGGGTTCTTGAGGTTTCTCTTAGATTTCTTATTCCATGCTTAAAATAAATGAAATTAAAGACCATAGACATGATCGTGAGGTAAAAACGACCAGATTGATATGTGGTTTCTGTGATTTCATCAAGTATTCAGTGAGATTGGAGAGAAAACGCAAATCTGCAGAAACAGAGGGTGGCGCGTGTTCTTGGCATGTTCTTGGCGCCATTTTTTTGAATATTTGAATATTTGAATTTTGTGGTTTTATTTAATTGATTCAAAAATTAATTTCTCTCTGAGTTTTAATGATTTTGAGTTTATTCTTTTTTTAATAATTCACAAAAATGTTAAAATATTTTATTTTACCCAAAAATCCCAAAAATATTTATTATTTCATATAATTGATATTTTTGCAAAGAATTAATATTTTATTTGTTTTTCAACATGTAAAATATTTTTTCTCCCTTGATTTTCCAAACTTAATTGATTTCCAATCATTGTGCGGATAGAAACATGATTTTTGAAACATTGATCCAAGATCACAATTTGTTTTCACACATGTTTAACAATTTTGATCATTTTAATTGAATTTTTATTCAATTAAAATATATTTTGAAAACAAATAAGGGTTTTGATTAATTCAACACTCATCAAAATTTTTTCAAACACTTTGGGCCTCTAATAGAGTGTAAGACCCAACCCCTCTGTAGATAAATCTTTATGGGCCTCATTGCATTGTATAAGTCCCGATACAGTCGGAAATTTCGATACGATCGTTGTTTCCAAACTATTCTCAAGTGGGCTTCTCTTTGAGCTATAAGACCCATTCTTTTCTTAGAAAAAACACTTTTGGGCCTCTAATAGAGTGTAAGACCCAACCCCCTTTTAACCGAAACCATTTTGGGCCTCAGGTATTGTATAAGTCCCTCTGCGTTAAAAGAAAAATCTCGACACGATCGCCCGTTCAAAAATAAACTCTGGGCCTACCCTCGTGTTGTAAGCCCCATTCTTTTCCTTAAAATCACTTTGGGCCTCTTGAGAGAGTGTAAGATCCATCCCTTTGTACAGAAAACCTTTTTGGGCCTCAGTCACTTGTATAAGTCCCTGTACAAATTCAAAACAACAATACAATCGCTGTTAAAACTTGGGCCTCTCCTTGAGCTGTAAGTCCCAACCATCTTTCCAAAATACTTTCTCCTTTGAATTTGAATTCAAATATACTATTGTTATTAAATTGTCTTTGTTGAACAACTAACAAAATAACATGGAAGCTCTACAACGGGTAAGTGTTTATCCGCTTTCATTTACCGCTTTCATATGTATATAACTATATTGTGGGGTTGTTTCCCTGTAAGTCTTCTTTCACATCCTTTTATATACTTGTCACATATCCACTGTGTAATACTAGTATAGTTATTTAGAGTTTTCCCCGGCAACTACGTCTAGCACTAGGTAAAGCCCCGTTGGTCACTCTTAAATACGAACAAGACTAGATCCCCCGTAGGATTCCAGATACAGTTTTCCCTTCTCTTGGGGTTAAACAATATGGAACAAAGAGAAAGGCAGTATTCTCGGTGAACCTTTTCTCAGACTGTAACCCTAGAAATTGTCAAAGAAACTCTAACTCCCCAGAGATGATCTTTTCTCCGTGAATGGCATCTCTTGAGTTTCTTCCAAATTCTCGAACATTCCTGGCTTGATCTATTCTCTGTGAATAACATGTCTTGAACTTCTCTTGGTTTGGGGACCCACAGGCTTCCTAAAAGCATCCCCGCCTCCTCTTGGGCGTTGTACAAGGACCCTTCGGTATCTTAGAAGTTCTCATGCCTTCTCTTGGGCTTAATACAAGGATATTGACGACCTCTTAAAGGTATAAGACAGAACTTAGTCATCCTTTGCTAGAGCAGTCATTCCAGTGTCAAACCTCCGGCCATTTTAGGGTTGATTCTCATCCCTTAATGCCCGTGCCTCCTCTTGGGCATAGTACAATAGATAAAACTCTAGACTTGGACAGTCTAAGCCCCTTGAGTCTCAAAGACATTTTCAAGTTCCCTACAAACATAGGAAGAAACCCAGTCTCTCTCATGAGAGTTCCTCACATTTGTACCTGCTTCGGGATCTCAATAATCCTCAGCAGTAAGCTAGCCTCCTCTTGGGCTTTGTACAAATGATTCTCCCCAGCAGAGCTAACCTTTTCACACTCTTTTATTGAGTATTAAAGACTTTCTTGTTGAGTCAAACAACTTTTAGCCTCCGTCTCGGGCTTCATACGAGACACCAAAACACTCTCTTGTTGGGTATAAAAGACTCTCTTGTTGAGTCAAACAACTTTTAGCCTCCGTCTCGGGCTTCATACGAGACACCAAAACACTCTCTTGTTGAGTATTAAAGACTCTCTTGTTGAGTCAAACCCTTTTAGCCTCCATCTTGGGCTTTGTACAAGACACACAAAAACACTCTCTTATTGAGTCAAACCCTTTTAGCCTCAATCTTGGGCTTCGTACAAGACAGAAAGAACATTTTCCCCAGAAAATTCAGCTTCTAGCCTCCTCTTAGGCTTTTTATAAGGAAATCCTCGGTTGAGTCAATCAACCTTTTAGCATCAAAGGTGTGCTTTGCTCACAGCATACAGACATCAACCATTCCTCTTTAGAGGTGACAAATTCCCTCTCAGGCAGGACCCCTTTAGCTTCATATCCTGGGCTTTGAACAAGATACAAATCCCCTTTAGCTTCAATCTTGGGCTTTGAACAAGACACCAAAACACCTTTTTCCTTCCATAGAATAGGAGGAACTACGATCGCTCTGATTTCCCTGTTTCGTTCAAACGGGAATACGTAGGCATAAGATTGTAAAATATTAGCGAGCATACTAATCAAACACTCTAAGTCCAGTACCCTCATACATTAATCAATCTGGTGTAGTATCCTAACCAAAAGCCTCATAAATGATCCCGACACTCAAGCAAATAACCCCAAGAGATACCCCCTTTTGATAGCATCTGTAAACCAACAGTTTTGACTGTTTAACCTCAGTTTGCAAACAGGGTTAATTGGAGACATCTATTTCCCTTCCTTAATCAGCTCAATAGGATAAAAAATGAATCAAACTGTAGTACCCAAGCGATAGTGATTCAAAGCCACAAAAATCGCACGACAGATGGTAAGGGCAAGTTTGATCCGCTTTGAACCATAAAGGCGTATTTTCTGGTACTGCAAGAGGAGACCTGGTTTGGACGTGCCCCTTGACCAGTAAAAGTGGAAATAGTTTTGCGTACAACATCGGTATAGGGTCAAACCCTGATGGTCGTGTCGGACGATTGTTGTTATACTGTGGACGAGTCTGCTGAAGAGGCTGTTGTGTCATTTGTTGATATTGTTGTTGACTTGGTTGGCTCGGAGCAACCTGAGGTTGATAAGTCGGAGATGGTGTTGGGTTGATAGCGGGAGTTACTGCTGCTACTAATTGATACCTTCGCCTTTTCTTTCCTAGAGACATATTATCAATATCTTGCTCTATTTTCTTTGGGAAAGCACTACCATATCTTTTGGTACTGCTATATGGTTCTACGCCTTTGACCAATCATCCTTCTTGGACTGCTTCTTCAAGGCGTACTTCCATGTTCACCATCTCAGTGAAGTCACTGGGCGCACTTGCAATCATTCGATCATAGTAAAATGAGCTTAAGGTTTTCAAAAAGATCTTTGTCATCTCTTTTTCCTCATGAGGGGGATAAATCTGGGCGGCAATTTCACGCCATATCTGAGCATATTCCTTAAAAGTTTCTTTATCCTTCTGAGGCATTGCTCTGAGTTGATCCCTATCTGGTGCCATGTCCAGGTTATACTTATAATGTTGAACGAAGGCTATGCCAAGATCTCTGAAGGTACTGATCTTGGTGCGGTTTAAACCCATGTACCATTTGAGTGCGGCACCGGTTAAACTGTCTTGGAAGTAATGGATCAGTAGCTATTGATTTTCTGTCTGAGTTGACATCTTTCGAGTGTACATCACCAAATGACTTTGAGGGCAAGAGTTGCCTTTGTAGTTTTCAAAGTCAGACACCTTGAAATTGTGCGGAATCTTTACATTAGGGACCAAACAAAGGTCTGTGGCGTCCTTTTTGAATAGATCCTGACCGCAAATGGAATGCAGTTCCTTCTGCATCTCGAAGAATTGTTCTTGGAACTCATTCATCCTTTCATGCATGTCATCGTTTCCACCAGGAATTACTTGTGGAATCTGTTCTTCCAGGACAATGTGTACCACCGATTATGGTATGGTCATTACAGCGGTGACTCTTAGAGCTTCAGTGCCCTGAAGTTTGTAACCTTTAGGTGTTGCTGTTGTAAACCTTGCATCTTCGCTTTCCCAAAGTTTGTAACCTTCTGGCCTAGCGGTTCCTACTGCAGTTTCTTGGTCTTCAGTGACCGGCAGGATATATCCTTCAGGGATAAAGTTGAGAGGCATGCCCCAGGGCTGACCCTTAGGCATGTTGTACCGAGGATAATTCTCCTACGTCTCCATTACAGGTGTATATGTAATTTCTGAGATCACAGTCCTTTGATGTTGCCTCTAAGCTGTTGCCAGGGATTGCATGTAATTGTGAAGTTTTTCCAAACTTTCCTTTAGAGCGTCGATTTCTTCTCTCAACTCTATGTTCTCTTCCTCGAGATCGTCCATTTCCTTTTGTCAATTGGCCCGAGTATTGTACGAGTGAGACAGTTTGACTCTAGAATCGTGATGTAAACGTGAGATTCGAGGATAAGAAGAATGCGTTATGCGAGAATGATGAATGATATGCAATGATATATATTTTGTTCTTAGTTTTAATCAAAAGAAAACTTCAAAAAATAGATTGCAAATATCATATAGTGGGGAATACCCTTTTTATTGAATTTGAAAGATTGCAGAAAGGGAAATACAGTATTTTACAAAGTGTTGTAAAGAAAATAGCTAAGCTTATGGATCTTGAGTCCTTTCTAAGGAGAGATCAGATGCTGGTTCTGGTACTTTCCTTTTCTTTGACCGGGGCTCCTTAGCCATTGTCGGGTTGTCAGTCCTTTGCCAAGTGAAAGGAGCGAGAAAACATCTTCGGTCTTCTTGATTCTCTACAGCATGCTGCTCTAATATCTTAATAAGAGCATCCTTGTCCTTTAATAGTTCCTGAATCTGTGTACAGTCCACATTGAGGATTCAGTACTTGTTTTTCCAAGAGCTCCTCTCACGTTGAACTTTATTGAGAGCTACCTGTAGTTTTTTCGTGTCAGACATGAAATAAAGGACAGATTCCTTTAACGGAAAAACTTCTTGGCGAGGGTAAGGCATCCTCAGCTTGAGAGCTCTAGTTTGCACCCAGTGGAGATAAGGTTCCATGAAGGTGCAGTTTGGTCTTCCTAGAGACTCTCTTCCTTTCTTGTGAATATGTTGCCAGGCATGCATTATTTCCTTCTTTAGTGCCCTGTCATTTTCTCCTTCTTTGAAGAAAAGACCTTCCAGATGGGCATTATGCGGAATATGCCTCATCAGGTATCCGAGTTAACGGCGAACTAAAATTGGATGATAGTTGATTCCTCCTTTAATTCCTATGAGGGGTAAGTTAGGAAAGTTTCCACAACTGTCGATGATCTCTATTCCCTCATAAATCCTATCATACAAATCTATGTCAGAGTTGGTAAGGGACATGATCCTTTACGACCAACGTAGAATACTCTTGTGATCCCAAAAAGTAGCAGACTTGGGCAAATGGAAAATGAACCTTTTGTAAAGCAAGGGTACACAACATGTGATCATTCCTCCGCGGTACAAATTCCTTAAGTGTACAGAATGATAAGTGTCTACGAGCAGAGTTGGTACAGGGTTTCCAATCAGAAATATCTTAACCGCGTTGGTATCAACAAAGTTGTCTATGTTGGGAAAAGGGAATAACCCGTACGTGAGTAGAACAAATACGTTCTCGAAAGCAGTCACGTTTCCTATACTAGCAAAGTACAGGGCTTTCTCTACCAAAAACTTTGCTGGTAAACCTTGGATTCCTCCTTTGGTGATCATGTGAGTCCTAAATTCTAACTCGTCCAAACAAATGGCTCTTGCGATGACCTGATCCTTTGGAATTTCTTCCAGTCAGAAAAAGGAGCTTGATCGGTGATAAGTAAATCAGTTAGACGAGAGTGCTCTTCCAGCATTGATGCTAGTTGATAATCCGGGAATGTGAAGCAGTGATAGACCGGATCGTAGAACTGAATCAGCGTAGACAGGATTCCTTCAACTACGTGGACCCTTAATAGAGACAACATTCCTCCATGCTTAGCTCGGAAAGCATCAGGGTTGGTAATCATCCTTGCCAGCCCCCTTAAATCCTCTAGCTTCGGAGCCTTGAAGGTGTAGTTGTGTGTCTTCCTTCTACCGAAATCCATAACGCAATCTCTCTGATATTTGCAATTATTGTTTTAGTTTAATTTTGAAAAAAAAAAAGAGAGAAGAGAAGAGAAGATTTTTCCTTTCTTTAAAAGTTTTTTAAATGAATGCATGAATGCAGCACACAAAAACATAGAAAAAACATGGGTTCAAGGGTTCAACGTCACGAGCATGGAGTCATGGCTCTACCCATTCCCAAAGGTTGTATTCTGGTCAATTTTTGTACCTGTAGAACGGATCCTAAGGTTCCCAAAATCATTGACCCCCTAGAGATATCAACAGCAGACTAGTTCACCCGAGCGAGCTGTAGCATCCTAGAGTAATCTCATTTGAGTGTAGTATCGCGTATCAACTATTTCTGATAGTCACCACACTACCAAGTGGTCATAAGGTTAAATCCTACTAAATCCTCAAGAGCAGAGGCACCGCATTAGGAAAACTCTGTTTCCAACAACGATCGTGATCAGCAGGCTGAATCCTACATGCCCTCACCTGATTTGGTGGCCTACCAGGTTCGCTTGTTTGGGATTCACTCCCTACAAGTTTCCCCGTCTTTGCCACCCCTTATCTTAGGTTTCTCTCAAACTTTCTAGATGCGACATCACTCGCATTCCCATTGACAGAAAAATAAACATGGATATCAAGTAGGAAAAGCAGTAAATATATATATATATATATATATATATATATATATATATATATATATATATAGTATGTAGTATGATTGCTAACAACCTAGACCTCTTAGGAATTATATCCTAGTCCTAGACAGATAAAATGGTGTCCCCAACAGAGTCGCCATTTTCCTGTAGCGTGCGATTTTTGTCGATGACGCGACCACCTTATCGCCATGTATTTTCCTCACCGCAATGGTAGGGATTGGGTGCTACTTTCTGATTTCTTATTTATCCTATGAGCTGGAAAAGAAAGGGAAGCTATCTCAAACTAACCTTGCCTGCAAATGTTTTCTTTAACAAATGCTTTAAGAGATTGAGGGGTCAGAGGTTAGGTTATACAATAGGGAGTTGTCAATTACCCATCCTATATGTGGTTATCCACAGATCATTAGCAATTATACTTACTATTTTCTACTTACTGGTGTTTGTTTGTCAATTGGGAAAGTTTCTCCATTGGGAGTGTTGAGAGAGAGTTTTTGTTGATTTTGGGTTTGTTCCGATGTTTTTGGTAAGGTATGAAACCTAAAATTTTTTATTGGTGAGAAGGTATTGGACCTAAAGTTTTGATTTGGTGTGAAGGTACTGGACCTAAAGTTTTGATTTGGTGTGAAGGTACTGGACCTAAAGTTTTGATTTGGTGTGCTAGCTAAGATTTCGCAATCACATGCCTACGTATTCCCGTTAAAGATAAACAGGGAAATTAGAGCAATCGTAATTCCTCCTATTCTATGGGAGGAAATAATGATGTTTGGTGTCTTGTTCAAAGCCCAAGATTGAAGCTAAAGGTTTATTTGTGTCTTGTTCAAAGTCCAAGATTGAAGCTAAAAGGTGTGACTGAGAGAGAATTTGTCATCTCTAAAGAAGACATCTCGTCTGTTTATCACAATTGTCAGGTGACTGATTATAAAGGAGGATTACTTTAACTGGGATATGAGAATTCAGTAATGCCATAATTTCCTTTATAAGGGATTTGTCCTGAAAGAGAAAACTTTAACTCAGCGTTGAGCAATGCCATTTTTCCTTAGGAATCTTTCATGCTAAGAGAGGGACAGTGGCGTGGATGTAAATAATCCAGAGGCCTGCCTCTTACAGCAATTAGATGAAAGAGAGTTTTATTGATTGTACTAGGGAATATGATGATTTGTCTTGTACAAAGCCCAAGATTGAGGCTGAAAAGGGATTAGCTCTGCTTAAGGAGATTCATTTACACAGCCTAAAAGAAAGCTAGGAAGAATTGACTCCGCTGGGGAGATATTTATACAGAGCTTAAGAGAGGGTTAAAAGAAGTTGACTTTGCTGAAGAAAGTTTATATGTGTCTTGTACAACGCCCAAGATTTAGGCTAAAAAGGAGAAACTGACTCAGCTGAGGATATTTTAGGTGTCTTGTACAAAGCCCAAGATTGAGGCTAAATCTACTGAGGAAAATCATTATACAAAGCCTAAGAGGAGGCTAAAAAAAGATTGACTCAACAAGAGAGTGTTTATTATTTGACTCAACAAGAGAGTGTTTTTTATTTGACTCAACAAGAGAGTTTTTTTTTTAGATGATTGACTCAACAAGAGAGTGTTTATGATTTGTTTGACTCAACAAGAGAGTGTTTAAAGGATGATTGACTTAACAAGAGAGTCTGAAAGGATTGAAAAAATATTGACTCAACAAGATAGTCTGAGGGAAGATTAACTCAACAAGAGAGTGGCTTTATCTGTCTTGTACAAAGCCCAAGATTGAGGCTGAAAAAGTTGGGGAAAAGGGAGAATCATTTAAGAGGAGGCTGGGGAATATCTTATACAAAGCCTAAGAGGAGGCTAACTTCTGCCGAGAATCATTGAGTTCCAGAGGCAGGTCCAAAGTGGGGAATCAACTCTTGCTGATGAAAATAAGAGTTGGGATATCAGATGCCTTGAGGTTCTGATTTTGACTAGTGTGGTGTTGATGATAGGATGACCCTAGCTGGTGAAATTTGGATGAAAGATTGAGTTTTAGAATCCATGGGGGCTCTAACTCAAGTGGAGATTGATCAGGTGATCATGGTTTCTCCGGTGTTTGTAAGGAACTTGAGAATGTCTTTGAGATCCAAGAGGAGATGAGACTATCCAAGTCTACTGGTATGAAAGGGTTTATCTTTGTATGATGCCCAAGAGGAGGCAGGTGTTTCAAGGGATGAGAATCAACCCTAGAATGGTCTGAGGTTTGACTCATTGGAAAGACTGCTCGAACAAATGATGACTAGGTTATGTCATATACCTTTAAGAGGGCTTTGGGTCCTTGTACTAAGCCCAAGAGGAGGCATGAGAACTTCTAAGAAGCCGGAGGGTCCTTGTACAACGCCCAAGAGGAGGCGGGGATGCTTTTAGGAAGCCCGTGGGTCCCAAACCTAAGAAAAGTTCATAAAGGTTTCACCGAGAATTAATCCTTTAGTGAACAGTTCTAGGGTTTGAAGAAATTCAAGAGAAGTTTCACCGAGAATTAATCCTCTATGGGGAACTGAATTTATTTGACAATTTCTAATAGTGACAGTCTGAGAAAAGTTTCACCGGGAATAATGCCTTTCTCTTTGTTCCATATTGTATAAGCCCAAGAGGAGGCAATACTGTATCTGGAAATTCCTATGGGGAACTAGTTTTGACTTTGTTGAAAGAGTGACCACTGGTTTGATCTAGTTCTAGACCTAATTATCGGGGAAAACTCTAAGCAGATAATATACAGGCATATATATACAGATGAAATATATACTATATGTAAAAGAGGGTAGGAGGACTTACAGGTGAGCAAGCTTCCAGTACAAGCAAATATATATATATATATATATATATATATATATATATATTCATACATATATGTGTGCAAGTATGTAAAGAAAAGTTGTTAAAAAATTACAGGTGAGCAAGTTTCCATTGTAACAGCTGTATGGTTAGTTGTTCAAGAAATTAAAGAAATTTTTGATAACAACTATGAATTTTAACCTAAATCAAAAGGGGAAGTTGTTTTGAAACGATTTGGGTCTTACAACTCAAGGAGAGGCCCAAAGAATTGTTTATTTACAAAGGGATGGGTCTTACAACTCAAGGGGAGGCCCAACGTTTATTTTTTTACAAGAGATGGGGCTTACAACTCAAGGAGAGGCCCAAGATGAAAACAGTGATCGCACCGTTGTTTAAAAATCGTATCGGGTCTTACACGATAACTGAGGCCCAAATTTATTTATATACAAAAGGGGTTGGGTCTTACACTCTCTCAAGAGGCCCAAGAAGTTATGTTTAAAAAAGAAATGGGACTTACAACACGAGGGTAGGCCCAAAATGATTTGTTTGAAAAACGGCGATCGTGCCGAGATTTTTGAAATCGCAGTGGGTAAAATAGGGGCCCAAGAGTGATGTAAAATGTTTTATCTAAAAAAGGGTTGGGACTTACACTCTATTAGAGGCCCAAGAGTGATGTAAAATGTTTTGAGAAAGATCAAAATCAAAGAAACCCTATTTCATTATTTAAAGTAATTTTTCAAAGAAAATTAATTAAAAATGATAAAAACACCAAATAAGTTTGAATAAACAACTTGTGATTTTTGGTTAAGGTTTGAAAAATGATGTTTTAATCACAAGATGAATTAAAACTCATTTGGTTTTGAAAGTTCAAGATGAAAATTCATTTTTTGAAATGTTAAAAAATAATTAAAAATGAATTTATTTACAAAAATATCAACTATATTAAATAAATAATATAAAATTTGATTTTTTTTTGTGGAATAAAATATTTTAACATTTTTGTGATTTTTTGCAAAAAGAACCAATCAAAAATAATTAAAATTGAAAGAGAAATTAATTTTTGGATTAACTAATAAAAACCATGAAAATAGCAAAAATAGCAAAATATGTTAAAAATGGCAAAATGGTCTGGGTGGGTGTTGAACCCACGACCTCTGAACTAAACACACATGCGCACTACCACTGGGGTGGTGATACATCCGTGTATCAAAACCACCCCATGTGCATATATGGGATGCCTTGTTCTAGGCCTGGCCAAGGCGCCATGGCCTGGCCCTTGCCCAAGGCAAGGCCTGATTTTTTTCCTCTTGCGTGAAGGCTCTAACTTCCTCATTTCTCCATGGATTTGGACAAAATTTAGGTGTATCCTTCCTAGAAATTCATGAGGAATCCAATAGTGCTCTTGGAATTTTCAGAAAATGTCCATATTTTAAAACCTGATAGTGGTTTCAAAATAGGCCTAGATTTGCATGTTCTGATGCGTGTTATCCGCAAGTATACGGATTACGTCAGAGTAATATAAAAGATTTACCGTTCCCACAGAGACCAATGTCAATCTATCGATTACTATTGTTATGATGTTTATCTAAGGCTAATGAATATCAGAGTAAAAGTTTTCTACTGAACGAAAATAGAAATAAATCAGACAAATAATATACTGGAATGTAATTCACATCAATCAAACAATACTCCTATCATCTAAATAGTAACACTTACGGGGCAATATTTTCTTCTTTGAAAAAGAGTTAATTAAAAAGGATCCGCCGCGTTAGCGTGATCGGAACCAGACCTAACCTTTAATCTATATCAGCCGCTCACGCTGCACCGGTCGCTCCTTGCGTTAAAGTGCTAAAGTCCTTTTTTATGTAATTACCTCTAAGACTTAGTTAAAAAGTGCTTTCGACTGAAAATATTTTATACCAAAGGGTTTCCGGCATATGCTCGGCCAACCGGATCCTAAATCTATAAACGCGTCCGAAAATAGTTTAAAACCTCTTTCTAATAATATAAAACTTTCCTAGTTAATCAATAAAGTGCTTCCGCTGTATTTATTGATTAAAAACTAACAAACTCTTTTCTAAAATGTCGGACGGCTTTCGATCTTACCCGATCTAGTCACAGTCATTACGTGAACAAAAGCACGGTCTCATTTACGTAATGACCGATCAATTGAAGTTCAGAAGAGTTTAATTAAAATAAAAAACAGCCCATAAAGTATTTCTAAAGAGATGACATATGGAGTACCATCGGAACGACGATCCTCACATCCCAGGCCAAGGGATTTAGCTACACATGGTAATTGAAAACATAACGATAAATTGAATTGCAAAGTAAAACATTTTAAAGATAAAAACGTGCGAGGTGTGGGAGTGTATTTTGAGAGAGTGAACACAAGTGTCACGCTTAAGTTCAATTCCAAAGGACTCAAATCACACAGATAAATAAAATAATAAGGTAATGGCAGAGACAGAAAATAAATGAATATAAAGCAGTGCAGGAAAGTAAATTTATATAAAGGCAATGCAGAATATAATAAAATGCGATTTATAAAAGAAACCTGCTCCAAAGCGGAGACTGAATCTGGTACAAAGCTGGAAAGTAAATTGCGGGAAAGTAAATAACTTCTAACTAAGATTGCTCCAACCTAACTAACAACTATAATGCAATAACCCCTCGATGTGACGGATTATTGCTTTACAAAATAAACTTTATGCCTAAGGTTGGAAACTAGAATTGGATATTTGAAAAGTGAAAATGCAAGGCCTATTTATAGGAAACTCGAAATTGCAACTGCCCCTAATCATTATGAAAAACGTTTTAGAAACTAATTTCTTCAGGTGTAACTGCCTTAAACGTTTCAGACCGTTTCCTCTTTATAACTATCGGCGCCCGCCGACCCCTGCTCCGCGTCCGCCGAGTGTACTTTGGAAGGTGAAACGTCTTTTGTGACCGTTGGCGTGTGAGTGAAGTCAGTATGCAAACGGCGTCCTCCTTGGCGTCCGCTGAGTGAAACGGCTAGTGTACAGTTTACACAAGAAATCTTCATTTTAGCTCTGTTTTGCTTCGTTTTCCTATTGTAGGCTCGAATTAGGCAATATATCTGAAAGTAAAACAAAATACCATAATAGCAAAGGAAAATAACAAATAAACAACTAAAATTATGTAAAATCGGAGCCAAATATACAGTGTATTTTAGTGTTATCATGTTCTATGCTATCTCACTACACAGGCAATAATAGCAAGGAAAATTGGTTCAAACACAACATATATAACATGTATGAGATGTCTATGATCAATGGACATCAAAGGAATGCATGATTTAGAGAGTTCAAGTTATGATGCACTTACCTCTTGAAGCTTTTTGTGCTATCTGTCAAGTTCCTTGTGCCAGAAGTAATTCAATGGTTTGAACACTCTTGATTGATCAATTAGAAGCTTTTAGGATGATCAAAACCAGCTGGAATCCTCAGGAACAAGAACTGGCTCTTTCTTGCAAAAGGGGCAAAAGTGACCAAGATAGTAACTCTCTCAAATGGTGTTCCAGATGAGGGAAACCAATTGGGACAGTTTGAGGATGATATTTGAAGTGTGTTTGAGGCTTTGTTTGGTTTTGAAAGTGACTGAATCAAGGCATGGCTTGAAAAATGCAAAATAGTCAAAATTTGAGGATTTGGAGGTTGATATTCTGATTTTAGTGTTTCAGATCAAGGATGAGTGTTTGGACAGCTTATATATGATATATTGGATGTGTTTGGATCATGAGCTGTCGTGGAATTGCTCTCTAACTCAAAAACTCAGAGATGACTTGCAAAAGAAGGTATTTGGGCCTAATGAGAGAGATTTTGAGGAAAGCAAGTGTTGTAGTGCTTTGGGGTACTTGAACTGAGCACAAATGAGCTCTATTTATAGTAGAGCAATTTTGTTTTGGCATCAATAGTGAATGGCAACTGCAGCAGGTCTGTGGCCAATTGTAGCATAAAGGAGTTCTAGTCTTCCATGACCATTGACTTGAGGTTAGGGCACAAGCCTATGGTCCTTTGGTTCAGAGCTGAATCGTGACTTATTCAGTTAGTTTTGGCTCAGTTCATGCCACCTTGATGCATCCATTGAATGCTTGGAAACAAAATTGGAGCCTTTTGAACTTTTTAGCCTTTTTAGGTTTGTTATGGCTACATATAGATTCTTGGACTTGGGAGGCTTGTGGATCAGATCTTTTCTCTTGGATGTTATCCTCTGATGTTTCCAAATGGATGACAAGGCTTGGAATTATCTGATTTGGCCAAATCAAGCAAATGTCCCATAATCTGCTTTGGACAAAATCAGTCCATGATGCCATGTTCAAAAGGTTGTATCTCCCTACTCAAATTGAATTTGGAGATGATCTGGTACTTGTTGGAAAGCCTTCATGGCATACTTCAACTTTGATGTTCACCAATGGATCTGGTTTAACTTGGATCTAGGTGAAAAATTTCCCTATATTTTGGAAAAAGTAAGGCAGATTCTGACTTTTTGAAAATTTCACTAAGTGTTGGTAAAGTGGTCATTTTCATGTTTTTGTGATTTAGATCAATCCATAACTCAAAATCCATGAGGATTTGGAATTTCTTGGCGTTGACATATTTGAAGTATGTCAGATGGACTTTCATTTGAGCTTTGAATGAGAGAAAAAGGCCTTGTGGTTTAGGAGTTATGACCTTGCAAAGTTGGTACAAAACCAATTTTGTTCCATAACTTAGAAAACTCTTGGTTTCTCATGGTTGCCCCTTTTGCAAGAAACCTCAATTTTCTTGATTTTTCTTAATGAATGATGATGAATATCATACATTAACATTATTTTTTACTTAGGGGAACCATATTTGTGAAAAATTCTAAAAACTCAAACTTGATTTTGTGCACAGTTGACTTTTTGTCAAATGAAATCCAAACTGTGTGATCCTTTGTGAAATCAAGTTCTTGACCTAATTCAAACCTAATGGATGGGTTCCATAGGTGTTATAGGGTGTATTGAATCATATCCCAAGGTTTGGGAGCATGTCTTCGTCAAAAGTCAAAGGTACAGTTGACTTTTCCTCCAAAACCCTAATTGTGGTCCAGATGAAAATGAAACTTGTGAATCATGGGTCAATCCATTGTTGTAAATGGATCAATGTGGTGTATTTGAGGCCCTCAAATCATGTCTTGAGGTCTTGGCTCATGTCTTGCTCCAAAAGTCAACTTAGGGGTGAATTAGGTCAAGAAACCCTAATTCCTGATTTTTTATTAATGCATCCCCTGAGGTTAAATTGACTTGATGATTGGGTCCATGAGGTTCCTTGGAGTACCTTGGGTGATGCTTTGAAGTGTTGGCTCATGCCCAGAGGAAAAAGTTTCATCTGGAGGCCTTGGTCGACCAAAACCCTAATTTGGTGACACTGGCGATCTTGAGGCTCGATCCACTTGGAATGTTGCAACCTTGTGCTTGATTCTTGATATGGGATCCTTTATGGGTGTTTGAGAGGTTAGACAAGTTGAAGATCATGTCATTTCTTGATTGATCCTTTGTCTAAGTGCTCTGAGTGGGCTTAAAACCCTAATTCTTGATTGTGGTAAATGCTCAACTATCTTCGAGGAGATTGATGAGACTTGGAAATACATATATATTGTGGTGATGATTTGCACAATGATGGGAAATCTTGGTGGTCAAAATTTTGGGTATGACACCTCCTGCTATTGAAGTCCTTGTTGTTAACACCTCTTATGGTTTATAGTGTTCCTCATACTAAAATTCCAGTTGTTCCTGATAACGAGTGTTATGGTGAGAATCAGATATCAAGCTATTAATTAACTTGAATCATATATCTTTGAAATTCACCACCGAACTTTGATTTATCCAAAGGAAAGGGAAAAGATCAAAAACCCTAATTGCAATGTAAAAACAATGCAAGAGATCTAGGTTCGGGGGTTGGTTATACCTAGGGAAGGTGTTAGCATCCTAAGTATCTGTAGTACTCTACAGGAACCTCTTGTTAGTATTTGTGCTTTGCTAATGTTTGCTTGCTAAGGAAACTGTGCTAAGGTAAAGACCTAAGGGTATGTACACTAAGTATGCTCGCCAAGACATCGCATCTCGTGCCTACGTATCCTAACTAGGATGGAATCAGAGCATCCGTAGTTCACCTAACTAGGCACGAGGAACTCTCGACTATGGTCAAGGTTCCAAATGGAGGAATGAGTATTCATGATCATGATACTCACATAGAGTTAAAGAACTTTAAGTCTAAGTTGATAGATAACCTAAAGTTGACTTTAAACAAAGTCAAAAAGGGAAGTGAGTACACATCATAATGGTACCCACATAGAGTTTAAAAACTCCAAACCTAACTCTAAGTTATAAAGAAAACTGGCTCTAATAAGGCCAAGGAATAAAAGTGAGTATCTATGATGATAATACTTACATAGGGTTGACAAAACTCTAACATGAAACTAGGTCAAAGAGGGAAGAAAGGCTCTAATAAGGCCAAGGGAGATGATCCTAATAAGGTCAAGGAAGTGAGAAGGGAAAAGTCTAATCTATCTCAGAAAATGACTTATAAGTCAACATGATAACTTTCCTTTGTATTTGTGGGACTTGTAACCAAAACGAGAAAAGTCCTCGAGTGTCCAGGTTAAGTTTATGTACAAAATGACAACACGGACATAAAGTAAAAAAAAACAAGGTATATGACCAACATGAACTCAATGAAACAGAGTATCAAAGATCAAACGAGGACAACAACTCAAAATATGAAAGCAAACAAGTCGCATAAGTTAGAAGTCTAAGAAAATAGTAGAAATTAAATGGTCACGAATAAACCCTAAATATTTACATCCTAAACATAATTTAAAAATTCAAGATTAATCCAAAAATATTTTTGATTTTGATATTTTTTTAATAATTAACAAGTGAACCAAACAATGAAAAATGTTCCTAAATTGAAACTAAAGATTTAAGAAACATATTTTACAATTTATAAAAAAAACTGCATATTAAAACAATAAATTAAATAAATTAAAAAAGAAAAAGTATGGAAACAAGATGAAAGGGTGGGGGGTGAAATGCCAGGCGGTTTGATGTGGTGAGCCCATCATCATAAATTCTAAGCCCTATCGGCCAACAACATTAGGCCCAGATGAATCTAATCAAAATAAAAATAGTTTACACAAAGGTAAATTCTTAGGTACCATGATAAGTAGTTGGGTACTGGTACTTTTAGTGTAAAATAATTTAAAATATTAATTTATTTTTAAATAAAATATATATACAAGGTGACATGGCAATGAATGAAAGTGTTTCATTGGATTAGGGTACCGGTATCCAACTAAATATAAGGATACCAAAGTGTTCACCTTAAACAAAACCCTCATTCCAAAAGCTTAGGGCGACAGTCAACCCTTCATTATCTCTCACGATTCCCATGCATGAACCCAAACAATAAACTCTTCTCTTGTTCTTAAAACCAAACAACAACAATATATAAAACACAATCCAACGTACGCGCATGATACAGAAAACATCATACAGTATGTGGTGCTACCAGCATAATCGTGTACCTTCGTCCTAAGCTTACATGTCACAAAATAACTCACTGCAACCTCAAATATTACACACTCTCATGGCTCATGATAAAACTCAAACATTCATGCACACGTTCTCATCGCATTGACAAATATGCTTTGCATAGTTCCACACATATTATATGTAATACCTAGCATGAATACACGTACATCCAACAAAATGATAGCAGTGATGCGATAAACGGTAACGACGAAGGGGGGACCTTGGATTGTTCCTTTGTATGACTGTACTAACATTAGCAATGAAAATAAACACAAACTGGCATGACGAAAAACTTTACGTATCATGATCAACCAGGAGAACCAAGTGATGTGCATCAACAAGAAGAACCAAGCGATGTGCATCAACAAGAAACTAGATGCAGACACAAACAGACGAGGCAATCTCGTAACGATACGTCGCAAGCTATCGAGACCGTAATAACTCACACCACAATCAACTTGTAAGGAACACCCCAAAAGCATGGCAATAACAAATGTGAGAGGATGAGGAATGATATGCATACCTCTACTTGTGGTGCGTAGCGTTTGCAGTTGAGTAGAGAACGTCGTGACCGTCAACAACTATGTGCTGGCTGCTAGTGATTATTGAAAGAAAGGTAATGATATGGAGCTATGAGTTGGTGGATATCACTCAGTTTCGTACTGAAGAAATATGGCGAAAATAAATGATGAAGATAGACGGGTGTAGTGTTTGTGAGGTAAGTCGATGATGATCACATAAATGTGGTGGCTGAGATGCTTATATCAAGTGTATTTGTTGGCGGAAGAACAAAAAATAGAAGGTGATAGGAAGTTTTCCTATCAATGATTTGAAACTAGGGTTTCAATGATAAAAGAGAGAGAATTAAAACTATCTAAAGAAAAGTAAAAATTAAAGATAACATTTTTCTTGATTAATACCTTTCAAATGTGTCAAAGACACTACATTATAATACTAATGGGTCATTACTAAAATGTCCAATTACTTAGAGGAAGCCCAATTCAATAACAATTAAAATACCAACTACTATAAAACCTTAATTTAATAATAAACTAAAATATTAAGATATAACTAATAATACTCTCTATCATTGCCGCGGGGTTCACTTGAACCTTGTCCTCAAGGTTCTAGACCTACGGGTCCCATTGCTTAAACTGAACAATCTTTGGTCCTACAACAAGCACTTGTTCATGAGGAACTCCTCTCTGCAAATCACGGCGGAGAGCAAGAATCGGAGACAACCCAGTGTGGTGATCGACGTGAATAGGAGAAATTCAAATGCAGCTTAAAGATCTCGCAACATCATCAGCATAAGCCATGTTGGACAACATTATCGGAATAAGACGGGGCAAGAACTCTCTCAAGTTTTCTAATGGCATTTGAGCATCATAATATGCGGACCAAAATTCACAGGATTTGAGGGCCACTTCTTCATCTATGTCCTTGTTGACTTGTAACATATATTCTATCACATTCTTTAGATGTGGCTGCAAGACAGATGGATGGACTTCAATCAGCTGAACAAATGTTGCACAGACCAACTTCCGGACTTCTGATGTAGGGTCATTTGCAAGAATAAACAGACCTTGAAGATATTGATCCATGTATACACATAAGGCAGAAGGCGTCAACATAATGTATTGATTGGCACAACCAAACGATAGCTTTCTTAATGAAGCATGAGGTGATTGGAAAAACCGAAACAATCTAGAAAGAAATATATTGATGGGACGCTCTGCTAACCCTGGTACATCAGCGTCAAGAATTTGGGGAACATCTTCACCAATCTTGGATAATGCATCCATTGCACCTTCCATGTGATTCAGATCATTGCTTTCCAAGTAATTTACAAGGGCTTGTAATAATTCTGGCCACTGTGAAACTCCTCCAGTTTGAACAACAACGCTGATAATAGTTCGTGTCGTAGATCTTATGTGTTTATCTGCTGCACAAGACAAGGCAGCAACTCTGTTTTCACATATTGCTGGTGTTCAAGCTGCATTAAATTGTATACATTTCTCAGGTTCAAATCAATTGGAACCGGATCACCGATTTGAATGGCAGAAGCAAATGTTGTTTCGGCTTTGATCGCTTTAAATTCTTTCCACCGATTTTTATAATACAAATACAAAGGATTTGCATTTGCAGCTTGAGCACAAACAAGCCTTGGAATCTTATCAACAAGACCCAAATCTTTACACATTTTGAAACCTTTGTAAAATGCATAAATGTTCCCCAAATTTCCGCCAGGAACAATCACCCAATCAGGTACCTGCCAATCAAACTGCTGCAAAATCTCAACAGTAGCTGTTTTCTGTCCTTCAATTCTCAAACTATTGAGCGAATTCGCCAAATAAATCGGCAACTCAGAAGTTATCTCTCGTATACGCTTCATGCAACCATCGTAA
Source organism: Lathyrus tuberosus (assembly GCA_022829125.1). Classification (NCBI taxonomy): domain Eukaryota; kingdom Viridiplantae; phylum Streptophyta; class Magnoliopsida; order Fabales; family Fabaceae; genus Lathyrus; species Lathyrus tuberosus. Next base: position 351,625 of record JALAZF010000259.1, read on the forward strand.
TCAGTGTCAATGCTGAGAACCAATGCACCATTTGAAACCGGTTGAATCAACTGCGCCGTGGAGATTTTGTTCGCTGGAAGGAACACAATGGAAGGAATTCCAGCCGTAGCGCAGTAAGCTAAGAGTGCAGCTGAGGTGTCACCGGTAGAAGCACAACCAACTCCGACGAGCGGACAGTTCATTTTCCGGAGACGATTCACCCGACTAACTAGCACCGTCATTCCGAGATCCTTGAAACTCCCAGTATGGCTTATACCACAGTGTTTAACCCAAAGGTCGTTCATGCCTACAAACTGTTTGCCAAAACGTTCAGCCCAGAAAAGGTTAGAGTTACCTTCGAAAGCGGTCACGATGTCATCAGTGTTAATCTCAGGTAGAACCCACTTTTTCTTACTCTACACACCAGAACCATAAGGCCACGTGGTTTTCCCCACGCGCGAGTTGAAGAGGTTGCGCCAGTACGCGCCATCGAACTTCGCGGGAGCTTCCATGTCGTGATGGACATCGAGGAGACCACCGGATTTGCTACGGTAAACGATTTCGTCGAGTGAGTAGGATTCATCGAAATCGAAACCGGTACCAAATGGGGCGTATTTGGCGGTGAAGTTGTTGGCGGCGGTAGGGTGACGGCGGGCTTTGTCTTTGCTGTTATCGGTGAGGGAATCTAGTGACTGAGAGTTGTCGTTGGCGGCGGCGGAGATGGTGACTGAGCGGTTGTTTTTAGTGGTAGTTAGGTTAATAGGTTTTGCGGTAGTGAAAACAATGGTGGAGAGTGAAGGATGAAAATCTTCATGAAAATAAGCTTCTGTCATGGGTTTCATAGTATAAGAAGAAGAGAGTGATGAAGTGTTGGTCTTCTTCTTTGGAAGGATTTTAGGATTTTCGTCGCTCTTTGTTTTCGCTGTTGCATGCTCCACAAAATCATCACAAGTGAGTTCTATTTCCTCTTCTAGATCTGGCTCCTCCTCTTCTTGTATTGGTAAAATTTCTCTCCATTCCGGTTTAAATCTCCATAACAAAGCTGTTGTAAATGTATCCCAACTATATCGGCTATGAATACGAGACCACCATATCCACCATTTGAGAGAAGAACCTCTCAAAGCTCCAACAACTTTCAACACCTTCAATGACTCATGGGTTCCATGCTCTTTGAAAATTTTCTCAAAACAAAGAATCCACCAATATGCTTCATCTTCTCCATCAAACAATACTATTGTCATGAGGTCAAGCGGAAGTGAGATCTCTCAATGAAAGCACCAATTGATAGGAAGTTTTCCTATCAAAGATTTGAAACTAGGGTTTCAATGATAAAAGAGAGAGAATTAAAACTATCTAAAGAAAAGTAAAAATTAAAGATAACATTTTTCTTGATTGATACCTTTCAAATGTGTCAAAAATACTACATATATAATGATACTAATGGGCCATTACTAAAATGCCCAATTATTTAGAGGAAGTCCAATTCAATAACAATTAAAATACCAACTACTATAAAACCTTAATTTAACAATAAACTAAAATATTAAGATATAACTAATAATACTCTCTATCAGAAGGGTTATCTTTTCTTTTACAACCTGTTATCAAGGAAGTGACATCTCATGCCGTCAAGCGTGGTTGTAAACAAAACCGTATATGTCAGCTCTTGATGCTTTGGATTCTTTTGCAGTACCTTGCCTCATCTTCAAGTACAAATGAAGTCCCTTAATTATGTCAAATCTCCCTTTACTTTGCGTGTTGTTTTTAGTCTCCAAGGAGGTGATGTGAATTGGCTGCCAAGAAAAGAATGAATGGATGATGTTCTTACCCAAGTGACAATGAAAGTGATGATACTTTTCGTAGGAAAATGGAGCAGAGAAGTAGCTCCTTTATGACCTTCTAAAACAACTCTTTAATGAATCCGTACGTGCTCTCTCTCTTTATTATTTTCAGGTCCCCAAAACCTTGGCTTTTCCTCCTTCTTTTCCTGATTTTCCTTTTAAAAGTTACTCGGACTAGCAGTAGTAGGTTCCCCTTTCCATGCTTATAGCCTTTCAACAAAGTGATCCAAGAAGAAAACAAACATGCCCTTGTGGATGAAGTTCTGTAATATTAAAGGACAAGTAAAAACCATTCAACGTATCCCCTCCTTTGATGGTATTGTTTCTCCATTAAGGAAAAGAAAGAATACACGAAAACATACCACAAGAAACATGCATGATCATTATCCATATAGCTCACTTTAAGCAATCAAAACTTGATGAACTTTACTCCAATTTATGAGATTTTTGGTTCAATGCAGAGTAGGGAGATCATAGAATAACTTTCATGTGGAAAACATCTTGAAATAGGACTTGGATGGTTGAGAAAAGTTGAATTGAAACCATGTCCACCAATATCTCCCCAAAATAAACTTAAAAATATTCTAAGTCATGGATTTTGACAACATTGAAACACCACTTTTGAAGCAACATAACTTGAGATTGGTTAATCCTAATGGAGAGTTCTTGATGTGCTTGGAAAGCTTGAAGAACAAAGAACAACTTTCATATTCAAGGAATTTTGAAACGAGGCTTGTATCATCAAGAAAAATCTCCATGAAGTTGGTTCCAAAATGCTAAACAAACTTTGTCAACTTGTGACCTCAACTTTTAGACACCATAACTTTTGACTCCTTGATCCAAATGGAGAGTTCTACATATGCTTGGAAATCTTAAAGAACAAAGAACAACTTTCATATTCAAGGAATTTTGATTTGAGGTCTAGAAACTCATGAAAACTTGGCTTGAACTTGGTGCAAAAATCTGAATTTTTGGTACTTAGAAATTTTCTAAGTATGGGTGCCAATCATGATTTCTTCCATCTTTGATCACTTATAACTTCAAATCCTTTTGTCTTTTAATCCTGATTTCTTCTACATACTTGTAATATGGAATGTCACCTTTAAAATGAGTACAAGTTTGCTTCATTTGGATTAATAATGAGTGAGATATGGTCCTTGCAAGATAGCTAAAAACCATGATTTCCACACTTAGTGAAATTACTCCAAAACCCTAATTTTCAAATCTCATGATTTTATTGCTCCACCTTGATTTTTCTTGATCAAGCCACATGAGATTATATAGTATGACTTTAAATGGCCATAGTTGACAAAAATTTAAAGGTTGACTTTTTTGAGCCTCAGTTGACTTTTTTGATCAGATGAATTCAAAACCTCTCCCATTCACTTAGGAAGCCCTTGAAATGAGTTGTGTTGAACCAAAAGGCATCTTAGGAACCCTTGAAGTGTATGAGGACTTGCTTGGTTGATCCCTCCTTCAAATCCTGATTAATCTGAGCTTTCCCTTTCTTGTATAAAACCCTAATTCCACAAGAAAAGTAAAGCTACAAAGCTTGACAGTTGGTTAGCTATGATTGACCTACACTACTCATGCAAATGAAGATGACATCTAAAGGGGTAAAATTTGGGGTACGACAACGAGAAATCGTATCACATTTTTAGGCTCATTGCGCGCATTATTTGTCTATATTTTATCGAGTCTTGTTGGATTTTACTTTGTTTTATTGAGCTCTGCAGTTATCAGGTTCATCCGTTGCGGAATCGGAAGCAAACCGGAAAAGGAGTGAGAGAATAGAAAAGTGCAGCAAAAGAAGCAATTCTACCTCTGTTTCTGATATGGTGTTCGCCATAGGTAGATTCCGTTCACCATCCCCCAAGCCTGCCACGTCAATTAATGAAATAAGGCAATGGCGTTCGCCATTGCAGCGCAGAATACAGTTTTATTTTAGCAGCAGTTTTGTAACTCCTTTTTTCCCTCCACTCTCATACACGTCGAGAGCAGTTGCAGAACCATTTTTCCTCTATATATATATGACCTCTGGGACACTTTCCGAAGCATCCAAGATGTGCGGAAGCACTGCAGAATTTTTGTTTAGTGTTTTAGGCATAAATTAGTGTAAAGCGACAATAACTCACTTCGAGGGATAGTCGTACTTGTTATTTTATTTTATTTTCATTGTTGTACTCTTGGATCACGAACGAAGCCTACCGGCATTTTTAATTCAAGTTTCGCATTTGTTTATAGGTTTATTTCTCGTTTTTTATTTTCACTTATAATTACTTTAAATTTTGTTTACCATGTTAGTTCTAAGCACGATTGTTGTTAATATGTTCGTTATAGATAATAGCATTTCTTGCTAAATTAATTGAGTTCGGCGTATGAGGACCGTCGTTACCGATGGGACTCAGTAGAAAACTTTAGGTGCGAATTTACGATTGTATGTTAGTTTTGGTTTTAGTTTCCAAATTTCATGTTTTATTATTTCGACACGAGAGTGAGGAATAAACTATGTTCGGACCAACAACGCGAGAGTGTGAGGTATGAACTGATAGTGGAAACAAGGCATCGATCCTAAAAACAGCGAGAGCGCTTTAGGCATTGTTTAGAATCTCATTAACTTTCCAAACATGTTTTTAATTGAAACGGGCGAGCGAGAGCAAAATCCTGTGGTTGGAAGGTATGGTTGTTGTCAATAGCGCGAGAGTGTGAGAGGGAGTCTTTAAGTTGGTATTTTCTACGAAACTGAATTCAGTCTTATTTAGCACCCGATTTCTACAAGTCCCTTAGGTGCGCGAAATCCATATTCCAGACTCGTTTTATCATTATTTTTCAAATCTTTAGAAATTAGTATTTTTCTTGTTGTTCATAATCTGTTGACCATTAGCCTTAGCTTTGCACTATAACGATAGATAACATTAGTTTGATTATCAATTCCCTATGGGTTCGACAACCTTTTTAAAACTACACGAACAATTGTATACTTGCATTCATTATCCGACAGACACGTCATTGGCCGCCCGTTCAAGTTTTTGGCGTCGTTGCCGGGGAGCTGATTTAGTCAATATTGTAATTCAATTGTTGCGCATTATAGACTGTCGCGGTGAGAATCGGATACCATAGCTATTATGTTAACTAGGATCACAAATCTTAATGTTCACCACCGGTCTTTATTTTATCCAAAGGAAAGGGTTAAAGATCGAAAATCCTAATAAGAGAATCTAAGTTCGGGGGGTTGGTTACGATTAGGGAAGGTGTTAGCATCCTAAACGTCTGTAGTACTCTACAGGAACCTCTTGTTTTATTTATGTTATCTATTGTTTGCTTGCTAAAGGATATGTGCTAAAGGAAAGCTTGGGTTGATTGTTCAATTGGTGTTGACCAATATTTTTTAAAATGGAACTTGGTGTTGACCAAATTCTTTGATTTTTTTATGAAAGATTGATTTTATTTTATTTTTGTTTTTATTAATTTATTAATTATCTATCTAAAGAAATAGAGGCGGTAAAAACAAATAATAATTACACATGGGGGTGAGGGATACATTTTATCAAATGGGAAGTAAGAAAATGATTGAAATACTAAACAAGTATAGCTTTGAAGCTAACTAAGAGTGGATTCATGTAGGAATCACTCTATGAGAAGCCAAGCAAATGACTATAAGCACTCAAACGGTTATCGAAAATTAAATTAGAATTTTAACTCCGAAATCGAAATGCAACGAATAAATAAATATAAATCCGCATAATACCCGATGAAAATCAAAAAATGGTTTGCTACACTCAACGTGGTCATCGCAATGGATTCAAATTATGCGGATCTAAATTTATAAAAAGGGAACAAAAATAAAAAAGAAATTTTAAAGTGTTTTAAAATTGTAATATTATTACAAAGAAAAGAAAATTTAAAAAAATTAAAAAACCTCAACAACATTGCTATCGCGAAAACGCGGTCATCGCAACCGGATCCGAATTGTACGGATCTAAATTAACAAAAAAAAGCAACCAAAAAAGAGAAATTTAACTTTGAAAAAAAACCCTCAATAATATTGCTATCGCGAAAACGCGGTCATCGCAATGGGATCTAAATCGTAAGGATCTAAATATAACAAAAAAGCAACTAAAAAGAGAAATTTAACTTTGATAAAAACCCTCAACAATATTGCTATCGCGAAAACGCGGTCATCGCAACCGGATCCCAATTATACAGATCTAAATATAACAAAAAAAAAGGCATAAAGCAAAAAGAATTTTAAAACGTAAAAAATAATAATAATGTTGCTAACGCAAAATTTGCGATCATCGCAACCGGATCAAATCAACACAAATGTCACGCATCAAGCACCAATATGCAAACAGCGTATCGACATAATTCGATCTAAAATAATCTAAAATATATATAAAACAAAATAAAAAGAAAAGAAATTAACAATCTAATAATAAAAATATTACTAAAGCAAAAAAATATTATATATATATATATATATATATATATATATATATATATATATATATATATATGCATAGAAAAATAAGACGTTGTGTTATTTAAAAAACAATATATATACATATAAGAACCAAAACGTTATGTTATGTATTATGATTCTTAAAACAATCATGTTATGTTAATATAAACATTGCATGCCAGTAAAAAGAAACTTATGCTTATGCGATGGCGAACTGGCAAATACGATGGAAAATCGGCAGTATTATGTGCAGTAGAAGTAGCACATAGACTTATATATGTCATCCATCCCAGAAATAACATGCTTACTGTCACTTTTATACGATGAAAACCTGAAATCAAAGAGTGGTGCTAACCTTTTTCCCGAGAAATCGTAGCTAGCCTCCGCTTTTGTATTCTTCTTTTCCGGTCCCCTTTTTCATTTAGCTACACAGCGATATATAGGGACTAAAACTAGGGTTAACTTTTAGTTGATAATAATGTTCCTAATATCCAATTTGAGGCCCAAAATAACATTAAAATTAAATAAAATTAAAACTAAATGATATTATATTAAATAAAATTAAAACTAAATAATATTAAAATTAAATGATATTAAAACTAAATGATATTCAAATAATTTAATAAATTTAAAATAGAAACTAAAACCTATTTATTTATTCTAAACAGTATTTAAATTAAAAATAATGATAATAATGAAAATAAATATTTAAAATAAAATTAAAATAAAATGCTAATTATTATAATTATTTATTCTAAATAATATTATTTAAAAAAGTAAAATAAACGGACCCCAAATAAATAAAAATTGGACGCCCAAGCGATCGAAAAAATAAACTGAGTACACTAAAATGATCAGTGTGAAATATACGGCATGGAAAAGTACCAAATTTTAGGGTCAAAAATTAGGGTGTGACAGATGCCCCTATTTAAGTTTCTTCTATCCGGAGATATGAAGATTGAAATCTTGAATCTCGACGCGATAGGAGAGACTTAAATACAAACATGCACAATTTTTGGCCCTAAGATGCCAGAAAATGCTTATGATATGATATGATATGAAATGAAAGACAGAGATCCTGAAGACCTACCCGAAACATTTAGAAAATCATTAAATGTACGAGTGAAGATTTGAAGACATATCTGGAAAAACGTCAGACGCAACGTCGTATCTGGGAAAACATCAGATAAACAAGGTCATATCTGGAAGAACATCAGATGAACACAAAAGGGGTTTTGGAAGAGCATCATAATAAAGTCACATATCTAGAAGAACATCGGATTAAACAAGGTCATATCCGGAAGAGCATCAGATAGATATAAAAGGGCTCTGGAAAAACATCAGGAGCAGACACATCTGGGAAAACATCAGACGGTAAAAGCAAGGTCATTCCGGAAAAGCATCAGAATAAAGTCACATATCCGGAAGAACATCAGATAAACAAGGTGATATATCTGGAAGAACATCAGATAACAAAGACTCAATCTGGAAGAACATCAGAAATAGAGACATATCTGGAAGAACATCGGATAGATTCTGAAAAAGCATCAGAATCGATATGAATGTCTGGAAAAACGTCAGACAGGTTCTGGAAGAACATCAGAATAAAAGTACATACCCGGAAGAACATCGGAGCGATTCTGGAAAAGTATCAGAATCAAAGGTAATATCTGGAAGAACATCAGATAAGTTCTGGAAGAACATCAGAATAAAGGACACATCTGGAAAAACGTCAGATACAACGTCATATCTGGAAGAACGTCGGATAGACACAAAGAATGTTCTGGGATAAACATCAGAACAAAAGTACATATCCGGAAGAACATCGGATAGAGGGACCCATCCGAAAAAACATCAGATGGAAAAGAAACCAGACATCCAATAATGGCCTTGAATGAAAGGTACAATCACAATATCTAATAATGGTTTTAGATGAATGTGAACAAAGATATACCCAAGAAAACATTGGACGAATATGAACAAGGAGGTACCCAAGAAAGCATTGGATAGACGTGAAAATATCGGTTTGGTAGGTTCCAAGTGAGTTGGGGTTTGACTGCAAAGGTAAGACGTGGATAACAACACGACCAATGGATAATGCAAATGAGTGCAAATGAGGATGACTCCCTTGCTATGCATATGTATATGAATATGATCAAATGCAAATGTAGATGTAATGCAGACGTCGAAGACACGACTTGACTCTTTTGTGGAGAAGACAAGATTGGAATACTGATTCCTCAACACGAAGATCACTGTCATTCTGCTTAAGTACTAGAGATGTTACTACCGAGCACAATTCTTCCATACTGGTAAACTGTATCAAACTGGTGATCCTTATAGGAGGGATGGAAAGCTGCATGGGGATTCTTCAAGTAAACTGCCCCTAATTAGCTGTCTGTTATAGATGAACTGATGATTGCTTCAGCTGGATTGATTCTTTAAATGACTGCTTAACTGTGCACTTGGAAAGCTTGCCCCCAGTCTGAGTCTCGGAAGATATTATGAATAAACCAATTCTGAGAAAGACTTGCACTGTAACAAATCTTGAACTGATTTTTAACCTGATCTGGAAAAACTTGCCCCTGATTGGATCACCGACCAAGTTTCTCAAATGTTTGAAAATTCCTTAAGAGGAAGCCAGTTTGCAAACAAAAGTGTTCATACAAACATAGTAAATGCAACCATTGAAATCAAAATCATTTTTTGAAAGATGCAAAGTATATGAGTCATTGGTCTGAACACGGCGGTTCAAGACAGTGAAAGGTAAAACAAAGGGTGTAATGCCAAAACAAATGATCTGCAAAGATCTTTCGGAGTCAGTTTATGCAACCTTGTTGTAGTATGCTTTCAAAATAACCTTGCTTCAATTAGGTCTTTTTAGGGTTGTAATGTGGTCTGGTTCACGGTTTAAGAAACAAAGGATAAAGGCTCAAAGTTTATTTGTACCCACCCAATCTTCGTGATGATCTCCACTCCTACACTCAGTTAACTCAAACTATGCACTCGTATTCCCAAGAGGTTAGGAATTGCACTGATGGTTCAGAAGTTAAAGGACTCTTGAGATGGCGGTCACTACTTCCTTACAACATTTAGTTGTTTTTTCATTGAGGACTTTCATGGTAAGGATTTAAAGATTTCCCCTTTTTATTATCCCTAAATTTTGCCTGAACTGTTTCTCATGAATCTTACAGTCAGCGGGATGCCCCAATTTTTGCCTAAGTCTCCTTCATAGGTTTCGACTTAGCGGGCTTTTCCTTTTTTAATTTTTATCTTTTTTGAAAGAAAGTGACTGCTTGGCTTAATGATTACGGCGAACCATCATCAACTTTTGACTTGAAGGACATCTTCAGCACTTGCTTGTTGCGTGCAAAAGAAAATTTGAGAATGCCACATTTATGTGAGAGGTGTCTTGCACGAAACTCTTGTATTTGAATGCACAATCAAGTTAACTGAGAACTACCCTGCCCCAGGTTAAGATTGCGGGTTTTTATTTGTAAAGAAAAGAAACTCCTACTTCAAGGCTCAAAGAGATTGACGAAGGGTTATCTTCCTTATTTCTCCATTGTTTGGGAATTGAAACAATGCCTTACATCCTCAGCAAAGTTTTGATTTGAAAGCATATCGACAACAATTATGAGTATTTTGTATTCATCATCCTCCCTCAAATCTTAGCATAATCAGAAGGAAAGTGGAAAAGAGATAATTTTTTGTTTTTGTTTTTTGTTTTTTTTTGAAATATAAAGCGTAAAATAGCAAACACAAATGAATTGAATTGAAAGTTGCAATGCTCATTTTATTAATTATGAAAGTACAAACATAAATTGAAAGCAAACAGCTAATACAAAGAAGGAAAATGCAAACGATAAGAAACATGGTCTAGTGACTAATCAGAAACAAGAGTGAGTTGTCCTGTCTAAAACACTGAAGTCTTTCGAAGTCGACTGAAGCTTCACTTGGCATGCTCTGGCAGAGGATTCGTCTGGACATTAGGATTGGTGTCACGAAAGTTGATGATTCCGACCTTAATCAAGTCACGCACTCTAGCCTTTAGTGCATAGCAATGTTCCAAGTCATGGCCGGCGGCACCTTCATGGAATGCACAGTGGAGATCAGATCTGAATCCAGGGGGAAGTGGATCTAGAGGAGGAGGCAAAGCCTTAGTGGTAATCAAACCTTTCTGAACCAGACCAGGATATAATTCAGTGTACGTCATTGGAATAGGATCAAAATGACTCCTATTATGGTACTGATTCTGTCCAATAGCCGGACGTTGAGTAGCTTGAGCCGGTCGTGGAGCAGTAATCACGGGAGTAACAACAGCAACAGCAGGGTGATCAGAATAATGAGGTTGGGGTCGAGGCCCTCTTGTTTCAAATATGACAGCATTAGTCTGATCTTTTTTCTTCTTCTGGAAGTTCCCATAGGATCTCTTCGCACCATTAGAAGATTCAGCAGTCTTTGACACTTTACCTTTCTTAAGACCTTCCTCGAGCCTTTGGCCAATAGTAACCAAATCAGTGAAATTAGAGGAAACACTACCAATCATCTTCTCCCAGTAGAATGGAGACAGTGTGTCCATAAACAATCCAGTTAATTCCTTCTCTGCCAAAGGAGGTTCAACTTGAGAAGCGAGTTCTCTCCAACGCTGAGCATATTCCTTGAAGGACTCTTTATCATTCTGAGACATGTTTTTAAGCTGACGGCGATCAAGAGCCATGTCAAGGTTATATTTATATTGCTTCATGAAGGCATTAATAAGATCCTGGAAACAGTGAATGATGTTCTGTTCAAGATTCATATACCATTTGAGAGAAGCTCCACTCAGACTATCTTGAAAACAGTGGATAAGCAACTTCTGATTCTTGGCATGAGCAGCCATCTTTCGGGTATACATGACCAAATGAGCTCTTGGGCAAGAATCACCTTTGTACTTCTCGAAAGTAAGAGTCTTGAATTTAGCAGGAATAACAAGGTCAGAAACCAAGTGCAGGTTTTCGGCATCAATGTTGAAGAAATCAGTACCCTCTACAGCTTTAAGTTTCTTGTCTATAGTCTGAAACTGTTCACGGACAACCTCAGGTCCAACAAAGTCTTCACGGTCTTCACCCTGAGCACTGGCAGCATTGTACTCATAGAGAGGGTTCTCAAAAGGAGCCCGAGTAGTCTGAACTATAGGTTGAGGCTCGGCAAAAATAGGAGCTTGAAAAACTGGTCCAGCAGTCTGACCAATCATACCAGTAGATGCAAGAGGTGGTGAGTAGTTGGAAGGTAAACCAAACTCTGGCCAAGTTGAAGGTTGCACCTGAACAGGGTGAGGATCTGCATTTGAAACTTCCTGAATGACAGTCCTTTGAGGTGGTTCTCCTCTAGCAATCAACACTTGGAGCATTTTAGTGAGCTTTGCCATGCTTGACTTAAGGTCGTCGATCTTCATTTGCATCTCAGCATTGTGTGCTTCTTGCTCTGCCATTATGCGTCTGTAGTTAGCTCTAGTCTGGTATCGATGTCGAGGAATCAGCTTGACGACTCACAGGTAACACTGGAAGATAGAGACAGCTGGGAATGAGTTACTGGACAAACGGATGTATGCAAATGATATGCAATGCAATGCAATGGTTTCAAAGAGCTCAAAAGCAGGTTGCAAACATTTCGGAAAGACTGAAAAAGTTTCATTTTATAATCCAGGATTTTTTATTGATTTTGCAAATGAAAGAACAATTGAGTTTCTTGAAATCGAATGGTTGTGCATGAATGCATGAATGGATGCATAAGCACAGGTATACACATATACACATATACAGGCAAACAAGCCAAGGCTTAGGTTTGAAGATCACGAGCATGGAGCCATGGTCTACCCTTCCCAAGGTATGTACTAGAGGTTTATTTGTACCTGCCGAACGGGTTTTACAAAGTTCCCAGAGTCTACAACCCATCTTTCAGATATTATCGATTTCCCAATTACTTGGTAGTCAACAATATTCTCAAGAGAATCTCGTCTGAGTGTAGTATCGCGTATCAACCATTTTGGAATTACTCCCTCATAGTCATCGCACTACATCCTAAAGGCCAAGTTAGGTTAAAGGTATCTACGGTTCTCAATATCCCGGGCTCCTAGGTCGAAAGTAGTAATGTATTCACGATAGCTCGTTCAACAAATACCACCTTCGAGAGGGCCTCAACTGAGTGTGGAATCAAATCGACTTCTTTGGAATTACTTCCTCGAAATCTCCTCGATTATATCCACGATCCTATCTTATATGTGCTCTCAAGTCCGGGTTAGGACTTATCTCACCACACAAAGTAGCAACCCTGCACACAGAAAATCCAAGCAGAACAGATATACATACAGATATAAAGATATATAGGCAAATAAGCAAATAAATAACATAGATATAAACAAGTTAGGGGAAACCCTCGAAAGTCCCCAGTGAAGTCGCCATTTCTGTCGCGGTGAGAATCGGATACCATAGCTATTATGTTAACTAGGATCACAAATCTTAATGTTCACCACCGGTCTTTATTTTATCCAAAGGAAAGGGTTAAAGATCGAAAATCCTAATAAGAGAATCTAAGTTCGGGGGGTTGGTTACGATTAGGGAAGGTGTTAGCATCCTAAACGTCTGTAGTACTCTACAGGAACCTCTTGTTTTATTTATGTTATCTATTGTTTGCTTGCTAAAGGATATGTCCTAAAAGAAAGCTTGGGTTGATTGTTCAATTGGTGTTGACCAATATTTTTGAAAATGGAACTTGGTGTTGACCAAATTCTTTGATTTTTTTATGAAAGATTGATTTTATTTTATTTTTGTTTTTATTAATTTATTAATTATCTATCTAAAGAAATAGAGGCGGTAAAAACAAATAATAATTACACATGGGGGTGAGGGATACATTTTATCAAATGGGAAGTAAGAAAATGATTGAAATACTAAACAAGTATAGCTTTGAAGCTAACTAAGAGTGGATTCATGTAGGAATCACTCTATGAGAAGCCAAGCAAATGACTATAAGCACTCAAACGGTTATCGAAAATTAAATTAGAATTTTAACTCCGAAATCGAAATGCAACGAATAAATAAATATAAATCTGCATAATACCCGATGAAAATCAACAAATGGTTTGCTACACTCAACGTGGTCATCGCAATGGATTCAAATTATGCGGATCTAAATTTATAAAAAGGGAACAAAAATAAAAAAGAAATTTTAAAGTGTTTTAAAATTGTAATATTATTACAAAGAAAAGAAAATTTAAAAAAATTAAAAAACCTCAACAACATTGCTATCGCGAAAACGCGGTCATCACAACCGGATCCGAATTGTACGGATCTAAATTAACAAAAAAAAGCAACCAAAAAAGAGAAATTTAACTTTGAAAAAAAAACCCTCAATAATATTGCTATCGCGAAAACGCGGTCATCGCAATGGCATCTAAATCGTAAGGATCTAAATATAACAAAAAAAGAGGCATAAAGCAAAAAGAATTTTAAAACGTAAAAAATAATAATAATGTTGCTAACGCAAAATTTGCAATCATCGCAACCGGATCAAATCAACACAAATGTCACGCATCAAGCACCAATATGCAAACAGCGTATCGACATAATTCGATCTAAAATAATCTAAAATATATATAAAACAAAATAAAAAGAAACGAAATTAACAATCTAATAATAAAAATATTACTAAAGCAAAAAAATATTTTTTATATATATATGCATAGAAAAACAAGACGTTGTGTTATTTAAAAAACAATATATATACATATAAGAACCAAAACGTTATGTTATGTATTATGATTCTTAAAACAATCATGTTATGTTAATATAAACATTGCATGCCAGTAAAAAGAAACTTATGCTTATACGATGGCGAATTGGCAAATACGATGGAAAATCAGCAGTATTATGTGCAGTAGAAGTAGCACATAGACTTATATATGTCATCCATCCCAGAAATAACATGCTTACTGTCACTTTTATACGATGAAAACCTGAAATCAAAGAGTGATGCTAACCTTTTTCCCGAGAAATCGTAGCTAGTCGCCGCTTTTGTATTCTTCTTTTCCGGTCCCCTTTTTCATTTAGCAACACAGCGATATATAGGGACTAAAACTAGGGTTAACTTTTAGTTGACAATAATGTTCCTAATATCCAATTTGAGGCCCAAAATAACATTAAAATTAAATAAAATTAAAACTAAATGATATTATATTAAATAAAATTAAAACTAAATAATATTAAAATTAAATGATATTAAAACTAAATGATATTCAAATAATTTAATAAATTTAAAATAGAAACTAAAACCTATTTATTTATTCTAAACAGTATTTAAATTAAAAATAATGATAATAATGAAAATAAATATTTAAAATAAAATTAAAATAAAATGCTAATTATTATAATTATTTATTCTAAATAATATTATTTAAAAAAGTAAAATAAACGGACCCCAAATAAATAAAAATTGGACGCCCAAGCGATCGAAAAAATAAACTGAGTACACTAAAATGATCAGTGCGAAATATACGGCATGGAAAAGTACCAAATTTTAGGGTCAAAAATTAGGGTGTGACATAGACTAAGGCACCAAAATTTTCCTTTTTCCTATTTCGTCGTTTGTATGCCAAACACTCGCTGTCGAGGTTACAAGCTTGAGCAACCGATGGACGATATCAAGCGTTTTATTAACTTAAGACTTCGAATCAACGAATTCCAAATTAAGTATAATCTTCCTAAACCTGACATTCCTTATCCAGAATTAAGAATTCCCATGGCCGAGAACCCACCGAACCGTCCTCTTAAGGATTACGCTGTTCCATCGCAGGATGAACTGCATAACAGCATTGCTTCCCCTGCCATCAATCGAAACGATTTTGACCTGAAACCTTCACTGTTACAAGCCGTTCAACAGAACCAATTTTCTGGAAGTTCCACGGATGACCCGAAACTTCATTTATCTATGTTTGTGCAACATGCTAACACCGTAAAAGCAAATGGTGTTAGTAACGAAGCCATAAGACTACGTCTTTTTCCTTTCTCTTTAAGAGATAGAGCTAGAGCTTAACTCCAGTCTCTACCATCCAACTCCATCACTACGTGGGATGAGTTGAAGAAAGTCTTCTTAGCCCGATATTTTCCGCCTAGTAAAATTGCTATGCTAAGAGCCCAAATCAACGGATTTAGGCAGAAAGACAATGAATCTCTTTTTGATGCTTGGGAAAGATACAAGGACATGCTAAGGCTCTGCCCGCACCATGGACTTGAACAATGGTTGATAATCCATACTTTCTATAATGGTCTTCTTTACAACACAAAGTTGAATTTGAATGCTACAGCTGGCGGCGCTCTGATTGACAAACCATATGAAGATGCTTATCAACTCATTGAAAATATGGCTCAAAACCACTTCCAATTGGGAGGTGAGAGAACTCCGACAGAAAAACCTGCTACGAAAAACGGAATGTATGAAGTTAACAGTTTGGACCGTGTCAGTGCTAAAGTGGATGCGCTTACTCAAAAGATTGAAAGTTTGATTGTAGCTCCAGCAGCAATCGTGGCCGCTGTGACACTGAATTTTGAATTGTGTGGAACCCCTGGGCACAATAACGTTGAATGTCATTTATTGGATGGTATTCCTATCAACCAAGTAAATTACAGCGAAGGAAACCCGTACTCAAAAACTTATAATCCAGGCTAGAGGAATCATCCAAATTTTTCCTACAATAGCAACAACGCCTTGTTTGCTCCAACCTAAACCCCTGTTGTTCCTCCAGGATATCAAAAAGGAGCCCCCGCTGCTCCTCAAGCCCCAAGAAAGTAAAACGTTGAGCTGTTATTAGAAAATTTCATTGCAACCCAAACTCAACAAAACAAAGAGTTCGCCAACCAAAATGTGCACACAAGTGAATTGTTAAAGCAAATGGCAACTAAACATGATGTTATGGCTACCCATAACAAAACGTTAGAAACTCAAATTTCTCAAGTAGCCCAACAACAAGTAACAGTAGCAGCCCCTGCAGGAACATTTCCTGGTCAACCACAACTAAACCCGAAAGGACATGCTAATGCTATCATACTGCGAAGCGGAATAGAACTTGATGGACCAGTCGACCCGAGATACCAAAATCCTGCCATGTATCAAAATCCAGATAAAGGAACTGAAAAGGTGAAAGAACCAAATAACAACGAAAAGGAAGACAAAAGCGAAGAGGCCGTAGAGAAAGAAACACCTTATGTGCCTCCGCCACCATACAAGCCTCCTGTCATACCCTAAATTTTGACCACAAGGTTCCACTTTGTTAGTTCTTGGATTGGCTGGAATTTTGGTAAAACAAAGAATATTCAATGTTGATGTCAAGGTACTGATGTTGCAACATTGAGATTTAACACTGAGCTGTGTTAAGTTTGTAATTGCTGAAGTTGGATGTCTGATGTCACATAGGCGATGTTGTGACATTAGATCTGCAGAACTGATAACATCAGGTTGTGATGTTATTAGGGTTTGCGTATTAGCTGGAATTGTGGAGAGCAAGCTGTCTCATTGAATGCGAATATCTTGGGATAGATATTTGTTGCTGCATAGGAGATCTGGTGCAGATTTGTAGGAGATTTAAAAGGTTGAAGATTTAAAAAGATTTGAGGAGAAAATCTGTTTTAAATATTCAGTTTTAAATAACAAATCTGGGAGATATTGTAGCAAGTTCAAGACCAATTCGAGGAGCTATATAAAGCGCACAAGACCAAAGGAAAGGTACAGAAATACAGAACAGAAAATACAGAGAGAAGATCAAGAGCATAGGCTGAGTGTCTTGAGTATTTTGTACGAGTTGTGTAACCAGAATTCTAGGGTGAATTGCTGAGTAGTTTTCTATCCTCTCTAAAGCTGTTAAGCAGAGAGAGTTGTGTAACTTGATCAAAGCTGTGAAGCAGAATCAAGGGTTCTCAAAGAGGGTGTTCTTTGAGTATTGTTTTAGGGATTGAGTAGTTTTCTTATATCTAAGTGGTTTCTTAGGTAGGAAGTCATTAGTAGAGTATAAGTTTAGGAGATTTTCAATGGGTTGTTGAGTCTGTAAATTTTATCTACAAGTAGTGAATTTCATCCCTGGCTTGGTAGCCCCCAGACATAGGTAGTTAGACCGAACTGGGTGAACAATTCTTTGTGTTATTCTGCAGTTTATTTTGTCCATTGTGCAGAGTGTGTTGTTGTGACATCGCACCTTAACATCACACGTCTGGTACCAGAATTTCACACTTCATTGTGCAAATCATCACCATAATATGGATGTACCTTCATACCTCATCAATCCACTCAAAGATTGTTGAGCATTCACCTCAATCAAGAATTAGGGTTTTGAGCCCTCTCAGAGCACTCAGGTAAAGGATCAATCAAGAATTGACATGATCTTTAACTTGTCAAGCCTCTCAAACATACATGAAGGATCAAAAGGTCTCCCACATCAAGAATTAAGCATAGGAATGCAAAATTTCAAGTTGATCAAGCCTTGATCATCAGTGTCACTAAATTAGGGTTTTGGTCGACCAAGGCCTCTAGAAGGAAATTTCCATCTGGGCATAAGCCAATACTTCAAAACATGATTCAAGAGGCTCAAAGGGACATTATGAGTCCATTAATAAGTTTAAAATAGCCTCAGGGGATGCATTAATGAAAAATCAGGAATTATGGTTTCTTGACCTAATTTACCCCTAAGTTGACTTTTGGAGCTAAGCATAAGCCAAGACCTCAAGAGATGCTTTAAGGGCCTCAAATACATCATATTTATCCATTCACAAGTTTGGATTGATTCAAAGAACTTGATTCACAAGTAATGCAAGGATTAAAATTCATCTAGACCACAAACTAGGGTTTCTGAGAAAAAGTCAACCCCACCTTTGACTTTTGATCAAGACATGATCTCAAACGTTGGGATATGATTCAAGACACTTTAAAACACCTATGGAATTCATCCATTAGGTTCAATTTAACCCAAGGACTTGATTTCATAAAGGATCACAAAGTTTGAAATTCATCTGATGAAAAGTCAATTGTGATAAAAAACCAAGTTTGACTTTTGAGATTTTTTTACAAACATGGCCTCTTTAAACCAAGAACAATGTTAACTTATCGTTTAGATCATCATCAATAAAGAAAAATCAAGAAAAGCGAGGTTACTTGCAAAAGGGATAATCTTAAGAAACTTAAAATTTCACTAAGTTATGGAAAAAAGATGATTTTTACCCAACTTTGCAAGGCCATAACTTATGATCCAAGCAACCATTTTCTTCCATCCAAAGCTCAAATGAAAGCTCTCATTACATACTACAAAAGTGTCCTACTGATCCATAGTCAAAATATGCATGGATTTTGAGCTATAAAGCCATAAAGTTAGGGTTTCATGGGATTTCCACTTTGACACTTAGTGATATTTTGGGACAGAATCTGTTTGTGTTTTAGCAAACTTTGAGGTTATTTTTCTCCATGATCCACAATGATCCAAGACCAAATGCAAACATCAAAGTTGAAGTATGATGTGCAAGCTTTCCAAAGAGTACAAGAACATCATCAAAGTCTATTTGAGCAAAGAGATATGGAGTGATCAACATGCCTTGCTATAAACTGTTTTGCAAAATCAGTTTTGTCATTTCTTGCACCGCACGATTTTTGAGTCAAATTGCAATGATTATAATCATACCATTTCAACATGGATCAGAATGACTCATCACAAACCTGCAAGATAGTTCCAAATAACCAAGAAAGAATCTCATAAGCATGATGAAGTTTTGTCATGGATGCCTTGAATTCAAATGGCATTTATGTGCAATAGTGCACATTCAAAGATTCCACACTCCTCATTCAAGATGCTCACATAAACAACTATAAAAACATCTGAGGAATGTGGAATTGGTCAAAAGTTAGCTATGCCACTTGAGAGAGTTATTGTACGTTGCTTGAGAAGTAATGACACCAATCCAAAACCATTGAACCAAGCTCTTATCCTTCAAGCCAGCACTATTCCTCCAAGACAAACTTATTCACCTAAAAATAGAGCTCAATTCTGATGTTTCAAATCACACCAAAACAACTACAATGCTTATTTTCTCACAAATTCTTCCTTTTGCAAAATTCAAAGTTCCCAAAGAGTGAAAACTTGGAATTCCTAAACAAGTACAATTCCACTCAAACCAAGCATCCAAACACTTCACATAAGCACCATAGAAGTGATCCATAACCTCAAAACACTTCTGTAACATCAGAATCACTAAGTCGCTATCCTTTTGCTCAAATTTTCCTCAAGGCTGCAGATTGAGTCAAGCCAAGTGATCTAGAAGGTTTTAATCCATTCTAATCATTATGTAGAGTCGGTTTTTTGGTGACGCGGCCACCTACCGCATATTTGGTGCTACTTTCTAATTTCTGTATATTCTATGAAGCTTGAATGGAAGAGGAAGATGTCTTAAACTAACCCTGCACGCAAGTGTTTTCTTTAACAAATGCTAAGAGATCGGGGATCGGGGTCTGGTTATACAAAGGGAAGCTATTAACACCCAGAGTATCTATAGTAATCTATATGAACCTTCTTTTGCATGTATTTTCTACTGTTTGAAATGCTTTCTTGTGTCTATCTGCTATTGATTGGGAAAGTTTCTCCTTTGGGAGAGTTAAGAGAATGTTTTTTGTTGTTTTTGGGTTTTCTATTGTTTTTGGGAAGGTACTGGACCTAAGATTTTTTATTTGTGTGCTCGCTGAGATTTCGCAATCTTAAGCCTACGTATTCCCGTAAAGAGATTTGGGAAATCAGAGCAATCATAGTTCCTCCTATTTCTATGGGAGGAAAGTTGTGTCTTGTTTGAAGCCCAAGATTGAAGCCAGCTGAGTATTTATGTCTTGTTCGAAGCCCAAGATTGAAGCTAAAAGGGGTGACTGAGAGAGAATTTGTCATCTCTAAAGGGAGATATCTCACTTATTTATCACAAATGTTGAGTAATTGGTTATAAGGGAAATTACTTTAACTGGGATACATGGAATCCATCAATGCCATAATTTCCTTTATAAGAGAAGTGTCATGAAGGAAGAAGCTTTAACTCAGTGTAGAGCAATGCCACTTTTTCCTTATGAGTCTTTCATGCTAAGAGAGGGACGTTGACATGGATGTGAGGAATCCATAGGCTTGCCACTTACAGTAGTTAGATGAAAGACAAGTTTTAACCATGATAAAGGAGGGACTCCAGCTTGGATTTTGAATCAACAAGTGTGCCACTTACAGTAATTTATCTGGGAAAAAGGTTTTGATTGTTTATTTTGACATGTGATATATAGAAGGGATATCCTCCTATAGAGATGACTCATGGTCTCATTTGCGGGGATGATGGATTTTGTGCCTTGATTAAAGACCAAGGTTGAAGCTGAAAGAAAATGACTCCCCTGGGGAGTGTTATATCTATCTTTGTACAAAGCCCAAGATTGAGGCTGTCTAGGGGAAATTCTTATATGAAGCCTAAGAGGAGGCTGACTCTTGCTGAGGATCATTGAAATCCAGGAGAAGATCTAAACTGTAATGGTGAATCTAAAGGGAACTAACTCTTGCTGGGGAATCAGGGAAGAGTTGAAGTACTAGATGCCATGAGGCTCTGATTCTGTTAGGGATTTATTGATGGTAAATTGACCCTGGCTGGGATTTTTCAAGGTGAAAGTTAATCCTTATTAGGGGGTCAGAGGAGTTTAGAGGTGAGTTTGAAAGAAAACTATAAGGGTGAGACTTTCCAAGTCTATTTGATTGAAGCCCAAGAGGAGGCTGAAACTACCCAAGTCTCTTAAGAAGAGGTAAACTCTAGAGAGAGAGAGAGAGATCTTTGTATGATGCCCAAGAGGAGGTTGAGGGTATTAGAGATGTAGATCAACCCTTGAATGATGGGAGGTTCTGGAATTTTGACTCTCTTGGGGATTGAACTAGTAGGGATGAGTAAATTATATCCTATGCTTTTAGAAAGCATTTGGGTCCTTGTACTAAGCCCAAAAGGAGGCTATGGAACTTTTAAGAAGCCTGGTGGTCCATGTACTAAGCCAAAGAGGAGGCTGGGGATACTTCTAGGAATCTTGTGGGTCCAAGCCTAAGAAAAGTTCAAGAAAGGTTTCACCGAGATAATCCTTTCTTTGCTGAACAAACCTAAGGTTTAAAGAAATTCAAAAGAGGTTTCATCGGGAATTAATCCTCTCTGGGGAAATTAATTCCTTGTATATGTTTCTAAGTTTTGACAGTCTTGAGAAAAGTTTCACTGGGAATAATGCCTTTCTCTGTTTCATATTGAATAAAGCCCAAGAGGAGGCAGACTGTATTGAGGAAAGTTTCCTATGAGGGAACTAGTTTTGACTATGTTAGAAGTAACCTCTGGTTTGACCTAAGTGTAGACCTAACTACTGGGGAAACTCTAGACATATATGCACAAGTATATACCGATAAATGAATTAACAGCTATATAAACAAGTATGCATTGAATTTAAAAGATGTTGGGTCTTACACTCTGAAAAGAGGCCCAAGTGTATTGTGATTTATTGTATTGATTACAACTGTATGATCAGGGTTTTAAGAAATTGAAGAAAGTTTTGAGTAAACTTTGAATTTGAATTTGAATTAGAAGAAAGTTGTTTAAAAGATAAGAATGTTTAGGGCTTATAACTCAAAG
Source organism: Lathyrus tuberosus (assembly GCA_022829125.1). NCBI lineage: Eukaryota > Viridiplantae > Streptophyta > Magnoliopsida > Fabales > Fabaceae > Lathyrus > Lathyrus tuberosus. The sequence goes on from JALAZF010000259.1 coordinate 373,593, forward strand.
AGAGGCCCAAGTGGTCTAAGAGCAGTTTCAGCGGGAATAATGCTCCTCTTAGTACCAGTTAAAACAGACAGATGATTTTGAAAACAGAGGTATAGGGCTTACAACTCAAGGAGAGGCCCATGGAGGTTGTTATTTGTTTAAAAAAAAGTTTTGTACAAAAGATTGGGGCTTACACTCAAGGAGAGGCCCAGATGACTTGTTTTGAAAACAGGGATCACATTGCGATACCGAAAGACGTTGTGGGACTTATACTATAGCCAGAGGCCCAAGATTTATTTATGTACAAAGAGGTTTAGGTCTTACACTCTATTTAGACGCCCAAAATGCTTATTGAAAAGAAAGAAAAGTGGGGCTTATACTCAAGGAGAGGCCAAGATGAAAACAGTGGACGCACCGTTATTTTGAAAATCACACCGGGACTTATACTATGACAGAGCCCCAGGAATTATTTATTTACAAAAGAGGTTGGTTCTTACACTCTATTAGAGGCCCAAAAGTGTTTCAAATGAAGTTTGAAAATATAAAATCAAGGGAAAACCCTAATTTTAATTAAAAATACATTTTTTTAAAGAAAAATTAAATAAATAATGATATAAAATATTAAATATATTCTAAAACATGTTGTGAACTTTGAAAAATGTTTGAAAAGAGATGTTTTAATCCACAAGATGATTTGAACTCAATTGATTTTATAAAATCTAGAAAAAGATTTTATTTAAAATGTTTAAAACAAATAAAAAGGAATTTCTTTGAAAAATTCAAAAATATATCAAATATAAAATATTTTTTTGATTTTTTTGTGGAATTAAATATTAAAATGTATAAATGATTTATGTTTAAAAAATCATTTGAAAAAGATTAAAAATGAGAGATGTGAATTTTTGAAATTAATTGAAAAATATCAAAATATTTAAAAATTCAAACTTTTTTTATAAAGGCGCTAAGAACACTTGTTCTTGCTCACGCCACTCTGTTTTTCCAGATTTGCAAAACCCCTTCAATCTCACCCAAAACGTAATGAAATCAAACGAAATAAGTATCAAACCTGCCCTATTTTGAACAAGGAACATGATGGTACCATTTAATTTCATTTATTTTAAGTGTTGAGTGAGATATTTCGTATGAACACAGAAACCCTAGTTTTTACAAAAACCATAGTGAAATCTTATACACGAAAGATAACATGCAATTGATTGAGGGTTATCACTCTATGAACTACCAAAAACATGTTAATAACTTGAAAATAAATTTATGATACATGGAGTATAGAGTTTGAGAGCTTCAGGCATACTTGTGCAAGAGGAATTCGAATTTTGATGTAGAGGTGTTACAGATGTTGTGTGATGATCTGAACAGCTTCAATGGACCTTTTGTAGTGTGTTGAGAAGCTTGAAATGGATTAAAAACACCTAGATCTTGTTATGGCACCCCAGCTGCAATTTGGTCCAAGTTGGATTTTGAGGTTGTTGATCCTGGTGCTACAGATGATGGAAAAGTGTTTGGATAGCTTCTATATGATATATGGGTGGTGTTAGGATCATTGGTTGTGGTGGAATGGCTCTCTATTGAAAAATTCGCATTCATTACTTGCTAAAGAAGCATTTTCTGGTTTTGAAGGATGAATTGGAGGAAAACATGAGTAGAGATGTTTTGGTGTGCGTTAATCAATCACAAATGACCTCTATTTATAGTAGAGGAAGTTTATTTTGCAAGGAACAGTGAATGGAGGTTGATCACTATGTGTAGCTATGTAGCTATTGACTTGGATGTTTCAAAGTGCCAAGTCTCCTCTAGCTTGACTCAATTCAATTTCTGCAGGTTTGAACATTCAAAGCATTGGACTGAATCTTGTCTGGTTTTGATTGATATGGCTTGGTTCATGACACCTCAATGCATTGCATTAATGTAACCTTGCCAAAATTGAATTTCAAAGTTCATGTCATGATGAATTTGCACATGCTTAAGTGGAATTCTTGCCTCTTTGATGAGGTAGCAAGTGAGTCATCAAGAGTTTTGTGTTTTTGGAAGATGACAAAGTTGGCAAAGTGACAAAATTTGAAGGAGGAAATCGTGTGGCACAAGTCATGCATCCATGCTGTCTTGAAAAACCAGAATTTTATGTCATGTTACAAGGCTTGTAACTTCTTACTCAAGTTGAATTAGAAGGAGTTCTTGTACTTTTTGGAAAGCCCATATATCATACTTCAACTTTGATGTTTAACTTTGGTCTTGATTCATCTCTGATCATGATGGAAAATGCCTCCAAAGTTGGACAAAACATGAGACAGATTCTACCTTAAATTTTTCCAAATGTTTAGAAAATGTCAATTTCTTAATTTTTGTGATTTTGATCAATTCATAACTCAAACTCCATGAAGATTTGGAATATGGTGTAGTTGAAAATCTTGTAGTATGAAATGAGAGCTTTCATTTGAGCTTTGGATGGAAGAAACACTACAAGAAAATATATGTTTTGCAACACATAAATTGCGACGGTTCTACTAAAACCGTCGTCCTTCGTATATTGCGACAGTTGTCACGATGGTTTTGTTCGATCGCCTCTTTATTTTTAAAATATATAACGAGAACTTGCGGCGGTTTGAAGACCAACTGCCGTAAAAACTTATTTGCGATAGTTAAAAAACTGTCACAGATTTTATTTTGGGTTACGACAGTTATAAGAACCGCCTTAATCAATTATATAATAAAGGTTTTAAAAATTATCTTATATTCTTTAATATTCCAACGATAAAATAGATATTATTAAATATTTTAACTTGGGTTCGATTCTCATTTCCATTATTTTTGAGAAATAAAAAAATAAAATTACAAAATTTTGAAACTTCTCAAATTCGAACTTGGGACCTTTTCCTAAACTACATAACCCTTTCCAATGGGCTAATTAACAATACAATCTTATGTTGCAGCGTATATTATATATACAAATATTACATTATAATTTTTGCAGCAAAGTCTACTTTTCCCCTTCCTTCTTTTTTTAACCTATTATTTTCATTCCTACTGTCAAATGTAACCTAAATTTTTTCATCTCCCACCTAAAATTTTGATTCCCTCGTATCATTCACCTCTCACCCTCAAAATCAATTTCATTTGAGAACTCAGTTTCAACTTCTGTTAGAATTTCATTTTAAAACCCTTAACATTGGAAACCCTTGTTCCCTCGCGTGTTCATTCACTCTAAACGCTTGTTCAGCTCATGCGATCCTCCGCCGGTACGACCTCTCTGTCATTTGTCTTCCCATATGGTGTGTTTGGAGTGTTGAAAACCCTCTTCATTCTCTCTCTGCCGTAAGAAAAGGTGATTCCGACTGCCAATAAATCACCTCTGAAATCATATCGAACAAGTAATCTTGTGTCTTTTGTCTTGATGTGCAGGTTGTTCACTTTAGGTTTTTAGAGAAACTCGGAGAATTAGTTCTGTCATGAGCGGTGAGTTTCTTCCAAATAAACCATTATTTAGGTTTTAAAATCATTTTATGTGAATTTTATTGTATCTCGTGTGACCAACTTCTATCGGTTGGTGAGATGGGAATCCAAGTCTACACAAATGACAAAGTGAAAACTAGTGTTCGTTAAGGTCAATCTATTGAAAACGGGAACAAGTACACACTCTGATGGTGAATATTTTTATCTTGTCATCTGTGAAGATTTTTCCATCCACGGTGGTTGATTTTCGAAAATATCTTCTTGTCCCACTTGCATCACTGAATACATTGATAGAGACGAAACTGCAACCATAATCTTCATCGTTTGCAATAAACAGGGTATTAATTTTGTTTGTGATGTGTCGCATCTGCAAAAATCTACCGCCGAAAAAGAACAGAAGAGTCACCACCGAACGTTATTTATCCCGATGCAGAAAAAGGAAACGATCGAAGAAAACCTCAACAAAGGGAAATACATGGTCATCGCAACCATAGCCTGGGTTTGGGAGTCGGTTACGCGAGAGGAAGGTATTAGTACCCCATCGCGTCCATTGTACTCGTTGGGATCCACGCTTGTTGTTATCGATCAAAGGGTGTAGGTTATCTGAAGCTCAACTGCTAACTGGAAGGGAAAGGAACGAGGAAGCGGGGGAAGAAAATAAAAAGTGACTCTATAGGACATCGTCGTCCTAGGCCTACGTATTCCCTCGGGAGTGGGAAAGTCAGAGTCAACGTAGTTCGAAGGACTACGGGTTTATAGGGGAAGTTTGCTCGCCAAGACAATGCCGTCTCGTGCCTACGTATACTCAATCGGAATGGAAAGAGGAAGTCAGAGCAGTCATAGTTCGACCTAACAGGGTCTTGTTTTTTAGTGGAATACGCCAACGTTCACGTTCCAGCAGTTTAGGTGTTGCCGCTCGTTGTATGGAGTCTTACGCGTTTACCTGTTTGCGGTAGAACGGAAATGACACATCCTTTACGAATGGAGTGAGGGAGATGAGAAGAAAATCCCGAAGAAAGACGATTGTTTGTTTTTATTTTTTAGAAGAAAGTGTTTTGATTTATTGTTTGAAACTCGCATTGCACTAAAGTCTATGACATATGATCGAATGCGTCGCAAATCGACCCAAGACGTGACGCATGCTAAAAACTCTAGGAACGTGAAGAGAAGCCCTCCACCCTCCATTTCCCATGTACTTAAGGCTCATGGCATACAATACTCATTGTATTTATTACATGTTTTTGATTTTATTTTGAGATGAGAGGAGAAAGGACTCAAAGTTGAAAGAAAATACTAAGGGGGACTAGGTCCTAATGTTATCATGCAATGGTGGCCCTATGGTTAAGGTTAAGAGGGGACTAACCTATTTGTTATCATTCAAAGGATTGCTCACCTAATGTCTATCCTACTTTGGTCTTAATAAAAAATTAAAACCAAACTAGGAGCCCTAAGGGATAATGTTATTGCACAAGTAAACATTAAGTGGAATCAATACAAAATTCAAAGAAGAAAGATAGATGAGATGAAAAGGAAGTTGCATAAGAATGTAAACGTCAAACTAAAGAGACTTAACTCACACACAAGCTCAACCGATTGATGGTTGAAATGTTTATGCAAACAAGCTCAACTAATGAATAGTTGAAAGTTTATGCAAACTATGTCCTAAAACTAATGCAAATGCCCTACAATGGCTCTAGATGCAATGGCAAACCACAAACAAAGTGAGATAGGTCTTAAGAGGGTAAGATACTATATAGGTCAGTAGCTAACCCAAGTTTAATCCTATCTAAGTTAGTATCCTAAGGAAGATCAAACAATTCCAAGTTGTGTCCAAAGTTAACTCACAAACACAAGTCATTCACAAACTATGCACAATTGGTGTCTAAAGGTCACATGAATTGAATTAAGGCACACATATGAGATGAGGTCAGTAGTGTACACCATGAGGAATGAATTTTAAGATGTGAAGAAGTGATCATGACATTCATACCAAACCACATTCAAAAGTTTAGGAAATCTAGCACAAAGATGTTTCACTTAGGATGAATCAATCACTTAAGGTTGTGTGATGCACAAAAAGTATGAGATGGACATGTAAATGACATGGATCAGAACTTAAAACACGTGTTCAAGGCATGAGAATGACCTCAAGTTGTCATGTAAATAGCATGTTAAAGCATCTCCAAGAGTTACACAAGTCTACACACAAGTAGTTCACTTAAGATGTAACAAACATGTTTGATCACACAAGGCATAAGCAATCATGAAAGCATGCATGTGGAATGATACAAGTCAGAAGTTTATGCACATTTAGATGTTTAATAATGACCTCAAGTCATCATGAAAGTTCTATGTCAATGCACTTGTAAAAGTCAAATAAGTAAGGTACAAAACAAGCTTCAAACATTTCCTAAGGATTTGTAACTTGTAAGTCAAGTAAGGATGGAACACATAAAGCATATACACATGTATGAGTACCCAAGTCAGTAGGTAAGGACCTCTAATATTTCAAGTTTAAGTGTTAAAAGAATGATCACAAAGTATGTACATAAGACCTAAAGAGAATAACCAAAGTTAGTGCACATTTGAAGTCATGTTCAAGCAAGTTTCAAACCATTTTCAAACATCCAATGATGACCAATAAAATGAAATTACAAGGCTTTAACTCATGTCTTAACCATTTAAACCAATGAACCAAAGACCATTAAAGAATTGCATAGATGCAACCTCAAAATCCAAGCAATTAGGCAAATATTAGACAAGCATCGGGTATGCAATAATGGCTTAAGAGTGAGCCTATGAATCATGGTCCAAAAATCTATGTCAAAGCATCATAACAAGGCACAAAAGGTCCTATGGATTATTCCTAATCATACCAAAGATTTCACTTTAAGGCAAGGTTCACAAAGGTCTCAAAATTAACCCCACTTCTAAGCTTCACCAAGCACCTAGGCCACCAAACAATATTCTATGAAAAATAGTTATATGCTTTAGAAATTTATGGGATTTTAACTAAAGGAAGATGAGGTCAGTATCTAATTGTAACCTAAAATAATGCATAAGATTATGCTCCCAAGTATTCAAACAAATTCAATCATTACACAAGGCAAAAAGGCATTGATCCAACATTTAGTCTTCAAAGAAATGGCTCAAAAGTGCATCACAAGTCAAGGCACAAGTACAAAATGAACATCAAAGCATTCCATATTCATATGATGGATGGTGTGCAAAAGATTAAGTTAAGACTATGTGAAGAAGACCATTTTTTAACTTTAAAACCAAAACTATGCCTATTGAAGCCTATCTTGATCAAAAAATCAAATTAATTACCAAAAATCCTCAAAACTAAAAGTAAAAATATAAAAATTAATTAAAACCCTAAACTATCTACATTAATTTTCTTGGAATTTTAGTGGTCAAGGAACTATTTTTCATATTTTATTTTTGAACGTGTAACAAAAATGAAATTAAAAACACAAGAAATGGGGAGGGGGTGTCACGCAAGCAATTATTCAGTATGAAAACCGTGTGGGCTCAGAGCTGGGTGCAAATAGTACTTAGGTTCAGCCCAATGCTTCTAAAAAATTCCCATCGGATTATTGCGTTATCATTCGGCAAAAAGGAGAATATAATGGCAACGCAAATGAGCACATGGGGAAATGACGTGGCCATTTCATTAATGCGTTGGAACGCGTTCATTGGCCTATTTGAAATGAACCTACACGCGGGGAAAAGAATCCAAGCTGGCCTAATAACTAATGATCTGGACCGCTTACAATCCCACACGCCATCATTGACCAAAGCTAGGGTTTGGACCTCAGGTGGCCGGAGAAGACCTCCAGTCGTCTTCTCCGGTGGGATCTCCACCGTGAGTCAACGAAAAAACCTAGAATCGCACGAACCGACCACCACTTCACTCGTTTTTTCGCCATGTACACGAATCCTACCTTACTTTTCTCTTTCGATGCCAATAAATTGCTAACCGATTCAAAATAGCTTAAGCACACAAATCATAAACATTCACATTTTGCCCTAATTTGATCTAATTCAGTGCCTCAGGTGGGAGGGCTCAATATGGACCTACATTACATGAACCTAAGCCACTTACAATCTCTAATTATGATGCAAAGAGTTCAAGGTTGTTACCTCGCCAGAGTTGTGATCTGAACTTCAAGAAACACCAGAAAACTTCCTGCACTTCTTCTAATCAACCTGATAAAGCAAAATAAACACTACAAAAGAACGGGTAAATTGTGGCGGTTATAAAAGTGTAATTATGGCGGTTACAACCGCCACAATTTACGAAAATGGCGTTTTTTGAAAACGCCGTAAATTTGAATGCGCAAAGAAAATATTGACGGTTTCATATTAACCGCCACACAAAACGCCGTAATAAACTTAAGTATAAAATGGCGGTTCTTTGTTTGTAATTAATAGCGGTTTAAACCGACACAAATAACACTAATTTAATAAAAAGTAAGCGACAATCAAGGCAGTTATAACCGCCATAATTTTCCCCTTTTTAATTAAAAAAATAAATTATCCATGAATAGCCCAACATGATGCGCTCATATTAAGAAATCCTTGATTTATGGGTTTGTCTTGACAATTATGATTTAAAATCTATATAAACGTGACAAGAAAATATTAAGCATAAATAATACTAAAATAAAATAATCAAAATGGGTAACAAATGTTTAGTGACCAAATAGAAATAATAATAATTAAACATTAGTTCCCACAAAATTATTGAAATTAATTTAACCCTAAAACCCCAACCAAAAACAAAAATCCATTTATAGTCCTATCAATTTCATGCAAGAGATAGCTGGACCCGGTGTCTCAATAATCAAGAAAACATGACACTAATTTTTCCTTCACACGCTGCAAAGAGAGAGAGATAGAGAGCAAATTAATATATAAGAATACTTTTAGGAATTTAGAATTGAATATTCTTTATACACACTAAAATGAATTAATAACTTCAAATATAAATAAATATTCATCTATCTATATAACATACTTTCTCTTATACTATATTGGTTGACCATAGACCTCTCCATATCAGTTTCTCCTCATTTCTACCAAGAACTATTGCACATTACACAAAAGAGAGAATCACATACCATCTCAAGTCCAATTAATTCTACAGCGAGAACAATGAATCAAGTCAGTTTCTCCTCATTTCTACCAAGAACTATTGCACATTACACAAAAGAGAGAAACACATACCATCTCAAGTCCAATTAATTCTACAGCGAGAACAATGAATCAAGTCAAAAGCTTGACTTTAATATAATAATCGTCTAGTTGCAAAAGCTGCAACCATGGCCAACACCCCTCGCTCAAGAGAAAACTGAAGTACATATCAAAACTAGCTATACCACAACCAACATCAAGAGAAACTCGTATATGCCAACCAAATGTAATTTCAGGAATCATCTGCAAATGCAAATATTCAACATCAACCTACTACATGATAAACTGATATTGTCCCCCCAAAAAGTGAAACCAAAATAATAAAATAACAAGATCTAGATTTAATTTATATATACTGATAGTTTAAAAACATTTTACACAAACGTCCAAGCTTATTTCACTGTCTTGCAAGTATGAACTGTAAAGTGGAGAAATACTATTATCATGTAGTGAAAACATTGAAAGGTAAATAATTGTCTACTGCAAATGTATTATTAAACTTAATTAAGTAACCTTAAAAATATGATTCAAGTATTCATTTGCCCCTGTATAAATTTTGTATCACCTCTTGGAAATTTAAACTTATTTTTGTCTCTGGAAATCCAGTTATGGCCACCTTTATCTTTAACAAGACGAGTATGAGGAACATTACGGAACCATGCCTACACCCAAAAAAAAAACAAAAAGCTAATTCAATGTTTTGAACACGGACTTAATCAAAATGTTCCTAATTAAAATAACTAAGATGAAATTCTGACCTCATATCGGCTTTTGAACCGCTTCCACATTATCCAAACAAGGTATATACTCAGTCATATCACAGGAACACAAACCAAACTTCTTAAATGCGAAATTTTGAACACTCTCAGAACCCTCTTTCTCCAAATAAATATACTCAGTCATTTTGTACACCTGGTTCATTTAGTTCCCATCCTAAACTTCCAATGCTGCAATTAGTATCAAACAAATCATTACTATAATCATTACATCAAAAATACTTTCACATCTAAAAGAAGAAAAAAATTTATCAATACATCAGGTATCTTAAATTAAATATTAATAAAACCTGGAAAATATAAGGTGAAAAATAATAATCATGTTCATGTACAATGCCAATGCATGATATACATTACTGTGGCTCCTGTTGGGCAAATCCTTTTGTTTGAATTTTTACAGTTCCACAAGGCAGAGCCATCAGGAACACCGCCGCAAATTGAAACTGTTGACATGTTGAAACCTCAACCAGTTACCACCTTTATCAGCGGCACGGTAATTAGATGAAGCAATCAAAGTAACATCAATAATTATGGAAATTTCTTTGTTACTACATTTTCCACTAAATGTTCCACAACGCAATACCCTTGCGAATTGAAACTATGTCGACATGCTGAAACCTCAACTGGTTACCGCCTTTACCGGCGAGATGCTAATTATATGAAACAATCAAAGTACCATTAATAATTATGGAAATAGCTTTGTTACTACATTTTCCAATAAATGATACAGTTCTGAGTAAGAATTTCCCTTGTGGAACATATATTGTTGTGGGATATGACGACAAAAAGGCCTTAGTCCATGCAGTTAGGAATGCCTTAGTTCATTATAATAGTTATACATAAGGTACCTTGAACCTCCCATCAAGAAAATTAATTTAGCATCTAACAACCTCCTCCCTATGACATGTCTTCTTCCCTAACATTTCTTCCCCTGTACAACCTCCCACTTAAAGTATGCTGAAATGACCAACAAGTGGACTATATTGGCCAAACCGGAGGCTCTCTCACATCAAAATGATAACCACCGAAGCTTCCACGACCCTCTGAAATGTTTAAATAGAAAAACAGAGAGATGATAAAAAGTAACTAGTAGTAATATGAATTCAAAAATAAATTTAACCTAACAATTAAATCAAAGGATATTAAAGAGTAAATTATAAGTTGCATCTAGTTTCAGAAATACATGATTATAGCAAATTAACGATGATGCAACGACAAAACCTAGAAACAAAATCAAAGACATAACATACCAAAGATGGCACAAATCAAATCAATATTATGGATTTGAGAAAGAGACAACATAGATCTAATATGAACGAGGAAATTGGAGAGGAACCTCATAGATCTGAGAAAGCGGTTCTTCAGAGATTGATGAGGAGAACTAGACTTGTGGGGTAGCAGAAAAGAGGAGAAATAAGAAACAACAAAAATTGGAGTACACCGGAGAGGGTGAGGGTCGCAGACGATAAGAGGAGGATTTACAGGGCGACGGTGGTTTGAGAAATTTCTAAGGCGGCGGAGGGGTTCTAGTTACAATTCGTTCAACTATGGTAGGGTTACAAGAGAGAGACAAAGAAATGCAAATAGTGATCAGAATTGGCTACAGTAACAAATGGACTCAATTACCTATAGTTCTTTATCTCAATAGTCAATTTCAGATCAGAGAGTTTAGAATAAAAGCTATGCTCTTAGGCTAAAAGATCTCTGATCGTTAAATTGAAATCGAACAATCCAAATCAATTTCAGTCATACGGTAGGAAATCTTAATAATGCAAAAGAAATGAAAAATTAAAATTTTTTTTCTAATATATATATAAATAAGTGAATATTGTAAAACATGTACTTTTAATTTAAATTTAAATTATTTTATTTATATAAAAAATTGATTCTTATCTCTACAGTCATGTTTATTATTATTATTATTATTATTATTATTATTATTATTATTATTTTAAATAATTGAATTCAGCACATTGTAAGTAACCAGAACAATTTTACGATAATAATTGAAATATATGATATGAACGGAATAGCTATATCACATTGAGATGCTAATATATAATCTTCATTTATGTCTATAAAAAACACAATTAATAACACATATCAAATGTGCCTCAGCGGTTAGGTCTTAAACTTTGTAACATAAATTCTATCCAACTTGAAGCATTTTTTGTAATTTAACAGTATTAAAATTATAAGAATTTGATACATTGAATTGAAACCACCTTTAAATTGTTTTAAATAAATTATAAATAATATCTATAAATAATAATTAAATGATTAAAGAGTTACTAACTAATAATTTATTAAAATATTTATAAATAATATATTTTTTATTTTAGCTTTTTAATATTATTATAATTTTAATAAAAATGACTTTATTATTATTATAATAAAAAAGCAATAAGTCTATAAAATTAGAAAAAAATTTGTAATGTGATAAGTGAAGCGTCATTGTAAATTTAACTAGTATAAGAAAAAAGTGGCGGTTGAAACCGCCATAAATAAAACTATATTACGTCGTTTTAATGAACCGACTTAATTTTCAATACATTACGACGGTTTATGTAACCGACCTAATAAAACCGCCACAATTTACGCGATTTTTTGTAGTGAAATGCCTGGGAAGCTTTGGATCTTGCTGAAACTGAGGTTTGATGAAGCTGATAAAGAATCCCCAACTGCTTCAATAACTACTCCAGGTGGTCACTAATGCATACAGAAGGAAGAACTTGTTGCAGTGATGAATATTGTGAAGAAATTTTGCTAACAACTCCAAGAATGATATAGATTCGAAGGAAGCAAAGGGAGAGAGAAAAATGGATTTTTTTGGTGATTTTTGGAATTGTGTTGTAACTGAATTCGTTTTAGAGTGGTTAAAAGATTATATACTAAGCGTTAATGTGTGGTTAAAGTTTAATCATGAGTTAACTAGTTGGTTAGAGCTTGGTTTAGAAAAATGAAAATGAGAGGGGGAAATGAATGGCACGGGTTTGAGAAGTTTTTATGTATGTGTATGGTTGTTGTTATTATGGCTAATTAATGATCATGGTGATGATGATGGACAATAGCTGGAAGGATCAGAATGACACTATCTTGTATGCTAAGTTTTAATTTCTCTCTCGTTTGACATATGAAGCATGTGTGGTACATGTGCATGGGATGTAAAGTTTTTGTATGGCTTAAAGGAGTAAAAAGGAGTGACATGGAATTTGTCATGCGCATGGCAAGCTGTGGCTAGCATAACATAGGTTCATTCTGACATGGGTACAAATTATGACATAGTTGGAACAATGGCATAAGGGTGGTTTTAGGGTATTATAACTTGGTGATTATGGAGCCAAATGGTGTGATCTTGGTGTCATTGGAAAGAGGAGGTTAGATACAACAAAATTGGTGTTTGAATCAAGTTGAAATGAGGTCTCTTACATGGAGGAAAATGAGGTAGAAAGTGGTAATGCCATGGCTGCCATGCATGAGCTTGCATGAGCTTGACATGAGTTTCTTTCAAAAGTGAGTTTTTTGGGTTTTGGGAAGGCTATAACTTCTTCAATTGTGATCCAAATGCCATGGTTCTTGTAACCATTTTGAAGGAAATGTTCCATACTACATTTTTCATGTTGAAGGCAATTGAATTTGAAGCTTCAATCATGGTGAAAAATGAGCTAGAACATTGACCCAAAATTCTAGTTCTTGACACTTAGAAAAATTGCTAAGTGTTGGAATGAAAAGTTTGAGAATGCCCAACTTTGATTGATCACAACTTCTTCAATAATGATCCAATGGCGATGAATCACATATGGTTGGAAAGCTTGAGGAACACTCTACAACTTTCAGTTGAGAAAAAATTTCAACTGAAGCTTGTATCCTTCTCAAATCTGGGCTTGAAGATGGATGAATCTTAAGAAAACTTTCCCAAAATGGAAAGTTCTCAAGAAACCCTAATTTCCCAAAATTGTAATATTCACAGCTCTTGATTTTTCTTGATTCTTTGGACATTTCTTGATAAAATTCCACCCATAGGCCGTGTTTGACATGAGGATCATGACTTTGACCTTAAAAAGTCAGGAGTTGACTTTTTCCTTGACCAATTAACGTTTCCCCCAATTCTCCTGATTTTCAATCAATCCTCCAATTGAAACCCCTATGAATGCAATTGATGGCTCATATTCCAATATTAGACATTTGGGAACATGTGGAATACCATGGAATCAAGTCTTGCCCCTAAAATCAGGAATAAACTGAGTTTAGGCAAAACCCTAATTTGGCCCCCAAAAGTCAGCAGAAATTAACTGATCCTCAAAACCCAAATTCCTCTGACCATGATGTAGATTGCCTTAAACCAAGATGATTCATGTGATAATATGTTGTTAAAGAGCCACAGTCCTTGCTCATGAGGGTGTCCCAAGCTCAGATGGTCAAAACCCTAGTTGAGGGTCAATAGTTAGAAGAGTGTGATCCTCTTCAATTCACTTGCCAACTTCAATCTCTTGATGACATGGTGGACCATATGATGTGCCTTGAGATATGAGAAGCCTTTGTGGTTTGATCATTTGAACACATCCTATTCTCTTTACTTTGCCCAGTCAATGATAGTGGTACCTTTGATGCCATGCCTTATGAAAGTCAATGATGCATATGCAAAGTTTATGACCTAGATGTACATGAAATGTGAAAGCATAAGCCACTTATATATGGGTATAAATAAGAGGGAAAATTTTGAGGTGTTACAGCTGCCCCTATTCAATCAACTATGGACATGAAGGGATGGGAGCAGCGCTTTCAGACATTTGAGGTAAATAGGGAATGAATACCAACAGAAACCAAAAATTTGCACTCTGGGGTATAAAATAGGGTAGAGGATCTGATGAGCGTGGAAGACTCTACTGGGGATAACAAGGGATATGTGAGATTAGAAAATGTGCTATGGAGAAGACACGACACAGACCGGTGTCTAAAATCACGAGGTAGGATGAGCATTGGAAGATGATGCTCACTGGTATCAAAAGGAAAATGATACAGACACTAACACGTGTACTGGATCAACGACACTTACCGGCATCGACAGATGATGCTTTCCGGCATCGAAAGATGTGACTGAGTGTATTAAAAATATGACACTTTCTGGCATCGAAAGATGAATCGAGATGACGACACTTACCGGCATCGAAAGATGAATTGAGATGACGACACTTATCGGCATCGAAAGATGAATTAAAATGACGACACTTACGGGCATCGAAAGATGAATTGAGATGATGACACTTACCGGCATCAAAAGATGAATTGAGATGACGCACTTACCAGCATCGAAATATGATACAATCCGATATCAAATAAAAATGACATGACTGTAGCGAGCGATTTTTGTCGGTGACGCGACCACCTTATTGCTGGGGTTTTTCTCCTCAATGGAGAAGGGGGTGCTACTTTCTGATTTCTTATTTATCCCGTGAAGCTGGAAGGGAAAGGGAAGCTATCTAAAACTAACCTTGCACGCGAAATATTTAACTGAACAAAACGCGTAAAAGAGATTGGGGGGGTCCGGGATCAGGTTATACAATGGGTAGTTGTCAATTACCCATCCTATATGTGGTTATCCACAGGATGTTAGCATTAGGTATCGCTTTGTAATTGATAGTGTTTATCTGCTGATGGGTTGGGAAAGTTTCTTGGGAAGGATGAGGGAGTTTTTTGATGTTTTTAGTGGAAAATGATGATGATGGCTAAGGTATGAAACCTGAGTTTTTGATTAGGTGTGCTCGCTAAGATTTCACAATCTTATGCCTACGTATTCGTGTTTAGACGAAATAGGGAAATCAGAGAAATCGTAGTTCCCTCCTATTCAAACGGGGGAAAAAGATGTTTTGGTATCTTGTTCAAAGCCCAAGATATGAAGCTAAAGGTGATTTATATCTTGTTCAAAGCCCAAGATGTGAAGCTAAAGGGTTTTGGCTGAGGGAGAATTTGTCATCTCTAAAGAGGAACTGTTGATGTTTGTGTGCCTTGATCAAAGCACAAGTTTGATGCTAAAAGGTTGATTGACTCAGCTAGGGATTTATTTATATAAAGCCTAAGAGGAGGCTGGATAAGACCGACTCAACAAGAGAGTGCATATATCGGTGTCTTGTACAAGGCCCAAGATTGAGGCAAAAAAAAGAGGCTGACTCTTTGGGGATATCATTATACAAAGCCTAAGAGGAGGCTAAACGTGTGAATTTTCTAGGGAAATGTTCTTTCTGTCTTGTACAAAGCCCAAGATTGAGACTAAATGGGATTTTGACTTCGTTGGGGGAGGTTTTTATATGTATCTTGTACAAAGCCCAAGATGGAGGCTGAACTGAGTTTGACTCTTTTTGGGGAGAATCATTCCTCAAAGATTAAAGGAAGGCTGGGAGGAAATGACTTTGCTTGGGAAGATATTTTTCCCGAGCATCAGAGAGGGAGTTTTATGTCTTGTACAAAGCCCAAGATTGAGGCTAAAAGGGTTTGACTCAACAAGAGAGTGTTTTTGTCTGTCTTGTACAAAGCCCAAGACAGAGGCTAAAAGAGTTGACTCAACAAGAGATTCTGAAGGTTGATTGACTCAACAAGAGAGTCTTTTATACTCAATAAAAGAGTGATTTGATGTCTCGTACGAAGCCCGAGATTGAGGCTACAAAGAAATTGACTCAACAAGAGAGCCTTGAAAAGTGATGGACTCAACAAGAGAGTTTGAAAAGGTTAGCTCCGCTGAGGAGAATCCTTGTTCAAAGCCCAAGAGGAGGCTGACTGCGTTGAGGAAAGATCATTATACAAAGCCTAAGAGAAGGCTATCTTTCTACTGAGGATTATTGAGATCCCTAGGTAGGTCCAAGTGGGGAGCTCTCATGAGAGAGACCAGGTTTCTGCTGGAGATTGATCCAGAATGATCGGGATTTCTTCCTATGTTTACAAGGAACTTGAGAATGTCTTTGAGACTCAAGGGGATTAGACTGTCCAAGTCTACCGATGTGGAGGAGTTTTATCTTTTGTATGATGCCCAAGAGGAGGCACAAACATTAAGGGATGAAAATCAACCCTAAAATGACCGGAGGTTTGACAATGGAAAGACTGCTCTAGCAAAGGATGACTAAGTTCTGTCTTATACCTTTAAGAGGTCGTCAGGGTCCTTGTATTAAGCCCAAGAGAAGGCATGAGAACTTCTAAGAAGCTGGAGGGTCCTTGTACAAAGCCCAAGAGAAGGCGGGGATGCTTTTAGGAAGCCTGTGGGTCCCAAACCGAGAGAAGTTCAAGAAATGCAATTCACCGAGAAGAGATCATTTCATGAATGTTCGAGGTTTGAAGAAACTCAAGAGATGCCATTCACCGAGAATAGATCACCTCTGGGGAGTAGAATTTCTTTGACAATTTCTAGGGGTAACAGTCTGAGAAAAGGTTCATCGAGAATACTTCCTTTCTCTTTGTTCCATATTGTTTAACCCCAAGAGGAGAGAAGACTGTATCTAGAAATCCTATGGGGGATCTAGTTTTGTTTGTTATTCAAGAGTGACCAACGTGCCTTTACCTAGTTCTAGACATAGTTGTCGGGGAAAACTCTAAATAACTATACTAGTATATATACAGTTGACATATGACAAGTATATAAGAGGGTATGAAAGAAGACTAACCATGTGCAGCTTTCCACAATACATAAATATATATATGAAAGTAGATAAAAGAAAGCGGATAAACACTTACCCGTTGTAGAGCTTCCATGCTGTTTTGTTAATTGCTCAACAAAGAAATTAAAGAAAGTTTTGATGACAACATATATTTGGATTCAAAATCAAAGGAGAAAGTGTTTTGAACAGAGATTGGTGCTTACAACTCAAGGAGAGACCTAAATTTTAACAGTAATTGAGGCCCAAAAAAGTTTTGGTTTTCAAAAGGGGTTGGGTCTTACACTCTATTAGAGGCCCAAAAAGTGTTTTAAAAAGATTAATGAGGGTGGAATCAACCAAAACCCTAATTTGATTTCAAAATGTATTTTAATTAAATAAAAATTCAATTAAAATGATCAAAATTATCAAACATGTGTGAAAAACAAGTTGTGATCTTGGATTAATGTTTGAAAAACCATGCTTTTATCCACAAAATGATTGGAAACCAATTAAGTTTGGAAAATCAAGAGAGAAAAAATATTTTAAATGTTAAAAAACAAATAAAAATTAATTCTTTGCAAAAATATCAAATATATGAAATAAATAATATTTTTGGGAAATTTTTGTAAAATAAAATATTTTAACATTTTTGAGAATTATTAAAAAAAGAATCAACTCAAAATCATTAAAATTCAGAGAGAAATTAATTTTTGAATCAATTAAATAAAATCACAAAATTAAAATATTTGAAAATTCAAAAAATGGCGCCAAGAACAAGGGAAGAACACACACGACCCCCCTGTTTCAGCAGATTTGCATTTTCTCATCATTCTCACTGAATAATTGATGAAATTACACCATCCACATATTAATCTACTCGTTTTCACCCCACGGTCATGTCTATGGTCTTTAATTTCATTTATTTTAAGCATGGAATAAGAAATCAAGACAAAACCTCAAGAACCCTAAATTCTGCATGAAGGCTGAGAATTTTGATACACGATTCATACAAAGCAATTAATTGAGGGGAAACCCTCCATACATGATTATGAACATATGACAAAATTATTGTGCGAGGAAATATGCATGAATCATGAGATGACCAAGTTTAGGCTTACTTGAAATTTGATTTTTGAGTTGGAGGTGTTACAGATGAGTTGGGATGATCTGAACAGCTTCCCTACACTATATGGAATGTGTTGGAATGCTTGGAGTGATTGGAAATGGACTGGAATAGGTTATGGCACCTCAACTGCAACTTGATTAAAAACTTGAGCAATTGGCTGGTGATTTTGTGAAATTGGTGTTCCAGATGTTGTTTAAGTGTTTGGATCACTTCTATATGATGTTTATGAGGTGTGTGAGTGATTGGTTTGGTTGGAATTGCTCTCAAACTCAAAACCCGGTAGTGACTTGCCTTAGAAGGCTATTTTGGAGTGAAAGAGGTGATTTTGAGGAAAGCATCAGTTTGGGTGCTTTGGTGTACTCAAACTAATCACAATTGAGCTCTATTTATAGTAGAGCAAGTTTATTTTGCAAGGAATAGGGTATGGCAACTGGTACAGGTCTGTGGCCAATGTGATCACTTTGGAATCTCAAGTCTCCTCTAGCCTTTGACTAGAGGTTAGAGCACAGGCCTATGGTTCTTTGGTTTAGAGCTTATCCTTGAATCATTAAGTTGGAATAGGCTCAGTTCATGCCACCTTGGTGCATCCATTGAATGCTTGGAAACAAAATTCAATTCTTGGCACATTTTAGCCTTTTTAGGTTTGGCATGCTACTTGTAGATTCATACACTTGTGAGGCTTGGGGATCAAATCATTCCATCCTTGTTTTATCCTCAGATGTGTCCAAAATGATGACAAGGCTTGGAGTTGCTCAAATTGATCAAATCGAGCCATAATGCACAAATCTGCCTTGTGTGACAGTTTGCATCAAGGCATATTGTAACTGTCATAACTCATAGCTCTAATGGAATTTGATGGAGTTCTTGGACATTTTGGAAAGTTGATATATCCTATTTCAATATGATGTCCAACTTTGGTTTTGATCCAACTTGAATTACAATGAAAAATTCCTCTACTTTTGGGAAAAAATAAGGCAGATTCTGACTTAGTGAAAATTTCACTAAGTGTTGGAAAAATGTCACTTTTGTGTTTTCAGCCATTTTGATCACTCCATAACTTAAAATCCATGAGGAATTGGAATGATATGTAGTTGACACTTTTAAAGTATGCCATGAGATCTACAAATCCATCTTAGGACCATCCAAAATGGTTGCTTGGATCTCAAGTTATGGTCCTTGGAAGTTGGTACCCTAGCCACTTTGTTCCATAACTTAGAAAAATTCTAAGTTTTTATGGTTACCCCTTTTACAAGTTATCCCAATTTCTTTGATTTTTCTTGATGAATGATGATTCCAATCACAGATTAACATCATTTTAGGGTCAACGAACCATAATTGTGAAAAATCTCAAAAAGTCAAAGTTGACTTTTGTGCACAGTTGACTTTTTATCAAATGAATTCCAAACTGTGCGATCCTTGATGAAATCAAGTCCTTGACCTAAATCAAACCTAATGGCTATGTTCCAAAGGTGTTATAGGGTGTATTAAATCATGTCCCAAGGTTTGGGAGCATGTCCTGGTCAAAAGTCAAAGGTACAGTTGACTTTTCCCTCGAAACCCTAATTGTGGTCCTGATGAATTTGAAACTTGTTGATCAAGCTTCTTGGATCAATCCATTGTTACAAATGGATAAATGTGGTTTATTAGAGACCCTCAAATCACATCTTGAGGTATTGGCTCATGCTTTTACCCAAAAGTCAACTTAGGGGTGAATTAGGTCAAGAAACCCTACTTCCTGATTTTTGATAAATGCATCCCCTGAGGCTAAATTGACTTGATGATTGGGTTTATGAGGTCCCTTGGAGTATCTTGAGTTATGCTTTGAAGCATTGGCTCATGCCCAGAGGAAAATTATCATCTGGAGGCCTTGGTCGACCAAAACCCTAATTTGGTGACACTGACGATCTTGAGGCTTGATCCACTTGGAATGTTGCAACCTTGTGCTTGATTCTTGATGTGGGACTCCTCTTGATCCTTTGTGGGTGTTTGAGAGGCTAGACAAGTTGAAGATCATGTCATTCCTTGATTGATCCTTTGTCTAAGTACCCTAAGAGGGTTTGAAACCCTAATCCTTGATTGTAGTGAATGCTCAACAATTCTTGAAGGAGATTGATGAGGCATGAAGGTACCTCCATATTGTGATGATGATTTTCACAATGATGGGAATTCTTAGTGGTCAAAATTTGGGGTATGACAGATGCCCCTATTTAATCTTCTTGGACCCGAAGGTGTGAATGGCGAAGGTATTCGGGCATTCGGGGTGCAAGAGGATTAAATATCGGAATACCCAAAATTTTGACGATGGTTATGAATGGTAGTTTGCTCATCCATCTTCTTTTGCTAAGCAATGATGCTTAGAAACAGGTAGAAACTTCCCCTCGATCCCTGGTTTTCAGCCAAGAAACTGGTCTCAGTTTCTGATATAAACTTCCCCTCGATCTCGGTTTCCTACCAAGGAACTGGTCTAAGTTTCTAAAATAAACTTCCCCTCGATCCTGGTTTCCTACCAAGGAACTGGTCTCAGTTTCTGAAATAAACTTCCCCTCGATCCTGGTTTCCTATCAAGGAACTGGTCTTAGTTTCTTTTGTTAATAAACTTTCTTGACAAGGGACGCTATTTGTAGCGGTTTTCCTCAAACTTCTCGCCAAATTTTCCTGGAGAGATGCCATTTAATGGAAAGAGTTTTGATGTCAGACTTGCTGGGGAACCCATTCGTCTGAGTGGTAGAGGTATTCAAACTTCTCTTATTGGAGAAGCCATTTGTTGACTCAACTGGGGAAAACGTGTCTCTTGAGAGACGGCTTTCTGTTTGGGGATATTACATCATACTTTTCCTCGAGATCTTCTCGGAGAAATGCCATGTGATGCAATCCAATTTTGAGGTGCTGATGACCTTTTCTTCAGCGAATTCTTTTTGGAGAAAAACTGCCGAATATTTGATTAAGACGCTTTCTCTGGGGATTTTCCTTAATCCGGGAAAGTGAAGATATAATCTTCAATGGCGAAGAGTGACGTTGGTCGAAGGTTTTCCTGTCTTCCAGAGGTTCAAGTTATCAAAGTGGTCGAGGACCGTCTTTAATCCAGAGATAAACTGGAGAGAGATTGCTTAGATGTTTCACTTCCTGACGAGGAAAGAACTGACAACTCGATTGAGAGGACTTTTATCACTAGGGGATAAGACCGACTAGAGTGATAGTGATGCAATATGATTATGTATATGAATCAATTATGCATGATGTATGTATGTATATGTTGACAAAACTGACACGACATACAAACTAATAGATGAACACGACTGGATACTCGGCCACTGCAGGGGACGAAGCGGTATCTTCGGTTCAAAATAGCAATTCTGCCTTGCTTAGGAGAGTTAGTCCCTGAGGGGAACAAAGTTGGTCGGGCTTAGGAGATAAGAACTCTACCGATGGTGTCGGATGAAACATGGTCTCTGACACAGTTGATCCTTCATTCAGGCGTACTGGTTTAGAATGAGTACTTTGATTCTGCACTTTGAGGTGCGATTACTTCTGGAGAAGCGATCGATGTTCTTTCGATGTTCAACAGTCAAAAGAAATTGCCATCTTTATTTTAAAAGCAGAAAAATGTTGACAAGTAAATTCATTTTTGTTTTATATCAGGAATCGTTAATCATGTTAAAATGTCGTTCTATAAAGCTAAAACAAATAAGAATTACAAACAAAAAGCACAAGGTCTCAAATTTTATTGATAGGATGGAAATCAGCCAAGCGCGTGATTCCATAGAGTATTTACAAAGTTAGAAAATGGTAATTTAAGGGAAAAGGGCTACCTTAAAACATAAAGACCGCTATCCTTCTACCAACGTTGAATTCTGGACATCCTGAGCTTCTGTCGAAGATGACTCTGACTGGCGTTTTCCTTTTGAATGACATTACTGCTGCGGGGAATTTATCCTGACCAGACGTAGTTACTTGCAATTAATCCCTAACTTTTTCCTGGATTGTATTTAGAGACTTCCAATCCACCGGGATGATTTGTGATTATGTCTCTAACTTTTGCCTGGACCGCCCTTTCGGGTTTTCAATCCACCGAGACGTTTTTTTTAGGCGAAGTATTTCTTGACTACGTCGACATTTGTGGGGTAGGCAAATTCCTCTCCGTCCATGGTTGCGAGTCTCAAGACTTCGCTTGCGAGTCTCATAATTCGGAGTCCATTTGCCCCGGAAATCAGTGAGAAATGATTGTATCTTCTTGAGCACGAGGTCTCCTTTCCTGAAGACACGAGGTCGAAACTTTTTGTCGAACGCCTTCTTCATTCTCTGTTGATACAACTGACCATGGCATAGTGTTGTTATTCGCTTTTCTTCGATTAGATTTAGTTCGTCGTGTCGACTCTGACACCACTCAGCTTCCGTTAGCTTAGCTTCCATCAATACCCAGATTGATGGGATCTCTACCTCTATGGGGAGCACTGCTTCCATTCCATATACTAGAGAGAAATGGGTTGCCCCTGTTGAAGTGCGGACAGACGTGCGATAACCGTGAAGAGCAAAGGGTAGCATTTCATGCCAATCTTTGTAGGTTACAACCATCTTCTGAACAGTCTTCTTGATGTTCTTGTTAGCCGCTTCTACCGCTCATTTCATCTGAGGTCGGTAGGGAGATGAGTTATGGTGTTCAATTTTGAACTCAGTGCACAGCTCCGTCATCATCTTGTTGTTCAAATTAGATCCATAATCAGTAATGATCTGGCTTGGAACACCATAACGGCAGATGAGATTGTTTTTGATAAATCGGACTGAAATTCTGGTACATGTGCAGAATTCAGATGTCCTAGACCATGTTGTTCGACATTTGGTCTGACATGATCACACAGGGCAAGGTATATTGCAATAATCATGGTACTGAAAAGATAAGAGCAAGACACACATAATTGTTAACCCAGTTCAGATCTAACTATCCTACATCTGGGGGCTACCAAGCCAGGGATGAAGTCCACTATTAGCAGTATCAATTCAAAGCTAAACTACCCGTTTACAGCTTTTCACTTAATCACTACCCAGTGACCCTTCTACCTAGATCCTCTCTAGATATGAGAAACCCTTCTCACTCCCAATCATCGCAATGATGTCTAGCAGTTGACAAATCCGCCACTGCATCAACGACTCTTTACCTACACAACAATTCAGCACGGAAGACACCCTTCCAAGACACAACTTAGAGTTACTTCAAAGCTTCCTCCAAAAACAAAACGTACTGCCTCTTACCTACAGGTTTTGAGGAGTACGGGTAACCTTCCCACAAGTTGGGAGGTTTACCTAGACAGAACCCTAGACTTCTACATCTTGAGCCATCACTTCCAAGGTTACAAACCCTTCTATTTATAACCTGTACCCAACTGGATTTGGGCCTTCAATCACAGCTTCAGTAGCTGTTACAAATCTGCAAAATAAACTCCAATAAAATAGGTCTTCAATCTTTTTAGTTTCCTAAATAATCTCTTTATTTAGAAAGTCTTGATTTCTGATTGAATCTTCTAGACCTTTAAATATGCGCCACACAGGATGCATAATTTTCTCCTGAATATTCTGCACAATTCAAAACATAACTGAATCTTCATTAATCCAGCTCAGCAGGCGCGATGTCGAATACTCCCTTATAGGACATCTTCTTCGACATGTTGTTCCAGTTGTTGAATAACTTCAATACAACATGTTAGGTCTTTTCAATAGGACATAGTGCTGTACTTGTTCTTCTTAGCAAGTTTATACATCCTATTCTCTATTACATTATTGTTGCTATTATTTGTTTTACAAAAATTAAGCCAATCCTAATACAAGAGAACTAACAATCTCCCCCTTTGGCAAATTTTGGGTAAAACAAATAATCTAAAAATAATTACAATCCAGGAGTTTACAACAATAAGAAAACCAACAGCTGTAGAGTTCAGAGTCTACAGTGTACAGCAGCAGATCTTCATGTTGAAAATGATGTCTCACCATATTTGTTTGACATCTTCTTTGCAGCCCTCTGAAGAACTCCACTGCATGCATCGTCACCAAAAAACAACAATCTTCAGGATAAAAGGAAGGAAGGTCCTGAAGTTTGTTGATGCACACGAGGAAGATGATAGCAGAAGACAGCTTGTACTCCCCCTCAATCCAGGAACCTCTTCTTAACATCGAAGACTAATGGTGGCAAGAGAACTCTTAATTGCTCTTTGAAGGGCATAAGAGGAAACTTAAGACCAAGCTCTCCACCACTCCTGGTAACTCAGAACACAGGTCACAACTGTGCTCATAACTCAGATCACAGGTCACAAAGATATCCAGAAGACATCCAAAAAATATGATAGACACTTGACATGTTTGGACAACATGTGCAATCACAGACTCCTGTCTGAACCTCTAAGCAACAATACATCTCTTTCTCCCCCTTTTTGGCCAAAAATTGACCAAGGAGGCCATCACAAAACCAGACCCATGCACAACTTACCCAGACACTTATGATATGTCCCATCATGATGTTTGACATTACGCATGCTGTAACAACAACCGTAACACCCCCCTAATATCCACAAGCACTTGATTAAGTCTTCATCATGAAAGTAGTCATGTACTACTTAGCATCAAGATTAGAATCTGCCCATTCTAATCCACATTATGTCAGAACTCCCACTTCAGACAATAATGCTGCCAGACCTTCATCCAGGATACACAACAACCAATGATGTTGTAACATTATGTAGGACATCAGCACGAAAAAAACACCACATGATCACAATCAGCTTCAAAAGCAAACTAAACGGAGTCACACCAGACAACTAGACAACCAGTACTCCTTTGCAAGAAGGACACCTTAAATGAATGGAGAACATAAGACTCATCTTCATGTCTTCAAGAGCGCACCCTCTGTTCAACACACCTGCTGAACGCATTCACTTACTGCTTGACCCTCAAGCAAACCATGTACCACAATAGTACATAAATCAGATAGAAGCTTGTGATCTCAGGAGACAAAAACCATAACATTCTGAACAGAATGTTCTGTCAACAGATGTTAAGACATCAGTCTTGACATCATGAACAGAATCCAGTTGCACTAAGTAAAGCACCACATTCTAACACAGAATCTCCAAGCTCCTCCTTAAGCCAAGGGACCAGAAACATATCATAACCCATCACATTACAGAAGATCACAAGAACACATGAACAATATTCTCTCACCTAACTCTCCAAAGGCAATCATTCCCTATCATTCTCCCGTATGATAATTTGGAATACTCCTGATCAGTTGATGAGTATCTTCACCTTCAGACTTTCAAGCAATCAATACCTGATCTGCTTCAGTCTTCTCTACATTCTCCATCCAAGGCAGACCTTCTACTTCATCATTCTCCCGTATGACTATGTAGATGCTCCTTAGGCATAATGTAGGCACCAAGCTCCAGAACCAGAGCAAAATCATCTTTCACCAAGGATATCCATCCCGGATAATGTTCCAACACCAAGTATGAACATCTGCCACACACCAAGACATCATCACCATGATTCTTGATATGCTCCACCAACTGGACTTACTATAGCATAGTAATCGAAAGAACTAGAGATATAAACTCTCATCCACCTTCAAGAAGAATAATCTCCTTGAGTCTTCAACTCATCACCCTTATGCCCAAGAGTAACTTGTTCCAAGACAATCCTCAATAATAACCAGCTGCCACACTCTGATTATCTTGATTCTTCGAATCCACTTCTGAGATCAACCAAATGCCACAATTTGATCACCTCATTCATGAATCCTCATATGAAAACAACCAAATGCCACATTTTGATCTTTTTCACGTTTGTCAGAACTCTCACAAAGATATCCTGATCCACCAAGGAAACTCGATCTTCAAGTCACATGTTCCAATTGCTCAAAAGCCAACACACTTAGACTCCCTAAGCCATGGTCATGTAACATCTTCTCCTTCCTGCAGCTCCCGAAAACTGCCATGAGAACGATCTTTTTGAAACATCCTATTGTTTATTCCTGTAGATCACCCTATCATAAGCTGATGTGCCACATCACCAACTGAGACTTCTGATGTCAAGCTAGATGTCAGAACATTATGACATCCAACTGTTGAATTCAGCTCCTCCTTCTGCCACTCAGAAGAACCTCCTCCCTTTGCAAAAACAGATTTCCATGCTCTCATAGACTTGATTCAACAATCAAGTTTGAGTAGACAACCTCCATCCTGCTCAGAAATTCGAAAGACTTCAAACCTACCACATCTGAATCTTCAGAAAATAAGTAGTTCAAGACTACCCCATAGCTATACCAAAGAATGCCACTTCCCTTAGTAGAGCCGTCAGTAGAAAGCCAGAGATAACAACCACATATCCTCGACTTTCACACAAAAAAAACATGCTCCAAAGCACCTAGATCAGAATTAAACTGATCCAACCATCAAGATTATGATGTCTTCATAGTCTTCCATCTCCATCTTCAGCATCAACAATATCCAGACCAGCTTCTTGCCAGGAAACTTTCCAGAAATACACAACTCCTGTCACACAAGACTGATGCTAAAGCTTATGCAGTACCCCTCCCATGATTCTGCACAAACTCTGATGATGAGATGTTCCAAACATCGTGTTGATCATCACCAATCTTGAATCATAAGGATAATCAATCAAATATGTGTGAACTCCACAAACAACAATTGATCTTAAATCCTTGTATAATAACCCTTCTTTACTGCTGTAGTTGAGCTCCACCAGATCATGGCATGAACACTTATAAAGTATTCAGTCTTGTTGCAAGTATCTTTTTCAATGACAATGTTGAGATACCAAGGCTGCCACTCCTGACTCAAGTAACTAAGACTTTCTCTGAACAAGTCTTCTTTACCTCAACAAATCTTCAAATAGATTGGATTCACTCTTAGGGTCAAGAGAGATGCATCCTTCCTTGCTGTTTTGTGAAAAGTGAAAATAAATCACCTCCACGGTCTTCACCCCTATGCTTCCTAGGAAGCACCTCCTAGTCTGAAGAATAACTAGAAGACTCCAGAGCATGACTCAGTTGCCTTGATTGGACTTGATCATCATATCAAGTGTCTTCAACAACTTAGTCAACAAGAAATCATCAAACCCCTAGAGCATGAGTTTGATAATTCATCTTACCCTTTTTCTTCAATCTGACTAAATTATACATGA
Organism: Lathyrus tuberosus; assembly: GCA_022829125.1. Taxonomy (NCBI): domain Eukaryota; kingdom Viridiplantae; phylum Streptophyta; class Magnoliopsida; order Fabales; family Fabaceae; genus Lathyrus; species Lathyrus tuberosus. The sequence goes on from JALAZF010000259.1 coordinate 400,949, forward strand.
TGACACCACTCACCCATGTACCAAGTCATACAAGACTCAACCATCACAAAGACACCCCTCTGCTCCCGAGTTTGGAATGCTATGTGATATCACACCGGTCGACATCTACACAAACAGAAAACGAGTAAGGACAGCTACAATCTTCCTTCAATCATAACTCCAGAATCCCATACTTCTAGAGCTCTTCAATCAGAACCTCATGCAGCGGAACTACCAAGGACATATATCCTGCTTGCCCAAATAAGATGTCAGAACATCTTATAAGACACATCAACAAAAGAACTAGCCACTTCTTTCGTAGTTGTTGTAGAATCTCCCTCAGCAATATGAATAACCAGGAATTTTCCATCAGATAAATATATACAGCGGAATACAGACCATAAAACTACTCTACGGCCTTCAGGCAAAACATAATAACCCACGTCACTTCATGTACAATAGGTCAACATAGGTTTGAAACTAAATTAAACCACACAGCAGCTCACCACCAAAACAACAAGCCTGACAGCAAAAGACAGGTCCCATACATACCCTATCATGAATAGTACATCCTCCACTTCTAGGGACCATTCTCACAACAATATGAACTTCTCCAAGTCCAAACAACTTTTCAGTAGAAAGCTTCTACCTTGACCATGAACTAGAAAGTATCTTCCCTCGGATCTCATCCAGATACAGAACATAATGACCTGCTCTGATACCAATTGAAATTCTGGTACATGTGCAGAATTCAGATGTCCTAGAACATGTTGTTCGACATTTGGTCTGACATGATCACACAGGGCAAGGTATATTGCAATAATAATGGTACTGAAAAGATAAGAGCAAGACACACAGAATTGTTAACCCAGTTCGGATCTAATTATCCTACATCTGGGGGCTACCAAGCCAGGGATGAAGTCCACTATTAGCAGTATCAATTCAAAGCTAAACTACCCGTTTACAGCTTTTCACTTAATCACTACCCAATGACCCTTCTACCTAGATCCTCTCTAGATATGAGAAACCCTTCTCACTCCCAATCATCGCAATGATGTCTAGCAGTTGACAAATCCGCCACTGCATCAACGGCTCTTTACCTACACAACAATTCAGCACGGAAGACACCCTTCCAAGACACAACTTAGAGTTACTTCAAAGCTTCCTCCAAGAACAAAACGTACAGCCTCTTACCTACAGGTTTTGAGGAATACGGGTAACCTTCCCACAAGTCGGGAGGTTTACCTAGATAGAACCCTAGACTTCTACATCTTGAGCCGTCACTTCTAAGGTTACAAACCCTTCTATTTATAACCTGTACCCAATTGGATTTGGGCCTTCAATCACAGCTTCAGTAGCTGTTACAAATCTGTAAAATAAACTCCAATAAAATAGGTCTTCAATCTTTTTAGTTTCCTAAATAATCTCTTTATTTAGAAAGTCTTGATTTCTGATTGAATCTTCCAGACCTTTAAATATGCGCCACACAGGATGCATAATTTTCTCCTGAATATTCTGCACAATTCAAAACATAACTGAATCTTCATTAATCCAGCTCAGCAGGCGCGATGTCGAATGCTCCCTCATAGGACATCTTCTTCGACATGTTGTTCCAGTTGTTGAATAACTTCAACACAACATGTTAGGTCTTTTCAATAGGACATATTTTTGTACTTGTTCTTCTTAGCAAGTTTATACATCCTATTCTCTATTATATTATTGTTGCTATTATTTGTTTTACAAAAATTAAGCCAATCCTAATACAAGAGAACTAACAATCTCCCCCTTTGGCAAATTTTGGCTAAAACAAATAATCTAAAAACAATTACAATCCAGGAGTTTACAGTAATAAGAAAACCAACAGCTGTAGAGTTCAGAGTCTACAGTGTACAGCAGCAGATCTTCATGTTGAAAATGATGTCTCACCATCTTTGTTTGACATCTTCTTTGCAGCCCTCTGAAGAACTCCACTGCATGCATCGTCACCAACAAACATCAATCTTCAGGATAAAAGGAAGGAAGGTCCTGAAGTTTGTTGATGCACACGAGGAAGATGATAGCAGAAGACAACTTGTACTCCCCCTCAATCCAGGAACCTCTTCTTAACATCGAAGACTAATGGTGGCATGAGAACTCTTAATTGCTCTTTGAAGGGCATAAGAGGAAACTTAAGACCAAGCTCTCCACCACTCCTGGTAACTCAGAACACAGGTCACAACTGTGCTCATAACTCAGATCACAGGTCACAAAGATATCCAGAAGACATCCAAAAAATATGATAGACACTTGACATGTTTGGACAACATGTGTAATCACAGACTCCTGTCTGAACCTCTGAGCAACAATACATCTCTTTCTCCCCCTTTTTGGCCAAAAATTGACAAAGGAGGCCATCACAAAACCAGACCCATGCACAACTTACCCAGACACTTATGATATGTCCCATCATGATGTTTGACATTACGCATGCTGTAACAACAGCCGTAACACCCCCCCTAATATCCACAAGCACTTGATTAAGTCTTCATCATGAAAGTAGTCATGTACTACTTAGCATCAAGATTAGAATCTGCCCATTCTAATCCACATTATGTCAGAACTCCCACTTCAGACAATAATGCTGCCAGACCTTCATCCAGGATACACAACAACCAATGATGTTGTAACATTATGTAGGACATCAGCACGAAAAAAACACCACATGATCACAATCAGCTTCAAAAGCAAACTAAACAAAGTCATACCAGACAACTAGACAACCAGTACTCCTTTGCAAGAAGGACACCTTAAATGAATGGAGAACATAAGACTCATCTTCATGTCTTCAAGAGCGCACCCTCTGTTCAACACCCCTGCTGAACGCATTCACTTACTGCTTGACCCTCAAGCAAACCATGTACCACAATAGTACAGAAATAAGATAGAAGCTTGTGATCTCAGGAGACAAAAACCATAACATTCTGAACAGAATGTTCTGTCAACAGATGTTAAGACATCAGTCTTGACATCATGAACAGAATCCAGCTGCACTAAGTAAAGCACCACATTCTAACACAGAATCTCCAAGCTCCCCCTTAAGCCAAGGGACCAGAAACACATTATAACCCATAACATTACAGAAGATCACAAGAACACAGGAACAATATTCTCTCACCTAACTCTCCAAAGGCAATCATTCCCTATCATTCTCCTGTATGATAATTTGGAATACTCCCGATCAGTTGATGAGTATCTTCACCTTCAGACTTTCAAGCAATCAATACCTGATCTGCTTCAATCTTCTCTACATTCTTCATCCAAGGCAGACCTTCTACTTCATCATTCTCCCGTATGACTATGTAGATGCTCCTTAGGCATAATGTAGGCACCAAGCTCCAGAACTAGAGCAAAATCATCTTTCACTAAGGATATCCATCCCGGATAATGTTCCAACACCAAGTAAGAACATCTTCCACACACCAAGACATCATCACCATGATTCTTGATATGCTCCACCAACTGGACTTACTATAGCATAGTAATCCAAAGAACTAGAGAGATAAACTCTCATCCACCTTCAAGAAGAATAATCTCCTTGAGTCTTCAACTCATCACCGTTCTGCCCAAGAGTAACTTGTTCCAAGACAATCCTCCATAATAACCAGCTGCCACACTTTGATTATCTTGATTCTTCGAATCCACTTCTGAGATCAACCAAATGCCACAATTTGATTACCTCATTCATGAATCCTCATATGAAAACAACCAAATGCCACATTTTGATCTTTTTCACGTTTGTCAGAACTCTCACAAAGATATCCTGATCCACCAAGGAAACTCGATCTTCAAGTCACATGTTCCAATTGCTCAAAAGCCAACACACTTAGACTCCCTAAGCCATGGTCATGTAACATCTTCTCCTTCCTGCAGCTCCCGCAAACTGCCATGATAACGATCTTTTCGAAACATCCTATTGTTTATTCCTGTAGATCACCCTATCATAACTGATGTGCCACATCACCAACTGAGACTTCTGATGTCAAGCTAGATGTCAGAACATTATGACATCCAACTGTTGAATTCAGCTCCTCCTTCTGCCACTCAGAAGAACCTTCTCCCTTTGCAGAAACAGATTTCTATGCTCTCATAGACTTGATTCAACAATCAAGTTTGAGTAGATAACCTCCATCCTGCTCAGAAACTCCAAAGACTTCAAACCTACCACATCTGAATCTTCAGAAAATAAGTAGTTCAAGACTACCCCATAGCTATACCAAAGAATGCCACTTTCCTTAGTAGAGCCGTCAGTAGAAAGCCAGAGATAACAACCACATATCCTCGACTTTCACACAAAAAAAAACATGCTCTAAAGCACCTAGATCAGAATTAAGCTGATCCAACCATCAAGATTATGATGTCTTCATAGTCTTCCATCTCCATCTTTAGCATCAACAATATCCAGACCAGCTTCTTGCCAGGAAACTTTCCAGAAATACATAACTCCTGTCACACAAGACTGAAGCTAAAGCTTATGCAGTACCCCTCCCATGATTCTGCACAAACTCTGATGATGAGATGTTCCATACATCGTGTTGATCATCACCAATCTTGAATCACAAGGATAATCAGTCAAATATTTGTGAACTCCACAAACAAAAATTGATCTTAAATCCTTGTATAATAACCCTTATTTACTGCTGTAGTTGAGCTCCACCAGATCATGGCATGAACACTTATAAAGTATTCAGTCTTGTTGCAAGTATCTTTTTCAATGACAATGTTGAGATACCAAGGCTGCCACTCCTGACTCAAGTAACTAAGACTTTCTCTGAACAAGTCTTCTTTACCTCAACAAATCTTCAAATAGATTGGATTCACTCTTAGGGTCAAGAGAGATGCATCCTTCCTTGCTGTTTTTGTGAAAAGTGAAAATAAATCACCTCCACGATCTTCACCCCTATGCTTCCTAGGAAGCACCTCCTAGTCTGAAGAATAACTAGAAGACTCCAGAGCATGAATCAGTTGCCTTGATTGGACTTGATCATCATATCAAGTGTCTTCAACAACTTAGTCAAAAAGAAATCATCAAACCCCTAGAGCATGAGTTTGATAATTCATCTTACCCTTTCTCTTCAATCTGACTAAATTATACATGATGACACCACTCACCCATGTACCAAGTCATACAAGACTCAACCATCACAAAGACACCCCTCTGCTCCCGACTTTGGAATGCTATGTGATATCACACCGGTCGACATCTACACAAACAGAAAACGAGTAAGGACAGCTATAATCTTCCTTCAATCATAACTCCAGAATCCCATACTTCTAGAGCTCTTCAATCAGAACCTCATGCAGCGGAACTACCAAGGACACAAATCCTGCTTGCCCAAATAAGATGTCAGAACATCTTATAAGACACATCAACAAAAGAACTAGCCACTTCTTTCGTAGTTGTTGTAGAATCTCCCTCAGCAATATGAATAACCAGGAATTTTCCATCAGATAAATATATACAGCGGAATACACACCAGAAAACTACTCTACGGCCTTCAGGCAAAACATAATAACCCACGTCACTTCATGTACAATAGGTCAACATAGGTTTGAAACTAAATCAAACCACACAGCAGCTCACCACCAAAACAACAAGCCTGATAGCAAAAGACAGGTCCAATACATACCCTATCATGAATAGTCCATCCTCCACTTCTAGGGACCATTCTCACAACAATATGAACTTCTCCAAGTCCAAACAACTTTTCAGTAGAAAGCTTCTACCTTGACCATGAACCAGAAAGTATCTTCCCTCGGATCTCATCCAGATACAGAACAGAATGACCTGCTCTGATACCAATTGAAATTCTGGTACATGTGCAGAATTCAGATGTCCTAGAACATGTTGTTCGACATTTGGTCTGACATGATCACACAGGGCAAGGTATATTACAATAATCATGGTACTGAAAAGATAAGAGAAAGACACACAGAATTGTTAACCCAGTTCGGATCTAACTATCCTACATCTGGGGGCTACCAAGCCAGGGATGAAGTCCACTATTAGCAGTATCAATTCAAAGCTAAACTACCCGTTTACAGCTTTTCACTTAATCACTATCCAATGACCCTTCTACCTAGATCCTATCTAGATATGAGAAACCCTTCTCACTCCCAATCATCGCAATGATGTCTAGCAGTTGACAAATCCGCCACTGCATCAACGGCTCTTTACTTATACAACAATTCAGCACGGAAGACACCCTTCCAAGACACAACTTAGAGTTACTTCAAAGCTTCCTCCAAGAACAAAACGTACTGCCTCTTACCTACAGGTTTTGAGGAATACGGGTAACTTTCCCACAAGTCGGGAGGTTTACCTAGACAGAACCCTAGACTTCTACATCTTGAGCCGTCACTTCCAAGGTTACAAACCCTTCTATTTATAACCTATACCCAACTGGATTTGGGCTTTCAATCACAGCTTCAGTAGCTGTTACAAATCTGCAAAATAAACTCCAATATAATAGGTCTTCAATCTTTTTAGTTTCCTAAATAATATCTTTATTTAGAAAGTCTTGATTTCTGATTGAATCTTCTAGACCTTTAAATATGCGCCACACAGGATGCATAATTTTCTCCTGAATATTCTGCACAATTCAAAACATAACTGAATCTTCATTAATCCAGCTCAGCAGGCGCGATGTCGAATGCTCCCTCATAGGACATCTTCTTCGACATGTTGTTCCAGTTGTTGAATAACTTCAACACAACATGTTAGGTCTTTTCAATAGGACATCTTGTTGTACCTGTTCTTCTTAGCAAGTGTATACATCCTATTCTCTATTACATTATTGCTGCTATTATTTGTTTTACAAAAATTAAGCCAATCCTAATACAAGAGAACTAACACGGACCACGACTTGTCGAGTTACGTTAGCGTATGATGCTGCTTCGACCCATTTGGTGAAGTAATCAATGGCTACCAGGATGAACCAATGTCCGTTCGAAGCCTTGGGCTCAATCATGCCAATCATGTCGATTCCCCATATGGAAAAAGGCCACGGGGAAGAGAGAACTTTGAGATGCGTTGGCGGTACATGGATTTTGTCTGAGTATATCTGACATTTGTGACATCTCCTCATGTACTTGTAGCAGTCGGATTCCATGGTCAACCAATAGTACCCTGCCCTCAGAATTTTTCTCGCCATTGTGTGTTCGTTGGCATGAGTGCCAAAGGATCCTTCGTGAATTTCTTTAATCAGCATGTTTGCTTCTAGTCTGTCTACGCATCGGAGTATGACCATGTTAAAGTTTCTCTTATAGAGTGTATCACCGCTCAGTAAGAAGTTTCCGGCCAGTCTTCTGAGGGTTTTTCTATCTTTTCTGGATGCCCCAGGTGGGTACTCCTGTTTCTGAAGGAAGCATTTGATATCGTGATACCATGGTTTGTCATCTATGACTGCTTCAATCGTGAAGATGTAAGCGGGCCTTTCTAGGCGCATTATGTCAATCTTAGGTATGTCGTTCCATTGACCTACACTAATTGTTAGTTCTTGTTATTGGCTAGACTTTTGGCAAAACAATGTTGTTGTTGAAGATGTCATATGTCTGATGTCTTAACATGAGTTCTTAACATTCAGTTTTTGTTAAGTTATTTAGGGTTGCAGTTTTGTGTGCTGATGTTAAACATGATGTCTTGACATCAGTTGACAGAACATCAGAATATTAGTCTGTTGCATTTTGTTAGGGCTGCGTGTATCAGTTTGTTTTGAGAGATCTGGTGGAGAGATTACAGGCGAACATCTTGGTAAATATATATTTAGTTGCAATCAGATATGGTGTAGATCTTGTTGCTATTTTTATGGCTGAATGATATGAAAATATTTGAAGATAAAATATGTTTTAATTTCAAATCAAATCAGAGATTTTCAAGGAGTCCAAGCCCAAGTCTGTTTTAATTTCAAATCAAATCAGAGATTTTCAAGGAGTCCAAGCCCAAGTCTGAGTTTCTATTTAAAGCAGCCACAACCCTAATTGGAAGATACGAAGACTAGAGAGTGTATACTAAGTATTAGTTGTTAGATTTTTCGTTTGTGTTTTGTAAGCCATTCATGCTTGAATTGGTATAGTTTGTTTGGGTTGTAATTGGCCTCTCTAAAGCTTTTAAGCAAGAGAGTATTGTTCTTAATCAAAGCTTTTAAGTAAGATCAAGTTGTGAACTTTGTAATAGTTGAATTGTATCACTGAGGTGATTAAGGGGGAGTGAGTGGTTTCTCATATCTAAGTGTAACTTAGGTAGAAGTGTCATTGGGTAGAGATTAAGTTAGTTGATTGTCAACTGGTATTGTTGTGTCTGTAATTTAATTCTACTAATAGTGAATTTCCTCCCTGGCTTGGTAGCCCCCAGACGTAGGTAGTTAGACCGAACTAGGTAAACAATTCATTGTGTTGATTTACTGTTGTTTTTATTACCTTGTTCATATAGCAGATTATGTTGTTGTGACATCACACTTATCATCACACATCTGATACCAGAATTTCAATTGGTATCAGAGCAGGCATCTTGCTCTGCATCTGGGTGATATCTAGGGCTATTACTTTCTGGTGCAATGTGTCAGACCCCAAATTTTGACCAATAAGATTCCCATCATTGTGAAAATCATCATCACAATATGGATGTACCTTTATGCCTTATCAATCTCCTCAAGGGTTGTTGAGCAGTCACTACTATCAAAATTAGGGTTTCAAGCCCTCTCTGAGCTCTTAGACAAGGGATCAATCAAGGAATGACTTGATCTTCAACTTGTCTAATCTCTCAAACATCCTCAATGGATCAAGAGGACTCCCACTTCAAGGATTAAGCACAAGGCTGCTCCCTTCTAGGTGGATCAAGCTTCAAGATCGACAGTGTCACCAAATTAGGGTTTTGGTCGACCAGGGCCTCCAGTTGGAAATTTTCCTCTGGGCATGAGCCTATGACCCAAAACATAACCTAATATACTCCATGGAACCTCATGGACCCAGTCATCAAGTCAATTTTGCTTCAGGGGATGCATACATCCAAAATCAGGAATTAGGGTTTCTTGACCTAATTCACCCCTAAGTTGACTTTTGGGACAAATCATGAACCAAAACCTCAAGACATGATTTGAGGGTCTCTAATATACCATATTGATCCATTTGGAACAATGTATTAATCCAAGAAACTTGAGCAACAAGTCTCAATTTCATCTGGACCACAATTAGGGTTTTGCGAGAAAAGTCAACTGTAACTTTGACTTTTGACCAAGACATGCTCCAAAACCCTAGGATATGAGTCAATAAACTCTATACTACCCATGTAACATGTCCATCAAGTTTGATTTAGGTCAAGGACATGGTTTCCTGAAGAATTGCACAGTTTGGAATTCATCTGATAAAAAGTCAACTGTGCACAAAAGTCAACTTTGACTTTTTGAGATTTTTCACTAAAATGGATTTTTAACCCTAAAATGATGTTAATGTATGATTTGAATCATCATTCATCAAGAAAAATCAAGAAAAGTGGAATAACTTGTAAAAGGGGTAACCATAAAACTCAGAAAATTTTCTAAGTTATGGAAAAAGTACCACTAATGCACCAACTTTGGAGGACCATAACTCATAAACCACAAGGCCATTGTGCCCCACTCAAAGCTTTATTTGAAGATCTCATTACCCTCTACAAAAGCTTCATACTGACCTATATCCAAATTCCTCATGGATTTTGAGTTATGGAGTGATCAAAATCAAGAAATCACACTTTGTTCCAACACTTAGTGAAAATTTCACTAAGTCCGATTTGACCTCACTTTTTGCCAAATGTAGAGGGATTTTTCACTTGGATTCAAAAGAGATCAAAACCAAATATATTCAAACAGTTGTTGTACATGTAAGGGCTTTCCAAAATGATCAAGAGCATTACCAAATTCAACTTACACCATGAGATATGACATTGTCAAGTTGCCTTGCTGAAATCTGTCAAAGGCAAGGCTGATTTTGTATTTTGGCTCGATTTGCCAAAATCAGCCAAATTCAAATGCTCATATCCACTTGGACACATCTGAGGATTGATTCTAAAGGGGACAATCACTGAGCCAAGCCTCCAAAGTCCATGGAACAAGAAATAGCATGTTGAACCTAGAATGGCCAAAATAGGGACAAGACTCCAAATTTGGATTGAAGCATTCAATGGAAGCATCAAGATGGTATGGACTGAGCCATTCTCATCTGAAATCAGTCAAGACTTATCCAAAACCAAGGGAACCACAGCCCTGTGCCCTAAACTCTAGTCAATGCCTAGAGGAGACTTGCATTTTCATTGGCCAACATTGAACAAACACCTGCTGCAGTTGCCATTCACTATTCCTTGCAAAACAAACTTGCTCTACTATAAATAGAGCTCAATTGTGGTCAGTTTAAGTACACCAAAGGCCTATAACACTTGCCTTTCTCAAAATCTCTTTCTCTTGGCAAAAATGTTTTTCTTAGCAAGGTAACTATCGGGTTTTGAGTTTGAAAGCTTTTCCAACCAAACCAATCACTCACACACCTCATATACATCACATATGAACTGATCAAGCACTTAGATCACTTCTGAAACACTAATTTCACAAAATCCCCAGCTGGTTGCTCACATTTTCAATCAAGTTGCAGCTGAGGTACCACAAATCGTCCCAGCCATTTTCAATCAAGTCCAAGCATTCAAACACACTCCATAGAATGTAAGGAAGATGTTCAGATCATCACCACTCATCTGTAACACCTCCAAATCAAAAATCACATTGCACTTGCTGTCACGGCTTAAAGGTAAGCATACACTTGGTCATCTCTCAATCTATGCATATTTCCTCGCACAATAATTTGGCCATATGTTCATAATCATGCATGGAATGTTTTCCCTCAATTAATTGCATTGTTTAAATCGTGAATCAAAAATCCTAGCCTTCATGCAGAAATTAGGGTTCTTGAGGTTTCTTCGTGAATTCATGTTTTATGTTTAATTTAAATGAAATTAAGTGTTATAGACATGATCGTGAGGTTGAGACGAGCATAATGATATGTGGATTACATGATATGATTAAGTATTCAGTGAGATTAGAGATAAAATGCAAATCTGGGAATCTCAGAACACGTGCGTGTTCTTCAGCTTGTTCTTGGCGCCATTTTTTCAAATTTGAATATTTGAATTTTGTGATTTTGTTTAATTGATTCAAAAGTTAATTTCTCTCTGAGTTTTAATGATTTTGAGTTGATTCTTTTTTTGATAATTCACAAAAATGTTAAAATATTTTATTTTATAAAAAAATCCCAAAAATATTATTTATTTTTTATAATTGATATTTTTGCAAAGAATTAATGTTTTAATTGTTTTTAACATTTGAAATATTTTTTCCATCGTGATTTTACAACTTTTAATGCTTTCTAATTATTTTGTAGGTAAATACTTAATTTTTGAAGCATTAATCCAAGATCACAATTTGTTTTCCATATGTGAAGCAATTTTGATCATTTTAATTGAATTTTTATTCAATTAAATACATTTTTGAAAACAAATTAGGGTTTCTTGGATTAATTCAACCCTCATAAATCATTTTCAAAACACTTGGGCCTCTAATAGAGTGAAAGACCCAATCCTTTTTTGACCAAATCATTTTTGGGCCTCACCTATTGTATAAGTCCCTCTGTACAAGTAAACGGCACGACCATCGTCCGTTTAAAACCATCTGGGCCTCTCCTTGAGCTATAAGACCCATTCAAATTCTTTGGGCCTCTTGAGAGAGTGTAAGACCCAACCCCCTTTTTGAAAACACTTTTTGGGCCTCACTTATTGTATAAGTCCCGTCGTATTTCAAAAATCACGGCGCGATCATCGCCTTTTCAAAATAAAACCTCTGGGCCTACCCTCGAGTAGTAAGACCCATTTCTTTTCTTAAAATCTTTTTGGGCCTCTATTAGAGTGTAAGACCCAATCCCCCTTTTAACCAAAAATTTTTTGGGCCTCACTTATTGTATAAGTCCCTATGCGTTAAAAGAAAACCTCGGCGCGATCGCCATTTTAAACGAAAAATCATCTGGGCCTACCCTCGTGTTATAAGCCCCACTCTTTTCCTTTAAAACTCTTTGGGCCTCTTGAGAAAGTGTAAGACCCATCCCTTTGTACAGAGAACCTTTTTTGGGCCACAGTCACTTGTATAAGTCCCTCTGTACAAATTCAACGGTAAAACCCTGGGCCTCTCCTTGAGTTGTAAGCCCCAAATCTTTCTTTTTCAAAGCACTTTCTCCTTTGATTTTGAATATACTGTTGTTTTTAATCTTTCTTTGTTGAACAACTAACCAAATAGCATGGAAGCTCTACAACCGAGTAAGTGTTTATACGCTTTCATTTACTGCTTTCCTATACATATAATTGTATTATGGGGCTGTTTCGTTGTAAGTCTTCTTTCATAAACTCATATCGACTGTGTAATAATAGTATAGATATTCAGAGTTTCCCCGGCAACTACGTCTAGAACTAGGAAAATCCGTTTCGTTTATTCGTAGAAATAGACAGCTAGATCCCCAATAGGATCACCAGATACAGTCTTCTCTTCGGCTGTCCTTATTAGGAATTGTCAAGAAACTCTAATCCCAAAGATGAATGTATTCTCCGTGAATGGCATCTTTGAGTTTCTTCCAAATTCTCGAACTTTCCTGACTTGATCTATTCCTTGTGAATAGCTTGCCTTGAATTTCTCGGGGTTTGGGGACCCACAGGCTTCTTAAAAGCATCGGCCTCCTCTTGGGCATCATACAAGGACCCTCAGGCTTCCTAAAAGCAACCCCGCCTGCTCTTGGGCTTAGTACAAGGACCCGCCGGCTTCTTAGAAGTATTCACAGCCTCCTCTTAGGCTTTGTATAATGATCTCTTCCTCCGGGAATGATAGCCTCCTCTTGGGCTTCGTACAAGGACCGATCGGCTTCTTAAAAGTTTCCAGCCTCCTCTTGGGCTTCGTACAAATTGTCCCGACGACCTCCTAGAGGTATAGGAACAGAAATTAGTCATCTTCATAGATCAGTCCTTTCAAAGAGTCTACTACTGTTTCTCAAAGCATAGTACAAAAGATGAAACTCTAGAGTTGGACAGTCTCTCTTCCTTGAGTCTCAAAGACATTCTCAAGTGACCCCTTTGTTAAATAGGAAGAAACCGTAGACACGGACAATCTCGATACCCTTCGGATTTCCCCGTTTCCTTAAAGAACAAGGAACAACCCCGATCCTCAAATCAAACCCATGAGTACAGTGTTGCTCATATAAGAACTGATTTTCTCTTAAAATCAGTATACTGGACCTATCACTCAACTAAAATAGTCACCAGCAGATAGCCTCCTCTTAGGCTTTGTATAATGACATCCCCAAAAGAGTCGGTCTCCTTTTTAGCCTCCTCTTGGGCTTTGTACAAATGATTCTTCCCAGCGGAGCAAACCTTTCAGCCTCCATATCGGGCTTCGTACGAGATACAAAAGACCCCCTCGTTGGGTCAAAAAACTTTTAGCCTCTCTCTCAGGCTTTGTATGTGACACATAAACAACTCCCTCGTTGAGTCAATCACCCTTTCGCCTCCGTCTGAGATACAAATTCCCCTAAGCAGAGTCAAACTCTTTTTCAGCCTCCATCTCGGGCTTCATGCGAGCTATAAAAGATTCTCCAGCTGAGTCAACTCTTTTTAGCCTCTCTCTCGGGCGTTGTACGAGACACATATTAGCCTCCTCTTAGGTTTTGTATAAGAAAACCACTGGTTAATCCAATTAACCTTTTAGCATCAAATATGTGCCTCGTTCACAGTATTCAAACATCAACAACTCCTTCCCTTTCATCTAATCGCAGTAAGCGGCAAGCCTCTGGATCATCTATATCCATGCCACTGTCCTTCTTTTAGCATGAGAAATTCCTAAGGAAAGATAGCATTGCTCTACACTGAGTTAAAGTCTTCTCCTTTAGGTTAAAAACCCTTTCTTAGGAAATTATGGCATTGCCGGATTCACATATCCCGGTTAAAGTAATTCTCCGTTATCCCTATTTGGAGATGACAAATTCTCTCTAAAGTCAACACCCTTTTAGCTTCACATCTTGGGCTTTGAACAAGATACAAATAGACTTTTCAGCTTCACATCTTGGGCTTTAAACAAGATACAAATCACCTTTCGCTTCACGTCTTGGGCTTTGAACAAGACACCAAAAAACCATTTCCTCCCATAGAATAGGAGGAACTACGAACGCTCTGATTTCCCTGTTTCGGTAAACGGGAATATGTAGGCATAAGATCGAAAGAAAAGATCTTATCGAGCACACTAAACAAAAACCCAAAATCCCATACTTTCACACATCAATCAAAAAACTTCCGTCCTAAACATCTCTTTGAACAAAATAACCTGAGACAATCCCCGAATCTTTGTAGCATCTGTAAACCAACAGTTTTGACTGTTTAACCTCAGTATGCAAGCAGGGTTAGTTGGAGACATCTATTTCCCTTCCTTCATCAGCTTTAATAGGATAAAAAATGAATCGAGCTATAGTACCAGAGCGGTTGTGCTTCGTAACCACGTCCAAAAATCGCTCGCTACAGAAAAATGGCGACTCTGCTGGTGAAGCAAAATCTGATCCATGCATTGTTTGTTCATTCTTGTCTCCTAGGTAGAAATCTTCACTGAGATGAGACTTTTTTGACTCTACTAGGATCTTAGGTCAAAACCTTTACTTTGGAAAGAAACCACAGAATGGTGACTCCGCCGGGAAGCCATTTCTGTCAGGAACATAGGATTCATAGCTTTTAAAGTTTAGGACATTAGGACAAATATATATACTGCTTTTCCTAATTGTTGTATGTGTTTATTTTTCTGCTAATGGGAATGCGTGTGATGCCGCATGTGGAAAGATTGAGTATACACCTAGGAAAACCCCTTTAGTGGCGCAGAGGCTATCGGAAATAGTCGTCATGCGATGCCACCCTCTTATGAGGACTCTTCAAAAACATCACCTAGCACGGTTCTCGGCCCGCTGGTGTTTTCTTGACAAGAGTTGATGATGAAGAGAGACAGGTACAAAAGTCATTAGTAAACCTTTGGGACGGGTAGAGCCTTGACTCCATGACAACGACCCTTTGACCCCATGTTTTTTCTATTTTTTTTGTGTGCTGCATTCATGCATTCATTTAAAAAACATTAAAACATTCAAAAAAATTTCTCTTCTAGTCTCTCTGTTTTTAAAATTAAACTAAGATTGTGATTGCAAATATCATAGAAAGGGATTACGCTAATGGATTTCGATAGAAGGAGAACTCATAAGTACACCTTCAAGGCTCCAAAACTAGAAGATCTGAGAGGTTTGGCGAGAATGATCACAAACCAGGAGGCCTTCAGAGCCAAGTACGGAGGTCTGCTACCTCTGCTAAGAATCCATGTGATTGAAGGAATCATGGATGCGCTCTTTCACTTTTACGATCCGGTTTATCACTGTTTTACATTCCCGGATTACCAGCTAGCACCAACGCTGGAGGAGTACTCTCACCTGATCGATCTACACATTACTGATCAAGCTCCATTTTCTGGACTGGAAGAAATTCCAAAAGATCAGACCATTGCAAGAGCAATTCATTTGGATGAGTCAGAAGTCAAGACTCACATGACTACCAAGGGTGGCATCCAAGGTTTGCCAGCCCAGTTCTTAACAAAGAAAGCTCTGTACTTTGCTAGTATAGGGAACGGGACTGCTTTTGAAAGTATCTTTGTTTTACTCACCTACGGATTATTTTTGTTGCCCAACATTAATAAATTCGTCGATATCAACGCCATCAAGGTTTTTCTCATTGGAAACCCTGTGCCGACTTTGCTCGCAGATGCGTATCATTCTATACACTTAGGGAATTTGTACATCGGGGGGGAGATCACATGTTGTGTACCTTTGCTTTACAAATGGTTTATCTCCCATTTGCCTAAGTCTGCTGCTTTTTGGGATCATAAGAGTGCCTTACACTGGTCGCAGAAAATCATGTCTCTCACCAACTCTGACATTGATTGGTGTAATAGGATTTATGATGGAATGAGGATCATTGATCGTTGTGGAAACTTCCCCAACGTACCCCTCATAGGAACTAAAGGAGGAATCAACTATCATCCGATATTGGTTAGTTGTCAATTTGGATACCCGATGAGGCTTGTTCCGCGCAACGCTTATCTGGAAGGTCTTTTCTTCAAGGAAGGAGAAAATGACAGAGCATTAAAGATGGAAATAGTGCACGCTTGGAAGCATGTTCATAAGAAAGGACGGGAGTCTCTAGGAAAACCGGACTGTGTCTCAGTGGAGCCTTATCTCCACTGGGTACAAACTAGAGCTCTCAAGCTAAAAATGCCTTATCCTCGTTACGAAATTCTTCCGCCGAGGGAATCTGTCATGTACTTCATGACTGAAATGGAAAAGCTTCAGGTTACTCTCAACAAAGTTCAGCGGGAGAGGAGGTCTTGGAAGAACAAGTACCGCACCTTCAATGTGGTGTGTACCCAAATACAACAATTACTGAAAGAGAAAGATGCTCTGATTGAGATCTTAGAGCAACATGCTGTGGATAATCAAGATGACCAAAGGAATTTGCTCACTCCTTTCACCTAGCAAAGGAATGACAACCCGACAATGGCCCAAGAGCCCCGGTCAAAGAAAAGGAAGAATCAGCACCCGAGTCCTCTAGGGACCCATTAGCTTAGGTTTCTGTTTCTGCACCTTGTAATCTACTGTATTTCCATTTCTGTAATCCTTTGAATTTCAATAAAAAGGGGTTTCCCCACTGTTTGATATTTGCAATCTAATTGTCGAAGTTTATTCTGATTAAACCAAAAAACAATTAATATAATCATTGCATTTCATCATTCTCACATCGCGTATTCTCCTTACCTACGAATCTTACGTTTGTGTCTCGATTCTAGAGTCAAACTGTCTCATTCGTACAATACTCGGGCCAGTCGTCAGAAAAAATGGATGATCTTGAGGAAGAGAACAGAGAGTTGAAAGAAGAGATCGATGCTCTGAGAGAGGATATGAGAAAGTTTCGTAACGACATGCCAGTCATGGCAGAAGCTCAGCTACAAAGGACTGTGATCTCAAAGATCACCTCAATGCCCATAGTGGAGAAGTTTGATCCTAGGTATCAAATGCCGAAAGATCGTCCCTGGGGCATGCCTGTTAACTATATCCCGGAAGGATATGTTCCGCCGATCGTTGAAGGTCAGGGAACTTCAGCAGGAGCCGCTGGTCCTGAAGGTTACAAACTTCGGGAAAGCGAAGATGCCAGAGGCATATTCAAGACACCTGAAGGTTACAAACTTTGGGAAAGCGAAGATGCCAGAGGCATATTGAAGACACCTGAAGGTTACAAACTTCGGGAAATGCCAAGATTCACCGCCGTAGTTACGGTACCACCCCCTGTGGTGCACACTGTCCCGGAAGGACAGATTCCACAGATACCTTCTGACAAGAAGGAAACTATGTTCGACCGAATGGATGAATTCCAGGAACAGTTCTTGGAAATGCAGAAGGAATTGCAAGCCATTCGCGGTCAGGATCTTTTTGGAAAGGACGCCGTAGACCTTTGTCTGGTCCCCAATGTGAAAGTCTCGCACAAGTTCCAAGTGTCCGACTTTGAAAAATACAAGGGTAACTCTTGCCCTCAAAGTCACTTGACAATGTACGCTCGACGAATGTCAGCTCAGACAAAGAATCAGGACCTACTGATTCACTACTTTAGGATAGTTTAACCGGTGCCGCCTTAAAATGGTACATGGGGTTAAATCGTGCCTCGATCAGCACATTCAGAGATCTTGGCAAAGTCTTCGTTCAACATTATAAATACAATTTGGACATGGCACCCGACAGAGATCAACTCATATCAATGTCACAAAAGGACAAGGAAACCTTTAAGGAGTACGCCCAAAGATGGCGTGAAATTGCCGCTCAAATTTGTCCACCTCTTGAGGAAAAAGAGATGACAAAGATCTTCTTAAAGACCTTAAGCTCATTTTATTACCACAGAATGGTCGCCAGTGCGCCCAGTGACTTCACCGAGATGGTGGGTTTGGGGGTTCATCTTGAGGAAGCCGTCCGAGAAGGACGTTTGGCAAAAGACGCTGGACCATCAAGTAGCACAAAACGATACAGTAATGATCTCCCTAAGAAAAAAGAGCAGGATATTGGGAATATCTCTCTCGAAAAGCAAAGGCGACGTTATCAACCAGTAGCAGCGGTAACTCCTGCTATCAATCCCGCGCCTATTCCTACGTATCAACCTCAGGTTGCGCAGAGCCAACCTAATAAGCAAAGGACACAACAGCCTCTTCAGCAAGCTCGTCCTCCATACAATAACAAACGTACAACACGGCCACAAGGATTTGATCCAATACCCGTATCGTACGCAGAACTATTTCCGTTACTACTGGCTAAGGGGCACATCCAGACTAAGTCTCCTCTTGCAGTACCGGAAAATCCGCCTTTTTGGTTCAAAGCGGATCAGACATGCCCTTATCATCAAGGAGGATCATGGCATAACATAGGGAATTGTCTCAATTTCAAATCTGACGTGCAAAAGCTTGTTAGGAGCGGGCTCTTATCTTTTAAAGATACGAATCCTAATGTTCTCACGAACCCGCTGCCTCAACACGAGAAAGCTGCAGTCAACCTGATTGAAAAAGAGACTAACAATGTCTATCAAATTCACGATGTACTCTTGTTGAGGACTAATCTGGTTAAGATGCATTGTAGACAGAGTGGATACGGCCATGTGCCACCTCATAATTATCACCAGTGTGATATCTGCTCTAAAAGTAATCAAGGATGTTCGGTAGTGCAATCAGCCCTACAGGAACAGATGGATCTCGGATGGATCCAAGAGCACCGAGTTCATGGAGTTAACATGGTCTATACGAACTCCAACGTCATTCAAAACCACGACATCCGTGTGATGAATGTCAACCTGGTGGCAATGCACTCAAGGCAAAGCCAGTATCATAATCTGTCGCGGCACGATTACAGTTCCTGTCTAATTTGCTCGGTAAACAAACAGGGATGCTCTTTCATACAAGAGGCCCTCCAGCGTCAGATGGATCTTGGATGGATCCAAGACTACTATGATAGGAATCCCTATCAGATTAACATGGTTCAGATCTTCGATATTCGCGTGATGAATACCAACCTGGTAGAGTTACATGCTGAGCAGGTCCGACTCGGATTCTTAATATCACATGATTATCAAAGCTGTAAAGCGGGTTGCGAAAATGATCGAGGTTGTACCCTTGTCCAGGAGGCACTTCAGCACTTGTTGAATCACTGGTGGATGCCAATCTATATGGATGAAGATACTCAGCAAATTAGTATCAATAACAGGAATCCTACTCGGCGTCAGAGTCAGGATGTCCGATCTGTGGAGACTAACCTAGTGAGGTTACATTGTATTCAAAGTGGGTGTGGCCAGGTGCCACCACACAATTATGACTGTTGTAGAGTCTGTTCAGAAAGTAACCAAGGATGCTACCTTGTGAGAGCAGCTCTTCAGGGTCAGGTGGATCGTGGAGAGATTCGTCCATATCCGGGTTTTGGACCCATCAACTGGGCGCCGGACTATCTCGCCGATCAAATTGAGGACGTCGTCATCATCTCTGATCATCAGAGGACTAAAGATGTTTGTGCTATCATCCCTCTGCTTGACGAACCAAAACTTCCCAATCGAGAACGGATTGAGATTGCGTACGATGGTCAGAAAAATCAGAAGGCTCCTGTAGTTATTTATCTGCCAGGACCATTACTGTATGAATAAGCTAAGGCGATCCCTTACAAATACGGTGCAACAATAATCGAGAATGGAAAGGAAATTCCATTACCCTCCGTCGTGAATATTGCAGACATTAGTCGTGTAACACGGAGTGGTCGAATCTTCAACCGAGGAGTTGGAGAACCTAACAAAGAAAAGGAACCTCAGACAGAAGTTCCTAATCCACCAGTCGGTCAATCCAGTAATCCCAACCTTTCAAAAAACGATGATGAGATGCTGAAGCTCATCCAAAGGAGTGAATTCAACATTGTTGATCAACTGTTACAGACTCCTTCAAAGATCTCGGTATTATCACTGTTACTCAGTTTAGAAGCGCACAGGGAGGCTCTGCAGAAAGTCTTGGAGAAAGCCTTTATGGAACAGGATGTAACAATCAGACAGTTCGATAGCATTGTCTCTAACATCACTTCCTGCAATAATTTAGGATTTAGTGATGAGGAATTACCTGAAGAGGGTCACCGTCATAACATGGCGCTCAATATCACAGTTAACTGTCAGGACGATGCTTTAGCCAGCGTACTGGTAGACACAGGGTCAGCCCTGAATGTTATACCGAAGTCCACTTTAATGCAATTATCATTCAAAGGCCCTCCGATGAGAGTCAGCGAGGTCGTCGTCAAAGCGTTCGACGGATCCAGAAAAGCGGTTATCGACGAAGTTGATCTTCCCATAACTATTGGTCCTCACACTTTCCAAGTCACTTTCCAGGTCATGGACATCCGGGCAACGTACAGTTATTTATTAGGAAGACCTTGGATACATCAGGTTGGAGCGGTCATCTCGACTCTCCATCAAAAGCTAAAGTTCGTCAAGGGCTATCAACTCATCACGATCTGTGGGGAACAGGCCTTGCTCGTGAGTAACTTATCATCATCTACTTGTGTAAAACCCGAGGAGGTTATTGGGACGCAGTTCCAAGCACTGTCGATGAGCAAGGACAATCAATCTGAAGGAGGAACTTCGATTTCCTCATACAAAGATGCTATTAAAGCGGTTGAGAGTACCGATACCAAAGGATGGGGACAGCCTGTCATTCCTACTGATAATAAAACAAAGAAGGGTCTTGGTTTTTCTGTAACCTGCACCCAGACAGTTGTCAATGATGAAAGTCTTCATCCTATTCAGAACTTCTTCCATAGTGGAGGCTTCCTCCAACCAGTGACTCAAGTAGTCCATGCTATCAATGAAGAGGATCCCTTTGACATAGATGAGGAATGGAAGTCCTATCTTAACGAGGATGGTTATGTGTCGCAGGACGAAACGCAAACTCCATTTTTCTTTCCCACAGAGAGTCCGAGATTTATACCCAGGTCAAATGTTGAAATGATATATGGAGGTTGTGATCCGGAAGGATGGCGTGCTCCACCAAACTCATTAGAGGAAGACACTCTGATGAAAGATAACTTTGACTCTACCTACTATGGCCCGATGGATGGTCTGCCAATGTGGCAACCTTACCCAGGAGACTTGGGGCCAGAAAGTCAGCCGAACAATGAAAACCGGTTGAGCATCATTGAACAGAATACTTGTGTCCCCACCATGTCATGGGATCAACACTCAGGTCATTCAGAAACTACTCAACATGACGATGAATTCGCAACGTTTTCAGGACTGGAATTCATCAACTATGCTTTTCCCGAGGTCAACGTCATCGAGAGGGATGACTCCTCCAGTTCCAAAGAAGTGTGGGACACCTTGGGACAACCAAGTGGAAAGTTTGACTATATGGTCAAGAACACCGCTCCCGAAAGCTCTCGTATCAGGCTCGAAGATATCCAGCCAACTGGATGGGGAGATACAGCTGAGAGCACAAATACTCTGCAAAATACAACTGAGGAATTCTCCTACGGCAACTCTGTCTGGGAGACAGATTCCAATGATCCCGCTCCACCAGAAATCAGCGTTATTTCTGAAGACAAATCAAGGAAGGTGCCAGACTTTGTGATTCACCGAGGAGTTCGCCGCCAGTGGGTTGTTGTCGAGGTTCCGAAGGTCGTTCATCAGTCAAAGTAATTGCCATCTTTAACCTTTCACCCTGCCCAGGTGAAACGGATGTTTTGATAGGGCTCGCTTTCTGTAAATTTCCCTCTTCGCTTTGCCCAAAGCGACAGAGTTTTGTTTTATAGGGCTGTAGTTTCAGGATTCGACTTGTTCATTAATAAAATAACGTCGTTCTGTAATTTTTGCATTATTTGCTGTTTTCTCTTTTTGCTTTTCTCAGAAAATGGTAATCCTAAAAGACAATTCAAAAATAAAAAACAAACAGTAAAAGAAATACATTGCACACACTTTCGCATTTTCTCTATCTCTTCTAAACACAAATCATCACATCATGCAGATTGCTTGTTTTACACCCCGTTGAAACATACGATCCGATGCCTTCTCCCGACTTTGAGTTCCCGATATTTGGGGCTGAAGAAGAAGTTGACGACGAAATTCCAGAAGAGATCTCCCGACTACTCAGACAGGAGGAAAGGTCCATTGAACCTCACAAAGAGCCGTTGGAAACGGTAAACTTGGGTTCGGAAAAAGAGAGAAAAGAAATCATGATTGGGGCACTGCTCAGTCCAGCTGCTAAAGAGAGTTTGATAAAGCTTCTCAAAGAATTTCCCGATGTGTTCGCTTGGTCCTATCAGGATATGCCAGGGTTGGATACCAGTATCGTGGAACATCACCTACCATTTAGATCGGAATGTCCGCCAGTAAAACAAAGGTTGAGACAGACTCACCCGGACATGGCCATCAAAATCAAAGAGGAGGTACGGAAACAGATTGACGCAGGTTTCCTTGCTACGTCTGAATATCCTCAATGGTTAGCCAACATCGTACCCGTTCCAAAAAAGGACGGAAAGGTCAGAATGTGTGTCGACTACAGGGATCTGAACAAGGCGAGTCCAAAGGACGACTTTCCTTTACCACACATTGACATGCTGGTTGACAGTACAGCAAAGTTCAAAGTTTTTTCCTTCATGGATGGATTCTCGGGCTATAACCAGATCAAAATGGCGCCGAAAGACATGGAGAAAACTTCGTTCATTACCCCATGGGGTACCTTTTGTTACAAGGTAATGCCGTTCGGCTTGAAGAACGCCAGGGCAACCTATCAAAGGGCCATGACTACTATGTTTCATGACATGATACACAAAGAAATCGAGGTATATGTCGATGATATGATTGCCAAATCTAAAACAGAGGAGGAGAATGTGACCCACCTGTCAAAACTATTCGAGCGGTTGAGAAAGTATAAACTCCGCTTGAATCCCAACAAGTGCACCTTCGGTGTCCGTTCGGGAAAACTCTTAGGGTTCATCGTCAGCCAAAAAGGAATTGAAGTTGATCCTGACAAGGTCAAGGCTATTCAAGAAATGCCTTCTCCGAAAACTGAAAAACAAGTCAGAGGTTTCCTGGGACGTTTGAACTACATCTCCAGATTCATATTCCTTATGACCGCCATGTGTGCGCCAATTTTCAAATTACTGAAAAAGAACCAGGACTGCGTTTGGTCAGAAGACTGCCAAACTGCCTTCGACAGTATTAAGGAATATCTGTTGAATCCGCCGATTCTATCACCTCCAGTGGAAGGAAGACCACTGATCATTTACCTCACAGTCCTAGAGGACTCAATGGGATGTGTACTTGGCCAACAAGACGAAACCAAAAGGAAAGAGTCTGCCATTTACTATCTAAGCAAGAAGTTCACCGACTGTGAAACTCGGTACACGATGCTTGAGAAAACTTGCTGTGCTTTGGCTTTGGCAGCCAAACGTCTGCGTCAGTATATGATTTGTCATACTACTTGGTTGGTCTCCGAGATGGATCCAATCAAGTACGTCTTTGAAAAACCTGCTCTCACGGGAAGGATTGCCCGTTGGCAGATGTTGTTATCAGAATATGACATAGAGTACCACGCTCAGAAAGCCGTTAAGGGGAGTATTTTAGCCGATCATTTGGCTCACCAACCGATTGACGATCAGGAATCAATCGGGTTTGACTTCCCAGACGAAGATGTCATGTATCTAAAAATGAAAGATTGCGATGAACCGCTACCCAGTGAAGGGCCAGAACCAGGTTCCCAATGGGGACTAATCTTTGACGGAGCAGTTAATCATTACGGAAACGGAATTGGGGAAATCATTGTTACCCCTCAGGGTACCCACATTCCTTTCACTGCCAGACTTATGTTCAAATGTACGAACAACGAGGCCGAATACGAAGCTTGTATTATGGGTCTCGAAGAAGCGATTGATTTAAGGATCAAGAACTTGGACGTATATGGCGATTCAGCCTTGGTTATCAATCAGATCACAGGAGATTGGAACACATACCAATCAGGATTGATTCCCTACAAAGACTACGCGAGAAGGTTGTTACCCTTCTTCAAAAGAGTTGAGTTTCATCACATCCCTCGTGATGAGAATCATATGGCTGATGCTTTAGCCACTATTTCTTCCATGATTAGCGTAGGTCGATGGAATGACCTACCTAAGATTGACGTAATGCGCCTTAAACGGCCCGCCTACATCTTCGCGATTGAAGCAGTCATAGACGACAAACCTTGGTATCACGATATCAAATGCTTCCTTCAGAAACAAGGATACCCACCTGGGGCATTCAGGAAAGATAGAAAGACCCTCAGGAGACTAGCAGGCAGCTTCTTCCTGAGCGGTGATACTCTCTATAAGAGGAATTTTGACATGGTCTTGCTCCGATGCGTCGACAGACCAGAAGCAGACATGTTGAAGAAGGAAATTCACGAAGGATCCTTTGGCACTCATGCCAACGGACACACAATGACGAGAAAAATTCTAAGAGCAGGGTACTACTGGTTGACCATGGAATCCGACTGCTACAAGTACATGAGGAGGTGTCACAAGTGTCAGATATACTCCGACAAAATCCATGTACCGCCAACGCATCTCAAAGTTCTCTCTTCCCCGTGGCCTTTTTCCATATGGGGAATAGACATAATTAGCTTGATTGAACCTAAGGCTTCAAACGGACATCGGTTCATCCTGGTAGCCATTGATTACTTCACCTAGTGGGTCGAAGCAGCGTCGTACGCTAATGTAACCCGACAAGTGGTGGTCCGATTTATCAAAAACAATATCATCTGCCGTTATGGTGTTCCAAGCCAGATCATTACAGATAATGGATCTAACTTGAACAACAAGATGATGAAGGAGTTGTGCGCAGAGTTCAAGATTGAACACCATAACTCATCTCCCTACCGACCCAAGATGAACGGAGCGGTAGAAGCGGCTAACAAGAACATCAAGAAGATCGTTCAAAAGATGGTTGTAACCTACAAAGATTGGCATGAGATGCTACCCTTTGCTCTTCACGATTATCGTACATCTGTCCGCACTTCAACAGGGGCTACCCCTTTCTCTCTAGTGTATGGCATGGAAGCCGTGCTCCCCATAGAAGTAGAGATCCCATAAATCCGGGTATTGATGGAAGCTAAGCTCACCGAAGCTGAATGGTGTCAAAGTCGACACGACGAACTCAATCTGATCGAAGAGAAGCGAATCACGGCACTATGCCACGGTCAGTTGTATCAGCAAAGAATGAGAAGGCGTTTGACAAAAAGGTCAAACCTCGTGTCTTCAGGAAAGGAGACCCCGTGCTCAAGAAGATAAATTCATTTCTCACTGATTCTCTGGGCAAATGGACTCCGAATTATGATGGCCCCTATGTGGTCACGAAAGCTTTCTCAGGCGGCGCCTTGAGACTTGCAACCATGGACGGAGAGGAATTTGCCTACCCCACGAATGTTGATGTAGTCAAGAAATACTTCGCCTAAACTAAAAAAAAAGAAGAACGTCTCGGTGGACTGAAAACCCGAAAGGGCGGTCCAGGCAAAAGTTAGAGACATGAAAAAAATCATCCCGGTGGATTGGAAACATCAAAGTACAATCCAGGCAAAAGTTAGGGATAATGGCAAGTAACTATGTTCAACATAGGCAAGTCCCTTAGCAGCAGTTACATCACCCATTTGAGGAAAACTCCAGACAAGGTCATCTTCGACAGAAGCTCAGGATGCCCAGAATTCAAAGTTGGTAGAAGGATAGTGGTCGTTATGTTTCAACGTAGCTCTTTTCCCTGTAAATTACCATTTTCTGAACTTTGTAAATACTCTTTGGAATCACGCGTTTGGCTGATCTCCATCTTATCAATAAAATTTGAGCCCTTGTGCTTTTATTTGTAATGCTTGCTTGTTTTAGCTTTACAGAATGACGTTTTTAACTATGATCAACGATTCTTGAAATAAAACAAAATGAATTTACTTGTAAAACTTTTTCTACTTTTAAAATAAAGATGGCAATTTCTTTTGACTGTTGAACATCAGAAGAACATCAATCGCTTCTCCAGAAGTAGGCGAACTTCAAAGTGCAGAATCAAAGTACTTCTTCTAAGCCAGTGCACTTGAATGAAGGATCAGCTGTATCAGATGCGATTTTCCCGTCTGATACCTTCGGCCGAGTTCTCATCTCCTAAGCCCGACCAACATAGCTCCCAATAGGCACTATCTCTCCTATGTAAGGTGGAATTGCTATCTTGAACCAGCGGTACTTTTTCGTCCCCAGCAGTGGCCGAATATCCAGTTGTGTTCATCTTTTAGTTTGTATGTCGCGTCTGTTTTGTCAGCATATACATACATACATCATGCATTTTTTGATTTGCATTCACATTTCATATTGCATCACTATCACTTGAGTCGGTCTTATCCTCCCGTGATAACCATCCTCTCAATCGAGTTTGTCAGTTCTTGCGCCGTCAGGACATGTTATGTCCGATCGAACTCGTCACCAGTGTATTTTTAGATTAGAGTCGGCGATTGACCACTTTGATAACTTGAACCTCTGAAAGGCCAGAGAACCCTCAACAGATGTCACTCTTCACCATTGAAGATGATATACTTGCTTTCCCGGATTAAGGAAAATCCCCAGCGAAAGCCTCTTAAGCAAAGATTCGGCGGTACGTAAGTGTTTCTCTGAAAAACCGCTGATGAAAAGGTCATCGGCACCTTAAAATTGGATCCCATCATACGGCATTTCTCCGGGAAGATCCCGAGAAAAGTATGATATAATATCCCCAAGCGGAAACAGCTTCTCAAGAAACTCGCTTTCCCCAGTAGAATCGACAAATGGTGTCTCCAAACAGAGATGTTTGTGCAACTCTACAACTCAGACGATTGGGTTCCCCAGCAAGTCTGACATCAAAACTTTTTCCACTCAAATGGCATCTCCCTAGGAAAATTCGGCGAGAAGTTTGAGGAAAACCGCTACGAGTAGCGTCCCTTGTCAATAAAGTTTATTGACAAAAGAAACTTAGACTAGTTCCTTGGTAGGAAACCAGGATCGAGGGGAAGTTTATTTAAGAAACTAAGACCAGTTCCTTGGTAGGAAACCAAGATCGAGGGGAAGTTTACATCAACTGAGACCAGTTCCTTGGTAGGAAACCAGGATCGAGGGGAAGTTTATTTCGGAAACTAAGACCAGTTCCTTGGTAGGAAACCAGGATCGAGGGGAGGTTTGCATCAGAAACTAAGACCAGTTCCTTGGCTGAAGACCAGGATCGAGGGGAAGTTTACCTTTTCTAAGCATCATTGCTTAGCAAAAGAAGATGAATGTGTAAATTACCATTCATGGACGCCGTCAAAATTTCGGATATTCCGATATTTAATCCTCTTGCACCACGAATGCCCGAATACCTTCGACATTCACACCTTCGTGTCCAAGAAGATTAAATAGGGGCATCTGTCATACCCCAAATTTTGACCACTAAGATTCCCATCATTGTGCAAATCATCATCACAATATGAATGTACCTTTATGCCTCATCAATCTCCTCAAGGGTTGTTGAGCAGTCACTACTATCAAAATTAGGGTTTCAAGCCCTCTCTGAGCTCTTAGACAAGGGATCAATCAAGGAATAACTTGATCTTCAACTTGTATAACCTCTCAAACATCCTCAATGGATCAAGAGGACTCCCACTTCAAGGATTAAGCACAAGGCTGCTCCCTTCTAGGTGGATCAAGCTTCAAGATCGATAGTGTCACCAAATTAGGATTTTGGTTGACCAGGGCCTCCAGTTGGAAATTTTCCTTTGGGCATGAGCCAATAACCCAAAACATAACCTAATATACTCCATGGAACCTCATGGACCCAGTCATCAAGTCAATTTTGCTTCAGGGGATGCATACATCCAAAATCAGGAATTAGGGTTTCTTGACCTAATTCACCCCTAAGTTGACTTTTGGGACAAATCATGAACCAAGACCTCAAGACATGATTTGAGGGTCTCTAATATACCATATTGATCCATTTGGAACAATGGATTAATCCAAGAAACTTGAGCAACAAGTCTCAATTTCATCTGGACCACAGTTAGGGTTTTGCGAGAAAAGTCAATTGTAACTTTGACTTTTGACCAGGACATGCTCCCAAACCCTAGGATATGAGTCAATACACTCTATACTACCCATGGAACATGTCCATCAAGTTTGATTTAGGTCAAGGACATGGTTTCCTGAAGAATTGCACAGTTTGGAATTCATCTGATAAAAAGTCAAATGTGCACAAAAGTCAACTTTGACTTTTTGAGATTTTTCACTAGAATGGATTTTTAACCCTAAAATGATGTTAATGTATGATTTGAATCATCATTCATCAAGTAAAATCAAGAAAAGTGGAATAACTTGTAAAAGGGGTAACCATAAAACTTAGAAATTTTTCTAAGTTATGGAAAAAGTACCACTAATGCACCAACTTTGGAGGACCATAACTCCTAAACCGCAAGGCCATTGTGCCCCATTCAAAGCTTGATTTGAAGATCTCATTACCCTCTACAAAAGCTTCATACTTACCTATATCCAAATTCCTAATGGATTTTGAGTTATGGAGTGATCAAAATCAAGAAATCACACTTTGTTCTAATACTTAGTGAAAATTTCACTAAGTCAGATTTGACCTCACTTTTTGCCAAATGTAGAGGGATTTTTCACTTGGATTCAAAATAGATCAAAACCAAATATGTTCAAACAGTTGTTGTATCATGTAAGGGCTTTCCAAAATGATCAAGAACATTACCAAATTCAACTTACACCATGAGATATGACATTGTCAAGTTGCCTTGCTGAAATCTGTCAAAGGCAAGGCTGATTTTGTATTTTGGCTCGATTTGCCAAAATCAGCCAAATTCAAATGCTCATATCCACTTGGACACATCTGAGGATTGATTCTAAAGGGGACAATCACTGAGCCAAGCCTCCAAAGTCCATGGAACAAGAAATAGCATGTTGAACCTAGAATGGCCAAAATAGGGACAAGACTCCAAATTTGGATTGAAGCATTCAATGGAAGCATCAAGGTGGCATGGACTGAGCCATTCTCATCTGAAATCAGTCAAGACTTATCCAAGACCAAGGGAACCACAACCCTGTGCCCTAACCTCTAGTCAATGGCTAAAGGAGACTTGCATTTCCATTGGCCAACATTGAACAAACACCTGTTGCAGTTGCCATTCACTATTCCTTGCAAAACAAACTTGTTATACTATAAATAGAGCTCAATTGTGGTCAGTTTAAGTACACCAAAGGCCTACAACACTTGCCTTTCTCAAAATCTCTTTCTCTTGGCAAAAATGCTTTTCTTAGCAAGGTAACTATCAGGTTTTGAGTTTGAGAGATTTTCCAACCAAACCAATCACTCACACGCCTCATATACATCACATATGAACTGATCAAGCACTTAGATCACTTCTGAAACACCAATTTCACAAAATCACCAGCTGGTTGCTCACATTTTCAATCAAGTTGGAGCTGAGGTACCACAAATCGTCCCAACCATTTTCAATCAAGTCCAAGCATTCAAACACACTCCATAGGATGTAAGGAAGCTGTTCAGATCATCACCACTCATCTGTAACACCTCTAAATAAAAAATCACATTGCACTTGCTGTCACGGCTTAGAGGTAAGCATATACTTGGTCATCTCTCAATCTATGCATATTTCCTCGCACAATAATTTGGCCATATGTTCATAATCATGCATGGAATGTTTTCCCTCAATTAATTGCATTGTTTGAATCGTGTATCAAAAATCCTACCTTCATGCAGAAATTAGGGTTCTTGAGGTTTCTTCGTGATTTCATGTTTTATGTTTAATTTAAATGAAATTAAGTGTTATAGACATGATCGTGAGGTTGAGACGAGCATAATGATATGTGGATTACATGATATGATTAAGTATTCAGTGAGATTAGAGAGAAAATGAAAATTTGGGAATCTCAGAACACGCGCGTGTTCTTCAGCTTGTTCTTGGCGCCATTTTTTCAAATTTGAATATTTGAATTTTGTGATTTTGTTTAATTGATTCAAAAATTAATTTCTCTCTGAGTTTTAATGATTTTGAGTTGATTCTTTTTTTGATAATTCACAAAAATGTTAAAATATTTTATTTTATCAAAAAATACCAAAAATATTATTTATTTTGTATAATTGATATTTTTGCAAAGAATTAATGTTTTAATTGTTTTTAACATTTGAAATATTTTTTCCATCTTGATTTTACAACTTTTAATGCTTTCTAATTGTTTTGTAGGTAAATACTTAATTTTTGAAGTATTAATCCAAGATCACAATTTGTTTTCCATATGTGAAGCAATTTTGATCATTTTAATTGAATTTTTATTCAATTAAATACATTTTTGAAAACAAATTAGGGTTTCTTGGATTAATTCAACCCTCAAAAATCATTTTTAAAACACTTGGGCCTCTAATAGAGTGTAAGACCCAATCCTTTTTTGACCAAATCATTTTTGGGCATCACCTATTGTATAAGTCCCTCTGTACAAGTAAACGGCACGACCGTCGTCCGTTTAAAACCATCTGGGCCTCTCCTTGAGCTATAAGACCCATTCAAATTCTTTGGGCCTCTTGAGAGAGTGTAAGACCCAACCCCCTTTTTGAAAACACTTTTTGGGTCTCACTTATTGTATAAGTCCCGTCGTATTTCAAAAATCACGGCGCGATCGTCGCCTTTTCAAAATAAAACCTCTGGGCCTACCCTCGAGTAGTAAGACCCATTTATTTTCTTAAAATCTTTTTGGGCCTCTATTAGAGTGTAAGACCAAATCCCCCTTTTAACCAAAACTTTTTTGGGCCTCACTTATTGTATAAGTCCCTCTGCGTTAAAAGAAAACCTCGGCGTGATCGCCATTTTAAACGAAAAATCATCTGGGCCTACCCTCGTGTTATAAGCCCCACTCTTTTCCTTTAAAACTTTTTGGGCCTCTTGAGAGAGTGTAAGACCCATCCCTTTGTACAGAGAACCTTATTTGGGCCACAGTCACTTGTATAAGTCCCTCTGTACAAATTCAACGGTAAAACCCTGGGCCTCTCCTTGAGCTGTAAGCCCCAAATCATTCTTTTTCAAAGCACTTTCTCCTTTGATTTTGAATATACTGTTGTTTTCAATCTTTCTTTGTTGTACAACTAACCAAACAGCATGGAAGCTCTACAACCGAGTAAGTGTTTATACGCTTTCATTTACTGCTTTCCTATACATATAACTGTATTGTGGGGCTGTTTCGCTGTAAGTCTTCTTTCATAAACTCATATCGACTGTGTAATAATAGTATAGATATTCAGAGTTTCCCCGGCAACTACGTCTAGAACTAGGAAAAGCCGTTTCGTTTATTCGTAGAAATAGACAGCTAGATCCCCAATAGGATCACCAGATACAGTATTCTCTTCGGCTGTCATTATTAGGAATTATCAAGAAACTCTACTCCCAAAGATGAATGTATTCTCCGTGAATGGCATCTTTGAGTTTCTTCCAAATTCTCGAACTTTCCTGACTTGATCTATTCCTTGTGAATAGCTTGCCTTGAATTTCTCGGGGTATGGGGACCCACGGGCTTCTTAAAAGCATCGGCCTCCTCTTGGGCATCATACAAGGACCCTCAGGCTTCCTAAAAGCAACCCCGCCTCCTCTTGGGCTTAGTACAAGGACCCGCCGGCTTCTTAGAAGTATTCACAGCCTCCTCTTAGGCTTTGTATAATGATCTCTTCCTCTGGGAATGATAGCCTCCTCTTGGGCTTCGTACAAGGACCGATCGGCTTCTTAAAAGTTTCCAGCCTCCTCTTGGGCTTCGTACAAATTGTCCCGACGACCTCCTAGAGGTATAGGAACATAAATTAGCCATCTTCATAGATCAGTCCTTTCAAAGAGTCTACTACTGTTTCTCAAAGCATAGTACAAAAGATGAAACTCTAGACTTGGACAGTCTCTCTTCCTTGAGTCTCAAAGACATTCTCAAGTGACCCCTTCATTAAATAGGAAGAAACCGTAGACTCGGACAGTCTCGATACCCTTTGGATTTCCTCGTTTCCTTAAAGAACAAGGAACAACCCCGATCCTCAGATCAAACCCATGAGTACAGTGTTGCTCATATAAGAACTGATTTTCTCTTAAAATCAGTATACTGGACCTGTCACTCAGCTAAAACAGTCACCAGCAGATAGCCTCCTCTTAGGCTTTGTATAATGACAT
The DNA here is from genome assembly GCA_022829125.1 of Lathyrus tuberosus. NCBI lineage: Eukaryota > Viridiplantae > Streptophyta > Magnoliopsida > Fabales > Fabaceae > Lathyrus > Lathyrus tuberosus. The sequence continues at coordinate 433,336 of JALAZF010000259.1, forward strand.
CCTTAAAAGAGCCGGTCTCCTTTTTAGCCTCCTCTTGGGCTTTGTACAAATGATTCTCCCCAGCGGAGCAAACCTTTCAGCCTCCATCTCGGGCTTCGTACGAGATACAAAAGACCCCCTCGTTGAGTCAAAAAACTTTTAGCCTCTCTCTCAGGCTTTGTATGAGACACATAAACGACTCCCTCGTTGAGTCAATCACCCTTTCGCCTCCGTCTCGGGCTTCATACGAGATACAAATTCCCCTAAGCAGAGTCAAACTCTTTTTCAGCCTCCATCTCGGGCTTCATGCGAGCTATAAAAGATTCTCAAGCTGAGTCAACTCTTTTTAGCCTCTCTCTCGGGCGTTGTACGAGACACATATTAGCCTCCTCTTAGGCTTTGTTTAAGAAAACCACTGGTTAATCCAATTAATCTTTTAGCATCAAATCTGTGCCTCGTTCACAGTATTCAAACATCAACAACTCCTTCCCTTTCATCTAATCGCTGTAAGCGGCAAGCCTCTGGATCATCTATATCCATGCCACTGTCCTTCTTTTAGCATGAGAAATTCCTAAGGAAAGATAGCATTGCTCTACACTGAGTTAAAGTCTTCTCCTTTAGGTTAAAAACCCTTTCTTAGGAAATTATGGCATTGTCGGATTCACATATCCCGGTTAAAGTAATTCTCCTTTATCCCTCTTTAGAGATGACAAATTCTCTCTAAAGTCAACACCCTTTTAGCTTCACATCTTGGGCTTTGAACAAGATACAAATAGACTTTTTAGCTTCATGTCTTGGGCTTTAAACAAGATACAAATCACCTTTCGCTTCACGTCTTGGGCTTTGAACAAGACACCAAAAAAACCATTTCCTCCCATAGAATAGGAGGAACTACGAACGCTCTGATTTCCCTATTTCGGTAAACGGGAATACGTAGGCATAAGATCGAAAGAAAAGATCTTAGCGAGCACACTAAACAAGAACTCAAAATCCCATACTTTCACACATCAATCAAAAAACGTCCGTCCTAAACATCTCTTTGAACAAAATAACCTGAGACAATCCCCGAATCTTTGTAGCATCTGTAAACCAACAGTTTTGACTGTTTAACCTCAGTATGCAAGCAGGGTTAGTTGGAGACATCTATTTCCCTTCCTTCATCAGCTTTAATAGGATAAAAAATGAATCTAGCTGTAGTACCAGAGCGGTTGTGCTTCGCAACCACGTCCAAAAATCGCTCGCTACACAATGGACAAGGAGTGTGGTGGATTTGTGAATAGACCCCCTATTCTAGATGGCTCTAATTATGACTATTGGAAACCTCGTATGGTTACTTTTTTGAAGTCCTTAGACAGCAGGGCTTGGAAGGCTATTTTGAAAGAATGGAAACATCCTGTTATTGTGGAAAAATATGGTAGCTCTAAGTTGAAACCTGAAGAAGAATGGACCAAGGAAGAAGATGAGCTTGCCCTTGGGAATTCTAAAGCCTTAAATGCCATATCCTATGGTATTGACAAGAACATCTTCAGGCTGGTCAACACTTGTGAAGTAGCTAAGGAAGCATGGGATATCTTGAAAACTACTCATGAAGGAACCTCCAAGGTCAAGATGTCAAGACTTCAACTTCTGACAACAAAGTTTAAAAATATGAAGATGAAGGATGATGAGACCATTCATGATTTCCACATGAACATTCTTGAGCTGTCAAATGCTTCTAGTGCCCTAGGAGAGAGGATGACTGAAGAAAAGCTGGTGAGGAAGATTCTTAGATCCCTTCCCAAGAGATATAAAATGAAGGTGACTGCTATAGAAGAAGCTCAAGACATCAGCAAGATGAGGGTAGATGAGTTGATTGGTTCTCTTCAGACATTTGAATTAGGGGTGAATGAGGAATCTGAAAAGAAGACCAAAAGCATAGCATTGGTGTCTAAAGATGAAAAGAAAGAGTGTGTTCCTAAAACTCAGGAGGAGCTATCTAATGCCATTGTTCTGCTGGGAAGACAGTTTAATAAGGTTCTAAAGAGGATAGACAGGAGCTATAAACCTAATGTCAAGAACATCACATCTGACACCAACAGGTCAGGTGATCAGGTGAAGAAAACTAGAGATGAAGAAAAGTCCAATGATGACAAAGGAATACAATGTTATGAATGTGAAGGTTATGGTCACATCAAATCAGAATATCCTACATACCTTAAGAAGCAGAAAAAGGGTATGTCTGTTACTTGGTCTGATGAGGATACTGATAGTGAACCTGAAGGAGAATCAGCCAATCTTGTTAGAGCTATGATTGGGATTTTTGAGTCTGACAATGATTCAAGTGATGAAGAGGTTACTTATGAAGAGCTTGATGCCTCTTATAGAAAGTTGTGCATTAGAAGTGAACAAGTCTGTCTAGAAGGAGAGAAACAAAAGAAAATCATAATGTAGTTAAAGGCTGAAAAGACTGAGCTTGAGAAGGAAGTCAGTATGCTAAACTCTAAACTGGAATCTATGTCAAAATCTGTCAGAATGTTGAATAATGGAACTGATGTTTTAGACAATATTCTTAATATTGGAAAAACTGCTGGAGACAAAAGTGGTTTGGGATTCAACAATGTTTCAGCTTCAAATAATGTTATTCCTATTTCCAAGCCAGTGATGTTAAAACAGATGTTTAAACATCCTGAAAGGACTCCCTCTAGGAAGAAATTCAGGAGTTGGAGATGTCATCATTGTGGGAGTTTTGGACACATAAAGGCTTATTGTTATAAGCTACATGGGTATACTCAGAAGGCACATCAGTTGGCTCCCAGACAGAACATTCACAAAGGTAATCAGGTCATCAAACCAAAGAAGCAATGGGTTCCAAAAGGAAAAGTTGCCAGCTTAATAGCTCACACTTCTCTTAGGGTTTCTACTAAAGAAGACTGGTACTTTGATAGTGGGTGTTCAAGACACATGACAGGAGTGAAGAATTTGTTGGTGGATGTTAAGCTACATTCTTCTGGACATGTAACTTTTGGAGATGGTGTCAAAGGAGAAATCAAGGGTGTGGGAAGACTGAACTGTGCAGGTGCTCATAGACTAGATCATGTGTTATTGGTCAAAGGATTGAAGGTAAACTTGATCAGTATTAGTCAACTATGTGAGCAAGGACTTAAAGTTCACTTTACTAAAGCTGAATGTATTGTCACTAATGAGAAAGGTGAAGTTGTCATGAAGGGTGATAAGTCCAAAGACAACTGTTATCTATGGGATAAAAAGGGAGAACATCTAGAGGTGAAACAAAGTCTGATTGATCGCAATGTCAAGCATGATGTCATGACATCCTACTGTGAAATTCCAAGGATCACCAAACACTCTAGTGTTAATCTTAGGGAAAGCAAGATCATTGAGGTTGACCATATAGGAAGGAGGTGTAATGACAGTTTCTCTAAGGATATATGTGCTAAACATTGTGATGTCGTAAGAGGAAAACTGGGTATGTGTAAAAGTCAACAGATGTTAATGACTTATGCTGAACATTTATTAAAATTCAAAAATTTGAAATGTTATACATTTTGGTGGCAGGATTACATTTATTGGCTTTTAAGTACTCATCAAAAGCAGCCCTCCTACCCAATGTAATCATTTTCTCACTTTGCCTCCACACGCTACATCAATCCTCATTCACATAGTCTGTTCGTCTTCTCTCCAAAGAATAGAAGTCTCAACAAATTTTTGTTCATCAGTTGCTACAGAGGAACAATGTCTCAATAAATGTCGTCTCCCTTCAAGAAGTCTGCATCCAAGAGTCCCTCACATACAAAACCTAGGGTTTCGGTGAAAGGGGTTTCTGAGGATGAAGCTTTGGATATAGTCCCTCTCTCAATAATTCTAGTTTCTAAGACAAGACCTGACAAGCTGCAAACAAAAAGGTCTTCTCATGATACATCAGGTAAATCTTCTGATCATTCGGCTGATAAAACATTTGTTGATAGGAAAAGTAGAGAGTTTGTTACTAGCATTCTCTTTGGAGATAAATCTGCTCCTAGGACCTCCACTTCTCAAGCTGTTGGAAATCAGAATGAGGAAGAGACTGTAGATGTTGATAAAAGTATAGGTCAGATTGTCACTAAGATTTTTGAGAAAGGGATTCCTGTGGCTGGAATATCAAGACCTTTGGCTCAAATGGATGCTGTGCAATCTGAAGGTAAAAAGGATGACATGCAACCAGCTGAAACCAATCTTCACAGGTTGGCTGTTTCTATCATTGAAGATGCTGAAACTGAAGCTGAAGCTGATGTTGATCCTAATGTTAGAGCTAGGGTTGATGTTGAACCTGATGTTAGAACATCACCTGCTAGGGAAGTTTCTTTTAGCCCCAAAGGAAAGAAGCCTGTTGAGGTTGTGAATGTTGAGGATTTGTCAGACAATGAGGTTATTGGCAATGCAATTCCAAGTATTGCAAAAAGATTGACGTCTAGAAAAGGGAAGACTGTTGATTAATCTCCTAAGGTGAGAACTGAAAGCAAAAAGAAGAAGACTCCTGTTGTTGGCCCTGCAAAGTCTTGGAGCAAGGTTTCTGGCTCATCCAAAAAGAGGAAGATAAGGGAAGACTCCGACTCTGAGTTTGATGTTGATGAGGATGTTCAAGACATCACTCCAGTGAGAAGGTCCATTTTAAAGAGGATTGCTGATAAGGTTCCTGATGTACCTGTGGACAACATCTCTTTTCACTATGCTGGAAGTGCTCACATGTGGAAGTTTGTGTGTCAAAGAAGATTGGCTCTGGAAAGAGAGCTTGACAAAGATGCTCTGGAGATTAAGGAAGTTATGGAGCTGATTAAGTTTGCAGGGTTGATGAAAATTGTTTCTGGGTTCTCCAAATGTTATGATGGGCTAGTTAAGGAGTTTGTTGTAAACATTCCTGTGGACATTACTGACAGAAGGAGTGTGGACTTTAGAAAAGTATATGTGAGAGGTAAGTGTATTGATTTTTCTCCTGAGGTTATCAACACCTACCTAGGAAGAAATGAGCAAGATTATAGAGAGCTGGAAGTTACTGACAATGAGGTGTGCAAGGAGATCACTGCAACTCAAATGAAGGTCTGGCCTTTAAAAGGAAAGATGTCTGCCAGTCTTCTTAGTGTCAAATATGCTGTCCTGCACATGATAGGTGCTGCAAATTGGGTCCCCACTAATCACAATACTACTATCTCTGTTGGCTTGGGGAAGATGATTTATGTTGTTGGAACAAAGAAAAGCTTTGATTATGGGTCCTACATTTTTGAACAGACTGTGAAGCATGCTTCAGCAAATGCTATTAAAATGCCTATAGCATTTCCTTCTCTCATTTGTGGAGTGATCCTGAAGCAACATCCTGGAATATTGACTACTTCAGATACTGCTTGCAAGAGGGAGTCTGCATTATCCTTGCATCCCAAGTTGTTTGTAGGGAATCATGTCCCAGATATTGTCTCAACATCAGGTTCTGGTGTCAAGAAGGCATGTACCAAAGCTGATATGATAGAAGAATTGAAGTCGGCCTGCAAGGATCTAGATGTGGTGATCAGCACCAGCACTTCCAGGAAGATGAAACTTGACCCGTTGATCAAGTCTTTGGAACAGAATGGAGATGATGAGAATGTCAACACAAATGTCAATGCTGAAGGTTCAGGTTCTGAGAAAGGTGATTCAACCACTGAGAATGAGGATGGTGAAGATGTTTCTACTGATGAAGATTGATTAAGCTAGCTGTGCTATTTCAATTTTTTGTTTTATCTTTTTCTGCACCTTGAATGCCTATTTTGTATCTTGGATAATGGTACTGTTAGGTTTATCTGGTTTTTGTTCTATGATTTGTCTTGTCATGTGATGCCTTCTTTTGACTGACAAGGAGAGCTAGCCTAGGACTAACTGGTAGTTTTTGACAGTAGTGAGAGGGACACATTGTTTGATGGTTGGCCAATTGTGGGTAAAATGGGGGAGAGTTACCTAGCTGTTTGCTGTGGTTCTTGTTTTGAGGGGGAGTTTTGTGTTGTGCAGCTTTGGAAGTTGTTGCTGCTGTTTGTATTATTTTTTTTCGCTGCAGGTATCTCTGATGTTGGCTGAGTTTGTTTTAGCCAAAATTAGCCAAATGGGGAGATTGTTAGTTCTTGTTATTGGCTAGAATTTTGGTAAAACAATGTTGTTGAAGATGTCATATGTCTGATGTCTTAGCATGAGTTCTTAACATTCAGTTTTTGGTAAGTTATTTAGGGTTGCAGTTTTTTGTGCTGATGTTAAACATGATGTCTTGACATCAATTAACAGAACATCAGAACATCAGTCTGTTGCGTTTTGTTAGGGCTGCGTGTATCAGTTTGTTTTGAGAGATCTGGTGGAGAGATTGCAGGCGAACATCTTGGTAAAGATATATTTAGTTGCAATCAGATATGGTGCAGATCTTGTTGCTATTTTTAGGGCTGAATGATATGAAAAGATTTGAAGATAAAATCTGTTTTAATTTCAAATCAAATCAGAGATTTTCAAGGAGTCCAAGCCCAAGTCTGTTTTAATTTCAAATCAAATCAGAGATTTTCAAGGAGTCCAAGCCCAAGTCTGAGTTTCTATTTAAAGCAGCCACAACCCTAATTGGAAGATACGAAGACTAGAGAGTGTATACTGAGTATCAGTTGTTAAAGTTTTCGTTTGTGTTTTGTAAGCCATTCATGCTTGAATTGGTATAGTTTGTTTAGGTTGTAATTGTCCTCTCTAAAGCTTTTAAGCAAGAGAGTATTGTTCTTGATCAAAGCTTTTAAGCAAGATCAAGTTGTGAACTTTGTAATCGTTGAATTGTATCACTGAGGTGATTAAGGGGGAGTGAGTGGTTTCTCATATCTAAGTGTAACTTAGGTAGAAGTGTCATTGGGTAGAGATTAAGTTAGTTGATAGTCAACTGGTATTGTTGAGTCTGTAATTTAATTCTACTAATAGTGAATTTCCTCCCTGGCTTGGTAGCCCCCAGACGTAGGTAGTTATATCGAACTGGGTAAACAATTCATTGTGTTGATTTACTGTTATTTTTATTACCTTGTTCATATAGCAGATTGTGTTATTGTGACATCACACTTAACATCACACATCTGATACCAGAATTTCACTAATCATGGAAGAGAGAGTGGCTAATGCATCAGCCATGTGATTCTCTTCACGAGGGATATGATGAAACTCGATTCTATTGAAGAATGGTAACAACCTTCTCGTGTAATCTTTATAAGGGATCAGTCCTGATTGGTATGTGTTCCAATCTCCTTTGATCTGATTGATAACCAGGGCTGAATCACCATATACATCTAAGTTCTTGATCTTTAAGTCGATCGCTTCTTAGAGACCCATGATACAAGCTTCGTATTCAGCCTCGTTGTTTGTACACTTGAATGTCAGTCTGGCGGTGAAAGGAATGTGGGTACCCTGAGGTGTTATGATGACTACCCCAATTCCATTTCCATAATGATTGACAACTCCGTCAAATATTAGTTCCCATTGGGAACCTGGTTCTGGCCCTTCACTGGGTAGTGGTTCATCGAAATCTTTCATTTTCAAGTACATGACATCTTCGTCTGGGAAGTCAAATCCGACTGATTCCTGATCGTCAATCGGTTGATGAGCCAAATAATCGGCTAAAACAATTCCTTTGACAGCTTTCTGAGCACGGTACTCGATGTCGTACTTTGATAACAACATTTGCCAACGGGCAATCCTTCCTGTGAGAGCAGGTTTTTCAAAGACGTACTTGATTGGATCCATTTCGTAGATTAACCAAATGGTGTGACGAATCATATACTGGCGAAGACGATTGGCTGCCCAAGCCAGAGCGCAACAAGTTTTCTCAAGCATAGTGTACCGAATCTCACAGTCGGTGAATTTCTTGCTCAAATAGTCGATTGCAGACTCTTTCCTTTTGGTTTCGTCTTGTTGGCCAAGTACACAACCCATCGAGTCTTCCAAGACTGTTAGGTAGATGATCAGTGGTCTTCCTTCCACTGAAGGTGATAGAATCGGTGGGTTCAACAGGTATTCCTTGATACTGTCGAAGGCGGCTTGACATTCTTCTGTCCAAATGCAATCTTGATTCTTTCTGAGTAATTTGAAGATTGGCGCACATGTCGCGGTCATGAGGAATATAAATCTGGAAATGTAGTTCAAATGTCCTAGGAATCCTCTAACTTGTTTTTCAGTCTTTGGAGAAGGCATTTCTTGAATGGCCTTGACCTTGTCAGGATCAACCTCAATTCCTTTTTGGCTGACGATGAACCCTAACAGTTTTCCTGAATGGACACCGAATGTGCACTTGTAGGGACTCAAGCGGAGTTTGTACTTTCTCAAACGCTCGAATAGCTTTGACAGGTGGGTCACATGCTCTTCTTCTGTCTTAGATTTGGAAATCATATCATCGACATATACTTTGATTTCTTTGTGCATCATGTCATGAAACAGAGTAGTCATTGCCCTTTGATAGGTTGCCCCAGCGTTCTTCAAACCGAACGACACTACCTTGTAACAAAAGGTGCCCCATGGGGTGATGAGCGAAGTTTTCTCCATGTCTTTCAGCACCATTTTTATCTGATTATAGCCCGAGAATCCATCCATGAAGGAGAAGACTTTGAACTTTGTTGTACTGTCTACCAGCATGTCAATGTGTGGTAAGGGAAAGTCATCCTTTGGACTGGCTTTGTTCAGATCCCTGTAGTCTACACACATTCTGACCTTTCCGTCCTTTTTCGAAACCGGTACTATGTTGGCTAACCATTGAGGATATTCTGATGTGGCGAGGAAACCTGCGTCAATCTATTTATGTACTTCCTCTTTGATTTTGATGGCCATGTCTGGATGAGTCCGTCTCAGCCTTTGTTTCACTAGAGGACATTCCGATCTCAACGGTAAATGATGCTCCGCGATGCTGGTATCCAACCCTGGCATATTCTGATAGGACCAAGAAAATACATCGGGAAACTCTTTGAGAAGCTTTATCATATTCTCTTTGACAGTTGGACAGAGCAGTGCCCCAATCTTGACTTCTTTTCTCTCTTCTTCTGAACCCAAGTTGACCGTTTCCAACGGTTCTCTGTGAGGTTTAATGGACCTTTCCTCTTGTCTGAGTAGTCGGGAGATCTCTTCGGGAATTTCTTCGTCATTTTCTTCTTCAACCTCGAATACCGGGAATTCAAAGTTGGGAGAAGGCATTGGATTGCGTGTTTCAACAGGGTGTAAAACAAGCAGTCTGCAAGACGTGATGATTTGTTTTTTAGAAGAGATAGAGAGAATGCAAGAGTGTGTGCACTGTTTTTCTTAAACAATGCTTGTTTTTATTATTCGAGTTTGTTTTTTAGGATTACCATTTTCTGAAGAAAAAAAAAGAAAAGAGAAAACAGCAATAAATGCGGAAATTACAGAACGACGTTATTTTATTTATGATTTTGTCGATTCTTGAAAGTGCAGCCATATAAAACAAAACTCTGTCGCTTTGGGCGAAGCGAAGAGGTACATTTACAGAAAGTGAGCCCTATCAAAACATCTGTTTCACCTGGGCAGGGTGAAAGGTTAAGATAAAGACGACAATTACTTCGACTTATGAACAACTTTCGAAACGTTGACAGCAACCCATTGGCGGCGAACTTCTCGGTGAATCACAAAGTCTAGTACCTTCTTTCTTGGCTTGTCCTTAGAAATGACGTTGATTTCTGGCAGAGCAGGATCATTGGAATTTGTCTCCCAGGCAAAGTAGTCGTAGGAGAACTCTTCAGCTGTATTTTACACAGTGTTTGTACTCTCAGGTATGTCTCCCTATCTAGTTGGATGGATGTCTTCGAGCTTGATACGAGAGCTTTCAGGAGCAGTGTATTTGACCAAGAAGTCGTCCTTGCCACTCGGTTGTCCTAAGGTGTCCCATGTTTCTGTGGAACTGGAGGAGTCATCCCTTTTGATGACGTTGACCTCGGGAAAAACATAGTTGAGGAACTGCTGCACTGCAATTTTTTGCAAATTCATCGTTGTACTGGATATTTTCTGAATGGCCTGAGTAATGATCCCATGCTTCTGTGGGGACTCAAGTATTATTTTCGATGATGCTCAGCTGATATGCATCATTCGGCTCACATAAACAGGCCATCCATCGGGCCATAATAGTCGTAGTCAAAGATGTCTTTCATTAGAGTGTCTTCCTCTAATGAGTTGGGTGGAGCACGACATCCTTCCGGATCATAATCTCCGTATATCATTTTGACATCTGACCTTGTTATAAATCTCGGACTCTGTGCGGGATAGCAAAATGGCGTAGGAACTTCTCCTTGAGACATATAACTGTCCTCGTTAAGATAGGACTTCCATTCTTCATCTGTATCGGAGGAATCTCCCTCGTTGTTGGTATGTACTTCTTGAGACACTGGGTGAAGGAAGCCTCCACTGTGGAAGAAGTTTTGAATGGGATGAAGACTTTCATCGTTGGTAGAAGTCTGGGTACAGGTTGAGGAAAAGCCAAGACCCTTCTTCGCTTTGTTATCAGTAGGAATGGCAAGCTGTCCCCATCGTTTTGCATTGTTACTTTTGATCGCTTCGAGAGCATCTTTATACGAGGAAATCGACGTTCCTCTTTCAGATTGATTGTCATTACTCACTGAAAGTGCTTGGAACTGGGTTCCGATTACCTCCTCTGGTTCTACACAAGTGGATGATGATAAGTTACTCACGATCAAGGCTTGCTCTCCGCAGACTGTAACTAGTTGGTCATTCTTGACAAACTTCAGCTTTTGGTGAAGCGTCGAAGTGACTGCCCCAGCCTCGTGTATCCAAGGTCTTCCTAACAAACAGCTGTATGTTGCCCGGATATCCATAACCTGGAAAGTGACTTGGAAAGTGTGAGGGCCGATAGTTATGGGAAGGTCGACTTCGCCAATGACTGTTTTTCGGGATCCGTCAAATGCTTTAACGGTGACCTCACCGGATCTCATCGGAGATCCTTGGTATGATAATCGCATCAATGTAGACTTTGGCATCACATTTATAGTTGATCCGGTGTCTACCAGTATGCAGGCTAACACATCGTCCTGGCAGTTGAGTGCCATGTTGTGACTGTGGCCCTCTTCCGGCAATTCTTCATCACTGAATCCCAAGTTATTGCAGGAAGTGATGTTGGAGATGATGTTGTCGAATTGTCGTATTGTTACATCCTGTTCCATGAAGGCTTGCTCTAAGACTTTCTGTAGAGCTTCCCTGTGAGCTTCGGAACTGAGTAAAAGTGATAACACTGAGATTTTTGAAGGAGTTTGCAACAGTTGATCAACAATGTTGTATTCACTCTTCTGGATGAACTTCAGCATCTCATCGTTGTTCTTTGAAAGGTTGGGATCACTGGATTGACCGACTGGTTGATTAGGAACTTCTGTTTGAGGTTCCTTCTCTTTGCTGGGCTCTCCAACTCCTCGGTTGAAGATTCGACCACTCCGTGTTACTCGACTGATGTCTGCAATGTTCACGACAGAGGGTAATGGAATTTCCTTTCCATTCTTAATTATTGTTGCACCGTATTTGTAAGGGATAACCTTACTTGATTCATACGATAGCGGTCCCGACAGATAGATAACTACATGAGCCTTCTGATTCTTCTGACCATTGTAAGTAATTTCAATCAGTTCCTGATTGAGAACTTTTGATTCGTTAAGTAGAGGGATGATGGCGCAAACATCTTTGGTCCTCTTATGATCAGAGATTACGACAACGTCCTTGATTTGATCAGCGAAATAGTCTGGCGTCCAGTTGATTGACCCAGAACTTGGACACGGTCGAATCTCATTGTGGTCCAACTAACTTTGAAAGGCTGCTCGCGCGAGGTAGCATCCTTGATTATTTTCTGAGCAAACTCTACAGCGTTCATAGTTGTGTGGTGGCACCTGGCCACGTCCGCCTTGTATGCAGTGTAACCTTACTAGGTCAGTTTCTGTTATTTCTTTGATTTTGTGGTTGGCATTTATTTTGCTAAAACTATTCTAGCAGCAAGATGTTGAAACAAGATGTTCTAATATTTTGTATTCAACATGTCGGATAAAGATGTCCCATCCTGGATCATAGGACATCGGTCTGCTATTGGTTTAAAAGGAAGATTCTATTGTTGGTATTTGTTACTAAATATTCTGTGAATATTTAGTTATCCTATGTGGCGTCCATAGTAAATTGGGCTGAGTTTTTGTGTTGGTTTTCGAATTTTCACTAATTTCTAAATATGGAGACATATTAGGAAACATTAGATTAAAGATCTATTTTCTTGGAGTTTATTTTGCAGAATTGTATGCAGTCTCTTTACTGCGTTTTGAAGCCCAATCCAGTCCATATTTAATGCTATATATTGACTGGTGTAAACCTAGTTTAGGTGTGGAACTTACGTGTGTTTTGTTAGGGTTTTTGATTGTTAATTGTGAGCCTAACTGGTATCATTCTGATAACAGTACAAGGACTGGTTTTGTGTTATAAGTTCTGTCAGTTACTCATAAGCTTTTAAGCATTGAGTTTCTGTGTGTTAATTCTCATAAGCTTTGAAGTATTGAGAATTGTGTGTTTTGAAAGTGTGCCTTTCGTTTTGTTTCTTGTGTTGAAAGGAACCAGTCACGGTTTGTGATTGAAGAGGGATTTGAGGAGGGCCTCATACCTAGGTGAGTCTTAGGTAGAAATCATAGGAAGGGTAGTGATTAAGTGAGCGGATTGTAACCGGGTGTGGTTACTGTATGACCTGCGAATTGATACTATCGTATATTGATTTCGTCCCTGGCTTGGTAGCCCCCAGAGTAGGATTGTTGATCCGAACTGGGTAAACATATCACTGTGTTCTTTACTTTCTGCACTGTTATTATTATTGTTATCTTGTTTATTGTGTTGGATATTCGTGTCTCAACATCTGTGTAGGACATCTGATATCTCTGCCAGAATTTCAATTGGCATCAAGAGCTTGCACCCTTGTTTAGTTCTGGGTGAGATCCAGGGAAGGTACTTTCTGGTACAATGGTCAAAGATGGAGGATTTTTGAATAAACCACCTCTGCTTGATGGTTCCAACTATGACTATTGGAAACCAAGGATGATAGCATTCATCAAATCCATGGATGATCAAGCATGGAAAGCTATTATCAAAGGATGGGAACCCCCAAAGGTTAGACATGGAGAAGGTTATCCCACTGATGTGGTGAAGGAAAAGGAAGACTGGGATGACGCAGACTACAAAGGGTCATTGGGAAATTCCAAATCCATTAATGCATTGTTTAATGGTGTTAACAAAAATATCTTCAGGTTGATTGAACATTGCACCATTGCAAAAGAGGCTTGGCAGGTTTTGAAGGTTGCTCATAAAGGGACTTCAAAGGTGAAGATGTCAAAACTTCAGCTTCTCACTACCAAGTTTAAGAATTTGAAGATGAAGGAAGATGAGAGCATTCATGATTTTCACATGAACATTATTGAGATAGCTAATGCTTCAAGTGCCCTAGGTGAAAAGATGTCTGATAGCAAACTGGTTAGAAAAATCCTCAGATCTCTACCTAAGAGGTTTGACATGAAAGTGACTGCTATAGAGGAAGCTCAGGACATAGATAAGATGAAAGTGGATGAACTTGTGGGATCACTTCAAACATTTGAATAGGGGATAAGTGAAATGTCTGAAAAAAAGAAGAGTATAGCTTTTGTGTCAAAGGCTGGTGACTTAGAAGATGAAATTAATCTGGACAGAGATGAAGGCCTTTCCGAAGACCTGGTGTTACTTGGCAAATAATTCAACAAAGTGTTCAGAAGGATGGATTGGAAGTCAAGATCAAATGTTAGGGACAAGTCATTCGACATCAGCAAAAACCAGAATGCTGGGAGAAATTCCAGAACTGAAGAAAATGTCAACCAAGGGAAAGGAGCTCAGTGTCATGAGTGTGAAGGTTTTGGGCACATAAAATCTGAATGTCCCACTTATCTCAAGAGGCAAAAGAAGGGGTTACCAGTTTCATGGTCAGAAGATGACTCTGAAACTGAAACTGATGAGAAGTATGGAAAGGTGGTTACAACATTAACAGGTGTGTGTGAGTCTGATGAAGATTCAGTCAGTGAAGAACTTACTTTTGAAGAGCTGGCTGCGTCCTATAAGAATTTATGCATTAAAAGTGAAGAAGTATGTGAGCAGAGAGAAGAACAAAAGAGAGTTATTGCTCTTCTAAAAGCTGAAAAGGTAGAGCATTTATCTATTATCTCTGATCTGAAAAGTGAAGTGGTTGTACTGAATTCAAAATTGGACAATATGATCAAGACTGTCAGAATGCTCAATAGTAGCTCTGATGTGCTTGATGAGATTCTTAAGTCAGGGAGAGATGCTGGAAATGTTAGTGGTCTTGGGTTTGAAAGTTCTAGTGAGATAGACAAAGGAAAATGGCCTGAAGTGAGACTTACTCAATCTAAGAAAGAATTGAAGATGCCAAATAACATGTTGCAACATCCTCACAGACATCAGAAGAATTTCATAAGAAGAAAGAATCAAAGATGGAGATGTCACTATTGTGGAAGGTTTGGCCTTATAAAACCCTTCTGTTACAGTTTATATTGCTACCCCAAAACTGGGTTACAGTCTAGTAGGGAACAGGATTGGGTCGGAGCAAAGAAGGTGTGGACTCCCAAGAATACTGTGGAAGAACACATAGCTCATAAGTCTTTCAGAATCTCTACAAGGGAAAAGTGGTACTTTGATAGTGGCTGTTCTAGGCACATGACTGGTGTCAAGGGATGTTTGTCAGATGTTAAGTCTCATTCTATTAACTATGTGACCTTTGGTAATGGATCAAGAGGGAAAGTAATGGGTGTTGGAAAATTGGACTGTACAGGACAACCCAACCTGGAAGAGGTACTACTTGTTGAAGGCTTAGATGCAAACTTGATAAGCATAAGTCAACTATGTGATCAGGGTCTCGGGGTCAACTTCACCAATTCTGAATGTCTGATAACAAATGAGAAGGGTAAGGTTGTCATGAGAGGCGAGAGAGCTTCAGATAATTGTTATTTGTGGAGTTCTGAAAGCAATGCAATATGCTTGGAAACTAATGAAGCTATTGGAAAGAATACTGAGTTAAAGTAGGTGCTGATCAATTTTAAAGCCACTCAAAATATTAGCATGGTGAACTGTGATAATCTAAATAGAACAAATCCGAATAAGATTAAACTTAGTGAGTATATCAACACGGAAAATTTAAAAGGAAGTTTGATGAATGCACATATGAGGTGAATCAAGTGTTCAAAGGTTGTGACTGCCGCGCTTCTCTGGGCCCACTTCTCAAAAATATAAATAGGCGGGCAAAAACACTCTACCAACATCAATCATATTTTACAAAAATTTCTCCTGCCCTTTCTCTCCAAAGTTTACGGTCTTTAGGGTTTTCTCTCAACATCCTCAATATTGTGCTTTGTGATCAATCGAAAATGTCTCAACATCATGCATCAGAATCCATGCATGGCTCTTCTGATAACTCAGGATCTCCTCGGACCAATGCTGGAGATGATGAACCACTTCAAATGATCAACCTCTCAGACCTTGTGCTTGATATTGCTCCTTTGAACGTAGCACCTGCTGATCCTAAAGGAAAACAACAAGTTTCTCCTTCAATGGATGTCAATATTCCTGGTAAGAAGTCTAAACCTTTTTCCTCTAGGAAGAAAGATAACTCGATGACTAGTTTATATGTAGACCAAACAAGCCCTAGAAAAATTTTGTCTGAAAAAGGGTCTAAGTCTGGTTTGATTGAAAAGAAGAATGCTACTGAATCATGTGGTATAAACAAGAATCATACTGATGCTGATGTAATCAGAAAAGATAAGGAACTTAGGAAGTTTGTTGCCATGGTTTTGAGTGGAGTTGATACAGATGTGGTGTCTGATGTTCCTACATCCTTGACAGGAAATGCCAATTCAAATAGCAGCCCTACAGATATGACTGATGATGATGTCCTTATTCATGTGGGTCACGAAAGAAGGAGTAAAAAGAAAGCTGATGTAGTTATTAATGTTGATGATCTCACTTCTGATGAGGAACCCATTGTAGGGATGTTAAGGAGAATTAAGAGAAGAAGAGAGAAAACTGTTATGATTGAAGGTTCAAATTCTGCAAAATTGCAGAGAAAGTCTGGAGGTGTGGATAGTTCCAAGGGAAAAGTTCGAGCTGAGCCTCCTAAACAATGGAGTAAGGTTGTTGTTCCAACTAAGAAGAGAAAAGTCACTGCTCACAGTGAGCCTGAGTATGAGGCTGCAACAGATGTTCAAGACATCATTGGTGTGAAAAACTCTAGATGCAAAAAGACCTATGTTGATGGTTCTATGAGGAATGCAGATAGATGGAGAGTTTTAGATCAAAGGAGGATTGCCTTGGAGAGAGAGCTGGGTAAGGATTTCAATAAATACAAAGAAATCATGGATCTTATTGCAGCTGCTGGGTTGATGAAAACTGTGTCCAAGATAGGACCATGCTATGAAAAATTAGTCAAGGAATTTGTTGTGAATATTCCTGAAGATTGTGATGATAAAAGGAGTAAAAACTTCAGAAAAGTGTCTGAGAGAGGAAAAGTGTCTGTGAGAGGAAAAGTTGTCACTTTTTCTCCTGGAGTAATCAATAACTTTCTGGGCAGGTGAGAAGAACCTCAACCTGAGTTAGAGGTCACAGACAATGAAGTGTGTAAGGAGATTACAGGTGGTTGTATTAAACACTGGCCAAATGAAGAAAAGTTGTCCTCTGGAAAACTGAGTGTTAAATATGCTATTCTCCATAGGATTGCTGTTGTGAATTGGGTACCTACCAATCATACATCTACTATTTCCTCCATACTTGGTAGGTTCATTTATGCTATTGGGAAAAAGGTCTCTTTTGATTTTGGGACATACATCTTTGAACAAATCCTGAAACAAGCAAGTTCAACTGCTGTCAATATGCCTATTTGCTTTCCATCCCTGATCTGTGGTGTTATCTTAGATCGGTTTCCTAACCTTTTGTTAGGAAGTGACAGTGCTCTCAAAAGAAAACCTCATATGTCCCTACACTACAAGTTACTTGGTGGGGCACATGTTTCAGACATTGTTGGGACATCTTCTCAAACTTCCAGTTATGCTACCTTTGATGATGAAGTTACTGCACATCTGCAAGAGACGTGCAAGGAACTGGAAGATTCCATCAGAAAATACACTGCCAGGAAGTCCAAACTTGAACAGTTAATTAAAACTTTCATGGAGAAAAAGAATGTTTCTGCTGGAACAGTTGGTAAAGACCAAGATAACAAGGAAACTGCTGAAGGTGATGCCTCTAGTGCTGACCACAGGATGTCTGAAGATAATACCTTTGTAGCTGATATTGAAACCAGTGGATCTGATAGAGAGAGTGCACAGGGTTCAGTTGACTCTGTATCTGGGAGTGGTGATATTGATGCTGAGACTGATGGAGAAGGTGAAGAAATTATGGAATCTGGGTCAAATGAAGATGATGATGGTGCTGCAGAATAACTATGCTGAGACTGATTGGTTCTTTTTTTGTTTAGTTGTTGTTGGTGCTGTAATGACTGAACGCCTAGGATAACTATATCTCTGTCTCTCCTTCTGAACATTATCAGTTGCTATATTATGTTTTTGTTTTGAACTGTTCTACTTGCCTTTGTCATATTTATGGCTAAAAAGGGGGAGTAGTGTGCTTGAGGTGTGCTTGTGCTGGTGCTATAGTTGAGGGGGAGAATGTTGTATGTTGTTGTGTTACTGCAGTTGAGGGGGAGAGTTTTTTTGTTGTTGTGAATTTTTGCTGCTATGCTGTGTTTTTGTTGGTGCTATGGTGTGTTTTTTGTTGTTGTCTCTGATATTGTTGTTTTGCTTGTTTTATCTTTGCAAGATTGTTTGGTGTGTAGTTTTAGCCAAAATAAGCCAAAGGGGGAGATTGTTATTTCTTTGATTTTGTGGTTGGCATTTATTTTGCTAAAACTATTCTAGCAGCAAGATGTTGAAACAAGATGTTCTAATATTCTGCATTCAACATGTCGGATAAAGATGTCCCATCCTGGATCATATGACATCGTGTCTGCTATTGGTTTAAAAGGAAGGTTCTGTTGTTGGTATTTGTTACTAAATATTCTGTGAATATTTAGTTATCCTATGTGGCATCCATAGTAAATTGGGCTGAGTTTTTGTGTTGGTTTTCGAATTTTCACTAATTTCTAAATATGGAGACATATTAGGAAACATTATATTGAAGACCTATTTTCTTGGAGTTTATTTTGCAGAATTGTGTGCAGTCTCTTTGCTGCGTTTTGAAGCCCAATCCAGTCCAGATTTAATGCTATATATTGACTGGTGTAAACCTAGTTTAGGTGTGGAACTTACGTGTGTTTTGTTAGGGTTTTTGATTGTTAATTGTGAGCCTAACTAGTATCATTCTTATAACAGTACAATGACTGGTTTTGTGTTGTAAGTTCTGTCAGTTACTCATAAGCTTTTAAGCATTGAGTTTCTGTGTGTCAATTCTCATAAGCTTTAAAGTATTGAGAATTGTGTGTTTTGAAAGTGTGTCTTTCGTTTTGTTTCTTGTGTTGAAAGGAACCAGTCAGAGTTTGTGATTGAAGAGGGATTTGAGGAGGGCCTCATACTTAGGTGAGTCTTAGGTAGAAGTCATAGGAAGGGTAGTGATTAAGTGAGCAGATTGTAACCGGGTGTGGTTACTGTATGATTTGTGAATTGATACTATCGTATATTGATTTCGTCCCTGGCTTGGTAGCCCCCAGAGTAGGATTGTTGATCCGAACTGGGTAAACATATCACTGTGTTCTTTACTTTCTGCACTGTTATTATTATTGTTATCTTGTTCATTGTGTTGGATATCCGTGTCTCAACATCTGTGTAGGACATCTGATATCTGTGCCAGAATTTCAGTTTCCATTGATCGAACATCCTAACTTTGATACCTAGTAGGGTTCCCGTTGGTCATGCAGACTTGTTGGGTGTCTTTATCCATATAGATCGGAAGTCACCAGTGGTTCAACAAGTGTTGTAACATTCTTTGAACGAGAGCACATCCTTGGTTGCTCTCACGGCATAATGTACAGTTCTGATAATTATGCGAAGTCAGAAAACCGAGCTGGACTTGGGTAGCGTGTAACTCCACCAAGTTGGTATTCATTAAGCGAATATCAAAGATTGAATCATATTCACTTGATACTGACTTTTATCATGGTAATCCTGAATCCATCCAAGATCCATCTGACGCTGGAGGGCCTCTTGTACGAAAGAGCATCCATGTTCATTTACTGAGCAGATCAGACAAGAATCATAATCGTGTCGTGGCAGATCATGATGTTGGCTTTGCCTTGAGTGCATGGCCACCAAATTTACATTCATTGCTAGAATGTTGTGGTTCTGAATGATGTGGAATTCGAATAAGTCATGTTGACCTCACGAATTCGGTGCTCCTGGATCCATCCGAGATCCAACTGCTCCTGTAGAGCTGATTGTACCACATAACATCCTTGATTGTCTTTAGAGCAGATATCACACTGGTGATAATTATGAGACAGTACATGACCGTATCCGCTCTGTCTGTGATACATCTTGACCAGGTTGACCCTCAATAAGAGTACATCATGAATTTGATAGTTGTGGTTAGACTCTCCCTCTATCAAATTTACCGCAACTTTCTCGTGTTGACGCAGCGGGTTCGTGAGAACATTTGGATTTGTATCCTTGAAGGATAAGACCCCACTCCTAACAAGCTTTTGCACATCGGATTTGAAACTGAGGCAGTTTTCTATGTTATGCCCTGGTCCTCCTTGATGGTAAGGACAAGTCTGATCTGCTTTGAACCAAAAAGGCAGATTCTCCGGTATTGCAAGAGGAGACCTGGTTTGGATGTGTCCCTTACCCAGTAATAGTGGAAACAGTTTTGCGTACAACATTGGTATAGGGTCGAACCCTGGTGGTCGCGTTGTACGGTTGTTGTTGTACGGAGGACGAGCCTGCTGAAGAGGCCGTTATGTCCTTTACTGATACTGTTGTTGATTTAGTTGGCTCTCAATAACCTGAGGTTGATACGTAGGAACAAGCGCAGGGTTGATAGCAGGAGTTACTGCTGCTACTGGTTGGTACCGTCGCCTTTGCTTTTCGAGAGAGATATTCCCAATATCTTGCTCTTTTTTCTTAGGGAGAGCACTACCGTATCTTTTAGTACTTCTTGATGATCCAGTATCTTTAACCAGATGTCCTTCTCGAACTGCCTCTTCGAGGCAAACTCCCATGCCGACCATTTCTGTGAAGTCGCTGGGCGCACTGGCGACCATTCTGTCGTAGTAAAATGAGCTCAAGGTCTTTAAGAAGATCTTTGTCATCTCTTTTTCCTCAAGAGGCGGACAAATCTGAGCGGCAATTTCATGCCATCTCTGAGCATATTCCTTAAAGGTTTCCTTGCCCTTTTGTGACATGGCTATGAGTTGATCTCTGTCCGGTGCCATGTCTAGGTTATACTTATATTGTTGCACAAATGCAGCACCAAGATCTCTGAAAGTGGCGATCTTGGTGCGGTTTAAACCCATGTACCATTTGCGTGCGGCACCGGTTAAACTATCTTGGAAATAGTGGATCAGCATTTGGTGGTTCTCTGTCTGTGTTGACATTCTCCGAGCGTACATCACCAAGTGACTCGGAGGGCAAGAATTACCCTTGTATCTCTCATCCATACCTTCGTTTCTACCAGAAGGTATCTGTTGAATTTTTCCTTCCGAGACAGTGTGTACAACAGGGTGTGGTATAGTCATTATGGCAGAGACTCTTGGCGCTTCCCAAAGTTTGTAACCTTTAGGAGTTGTCGTCATGCCCCTGGCATCTTCGCTTTCCCAAAGTTTGAAACCTCCAGGCCCAACGGCTCCTGCTGCAGTTTTCGAATCTTCAGTGATCGGCGGAATATATCCTTCCGGGATATAGTTAATAGGCATGCCCCAAGGACGATTTTTTGGCATGTCATACCTAGGATCATACTTCTCCACTATAGGCGTTGATGTGATCTCTGAGATCACAGTCCTTTGTAGCTGAGCTTCTGCCAAAGCTTGCATGTCATTATGAAGCTTCCTCAAATCTTCTTTCAAAGCATCGAGTTCTTCTCTCAACTCTCTATTCTCTTCCTCAGGATTATCCATCTTTTTCTATCGATTGGCTCGAGTATTGTACGAATGAGATAGTTTGACTCTAGAATTGAGATACAAACCTGAGATTCGTAGGTAAGAAGAATGCGTTACGTGAGAATGATGAATGATCTGCAATATATTAATTATCTTTTGTTTAATCAAAATAAACTTCAACAATTGGATTGCAAATATCACACAATGGGGAGACCCCGTTTTATTGAATTCAAAGATTGTGTAAATGGAAATACAATAGATTATAAAGTGCTGTAAAGGAAATGTCTAAACTTATGGATCCTGAGTCCTCTCTGAGGAGAGCTTAGGTGTTGATTCTGGTACTTTCCTTTTCTTTTAGCGGGGCTCTTGAGCCGTTGCCGGGTTGTCATTCCTTTGCCAAGTGAAAGGAGTGAGAAAATTCCTTTGGTCTTCTTGATTCTCTACATCATGTTGCTCTAAAATCTCGATCAGAGCATCTTTTTCTTTTAACAATTGTTGTATTTTGTTACACTCCACATTGAGAATACGGTACTTGTTCTTCCAAGACTTATTCTCCTGCTGAACTTTATTGAGAGTAACCAGAAGTTTTTCCATATCAGACATAAAATAAAGGACAAGGTCCCTTAACGGAAGAACTTCTTGACGAGGTTAAGGCATCCTCATCTTGAGAGCTCTAGTTTGTACCCAGTGGAGATAGGGTTCCATCGAGACACATTCCGGTTTTCCTAGAGACTCTCTTCCTTTCCTATGAACATGTTTCCAAGCATGCACTATTTCTGTCTTTAGTGCTCTGTCATTTTCTCCTTCCTTGAAGAAAAGACCTTCCAGATGAAAATTACACGGGACATGTCTCATCGGGTATCCAAATTGACAACGAACTAAAACTGGATGATAATTGATTCCTCCTTTAGTTCCTATGAGGGGTACGTTAGGGAAATTTCCACGATGGTCAATGATTCTGGTCCCGTCATAGGTTTGATTGTACCAATCGATCTCAGAGTTGGTAAGAGACATGATTCTCTGTGACCAACGTAGAGCACTCTTATGATCCCAAAAAGCGGCAGACTTTGGTAAATGGGAAGTGAACCATTTGTATAGCAGAGGTACACAGCATGTGATCATTCCTCCGGTGTACAAATTTCTTAAGTGTACAGAATGATAAGCATTTGCGAGCAAGGTCGGTATAGGGTTTCCAATCAGAAAAACCTTAATGGCGTTGATATCAACAAAGTTATCAATGTTAGGAAACAGAAATAACCCGTAGGTGAGAAAAACAAAGACGCTTTCGAAAGCAGTCACGTTCCCTATACTAGCAAAGTACAGAGCTTTCTTTACCAAGAACTTGGCTGGAAAACCTTGGATTCCACCTTTAGTGGTCATGTGAGTCCCGATTTCTGACTCGTCCAAATAGATTGCTCTTGCAATGGTTTGATCCTTTGGAATTTCTTCCAGTCCAGAAAAGGGAGCTCGATCAGTAATGGGTAAATCAGTCAGGTGAGAGTACTCCTCTAGTGTTGGTGCGAGCTGATAATCCGGGAATGTGAAACAGTGATAGACCAGATCGTAGAAATGAATGAGCGTAGCCAGTATTCCTTCAATTACATGGACCCTTAATAGAAACAACAGTCCTCCGTACTTAGCTCTGAAAGCATCAGGGTTGGTGATCATCCTTGCCAACCCTCTCAAATCCTCTAATTTTGGAACCTTGAAGGTGTACTTGTGAGTCTTCCTTCTACCGAAATCCATAACGCAATCTTTTTCTCTGATATTTGCAATCATTGTCTTAGTTTAACTTGAAAAAGAGAGACTAGAAGAAAAATTTTTCTTTGTTTAATGTTTTTTAATGAAATGAATGCATGAATGCAACACACAAAAACATAGAAAAAACATGGGTTCAAAGGTTCGGTGTCATGAAGTCAAGGCTCTACCCATCCCCAAAGGATTATACTGGTGATTTTTGTACCTGTCTCTCAAAATCATTGATTCCTCTTGGGATAACAACAGTAGGCTGGTTCACCCGAGCGAGCTGCAGTATCTTAGAGAAAAATCTCAAATGAGGGTAGTATCGCGTGACAACTATTTCCGATAGCTTCCACACTACTAAATGGTCTCAGTCTACTAAAATCCTCAGTTTCTCTAACAACCACAATCGAACAATCTGCTTTCAACAACCGAAGTCGTATAGGCATTGAATCCGCAAAGGGTGTCTCCACTGATTCGATGGTCGACCGAGGTCTCTTATTTGGGAGTCACTCCCTGTAAGATTACTCGTCTAGTGCCATCACTTATCTTAGGTGTATACTCAATCTTTCCACATGCGACATCACCCGCAGTCCCATTAGAAGAAAAATAAACACAAATATCAATTAGGAAAAACAGTATATATATTTCTCCTAACATCCTAGACCTCTATAATCCTATTCCTATACATACAATGAGTCCCCAGCAGAGTCGCCATTTTCCTGTAGCGAGCGATTTTTGCTGGTGACGCGACCACCTTATCGCTGCGGTTCTTCTCCTTAATGGAGAAGGGGGTGCTACTTTCTGATTTCATATTTATCCCGTGAAGCTGGAAGGGAAAGGGAAGCTATTTAAAACTAACCTTGCACGCGAAATGTTTAACTGAACAAAACGCTTAAAAGAGATTGGGGGGTCCGGGGTCAGGTTATACAATGGGTAGTTGTCAATTACCCATCCTATATGTGGTTATCCACAGGATGTTAGCATTAGGTATCGCTTTGTAATTGATAGTGTTTATCTGCTGATGGGTTGGGAAAGTTTCTTTGGGAAGGATGAGTGAGTTTTTTGATGTTTTTAGTGGAAAATAATGATGATGGCTAAGGTATGAAACTTGAGTTTTTGATTAGGTGTGCTCGCTAAGATTTTGCAATCTTAAGCCTACGTATTCCCGTTTAGACGAAACAGGGAAATCAGAGCAATCGTAGTTCCCTCCTATTCAAAGGGGGGAAAAAGATGTTTTGGTATCTTGTTCAAAGCCAAGATATGAAGCTAAATGTGATTTGTATCTTGTTCAAAGCCCAAGATGTAAGGCTAAAGGGTTTTGGCTAAGGGAGAATTTGTCATCTCTAAAGAGGAACTGTTGATGTTTGTGTGCCTTGATCAAAGCACAAGTTTGATGCTAAAAGGTTGATTGACTCAGCTAGGGATTTCTTTATATAAAGCCTAAGAGGAGGCTAGATAAGACCGACTCAACAAGAGAGTGCATATATCGGTGTCTTGTACAAGGCCCAATATTGAGGAAAAAAAAGAGGTTGACTCTTTGGGGATATCATTATACAAAGCCTAAGAGGAGGCTAAACGTGTGAATTTTCTGAGGAAAATGTTCTTTCTGTCTTGTACAAAGCCCAAGATTGAGGCTAAAATGGATTTTGACTCCGTTGGGGGAGGTTTTTATATGTATCTTGTACAAAGCCCAAGATGGAGGATGAACTGAGTTTGACTCTTTTTGGGGAGAATCATTCCTCAAAGCTTAAAGGAAGGTTGGGAGGAAATGACTTTGCTTGGGAAGATATTTGTCTCGGGCTTAAGAGAGGGAGTTTTATGTCTTGTGCAAACCCCAAGATTAAGGCTAAAAGGGTTTGACTCAACAAGAGAGTGTTTTTGTCTGTCTTGTACAAAGCCCAAGACGGAGGCTAAAAGAGTTGACTCAACAAGAGAGTCTGAAGGTTGATTTACTCAACAAGAGAGTCTTTTATACTAAAAAAGAGAGTGATTTGTTGTCTCGTACGAAGCCCGAGATTGAAGATACAAAGAAATTGACTCAACAAGAGAGCCTTGAAAAGTCATGGACTCAACAAGAGAGTCTGAAAAGGTTAGCTTCGCTGGGGAGAATCATTGTACAAAGCCCAAGAGAAGGCTGACTGTGTTGAGGAAAGATCATTATACAAAGCCTAAGAGGAGGCTATCTTTCTGCTGAGGATTATTGAGATCCCTAGGCATGTCCAAGTGGGGAGCTCTCATGAGAGAGATAAGGTTTCTGTTGGAGATTGATCCAGAATGATCGGGATTTCTTCCTATGTTTACAAGGAACTTGAGAATGTCTTTGAGACTCAAGGGGATTATATTGTCCAAGTCTATTGATGTGGAGGAGTTTTATCTTTTGTATGATGCCCAAGAGGAGGCACGGGCATTAAGGGATGAGAATCAACCCTAAAATGACCGGAGGCTTGAAACTAGAAAGACTGCTCTAGCAAAGGATGACTAAGTTATGTCTTATACCTTTAAGAGGTCGTCAGGGTCCTTGTATTAAGCCCAAGAGAAGGCATAAGAACTTCTAAGAAGCCGGAGGGTCCTTGTACAAAGCCCAAGAGGAGGCGGGAATGCTTTTAGGAAGCCTGTGGGTCCCAAACCAAGAGAATTTCAAGAAATGCAATTCACCGAGAAGAGATCATTTCATGAAAGTTCGAGGTTTGAAGAAACTCAAGAGATGCCATTCACCGAGAATAGATCACCTCTGGGAGTAGAATTTCTTTAACAATTTCTAGGGGTGACAGTCTGAGAAAAGGTTCACCGAGAATACTGCCTTTCTCTTTGTTCCATATTGTTTAACCCCAAGAGGAGGGAAGACTGTATCTGGAAATCCTATGAGGGGTCTAGTTTTGTTTATTATTCAAAAGTGACCAACGTGGCTTTACCTAGTTCTAGACGTAGTTGCCGGGGAAAACTCTAAATAACTATACTAGTATATATACAGTTGACATATGACAAGTATATAAGAGGGTATGAAAGAAGACTAACCATGCGCAACTTCCCACAATACAGTTATATATATGAAAGCAGATAAAAGAAAGCGGATAAACACTTACCCGTTGTAGAGCTTCCATGCTGTTTTGTTAGTTGCTCAACAAAGAAATTAAAGAAAGTTTTGATGAAAACATATATTTGGATTCAAAATCAAAGGAAAAAGTGTTTTGAACAGAGATTGGGGCTTACAACTCAAGGAGAGGCCCAAATTTTAACAGTAATTGGACTGTTGTTTTGAATTTGTACAGGGACTTATACAAGTGACTGAGGTCCAAAAAGGTTTTCTGTACAAAGGGATGTGTCTTAAACTCTCTCAAGAGGCCCAAAAAGTGTTTTAAAGAAAAGAAATGGGACTTACAACATGAGGGTAGGCCCAATTGTTTTTGGTGTAAACTGGCGATCGCGCCGAGATTTTTGAAAATGTGTTGGGACTTATACAACGTCTGAGGCCCAAAAATTGTCTTTGGTCAAAAAAGGATTGGGTCTTACACTCTATTAGAGGCCCAAAGTGATTTTAAGAAAAAGAATGGGGCTTACAACTCCAGGAGAAGCCCAATTGGTTTGTTTGAAAACGACGATCGCGCCGAGGTTTTTGAAAACACAGTGGGTCTTATACAATGACTGAGGCCCAAAAAAGTTTTGGTTTTCAAAAGGGGTTGGGTCTTACACTCTATTAGAGGCCCAAAAAGTGTTTTAAAAAGATTAATGAGGGTGGAATCAACCAAAACTCTAATTTGAATTCAAAAGGTATTTTAATTAAATAAAAATTCAATTAAAATGATCAAAATTATCAAACATGTGTGAAAAACAAGTTGTGATATTGGATTAATGTTTGAAAAACATGCTTTTATCCCGAAAATGATTGGAAACCAATTATGTTTGGAAAATCAAGAGAGAAAAAATATTTTAAATGTTAAAAAACAAATAAAAATGAATTCGTTGCAAAAATATCAAATATATGAAATAAATAATATTTTTGGGAAATTTTTCTAAAATAAAATATTTTAACATTTTTGTGAATTATTAAAAAAAGAATCAACCAAAAATCATTAAAATTCAGAGAGAAATTAATTTTTGAATCAATTAAATAAAATCACAAAATTTAAATATTTGAAAATTCAAAAAATGGCGCCAAGAACAAGGGAAGAACACACACGACCCCCCTGTTGCTGCAGATTTGCATTTTCTCATCAATCTCACTGAATGCTTGATGAAATTACACCATCCACATATCAATCTACTCGTTTTCACCTTACGATCATGTTTATGGTCTTTAATTTCATTTATTTTAAGCATGGAATAAGAAATCAAGACAAAACCTCAAGAACCCTAAATTCTGCATGAAGGCTGAGAATTTTGATACACGATTCATACAAAGCAATTAATTGAGGGGAAACCCTCCATACATGATTATGAACATATGGCAAAATTATTGTGCGAGGAAATATGCATGAATCATGAGATGACCAAGTTTAGGCTTACTTGAAGGTCGTGGCAGCAAGAGCAATTTGATTTTTGAGTTGGAGGTGTTACATATGAGTTGTGATGATCTGAACAGCTTCCCTACACCATATAGAATGTGTTTGAATGCTTGGAGTGATTGGAAATGGACTGGAACAGGTTATGGCACCTCAACTGCAACTTGATTGAAAACTTGAGAAATTGGCTAGTGATTTTGTGAAATTGGTGTTCCAGATGTTGTTTAAGTGTTTGGATCACTTCTATATGATGTTTATGAGGTGTGTGTGTGATTGGTTTGGTTGGAATTGCTCTCAAACTGAAAACCCGATAGTGACTTGCCTTAGAAGGCAATTTTGGAGTGAAAGAGGTGATTTTGAGGAAAGCATCAGTTTGGGTGCTTTGGTATACTCAAACTGATCACAATTGAGCTCTATTTATAGTAGAGCAAGTTTGTTTTGCAAGGAATAGGGTATGGCAACTGGTACAGGTCTGTGGCCAATGTGATCACTTTGGAATCTCAAGTCTCCTCTAGCCATTGACTAGAGGTTAGAGCACATGCCTATAGTTCTTTGGTTCAGAGCTTATCCTTGACTCATTCGGTTGGAATAGGCTCAGTTCATACCACCTTGGTGCATCCATTGAATGCTTTGAAATAAAATTGAATTCTTGGCACATTTTAGCCTTTTTAGGTTTGGCATGCTACTTGTAGATTCATGGACTTGTGAGGCTTAGGGATCAGATCATTCAATCCTTGTTTTATCCTCAGATGTGTCCAAAATGATGACAAGGCTTAGAGTTGCTCAAATTGATCAAATCGAGCCATAATGCACAAATCTGCCTTGTGTGACAGTTTGTATCAAGGCATATTGCAACTATCATAACTCATAGCTCAGATGGAATTTGATGGAGTTCTTAGACATTTTGGAAAACTGATATATCCTAATTCAATATGATGTCCAACTTTGGTTTTGATCCAACTCGAATTACAATGACAAATGCCTCTACATTTGGGAAAAAATAAGGCAGATTCTGACTTAGTGAAAATTTCACTAAGTGTTGGAAAAATGTCACTTTTGTGTTTTCAGCCATTTTGATCACTCCATAACTTAAAATCCATGAGGAATTGAAATGAGCTGTAGTTGACACTTTTAAAGTATGCCATGAGATCTACAAATCCATCGTTGGACCATCCAAAAGGGTTGCTTGGATCTCAAGTTATGATCCTTGGAAGTTGTTACCCAAGCCACTTTGTTCCATAACTTAGAAAAATTCTAAGTTTTTATTATTACCCCTTTTACAAGTTATCCCACTTTCTTTGATTTTTCTTGATGAATGATGATTCCAATCACACATTAACATCATTTTAGGGTCAAGGAACCATAATTGTGAAAAATCTCAAAAAGTCAAAGTTGACTTTTGTGCATAGTTGACTTTTTATCAGATGAATTCCAAACTGTGTGATCCTTGATGAAATCAAGTCCTTGACCTAAATCAAACCTAATGGCTATGTTCCAAAGGTGTTATAGGGTGTATTGAATCATGTCTCAAGGTTTCGGAGCATGTCCTGGTCAAAAGTCAAAGGTACAGTTGACTTTTCCCTCGAAACCCTAATTGTGGTCCTGATGAATTTGAAACTTGTTGATCAAGCTTCTTGGATCAATCCATTGTTGCAAATGGATCAATGTGGTTTATTAGAGACCCTCAAATCATATCTTGAGGTCTTGGCTCATGCTTTATCCCAAAAGTCAACTTAGGGGTGAATTAGGTCAAGAAACCCTAATTCCTGATTTTTGATAAATGCATCCCCTGAGGCTAAATTGACTTGATGATTGGGTTTATGAGGTCCCTTGGAGTATCTTGAGTTATGCTTTGAAGCATTGGCTCATGCCTAGAGGAAAATTTTCATCTGGAGGCCTTGGTCGACCAAAACCCTAATTTGGTGACACTGGCGATCTTGAGGCTTGATCCACTTGGAATGTTGCAACCTTGTGCTTGATTCTTGATGTGGGAGTCCTCTTGATCCTTTGTGGGTGTTTCAAAGGCTAGACAAGTTGAAGATCATGTCATTCCTTGATTGATCCTTTTTCTAAGTACCCTGAGAGAGTTTGAAACCCTAATCCTTGATTGTAGTGAATGCTCAATAATTCTTGAAGGAGATTGATGAGGCATGAAGGTACCTCCATATTGTGATGATGATTTTCACAATGATGGGAATTCTTAGTGGTCAAAATTTGGGGTATGACAATGATGACACTTTCCGGCATCGAAAGAAGGAATGAAATGATGACACTTAAAGGAGGAAATAAATGACGACACTTACCGGCATCGAAAGATGATGCTTTTCGACATTAAAAGAAACTGAGATGACGACACTTTCCGGCATCGAAGGGTGATGCTTTCCGGCATCAAAGAAAAATCTGGAATACTGACACTTTCCGGCATCGAAGTATTATTTGAGATTACGACACTTACCGACATCGAAAGATGATGCTTTCCGGCATCAAAAGGAATACAGACACGAAAGAGAGTACGAAACAAATGACACTTTCCGGCATCGAAAGACGAATTAAGATGACGACACTTTCCGGCATCGAAAGAAGGAAGGAAATGACGACACTTACTGGCATCGAAGGATGATGCTTTCTGGCATCAGAATATGAATGATGACACTTACCGGCATCGAAATGTGATACTATCCGGTACCGAGGAAAAATGATGTGACGACACTTTTCGGCATCGAAAGAAGGAATGAAATGAAGACACTTACCGACATCGAAAGGAGGAATGAAATGACGACACTTTCTAGCATCGAAAGATGATCCTTTCCGGCATTGAAAGATGAATTGAGATGACGACACTTTCCGGCATCGAAAGATGATACTATTCGGTATCAAAAGAAAGATAGAAATAACGACACTTTTCGGCATTGAAAAATGATGCTTTCCGGCATCAAAAGGAATACTGGAATCCTAGTCAGACAACTCTGCAAGGGGACAAGGACCAAAAAGGGATGAGGGACCGATCTACTACCCTAGGGATTGATTAAGGTGTCTACTAGAGGTCTACAGTTACATCGTTTCTACTGGGGATAAGAGAAGTCTGAACAGACAGCTTTGCGAGGGAATACCTGTAAGATGAACAAGTTCAATGGCATATTTACCGGGGATAAGATAAGATTAGTCCTCCTGGATTAAACCAATTTCTGTTGGGGAACCATCTGGCAACAAGAATATCCAAAACTGGCTTATGCTTCAAATGCATATGTTTGAATTTTTCTATGGCATAATGCTCAATGCGAAATGGAAATGCTACGCGTTTTGAGGATGCTATGATCACTATATGTAAAATGCAAAAGGAATCCTCTGCTGGAGATAATAGATAGCAACTCTGCTGAGGAAGAAGATGCTTATTGGAGAATATGGATTAACAGGCCTCTGCTGAGGGAGGAAACATTTCCTGTCTTGATGAAGAAATTATATACCAATACTCTGTGGGGAGAGAACTCTACCGGCGTCGTACAGTCAAACGAGTCTCTTGACGTGGATTCCAACCTGTTTGGAGAGCAAAACATACCATCTTTACCCTGTCCGGGGCTTGAATTCTTACTGGAGAAAATACAAATCCAATCTCTGGTCGGGGAAACCAAACCTCTGGACTCTTGCTGGGGAGCATAATGAGGAGACATAACCTCTGCCCAGGATGATACCATCTTGATTGTTTCTGCTGGGGAGACATTCATTCACATATCTGAACCGTGCCTCCAATGCTGTGAGAAGATAGTGGTTTTTTTGACTTGCGCACTGACCTCTGAGTACGAATACCTGTGCCTGCAAACACAAAAAGATACATACGTGTGCCACTGGGTATTATATGGTCTGAATTTACCGCCCAAGGACACTCAACATTCAAAGCAATTTTAAATGTTTTCACGCATGTTTTGCAGAGCTTTATTGTTTTCAAATGCAATGTCTATCAAAAATTCGGACGTCTTTTGCAAAAAAAAAGTAAAATGAAAACAAAAGAGAAAGCTAATTGAGTGAAAAAAAATGAATTTATTGATTGAATGAGCCTGTAAATAGGCATTTACACCAGGAAACAATTCCTAGAAAGAGTTAATTGCATAAAAAGAAAAAAAACTACATTAGTGGCAATGTAAAAATAGATCCACATTGAGTTTCAATTCTGCTATGACTTGCATGTCTTCAAAACGCTCCGAATACTATGCTTTCCAAGAATCACGATTGGACTGATTCCTATCCTTCGAGATTCCTAGTTGTTGAAAAGAGGTGATGTACAGACTACTCAAATTGCAGCCTTTCGCTCTAATCCCTAACTTTTTCCTGGATCACCCTTTACCGGTTTTCGTTCCACTGAGATACCCATTTTTTCCTAAGTTGCCTTTTCAGGTTTTCACCTTAGCGGGTTTACTCATTTTTCTTTTATATATCCCTAATTTTTTCCCGAACCTTTTTCCTTTTTTATGGTTCGCCGGGATACCCCTTTTTGCCTGGGCTTATTCTTTTTGCTGTCCAGCGAGTCTCTTTTATGCAAAGTATTTTTTAACTGGGTCTGAGTTCACAGGGGACGTAAATTCTTCACCGTCCATAGTTGAAAGCATCAAGGCTCTGCCAGAGAAAACCTTCTTAACAACGTATGGGCCTTCATAATTCAGGGTCCATTTGCCCATGTGATCTGCCTGTGGAGGAAGAATATGTTTCAACACTAAATCACCAGCCTGGAAACAACGAGGACGCACTTTCTGGTCAAATGCCTTCTTCATCCTCCTCTGATATAACTACCCGTGACATACCGCTGCCATTCTTCTTTCTTCAATGAGACTCAGCTCGTTAAATCTTGTTCGAACCCATTCGGCTTCGTCTAGATTCACATCCATCATAACCCTCAGAGAAGGAATTTCAACTTCAACTGGCAGGACTGCTTCCATACCGTACACAAGTGAAAATGGAGTTGCACCGGTTGACGAACGTACTGAAGTACGATACCCATGTAGAGCGAAAGGCAACATCTCATGCCATTCTTTATACATGACAACCATCTTTTGCACAATCTTCTTAATGTTCTTGTTGGCTGCTTCAACAACACCGTTCATCTTTGGAAAATACGGAGAAGAATTATGGTGTTCAATCTTGAAGTTCTGGCACAGCTCTTGCATCATCTTGTTATTGAGGTTAGAACCATTATCAGTGATGATTCTTTCAGGAGCCCCATAACGACAAATTATCTATTTCTTAATAAATCGGGCTACCCCCTGTTTGGTGACGTTTGCAAAGGAAGCTGTCTCCACCCACTTGGTGAAATAATCGATGGCAACTAAAATGAAATGGTGCCCATTGGAAGCAGTGGGCTCGATTTTGCCAATCATATCAACGCCCCACATAGCAAAGGGCCACAGAGAAGTCATAACATTCAACGGATTCGGAGGCACATGCACTTTGTCGGCATAAATCTGGCATTTATAGCACTTTCGGGCGTACTTGAAGCAGTCTGATTCCATGGCATCCAGTAATAACCGGCTCTCAACAACTTCTTTGCCATGGCGTGTCCATTGGCATGGGTACCAAAGGAACCTTCGCGTACTTCTTGCATCAACATGTCTGCTTCGTGTCTATCCACACATTTGAACAAGACCGTGTCAAAATTCCATTTATACAACACGTCATCCTCGTTCAAGAAGAAACTACCAGCCAATCTTCTCAGGGTCTTCTTATGATTGTTGGATGCCCCAACCGGGTACTCTTGACTTTTCATAAAGAACTTGATATCATGATACCATGGTTTACTATCCGCAACTGTCTCGGCTGCAAACACATAAGCAGGCCTATCAAGGCACGTCACATCAATCTTGGGCACATGATTCCACTAATTCACTTTGATCATGGAGGATAACGTGGCCAGAGCGTCTGTCATATGATTTTCTTCACGAGGTATATGATGAAGTTTCACCGTAGTGAAGAAAGTCAGCAGTCTTCTCGTGTAGTCTCTGTATGGGATCAAGTTGGGCTGATGAGTATTCCAATCTCCGTTGACATGATTGATCACCAAAGCAGAATCCCCAAATACGTCAAGAGTTTTAATCCTCAGATCGATAGCCTCTTCGATACCTATAATGCAAGCTTTATACTCGACTTCATTGTTGGTGCATTCGAAAGTCAGTCTGGCGGTGAAAGGTATATGAGAACCCTTCGGAGTGACAATAACTACCCCAACTCCACTACCATTCATATTAAAGGCCCCATCAAACATCAAACACCACTTAGAATCAGGATCTGGCCCTTCGTCAACTAATGGTTCTTCGCAGTCCTTCACTTTCAAATACATGATGTCTTCATCAGGGAATTCAAATTTCATCGGCAGATAGTCATCAAGCGGTTTTTGAGCAAGATAGTCAGACAAAACACTACCCTTGATAGCTTTCTGGGAAGTATATTGAATGTCATATTCTGTCAAGACCATTTTCCAACGAGCAACCCTTCCGGTGAGAGCCGGCTTCTCAAAGATGTACTTGACTGGATCCATCTTGGATATTAGCAGAGTTGTGTGAGTCAGCATGTAATGTCTCAAACCTTAGCAGCCCATGCAAGTGCACAACATGTCTTCTCAATCATTGAGTATCTTGACTCACAATCATTTATTTTTTTGCTCAAGTAGTAGATGGCGTGCTCTTTCCTACCTGTCTCGTCGTGTTGACGGAGTACACAACCCATCGAGTTTTCAAGTACTGTCAAATACATTATCAGTGTCTCCATAGAACTGGAGGTATAAGGATCGGAGATTATTGAATATACTCTTTTATCTTTTCTAATGCCCTTTGGAAATCATCATTCCACCTGACAACCTGATCTATTCTTAGTAGCTTGAAAATTGGTTCACAAGTGGCCGTTGTCATACCCCAAATTTTGACCACTAAGATTTCCCATCATGACTCATCAGTCTCCTCAAGGATTGTTGAGCATTCACTACAATCAAAGATCAGGGTTTCAAGCCCTCTCAGGGCACTCAGACAAAAGGTCAATCAAGGAATGACATGATCTTCAACTTGTCTAACATCTCAAACACCCCCAAAGGATCAAGAGGACTCCCACATCAAGAATCAAGCACAAAGCTGCAGCATTCCAAGTGGATTAAGCCTCAAGATCGCCAGCGTCACCAAATTAGGGTTTTGGTCGACCAGGGCCTCCAGATGGAAATTTTCATCTGGGCATGAGCCAATGCTTCAAGGTATACCCTAAAATACTCCAAGGGACCTCATGGACCCAATCATCAAGTCAATTTAGCCTCAGGGGATGCATTGATAAAAAAATTAGGAATTAGGGTTTCTTGACCTAATTCACCCCTAAGTTGACTTTTGGGACAAAACATGAGCCAAAACCTCAAGACATGATTTGAGGGTCTCTAATAAACCACATTGATCCATTTACAACAATGGATTGATCCCAAGTGCTAGACGCACAAGCTTCAATTTCATCTGGACCACAGTTAGGGTTTCGCGGGAAAAGTCAACTGTACTGTTGTACCCCAAATTTTACCCCTTAGATGTCATAACATCTTTTGCATAAGCACTTAGAATCAATCACCTATGCATTGTTAACTAACCATTTAATCAGTTTTTGTTCGTTTTGTTTCACTTATAAAGCAGGGTTTTATTTCAAGAGACCTCCTCTCCTCAATAATCCAATGTGATTTGTTTCCATCACAAGTTCTTCCTCAAGGACCAGACAAGGTCATCAAGACAAGGGTCTGTGTGGTGTGGTTTGAGATTCAGTGAAAGTTTGACCTAATCTTGATCAAACAAGTGGCTTGTATCAGTATCAGGTTATCAGACTATGGCAGAGATTCTGAATTAGGGTTTTAGTCCTCATCCAGTCATCTGTTTCATAAGTGTGCACTAAAGGCACGAGGATTAGGGTTTCTCACCCCTGAAGTTTATGGTTGACAAATATCATTCAGTTGAGTCTCCTAAGGCTAGCTAGTTCATGGTGTGTGCAGTCCTGTTTCAGTTCAATTGAGGTTGCAGAACCACCAAAGAAATCAGAGTAGTTGGTATATTTCAAGTTGTGTGCAAGTATTTGGTCATATAGTTCAGGAGTTGTGGCAGTCAAGTGCAGTTGTCGGGGTTTAGGTGTTGTTCAAGCGTGGAGGTGCTTATCCCTTCCCTTAACCGCTTTATCCATTTTCCAATCCCATTCTCATTCCAAACCTTATCCAATTTTTCATAATCCAATTCATTTCATTCCAGTTATCCATTTTGATATCCAATCCATTTTGATCCATTTCACTTTAAGCCATTAAACCCATCCATATTCCATTTTTGACTTCATATCCATTTTCAATTCTAATCCATACCTATTTTTCAATTCAATTCATTTCCCTAAACAATTTCCAATTTCATTATCCATTTTAATCCATTTTCTTTTTCAATTATCCACTTTTCTATTTTAATGCCTATAATTATCCTTTTATCTTTATCCTTTTTATTTTATTTCATTACAAAAGAAACCATTCAAAATACAAGTCCTTTATCCACAATTTAAAGTCTATCACCAAAGCCCATGAAATTACACTTCATCGTAACAATAAAGGCCCAAGTTCATTTACAAAATTCTACAAAAAATCCACAACATGCCAAAACATCACAAAGCTACTTCTTACAACTTTGACCTGGCTGCCATAAACCCTGCACATTCCTTTCACCAAAACTAACAATTACTACTGCTACAACCACGCCAAACTCCAAGCACTTCTTCGAACAAAAACCGTACCACCAAGATAAAAAGCTACGCTTCCACACGCTACAGCCTGCATCAACGAGCATTCCCGCTCCCAACACAAAACCGTATTTCACCCTGCCATCAAAAGGGACAGCACCTCCAAGCCTGCCAAGTCAAGATTTCAAACCATGATTCAGCAGCAAACCTGTTAATACCTGGAACGAGAAAAGGGATGAATCAAGAACTCCTATAAATCAACAGCGACAACACACACATCTTACCCAACAAACTGTTAAGTCACACCTCACAAACTTGTGACAGCCTTTGACTCGTACACTACAAACCACATCTCAAATCCACAACGAATGAACATAAAACCCATATCGAACCAGAATGAGAGAAAGGAGAGAAGAAGTAGAAGAGTGAGATTCAAACCATAAAACCATTCAAAACAAAACAAGCAGGGAGATTAAGTGAGACGAAACGAACCTGAGACGGCGGGGGGAAGCAGCATTCTCAACACCCTTTGAATCATCATTCTCCGCCACTCTTTTTCACCAACCACACCTCAATCAACAACAACATCCACACAGACCCAACTCCCTTAAGCCCATTCTCCTTCTCCTTCACCAAAACCTAACTCAATCAAAAACCCAAATCTCTTCCGCCTCAACCTGCACGCATCAACACCATATCCCTCACAATTTCTTCCAATCACCAAACCTTCACCTTTCGATTTCTCCAGAACCAACATCATAACCCAATCATCAACAAACCTTTAACTCACTTTCAATAAACTTCCTCTTCATCATCGACATACAAATCTCGTTCACAACCCAGATTTAGAAACGAACAAAATAAGGGATTGTCGCTCACGGAGAAGAAAGAACTGAACCACAAAGAAAGGTTAATTGGCGCTGATGATGTTGTTCTTATACTTTCGTTTGTGTTGATTCACTTTCGTTTCGTTGACTTGGCTTTGAAAAAAACAGAACGTGACTCATTACATTTTGGAGGCCGGTTGTTGTTTGTGTATGTTGCTGTACCCATATGGCCTTAAAGATGATGATGGGCTTTGTTTTAAAAGCTCGTAGGATTTCATCATGCCTAGAATACTTATGCTGGATTTTGGATCCACAAACTTTTTTGTTATACACTTCCCTTCTTTTTTTGTTCCGTCCGTGCTTTGTTGATGGTGGATGATGGGCTCTAAGCCCAAGTGTTTCCACCATATGTATTTTCTTCAAGATTCTGCACTCCTGCAATTTGTTTATTTTTAAAAAATGTTGTTTTAAAAAATGTTTTTTTAGTTCTTCTTTCTAATTTATAAAAAAAAAGGGTTTTTTTTAAGAAATAATTAATCTTTGGTTCTTCTTGTGATTTTGATTTTATTTCTCTTTTTGTTTCAATTTCATTTTCGATATATCTTTTTGGCCAATGACATATAAAAAATCTTAACTTTGTTGGTTATTTCAAATCAATAAGTTTTGATTAGTATGAGGCCATATTTCATCTATTTTTGTTGGTCGATGAAAGTCAAGAATCTAAGATTATCGATTTATCGATTTAAATCTTGATTAAGACGAGACCAACTTTATTTTCATTTTAAGTCCATTATCTTTACTTTTTGGCCAATGACATACAAAAATCATGACTTGTTGATTTATTTTAGATCACCTAAAAGTCTTGATAAATATGAGGCCATTTTATTTCTATTTTGTTGGTCAATGAAAGTTAAATATCGAGATTATCGATTTACCGATATAAATCTTGATTAAGGCGAGACCAAATTTATTCTCACTTCATATCGCATCTATTTTTTTATCTTCATTTTCATTTTCGATTGATGAAGTATTTCTATTCACGAATGTTGTTTATCGAACTGATCAACCTACATTATTTCAAATCTGTAGTGAGTGATCAACGAGATCTCTTTCTATACTTTGGGATCGTGATAGGTTACCTTCGAATAATTAACGAAAGTTTGTGATTAAGACGAGATCTCCACCTTTTCTTTTCGTGTGGCACGATTTTATTAGGGAATGATCCTCGATATCATTTCTCTATCGTGTCTTAACACAAAGATCAAATTATGCATCCTCCTATAGTGTGGTCTTCCTTATAGATCGCGCTACGACGGTTTAGCACTACATTGGACCCGATTCTTCGATCCGATAAATTAATCACTAACCACTAAATTTACTTTCAGTCAATACATCTTGATTTATTTTCTGTCAAATATTATCTTGATTATTATTCTTATTCATATTATCTTGATTTTATTTTGTTCATATTATCCATGTTTATATCTTGTTCACATTATTCATGTCTATATCTCGTTTATTTTTCCCCTTCCAAAGGAAAGTTCTTTTATTTTGACTCCTAAGTCAATAAACCACTCACATTTCATCCTTGGCTTCATAGGAGTCAGTTTCCTCATTGTTTAGTAATAGGATAGAGTTATTGTGAACTCTATGTGATTCTCATCATCATGAGAACTCACTTTCCCTTTACTTAGACTTATAGAGTTATCGTGAACTCTATGTGACTCTCATCATCATGAGTGCTCACTTTCCCGTATAACTTAGACTTAGAGAGTTATCGTGAACTCTAAAATGAGCTTATACTCATTTCCCCTTGGAACCTTGGCCACAGTCAATGGTTCCTCTTTCACCCTTAGTTAGGTGAACTACGGTTGCTCTGATTCTTTAGTCAGATACGTAGGCACAAGATGCAACGTCTTGGCGAGCAAACTTAGTGTATATACGTACCTAGGTCTTTACCTTACTCTTAGCAGATTTCTTTAGAAAGCAAACATAACATAACACAAACTAAACAAGAGGTTCCTGTAGAGTACTACAAATACTTAGGGTGCTAATACCTTCCCTTTGTATAACCAACCCCCGAACCTTAGATCTCCCCCCTTTAGGTTTTCTCGATCTTGAACCTTTCCTTTGGATAAATCAAAGTCGGTTGTAAAAGAAATGTGATGCAAGTTAATTAATAACTTGTTATCCGATTCTCACTGCAACAGAAATGGCGACTTCACTGGGGAAATATATTTTTGAGGGTTAAGCCTACCTTGTGTTGTTTATGTTATTTATGCTTATTTGCTATACATGTACATATCTGTATATATATGTATACCTGTATATCTGGCTGTTTGGGATCTTCTGTGTGCAGGGTATTACTATTGAGTGGTGAGATAAGTCCTAACCCGGACTTGAGTGTACTTAGGATAAGACGATGGTATTCAAGGAGGCTTTGAGGGAGTCGAATCCTGAAAAGTTGAATTGAGAACACCATCACTCAGTTGAGGCCCTCTTGAGAGTCTAGTTATGTTGAACGAATCCGTTCGTGAAAACGTGCTACTCTCAACCTAGGAGCCCATGATATTGAGAACCGTAGTTACCAAACCCCACTAAGCCTTTTTAGGATGTAGTGCGGTGACCATGATGGAGTCTATTTTTTGAATTGGTTGTCACGCGATACTACACTCAGACGAGATCCTCTTGAGAATTTTATTGATTACCAAGTCATCTGGGAAATCCTTAAAATCCGAAAGATGGGTTGTCGACTCTGGGAACTTTTTAGAACCCTGTTCTGCAGATGAAAACCCATAGTACACACCTTTTGGGATGGGTAGACCATGGCTCCATGCTCGTGATCTTCAAACCTAGGCCCTCATTTGTTTGCCTGTACATATGTGTGAATATGTGAATATCTGTATATGTGTGTTTGTGCATACATTCGTCCATTCATGACAGCCTTTCGGTTTCAAGGAATTCAAGTGCATTTTCCTTTGTAAAAACCAATAAAGATCAGGGATTTTGAAACAAAACCCTTCAATTTTCAAAAATTTGTTTTTACAACTTGCCTTCGAGTTCCTTGAAACCATTTGGCTTGCATTAGCATTGCATCACATTTGCATTTGCAATGCCTTTGCATTTCTCAGCCTTGAGTCGCATCCATCCTCTGTCTGTTACCCAATTGACTTCCCGAAGCCATCATTGGACTTGAGGTAGCTTTTGGAGGATCATGAACTCAGAAGAGCAAAACCAGTTTGTGACCAGAGCAGATTTCGACTTGTTGAGAAACCAATTGGATCAGATTATAACAGCCTTGGCAAAGAGAGATGACAGTATTCAGGGTATGTCTTTGGAATGCAACTGAAGACTGTAACGTCCTCAGAGACAAGATTCAGACTCTGCTTGACTCCAATATGTTCTCATTCACGTCTCAAGGCATTCAAATCAACAATCCTGCTCCTAATCAAGCGGATTCATCAGGCTCTGAGATGGAAGAAATTTCTGAGAGTGGATGTGAAGATGATTCTCAGATTGATCTCAATAAACAACTCTAAAGACGGTTATCTCAGCTTGGCAAATCAAGAAGGAAATTCCAGTTCCCCGAAGCCGGCAAAATTTTGACTGTTTAGCATTTTGTTGCTTTTTCTTTGCATATTTGAAACTGTTTTTTGCTTATAAGCTTTGTTGTACTTTCAAATTGGCAAGATTAATGAAGTGTTTATGCATCTTTAGATTAAGTCCATTCGTTTCACTCATTTACTTTTACGTTCGAAAAAAAACAAAAAAAAAATCTTTATCTTGTTTCTTCCCACTTATCGAATTGTTTGTTCAAGCAAATATTGGGGAGGATGACGAAACATTACATCCCTAATTGCTGTGATATGCTTTCGATTTAACCTTGCCGAGGATGTAAGGCATTGTTTCAATTCCCAAACACTGGAGAAATAAGGAAGATGATCCCTCGTTAACCCTTTGAGCCTAGAAGTAGGAGTTTTCTTTTCTTACACAAAAACCCTTAATCTCAACCTTGGGGTGGGTAGTTCTCAGTTTTACTTGGTTATGCATTCTAATGCAAGCGCTTCATGCAAGACACCAGTCAGCACTCTCAAATCAAGTGAATAAGTGTTGTACAAGTTGTTCCTGAAGCGACAAATAAGGAAGGATCGTCAAGAAATCCTTAATCGAAGAATAAGCCGAGTCCCTTTCAAGGCAAAAGCCAAGAAAGATGGGAAGCCCAAAACTTCGCCTTATACAAGAAGGTTCGTACAACAATCGAGAAAAGAAAAAGATCTCAAAACCTCAAACAAAAGCAAAGAAGAGGTCTCATAAACTCAAACAAAGACAAAAAGAGGTCTCAAAACCTTAGTGAAGACAAGAAGAGGTCTCAAAACCTCAGCAATAAAGGATAACCAAATGTTGTAAGGGAGTATTGACTACCAAAGGTGTCTGAATCATCAATTATCATCAGCTCAATTCCTAGCCTATGGGAATATGAATGTATAACCTGAGTTAACTGAGCTTAGGATCGGAGTTCATCACGTAGATTAAGTGGGTCACAAATAAACTTCGAGCCTTTATCCATTGTTTCATAAAACCGTGAACCAGGCCACGTTACAACCCTTAAAAGACCTAATTGAGGTAAGGTTGTTTT
This sequence comes from Lathyrus tuberosus, assembly GCA_022829125.1. Taxonomy (NCBI): domain Eukaryota; kingdom Viridiplantae; phylum Streptophyta; class Magnoliopsida; order Fabales; family Fabaceae; genus Lathyrus; species Lathyrus tuberosus. The sequence goes on from JALAZF010000259.1 coordinate 474,871, forward strand.
GAAAGCATACTACAGCGAGGTTGATTAACCTAACTCCTAATGATCTTTGCTAATTGCGTGTGTTGATTACTTCATCAGTCATTCTGTAAATGACTAGATCCATTTTGTTTTGATTTAATCACTCCACTATGTGTGTTTCATCAATAAAAAATTGTTTTCAAAAGCTTGCATGAATTTTACATTGAAATTGCCAATTTTTAATGAACAATACTTGTTTTCAAAGACAATTAAATGTCAAAGAAATCCCAACAAATGCAGCCATCTAGGGAATTTGATTTGATAAAGGAAGATCAGTCAGGGGCAACCAAGTGGAGGAATATACCATTCCACCATCCCAAGAGCTATCGAATCAGGGGCAGAAACTCTTCAAATTCAGGATACTGGGGCAATCTATCTTAAGGTCATCTTATGACAAGTGTTTCAAGGGAAGGACTCCAGTGACCCACTAACATGGGCAAGTTTGTTCCTCAGTCATCACTACCATAACCTGAGTACTTTGTTTTGCAAATACAGTTAATCAGGGGCAGTTATGTCATTTCCCCTTCAAAACTTTGAAGATATTGAGACATCTGGTATGCCAATTCTTCTGTAAAATCCTTTTGATTACCCATCAGTTAATCAGAAGCAGTCAGGTCGAGATTCGACAAATCTCTCAAAGGACAACTAATCAGAGATATCTCCTTCACAGATCCACCAATGTGAAAGGGGCAAGTGTGTTACCCAGTCGTTTTTACCATAGTTTGAGGATCTTGTATCACGAATACCATTAATCAGGGGCAATCAGGTCGACATTCGGTAAATCTCTAAAAGGCCAATCAGTCTGGGGCATCTCCTTCACAGATCAACCAGTCTAAAGATCAAGTTCAAAGACTTTGTTGTTCAAGCTCCGTTAATCGGGGGCAGTTACACTGAAGTTCATGAATCTAAGAGTTTGAAGATATTGAGGCATTTCGTATGCCGATTCTTCTGTAAAATCCTCTTGGTATCTTCTCCCAACATACCATGTAATCTGGGGCAGAGAAGATTTGAAGATTACCTGTTGCAAGAGCCGTTGTTCATTATGGTGATCATCATGCAAGTCAGGATGCAGAACTACCCTGTTCTCGTGATATCCTTTGCCAGCTTCCCAGTAAATTGTTACCTCGGTCGCGCTTGGCCAATCTCCATGGATCCTCCTCCAGTAAGGAAATCAAGCTCATGATGGTAATCCTAGTGAAGTCATGATGCTATACCTCAAGTGGAATACTCTTTTCCCAGTGAAGTAGATCTGATGATCCTACTTGTTCATCCCCAGTAATGGTCCAATCTGATGAGTTTGGCTGGGTATCCTTGTCGAGATGTTTATTTCATCTCAAGTCTCGTTTCCTTTTGTCTGTTTTGTCAGCGTAAGCATAAGCACGACATAAGTATTCATATGCATAACATCTTAGCATTTTTGCTATCTTCCTGGTGTTTACCTGTCTTTGATTCACTTTGGCGTTTATCTCCCCAAATGACTGGGTTTGTCTATTCATTCCAATAGAAAGTCAGCCCTAGGCATAAAGTGCCCATTCTTTTCTGAATTCCCCACAGAGTTTTATCCTCGTGGATGATGGTTGGTTCAGTTGTCTTTTCCACATTTGGATAAGATAAATTCCCATTTGAGTTCATTCCTCAATTGGAGTCTTGTTTGACCGTTTCTTTCTAGCTCATTCCTAGATTGAACTTTGATCCCTGGCAGGTATGGTTTCAAACCTATATTTGAATGTGCATTTATTTTTCACCATGTCTCGCAGGAAGAATCTTTTACAGATCCTCATTGAAGACAAAATTATTCCTCCAGCAGTGTTGTAATAGCAACACCTCTTTGGAATTCATACCCAACAACAAGTGGCAGTCTCCTTGAGAAGCTTGTTTTGCTATCATTACCTCTACAACGATAAGTGGCAATCTCTCTCCTGAGAAGCTTATCCGTCTGTGGTTTTATCCATACTTCCACAGTTACCAGTGGTGTTACAATCAGTCATCTTTCGTCAACCCGTTTGATGTGATCCCTATTTGAGAAGTTTCCTTGCCGTCAATATGTTTGATGAGGAATTCAAAAATCCAGCTCATACTAGTACCCAGAGTTCGTCTCTGTCTTTACTGGCTTTTCTCGAAGATCCTGTTTGAACTCTTCATTATAAGAAAATCCCAGGAAATCTGTTGTTGGATGCTTATCCTTTTGTTTCACACTGATCCCCCCAGTAGAGATCAGGTTTCACGCCTAATAAGAATGCGTCTTTATTTCCCCAGCAAAGTGAAGACATTCCCGGTTTATCTCCAAAATCTTTGTCTAACCCAGGCTTACGTCCGGTCTTCACCCTCATTGTCGCTCCCGGGATTTTCATCCTAGTACAAACGTGAAAGTGGCACCGAAACAGAGTCGCCAGCAATGTGTATTTATCCCAAGAGAGGGAAAGGAAACACTGCGTAAACCTGAGGGAAAGGAAAGAGCATGGTCTTGCGACCAAGAGAACTGGGTTCGGGAGTCGGTTACGCGAGAGGAAGGTATTAGCACCCCCACGCATCCATCGTACCCGATGGGATCCACGCTTGCTGCTTCAATCAAAGGGTGATAGAAAAGAATAATGGAAAAGGAAATGCTAGCTAGAGAACTGGAAAAGGAAAAGGAGAGAGAAAGAGAAACAAATGTAGGGAAAAATAAAAGAAGTGCTCGCATGGGCCCTACCCCATGCCTACGTATCTCATCGGGAGCATGAGAATCAGAGCGACGTAGTTCCCCTCACTAGGGATGGATTGTTTATGTTTTTTAGGGAACGACTAACGTTCTAGCTCAGGTGTTGCAGGCTCGCTGGTCCGAGTGCGTTACCATCTTGCAAGAGAACGAGGAGGAGCACGTTCATACGTGAAGAATGAGTGAGATGAGAAAAGAATTCCCGAAGGAAAGACGATATTGTTTGTTTTTGTCTTTTAAGAAAGAAGTGTTTTGGATTATGTGTGTTTTGTAACTCGTATTATATTTAAGTCCTTCATATAGGATCGAATTCCTCGCATATCGACCCAAGACGGGACGTACGCTAAACATTCTAAGAAAGTGAGAGAAGAGCCCACACCTTCTTGTTCCCACATGAAAGGCCTAAATACAATAGGTGTTATGCCTTTATTAAGTGTTTTTTTACTTTTGTTTGAAGATGAGAGAAGAAAGACTCAAAAGCGGATCAAAGGTGAAAATCTAATGAGGGAGACTAAGACTCAATCCTAATGTTAGCATGCATGGAGGTCCTAAGGTTTTGTGTGGTATAAGAACACAATCCTAAAAAAGGAGGAGAAGAACATAAGAAGCAGCTTACTTCCAAGATGGAAGCTAAGTTGATCTTAAAGAGTGATGAAGAAAATTAAGCAAGCAAAGAAGCATTCAATCAGGAACTAAACAGAAATTAATCAAGATAATCCAAATTAGAATTAAAATGCTAATTAAAAATCAAGATTAAATTCTAACAAGAAAAGTTAATCTAAGATTGAAAATTAATTCTAAAATTAATACTAAAATTAGTTCCAAATTATTTCTAATAAAAATCTAACGAAAACTATCCTAAAGTTAAATCTAGAATTAAATCTAATATTAATCCTAACATTAGTTCCAATTAATTTCTAATTAAATTCTAATTCTAAGGCTATAGACTAATTCTAAAATTAAATCTAACTACTAAAAGTGAGTTAACCAAAATTAGGATGAAGAGTTAAAATCAAAACCAAAATTAAAATCTAATTCCTCTAATTAAAATCTAATTCTAAAATTTTTATCCTAAGTTTATTAACTAAACAATTAGTGAAATCAAATAAAAATAAAAACTAAAAACAGGGGTGCAACAATATCCAGGAGTGGTGTGAATAGAGAGTCAGGCGAATGGGCTTTTGATGTTTGACCCAATATCTTTCTTGCAGCAATAGAGGAGGTACGAACAACGTGTCTGGGGGTGCAATGTGTGGGCCTGAGGTGTTGAAGGGAACATCAAATGGGCTTAAGGCCCCATACGGTCCAAAATTGAACAAGGAGTTAACCTAAAAAACAACAACTGTGTGTCTCTCACTCAAACTCCTCCTTCATTCTTCTCCACGCCGACCGCCACCTCCACCGTCATCTTCAATCTCTCTCCAAATCGTCTCCTATCCGCCACCGACTTCAGCTTAATAGCTCTCGCCGCCGATGAGAGAACCATAATCGTCCACCTTTCTCTCAAAATACCTCGCCGGCAATACTCAACGTTCAACCCTCTCCTTCTTCGTTCACTTCTTCCGTCGCCTCATCGTTTCTCGCCAGAAACTCGTGCCGCACCGGAAACTCCTTCCTTGGCTTCATTGTCTTTCAACATCATCAAATCCTTCAATTCCTCCTTCAACAAAACTCGTCGGAGATAAAATGATTCGCCGGAAGTAACATCACGTAGGGATCGCGTAGGCTCGCCTTTCTCACAACACCAAACAACAGCTTCTTACGTATCCGTCTACAACGAAACAACAACACCAGAAGGATTCGGCAGATTTCTATTTTATCAAACATTTAACATCATGAAGCTTCAACAAAGAAAACACTCGCCGGAAACCTAACGGTCTCCGCCGCGCCATGGCATCGCGCCGGCGGCGGCGAAATCAGTAACTACACTGACAAACAACCAGCTCACAAGAACTCAACCATTTCACTCAGAAAAACTCGGGTGATCCGAATACGAGGCAAAGGAAAGAGAAATCCATAAACAAACATCACAATCACATGAACACGTGAACTACATCTACGAGAATCAAGTCACACAAAAGCCAAGTGTGAAGCGAGGTTTACGTACCTACCGGAGATATTCCGGCGCTTCTTCACTCGTGAACGAACTGGTGCGAACTGAGAATCTTTAGGTATGCTTAATCTATTCGTTTTCCGCTCTTTCTCGATCTTCTTCTGGCTTGAACTTCTTCACCTTGTTCTTCTGTCTGTGCGTAACAATTTGTTGATGTTATGTTCTTGTTGCGAATTTGATGAATCCTGTGCGTCGAACTTCTACTGTTGCAATCTGATTCTTGCAGCTCTGAATACCTTCTGCTTGTTCTTGATTCTTGCAGGTTGTGGAATTCGCGTTGAATTGAGAAGGTTGTTGAAGGTGAATCGAAAGTTTGTTACAGAATTGATTTAGAGGTTGATGTTGAAGAATTCGTTGCAGGTTTCTGAGCGTGAGATGAAGAGTGATGAACACTCGTGGAGAAGAATGACGAATTCGAAAGATGAAGTTTGGTACTGAATTCTGAGGTGTTGTGTTTCTGGTGATGAAGATCAATTCAAGAAGAAGTTTGTTCTACATTGAAGATGAATTGAAAAGTTGCAGAGAGTGAAGAATTGAAGGTGAAGAGTGGAAGAATGAGAATTGAGGATTGGTGAAATTATGCAGAATGAATCAGAGAGCCTGAAGAATGAAGAGGATGACGTTTTTATAGCAGGAATCAGGGAGGGTAAAAATGATATTTTCAGGTGAAATTCAGTTAGAGTTAGTTAGGATTTGGTGAGATTTTGTAATTTTCTGTTTGGGAAAGTTTGTGAAATTCTACTGCTGCATAATTTTCTCTTTCTGAGTTTGCTGCGTTTTTTCTCTTGTTGAGTTGTAGTGTTTTTTATTTTTAAATTTTATTCCATTGTGAACTTTGATGTTATGATATTTTCTGATGTGAAATTCTCTTCCTGATAGACACCCTTTTTTTACTGCCATCGGTTTATTCATGCTGCAATATGTTATTTCCCAAGAGTGACTGCTGACGTGGCTAACATCCACTGTGCTGAGGTCAATTCCATTATGTAACATTGACCTGAATCTCTGAGTTAATGAAAAGGGTTTTTTTTTGCTCATTGACTTTGTCATTTGAAGCACTGGTACATTGCATTTCACGGCTGAAGTTTATGTGGAACGTGACTTGTGAATTGTTGGCTTATGAAATTGGCCAAATGATTGAATGGCTTAAGTGGGCCGTGTGGATTCATTTGATTTTCCCTCTTTTTGTGATGCTCTTTCCTTCGTGACATGGATTTAAATAGACTTTGGTAAAAAGGTAGATAATGGATTTGAATAATAAAAGTAAAAAATGGTAAATTGGATTGGATGAATTTAGATATTTTCAAAATAAGGATATGCAAAGAAATGAAAATGGATAATACAAAATGAAAATGGAAATTGGATATTAAGAAGATAATGGGTATGGAAAATGGATATTTTCAAAGTGGATTATAGTTTCAACAAATGGATATGGTTTATGGACTTTGGAATTTGGAGAAATAGTTATTAGATCCAAAAGTAAATTGAAGATGGACTTTAAATGGATGTGGATTTAAAATGAATATGGATTTGGTTATTTATGATATAAATGGATATTGGATATAAAATTTGGATATGGATATGAGATTGGACTGTAAATGGACTTGAAATGTGGATGTGGATTTTTTTATTTTGAATATGGATGATGAAATTAGATAGAACTAGATTTGGGAAATGGCTATTGGGTAATTGGATTTACAAATGAAATTGAATTTAGGAAAAGGTGATTAAATGGATAATGACAGACAGAAAATGTATTATGGATAAAAACCAATCTTGACTCTTTCACCCATGCTACCGAAATAAAACATCTGAATCAAACATCCTCTGCATTTCTGATCCATAGAACCCTGAATTTCTGAACCTACACCTCACATGGATCACTATTTGTTGACCTGACGTGTTCCAACCACAACAATTTGACCTTGAATATACACCGCCTGAGAAATAGCCACTTTGAAGACATACTGATAATCTTCTGAATACGGAAAGCTCAAACCAAAGGAAGATGCCTTGATCACATGTCTTAGGAACCCAATGCAATGATATGATTATGAGTTATGACCTAATGGATATGTAGATGGATGAGAAACAAAAGCCAGAAAAAGGTAGGGCAAATTTTGGGGTGCTACAGCTGCCCCTATTCAATCGACTTGGACCTGAAAGGATGATAGCAACTGCTTTCAGACATTCAAGGTACAAGGTGATTGAATACAAAAAGAACCGCAAAATTTGCTAGCCGCAAGGAGTGAAAATGTTATTGGATCTCAGTCACACCACATCAAAGGAATTTGACGGAAAGACAACATATCCAGAGAACCACATCGTCAAAAGGGTTGGACGGGAAGAAAAATGGAACCCGACTGAAAGGACACATCGTCATAGGGATGACAGAAAGACAACTCGACCAAGGGAAACATGTTGTCATAGGGATGACAGAAAGACGACTCGACCAAAGGAAACACATTGTCATAGGGATGACAGAAAGAAAACTCGACCAAAGGAAACACATTGTCATAGGGATGACAAAAAGAAAACCTGACGGAAGATAACCCACTGTCATAGGGATGACAGGGAGAAAATTCCACCGTAGGGACACATTGTCATAGGGATGATAGGAAGAAGACCCAACCGAAGAAAGCACATCGTCATAGGGATGACAGAAAGAAGACTTGGTCGAGGGTAACACATTTTCATGAGGATGACAGAAAGAAGACTTAACCGAAGAAAGCACATTGTCATGGGGATGACAGAAAGGAAACCTGACCGAAATGTCGTCATCAAGGGGTTGATGGACAATGACTGGTCAAGGTTAAGATCGACGTATGATCTACGACCCAAAAGAAAGGTAAGTAGAGGGGTTGATTGTAATGTCTGCTGGGGATATGTCACCGTCTTGACTGAACATTGATTTGGGATTTCGCGAAGTACCAAATCTGGCTTATGCTTCGCATGCATATGTTTGAATTTTCTTTCTATGGCTAATGCTCCATACAAAATGGAAATGCTACGCGATTTAAGGATGCAATGATCACTATATGCTAAAATCCGACTTATGCTCGGGCTACCGGGGAAGAAGAATGTGTCAAGTACAATTGGTCTTTGCTGGCAAGGACAAGTGAAACCTGATGGTGATTGATTTTTCAAAAGTGAAATCTTTTGGGGTACCAATGGGGATTGGATTTTCAAATGAGGTGCCAATAGGGATTGGACTTTTCTTTAAATAGAACGCCAATAGGGATAGGGCTTCAGTTTTTTGAAAGATGCCAGCAAAGTGGGCTGTGGATGAAGTTGTCGAGCAAGGTTGGGCTATGGATTTTCTGTTCGGTTTTACAAGGCTTCATGCAATGCTATGCGATGATATGCATGGTAATGATTATGCCATGATATGCAACAGGAGCACTCCAGCAAAATAAATGCTGAAGAGACGAGGCCAACTCCGCTGGGGATAACGTACTGCATCGCCTTCAGGGTCATAAACTGTACTCGAGATCCCAACTAAACCTCCATTCGGTAGAAAAAGTATGAATAACAAACTTCTGCTGGAGGAACATCCTAGGAATCTTGCTGAAGAAAAGTGCCAATGACAATCGACCTATGACTTGCTGGGGAAAGCTAACCACCACTCAAAAATCTACTTGGGGATCAATGGTTGACGATATCAACTCTGCTAGGGGACAAGATCAGACTTGGTCCTCTGTTGGAAATTTACCTTCTACCCTTCTTCTGTTGGGGAGACGGAAATAACCTTATCGTAAAATAGGGAAAGCACAAACCCCACACTCTTATATGAACTCTTGTTGAACAGTAAACTTCGTCAAATTGGCTAGGGGAGAGCGAACTCCTGAACTCTTGCTGGGGAGAATAATTCACACTCTTCATAATGCTCTGCCACGAGTGATGAAACTCCAGCTATCTCTGCTAGGGAGAGAGACTCTACTGGGGTCATCTCGTGTTAACTATCAACCTAAACCCTGCAGATGTGATATGACATTAAGAAAGTTCCCTGATGCAGCATAACCTGTATATGAACATGTCTTTAAGATCCGACATATCTTGCCCCATGACTTTGATTAACCGTCCTCTGGAGAGAATAACTTTTTGTGCTTTCGGAGTGGTCTGCCCCAGCCTTGAAATGATTGGTGCCCCCGTCTGGCTGATCGGTGAAGGAATACCTTTAACTGACCTTCGAGAGGTTTGTTGAATCTCGACTTGATTGCCCCAGATTAACTGAATCTTAGAATGGATCGCCCATTTGGTATGACTTGCCCCGGCTCAACGGAGTACTCGGGCACTTTGCACCTTAGATTAATCAATCTTTCCATTGTAGAAACTTTCCTGATGTCAAGTACTGACTCGCAAGTAAAACAATTCGTTTTGAAAAGATAATTTTGATGCAATGCATATGACAGTTTTGCAATCCAAGTGTGTTCACTGGAAAAATGTTATAACGTGTAGTGAACGAATCACTGATCAGAATGTCACATCGATACCAACATGAATGGTAAGAAAGTCCTTTTGGGAGTCAGAACTGACGCGATTTTAACCGAAGTATGCTTTCGAAACAACCCTGCTTCAATTAGTTCTTTTGAAGGTTGTAACGTGGTCTGGTTCACGGTTTAAGAAAGAAAGGATATAAGGCTCAAAGTTTTATTTTAACCCACCCATTCTCCTTGATGTTCTTCAGTCCTATGTTCAGCTAACTTGACACATGCGCTCACCTTTCAAAAAGGTTATGAAGGACAGGAGGATAGAAGGAACCCGCACGATTTTCGGAGTGACAGTCACCCCTTTTGTTCTTGGTGTCTGTATCCACACAATTTGTTCTTTATTCGAAGATTCTTCTTTTTTAATCCTTTTTGCTTTTCGTTCTTTTTGTTTTTCCCTGATTTTACCTGGACTGATTCTTTTTTTTTTTTTTCCGATTTCGAAGTCCAGCGGGATGCCCTAACTTTTGCCTAAGTCACTTGTTTTCAAGTCTTGACTTAGCGGGCTTTTTTCTTTTTTCTCTTTTCTTTTTTTTTGAACTAATCGTTTGACACAGGTTTGTCTTGACTTGTAAAGGGTTGCGACCGTCTCACTCTTCGGTTGGTGAGGGATAACCATAGAGGTAATTGATCCCCGAACGGAACACTCCTTTTGAAATTTGAACGCATGGTCAAATTAACTGACACCTACCCTTCCCCAGGTTAATATTGAGGGTTTTTCGTTTTCAGAAAGAAACTCCTACTTCTAGGCTCAACGGGGTTTGCAAGGGATTATCTTCCTTATAACTCCGGTGTTTAGGAATTTGAAACAATGCATGTACATCATCAACAGGGTTTTTGTTCAAAAGCATATAATCGGAAGTTTTGCGCCTTTCAATTTCGTCATCCTCCCTCGGATCCTGCTTAAACAAGCATATGATATCGATAAAAAGTATGAGTGAGCACGATTGGATTTAATCAAAACATGCATATTCATTTCATTATCATTATCAATCGAAAACAACAAGTTTTACAAATGAGTTTGCACTTTTTAACATAAAAGAAACTACAAATGCAAAGAAATGACATGATCTGAGAGATTGCCAACTTCGAGGAGCTGGGCTTTCCAAGTTTGATTTGCAAATGAGCTAGCCATCTTCAGAATTGCTCATCGAAGTCATTCTGATAATCATCTGCACTACCGCCCTCGGTGACTTGTATTGATGAACCCACCTGACTGGACGAAGGAGGATTGTTTATCTGAATACCCTGAGGCGTGAATGAGAACATGTTGGAGTCAAGAAGAGTTTGAACTTTTCTCCTGAGCACCTTATAGTCTTCAGTTGAATGCCCTTGTGCCCCAGCATGGTAGTCACACCAGACGTTAACATCAAAACCTGGTGGATATGGAAAAGGTACCGGCTTCAATTCCTTTGGTACAATAAGTCCACCTCTGATTAAATCTGGAAGTATCTGACTGTATGACACTGGAAACTGAGCGAAATGCCTCTCTGGTTTCCTTGGTCTTTGTCGAGCGTGCTGACGCGGCTGACGGCGATATGACCGTTGACCCTGAGGAGTTCCCTGATACGAAGACCCTGAAGATTGTTTACTCTGAACAGTTGATATGTTTGAACACCGCGAACGAGGTGGTGAAGATTCCTGAATGGAACTATTTTCTTCCTCGAATTCTTCCTGAGAACTGACAAGTGATTCATTTTCATTAGCTTGGAAGTTTGAGACACCTTGGAGCTTTCCACACTTGATCAGACTCTCGATACGTTCTTCCACCATCACCAGGTCAGAAAATTTTGCTGCCCCATTGACAATCACCTTTTCCAAGTACGGCCCTTGCAAGGTATCCATGAACAAATAAACTAATTCTCTATCCGAAATTGGCGGTTGAACACGAGCAGCTAACTCTCTCCATCTCTGAGCATACTCTCGGAATGATTCATTATCTGCTTGAGACAAGTCTTGCAAATGCATCCGGCTGGGAGCCATGTCAAGATTATAACTGTACTGCTTTACAAAGGCATTAGCTAGGCCTGTCCATGATTTGATGCAACCATTTTCCAACTGCATATACCAATACAAAGATACCCCACTCAGACTGTCTTGGAAATAGTGAATCATGAGCTTGTCGTTGTCGACATGTGAGGTCATTCTTCTGTAGAACATCACCAAATGTAGCCTCGGACAGCTATCTCCTTTGTATTGCTCAAACTTCGGTATTTTAAACTTTGGAGGCATTACCAGGCCGGGCACCAAACACATGCTTGAAGCACTCAAATCAAGAATATCACGCCTCTCCAGGGCTTTAATTTTCTCGTCCAACACACGGTATCTTTCATCATCAATAGATCGTGGATCCTTAGGGTTCATCTTTGAAACTACCCCCTGGACATCTGGCATAGAGAAGGCAAAGCTCTGATAATCTGTGGCATCAAGAGAAGAAGAATGTCCGTCTCGGAAGATGGTACGCTCGTGTATAGCATGATTCTCAATAGGAATTCGTACAGGTTGAGCTTGGGCAACATTGTTCGTCGGAGGTGGAATGACATTCTCATTTCTTTGAATATTGGCCTCTCCCCTTGTCATGACGGCCATAGCTTCCATAAGTTGGTCCAACTGATGCTTCATCAATTCAACATCGGCCCTAGTCACAAACTAATTTTGTTCCCCAGAGTTCATGATTCTTTCAGAAGCTGATTCAAGTCCAATACGAAAGTAGGGAAATCCAACTGTAGTTCAGATAAAGGATGGATGAGCTCACTGGTCTGGCCCGGAGAAAGGATATACAAAATGATACAAGATGCAAATGCAATGCAACAGACATGGGATCAAAGCTTCCACATATTCTGAATAAGTGTTGTGCTGCTGACTGAATAAGTTCACAGGTCTGCTCTGAAGAGAATACCGGAATACCAGAATACCGGATGATCAGAATACCAGAATACCAGGCTGATAAGTCCACACTGATAGGAAATCCAGAATACCGGGTATGTAGAAGGTCAAGGTTACTTGCAAACCTGTAAACAACCCGCCACTCTCACATGTGGATACTTAGAAAATAAGGATCCTCAGTTTCGGAGGTTTGAGAAGCAATAGCACATTCATCCCGAAGGATACAATGTTATGCCAATCAAAGAGGTCGTCCGCTGATTCACCTCAAAAAATAAAGGCAATCCTATGCAAGTTCCAAAGTGGACCCTCGGGTGCGAATGGGTTTGCCACAGAATGTGGTCTGCCAATGTCACCACTAAAAAGGGATGTTTCCACTAAGGTCCTCAATGATCGGTCACCAGAGTCGACAACTCTCTAGATCGACATCCTGAAATGCGCTAGATACGCACGTCAGAACATGTCCAAAGATAGCCTCGTCTGGCTGTGAATTTCGTGAATACCCAATGCACTCCAGACGGCACGTAGGTCCCACTACTCTCCACTCTAATTCTAAGTGTATACTCAAGCCTGTGTAATGGGCTTATCTCTCAGAAATCCCATCCCGCCAAACAGAAAACAACACAGTCCAGTATAGCATAATATAGCATATGAAATGAAAATGTTAAAATGCAGTAAATACAGTAATATACCGTAATACAGTAAATAACTATATAGTAAAACAGTAAATACAGCACAACAGTAAACACCCAATGAAATAAAAATAGACAAGATCTAGGATTGACTCGCTAAGGAAACCAGAGATTCTGGGTTCGTTCCCCAGCAGAGTCGCCAGCTGTCGCTCCCGGGATTTTCATCCTAGTACAAACGTGAAAGTGGCACCGAAACAGAGTCGCCAGTAATGTGTATTTATCCCAAGAGAGGGAAAGGAAACACTGCGTAAACCTGAGGGAAAGGAAAGAGCATGGTCTTGCGACCAAGAGAACTGGGTTTAGGAGTCGATTACGCGAGAGGAAGGTATTAGCACCCCCACGCGTCCATCGTACCCGATGGGATCCACGCTTGCTGCTTCAATCAAAGGGTGATAGAAAAGAATACTGGAAAAGGAAATGCTAGCTGGAGAACTGGAAAAGCAAAAGGAGAGAGAAAGAGAAACAAATGTAGGGAAAATAAAAGAAGTGCTCGCATGGGCCCTACCCCACTACCTATGTATCTCATCGGGAGCATGAGAATCAGAGCGACGTAGTTCCCCTCACTAGGGATGGATTATTTGTGTTTTTTAGGGAACGGCCAACGTTCTAGCTCAGGTGTTGCAGGCTCGCTGGCCCGAGTGCGTTACCATCTTGCAAGAGAACGAGGAGGAGCACGTTCATACGTGAAGAATGAGTGAGATGAGAAAAGAATTCCCGAAGGAAAGATGATATTGTTTATTTTTGTCTTTTAAGAAAGAAGTGTTTTTGATTATGTGTGTTTTGTAACTCGTATTATATTTAAGTCCTTCATATAGGATCGAATGCCTCGCATATCGACCCAAGACGGGACGTACGCTAAACATTCTAAGAAAGTGAGAGAAGAGCCCAAACCTCCTTGTTCCCACGTGAAAGGCCTAAATACAATAGGTGTTATGCCTTTATTAAGTGTTTTTTTACTTTTGTTTGAAGATGAGAGAAGAAAGACTCAAAAGCTGATCAAAGGTGAAAATCTAATGAGGGAGACTAATACTCAATCCTAATGTTAGCATGCATGGAGGTCCTAAGGTTTAGTGTGGTATAAGAACACTATCCTAAAAAAGGAGGAGAAGAACATAAGAAGCAACTTACTTCCAAGATGGAAGCTAAGTTGATCTTAAAGAGGGATGAAGAAAATTAAGCAAGCAAAGAAGCATTCAATCAGGAACTAAACAGAAATTAATCAAGATAATCCAAATTAGAATTAAAATGCTAATTAAAAATCAAGATTAAATTCTAACAAGAAAAGTTAATCTAAGATTGAAAATTAATTCTAAAATTAATCCAAAAATTAGTTCCAAATGATTTCTAATAAAAATCTAACGAAAACTATCCTAAAGTTAAATCTAGAATTAAATCTAATATTAATCCTAACATTAGTTCCAATTGATTTCTAATTAAATTCTAATTTTAAGGCTATAGACTAATTCTAAAATTAAATCTAACTACTAAAAGTGAGTTAACCAAAATTAGGATGAAGAGTTAAAATCCAAACCAAAATTAAAATCTAATTCCTCTAATTAAAATCTAATTTTAAAATTATTATCCTAAGTTTATTAACTAAACAATTAGTGAAATCAAATAAAAATAAAAACTAAAAACAGGGGTGCAGCAATATCCAGAAGTGGTGTGAATAGAGAGTCAGGCGAATGGGCTTTTGATGTTTGGCCCAATATCTTTCTTGCAGCAACAGAGGAGGTACGAACAGCGTGTCTGGGGGTGCAATGTGTGGGCCTGAGGTGTTGAAGGGAACATCAAATGGGCTTAAGGCCCCATACGGTCCAAAATTGAACAAGGAGTTAACCTAAAAAACAACAACTGTGTGTCTCTCACTCAAACTCCTCCTTCATTCTTCTCCACGCCGACCGCCGCCTCCACCATCATCTTCAATCTCTCTCCAAATCGTCCCCTATCCGCCACCGACTTCAGCTCAATAGCTCTCGCCGCCAACAAGAGAACCACAATCGTCCACCTTTCTCTCAAAATACCTCGCCGACAATACTCAACGTTCAACCCTCTCCTTCTTCGTTCACTTCTTCCGTCGCTTCATCGTTTTTCACCAGAAACTCGTGCCGCACCGGAAACTCCTTCCTTGGCTTCATCGTCTTTCAATATCATCAAATCCTTCAATTCCGCCTTCAACAAAACTCGCCGGAGATAAAATGCTTCGCTGGAAGTAACACCACGTCGGGATCGCGTCAGCTCGCCTTTCTCACAACACCAAACAACAGCTTCTTGTGTATCCGTCCACAACGAAACAACAGCACCAGTAGGATTCGGAGGATTTCTATTTTATCAAACATTCAACATCATGAAGCTTCAACAAAGAAAACACTCGCCGGAAACCTAACGGTCTCCGCCGCGCCATGGCATCGCGCCGGCAGCGGCGAAATCAGCAACTACACTGACAAACAACCAGCTCACAAGAACTCAACCATTTTAATCAGAAAAACTCGGGCGATCCGAATACGAGGCAAAGGAAAGAGAAATCCATAAAAAAACATCACAATCACATGAACACGTGAACTACAGCTGCGAGAATCAAGTCACACGAAAGCCAAGTGCGAAGCGAGGTTTACGTACCTACCGGAGATAGTCCGGCGCTTCTTCACTCATGAACGAACCGGTGCGAACTGAGAATCTTCAGGTATGCTTAATCTATTCGTTTTCCGCTCTTTCTCGATCTTCTTCTGGCTTGAACTTCTTCTCCTTGTTCTTCTGTCCGTGCGTAACAATTTGTTGATGTTATATTCTTGTTGCGAATTTGATGAATCCTGTGCGTCGAACTTCTACTGTTGCGATCTGATTCTTGCAGCTCTGAATACCTTATGCTTGTTCTTGATTCTTGCAGGTTGTGGAATTCGCGTTGAATTGAGAAGGTTGTTGAAGGTGAATCGAAAGTTTGTTACATAATTGATTTAGAGGTTGATGTTGAAGAATTCGTTGCAGGTTTCTGAGCGTGAGATGAAGAGTGATGAACACTCGTGGAGAAGAATGACGAATCCGAAAGATGAAGTTTGGTACTGAATTTTGAGGTGTTGTGTTTCTGGTGATGAAGATCAATTCAAGAAGAAGTTTGTTCTACATTGAAGATGAATTGAAAAGTTGTAGAGAGTGAAGAATTGAAGGTGAAGAGTGGAAGAATGAGAATTGAGGATTGGTGAAATTATGCAGAATGAATCAGAGCGCCTGAAGAATAAAGAGGATGAAGTTTTTATAGCAGGAATCAAGGAGGGTAAAAATGGTATTTTCTGGTGAAATTCAGTTAGAGTTAGTTAGAATTTGGTGAGTTTTTGTAATTTTCTATTTGGGAAAGTTTGTGAAATTCTACTGCTGCATAATTTTCTCTTTCTGAGTTTGTTGCCTTTTTTCTCTTGTGGAGTTGTAGTGTTTTTCTTTTTAAATTTTATTCCATTGTGAACTTTGCTGTTATGATATTTTCTGATGTGAAATTCTCTTCCTGATAGACACCCTTTTTTTACTGCCATCGGTTTATTCATGCTGCAATATGTTATTTCCCAAGAGTGATTGCTGACGTGGCTAACATCCACTGTGTTGAGGTCAATTCCATTATGTAACATTGACCTGAATCTATGAGTTAATGAAAAGGGTATTTTTTTTCTCATTGACTTTGTCATTGGAAGCAGTTGGTACATTGCAATTCACGGCTGAAGTTTATGTGGAACGTGACTTGTGAATTGTTGGCTTATGAAATTGGCCAAATGATTGAATGGCTTAAGTGGGCCGTGTGGATTCATTTGATCTTCCCTCTTTTTGTGATGCTCTTTCCTTCGTGACATGGATTTAAATAGACTTTGGTAAAAAGGTAGATAATGGATTTGAATAATAAAAGTAAAAAATGGTAAATTGGATTGGATGAATTTAGATATTTTCAAAATAAGGATATGCAAAGAAATGAAAATGGATAATACAAAATGAAAATGGAAATTGGATATTAAGAAGATAATGGGTATGGAAAATGGATATTTTCAAAGTGGATTATAGTTTCAACAAATGGATATGGTTTATGGACTTTGGAATTTGGAGAAATAGTTATTAGATCCAAAAGTGAATTGAAGATGGACTTTCAATGGATGTGGATTTAAAATGAATATGGATTTGGTTATTTATGATATAAATGGATATTGGATATAAAATTTGGATATGGATATGAGATTGGACTGTAAATGGACTTGAAATGTGGATGTGGATTTTTTTATTTTGAATATGGATGATGAAATTGGATAGAACTAGATTTGGGAAATGGCTATTGGGTAATTGGATTTACAAATGAAATTGAATTTAGGAAAAGGTGATTAAATGGATAATGACGGACAAAAAATGGATTATGGATAAAAACCAATCTTGACTCTTTCACCCATGCTACCGAAATAAAACATCTGAATCAAACATCCTCTGCATTTCTGATCCATAGAACCATGACTTTATGAACCTACACCTCAAATGGATCACTATTTGTTGACCTGATGAGTTCCAACCACAACAATTTGACCTTGAATATACACCGCCTGAGAAATATCCACTTTGAAGACACACTGATAATCTTCTGAATACGGAAAGCTCAAACCAAAGGAAGATGCCTTGATCACATGTCTTAGGAACCCAATGCAATGATATGATTATGAGTTATGACCTAATGGATATGCAGATGGATGCGAAACAAAAGCCAGAAAAAGGTAGGGCAAATTTTGGGGTGCTATACTCATGCGTCAGATTCTAACTCTTTGTGCAGTTTTCCCCAGGAAGTCTAACCCGCAACCCTGGTACTGACCTATTCGATACTTAATCACCTCATTTGGATACCTAAAGTCCAGTAACTGCTGGCATTGCCTAAACACCAGATTATCGTGAGTCTGTTGTTTAAAACCGTTCTTGTTTGAATCGAGTCGAACATGAACCTAAACTTCAAGTTATCGTGAGCTCGTTGTTTAATTCCTGGTTATCGTGAACCCTTTTTTTACTTCAGATTATCGTGAGTCTGTTGTTTAAACCGTTCTTGTTTGAATCGTGTCAAGCATGAACCTAAACTTCGAGTTATCGTGAGCTTGTTGTTTAATTCTGGTTATCGTGAACCAGTTGTTTGTATCCGGTTATCGTGAACCACTTTGTTTGAAATCAGGTTATCATGAGCCTGCATTTCCGGTTATCGTGAACCACTTTGTTTGAAATCAGATTATCGTGAATGTGCATTTTTGGTTATCATAAACCATTTGCTTATTTATTTCTGGTTATCGTGAACCATTTGTGTCTTTCAGGTTATCGTGAACCTTTTGTTTACTTCAGATTATCGTGAGTCTGTTGTTTAAAACCGTCCTTGTTTGAATCAAGTCAAACATGAACCTAAACTTCGAGTTATCGTGAGCTCGTTGTTTAATTCCTAGTTATCATGAACCTTTTGTTTACTTCAGATTATCGTGAGTCTGTTGTTTAAACCGTCTTGTTTGAATCGAGTCAAGCATGAACCTAAACTTCGAGTTATCGTGAGCTCGTTGTTTAAATTTTGGCTATCGTGAACCCTTTTGCTTGCTTCAGGTTATCGTGAACCTAAGCTTTCCGGTTATCGTGAACCGTTTGTTACCCAAACCAACTTAATTTGGTATCTTATCCAACTCATATCAGTATCTCTTGATATATCACTTCTGAGTCCAATCCTTGTTGGCACTTTAATCTGGTTCCCAACAGAAGTTCAGTCATTATCAATATCTCTTTGAAAGTCCTTGTGATTGATCATCATTTGGCACACGCAGAGTTCGTCTCTGTCTTTAGTGGCTTTTCTTGAAGATCCCATTTGAACTCTTCATTATAAGAGAACCCCAGAAACTCTTTTGTAGGATGTCTACCCTTTTATTTCAGACTGATCCCCAGTGGAGATCATGTCTTCTTTCTGGTTTCATGCCCAGTAAGAATGTGCCTTCATTTTTCCCCAGTGTCGTCCAATCACCTATGAACCTGTCGTCCATCTCCCTGGATCTTTCCCCAGTGGAGAATACCTCTCTGGCTCTTATCTCTAGTGAGGACCTGTAGGGTTTCCCCCTTATCTTTCTATCCCCAGTGTTTCCTCAGAGTCTCCCTATCGAGTCTCTTTTATCGGTTAGTCTGTATCCCCAGTGAGTCTTCCTCATGGATACTAACCTTCATTCCTTCCCTAGTGAGCTCACCTGTGTTTGGTAGCTCATTATCCTTTGGTGTCTTGTTTGTCTGCATTTCTGCACTATCATGGCATCATATCATCATATTAGAAATTCATGGCATGTCAGCATCTGCATGTCTGTTGCTTGTCCTTAGCATCCGCATTCCATCTAAGGGAAAAAATTTCGGTTTGCTATATTTAAATACCTTTCACCTTGATGCCCCGAGGATTTCCATCCCTCGTTTCATCCGGTAAAGCTATTTAAATAGGGGCAACTATTGTACCCCAAATTTTGACCCCTTAGATGTCATAACATCTTTTGCATAAGCATTTAGAATCAATCACCTATGCATTGTTAACTAACCATTTTATCAGTTTTTGTTCGTTTTGTTTCACTTGTAAAGCAGGGTTTTGTTTCAAGATACCTCCTCTCCTCAATAATCCAATGTGATTTTTTTCCATCACAAGTTCTTCCTCAAGGACCAGACAAGGTCATCAAGACAAGGGTTTGTGTGGTGTGGTTTGAGATTCAGTGGAAGTTTGACCTAATCTTGATCAAACAAGTGGCTTGTATCAGTATCAGGTTATCAGACTATGACAGAGATTCTGAATTAGGGTTTTGGTCCTCATCCAGTCATTTGTTTCATAAGTGTGCACTCAAGGCACGAGGATTAGGGTTTCTCACCCCTGAAGTTTATGGTTGACAAATATCGTTCAGTTGAGTCTCCTAAGGCTAGCTAGTTCATGGTGTGTGCAGTATTGTTTCAGTTCAATTGAGGTTGCAGAGCCACCAAAGAAATCAGAGTAGTTGGTACATTTCAAGTTGTGTGCAAGTATTTGGTCATATAGTTCAGGAGTTGTGGCAGTCAGGTGTAGTTGTCGGGGTTTAGGTGTTGTTCAAGCGTGGAGGTGCTTATCCCTTCCCTTAACCGCTTTATCCATTTTTCAATCCCATTCTCATTCCAAACCTTATCCAATTTTTCATAATCCAATTCATTTCATTCCAGTTATCCATTTTGATATCCAATTCATTTTTATCCATTTCACTTTAAGCCATTAAACCCATCCATATTCCATTTTTGATTTAATATCCATTTTCAATTCTAATCCATACCTATTTTTCAATTCAATTCATTTCCCTAAACAATTTCCAATTTCATTATCCATTTTAGTCCATTTTCTTTTTCAATTATCCACTTTTCTATTTTAATGCCTATAATTATCCTTTTATCTTTATCCTTTTTATTTTATTTCATTACAAAAGAAACCATTCAAAATACAAGTCCTTTATCCACAATTTAAAGTCTATCACCAAAGCCCATGAAATTAAACTTCATCATAACAATAAAGGCCCAAGTTCATTTACAAAATTCTACAAAAAATCCACAACATGCCAAAACATCACAAAGCTACTTCTTACAACTTTGACCTGGCTGCCATAAACCCTGCGCATTCCTTTCACCAAAACTACCAATTACTACTGCTACAACCACGCCACACTCCAAGCACTTCTTCGAACAAAAACCGTACCACCAAGACAAAAAGCTACGCTGCCACACACTACAACCTGCATCAACGAGCATTCCTGCTCCCAACACAAAACCGTATTTCACCCTGCCATCAAAAGGGACAGCACCTCCAAGCCTGCCAAGTCAAGATTTCAAACCATGATTCAGCACCAAACCTGTTAATATCTGGAACGAGAAAAGGGACGAATAAAGAACTCCTGTAAATCAACAGCGACAACACACACATCTTACCCAACAAACTGTTAAGTCGCACCTCACAAACTTGTGACAGCGTTTGACTCGTACACTACAAACCACATCTCAAATCCACAACGAATGAACATAAAACCCATATCGAACCAGAATGAGAGAAAGGAGAGAAGAAGTAGAAGAGTGAGATTCAAACCATAAAACCATTCAAAACAAAACAAGCAGGGAGATTAAGTGAGACGAAATGAACCTGAGACGGCGGGGGGAAGCAGCATTCTCAACACCCTTTGAATCATCATTCTCCGCCACTCTTTTTCACCAACCACACCTCAATCAACAACAACATCCACACAGACCCAACTCCCTTCGGCCCATTCTCCTTCTCCTTCACCAAAACCTAACTAAATAAAAAACCCAAATCTCTTCCGCCTCAACCTGCACGCATCAACACCATATCCCTCACAATTTCTTCCAATCACCAAACCTTCACCTTTCGATTTCTCCAGAACCAACATCATAACACAATCATCAACAAACCTTTAACTCACTTTCAATAAGCTTCCTCTTCATCATCGACATACAAATCTCGTTCACAACCCAGATTTAGAAACGAACAAAATAAGGGATTGTCGCTCACGGAGAAGAAAGAACTGAACCACAAAGAAAGGTTGATTGGCGCTGATGTTGTTGTTCTTATACTTTCGTTTGCGTTGATTAACTTTCGTTTCGTTGACTTGGCTTTGAAAAAAAGAGAACGTGACTCATTACATTTTGGAGGCCGATTGTTGTTTGTGTATGTTGTTGTACCCATATGGCCTTAAAGATGATGATGGGCTTTGTTTTAAAAGCTCGTAGGATTTCTTCATGTCTAGAATACTTATGCTGGATTTTGGATCCACAAACTTTTTGTTATACACTTCCCTTCTTTTTTTTGTTCCGTCCGTTCTTTGTTGATGGTGGGTGATGGGATCTAAGCCCAAGTGTTTCCACCATATGTATTTTCTTCAAGATTCTGCACTCCTGCCATTTGTTTATTTTTAAAAAATGTTGTTTTAAAAAATGTTTTTCTAGTTCTTCTTTCTAATTTATAAAAAAAAAGGGTTTTTTTCAGAAATAATTAATCTTTGGTTCTTCTTGTGATTTTGATTTTATTTCTCTTTTTGTTTCAATTTCATTTTCGATATATCTTTTTGGCCAATGACATATAAAAAATCTTAACTTTGTTGGTTATTTCAAATCAATAAGTTTTGATTAGTATGAGGCCATATTTCATCTATTTTTGTTAGTCGATGAAAGTCAAGAATCTAAGATTATCGATTTAAATCTTGATTAAGATGAGACCAACTTTATTTTCATTTTAAGTCCATTGTCTTTACTTTTTGGCCAATGACATACAAAAATCATGACTTGTTGATTTATTTTAGATCACCTAAAAGTCTTGATAAATATGAGGCCATTTTATTTCTATTTTGTTGGTCAATGAAAGTTAAATATCGAGATTATCGATTTACCGATATAAATCTTGATTAAGGCGAGACCGAATTTATTCTCACTTCATATCGCATCTAATTTTTTATCTTCATTTTCATTTTCGATCGATGAAGTCTTTCTATTCATGAATGTTGTTTATCGAAGCGATCAACCTTCATTATTTCAAATCTGTAGTGAGTGATCAACGAGATCTCTTTCTATACTTTGGGATCGTGATAGGTTACCTTCGAATAATTAACGAAAGTTTGTGATTAAGACGAGATCTCCCCCTTTTCTTTTTGAGTGGCACGATTTTATTAGGGAATGATCCTCGATATCATTTCTCTATCATGTCTTAACACAAAGATCAAATTGTGCATCCTCCTATAGTGTGGTCTTCCTTATAGACCGCGCTACGACGGTTTAGCACTACATTGGACCCGATTCTTTGATCCGATAAATTAATCACTAACCACTAAATTTACTTTCAGTCAATACATCTTGATTTATTTTCTGTCAAATATTATCTTGATTATTATTCTTATTCATATTATCTTGATTTTATTTTGTTCATATTATCCATGTTTATATCTTGTTCACATTATTCATGTCTATATCTCGTTTATTTTTTCCCTTCCAAAGGAAAGTTCTTTTATTTTGACTCCTAAGTCAATAAACCACTCACATTTCATCCTTGGCTTCATAGGAGCCATTTTCCTCATAGTTTAGTAATAGGATAGAGTTATCGTGAACTCTATGTGATTCTCATCATCATGAAAACTCACTTTCCCTTTACTTAGACTTATAGAGTTATCGTGAACTCTATGTGACTCTCATCATCATGAGTGCTCACTTTCCTGTATAACTTAGACTTAGAGAGTTATCGTAAACTCTAAAATGAGCTTATACTCATTTCCCTTTGGAACCTTGGCCACAGTCAATGGTTCATCTTTCACCCTTAATTAGGTGAACTACGGTTGCTCTGATTCTTTAGTCAGATACATAGGCACAAGATGCGACGTCTTGGAGAGCAAACTTAGTGTATATACGTACCTAGGTCTTTACCTTACTCTTAGCAGATTTCTTTAGCAAGCAAACATAACATAACACAAACTAAACAAGAGGTTCCTGTAGAGTACTACAGATACTTAGGGTGCTAATACCTTCCCTTTGTATAACCAACCCCCGAACCTTAGATCTCCCCCCTTTAGGTTTTCTCGATCTTGAACCTTTCCTTTGGATAAATCAAAGTCGGTTGTAAAAGAAATACGATGCAAGTTAATTAATAGCTTGTTATCCGATTCTCACCGCAACATGTACCTTTGACTTTTGACCCAGGCATGCTCCCAAACCTTGGGACATGATTCAATACACCCTATAACACCCTTGGAACATACCCATCAATTTTGATTTAGGTCAAGGACTTGATTTCATCAAGGATCGCACAGTTTGGAATTCATCTGATAAAAAGTCAACTGTGCACAAAAGTCAAACTTTGAATTTTTGAGATTTTTCATAATTATGGTTCTTTGACCCTAAAATGATGTTAATGTGTGATTTGGATCATCATTCATCAAGAAAAATCAAGAAAAGTGGGATAACTTGTAAAAGGGGTAACCATAAAAACTTAGAAATTTTCTAAGTTATGGAACAAAGTGGCTAGGGTACCAACTTTGGAGGATCATATCTCCTAAACCACAAGGCCATTTTCCCCAATTCAAAGCTGGATTTGTAGTTCTCATGGCACTCTACAAAAGCTTCAACTACCACGCATTCCAATTCCTCATGGATTTCAAGTTATGGAATGATCAAAATCAAGAAAAGTGAAAATGTCACTTTTTTCCAACACTTAGTGAAATTTTCACTAAGTCAGAATCTGTTTCACTTTTTCCCAAATGTAGGGGCACTTTTTACTTGGATCCAAAAAGTATCAAAACCAAATATGATCAAACAGTTGTTGTATCATATGAGGGCTTTCCAAAATGGCCAAGAACTCCATCAAATTCCACATGTGATATGACAATGGCAATATGCCTTGCTGAAAACTGCCAAGGCAAGGCAGATTTGTGCATTTTGCTCGATTTTCCAAAATTGTGCAAATGACAAACACACTTATCCATCTGAACACCTCTGTAAGGGACCAAGGAGGGGACAAACACTGATCCCAAGCCTCCAAAGTCCTTGGAACCAAAAGTAGCATGCCAAACCTAGAAATGCCTAAAATAGGGACAAGACTCCAATTTTGGTTTGAAGCATTTAATAGATGCACCAAGGTGGCATGGACTGACACATTCCCAACTGAAGTCAGTCAAGACTTATCCAAGAACTAGGGAACCAAAGGCCTGTGCTCTAACCTCTAGTCAATGGCTAGAGGAGACTTGGATTCTCTTTGCTCAACATTTGCCAAACTTCTGCAGCAGTTGCCATTCACTATTGCAGCCAAAACAAACTTGCTCTACTATAAATAGAGCTCATTTGTGTTCAGTTTGAGTATACCAAAGCCATCAAACAGATGCTTTCCTCAAAATCTCCTTCTCACTTCCAAATTTGCCTTCCAAAGCAAGTCACTATCGGGTTTTGAGTTTGAGAGTAATTCCAACCAAACCAATCACACACACACACCCCAAAAACATCATATAGAAGTGATCCAAACACTTAAACAACATCTGGAACACTGATTTCTCAGAATCGCCAGCCAGTTGCTCAAGGTTTTAACCAAGTTGCAGCTGAGATGCCATGAAGTGATCCAGCCATCTCCAATCCAGTCCAAGCATCCAGACACACTCCATAGCACCTAGGGAAGCTGTGCAAATCATTGGAACCAAGCTGTAACACCTCTAACACAAAACACGATTACCAGCTGCAAGAGGTAAGCATGAACTCTTCTAACTGTATGATCCATGCATTTTTTACTGCACAATAATTTGGCCATATGTTCATAATCAGGCATAAAGTGTTTACCCTCAATCAATTGCTTTGTATGAATCATGTATGGAATTTCTGAACCTTCATGCAGAATTTAGGGTTCTTGAGGTTTCTCTTTGATTTCTTATTCCATGCTTAAAATAAATGAAATTAAAGACCATAGACATGATCGTGAGGTGAAAACGAGTAGATTGATATGTAGATTGCATGATATCATCAGGTATTCAGTGAGATTGGATAGAAAACGCAAATCTGCAAAAACAGAGGGAGGGCGCGTGTTCTTGCCATGTTCTTGGCGCCCTTTTTCAAATATTTGAATATTTGAATTTTGTGATTTTATTTAATTGATTCAAAAATTAATTTCTCTCTAAGTTTTAATGATTTTGAGTTGATTCTTTTTTTAATAACTCACAAAAATGTTAAAATATTTTATTTTACCAAAAAATCCCAAAAATATTAATTATTTTGTGTACTTGATATTTTTGCAAAGAATTAATGTTTTATTTGTTTTTCAACATTTAAAATATTTTTTCTCCCTTGATTTTCCAAACTTAATTGATTTCCAATCATTTTATGGATGAAAACATAATTTTTGAAACATTGATCCAAGATCACAATTTGTTTTCACACATGTTTAACAATTTTGATCATTTTAATTGAATTTTTATTCAATTAAAATATACTTTGAAAACAAATTAGGGTTTTTGATTAATTCAACCCTCATCAAACTTTTTCAAACACTTTTGGGCCTCTAATAGAGTGTAAAACCCAACCCCTTTTTGAAAACTAAAATAATTTGGGCCTCAGTCATTGTGTAAGACCCACAGTGTTTTCAAAAACCTCGGCGCGATCGCCGTTTTCAAACAAAATCATCTGGGCATCTCCTTGAGCTATAAGTCCCATTCTTTTTCTTAAAAACACTTTTGGACCTCTAATAGAGTGTAAGACCCAACCCCCTTTTAACCAAAACCAATTTTGGGCCTCAGATATTGTATAAGTCCCCCTGCTTTAAAAGAAAAATCTTGGCGCGATCGCCAGTTCAAAAATAAACTCTGGGCCTACCCTCGTGTTATAAGCCTCATTCTTTTTCTTAAAATCACTTTGGGCCTCTTGAGAGAGTGTAAGACCCATCCCTTTGTACATAAAACCTTTCTTGGGCCTCACTTATTGTATAAGTCCCTCTGTACGAATTCAAAATAATGGTGCGATCACTGATAAAACCTTGGGCCTCTCCTTGAGCTGTAAGCCCCAACTTTCTTTTCAAAGCACTTTCTCCTTTGATTTAAAAGTATGCTGTTGTTTTCAATTTCTTTGTTGAACAACTAACGAACCAACATGGAAGCTCTACAACCGAGTAAGTGTTTACCCGCTTTCATTTACCGCTTTCATATATATATATATAACTGTATTGTGGGGCTGTTTCACTGTAAGTCTTCTTTCACCTCCTTTTATACTGTGTAATACTAGTATAACTATTTAGAGTTTCCCCGACAAATACGTCTAGCACTATAAAGCCCGTTGGTCACCCTGAATACAAACAAAACTAGATCCCTCGTAGGATTCCAGATACAATCTTCCCTCCTCTTGGGGTTAAACAATATGGAACAAAGAGAAAGGAAGTATTCTCGGTGAACCTTTTCTCAGACTGTAACCTTAGAAATTGTCAAAGAAACTCTAACTCCCCAGAGATGATCTTTTCTCTGTGAATGGCATCTCTTGAGTTTCTTCCAAACTCTCAAACTTTCCTGGCTTGATCTATTCTCTGTGAATATCCTATCTTGAACTTCTCTTGGTTCGGGGACCCACGGGCTTCCTAAAAGCATCATCGCCTCCTCTTGGGCGTTGTACAAGGACCCTTCGTCTTCTTAGAAGTTCTCATGCCTTCTCTTGGGCTTAATACAAGGACCTTGATCACCTCTTAAAGGTATAAGACAGAATTTAGTCATCCTTTGCTAGAGCAGTCTTTCCATTGTCAAACCTCCGACCATTTTAGGAATGATTCTCATCCCGTAATGCCCGTGCCTCCTCTTGGGCATAGTACAAAAGATAAAACTCTAGACTTGGACAGTCTAATCTCCTTGAGTCTCAAAGACATTCTCAAGTTCCCTACAAACATAGGAAGAAACCCGGCCTCTCTCATGAGAGTTCCTCACACTTGGACCTGCTTCAGGATCTCAATAATCCTCAGCAGTAAGATAGCCTCCTCTTGGGCTTTGTACAATGATTCTCCCCAGTGGAGATAACCTTTTCACACTCTCTTGTTGAGTATAAAAGACTCTCTTGTTGAGTCAAACACTTTTAGCCTTTATCTCGGGCTTCGTACGAGATACAGACACTTTCTTGTTGAGTATAAAAGACTCTCTTGTTGAGTCAACCACTTTTAGCCTCTATCTCGGGCTTCGTACGAGATATAAACACTCTCTTCTTGAGTATAAAAGACTCCCTTGTTGAGTCAAACAACTTTTAACCTCCGTCTCGGGCTTCATATAAGACACCAAAACACTCTCTTGTTGAGTATAAAAGACTCTCTTGTTGTGTCAAACACCTTTTAGCCTCCATCTCGGGCTTCGTACGAGATACAAAAACACTCTCTTGTTGAGTATAAAAGACTCTCTTGTTGAGTCAACCCCTCCTTTAGCCTCCGTCTTGGGCTTTATACAAGACACACATAAAAGACTCTCTTGTTGAGTCAAACCCATTTAGCCTCAACCTTGGGCTTTGTACAAGACAGAAAGAACATTTTCCCCGGAAAAGTAAACCTTTCAGCCTCCTCTTAGGCTTTGTATAAGGAAATCCCCGGTTGAATCAATCAACCTCTTAGCATCAAATCATGCTTTGCTCATAACATACAAACCTCAACAACTCCTCCTTAGAGATGACAAATTCCCTCTTAGTCAGGAACCCCCTTTAGCTTCATATCTTGGGCTTTGAACAAGATATAAATAAACTCTTCAGCTTCATATCTTGGGCTTTGAACAAGATACAAATCACATTTAGCTTCAATTTTGGGCTTTGAACAAGACACCAAAACACCTTTTTCCTCCCATAGAATAGGAGGAACTACGATCGCTCTGATTTCCCTGTTTCGGGAATACGTAGGCATAAGATTGCAACAATCTTAGTGAGCACACTAATCAAAAAACCCAAAATCCCATATTCTCATACATCAATCAATCTGAAGCAGTATCCTAACCACCATCTTCATAAATGATCCCGACACTTGTGCACTTAAGGTAAATAAACTAAGACAGACCCCCCTTTTGATAGCATCTGTAAACCAACAATTTTGACTGTTTAAACTCAGTTTGCAAGCAGGGTTAATTGGAGACATCTATTTCCCTTCCTTAATCAGCTCACAATAGGAAAAAAAAATGAATCAAACTGCAGCTCAACGGTGCGATTCGAAACCACAAAAACCGCGCTACAGAAAAATGGCGACCACAGTGGGAGACATTCTTTCTTATAGTCTCATGTAGAAAACCTTAAGTTCACTAGGATCTTAGGTCTAAACCATTAAATTTGGGAAGGTGCCACAGAATGGCGACTCCGTCGGGGAACCATTTTCTGTTAGGATCATAGGATTCATAGCTCTTAAAAGATCTAGGACATTAGGACAAATATATATATATTGCTTTTCCTAATTGATATATGTGTTTATTTGTCTGCTAATGGGAATGCGTGTGATGCCGCATGTGGAAAGATTGAGAATACACTTAAGGTAGGAGATGGCAATATGGGTAATTTTACGAGGGGTGATTCCCAAGTAAGATTCCTCGTTCGACCATCAAACTCGGTGGAGATTCCCTTTGCAGATTCATTGCCTATACGACTTCGGTTGTTGAAAGTAGTGTGGTCGATTGGGTTATCTGAGAAGCTGAGGTTTAGTAGACTTAAACCATTTTGTAGTACGGAAGCTATCTGGAATAGTTGTCACGCGATACTACCCTCATCTGAGATTCTCTATGATACATCACCTAGCACGTTTCCCGGCCCGCTGATGTTATCTCAAGGTAATCAATGATTTTGAGGATAGGTACAAAAAATCACCAGTATAAACCTTTGGGGATGGGTAGAGCCTTGACTTCATGACACCGACCCTTTGACCCCATGTTTTTTCTATGTTTTTGTGTGTTGCATTCATGCATTCATTTAAACAAATCAAACAAAGAAAATCTTCTCTTCTGGTCTCTCTTTTTCAAATTAAACTAAGACAATTATTGCAAATGTCAGAGAAAAGATTGCGCTCATGGATTTCGGTAGGAGGAAAACTCATAAGTATACCTTCAAGGTTCCAAAATTAGAGGATTTGAGAGGGTTTGCAAGGATGATAACCAACCCTGAGGCATTCAGAGCCAAGTACGGAGGTCTGTTGTCTCTATTAAGGGTCTGTGTAATTGAAGGAATCCTGGCTGCGCTCATTTAGTTTTACGATCCGGTCTATCACTGTTTCACATTTCTGGATTACCAACTAGCACCAACTCTAGAGGAATACTCTCACCTGATTGATCTACCCATTACTGATCAAGCTCCCTTTTCTGGACTGGAAGAAATTCCAAAGGATTAAACTATAGCAAGAGCTATCTATTTGGACGAGTCTGAAGTCAGGACTCACATGACCACTAAGGGTGGAATCCTAGGTTTACCAGCCAAGTTTCTGGTAAAGAAGGCTCTGTACTTTGCTAGTATCGGGAACGTGACTAATTTCGAAAGCGTCTTCGTTTTGCTCACCTATGGGTTATTTTGGTTTCCCAACATTGATAACTTCGTCGATATCAACTCCATTAAGGTTTTTCTCATTGGAAACCCTGTACCAACTCTTCTTGCAGATGCGTATCATTCTGTACACTTAGGGAATTTGTACAGTGGAGGAATGATCACATGCTGTGTACCCCTGCTATATAAATGGTTTACTTCCCATTTGCCTAAGTCAGCTGCTTTTTGGGATCGTAAGAGTGCCTTACGTTGGTCGTAGAAAATCATGTCTCTTACCAACTCTGACATCGATTGGTACAATAGAATCTATGACGGGATCAACATCATTGACCGTTGTGGAAATTTCCCTAACGTACCGCTCATAGGAACTAAAGGGGGAATCAATTATCATCCAGTTTTAGTTCGTCGTCAATTCGGATACCCGATGAGGCATGTCCCGCGTAATGCTCAACTGGAAGGTCTTTTCTTCAAGGAAGGAGAAAATGACAGGGCACTAAAGACAGAAATAATGCACGCTTGGAAACATGTCCATAAGAAAGGACGAGAATCTCTAGGAAAACCGGACTGTGTCTCGGTGGAGCCTTATCTCCACTGGGTACAAACTAAAGCTCTCAAGCTAAAGATGCCTTATCCTCGTCATGGAGTTCTTCCGCCAAAAGAATCTGTCATGTACTTCATGTCTGAAACGGAAAAACTTCAGGTTACTCTCAAAAAGTTCAACAGGAAAGGAGGTTTTGGAAAAACAAGTACCGCATCCTCAATGTGGAGTGTAACAAAATACAGCAACTACTGAAGGATAGGGATGCTCTAATCGAGATTTTAGAGCAACATGTTGTGGAAAATCAGGATGACCAAAGGAATTTGCTCGCTCCTTTCACTTGGCAAAGGAATGACAACCTGACAATGGCCCAAAAGCCCCGGTCAAAGAAAACGAAAGTACTAGAATCAGCACCCGAGTTTGCCTCAGAGAGGACTCGGGACCCATTAGCTTAGGTTTCTTTTAACAACACTTTGTAATCTACTGTATTTCCATTTCCGCAATCTTTGATTTCAATAAAATGGGGTTTTCCCCACTGTTTGATATTTGCAACCCAATTGTCGAAGTTTATTTTGATTAAACCAAAAAAACAATTAATATAATCATTGCATTCATCATTCTCACGTAACGCATTCTTCTTCCTCACGAATCTCACGTTGGTGTCTCGTTTCTAGAGTCAAACTGTCTCATTCGTACAATACTCAGGCCAATCGTCATAAAAAGATGGATAATCTCGAGGAAGAGAATAGAGAGTTGAGAGAAGAAATCGACATTCTGAAAGAGGACTTAAGAAAGCTTCACAGTGACATGCAAGCTCTGGCAGAAGCTCAGATACGGCAACAAAGGATTGTGGTCTCGGAGATCACCTCAACGCCCATAGTGGAGAAGTATGATCCTAGGTATAAAATGCCGAAAGATCATCCCTGGGGCATGCCTATCAACTTTATCCCGGAAGGATATGTTCCGCCGATCACTGAAGATCCAGGAACCGCAAAAGGAACCGCTGGGCCTGAAGGTTACAAACTTCGGGAAAGCGAAGATGCCAGGGGCATGACGACAACTCCTGAAGGTTACAAACTTCGAGAAGTGCCAAGATACGCTACCGTAGTAACGGTACCCCCACCCGTGGTGCACACTGTCCCGGAAGGACAGATTCCACATATGCATTCTGTTGGAAACACAAGTGTGGATGACAGAATGAAGGAATTTCAGGAAGAATTCCTAGAGATGCAGAAAGAACTGCAAGCTCTTCGCGGTCAGGATTTATTTGGAAAGGACGCCGCAGACCTTTGCTTGGTCCCCGATGTAAAAGTCCCGCAAAAATTCCAAGTGCCTGATTTTGAAAAGTACAAGGGTAACTCTTTCCCTCAGAGCCATTTGGTGATGTACGCTCGGCGAATGTCAGCTCAGACAAAGAACCAAGAGCTGCTAATCCACTACTTCCAGGACAGTTTAACCGGTGCCGCACTCAAATTGTGCATGGGTTTAAACAGCACTGAGATCAGCACTTTCAGAGATCTTGGCGCTGCCTTCGTCCAACAATACAAATATAACCTGGACATGGCACCGGACAGAGATCAACTCAGATCGATATCGCAGAAGGACAAAGAAACCTTTAAGGAGTACGCTCAGAGATGGCGTGAAATTGCCGCTCAAATTTGTCCATCTCTTGAGGAAAAAAAGATGACAAAAATCTTCTTAAAGACCTTGAGCTTATTTTACTATGACAGAATGGTCGCCAGTGCGCCCAGCGACTTCACCGAAATGGTCGGTATGGGAGTTCGTCTCGAAGAAGCAGTTCGAGAAGGACGTCTGGTCAAAGATGCCGGATCATCAAGCGGTACTAAAAAATACGGTAGTGCTCTCCCTAAGAAAAAAGAGCAAGATATTGGGAATATCTCTCTCGAAAAGCAAAGGCGACGGTATCAACCGGTAACTCCTGCTATTAACCCTGCGCCCGCGCCTACGTATCAACCTCAGGTTGCTCAAAGCCAACTGAATCTACAACAATTTCAGGAAAGGACACAACAGCCTCTTCAGCAGGCTCGTCCTCCGTACAACCATACAACGCATCTACCAGGGTTCGATCCTATACCCGTATTATACGCAGAACTGCTTCCCTTACTACTGGTTAAAGGGCACGTCCAGACCAAGGCTCCTCTTACAGTACCGGAAAATCCTCCTTTTTGGTTCAAAACGGATCAAACTTGTCCTTACCATCAAGGAGGCCCAGGGCATAACATAGAGAACTGTCTCAGTTTCAAATCTGATGTGCAAAAGCTTGTTAAGAGCGGGGTATTATCCTTCAAGGATACGAATCCTAATGTTCTCACGAACCCGCTGCCGCAACACGAGAAAGCTGCAGTTAATTTGATAGAGGGAGAGTCTAAGAACAGCTATCAAATTCATGATGTACTCTTATTAAGGGCCAATTTGGTCAAGATGCATTGTAGACAGAGCGGATACGGCCATATGCCACCTCATAACTATCACCAGTGTGATATCTACTCTAAAGACAATCAAGGATGTTCTGTAGTGCAATCAGCCCTACAGGAACAATTGGATCTCGGGTGGATCCAAGAGCACCGAATTCGTGGGGTCAACATGGTCTATACGAATTCCAATATCATTCAGAATCACAACATTCTAGCAATGAATGTCAACTTGGTCGCGATGCACTCACGACAAAGTCTACTCTACGATCTGCCACGACATGATTACAAGGCCTGTCCGATCTGCTCAACAAACAATCAGGGATGCTCTTTCGTACAAGAGGCCCTCCATCGTCAGATGGATCTTGGGTGGATTCAGGATTACCATGATAAGAATCATTACCAAATTAATATGATTCAGATCTTTGATATTCGCTTAATGAATACCAGCTTGGTGAAGTTATACACTAAGCAGGTCCAACTCAGCTTCCTGGCATCACATGATTATCAAAGCTGTAAAGCGGACTGTGAGAACGATCAAGGCTGTGCCCTTGTCCAGGAAACACTTCAACACTTGTTGAACCATTGGTGGCTTCCGATCTATATGGATGAAGACACCCAGCAAGTTAGTGTCACTAACGGGAATCCTACTAGGTATCAGGGCCAGGACATTAGATCAATGGAATTAGACCTAGTGAGGTTACACTGCATTCAAAGCGGACGTGGCCAGGTGCCACCACACAACTATAAGCGCTGCAGAGTTTGCTCGGAAGATAATCAAGGATGCTACCTCGTGCGAGCAGCCCTTCAAAGTCAGTTGGACTGCAAAGAGATTCAACCGTGTCCAAGCTCTGGGTCCATCAACTAGACGCCAGACTATTTCGCTGATCAAATCAAAGACGTCACCGTAATCTCTGATCATAAGAGGACCAAAGATGTTTGTGCTATCATCCCACTGCTTGACGAATCTAGAGTTCCTAATCAGGAACGGATTGAAATTACTTACGATGGTTAGAAAAATCATAAGGCTCCCATAGTTATCTATCTGCTGGGACCTCTACCGTATGAATCAACTAAGGCTATCCCTTACAAGTACGGTGCGACAACAATTGAAAATGGAAAGGAAACTCCATTACCCTTCGTCATGAATATTACAGACATCAGTCGAGTAACACGGAGCGGTCGGATCTTCAACAGAGGAGTTAGAGAACCCAACAAAGAAAAGGAACCTCAAACAGAAGTTCCTAATCCACCAGTCGGGCAAAGCAGTAATCCCAACCTTTCAAAGAACAACGATGAGATGCTGAAGCTCATCCAGAAGAGTGAATACAACATTGTCGATCAACTGTTGCAAACTCCTTCAAAGATCTCGGTGTTATCACTTTTACTCAGTTCCGAAGCTCATAGGGAAGCTCTACAAAAAGTCTTAGAGCAAGCCTTTATGGAACAGGATGTATCGATAAGGCAATTCGACAGCATCGTCTCTAACATCACTTCCTGCAATAACTTGGGATTCAATGATGAAAAATTACCAGAAGAGGGTCGTCGTCATAACATGGCGCTCAATATTACAGTCAACTGCCAGGACGATGCTTTAGCCAGCGTGCTGGTAGACACAGGGTCAGCACTGAATGTTATGCCAAAGTCCACTTTGACGCAACTATCATTCAAAGGATCTCCGATGAGAACCAGCGAGGTCGTTGTCAAAGCATTCGATGGATCCAAAAAAATAGTTATCGGCGAAGTCGACCTTCCCATAACTATTGGTCCTCACTTTCCAAGTCACCTTCCAGGTCATGGACATCCGGGCAACATACAGTTGCTTATTAGGAAGACCTTGGATACATCAGGCTGGGGCAGTTACTTCAACCCTCCACCAAAAGCTAAAGTTTGTCAAGAACGACCAACTCGTCACAGTCTGTGGAGAGCAGGCATTGCTCGTGAGTAACTTATCATCATCTACTGTTGTAGAACCCGAGGGGGTCATCGGAACCCATTTCCAAGAGCTTTCGCTACACAATGGCAATCAATCCAAAAAGGGAACTTCAATTTCCTGGTATAAAGATGCTATCAAAGCGGTCGAGAATGCCAATACAACCGGATGGGGGCAACTTGTCATTCCTACGGACAATAAGAAAAAGAAAGGTCTTGGATTTTCCTCAACTTGTACCCGGACGGCTACCAACGATGAAAGTTTTCATCCCATTCAGGACTTCTTCCACAGTGGAGGTTTCCTTCACCCAGTGTCTTAAGAAGTGCATACCATCAACGAAGGTGATTCCTTCGATACGGAGGAAGAATGGAAGTCATATTTCAACAAGGACGGTTATATGTCTCAGAACGAAACACAGACTCCATTCTACTTTCCTGCACAGGGCTCGAGATTTATACCAAGGTCAGACGTCAAAATGATATACGGAGATTGCGATCCGGAAGGATGCCGTGCTCCGCCAAATTCATTAGAGGAGGACACTCTGATGAAGGATAGCTTTAACCACAACTACTATGGCCCGATGGATGGCCTACCGATGTGGCAGCCGTACCCAGGAGACTCGGGGCAAGAGAATCAGCTGAACAATGAAAATCAATTAAGCATCATTGAAACGAATACCTGCATCCCCACCATGTATTAGGATCAACACTCGGGATATTCTGAAAATGCCTAGCATGACGATGAATTTGCAAAGTTCGCAGGACTAGAATTCATCAACTACGCTTTTCCCGAGGTCAACGTCATTGAAAGAGATGACTCCTTCAGTCCCAAAGAAGTTTGGGACACCCTGGGACAACCAAGTCGTAAATACGACTTCATGGTCAAGTACACCGCTCCCGAAAGTTCTCACATCAGGCTCGAAGACATCCAGCCGACTGGATGGGGAGATATACCTAAGAGTACAAATACTATGCAAAATACAACTAGGGAATCCTCCTACGACAACTCTGCTTGGGAGACAGATTCCAACGATCCAACTCCACCAAAATCAGCGTCATTTCTGAGGACAAATCAAGAAAAATGGTGCCAGACTTTGTGATTCACCGAGGAGTTCACCGCCAATGGGTTGCAGTCAACGTTCCAAAATTTGTTCATAAGTCTAAGTAATTGTCGTCTTTACTTTAACCTTTCACCCAGCCCAGGTGAAACAGATGTTTTGATAGGGCTCACTTTCTGTAAATGTCTCTCTTCGCTTTGCCCAAAGTGACAGAGTTTTGTTTTATAGGGCTGTAGTTTAAAGAATCGACTAAACATAAATAAAATAACGTCGTTCTGTAATTTCCGCATCTATTGTTGTTTTCTCTTTTTACTTTTCTAGAAAATGGTAATCCTAAAACAAAACAAAATAATAAAAATAAGCATTGTTCAAAAAAACACTGCACACACTCTTGGATCCTCTATCTCTTCTAAACACAAACCATCGCGCCTTGCAGATTGCTTGTTTTAAACCCAATTGAAACATACGATCCGATGCCTTCTCCCAACTTTGAATTCCCGGTATTCGAGGCTGAAGAAGAAAATGACAACGATATTCCAGAGGAGATCTCCCGATTACTCAGAAAAGAGGAAAGGTCCATTGAACCTCACAAGGAGCCTTTGGAAACGGTCAACTTGGGTTCAGAAAAAGAAAGAAAAGAAATCAGGATTGGGGCACTACTCAGTCCATTTGCCAAAGAAGGTTTGATAAGGCTTCTGAAAGAGTTTCCCGTTGTCTTTGCTTGGTCCTATCAGGACATTCCAGGGTTGGATACCAGCATCGTGGAGCATCATCTACCGTTGAGATTAGAATGTCCATCGGTAAAACAGAGGTTGAGACGGACTCATCCAGACATGGCCATCAAAATCAAAGAGGAGGTACAAAAACAGATTGACGCGGGTTTCCTCGCCACATCTGAATATCCTCAATGGTTAGCCAACATAGTACTAGTGCCAAAAAAGGATGGAAAGGTCAGAATGTGTGTGGACTACAGAGATCTGGACAAGGCAAGTCCAAAGGATGACTTTCCCTTGCCACACATAGACATGCTGGTAGACAGTACAGCAAAGTTCAAAGTCTTCTCCTTCATGGATGGATTCTCGGGCTATAATGAAATAAAAAATGGCGCCGAAAGACATGGAGAAAACTTCATTTATCACCCCATGGTGCACCTTTTGCTACAAGGTGATGCCGTTCGGTTTTAAGAATGTCGGGGAAACCTATCAAAGGGCCATGACAACTCTGTTTCATGACATGATACACATGGAAATCGAGGTATATTTCGATGATATGATTGCCA
Source organism: Lathyrus tuberosus (assembly GCA_022829125.1). Classification (NCBI taxonomy): domain Eukaryota; kingdom Viridiplantae; phylum Streptophyta; class Magnoliopsida; order Fabales; family Fabaceae; genus Lathyrus; species Lathyrus tuberosus. The sequence goes on from JALAZF010000259.1 coordinate 512,014, forward strand.
AATCAAAAACGGAGAATGAGCACGTTGAACATCTGTCAAAGCTATTTGAGCGTCTGAGAAAATACAAACTCCGATTGAATCCCAACAAGTGCACGTTCGGTGTCCGTTCAGGGAAACTCTTAGGGTTCATCGTCAGCCAGAAAGGAATTGAGGTTGACCCTGACAAGGTCAAGGCCATTCAAGAAATGCCTTCTCCAAGGACTGAAAAACAAGTCAGGGGATTCCTGGGATGTCTGAATTACATCTCCAGATTTATATTCCTCATGACCGCGACATGCGCGCTAATCTTCAAATTACTAAAAGAGAATTAGGATTGCGTTTGGACAGAAGACTGCCAAACCGCCTTCGACAGTATTAAGGAATACCTGTCGAACCCACCGAATCTATCACCTCCAGTGGAAGGAAGACCACTGATCATTTACCTGACAGTCTTGGAAGACTCGATGGGTTGTGTACTTGGCCAACAAAACGAAACAAAAAGAAAAGAATCGGCCATTTACTATTTGAGCAAGAAATTCACTGACTGTGAAACTCGATATACAATGCTCGAGAAAACTTGTTGTGCTCTGGCTTGGGCAGCCAAACGTCTTCGCCAGTACATGATTCGTCACACTACTTGGTTAATCTCCGAAATGGATCCAATCGAGTACGTCTTTGAAAAACCTGCTCTCATGGGAAGGATTGCCCATTGGCAGATGTTGTTATCAGAATACGACATTGAGTACCACGCTCAGAAAGCCGTTAAAGGAAGTGTTTTAGGAGATCATTTGGCTCATCAACTGATTGACGATCAAGAATTAGTCGGATTTGACTTCCCAGACGAATATGTCATGTATTTAAAAATGAAAGATTGTGATGAACTGCTATCTAGTGAAGGGCCAGAACCAGGTTCCCAATGGGGACTTATCTTTGATGGAGCTGTCAATCATATGGAAACGGAATTGGGGCAATCATCATAACACCTCAGGGTACCCACATTCCTTTTACCGCCCGGGAGACATTCAAGTGTACAAACAACGAGGTCGAATATGAAGCTTGTATCATGGGTCTCGAAGAAGCGATCGATTTAAGGATCAAGAACTTGGATGTATATGGTGACTCAGCCCCGGTCATTAATCAGATCAAAGGAGATTGGAACACATACCAATCAGGATTGATTCCTTACAAAGACTACGCGAGAAGGTTATTACCATTCTTCAACAGAGTCGAGTTTCATCATATCCCTCGTGAGGAGAATCATATGGCTGATGCATTAGCCACTATCTATTCCATGATTAGTGTAGGTCAATGGAATGACATACCTAAGATTGACATAATGCGCCTTGAACGGCCCGCCTACATCTTTGCGATTGAAGCAGTCATAGATGACAAACCATGGTATCACGATATCAAATGCTTTCTTCAGAAACAAGAGTACCCACCTGGGGCATCCAAAGAAGATAGAAAGACCCTCAGAAGATTGGCCAGAAACTTCTTCCTGAGCGTTGATACACTCTATAAGAGAAACTTTGACATGGTCTTGCTCCGATGTGTAGACAGACCAGAAGCAGAAATGCTGATAAAAGAGATTCATGAAGGATCCTTTGGCACTCATGCCAACGGACACGCAATGGCGAGAAAAATTCTAAGAGTCGGGTACTATTGGTTGACAATGGAATTCGATTGCTATAAATACACGAGGAAGTGTCACAAGTGTCAGATATACGCTGACAAAATCCATGTACCGCCAACACATCTCCAAGTTCTCTTTTCCCCATGGCCTTTTTCCATATGGGGAATCGACATGATTGGCATGATTGAACCTAAGGCTTCAAACGGACATCGGTTCATCCAGGTAGCCATTGATTACTTCACCAAGTGGGTCAAAGCAGCGTCATTCGCCAATGTAACCCGACAAGTGGTGGTCCGATTGATAAAAAACAATCTCATATGCCGTTATAGTGTTCCGAGCCAGATCATTACTGATAATGGATCTAACTTGAACAATAAGATGATAAAGAAGTTGTGTGCTGAGTTCAAGATCGAACACCATAACTCATCTCCCTACCGACCTAAGATGAATGGAGCAGTAGAAGCGACTAACAAGAACATCAAAAGGATTGTTCAAAAGATGGTTGTAACCTACAAAGATTGGCACGAGATGCTACCCTTTTCCCTTCACGGTTATCGCACATCTGTCCGCACTTCAACAGGGGCAACCCATTTCTCTCTAGTATATGGCATGGAAGCAGTACTTCCCATAGAAGTAGAGATCCCATCAATCCGGGTATTGATGGAAGCTAAGCTCACCAAAGCTGAGTGGTGTCAAAGTCGACACGATGAACTGAATATGATCGAAGAGAAATGGATAGCGGCATTATGCCATGGTCAGTTGTATCAACAGAGAATGAAGCAAGCGTTCAACAAAAAGGTCCGACCTCGTGTCTTCAGAAAAGGAGACCTCGTGCTCAAGAAGATACAATCATTTCTCACTGATTCCCGGGGCAAATGGACTCCGAATTACGATGGCCCCTATGTGGTCAAGAAAGCTTTCTCAGGCTGCGCCTTAAGACTCGCAACCATGGACGGAGAGGAATTTGCCCACCCCACAAATGTTGATTGAAATTCTGGTACCAGACGTGTGATGTTAAGGTGCGATGTCACAACAACACACTCTGCACAATGCACAAAATAAACTGCAGAATAACACAAAGAATTGTTCACCCAGTTCGGTCTAACTACCTACGTCTGGGGGCTACCAAGCCAGGGATGGAATTCACTACTTGTAGATATAATTTACAGACTCAACAACCCGTTGACAATTTCCTAAACTTATACTCTACTAATGACTTCCTACCTAAGAACCCACTAAGATATGAGAACACTACTCAATCCCTAAAACAATACTCAAAGAACACCCTCTTTGAGAACCCTTGATTCTGCTTCACAGCTTTGATCAAGTTACACAACTCTCTCTACTTAATAGCTTTAGAGAGGACAGAAAACGACTGAGCAATTCACCCTAGAATTCTGGTTACACAACTCGTACAAAATACTCAAGACACTCAGCCTATGCTCTTGATCTTCTCTCTGTATTTTCTGTACCTTTTCCTTTGGTCTTGTGCGCTTTATATAGCTCCTTGAATTGGTCTTGGACCTGCTACAATATCTGACCCGATTTGTTATTTAAAACTGAATATTTAAAACAAATTTTCTCCTCAAATCTTTTTAAATCTTCAACCTTTTAAATCTCCTACAAATCTGCATCAAATCTCCTATGCAGCAGAAAATATCTATCCCAAGATATTCTCATCCAATGAGACAGCTTGCTCTCCACAATTCCAACTAACATGCAAACCCTAACAACATCACAACCTGATGTTATTAATTCTGCAGATCTAATGTCACAACATTGCCATGTGACATCAGACATCCAACTTCAGCAATTTCAAACTTAACACAGCCCAGTGTTAAATCTCAATGTTGCAACATCAGAACCTTGACATCAACATTGAATATACTTTGTTTTACCAAAATTCCAGCCAATCCAGGAACTAACAATCTCCCCCTTTGGCTAATTTTGGCTAAAACAATCTCTGCACTCTGGAAACAAACTCTGCACTCTGCACCTTCAGTGACTTTAGCAGCGGAAAAACTTCAATGATTTTGAAACTCTCATCAGCAGCAGTTTGACAATCTTCATAGTCTTCATTACTAGATCTGCTGCAGCACCATCTTCATTATTGACAACAGCCAATTGGTGCTCCCCCTCATGATGTGAACCAGCATCACAACTGTTCAGAAGCTCATAATGTGCAGCACTTCTCCCCCTTGATGTCTGCTTGGCTGCACTCTTCAATTGCAATGATATCTTTACTGGCAGCTCAGTGTGTTTAGCATTTCAGCAGATTCTCCCCCTTAATATCTGCACTAACACAATCCTTTGACAGTAGCACCATCTTCCCATCTTCATCAGCATTCAGCATTTGGCATTCATTCTTTGGCTACTTCTTTTGGCTCTACTTCTCCCCCTTTTTAGCCACAATTAGGCAAACTCCAGTTAGAAGCCCTATTAACTATAGTCAGTACACCCTAGCTCTCATTGTTAGCCTCACAGTTAGCAACCAGGCAAAACAAATCATAGAAAACAAAACTAGTGCATATAACAGCACAAAATTCAAATTACATAACCAAGCACAATATAAGTGCCAAAAAAAAATATTGTAGTAGCATAAACTGAACTATAATCTAGAATAAGCAGCAAGGAAACTAGTCTTCATCAGAGCCGGCACCATCTCCACCATCTTCAGTTTCTGTATCATTAGCACCTTTATCACCATCACCTTGTTCCAAGGATTTTATCATCAGTTCTATCTTCATCTTTCTTGCTGTACTGGTACTAATGACTCCATCAAGATCTTTGCACGTGGCCTTCAGTTCTTCAAGTAATTCAACCTTGGTACTCTTTTTGCCACCAGCATCTGATGTTACAGCAATGTCTGGAACATGATGTCCAACAAACAACTTAGGATGCAAGGACAATGCTGACTTCCTCTTGCAAGCTATATCTGAACTTGTTAAAGTTTCAGGATGTTGCTCCAAGATGATTCCACAAACAAGAGATGGGAATGCTATAGGTAACTTGATAGCATTTGTTTCAGCATGTTTCACCACTTGCTCAAAGATGTAGCTTCCAAAGTCAAACTTGATCTTCTTCCCAACAACATATATGAACCTACCCAAACCAACAGCTATTGTTGTCTTGTGGTTTGTTGGCACCCAGTTGGCTGCTCCAATTCTGTGAAGAATGGCATACTTGATGCTAAGTTTACTAGCCTTCAACTTCCCTTTCAATGGCCAAACCTTTACCTGACCAGCTGTAATCTCTTTACATATTTCATTATCAGTCATCTCAAGTTCACTATACTCTTCATCATCTCTTCCCAGATACTTGTTGATAATACTAGGAGAGAATTTAATGCACTTTCCTCTCACAGAGACTTTCATGAAATCAATGCTCATTTTATCAGCAATCTTTCCTGAGATGTTGACAACAAATTCTTTGACAAGACCCTCATAGCACTTAGGAAATCTTATCACAGTCTTTACCAACCCAGCCTCATGAATCAGCTCCATAATATCCTTCATCTCTATAGTTTCTTTCCCAAGCTCCCTCTCTAGGGCCAGTCTTCTCTGACATACAAATTTCCACATTAATGCACTGCTGGCATAATGAAAGGAAATGTTGTCAACAGGTACTTCAGGGACTTTGTCAGAGATTTTCTTCAAAATTGTTCTTCTGATAGGTGAGATGCCTTGAACATCATCTTCAACATCAAAGTCCGAATCAGAAACTTCCCTTATTTTCCTCTTTTTGGAGGATGTAGCAACCTTGCTCCACGGCTTTGAAGGACCTACAACAGCAGACTTCTTTGGAGAGGATTCAATAGTCTTTCCTTTCCTTGTCTTCAGTCTCTTAGCAAGGCTAGGAACAGCATTTCCAATGACTTCATCATCAGATAAATCATCCACATTGATCACATCCTCATTCTTTTCTTTACCAGGATTTGTTTCAACGGGTGATGCTCTAACATCTGCCTTAACATTAGCTTCATCATTTTCTTCTTGACTCACTTCAACTTCATCTTCCTTCTCAGCATCTTGGATGACTAAGATAGCTAATCTATGAAGATTAGTATCAGTAGATTGCACGTCACTCTTTTCTCTAGCAGAAATATCAGCAGCCATTTGCCTCATGGGTCTAGAGATACCTTTAATAGGAAGTCCTTTCTCAAAGATCTTGTCAACAATCTGATCTAAGCTCTTGTCAACATCTACCCTTTCCTCAACATTTTGTGAAGTGGATGACCTAGGTGCAGTTTTATCACTAAATAGAACACTAGTAACAAGCTTCTTTGTTTCATTATCTTTAAAGATAGTCCCAGCCCTTTTTGAAACAAGTTTAGGAGGTCTCGATTTACCTGATTCTGGGAGCATCATAGAGATGGGTTCTATATTCAACGCTTCTTCAGCAGACCCCTCTTCTGACGAAACCCTAGCCTTATCTCGCGAAGAGCTTTGAGAGACATATTTCTTTGATGGAGAAGACATCTGGTTTGACATGATTCCCTTGAGGCAGTATGAGTTCAGAGACTGATGATTCTTTTTGTCGAAGGAGACGAACAGTCGTGAGATATGACCCTTGATACACCGTGAAATTTCTATAAAAGGGAATGATGATCTAAGGTATGGCGCCAGATTTTGTGTATCCCTTAAAGAAAAATAAGTGATTTTCTCCCTCCAAATTAACTTTCCTTTTAAAGGATTCACATTAAGAGTAATTAATCCTAATTAACCTTTCAGCAGACTTTTACACTTGTTGTCACAATCTGATGTTACAATATCAATCTTAACAACATCAGATAAACTGTTCACTTGAGGTATCCATTGATAGCAATTATCCTTGGATCTAGCACCCTTCATAACAATCTGATTATGCTCATCAGAAACCACACACTCATGCTTAGTGTAGTTTACCTTGTAACCTTCATCACACAACTGGCTTATGCTGATCAAATTTGCATTTAAACCACTGACAAACAGAACAGTGTCAAGTTCAGGTATACCATCACCTTTCACTTTCCCAACTCCTGCAACAACACCTTTTTCTCCATTGCCAAACATAACTTCAAGAGAGAGGCAAGGTCTAAATTCAGCAAACATGGATCTACATCCAGACATGTGTTTGGAACACCCACTGTCAAAATACCATGTTCCTTCTTCAACCTCTTTGTCAGCCATATGAGCCAATAAGCACTTCACCTTCTCCTTAGGTACCCATTGTTTAACAACTTTGGGCCTGTACTCTCTCCATCTGTTTTGAGGTTGAGAGTATCCATGCAGCTTGTAGCAAGAGTACTGCATGTGTCCAAGCTTTCCACAATAAAAACATCTCACCCTTTCTCTTCTGCCATGATGAGATTGCTTAGGCTGCCCTCCATAATGTGGTCTCCTCCTACCATAACTGGCCTGCCTTCTATTATGCTGGTATCTTCTTCCATAAGAAGGCTGAGAGTGTTGTTTCCTGGATTGTCTCCCATGATGGTGTGGCTTTCTTCTTCCATAGATATGGGGAACAACATTGGTGTAACCTTGCCTCTGATGTTGAGACACCTGATGAGACATGTGTTGTTTGGACTGAGCAGCTTGCAAGCTCTTGTGGTATTGTGGGGGCATATACTGACTGGCTCCTTGTGGCTGCTTTCTCTTCTGATGGGGACCATTCTTCTTCTCAATATTCTGGGGCTGTGATTGAGTCGTCTGCTCAGGTTTAGGCTCCTGAAGTTGAGACATAGGTTGAGACATAGGTTGAGACATATCTGCTTTGGTTCCTGAAGTGCTTGCTTCAGTAGGCACCTTTTCCTCAGCCACAGATCCTAATCCAGTCTTGTCTCCAGCTACCCTTTCAGTCTGAAGGATCTTGTCAAGAGTGTATGTACCACTGTTCAGCATCCTAACAGTTTTGGTCATGTGATCAAGATGAGCTGTGACTAATAACACCTCATTTTCCAAATCAGCTTTAGTCGTCTCAAGCTGAGCAATCTGTTGCTTATGACACTTGTTCTCTTGACAAATCTCAGCACTTTTCAAACACAGCTCTTGATAAGTAGATGCTAGCTCCTCATAAGTTACTTCTCCATCACTAGAATCATCATCAGAAACCACAGCTCCTGTTAAAGCTCTCACATGCTTTGCTGACTCACCTTCATTTTCACTATCAGAGTCAGACCAGGAGACTATCATGCCCTTCTTCTGCTTTTTCAAGAAGGTGGGACATTCTTTCTTGACATGTCCATACCCTTCACACTCAAAGCACTGTACTCCTTTATCTTGGGTAGTTTTCTCTTCATCCTTCTTGCTAGTGTCAGAAGTCATGTTCTTGACATTAGGCCTGGAGTTATTATTCATTCTCTTGAATACTTTGGTGAATTGTCTTCCCAACATCACTATGGCTTGAGATAGATCCTCCTGCGATTCAGAACTCTGTCCTTTTTCTTCTGCATCATTTGACACCAAGGCTATACTCTTTGTCTTCTTTTCTGGTTCTTCCTCATTCAACCCCAGCTCAAACGTTTGAAGAGATCCAATGAGCTCATCTACTCTCATCTTGATGATGTCCTGTGATTCTTCAATGGCAGTGACCTTCATCTTATACTTCTTAGGTAGGGACCTAAGGATCTTCCTTACAAGCTTTTCATCTGACATTTTCTCACCAAGAGCACTGGAAGCATTAGCCAGCTCCAGAACATTCATGTGGAAGTCATGAATAGTCTCATCATCCTTCATCTTCAGGCTTTCAAATTTTGATGTTAAAATCTGAAGTCTTGACATCTTGACTCTAGATGTTCCTTCATGTGTTACCTGCAAAATATCCCACGCTTCCTTAGCAACTTCACAGGTATTGATCAACCTGAATATATTCTTATCCACTCCATTAAAGATTGCATTTAGGTCTTTAGAGTTCCCAAGGGCAAGCTCATCTTCTTCCTTGGTCCATTCTTCTTCAGCCTTAGGCTTTGCAGTGCCCTCTTTATCTTTGCCAGCATCATCTTTTTCATACACAACAGGTGCTTTCCATTCTTTAATAATGGCCTTCCACGCCCTGCTGTCCAAGGATTTTAAGAAGGTAGTCATCCTTGGCTTCTAATAGTCATAATTGGATCCATCCAAAATAGGGGGTCTGTTGACGAATCCTCCAACTTCTTTGTCCATCTTTACACTAGAAAGTAACTTCCCTAGATCTCACCCAGAGACAGACAGCATGCCTGCTCTGATACCAATTGAAATTCTGGTACCAGACGTGTGATGTTAAGGTGCGATGTCACAACAACACACTCTGCACAATGGACAAAATAAACTGTAGAATAACACAAATAATTGTTCACCCAGTTCGGTCTAACTACCTACGTCTAGGGGCTACCAAGCCAGGGATGGAATTCACTACTTGTAGATATAATTTACAGACTCAACAACCCGTTGACAATCTCCTAAACTTATACTCTACTAATGACTTCCTACCTAAGAACCCACTTAGATATGAGAACACTACTCAATCCCTAAAACAATACTCAAAGAACACCCTCTTTGAGAACCCTTGATTCTGCTTCACAGCTTTGATCAAGTTACACAACTCTCTCTGCTTAACAGCTTTAGAGAGGACAGAAAATGACTCAGCAATTCACCCTAGAATTCTGGTTACACAACTCGTACAAAATACTCAAGACACTCAGCCTATGCTCTTGATCTTCTCTCTGTATTTTCTGTACCTTTTCCTTTGGTCTTGTGCGCTTTATATAGCTCCTTGAATTGGTCTTGGACCTGCTACAATATCTGACCCGATTTGTTATTTAAAACTGAATATTTAAAACAGATTTTCTCCTCAAATCTTTTTAAATCTTCAACCTTTTTAATCTCCTACAAATCTGCATCAAATCTCCTATGCAGCGGAAAATATCTATCCCAAGATATTCTCATCCAATGAGACAGCTTGCTCTCCACAATTCCAGCTAACACGCAAACCCTAACAACATCACAACCTGATGTTATTAATTCTGCAGATCTAATGTCACAACATCGCCATGTGACATCAGACATCCAACTTCAGCAATTTCAAACTTAACATAGCCCAGTGTTAAATCTCAATGTTGCAACATCAGAACCTTGACATCAACATTGAATATACTTTGTTTTACCAAAATTCCAGCCAATCCAGGAACTAACATTGATGTAGTCAAGAAATACTTCGCCTAAATAAAATGTCTCGGTGGATTGAAAAGCCGAAAGGGCGGTCCAGGCAAAAATTAGAGACATAAAAAAATCATCCCGATGGATTGGAAATCTCAAAAGTACAATCCAGGCAAAAGTTAGGGATAATGGAAAGTAACTATGTTCAACAAAAGGACAAGTCCCTCAGCAGCAGTTACACCATCCGTCAGAAAAACTCCAGTCAAGGTCATCTTCGACGGAAGCTCAGGATGCCCAGAATTCAAAGTTGGTAGAAGGATAGTGGTCGTTATGTTTCAATGCAGCCTTTTTCCCTTAAATTACCATTTTTTTAACTTTGTAAATACTCCATGGAATCACGCGTTTGGCTGATCTCCATCTTATCAATAAAATTTGAGCCCTTGTGCTTTTGTTTGCAATTCTTATTTGTTTTAGTTTTACAGAACGACATTTTAACATGATTAACGATTCCTGAAATAAAACAAAAATGAATTTACTTGTCAAACTTTTTCTGCTTTTAAAATAAAGATGGCAATTTCTTTTGACTGTTGAACATCAAAAGAACATCGATCGCTTCTCTTGAAGAAATCGAACCTCAAAGTGCAGAATCAAAGTACTCCTTCTAAACCAGGACGCCTGAACGAAGGATCAACTTTGTCAGATACCTTGTTTTATCTGGCATACCCGGCAGAGTTCTTACCTCCTAAGCCCGACCAACATAGCTCCCAACAGGGACTATCTCTCCTAAGCAAGGCAGAATTGCTACTTTTGAACCAAGCGATACGATTCATCCCCTGCTATGGCCGAGTATCCCGTCGTATTCATCTTCTGATTTGTATGTCGTGTCAGTTTTGTCAGCATATACATACATACATCATGCATTATTGATTTACATGCATATTCATATCATATCACTATCACTCCGGTCGGTCTTGTCCCCCCAGTGGTAAAGTACTCTCAATCGAGTTGTCAGTTCTTCTCTCTTCAAGAAGTGACACATCTGAGCAATTTCTTTTCCAGTTTATTTCTGGATTGAAGCCGGTCCTTGACCACTTTGATAACTTGAACCTCTGAAAAACCAGAGAACCTCCGACAACGTCACTCTTCGCCATTGAAGATGATGTCTTCGCTTTCCCGGATTAAGGAAAATCCCCAGTGAAAGCCCTTCTAAATGGGATCACATTGTATGCATTTATCCGAGGAGATCTCGAGGAAAAGTATGATGGAATATCCCCAAATAGAAAGCAGTCTCTCAAGAGACTCGTTTTCCCCCAGTAGAGTCAATAAATGGCGTCTCCAACAGAGAAGTTTGAATACCTCTACAACTCAGACGAAGGGGTTCCCCAGCCAGTCTGACATCGAAACTTTTTCCCATCAAATGGCATCTCTCCAGGAAAATACGGCGAGAAGTTTGAGGAAAACCGCTACAAATAGTGTCCCTTGTCAAGAAATTTTATTGACAAAAGAAACTAAGACCAGATCCTTGGTAGAAAACCAGGATCGAGGGGAAGTTTATTTCAGAAACTGAGACCAGATCCTTGGTAGGAAACCAGGATCGAGGGGAAGTTTATTTCAGAAACTAAGACTAGTTCCTTGGTAGGAAACCAGGATCGAGGGGAAGTTTATTTCAAAAGAAAACTAAGACTAGTTCCTTGGCAGAAGACCAGGATCGAGGGGGAGTTTCTACCTTTTCTAAGCATCATGGTTTAGAAAAAGAAGATGGATGAGCAAGCTGCCATTCATAATCACCATCAAAATTTTGGGTATTCCGATATTTAATCCTCTTGCACCCCGAATGCCCGAATATCTTCGTTATTCACACCTTCGGGTCCAAGAAGATTAAATAGGGGCATCTGTCATACCCCAAATTTTGACCACTAAGATTTCCCATCATTGTGAAAATCATCATCACAATATGGATGAACCATCATGCCTCATCCGTCTCCTCAAGGATTGTTGAGCATTCACTACAATCAAAGATCAGGGTTTCAAGCTCTCTCAGGGCACTCAGACAAAAGGTCAATCAAGGAATGACATGATCTTCAACTTGTCTAACATCTCAAATACCCCCAAAGGATCAAGAGGACTCCCACATCAAGAATCAAGCACAAAGCTGCAGCATTCCAAGTGGATTAAGCCTCAAGATCGCCAGTGTCACCAAATTAGGGTTTTGGTCGACCAGGGCCTCTAGATGAAAATTTTCATCTGGGCATGAGCCAATGCTTCAAGGAATACCCTAAAATACTCCAAGGGACCACATGGACCCAATCATCAAGTCAATTTAGCCTCATGGGATGCTTTGATAAAAAAATTAGGAATTTGGGTTTCTTGACCTAATTCACCCCTAAGTTGAATTTCGGGACAAAACATGAGCAAAAACCTCAAGACATGATTTGAGGGTCTCCAATAAACCACATTGATCCATTTGCAACAATGGATTGGTCCCAGATGCTAGATGCACAAGCTTCAATTTCATCTGGACCACAATTAGGGTTTCGCGGGAAAAGTCAACTGTACCTTTGACTTTTGACCCAGGCATGCTCCCAAACCTTGGGACATGATTCAATACACACTATAACACCCTTGGAACATACCCATCAAGTTTGATTTGGGTCAAGGACTTGATTTCATCAAGGATCGCACAGTTTGGAAATCTTTTGATAAAAAGTCAACTGTGCACAAAAGTCAAACTTTGACTTTTTGAGATTTTTCACAATTATGGTTCTTTGACCCTAAAATGATGTTAATGTGTGATTTGGATCATCATTCATCAAGAAAAATCAAGAAAAGTGGGATAACTTGTAAAAGGGGTAACCATAAAAACTTAGAAATTTTCTAAGTTATGGAACAAAGTGGCTAGGGTACCAACTTTGGAGGATCATATCTCCTAAACCACAAGGCCATTTCCCCCAATTCAAAGCTGGATTTGTAGTTCTCATGGCACTCTACAAAAGCTTCAACTACCACTCATTCCAATTCCTCATGGATTTCAAGTTATGGAATGATCAAAATCAAGAAAAGTGAAAATGTCACTTTTTTCCAACACTTAGTGAAATTTTCACTAAGTCAGAATCTGTTTCATTTTTTCCCAAATGTAGGGGCACTTTTCACTTGGATCCAAAAAGTATCAAAACCAAATATGATCAAACAGTTGTTGTATCATATGAGGGCTTTCGAAAATGGCCAAGAACTCCATCAAATTCCACTTGAGCCATGAGATATGACAATGGCAATATGCCTTGCTGAAAACTGCCAAGGCAAGGCAGATTTGTGCATTTTGCTCGATTTGCAAAAATTGTGCAAATGACAAACACACTTATGCATCTGAACACCTCAGTAAGGGACCAAGGAGGGGACAAACACTGATCCCAAGCCTCCAAAGTCCTTGGAACCAAAAGTAGCATGCCAAACCTAGAAATGCCTAAAATAGGGACAAGACTCCAATTTTGGTTTGGAGCATTTAATAGATGCACCAAGGTGGCATGGACTGACACATTCCCAACTGAATTCAGTCAAGACTTATCCAATAACTAGGGAACCAAAGGCCTATGCTCTAACCTCTAGTCAATGGCTAAAGGAGACTTGGATTCTCATTGCTCAACATTTGCCAAACTTCTGCAGCAGTTGCCATTCACTATTGCAGCCAAAACAAACTTACTCTACTATAAATAGAGCTCATTTGTGTTCAGTTTGAGTACACCAAAGCCATCAAACAGATGCTTTCCTCAAAATCTCCTTCTCACTTCCAAATTTGCCTTCCAAAGCAAGTCACTATCGGGTTTTGAGTTTGAGAGCAATTCCAACCAAACCAATCACACACACACCCCATAAACATCATATAGAAGTGATCCAAACACTTAAACAACATCTGGAACACTGATATCTAAGAATCACCTGCCAGCTGCTCAAGGTTTTAACCAAGTTGCAGCTGAGATGCCATGAAGTGACGACGACGAGGCTTCAAATCAATGTGACGCTGCGAGTTTGTCGTTACGATTTGCGCGACGCCAAGCGTGATGTAAGGATCTCCAATTATTCTTGAATTCTCTTGATCTGTGTAATCCTGTATCTTCCTCTTGTTTCTTGCGCTGTTGTGACATTGAATTGTTAAGCGATTTGTAGATGCGATGCTGTTGATGATTTGCAGGCTCCGAATTCAAAATGAAGATGACGGTGAATGTACGATTTTGGCAGAGGAAATGAGGTGATTGGAAAAGATGATTGAAGATTGAAGGTTTGCAGGTCTTGAAGGAGAATGAGTGTAGAGAGTTTGTGTTAGAGATTTGTTAGGGAGCTGGAAGTTGTGGTGTGAAACGACAGAAACCGCAGAACACTCTATTGACGGCTATGGTTGATGAAAATGAAAACTGGTGGAAGAATTGAAGATGGAGATTGAAGAAGCGTGGAGAATGAAGATTGCAGAAGAATGAAGAAATTGAATGGGAGAGTTTCCGAATCGTGGAAGAAAGAACGGAGAGTGACGCAGAAAAATAAAGTCAGGTGTTTTCAGAGTTTTTTCTCAGAATTATGTTAGTTTTTCTCTACAGAGAATTTGGTTAGTGAGAATGTTAGGGGATGATGACAATTAGGAATGGTGTCAGTTAGAAATTTGTTAGGGAATAAGAAAATGGAAACTGTTATGTGAGTTTTGTAACTTCTGTTAAGACTTTTCTTCTTCTGCAATTTATGCCATTTCTTGCAAAAAAAGCTTGCTATGTAGTTCTCTTTTTTTTTTGTATTTCTTCTGTATAAAGACTCTGTTACGAATTCAACTCTGCAAATGTGAAACCTGTTCATTTTTTCCACCACCTTTCACTACTATGCTTATTTATTCTTTTTGAAACTGCTATGAATATCTGTTTTGAAGAAGCTGCTGTGCATTTGTATCACGTAATACAATGATCCCATCTCCATGTATTCCGTAACCATAGATAAACATGGAGGTTTTGTGCCTTGATTGCAACATCTGTTATTTCACTCATTGAAACCGGTCTTCAACAGTGTAGGCCCTTCAATAATTAAGGCCGGTGGTATAGAGAATTAGAGCAATGATTGAAATGTAGGCATAGATATTGGTACTATCCATATCAGTCTGCAGAAAGAGTTATTTAATAACAATATAAAAATATATATATGCCACGAAAGACTTCTCCAAAGAAGCCTATCCCTACACGAGTTCCAATCAGTTAACTCAGAAGTCAATATTCCATCCTTCATATGGCAATAAAGGTTTGTTATTGTACATTTGAGATTCAAGTATTTTATTCCAGGTAGACTCTGTTTCATCATTAACTTAATATCTTGATAGCTCGCTTCTCTCATTTGGTGAAGATAGTAATGACACCGCCTTTTGTGATGTTACTTGGTCACGCTGAAAAGAATATAAGCTAGTTTTTCATCATGACCGTCCTGATGGAAATTTGACACTTTTTCCTGAAGATTTTTTGTAGAATGGGACAATAAATTATCATCCACTCATTCTCTCATAAGATGATTTTGCTTAAGTGTTTCACTCATTGCCCGTACGGCCCTTATGATATCATCCCCAATCTCTGGCGTAATGCCGATGCTTCAACTTGAGTTCAAGAAACTCAAAGCATATAGAAGACCTTGATTCAGATAACCACCTGATCCTGCGTCTTAGAAGACCAATGCCATGTATGATTGATGCAATTATGACCTAACGTGATACGCAAATGAATGCGAGACAAAAGCCAGAAAAAGGTTAGAAACAGGTAGGGAAAATTTTGGGGTGCTACAGATACGACCAAACGAAGATGTCGACATATTCATGCAGCATTTCAATCAACCTCTTCTTTACATTCTCATTTAAGGCAGCCCCGATATTGACTTCTTTCTTGGTGTCCTCGGTGCCCAGATTAATAACTTCCAGTGCTTCTTCATGCGGCTGAATGGCCTTTTCCTCCTGTTTCAACATCCTGGCTAATTCCTCAGGAAGTTCACAATCTTCTTCACCATCCTCTTCGGCTTGGTAAATCGGATTGTCAAAGTCATAATAAGCCATAGCAGAATCGTTATCAATGGAATCCGATGAAATGCATTTGCATGAATGATTATTCACGCTTTATGAGTGCAGAAAACAACATCGCCATTTATTATAAAAAGTAAAAAAGAGAAAGATAGGGAGAACAATATTTGAATGCAAAAAGAACGTCCTTTATTAATGATAAAATTAAATGTTTAACAATGTAAGCCCAACAAAGAATCTCTACGCCTTGGGCGGGACGCAGGATTTAACATGAAAACACAGAAAATTACTCTTCACAGAGAGTGACTTGGACGAAGCCTTCGGACGACCAATTGTGAAGCTCTTGTCCCGGGACAGCTGGGTGTATCCAATTGCTGACGTCGCAGTCACTATCTCCGTCTTCATCGCTCAGTGCGAAAATTTGGCCAGGATCGATGACTCAAGCACTAGAGAAAGTAATAGGTCCTTGCCGACCTTGCCCCTTTGGTCCTCGATAACCAATTCCAAACCTGTTTTCTTTGAGAGGCGCTTCAATCACTCGGCCCCAACCTCCAGAGTTTCCAGATTCTACGACAGCTTGGGCTTGCTTGTATGAGGCAATAGAAACTTCTGGCTTCTTCTCTGATGAAGGAGAGACTTCTTGCACATTCACCGTTTCAAATGCTTGACATAACGTTTCATGGATTTAACCATCCATCTCAACATACTTGAATGAAGATAGGTGACTCACCAGGATGTCCTCCTCACCGCAGACGGTGACCACTTGTCTATCTACCACAAACTTAACCTTCTGGTGGAGGGTTGATGATACAGCTCCGGCGCCATGAATCCACGGGCGCCCCAACAAACAGTTGTACGCAGGCTGGATATCCATCACATAGAAAGTAGTGTTGAAGATTTGAGGCCCTACCTTGATTGGTAATTCCACTTCCCCAAAAACCGATCGTTTCGACCCATCAAATGCTCGAACTACCAAGTCGCTCGGTCTGAGCACCACTCCTTCAACATCCAGCTTAAGAAGTGCCTTTTTAGGAAGTACATTAAGAGAAGATCCGGTATCTACCAGCACATGAGAAAGAACTGCTCCTTTACATTCCATAGAAATATGGAGTGCTTTGTTGTGGTTTCGGCCCTCCGAAGTCAAATCAAAGTCAGTGAAACCCAGCCCACGGCTGGCGTTAACATTGGAGATTACTCCTTCCAGTTGATTGACTGAGATCATCTGAGGCACATACACCGCATTCAGGACTTTTAATAAGGCATTGTGGTGTGCTTCAGAACACAACAATAGAGATAAAATGGATATCTTCGATGGAGTCTGGTGGAAGTGATCTACGATCTTGTAGTCACTCCTCTTGATGATCTTCATAAATTCTTCGACATCATTTTCAAAAGAGGTATCAGGTTCCATCCTTTGCACAGGCTCTTCGTTCACCACTTACTTGCCCTTGGCTTTTGCCAAGGCATCTGCATTATCGCCTCGAAGAGTTTGCGGTGCAAACAGCCGGCTACTTCTAGTAAAACCAACAACTCCCACATTATCGACTTTCTGATCAACTACAGATGGAGTATCAACTTCCTGCTTTTGACCATTGTAGTATACTTCAGCACCATAGTGCCATGGGATTGCCTTTTCACTTTCAAATGGGATTGGTCCGGGCACCGTGATGGTAACCGGAGCATGCCTTGCAGGCACTAGAATCTGTACAAGTGTAAAAGGGATGGTAATAGTTGAAACATTATTATCAGCACTGGCAACTTGACTGAATTGTAAACACCCGTCATTCATCAAATTCTGAATACAACTTCTTAACTTATCACAACCATTCTCATGAATCAAACAATCTGAACAATCTGCCTCACAGCCAGGGAATACGCCTTCTCTTGATAGACGATCTTTCACAACCAGCAATGACGTCTTAACAGCCCCAACATCAGATGCCAACCTCCAACCGTCGTCTTCTTCAACATCGTTTACAGTTGCCCCGCGTGGGTAGGCATCGGATTCTGAATAACATTTGGAGTGGCAGGAGGAGCAAAATTAATGACTTTGGAGTCTATCAAATCCTGAACTTTATGTTGAAAGGCTCTGCATCTTTCAATGGTATGCCCAGGGCCACCTGAATGAAAGTCACACCGGGCATTAGCATCATAACCCGCTGGGAGCTTTATCGGAGGGGGACCCATTGCACGAGGTTCTACCATATTTAACTTGAGCAATTATTGATACAACACAGCATAGGGCATTGGTAAGGGATCAAAATGTCGATCAACCGCTCTCTTCCTTTGTTGGTAGGCCTGCCTTGGGGCCTGTTGTTGTGTAGTAACAGGAATGGTCACAGCAGCGGTCTGATGGTATGGAGCCTGATATCCTCTGTTTCTATTCTTTTGAGAAGACGCAACATTAGTCTCCCCTTCTCGTTTCTTACCCGCATCAGCTAAAGGTTTTCGTACACTAGAAGATGATCCAACACTGTCTTAGAGAGCTTAAGCAAATTCTCAATCCTCTCCCTAGCAACTTCAATATCGGAAAAACCAGATGAAATACTCATTACCAAGCGTTCTAGGAATGGACCTTGCAGCGTTCCCATGAACATATCAGCCATTTCTCTTTCCAGCAACGGAGGTTGTACCCATGCAGCCAATTCACGCCACCGCTGGGCGTATTCCTTGAAACTTTCTTTACTTTTCTGCGTCATGCTCTGCAGCTGTGTACGATTATGAGCCATATCAATATTGTATTGATATTGCTTCAGAAATGCTTCAGCCAAATCTTTCTATTTTTTGACGTGGGCCCTCTCAAGCTTCATGTACCACTCCAAAGATGCGTCAGACAAGCTGTCTTGGAAAAAGTACATCCAAAGCTTTTCATCATTGGAGTAAGCAGAGATCTTCCTGAAGTAAGCTTGCAAGTGAGTTTTTGGGCAAGAATTGTCATTGTACTTATTGAAAGATGGAGCTTTGAACTTTGGACTGATTATCACCCTTTGAACCAACCACATGTCTGCTACGTCAATGCCCATAGTATTCTGACATTCTATGGCCCTGACTTTTTCAGCAAGCAGTTCGTACCTTCAGTCTCCATCACCGTTGTTGCCACCCATATCTGCGTTCATCAGAGAAAACTCATCATAGTGATTATCCTCCACATGAGGAATAGGAATAGGAATGGGGATAAGACCCCCAGCAGCTTAACCAACATGAATACCACCATGAACTCCACCAACAGAAATACCAGCATTAACTCCGCCAACAAGAATACCAGCATTAACTCCACCAACAGGAATACCAACATTAACTCCACCAACACGAATATCATTTCCAGCCGGAGGATCAACTTGATTGTCAGCGTCTGGAATCACAACCTCGGGTATTTTCACCAATGTCCTTAGCTCTGGTTGGCCCTAAGCCACTCCTTGCATCAGGTCCATAAATTGGTTCATCCGGGCCCTCATTTCAGCCATTTCCGCCTGCAATTGCTCCATGGCCCGTTGTTGGTTTTGACGCGTTGAATAACGGTGGATGTGAGAATCAGCAATCCTGCCTGTTAATCAAATAAGGTTAGGAAATCCATAGAAAACACGTGTTATGCAAAAATGGTAAGTATGAATGTATGCATATGCCATGTTTAATCATTTCTAAGTTATATCCACTTTGATTCCAGTATTAATCGGGCAAGGGATCAGATACGTTGCAAGGAAAATATCACAGGAACTGATAGATATTGCAGAGAGAAACACAGCTAAAACAACATTGTTGGGAATACCACTGAAACAACAAAGCTGAAACAACCACATCTTCATATTGTAGCGCGATTTTTGTGGTTTCGAATCACTATCGCTTTGGTACTATAGTTCGATTCATTTTTTATCCTATTGAGCTGATTAAGGAAGGGAAATAGATGTCTCCAATTAACCCTGCTTGCAAACTGAGGTTAAACAGTCAAAACTGTTGGTTTACAGATGCTATCAAAAGGGGGGTCTCTCTTGGGGTTATTTGCTTAAGAACGCACGTGTCGCGATCATTTAGGAGACTTTTGGTTAGGATATTGCACCAGATTGATTGATGTATGCGGGTACTGGACCTAGAGTGTTTGATTAGTATGCTCGCTAAGATTTTGCAATCTTATGCCTACGTATTCCCGTTTAACGAAACAGGGAAATCAGAGCGATCGTAATTCCTCCTATTCTAGGGGAAGAAATAGATGTTTTGGTGTCTTGTTCAAAGCCCAAGATTGAAGCTAAAGGTGGTTTGTATCTTGTTCAAAGCCCAAGATATGAAGCTAAAGGGGTCCTAACTGAAAGGAAATTTGTCATCTCTAAGGAGGATTGTTGATGTTTGTATGCTGTGAGCAAAGCACCATTTGATGCTAAAAGGTTAATTGACTTAACCGAGGATTTCTTTATACAAAGCCTAAGAGGAGCTTGAAGTTTGACTTTTCTGGGGAAAATGTTCTTTCTGTCTTGTACAAAGCCCAAGATTGAGGCTAAAAGGGTTCACTCAACAAGAGAGTGTTTTTGTGTGTCTTGTACAAAGCCCAAGACGGAGGCCAAAAGAATGATTGACTCAACAAGAGAATCTTTTATACTCAACAAGAGAGTGATTTATATGTGTCTCGTACGAAGCCCGAGATGGAGGCTAAAGGTTGACTCAACAAGAGAATCTTTTATACTCAACAAGAGAGTGTTTTATATGTTTCGTAAAAAGCCCAAAACGGAGGCTAAAGGTTGATTCAACAAGAGAATCTTTTATACTCAACAAGAGAGTGTTTTTCTGTCTCGTATGAAGCCCGAGATTGAGGCTAAAAGGGGATTGACCCAACAAGAGGGTCTTTTATACTTAACAAGAGAGTGATTATTATGTGTCTTGTACAAAGCCCAAGACGGAGGCTAAAAAAAGTGATGGACTCAACAAGAGAGTCTGAAAAGGTTAGCTTTTCAAAGGGAGAATCATTTGTACAAAGCCCAAGAGGAGGCTGTCTTACTGCTGAGGATTATTGAGATCCCGAAGCAGGTCCAAGTGTGAGGAACTCTCATGAGAGAGGCCAGGTTTCTTCCTATGTTTGTAGGGAACTTGATAATGCCTTTGAGACTCAAGGGGCTTAGACTGTCCAAGTCTAGAGTTTTATCTTTTGTACAATGCCCAAGAGGAGGCACGGGAATTAAGGGATGAGAATCAACCCTAAAATGGTCGGAGGTTTGACACTGGAGAGACTGCTCTAGCAAAGGATGACTAAGTTCTGTCTTATACCTTTAAGAGGTCGTCCGGGTCATTGTATTAAGCCCAAGTGAAGGCATGAGAACTTCTAAGAAGCCGAAGGGTCTTTGTACAACGTCCAAGAGGAGGCGGGGATGCTTTTAGGAAGCCTGTGGGTCCCCAAACCAAGAGAAGTTCAAGAAATGCAATTCACAGAGAAGAGATCATTCCAGGAAAGTTCGAGAATTTGGAAGAAACTCAAGAGATGCCATTCACGGAGAAAATATCATCTCTGGGGAGTTAGAGTTCCTTTGACAATTTCTAGGGTTACAGTCTGAGAAAAGGTTCACCGAGAATACTGCCTTTCTCTTTGTTCCATATTGTTTAACCCCAAGAGGAGGGAAGACTGTATCTGGAATCCTATGAGGGATCTAGTTTTGTTTGTATTTAAGAGTGACCAACGGGGCTTTACCTAGTTCTAGACGTAGTTGCCGGGGAAAACTAAATAAATATACTAGTATTACACAGTGGATATGTGACAAGTATATAAAAGGATGTGAAAGAAGACTTACAGTGAAACAGCCCCACAATATAGTTATATACATATGAAAGCGGTAAATGAAAGCGGATAAACACTTACCCGTTGTAGAGCTTCCATGTTATTTTGTTAGTTATTCAACAAAGAGATTAAATAAAGTTTTGAGAACAACTATATGAATTCAAAATCAAATGAGAAAATGTTTTGAAAAGATTGTTGGGGCTTACAGCTCAAGGAGAGGCCCAAATTTTAACAGTGATTGCACTGTTGTTTTGAATTTGTACAGGGACTTATACAAGTGACTAAGGCCCAAAAAGGTTTTTTGTACAAAGGGATGGGTCTTACACTCTCTCAAGAGGCTAAAAAAGTAATTAAAGAAAAGGAATGGGACTTACAACACGAGGGTAGGCCCAGATAATTTGATTTTTGAACTGGCGATCGCGCCGAGATTTTTCTTTTAACGCAGAGGGACTTATACAATATCTGAGGCCCAAAAATGGTTTTGGTTAAAAGGGGATTGGGTCTTACACTCTATTAGAGGCCCACAAATGTTTTTAAGGAAAGGAAATGGAACTTACAACACGAGCGTAGGCCCAGATGATTTTGTGAAAAGGCGACGATCGTGCCGAACATTTTGATTGTATCGGGACTTATACAATGCACTGAGACCCAAAAAGGTTTTATTCACAAAGGGGTGGGACCTACACTCTATCAAGAGGCCCAAAGAGTTTGAAAATGAATAAAGGTGGGTCTTATAGCTCAAGGAGAAGCCCTGTTGTTTTTGTTAAAAAGGCGACGATCGCGCCGAACTTTTGAAAATATACAGAGGGACTTATATAATGTGTGAGGCCCAAAAATTTCTTATTTACAAAGGGGTGGGACTTACACTCTATCAAGAGGCCCAAAGAGATTGAAAAAGTTTAATGAGGGTTGAATTAATCAAAACCCTAATTTGTTTTCAAAATATATTTTAATTGATTAAAAATTCAATTAAAATGATCAAAATTGTTAAACATGTGTGAAAACAAATTGTGATCTTGGATCAATGTTTCAAAAATCATGTTTCTATCCACAAAATGATTGGAAATCAATTAAGCTTGCGAAATCAAGGGAAAAAAATATTTTAAATGTTGAAAAATAAATAAAATATTAATTCTTTGGAAAAATATCAAGTATATGAAATAATTAATATTTTTGGTAAAATAAAATATTTTAATATTTTTGTGAATTATTAAAAAAAGAATCAACTCAAAATCATTAAAACTCATAGAGAAATTAAATTTTGAATCAATTAAATAAAATCACAAAATTCAAATATTCAAATATTCAAAAAATGGCGCCAATAACATGCCAAGAACACGCGCCACCCTCTGTTTCTGCAGATTTGCGTTTTCTCTCCAATCTCACTGAATACTTGATGAAATCACACAAACCACATATCAATCTCCTCGTTTTCATCTCACGATCATGTCTATGGTCTTTAATTTCATTTATTTTAAGCATGGAATAAGAAATCAAAGAGAAACCTCAAGAACCCTAAAATTTTCATGAAGGATCAGAAATTCCATACACGATTCAAACAAAGCAATAGATTGAGGGTAAACACTCTATGCATGATTATGAACATATGGTCAAATTATTGTGCAGCAAAATATGCATGGATCATAGAGTTAGAAGAGCTCAGGCTTACCTCTTGCAGCTGGTGATCGTGTTTTGTGTTAGAGGTGTTGCAAGCTGGTTCCAATGATTTGCACAGTGATGTGTCTGAATGCTTGGAATGGATTGAATTGAGTTGGAACTTGATTTGGCACCTCAACTGCAAATCTGTCAAGAACTTGAGCAACTGGCTGGTGATTATGAGAAATTGATGTTCCAGATGTTGTTTAAGTGTTTGAATCACTTATATATGATGTTTATGAGGTGTGTGTGTGATTGGTTTGGTTGGAAATGCTCTCAAACTCAAAACTTGATAGTGACTTGCTTTGGAAGTAAGAAGGTGATTTTGAGGAAAACATCTGTTTGATGGCTTTGGTGTACTTAAACTGATCACAAATGAGCTCTATTTATAGTAGAGCAAGTTTGTTTTGGATGCAATAGTGAATGGCAACTGCTGCAAAAGTTTGGCCAATGTTGATCAATAGGAATCCAAGTCTCCTCTAGCCATTGACTAGAGGTTAGAGCACAGGCCTGTGGTTCCCTACTTCTTGGATAAGTCTTGACAGAATTCAGTTGGAAGAGGCTCAGTCCATGCCACCTTGGTGCATCCATTGAATGCTCCAAAACAAAATTGGAGTCTTGTCCCCTTTTTAGGCATTTTTGGTTTGGCATGCTACTTTTAGTTCCAAGGACTTGGGAGGCTGATGGATCAGTGTTTGTCCCTTCTTAGTCTCCTCCTGAGGTGTTCAGATGGATATACTTGTTTGTCATTTGTACAAATTGCCCAAATCGAGTATAATGCACAAATCTGCCTTGTTATGACAGTTGCAGCAAGGCATGTTGCCACTGTCATAACTTCTTGCTTAGGTTGAGTTTGATGGGGTTCTTGGCCATTTTGGAAAGCCCTCATATGATAAAACATATGGGTGATCATAGTTTGTCTTGACACTTTTGGGATCCAAGTGAAAAATGCCCTTACTTTTTGGAAAAAGTGAAACAGATTCTGACTTAGTGAAAATTTCTCGAAGTGTTGGAAAAAGTGACATTTCATGTTTTCAGCCATTTTGATCCAACCATAACTCAAAATCCATGGTGAATTGGAATGAGGTGTAGTTGACACTTTTAAAGTATGCCATGAGAGCTACAAATCCATCTTTGGATCAGCCCAAATGGTTGCTTGGATCTCAAGTTATGATCCTTGGAAGTTGGCACCCTAGCCACTTTGTTCCATAACTTAGAAAATTTCTAAGTTTTTATGGTTACCCCTTTTACAAGTTATCCCACTTTTCTTGATTTTTCTTGATGAATGATGACCCCAATCAGACATTAACATCATTTTAGGGTCAAGGAACCATAATTGTGAAAAATCTCAAAAAGTCAAAGTTGACTTTTGTGCACAGTTGACTTTTTGTCAGATGAATTCCAAACTCTACGATCCTCCATGAAATCAAGTCATTGACCTAAATCAAACTTGATGGACATGTTCCATGGGTGTTATAGGGTGTATTGAATCATGTCCCAAGGTTTGGGAGCATGCCTGGGTCAAAAGTCAAAGATACAGTTGACTTTTTCTGTGAAACCCTAATTGTGATCCAGATGAAATTGAAACTTATTGATCAAGCTTCTTGAATCAATCCATTGTTGGAAATTGATCAATATAGTGTGTTAGAGACCCTCAAATCATATCTTGAGGTCTTGGCGCATGTTTTGTCCCAAAAGTCAACTTAGGGGTGAATTAGGTCAAGAAACCCTAATTCCTGATTTTTGATGAATGCATCCCCTGAGGCCAAATTAACTTGATGATTGGGTCCATGATGTCCCTTGGAGCTTCTTGGGTTGTGCTTTAAAGCATTGGCTCATACCCAGATGATAATTTCCCATCTGGAGGCCTTGGTTGACCAAAACCCTAATTTGGTGACACTGGGGATCTTGATGCTTAATCCACTTGGAATGTTGCAACTTTGTGCTTGATTCTATATGTGGGAGTCCTCTTGATCCTTTGTGGGTGCTTAAGAGGTTACAAAAGTTGAAGATCATATCATTCCTTGATTGATCCTTTGTCCAAAGCTCTAAGACGGCTTGAAACCCTAATCTTTGATTATAGTGAATGCTCAACAATCCTTGAGGAGACTGATGAGACATGATGGTTCATCCATATTGTGATGATGATTTTCACAATGATGGGAAATATTAGTGGTCAAATTTTGGGGTATGACAGATGCCCTTATTTAATTTTCTTGGACCCGAAGGTGTGAGTGGCGAAGGTATTCGGGCATTCGGGGTGTAAGAGGATTAAATATCGGAATACCCGAAATTTTAATGGTGGTTATGAATGGTAATTTCCTCATCCACCTTCTTTTTGCTAAGAAATGATGCTTTAGAAAAGGTAAAAACTTCCCCTCGATCCTGGTCTTCAGCCAAGGACCTGGTCTCGGTTTTCTTTTAACGATAAACTTCCCCTCGATCCTGGTCTTCTACCAAGGAACTTGTCTCAGTTTCTGATGTAAACTCCCCCTCGATCCTGGTTTCCTACCAAGGAACTAGTCTGAGTTTCTGATACAAACTTCCCCTCGATCTTGGTTTCCTACCAAGGAACTGGTCTCAGTTTCTGAAATAAACTTCCCCTCGATCCTGGTTTTTAGCCACGGAACTAGTCTCAGTTTATGATACAAACTTCCCTTCGATCCTGGTTTCCTACCAAGGAACTGGTCTCAGTTTCTGAAATAAACTTCCCCTCGATCTTGGTTTCCTACCAAAGAACTGGTCTCAATTTTTGAAATAAACTTCCCCTCGATCCTGGTTCTTAACCACGGAACTGGTCTCAGTTTCTGATACAAACTTCACCTCGATCCTGGTTTCCTACCAAGGAGCTGGTCTCAGTTCCCCTCGATCCTGGTTTTTGGCCACGGATCTGGTCTTAGTTTCTGATACAAACTTCCCCTCGATCCTGGTTTCCTACCAAGGAACTGGTCTTAGTTTCTGAAATAAACTTCCCCTCGATCCTGGTTTTT
Organism: Lathyrus tuberosus; assembly: GCA_022829125.1. Lineage (NCBI taxonomy): Eukaryota > Viridiplantae > Streptophyta > Magnoliopsida > Fabales > Fabaceae > Lathyrus > Lathyrus tuberosus. The sequence continues at coordinate 538,166 of JALAZF010000259.1, forward strand.
TGCCACGGATCTGGTCTCAGTTTCTGAAATAAACTTCCCCTCGATCCTGGTTTCCTACCAAGGATCTGGTCTTAGTTTCTTTTATCAATAAACATTTTGACAAGGGACACTATCTCTAGCGGTTTTCCTCAAACTTCTCGCCGAATTTTCCTAGAGAAATGCCATTTGATGTAATCCAAATTTGAGGTGCCGATGACTTTTTCATCTGCGAAATTTTGTTTAAGAGGCTTTCTTCGGGGATTTTCCTTAATCTGGGAAAGCGAAGACATCATCTTCAATGGCGAAGAGTGAAGTTGGTCGAAGGTTCTCTGGATTTTCAGAGGCTCAAGTTATCAAAGAGGTAAAGGGGCCAACTTCAGTTCAGCAGCAAAGTGGAGGAGTGATTACTCAGACGCCACCTTTCCCGACGAGGAAAGAACTGACAACTCGATTGAGAGGAATTTTATCACTAGGGAACAAGACCGGCTAGAGTGATAGTGATGCAATATGAATGTAAATGCAAATCAATAATGCATGATGTATGTATGTTTATGCTGACAAAACTGACGCGACATACAGACTAATGGATGAACACGACTGGATACTCGGCCACAATGGGAGATGAAAAGTATCACGGGTTCAAGATAGCAATCCTGCCTTGCTTAGGAGAGATGGTCCCTGTGTGGACCAACATTTGTCGGGCTTAGGAGATAGGAACTCTGCCGGGGGTGTCAGACGGAACATTCGCATCTGACACAGCTGATCCTTCATTTAGGTATACTGGTTTAGAAGGAGTACTTCGATTCTGCACTTTTAAGCTCGATTACTTCTTGAGAGGCGATCAATGTTCTTTCGATGTTCAACAGTAAAAAAGAATTGCCATCTTTATTTTAAAAGCAGAAAATGTTTGACAAGTAAATTCATTTTTGTTTTATTTCAAGAATCGTTAATCATGTTAAAATGTCGTTCTGTAAAGCTAAAACAAATAAGAATTGCAAACAAAAGCACTAGGGCTCAAATTTTATTGATATAATGGAAATCAGCCAAACGCGTGATTCCATAGAGTATTTACAAAGTTAGAAAATGGTAATTTAAGGGAAAAGGGCTACATTGAAACATAACGACCACTATCCTTCTACCAACTTTAAATTCTGGGCATCCTAATCTTTTGTCAAAGATGACCTTGATCGAGATTTCTGACGGATGGTGTAACTGCTGCTGAGGGATCTACCCCTTTGCTGAACGTAGTTACTTGCCATGAATCCCTAACTTTTGCCTGGATTGTACTTTGAAGTTTCCAATCCATCGGGATGATTTTTGATCATGTCTCTAATTTTTTATTTAGGCGAAGTATTTCTTGACTATGTCAACATTCGTGGGGTAGGAAAATTCCTCTCCGTCCATGGTTACGAGTCTCAAGGCACCGCCTGAGAAGGCTTTCTTGACAACATAGGGGCCGTCATAATTCAGAGTCCATTTGCCCCGGGAATCAGTGAGAAAGGATTGTATCTTCTTGAGCACGGGGTCTCCTTTCCTGAAGACGCGGGGTCGAACCTTTTTGTCGAACACCATCTTCATTCTTTGCTGATAGAACTGACCATGGCATAGAGCCATCATCCATTTTTCTTCGATCAGATTCAGTTCTTCGTGTCGACTTTGACACCATTCAGCCTCTGTTAGCTTAGCCTCCATCAGTACCCTGATTGATGGGATCTCTACTTCTATGGGGAGCACTGCTTCCATGCCATATACTAGAGAGAAAGGGGTTGCCCCTATTGAAGTAGGGACGGATGTGAGATAACCGTGAAGAGCAAAGGGTAGCATCTCGTGCCAGTCTTTGTAGGTTATAACCATCTTTTGAACAATCTTCTTGATGTTCTTATTAGCCGTTTCTACCGCTCTATTCATCTTGGGTCAGTAGGGAGATGAGTTATGGTGTTTGATTTTGAACTCAGTGCACAACTTCTTCATCATCTTATTGTTCAAGTTAGATCCATTGTCGGTAATGATCTGGCTTGGAACACCATAACGGCAGATGAGATTATTTCTGATAAATCAGACCACCACTTGTCGGGTTACATCGGCGTATGATGCTGCTTCGACCCACTTGGTGAAGTAATCAATGGCTACAAGGATGAACCAATGTCCATTTGAAGCCTTGGGCTCAATCAGGCCAATCATGTCAATCCCCCATATGGAAAAAGGCCACGGGGAAGAGAGAACTTTGAGATGCGTTAGCGGTACATGGATTTTGTCTGAGTATATCTGACACTTGTGACACCTCCTCATGTACTTGTAGCAGTCGGATTCCATTGTCAACCAATAGTTCCCTGCTCTTAGAATTTTTCTCGCCATTGTGTGTCCGTTGGCATGAGTGCCAAAGGATCCTTCGTGAATTTCTTTTATCAGCATGTTCGCTTCTGGTCTGTCTACACATCGGAGCAAGACCATGTCAAGATTTCTCTTATAAAGTGTATCACCGCTCAGGAAGAAGTTTTCGGCCAGTCTTCTGAGGATTTTTCGGTCTTTTCTGGATGCCCCAGGTGGGTACTCCAGTTTTTGAAGGAAGCATTTGATATCGTGATACCAGGGTTTGTCGTCTATAACTGCTTCAATCGTGAAAATGTAGGCGGGCCGTTCAAGGTGCATTATGTCGATCTTAGGTATGTCATTCCAATGACCTACACTAATCATGGAATAGAGAGTGGCTAATGCATCAGCCATGTGATTCTCTTCACGAGGGATATGATTAAACTCAATTCTGTTGAAGAATGGTAACAATCTTCTCGCGTAATCTTTGTAAGGAATCAAAACTGATTGGTATGTGTTCCAATCTCCTTTGATCTGATTGATAACCAGGGCTGAGTCGCCATAAACATCCAAGTGTTTGATCCTTAAGTCGATCGCTTCTTCGAGACCCATGATACAAGGTTCGTATTCGGCCTCGTTGTTTGTACACTTGAACGTCAGTCTGGCAGTAAAAAGAATGTGGGTACCCTGAGGTGTTATAATGATTGCCCCAATTCCGTTTCCATAATGATTGACAGCTCCGTCAAAAATTAGTCCCCATTGGGAGCCTGGTTCTGGCCCTTCACTGGGTAGCGGTTCATCGCAATCTTTCATTTTTAGATACATGACATCTTCGTCTGGGAAGTCAAATCCGACTGATTCTTGATTTTCAATCGGTTGATGAGCCAAATGACCGGCTAAAACACTGCCTTTAACGGCTTTTTGAGCATGGTACTCGATGTCGTATTCTGATAACAACATCTTCCAACGGGCAATCCTTCCCGTGAGAGCAGGTTTTTCAAAGACGTGCTTGATTGGATCCATTTCTGAGATTAACCAAGTAGTATGACGAATCATGTACTGGCGAAGACGTTTGGCTGCCCAAGCCAAAGCACAATAAGTTTTCTCAAGCATAGTGTATTGAGTCTCGCAGTCGGTGAATTTCTTGCTCAGATAGTAAATGGCAGACTCTTTCCTTTTTGTTTCGTCTTGTTGGCCAAGTACACAACCCATGGAGTCTTCCAAGACTGTTAGGTAGATGATCAGTGGTCTTCCTTCCACTAGAGGTAATAGAATCTGTGGGTTTAACAGGTATTCCTTGATACTGTCGAAGGTGGTTTGACATTCTTCTGTCCAAACACAGTCTTGATTCTTTTTAAGTAATTTGAAGATCGACGCACATGTCTCGGTCATAAGGAATATAAATCTGGAAATGTAGTTCAGACGTCCTAGGAATCCCCTGACTTGTTTTTCAGTCTTTGGAGAAGGAAATTCTTGAATGGCCTTGACCTTGTCAGGATTAACCTTAATTCTTTTGTGGCTGACGATGAACCCTAAAAGTTTCCCTGAACGGACACCGAACGTGCACTTGTTGGAATTCAAGCGGAGTTTGTACTTTCTCAATCGCTCAAATAGTTTTGATAAGTAGGTCACAAGCTCCTCTTTTGCTTTAGATTTGGCAATCATGTCATCGACATATACCTCGATTTCTTTGTGTATCATGTCATGAAACAGAGTAGTCATGGCCCTTTGATAGGTTGCCCCGACGTTCTTTAAGCCGAACGGCATCACCTTGTAACAAAAAGTGCCCCATGGGGTAATGAATGAAGTTTTCTCCATATCTTTCGACACCATTTTTATTTGATTGTAACCCGAGAATCCATCCATGAAGGAGAAAAATTTGAACTTTATTGTACTGTCCACCAGTATGTCTATGTTTGGTAAGGGAAAGTCGTCCTTTGGACTTGCCTTGTTCAGATCTCTGTAATCCACACACATTCTGACTTTTTCGTCCTTTTTTGGAACTGGTACTATGTTGGCTAGCCATTGAGGATATTCTGACGTGGCGAGGAAATCCGCGTCAATCTGTTTTTGTACTTCCTCTTTGATTTTGATGGCCATGTCTGGATGAGTCCGTCTCAGCCTTTGTTTTACTGGCGGACATTCTGACCTCAACGGTAGATGATGCTCCACGATGCTGGTATCCAACCCTGGCATGTCCTGATAGGACCAAGCAAATACATTGGGAAATTCTTTGAGAAGCTTTATCAAACCTTCTTTGACAGTACGACTGAGTAGTGCCCCCATCTTGACTTCTTTTCTCTCTTCCTCTGAACCCAAGTTGACCGTTTCCAACGGCTCTTTGTGAGGTTCAATGAACCTTTCCTCTTGTCTGAGTAGTCAGGAGTTCTCTTCTGGAATTTTGTCATCATTTTTTTTTCAGCCTCGAATACCGAGAATTCAAAGTTGGGAGAAGGCATCGGATCGTATGTTTCAACGGGGTTTAAAACAAGCAATCTGCATGACGTGATGATTTATGTTTAGAAGAGATATAGAGAATGCAAGAGTGTGTGCAGTGTTTTTTTGAACAATGCTTGTTTTTATTATTTTGAATTGTTTTTTAGGATTACCATTTTCTTAGAAAAGCAAAAAGAGAAAATAGCAATAGATGCAGAAATTACAGAACGACGTTATTTTATTTATGATTTAGTCGATTCATGAAACTACAGCGCTATAAAACAAAACTCTGTCGCTTTGGGCGGAGCGAAGAGGTACATTTACAGAAAGAAAGCCCTATCAAAACACCTGTTTCACCTGGGCAGGGTGAAAGGTTAAGATAAAGACGACAATTATTTAGACTTATGAACAACTTTCGGAACGTTGACTACAACCCATTGGCGGAAAACTCCTCGGTGAATCACAAAGTCTGGTACCTTCTTTCTTGGCTTGTCCTCAGAAATGACGCTGATTTCTGGCGGAGCTGGATCATTGGAATCTATCTCCCAGGCAGAGTTGTCGTAGGAGGATTCTTCAGCTGTATTTTGCATAGTATTTGTACTCTCAGGCAGATCTCCCCATCTAGTTGGCTGAATGTCTTTGAGCCTGATACGAGAGCTTTCGGGAGCGCTGTACTTGACCATGAAGTCGTATTTACCACTCAGTTGTCCCAAAGTGTCCCACACCTCTTTGGAACTGGAGGAGTCATCTCTTTCAATGACATTGACCTCGGGAAAAGCATAGTTAATGAACTCTTATCCAGCAAGCTTTGCTAATTCATTGTCGTGCAGGATATTTTCTGAATGCCCTGAGTGTTGATCCCATGACATGGTGGGGACACATGTATTCTTTTTGACGATGTTGAACTGATTTTTATTGTTCGACTGATTCTCTTGCCCCGAATCTCCTAGGTACGGCTGCCAGATAGGCAGGCCATCCATTGGGCCATAGTAGTCGTGGTCAAAGTTATCTTTCATCAGAGTGTCCTCCTCTAATGAATTTGGTGGAGCACGGCATCCTTTCGGATCATAATCTCCGTATATCATTTTGACGTCTGACCTTGGTATAAATCTCGGACTCTGCGCAGGATAGCAAAATGGTGTAGGCATTTCTCCTTGAGACATTAACCATCCTCGTTGAGATAGGATTTCCATTCTTCCTCTGTATCGGAGGAATAACCTTCGTTGATGGTATGCATTTCTTGAGACACTAGGTGAAGGAAGCCTCTACTATGGAAGAAGTTCTGAATGGGATGAAGACTTTCATCGTTAGTAGCAGTCTGGGTACAGGTTAAGGAAAAGTCAAGACCTCTCTTTGCCTTGTTATCAGTAGGAATGACAAGTTGTCCCCATCCTTTTGTATTGTTACTTTCGATAGCTTTGAGAGCATCTTTGTACGAGGAAATCGAGGTTCCTATTTCTGATTGATTGTCATTGCTCACTGAGAGTGCTTGGAACTGGGTTCCGATTACCTCATCTAGTTCTACACAGGTGGATGATGATAAGTTACTCACGATCAAGGCCTGCTCTCCACAGACTGTGACTAGTTGGTCGTTCTTGACAAACTTCAGCTTCTGGTGAAGCGTCGAAGTGACTGTCCCAGCCTCGTGTATCCAAGGTCCTCCTAACAAGCAACTGTATGTTGCCTGGATGTCCATGACCTGGAAAGTGACTTGGAAGGTGTGAGGACCGATAGTTATGGGAAGGTCGACTTCGCCGATAACTGTTTTACGGGATCCGTCAAATGCCTTGACGGTGACCTCACTGGCTCTCATCGGAGATCCTCGGTATGATAATTGCATAAATGTATACTTTGACATTACATTCAGAGCCGATCCGTTGTTTACCAGTACGCTGGCTAATGCATCGTCCTGGCAGTTGACTGTAATATTGAGTGCCATGTTATGATTCGGGCCCTCTTCTGGTAGTTCCTCATCACTAAATCCCAAGTTATTGCAGGAAGTGATGTTGGAGACGATGCTGTCAAATTACCTTATCGACACATCCTATTCCACGAAGGCTTGCTCTAAGACTTTCTGTAGAGCTTCCCTATGAGCTTCTGAACTGAGTAAAAGAGATAGTACAGGGATTTTTGAAGGAGTTTGCAACAGTTGATCGACAATGTTGTATTCACTCTTCTGAATGAGCTTCAGCATCTCATCGTTGTTCTTTGAAAGGTTGGTGTCACTGGATTGACCAACTGGTAGATTAGGAACTTCTGTTTGAGGTTCCTTTTCTCTGTTGGGTTCTCCAACTCCTCGGTTGAAGATACGACCACTCCATGTTACTCGACTGATGTCTGCAATATTCACGACGGAGGGTAATGGAGTTTCCTTTCCATTCTCAATTGTTGTCGCACCGAATTTTTAAGGGATAGCCTTAGTTGATTCATATAGTACTGGTCCCGGTAGATAGATAACCACAGGAGCCTTCTGATTTTTCTAACCATTGTAAGTAATTTCAATCAGTTCCTCGTTGGGAACCTTTGATTCGTCAAGTAGAGGGATGATGGTACAAACATCTTTGGTCCTCTTATGATAAGAGATTACGACAACGTCTTTGATTTGATCAGGGAAATAGTCTGGCGTCCAGTTGATTGACCCAGAACTTGGATACGGTCGAATTTCTTTGTGATCCAATTGACCCTGAAGGGCTGCTCGTAGGAGGTAACATCCTTCATTATCTTCCGCGCAAAATCTACAACGTTCATAGTTGTGTGGTGGCACCTGGCCACGTCCGCTTTGTATGCAGTATATCCTTACTAGATCAGTTTCCACTGATCGAACATCCTGACTTTGATGCCTAGTAGGGTTCCCGTTAGTTATTCTTACTTGTTGTGTGTCTTCGTCCATATAGATCGAAAGCCACCAATGGTTCAACAAGTGTTGTAAAGTCCTTTGAATGAGAGTGCATCCCTGGTCACTCTCACAGCATGATGCACAGTTCTGATAATTATGCGAAGTTAGGAAATCGAGTTATACTTGTGTAGCGTGTAACTCCACCAAGCTGGTATTCATCAAGCGAATATCAAAGATTTGAATCATATTCACTTGATACCGATTTATATCACGGTAATCCTGAATCCATCCAAGATCCATCTGACGCTGGAGGGCCTCTTGTACAAAAGAGCATCCCTATTTGTTTACCGAGAAGATCAGTCAGGCATCGTAATCGTGCTGTGGCAGATCGTAATGCTGGCTTTGCCTTTAGTGCATTGCCACCAAGTTGACATTCATCGCACGAATGTTGTGGTCTGGATGATGTTGGAATTCGAATAAGTCACGTTGACCTCACGAATTCGGTGCTCTTGGATCCATCCGAGATCTAATTGTTCCTGCAGAGCGGATTGCACTACGGAACATCCTTGATTGTTTTTAGAGCAAATATCACACTGGTGATAATTATGAGGTGGCACATGGCCGTATCCGCTCGGTCTGCAATGCATCTTGACCAGGTTGGCCCTTAATAAGAGTACATCATGAATTTGATAATTGTGGTTAGACTCTTCTTCTATCAAATTTACTGCAGCCTTGTCGTGTTGAGACAGCGATTTCGTGAGAACATTAGGATTTGTATCATTAAAGGATAAGAACCCACTTCTAACGAGCTTCTGTACGTCGGATTTGAAGCTGAGACAGTTTTCTATGTTATGCCCTGGACCTCCTTGATGGTAAGGACAAGTCTGATCCACTTTGAACCAAAAAGGCAGATTTTCCGGTATTGCGAGAGGAGCCTTGGTCTGGACGTACCCTTTGACCAGTAGTAAGGGAAACAATTCTGTGTACAACATGGGTATAGGATCGAACCCTGGTGGCCGCGTTGTACGGTTGTTGTTGTACGGAGGACGAGCCTGCTGAAGACGTTGTTTTCAGCAAGAGAGTGTTTTTCTGTCTCGTATGAAGCCCGAGATTGAGGCTAAAAGGGGATTGACCCAACAAGAGGGTCTTTTATACTACCCAAGAGAGTAATTATTATGTGTCTTGTATAAAGCCCAAGACGGAGGCTAAAAAAAGTGATAGACTCAACAAGAGAGTCTGAAAAGGTTAGCTTTTCAAAGGGAGAATCATTTGTACAAAGCCCAAGAGGAGGCTGTTTTACTGCTGAGGATTATTGAGATCCCGAAGCAGGTCCAAGTGTGAAAAACTCTCATGAGAGAGACCTGGTTTCTTCCTATGTTTGTAGGGAACTTGAGAATGACTTTGAGACTCAAGGGGCTTAGACTGTCCAAGTCTAGAGTTTTATCTTTTGTACAATGCCCAAGAGGAGGCACGGGCATTAAGGGATGAGAATCAACTGTAAAATGGTCGGAGGTTTGACACTGGAGAGACTACTCTAGGAAAAAATGACTAAGTTCTGTCTTATACCTTTAAGAGGTCGTCAGGGTCCTTGTATTAAGCCCAAGAGAAGGCATGAGAACTTCTAAGAAGCCGAAGGGTCCTTGTACAATGCCCAAGAGGAGGCGGGGATGCTTTTAGGAAGCCTGTGGGTCCCCAAACCAAGAGAAGTTCAAGAAGTGCAATTAACAGAGAAGAGATCCTTCCAGGAAAGTTCGAGAATTTGGAAGAAACTCAAGAGATGCCATTCACGAAGAAAAGATCATCTCTGGGGAGTTATAGTTCCTTTGACAATTTCTAGGGTTACAGACTGAGAAAAGGTTCACCGAGAATACTACATTTCTCTTTGTTCCATATTGTTTAACCCCAATAGGAGGGAAGACTGTATCTGGAATCCTACGGGGGATCTAGTTTTGTTTGTATTTAAGAGTGACCAATGGGATAAGTGACAAGTATATAAAAGGATGTGAAAGAAGACTTACAGTGAAACAGCCCCACAATACAGTTATATACATATGAAAGCGGTAAATGAAAGCGGATAAACACTTACCCGTTGTAGAGCTTCCTTGCTGTTTTGTTAGTTGTTCAACAAAGAGATTAAAGAAAGTTTTGAGAACAACTATATGAATTCAAAATAAAAGGAGAAAGTTTTTCGAAAATATTGTTGGGGCTTACAGCTCAAGGAGAGGCCCAAATTTTAACAGTGATTGCACTGTTGTTTTGAATTTGTACAGGGACTTATACAAGTGACTGAGGCCCAAAAAGGTTTTCTGTACAAAGGGATGGGTCTTACACTCTCTCAAGAGGCCGAAAAAGTAATTAAATAAAAGTAATGGGACTTACAACACGAGGGTAGGCCCAGATAATTTGATTTTTCAACAGGCGATCGCGCCGAGATTTTTCTTTTAACGCAGAGGGACTTATACAATATCTGAGGCCCAAAATGGTTTTGGTTAAAAGGGGATTGGGTCTTACACTCTATTAGAGGCCCACAAATGTTTTTAAGGAAAAGAAATGCGACTTACAACACGAGGGTAGGCCCAAATGATTTTGTGAAAAGGCGATGATCGTGTCGAACTTTTTGACTGTATCGGGACTTATACAATGCACTGAGGCCCAAAAAGGTTTTATTCACAAAGGGGTTGGACTTAAACTCTATCAAGAGGCCCAAAGAGTTTGAAAATGAATAAATGTGGGTTTATAGCTCAAGGAGAAGCCCTGTTGTTTTTGTTAAAAAGGCGACGATCGCGCCGAACTTTTGAAAATATACAGAGGGACTTATACAATGTGTGAGGCCCAAAAATTGCTTATTTACAAAGAGGTGGGACTTACACTCTATCAAGAGGCCCAAAGAGTTTGAAAAAAGTTTGACGAGGGTTGAATTAATCAAAACCCTAATTTATTTTCAAAATATATTTTAATTGAATAAAAATTCAATTAAAATGATCAAAATTGTTAAACACGTGTGAAAACAAATTGTGATCTTGGATCAATGTTTCAAAAATCATGTTTCTATCCACAAAATGATTGGAAATCAATTAAGCTTGGGAAATCAAGGGAGAAAAAATATTTTAAATGTTGAAAAACAAACAAAATATTAATTCTTTGCAAAAATATCAAGTATATGAAATAATTAATATTTTTGGGATTTTTTGGTAAAATAAAATATTTTAACATTTTTGGGAATTATTAAAAAAAGAATCAACTCAAAATCATTAAAACCCAGAGAGAAATTAATTTTTGAATCAATTAAATAAAATCACAAAATTCAAATATCAAATATTCAAAAAATGGCGCCAAGAACATGCCAAGAACACGCGCCACCCTCTGTTTCTACAGATTTGCGTTTTCTCTCCAATCTCACTGAATACTTGATGAAATCACACAAACCACATATCAATCTGCTCGTTTTCACCTCACGATCATGTCTATGGTCTTTAATTTCATTTATTTTAAGCATGGAATAAGAAATCAAAGAGAAACCTTAAGAACCCTAAAATTTGCATGAAGGCTCAGAAATTCCATACACGATTCAAACAAAGCAATTGATTGAGGGTAAACACTCTATGCATGATTGTGAACATATGGCCAAATTATTGTGCAGCAAAATATGCATGGATCATAGAGTTAGAAGAGCTCAGGCTTACCTCTTGCAGCTGGTGATCGTGTTTTGTGTTAGAGGTGTTGTAAGCTGGTTCCAATGATTTGCACAGCTTCTGTAGGTGCCAAGTGATGTGTCTGAATGCTTTGAATGGATTGAATTAAGCTGGAACTTGATTTGGCACCTCAACTGCAAATCTGTCAAGAACTTGAGCAACTGGCTGGTGATTCTGAGAAATTGATGTTCCATATGTTGTTTAAGTGTTTGGATCACTTCTATATGATGTTTATGAGGTGTGTGTGTGCTTGGTTTGGTTGGAATTGCTCTCAAACTCAAAACCCGGTAGTGACTTGCTTTTGAAGGCAAATTTGGAAGTGAGAAGGTGATTTTGAGGAAAGCATTTGTTTGATGGCTTTGGTGTACTCAAACTGATCACAAATGAGCTCTATTTATAGTAGAGCAAGTTTATTTTGGCTACAATAGTGAATGACAACTGCTGCAGAAGTTTGGCCAATGTTGATCAATAGGAATCCAAGTCTCCTCTAGCCATTGACTAGAGGTTAGAGCACAGGCCTATGGTTCCCTAGTTCTTGGATAAGTCTTGAATGAATTCACTTGGAAGAGGCTCAGTCCATTCCACCTTGGTGCATCCATTGAATGCTCCAAAACAAAATTGGAGTCTTGTCCCCTTTTTAGGCATTTTAGGTTTGGCATGCTACTTTTAGTTCCAAGGACTTGGGAGGCTGATGGGTTAGTGTTTTTACCTCTGTGGTCTCCCCCTGAGGTGTTCAGATGGATAGACTTGTTTGTCATTTGTACAAATTGCCCAAATCGAGCAAAATGCACAAATCTTCTTTGTTATGATAGTTGCAACAAGGCATGTTGCCACAGTCATAACTTCTTGCTCAGGTTGAGTTTGATGGGGTTCTTGGCCATTTTGGAAAGCCCTCATATGATAAAACATATGGGTGATCATAGTTTGTCTTGACACTTTTGGGATCCACGTGAAAAATGCCCTTACTTTTTGGAAAAAGTGAAACAGATTCTGACTTAGTGAAAATTTCATTAAGTGTTTGAAAAAGTGACATTTCGTGTTTTCAGCCATTTTGATCCAACCTTAACTCAAAATCCATGGTGAATTGGAATGAGGTGTAGTTGACACTTTTAAAGTATGCCATGAGAGCTACAAATCCATCTTTGGATCAGCCCAAATGGTTGCTTGGATCTCAAGTTATGATCCTTGGAAGTTGGTACCCTAGCCACTTTGTTCCATAACTTAGAAAATTTCTAAGTTTTTATGGTTACCCCTTTTACAAGTTATCCCACTTTTCTTGATTTTTCTTGATAAATGATGATCCCAATCACACATTAACATCATTTTAGGGTCAAGGAACCATAATTGTGAAAAATCTCAAAAACTCAAAGTTGACTTTTGTGCACAGTTGACTTTTTGTCAGATGAATTCGAAACAGTGCGATCCTCCATGAAATCAAGTCCTTGACCTAAATCAAACTTGATGGACATGTTCCATGGGTGTTATAGGGTGTATTGAATCATGTCCCAAGGTTTGGGAGCATGCCTGGGTCAAAAGTCAAAGATACAGTTGACTTTTTCCGCGAAACCCTAATTGTGATCCAGATGAAATTGAAACTTATTGATCAAGCTTCTTGAATCAATCCATTATTGCAAATGGATCAATATAGTGTGTTAGAGACCCTCAAATCATATCTTGAGGTCTTGGCGCATGTTTTGTCCCAAAAGTCAACTTAGGGGTGAATTAGATCAAGAAACCCTAATTCCTGATTTTTTATGAATGTATCCCCTGAGGCCTAATTGACTTGATGATTGGGTCCATGATGTCCCTTGGAGCATCTTGGGTTGTGCTTTGAAGCATTGGCTCATGCCCAGATGATAATTTCCCACATGGACGCCTTGGTCGACAAAAACCCTTATTTGGTGACACTGGGGATCTTGAAGCTTAATCCACTTAGAATGTTGCAACTTTGTGCTTGATTCTTGATGTGGGAGTCCTCTTGATCCTTTGTGGGTGCTTTAGAGGTTAGACAAGTTGAAGATCATGTCATTTCTTGATTGATCCTTTTTCCAAAGCTCTAATAGGGCTTGAAACCCTAATCTTTGATTGTAGTGAATGCTCAATAATCCTTGAGGAGACTGATGAGGCATGATGGTTCATCCATATTGTGATGATGATTTTCACAATGATGGGAAATCTTAGTGGTCAAAATTTGGGGTATGACACATATAACATTTCTAACAGTCATACAAATAAATCTGATACAGCCAAGGGCGATTCCATCAACAAGCCTGATGGTAATCATGATAGAAAACATGCACAAATACATGAACAGATCAGTCCCTAACCCCGAACCCATACAGACTAGTCTTGACCTCTTCGAGGAGGGCTTCAGTGTCTGGATGAGTTGGTCGTTCTACCAGCCCTTTGATCAGCTTATTCCTTTTTCCAATGTCTTGATTCAGCTTGACAATATGTTCTACACTATCATCATCTCCGAAGACATCTCTGAGCTTTGACCTCTTGATCCCCGCCTGAATCTTGAGCTCCGCAATCTCTGTCTGAGCTTCCTTCAGCTTGTCGGAGAAATGCTTCATGTCTCTCTTCGCCATTTGGAGCTCCTTCTTTAATTCCTCATTTTCAGCCATGACTTCAGCCCACCGGCTTTGAGAAATATCAAGCTTGACATTTGCCTCGGCCAAAAGCTGCTTAGTGTGCTTGTGAGCGCTGGCGGAGGATTCAGCAGCCATCTTAGATTTCTGGTAGAACCGAGCTCTGTCTACGAAGTGTTCGTCTTTCTCGGCTAGCAGCTTTGTTGCATCCTTAGCCTAACATTCCAAGTCCACATTGTTATGCAAAGCATTTTGGAGACGGCTACTCAAGTATGAATTTTCTACACGGAGCTCATGCACCAGAGCTTGCAACTTGTTGAACTCTTCAATGGCTACAGTGGTAGGTTGTTATAGCATTAATGGATACAAAGGTGGCTCCCTTGAGAAAGGCAAGAGCACCTCTTCTACTTTCTTCTAGATCCATTCTGTATAAGGAGGGTAAGCTCTACAGTCACCTTTTCCCAGAACAATCTTCCCCTTCTTGTGAATGTGCGCCCAAGCATTCACAGGTTCCCTCAACACCTCTCGGTCTTCAACCCTATTAAAGAACAAATATTCCTCAATGTCTCGGTCTTCGGGAGGACTCTTCGAAGTATATCCAAATTGTCTGATGGCCAGGATATGGTTGTAATTGATTCCACCCTTCTTACCTATCAGAGGCACATTCGGAAAATTCCCACAGCTAGAAATGATCTCCGTACCCCACAACTAATGGTCAAACCAGACGATGTTGTCAGCAGTCAACCCCATTATCCGCTTGGACCATTTCAGAGAAGTCTTTGTGTCGACAAAGGCACCAGTCTGAGGCAGATGACTAAGGAACCCATTGAACAAGAGTGGCGTGCAACAGTTGACAGGCCCCCTCTTCTCTTCTCATTTTTTAATTCTACCGAAGGATAGAAATCACCAAGCAGAGTAGGAATTGGATTTTTCAGAACGAAGATTCTCACGGCGTGCATGTCCATGAAGTAATGTTGATTGGGAAACAAAACAATACCGTAGATGCACAGGGCCAAAATAGCATTGTAAACGGTCCAACTCTTGGTGGCAGCATATTCTTGAGCTTGGCTAACCTGGAATTCCAACTGAAAACCTTTAATTCCACCCTTATTGGCAATGTTGTCCTTCAGAACTTACTGACCCACATGCAAAGCAGATGAGACTTCCTCTAAGCTTGGGCATTCCCCAGAAAAGAACGGTACCCTCGGTTTGATATAGATCCCCAGGATGAAAGAAAACTCCTCCAGTGTGGGCATCCGAATATAATCCGGAAAGACGAAGCATCTCAACGGAGGCTCATAAAACTGCAATAGTGTATGAAGAGCGTCGTGCTTGTACTTTGTGATGTTGCGGACCATACTCAGTAATCTCCCATATTCTCTTTTGAAGTCGGTAAGAACACCAGGATCGGCCATGGACCCCACTTTATGAAGTAGATCTAAAGTCGGCTCTGAAAATCTGTATGCCACATTATTCTTCCTCTTGGTATCCATCCCTGTAGAACCCATTGACCAGAATGAAGGATAGGATATACACCTGGAAATGAAAAACATGAATGTCAGGGTATGAAAATGAAATGCAAAGGCATGATATCAGAGTGCCACATATAACTGGACGTGTCTGTGTCGAACTGCATGAATAGTGTTAGTGTAGATCTACGAATAATGTAGGACTGTGAATAATAACCAACTGAATATAACAGGATGGACTGTCCACTTCTGTAAGAATACCAGAAAACCGGGTAGGTTGGAAGTCAAAATTACCTGCAAACCTGTAAACCCCAGCCCCTTTCACCTGTGGGTTCTAAGAAAAAGGATCCTCAGTGTCACAGACTCTCAGGTCGAGAAATGATGATACGCTCACCATTTCTGGTTTGGCATCATCATTAATCGAGGAGGCCTCAGCTGATTCCCCTCAAAAGGTCATCCTATGGCAAGTTCTCAGCTTCGGGTTCTCGAATTAAGAAGCGTAATGGGTTTGCCATTTTTGGTCTGCCAATATCGCCCCTTAGGAGGAGTGCTTTAACTGAGTCCTCGAGAATGGTCGCCAGAGTCGATAGCTCTCTAAGTTAACACCCCTAAATGCACAAGATGCGTAAATTAGAGCATCTCCCAAGAAAACCTCGTCTGGGTGTGGGGTCCGTGTAAACCAAACGTACCAAGACACTATGTAGGCCACACTACTTTCCAATCTAGTCCTATGTGTACACTCAAGCCTAGGTAATGGGCTTATCTCTCAGAACACCCATCCCACCAAAAAAACAATAGTCCAGCACAGTCCAGTATATATGGCAATAATGAAATGTAAAGCAAGTAAATGCGATAAAAGCGATAAATATGCAATAAAAGCCATAAATAAAGCAGGTAAAACATACAGATAAACACCCAATGGAACTGAAAACAAACAGGAGCTAGGATTGACTCGCTTAGGGAACCAGAGTTTATCCCCAGCAGAGTCACCAGCTCTCGCATCTGCAAAAATCAACCGGCGGAAAAAAACAGAAGAGTCACCACCGAACGTTATTTATCCCTACGCAGGGAAAGGAAACGATCGAAGAAAACCTCAACAAAGGGAAAGACATGGTCATCGCAACCATAGCTTGGGTTCGAGAGTCGGTTAAGCGAGAGGAAGGTATTAGCACCCCCTCGCATCCATCGTACTCGATGGGATCCACGCTTGATGTTATCGATCAAAGGGTGTAGGTTATCTGAAGCTCAACTGCTAACTGGAAGGGAAAGGAACGGGGAAGCGGGGGAAGAAAAGAAAAAATGACTCGATAAGACATCGTCGTCCTAGGCCTATGTATTCCCTTAGGAGTGGGAAAGTCAGAGTCAACGTAGTTCGGAGGACTACGGGTTTGTGGGGGAAGTTTGCTCGCCAAGACAACGTCGTCTTGTGCCTACATATCCTCAATCGGATAGGAAAGAAGAAGTCAGAGTAGTCGTAGTTTGACCTAACAGGGTCATGTTGTTTTGTGTCTTTTAGTGGAATACGCCAACATTCATGTTCCAGCAATTTAGGTGTTGTCACTCGTTGTATGGAGTCTTACGCGTTTACCTGTTTGCGGTAGAACAGAAATGACGCATCCTTTACGAATGGAGTGAGGGAGATGAGAAGAGAATCCCGAAGGAATATGATTGTTTGTTTTTGTTTTTTTACAAGAAAGTGTTTTGATTTATTGTTTGAAACTCGCATTGCACTAAAGTCTATGACATAGGATTGAATGCGTCGCCAGTCGACCCAAGACGGGACACATGCTAAACACTCTAGGAAAGTGAAGAGAAGCCCTCCACCCTCCATTTCCCATGTACTTAAGGCTCATGGCGTACAATACTCGTTGTATTTATTACATTTTTTTGATTTTGTTTTGAGATGAAAGGAGAAAGGACTCAAAGTTGAAAGAAAATACTAAGGGGGACTAGGTCCTAATGTTATCATGCAATGGTGGCCCTATGGTTAAGGTTAAGAGGGGATTAACCTACTTGTTATCATGCAAAGTATTGCTCACCTAATGTCTATCCTACTTTGGTCTTAATCAAAAATTAAAACCAAACTAGGAGCCCTAAGGGATCATGTTATTGTACAAGTAAACATTAAATGGAATCAATCCAAAATTCAAAGAAGAAAGATAGATGAGATGAAAAGGAAGTTGCATAAGAATGTAAACGTCAAACTAAAGAGACTTACCTCACACACAAGCTCAACCAATTATTGGTTGAAAGGTTTATTCAAACAAGCTCAACTAATGAATAGTTGAAAGTTTATGCAAACTATGTCCTAAAACGAATGCAAATACCCTACAATGACTCTAGATGCAATGGAAAACCACAAACAAAGTGAGATAGGTCTTAAGAGGGTAAGATACTATATATGTCAGTAGCTAACCCAAGTTTAATCCTATCTAAGTTAGTATCCTAAGGAAGATCAAACAATTCCAAGTTGTGTCCAAAGTTAACTCACAAACACAAGTCATTCACAAACTATGCACAATTGGTGTCTAAAGGTCACATGAATTGAATTAAGGCACACATATGAGATGAGGTCAGTAGTGTACACCATGAGGAATGAAGTTTAAGATGTGAAGAAGTGATCATGACATTCATACCAAACCATATTCAAAAGTTTAGGAAATCTAGCACAAAGATGTTTCACTTAGGATGAATCAATCACTTAAGGTTGTGTGATGCACAAAACGTATGAGATGGACATGTAAATGACATGGATCAGAACTTAAAACATGTGTTCAACATATGAGAATGACCTCAAGTTGTCATGGAAATAGCATGTTAAAGCATCTCCAAGAGTTACACAAGTCTACATACAAGTAATTCACTTAAGATGTAACAAACATGTTTGATCACACAAGGCATAAGCAATCATGAAAGCTTGCATGTGGAATGATACAAGTCAGAAGTGTATGCAAATTTAGATGTTTAATAATGACCTCAAGTCATCATGAAAGTTCTATGTCAAAGTACTTGTAAAAGTCAAATAAGTAAGGTACAAAACAAGCTTCAAACATTTCCTAAGGATTTGTAACTCGTAAGTCAAGTAAGGATGGAACACATAAAGCATATACATATGTATGAGTACCCAAGTCAGTAGGTAAGGACCTCTAATATTGAAAGTTTATGTGTTAAAAGAATGATCACAAAGTATGTACATAAGACCTAAAGAGAATAACCAAAGTTAGTGCACATTTGAAGTCATGTTCAAGCAAGTTTCAAACAATTTTCAAACATCCAATGATGACCTATAAAATGAAATTACAAGGATTTAAATCATGTCTTAACAATGTAAACCAATGAACCAAAGACCATTAAAGAATTGCATAGATGTAACCTCAAAATCCAAGCAATTAGGCAAATATTAGACAAGCATCGGGTATGCAATAACGTAAACCAATGAACCAAATATCATTAATGAATTGCATAGATGCATCCTCAAAATCCAAGCAATTAGGCAAATATTAGACAAGTATCGGGTATGCAATAATGGCTTAAGAGTGAGCCTATGAATCATGGTCCAAACATCTATGTAAAAGCATCATAACAAGGCACAACAGGTCCTATGGATTATGCCGAATCATACCAAAGATTTCACTTTAAGGCAAGCTTCACAAACGTCTCAAAATCAGCCCCACTTCTAAGCATCACCAAGCACCTAGGCCTCCAAACAATATTCTATGAAAAATAGTTATATGCTTTAGAAAATTATGGGATTTTAACTAAAGGAAGATGAGGTCAATATCTAATTGTGACCTAAAATAATGCACAAGATTATGCTCCCAAGTACTCAAACAAATTCACTCATTACACAAGGCAACAAAGCATTGATCCACCATTTAGTCTTCAAATAAATGGCTCAAAAGTGCATCACAAGTCAAGGGACAAGTACAAAATGGACATAAAAGCATTCCATATTCATATGATGGATAGTGTGCAAAAGATTAGGTCAAGACTATGTGAAGAAAACCATTTTTTAACTTTAAAACAAAAACTATGCCTATTGAAACCTATCTTGATCCAAAAATCAAATTAATTGCCAAAAAACCTCAAAACAGAAATTAAAATTAGAAAAAATTAATTAAAACCCTAAACTATCTACATTAATTTTCTTGGAATTTTAGTTGTCAAGGAACTATTTTTAATATTTGATTTTTGAACGTGTAATAAAAATGAAATTAAAAACACAAGAAATGACGGAAGGGGGTGTCACGCAAGCAATTATTCAGTAGGAAAACCATGTGGGCTCAGAGCTGGGTGCAAATAGTACTTAGGTTTAGCCCAATGCTTCTAAAAAATTTCCATCAGATTATTGCGTTATCATTCAGCAAAAAGGAGAATATAATGGCAATGCAAATGAGCACATGGGGAAATGACGTGGCCATTTCATTAATGCGCTGGAACGCGTTCATTGGGCTATTTGAAATGAACCTACACGAGGGGAAAGGAATCCAAGCTGGCCTAACAACTAACGATCTGGACCGCTCACAATCCCACACGCCATCAATGACCAAAGTTAGGGTTTGGACCTCAGGTGGCCGGAGAAGACCTCCGGTCGTCTTCTCCAGTGGGATCTCCACCGTGAGTCAACGAAAAAACCCAGAATCGCAAGAACCAACCACCACTTCACTCATTTTTTTGCCCTGTACATGAATCAGACTATACTTTTCTCATTCGATGCCTCTAACATGCTAACCGATTCAAAATAGCTTAAGCACACAAATCATAAACATTCACATTTTGCCCTAATTTGATCTAATACAGTGCCTCGGGTGGGAGGTCTTAATATGCACCTACATTACATGAACCTAAGCCACTTACAATCTCTAATTATGATGCAAAGTGTTCAAGCTTGTTACTTCGCCAGAGTTGTGATCTGAACTTCAAGAAACACAAGAAAACTTCCTGCACTTCTTCTAATCAACCTGATAAAGCAAAATAAATGCCTGGGAAGCTTTGGATCTTGCTGAAACTGAGGTTTGATGAAGCTGATAAAGAATCCCCAACTGCTTCAATAACTACTCCAGGTGGTCACTAATGCATACAGAAGGAAGAACTTGTTGCAGTGATGAATATTGTGAAGAAATTTTGCTAATAGCTCCAAGAATGATATAGATCCGAAGGAAGCAAAGTGAGAGAGAAAAATGGATTTTTTTTGGTGATTTTTGGAATTGTGTTGTAACTGAATTCATTTTAGAGTGGTTAAGAGATTATATACTAAGGGTTAGTGTGTGGTTAAAGTTTAATCATGAGTTAACTAGTTGGTTAGAGCTTGGTTTAGAAAAATGAACATTAGAGGGGAAAAATGAATGGCACGAGTTTGAGAAGTTTTTATGTATGTGTATGGTTGTTGTTGTTATGGCTTATTAATGATCATGGTGATGATGATGGACAATAGCTAGCAGAATCAGAATGACACTATCATGTATGCTAAGTTTTAATTTCTCTCTCCTTTGACATATAAAGCATGTGTGGTACATGTGCATGGGATGTAAAGTTTTTGTATAGCTTAAAGGAGTAAAAGTGAGTGACATGGAATGTGTCATGCGCATGGCAAGCTGTGGCTAGCATAACATAGGTTCATTCTGACTTGGGAACAAATTATGACATAGTTGGAACAATGGCATGAGGGTTGTTTTAGGGTATTATAACTTGGTGATTATGGAGTCAAATGGTGTGATCTTGGTGTCATTGGAAAGAGGGGGCTAGATACAACAAAATTGGTGTTTGAATCAAGTTGAAATGAGGTCTCTTACATGGAGGAAATGAGGTAGAAAGTGGTAATGCCATGGCTGCCATGCATGAGCTTGACATGAGTTTCTTTCAAAAGTGAGTTTTTTGGGTTTTGGGAAGGCTAGAACTTCTTGAATTGTGATCCAAATGCCATGGTTCTTATAACCATTTTGAAGGAAATGTTCCATACAACATTTTTCATGTGGAAGGCAAGTGGATTTGAAGCTTCTATCATGGTGAAAAATGAGCTAGAACATTAACCCAAAATTCTAGTTCTTGACACTTAGAAAAATTGCTAAGTGTTGGAATGAAAAGTTTGAGAATGCCTAACTTTGACTGATCACAACTTCTTCAATAATGATCCAATGGAGATGAATCACATATGGTTGGAAAGCTTGAGGAACACTCTACAACTTTCATTTGAGAAAAAATTTCAACTGAACCTTGTATCCTTCTCAAATCTGGGCTTGAAGATGGCTGAATCGTAAGAAAACTTTCCCAAAATGGAAAGTTCTCAAGAAACCCTAATTTCCCAAAATGGTAATTTTCACAGCTCTTGATTTTTCTTGATTCTTTGGACATTTCTTGATCAAATTCCACCCGTAGGCCATGTTTGACATGAGGATTATGATTTTGACCTTAACAAGTCAGGAGTTGACTTTTTCCTTGACCAATTGACTTTTCCCCCAATTCTCCTGATTTTCAATCAACCCTCCAATTGAGAACCCTATGAATGCAATTGATGGCTCCAATTCCAATCTTAGACACTTGGGAACATGTGGAATACCATGGAATAAAGTCTTTCCGCTAAAATCAGGAACAAACTGACTTTAGGCAAGACCCTAATTTGGCCCCAAAAAGTCAGGAGAAATTAATTAATCCTCAAACCCCAAATTCCTCTGACCATGATGTAGATTTCCTAAAACCAAGATGATTCATGTGATAATATGTTATTAAAGACCCATGATCCTTGCTCATGAGGGTGTCCCAAGCTCAGATGGTCAAAACCCTAGTTGAGGGTCAACAGTTACGAGAGTGTGATCATCTTCAATTCACTTACCAACTTCAATCTCTTGATGACATGGTGGACCATATGATGTGCCTTGAGGTATGAGACGCCTTTGTGGTTTGATTATTTTAACACATCCTATTCTATTTACTTTACCTAGTCAATGATAGTGGTAACCTTGGTACCATGCCTTATGAAAGCCAATGATGCATATGCAAAGTTTATGACCTAGATGTACATGAAATGTGAAACCATAAGCCACTTATATATGGGTATAAATAAGAGGGAAAATTTTGAGGTGTTACATGATGTTGGTGTTTAATGTGTATGCTGGTGTTTAATTGTCCAGTTATGTCGTGTCCATGTGTTTATGTCAATTTAAGTGCTTTTGGATGTATTATTTTGTTGGCATGTCTTTAACTTTTGTAATAGAATTGCTTTCAAATTTAAGTTGCACTTCTAAAAATTTAGGACTTGAAAGAGTTTTTAAAGCATGTTAGAGAACCAGTGTTACTTGGATGATTACATTTCATGTCAATTGGTAGCATATTTTGTCTGGACGGCTTAAATATATTGGTTCTTTTGAAGATAAAGTTGAATCACGAGCTGTGAATCCATGGCGACACAATGATAAAGAGAAAACTAATGTTTGTAAAGTATGTTTGTTGTCAAAATATATTTTTAATCATTCTTTCCCATATTTTTATTGTTATAAACATGAGATCTAGATTTGTTCCCTGTTACGGATTACTACTGCAACCTTGTATATTTTTCATTTTCTTCTAATTCCATTTTCTTCAAATCACAGCATGTGCCTCTCATAAACTCCTTCCCCACCACAAATGATGCCATGATGGATCACTAGCATATGCTAGAGGTTTTCCATTATTTTAAATATTGAAAATAGTGATTATTTGAGATATGTGTATCTTTAAAAAATTTCTCTTTGTCAGCTCAAAAATCATCATTCCTTGATGAATGTTATGTACCAATGACGTAGAAACAATATTACAAGAAAATGTACTTTCAAATAGAGCATCACTTAAACCATCATATATTAAATAAGTTACCATAATTTTTGATACCTTAGTAGCATTTTCTTCAAATTTGTTTGATTCAGATTCCCTCGCATTTGCAGTAGCAAGTAAGTACCATTCGCTTCCTTCTTCTTAGTATGTAGCACACAATACAATAGGAAAAGTGCCTTATATTTGTCATACCCCAAATTTTGACCACCAAGATTTCCCATCATTGTGCAAATCATCACCACAATATGGATGAACCATCATATCTCATCAATCTCCTCAAAGATGACTGAGCATTCACTACGATCAAGAATTAGGGTTTTGAGCCCTCTCAGAGCACTTAGACAAAGGTTCAATCAAGAATTGACATGATCTTCAACTTTTCTAGCCTCTCAAACATCCATGAAGGATCAGGGGTCTCCCATACCAAGAATCATGCATAAGTATGCAACATTTCAAGAGGATCAAACCTCAGGATTGCCTGTGTCACCAAATTAGGGTTTGGTCAACCAGGGTCCCCAGATGAAAATTTACATCTAGGCATGAGCTGTATGGTCTAATAAGCTCAAAAGGACCTCAAGAGCCCATCCACAATGGCAAAATCACCTTGAAGGTCCATCTATCAAAAAATCAGGAATTAGGGTTTTGACCTAATTCAACCCTTGAGTTTACTTATGAAGTGAGGCGTGGCTTGAAGCTTCAAAATGAACTTCAAGGACCTCAAATAATGTTTACAATATTTGATTGACTCAAAGAGCTCAAATCATAAGCCACAAGAACTCAAAACCATCTGGTCACAAATTAGGGTTTCTGATGGAAAATGTCAACCCTATCCTTGACTGTTGACCTACCCTTGATCTCAAACCTTGGGGAGGGGTCCAAGACATTCCTAAATACCCTTAGAGGCCATACATGAAGTTTAATTAAGCCCAAGGATTGATTTTATAAAAGGATCACAAAGTCAAAATTTCATCTGATGGAAAAAGTCAACTGTACAAAAATCCAAGTTTGACTTTTTGGATTTTTGGTCAACCAAGGCTCCTTAACCCTAAAACAAAGTTAATATGTGATTTGAATCATCATTCATCAAGAAAAATTAAAGAAAGTGATTTAACTTGCTAAAGGGGTAACAAAAAAAACAACTTAGAATTTTTCTAAGTTATGGGACAAAGTGGCTAGGGTACCAACTTTGCAAGGCCATATCTCCCAAACCCTAAGGCCTTTTTCTCTCATTCAAAGCTCAGATGGAAGCCCTAATTACATACTTCAAAAGTGTCAACTACAAGAGTTTCCAATTCTTCATGGATTCTGAGTTATGGTTGGATCAAAATCACTAAAACTTGGAATTTACCAGTTTTCGAACACTTAGACAAAATTCTGTCTAAGTCAGAAAAAACAAGTGAAACACCAAAACTTGGAGGAGGGTTGTTTCACATAGTTCTAGGCTGAATCAATTCAAGATGTAAACATCAAAGTTGTTGTGCATATTGCCAACAATCCAAGGAACTCATTGGCATGAAACAACTCAACTTGAGCCAAGAGTTATGGCTGCTGCAAGACGCCATGGCACGACTGTCTTGAAAAACCAGTTTGTGTGATTTCTTGCCATACATGATTTTGAGCCAAGAAGCAATGATCACTATGCCACATTCATTCAATATGATCATAATATATCTGATCCAGCCCGCAAACTTGGACTGAAATGCCAAGAACTTCTCCTTAAGAATTGATGAGTTTTTGGCATATATGCCTTGAATTCAATGGGAAATAATGTGAAATAGTGCACATTCAAGATTCTCACTCTCCTCAGTCAAGTTCTCTGATTAAACAACAATTAAAAGGACTGAAGAATGTGATTTCAGTCAATGCATAGCTGATCTATTTGGGACAGCTATAGTACCTTGTGCAAGAGGCATTTATGCCAAGCCAAGACCATTGAACCATGACCTTATCCTCTGGGCTTCAAGAGAACCACTTCAACACAACTCCTCTACTATAAATAGAGGTCCTAACTGATCATTCAAACTACACCAAAGCTCATTACAACAAAGCTTTCTCTCTTTCATTCCTTAGGCCTAAAAACTTCATTCCTTGAGAGGTTACTATCGGGTTTTGAGTTGGAGATCAATACCACTCAAACCATTGATTCAGACACATCACATATAACATATAGAAGGTGTCTGAACACTCACCTACCATCTGTAACATCAAAATCATCAAATGGCCATCCAATTGCACAAAACTCATGACTTGCTGCAGAAGGAATCAGGTTGATCAATCTAAAGGGCTCTCAATCACTCCAAGCATTCAAACACTTTCCTTAAGGTACAAGGAAGCTGTCCAAAGCATTAGAACTCAACTGTAACACCTTCATCATCAAATTCTATTCTCACCTGCAGAGGTAAGCCTCAAACTATCAAACTCATTGAATCATGCATCATAAATATATTTTGTGATTACCATTGTGTTTCTGAATGTTTGTAGATCCTTTACCCTCAATCAATTATTGTTTACGGTTCGTGTATAGGATTTCATTGAGTTCATGCAAATTTTAGGTTCATCAGGTTTTGTCATATTATGTTTGGATTCACTTAATTTCAATAAAATTGAGTATTGCCATTGTGTTCCTTGTCTGAAAGCGCATGATTTTCATATTTGGATCATGCGAAATGGTTGAGGAACGAGTGAGATATGAGGTTTCACGTATTTGGCTCAAGGAAGAAGATGGTCATGGCGCCATTCTTCAGAAATTCAACTTGTTTTACTATATATTTTTCCCTTTCCATATTATAAATGAATTGGCATTGCGCCCCAGTGGTTGATCAGCTAGTTTTGTGTGTATTGAGCGAGCGAGAGATTTGGGTTCGAATCCCCCTCGCCCCAGACCTCTTTTTTATCACTTGTTCCTTTTTTTTTATTTTTTCATATTATTTTTGTTAATGATTTGAAAAATTAATTTCTCTCTCAATTTTAATCATTTTTTATTGGTTCTTTATCTGAAAAATCACAAAAATATTAAAGTATTTTATTCTACAAAAAAATCCTATTTATATTATTTATTTAATACAGTTGGTATTTTTGTGAATAAATTCATTTTTTTTTGTTTTTAAACATTTTAAAAGTGAATTTATATCTTGAAAATCAAAACCATATGAGTTTTAATTAATCTTGTGATTAAAACAACATTTTTCAAACCTAAACCAAAAATCACAAGTTGTTTATTCAAACTTATTTGGTGTTTTTTATCATTTTTTATTAATTTTCTTTGAAAAATTACTTTGAAAAAATGAAATTAGGGTTTCTTGGATTTTTTATCTTTCTCAAAACATCTTAAAATATACCTTGGGCCTCTAATAGAGTGTAAGTCCTAACCCTTTTTGTACATAAACCTTTTTGTGCCTCAGACATTGTATAAGCCCCACTGCGTTAAAAAAAATTTCTTGGCGCGATCGCCAATTTTCAAACAATAATCAAATGGGCCTCATACATTGTATAAGTCCCATTTCTTTTCTTTAAATCATTTTTGGGCCTCTAATAGAGTGTAAGTCCCAACCCCCTTTGTAAATACCAAAACATTTTGGGCCTCAGTCATTGTATAAGACCCAATGTATTTTCAAAATCTCGGCAGAATCGCCAGTTAAAAAATAACCCTGGGTCAACCCTCATGTTGTAAGTCCCATCTTTTTTCTCTTAAAATCATTTTGGGCCTCTAATGGAGTGTAAGACCCAATCCCTTTTTAACCAAAACCATTTTGGGCCTCAGTCACTTGTATAAGTCCCGATACAGATTCTAAAAACAACGGTGCGATCACTGTTAACTTTGGGCCTCTCCTTGAGCTATAAGCCCCACCACTTATACAAAAATAAACCTTGGGCCTCTCCTTGAGATGTAAGCCCGAATATTTGTTCAAACAACTTTTCCTTTTGATTCAATTTCAAATATACAGTTGTTATCAAAACTTTCTCTATTTTTCTCTGAACAACTTACAATACAGCTATGGAAGCTTGCACACCTGTAAGTTTTTATCAGCTTTCTTTTATCAACTTTAATATATATAACTGTATTGTGGGAAGCTTTCTCACCTGTAAGTCCTTCATTCATCTTTTTAAATACATGTCATATATATATATATATATATATATATATATATATATATATATATAACTGTATTGTGGGAAGCTTGCTCACCTGTAAGTCCGCCTGCCATATCCTTTTAAATACTTGTATATCTGCTTAGAGTTTTCCCCGGCAACTAGGTCTAGAACTAGGTAAAGCTAGCGTTCGCTCTTTCAACAGTCAAAACTAGATCCCCATAGGATTCCAGATACAGTCTTGCCTCCTCTTGGGCTTATACAATATGGAATAAAGAGAAAGGCATTATTCTTCGTGGAACTTTTCTCAGACTGTCACCCCTAGAAATTCTCAAAGAAATTCTACTCCCCAGAGGTGATCTATTCTCAGTGAATAGCATCTCTTGAATTTTTTCAAACCTCAGCATTGTTCGCTAAATGATCTATTCTTGGTGAATAGCATTTCTTGAACCTTTCTTTAGTTTGGGACCCACGGGCTTCTTAAAAGCATTCCCCGCCTCCTCTTGGGGGTTGTACAAGGACCCTCAGGCCTCTTAAAGGTTCTCACGCCTCCTCTTGGGCTTAGTACAAGGACCCGACGACCTCTTAAAGGTATAGGAACGGAACCTAGTCATCCTTTGCTAGAGCAGTCTTTCTAAAGAGTCTAAACCTCATACCAATTTAAGGGTTGACCCTCATCCCTTAAAACACTTGCCTCCTCTTGGGCCTCGTACAAAGATAAACCCAGTAGACTTGGACAGTCTCATCCTTTTTGGATCTCAAAGACATTCTCAAGCACCAAAGAAACCCTGATCACCCGATCAATCGCTAGCTGAGTCAACTTGCCCCATAGGTTTCTAAACTCAGTCTTTCATCCTAAATTTCCCATGCCCGGGTCAACAGGCTATCAACTATCCTAAATCAGAACCTCAAGGCATCTGATACCTCAACTCTTCTATAATCCTCAGCAAGAGTTGATCCCCCACTTTGGACCTGTCTTTGGATCTCAATAATCCTCAGCAGAAGTCAGCCTCCTCTTAGGCTTTGTATAATGATCTCTTTGTTCTTCCCCAGCAAAGATAGCCTCCTCTTAGGCTTTTGTATAATGATCCTTCTTTTCCTCAGCATAGTCCAGCCTCCTCTTGGGCTTTGTATAATGATTTTCCCCAGCTGAGCTAACCTCTTCAGACTCTCTTGTTGAGTCAATCACCCTTTCAGACTCTCTTGTTGAGTCAATCATCCTTTTAGCCTTAATCTCGGGATTTGTACGAGACATCAAATCACTCTCTTGTTGAGTAAAAAAGACTCTCTTGTTGAGTCAATCACTTTTCAGACTCTTTTGTTGAGTCAATCATCTTTTCAGACTCTCTTGTTGAGTCAATCACTTTTCAGACTCTCTTGTTGAGTCAATCATCTTTTCAGACTCTCTTGTTGAGTCAATCACACTCTCTTGTTGAGTCATTCCTGTTTCAGCCTCAATCTTGGGCTTTGTACAAGACACATATAAACTTTCTCTAGCAAAGTCAAAATCTTCATAATCTTCTATTAAATTCTGGGAAAATAACTTCTCAGCTGAATCTATTCTCCCTAGCCTTCTTTTTGGCTGTGTGAGTAAATTTCCCCAAAATAGAGTCATTTCTCTTTCCTGCCTCCTCTTAGGCTTTGTATAAAGATTCTCCTCAGTAGAGTCAGCCTCAACCTTGGGCTTCGTACAAGGCATATAATACTCTCTTGTTGAGTCAACCCCTTTTTAGCCTCAATCTTGGGCTTCGTACATGACACATACAAATATCTCCCCAGCGGGGTCAAAACCCTTTTCAGCTCTAATCTTAGGCTTAATATAAGACATCATATAAAAGCTCCCTAAACACTCTCTTGTTGAGTCAGTTCCGTTTCAGCCTCAATCTTGGGCTTGGTATAAGACAACGTATAAATCTCTCCAGCAGAGTCAAATCTTCCTTTAGCCTCAATCTTGGGCTTTGTACAAGACAGATAAAAAACCTTCCCCCGAAAGTCAACTTTTAGCCTCCTCTTAGGCTTTGTATAATGACATCCCCCAAAGTCAGTCTATTTTTAGCCTCAATCTTGGGCTTTGTACAAGACAAATAAATACTTTCTTGTTGAGTCAGTCTCTTCCAGCCTCCTCTTAGGCTTTGTATAAGGACTTCCCCAGTGGAGTCAATCAACCTCTTAGCTTCAACTTTGGGCTTTGATCAAGGCACACAAAAATAAACTTCTCTTTTTTCATCTAATTGCTGTAAGCGGAAAGTCTCTGGATTATTTACATCCACGCTACTGTCTCTCTCTTAGCATGAAATATTCCTAAGGAAAAATGGCATTGCTCTTAAAGGAAATTATGGCATTGCTGGATCGTCCCAGTTAAAGTAATTCTCCTTTATAATCAGTCACCCAACTGTTGTGATAAACAGATGATATATCTCTCTTTAGAGATAACAAATTCTCTCTCAGACACAAATAATCTTTTAGCTTCAATCTTGGGCTTTGAACAAGACACAAATACTCCTTTTAGCTTTAATCTTGGGCTTTGAACAAGACACCAAATTTCCTTCCGTGGAGGGAACTACGATTGCTCTGATTTCCCTGTTTATCTTTAACGGGAATACGTAGGCATAAGATTGTGAAATCTTAGCGAGCACACCAAATCAAAAACCTTAGGTCCAGTACCTTCACATCAATCAAAACTTTAGGTCCAGTACCTTCACATCAATCAAAACTTTAGATCCAATACCTTACCAAAAACATCATTCATCCCCATCTTTCACAAAAAACTAAAACTCTCTCTCTCTCAACATTCCCAATGAAGAAACTTTCTCATTTCCGGATAAAACATCATCAAGTAGAAAGCGATAAGTATTGCTAATCAACCTGTGGATAACCACATATAGGATGGGTAACTGACAAATCCCCATTGTATAACCTGACCCCGAACTCCCCAATCTCTCTTAGCGTTTGTTCAGTTAAACATTCGCGTGCAAGGTTAGTTTTAGATAGCTTCCCTTTCCCTTCCAGCTTCACGGGATAAATAAGAAATCAGAAAGTAGCACCCCTCTCCCGCCTTACAGTGAGGAGAAACCCAATTTTACGATAAGGTAGTCGCGTCACCGACAAAAATCGCACGCTACAATATTATATAGCTAGGCTATTCACTATTATGTTCTAATTGACAACTATCAGCAGGTAGTTACAAATAGATTATGAATATAAGATTTCAAAGAACTCTAGAATAGGATTTTTAAATATAATGGAAATAAAATTCTGCATTCAATCACCAAATTAATTTTATGTTTTTCATCACATAAGGTTCCTTATGAACTCTGCTGCAGTTCATCATTGCCTTTTGTAGTGTGGAACAATTTTATGCTTTTCTTTGTTAGGATTTATTATAATAAGGTCTTAACGGTTTGATAGGACGCTTTGACAATTTTATATGTGCTACAAACCGAAAAACTTGTGTGGAGTGAATATTCTCTAAATTTAAAAAGGATAAAGCTGACACTTTTTAGATTTTGTAGGGGTCAAGGTACATTGATCGTGTGCATTTTCGTTTGAGAACTATTTGTTTTTGGTTTGATAATTTAAAATTTTAGTAGTTTATGTCACTCTATAATATGATGCTTGTAGTTTTGGCTATAGGTTAAGGAGGTTAGAAGGCTTGGAGATAATATGGTACAACTTGGAAAAGAGGTCAGTACTTGTGTTTTTGTGGTTATCCCGAATTGAACTAATTTAAGCAATTTTGAAGAGGGTATAACTTCTACCACCATTACTGAGTTTAGGGGAAATATATAATGATACTTTATGTCTATCAATTTTGTGCTTCATGTGAGGTTGCGTTTGTCTGTTTACAATAATTGTTTCGTTAAGTAATTCATAGCTGAGTAAAAAGAACTAGCTTTTGTTTCAAACAAATGCTCAATGGAAAAAAGTATAATCACCATTTACTTCTTTACTCTGCAAATTTAAGAACAAATTCTTACATGCATTAAATTTTGTATACTAATCAATATTTAATTAACAAAAATGTAGTTACAATGGAACACACACATATGCTCAATCAAGTTAGGCATGATTCTGCATGTAAAGGACATGGCTAGACAATTAAAGGTTAAAAATTAAAAGTAATCCCTTGTTGTACCCCAAATTTTACCCTCATCTTTTTGCTAAATGTTGTGTGATTTATTTTTCTCTATATGTCACTTTAATATCTTTTTTCTCACTTTCATTTGTTTTATTTCAATTTAAGACTTATTTTAATAGTTTTATTTGTCTTATTTTTAATTTTATTTTATTTTAATTTGGTTTATTCTAATTTTTTTTTATCTATATATTCAAATAGTTTTACCTTATTTAATTTTAATGAGTCATCAACTAATTTAATATTGTTTTTTAGTTTAATTAATTGATTTGCTGGTAATTTGTTTTCAATTTAATTAATTAGCTTTAATTAATTATCATCTATTATTCATCATCTTTAATACACTTGAAAAAGATAATCCCAACGGTTCCAAACATCTTCAATTCTTCAAACTCATTTCAAATCACAAGCTTGGCGCCACATTCCCAATTTCAATTTACCCAAGGAGTTTCTCCTTCAAGCATACAGGAATTAACTTGTACAAAGTGGATTGTGAAGTGTTCCGTTTTCAGCTCAACTCTGCGCAACCTGCGAACCACCACAGGCTTGTGTCCCTATCACTTTCCCTTTTCATGCCTGTCTTATTGGCCATAGAAGTTGAAGGAAGAAGCAATGTCTTCTTTGTGTTGTTCAAACCTGTGTCTTTACCTACCAATAATCAGAGGAGGAGCGCATGTCTCCTACAGCTCAACATTTGAGCACAACTCCAAACCCTAGCCTCCTTTGCTTGAGACTAAAATCCACTTGACCCGACCCATTGAGTTGTTGACACCATAAACCTCCAAGCCTCACTATAAAAGCAGACACCTTCCTCATTCATGGGACACCTATCAACACTTATCACCAACACTCTCAAAAACACATTCTGTCAAGAAGAGGAGCTAGAGTAGAGAGATTTTGTGCTGCTCAACATCTTTAGTCCCACAAGGTATGTCCTTCATCTCACACTCTTTAATCCATGTTATCATGATTTCATTGTCTCTTTTGAATGGTATGTCTGATATCCTGCTATAAAAGTCATGTTAAGATCATGTTGCTACCATTTGAGTTGTATGTGTGATTGCTTTAATGTTAAGATCATGATAACCATATGCTGCTTGTCTTTTGATCTATAATGTCCATTGTGTGTATGTATGGTCTGTGCCTTTTAGATATTCTAACATGATATGTATGACCCTGCTGATTGCCACTTCTGTTATTACTGTCATCCCATGCTTGCATAAATCTGACTAGTAGGGTCTGCCTTTGCCTTTACCAAGTACTTTGCATTTACAATGTTGTTTTGTTTGATAACAGAGATACTTTGTTGCTAGTAGTTTACCTTAAATACACATTAGACTTTAACCT
Source organism: Lathyrus tuberosus (assembly GCA_022829125.1). NCBI lineage: Eukaryota > Viridiplantae > Streptophyta > Magnoliopsida > Fabales > Fabaceae > Lathyrus > Lathyrus tuberosus. The sequence goes on from JALAZF010000259.1 coordinate 570,856, forward strand.
TAAGTTAGGACTTTCCTCTTGCCTTATCATTTGATGAATTTCATTATACCCTGTTTGGTCTGGTTTATGTATGTTTAAAGGGTGTTATGTCAAGAGCTGATGTTTAAGCTGAGCATAGGGTGTATCATTTGCTGTCAAATGCTTGCATTTGTTGCTATCCACATGTATAAACTTTCCATTTGTTTCAATATGATGTGTGTGCCTATTTCATTCATGATTGCTATCCAAGTTGAGAACCACTAGACCATGTTTTGTTTTACACTCATGAACTATGCTAGGGCTGTTTTTTGAGTATATCCTGTTTATGCATGAAATGTCTTTGGTGTTAACCATCTGTTTTAACCTAGAATGACTAAAATAGGAACTATGAACGACTTGGAACTTATGTTAAGTGTTATATCATAACCATGACCTTCAAACCTTTTCTCATGATTGTTGTGGTGTAATAACATGTTACTTTTGCATACTTGAACTGTCATGATAATATATGAGTATATTCTTGATGCATCCCTATCTCATGCCATGATAATTTTTTTAAGATAATATGATCTATACACTTATGACTGATTTATGAGCCATCAAGCTCTTGGAGTCTCTACTTGCTATTACCATACCTATGTATTCTTGCATATGTGTAACTTCAGTTTGGATGTATTTACCTTGATATATTTGTTTATCACATGTTCAAGTTGTTCAAACCTATATAAACTTAATGTCTGATCTGTTCTGAAGGTTTATACTTTGTCAACCCTGTTCTGACCACGTGACTGTTTTAACTTCACAAAATATGTATGTTCATACACTACATCATGGCACTATGCATTGAATCAAACTGACTTGGTATGTTAGGATTGGTATATTCCCTTGAAGGCCCTTTGAGTTTCTTTTGTAATGTCTGGATGTATTTATAAGTGGTTGTTCTATTAATTATCTGCATAGCATTTTTGACACTTTGTCTTAACTTGTTAATCCTTGAGAATCTTGATTTTGTTTATCATAGTACACATATTATATCACTACCATGTCATAATCTTTGTTGCTATGTCAGCTGCTAGTGGTTCATAAGTGACAGATTATTGTTGTTGTTGTTGTATGCCACTTGTTTATGCTTCCTCACATTTGACCATGGCTGGTTGTGTTGGCATAGCTCATAAGTTTTCCTTTCATGAACAATTGATGTTTGCCTGCTATGACTGTGTGTGATTTGTTTACATTACCCATTCAATGTTGTTATTTTAATGTCCCATGTTTTGATAAGCATTTACTTGTTTTTTACATTGGTAACAATTCTTGATTTAGATGAATCGTTTGCTTCCGTTTCATTTCGTCTGGCAGCATTTGGTGGGCATGGTTGCGCGTGTATGTGTTGTTGGGTTGTTTATTTTAAAATTCATGCGCGCGTTTTAGTATATGTACTAATTGAGTCCGTTTTATAAACAGAAGTATTGCCACCCCAGTGGCAGCCCATTCACTCTTAGAGCACTTCATAACCATTGAGACTGGGGTTCGAATCCTCCTCGCCCCAGTCTCTGGTTTTTCTCTTCTTTTTTTCGCCTCATGAATTTTCTGTTTCCTTGGGCCTGAGCGCCCATTCCTTTTCACACCTCTCTCTAAGCCCATTCAGAACTCCTTTGTTTTTTTTCTAATATTGTTCAACTACTTCTGCACCCCCTTTGTTATTTAACCGATTTTATTATTTATTTAATTTTTTTTATACTAAATTTCCAATTTATTTTTAATTAAAATCATTTCTTTTTATTTCAAAAGCTTATTAAAAATTCAAAAAACGCATTTTTTTTTGTTTTTTAGAAAATCTTATTTTTATTCTAAAAACTCCAATATTATTAATCTTTTATATAATTTCATTTAGTAATATTTATTTAGGATTAATTATTAATTTGTGAACCTTGTTTATCTATCTTTGGACTAATTGTCAAACTTTGTTTATGACTTATCTTTATTAATCATTTGAATTTTTATTCACTAGTATTTGCTTAAGATCTTGAATTAATTTGTCTTTTGTTTGCCATATCATATATTTGCCCAACTTTGATAGTGAGCTTTGTTCTTTAAATATCATCTTTGATTGATCTCATGTTTATAATCATGTTTCTTATAACTTGTGATACTTCTCTTGATTTTCTCTTTAAAGAGGAAGGTATGTTGATGCACTCTTGACCTTGTGGTCTTTTGTGATATTTGTGTTTATCTATTGCTCATCATGAAATATCTTATGCCATACTCATGTGATTGTTGTTACTTTAATCATCTTATATCAATATTTCTGTTATCTTATTTACAACTGTTACTATCCCCTCATTCCAAAGAAAGGTGATTAATGTTGACTCTTAAAGTCATAGCCCCCACTTTAACCTTAGCAGGCTCATAAGAGCTGACCCTCATTTCTTGGCCTCATGAGAGCCATGGAATTATAACTAGCCTTAGGAGAGAGTTCTTACACTCTTGGTGATATTCATCCTAATGAATACTCACTTTCCCTATTGACTAAAACATAACATAGGACCATTATAACTAGACTTAGAGAGTTCTTATACTCTACAATGAGTTCACACTCATTTCCCCTCTGAATACTGACCACAGTCAACCATTCAGTAGAAGTAGAACTACGCATACTCTGATTCTACTCCCGAGGATACGTAGGCGCAGGGCACGATGCCTTGTCGAGTATACTTAGATACTAACCCCTAGGGTTTTAAAACCATTAGCATAGAACCTTTAGCAGGCATAACATAACCATTAGCAAGAGGCTCCCGTAGAGTACTACGGACGTTTAGGGTGCTAATACCTTCCCTAGGCGTAACCAACCCCCGAACCTTAGATCTCCCCCCTTTAGGTTTTTCTAACGATCTTGAACCTTTCCTTTGGATAAATCAAAGTCGGTTGTAAAAGAAAATGATGCAAGCTAATTAATAGTTTGTTATCCGATTTTCACCACAACACCCCTAAAGCTTTCTGTTCTTGTTCTTGTCACTAAAATAAATTTTGTATTTCACATTAAAAAAAAAATCTTGGAAATTTGGAAGTAATATCATGCAAGGAATGTAAGAGTAACCATCAATGCAATACATCTCAGTATTGTAAGAACATGAATTATTAGAACAATTTTATCCCAGTTTTTGCTTACAAGTTGAAATTGTAACAAGGACATACTTTTTTTTTTCAAAGTGTATTATTTTATGCCTTAGATATCAAAATGTGAATAAAAATGCATAGAAATATATGTAAATTGATAACATCATTTGTAGTGGTCTACCAAATGTCTTTAGAACTATGATTAATTCTGGGATTTCATATTAGAATAGTTGTTCTAAATTGAAGTCTTGATGCTGGTTGTAATAAATTGTTGTGATAATTTCTTGAATTGGATATAAAATTTATTGATATTGTTTTACTTATATATGTTAATAAAACTATTATTTTAAAAATGCTTGCTACAGGTAACAAACTCAAATAAAGATTATTCTTATGAACTGGATATCTGAAGTATGGAAGTCATGTGAAGTAGTTTCTCTAGTTCATTTGAAGTAAAAGACACTCTTCATTTACATCGACATTGGTTCTTTAGAGATCCTGAAATGGAGTCTGCTGCAATGTATTGAGATTCTGATTGATTTATAGTTTGGTTTGCTCTAATAGGTTCAAATGGAGTCTAGTTACTATGTTGTAGGAAACTCCAATGTTTTTGCTAACCTAGTAATTTTCTATTACAATTGACTATAAGGTGTAATTTCAAGAGTTTATTACATTATATCCTATGACATTATAATCTGAATAACTATGTATAAATAGTTTATGACCTCTTAATAAGTTATTTTCAATACTTTCTCAAGATTGATATAATTTAACAAATAATTTTTTATTTATTTTAGAAATAACATAGCCGCGGATTTACCTGCGGACCAACACATTTCCTGTGGATTTATCTGCAGAGATACTTGTGGTTTTACGTATTAATTTCTAGTAGTAAAAGCATCAAGTAATTAATGGCGGTTTAAACTGTTGCAATAGTGTTGCTAACGGCAGTTGACTACCCGCCGCTATTTAGAATGATTGTTGGAGTGACGGTTTTAGTAACCGTCGCAATACAGCCTGGCGACACACACTTTTGCGACAAAACCAAAACCGTCGCAACACATTTATTGAGGCGGTTCAAACCGCCATAACCTTCCAAAATAACCGTCGTAATTTTCCATTTTTCTTGTAGTGAAAAAGGTTGCTTGGATCACAAGTTATGGTCTTGTAAAGTTGGGTAAAACTCATTTTTTTCCATAACTTAGTGAAATTTTAAGTTTCTTAAGGTTGCCCCTTTTGCAAGTAACCTCACTTTTCTTGATTTTTCTAGATGGATGATGATCCAAATCATGAGTTAACATTGTTTTTTACTTAAAGAAGTCATGTTTGTCAAAAAATCTCAAAAGTCAAAGTTGGTTTTTGGGAACAGTTGACTTTTTATCAGATGAATTTCAAACTTTGTGATCCTTTATGAAATCAAGTTCTTGGGCTAAATCAAACCTAATGGATGGACTTCGTGGGTGTTTTAGAGTATCTTGAATCATTTCCCATGGTTTGAGACCATGTCTTGGTCAAAAGTCAAAGGCATGGTTGACTTTTTCTCAAAAACCATAGTTGTGGTCCAGATAAACTTGAATCTTTATATTGCTCATGAACCAAGTTCTTGATGGATGTCAATTTAAACTTGTGATGGAATCAATATTAGATATTTGAGGTCTTCAAAACAATTCTTGTGGTCTTGGCTCATGCCTTGCTCCAAAAGTCAACTTAGGGGTGAATTAGGTCAAGAAACCCTAATTCTTGATTTTTGATGAATGCATCCCCTAAGGCCATTTTGAACTCATTATTGGACTCATGAGGTTCTTTTGAGCTTCTTGAATCATGTTTTGAAGAATTGGCTCATGCCCAGATGAAAATTTCCCTCTGGAGGCCTTGGTCGACCAAAACCCTAATTTAGTGACATTGGTGATCTTGAGGCTTGATTAGCCTGAAATGTTGCATTCTTATGCTTGATTCTTGATGTGGGAGACCTCTTGATCCTTCATGGATGTATTAAGAGGTTGGAAAAGTTGAAGATCATGTTAATTCTTGATTGATCCTTTGCCTAAATGCTCTGAGAGGGCTCAAAACCCTAATTCTTGATTGAGGTGAATGCTCAACAATTCTTTGAGGATTGATGAGGTATGAAGATACATTCATATTGTGGTGATGATTTGCACAATGATATGAAACCTAGTGGTCCAAATTTAGGGTATGACACATTGGAACACCATCCTTGGGGGTCAAGGAAGCTATCCAGATCATCATCTTGCATCTGTAACACCTACATTGCATAATTCGATTCTTATTTGCAAAGTGAGCTTCCTCAAAACTGAATTCTATAAATCATGCATCATAAATGTTATTTTAGGTTACCAACATGTTTATGGATGTTCATAGAATGATAACCCTCAATCAATTGCTATTTATCTTGCGTGTATACGATTATATATAGTTCTTGCATTTTTTAGGGTTCATCTAATTATAACATGATATCTCTTGCTACACTTAATTTAAATAAAATTAAAGGCCACCATCATGTTCCTTGTTAAAAAATACACAACTTTTGTTTTTACAATTTTCAAAATGATCAAGAAACGAGTGACATAGCATAAGGTTTGCAAAAGTTGTTGAAGTTGGTCTGGCACGAGGTTGAAGAATAAGGCCTTGGCACCATTTTTTTCAGAATCAAATGAAGTTGTACTATATATTATTTCATTTCGAATATAATACTTGAATTTGCATTGCGCCCTAGTGGAAACATTAGTATTTGTGTGTGAGGGTGTCCAAGGTCTGGGGTTCGAATCCCCCTCGCCCCAGACCTTTTGGTTTTATTTTTTAAACCATTTTCAAAATGAAGTTTTCTATATTATTTTCATTTTCCATTCTCTATCAGTCCACGTACATGGCTCAGATGGTAAAGTTTTAAACCCTCCCCCCAAGGGCGTGGGTTCAATCCTTGGGAGGGCCATCCTATTTTTTTATCACACTTTTTTTCACATTTTCTTTACAACTTCAAAAATTCATATCTCTCTCATTTTTAATCTTTTTCAAATGATTTTTTAAACATAAGTCATTTATACATTTTAATATTTTATTTCACAAAAAAATAAAAAAAAATACTTTATATTTGATATATATTTTGATTTTTTTAAATAATTTCCTTTTTAATTGTTTTTAAACATTTTAAATAAATTATTTCTCTTGATTTTTCAAAACCAATTGAATTTCAAACCATCATGTGATTAAAATATCTATTTTCAAACATTTTTCAAAGATCATAACATGTTTATTAAATATTTTGTATCATTTTTATTTAACTTTCTTTGAAAAAATGCATTTTTATTAAAATTAAGTTTTTTCCTTGATTTTAAATCTTCAAACTTTCAACAAAAACTTGGGCCTCTAATAGAGTGTAAGACCCAACCTCTTTGTACATAAATAAATGTTGGGCCTCTGCTACAGTATAAGTCCCACAACGTCTTTCGGTATCGCAGTGCGATCACTGTTTTCAAAATAAATCATCTGGGCCTCTCCTTGAGGATTGATGAGGTATGAAGATACATTCATATTGTGGTGATGATTTGCACAATGATATGAAACCTAGTGGTCCAAATTTAGGGTATGACACATTGGAACACCATCCTTGGGGGTCAAGGAAGCTATCCAGATCATCATCTTGCATCTGTAACACCTACATTGCATAATTCGATTCTTATTTGCAAAGTGAGCTTCCTCAAAACTGAATTCTATAAATCATGCATCATAAATGTTATTTTAGGTTACCAACATGTTTATGGATGTTCATAGAATGATAACCCTCAATCAATTGCTATTTATCTTGCGTGTATAAGATTTCATATAGTTCTTGCATTTTTTAGGGTTCATCTTATTATAACATGATATCTCTTGCTACACTTAATTTAAATAAAATTAAAGGCCACCATCATGTTCCTTGTTAAAAAATACACAACTTTTGTTTTTACAATTTTCAAAATGATCAAGAAACGAGTGACATAGCATAAGGTTTGCAAAAGTTGTTGAAGTTGGTCTGGCACGAGGTTGAAGAATAAGGCCATGGCACCATTTTTTTCAGAATCAAATGAAGTTGTACTATATATTATTTCATTTCCAATATAATACTTGAATTTGCATTGCGCTCTAGTGGAAACATTAGTATTTGTGTGTGAGGGTGTCCAAGGTCTGGGGTTCGAATCCCCCTCGCCCCAGACCTTTCGGTTTTATTTTTTAAACCATTTTTAAAATGAAGTTTTCTATATTATTTTCATTTTCCATTCTCTATCAGCCCACGTACATGGCTCAGATGGTAAAGTTTTAAACCCTCCCCCCCCAAGGGCGTGGGTTCAATCCTTGGGAGGGCCATCCTATTTTTTTATCACACTTTTTTTCACATTTTCTTTACAACTTCAAAAATTCATATCTCTCTCATTTTTAATCTTTTTCAAATGATTTTTTAAACATAAGTCATTTATACATTTTAATATTTTATTTCACAAAAAAATCAAAAAAAATATTTTATATTTGATATATATTTTGATTTTTTTAAATAATTTCCTTTTTAATTGTTTTTAAACATTTTAAATAAATTATTTCTCTTGATTTTTCAAAACCAATTGAATTTCAAACCATCATGTGATTAAAATATCTATTTTCAAACATTTTTCAAAGATCATAACATGTTTATTAAATATTTTGTATCATTTTTATTTAACTTTCTTTGAAAAAATGCATTTTTATTAAAATTAAGTTTTTTCCTTGATTTTAAATCTTCAAACTTTCAACAAACACTTGGGCCTCTAATAGAGTGTAAGACCCAACCTCTTTGTACATAAATAAATTTTGGGCCTCTGCTACAGTATAAGTCCCACAACGTCTTTCGGTATCGCAGTGCGATCACTGTTTTCAAAATAAATCATCTGGGCCTCTCCTTGAGTATATGCCCCAATCTTTTGTACATAAACCTTGTTTTAAAAAATAAACAACTTCCTTGGCCCCCTCCTTGAGTTGTAAGCCCCATATCTTTGTTTTCAAAATCATCTATCTTTTTTTAAAACTGGTACTAAGAGGAGCATTATTCCCGGTGAAACTGCTCTTAGACCACTTGGGCCTCTCCTTGAGTTATAAGCCCCAAACTTTCTTTTCTTTTCAATTCAAATAACCAACAAAATTTCTTTAAATTTAAAATGCAAAGTTTACTCAAAACTTTATTCAATTTCTCAAAACCCTAATCATATAATTGTAATCATACAACCAATCACAATACACTTGGGCCTCTTTTCAGAGTGTAAGACCCAACATCTTTTCTATTCAATAGATACCTGTTTAGAGTTTCCCTAGCAGTTAAGTCATCCTTAGGTCAAACAGTAGGATACATCTAACTTAGTCAATAACTAGTTCCCTCATAGGAAACTTCCCTCAATACAGTCTGCCTCCTCTTGGGCTTTATTCAATATATAACAAAGAAAGGCATTATTCCTGGTGAAACTATTCTTAAGACTGTCAAAACTTAGAAACATCTTGGGCTTTATTCAATATGAAACTTAGAAACATTTTTCTAAACCAAACTTTCTTATCCCAGAGAAGATTAATTCCCGGTGAAACATCTTTTGAATTTCTTCAAACCTTAGAACTGTTCAACAAAGAAAGGACTTATTCCCGGTGAAACCTTTCTTGAACTTTTCTTAGACTTGGACCCACATGCTTCTTAAAATTTCCCCTAGCCTCCTCTTGGGCTTAGTACAAGGACCCAAAGGCTTCCTAAAAGCATAGGATAGAATTCAGTCATCTTTGCTAGTTCAATCCTCAGGAAAGTCAAAGCTCCAGAACATCCAATCATTCAAGGGTTGTGTCATACCCTAAATTTTGACCACAGGATTTCCCATCATTGTGCAAATCATCACCACAATATGGATATACCTTCATCCCTCATCAGTCCTCTTAAAGATTGTTGAGCATTCACCTCAATCAAGAATTGATTTTGGACCCTCTCAGAGTACTCGGACAAAAGATCAATCAAGAATTGGCATGATCTTCAACTTGTCCAACCTCTAAAAACATCCATGAAGGATCAAGAGGTCTCCCACATCAAGAATCAAGCATAGGAATGCAACATTTCAGACTAATCAAGCCTCAAGATCACCAGTGTCACCAAATTAGGGTTTTGGTCGACCAAGGCCACCAGAGATAAATTTTCATCTGGGCATGAGCCAACGCTTCAAAACATGATCCAAGAAGCTCAAAGGAACCTCGTGGATCCAATCATAAGTTCAAAATAGCCTTAGGGGATGCATTCATCAAAAATCAAGAATTAGGGTTTCTTGACCTAATTCACCCCTAAGTTAACTTTTGGAGCAAGGCATGAGCCAAGACCTCAAAAATCTTGTATTGATCCTCTAACAAGTTTAAATTGACACCAAGAACTTGATTCACGAGCAATATAAAGATTCAAGTTCATCTGGACCCCAAACTAGGGTTTCTGAGAAAAAGTGAACCATACTTTTGACTTTTGACCAAGGCATGGTCTCAAACCTTGGGAAATGATTCAAAACACTCTAAAACACCTATGGAATCCATACATTAGGTTTGATTTAGCCCAAGAACTTGATTTCATAAAGAATCACATAGTTTGAAATTCATCTGATAAAAAGTCAACTGTACCCCAAAACCAAGTTTGACTTTTGGGATTTTTTGGCAAGCATGGCTTCTTTAAGTAAAAAACAATGTTAACTTATGGTTTTGATCATCATCCATCAATAAAAATCAAGAAAAGTGAGGTTACTTGCAAAAGGGGCAACCTTAAGAAACTTAAAATTTCACTAAGTTATATAAAAAAGTGATTTCTACCAAACTTTGCATGACCATAACTTGTGATCCAAGCAACCTTTTTCTTCCATCCAAAGCTCAAATGAAAGCTCTCATTACATAGTACAAGATTTTCAACTACACCAAATTCCGAATCTTCATGGATTTTGAGTTATGGATTGATCAAAATCACAAAAAATAAGAAATGGACATTTTTCAAACACTTCGAAAAATTTAAGACAGAATCTGTCTCATGTTTTGTCCAACTTTGGAGCCATTTTCCATCATCATCCAAGATGAATCAAGACCAAAGTTAAAAATCAAAGTTGAAGTATGATATATGGGCTTTCCAAAAAGTACAAGAACTCATCCTAATTCAACTTGAGCAAGAAGTTACAAGCCTTGCAACATGACCTAAAAATATGGTTTTTCAAGACAACATGAGTGCATGACTTGTGCCACATGATTTTCTCATTCAAGTTTTGCCACTTTTCAAACTTTGTCATCTTCCAAAAACACAAAACTTCTGATGACTAACTTGTTACTTGATCAAGGAGTCAAGAATTCCACTTAAGCATATGCAAATCTATCATGACATGAACTTTGAAATTCAATTTTGGCAAGGTAACATTAATGCAATGCATTGAGGTGTCATGAATCAAGCCATGCCAATCCAAACAAGTCAAGATTCAGTCCAAGCTCTGAGTGTTCAAACCTGCAGAAATTGAATGGAGTCAAGATAGAGAAGACTTGGCACTTTGAAACATCCAAGTCAATGGCTACATAGCTACACATAGTGATCAGCCTCCATTCACTATTCCTTGCAAAACAAACTTCCTCTACTATAAATAGAGGTCATTTGTGACCGATTAACACACTCCAAAACATCTCCACTCATGTTTTCCTCCAAATCACTCTTCAAAACCAGAAAATGCTTCTTTAGCTAATTACGTTCGAATTTTTCAATAGAGAGTCATTCCACCACAACCAATGATCCTAACACCACACATATATCATATAGAAGCTATCCAAACACTTCCCCATCATCTGTAACATCAGAATCACAAAGCTCAAAATCCAACTTAGGCCTAATTGTAGTTGAAGTGCCACAACAAGATCTAGGTGTTTTCAATCCATTCCAAGCTTCTCAACCCACTACATAAGGTATATTGAAGCTGTTCAAATCAGCACACAACATCTGTAACACCTCTACATCAAAATTCGAATTCCACTTGCACAAGTAAGCCTGAAGCTCTCAAACTCTATACTTCATGCATCATAAATTTGTTTTCAAGTTACCAACATGTTTCTAGTAGCTCACAGAGTACTAACCCTCAATCAATTGCATGATTTCATTCGTGTATAGAATTTCACTACGGTTTTTGCAAAAACTAGGGTTTCTGTGTTCATCACAATTATCTCACTCCACACTTAAAATAAATGAAATTAAATACCACCATCATGTTCCTTGATCAAAATCAAGAAATATTTATGTTTATTTCATTTGATTTCACCATGTATTCAATGAGAAAGAGAGGGTTTTGCAAATCTGGAAAAGAAGAGCACGCGCGAGCAAGAACAAGTGTTCTTGGCGTCCTTTTTGAAAATTTGAATTTTTTGAATTTTTGTTAATTTTCTAAATTAATTTCAAAAATTAATTTCTTTCTCAATTTTAATTATTTTTTATTGGTTCTTTTTTTTTTCAAAATTCATAAAAATGTTAAAATATTTTATTCCACAAAAAAAATCAAATAATATTATTTATTTAATATATTTTGAATTTTTGTAAAGAATTTATTTTTTATTTGTTTTTAAACATTTTTAATGAAATCTTTCTCTTGATTTTTCAAACTCAAATGAATTTCAAGCTTTCATATTAATAAAACGGGATTTTTCAAAACATTTTTCAAAGATCACAACATATTTTAAATATATTTGATATTTTATATCATTTTTTATTTAATTTTCTTTGAAAAATTGTATTTTTTAAAATTAGGGTTATTCCTTGGTTTTAAATTTTCAATCTTCATTTGAAACACTTTGGGCCTCTAATAGAGTGTAAGACCCAACCTCTTTTGTAAATAAATAATTCCTAGGCCTCTGTCATAGTATAAGTCCCGGTGCGATTTTCAAAACAACGACGCATTCGTTATTTTTCATCTGGGCCTCTCCTTGAGTATAAGTCTCATTTTTCTTCTTTACAAACACTTTTGGGCCTCTAATAGAGTGTGAGACCCAACCCTCTTTGTACATAAATAAATTTTTGGGCCTCTGCTATAGTATAAGTCCCACAACGTCTTTCGGTATCGCAGTGCGATCATTGTTTTCAAAATAAGTCATATGGGTCTCTCCTTGAGTATAAGTGTCATACCCTAAATTTTGACCATGGGATTTCCCATCATTGTGCAAATCATCACCACAATATGGATGTACCTTCATGCCTCATCAGTCCTCTCAAAGACTGTTGAGCATTCACCTCAACCAAGGATTAGGGTTTCAAGCCCTCTCAGAGCACTCAAGCAAAGGATCAATCAAGAATGGACATGATCTTCAACTTGTCAAACCTCTCAAACAACCATGAAGGATCAAAAGGTTTCCCATATCAAGAATCAAGCACAAGAGTGCAACATTTCAAGTTAGTCAAGCCTCAAGATCATCAGTATCACCAAATTAGGGTTTTGGTCGACCAAGGCCTCCCGAGAGAAATGTTCACATGGGCATGAGCAAACACTTCAAAAAATGATCCAAGAAGCTCAAAGGGACCTCATGGATCCAATCACAAGTTTAAAATAGCCTCAGGGGATGCATTCATCAAAAATCAGGAATTAGGGTTTCTTGACCTAATTCACCCCTAAGTTGACTTTTGAAGCAAAACATGAGCCAAGACTTCAAGAAATATTTTGAAGACCTCAAATATCTTATATTAAACCTATTACAAGTCTAAATTGACACAAAGAATTTGGTTCATGAGCAATATAAGGATTCAAATTCATCTGGACCATAAATTAGGGTTTTTGAGAAAAAGTCAACCATACCTTTGACTTTTGACCAAGACATGATCTTAAACCATGGGAAATGATTCAAGATACTCTAAAACACCTATGGAATCCATCTATTAGGTTTGATTTAGCCCTAGAACTTGATTTCATAAAGAATCGCAAAGTTTGAAATTCATCTGATAAAAAGTCAAATGTACCCCAAAACCAAGTTTGACTTTTGGGGTTTTTTTGGCAAGCATGGCTTCTTTAAGTAAAAAACAATGTTAACTTATGGTTTGGATCATCATCCATCAATAAAAATCAAGAAAAGTGAGGTTACATGCAAAAGGGGTAACCTTAAGAAACTTAAGAATTGACTAAGTTATGGAAAAAAGTGATTTCTACCAAACTTTGCAAGACCATAACATGTTATCCAAGCAACCTTTTTCTTCCATCCAAAGCTCAAATGAAAGCTCACATTACTTAATACAAGATTGTCAACTACACCATATTCCAAATCTTCATGGATTTTGAGTTATGGATTGATCAAAATCACAAAAAATAAGAAATGGACATTTTTCAAACACTTAGAAAAATTTGAGACAGAATATGTCTCATGTTTTTTCCAACTTTGGAGGCATTTCCATCATGATCCAAGATGAATCAATACCAAAGTTAAACATCAAAGTTGAAGTATGATATATGGGCTTTCCAAAAAGTAAAAGAACTCATCCTAATTCAACTTGAGCAAGAAGTTAGAAGCCTTGCAACATGACCTAAAAATCTGGTTTTTCAAGACAGTATGAATGCATGATGATGAGTCCAAGCCCTTGAGGTTGGCATCAATTTTGGTAAAACTAACTTAGCAGAAAGATGTTGGACAAGATGTCCTGACCTGATGAACTATTTGCAGGTTAAGTTGTTAGACAAGATGTCATATTAGGTGGATTCGGCATCATTGTCTGTTACAGTTTTGGGATAACTGTATTTTGGTAACAGGTGTAATTGGAATATGACTTGATTCTAGGTGGCATCTGAGATTGTGGAATCAGAGATTCTGATTCTAAATGGATTATGTGGTTTCCTTGTAAGGAGATATTTTTGGAAACTTGGGATTAAAGAAAAGAATAGGTCGCAGATTCTGAGGAGCAGATTTACTGCGCTTTTGAAGCCCAAATCCAGTTCTATTTTGCAATATAAATAGGATGGTTTTAACCTAGTTTAGATATTGAATATTGCAGCTGTTTTAGAAGTACTAGGGTTTATACTTTTGTGAGCCTCTCGTGTATTGTGTGAATACCAGAGAATGACAGTTTATTGAGTTGTAACTTTTTTTCAGTCACTGCTGTGATTGGAAGGGAATTGAGAAGGGTCTCATACCTAGGAGTGTATTAGGTAGAAATCTATGAAGGGTAGTTTCTAGGTGTTAAGCTGTAAAAGTTGGAGTTTAGCTTAGAACCAATTCTACTTAGTGATTTCATTCCTGGCTTGGTAGCCCCCAGACGTAGATGTTGTTGATCACCGAACTAGGTTAACAATTTCTGCGTGTTGTTATCTTTCTGCTGTTTACTTCTGTTCTTCCTTAATCCTTGTGAGAAGCAGAGATCAAGTGTCACGACATCCTGTCTGACATCTTAGTGATCTGCTTAACCATAATTTCAATTTGTATCAGAGCAGGCATCCTGCTTTGTATCTGGGTGAGATTCAGGGACGATACTTTCTGGTTCGATGGATAAAGAAGGAGGAATTCTAAATAGACCACCAATACTTGATGGTTCCAATTATGAATATTGGAAAGTGCACATGGTGGCGTTTATCAAGTCAATGGATGGAAAGGCTTGGAAGTCTGTAGTTAAGGGGTGGGATCCACCAAAGATCAAAGAAAAAGATGGGAAGCTCACTGAGGAGCTGAAACCTGAAGAAGATTGGGATGATGAAGATGATAAGCTTGCTCAAGGAAATTCCAAAGCCTTGAATGCCTTGTTCAATGGGGTGGACAAGAACATCTTCGGACTCATCAAGAATTAAACTGTTGAAAAGGATGCTTGGGAAATCCTGAAGACTGCTCATGAAGGTACGTCTCGAGTTAAATCTTCAAGACTTCAGCTTCTTACCACTAAGTTTGAGAACTTGAGAATGAGAGAAGATGAAAGTATACATGACTTCCACATGAACATTGTTGATATTGGCAACACATATAGTGACCTTGGAGAGAAAATTCCTGAAGCCAAGTTGGTCCAGAAAATTCTAAGGTCTCTTCCCAAGAGATTTGACATGAAGGTGACTGCTATACAAGAAGCTCAGGACATAGCTACTATGAAAGTTGATGAGCTCATGGGTTCGCTACAAACTTTTGAAATCGGACTGAATGAAAAATATGAGAAAAAGAAAAGCTTGGCCTTGGTGTCAGATCATGATGAAGAAAAGATAAACTCCAATGAAGTGATGTCTAAGGCTATTGTGTTTCTTTGAAAGTAGTACGGACAATTGTTGAAGAAAATGGAGGGGGAATCAAGATCGAATGTTAAGCCTCAATCATTCAACAACTTTAAAAGAAATAACCTTAGAAGAAACTCTAAGTATGAAGAAAAGGATGATAAAGGAAAAGGAATCAAATGTTATGAGTGTGAGGGATACAGACACATCAGATATGAGTGTCCTACATTTCTGAAAAAAAAGAAGAAAGGACTCATTACATCCTGGTCTGAAGATGAGTCTGCAAGTGATGGAGAATCACCTAAACAAGTTTCTGCTCTTACAGTAATATTTGATTCTGATATAGAATCAGAGATTGGAGATCTATCCTATAATGATCTAATAAAATCCTTCAAGGAGGTTTACAAGAGATGTGCTGAAATCTGCCAGCTAGGAGAAGGACAACACAAGATCATTATGCTCCTTGAGGCTGAAAGAGCAAAACATCTTGGTGTCATCTCTTAACTTGAGGAGGACATTGTTGTGCTAAATTCCACGCTTGAAAATGTGACCAAAAGTGTTAGGATTCTCAACAGCAGTTCTGATATGCTAGATGAAATTCTTCAAGTTAGGATGAATGCTGGAGATGTTAGAGAACTTGGCTACAAGGATCCAGAATGCAGTCTCAATCCGATCAAAAGAAAATAGACAATGTCAAATAGAATGTCCCAACATCATTATAGACATCAGAGAAGACAAAACTGGAAATGTCATCATTGTGGCAAGTATTGCCACATTAAACGTTATTGCTATAAGCTTCATGGATATCCTAAAGGTAGGAGTACTGGAAAGAGAAAGAGTTCCAAGAATGAGTCTATGGCTCTGGTAGCCCATTCCTATCAAGAGGAGTACCCCGAAGAAAAGTGGTACTTCGACAGTGGATGTTCAAGACACATGACTGGTGTCAAGGACTATCTAGTGGATATAGAGCCTCATTCCTCCAACTATGTCACCTTTGGAGACGGATCCAAGGGAAAGATTAGAGGAGTCGGAAGATTGGATCACGTTGGGAATCCTAGATTGGACAATGTGTTGCTTATAAAGGGATTGACTACAAATTTGATTAGCATCAGTCAGCTGTGTGATCAAGGTCTAAAGTTAAATTTCACCAGATCTGAATGTCGAGTTGTGGATAATAAAGATAGAGTTATCATGAAAGGTTCAGATCAAGGAACAACTGTTATGTGTGGACTGCCTTGCAGATGGAGAGACTTTAGAAACCATCCCCATATACAAACATTGGAAGATTAACCAAAATGACACATAGGAGAATGCAACTTCAGACTATCACAAGGATGGAGAATCTTCTTCAGAAGGCCTCCATGATTAGGGAAATGGCTGGAAATAGATGCACTTATGCTGTTACAACAGATTCAATCATATAAACATATGAAACAAGAGATAAGAACGATTATCTTCTGAACATTGGAACTGAAAGTGTTTTTCTATGGAATAATGTCATAACATATGTCACGACATCCAACTGCGACATCTTGAACTCCTCAAGGGTTACAAAAGTTCAAAGAAAAATGCTGAAGGACAAATTAGGGTTTTACTTGGTTTGTGGGAACACTATTCAAGGGTTCGAAAATCAAATCATTCAAAACAACCTCAACAATACTTACTCTCACCTTGCTCCCTCGAACTCGTTCATCCTTTAGATTGAAGAACGGGCATATCGTGTTTATATGAATATGTCTCAACAATAATCACCAACACGTGGAACCCAGAAGGACATGACAGAGACATTTGAATCTAGGTCAAAGTCCAAGGAGCTACATGTTGAAGATGATGTTTCTCCGCTTGCTATCATGCCATGCAAAACAGACAAACGTCTGATTAGAAGATCTAAAACTACCCTACCAGGTAACCCTTCGAATACCTCTGATACTTTCTTTAGTCCTAAGAAAGGAATAGAAAGGTTCAACACAGATGAAAGGATTGATAAAATTGTAGAAAAACTCATAAGCCAGGGGGACAGAGTGAGTGTCGCTGGAATCACTAGACCCCTTGCACAAATTATGCCACCAAACTCATCTCAGGATCCGTATGTTACTAAAAAGAATGCTGACAAAAGAGGAAATGATGATAAAGTGTCAGAAGAAGGGAATCTGCACACCCTTGTTGTCTCTGTGGTTAAAAATGCTGGGACAGATGATGAAACATCTTCATCTACACAAGGGGCTTCAGAACATGCTGACAAAATCATCAATTTAGATGATTTGCCCTCTGACAATGAAGTCATTGCGACAAGCCTCAAGCCTAGCGTGTCGGAACGATTATGAAGAAGGAAAGATAAAGGTGTGGCCATCTCCAACAAGCCAACTAAGAAGTCCACAGTTGGACCCCATAGGCCCTGGAGCAAGGTTGTTGTTGGAACCAAGAAAAGCAAGGCAAAGTCTGAAAGTGAATCAGACTATGATGGGACAAAGGATGGACAGAATCTCATCAAGAAACCAGCTTCGAAGAAGACAGCAGTCACACTTCCTAAAGCTCCCATTGACAACATCTCTTTTCATGATGTTGTATGTGTCAACAGGTGGAAGCATGTGTATCAGAGAAGAATTGCCTTGGAGAGAGAACTGGGACAGAATTCCCTCAAGTGTGAAGAAGTGATGAACTTGATTAAAGAAGCTGGGTTGTTAAAGACCTTCTCTCATTTTAACTCATGCTATGAGCAGCTGGTTAAAGAGTTTGTTGTCAACATTCCAGAAGGTTGCAATGATAGAAAAAGTGAGGACTACTTAAAAGTGTATGTCAGGGGAAATCTTATGACATTTTCTCCTGCTGAGATAAACAAATACCTTGGCAGATCTGAATGCCCTCATGCTGAAATTGAAGATTCAGATGATCAAATTTGTAGGGAAATTACTAGGAACACTGTGAAGAATTGGCCAAGCAAAGAGAAACTGCCAGCTGGGAAGCTCAGTATCAAATATGTCATTCTTCATAGAATTGGTACTGTAAATTGGGTCCCTACTAATCACACTTCAACTATTTCAACTGGGCTTGGGAAGTTTATCTATGCAATTGGAAAAAGAAAGTATTTTGATTTTGGTGAATATATCTTTGATCAAATTCTGAAACAAGCTACCTCGTCAGCTGTTAAATCGCCAATCTGCTTTCCATCACTCATCTGTGGAATAATTCTTCAACAATATCCTAGGATAATTCTACCTGGTGACGCTATCATGAGACGAAAGCCGCCTCTGACTCTACATCATAAGCTGTTTGCTGGCAAGCATGTCTCAGATATTGCCTCAATATCCACTCCAACATCTGCAGCTACATCCTCAGAGGAGGACACCATTGCTCAGCTGAAGGCAACTTGCAAAGAGCTTGATGATTTTATCAAGGTCAACACTGCCAGAAAAGAAAAGCTAGAACAATTGATACAAGTCATGTCTGCTGAGCAGATCAAGGACACTGGAGTCAATGCAGGAAATGCTGAGAAGGGTGCTGAGGAGAACTGTGATGCAGGAGAGGAAGATGCTGATAATGGTTATAGTGGAAGTGCAGGAGAAGAAGAAGATGATGAGGAAACTGAAGATGACTTATGATAGTTGTCTATTCAGCTTTATGTTTTGTTCTTTTTTTTTGTTGTGTAAGGGCTGAATGCCCAGGATAATTTATTTTGGTGTGTAATTTAACTACTATGAACTGTTTTATTGGTTTCTGAGTTAGTCCTTCTGCCTTTTTCATATTGTGGCTAAAAAGGGGGAGAAATACTAACATCACTAACCACTGCTGATAGTCTACTAACCACTAAGGGGGAGTATATCTGTACTGATTGAGGAGGAGACATTGTTAGGTTTCCACTGCTGTTCTGATGGTGGTCTCCCTGATATGATTTTGCACGACAGTGAAAGTTAGTTTTAGCCAAAATCTTCCAAAGGGGGAGATTGATGAGTCCAAGCCCTTGAGGTTGGCATTAATTTTGGTAAAACTAACTTAGCAGAAAGATGTTGGACAAGATGTCCTGACATGATGAACTAACTACAGGTTAACTTGTTAGACAATATGTCCTATCAGGTGGATTTGACATCTTTGTCTGTTACAGTTTTGAGATAACTGTATTTTGGTAACAGGTGTGATTGGAATATGACTTGATTCCAGGTGGCATCTGAGATTGTGGAACCAGAGATTCTGATTTTAAATGAATTATGCAGTTTCTTTGTAAGGAGACATTTTTGGAAACTTGGGATTGAAGAAAAGAATAGGTCGCAGATTCTGAGGAGCAGAATTGTTGTGCTTTTGAAGCCCAAATCCAGTTCTGTTTTGCAATATAAATAGGATGGTTTTAACCTAGTTTAGGTATTGAATGTTGCAGCTGTTTTAGAAGTACTAGGGTTTATACTTTTGTGAGCCTCTCGTGTATTGTGTGAATACTAGAGAAGGACAATTTATTGAGTTGTAATTTTTTTTCAGTCACTGCTGTGATTGGAAGGGAATTGAGAAGGGTTTCATACCTAGGAGTGTCTTAGGTAGAATTCTAGGAAGGGTAGTTTCTAGGTGCTAAGATGTAAACGTTGGAGTTTAGCTTAGAATCAATTCTACTTAGTGATTTCATTCCTGGCTTGGTGGCCCCCAGACGTAGGTGTTGTTGATCACCGAACTAGGTTAACAATTTTTGTGTGTTGTTATCTTTCTATTGTTTACTTCGGTTCTTCCTTAATCCTTGTAAGAAGCATAGATCAAGTGTCACGCCATCCTGTCTGACATCTTAGTGATCTGCTTAACCTGAATTTCACATGACTTGTGCCACACGATTTTCTCATTCAAGTTTTTTCACTTTGCCAACTTTGTCATCTTCCAAAAACACAAAACTTCTGATGACTCACTTGTTACTTGATCAAGGAGTCAAGAATTCCACTTAAGCATGTGCAAATCCATCATGACATGAACTTTCAAATTCAATTTTGGTAAGGAAAAATTAATGCAATGCATCGAGGTGTCATGAACCAAGCCATGCCAATCCAAACAAGTCAAGATTCAGTCCAAGCTCTGAGTGTTCAAACCTGCAAAAATTGAATGAAGTCAAGATAGAGGAGACTTGGCATTTTGAAACATCCAAGTCAATGGCTACATAGCTTCACATAGTGATCAGCCTCCATTCACTATTCCTTACAAAACAAACTTCCTCTGCTATAAATAGAGGTCATTTGTGACTGATTAATACACTCCAAAACATCTCTACTCATGTTTTCCTCCAAATCACTCTTCAAAACCAGAAAATGCTTCTTTAGCAAGTAACATTTGAATTTTTCAATAGAGAGCCATTCCACCACAACCAATGATCCTAACACCACACATACATCATATAGAAGATATCCAAACACTTCTCCATCATATGTAACATCAGAATCACAAAGCTCAAAATCTAACTTAGGCCTAATTGTAGTTGAAGTGCCACAACAAGATCCATGTGTTTTCAATCCATTCCAAGCTTCTCAACACACTACATAAGGTCTATTGAAGCTGTCCAGATCATCACACAACATCTGTAACACCTCTACATCAAAATTCGAATTCCTCTTGCACAAGTAAGCCTGAAGCTCTCAAATTCTATACTTCATGCATCATAATTTTGTTTTCAAGTTACCAACATGTTTCTGGTAGTTCACAAAGTAATAACCCTCAATCAATTGCATGATTTCATTTGTGTATAGAATTTCACTATGGTTTTTGCAAAAACTAGGGTTTCTGTGTTCATCACAATTATCTCACTCCACACCTAAAATAAATGAAATTAAATACCACCATCATGTTCCTTGATCAAAATCAAGCAAGATTGATGTTTATTTCATTTGATTTCACCACGTATCCAGTGAGATAAAGAGGGTTTTGCAAATCTGGAAAACCAGAGCATGCGCGAGCAAGAACAAGTGTTCTGGGCGTCCTTTTTGAAAATTTGAATTTTTTGAATTTTTGTTAATTTTCTTAATTGATTTCAAACATTAATTTCTCTCTCAATTTTAATCATTTTTTATTGGTTCTTTTTTTTCAAAATTCATAAAAATGTTAAATATTTTATTCCACAAAAAAATAAAATAATATTATTTATTTAATATATTTTAAATTTTTGTAAAAAATTTCTTTTTTATTTGTTTTTAAAGATTTTTAATGAAATCTTTCTATTGATTTTTCAAACTCAAATGAATTTCAAGCTTTCATATGAATAAAACATGATTTTTTAAAACATTTTTCAAAGATCACAACATATTTTAAATATATTTGATATTTTATATCATTTTTTATTTAATTTTCTTTGAAAAATGGTATTTTTTAAAATTAGGGTTTTTCCTTGGTTTTAAATTTTCAATCTTCATTTGAAACACTTTTGGGCCTCTAATAGAGTGTAAGACCGAACCTCTTTTGTAAATAAATAATTCTTGGGCCTCTGTCATAGTATAAGTCCCGGTACAATTTTCAAAACAACGACGCGTTCTTTATTTTTCATTTGGGCCTCTCCTTGAGTATAAGTCCCATTTTTCTTCTTTACAAACACTTTTGGGCCTCTAATAGAGTGTGAGACCCAACCCTCTTTGTACATAAATAAATTTTTGGGCCTCTGCTATAGTATAAGTCCCACAACGTCTTTCGGTATCCCAGTGTAATCATTGTTTTCAAAATAAGTCATATGGGCCTCTCCTTGAGTATAAGTGTCATACCCTAAATTTTAACCACAGGATTTCCATTCATTGTGCAAATCATCACCATAATATGGATGTCCCTTCATGCCTCATCAGTCCTCTCAAAGACTGTTGAGCATTCACCTCAACCAGGGATTAGGGTTGCAAGCCCTCTTAGAGCACTCAAGAAAATGATCAATCAAGAATTGACATGATCTTCAACTTGTCAAACCTCTCAAACAACCATGAAGGGTCAAAAGGTTTCCCATATCAAGAATCAAGCACAAGAGCGCAACATTTAAGGTTTGGTCAAGCCTCAAGATCATCAGTATCACCAAATTAGGGTTTTGGTCGACCAAGGCCTCCCGAGAGAAATTTTCACATGGGCATAAGCCAACACTTTAAAACATGATCCAAGAAGCTCAAAGGGACCTCATGGATCCAATCATAAGTTCCAAATAGCCTCAGGGGATGCATTCATCAAAAATCAGGAATTAGGGTTTTTTGACCTAACTCACCCCTAAGTTGACTTTTGAAGCAAGACATGAGCCAAGACCTCAAGAAATGTTTTGAAGACCTCAAATATCTTATATTGAACCTATTTCAAGTCTAAATTTACACAAAGAATTTGGTTCATGAGTAATATACGGATTCAAATTCATCTGGACCACAAATTAGGGTTTTTGAGAAAAAGTCAACCATACCTTTGACTTTTGACCAAGACATGATCTCAAACCTTGGGAAATGATTCAAGATACTCTAAAACACCTATGGAATCCATCTATTAGGTTTGATTTAGCCCAAGAACTTGATTTCATAACGAATCACAAAGTTTGAAATTCATCTGATAAAAAGTCAACTGTACCGCAAAACCAAGTTTGACTTTTGGGATTTTTTGGCAAACATGGCTTCTTTAAGTCAAAAAAATGTTAACTTATGGTTTGGATCATCATCCATAAAAAAAATCGAGAAAAGTAAGGTTACTTGCAAAAGGGGCAACCTTAAGAAACATAAATTTTCACTAAGTTATGGACAAAATGGTTTCTACCCAAATTTGCAAGGCCATTACTTATGATCCAAGCAACCTTTTTCTTCCATCCAAATATCAAATGAAAGCTCTCATTACATACTACAAGATTGTCAACTACTCCATATTCCAAATCTTCATGGATTTTGAGTTATGGATTGATCAAAATAAAATAAAAAATAAGAAATGGACATTTTTCAAACAGAATATGTCTCATGTTTTGTCCAACTTTGGAGGCATTTTCCATCATGATCCAAGATGAATAAACACCAAAGTTAAACATCAAAGTTGAAGTATGATATATGGGTTTTCCAAAAAGTACAAGAACTCATCCTAAATCAACTTGAGAAAGAAGTTACAAGCCTTGCAACATGACCTAAAAAACTGGTTTTTCACGACATCATGAGTGCATGACTTGTGCCACACGATTTTCTCATTTAAGTTTTGTCACTGTGCCAACTTTGTCATTTTCCAAAAACACAAAACTTCTGATGACTCACTTGTTACTTAATCAAGGAGTCAAGAATTCCACTTAAGCATGTGCAAATCCATCATGACATGAACTTTGAAATTCAATTTTGGCAAGGTAACATTAATGCAATGCATTGCGTTGTCATGAACCAAGCCATGCCACTCCAAACCAGTCAAGATTCAGTCCAAGCTCTGAGTGTTCAAACCTGTAGAAATTGAATGGAGTCAAGATAGAGGAGACTTGGCACTTTGAAACATCCAAGTTAATGGCTACATAGCTACACATAGTGATCAGCCTCCATTCATTATTCCTTGCAAAACAAACTTCCTCTACTATAAATAGAGGTCATTTGTGACTGATTAACACACTAAAAAACATCTCCACTCATGTTTTCCTCCAAATCACTCTTCAAAACCAGAAAATGCTTACTTAGCAAGTAACATTCGAAATTTTTAATATAGAGCCATTCCACCGCGACCAATGATCCTAACACCATACATATATAATATAGAAGTTATCCAAACACTTCTCCATCATCTGTAACATCATAATCACAAAGCTCAAAATCCAACTTAGGCCTAATTGTAGTTGAAGAGCCACAATAAGATCCAGGTGTTTTCAATCCATTCCAAGCTTCTCAACACACTACATAAGGTCCATTAAAGCTGTCCAGATCATCACACAACATCTGTAACACCTCTACATCAAAATTTGAATTCCTCTTACACAAGTAAGCCTGAAGCTCTCAAACTCTATACTCCATGCATCATAAATTTGTTTTCAAGTTACCAACATGTTTATGGTAGTTCATAGAGTAATAACCCTCAATCAATTGCATGATTTCATTCGTGTATAGAATTTCACTATGGTTTTTTGCAAAAACTAGGGTATCTGTGTTCATGACAATTATCTCACTCCACACTTAAAATAAATGAAATTAAATACCACAATCATGTTCCTTGATCAAAATTGAGCAAGATTGATGTTTATTTCATTTGATTTCATCACGTATTCAGTGAGATAGAGAGGGTTTTGCAAATCTGGAAATCAGAGCACGCGCGAGCAAGAACAAGTGTTCTTGGCGCCTTTTTTGAAAATTTGAATTTTTCTATTTTTGTTAATTTTCTTAATTGATTTCAAAAATTAATTTCTCTCTCAATTTTAATCATTTCTTATTGTGTATTTTTTTTCAAAATTCAAAAAAATGTTAAAATATTTTATTTCACAAAAAAATCAAAAAAATATTTTTTATTTATTATATTTTGAATTTTTATAAATAATTTCTTTTTAATTGTTTTTAAACAGTTTAAAAGAGTTCTTTCTCTTGATTTTTCAAACTAAAATTAATTTCAAGTCATCATATGGATAAAACATGTTTTTTTTCAAACATTGATCCAAGGTCACAACTTATTTATTAAATAAATTTGATAATTTCTATCATTTTATTTAATTTTTCTTCAAAATCAATACCTTTTTTATGAAATTAGGGTTTCTTTGATTTAACCTTCAAATTTTGTATTCAAACACTTTTGGGCCTCTAATAAAGTGTAAGACCCAACCTCTTTTGTAAATAAATAATTATTGGGCCTCTGTCATAGTATAAGTCCCGGTGCAATTTTCAAAACAACGACGTGTTCGTTATTTTTCATCTGGGGCTCTCCTTGAGTATAAGCCCCATTTTTCTTCTTTACAAACACTTTAGGGCCTCTAATAGAGGGTAAGATCCAACCCTCTTTGTACATAAATAAATTTTTGGGCCTCTGCTATAGTATAAGTCCGACAACGTCTTTCGGTATCGCAGTGCGATCACTGTTTTCAAAATAAGTCATATGGGCCTCTCCTTGAGTATAAGCCTCAATCTTTTGTTCAAAAACTTTGTTTTAAACAATAAACAACTTTCATAGGCCTCTCCTTTAGTTGTAAGCCCCATACTTCTGTTTTCAAAATCATATATATGTTTTAACTGATTCTAAGAGGAGCATTATTCCCGATGAAACTGCTCTTAGACCACTTGCGCCTCTCTTTTAGTTATAAGCCCCAAATATACTTTTCTTTTAAACAACTTTCTTTTGATTCAAATTCAAATTCAAAGTTTTCTCAAAACTTTCTTCAATTTCTTAAAACCCTAATCATACAGTGGTAGTCAATACAATCAATCACAATACACTTGGGCCTCTTTACAGAGTATAAGACCCAATATCTTTTTAATTCAATGCATACTTGTTTATATACCTGTTAATTCTCTTATTTGTATATACTTGTGCATATCTGTCTAGATTTTCCCCAACAGTTAGGTCTACACCTAGGTCAAACCAGAGGTTACTTCTAACATAGTTAATAACTAGTTCCCTCATAGGAAACTTCCCTCTATACAGTCTGCCTCCTCTTTGGCTTTATTCAATATGGAACAGAGAAAGGCATTATTCCCGGTGAAACTTTTCTCAAGAATGTCAAAACTTAGAAATATATATATTAAATAAATTCATTTCCCCCGAGAGGATTAATTCCCGGTGAAACCTCTTTTAAATTTTTGTAAACCTTAAAACTGTTCAACAAAGAATAGATTAATTCCCAGTGAAACTTTTCTTGAACTTTTCTTAGGCTTGGACCCACAGGCTTCTTAAAAGCATCCCCAGCCTCCTCTTGGGCTTAGTACAAGGACCACCAGGCTTCTTAAAAGTTCCCCCAACCTCGTCTTAGGCTTAATACAAGGACCCAAAGGCTTCCTAAAAGCATATGATAGAATTTAGTCATCTCTACTAGTTCAATCCCTAGGAGAGTCAAATATTAAGAACATCCAGTCAGTCAGGAGTTTCTCCATCTCTAAAACCCAAAGCCTCCTCTTGGGCATCATACAAAGATCTCTCTATACCAGAGTCTACCACTTTTTAAGAGACTTGGATAGTCTCAGCCTCCTATTGGGCCTCATTCAAATAGACTTGGAAATTCTCATTATCATAGTCTCCTTTTGAACCTCACACAGAGACCCTCAGGTTCCCTAAAAGTATAGGATATATCCTGATTATTTTACCAATACACTAGTCTCCAGTAGAGTTAAAAACCTCTAAGGTTTTCAAACTCACTTTTAAACTCCTCTGACCCCCAATAAGGCTTAACTTTCACCTTAAAAATCCTAGCCAGGGTCAATTTACCATCAACAAATCCCTAACAGAATCAGAGCCTCATGGCATCTGGTACTTTAATTCTTCCCTAGATCCCCAACAAGAGTTAGTTTCCCTTTAGATTCCCCAATACAGTTTAGTCCTTCTCTTGGACTTCAAAAATCCTCAGCAAAAGTTAGCCTCCTCTTAGGCTTCATATAAGAATTTTCCCCAGTCAGCCTCAATCTTGGGCTTTGTACAAGACAGATAAAACCCTCCCCAGAGGATTCATTTTCTTTCAGCTTCAACCTTGGGCTTTGATCAAGGCACACAAAATCAACATCCCCTCAGATGAGATTATGAGTCCACTCTGTAGGAAGATACCTTTTTTATACATCACATATCAAAAAATAAACAATCAAAACCTTTTTTTCCAAATAATTGTTATAAGTGGCACACTTTTTGATTCAAAATCCAAGATGGAGTCTTTCCCTTATCCTGGATGAAATTTATCTTTCATCTAACTACTGTAAGTAGCAAGCCTCTGGATTCCATACATCTAAGCCAATGTCCCTCTCTTAGCATGCAAGACTCATAAGGAAAAAGTGGCATTGCTCTACACTGAGTTAAAGCTTCTTCCTTCATGACATCTCTCTTATAAAGGAAATTATGGCATTGCTGGATTTCATAAATCCCAGTTAAAGTAATTTTCCCTTTATAACCAATTTCTAAACATTTGTGTTGAATAGGTGAGATATCTCCCTTTAGAGATGGCAAATTCTCTCTCAATCAAACTTTAGCTTCAATCTTGGGCTTTGAACAAGACACAAATACTCAACTAGCTTCAATCTTGGGCTTTGAACAAGACACCAAATTTTTCCTCCCATTGAAATAGGAGGAACTACGATTGCTCTGATTTCCCAAACCTCTTTACGGGAATACGTAGGCATAAGTTTGCGAAATCTTAGCGAGCACACAAATAAAAAACTATTAGGTTCAGTACCTTCCCTAAAACAATAAAAACACTCTCTCAACACTCCCAAAGAGGAAACTTTCCCAATCAATGGCAGATTAACACCAGAAAGCATTTCAAAATAGCAGAAATATATGTAAAAGAAGGTTCCTACAGATTACTATAGATACTTTGGGTGTTAATAGCTTCCCTTTGTATAACCAGACCTTGATCCCCGATCTCTTAGCATTTGTTAAAGAAAACATTTGCGTTCAGGGTTAGTTTAAGATATCTTCCCCTTCCTTTCAAGCTTCATAGGATAAATATAGAAATCAGAAAGTAGCACCCAAAAATTATGCGGTAGGTGGTCGCGTCACCAAAAAACCGACGCTACAGAAAAATGGCGACTCTGCTGAGGATGATAGCGATGTCATTAGATTTAGATTTCCTAAGAAGTCTAGGCCTTGCTTTGCATTTATTTTTTTCTACTATCTTACTTGCTTTCTCATTTTTATATCATCTGCTGTCATATTACTTGACATACTTGTTTAAAATATTGTCATCTGGGAATGTGATTAATATGCATGTGGTGAGTCCGAGAGAACATTAAGATAAGTGGTGGCGTATTCAGGGAGGCTTATCGGGAGTGAATCCCGACCAAGCTAACTTGAGAGTCCACCGAATCAGTGGAGGTACCCTCGTGGAATTACCAATGTTGAACGAGCAAGTCATGAAAGCATTGTTTTTTCCAATTGGATACCCTTGAAACTGAGGATTAGTAGAAATTTAACCATTTGACCATTAGGTAGTGCAGTGACTATCGAGAATAGTTGATACGTGATACTACACTCAAAGGAGATTCATCTTGGGATATTACAGCTCTCATGAGTCAGTCGGTTTGATATTAATATCCTTAAGAGGGGTCAATGATTTTGGGAACCTTTGTTAGAACCCGTTCTACAGGTACAAAATTTAACCTCTAATACACACCTTGGGGATGGGTAGATCCATGTCTCCATGCTCGTGACGATGAACCCTTAAACCCATGTTTTCAAATGTTTTTGTTTGCTACATTCATGCATCCATGCATTCATTAAAAAAACCCTTTTTAAACAAGAATAAATATTTTTCTAAAAGAACTAAAACAATAATTGCAAATATCAGAAGTTGCGTTATGGATTTGAGTAGAAGAAAAACGTACAAATACACCTTCAAGGTTCCAAAACTGGAAGACCTAAGGAAATTAGGAAGGATGTTACTAATCCTGAGGCTTTCAGAGCTAAGCACGGAAGACTGTTGTCTCTTTTGAAGGTCAACATGGTGGAAGGAGTCCTAGCTACATTGGTTCAGTTCTATGATCTAGTATACCATTGCTTCACAATCCCGAATTATCAACTTACACCAACATTGTAAGAGTACTCTCATCTGATTGATTTACCTATCACTGACCAAGATCCATTTTCTGGACTGGTAGAAATTCCAAAGGATTAAGCCATTGCAAGAGTAACCTCATTGGAAGAGTTGGACATTAGGACTCACATGACCACCAAGGGAGGAATCCAGAGTTTACCAGCTAAATTCTTGATGCAGAAAGCTCTATACTTTTCCAGTATAGGAAATGTGGAAATTTCCACAATGTACCCCTCATTGGTACTAAATGAGGGATCAACTATCATCCAATTTTAGCTCGCCGTCAACTTGGATACCCGATGAAGAATATCCCACATAATGTTCATCTGGAAGGTCTTTTCTTCAAGGAAGGAGAAAATGACAGGGCACTAAAGAAAGAAATAGTGCATGCCTGGAAACATGTTCATGGGAAGGGGAGAGAGTCCCTGGGGAGGCCAAATTGCATCTCTGCAGAGCCTTATCTCCATTGGATACAAACTAGGGCCATCAAACTGAAGATGCCTTACTCTCGTCAAGAAGTTTTTCCCTTAAAGGAATATGTTCTCTATTTCATGTCTGATACGGAAAAACTCTAGATCGCTCTTAACAAAGTCCAACGTGAGAAGAACTCTTAGAAGAACAAGTACCAGATTCTTAATTTGGAATGTACCAAGATTCAAGAACTGCTGAAGGAAAAGGATTCTCTGATTGAGATATTGGAGCAACATGCTATAGAAAGTCAAAAGGAACGAAGAAATTTGCTCTCTCCTTTCACTTGGAAAAGGATCATCGACCCGACAACGGTTGAAGGTGATGAGTCCAACCCCTTGAGGTTGGCATTAATTTTGGTAAAACTAACTTAGCAGAAAGATGTTAGACAAGATGTCCTGACATGATGAACTAACTACAGGTTAAGGTGTTAGACAAGATGTCCTATCAAGAGGATTCGACATCTTTGTCTGTTACAATTTTGGGATAAATGTCTTTTGGTGACAGGTGTGATTGGAATATGACTCGATTCCAGGTGGCATCTGAGATTTTGGAATCAGAGATTCTGATTCTAAATGGAATATGCGGTTTCCTTGTAAGGAGACATTTTTGGTAACTTGGGATTGAAGAAAAGAATAGGTCGCAGATTCTGAGGAGCAGAATTGCTGCGCTTTTGAAGCCCAAGTCCAGTTATGTTTTGCAATATAAATAGGATGGTTTTGACCTAGTTTATGTGTTGAATATTGCAGTTGTTTTAGAAGTACTAGGGTTTGTACTTTTGTGAGCCTCTCATGTATTGTGTGAATACTAGAGAAGGACAGTTTATTGAGTTGTAATATTTTCAGTCACTGCTGTGATTGGAAGGGATTTGAGAAGGGTCTCATACCTATGAGTGTCTTAGGTAGAAATCTAGGAAGGGTAGTTTCTAGGTGCTAAGTTGTAAACGTTGGAGTTTAGCTTAGAACCAATTCTAATTAGTGATTTCATTCCTGGCTTGGTAGCCCCCAGATGTAGGTGTTGTTGATCACTGAACTGGGTTAACAATTTCTGTGTGTTGTTTTCTTTCTGCAGTTTACTCTTGTTCTTCCTTAATCCTTGTGAGAAGCAGAGATCAAGTGTCACGACATCCTGTCTGACATCTTAGTGATCTGCTTTACCAGAATTTCAATTGGTATTAGAGCAAGCATCCTGCTCTGTATCTGGGTGAGATTCAGGGATGATACATTCTGGTTCGATGGATAAAGAAGGAGGAATTTTGAATAGACCACCTATACTTGATGGTTCCAATTATGAATATTGGAAAGTGCGCATGGTGGCATTTATCAAGTCGATGGATGGAAAGGCTTGGAAGTCCGTGGTTAAAGGATGGGATCCACCTAAGATCAAAGACGAAGATGGGAAGCTCACTGAGGAGCTGAAACCTGAAGAAGAATGGGATTATGAAGATGATAAGCTTGCTCAAGGAAATTCCAAAGCCCTGAATTCCTTGTTCAATGGGGTGGACAAGAACATCTTCAGACTCATCAAGAATTGCACTGTTGCAAAAAATGCCTGGGAAATTCTGAAGACTGCCCATGAGGGCACCTCACGGGTTAAATCGTCAAGACTTAAGGTTTTCACCACTAAGTTTGAGAACCTGAGGATGAGAGAAGACGAAAGTATACATGACTTTCATATGAATATTGTTGATATTGCCAACACATCTAGTGACCTTGGAGAGAAAATTCCTGAAGCCAAGTTAGTTCAGAAAATTCTCAGGTCTCTTCCCAAATGGTTTAATATGAAAGTGATAGCTATTGAAGAAGCTCAAGACATAAATACCATGAAGGTAGATGAGCTTATGGGATCACTCCAAACCTTTGAGATGGCTATCAGCGAAAAGGATGAAAAGAAAAAAAGTCTTTCCCTGGTGACCAACCAAGAAGAGGGTGACACCAAAGATGATTTGTCCAAAGCTGTAGAGTTCCTTGAAAAACAGTTTCATCAACTAGCAAAGCAATTGGATGAAAAGTCTAAGACAAATGTCAAGGCTCAGACTTCTGACATCTATAGATCAAGAAACTTTGGAAGAAGACCTAGCTATGATAAGAAACCCAACTGAGGGAAGGGAATTCAGTGCTTTGAGTGTGGAGGTTTTGGACACACAAGAGATGAGTGTCCCACGTACCACAAGAAGGAGAAAAAATGTCTATCCACCTCGTGATCTGAGGATGACTCCTCGGGCGATGGAGAGACTACTAAGAAGGTGTCTGCAATGACTGGAGTGTATGATTCTGACAAGGAGTCAGATAACGGATCACTCAACCCTAATGACTTTGCTGAATTGTATTAGGTAGGACAAGATCAGTAGAATCTTATCTCACAACTTTGTCATGAAAGACTGAATCATCTGGAAACGATCTCTGATTTGGAGGATAAAGTGGTGTGGTTAAACTCCAAACTCAACAACATGACCAAGTACATAAGGATGATGAACAATAGCTCAAACATGCTAGATGAAATCCTTATGTCAGGAAGAAATACCGGAAGTGGAAAGGGTCTTGGCTATAATGATCAAGTTGAGATCAAATGACATAGGACTGGAGGGAACTCAGCCCAAGTGATGTCGAGAAAGATGTCTCAACATCATCAAAGGCCTCAGAGCATCTCTCCAGGAAAACAAAAACAAGACAAACAGTGTTATTACTGCGGGAAGTTTGGTCATATAAAGGCTCACTGCTATAAGTTTAATGGATATCCTAAATCATCAACACGATCCAGAAGAAGAAAGAAGGCTCCCAAAGGGAAGAAGTGGATCCCTAAGGATCAAACTGTAGCTTTCATTACCCATACCTCCCTGAGAGCCTCCGCCAAAGAAGACTGGTACTTTGATAGTGGATGCTCTAGACACATGACTGGTGTGAAGAAGTTTTCGGCTGACATCAAACCTCATCCCACTGGCCATGTCACCTTTGGAGATGGTTCAAAAGGAGAAATAAAAGGTGTTGGTAAGCTGAAGTATGATGGTCAGTGAAGATGACTGGATTATACCTAAGTGAATCGCACACTCAAAGATACAACAGAGTCGCCACCGAACTTTATTTAGTCCCAAAGGACAGGGAAAATATCGATAAAACCCAAGGGGAAGAGAAACGTGAATGGGGGTCGGTTATGCGAAAGGAAGGTACTAGCACCTTACGCATCCGTCGTACTCGACGAGAACCATTTCGCTTGCTTCTAGGCTCGGATGGGTTATTTATCTAAAGGCTTCTAGCTAAAAGAAAAGGAGAGAGAAGAAAAAAAGAGAAAAGGAAAGAAAGAAAGAAAGAAAGTGAGAAAGTGCTCGCAGAGGATTGAGGTCCTCATGCCTACGTACCCTCATAGTGCAATGAGGAAATCAGAGTGTCGTAGTTCAAAGGAACCAGGGAAAAGAAGGGGGAATGGAAGAAGGTGGAAGGGTGCTCGCCAAGATCATCGCGATCTCGTGCCTACATATCATACATTCGAATGAATGCAGAATCAGAGCTTCTGTAGTTCAGGGAACTAAGACGGAAAAGGAAAAGAGAAAGTGATGCCAAAACCAAGAGCAAAAGAAGGTAAAGGATAGATCCGCTGGGAATGCAAAAAGAATTGGTGTCAAAACCAAGAAAGAAATGCAAAAGGAAAGACAATAGTTGTACTGAGAATAAAGTGCAAGAATGGTGTCGAAACCAAGAAGATAAAGGAGTAAAAAGATAAAAGAGACTCCACTGGGAGTAAGAGAACAAAGAATTGTGATGGGGACCAGAGGGTAAATGACCCTACTGGGAAACAAACAAGGGTAATGGTGTCAAAACCAAGAGAATAAGGATTCGGTATATTAACTGACTGGCAGTGGTTAACTGAAGGGAAAGAGATAAAGAATCTGGTGGGGACAAAGGTTTTAATAGATAGACTGTGATTAACTTGAAGAGAGAGTACTGAACCAAGAGAAGACGTTTGACTCTGAAGGGGTTTTGGTATATTAACTGATAAACAATGGTTAACCAAAGAAGAGGGTGTGGAACCAAGCAGAGGTTGTAACCCACTGGGGATGTTGGTACTGACTGAACAAATAGTACTTGACCAACAAAAAGCGTATTGAACCAAAAGAGGTTGCAAACCGCTGAGGATTCGGTGTTAACAGAAGAAACTGTGATTAACCGAAAAGAAGCGAGTAATTAACCAAGAGAATGTGATTAACTCGAAAAGGCCCAGTATTTTAATAGACTGGTTGTGGTTAACTGAAATAATGGGTGATTAACCAAGAGAAGGTGATTAACCCAAGAGCGAATCAGTATGTTAACAGATAGATTATGGTTAACTGAGAAGAAGTGAATATTGTTGTTTTAACTGACAAGCAGTGATTAACCAAACAAAAGGAGAATAACTAAGAGATGGTTGTGAACTCCGCAAGGGTTTCAATATTTAATTGGAAGACTGTGTTTAACCGAAGAAAAAGGGTTTAAGACTCTTCTGGGGAATCAAAAGACGATGATTGACCACAAGAAAAGAATAGGGTATTGAAACAAAGAGAGTTTTCTAACCCAAAGACAATGATCTTTAACCAAGGCAAAGGGTGATTGATCAAAAGAGAGATTGAAAGAGGTAAGAGTGACCAGGGATCGACTCAACTGGGGAGAAGGAGATACGCTACCGCCTGGAGATAGAAATGACTAAGCCAGGCCCAGGGTCATTCGTCCCCTGCCTAAAGTAGTCAGAATGACAGTAGAAATTCTCAATTCTCATTCCTTCTCTAACACACAGGGTGTAGTACAGAAGTTGAAACAGACAGCGACAACTCCAAGTTGTACAGTGCTCCAGTGGCGCGCGAAACTCCGACTCCGCGGGGGGGAAAGAGAGAGAGAGAGAGAGAGAGAGAGAGAGAGAGAGAGAGAGAGAGAGAGAGAGCGAGAGAGAGAGAGAGAAAGCTCTAAAGGAAGCCTAAAGAGAAGCGCCAACGGGAAGATTAATAATCAAAACCAAGTTTCGATTAATTAATCAAAAGGGAGCAGTATGCTAATAATTTTCCAAAATGAATTGAAAATTTATTAAAGTGAAGGGTGCATTATTGATTACACAAGATTAAGCTTATTCTTTTGAAGAACAAACTTAATTCAAACATGAATGGGAAGTGCAAAACAGTACCACATGACCCTTAACATGCATCACAAATCATGTCATTATGTGAATGAAATTGTGCAAGAATGATCATGTTCATGCAATGTCAAGAATTAGCATAATAATGAAATCGAAAAGTCGAGCATCGGAAAAATCATAATCATGCTTTAAACTGAAGTGAAACAGCACCTAAAACATCCATAAAAATCAATCATATTAATCCTTGGAAGTTAAAGGAGGAAAGGA
Organism: Lathyrus tuberosus; assembly: GCA_022829125.1. Lineage (NCBI taxonomy): Eukaryota > Viridiplantae > Streptophyta > Magnoliopsida > Fabales > Fabaceae > Lathyrus > Lathyrus tuberosus. The sequence goes on from JALAZF010000259.1 coordinate 605,629, forward strand.
TATCAAACAAGCTTGAAAATAGGCAAATTTCACATTCTGTCACAGTGTTAACCGGTTAACCATATGGTTAACCGGTTAACCACTTGAAAAATTCAGCAAAACGTGAAAAAAGACTGGTTAACCCGTTAACCATATATGGTTAACCCGTTAACCATATATGGTTAACCGGTTAACAATGTGACAGTAGCAGAAAATCAGTTTTTAACAGCACTTTCAGCCACTTAATCACTTATTCAAACTTCCACATGCTATGGTATGAATTTGTGCACGAAAATTACATGAATTAGGAGCAATTAATCATCAATTGAAAGCATCAAACATGAAGATCAAAGATCAAACAATCACATGATTCATCGAACCGAAAAAAACTATCGAAACTACATCGTAAATGCGCGAAAGTGATCGAAACAGTAAAATGTGCAAAGAAGGACTAACTGACATATGCCTTGGATGTTGTTGCAAATTAATCTTGATGAAGATAATCAAAGAAAACCAGAGGAATCTTCAATTGTAGCCGAATCGTACCGAAATCGAGCAAATTGCGACGAAACTCCGAAATAGGAATTCGAACCGTAGAATCTTGAAGCAAACACTTGAGATGAATCCAAAAGCTAATAAAACTCCAGAAAATTAAGTATAATTGCAATATGATGAAGGTTAAGCTCAAGAAATAATCACTTCCAAAGTGAAAGCGATTATTCTTCAATGGTGAAGAGCTATAGTGAGGTTTGGGAAGAAAATGTAGATGAAGATGAAGAAGTTGAAGAAAAATTGAGAGAATTGAGAGTGAAATGTGTGTAATGGTTGAGGGTCCTTGAAAAATGATTGAAGGTTTGTTTATATAGAGTTTTGGTTTGGAGTGTGAGAGGTTTGGAATTTGGTTTGGACTTAGCTTTGGGTGGTTTGGAATTAGGCTAGGAGTTAGTTACACTTGACTCACCGAGTCAAGCGGTTAACTCGGTTAGTTAGGAAGTTAACTCGGTAGTAATCCCAATGTAAGCTTCACATCCAAAGGTTGACATGCTTGGAAATCAAGGAACATGGTGCACTTAAATTAGAGTGATGCATTGGAATAAATGCACTTGGAGTGTCTTGAATTGTCTTGAAATGTCTAGAGATGTCTAGAATGTTCCACACACTGCTAGAATCATGTAGAATCCCAAAATGTGGAGTGGTAGGTTGTTGTCATAAACAGCAGCAGAATCTTCCAAATTTGCATGTGTTAATTGATTAACACATTTGCACTGCAAATGGTTAATTGATTAACCAGGCCAAAATTCCCCATATTTGCCTGAAAAATGGTGTTGTGGCCACGGTTCCGATTTTCAACCTCTTGCTTTGATGGATAGGCATAGATACCCTTATTTTGTGCTTGTGTTGATGATGTGATGACCATGTAAGGATGTGATTAATCGGGCTTGGAAACCTGAATATTCCTGCAACAAAACCACAGAGAAAAAGTGCGAATGTGTATGCCAACGATGCGAATGCGCATGCTTATGCAAAAGGCAAAAGGAGAGGAGGTCAAATTCTGGGTTATGATAGCTGCCCTATTTAATCCTCTTAGAATTGAATATTCGAATTGCACCAACTTTTCGATGATTCGAGGTAAAAGGGGATTAAATAAAAGAGTAGCTCGATAATTTGGCTGACGGCGGCTAAAAAAAGGAGGTGCATGCTTGGCTGAATATCTGATGTGGAGATGAATCAGACAAAGGGAGTATGCTTGATGCATATGCTATGTATGTACGATTCTATATGATGCTTGATATCATGCAATGCAAAGGTGCAGGTCGAAGTATTGCGCGGTGGGTTAGGCGGAGATTGTAGCAAAACAAACTCGACATCCTCGGCTGGGGAGAGGACCCACAGATGAAGACGGCATGTTGGAGAAAATGTCCACGATGGGTGACAGATCTGTTGGGAAGAACCCCAGAAAACTACCACTGACTCTGTTGCATGGAATTTACCAAAGTCCGGAGGATCTTCTTTGCTTGGGGGGAGAATGAGGAATCAAGTCATACCGCTGCTGGTGCGTGACGATTTTGACATTTCGGCAATGACGCACGACCCATGCCGGGGAAAAGAACAATCGTCTCCTCTCGGGTACATCATGACAACTTTGTTGGAGACCTTATGGATCTGTTGGGGAAATGATGGCTCTGATGAGGAAATAACAGCCTCTTCAAAGAACCAACGCTGTACTGGTTGGGCACTAGGCTTGCCAATGGATATTACTGATTATCCTGCATGAGTCACCAGTAAAATATGCAATGCATAATGCTTTCTCCATTGATTTAGCTTTTTATTGTTCTCAACGCTTTATAGTATTATGTGATTACAAATAATCGTTTATTTTGCAAACAAAATACTGGAAAGAAAACAATTGAGAAAACAAATGATGTATTTTATTGATTGTGAAAAATATGTACATAAGATGTGTACAAGGATGCAAAAATCCTTGATGAGGAAATTTGCAATAAAATTGAAAAACAAATGTAAATGGCAAAGGGAAATCATGTTTTTCATTGATTACAACATTGGCTACCATCCACTATAAGTCTTGGCTCCAATGCCTTGCACCAGTTGATGACGACTTGATTGCTCTGTTACCGTCTGAGGTCTAGCTATGATGAAGAGAGGCTCAAGTGTTCATAGTCAAATGCTTTTATCCCTAATTTTTTCCTGGACATATTTCTTATATTTTTTTTCGTCCACCGGGATACCCATTTTTGCCTAAGTCACCCTTTCGGGTTTTCAACTTAGCGGGCTGTTATTATATTTTTTCTCATTGTCCCTAACTTTTGCATGGACATTTCTTTTTTTGGTCCATCAGGACGCCCATTTTTGCCTAGATTGTCCTTGCGGATGTGAATCTAGCGGGCTTTTTATCCAGTTTTTTTTGCAGGCATAATATTTTTTGACTGTATCAGAGTTCAAGGGCGATGGTAACTCCTCCCTGTACCGTGCGATTTTTGTCGGTGACGCGACCACCTTATCGCAAATTGGGTTTCTCCTCACCGCAAGGCAGGAGAGGGGTGCTACTTTCTGATTTCTTATTTATCCCGTGAAGCTGGAAGGGAAAGGGAAGCTATCTAAAACTAACCTTGCACGCGGATGTTTAATTGAACAAACGCTAAGAGAGATTGAGGAGTTCGGGGTCAGGTTATACAATGGGGAGTTGTCAATTACCCATCCTATATGTGGTTATCCATAGGTTGATTAGCAATTTTCCTTATCGCTTTCTACTTGATGGTGTTTATCCGTAAATGGGAAATTTTCTTCATTGGGAGTGTTGAGAGAGAATTTTGTTTTCTGTGGAAAATGGGGATGAATGATGACTAAGGCATGAAATCTAAAGTTTTTTACTGATGTGAAGGTACTGGACCTATGGTTTTTGATTTGGCGTGAAGGTACTGGACCTAAAGTTTTGATTTGGTTTGAAGGTACTGGACCTATGATTTTGATTTGGTGTGCTCGCTAAGATTTCGCAATCTTATGCCTACGTATTCCCATTAAAGATAAACAGGGAAATCAGAGCAATCGTAGTTCCCTCCACGGAAGGAAATTTGGTGCCTTGTTCAAACCCCAAGATTGAAGCTAAAAGGAGTATTTGTGTCTTGTTCAAAGCCCAAGATTGAAGCTAAAAGGTTTGATGAGAGAGAATTTGTCATCTCTAAAGAGAGACATCTCAACTGTTTATCACAACTGTTAGGTGACTGATTATAAAGGAGAATTACTTTAACTGGGATGTGAGAATCCAGCAATGCCATAATTTCCTTTATGTGGGATTATCCTAGAGGAGAAAACTTTAACTCAGTGTAAAGCAATGCCATTTTTCCTTAGGAATCATTCATGCTAAGAGAGGGACAATGGCGTGGATGTAAATAATCCAGAGGCTTGCCACTTATAGCAGTTAGATGAAAGAGGAGGTTTGCTTTGATTTTTGTTTGAGATGTGATTTACAGAGAAATGTCTTCCTACAGAGAGGTTTGATTTCCTCTGAGGGGGATATTGATTTTTTGTGCCTTGATCAAAGCCCAAGGTTGAAGCTAAAAGGTTAATGAACTCCGCTGGGGAATTTATGGTATTTTTTGTATAAAGCCCAAGATTGAGGCTGATAAAGAGACTGACTCTTTGGGGATATCATTATACAAAGCCTAAGAGGAGGCTAGAATTTGACTTTCCGGGGAAGGTTTTTATCTGTCTTGTACAAAGCCCAAGATTGAGGCTAAAAAGGGGTTATGTACTCTGCTAGAGAGTATGGGTGTCTTGTACAAAGCCCAAGATTGAGGCTAAAAGAAGATTGACTCTGTTTAGGGAGATTTATTCCTACAGCCTAAAGGAAGGCTAGGAAGAATTGACTCTGCCGAGGAATGTGTATACAGAGTAAAAGGGTTTTAACTTTACTGATGAAAGTTTATATGTGTCTTGTACGAAGCCCAAGATTGAGGCTGAAGAGAAGGAACTGACTCAACTGAGGATTTCTCGGGTGGCGACTTCACTGGGGAAAATCATTATACAAAGCCTAAGAGGAGGCTGGAAGTCGGATTAATTCTATTTGTGGAATTTTATATGTGTCTTGTACAAATCCCAAGATTGAGGCTGAAAAGATGATTAACTCAACAAGAGAGTGTTTTAAGGTGATGGACTCAACAAGAGAGTCTTTAAAGGTGATTGACTCAACAAGAGAGTCTTTTTTATCTGTCTTGTACAAAGCCCAAGATTGAGGCTAAAAGGGTTTGACTCAACAAAAGAGTGTTTTTTACTCAACAAGAGAGTGATTTGTTGTCTCGTACAAAGCCTGAGATTGAGGCTGAGAAAAAAGAAGTTGACTCAACAAGAGAGTGATTAAAAGATTATTGACTCAACAAGAGAGTTTTTTACTGTCTCGTACAAAGCCCGAGATTGAGGCAGACACCGCTGAGGGAAAATCATTATACAAAGCCTAAGAGGAGACTAGACTATGCTGAGGAAAAGAAGGATCATTATACAAAGCCTGTGAGGAGGCTAACTTCTGCTGAGGATTATTGAGATCCAGAAGCAGGTCCAAAGTGGGGAATCAACTCTTGCTGGGGATTGCAGAAGAGTTGAGGTATCAGATGCCTTGAGGTTCTGATGAAAAACTAACCCTAGCTGGGGAGATTTAGAATGAAAGACTGAGTTTTAGAACCTATGGGGGTTTTTCTCAGTTGGAGATTGATCGGATGATCAGGGTTTCTCCAGTGTTTGTAGGGAACTTGAGAATGTCTTTGAGATCCGAGGGAAAATTAGATTGTCCAAGTCTACTGGGTTTATCTTTATACAATGCCCAAGAGGAGGCAGATGTTTTAAGGGATGAGGGTCAACCCTTAAATTGGTCTGAGGTTTAGACTCAATGGAAAGACTGCTCTGGCAAAGGATGACTAGGTTTTGTTCCTATACTTTTAAGAGGTCGTCGGTCCTTGTATTAAGCCCAAGAGGAGGCATGAGAACATTTAAGAGGCCTGAGGGTCCTTGTACAACACCCAAGAGGAGGCGGGGAATGCTTTTAAGAAGCCCGTGGGTCTCAAACCAAAGAAAAGTTCAAGAAAAGTTTCACCGAGAATAATTCATTTAGTGAACAGTTTTGAGGTTTGAAGAAATTCAGGAGATGTCATTCACTGAGAATAAATCATCTATGGGGAGTAGAATTTCTTTGACAATTTCTAGGGGTGACAGTCTGAGAAAAGTTTCATGAAGAATAATGCCTTTCTCTTTGTTCCATATTGTATAAGCCCAAGAGAAGGCAAGATTGTATCTGGAATCCTATGGGGATCTAGTTTTGACTGTTGAAAGAGCGAACACTGGCTTTACCTAGTTCTAGACCTAGTTGACGGGGAAAACTCTAAGCAGATATACAAGTATATATACAGTTTATATATGACAAGTATTTAAAAGGATATGAAAGAAGGACTTACAGGTGAGCAAGCTTCCCACAATACAGTTATATATATTTGACATGTATTTAAAAGAATGAAAGAAGGACTTACAAGTGAGCAAGCTTCCCACAATACAGTTATATATATTAAACCTGATAAAAACTTACAGGTGAACAAGCTTCCATAGCTGTATGGTTAGTTGTTCAAAGAAAAAACAGAGAAAGTTTTGATAACAACTGTACATTTGAAATTGAATCAAAAGGAGAAGTTGTTTTGAACAGAGATTGGGGCTTACAGCTCAAGGAGAGGCCCAAGGTTTATTTTTCTACAGGTGGTGGGGCTTACAGCTCAATGAAATGCCCAGATAAACACAATGATCGCACTGTTATTTTGAAAACTGTATTGGGACTTATACAAGTGACTGAGGCCCAAATTATTTATGTGCAAAGGAGGTAGGTCTTATACTCTCTCAAGAGGCCCAAAAAGTGTTTTTAAGAAAAGGAATGGGACTTATAGCTCAAGGAGAGGCCCAAGTTTTTAAACTGGCGATCGCGCCGAGATTTTTATCGTATCGGGACTTATACAATACCTGAGGCCCAAAATGGTTTATGTACAAAAAGGGTTGGGACTTAAACTCTATTAGAGGCCCAAAAATGTATTTAAAAAAATAAAGATGGGACTTACAACACGAGGGGAGGCCCAGTTGGTTTTGTTTGAAAACAGCGATCGCGCCGGGATTTTGAAAATACAGTGGGTCTTATACAATGAATGAGGCCCAAAAATGTTTTGGTATTTACAAGGGTTGGGACTTACACTCTATTAGAGGCCCGAAAGTGTTTTGAAAAAGATTCATTAGGGTGATCATGATAAAAAGCCCTAATTTTGATTTTAAAAGTATTTTAATTGAATATAAATTCAATTAAAATAATCACACATGTGAAAAAAGGTTATGATCTTGGATTTATATTTGTAAAATCATGTTTCATTCATGGTATGATTAAAAAATCATTTGAATTTTGTAAAACCAAGAGAAAGAAATATTTTTAAATGCTTTTAAACAAATAAAACATAATTCTTTGCAAAAATACTAAATATATGAAATAAATAATATTTTTGTGAAATTTTCATGGAATAAAATATTTTAATATTTTTGGGAATTTTCAAAAAAAGAACCAATAAAAAATAATTAAAATTGAGAGAGAAATTAATTTTTCAATTAATTAACAAAAACATGAAAATATTAAAAAAAGTAAAAAATGAGAGAGTAGTAAAAAAGGTCTGGGTGGGGTTTGAACCCAAGACCTCATAAACAAACACATGCGCGCGCAACCACTGGGGTGGTGATACATCCGTGTTTCAAAACCACCCCATAAATACATAAGGGGTGCCAAGTTTTCAGGCAAGTTTTGACACTTTATGTGAAGCCTCTAACTTTCTCATTTCTCCATGGATTGAGACAAAATTTAGGTGCATCTGACCTAGAATTTCATGAGGAATCCAATCGGGGTCTTGGAATTTTCAGGAAGTGTCCCTATTTTAAAACCCGATAGTGGTTTCAAAATAGGCCAAATTTTGCATGTTCTATGCTATCTCATGGTACAAGCCAGAATTACATGACAAATTGGTTCAGACACAACATATACAACATGTATGAGATGTTTATGATCAGTGGACATCAAAGGAATACATAATTCAAAGAGTTCAAGTTGTCATGCACTTACCTCTTGGAGCTTTTGGTGCTATCTGCCAAGTTCCTTGTGCAGAAATAATTTGATGCTTTGGACACTCTCAATTGATTCTTTAGAAGCTTTTAGGATGATCAAAACCAGTTGGAATCCTAAGGAACAAGTTTGAGCTTTTTCTTGCGAAAGGGGCAAAAGTGACCAATATGGCAACTCTCTCAAATGGTGTTCCAGATGAAGGGAACCATTTGGGACAGTTTGAGGATGATATTTGAAGTGTGTTTGAGGCTTTGTTTGGTTTTGGAAGTGACTGAATCAAGGTATAGCTTGGAAAATGCAGAAAAGTCCAATTTTGAGGTTTTGGAAGCGAATTTTTTGATTTTGGTGTTTCAGGTCACAAGTGAGTGTTTGAACTGCTTAGATATGACATATTGGATGTGTTTGGATCATGAGTTGTGGTGGAATTGCTCTCTAACTCAAAAACTCAGAGATGACTTGTGAAATAAGGCATTTTAGCCTAAAGAGAGAGATTTTGAGGAAATCAAGTGTTGTAGTGCTTTGGTGTACTCAAACTAAGCACAAATGAGCTCTATTTATAGTAGAGCAAGTTTGTTTTGCAAGCAATAGTGTATGGCAACTGCAGCAGGTCTATGACCAATGGGGATCAAATGGAATCTCAAGTCTCCTCTAGCCATTGACTTGAGGTTAGAGCACAGGCCTATGGTCTCTTGGTTCAGGGATAAGTCTTGACTAAATTCAGTTGGAATAGGCTCAGTTCATGCCACCTTGGTGCATCCATTAAAGTCTTGGAAACAAAATTGGAGTCTTGGCATATTTTTAGCCTTTTTAGGTTTGTTAAGGCTACTTATAGATTCTTGGACTTGAGAGGCTTGGGGATCAGATCATTCCTTTGGATTTCATCCTCTGATGTCTCCAAATGGATGACAAGGCTTGGAGTTATCCAATTTTGCCAAATCGAGCAAAAATGCAAAATCTGCCTTGCTTAGGACAGTTGGAAATGGTGATTTTGAGGGAATCATATCTCCTTGCTCAGGTTGAGTTATGGGAGGCTCTTGTGCTTTTTAGAAAGCCCTCATTTGATACAACACATGTGTGATCATAATTTGTTTTGAAACTATTGGGATCCAATTGAAAAAACCTCATGAACATTGATGTTCATGGCTGGTAACTTTGGCAAATTTTCACTAAGTGTTGGAAAAGTGTCAATTTCATGTTTTTTGTGATTTTGATCAATCCCTAACTCAAAATCCATAAAGAATTGGAGTCTGAGATAGTTGAAGCTTTTTTGGAGTGTAACAAGACCTACAAATCCAGCTTTGGATCACCCAAAATGGTTGCTTGGATCTCAAGTTATGGTCCTTGGAAGTTGGTACCAAAACCACTTTTGTTCCATAACTTAGAAAAATTTTGGATTTTTATGGTTGCCCCTTTTGCAAAAAACCTCACGTTTCATGATTTTTTTTTAATGAATGGTGATCAATATCATACATTAACATTATTTTTTACTTAGGGGAACCATATTTGTGAAAAAAATCCAAAAAGTCAAACTTGATTTTGTGCACAGTTGACTTTTTATCAGATGAAATCTAAACTATGTGATCCTTTGTGAAATCAAGTCCTTGACCTAAATCAAACCTAATGGATGTATTCCATAGGTGTTATACGGTGTATTGAATCATGTCCCAAGGTTTGGGAGCATGTCTTGGTCAAAAGTCAAAGGCACAGTTGACTTTTTCCTCAAAACCCTAATTATGGTCCAGATGAAATTAAAACTTGTAAATCAAGCTTTTTGAATCAATCCATTGTTGCAAATGGATCAATGTAATGTACTTAAGGCCCTCAAATCATGTCTTGAGGTCTTGGCTCATGCTTTGTCCCAGAAGTAAACTTAAGGGTGAATTAGGTTAAGAAACCCTAATTCCTGATTTTTTTTTTGTGAATGCATCCCCTGAGGTTAAATTGACTTGATGATTGGGTTCATGAGGTCACTTGGAGTATCTTAGGTTGTGCTTTGAAATATTGGCTCATGCCCAAAATAAAAATTTCATCTGGAGGCCTTGGTCGACCAAAACCCTAATTTGGTGACACTGGCGATCTTGAGGCTTAATCCACTGGGAATGCTGCAACCTTGTGCTTGATTCTTGATATGGGAGTCCTCTTGATCCTTTATAGGTGTTTGAGAGGCTAGACAAGTTGAAGATCGTGTTATTCCTTGATTGATCCTTTGTCTAAGTGCTCTGAGAGAGCTGAAAACCCTAATTCCTGATCGTAGTGAATGCTCAATCATCTTTGAGGAGATTAATGAGGCATGAAAGTACATCCATATTGCGATGATGATTTGCACACTGATGGGAAATATCGGTGGTCAAAATTTGGTGTATGGCAGATGCCCCTATTTAATCTTCTTGGACCCGAAGGTGTGAATGGGGAAGGTATTCGGGCATTCGGGGTGCAAGAGGATTAAATATCGGAATACCCGAAATTTTGACAGTGGTTATGAATGGCAGTTTGCCCGTCCATCTTATTTTACTAAGTAATGATGCTTAGAAAAGGGTGAAACTTCCCCTCGATCCTGGTCTTCAGCCAAGGAACTGGTCTCAGTTGTTTTTTCAATAAACCTCCCCTCGATCGTGGTCTTCAGCCACGAAACTGGTCTCAGTTTCTTTTGTCAATAAACTTTCTTGACAAAGGACGCTATATGTAGCGGTTTTCATCAAACTTCACACCGAGTTTACTGCTAGGGAGATGCCATTTGATGGAAAAAGTTAAGATCAGACTTGTTAGGGGAAACCCATTCGTCTGAGCTGTAGAGGTGTGCAAACTTCTCTGTTGGAGATGCCATTTGTTGACTCTACTGGGGAAAATGAGTCTCTTGAAAGATTGTTTTTTGCTTTGGGATATTTCATCATACTTCTCTTCGAGATCTTCTCAGATAAATGCCATGTGATGTAATCCAATTTTGAGGTGCTGATGACTTCATTAACATTGACTCTCTTGGGAAAAAAAATCAATGTGTTGCTGAGAGTCTTTAGTTGAGAGGTTTTCTCTGGGGATTTTCCTTAATCCGGGAAAGCGAAGATATCATCATCAATGGTGAAGAGTGACATTTGTCGAATGCCTTCTTGCCCTTCAGAGGTTCAAGTTATCAAAGTGGTCGAGGACCGTCTCCAATCCAGAAATAAACTGGAGGAGAGATTTCTTAGGCGAAACACTTCCTGACGAGGAAAGGACTGACAACTCGATTGAGAGGACTTTTATCACTCGGGAACAAGACCGACTAGAGTGATAGTGATGTAATATGAATATGAATGCAAACCAATAATGCATGATGTATGTATGTTTATGCTGATAAAACTGACATGGCATACAGACTAGTGGATGAACACGACTGGATACTCGGCCACTGCGGGGGATAAAAAGTATCATTTGGTCCAAGATAGCAATTCTGCCTTGCTTAGGAGAGATAGTCCCGGTGGGTAAAAACGTTGGTCGAACTTAGGAGGTAAGAACTCTACCGGGGATGTCAGATAGAACATCCGCATTTGAAACAGTTGATCCTTCATTCAGGCGTACTGGTTTAGAAGGAGTACTTTGATTCTGCACTTTTGAGGTTCAATCGCTTTCGGAGAAACCCTCGATGTTCCTTTCGTGTTTAAAGTCAAAAGGAATTGCCATCTTTATTTTAAATGCAGAAAAATTTTGACAAGTAAATTCCTTTTTGTTTTATTTCAAACATCGTTAATCATGTTAAAATGTCGTTCTGTAAAGGTAAAACAAATAAGAATTGCAAACAAAAGCACTAGGGCTCAAATTTTATTGATAGGATGGAAATTAGCCAAGCGCGTGATTCCATAGAGTATTTACAAAGTTTAGAAAATGGTAATTTACGGGAAAAGGGCTACATTGAAACATAACAACCGTTATCCTTCTACCAACTTTGAATTCTAGACATCCCGAGCTTCTGTCGAAGATGGCCTTGACTTGAAGTTTTCCTGATGAGTGGCTTTACCGTTGAGGAGTTGAACTGATCAGACGTAGTTACTTACTATGAATCCCTAACTTTTTCCTGGATTGTACTTTGAGATTTCCAATCCATCGGGATGATTTTTTTTTATTATGTCTCTAATTTTTTCCTGGACCCCCCTTTCGGGTTTTCAATCCACCGAGACGTTATTTTATTTATTTATTTATTTAGGCGAAGTATTTCTTGACTACATCAACATTCGTGGGGTAGGCAAATCCCTCTCCATCCATGGTTGCGAGTCTCAAGGCGCCGCCTGAGAAGGCTTTCTTGACCACATATGGGCCGTCATAATTCGGAGTCCATTTGCCCCGGGAATCAGTGAGAAATGATTGTATCTTCTTGAGCACGAGGTCTCCTTTCCTGAAGACACGAGGTCGGACCTTTTTGTCAAACGCTTGATTCATTCTTTGTTGATACAGCTGATCGTGGCATAAAGCCGTTATTCGCTTTTCTTCGATTAGATTCAGTTCATTGTGTCGACTTTGACACCACTCAGCTTCTGTTAGCTTAGCTTCCATCAATACCCTTATGGATGGGATCTCTACTTCTATGGGGAGCACTGCTTCCATGCCATACACCAGAGAGAAAGGGGTTGCCCCTGTTGAAGTGTGGACAAATGTACGATAATCGTGAAGAGCAAAGGGTAGCATTTCGTGCCAGTCTTTGTAGGTTACAACCATCTTTTGAACGATCTTCTTAATGTTCTTGTTAGCTGCTTCTACTGCGCCGTTCATCTTGGGTCGGTAGGGAGATGAGTTATGATGTTCGATTTTGAACTCAGCGCACAACTCTTTCATCATCTTATTGTTTAAGTTGGATGCATTATCCGTGATGATCTGGCTTGGAACACCATAATGGAAGATGAGATTGTTCTTGATAAATCGGACCACCACTTATCGGTTTACATTGGCGTATGATGCTACATCGACCCATTTGGTGAAGTAGTCAATGACTACTAGAATAAACCGATGTCTGTTCGAAGCCTTGGGTTCAATCATGCCAATCATATCGATTCCCAGTATGGAAAAAAGCCATGGGGAAGAGAGAACTTTGAGATGCGTTGGCGGTACATGGATTTTTTTTGCGTATATCTGACACTTGTGACACTTTCTCATGTACTTGTAGCAATCGGATTCCATGGACAACCAATAGTACCCGACTCTTACAATTTTTCTCGCCATTGTGTGTCTGTCTACCTACTGTTGTACCCCAAATTTTACCCTTAGATCCATTGACCTCTTGCATGTCATATTAGGTCAATCATATTGCATAGCTAACCTTTTTATCAGGTTTTGTTTGTGTTTGTTTCATTTGTGAATCAGGTGTTATCTTAAGGAGATTCAAGAGGTGATTAGTCAAGATTTTGGATGGAGCATTGAATCAAGCAAGTCTCTCATTTCAAAGAGATGTCTCTATAACCCTCTCCATGATCCTCTCCATAACCAAATGTCTACCTATTTTATCTACCCTCAATTGTCACCTTTAATTCCTAACCAATTTCAATAGTTCTCTATCAACCAATTTTATCCAATTTCTCCATTTGTCAATGTTAGTCCTTCTAAACCATATCCATAACCATAATCAATTATCAAATTCACCTATTACTCATCTATTATTTGTTTTCCTAAATCATTTCTCTTTTATAACAAAAGATAGAAAACCAACACTAAGTTTTTTTTGCTCATAAGCCCATCATCAATTGGCCCAACGTACCAAAAATGTGTTACAAAATATTGGAATTAAAACTCATTTAACCAAGGACCAATAGGAAATGAGCATTTTTGCTTTGACTTTTCCACTTTGCTCATCAACCAATGAGAAAACGACATATGGCATACAAAAGAAGCAAAACAACCAAAATGTTTTCTTCTCCCTTGGTTTGTGCTTGCGAATTTCAGAGGAGAAGAGAGAAATTCAAAAAACAAGTGAATCAATTCATCAAAATCGTTTCATGACCCAATCCCTTGGCGTGTTTATTCATTTTGAATTCTCCAAGAGCATTGCCCGTTTCAGCTTTCAACGGTTTGGTTCAGTAAAAGTAGTTCAGAGGCATTGCTCGTTTCAGGATCCAACCTGCTCTCACCTGTAAACTCTTCACGCCATCCCCAATCCTTACCTCATCTGATACCCCTCTCAATGACATTAAATAAGTAGCTTTGAAGCAATACATGAAGTAGTGAAATGGACTCTGCAATTCTGAGTTTTTTGTGCAGCAAAGCAGCATATTTGTCTCCAAGGAGTGGACCATTTTTGAATTCAAAAAGAGAAGTTGTTGTAACACCTCAAATCTACCCAACGTTTTAAACATAAAATCAGAGTGCCAAACATTCCTTTTTTTTTTTCAACTTTATTTTGAGGCATCACATTCACAACTTAAAAACCAACCACATATGAACTTAATGTCAACAGATACATAGCGCATAGTAATTAGGAAACTTCAAACCAATATTTAGTCTTAAATTATTCAATGTTTAATAAAGTAACATGCAGCAGAGAATCAACTTAAACTTCAAGTATCATAGCATCTTTAAAACCACTTAAATCAAAAGGCCACGGCCTCAACATAACAACTAAGTTCCACTGAAAGGAAATAACAGTATAAATCAAACAAGCGTTCGTTTTCCCCGAGTGCTACGTATCAGAGCAACGACACCAAAAGCTACTAAATCTTTACTCCTCGTTACCTGCACGTTACCAATATAAAGGCAACGGCGAACAAATAGAAAGGGTGAGATATTGAAAAGTATAAGCAAAAGTATGATAATTGATATATTAAACATAGAATCATACAATATTCACCGCGTTCAGAGACAACACAACACAACAATCCACTAAGCAACCTAATAATAACAGCGACTTCAAAATGCAACTCGACATGAGACTCGACTGTGCATATGCATGTGGATCCATCAGAGTAAAATTCCCAACTTAAAAAAATCATGCCAGGTTATCGAGGCGTTCAACAAGGCATAAGCCTTCAACTTTCAACTTGTGCCAATCCAGGCCAACGTGGTGTGAGCGACGGCTCCGACATAAAATGCAAATGATATACATGGTAATCAACCAACAACGACTATAACAACATAACGACAACAATCAACATTGGCTCAAAAGCCTACGACTTATCAACGACAATCAACATTGGCTCAAAGGCCTATTTATTATATTCTTGCCCTTTATAAGGCTCTGCAGCATAACATAACCACCAGCAACTTCGCAACTCACACAAAGCAATGCAACACAAATACAACTAATATTATACCGCATTCATAGTCACACAAGTTTTGAATAAATTAGTTACTTGAATTGTCTACAATATCCTACTATCACTGCCTGTTATTAACTCATTTAATTTCCTCTGTTAATTCATATCAGCAAACAATTATTAACATGTTGTTTCGACTACTAGGCCATCATCCAATTACACTCTCATAAACCACCTCACAGTATCATTAATTAATTAATTAATCCCTTATAGTGGTCCTAAATAAATTAATTCAAATCTCAAACAATTAGTTAAGTAATTAATTTATGGTTCTGTGTTAAACCAAAAGCATCAGTATACCTGCTATGATACAAAACCAGCCACTTCATAGAAACTATTGTATACATGTTGTATTGTAAAACAAAGCCACTTAATATAACTCCAGTATATATGGTGTAATGTAGAACAAATTCACTTGGTATTATTTCACATGTTGTAATGTAAAATAAAGCCACTTAATGTAAATATAATATACACACTGCAATGTAAACCAAAGCCACTTAATATCACTATAACTTAATATAACTATAGTGTATATATATGCTGTAACGTAAACCGAAGCCACTTATTTTCTATTCCTGAAGCAATTTAACGCAGACCTTCTAGTAGTTATGTTATTATTCTTCTTCCAAACAGGGTATACATTTCGATAAGCTGATAATCTACTGAACCACCACTAAAACCATTGAATCCTTTAATGAAATTATTTAAGTCCCCTATTATCAATTCATTTTGTTTTGGCTAAACAATCCATGGACATATCACAAAAATTTAGCACAACTGTACAAAATTGACGGTAAATTGACAGAACCCTAAATCCCACATAAAAATTATCATACAATCGATTATAATAATCGAACCCCACCCCTTACCTTGGATTGAAGGCAGCTCGACAATCGATCGGGTTCCGAAAATTCGACGCCGGTAGCGGTTTCTCTCTCGATCCCAACTTCTCTCACGTTCTCTTTTTTTTTCTAACTGACTCTCCAAACTTTTCTATTCTTTCTATTTCTCTAGTTTTATTAAAATAATAATATTCAATTATAATATCTATTGGGCCTAAAACATACACCCCTTAAATTACTAATTCCGACACGAAACCAAGCCCACTTAACCGAACATACTCCAACTACGATAATATTACTACTAATATTAATCCGCGACTTTAATATTATTTCTAATAATAATTCTACGGCTTACCAACTTAAAAATTCCGACTTACGACTTAATTCGTCGCAACACCAAAATCAACCGAATAATTCACAACAATTTAATAAATATCCAATTAAATAAATAATTAAATATTTGGGCGTTACAACTCTCCCCTACTTAGAATATTTTCGTCCTCGAAAATTTACCTGATTCAAACAACTCGGGATAGGCGTCTCGCATCTTGCTCTCCAATTCCCATGTCATGCTTTCTCCAGCAGCTCCCAACCAGACCACTTTCACCAATGCAATTTCCTTTCCTCTTAGAGTCTTCATCTCACGTTCCGCAATACGTACAGGCATCGTTTCCACGGTAAGATTATCCCGTACTTGCACGTCATCCATACTAACCACATGAGATGGATCTGAAATGTACTTCCGGAGTTGTGACACATGAAACACATCGTGCAAATTCGAAAGATTTGGCGGTAATGCCACCCGATAAGCAACTTTTCCAACTCTGTCCAAAATCTGATATGGACCGATAAAACGAGGTGTGAGCTTCTTAGACTTCAATGCTCGTCCGACACCAGTCACAGGCGTGACTCTCAAAAATACATGGTCACCAGCTTGAAATTCTAAATCCTTCCTCCGCTTATCATGATAACTCTTCTGTCTACTTTGGGAAGCTTTCATCTTTTCTCGGATTAACTTCACCTTTTCAGTAGTCTCTCGAACAACCTCCGGTCCAAGCACTATACTTTCTCCGGACTCATGCCAGCATAAAGGAGTCCTACATCTCCGACCATACAACGCTTCGAAAGGTGCCATTCCGATACTAGAATGGTAACTGTTATTATAAGTGAACTCTATTAACGGTAGATGGGTGTCCCACGAACCGCCTTGCTCGAGAACACAAGCTCACAACAAATCCTCCAACGACTGAATAGTCCTCTCAGTTTGACCATCCGTCTGAGGGTGATATGCCGAACTCAACCTCAACTTAGAGCCCAACGCTTCTTGCAAGCTCTTCCAAAAATCGGAAGTAAACCTCAGATCTCTATCCGACACAATACTCAAAGGAACACCATGTAGTTTCACAATTACACGAATATAAATTCTGCCAACTTCGACACTGGAAAAGCGATGTTAATAGGTATAAAATGAGCCGACTTCGTAAGCCTATCAACAATCACCCATATCGAATCATATCCTCTTAAGGTATTCGGTAACCCTGTCACAAAGTCCATAGAAATGATGTCCCATTTCCATTCTGGAATTTCCAACGGTTGCATCAACCCTGCAGGTTTCTGATGCTCAACTTTCGATTTCTGACAGGTTAAACACGCATACACAAATTGCGCCACATCGCGCTTCATCCCAGGCCACCAAAACAATTTCTTCAAGTCGTGATACATCTTTGTAGCTCCTGGATGAATACTCAAATTACTTCTGTGACCTTCCTCGAGAATCATCTTTTTCATATTTGCATCATCAGGAATACAAATCCGATCGCAGAATCTCAACACACCATGCATATCCAATTTAAAATCATTATTCTCCGACTGATCGATTCCAACCATCGAATCTACCAATTTCACATCTAACTTCTGAGCTTCTCTGATACTGTCCAGAAAATCACTGTTAATCTTCAACATCCCCAGAGTAACACTCTGCGGCGTCACTTCGCAAACCAAACTCATATCTCTAAATTGTTCAATTAATTCCAATTCTTTAGCCATCATTGCCGACATATGTAAAGTCTTTCGGCTTAAGGCATCAGCCACTACATTAGCTTTTCCTGGGTGATAGTTCAAACCGAAATCATAATCCTTTAGTAATTCCAACCATCTGCGTTGTCTCATATTCAACTCTTTCTGATCAAACAAATATTTTAAGCTCTTATGATCACTATAAACTTCAAATCTAGAGCCGTAGAGATAATGCCTCCAAATCTTCAGCACAAAAACCACAGCAGCAAGTTCCAAATCATGCGTAGGATAATTCCGTTCATGAGTTCTCAACTGTCGAGACACATAAGCAATTACTTTATTATTCTGCATAAGCACACCTCCTAAACCCATCAACGAAGCATCACAATAAACCACAAACAGTTCTCCTGGATTTGGTAATGTAAAAACCGGGGCCGACGTCAACCTCTTCTTCAATTCTGTAAAACTTCCTTCGCACTGAACATCCCACACAAAAGCTTTACTTTTACAAGTCAATCTAGTTAACGGAAGTGCCAACTTAGAAAACCCTTCAATAAACCTTCTATAATAACCAGCTAGTCCCAGAAAACTTCTAATCTCGGTAGCCGACTTCGGAGTTTCCCATTCTAAAACAGCCTCTACTTTAGATGGATCCACAGCAATACCACTACCCGAAATCACATGACCAAGAAAACTGACTTCTTTTAACCAAAACTCGCACTTGGACAGCTTCGCATACAACTGCTTATCTTTAAAAACTTCCAACACTTTTCTCAAATGTTCTTTATGCTCTTCTTCTGACTTAGAGTAAATCAGAATATCATCAATGAATACAACCACAAAACGATCCAGATAAGTATGAAAAATACGGTTCATGTATTCCATGAATACTCCCGGCGCATTTGTAACACCAAAAGGCATCACCGAATACTCATAGTGTCCATACCGTGTTCGGAACGCCGTCTTCTGAATATCCTCATCTTTCACTTTAATCTGATGATAACCCGATCTCAGATCGATTTTGCTAAACACGCGAGCACCTACCAACTGATCCATCAAATCATCTATTCTTGGAAGTGGATACTTATTCTTGATTGTTACTTTATTCAACTGTCTATAATCAACACAAAGTCTCATACTTCCATCTTTCTTCTTTACTAACAACACTGGAGCTCCCCACGGTGATACACTTGGTCTTATAAACTTCTTCTCAAGTAACTCTTCCAACTGCTTCTTTAATTCAGATAATTCGGATGCCGACATTCTGTATGGTGCCATCGAAACAGGTCTAGTACCAGGTACAAGATCAATTCCGAATTCAACTTCTCTCTCAGGCGGCACATCAGGAATTTCATCAGGGAAAACTTCAGGAAATTCATTCACCACTTGCAATTCATCAATCTTTGCTTTACTCTCAATAGACAGCGTTGCCATCAATGAAAACATCTGAGATTCCTCCTTCGTCAATTTCTGCAACTCTCTGAAAGACAACAATCCAACTTCTTCCTCTTCTGGAGTAGAAAACCTCACCGACTTACGATAACAATTTATATGAACATAGTTATACTCTAACCAGTTCATACCTAGGATTACATCCATTCCGGTCAACGGCAAACAAACCAAATCAACATAAAAGTCTTTATCGAAGATCGATAAAGGACACTTTAAACACACAAGAGAAGTAGTCACCGATCCCTTAGCCTGAGTCTCGACGACCAATTCTCCATTCATAGCAGATAACTTAAGACCCAATCTTTGAACACAATCAGCAGAAACAAAACAATGTGTAGCACCAGTATCAATAATAGTAATTAAAGGAGTACTATTAATGAAACATGTACCTCTGATAAGTCTGTCCTCAATAGCTGTCTGAGTTCCTGCTAACGCGAACACTTTTCCGGTCTGAGCTTTCTTTGGCTTCGGACACTGATTCCCAATATGTCCCTCTTCACCACAATTAAAACAGATCATCTCCTTGTGCCTGCAATCAGATATTGCATGCCCAATCTTACCACATCGAAAACACCTCTTCGCCTCAGCAGTACACACAGTACTCTTATGACCAGATTTTCCACACCTGAAACAAGTTATGCTAGCAGGAGCATCTCCCCTACTAGTCTTCTTGCCCTCAGTCGCTCTCTATTTACCCTTTCCAGCTGGAGCATCATAAGGCTTACCACGGTTCTGTTGTTGCTTGCCTCTTCTATCACTAACAATCTTGTAGTGAGCATGTTGTCCTCTTCATAAATTCTGCAACTATCAACCAAATCAGAAAAGACACGAATCTTCTGATACCCAATAGCTTTCTTGATTTCAGAGCGCAAACCACTCTCAAACTTCATGCATTTAGAAAACTCAGCATCATCACCGGTATAGTACGGATAAAACTTAGCCAACTCAATAAACTTCGCAGCATAATCAGTAACCGACATAGTTCCTTGCTTCAGCTCAAGAAACTCAATCTGCTTCTTACCACGGACATCCTCTGGATAATACTTCCTCAGAAATTCTCTTCGGAACACATCCCAAGTGATAACCTCACATGTAGTCTCCAGCCTCTGACGAGTCTCTAGCCACCAGTCATTAGCTTCGACTGCTAGCATATGAGTCCCATAACGAACCTTCTGCGCTGGAGTGCAGTCCATCACACGGAAGATCCTCTCAATCTCTTTCAACCAGTCCAATGCTCCATCAGGATCATACTTGCCCTTGAAGGTAGGCGGATTTTCCCTCTGAAAAGTCGCCAGACTACGAGATCCATCATTCTCGCCAGCATTCGGTAAGTTCTGCACAGCCTCAACCATTGCTTGCATTGCAGCAGCCATTGCAGCATCGTTCCTTCCAGCCATCTCAAATTATCACTACAACATAAACAAAAGTTAGAACCAAATAACAATACTCGATTGTTAGACAACTACGACTGGACACTTGGCCGGACGGACCGACCTACTCTGATACCACTAATGTAACACCTCAAATCTACCCAACGTTTTAAACATAAAATCAGAGTGCCAAACATTCCTTTTTTTTTTCAACTTTATTTTGAGGCATCACATTCACAACTTAAAAACCAACCACATATGAACTTAATGTCAACAGATACATAGCGCATAGTAATTAGGAAACTTCAAACCAATATTTAGTCTTAAATTATTCAATGTTTAATAAAGTAACATGCAGCAGAGAATCAACTTAAACTTCAAGTATCATAGCATCTTTAAAACCACTTAAATCAAAAGGCCACGGCCTCAACATAACAACTAAGTTCCACTGAAAGGAAACAACAGTATAAATCAAACAAGCGTTCGTTTTCCCCAAGTGCTACGTATCAGAGCAACGACACCAAAAGCTACTAAATCTTTACTCCTCGTTACCTGCACGTTACCAATATAAAGGCAACGGCGAACAAATAGAAAGGGTGAGATATTGAAAAGTATAAGCAAAAGTATGATAATTGATATATTAAACATAGAATCATACAATATTCACCGCGTTCAGAGACAACACAACACAATAATCCACTAAGCAACCTAATAATAACAGCGACTTCAAAATGCAACTCGACATGAGACTCGACTGTGCATATGCATGTGGATCCATCGGAGTAAAACTCCCAACTTAAAAAAATCATGCCAGGTTATCGAGGCGTTCAACAAGGCATAAGCCTTCAACTTTCAACTTGTGCCAATCCAGGCCAACGTGGTGTGAGCGACGGCTCCGACATAAAATGCAAATGATATACATGGTAATCAACCAACAACGACTATAACAACATAACGACAACAATCAACATTGGCTCAAAAGCCTACGACTTATCAACGACAATCAACATTGGCTCAAAGGCCTATTTATTATATTCTTGCCCTTTATAAGGCTCTGCAGCATAACATAACCACCAGCAACTTCGCAACTCACACAAAGCAATGCAACACAAATACAACTAATATTATACCGCATTCATAGTCACACAAGTTTTGAATAAATTAGTTACTTGAATTGTCTACAATATCCTACTATCACTGCCTGTTATTAACTCATTTAATTTCCTCTGTTAATTCATATCAGCAAACAATTATTAACATGTTGTTTCGACTACTAGGCCATCATCCAATTACACTCTCATAAACCACCTCACAGTATCATTAATTAATTAATTAATCCCTTATAGTGGTCCTAAATAAATTAATTCAAATCTCAAACAATTAGTTAAGTAATTAATTTATGGTTCTGTGTTAAACCAAAAGCATCAGTATACCTGCTATGATACAAAACCAGCCACTTCATAGAAACTATTGTATACATGTTGTATTGTAAAACAAAGCCACTTAATATAACTCCAGTATATATGGTGTAATGTAGAACAAATCCACTTGGTATTATTTCACATGTTGTAATGTAAAATAAAGCCACTTAATGTAAATATAATATACACACTGCAATGTAAACCAAAGCCACTTAATATCACTATAACTTAATATAACTATAGTGTATATATATGCTGTAACGTAAACCGAAGCCACTTATTTTCTATTCCTAAAGCAATTTAACGCAGACCTTCTAGTAGTTATGTTATTATTCTTCTTCCAAACAGGGTATACATTTCGATAAGCCGATAATCTACTGAACCACCACTAAAACCATTGAATCCTTTAATGAAATTATTTAAGTCCCCTATTATCAATTCATTTTGTTTTGGCTAAACAATCCATGGACATATCACAAAAATTCAGCACAACAGTACAAAATTGACGGTAAATTGACAGAACCCTAAATCCCACATAAAAATTATCATACAATTGATTATAATAATCGAACCCCACCCCTTACCTTGGATTGAAGGCAGCTCGACAATCGATCGGGTTCTGAAAATTCGACGCCGGTAGCGGTTTCTCTCTCGATCCCAACTTCTCTCACGTTCTCTTTTTTCTAACTGACTCTCCAAACTTTTCTATTCTTTCTATTTCTCTAGTTTTATTAAAATAATAATATTCAATTATAATATCTATTGGGCCTAAAACATACACCCCTTAAATTACTAATTCCGACACGAAACCAAGGCCACTTAACCGAACATACTCCAACTACGATAATATTACTACTAATATTAATCCGCGACTTTAATATTATTTCTAATAATAATTCTACGGCTTACCAACTTAAAAATTCCGACTTACGACTTAATTCGCCGCAACACCAAAATCAACCGAATAATTCACAACAATTTAATAAATATCCAATTAAATAAATAATTAAATATTTGGGCGTTACAGTTGTAGCCCTAGCTTTTGACTCAGCACACCAAGTGTTCGCTCTTTGGATTCAAGAAACCCAAGCTCATTGGTTCAGCCTATAAAAGGAGCTTGCCTCTACACTTCAACTCACCAACAATTTCTCACAAACACTAAAATATTTTCTGAAAGTTCCATAAGTCCGAGCAAGCAAAGTGAAGGGTGACTTTGGAGTGCTTTGGAAAGAAAAGCAGGCAGTGTACTTGAAGGAAGTGGACATTACTCCACTTGGTATTGTATTCTTACCCTCTTTTAATCATGCTCATTTGATATCATTGTTGTCATATACATTTTGTTATTCCTTACATGTGTATCTTGCTAATATATGCTTCAATATGTTGATTATGTGCTCATGGCTTGATGTCATAAAATAGCTGGTTTTGTTCATTGATATGATACATGTGTATGCATTTGTGTTAAGTTATAATGCCTCTGTTTTGTTCATTGAATGGCTGCAACATTGTAAGTTCTCATTGTGGTATTGTACTGTCAAGACTGGATGTTTGATTTTGTTAAACTACTTGGACATCATATGTGCTTAAATGTGATTTTGAAGCAAAGGACTCATGAATCTTAGTTTCTTTATATAGTTCTGTTATGCTCCTAAGTCTTGGGATGGTTGAACCTATCCATTTTTGTTGTTGATTTAATGTTTGATTATTGTTGTTAAAGTTGTTCTCTTTAGAGGTAGCACTGTCCTTTTTCTGCCACCATCATATATGATTACTTTGTGTTCTCAAGTTTTGGTTTTGAACTTTATTGTTGTTGATGCTTGACACTTTTGTATGTGTTCACATTTGTATGCACCACTTTGCCTTGACATTAATTTTGGTTGACCATGTGCCTGAGTTTGATTGTTTGAACTATTATGTTGCTTAGTGATTTAGTTCTTGTATTGCAGTCCTTTGGTTTGATAGTGGTAGTGTATGTTTAAGGTTTGTGTTCGTGAATGTGGAGTTTAGAATAAGAACTGTGTTGCTGATAATCATGTACCTCTCAATGTTCTATGACTTGCCATACTATGCTATTCCATTTTGTATATGCTAAAGCCATTCTATTGAAACTGTTAAACTCAGAAGTTATGCTTTTGTGATATCATGATTTTGTTCTCTATGCTAATATTGTGTTCATGATATGTGTTGCTAGCCTTGATATGTTTTTAACATGCTCCCAAGTTATGGATGTTTGATACCTCTTTATGCTTCTAACATTTACCAAACCACCTTGAACATAGTCCATATATGTGTGATAAATGTGCTTGCATGATTGTTGCCTAATTTGGTTTTTACTGAGTCCTATGCTACTGTCTGTGTTAAAGTGATACCATTTGATTGAATTTGAACTTGGTTGCTATGATATGTCCTATTCTATCTTGAATATAGGTGTATGCTTCATAAAGGCCTTTGACCATCATATTGCTTGTGTGCTTATCATTGTAACATGACTGATTTTTCCTTTATCCACATGATAAGTGTAGCTTCTTGTGTATCTATTGTTTATGCCTAGTTGCTACTTGATTTAGATGACACTATGTATGAACAACTCTGTTTAGACTCTTGCTTTATGACAGTGTCGTATTTCCAAGATGCTATGAACCTAAGTGAACTTGCCTTGACATTGCATTTAACTTGGTCAACCCTTAATCTGTCTTGATACATGAATCATCCCAATGCTTGCTATTATTATGATTGAGAGCATTTTTTCCTTGACACTATGTGACTTTATTGGTCTTCTTTGATGAGAATTTAGGTTGTTTTGAGCCATCATCATTTGTCTTTGTATGATGAACTGTAATTAGACCATGCTGAGTTTTGTGATATATACATTGTTGTTTAGTATGTGGATATGTTGGATGTATGTATCAAGCTGTTAGTAGGGTTTTAGTCTCCAATTCATTGACTTCCTATGTGTGGATTTTCTAACTCACCTTGCTCTTGTACTGATTTGTTTGTTTATATTAAGCTTATGTTTGAATACATGCCATAATGTTTTGGATTCCATAATCTGTATATTGTTTATCAGTTGTGTCCAAGTTGTATCATTGCATGAAATTCCATTTGAATGTGTTGTATGTTAGCTCATTGCCCTGATGACATGTAATTATTTGCTGCTAACTGCTTGTGTCGTTGGTGTTGTTGCTACCATTCTACTTAGCCTTCGTTTTAATCATAGAAATTGTCACTAACAATCTTAGAATATGCCTTCATATTTGATCTAACCTGCCCTTTTCTTTCACCACTCATTGTGACATGTTTGAATTTGTTTTTGAACTTTGATAGAGTATCTTTGGAGCTTACTGCAATGCCTTAATCTATCTTTCTATGTTCTTGCTTTGTTCTTGCACTAACCTTGTTTACCATATGTTTTTTAGTCCTAAACATCTCTGTTGCCCTCCATTAAGTGTGTTAAGTCTTGATATTGTTTTGATACATGAACTAAACCTAATTGCCATTTGGAACCTTGAACTACATGTTTGTTTGTTAGTTGCTTTTCAAGGTATTTATTGAACCTCTTTTGAATATGCTTGCTGCTGTGACTATGTTGGAACTTATTGCTTCACATTCAAATGTTCTTCTACTTTACCAATTTGTATGATTAAAGCACTTTTTTGGTATACATGTAGCAATTCATGATTCTTTGAGATGGTAACTACATGTTTCTGCTTCATTTTATTTGACCATGACTGACTTTGAATGGCATAGCTTATATGTTTCCCTTTCGTGAGTAGTTGATGTTGTGGTTTGGTTTGTGATTAATTTGAAATTTACTGTATGCTTGCTGCCACTGCTGCGAGAAATTATCACTCTATACATTCAAATATTCTTTACTTTGTGTCCATAGTGCTTGCTTGATATCCCATGTGTGTGGTTGTTTATTGCATTCAAGTTACTACATGATTTCCCTCTCGAATGTGTTGGATATATTTACTGTTACGTTTGTGTGAATTCATTGCTTAAACATCCATTTGTTCTTACTTTGTGGATTTATAGGATAAGCCTTTGCTTAATGTTTAATACGTGTGGAATTTCATGATTCCAAGTTTAGATTACATGCTTCTATTTCATTTGGTTTGACAATGGCTGCGGATGAATGACATGGCATGGATATTGCTATCGTGAGTAGTATTATGTTGGTTGGTTTGTGTGGTTTATTTGAAATATGCGCGCGTGCAAAGCTTATATATTATTTGAGTTGGATATATTACCGAATGTAACAGCCACCCTAGTGGTAAGCACACACTATCACACGCCCTTGTAACCCTTAGGACTGGGGTTCAAATCCCCCTCGCCCCAGTCCTTTTGTTTATTTTTCTGATTTTCGCCCTATTTCATATATATATGTGTGTTCTCACTATGTATTCAAGGTGCGCGCGTTGGCCTGATGGTATTGATTTTAAGCTGCAAGTGAGTGGTCCTGGGTTCAATCCCTAGGAATGCCACTTCCTTCTTTTTTATCACTTGTTGGTTTTATTTGTTTTTTTTAAGTCTATGCTTCAACTGCCAACTTTCATAACTTGCTTATTTTTTATCCTTTTTCTTCCATTCTTTTTGCTATGTTCTTCTAATTAAATCTACTTTTTATATATAAAAATAAATGGTTGGAAATATTTAATCTATGTGCTTTATTTCATGGTTTTCTTCTAAGGTCTTATTATACCTTCTTTATTTATCTTGCCATATTATCTTTGTTTATCATGTTTTATCATATCCAATGTATGATTCTAACTTTGCATTGATATCATGACTTTCTTTCATCTCATTATCTTATTCATGTCTTTTACATCATCATATTTGAATTATAACTTTTTATCTCTTAGTAATTCACAACTGTTATCTTTCCCCCCATTCCAAAGGGAGATCATCTTAAAATTGACTCATGAGTCACTAAACAACCACCCTACCTCATCCTTTTAGGTTTATCCCATTTCTTGGCCTCATGAGAGCCAATGAAATCATAACTTAGAAATAGGTTGGAGTTTTGAACTCTATGTGATTCTCATCATCATGAGAACTCACTTTCCCCCCTATAACGTAGACTTAGAGAGTTATCGTGAACTCTAAAATGAGCTCATACTCATTTCCCCTTGGAACTTTGGACATAGGCAGTGGTTCCTATCCTTCACCCTTAGATCGGTGAACTACTGATACTCTGATTCCACTCCCGTAAGGATACGTAGGCGCAAAGTGCGATACTTTGTCGAGTATACTTAGATACTAACCCCTAGGGTTTCAACCTTTAGCATAGCACCCTTAGCAGGCGAGTAAGACATCACAAACTAAAACAAGAGGTTCCCGTAGAGTACTACGGACGTTTAGGATGCTAATACCTTCCCTAGGCGTAACTAACCCCCGAACCTTAGATCTCCCCCTTTAGGTTTTTCTCGATCTTGAACCTTTCCTTTGGATAAATCAAAGTCGGTTGTGAATTCAAAGAAATGTGATGCAAGTTAATAAATAGCTTGTTATCCGATTCTCACCGCAACAGAAATGGCGACTTCATTGGGGAAAAGCTTTATTTTTTAGGGTTAAGCCCACCTTGTTTTTGCTTGTTTTATTGCTATATTTGTGTATATCTGTTTGATTGCCTGTATATATGCTTTGCTTGATTATCTTCTGTTGGCTTGGTTCTTGAGTGGTGAGATAAATCCTAACCTGGATTTGAGTGCACTTATGATAAGACGATGGTATATTCAAGGAGGCTTTGAGGGAGTCGATTCTTGAAAAAGTTGACTTGAGACACCATCACTCAGTTGAGGCCCTCTTGAGAGTCTAGTCATGTTGAACAAATCTATTCGTGAAAACGTGCTACTCTCGACCTAGGAGCCCTTGATATTGAGAACCGTAGTTACCAAACCCCACCTAAGCCTTTTAGGATGTAGTGCAGTGACCATGATGGAGTCTATTTCTAAATTGGTTGTCACGCGATACTACACTCAGACGAGATTATCTTGAGAATTTTATTGATTACCAAGTCATCTAGGAAGTCGATAAAATCCGAAAGACGGGTTGTCGACTCTGGGAACTTCTTAGAGCCCTGTTCAGCAGGTGAAAACCAATAGTACATACCAATGGGAAGGGTAAACCTTAGCTCCATGCTCAACCTATCCCTTTGCTTGTGTTTTGTGTGCCTTTGTGTGTGCTTTTGCATTCATACATCATAAGCATTCATGTTGCATCTGTTTCATGGAACTCAAATTTCTTTTCTTATATCAGAGGGATATCATGGATAGCTCTAGAAGAAACACCATCAAATACACTTTCAAGAGCCCAAAATTGGATGACCTAAGGAAATTGGGAGATTTGCTAACAGACCCTGAAGGATTCGTAGACAGATATGGGAAGTTATGGGTTTTGTTGAAGAAAAACATTGATGAAGGACTCCTCTAAACTCTGCTTCAGTTTTATGATCCAAAGTATCACTGCTTCACGTTTCCTGACTATCAACTCCTGCCCACCCTTGAGGAATACTCTCAGAGAATTGGTTTGCCTATCAAGGATGAGTTCCCGTTTTTTATCTTTGAAAAGGATCCTAAAGAGGAAGAAATAGCCAAGAAAACTCATCCAGAATTAGTTGACGTCAAAAGCAATTTAACTTCTAAGGGAGGAATTTTTGGGTTAACTGCTAAGTTTTTGGTTGAAAAGGCTCGTTATTTTGCTAAACACTCCAACCGGGATGCCTTTGAAGCTGTTTTTGCATTGCTCATCTATGGACTTTTCTTGTTCCCAAATATTGACAACTTTGTGGATCTGAATGCAATCAAAATCTTCTTGAAATAGAATCCGGTACCTACCCTGCTTGCTGAAGCTTATCACTCAATCCATACAAGAAACGCTCATGGAAATAGACAGATTACTTGATATGTCCTCATATTGCATAGATGGTTTATTTCGCATCTACCGAAGGCAGACGCATTCTAGGATTCCAAGAAAGGATGGTGGTCTCAGAAGATTATGGCACTCTCCCATGCAGACATTGATTGGTATAATCGGGTGTATGATGGAATCCTGATTATAGATAGCTTTGGAAATTATGGCAACATGCCTCTTCTTGGCATTAAAGGTGGAATCAACTAAAACCCTATATTAGCACGACGCCAATTAGGGTATCCTTTGGAAGATAAACCTCTCAGTGTTCATGTGGAAAACATCTATTTTGAAGCATATGACAAGAACGAAGAAAAGAAGAAGTTGATCTTGAACGCTTGGGGTAGCAAGCGCAAAAGAGGAATAAGTTCTTTGGGGAGACCTAACTGTGTGCCATTGGAGCCCTATCTCCAATGGGTCAGAAGAAGAGCCATAGAGTTAAAGATGCCTTATAAGAGGTAGGAACCAATTGCTTTGAAGAAAGAGCATGTTTTATACTTCATGTCAAAGGAAGAAGAGCTGGAGATTTCTCTAAGACAAGCTCAACGGTCAGAAGAAGCCTGGAAGCTCAAGTATCAAGTGGTTGTTGAAGAAAACCTAGAACTCCAGAAGCAACTACAAATCAAGAATGAAGAGTTACTCTCATGCAAGAAGAGAAAAGCCCTGGAAGATCCTAGTTCCTCCAACACTCAGCCTCCTGCTTGGAAATCCATCCTTGACAACCTCGTCGTAGAAAGGGATCAGATGGAGAAAGAAATCAGAAGACTCAACACAAGACTCTTAGGAGAATTTCCTTAGGACTTTCTAGATTTTATTTAGCTTTATGTTTAGGGCTTTTGAAAGTGTATCAACTCTTATAATTCACCTTTTATTTAATGAAATGAGGTCTTTTGATATCACTTGATATTTTGCGAGTGTCTGAGTTCCATGAAACCTTGCATTGCATCTTGCATTCTCTGCTAAACTATCAAGATACTAATTTTGTTTTGCAGATTTTGTAGAAATGGATGCTACAGGGAAAAGAGTTTGGCCTTATTTCTTTGAACTACCGGAGGTGGAACGTTTGTTATGGTTGGGAGAAATGGTTGAAGACCAGTTAGCCTTCGCTGATAGATATGGGTGTGTCATTCCACTGATGAAGACACCAGTGACTGTAGGGCCCCTTGAAGTTTTGGTCCAGTTGTATCATCTCGCGTACCGCTGTTTCGTATTCCCTGAATTCCAGTTGGTGCCAACCCTGGAGGAATCCTCAGCCATGATAGGGATTCCAGTCAAAGAAGCTCCCATCTTTTCTGGGATTGAAGAAATGCCTTCCGCCAGAGACATCGCCAGAGTAACCAGAATCAGATTATCTGACATCCAAGCTAACTTGACTAACAAAGGAGGAAAGCGTGGACTTCCCGCTCAGTTCTTGCTGGAAAAGGCTATGTACTTCAAGAACCGAGGAAGTGAGGCTTTGTTTGAATCAACCCTAGCTCTGATGATATATGGTTTGTTTTTGTTCCTAAATGCCAAGGACTTTGTGGATACCCAATCCATTCAGACTTTTATAGTCAACAATCTTGTCCCGACGCTGCTAGCGGATGTTTACCATTCCATACAGACCAGATACACAAGAGGCTGTGGGCCAATCGTCTGCTGCGTAGCCCTCTTTTACAAGTGGTTCATTTCTTATCTGCCAAAGACTACGACTTTCTGGGAGGTCGAAGACTGTAAGATTTGGTCCAAAAAGCTGATGGAATTGAAACATACCGACATCGAGTGGTATGATTCAACCGATGAAGGAATTATTATAATCCATAGCTGTGGGGATTGCCCCAATGTGCCTCTCATGGGGAGAAACGGTTGTATCAATTACAACCCTGTCCTTGCACGTCGTCAGCTGGGTCATCTGAAGGAGGGAATTCCAGGCGACGAGGATATGTAGATGATGTTTTATAATGAGAGAGGAGGTTTTGAAATGAAGATGCGATTGGAGCATGCTTGGCACCAAATTAATAGACAATTATGGAAAACTGAATGCCCAGTCACAGAGGCTCACTTGCAATGGTCTCGTGACATAGCCCGTGTAATGATGAAGCCACATCCTCACCGTGAATCACCTTCCAAGACAAAGCAGAAGATGGTGGAAGAGTTTGGAGAATTGGTTCTTGCAAGAGAGGAGACACAAGAGCGTATTAGCAAATTGATGAGAGTAATTAATGGAGGAGAGGGATCATCAACCAGTGGATTCAATCCTTAGTATTGCTGTTGTAATTTCTTTTGTTGTTAATGTTCCCTTTCTTATTGATGTATTTCTACTTATGTACTTGGAGTATGAAGATACACTGCTCCTGATGTAATGCTCGCCAGACTCTTGAATGAAGAAGTTTATTTTGTCAAAAATCTATTGTCTACATTATTTGCAAAATTTCTTTGGTTTCTTGATGGTTTAGCTTGCATTTGCATTTGCATCCTCATTTGCATCTTCATGTGCATTTATTTCCTTGTCTTTGTCTTATGTCGCCGTGTTCTCTCCAGAATCGTCACACTGAATCCCAGACACAATTACAACACTCGGGCCCAAGCTCGATTCAGAATGTCAGAGATATACGGAGAGATGGACAGAGTCAACAATGAGCTGAATGAGATACGAGGAGGAATGGGACAAATCCTCGAGGCAATTAATGTTATGAAAGCAAAGATGGACACCCAGGCCACTGTGGTCTCTGAAATCGTCACTACAACGGTAGAACCTCCTATCATCCCTGTCACAAACCCCACTTTAGGCATTCCAAAAGATTTTATCCGTGCTACAGTTCCTTTGACAACACAGCAAACAGTTCCTTTGGTCAATGAGACTCTACAAACTGTTCCTACCTATGCTCCACCAGCAGTACAAACGCAAGTGCATCCGGTTTTCCAAAACCATCATCCCTACGACTACGTTGATGTGTCAGAAGAAGGAGATGATAGACACGAGAAATTGAGAGAAAGTGTTGAAATAATGTAGAGGAAGATGAAGGCGATGGAGCTAAGCAATGCATTCAGTACTGATATTAAAGACATGTGCTTAGTTTCAGATTTGGTAATCCCACCCAAGTTCAAGTTACCAAGTTTTGAGTTCTACTCAGGGGCCACGTGTCCCAAATCCCATTTGATCATGTACTACCAAAGAATGGCCGCGCACGTACGTAATGACAAGCTGATGATCCATTATTTTCAGGACAGTTTGAAGGGAGCTGCTGCAAAGTGGTACTTAAGTCTAGACCAGTCTCAGGTCCGTTGTTTCCAGGATGTGACTGATGCTTTTGTGAAACACTACAAGTACAATATGGATTTAGCCCCTGACGTAGGCAGTTATTGAGTATGGCCCAGAAAGGCACTGAGACCTTTAAAGAATATGCACAATGATGGAGAGAGACTGCTTCTTAGGTTGAACCACCTCTGACGGAGAAGGAGTTGGCTGATTGGTTCGTAGACACAGTAAAGCCTGAATTTTATGAGAGAATGATCAGTAGTGTCAATGCTAATTTCGCTGATATTGTTGCAATTAGCGTGAAGGTATAAGCAGGATTAACGAATGGAAAAGTGATCAGTTCTCCGAGTAGTTCAACTGGCGTCAGCACCAAGAAGTCTCCTAGTCATTCTCACAAGAAGAGGGAAGGAGAAACTAATGTCGTCATAGCAGGAAAGACCCAGAGCCCTCGATGGAAGCAACCAATGTACCAGTAACAACAGAAACCAAACTTCTCTCAACATCCAATCTACCAGATGCAGCATGCTCAGCAACCCTACGTAGCTGCTGTTACGCCTACTTTCAATCACCAAGCAGCGCAGCAGGCGCCAGCCTATCAACAAACAGCTTACCAGCAATGGCCTAAAAACTAGAATTATCAGCAACCAAGACCACAGGTTCCACAGCAGAATTCTCCCCACAAGAGGCAAGGAGGAAAGCCAGCATTTCCACCTATACCAATGTCATATACAGAGCTCTACCCTTCTTTAGTGGAGCAAGGGTTGATCGTTACTAGACCCTTGGTACCACCAACCGAGAAATCTATGCCTTTCTTCAACCCAAATGTGACTTGTGCTTTTCATCAAGGAGGGGATGGTCATGACTTGGAAGGCTGTTTAGCGTTGAAGAATGTAGTGAAGGTTTTGATGGAAAAGAATATTCTTTCATTTGCTGATAATCAACTGAATGTGAAAAACAATCCTTTGCCAACCCATGGGACTACTAATGCCATAGAAGATGAAAAGGACGAGGTATTAGTTTTAGATGTAACAAAGATCAAGACCCCTATCAATACTTTTCATGCTAAGTTGTTTAAAGCTGGGTTAGTTAAAGTTTGCCATGATGATTGTGAAGAATGTAATGTTAGTATCAAGGGCTGCTGTTTAGTCCAAGATGATGTTTAGTACCTGATCAATGAAGGGTTCCTACAGGTGTTCAGCAAAGAAAAGGAGAACAGAGTTGCAGCAATCGAGCCTGTATTCAACTTACCAAAGCCAAGAGGGCAGGTATCTGAGTCCAACACACCCAAGTCTGGGTCTGTAGTTCCTGTATTTAATAAACCAGTACCAGTTTTCAATAGTCCTGGAACGACTGATGCTTCCACCATCAATCATTCCAAGCAATGTGACACCCGACAACCTGTTCCATTTAGGTTCAGAGGGACCAAGGCAGTGTCGTGGGTCTATGAGAATGTTATGAGTAGCAGGAGACGAGAAGATGTGATTCCAAGGAAAGAAGTGGGAATCGCAGTTGAAGGCATAGTTCCAAGGAAAGAGGTGGGAACTACTGTTGAAGATGTGACCAATATAGTTGGAACTAGGAAGATGACCCAAAGCGGTAGAATATACACTCTTTCTTTCAAAGAAACCACGCCCAAGGAAACTGTTGTCCCCACACCGTCTAGAGACAAAGGAAAAGAGGTAATTTCTCAAGAATAAGATGAAGAATTCCTAAGTATTATCAAGAGGAGTGATTACAAAGTGATAGATCAGCTCCATTAGACACCATCCAAGATTTCAATCTTATCTCTGCTAGTCAATTCGCCAGTTCACAGATCAGCTTTGAAGAAGGTGTTAGCCCAGGCACACGTGGCTCAAGATATAACAGCTGGACAGTTTGACCATGTCGTCGCCAACATTACAGCTTGTAACACGCTCAGCTTCAGTGACAAGGAGTTGCCTCGAGCTGGAAGGAATCATAATTTAGCCTTACATGTATTAGTGAAATGCCAGGAGGATACGATGGCCAGAGTTCTTGTAGATACCGGTTCATCCTTGAACGTTTTTCCAAAAAGAACTCTTGAGAAACTATCTTACCAAGGAGTTATAATGAAACCCACTTCTCTTATTGTCAAAGCTTTTGATGGTTCAAGAAGATCGGTGATGGGAGAAATTGAGCTACCTGTCTTGATTGGTCCTCAAACATTCAACATCCTTTTTCAGATCTTGGATATCAACCCTGCCTACAGTTGTTTACTGGGTAGACCTTGGATCCACGAGGCTGGTGCTGTAAACTCTACCTTACATCAGAAGATGAAGTTCGTGGCCGACGAGAAGTTAGTTATCATACATGGTGAGGAGGACCTGATGATCAGTAATTTGTCCTCGTTTCGTTACATTGAAGCGGATGAAGATGCTTTGGACACTTCTTTCCAGGCTCTTGAAATAGCCAATGTCATTATGCTTGACAACAAGGAACCAGTGGCCTCTGTTTGTCCATCTTTTGCTTCTTTCAAAATCATTCAATCTGCTCTACGAGGAGGAGTACCTGAAGGTTGGGGCAAGATCGTCGACGTCCCAGAAAGAGAGAAATACCAAGGGTTGGGTTACAAACCAACTTTTGAGGGAAAAGCTGCTGCAAAGGGAAGACCAAGGACCATTCAGGAGGTGTTCGTCAGTGGAGGACAGCAAGTCCATGCAATTATTAAAGATGCTGAAGACGAAGACATCAACCATTTGGTGTTTCGGTGTGACGCCGCTTTAAGTAACTGGGAAGCTGTTGAGATACCCACTTTGTACCCTATGCCAAAGTAATTTGTTTGTTTGTGTTGATGTTTTCAATTCCGCAGCCTTGCCCGAGGCTTTCGGATTATTTTGTATAGGCCACCGCTTTTAAATCTCATCAATTAATGAAAGTGTTTGTTTTGTTAAAATTCCTTGTCTTTATTCTTGTTTTCGTTTTAGAAAAATGGCAATCTTTTCAAACTAAAAATTTCTCCTTCTGGCGTTCATGTTTGTGCATTTTTAATAAAATAAATCCCTCCATCATGCAGAGTAACTCCCAAACCCGTCATATTCAATGACCCTACTCTCACTATCAACTTTGATTCACCCATTTATCAAGCTGAGGAAGAAGAGGATTATGAGGTCCCCGATGATTTGGCAGAAATGTGTGAGTACCAGTACACGGATCTCCAACCGCACAAAGAGAAAATTGACGTCATCAACCTTGGGACTGAAGAAAAGAGGAAAGAGGTCAAGATTGGGGCAACACTTGGGGCAGAGATCAGACAGCGGTTAGTCTTACTTTTGGAAGAATATGTAGATGTGTTTGCTTGGTCTTATCAAGACATGCCTGGGTTGGATACAGACATAGTAGTTCATAAGCTACCTCTCAAGCCTGAATGTCCACCCGTGAAGCAGAAGCTCCGTAGAAGTGGACCTGATATGGCTCTCCAAATCAGAGATGAGGTTAAGAAGCAACTCGATGCAAGATTCTTGGCAGTTTCAAAATATCCAGACTGGGTAGCCAACATCGTGCCAGTTATGAAGAAAAACGGTAAAGTGCGAAAGTGTGTGGATTACAGGGATCTCAACAAAGCTAGTCCCAAGGACGACTTTCCCCTACCACATATTGACACTCTTGTGGATAATACAGCCAAGTTTGCAGTGTTCTCCTTCATGGACGGTTTTTCCGGTTACAATCAAATCAGAATGGACCCAGCTGACATGGATAAAACCACCTTTATCACCCCGTGGGGAACCTACTGTTATAAAGTCATGCCCTTTGGATTGAAAAACGCAGGGGCAACTTACCAGAGAGCTATGGTGACTTTATTCTATGACATGATCCACAAGGAAATTGAAGTATACGTGAATGACATGATTGCTAAATCCCGAAGCGAGGAGGAACATTTGGACCATCTCTTGAAGTTGTTTAAGAGACTCCAGAAGTATCAATTGAAGTTGAATCCGGCCAAATGTACTTTTGGTGTCAGGTCAGGGAAGTTGCTTGGTTTTATCATCAGCCAAAAGGGAATTGAAGTAGATCCTGACAACGTACGAGTAATTCAAGAAATGCCAGCTCCGCAAACTGAATCACAAGAGGATTTCTGGGTCGTTTAAACTATATATCCAGATTCATTTCCAATATGACTCCGATCTGCAAACCGATCTTCAAACTGCTTCGAAAAGACCATACTGTAGAGTGGAATTCTGACTGCCAACAAGCTTTTGAAAAGCTCAAGAACTATTTGCAAGAACCACCTATTCTGATTCCTCCTGTTCCTGGAAGACCTCTCATTATATACATGATTGTTTTAGAGGGATCCATGGGTTGTGTATTGGGCCAACGTGATGAAACTAGTCGCAAAGAACACGCCATTTATTACCTGAGTAAGAAGTCCGTTAATAGTGAAATCTGTTATTCACTGCTTGAGAAAACCTGTTGTGCCTTAGCATGGGCCGCCAAACATTTGAGGCAGTATTTGATATGTCACACTACTTTGTTGATCTCGAAAATGGATCCAATAAAGTATATCTTTGAGAAGCCTGCTCAAACAGGAAGACTTGCCCGTTGGCATATGCTATTGTCAGAATATGATATCCAGTATGTACCTCAGAAGGCTATCAAGGGAAGTGTACTATCAGAATACCTTACAAATCAGCCTGTTGAAAATTATGAACCTCTCAATTTTGATTTCCCGGATGAAGACATTATGGTAGTAAAGGATAGTGAAGAGCCTGGTCCCGATGAAGGCCTTGAGCCTAGTTACAGATGGAAGATGATGTTTGATGGTTCTTCCAATTTCAAAGGACATGGTGTAGGTGTTGTTTTGATAAACCCCGATGGTGGTTATACTCCTTTCACAACAAGGTTGGACTTTGAATGCACAAACAATATTGCTGAGTACGAAGCGTGTATTTTGGGTCTAAAAGCTGCAATTGACCTTGGAATCAATGTTCTTGAAGTTATGGGTGATTCTGCTTTGGTCATTTAGCAAGTCAAGGGTGAATGGGAAACCAAGGATGAAAAGCTCATTCCATACCGTGCTTACATTATGGAATTGATTAAGTGTTTTGATGAGATCACTTTTCGTCATGTGCCTCGTACTGAAAATCACATAGCTGACTCCCTAGCCATGTTAGCTTCAATGTGGCAAGTCAGGTTTCACAACGAAGCACCTCTCATCAGTATAGAGTGCAAGACCGAGCCCGCTTATTGCCAGTCAGTTGAAGAAGAGACAGATGGAAAACCGTGGTTTCACGACATCATGAATTATCTGAAGACTCAAGAATACCCCGCCAATGCCTCTAATCTGGATAAGAAAACTTTGCGAAGATTGTCATCCAAATTCTTTCTCAGTAACAACGTGCTTTACAAGAGGAACCATGACATGGTCCTGCTAAGATGTGTTGATAGACGAGAAGCAGACCTGTTGATTCACAACATTCACGAAGGAGCCTTTGGCACTCACGCCAATGGATATGCCATGGTTAAGAAAATTTTGAGGGCCGGATATTATTCGTTGACTATGGAAGCTGATTGTATCCAATACGCCAGGAAATTCCATAAGTGCCAGATCTACGCTGACAAGATGCATGTTCCTCCGACTTTGTTGAATGTTTTGTCATCCCCTTGGCCTTTCTCTATGTGGGGCATTGATATGATTGGAGCTATTGAGCCAAAAGCTTCTAATGGTAATCGTTTCATTTTAGTGGCCATTGATTATTTCACTAAATGGGTTGAAGCTGCTTCTTTCACCAATGTGACCAAGCAAGTAGTTGCTCGTTTCATCAAGAATAATATCATTTGTCATTATGGAATTCATAACAAGATCATCACGGACAATGGAACAAATCTGAACAACAAAACGATGAAAGAGCTATGTGACAATTTCAAGATTGAGCATCACAATTCATCGCATTACCGTCCCAAAATGAATGGAGCTGTCAAAGCTGCCAATAAAAACATCAAGAAGATCCTGCAGAAAATGGTCAAGACTTATAAGGATTGGCACGAGATGTTACCTTTTGCTCTGCACGGATAGAGAACTTCGGTTCGAACCTCGACAGGGGCAACCCCTTTTTCTCTCGTATATGGAATGGATGCGGTCCTTCCCATTGAAGTAGAGATACCATCTTTGAGAATCCTGATGGAAACTAAGCTTGACGAAGTTGAATGGGTTAGAGAGAGATATGACCAACTGAACCTCATTGATGAGAAGCGACTGACAGCTATGTGTCATGGTCATCTGTATCAGAAAAGAGTGAAGAGGGCATTTGACAAGAAGGTCCGTGTCTGGGAATTTCGAGAAGGAGAGCTTGTACTCAAGAAGATTCTGCCATCTCAAAGGGATGCTCCTGGAAAATGGGCGCCTGATTACGAGGGTCCATTTGTGGTAAAGACTGTATTTTCAGGAGGTTCTTTATTCCTCACAACAATGGATGGTGAACAGCTCACACACCCTGTAAATGCCGACTCAGTACGAAAGTACTACGCCTGAGAATCTAGACCCTCTTGTCTGTATTAGCAGCATAGAATTCTAGATTTTTTTTTAGTCATTAGGGAGTAGGTCATTGAACATGATGTAATCCTTTCCCATTGCCATTTTTCAAATTGTAATGATCCATGGAACTTCGCTATTGGCAAGTTACCATTCTAATAAAATCAGATTTTTGAGCCATTCTTTGTTTGATATTGATCACTACTCTTATATTTTCTTTATTATGCAAAACCTCACTTATTTATTAATAATGGTTTTAGAAATGGAATGTTTTGAAAACTTTGAACTCTCTTTGAACTCTAAAAGAAGATTGGCAATATCTCCCTAATTTAAGCGTTTCAATAATGGCTGACCACTAATGCAAAGGAGGTCTCACCGGTATCTTCACAAGATGTTTGTTGAGAAGTTGTTTCCCCAGTATATTGAGGGTGTTCTCACATTGGCTTTAAGACTGACTACCTGCTCAGATTTCAGTGTGACTCCTTGTGGTTGACACAATGTTTTCTTTTTTGTTGTTCTCGGTTTTTTGTCTCTTGTTGGAGTTGTTTCTTGCATATCATTAAGCATTCGCATCTAATCATAGCATTGAGCATCTTTGCATTTGGGTTTCTTGTTTGTGTGGTTTTTGTTTTTGTTTCCTTTTCCTCTTTGTGAGTCTTTTTGTTTCTTTGCCTTTGTTTTGCTTGTGTCCGGTTTCTTCACCTTTGCGCGCCATATTTTGACTCTTTGTGTATTAATTCCCCATGAAGTTTAACCTGCAATCCTGGTACTAACCATTCTGTTACGTTACCTACATCACCCATTTGGAAACCTAAAAGTCCAATAACCGTTGGCATTGTTTTACATCGGGTTATCGTGAACCTGTGTTTCTGGTTATCGTGAACCAGGTGTTTGTTTCTGGTTATCGTGAGCCAGCTTTTTATATCAGGTTATCGTGAACCTGTATTTCCGGTTATTGTGAACCTAAACCTCTGGTTATCGTGAACCAGTTGTTTGTTTCTGGTTATCGTGAGCCAACTTTTTATATCAGGTTATCGTGAACCTGTATTTCCGGTTATCGTGAACCAACTTTTTATATATCTGGTTATCGTGAACCAGTCATTTATTTCAAGTTATCGTCAACCTAAACCTCTGGTTATCGTGAACCAACTTTTTATAT
This sequence comes from Lathyrus tuberosus, assembly GCA_022829125.1. Lineage (NCBI taxonomy): Eukaryota > Viridiplantae > Streptophyta > Magnoliopsida > Fabales > Fabaceae > Lathyrus > Lathyrus tuberosus. The sequence goes on from JALAZF010000259.1 coordinate 645,415, forward strand.
ATCTGGTTATCGTGAACCAGCCGTTTATTTCAGGTTATCGTGAACCTGTATTACTCAAACCTAGGTCAAATATGAACCTAAACCAAATTACAAATCCAGTTCATACTGTTTTTCCTCATAAAGAAAATTATTTATTCAACCAACTCTTATGAGTGCCAGAGTATATTATTGGCTTATTACCTTGTTCTCTTTTAAACTCCAGGTGTTTTTATCTGGCGCGCAGAGTTCGTCTCTGTCTTTTCTGGCTTTTCTTGAAGATCCCCTTTGAACTCTTCAATATAAGAAATCCCCAGAAAATCTTTTTTGGGTGTCTATCCTTTTATTTCAAACTGATCTCCAGTGGAGATCATGTCTTCTTTCTGGTTTCATGCCCAGCAAGATTGTGTCTTTTCCCCAGTGTCGTCCGGTCATATTTGAACCTGTCGTCCACCTCCCTGGATCCTTCGCTAGTGGAGATTACCTTTTCTTGTTTCTATCCCCGGTGCTGCCTCAAGGTCTCCCCAGTGAGTCTCTTTTGTTGGTTAACCTGTATCCCCAAGGAGTTTTCCTTGTGAATACTAACCTTCTCTCTTCCCTAGTAGAGCTCGTCTGTGTTTGGTAGCTCTTTGTTCTCCGGTGTCCTGTTTTGTCTGCATTTTCGCATCTTTCATGGCATCATATCATCATATTAGTAGCATTGCATGTCTTTGCATCTAAGGGCAAAATTTTTGGTTATCTGTATTTAAATATCTTTCACCATGATTTCATGAGGATTTTTATCTCTCATGTCATCCGGTGAAGATATTTAAATAGGGGCAACTGTTGTACCCCAAATTTTACCCTTAGATCCATTGACCTCTTGCATGTCATATTAGGTCAATCATATTGCATAGCTAACCTTTTTATCAGGTTTTGTTTGTGTTTGTTTCATTTGTGAATCAGGTGTTATCTTAAGGAGATTCAAGAGGTGATTAGTCAAGATTTTGGATGGAGCATTGAATCAAGCAAGTCTCTCATTTCAAAGAGATGTCTCTATAACCCTCTCCATGATCCTTTCATAACCAAATGTCTACCTATTTTATCTACCCTCAATTGTCACCTTTATTTCCTAACCAATTTCAATAGTTCTCTATCAACCAATTTTATCCAATTTCCCCATTTGTCAATGTTAGTCCTTCTAAACCATATCCATAACCATAATCAATTATCAAATTCACCTATTATTCATCTATTATTTGTTTTCCTAAATCATTTCTCTTTTATAACAAAAGATAGAAAACCAACACTAAGTTTTTTTTGCTCATAAGCCCATCATCAATTGGCCCAACGAACCAAAAATGTGTTAAAAAATATTGGAATTAAACCTCATTTAACCAATGACCAATAGGAAATGAGCATTGTTGCTTTGACTTTTCCACTTTGCTCATCAACAAGTAAGAAAATGACATGTGGCATACAAAAGAAGCAAAACAACCAAAATGTTTTCTTCTCCCTTGGTTTGTGCTTGCGAATTGCAGAGGAGAAGAGAGAAATTCAAAAAACAAGTGAATCACTTCATCAAAATCATTTCATGACCCAATCCCTTGGCGCGTTTATTCATTTTGAATTCTCCAAGAGCATTGCCCGTTTCAGCTTTCAACGGTTTGGTTCAGTAAAAGTAGTTCAGAGGAATTACTCGTTTCAGCATCCAACCTGCTCTCACCTGCAAACTCTTCACGCCATCCCCAATCCTTACCTCATTTGATACCCCTCTCAATGACATCAAATAAGGAGCTCTGAAGCAATACATGAAGTAGTGAAATTGACTCTGCAATTCTGAGTTTTTTGTCCAACAAAGCAGCGTATTTTTCTCCAAGGAGTGGACCATTTTTGAATTCAAAAAGAGACGTTGTAACCCTAGCTTTTGACTCAGCACACCAAGTGTTCGCTCTTTGGATTCAAGAAACCCAAGCTCATTGGTTCAGCCTATAAAAGGAGCTTGCCTCTACACTTCAACTCACCAACAATTTCTCACAAACACTTAAATATTTTCTGAAAGTTCCATAAGTCCGAGCAAGCAAAGTGAAGGGTGACTTTGGAGTGCTTTGGAAAGAAAAACAGGCAGCGTACTTGAAGGCAGTGGACATTACTCCACTTGGTGTTGTATTCTTACCCTTTTTTAATCATGCTCATTTGATATCATTGTTGTCATATGCATTTTGTTATTCCTTACATGTGTATCTTGCTAATATATGCTTCAATATGTTGATTATGTGCTCATGGCTTGATGTCATAAAATAGTTGGTTTTGTTCATTGATATGATACATGTGTATGCATTTGTGTTAAGTTATAATGCCTCTGTTTTGTTCATTGAATGGCTGCAACATTGTAAGTTCTCATTGTGGTATTGTACTGTCAAGACTGGATGTTTGATTTTGTTAAACTACTTGGACATCATATGTGCTTAAATGTGATTTTGAAACAAAGGACTCATGAATCTTAGTTTCTTTATATAGTTCTGTTATGCTCCTAAGTCTTGGGATGGTTGAACCTATCCATTTGTGTTTTTGATTTAATGTTTGATTGTTGCTGTTAAAGTTGTTCTCTTTAGAGGTAGCACTGTCCTTTTTCTGCCACCATCATATATGATTACTTTGAGTTCTCAAGTTTTGGTTTTGAACTTTATTGTTGTTGATGCTTGACACTTTTGTATGTGTTCACATTTGTATGCACCACTTTGCCTTGACATTGATTTTGGTTGACCATGTTTCTGTGTTTGATTGTTTGAACTATTATGTTGCTTAGTGATTTGGTTATTGTATTGCAGTCCTTTGGTTTGACAGTGGTAGTGTATGTTTAAGGTTTGTGTTCGTGAATGTGGAGTTTAGAATAAGAACTGTGTTGCTGATAATCATGTACCTCTCAATGTTCTATGACTTGCCATACTATGCTATTCCATTTTGTATATGCTAAAGCCATTCTATTGAAACTGTTAAACTCAGAAGTTATGCTTTTGTGATATCATGATTTTGTTCTCTATATTAATATTGTGTTCATGATATGTGTTGCTAGCCTTGATATGTTTTTAACATGCTCCCAAGTTATGGATGTTTGATACCTCTTTATGCTTCTAACATTTACCAAACCACCTTGAACATAGTCCATATATGTGTGATAAATGTGCTTGCATGATTGTTGCCTAATTTGGTTTTTACTGAGTCTTATGCTACTGTCTGTGTTAATGTGATACCATTTGATTGAATTTGAACTTGGTTGCTATGATATGTCCTATTCTATCTTGAATATAGGTGTATGCTTCATAAAGGCCTTTGACCATCATATTGCTTGTGTGCTTATCATTGTAACATGGCTGATTTTTCCTTTATCAACATGATAAGTGTAGCTTCTTGTGTATCTGTTGTTTATGCCTAGTTGCTACTTGATTTAGATGACATTATGTATGAACAACTCTGTTTAGACTCTTGTTTTATGACAGTGCCATGTTTCCAAGATGCTATGAACCTAAGTGAACTTGCATTGACATTGCATTTAACTTGGTCAACCCTTAATCTATCTTGATACATGAATCATCCCTATGCTTGCTATTATTATGATAGAGAGTATTTTTTCCTTGACACTATGTGACTTTATTGGTCTTCTTTGATGAGAATTTAGGTTGTTTTGAGCCATCATCATTTGTCTTTGTATGATGAACTGTAATCAGACCATGCTGAGTTTTGTGATATATACATTGTTGTTTAGTATGTGGATATGTTGGATGTATGTATCAAGCTATCAGTAGGGTTTTAGTCTCCAATTCATTGACTGCCTGTGTGTGGATTTGCTAACTCACCTTGCTCTTGCACTGATTTGTTTGTTTATATTAAGCTTATGTTTGAATCCATGCCATAATGTTTTGGATTCCATAATCTGTATATTGATTATCAGTTGTGTCCAAGTTGTATCATTGCATGAAATTCCATTTGAATGTGTTGTATGTTAGCTCATTACCCTGATGACATGTAATTATTTGCTGCTAACTGCTTGTGTCGTTGGTGTTGTTGCTACCATTCTACTTAGCCTTCATTTTAATCATAGAAATTGTCACTAACAATCTTAGAATATGCCTTTATATTTGATCTGACCTGCCCTTTTCTTTCACCACTCATTGTGACATGTTTGAATTTGTTTTTGAACTTTGATAGAGTATCTTTGGAACTGACTGCAATGCCTTAATCTATCTTTCTATGTTCTTGCTTTGTTCTTGCACTAACCTTGTTTACCATATGTTTTTAGTCCTAAACATCTCTGCTGCCCTCCATTAAGTGTGTTAAGTCTTGAGATTGTTTTGATACATGAACTAAACCTAATTTCCAATTGGAACATTGAACTACATATTTGTTTGTTAGTTGCTTTTCAAGGTATTTATTGAACCTCTTTTGAATATGCTTGATGCTGTGACTATGTTGGAACTTATTGCTTCACATTCAAATGTTCTTCTACTTTACCAATTTATATGATTAAAGCACTCTTTTGGTATACATGTAGAAATTCATGATTCTTTGAGATGGTAACTACATGTTTCTGCTTCATTTTATTTGACCATGACTGACTTTGAATGTCATAGCTTATATGTTTCCCTTTTGTGAGTAGTTGATGTTGTGGTTTGGTTTGTGATTAATTTGAAATTTACTGTATGCTTTCTGCCACTTCTGCGAGAAATTATCACTCTATACATTCAAATATTCTTTACTTTGTGTCCATAGTGCTTGCTTGATATCCCATGTGTGTGGCTGTTTATTGCATTCAAGTTACTACATGATTTCCCTCTCTAATGTGTTGGATATATTTACTGCTATGTTTGTGTGAATTCATTGCTTAAACATCCATTTGTTCTTACTTTGTGGATTTATAGGATAAGCCTTTTCTTAATGTTTAATACGTGTGGAATTTCATGATTCCAAGTTTAGATTACATGCTTCTGTTTCATTTGGTTTGACAATGGCTGCGGATGAATGGCATGGCATGGATATTGCTATCGTGAGTAGTATTATGTTGGTTGGTTTGTGTGGTTTATTTGAAATATGCGCGCGTGCAAAGCTTATATATTATTTGAGTTGGATATATTACCGGATGTAACAGCCAACCCAGTGGCAAGTACACACTATCACACGCCCTTACAACCCTTAGGACTGGGGTTCGAATCCCCCTCGCCCCAGTCCTTTTGTTTATTTTTCTTATTTTCGCCCTATTTCATATATATATATATATATATATATATATATATATATATATATATATATATGTGTGTGTGTTCTCACTATGTATTCAAGGTGCGCGCGTTGGCCGGATGGTATTGGTTTTAAACTGCAAGCGAGTAGTCCTAGGTTCAATCCCTAGGAATGCCACTTCTTTCTTTTTTATCACTTGTTGGTTTTATTTGTTTTTTTTAGTTTATGCTTCAACTGCCAACTTTCATAACTTGCTTATTTTTCATCCTTTTTCTTCCATTATTTTTGCTATGTTCTTCTAATTAAATCTACTTTTTATATATAAAAAGAAATGGTTGGAAATATTTAATCTATGTGCTTTATTTCATGGTTTTCTTCTAAGGTCTTATTATACCTTCTTTATTTATCTTGCCATATTATCTTTGTTTATCATGTTTTATCATATCCAATGTATGATTCTAACTTTTCATTGATATCATAACTTTATTTCATCTCATTATCTTATTCATGTCTTTTACATCATCATATTTGAATTATAACTCTTTATCTCTTAGTAATTCACAACTGTTATCTTTCCCCCCATTCCAAAAGGAGATCATCTTAAAATTGACTCATGAGTCACTGAACAACCACCCTACCTCATCCTTTTAGGCTTATCCCATTTCTTGGCCTCATGAGATCCAATGAAATCATAACTTAGAAATAGGTTGGAGTTTTGAACTCTATGTGATTCTCATCATCATGAGAACTCACTTTCCCCCCTATAACGTAGACTTAGAGAGTTATCGTGAACTCTAAAATGAGCTCATACTCATTTCCCCTTGGAACTTTGGCCATAGCCAATGGTTCCTATCCTTCACCCTTAGATTGGTGAACTACGGATACTATGATTCCACTCCCGTAAGGATACGTAGGCGCAAAGTGCAATACTTTGTCGAGTATACTTAGATACTAACCCCTAGGGTTTCAACCTTTAGCATAGCACCCTTAGCAGGCGAGTAAGACATCACAAACTAAAACAAGAGGTTTCCGTAGAGTACTACGGACGTTTAGGATACTAATACCTTCCCTAGGCGTAACCTACCCCCGAACCATAGATCTCTCCCTTTAGGTTTTTCTCGATCTTGAACCTTTCCTTTGGATAAATCAAAGTCGGTTGTGAATTCAAAGAAATGTGATGCAAGTTAATAAATAGCTTGTTATCTGATTTTCACCCCAACACCTACGTATCACAGCAAGACCGTATCAAAGTTCCTCTTGTAGAGGGTTTCACCACTCAGGAAAAAGTTACCTGCCAGTCTTCTAAGGGTTTTCCTGCCTTTTCTTGATGCCCCGGGTGGGTACTCTTGTCTCTGAAGGAAGCATTTGATATCGTGATACCAAGGTTTGTCGTCTATGACTGCTTCAATCGTGAAGATGTAAGCGGGACTCTCAAGGTGCATTATGTCGATCTTAGGTACGTCATTCCATTGACCTACACTAATCATGGAGGAGAGAGTGGGTAATGCATCAGCCGTGTGATTCTCATCACGAGGGATATGATGTAACTCGATTCTGTTGAAGAATGGTAACAACCTTCTCGCATAATCTTTGTAAGGAATCAATCTTGATTGGTATGTGTTCCAATCTCCTTTGATCTGATTGATAACCAGGGCTGAGTCGCCATATACATCCAAGTTCTTGATTCTTAAATCAAATGCTTCTTCGAGACCCATGATACAAGCATGGTATTCGGCCTCGTTGTTTGTACACTTAAATGTCAGTCGGGATTGAAAGGAATGTGGGTACCCTGAGGTGTTATGATGATTGCCCCAATTTTGTTTCCATATGTGTTGACAGCTCTGTCAAAGATAAGTCCCCATTGGGAACCTGGTTCTGGCCCTTCACTAGGTAGCGGTTCATCGCAATCTTTCATTTTCAAATACATGATATCTTCGTCTGGGAAGTCAAATCTGACTGATTTTGATCGTCAATCGGTTGATGAGACAAATGATCGGCCAAAATACTTCCTTTAACGGCTTTCTGAACATGGTACTATATGTCGTATTCTGATAACAACATCTGCCAACGGGCGATCCTTCCCGTGAGAACAGGTTTTTCAAAGACGTACTTGATCGGATCAATTTCAGAGATTAACCAAGTAGTGTGATGAATCATGTACTGGCGAAGACGTTTGGCTGCCCAAGCCAAAGTGCAGCAAGTTTTATCAAGCATTGTGTACTGAGTTTTACAGTCGGCGTATTTCTTGCTCAAATAGTAAATGGCAGACTCTTTTCTTTTTGTTTCATCTTGTTGGCCAAGTACACAACCCATGGAATCTTCCAAGACTGTTAGGTATATGATCAGTGGTCTTCCTTCCACTAAAGGTGATAGAATTGGTGGATTCAACAGATATTCCTTGATACCGTCGAAGGTTATTTGGCAGTATTCTGTCCATACACAGTCTTGATTCTTTTTGAGTAGTTTGAAGATCGACGCGCATGTCGTGGTCATGAGAGATATGAATCTAGAAATGTAATTCAGTTGTCCCAGAAATCCTCGGACTTGTTTTTCAGTCTTTGGTGAAGGCATTTCTTGAATGGCCATGACCTTGTCAGGATCAACCTCAATTCCTTTCTGGCTGACGATGTACCCCAAGAGTTTTCCTGAGCGGACACCGAATGTGCACTTGTTAGGGTTCAAGCAGAGTTTGCACTGTCTCAGACGCTTGAATAATTTTGACAGGTGGGTCACATGCTCCTCTTCTATTTTAGATTTGGCAATCATGTCATCAACATACACTTCGATTTCTTTGTGCATCATGTCGTGAAACAGAGTAGTCATGGCCCTTTGATAGGTTGCCCCAGCGTTCTTCAAACCGAACGATATTACCTTATAACAAAATGTGCCCCATGGGGTGATGAATGAAGTTTTCTCCATATCTTTCAGCGCCATTTTGATTTGATTATAGCCCGAGAATCCATCCACGAAGGAGAAGACTTTGAACTTTGTTGTACTGTCTATCAGCATGTCAATGTGCAGTAAAGGAAAGTCGCCCTTTGGACTTGCCTTGTCCAGATCCCTGTAGTATACGCACATTCTGATTTTTCCGTCCTTTTTCGGAATTGGCACTATGTTAGCTAGCCATTGAGGATATTCTGAGGTGGCGAGAAAACCAGCGTTGATCTGTTTCTGCACTTCCTCTTTGATTTTGATGGCCATGTCCGGGTGAGTCCGTCTCAATCTTTTTTTCACCGGAGGACATTCTGACTTTAGCGGTAAATGATGTTCCACAATGCTGGTATCCAACCCTAGCATGTCCTGATAGGACCAAGCAAATACATTGGGAAACTCTTTGAGAACCTTTATCAAGCCTTTTTTGACAGTCGGACTGAGCAGTGCCCCAATCTTGACTTTTTTTATCTCTTCTTCTAAACCCAAGTTGATCGTTTCCAACGGCTCTTTGTGAGGCTCAATGGACCTTTCCTCTTGTCTGAGTGGTCGTGAGATCTCTTCTGGAATTTCTGCGTAATCTTCTTCTTCAGCTCCGAATACCGAGAATTCAAAGTTGGGAGAAGGCATTTGATCGCGTGTTTCAACGGGGTGTAAAACAAGCAATCTGCATGACGTGATGATTTGTTTTTTTAGAAGAGATAGAGATAATGCAAGAGTGTGTGCAGTGTATATTTTTGAAAAATGCTTGTTTTTATTTATTTTAGGGTTGTTTTAGGATTACCATTTTCTGAAAAGCGAAAAGAGAAAACAGCAATAAATGCGGGAATTACAAAACTACGTTGATTTATTTATGATTTATCGATTCTTGAAACTACAGCCTTATAAAACAAAACTATGTCGCTTTGGGCAAAGTGAAGAGGGACATTTACAGAAAGTGAACCCTATAAAAACATCTGTTTCACCTGGGCAGGGTGAAAGGTTAAAACAAAGACGGCAATTACATAGACTTATGAACGACTTTCGGGACATCGACAACAACTCATTGGTGGCAAACTCCTCGGTGAATCACAAAGTCTGGTACCTACTTTCTTGGCTTGTCCTCAGAAATGACGCTGATTTCTAGCGGAGCAGGATCAATGGAATCTTCTTCCCATGCAGAGTTGTCGAACTCTTCTGTTGTATCTTGCACAGTATTTTCACTCTCAGGCGGATCTCCCCATCCAGTTGGCTGGATGTCTTCGAGCCTGATACAAGAGTTTTTAGGAGCGGTGTACTTGACCAAGAAGTCGTACTTACCACTCGATTGTCCTAAGGTGTCCCATACTTCGGTGGGATTGGAGGAGTCATCCTTCTTAATGACGTTGACCTCTGGAAAAGTATAGTTAATGAATTCTTGTCCTGCATTTTTTGCAGATTCATCGTTGTGCTGGATATCTTTGGAATGCCCTGAGTAATGACCCCATGACTCTGTGGGGACGCAGGTAATCTTTACAATGATGCTTAACTGATAAACGTCGTTTGACTGACTCTTTTTCCCCAATTCTTTTGGGTACGGCTGCCAGATAGGCAATCACCCATTTGGTCAAAATAGTCATAGTCGAAGTTATCTTTCATCAGAGTGTTTTCCTCTAATGAGTTGGGCGGAGCACGACATCCTTCCGGATCACAATCTCCGTATATCATCTTGATATCTAATCTTGGTATATATCTCGGACTTTACACGGGATAGAAAAATGGAGTGTGCGCTTCTTCCTGAGACATATAACCATCCTCATTGAGATAAGACTTCCACTCTTCATCTGTATCAGAGGAGTCACCCTCATTGATGGTATGTACTTCTTGAGTCACTGGGTGAAGGAAACCTCCACTGCGGAAGAAGTCCTGAATGGGATGAAAACTTTCGTCTTTAGTAGTCTGAGTACAGGTTGAAGAAAAACCAAGACCTTTCTTTGTCTTGTTATCAGTAGGAATTACGAGTTGTCCTGAATGGGATGTACTTCTTGAGACACTGGGTGAAGGAAACCTCCACTGCAGAAAAAGTCCTGAATGGGATGAAAACTTTCGTCTTTAGTAATCTGAGTACAGGTTGAAGAAAAACCAAGACCTTTCTTTGTCTTGTTATCAGTAGGAATTACGAGTTGTCCCTATCCTTTTGCGTTGTTACTCTTGATCACGTCGAGAGCATCTTTGTAAGAGGAAAGAGATGTCCCTTTCTCTAATCGATTCTCATTGCTCACCGACAGTGCTTGAAACTGGGTTCCAACAACCTCCTTGGGTTCTACATAGGATGATGATGATAAGTTGCTCACAATTAAGGCCTGCTCTCCATAGACTGTGACTAGCTTGTCATTCTTGACAAACTTCAGCTTCTGGTGAAGTGTCGAAGTGACTGCCCCAGCTTCGTGTATCCAAGGTCTTCCTAATAAACAACTGTAAGCTGCCCAGATGTCCATGACCTGGAAAGTGACTTGGAAAGTGTGAGGACCGATAGTTATGGGAAGATCAACTTCGTCGATAACTGTTTTTCTGGATCCATCAAAGGCTTTGACGATGACCTCGCTGCCCCTCATTGGGGTTCCTTAAAATAATAGTCTCATCAAAGTAGACTTTGGCATAACATTCAGAGCTGATCCGGTATCTACCAGTATGCTGGCTAAAGCATCGTCCTGGCAGTTGACTGTAATGTTAAGTGCCATGTTGTGATTTTTTCCTTCTTCTGGCAGTTCTTCATCACTGAATCCTAAGTTGTTGCAGGAAGTGATGTTGGAGATGATGTTGTTAAATTGCTTTACTGTCAAATCTTGTTCTATGAAAGCTTGGTCCAAGACTTTCTGCAAAGCTTCCCTGTGAGCCTCAGAACTGAGAAGTAGTGATATCATAGAGATTTTAGATGGAGTTTGCAACAATTGGTCCATAATGTTGTACTCGCTTTTCTGGATGAGCTTCAGCATCTCATCGTTGTTCTTTGAAAGGTCGGGGTTACTGCTTTGACCGACTGGTTGACTGGAAACTTCTGCTTGAGGTTTCTTTTCCTTGGTAGGTTCTCCAACTCCTATGTTGAAGATCCGACCGCTCCGTGTGACTCGACTAACGTCAACAATGTTTATGACGGAGGGTAATGGAGTTTCCTTTCCATTTTCGATGGTTGTCGCACCGTACTTGTAAGGGATTGCCTTAGTTGATTCGTACGGTATTGGACCTGACAAGTAGATAACCACAGAAGCCTTCTGATTTTCTTGACCATTGTAGGAAACTTCAATCGGTTCAAGGTTGAGAATCCTTCTATTATCGACAGGAACTTTTGATTCATGGAGTAGAGGGATTATAGCACAAACGTCTTTGGTCTGTTTATAATCAGAGATTACGACAACGTCTTTTCTTTGATCAAGGAAATAGTCTGGTATTACGTTTGTTGAAATACAAGAGACTAAGAGACATATGAATAAACCGTGTGTTTTGAAAAGCACTACGGAGACATTATTATATATAGATAGATTACAACTTATTACATGATATAGTCGATGTGGGACTATTCTATATACAAATACTCTTAACACTATATATATATATATATATATATATATATATATATATATATATATATATATATATATATTTACAAATATCAACACTCCCCCTCAAGCTTGAGCATATAAGTCAAATGCACCAAGCTTGTTACATATATAGTTAGTTCTAGGGCTCCGTAGGGATTTTGTAAACACATCTGCCAATTGATCATTAGAGTTGACAAAGCTTGTGACGATGTTGCCTGACTCGATCTTCTCTCTGACAAAGTGACAATCTATCTCAATATGTTTGGTTCTCTCATGGAAGACTGGATTTGAAGCAATGTGCAATGCAGCTTGATTATCACAAATAAGTGTCATTGGTCTTGCTTCTTCAATTTGAAGTTCCTTGAGCAACTGTTTTAACCAAATAAGTTCACATGTTGTCATTGCCATGGCCCTATACTCTTCCTCGGCGCTTGATCTTGCAACTACATTTTGTTTCTTACTTTTCCAAGATATAAGGTTTCCTCCAACAAGTACACAATACCCAGAGGTGGATCGTCTATCAATGGGTGACCCTGCCCAATCAGCATCGGAGTATCCAACTATCTGGGTATGTCCTTTATCCTCATACACAAGACCTTTTCCTGGAGCACATTTGATGTATCTCAGAATCCGGATAACAGCATCCATGTGTTCCTGACAAGGGGAATTTAAGAACTGGCTTACAACACTGACTACAAAAGAAATGTCTGGATGAGTGACTGTGAGATAATTTAACTTTCCAACCAATCTCCTATACCTTCCTGAGTCAGATAAAGGCTCCCCCTGATTGGGTAGAAGTTTAACACTTGGATCCATAGGAGTATCCGCTGGTTTAGCATTTAACAAACCTATTTCTTCCAAAATATCCATAGCATATTTCCGCTGAGAAATCACCAAACCATCTTTAGATTGGGCTACTTCAATACCCAAGAAATAGCGGAGTTTACCAAGATCTTTTGTCTGAAATTGTTTCGAGAGATGTTGTTTCAACTGGAGTATTCCCTGCTGATCACTACCAGTTATGACAATGTCATCAACATACACAATAAGATAAATACACCCTTGGGGTGAGTGATGATAAAAAACAGAATGGTCAGCTTCACTATGGATCATACCAAACTGATGTACTACAGTGTTGAATCTGCCAAACCAAGCTCTCGAAGATTGCTTAAGACCATAAAGAGACCTGTGTAGCCTACAAACCATATTCGATAACTCCCCCTGAGCAACAAACCCAGGTGGTTGCTCCATATATACTTCCTCTTCAAGATCACCATGTAAGAATGCATTTTTGATATCAAGTTGATGAAGAGACCAATGTCGAATGGCTGCAATGGCTAGAAGAAGTCTAACAGATGCCATCTTGGCTACAGGCGAAAAGGTATCACTATAATCCAACCCCAAAAATCTGAGTGTATCCTTTGGCTACCAAGCGAGCTTTAAATCGATCAATCTTACCATCTGGACCAACCTTCACTGTATAAAACCAACGACAACCTACTAAAGATTTCCCATGGGGTAGAGGAACTAGTTCCCAGGTACCACTGCTTTGAAGAGCACACATTTCATCAATCATTGCTTGCCTCCACTCAGGGTGAGATAATGCTTCACCTGGAGTTTTAGGAATAGAAACAGAAGACAAAGAAGACAAACAAGTATACTGCAAAGGGGAAAGATGATGATAACATAAATCAATATAATGTGGAGAAGGATTTCGTGTTTGACGTATACCTTTTCGAAGGGCAATCGGAAGATCAGACTCAGGTTGCAAGATCAGATCCGGTGATGGAGAGAGTGTCGGAGGAGAGTCCGTAGTGACCTCAGGGATAGGTACGACTTTAGGGACAGGTACGACAGACGTTGGGTGACGACGCTGATATGTTTGAAGTGGGCGAGGAGTAGGGGGATCAACCGTAGGGGTATCTAGTGGGTCAGGTTCCCTAGAATAATGGGGGATAATGACAGATGGGACTTCCGGAAGAGGTGTGGGAATACTTTCCTGAAGGGGTTTCGAAGTTGCTTGGCTGGACTCGAAATATGGAACAGACTCGAAGAAGGTAACATCGGCTGATATGAGGTATCGTTGTAGAGTATGTGAATAACAACGATAACCTTTTTGGGATCGATGATAACCAAGAAAGACACACTTTAGTGATCGAGATGATAGTTTATCAAGACCAGGGGAGAGATTGTGTACAAAACATGTGGACCCGAAGACTCGGGGAGGAATTTGGTGAAGTGGGGAATTGGGAAAAAGGATTGAATGAGGGATTTTATTGTTAAGGACAGATGAGGGCATGCGATTTATAAGGTAACATGTCGTTAGCACAGCATCCCCCCAAAACCGAAGTGGAACATTACCATGGAGAAGTAGGGTCCGAGTGGTTTCTACGAGATGTCGATTTTTGCGTTCGGCTACACCGTTTTGTTGAGGTGTGTGAGGACAAGATGTTTGATGGAGAATACCATTGTGTGACATAAAATTTTGAAATTGTTGGGATAAATATTCACGGGCATTGTCACTTCTTAATGTACGGATAGACACACCGAATTGAGTTCTTATTTCTCGATGAAATTGTTCAAAAATAGAAAATAAGTCAGATTTATTCTTCATTAAAAATAACCACGTGCAACGTGAAAAATCATCAATAAAGGTGACAAAATATTTAGACTCAAGAGTAGAGACAATACGCGAGGGACCCTAAACATCGGTGTGAACTAAAGCAAAAGGGGACGAAGCCCGTTTGTTGACTCGATTGGGAAATTGACTACGAATGTGTTTCCCTAACTGACACGACTCACAATGTAAATTAGATACCGTCAATAAATTTGGCACCAATTTATGTAATTTGGAAAGACTGGGATGACCTAACTGAACATGGATAGTGAGTGGAGAATCTTTGGCTGAGCATGTCTGAGATGACAATGAGAGGTAATAAAGGCCTTGAGACTCATATCCGACGCAAATCGTCCGTCCCGAACTCCGATCCTGCAGGGTAACATTATTGTTAGTGAAGGTGACACTACAATCAAGAGAACGAGTTAAACGACTGACTGAAAGTAAATTAAATGGACAATTAGGTACATAGAGGACAGAAGTAACAGAGAGAGAAGGTAGAATTTGAACCGTACCAATCCCTTCGGATCGGGTTTGAGAACCATTGGCAGAAGTTATGGTAGGTAACAAACCAGAGGTAGAGAAGGAAGAGAAAAGATTTTTATTACTAGTAACATGATCAGACGCACCAGAATCAAGGACCCAAGGTCGAAGAGATGATTGAGAGAGGCAAACAGATGAATTACCAGTGTGTGCTACCGTAGCAGTAGAATCTGAGTTCTGATAATTCTGATACCACCTGAGAAAATCATCGTAGTTAGGCGTAAAGTTCTGAGGAGTAGCCATGAGTATCTAAAGAGAGAAAATATCACGAGATCGGAGGTGACGCGTGTGGAGGGTTTTGCCTATGAAAAAGTTTGCCGCAAGATCACCAGAAATAGTAGCGACGGCGGCGGACTGTGTCTATGCAGTTATGACCGGAGAATATTGAAAACTGATGGTGGGGTCGGCTTTCCGAAACGTCGCCGGAACAGTAACGGCGGCAGGGTGGTTACCAGAGAATTTTGAAAAGTGAGAGGCAAACCGGAGTGACAACACGGTTTGCAAAAAAAATAAAAAAAAATTTCTCACCAGAAGACAGTGGGTCAACCGGGTAAAGCACGGTGAAAAAAGAATTGCCTCTTAGCAAGCTCTAGATACCATGTTGAAATACAAGAGACTAAGAGACATATGAATAAACCGTGTGTTTTGAAAAGCACTACGGAGACATTATTATATATAGATAGATTACAACTAATTACATGATATAGTCGATGTGGGACTATTCTATATACAAATACTCTTAACACTATATATATATATATATATATATATATATATATTTACAAATATCAACAACGTTGATCGATTCAGAATTTGAGCATGGTCAGATTTCTTTGTGATCCAACTGTCTTTGTAGATCTGCTAATATGAGGTAGCATCCTTGGTTTTTTTTTGAACAAACTCTACAGCGTTCGTATTTGTAAAGTGGCACCTGGCCACGCCCGCTTTGTATGCAGTGTAACTTCACTAGATCTGTTTCCATCAAGGGGACATCCTGAGTTTGACATCTAGTAGGATTCTCGTCAGTCATATTGATCTGCTGCGTAGCTTCGTCCAAGTAGATTGGAAGCCACCAATGGTCCATCAAGTTTTGAAGTGTTCTTTGGACATGTACACACCCTTGATCGTCTACACAACGCTCTTTAAAGTTTTGATAATCATGTGAAGCCAGAAAGTCGAGCCTGACTTGTTTAGCATGTAACTCTACCAGACTGGTATTCATCAAGCGTATGTCGAAGATTTGGATCATATTGACTTGATGGCTACATCTATCATGGTAGTCCTGGATCCATCCAAGATCCATCTGACATTGGAGGGCCTCTTGTACAAAAGAGCATCCTTGTTTGTTTATTGAGCAGATCGGACAAGTGTTGTAATCGTGTCGTGGCAGATCATAGTATTGACTTTACCTTGAGTGCATCGCCACTAAGTTAACATTCATCGTACAGATGTCGTGGTTCTGAATGATGTTGGGATTTGTATAAGTCATGTTGACCTCACATATTCGGCGGTCCTGGATCCAGCCGAGATCCATATGTTCTTGTAGAGCTGATTGCCCCACGGAACACCCTTGGTTATTCTTTGAACAGATATCACACTTGTGATAATTATGACACGATACATGACTGTACCCACTTTGTCTACAATGCATCTTGACCAAATTAGTTTCCAACAGGAGTACATCATGAATTTGATAACTACGGCTCAATTCTTCCTCTATCAAATTTACTGCAGTCTTTTCATGTTGAGGCAACGGGTTCGTCTGAACATTCGGATTAGTATCTTTGAAAGATAGGACCCCATTCCTGATAAGCTTTTGTACATCAGATTTGAAACTGAGACAGTTCTCAATGTTGTGCCTCAGTCCTCCTTGATGGTAAGGGAAAGTTTGATCCGCTTTGAACCAAAAAGGCATATTTTCTGGTACTGTAAGAGGAGACCTGGTTTGGACGTGCCCCTTGGCCATTAGTAGTGGAAATAGTTATGCGTACAACATTGGTATAGGGTCGAACCCTGGTGGTCGTGTCGTACGGTTGTTATTGTACTGAGGACGAGCCTGCTGAAGAGGTTGTTGTGTCCTTTGCTGATATTGTTGTTGACTTGGTTGACTTTGAGTAACCTGAGGTTGATAAGTCGGAACCGGCGTAGGGTTGATAGCAGGAGTTACTGCTGCTACTGGTTGATACCTTCGCCTTTGCTTTCCTAGAGAGATATTACCAATATCTTGCTATTTTTTCTTTAGGAAAGCACCACCATATCTTTTGGTACTGCTTGATGTTTCTGTACCTTTGATCAAACATCCCTCTCGGACTGCTTCCTCAAGGTGTACCCCCATGTTTACCATTTTGGTGAAGTCACTGGGCGCACTGGCAACCATTCGGCCGTAATAGAATGAGCTCAAGGTTTTCAAAAATATCTTTGTCATCTCTTTTTCCTCAAGAGGAGGACAGATCTGGGCGGCAATTTCATGCCATCTTTGAGCATACTCCTTGAAAGTCTCTTTGTCCTTCTGCGACATTGCTCTGAGTTGATCTCTGTCTGGTGCCATGTCCAGGTTATACTTATACTGCTGAATGAAGGCTGCTCCAAGATCTCTGAAAGTGACGATCTTGGTGCGGTTTAAACCCATGTACCATTTGAGTGCGGCACCGGTTAAACTGTCTTGGAAATAATGGATCAGTAGCTGTTGGTTCTCTGTTTGAGTTGACATCTTTCGAGCGTACATCACCAAATGACTTTGAGGGCAAGAGTTGCCTTTGTATATTTCAAAGTCAGGCACATTGAATTTGTGTGAAATTTTCACATTAGGGACCAAACAAAGGTCTGCGGCGTCCTTTCCGAATAAATCCTGACCGCGAATGCCATGCAGTTCCTTCTGCATCTCCAAGAATTGTTCTTGGAACTCATTCATTCTTTCGTACATGTTTTCCTTTCCACCAGAAATGGCTTACGGAATCTGTCCTCCAGGGATAGTGTGGACCACCGGTTGTGGTATAGTCATTACGGCAGTGACTCTTGGTGCTTCCATGCCCCGAAGTTTGTAACCTTCAGGAGTTGTTGTCATCACTCTTGCTTCTTCGCTTTCCCAAAGTTTGTAACCTTCAGGTCCAGCGGTTCCTGTTGTAGTTTTTGGGTCTTCAATGACCGGAGGAATGTATCCTTCAGGGATGAAGTGGAGAGGCGTGCCCAAGGGCCGACCCTTAGGCATGTGGTACTAAGGATCGTATGTCTCCACTATGGGTGTAGATGTGATCTCCGAGATCACAGTCCGTTGTTGTTCCCCCTGAGCTACTGCCAGAGATTGCATGTCATTGTGAAGTTTTCTCAGATCTTCCTTCAGAGCGTCGATTTCTTCTCTCAGCTCTCTGTTCTCTTCCTCGAGATTGTCCATTTTCTTTTGTTGATTGGCCCGAGTATTGTACGAATGAGACAGTTTGACTCTAGAATCGTGATCTAGACGTGAGATTCGAGAATAAGAAGAATGCTTTATATGAGAATGATGAATGCAATGATATATATATATTTTTTTTTGTTTTTTAGTTTTAATCAAAAGAAAACTTTAACAAATAGATTGCAAATATCATACAGTAAAGGGTAGAGACCCCGTTTTATTGAATTCGAAAGATTGCGGAAATGGAAATACAATATTTTACAAAGTCCTGTAAGTAAAAAGCTAGGCTTAAGGATCTTGAGTCCTTTCTGAAGATAGCTCAGATGCTGATTTTGATTTCTTCCTCTTCTTTGACCGGGGCTCTTTAGCCGTTGTCGGGTTGTCATTCCTTTGCCAAGTGAAAGGAGCGAACAAACTTCTTCGGTCTTGTTGATTCTCTACAGCACGTTGCTCTAATATCTTAATTAGAACATCCTTTTCCTTTAATAGTTCTTGAATCTTGGTACACTCTACATTGAGGATACGGTACTTGCTTTTCCAAGAGTTTTTCTCCGATTGAACTTTGTTGAGGGCGACCTGGAGTTTTTCCGTGTTGGACATGAAATAAAGGACATATTCCTTTAACAGAAAAACTTCTAGACGAGGGTAAGGCATCCTCAGCTTGAGAGCTCTAGTTTGCACCCAGTGGAGATAGGGTTCCATGGAGGTACAGTTAGGTCTTCCTAGAGACTCTCTTCCTTTCCTATGAACATGTTGCCATGCATGCACTATTTCCTTCTTTAGTTCCCTGTCGTTTTCTCCTTCTTTAAAGAAAAGACCTTCCAGATGAGCATAATGCGGGATATGCCTCATCGGGTATCCGTGTTGACGACGAACTAAGATTGGATGATAGTTGATTCCTCCTTTAGTTCCTATGAGGGGTACGTTATGGAAATTTCCACAACTGTCAATGATCTATATTCCCTCATAAATCTTATCATACCAATCTATGTCAGAGTTGGTAAGAGACATGATCCTTTACGACCAACGTAAAGTACTCTTGAGTTCCCAAAAAGCATCAGACTTGGGCAAATGGGAAATGAACCATTTGTAAAGCAAGGGTACACAACATGTGATCATTCCTCCGCTGTACAAATTCCTTAAGTGTACAGAATGATAAGCGTCTGCGAGCAGAGTTAGTACATGGTTTCCAATCAGAAATATCTTAACTGCGTTGGTGTCAACAAAGTTGTCTACGTTGGGAAAAAGGAATACCCCGTACGTGAGTAGAACGAAGATGTTATCGAAAGCAGTAACGTTCCCAATACTGGCAAAGTACGGGGCTTTTTTTACCAAAAACTTGGCTGGCAAACCTTGGATTCCTCCTTTAGTGGTCATGTGAGCACGAACTTCTGATTCGTCCAAACAAATGGCTCTTGCGATGACCTGATCCTTTGGAATTTCTTCCAGTCTAGAAAAAGGAGCTTGATCAATGATAGGTAGATCAGTCATATGAGAGTATTCTTCCAATGTTGGCGCCAGTTAATAATCCGGGAATGTGAAGCAGTGATAGACCGGGTCGTAGAACTGGATTAGTGTAGATAGGATTCCTCCAATTACAGGGACCCTTAAAAGTGACAGCAGTCCTCCATGCTTAGCTCTGAAAGCATCAGGGTTGGGAATCATTCTTGCCAGCCCCTTAAATCTTCTAGCTTCGGAGTTTTGAAGGTGTACTTGTGCGTCTTTCTTCTACCGAAATCCATAACGCAATCTTTCTCTTTGATATTTGCAATCATTGTCTTAGTTTAATTTTAAAAAAAGAGAGACGAGAAGAGAAAATTTTTATTTGTTTAAAAGTTTTTTAGATGAATGCATGAATGCAGCACACAAAAACATAGAAAAAACATGGGTTTAGGGGGTCCAACGTCACGAACATGGAGTCATGGCTCTACCCATTCCCAAAGGTTGTATTCTGGTGAATTTTTGTACCTGTAGATCGGGTTGAAGGTTCCCAGAATCATTGACCCCCCTAGAGATAACAACAACAAGTTGGTTCACCCGAGCGAGCTGTAGCACCCTAGAGTAATCTCATCCGAGTGTAGTATCGCGTGACGACTATTCCCGATAGTTACCGCACTACCAAGTGGTCATAAGTTTAAAGTCTACTAAAATCCTCAGGATCACAGGCGCCGCATAGGAAAACTTTGTTTTCAACAACGATCGTGATCAGCAGGCAGAATCCTACAGGCCCTCACCTGATTTGGTGGTCTACCAGCTGGTTCGCTTGTTCGGGATTCACTCCCTACAAGTTTCCCCGTATTTGCCACCCCTTATCTAAGGTATCTCTCAAACTTTCCAGATGTGACATCACTCGCAGTCCCATTGACAGAAAAATAAACACGGATATCAAGTAGGAAAAGCGATATAAATATATATATAGTATATAGTATTTAGAACTTATCATCCTAGACCTCTTAGGAATTCTATCCTAGTCCTACACAGACAATAGTTCCCCAGCAGAGTCGCCATTTTCGTGTGTTAGGGAAATGGTGACGAATGCCCGAAAGACATCATAAATCTCACTAGCAGAGTCGCCATTTTTCTGTAGCGTGCGATTTTTGTCGGTGACGCGACCACCTTATCGCAAATTGGGTTTCTCCTCACCACAAGGCAGGAGAGAGGTGCTACTTTCTGATTTCTTATTTATCCCGTGAAGCTGGAAGGGAAAGGGAAGCTATCTAAAACTAACCTTGCACGCGGATGTTTAACTGAATAAACGCTAAGAGAGATTGGGGAGTTTGGGGTCAGGTTATACAATGGGGAGTTGTCAATTACACATCCTATATGTGGTTATCAACAGGTTGATTAGCAATTTTCCTTATCGCTTTCTACTTGATGGTGTTTATCCGTAAATGGGAAAGTTTCTTCATTGGGAGTGTTGAGAGAGAGTTTTGTTTTCTGTGGAAAATGGGGATGAATGATGACTAAGGCATGAAACCTAAAGTTTTTGACTGATGTGAAGGTACTGGACCTATGGTTTTTGATTTGGTGTAAAGGTACTGGATCTAAAGTTTTGATTTGGTGTGAAGGTACTGGACCTATGGTTTTGATTTGGTGTGCTCGCTAAGATTTCGCAATCTTATGCCAACGTATTCCCGTTAAAGATAAACAGGGAAATCAGAGCAATCGTAGTTCCCTCCACGAAAGGAAATTTGGTGCCTTGTTCAAAGCCCAAGATTGAAGCTAAAAGGAGTATTTGTGTCTTGTTCAAAACCCAAGATTGAAGCTAAAAGGTTTGACTGAGAGAGAATTTGTCATCTCTAAAGAGAGATGTCTCAACTGTTTATCACAACTGTTGGGTGACTGATTATAAAGGAGAATTACTTTATCTGGGATGTGAGAATCCAGCAATGCCATAATTTCCTTTATGAGGGATTATCCTAGAGGAGAAAACTTGAACTCAGTGTAGAGCAATGACATTTTTCCTTAGGAATCTTTCATGCTAAGAGAGGGACAGTGGCGTGGATGTAAATAATCCATAGGCTTGCCACTTATACCAGTTAGATGAAAGAGGAGGTTTGCTTTGATTTTTGTTTGAGATGTGATTTATAGAGAAATGTCTTCCTACAGAGAGGTTTGATTTCCTCTGAGGGGGATATTGATTTTTTGTACCTTGATCAAAGCCCAAGGTTGAAGCTAAAAGGTTACTGAACTCCACTGGGGAATTTATGGTATGTCTTGTATAAAGCCCAAGATTGAGGCTGAAGAAGAGACTAACTATTTGGGGATATCATTATACAAAGCCTAAGAGGAGGGTAGAAGTTGACTTTTCGGGGAAGGTTTTTATCTGTCTTGTACAAAGCCCAAGATTGAGGCTAAAAAAGGGGTTGTTTACTCTGCTGGAGAGTATGGGTGTCTTGTACAAAGCCCAAGATTGAGGCTAAAAGAAGATTGACTCTGTTTAGGGAAATTTATTCCTACAGCCTAAAGGAAGGCTAGGAAGAATTGATCACTCTGTTAAGGAATGTGTATACAGAGTAAAAGGGTTTTTACTTTACTGATGAAAGTTTATATGTGTCTTGTACGAAGCCCAAGATTGAGGCTGGAGAGAAGGAACTGACTCAGTTGAGGGTTTTTCAGGCGGCGACTTCACTGGGGAAAATCATTATACAAAGCCTAAGAGGAGGCTGGAAGTAGGACTAATTCTATTTGTGGAATTTTATATGTGTCTTGTACAAGGCCCAAGATTGAGGCTGAAAAGATGATTAACTCAACAAGAGAGTGTTTTAAGGTGATGGACTCAACAAGAGTGTCTTTAAAGGTGATTGGCTCAACAAGAGAGTATTTTTTATTTGTCTTGTACAAAGCCCAAGATTGAGGCTAAAAGGGTTTGACTCAACAAAAGAGTGTTTTTTACTCAACAAGAGAGTGATTTGCTGTCTCGTATAGAGCCCGAGATTGAGGCTGAGAAAAAAGAAGTTGACTCAACAAGAGAGTGATTAAAAGATTATTGACTCAACAAGAGAGTTTTTTACTGTCTCGTACAAAGCCCGAGATTGAGGCTGACACCGCTGAGGGAAAATCATTATACAAAGCCTAAGAGGAGGCTAGACTATGCTAAGGAAAAGAAGGATCATTATACAAAGCCTAAGAGGAGGCTAACTTCTACTGAGGATTATTGAGATTCAGAAGGAGGTCCAAAGTGGGGAATCAACTCTTGTTGGGGATAACAGAAGAGTTGAGGTATCAGATTCCTTGAGGTTCTGATGAAAAGCTAACCCTAGCTGGGGAGATTTAGAATGAAAGACTGAGTTTTAGAACCTATGGGGGTTTTTCTCAGTTGGAGATTGATCGGATGATTAGGGTTTCTCCAGTGTTTGTAGGGAACTTGAAAATGTCTTTGAGATCCGAGGGAAAATTAAACTGTCAAAGTCTACTGGGTTTATCTTTGTACAATGCCCAAGAGGAGGCAGATGTTTTAAGGGATGAGGTTCAACCCTTAAATTGGTCTGAGGTTTAGACTTAATGGAAAGACTGCTCTAGTAAAGGATGACTAGGTTTTGTTCCTATGCCTTTAAGAGGTCGTCGGGTCCTTATATTAAGCCCAAGAGGAGGCATGAGAACCTTTAAGAGGCCTGAGGGTCCTTGTACAACGCCCAAGAGGAGGCGGGGAATGCTTTTAAGAAGCCTGTGGGTCTCAAACCAAAGAAAAGTTCAAGAAAATTTTCACCGAGAATAATTCATTTAGTGAACAGTTCTGAGGTTTGAAGAAATTCAGGAGATGTCATTCACCAAGAATAAATCATCTCTGTGGAGTAGAATTTCTTTGACAATTTCTAGGGGTGACAGTCTGAGAAAAGTTTCACAAAGAATAATGCCTTTCTCTTTGTTCCATATTGTATAAGCCCAAGAGAAGGCAAGACTGTATCTGGAATCCTATGGGGATCTAGTTTTGACTGCTGAAAGTGCGAACAATGGCTTTACCTAGTTCTAGACCTAGTTGTCGGGGAAAACTCTAAGCAGATATACAAGTATATATACAGTTGATATATGACAAGTATTTAAAAGGATATGAAAGAAGGACTTGCAGGTGAGCAAGCTTCCCACAATACAGTTATATATATTTGACATGTATTTAAAAGAATGAAAGAAGAACTTATAGGTGAGAAAACTTCCCACAATACAGTTATATATATTAAAGCTGATAAAAACTTTCAGGTGAGCAAGCTTCCATAGCTGTATGGTTAGTTGTTCAAAGAGAAAATAGAGAAAGTTTTGATAACAACTGTACATTTGAAATTGAATCAAAAGGAGAAGTTGTTTTGAACAGAGATTGTGGCTTACAGCTCAAGGAGAGGCCCAAGGTTTATTTTCGTACAGGTGATGGGGCTTACAGCTCAAGGAGAGGCCTAGATAAACACAATGATCGCACTGTTATTTTGAAAACTGTATTGGGACTTATACAAGTGACTGAGGCCCAAATTATTTATGTACAAAGGAGGTGGGTCTTATACTCTCTCAAGAGGCCCAAAAAGTGTTTTTAAGAAAAGGAATGGGGCTTATAGCTCGAGGAGAGGCCCAAGTTTTTAAACTGGCGATCGTGCCGAGATTTTTATCGTATCGGGACTTATACAATACCTGAGGCCCAAAATGGTTTATGTACAAAAAGGGTTGGGACTTACACTCTATTAGAGGCCCAAAAATGTATTTAAAAAAAGAAATATGGGACTTACAACACGAGGAGAGGCCTAGTTGGTTTTGTTTGAAAACGGCGATCGCGCCGGGATTTTGAATATACAGTGGGTCTTATACAATGACTGGGGCCCAAAAATGTTTTGGTATTTACAAGGGTTGGGACTTACACTCAATTAGAGGCCCAAAAGTGTTTTGAAAAAGATTCATTAGGGTGATCATGATAAAAAGCCCTAATTTTGATTTTAAATGTATTTTAATTGAATAAAAATTCAATTAAAATAATCACACATGTGAAAAAAGGTTATGATCTTGGATTTATATTTGTAAAATCGTGTTTCATTCATGGGATGATTAAAAAATCATTTGAATTTTGTAAAACCAAGAGAAAGAAATATTTTTAAATGCTTTTAAACAAATAAAACATAATTCTTTGCAAAAATAATAAATATATGAAATAAATAATATTTTTGTGAAATTTTCATGGAATAAAATATTTTAATATTTTTGGGAATTTTCAAAAAAATAACCAATCAAAAATAATTAAAATTGAGAGAGAAATTAATTTTTCAATTAATTAACAAAAACTTGAAAATATTAAAAAAAGCAAAAGATGAGAGAGTAGTAAAAAAGGTCTGGGTGGGGTTTGAACCCAAGACCTCATACACAAACACATGTGCGCGCAACCACTGGGGTGGTCATACATCCGTGTATCAAAACCACCCCATAAATACATAAGGGGTGCCAAGTTTTTAGGTCTGGCCAAGGCAAGGCAAGGCAAGTTTTGGCACTTTACGTGAAGCCTCTAACTTTCTCATTTCTCCATGGATTGGGACAAAATTTAGGTGCATCTGACCTAGAATTTCATGAGGAATCCAATGGTGGTCTTGGAATTTTCAGGAAAAGTCCCTATTTTAAAACCCGATAGTGGTTTTAAAATAGGCCAAATTTTGCATGTTCTATGCTATCTCATGGTACAAGCCAGAATTACATGACAAATTGGTTCAAACACAACATATACAACATGTATGAGATGTTTATGATCAGTGGACATCAAAGGAATAGATAATTCAAAGAGTTCAAGTTGTCGTGCACTTACCTCTTGGAGATTTTGGTGCTATCTGCCAAGTTCCTTGTTCCAGAAGTAATTTGATGCTTTGGAAACTCTCAATTGATTCCTTAGAAGCTTTTAGGATGATCAAAACCAGCTGGAATCCTCAGGAACAAGTTTGTGCTCTTTCTTGCAAAAGGGGAAAAAGTGACCAATATGGCAACTCTCTTAAATGGTGTTCCAGATGAGGGGAACCATTTGGGACAGTTTGAGGATGATATTTGAAGTGTGTTTGAGGCTTTGTTTTGTTTTGGAAGTGACTGAATCAAGGTATGGCTTGGAAAATGCAGAAAAGTCCAATTTTGAGGTTTTGGAAGTGAATTTTCTGATTTTGGTGTTTTAGGTCACAAGTGAGTGTTTGAACAGCTTAGATATGACATATTGGATGTGTTTGGATCATGAGCTGTGGTGGAATTGCTCTCTAACTCAAAAACTCAGAGATGACTTGTGAAAGAAGGCATTTTGGCCTAAAGAGAGCGATTTTAAGGAAAGCAAGTGTTGTAGTGCTTTGGTGTACTTAAACTGAGTACAAATGAGCTCTATTTATAGAATAGCAAGTTTGTTTTGCAAGCAATAGTTTATGGCAACTGCAGAAGGTCTGTGACCAATGTGGATCAAATGGAATCTCAAGTCTCCTCTAGCCATTGACTTGAGGTTAGAGCACAGGCATATGGTCTATTGGTTAAGGGATAAGTCTTGACTGAATTCAGTTGGAATAGCCTCAGTTCATGCCACCTTGGTGCATCCATTAAAGGCTTGGAAACAAAATTGGAGTCTTGGCACCTTTTTAGCCTTTTTAGGTTTGTTAAGGCTACTTGTAGATTATAGGACTTGGGAGGCCTAGGGATCAGATCATTCCCTTTGGATTTCATCCTCTGATGTGTCCAAATGGATGACAAGGCTTGGAGTTATCCAATTTAGCCAAATCGAGCAAAAATGCAAAATCTGCCTTGCTTAGGACAGTTGGAAATGGTGATTTTGAGGGAATCATATCTCCTTGCTCAGGTTGAGTTATGGGAGGCTCTTATGCTTTTTAGAAAGCCCTCATATGATACAACACATGTGTGATCATAATTTGTTTTGAAACTATTGGGATCCAATTGAAAAAACCTCATGAACATTGATGTTCAAGGCTGGTAACTTAGGCAGATTTTCACTAAGTGTTGTAGAAGTGCCAATTTCATGTTTTTTGTGATTTTGATCAATCCCTAACTCAAAATCCATAAAGAATTGGAGTCTGAGGTAGTTGAAGCTTTTGTAGAGTGTAGCAAGACCTACAAATCCAGCTTTGGATCACCCAAAATGGTTGCTTGGATCTCAAGTTATGGCCCTTGGAAGTTGGTACCAAAACCACTTTTGCAAGAAACCTCACTTTTCTTGATTTTTTTAATGAATGATGATCAATATCATACATTAACATTATTTTTGACTTAGGGGAACCATATTTGTGAAAAAATTCAAAAAGTCAAACTTGATTTTGTACACAGTTGACTTTTTATCGGATGAAATCCAAAATGTGTGATCCTTTGTGAAATCAAGTCCTTGACCTAAATCAACCCTAATGGATGTATTCCATAGGTGTTATAGGGTGTATTGAATCTTGTCCCAAGGTTTGGGAGCATGTCTTAGTCAAAAGTCAAAGGCACAGTTGACTTTTTCCTCAAAACCCTAATTGTGGTCCAGATGAAATTGAAACTTGTAAATCAAGCTTTTTGGATCAATCCATTGTTGAAAATGGATCAATGTAATGTACTTAAGGCCATCAAATCATGTCTTGATGTCTTGGCTCATGCTTTGTCCCAGAAGTCAACTTAAGGGTGAATTAGGTCAAGAAACCCTAATTCCTGATTTTTTTTGTGAATGCATCCCCTGAGGTTAAATTGACTTAACGATTGGGTCCATGAGGTCACTTGGAGTATCTTAGGTTGTTCTTTGAAATATTGGCTCATGGCCAAAATAAAAATTTCATCTGGAGGCCTTAGTCGACCAAAACCCTAATTTGGTGACACTGGCGATCTTGAGGCTTGATCCACTGGGAATGCTGCAACCTTGTGCTTGATTCTTGATGTGGGAGTCCTCTTGATCCTTTATAGGTGTTTGAGAGGCTAGACAAGTTGAAGATTATGTTATTCCTTGATTGATCCTTTGTCTAAGTGCTCTGAGAGGGCTCAAAACCCTAATTCCTGATCGTAGTGAATGCTCAATCATCTTTGAGGAGATTGATGAGGCATGAAAGTACATTTATATTGTGATGATGATTTGCACAATGATGGGAAATATTGGTGGTCAAAATTTGGGGTATGACACTCCCCATCCATGGTGGTGAGGATCAGGGCTCCGCCTGAGAATGCCTTCTTGATGACAAAAGGTCCTTCGTAATTGGGAGTCCATTTGCCGCGTGGATCCGAGTGAAAAGGTGAATATCTCTTGAGCATGAGTTCGCCTTCATGGAACGCTCGAGGGGGAACTTTCTTGTCAAAAGCTTGCTTGAGGCATCTCTGATACAATTGACCATGACAAACGGCTGTAAGGCGCTTCTCTTCGATGAGATCCAGCTGGTCATATCTGGATTGAACCCATTCAAATTCATCTAGACCTGCTTCCATGATGACTCTAAGAGAAGGAATCTCGACTTCAATGGGTAGAACAGCCTCCATACTATACACGAGTGATTACGGAGTTGCCCTAGTAGAAGTACGGACTGAAGTTTTGTAGCCATGTAGTGCAAAGGGAAGCATTTCATGCCAATCCTTGTATGTCTTGACCATTTTCTGGACAATCCTCTTGATGTTTTTATTTGCTGCTTCAATGGCACCGTTCATCTTGGGCCGATATGGTGAAGAGTTGTGGTGCTCGATCTTGAATTCTTCACACAACTCCTTCATCATCTTATTGTTTAGGTTGCTTACATTTTCTGTGATAATGTTGCTAGGAATGCCATAGCAACAGATTATCTCTTTCTTGATAAATATGGCAACCACTTGACGTGTGACATTGGCGTAAGAAGCAGCTTTAACCCACTTAGTGAAGTAGTCAATAGGGACTAGAATGAATCGATGACCGTTGGAAGCCTTCGGCTCGATCATTCCAATCATATTTATACCCCACATAGAGAATGGCCAAGGTGAAGTCAAAACGTTTAATGGAGTTGGAGGCACATGGATCTTGTCTCCATAGATTTGGCACTTGTGACATCTTTTGGTAAAGTTGTAACAATCTACCTCCATTGTTGTCTAGTAATACCCAGCTCGAAGGATCTTTTTGGCCATAGCAGGACCTTTAGCATGTACACCCTCGCAGCCCTCATGTATGGACCTTATGATCATGTTTGCTTCGTGTCTATCCACGCATCTGAGCAAGACGGGATCATAATTCCTCTTGTACAGTATACCACCACTTAAGAAGAATTTGGTACAAAGCCGCCTAAGATCTTTCTTGTCAGTGATAGTAATACCCTCGGGATATTCCTGTTTTTCCAGATATCTCTTAAAGTCGTAAAACCAAGGCTTTTCATCAGACTCATCCTCGGTTGCTAAATAGTGTGCTGGTTTGTTCAAATGATCAATGCGGATAGAAGGAGCTTCATTCTTCCACTTGACTTTGAACATGGATGCTAGAGTGGCAAGTGCATCAGCTAATTGATTTTCTTCTCTAGGGATATGATGAAAAGAGATCTCATCAAAATACGGAATCAACTTCGCAATGTGTTGTTGGTACGGAACCAGCTTGGAATCTCGAGTTACAAAGTTCCCTCTGACTTGGCTAATGACCAAAGCAGAATCTCCATAGACCTCAAGAATCTTGATTCTCATGTCAATTGTCGCTTCAATACTGTAGATACATGCTTTATATTCAGCCATATTGTTGGTGCATGCAAAGCATAATCTGGAAGTGAAGGGAAGGTGAAAACATGTTGGATAGATGAGGATAGCACCAATTCCATGACCTTTGGCATTGGAGGCACCATCGAACACGAGTGTCCATCGTGCCCCTGGTTCGGGTCCTATGTCAGATTCTGGAGTCTCATATCTCTGATAAACAGAACATCCTCATCGGGAAAGTCAAACTTCATTTGTTGATAACCTCTACAGGTTGATGAGCAAGGTAGTCAGACAAGACGCTCCCTTTTATTGCTTTCTGGGTAACATGTTGGATATCATACTCAGTTAACAGCATCTGCCACCGAGCAATCCTTCCAGAGACAGCAGGCTTTTCGAATATGTACTTTATCGGATCCATTTTGGATATCAATAAAGTAGTATGGAAAATCATGTATTGTCTTAGGCGTCGAGCTGCCTAGACCAGAGCACAACAAGTTTTCACTAAGAGTGAGTATCTGGTCTCACAATCAGTGAACTTCTTGCTCAGATAGTAAATTGCATGTTCTTTTCTGCCAGTGTCGTCATGTTGACCCAATACACATCCCATTGATTCATCGAGAACGGTGAGATACATGATTAATGGCCTACCAAGAACCGGCGCTACTAAGATCGGTGGTTCTTGCAAGTATTGTTTTATTTTTTCAAATGCTTCTTGACAATCATTGTTCCATTCGACCGATTGATTTTTTCTTAGCAATTTGAACATCGGTTCACAGGTAGCCGTCAAGTGGAAAATGAATCTGGAGATGTAATTAAGTCTACCTAGAAAGCCACAGACTTCTTTTTCTATTTTAGGAGGCGGCATGTTCTGAATTGCCCGAACCTTGTCAGGATTAACTTCGATGCCCTTTTGACTCACAATAAAGCCCAATGGTTTACCAGATTGAACTCCGAAGGTACACTTCGCAGGATTCAACCGTAGTCTAAATCTGGAGTCTGTCAAACAGTTTCTTCAGATGAACCAAGTGATCATCTTCAGTTTTGGATTTGGAAATCATATCGTCCACGTAAACCTCGATCTCTCTATGGATCATATCGTGAAAGAGGGTTGTCATGGCACGTTGGTATGTTGCCCCTGCATTCTTCAAACCAAATGGCATGACTTTGTAACAATATGTACCCCATGGCGTGATGAAATTAGTCTTTTCCATATCAGCTGGGGACATCTTGATCTGATTATATCTTGAGAAACCGTCCATGAATGAAAAGACAGAGAACTGCGTCGTGTTATCTACCAAGACATCAATGTGAGGCAATGGAAAGTCATCTTTCAGGCTTGCCTTATTGAGATCTCGATAATCCACACACATTCTGACCTTCCCGTCTTTCTTTAGAAATGGGACGATGTTAGCGATCCATTCAGGATATTCAGAAGTGGCCAGGAATCCAGCGTCAAGCTGCTTCTTTACTTCTTCTCTGATTTTAAGTGACATGTCAGGTCTAGTCTTCCTTAGTTTCTGCTTGACAGGAAGACATCCGGGTTTGAGTGGCAAGTGATGTTCAACGATGTTGGTATCCAACCCAGGCATATCTTGATAAGACCAGGCGAAGATATCAACATACTCTTTCAATAACTTGACCAACTCGGAGTGTACATGCTTTGTGAGAGACGCGTCAACCTTGACTTCTCTTATGACCTCATTGTCATACCCCAAATTTTGACCACTAAGATTCCCCATCATTTTGAAAATCATCATCACAATATGGATGTACCATCATGCCTCATCAGTCTCCTCAAGGATTGTTGAGCATTCACTACCATCAAAGATTAGGGTTTCAAGCCCTTTCAGAGCTCTTAGACAAAGGATCAATCAAGAAGTGACATGATCTTCAACTTATCTAACCTTTTTAACACATCTACAAAGGATCAAAAGGACTCCCACATCAAGAATCAAGCACAAAGTTGCAGCATTCCAAGTGGATCAAGCCTCAAGATCACCAGTGTCACCAAATTAGGGTTTTGGTCGACCAGGGCCTCCAGATGGAAATTTTCCTCTGGGCATGAGCCAATACTTCAAAGTATACCCTAAAATACTCCAAGGGACATCATGGACCCAATCATCAAGTCAATTTGGCCTCAGGGGATGCATTCATAAAAAATCAGGAATTAGGGTTTCTTGACCTAATTCACCCCTAAGTTGACTTTTGTGACAAAACATGAGCCAAGACCTCAAGACATGATTTGAGGATCTCCAACACACTACATTGATCCATTTTCAACAATGGATTGATCCAAGAAGCTTGATCAACAAGTTTCAATTTCATCTGGACCACAATTTGGGTTTCGCGGGAAAAGTCAACTGTATCTTTGACTTTTGACCCAGACATGCTCCCAAACCTTGGGACATGATTCAATACACCCAATAACACCTATGGAACATGTCCATTAAGTTTGATTTAGGTCAAGGACTTGATTTCATAGAGGATCGTACAGTTTGGAATTCATCTGATAAAAAGTCAACTGTGCACAAAAGTTAAACTTTGACTTTTGAGATTTTTCACAATTATGGTTCCTTAACCCTAAAATGATGTTAATGTGTGATTTGGATCATCATTCATCAAGAAAAATCAAGAAAAGTGGGATAACTTGTAAAAGGGGTAACCATAAAAACTTAGAAATTTTCTAAGTTATGGAACAAAGTGGCTAGGGTACCAACTTCCAAGGATCATAACTTGAGATCCAAGCAACCATTTAGGCTGATCCAAAGCTGGATTTGTAGCTCTCATGGCCCTCTACAAAAGCTTCAACTACCACTCATTCCAATTCCTAATGGATTTCAAGGTATGGAATGATCAAAATCAAGAAAAGTGAAAATGTCACTTTTTTCCAACACTAAGTGAAATTTTCACTAAGTCAGAATTTGTCTCACTTTTTCCCAAATGTAGGGGCATTTTTCACTTGGATCCAAAAAGTATCAAAACTAAATATGATCAAACAGTTGTTGTATCATATGAGGGCTTTCCAAAATGGCCAAGAACTCCATCAAATTCCATTAGAGCCATGAGATATGACAATGGCAATATGCCTTGCTGAAAACTGCCAAGGCAAGGAAGATTTGTGCATTTTGCTCGATTTGCCAAAATTGTGCAAATGACAAGCAACTCTATCCATCTGAACACCTCAAGGGGGGACCAAGGAGGAACCAACTCTGATCCCAAGCCTCCCAAGTCTTTGGAACAAGAAGTAGCTTGCCAAACCTAGAAATCCCTAAAAGAGGGACAAGACTCCAATTTTGGATTGAAACATTTAATGGATGCACCAAGGTGGCATGGACTGACACATTCTCAACTGAATTCAGTCAAGACTTATCCAAGACCAAGGGAACCACTGGTCTGTGCCCTAACCTCTAGTCAATGGCTAGAGGAGACTTGGATTCTCATTGCTCAACATTTGCCAAACTTCTGCAGCAGTTGTCATTCAATATTGTAGCCAAAACAAACTTGCTCTACTATAAATAGAGCTCACTTGTGTTCAGTTTAAGTACACCAAAGCCATCAAATAGATGTTTTCCTCAAAATCACCTCTTTCACTCTCATTTTGCCTTCCAAAGCAAGGTACTATCGAGTTCTGAGTCTGGGAACAATTCCAACCAATCCAATCATCCACACACCTCATAAACATCATATGTGAGCTGTCCAAACTATCACAAGTGACCTGTAACTCAGAAATCACAAAGTCATCTCTCAAAACATCAAAATAGGCCTTTTGTGCATTTTTCAAGCCATGTCTTGAATCAGTCACTTTCCAAATCAGATAAAACCTCAAACACACTCCAAATATCATCCTTGAACTGTCCCTAATGGTGTCACACATCTGGAACACCATTTGAGAGAGTTGCTATTTTGGCCATTTTAACCCCTTTTGCAAGAAAGGGTCAGTTTTTGTTTTTGCAGGTTCCAGCTGATTCTAATCATCTTAAAAGCTTCTAAGGGATCATTTGAGGGTGTCCAAAGCATCAAACCATTTCTGGAACAAGAAACTTGGCAGATTGCACAAAAAGCTCCAAAAGCTCAAAAACAGGTAAGCATCACAACTTGGATTCTTTGAACCATGCTATACTTTGATGTCCACTGATCATGCATCTCTTAAATATGTTATATGTGTTGTGTTTAAACCCATTTACCATGTAATTCACACCTGTATCAAGAGATGGCACAGAAAATGCAAACCATGGCCTATTTCAAAACCACTATCGGGTTTTAAAATGGGAGCATGATCTGAAAAAACCACCACCACCATTGGATTCCTTGTGAAATTCTAGGCAGGATAGACCTAAATTTTGTCCCAATCCATGGAAAAATGAGAAAGTTATGGCCTTCACGTTTTCAACCAAAATCTTGCCTTGCCTTGCCTTGGGCCAGGCCAAAAAACAAGGCAAGCCTTGTATATTTGTGGTTGTGTTTCAATCAACGGATGTATCACCACACCAGTGGTAAGGCGCGCGCCCTGTACACAAGAGGTCTGGGGTTCGAATCCCCCTCGCCCCAGATCCTCTTTTTTGTTATTTTTCATGGTTTTTATTATTTTTCTTATTATTTTTAATGATTTGGAAAATTAATAACTCTCTCAATTTTATTCCACAAAAAAAATTAGATTTATATTATTTATTTAATATAATTAGTATTTTTGTGAATAAATTCATTTTATTGTTTTTTAAAACATTTTAAAATGAACTTTCACCTTGAAAAAATCAAAACCAAATGAGCTTTAATTCATCTTGTGATTAAAACATCATTTTTCAAACCTTCACCAAAAATCATAAGTTGTTTATTATAACTTATTTGGTATTTTTATCATTTTTATTAATTTTTCTTTGAATACTTTAAAATGATGAAATTAGGGTTTTGTTGATTTTCACCCTAACAAACTTTTTTCAAACACTTTGGGCCTCTAATAGAGTGTAAGACCCAACCCCCTTTTAACCAAAACCATTTTTGGGCCTCAGGTATTGTATAAGTCCCTCTGCGTTAAAAGAAAAATCTCAGAGCGATCGCCAGTTCAAAAATAAACTTTGGACCTACCCTCGTGTTATAAGCCCTAATTTCTCTTCTTTAAAATCCTTTGGGCCTCTTGAGAGAGTGTAAGACCCATCCCTTTATACAGAAAACCGGTTTGGGCCTCACTTATTGTATAAGTCCCTCTGTACAAATTCAAAATAACGGTGCGATCACTGATAAAACCTCGAGCCTCTCCTTGAGCTGTAAGCCCCAACTTTCTTTTCAAAGCACTTTCTCCTTTGATTTTGAATATATACTGTTGTTTTCACTATCTTTGTTGAACAACTAACAAAACAACATGGAAGCTCTACAACCGAGTAAGTGTTTATCCGCTTTCTTTATCGCTTTCATATGTATATAACTGTATTGTGGCGCTGCTCGCTATAAGTCTTCTTTCATAAACTCATATCAACTGTGGAATACTAGTATAGATATTTAGAGTTTCCCCGGCAACTACGTCTAGAACTAGACAAAGTCCCGTCTCCTTACATCTGACGTTCTCCCGGACATTTCACCCTCCTTTAAACATAGTTTAGGATTTTCTTTTATAACAAGTTTAGACAACTAGATCTAAGAAATTTCCCCCTTGAACAATTCATATACACAAGGCCATTGTTCCAAGCAAAACCCCTTCTGGAACTGTTCATCAGCCTCCTCTTGGGCTTAGTGCAAGGACCCACAGGCTTCTTAAAAGCATCCCCGCCTCCTCTTTGGCGTTATACAAGGACCCTTCGGCTTCCTAGAAGTTTTCATAGCCTCCTCTTGGGCTTCGTACAAATAGTCCCTCGGCTTCTTAAAAGATATTCTCGCCTTCTCTTGGGCTTTGTACAAATTGTCCCGACGACCTCTTAGAGGTATAGGAACAGAAATTTGTCATCTCACTAGAGCAGTCTTTCAAAGGAGTCTAGTTCTTCACACCAAAAGCGTACTTTCTCTTAGGCATAGTACAAAAGATGAAACTCTAGACTTGGACAGTCTAAAACCTCTTGAGTCTCGAAGACATTCTCAAGTTCCCTGAAAACATAGGAAGAAGCCCAGTCTCTCTCATGAGAGTTCCCTACTTGGACCTGCCTAAGGATCTCAAAAATCCCCAGCAGTAAGATAGCCTCCTCTTGGGCTTTGTACAATGATTTTCCCCAGCGGAGCTAACCTTTTCACACTCTCTTGTTGAGTATAAAAGACTCCCTCGTAGAGTCAATCACTTTTTAGCCTCTATCTCGGGCTTCGTATGAGATACAAAGACTCTCTTGTTGAGTCAAACAACCTTTAGCCTCCGTCTCGGGCTTCATACGAGACACCAAAACACTCTCTTGTTGAGTATAAAAGACTCTCTTGTTGGGTCAAGCCACCTTTAGCCTCCATCTCGGGCTTCGTACGAGATACAAAAACACTCTCTTGTTGAGCATAAAAGACTCCCTCGTTGAGTCAACCACTTTTAGCCTCCGTCTTGGGCTTTGTACAAGACACACAAAATGACTCTCTTGTTGAGACAGACTTTTTTAGCCTCAATATTGCGCTTTATACAAGACAGAAAGAACATTTTCCCCGGAAAAGTCAACCTTTCAGCCTCCTCTTAGGCTTTGTATAAGGAAATCCCCGGTTGAGTCAATCAACCTCTTAGCATCAAAACATGCTTTGCTCACAACATACAAACATCAACAACTCCTTTTCCCATCTAATCGCTGTAAGCGGCAAGCCTCTGGATTATTTACATCCACGCCATTGTCCCTCTTTTAGCATGAGAAATTCCTAAGGAAAGATATCGTTGCTCTACACTGAGTTAAAGTCTTCTCCTTCAGGTTAAAAATCCCCTATAAAGGAAATTATGGCATTGCTGGATTCACATATCCCAGTTAAAGTAATTCTCCTTTATAATTAGTCACCCAACAGTTGGGACAAACAAACCAAATACCCCTCTTTAGAGATGACAAATTCTCTATAAAGTCAAAACCCTTTAGCTTCATATCTTGGGCTTTGAACAAGATACAAATAGACTCTTTAGCTTCATAGTTTGGGCTTTAAACAAGATACAAATCACCTTTTAGCTTCAATCTTGGGCTTTGAACAAGACACCAAAACACTTTTTTCCTCCCATAGAATAGGAGGAACTACGATCACTCTGATTTCCCTATTTCCCGGGAATACGTAGGCATAAGATTACAAAAAATCTTAGCGAGCACACTAATCAAAATACCCAAAATCCCATACTTTCATACATCAATCAATCTGGAGCAATATCCTAACCCAAAGCCTAATAAATGATCCCAACACTTGTTAACTTACGCGAAATAACCTAAGACAGACCCCCTTTTGATAGCATCTGTAAACCAACAGTTTTGACTATTTAACCTCAGTTTGTAAGCAGGGTTAATTGGAGACATCTATTTCCCTTCCTTAATCAGCTCACAATAGGATAAAAAATGAATCGAACTGCATCTCAACGGTGTGATTCAAAACCACAAAAAACACGCTACAGAAAAATGGTGACCACAGTGGGAGAGGTCCTTCTTTCTTACAGTCTTACGTAGAAAACCTTAAGTTCACTAGGATCTTAGGTCGAAACCTTTAAATTTGGGAATGTGCCACAGAATGGCGACTCCGCCGGGGAGCCGTTTTCTGTTAGGATCATAGGATTCATAGCTCTTAAAAGGTCTAGGATATTAGGACAAATATATATACTGCTTTTCCTAATTGATATATGTGTTTATTTTTCTGCTACTGGGAATGCGTGTGATGCCGCATGTGGAAAGATTGAGTATACACATAGGATACCTCACCTCATTTTTTGTAGTGCGGAAACTATCGGGAATAGTTGTCACGCGATAAACTACCCTCTTCTGAGATTTCACCTAGCACGGTTCCCGGCCCGCTGATGTTATCTCAGGAATCAATGATTTTGAGTGACAGGTACAAAAAATCACCAGTAGAAAATCTTTGGGGATGGGTAGAGCCTTGACTTCATGACACCGACCCTTTGACCCCATGTTTTTTCTATGTTTTTGTATGCTGCATTCATTTAAAAAACATTAAACAAAGAAAAAATCTTCTCTTCTAGTCTCTCTTTTTCAAATTAAACTAAGACAATTATTGCAAATGTCAGAGAGAAAAAGATTGCGCTCATGGATTTTGTTAGGAGGAAAACTCATAAGTATACCTTCAAGGTTCCAAAACTAGAGGATTTGAGAGGGTTGGTGTCGCTCCCGAGGATTTGCATCCATGGTACAAACGCGAAAGTGGCGCGGAAAACAGAGTCGTCAGCAATGTGTATTTATCCCAAGAGATGGAAAGGAAACACTGCGTAAACCTGAGGGAAGGGAAAGAACACGGTCTCACGACCAAGAGAAAAGGGTAAGGGAGTCGGTTACGCGAGGGGTAGGTGTTAGCACCCCACACGTCCATTGTACTCGATGGGATCCACGCTTGTTGTCTCGATCAAAGGGTGTCGTCATCTGGAGCTCCACTGCTACTGGAAAGGAGAAGAAATAGGAACGGAAAGGAACGAAGAAACGAAGAAAAAGAGGAAAATAAGTGACTCGATATGACATCGCTCGTCCTACGCCTACGTATTCCCTCGTGCAATGGGAAAGTCAGAGTCAACGTAGTTCGGACACGAACTAAGGGGGGAGGTTGCTCGCCAAGACATCGTCGTCTTGTGCCTACGTATCCTCAATCGGACGAGAAAGAGGAAATCAGAGCAGTCGTTGTTCGACCTAACGAGGTCGGTTAGCTTTTTTTAAGAGCGCCGTTAGATTCGCGTCCGGCAGTTAGGGTCGATGCCTGTTTGCGACGAGACGGAAGTAACATGCCCTTTTCTAAAAAGGATTTGAACTTGAACGATCCCGAAGGATGAAAAAGGTTTGAGTTTGTTTTTTGTGTTTTTTAGACAGAAGTGGATTGAAGTTAGTTCGTAACTTGCATTGCACCAAAGTCTATGATGTAGGAACGAATGCTTAGCAAATCGTTCCAAAATGGAACGTCCACCAAACACTCTAGAAAAATGAGAGGAAACCCCTCATTCCTCATTTTCCACATACAAGGCTCATGCGCAATACACGTTAACTTTATTAAGTGTTTTAGAAGTGTTATGAGATGAGATGAGAGGACTCAAGGAAAAAGAAAACACTAAGGGGAATTTTATCCTAATGTTGTCATGCAAAAGGTGCCCCTAAGGTTGAGTTTGAAAGGGAAACTTCTACCTAAGTTAGCAAGCAAAGGGAAGCCTAATGCTAATCCTACTCCAAGCTTAATCGGAAATTAAGTTGGACTAGGTAGCTCTAAGGGAGTGAATCCAAGACTTAAACAAATCTTGAGACTCAAGGGAAGAGAAATAGTGAAAGAGAAGAAGAAGGTGAAAAGAAAAGAACAAAAACAGCAGCTACCACAGCGCACCTGCACCAACACAGCAGTAAAAGCCAACACACAAACCAGACAACTTTCAACAGCACACATTCAGCACAAAAAGGAAGTGTAAAAGCCAAACAGTATAATATATAACAGCACATATGCACACAAACAGCAGTAGAAACAGGGCAGCATGTGATACATTAATGATTCACTCATGGAAAAGAAAACATGCACCAAGCATTACACATTCTGATCATGATCACAAACACGTCACATCATGTTGAATGAATTTGAAACCATCATGGAAAAATGCACGTCATGAAAGGATGCACATCATTAAGCATATGAACAAATTGAAACAAGTATGCGTCTCATGGAAGAGAAAAGCAAACAAGCACGTACAACACAATTCCAGCAACACACACATTAATTCAAAATTATCATGCTCAAGGAGTATGTGTTATGTGTTCATGGCATCAAGAATGCAACAATGTAAACATGTTCATGAACGATTAAAATACAAGAGTCGCGTGTCAGAAAATTGTGCACATACAATGGTGTGAGGTGCAACAGCATCAAAACAGTCCTTAGATGAGTATCATATCAATCCATGAAGATTAAAAGTGAAACGGGATCGAAACACGCTAAAAAATGCACAAAAAACACACTCTGCAGCAGTGTTAATCGATTAATCAATTGTAGTGCAATTAGGTTAATCGATTAACAGCCCCAAAATAGCACAATTTACACTGGTTAATCTATTAACCTAATTGCACTGCAATTGGTTAATCGATTAACCCTGTACCAGCAATAGAAAATCAGTTTGGAAAATCACTTTTAACATCAAAATCACTTATGCAATCACTCCAAATGATCATGCAATCAATTAATCACGAAATTCACATCAAATATCAGTAATCAAACATCAATTAAATCAACAATCATCAACATCAAGAATCAAATTCAAGAAAAATGGATCCAAATCAAAAATCACCAAAGATCTACATTGTATAAGTTGAAATTGAGATAAATCAAGTATGGATCTGAAATTAACCAACCTACAAAGTGTCATACCCCAAATTTTGACCACTAAAAGTTTCCCATCATTGTGCAAATCATCATCACAATATGGATGAATCATCATGCCTCATCAATCTCCTCAAGGAATTGTTGAGCATTGACTGCAATCAGAACTAGGGTTTCAAGCCCTCTTAGAGCTTAGACAAAAGATCAATCAAGGAATGACTTGATCTTCAACTTGTTTAACCTCTCAAACAT
This sequence comes from Lathyrus tuberosus, assembly GCA_022829125.1. Classification (NCBI taxonomy): domain Eukaryota; kingdom Viridiplantae; phylum Streptophyta; class Magnoliopsida; order Fabales; family Fabaceae; genus Lathyrus; species Lathyrus tuberosus. The sequence goes on from JALAZF010000259.1 coordinate 685,427, forward strand.
CCACAATGGATCAAAAGGACTCCCACTTCAAGGATTAAGCACAATGCTGCTCCCTTCTAGGTGGATCAAGCCTCCAGATCGACTGTGTCACCAAATTAGGGTTTTGATCGCCCAGGGCCTCCAGATGAAAAATTTCATCTGGGCACAAGCCAATGATCCAAAACATAACCTAATATACTTCATGTAACCTCATGAACCCAATCATCAAGTCAATTTTGCCTCAGGGGATGCATACATCAAAAATCAGGAATTAGGGTTTCTTGACCTAATTCACCCCTAAGTTGACTTTTGGGACAAACCATGAGCCAAGACCTCAAGACATGATTTGAGGGTCTTTGATATACCATATTGATCCATTTGGAACAATGGATTGATCCAAGAAGCTTGAGCAACAAGTTTCATTTTCATCTGCACCACAATTAGGGTTTCGCGAGAAAAGTCAACTGTAACTTTGACTTTTGACCTGGACATGCTCCCAAGCCCTAATACATGAATGAATATACCCTATGACACCCATGGAACATGTCCATCAAGTTTGATTTAGGTCAAGGACATGATTTCCTGAAGAATTGCACAGTTTGGAATTCATCTGATAAAAAGTCAACTGTGCACAAAAAGTCAACTTTGACTTTTTGAGATTTTTCACCAAAATGGATTTTTAACCCTAAAATGATGTTAATGTATGATTTGAATCATCATTCATCAAGAAAAATCAAAGAAAGTGGGATAACTTGTAAAAGGGGTAACCATAAAAACTTAGAAAAATTCTAAGTTTAAAATTAAAGTGGCTAGGGTACCAACTTTGGAGGACCAAAACTCCTAAACCACAAGGCCAATTTTTTCCATCCAAAGCTTGATTTGTAGACCTCATTATCATCTACAAAAACTTCAACTACAAGTCATCCCAATTCATTAAGGATTTTGATTTATGGAGTGATCAAAGTGGATGAAAAGTGAAAATGTCACTTTTTCCAACACTTAGTGAAATTTTCACTAAGTCAGAATCTGCCTTCACTTTTTGCCAAATGTAGGGGGATTTTTCACTTGGAATCAAAAGAGATCAAAACCAAACTTGTTCAAACAGTTGTTGTATCATGTAAGGGCTTTCTAAAATGGCCAAGAACATTGCCAAATTCAACTTACACCATGAGATAAGACATTGTCAAGTTGCCTTGCTGAAATCTGTCAAAGCAAGACAGATTTTGCATTTTGGCTCGATTTGCCAAAATCAGCCAATTTCAAATGCTCCAATCCACTTGGACACCTCTGAGGATTGAATCCAAAAGGGACAATCACTGAGCCAAGCCTCCAAGGTCCAAGGAACAAGGAATAGCATGTTGAACCTAGAGTTGCCAAAATAGGGACAAGACTCCAAATTTGGAATGAGGCATTCAATGGAACCATCAAGGTGGCATGGACTGAGTCATTCTCATCTGAAATCAGTCACGACTTATCCAAGACCAAGGGAGCCACAGCTCTGTACCCTAACCTCTAGTCAATGGCTAGAGGAGACTTGCATTTTCATTGGCCAACATTGAGGAAACACCTGCTGCGGTTGCCATTCACTATTGCAGCCAAAACAAACTTGCTCTACTATAAATAGAGCTCACTTGTGTTCAGTTTAAGTACACCAAAGCCATCAAACAGATGCTTTCCTCAAAATCTCTTCTTTCACTCCAATTTTGCCTTCAAAGGCAAGTCACTATCGGGTTTTGAGTTTGAGAGCAATTCCAATCAAACCAATCACTCACACACCTCACATACATCATATAGAAGTGATCCAAACACTCAAACAACATCTGGAACACGGATTTCACAAAATCACCAGCTGGTTGCTCAAACTTTCAATCAAGTTGCAGCTGAGGTACCACAAATCGTTCCAGTCATTTTCAATCAAGTCCAAGCATTCAAACACACTCCATAGGGTGTAGGGAAGATGTTCAGATCATCACAACTAATCTGTAACACCTCCAGCTCAGAAATCAATTTGCTCTTGCTGTCACGACTTGGAGGTAAGCACATACTTGGTCATCTCTCAATCTATGCATATTTCCTCGCACAATAATTTGGCCATATGTTCATAATCATGCATGGAATGTTTTCCCTCAATTAATTGCATTGTTTGAATCGTGTATCAAAAATCCTAGCCTTCATGCAGAAATTAGGGTTCTTGAGGATTTTTCATGATTTCTTGTTGTATGTTTAATTTAAATGAAATTAAAGTACATAGACATGATCGTGAGGTTGAGACGAGCATAATGATATGTGGATTGCATGTTATAATTACGTATACAGTGAGATTGGATGGAAAATGCAAATCTGGGCAAACTGAAAAACGCGCGTGTTCTTTGTGTTGTTCTTGGCGCCATTTTCAGAAATTTAAATATTTGAATTTTGTGATTTTGTTTAATTGATTCAAAAATTAATTTCTCTCTGAGTTTTAATGATTTTGAGTTGATTCTTTTTTTAATAATTCACAAAAATGTTAAAATATTTTATTTTACTAAAAAATCCCAAAAATATTATTTATTTGTATAATTGATATTTTTGAAAAGAATTAATATTTTAATTGTTTTTAACATTTGAAATATTATTTCCACATTGATTTTACAACTTTTAATGCTTTCTAATTATTTTGTAGGTCAATACTTAATTTTTGAAGCATTAATCCAAGATCACAATTTGTTTCCCATGTGTTAAACAATTTTTGATCAATTTAATTGAATTTTTATTCAATTAAATACATTTTTGGAAATAAATTAGGGTTTTTGGATTAATTCAACCCTCTTAAATCATTTTCAAAACACTTTGGGCCTCTAATAGAGTGTAAGACCCAATCCTTTTTGACCAAATCATTTTTTGGGCCTCACTTATTGTATAAGTCCCGATACCGTCAAAAAACAAACGGCGCGATCGTCGCCTTTTCAAAAATCATATGGGCCTACCCTCGAGTAGTAAGACTCATTTCTTCTTCTTCAAAACACTTTGGGCCTCTATTAGAGTGTAAGACCCAACCCCCTTTTAACCAAAACATTTTGGGCCTCACATATTGTATAAGTCCCTCTGCGTTAAAACAAAACCTCGGCGCGATCGCCATTTTAAACGAAAAGTCAATTGGGCTTACCCTCGTGTTATAAGACCCACTTTTTTTCTTTAAAACTTTTTGGGCCTCTTGAGAGAGTGTAAGACCCATCCCTTTGTACAGAAAAACCTTTTTGGGCCACAGTCACTTGTGTAAGACCCTCTGTACAAATTCAACGGTAAAACCCTGGGCCTCTCCCTGAGCTGTAAGTCCCAAATCTTTCTTTTTCAAAGCACTTTCTCCTTTGATTTTGAATATACTGTTGTTTTCAATATTTCTTTGTTGAACAACTAACCAAACAGCATGGAAGCTCTACAACCGAGTAAGTGTTTATACGCTTTCATTTACTGCTTTCATATATAACTGTTTTGTGGGGCTGCTCACTGTAAGTCTCCTTTCACAAACTTATATATATAACTGTATTGTGGGGCTGCTCACTGTAAGTCTCCTTTCATAAACTCATATCAACTGTGTAATAATAGTATAGATATTTCGAGTTTCCCCAACAATTACGTCTAGAACTAGGTAAAGCCGTTTCGTTTAGCCGTAGAAATAGACACCTAGATCCCCAATAGGAGCACCAGATACAGTCTTCTCTTCGGCTGTCCTCCTTCGGAATCATCAAGAAACTCTACTCTCCAAGATGAATGTATTCTCCGTGAATGGCATCTTTGAGTTTCTTCCAAATTCTCGAACGTTCCTGACTCGATCTATTCCTTGTGAATAGCTTGCCTTGAATGTCTCGGGGTTTGGGAACCCACTACGGTCATAATCTTGGACCTTAACTAACGAACCCTCTTTAAAAGTTAAAAGTCGCTGGATAGTAAACCTCGCACGTTTACCAGTGGTTTTTATCTTTAAAAGAGTTATCTCTCCTAATGGAAAGGAGATTATGGACCCACGGGCTTCTTAAAAGCATTGGCCTCCTCTTGAGCATCGTACAAGGACCTTCAGGCTTCCTATAAGCAACTCAGCCTCCTCTTAGGCTTTGTATAATGATCTCTTCCTCCGGGAATGATAGCCTTCTCTTGGGCTTCGTACAAGGACCGATCGGCTTCTTCAAAGCTTCCAGCCTCCTCTTGGGCTTTGTACAAATTGTCCCAACGACCTCCTACAGGTATAGGAACAGAACTTAGTAATCTTCATAGAGCAGTCCTTTCCAGAGTCTACTACTGTTTCTCAAAGCATAGTACAAAAGATAAAACTCTAGACTTGGACAGTCTGTTTTCCTTGAGTCTCAAAGACATTCTCAAGTGACCCTTTCGTTAGATAGGAAGAAACCTGTAGACTCGGACAATCTCAATACCCTTTGGATTTCCCCCTTCCTTAAAGAATAGGAAACAATCCTGATCCTCAGATCAAACCCATGAGTACAGTGTTGCTCATATAAGAACTGATTTTCTCTTCAAAAATCAGTATACTGGACATGTCACTTAACTAAAACAGTCGCCAGCAGATAGCCTCCTCTTGGGCTTTGTACAAATGATTCTCCCCAGCGGAGCAAACCTTTTTTAGCCTCCATCTCGGGCCTTATACGAGATACAAAAAGGTTCTTATTGAGCCAAACAAATTTTAGCCATCCATCTCGGGCTTTGTACGAGATACAAAAAACACTCTCTTGTTGAGTATAAGAGACTCCCCCATTGAGTCAATCATCCTTTTGCCTCCATCTCGGGCCTCGTACGAGATACAAATTCCATAAGCAAGAGTCAAACTCTTTTTCAGCCTCTATCTCGGGCTTCATACGAGCTATAAAAGATTCTCCAGCTGAGTCAACCCTTTTAGCCTCCTCTTGGGCTTTGTATAATGATATCCCCCACTGGGTCGAACCCTTTTAGCCTCTCTCTCGGCCTTCGTACGAGACACATAATAGCCTCCTCTTAGGCTTTGTATAATGATTTTTCCTAGCGGAAATTAGCCTCCTCTTAGGCTTTGTATAAGAAAACTACTGGTTGATCCAATCAACCTTTTAGCGTCAAACATGTGCCTCATTCACAGTGCACAAACATCAACAACTCCTTCCCTTTCATCTAATCGATGTAAGCGGCAAGCCTCTGGATCATCTACATCCATGCCACTGTCCTTCTTTTAGCATGAGGAATTCCTAAGGAAAGATGGCGTTGCTCTATACACAGAGTTAAAGTCTTTTCCTTCAGGTTAAAACCCCTTCTTCGGAAATTACAGCATTGCTAGGATCCGTGTATCCCAGTTAAAGTAATTCTCCTTCATCCCCCTTTAGAGACGACAAATTCTCTCTAAAGTCGAGACCTTTCAGCTTCACATCTTGGGCTTTGAACAAGATACAAACAACCTTTCGCTTCACGTCTTGGGCTTTGAACAAGACACCAAAAAACCAATTTCCTCCCATAGAATAGGAGGAACTACGAACGCTCTGATTTCCCTGTTTCGGCAAACGGGAATACTTAGGCATAAGAAAAGAAATCAGTCCTAACATCCTAAACATCTCATTGAACAGATAACCTGAGTAAGTCCCCGAATCTTTGAGGCATCTGTAACCGAACAGACCGTTGTTCAAACTCAGTATGCAAGCAGGGTTAGTTGGAGACATCTATTTCCCTTCCTTCATCAGCTTTAATAGGATAAAAAATGAATCGAGCTGTAGTAGTAAACACCGAAGAGCGGTTGTGCCTCGCAAGCACGTCCAAAAAATTGCTCGCTACAGAAAAGTGGCGACTCTGCTACAGAAGAGCGGTTTATCACTGTTTCACATTCCCGTATTACCAGCTAGCACCAACACTAGAGGAGTATTCTCATCTGATTGATTTACATATCACTGATCGAGCTCCATTTTCTGGACTGGAAGAAATTCCAAAGAATCAGACCATTGCACGAGCAATACATTTGGACGAGTCTGAGGTCAGGACTCACCTGACTACCAAGGGTGGCATACAAGGTTTGCCAGCCCAGTTCTTAACAAAGAAAGCTCTGTACTTCGCTAGTATAGGGAACGTGACTGCTTTTGAAAACATCTTTGTCTTGCTCACCTACGGGTTATTTTTGTTTCCCAACATCAATAACTTCGTCGATATCAACGTTATTAAGGTTTTTCTCATTGGAAACCCCGTGCCGACTTTGCTCGCAGACGCGTATCATTCTGTACACTTAGGAAATTTGTACAGCGGAGGGGAGATCACATGTTGTGTACCTTTGCTCTACAAATAGTTTATCTCCCATTTGCCTAAGTCTGCTGCTTTTTGGGACTCCAAGAGTGTCTTACGTTGGTCCCAGAAGATCATGTCTCTTACCAACTCTGATATAGATTGGTGCATTAAGATTTATGATGGGATCAGAATCATTGATCGTTGTGGAAATTTCCCCAACGTACCCCTCATAGGAATTAAGGGGGAATCAACTACCATCCGATATTGGTTCTTCGTCAATTTGGATACCCGATGAGGCTCGTTCCGCAGAACGCTCATCTGGAAGGTCTTTTCTTCAAGGAAGGAGAAAACGACAGGGCACTGAAGATGGAAATAATGCATGCGTGGAAACACGTTCATAAGAAAGGAAGAGAGTCTCTAGGAAAACCAGACTGTGTCTCAGTGGAGCCTTATCTCCATTGGGTACAAACTAGAGCTCTCGAGCTAAAAATGCCTTATCCTCGTTACGGAATTCTTCCACCGAGGGAGTCTGTCATGTACTTCATGACGGAAACTGAAAAGCTTCAGGTTACTCTCAACAAAGTTCAAAAGGAGAGAAGGTCTTGGAATAACAAGTACCGCACCCTCAACATAGAGTGTATCCAAATACAGCAACTATTGAGAGAGAAAGATGCTCTGATTGAGATTTTAGAGCAACATGCTGTAGAGAATCAAGACGACCAAAGGAATTTGCTCGCTCCTTTCACCTGGCAAAGGAATGACAACCCGACAACGGCCCAAGCGCCCCAGTCAAAGAGGAGGAAGTACCAGGGTCCATTAGTTTAGGCTTTTGTTTCCGCACCTTGTAATCTACTGTATTTCCATTTCTGTAATCCTTTGAATTCAATAAAAAGGGGTTTCTCCACCGTTTGATATTTGCAATCTAATTGTCGCAGTTTATTTTGATTAAATCAACAAACAATTAATATAAATCATTGCATTTTATCATTCTCACATCGCGTATTCTCCTTACCTACGAATCTTACGTTTGTGTCTCGATTCTAGAGTCAAACTGTCTCATTCGTATAATACTCGGGCCAGTCGTCAGAAAAAGATAGATGATCTTGAGGAAGAGAACAGAGAGTTGAGAGAAGAGCTCGACGCTCTGAGAGAGGATATGAGAAAGCTTTGTAACGACATGCAAGCCATGGCAGAAGCTCAGCTACAAATTACTGTGATCTCGGAGGTCACCTCGACGCCCATAATAGAGAAGTTGGATCCTAGGTATCAGATGCCGAAAGATTGTCCCTGGGGCATGCCTGTTAACTATATCCCGGAAGGATATGTTCCGCCGATCGTTGAAGATCAGGGAACTTCTGCAGGAGCCGCTGGTCCTGAAGGTTACAAACTTCGGGAAAGCGAAGATGCCAGAGGCATATTAAAGACCCCTGAAGGTTACAAACTTCAGGAGACGCCAAAATTCAACGCCGTAGTTACGGTACCACCCCCTGTGGTGCACTCTGTCCCGGAAGGACAGATTCCACATATACCTTCTGGCAAGAAGGAAACTATGTTTGACCGAATGGATGAATTCCAGGAACAGTTCTTGGAAATGCAGAGGGAACTGCAAGCCATTCGCGGTCAGGATCTTTTTGGAAAGGACGCCGCAGACCTTTGTCTGGTCCCCAATGTGAAAGTTCCGCACAAATTCCAAGTGCCTGACTTTGAAAAATGCAAGGGTAACTCTTGCCCTCAGAGTCATTTGACGATGTACGCTCGACGAATGTCAGCTCAGACAGAAAATCAGGACCTGCTGATTCATTACTTTCAGGATAGTTTAACAGGTGCTGCCTTAAAATGGTACATGGGTCTAAACCGTGCCTCGATCAGCACATTCAGAGATCTTGGCACTGCCTTCGTCCAATAATACAAATACAATTTGTACATGGCGCCCGACAGAGATCAACTCAGATTGATGTCGCAAAAGGATAAGGAAACTTTTAAGGAGTATGCCCAAAGGTGGCGTGAAATCGCCGCTCAAATTTGTCCACCTCTTGAGGAGAAAGAGATGACAAAGATCTTCTTAAAAACCTTGAGCTCATTTTACTACGGCCGAATGGTCGCCAGTGCGCCCAGTGATTTCACCGAGATGGTCGGTATGGGCGTACGTCTTGAGGAAGCCGTCCGAGAAGGACGTTTGGTAAAAGACACTGGATCGACGAGTGGTACTAAAAAATAAGGTAGTGCTCTCCCTAAGAAAAAAGAGCAAGATATTGGGAATATCTCTCTCGGAAAGCAAAGGCGTCGTTATCAACCAGTAGCAGCGGTAACTCCTGCTATCGGCCCCGCGCTTGTTCCTACGTATCAACCTCAGGTTGCGCAGAGCCAACCTAATCAGCAAAGGACTCAACAGCCTCTTCAGCAGGCTCGTCCTCAGTACAATAACAACCGTACAACACGACCATCAGGGTTTGACCCTATACCTGTGTCGTACGCAGAACTATTTTCGTTACTACTGGCTAAGGGGCATATTCAGACTAAGTCTCCTCTTACTGTACCAGAAAATTCTTCTCTTTGGTTTAAAGCGGACCAGACATGCCCTTATCATCAAGGAGGATCAGGGCATAACATAGAGAATTGCCTCAATTTCAAATCTGACGTGCAAAAGCTTGTTAGGAGCGGGCTCTTATCTTTCAAAGATACGAATCCTAATGTTCTCACGAACCCGCTGCCTCAACATGAGAAGGCTGCAGTCAATCTGATTGAGAAAGATACTAACAACGTCTATCAAATTCACGATGTACTCTTATTGAGGACCAATCTGGTCAAGATGCATTGTAGACAGAGTAGATATGGCCATGTGCCACCTCATAATTATCATCAGTGTGATATCTGCTCTAAAGACGATCGAGGATGTTCTGTAGTGCAAGCAGCTCTGCAGGAACAAATGGATCTTGGATGGATCCAAGAACACCGAGTTCGTGGAGTTAACATGGTCTACACGAATTCCAACATGATTCAGAACCATGATATCCGTGCAATGAATGTCAACTTGGTGGCGATGCACTCAAGGCAAAGCCAGTATCATAATCTGCTGTGGCATAATTATAGTTCCTGTCTGACTTGCTCGGTAAACAAACAGGGATGCTCTTTCATACAAGAGGCCCTCCAGCGTTAGATGGATCTTGGATGGATCCAAGACTACCATGATAGGAATCCCTATCAAATCAACATGGTTCAGGTTTTTGATATTCGCGTGATGAATACCAACCTGGTACAGTTACATGCTGAACAGGTCCGACTCGGATTCCTAGTCTCACATAACTATCAAAGCTATAAAGCAGGTTACGAAAACGATCGGGGTTGTACCCTTGTCCAGGAGGCACTTCAGCACTTGTTAAATCACTGGTGGATGCCCATCTATATGGATGAAGATACTCAGCAGATTAGTATTAGTAACAGGAATCCTACTCGGCGTCAAAGTCAGGATGTCCGATCAGTAGAAGCTAACCTAGTGAGGTTACATTGTATTCAAAGTGGGCGTGGCCAGGTGCCCCCACACAACTATGACAGTTGTAACGTCTGTTCAGAAAGTAACCAAGGGTGTTACCTTGTGAGAACAGCTCTTCAGGGTCAAGTGGATCGCGGAGAAATTCGTCCATATCCAGGTTCTGGACTTATCAATTGGTCGCTGAACTACCTTGCTGAGCAAGTTGAGGATGTCCTCACGATCTCTGGTCACCACAGGACCAGGGATGTTTTTGCCATTATTCCTCTACTTGATGAATCCAGAGTTCCCAACCAAGAATGGATTGAGGTTGCGTATGATGGTCAGAAAAACCAGAAGGTTCCCATAGTCATCTATCTACCGGGACCGTTACCGTATGAATCAGCTAAGGCAATCCCTTACAAATACGGTGCAACAACAGTTGAAAATGGAAAGGAAATTCCATTACCCTCCGTCGTGAATATTGCAGACATCAGTCGTGTGACACGGAGCGGTCAAATCTTCAACCGAGGAGTTGGAGAATCCAACAAAGAAAAGGAACTTCAGACAGAAATTCCTGATCTGCCAGTCGGTCAATCCAGTAATCCCGACCTGTCAAAAGACAGAGATGAGATGCTAAAGCTCATCCAAAGGAGTGAATTCAACATTGTTGATCAGCTGTTGCAAACTCCTTCAAAGATCTCAGTATTATCACTGTTACTCAGTTCAGAAGCGCACAGGGAGGCTCTACAGAAAGTCTTAGGGCCGGCCTTTATGGAACAGGATATAACAATCAGACAGTTTGATAGTATTGTCTCTAACATCACTTCCTGCAACAATTTGGGATTTAGTGATGAGGAATTACCTGAAAAGGGTCGTCGTCATAACATGGTGCTCAATATCACAGTTAACTGCCAGGACGATGCTTTAGCCAGCGTACTGGTAGACATAGGGTCAGCCCTGAATGTTATGCCGAAGTCCACTTTGATGCAATTATCATTCAAAGGCCCTCCGATGAGAATCAGTGAGGTCGTCCTCAAAGCGTTCGACGGATCCAGAAAAGCAGTTATCGGCGAAGTCGATCTTCCCATAACTATCGATCCTCATACTTTTCAAGTCACTTTCTAGGTCATGGACATCCGGGCAACATACAGTTGTTTATTAGGAAGACCTTGGATACATCAGGCAGGAGCGGTTACCTCAACCCTCCACCAAAAGCTAAAGTTCGTTCAGAACGATCAACTTGTCACAGTCTGTGGGGAACAGGCTTTGCTCGTCAGTAACTTGTCATCATCTGCTGGTATAGAACCCGAAGAGGTTATTGGAACCCAGTTCCAGGCAATATCGGTGGGCAAGAACAATCAATCCGAAGGAGGAACATCGATTTCCTCATACAAGGATGCTATCAAAGCGGTCGAGAGTACCGATACAACCGGATGGGGACAGCTTGTTATTCCTATTGATAACAAAACAAAGAAGGGTCTTGGTTTTTCTGCAACATGTACCCAGACAGCTGCCAGCGATGAAAGTCTTCATCCCATTCAGAACTTCTTCCATAGTGGAGGCTTCCTCCAACCAGTGACTCAAGTAGTCCATGCTATCAATAAAGAGGATCCCTTTGACCTAGATGAGGATTGGAAGTCCTATCTTAAAGAGGACGGTTATGTGTCGCAGGACGAAATGCAAATGCCATTTTGCTATCCCGCACAGAGTCCGAAATTTATACCCAGATCAGACGTCGAAATGATCTATGGAGATTGTGATCCGGAAGGATGCCGTGCTCCACCAAATTCATTAGAGGAAGACACTATGATGAAAGACAACTTTGATTCTACTTACTATGGCCCGATGGACGGTCTGCCAATGTGGCAACCTTATCCAGGAGATTTGGGGCAAGAGAGTCAGCCGAACAACGAAAACCAGCTGACCGTCATTGAACAGAATACCTGTGTCCCCACCATGTCATGGGATCAACACTCAGGTCATTCCGAAACTACTCAACATGACGATGAATTTGCAGCGTTTGTAGGAGTTGAATTCATCAACTACGCTACACCGAGGTCAACGTCATCGAGAGAGATTACTCCTCCAGTTCCAAAGAAGTTTGGGACACTCTGGGAGAACCAAGTGGAAAATATGACTATATGGTCAAGTACACTGCTCCCGCAAGCTCTCGTATCAGGCTCGAAGATATCCAGCCAACTGGACGGGGAGACACAGCTGAGAGTACAAATGCTATGCAAAATGCAACAGAGGAATCCTCCTACGACAATTCTGCCTGGGAGACAGATTCCAATGATCCTGCTCCACCAGAAATCAGCGTTATTTCTGAAGACAAATCAAGGAAGGTGCCAGACTTTGTGTTTCACCGAGGAGTTCGCCGCCAGTGGGTTGCTGTCGATGTTCCGAAGGTCGTTCACCAGTCAAAGTAATTGCTATCTTTAAGCCTTTCACCCTGCCCAGGTGAAACAGATGTTTTGATAGGGCTCGCTTTCTGTAAATTTCCCTCTTCGCTTTGCCCGAAGTGACAGAGTTTTGTTTTATAGGGCTGTAGTTTCAAGAACCGACTTGTGCATTAATAAAATAACGTCGTTCTGTAATTTCCGCATTATTGCTGTTTTCTCTTTTTGCTTTTTCAGAAAATGGTAATCCTAAAAAAAAAATCAATAATAAAAACAAGCAGTAAAATAAATACACTGCACACACTTGCATTTTCTCTATCTCTGCTAAACACGAATCATCACGTCATGCAGATTGCTTGTTTTATACCCCGTTGAAACATACGATCCGATGCCTTATCCCGACTTTGAGTTCCCGGTATTTGGGGCTGAAGAAGAAGTTGACAACGAAATTCCAGAAGAGATCTCCCGATTACTCAGACAAGAGGAAAGGTCCATTGACCCTCACAAAGAGCCGTTGGAAACGGTAAACTTGGGTTCGGAAAAAGAGAGAAAAGAAATCAGGATCGGAGCACTACTCAGTCCAACTGCCAGAGAGAGTTTGATAAAGCTTCTCAAAGAATTTCCCGATGTGTTTGCTTGGTCCTATCAGGACATGCCTGGGTTGGATACCAGCATCGTGGAACATCATTTACCATTGAGATCGGAATGTCCGCCAGTAAAGCAAAGGTTGAGACGCACTCACCCAGACATGGCCATCAAAATCAAATAGGAGGTACAGAAACAGATCGACGCGGGTTTCCTCGCTACATCTGAATATCCTCAATGGTTAGCCAACATCGTACCCGTTCCTAAAAAGGACGGAAAGGTCAGAATGTGTGTCGACTACAGAGATCTGAATAAGGCTAGTCCAAAGGACGACTTTCCTTTACCACACATTGACATGCTGGTAGACAGCACAGCAAAGTTCAAAGTTTTCTCCTTTATGGATGGATTCTCGGGCTATAGCCAGATCAAAATGGCGCCGAAAGACATGGAGAAAACTTCATTTATTACCCCATGGGGTACCTTTTGTTACAAGGTAATACCGTTTGGTTTGAAGAATGCCGGGGCAACCTATCAAAGGGCCATGACCACTCTGTTTCATGACATGATACACAAAGAAATCGAGGTATATGTCGATGATTTGATTGCAAAATCAAAAACAGAGGATGAGCACGTTGAACATCTGTCAAAATTGTTCGAACGTCTAAGAAAATTCAAGCTCCGCTTGAATCCCAACAAGTGCACCTTCGGTGTCCGTTCGGGGAAACTGCTAGGGTTCATCGTCAGCCAGAAAGGAATTGAAGTTGATCCTGACAAGGTCAAGGCCATTCAAGAAATGCCTTCTCCGAAAACTGAAAAACAAGTCAGAGGATTCCTGGGACGTTTGAACTACATCTCCAGATTCATATTCCTTATGACCGCCACGTGTGCGCCGATTTTCAAATTACTGAAAAAGAACCAGGATTGCGTTTGGTCAGAAGACTGCCAAACTGCCTTCGATAGTATTAAGGAATATCTGTTGAATCCGCCGATTCTGTCACCACCAGTGGAAGGAAGGCCACTGATCATTTATCTTACAGTCCTTGAGGACTCAATGGGATATGTACTTGGCCAGCAGGACGAAACCAAAAGGAAAGAGTCTGTCATTTACTATCTGAGCAAGAAGTTTACCGACTGTGAAACTCAGTACACGATGCTTGAGAAAACTTGTTGCGCTTTGGCTTGGGCAGCTAAACGTCTTCGCCAATACATGATTCGTCATACTACTTGGCTGGTCTCCGAGATGGATCCAATCAAGTACGTCTTCGAAAAACCTGCTCTCACGGGAAGAATTGCCCGTTGGCAGATGTTACTATCAGAATATGACATAGAGTACCACACTCAGAAAGCCGTTAAGGGAAGTATTTTAGCCGATCATTTGGCTCATCAACCGATTGACGATCAGGAATCAATCGGGTTTGACTTCCCAGACGAAGATGTCATGTATCTAAAAATGAAAGATTGCGATGAACTGTTACCCAGTGAAGGGCCAGAACCAGGTTCCCAGTGGGGACTTATCTTTGACGGAGCAGTTAATCATTACGAAAACGGAATTGGGGTAATCATTGTTACCCCTCAGGGTACCCACATTCCTTTCACTGCCAGACTTATGTTCAAATGTACGAACAACGAGGCCGAATACGAAGCTTGTATTATGGGTCTCGAAGAAGCGATTGATTTAAGGATCAAAAACTTGGACGTATACGGAGATTCAACCTTGGTTATCAATCAGATAACAGGAGATTGGAACACATACCAATCAGGATTGATTCCTTACAAAGACTATGCAAGAAGGTTGCTACCCTTCTTCAACAGAGTTGAGTTTCATCACATCCCTCGTGGTGAGAATCACATGGCTGATGCCTTAGCCACTCTTTCTTCCATGATTAGCGTAGGTCGATGGAATGACCTACCTAAGATTGACGTAATGCGCCTTGAACGGCCCGCCTACATCTTCGCGATCGAAGCAGTCATAGACGACAAACCTTGGTATTACGATATCAAGTGCTTCCTTCAGAAACAAGAGTACCCACTTGGGGCACTCAGAAAGGACAGGAAAACCCTCAGAAGGCTAGCTGGAAGCTTCTTCCTGAGCGGTGACACTCTTTATAAGAGGAACTTTGACTTGGTCTTGCTCCGATGCGTCGACAGACCAGAAGCAGACATGCTTATGAAAGAAATTCATGAAGGATCCTTTGGCACTCATGCCAACGGACACACAATGGCGAGAAAAATTCTCAGAGCAGGGTACTATTGGTTGACAATGGAATCCAACTGCTACAAGTACATGAGGAGGTGTCACAAGTGTCAGATATACTCCGACAAAATTCATGTACCGCCAACGCATCTCAAAGTTCTCTCTTCCCCATGGCCTTTTTCCATATGGGGAATCGACATGATTGGCTTGATTGAACCTAAGGCTTCAAACGGACATCGGTTCATCCTGGTAGCCATTGACTATTTCACCAAGTGGGTCGAAGAAGCGTCGTACGCTAATGTTACCCGACAAGTGGTGGTCCGATTTATAAAAAACAATATCATCTGCCGTTATGGTGTTCCAAGCCAGATCATTACAGATAATGGATCTAACTTGAACAATAAGATGATGAAAGAGTTGTGCGCAGAGTTAAAGATCGAACACCATAACTCATCTCCCTACCGACCCAAGATGAACGGAGCGGTAGAAGCGACTAACAAGAACATCAAGAAGATCGTTCAAAAGATGGTTGTAACCTACAAAGATTGGCACGAGATGCTACCCTTTGCTCTGCACGGTTACCGTACATCTGTCCGCACTTCAACAGGGGCTACCCCTTTCTCTTTAGTGTATGGCATGGAAGCAGTGCTCCCCATAGAAGTAGAGATCCCGTCAACCCGAGTATTGATGGAAGCTAAGCTCACCGAAGCTGAGTGGTGTCAAAGCCGACACGACGAACTGAACCTGATCGAAGAAAAGAGAATAACGTCACTATGCCACGGTCAGTTGTATCAACAAAGAATGAAGAGGGCGTTTGACAAAAAGGTCTGACCTCGTGTCTTCAGGAAAGGAGACCTCGTGCTCAAGAAGATACAATCATTTCTCTCTGATTCGCGAGGCAAATGGACTCCGAATTATGATGGCCCCTATGTGGTCACGAAAGCTTTCTCAGGCGGCGCCTTGAGACTTGCAACCATGGACGGAGAGGAATTTGCCTACCCCACGAATGTTGATATAGTCAAGAAATACTTTGCCTAAACTAAAAAAAAAAAGAAGAACGTCTCGGTGGACTGAAAACCCGAAAGGGCGGTCCAGGAAAAAGTTAGAGACAGAGAAAAAAATCATCCCGGTGGATTGGAAACATCATAGTACAATCCAGGCAAAAGTTAGGGATAATGGCAAGTAACTATGTTCAACAGAGGCAAGTCCCTCAGCAGCAGTTACATCATCCATCGGAGGAAAACTCCAGTCAAAGGTCATCTTCGTCAGAAGCTCAGGATGCCCCGAACTCAAAGTTGGTAGAAGGATAGTGGTCATTATGTTTCAACTTAGCCCTTTTCCCTGTAAATTACCATTTTCTAACTTTGTATATACTCTTTGGAATCACGCGTTAGGCTGATTTCCATCTTATCAATAAAATTTGAGCCCTTGTGCTTTTGTTTGTAATTCTTATTTGTTTTAGCTTTACAGAACGACGTTGTTTAACTTAATCAACGACTCTTGAAATAAAACAAAATGAATTTACTTTTTAAAACTTTTTCTGCTTTAAATTAAAGATGGCTTTTCTTTTGACTGATGAACGTCTGAAGAACACCGATCACTTCTCCAGAAGTAAGCGAACTTCGAAGTGCAGAATCAAAGTACTCCTTCTAAGCCAGTGCGCCTGAATGAAGGATCAACTATATCAGATGCGGTTTTCCCGTCTGATAACCTCGGCCGAGTTCTCATCTCCTAAGCCCGATCAACATAGCTCCCAACAGGGACTATCTCTCCTAAGCAAGGTGGAATTGCTATTTTGAACCAACGGTACTTCTTCGCCCCGCGATGGTCGAGTATTCAGTCGTGTTCATCTTTTACTCTGTATACTGCGTCTGTTTTGTCAGCATAAGCATACATACATCATGCATTTTATTTGCATTCGCATTTCATATTGCATTACTATCACTTGAGTCGGTCTTATCCTGCCGTGATAACCATCCTCTCAATCGAGTTTGTCAGTTTTTTCCTCGTCAGGAAGTATCGCGTCTGAACAATCTCGCTACTAGTGTATCTCTAGATCAGAGTCAGCGCTTGGCCACTTTGATAACTTGGACCTCTGAAAGATCAGAGAACCTTCAACATATGTCACTCTTCGCCATTGAAGATGATATCCTTGCTTTCCCGGATTAAGGAAAATCCCCAGAGAAAGCCTCTTAAACAGAGATTCGGCAGTACATCCGTGTTTCTCCGAAAAGCCGCTGATGAAAAGGTCATCGGCACCTTAAAATTGGATCCCATCATATGGCATTTCTCTGGGAAGATCCCAAGAAAAGTATGATGCACGACACCAAGCAGAAGCAGTCTCCCAAGAGACTCGCTTTCCCCAGTAGAATCGACAAATGGCGTCTCCAACAGAGAAGTTTGTGTACCTCTACAACTCAGACGTTGGGTTCCCCAGCAAGTCTGACATCAAAACTTTTTCCGCCAAATGGCATCTCTCCAGGAAAATTCGGCGAGAAGTTTGAGGAAAACCGCTACAAATAGCGTCCCTTGTCAATAAAGTTTATTGACAAAAGAAACTTAGACCAGTTCCTTGGTAGGAAACCAGGACCGAGGGGAAGTTTAAATCGGAAACTTAGACCAGTTCCTTGGTAGGAAACCAGGATCGAGGGGAAGTTTAAATCAGAAACTAAGACCACTTCCTTGGTAGGAAACCAGGATCGAGGGGAAGTTTAAATCCGAAACTAAGACCAGTTCCTTGGTAGGAAACCAGGATCGAGGGGAAGTTTAAATCGGAAACTAAGACCAGTTCCTTGGTAGGAAACCAGGATCGAGGGGAAGTTTATTTCGGAAACTTAGACCAGTTCCTTGGTAGGAAACCAGGATCGAGGGGAAGTTTAAATCGGAAACTAAGACCAGTTCCTTGGTAGGAAACCGGGATCGAGGGGAAGTTTATTTCGGAAACTAAGACCAGTTCCTTGGTAGGAAACCAGGATCGAGGGGAAGTTTACCTTTTCTAAGAATCATTGCTTAGCAAAAGAAGATGAATGCGCAAGTTGCCATTCATAGCCATCAAAATTTCAGATATTCCGATATTTAATCCTCTTGCACCCCGAATGCTCGAATACTTTCGTCATTCACACTTTCGGGTCCAAGAAGATTAAATAGGGGCATCTGTCATACCCCAAATTTTGACCACTAAAAGTTTCCAATCATTGTGCAAATCATCATCACAATATGGATGAATCATCATGCCTCATCAATCTCCTCAAGGAATTGTTGAGCATTGACTGCAATCAGAACTAGGGTTTCAAGCCCTCTTAGAGCTTAGACAAAAGATCAATTAAGGAATGACTTGATCTTCAACTTGTTTAACCTCTCAAACATCCACAATGGATCAAAAGGACTCCCACTTCAAGGATTAAGCACAATGCTGCTCCCTTCTAGGTGGATCAAACCTCCAGATCGACTGTGTCACCAAATTAGGGTTTTGATCGTCCAGGGCCTCCAGATGAAAAATTTCATCTGGGCACAAGCCAATGATCCAAAACATAACCTAATATACTTCATGGAACCTCATGAACCCAATCATCAAGTTAATTTTGCCTCAGGGGATGCATACATCAAAAATCAGGAATTAGGGTTTCTTTACCTAATTCACCCCTAAGTTGACTTTTGGGACAAACCATCAGCCAAGACCTCAAGACATGATTTGAGGGTCTTTGATATACCATATTGATCCATTTGGAACAATGGATTGATCCAAGAAGCTTGAGCAACAAGTTTCATTTTCATCTGCACCACAATTAGGGTTTCGCGAGAAAAGTCAACTGTAACTTTGACTTTTGACCTGGACATGCTCCCAAGCCCTAATACATGAATGAATATACCCTATGACACCCATGGAACATGTCCATCAAGTTTGATTTAGGTCAAGGACATGATTTCCTGAAGAATTGCACAGTTTGGAATTCATCTGATAAAAAGTCAACTGTGCACAAAAAGTCAACTTTGACTTTTTGAGATTTTTCACCAAAATGGATTTTTAACCCTAAAATGATGTTAATGTATGATTTGAATCATCATTCATCAAGAAAAATCAAAGAAAGTGGGATAACTTGTAAAAGGGGTAACCATAAAAACTTAGAAAAATTCTAAGTTTAAAATTAAAGTGGCTAGGGTACCAACTTTGGAGGACCATAACTCCTAAACCACAAGGCCAATTTTTTCCATCCAAAGCTTGATTTGTAGACCTCATTATCATATACAAAAACTTCAACTACAAGTCATTCCAATTCATTAAGGATTTTGAGTTATGGAGTGATCAAAGTGGCTGAAAAGTGAAAATGTCACTTTTTCCAACACTTAGTGAAATTTTCACTAAGTCAGAATCTGCCTTCACTTTTTGCCAAATGTAGGGGGATTTTTCACTTGGAATCAAAAGAGATCAAAACCAAACTTATTCAAACAGTTGTTGTATCATGTAAGGGCTTTCCAAAATGGCCAAGAACATTGCCAAATTCAACTTACACCATGAGATATGACATTGTCAAATTGCCTTGCTGAAATCTGTCAAAGCAAGACAGATTTTGCATTTTGGCTCGATTTGCCAAAATCAACCAATTTCAAATGCTCCAATCCACTTGGACACCTCTGAGGATTGAATCCAAAGGGGACAATCACTGAGCAAAGCCTCCCAGGTCCAAGGAACAAGGAATAGCATGTTGAACCTAGAGTTGGCAAAATAGGGGCAAGACTCCAAATTTGGAATGAGCCATTCTCATCTGAAATCAGTCAAGACTTATCCAAGACCAAGGGAACCACAGCTTTGTGCCCTAACCTCTAGTCAATGGCTAGAGGAGACTTGCATTTTCATTGGCCAACATTGAGGAAACACCTGCTGCAGTTGCCATTCACTATTGCAGCCAAAACAAACTTGCTCTACTATAAATAGAGCTCACTTGTGTTCAGTTTAAGTACACCAAAGCCATCAAACAGATGCTTTCCTTAAAATCTCTTCTTTCACTCCAATTTTGCCTTCAAAGGCAAGTCACTATCGGGTTTTGAGTTTGAGAGCAATTCCAATCAAACCAATCACTCACACACCTCACATACATCATATAGAAGTGATCCAAACACTCAAACAACATCTGGAACACAGATTTCACAAAATCACCAGCTGGTTGCTCAAACTTTCAATCAAGTTGCAGCTGAGGTACCACAAATCGTTCCAGCCATTTTCAATCAAGTCCAAGCATTCAAACACACTCCATAGGGTGTAGGGAAGCTGTTCAGATAATCACAACTCATCTGTAACACCTCCAGCTCATAAATCAATTTGCTCTTGCTGTCACGACTTGGAGGTAAGCACATACATGGTCATCTCTCAATCTATGCATATTTCCTCGCACAATAATTTGGCCATATGTTCATAATCATGCATGGAATGTTTTCCCTCAATTAATTGCATTGTTTGAATCGTGTATCAAAAATCCTAGCCTTCATGCAGAAATTAGGGTTCTTGAGGATTTTTCATGATTTCTTGTTGTATGTTTAATTTAAATGAAATTAAAGTACATAGACATGATCGTGAGGTTGAGACGAGCATAATGATATGTGGATTGCATGTTATAATTACGTATTCAGTGAGATTGGATGGAAAATGCAAATCTGGGCAAACTGAAAAACGCGCGTGTTCTTGGTGTTGTACTTGGCGCCATTTTCAGAAATTTAAATATTTGAATTTTGTGATTTTGTTTAATTGATTCAAAAATTAATTTCTCTCTGAGTTTTAATGATTTTGAGTTGATTCTTTTTTTAATAATTCACAAAAATGTTAAAATATTTTATTTTACCAAAAAATCCCAAAAATATTATTTATTTTATATAATTGATATTTTTGCAAAGAATTAATATTTTAATTGTTTTTAACATTTGAAATATTATTTCCACATTGATTTTACAACTTTTAATGCTTTCTAATTATTTTGTAGGTCAATACTTAATTTTTGAAGCATTAATCCAAGATCACAATTTGTTTCCCATGTGTTAAACAATTTTTGATCAATTTAATTGAATTTTTATTCAATTAAATACATTTTTGGAAATAAATTAGGGTTTTTGGATTAATTCAACCCTCTTAAATCATTTTCAAAACACTTTGGGCCTCTAATAGAGTGTAAGACCCAATCCTTTTTGACCAAATCATTTTTTGGGCCTCACTTATTGTATAAGTCCCGATACCATCAAAAAACAAACGGCGCGATCGTCGCCTTTTCAAAAATCATATGGGCCTACCCTCGAGTAGTAAGACCCATTTCTTCTTCTTCAAAACACTTTGGGCCTCTATTAGAGTGTAAGTCCCAACCCCCTTTTAACCAAAACATTTTGGGCCTCACGTATTGTATAAGTCCCTCTACGTTAAAAGAAAACCTCGGCGCGATCGCCATTTTAAATGAAAAGTCAATTGGGCTTACCCTCGTGTTATAAGCCCCACTCTTTTTCTTTAAGACTTTTTGGGCCTCTTGAGAGAGTGTAAGACCCATCCCTTTGTACAGAAAAACCTTTTTGGGCCACAGTCACTTGTGTAAGACCCTCTGTACAAATTCAACGGTAAAACCCCGGGCCTCTCCCTGAGCTGTAAGTCCCAAATCTTTCTTTTTCAAAGCACTTTCTCCTTTGATTTTGAATATACTGTTGTTTTCAATCTTTCTTTGTTGAACAACTAACCAAACAGCATGGAAGCTCTACAACCGAGTAAGTGTTTATACGCTTTCATTTACTGCTTTCATATATAACTGTTTTGTGGGGCTGCTCACTGTAAGTCTCCTTTCACAAACTTATATATATAACTGTATTGTGGGGCTGATCACTGTAAGTCTCCTTTCATAAACTCATATCAACTGTGTAATAATAGTATAGATATTTTGAGTTTCCCCGGCAATTACGTCTAGAACTAGGTAAAGCCGTTTCGTTTAGCCGTAGAAATAGACACCTAGATCCTCAATAGGAGCACCAGATACAGTCTTCTCTTCGGCTGTCCTCCTTAGGAATCGTCAAGAAACTCTACTCCCTAAGATGAATGTATTCTCCGTGAATGGCATCTTTGAGTTTCTTCCAAATTCTCGAACGTTCCTGACTCGATCTATTCCTTGTGAATAGCTTGCCTTGAATGTCTCGGGGTTTGGGAACCCACTACGGTCATAATCTTGGACCTTAACTAACGAACCCTCTTTAAAAGTTAAAAGTCGCAGGATAGTAAACCTCGCACGTTTACCAGTGGTTTTTATCTTTAAAAGAGTTATCTCTCCTAATGGAAAGGAGATGATGGACCCACGGGCTTCTTAAAAGCACCGGCCTCCTCTTGGGCATCGTACAAGGACCTTCAGGCTTCCTATAAGCAACCCAGCCTCCTCTTAGGCTTTGTATAATGATCTCTTCCTCCGGGAATGATAGCCTTCTCTTGGGCTTCGTACAAGGACCGATCGGCTTCTTCAAAGCTTCCAGCCTCCTCTTGGGCTTCGTACAAATTGTCCCAATGACCTCCTACAGGTATAGGAACAGAACTTAGTAATCTTCATAGAGCAGTCCTTTCCAGAGTCTACTACTGTTTCTCAAAGCATAGTACAAAAGATAAAACTCTAGACTTGGACAGTCTGTTTTCCTTGAGTCTCAAAGACATTCTCAATTGACCCTTTCGTTAGATAGGAAGAAACCCGTAGACTCGGACAGTCTCAATACCCTTTGGATTTCCCCCTTCCTTAAATAATAGGAAACAATCCCGATCCTCAGATCAAACCCATGAGTACAGTGTTGCTCATATTAGAACTGATTTTCTCTTCAAAAATCAGTATACTGGACCTGTCACTTAACTAAAACAGTCACCAGCAGATAGCCTCCTCTTGGGCTTTGTACAAATGATTCTCCCCAGCGGAGCAAACCTTTTTTAGCCTCCATCTCGGGCCTTATACGAGATACAAAAAGGTTCTTATTGAGCCAAACAAATTTTAGCCATCCATCTCGGGCTTTGTACGAGATACAAAAAACACTCTCTTGTTGAGTATAAGAGACTCCCCCATTGAGTCAATCATCCTTTTGCCTCCATCTCGGGCCTCGTACGAGATACAAATTCCATAAGCAAGAGTCAAACTCTTTTTCAGCCTCCATCTCGGGCTTCATATGAACTATAAAAGATTCTCCAGCTGAGTCAACCCTTTTAGCCTCCTCTTGGGCTTTGTATAATGATATCCCCCACTGGGTCGAACCCTTTTAGCCTCTCTCTCGGGCTTCGTACGAGACACATAATAGCCTCCTCTTAGGCTTTGTATAATGATTTTTCCTAGCGTAAATTAGCCTCCTCTTAGGCTTTGTATAAGAAAACTACTGGTTGATCCAATCAACCTTTTAGCATCAAACCTGTGCCTCGTTCACAGTGCACAAACATCAACAACTCCTTCCCTTTCATCTAATCGCTGTAAGCGGCAAGCCTCTGGATCATATACATCCATGCCACTGTCCTTCTTTTAGCATGAGGAATTCCTAAGGAAAGATGGCGTTGCTCTATACACAGAGTTAAAGTCTTCTCCTTCAGGTTAAAACCCCTTCTTCGGAAATTACGGCATTGCTAGGATCTGCGTATCCCAGTTAAAGTAATTCTCCTTCATCCCCCTTTAGAGACGACAAATTCTCTCTAAAGCCGAGACCTTTCAGCTTCACATCTTGGGCTTTGAACAAGATACAAACAACCTTTCGCTTCACGTCTTGGGCTTTGAACAAGACACCAAAAACCCAATTTCCTCCCATAGAATAGGAGGAACTACGAACGCTCTGATTTCCCTGTTTCGGCAAACGGGAATACGTATGCATAAGATCGAAAGAAAAGATCTTAGCGAGCACACTAAACAAAAACCCAAAATCTCATACTTTCACGTATCTATCAGAAAGCAATCAGTCCTAACATCCTAAACATCTCATTGAACAGATAACCTGAGTAAGTCCCTGAATCTTTGAGGCATCTGTAACCGAACAGACCGCTGTTCAAACTCAGTATGCAAGCAGGGTTAGTTTGAGACATCTATTTCCCTTCCTTCATCAGCTTTAATAGGATAGAAAATGAATCGAGCTGTAGTAGTAAACACCGATGAGCGGTTCTGCCTCGCAAGCACGTCCAAAAAATCGCTCACTACACAAAGCTGAGAATTGCTTTGGTAAGATTTGTGAACGAAAATTGGTGGATCCAACCAAGAAAACCAGAGATCTATGAAGCTTTACCAAGAAAACTTGAAGATCCAAGCAAGAACACTTCAAATAAGCAAAAGCTCCTCCAAAAGTGATTCCAATAGCTTAATCCAAGATCCAAACCAGTAGCTACTGCAGAATTGAACCAAGAATGAGGATGTGATGGAGGTTTAGCTCAAGAATTCACAAATTCCAATGAAGAATTTGTGAATCTATGAATATGGAGCTTTGAGTGTGGTTGAAGATGAAGTTGGAGAATGAAAAAAGTGAGAGAGAATTGAGAGGAAATTCTGAAAAATGAGAGTGAAAAATGATCTAGGTTCTCTAGAGGTTTGGAGTTGATGAGATTAAATAACCCCTAGGTTAGGAGTTAAGTTTGGGTTGGGAGTGAGGTTAAGTGAGTGGAAATTGGGATGAAATGTGAATTAGGAAAGGAAATGTGGAATTGGAGTGGAAAGAATTTAAATTTGAATGGAAAATCAAACTCTCTAGATCCTTCTACTGATGTGTAGAATCAAAATGGTGGTTAAAAATTGAATAAAAAGATGCAGCGCTGAAAAATGAAGTATTTGGGCAAAATTCACAATGGTTAATCGATTAACATAAGTGAACTGGCTTAGGTTAATCGATTAACACATTCAAATTTTCAAATTTTTGCACCGAAAGGAGGGAAACTTGGAGAACTGCCTGATTCCACCTGTTCTGAGCCACAATAGAACTCTGAAACTTGCCATTTGATATTACCACTGGAATACACTTGAAATATGTTGTGAAATGTTTTTTCGCACTCGGATTAAATTGCTGATAACAACTGTCTGGTGCTGAATAACTGATCAAAAATTGACTGTCGGAGTTTCTGATCATCAAGTCATTTAATGAGCAAAATAAATGCTCAAAAAGACTTGGAAAGCTATCTGCTTAGCCTTGAACACTATTAAAAATCATACTGGAACTGATGACGCCGTGAGCTGCTAGAGAATACCTTGATCCCATGCCCAAAAGAAATATGCAAATGCAAAAATGATAATGCAAATGAAATGAAGCATAAGCCAAAAGGGTTAGAAACACTAGGGTAAATTTTGAGGTGTTACAGTTGGCAAGGATAATAACCAACCCTGATGCTTTCAGAGCCAAGTACGGAGGACTGCTGTCTCTATTAAGGGTCCATGTAATTGAAGGAATCATGGCTGCGCTCATTCAGTTTTACGATCCGGTCTATCACTGTTTCACATTTCCGGATTACCAGCTAGCACCAACGCTGGAAGAGTACTCTCACCTAATTGATCTACCCATTACTGATCAAGCTCCCTTTTCTGGACTGGAAGAAATTCCAAGGGATCAAACCATAGCAAGAGCTATCTATTTGGACGAGTCTGAAGTCAAGACTCACCTGACTACTAAGGGTGGAATCCCAGGTTTACCAGCCAAGTTTCTGGTAAAGAAGGCACTGTACTTCGCCAGTATAGGGAACGTTACTGCTTTCGAAAGCATCTTCGTTCTGCTCACCTATGGGTTATTTTTGTTTCCCAACATTGATAACTTCGTCGATATCAACGCCATTAAGGTTTTTCTGATTGGAAACCCTGTACCAACTCTGCTCGCAAATGTGTATCATTCTGTACACTTAGGGAATTTGTACAGTGGAGGAATGATCACATGTTGTGTACCCCTGCTATATAAATGGTTTACTTTCCATTTGCCTAAGTCTGCTACTTTTTGGGATCGTAAGAGTGCCTTACGTTGGTCGTAGAAAATCATGTCTCTTACCAACTCTGACATCGATTGGTGCAATACAATCTATGACGGGATCAGAATCACTGACCGTTGTGGAAACCTCCCTAACGTACCTCTCATAGGAACTAAAGGGGGAATCAATTACCATCCAGCTTTAGTTCGTCGTCAATTTGGATACTCGATGAGGCACGTCCCGCGACATGCTCATTTCGAAGGTCTTTTCTTCAAGGAAGGGGGAATTGACATAGCACTAAAGACGGAAATAGTGCACGCTTGGAAACATGTTCATAAGAAAGGACGAGAGCCTCTAGGAAAACCAGACTGTGTCTCGGTGGAGCCCTATCTCCACTGGGTACAAACTAGAGCTCTCAAGTTAAAGATGCCTTATCTTCATCACGGAGTTCTTCCACCCAAGGAATTTGTCATGTACTTCATGTCTGAGACGGAAAAACTTCAGGTTACTCTCAACAAAGTTCAGCAGGAGAGGAGGTCTTGGAAGAACAAGTACCGCATTCTCAATGTGGAGTGTAACAAGATACAACAACTACTGAAGGATAAGGATGCCCTAATTGAGATTCTAGAGTAACATGCTGTGGAAAATCAAGACGACCAAAAGAATTTGCTCGCTCCTTTCACTTGGCAAAGGAATGACAACCCGACAACGGCCCAAGAGCCTCGGTCAAAGAAGAGGAAAGTACCAGAGTCAGCACCTGAGTTCCCCTCAGAGAGGACTCAGGATCCATTAGCTTAGGTTTCCTTTTCCAGCACTTTGTAATCTACTGTATTTCCATTTCCGCAATCTTTCGAATTTAATAAAATGGGGTTTCCCCATTGTTTGATATTTGCAATTCAATTGTCAAAGTTTATTTTGATTAAACCAAAAAAACAATTAATATAATCATTGCATTCATCATTCTCACGTAACGCATTCTTCTTCCTCACGAATCTCACGTTTGTGTCTCGTTTCTAGAGTCAAACTGTCTCATTCGTACAATACTCGAGCCAATCTTCAGAAAAAGATGGACAATCTTGAGGAAGAGAACAGAGAGTTGAGAGAAGAAATCGACATTCTGAAAGAAGACTTGAGAAAGCTTCACAGTGACATGCAAGCTCTGGCAGAAGCTCAGATGTAGCAACATAGGACTGTGATCTCAGAGATCACCTCAACGCCCATAGTGAAGAAGTATGATCCTAGGTATGAGATGCCGAAAGATCGTCCCTGGGGCATGCCTATTAACTATATCCCGGAAGGATATGTTCTGCCGATCACTGAAGATCAAGGAACCGCAGCAGGAACCGCTGGGCCTGAAGGTTACAAACTTTGGGAAAGCGAAGATACCAGGGGCATGACGACAACTCCTAAAGGTTACAAACTTTGGGAAGCGCCAAGATACGTTGCCGTAGTAACGGTACCCCCACCCGTGGTGCACACTGTCCCGGAAGGACAGATTCCACAGATGCCTTCTATTGGAAACACAAGTGTGGACAACAAAATGAAGGAATTCCAGGAACAATTCCTAGAGATGCAGAAAGAATTGCAAGCTCGTCGCGGTCAGGATTCATTTGGAAAGGACGCCGCAGACCTTTGTTTGGTCCCCGATGTGAAAGTCCCACACAAATTCCAAGTCCCCGATTTTAAAAAGTACAAGGGAAACTCTTGCCCTCAAAGTCATTTGGTGATGTACGCTCGGCGAATGTCAGCACAGACAAAGAACCAGGAACTAATGATCCATTATTTCCAGGACAGTTTAACTGGTGCCGCACTCAAATGGTACATGGGTTTAAACCGCACTGAGATCAGCATTTTCAGAGATCTTGGCGCTGCCTTTGTCCAACAATATAAATATAATCTGGACATGGCACCAGACAGA
Source organism: Lathyrus tuberosus (assembly GCA_022829125.1). Lineage (NCBI taxonomy): Eukaryota > Viridiplantae > Streptophyta > Magnoliopsida > Fabales > Fabaceae > Lathyrus > Lathyrus tuberosus. The sequence continues at coordinate 713,099 of JALAZF010000259.1, forward strand.
GATCAACTCAAATCAATGTCACAAAAGGACAAGGAAACCTTTAAGGAGTACGCTCAGAGATGGCGTGAAATTGCCGCTCAGATTTGTCCATCTCTTGAGGAAAAAGAGATGACAAAAATCTTCTTAAAGACCTTAAGCTCATTTTACTATGATAGAATGGTCGCCAGTGCGCCCAGTGACTTTACCGAAATGCGAGAGCATGGGAGTTCGTCTCGAAGAAGCAGTTCGAGAAGGACGTCTAATCAAAGATGTCGGATCATCAAGCGGTACTAAAAAATACAGTAGTGCTCTCCCTAAGAAAAAAGAGCAAGATATTGGGAATATCTCTCTTGGAAAGCAAAGGCGACGGTACCAACCAGTAGCAGCTGTAACTCCTGCTATCAACCTTGCGCCTGTTCCCACGTATCAACCTCAGGTTGTTCAAAGCCAACCGAATCAACAACAAAGGACACAACAACCTCTTCAGCAGGCTCGTCCTCCGTACAACCGTACAACGCGATCACCAAGGTTCGATCCTATACCTGTATCGTACGCAGAACTGCTTCCATTACTACTGGTAAAAGGGCACGTCCAGACCAAAGCTCCTCTTACAGTGCCGAAAAATCCGCCTTTTTGGTTCAAAACGGATCAGACTTGTCCTTACCATCAAGGAGGACAAGGGCATGACATAGAGAACTGTCTTAGTTTCAAATCTGATGTGCAAAAACTTGTTAAGAGCGGGGTCTTATCCTTCAAGGATACGAATCCTAATGTTCTCACGAACCCGCTGCCTTAACCCGAGAAGGCTGCAGTTAATTTGATAGAGGGAGAGTCTAACAACAGCTATCAAATTCACGATGTACTCTTATTAAGGGCCAACTTGGTCAAGATGCATTGTAGACAGAGCGGATATGGCCATGTGCCACCTCATAACTATCACCAGTGTGATATCTGCTCTAAAGACAACCAAGGATGTTCTGTGGTGCAATCAGCTCTACAGGAACAATTGGATCTCGGATGGATCCAGGAACACCGAATTCATGGGGTCAATATGGTTTATACGAATTCCAACATCATTCGGAATCACAACATTCTAGCAATGAATGTCAACTTGGTCGCGATGCACTCACGACAAAGTCTACACTACGATCTACCACGGCATGATTATCAGGCATGTCCGATCTGCTCAACGAACAATCAGGGATGCTCTTTTGTACAAGAAGCCCTCCAGCGTCAGATGGATCTTGGGTGGATTCAGGATTACCATGACAGGAATCATTACCAAATTAACTTGATTCAGATCTTCGATATTCGCTTAATGAATACCAGCTTGGTGGAGTTACACGCCAAGCAGGTCCATCTCGGCTTTCTGGTATCACATGATTATCAAAGCTGCAAAGCGGGCTGTAAGAATAATCAAGGTTGTGCCCTTGTCTAGGAAACACTTCAACACTTGTTGAACCACTGGTGGCTTCCGATCTATATGGATGAAGACACCCAGCAAATTAGTATCACTAACGGGAATCCTACCAGGTGTCAAAGTCAAGACATTAGATCAATGGAAACAGACCTGGTGAGGTTACACTGCATTCAAAGCGGACGTGGCCAGGTGCCACCACACAACTATGAGCGTTGTAGAGTTTGCTCGGAAGATAATCAGGGATGTTACCTCATGCGAGCAACCCTTCAAAGTTAGTTGGACCGCAAAGAGATTCAACCGTGTCCTAGCTCTGGGTCAATCAACTGGACGCCAGACTATTTCGTTGATCAAATCAAATACGGCGTCGTAATCTCTGATCATAAGAGGACCAAAGATGTTTGTCCTATCATCCCTCTGCTTGGCGAATCAAAGGTTCCTAACCAGGAACGGATCGAAATTACTTACGATGGTCAGAAAAATCAGAAGGCTCCCCTAGTTATCTATCTGTTGGGACCACTACCGTATGAATCAACTAAGGCTATCCCTTACAAATACGGTGCCACAACAATTGAAAATGGAAAGGAAATTCCATTACCCTCTGTCGTAAATATTGCAGACATCAGTTGAGTAACACGGAGCAGTCGGATCTTCAACAGAGGAGTTGGAGAGCCTAGCAAGGAAAAGGACCTCAAACAGAAGTTCCTAATCCACCGGTCGGTCAGTCCAATGATCCCAACCTTTCAAAGAACGGCGATGAGATGCTAAAGCTCATCCAGAAGAGTGAGTACAACATTGTCGATCAACTCTTGCAAACTCCTTCAAAGATCTCAGTATTATCACTTTTACTCAGTTCAGAAGCACATAGGGAAGTTCTACAGAAAGTCTTAGAGCAGGCCTTTGTGGAACAGGATGTGTCGATAAGGCAATTCGACAGCATCGTCTCTAACATCACTTCTTGTAATAACTTAGGATTCAGTGATGAAGAATTACTGGAAGAGGGTCGCCGTCATAACATGGCGCTCAATATTACAGTCAATTGCCAGGACAATGCTTTAACCAGCGTACTGGTAGACACAGGGTCAACCCTGAATGTTATGCCGAAGTTTACTTTGAAGCAACTATCATTCAAAGGATCTCCATTAAGAACCAGCGAGGTCGTTGTCAAGGCATTCGATGGATCCATAAAAATGGTTATCGGCGATGTCGACCTTCCTATAACTATTGGTCCTCACACTTTCCAAGTCACTTTCCAGCTCATGGACATTCGGGCAACATACAGTTGCTTATTAGGAAGGCCTTGGATACATCAGGCTAGAGCGGTCACTTCAACCCTCCACCAAAAGCTAAAGTTCGTCAGGAACGATCAACTCATCACAGTTTGTGGAGAGCAGACCTTGCTCGTGAGTAACTTATCATCATCGACTGTTGTAGAACCAGAGGGAGTCGTCGGAACCCATTTCCAAGCGCTTTCGCTATACAACGACGATGCATCCGAAAAAGGAACTTCAATTTCCTCGTACAAAGATGCCATTTAAGCGGTTGAGAATGCCAATACAACCGGATGGGGGCGGCTTGTCGTTCCTACCGACAATAAGAAAAAGAAAGGTCTTGGCTTTTCCTTAACCTGTAGCCAGACGACTACCAACGATGAAAGTTTTCATCCCATTCAGGATTTCTTCCGCAGCGGAGGTTTCCTTCACCCATTGTCTCAAGAAGTACACGCCATCAATGAAGGTGATTCCTCCGATACAGAGGAAGAATGGAAGTCTTATCTCAACAAGGACGGTTATATGTCTCAAGACGAAACGCAGACTCCATTCTGCTTTCCTACACAGAGCCCGAGATTTATACCAAGGTCAGACGTCAAAATGATATACGGAGATTGTGATCCTGAAGGATGCCGTGCTCCACCAAACTCATTAGAGGAGGACACTCTGATGAAGGACAACTTTGACCACAACTATTATGGCCCGATGGATGGCCTGCCAATCTGGCAGCCGTACCCAGGAGACTCGGGACAAGAGAATCAGCCGAATGATGAAGGCCAGTTAATCATCATCGAAACGAATACTTGCATCCCCACCATGTCATGGGATCAACACTCGGGATATTCTGAAAATGCCCAGCACGACGATGAATTCGCAAAGTTTGCACGACTTGAATTCATCAACTATGCTTTTCCCGAGGTTAATGTCAGTGAAAGAGATTACTCTTCCAATTCCAAAGAAGTTGGGACACTCTGGGACAACCGAGTGGTAAATACGACTTCATGGTCAAGTACACCGCTCCTGAAAGCTCTCGCATCAGGCTCGAAGACATCCAGCCAACTGGATGGGGAGATATGCTTGAGAGTACAAATACTATGCAAAATACAGCTGAGGAATCCTCCTACGACAACTCTGTCTGGGAGACAGATTTCAACGATCCAGCTCCGCCAGAAATCAGCGTCATTTCTGAGGACAAGCCAAGAAAGAAGGTGCCAGACTTTGTGATTCACCGAGGAGTTCGCCGCTAATGGGTTGCAGACGACATTCCAAAAGTTGTCCATAAGTCTAAGTAATTGTCATCTTTACTTTAACCTTTCACCCTGCCCAAGTGAAACGGATGTTTTGATAGGGCTCACTTTCTGTAAATATACCTCTTCGCTTCGTCCAAAGCGACAGAGTTTTGTTTTATAGGGCTGTAGTTTCAAGAATCGACTGATCATAAATAAAATAACGCCGTTCTGTAATTTCCGCATTTATTGTTGTTTTCTCTTTTTGCTTTTCAGAAAATGGTAATCCTAAAAAACAAAATAAAAACAAGCATTATTCCAAAAACACTGCACACACTCTTGCATCCTCTATCTCTTCTAAACACAAATCATCATGACATGGAGATTGCTTGTTTTAAACCCCGTTGAAACATACGATCCAATGCCTTCTCCCAACTTTGAATTCCTGGTATTTGAGGCTGAAGAAGAAAATGACGACGAAATTCCAGAGGAGATCTCCCGATTACTCAGACAAGAGGAAAGGTCCATTGAACCTCACAAAGAGCCGTTGGAAACAATCAACTTGGGTTCGAAAGAAGAGAGAAAAGAAATCAAGATTGGGGCACTACTCAGTCCAACTGTCAAAGAAAGTTTGATAAAGCTTCTCAAAGAGTTTCCCGATGTATTCGCTTGTTCTTATCAGGATATGCCAGGGTTGGATACCAACATCGTGGAGCATCACCTACCGTTGAGATTGGAATTTCCACCAGTAAAACAGAGGTTGAGACGGACTCATCCGGACATGGCCATCAAAATCAAAGAGGAGGTACAGAAACAGATTGGCGCAGGTTTCCTCGCCACATTAGAATATCCTCAATGGTTAGCCAATATAGTGCCAGTTCCGAAAAAGGACGGAAAGGTCAGAATGTGTGTGGACTACAGAGATCTGAACAAGGCAAGCCCAAAGAACGACTTTCCCTTGCCACACATAGACATGCTGGTAGACAGTACAGCAAAGTTCAAAGTTTTCTCCTTCATGGATGGTTTCTCGGGCTATAATCAAATCAAAATGGCGCCGAAAGACATGTAGAAAACTTCCTTCATTACCCCATGGGGCACTTTTTGTTACAAGGTAATGTCGTTCGGCTTGAAGAACGCCGGGGCAACCTATCAAAGGGCCATGACTACTCTGTTTCACGACATGATACACAAGGAAATCGAGGTATATGTCGATGATATGATTGCCAAATCTAAAATAGAAGAGGAGCATGTGACCCACCTGTCAAAGCTATCCGAGCGGTTGAGAAAGTACAAACTCCGCTTGAATCCCATCAAATGCACATTCGGTGTTCGTTCAGGGAAACTTTTAGGGTTCATCGTTAGCCATAAAGGAATTGAGGTTGATCCTGACAAGGTCAAGGCCATTCAAGAAATGCCTTCTCCAAAGACTGAGAAACAAGTTAGGGGATTCCTGGGACGTCTGAACTACATTTCCAGATTTATATTTCTCATGACCGCGACATGTGCACCAATCTTCAAATTACTCAAAAAGAATCAAGATTGTGTTTGGACAGAAGACTGTCAAACTGCCTTCGACGGTATCAAGGAATACCTGTTGAACCCACCTATTCTATCACCTCCAGTGGAAGGAAGACCACTAATCATCTACCTAACACTCTTGGAAGACTCAATGGGTTGTGTACTTGGCCAACAAGATGAAACAAAAAGAAAAGAATCAGCCATTTACTATTTGAGCAAGAAATTCACTGACTGTGAAACTCGATATACAATGCTCGAGAAAACTTGTTGTGCTCTGGCTTGGGCAGCCAAACGTCTTCGCCAGTACATGATTCGTCACACTACTTGGTTAATCTCAGAAATAGATCCGATCAAGTACGTTTTCGAAAAGCATGCTCTCACGGGAAGGGTTGCCCGTTGGCAGATGTTGTTATCAGAATATGACATAGAGTACCACGCTCAAAAAGCCGTCAAAGGAAGTGTTTTATCCGATCATTTGGCTTATCAACCGATTGACGATCAAGAATCAGTCGGGTTTGACTTCCCAGACGAAGATGTCATGTATCTAAAAATGAAAGATTGCGATGAACCGCTACCCAGTGAAGGTCCAGAGCCAGATTCCCAATGGGGATTAATCTTTGACGGAGCTGTCAATCATTACAGAAACGAAATTGGGGCAATCATTATAATACCTCAGGGTACCCACATTCCTTTCACTACCAGACTGACATTCAAGTGTACCAACAACGAGGCCGAATACGAAGCTTGTATCATGCGTCTCGAAGAAGTGATTGATTTAAGGATCAAGAACTTGGATGTTTATGGCGACTCAGCCCTGGTTATCAATCAGATAAAAGGAGATTGGAACACATACCAATCAGGATTGATTCCCTATAAAGGTTACGCGAGGAGGTTGTTACCCTTCTTCAATAGAGTCGAGTTTCACCATATCCCTCGTGAGGAGAATCACATGGCCAATGCATTAGCCACTATCTCTTCCATGATTAGTGTAGGTCAATGGAATGACATACCTAAGATCGACATAACGCGCCTTGAACGACCCGCCTACATCTTTGCGATTGAAGCAGTCATAGACGACAAACCCTGGTATCACGATATCAAATGCTCCCTTCAGAAACTGGAGTACCCACATGGGGCATCCAGAAAAGATAGAAAGACCCTCAGAAGACTGGCTGGAAACTTCTTCCTGAGCGGCGATACCCTCTATAAGAGAAACTTTGACATGGTCTTGCTCCGATGTGTAGACAGACCAGAAGCGAACATGCTGATAAAAGAAATTCATGAAGGATCCTTTGGCACTCATGCCAACGGACACACAATGGCGAGAAAAATTATAAGGGTCGGGTACTACTGGTTGACAATGGAATCCGACTGCTACAAGTACATGAGGAGGTGTCATAAGTGTCAGATATACTCCGACAAAATCCATGTACCGCCAACGCATCTCAAAGTTCTTTCTTCCCCTTGGCCTTTTTTCATATAGGGAATCGACATGATTGGCATGATTGAGCCCAAGGCTTCAAACGGACATCGGTTCATCCTGGTAGCCATTGACTACTTCACCAAGTGGGTCGAAGCAGCGTCGTACACTAACGTAACCCGACAAGTCGTGGTCCGATTTATCAAAAACAATCTCATCTGCCGTTATGGTGTTCTGAGCCAGATCATTACGGATAATGGATCTAACTTGAACAATAAGATGATAAAAGAGTTATGCGATGAGTTCAAGATCGAACACCATAACTCATCTCCCTACCGACCTAAGAAGAACAGAGCGGTAGAAGCGGCTAACAAGAACATCAAGAAGATCGTTCAAAAGATGGTTGTAACCTACAAAGATTGGCATGAGATGCTACCCTTTGCCCTTCACGGTTATCGTACATCTGTCCGCACTTCAACAGGGGCAACCCCTTTCTCTCTAGTATATGGCATGGAAGCAGTGCTCCCCATAGAAGTAGAGATCCCGTCAATCCGAGTATTGATGGAAGCTAAGCTCACCAAAGCTGAGTGGTGTCAAAGTTGACACGACGAACTGAATCTGATCGAAGAGAAGCGAATAACGGCTCTATGCCACGGTCAGTTGTATCAACAGAGAATGAAGCAAGCGTTCGACAAAAAGGTCCGACCTCGCGTCTTCATAAAAGGAGACCTCGTGCTCAAGAAGATACAATCATTTCTCACTGATCCTCGGGGTAAATGGACTCTGAATTACGACGGCCCCTACGTGGTCAAGAAAGATTTCTCAGGCGGCGCCTTGAGACTCGCAACCATGGACGGGGAGGAATTTGCCTACCCCACAAATTCTGATGTAGTCAAGAAATACTTCGCCTAAAAATAAAAAATAAAAAACGTCTCGGTGGATTGAAAACCCGAAAGGGCGGTCCAGGCAAAAATTAGAGACATAATCAAAAATCATCCTGGTGGATTGGAAATCTCAAAAGTACAATCCAGGCAAAAGTTAGGGATAATGGCAAGTAACTATGTTCAACAAAGGGGAAAATCCCTCAGTAGCAATTACATCATCCATCAGGCAAACTCCAGTCAAGGTCATCTTTGACGGAAGCTCGGGATGCCCAGAATTCAAAGTTGGTAGAAGGATAGTGGTCGTTATGTTTCAATGTAGCCCTTTTCCCTAAAATTACCATTTTCTAACTTTGTAAATACTCCACGGAATCACGCGTTTGGCTGATTTCCATCTTATCAATAAAATTTGAGCCCTTGTGCTTTTGTTTGCAATTCTTATTTGTTTTAGCTTTACAAAACGACATTTTAACATGATTAACGATTCTTGAAATAAAACAAAAATGAATTTACTTATTAAACTTTTTCTGCTTTTAAAATAAAGATGACAATTTCTTTTGACTGTTGAACATCAGAAGAACAACGATCGCTTCTCCAGAAGTAATCGAACCTCAAGTGCAGAATCAAAGTACTCCTTCTGAGCCAGTACGCTCGAGCGAAGGATCAGTAGTGTCAGATGCGAGTGGTTCATCCGACATCACTGGCAGAGTTATTACCTCCTAAGCCCGACCAACATAGCTCCCAATAGGGACTATCTCTCTCCTAAGCAAGGCAGAATTGCTACTTTTGAACCGGGCGATGCGATTCATCTCCCGCTGTGGCCGAGTATCCAGTCGTGTTCATCCTTTTAACTTGTATGTCGCATCAATTTTGTCAGCATATACATACATATGTCATGCATTATTATTTGACATGCATATTCATATCACATCATTATCACTCCGGTCGGTCTTGTCCCCCCAGTGGTAAAGTCCTCTCAATCGAGTTGTCAGTTCTTTCCTTGTCAGGAAGTGACACATCTGAGCAATCCCTCCTCCAGTTTATTTCTGGGTTGGAGTTGGTCCTTGACCACTTTGATAACTTGAACCTCTGAAAGGCCAGAGAACCTTCAACAATGTCACTCTTCGCCATTGAAGATGGTGTCTTCGCTTTCCCGGATTAGGGAAAATCCCCAGAGAAAGCCCTTCCAAATGGGATCACATTGTATGGCATTTCTCCGAGGAGATCTCGGGGAAAAGTATGATGTAATATCCCTAAACAGAAAGCAGTCTCTCAAGAGACTCGTTTCCCTCAGTAGAGTCAACAAATAGCGTCTCCAATAGAGAAGTTTGTGCACCTCTACAACTCAGACGACTGGGTTCCCCAGCAAGTCTGACATCAAAACTTTTTCTGTCAAATGGCATCTCCCTAGGAAAATTCGGCGAGAAGTTTGAGGAAAACCGCTACAAATAGCGCCCCTTGTCAAGAAAGTTTATTGACAAAAGAAACTAAGACCAGTTCCTTGGTAGGAAACCAGGATCGAGGGGAAGTTTATTTCAAAAACTGAGACCAGTTCCTTGGCTGAAGACCAGGATCGAGGGGAAGTTTATTTCAGAAACTGAGACCAGTTCCTTGGATAAAGACCAGGATCGAGGGGAAGTTCATATCAGGAAACTAAGACCAGTTCCTTGACTGAAGATCAGGATCGAGGGGAAGTTTCTACCTTTTCTAAGCATCATTGCTTAGTAAAAGAAGATGGATGGACAAGCTGCCATTCATAACCACCGACAAAATTTTGGGTATTCAGATATTTAATCCTCTTGCACCCCGAATGCCCGAATACCTTCGTCATTCACACCTCCGGGTCCAAGAAGATTAAATAGGGGCATCTGTCATACCCCAAATTTTGACCACTAAGATTCTCCATCATTGTGAAAATAATCATCACAATATGGATGTACCATCATGCCTCATCAGTCTCCTCAAGGATTGTTGAGCATTCACTACCATTAAAGATTAGGGTTTCAAGCCCTTTCAGAGCTCTTAGACAAAGGATCAATCAAGAAGTGACATGATCTTCAACTTGTCTTACCTTTTTAATACATCTACAAAGGATCAAAAGGACTCCCACATCAAGAATCAAGCACAAAGCTGCAGCATTCCAAGTGGATCAAGCCTCAAGATCACCAGTGTCACCAAATTAGGGTTTTGGTCGACCAGGGCCTCCAGATGGAAATTTTCCTCTGGGCATGAGCCAATACTTCAAAGTATACCCTAAAATACTCCAAGGAACGTCATGGACCCAATCATCAAGTCAATTTGGCCTTAGGGGATGCATTCATAAAAAATCAGGAATTAGGGTTTCTTGACCTAATTCACCCCTAAGTTGACTTTTGGGACAAAACATGAGCCAAGACCTCAAGACGTGATTTTAGGATCTCCAACACACTACATTGATCCATTTGCAATAATGGATTGATCCAAGAAGCTTGATCAACAAGTTTCAATTTCATCTGGACCACTGTTAGGGTTTCGCGGGAAAAGTCAACTGTATCTTTGACTTTTGACCCAGGCATGCTCCCAAACCTTGGGACATGATTCAATACACCCTATAACACCTATGGAACATGTCCATCAAGTTTGATTTAGGTCAAGGACTTGATTTCATAGAGGAACGCACAGTTTGGAATTCATCTGATAAAAAGTCAACTATGCACAAAAGTCAAACTTTGACTTTTTGAGATTTTTCACAATTATGGTTCCTTAACCCTAAAATGATGTTAATGTGTGATTTGGATCATCATTCATCAAGAAAAATCAAGAAAATTGGGATAACTTGTAAAAGGGGTAACTGATAACACTGAATCACACTACGTATTTGACTCGGATTGCACATGTTTCTTAGGATTTTATTGCTATTTATTTGTGTTATGCTTGTGTTTTGTTTTTTTTTCAAGTTCTTTGTATTCCCAGAGCTCCTCGTGAAGAAATGAAGAAAAACGAGCAAGAAAACCAGTTTTTGAGGAAATTGTACACATGGCATCCACCATGGCGGGCGCCATAGGGTAGGCCATGACTTGGATAGGAGTCAACAGATGTCTACTGCCACGATCTCCACTTCTTTTTCCCTTGGTTCACATGGCGGACGCCATGAGGGGGTGGCGAGCGCCACCTTTGTCGTATGGTTTCCCTCCCAAAAGAAGATGGGGGCACTTTGGTCTTTCCATAGTTTTTCCTAGGCTATAAATAGATGAGCCCTTGATCCTTTTTCTTCATCCAAGCTTAGTTTGAGAACTCAAACCATATATTTCAGTATTGTAAAGTGATAAACTTCTCACATCGGGGAGTTATCACACTGTTTGATCGAGTCTGTAATCGAGTTTGGAGCACTCTGGTAGAAGTTGATCCTGCCGCCATTTTCATTTCCAGTCGTTTATTTCCAGTTGTACCAGATTTAAAGCCTCCGATTTGGAGCAGGTTTCATTTACAGTCTCGCTTTTACTTTCTTTATTTCTCGCACTCGCTTTTACTTTCTTTATTTCTCGCACTCGCTTTTACTTTCTTATTTCTCGCACCCGCTTTACTTTCTTTATTTCTCACACTCGCTTTACTTTCAAAACCTTTTTAAGAATTTACTTTAACGTTATCTATTTCAACATGTCTATTTACATTTCCATGTCCAGCTAAATCTTAAAGATTAGAATGTAAGGATCATAGTTAAAGTAATATTCCATACAATGTGTCGATAGAAATGCTTAGGGGTTATTCTGATTTTTAACACAAGTTTTCTGTACTTTATTTCTGTTGGATAAGATCGAAAGTCGTCCAACCTTTGGTTAAACTTGGTTAGTCTTAACTGTTCAAAGGAAGCGAAAGCGCTTTGTTCGGTTAAGTAGGAGTTTTTAATACTTTAGAAAAACGATTTTAAAACTATTTTCGGACGCGTTTATGGGTTTAAAGTCCGGTTCGCTTGAACCTCTTTTTGTTAAAAGTTCCAAGTCAAAATAATTTTCAACTGAGTCAAGAAACTATATTTCTTAAAAATAGGTTTATTACTTTAACGCAATACGTGCCTTTTTATAAGTGACAATAAGAGGGTTCGATTAAAGGATAAACTCGGTTCTGAATACACGAAAGTAGTTCTATTTACAAGTATCTGGAATATTATCTGACTATGTGAATTACATTCAAGCTTGTTGCTTATTGAATTTTATATCTTCGTACTTTACTCTGCTTTTGCTATTCTCCAATTCCCGATTGATTTGCCTTAGATAAACATCGTAACGATAGAAATCGATAGATTGACGTTTGGTCTCTGTGGGATCGATAATCTTTTGTATTACTCTGACACGATTCGTATACTTGCAAAAACACCGCATCAAGTTTTTGGCGCCGTTGCCGGGGACCAATTACGTCAAATTTTCATACCCTGTTGTTGCACCGTATAGACTAAGGCACTCCTATAAAAAAATAATAATAATAATAATAATAATAATTAAAAATATATATATTAAAAACTATGTATCACCCAATTTTTCTCTACAATTACCAACCGCAATACTCCCAATATTTTGAGGAACCGCAACCAAATTTTTCCTATGATTACCATTCCCAATATTTTGAGGAACCCCAAGAATCTGTTAATTCCAACCTCGAAACATTAATGGAGGATTTCATTCAAACAACAACTAATTCTAGGTTAGAATCTATGATGGAGCACTTTGTGGAGACACAAACTCTCAGAAATGAAGAGCTTAGAAGACAACATCTCGATACTTATGAAAACCTTAGGCAGATAAACACTATGGTCGAGTCCCTCGCGACTCACACTGAGTCATTGGAAACTCAAATCTCCCTGCTTGCAAAGACACCTATAGGACCCTCCCCTGAGGAGCATGTGGATGTTGTAACAACCGTTAATGAAAAATAAATCGAGAATCCCGAGGAGAGTGATATTGAGGTTGAGGAGAGTTCGGGTGAGGAAGACGTAGAGATTGAGAAAAATTTATTGGGACCACCTGAAAGGGAGGTCGTCAAAGAGGTAGAGAAAGAAGCACCTAATTTCATTCCCCCTCCATATACCCCACCAATTCCTTTCTCGCAAAGGTTTGCAGAGACTAAGGTAGACTCCCAATCCAAAACGCATGTGGAGGTATTGGAAAATATCCACACCGATGCACCTTTGTCTGAGGTCACGCATAAAAAGAGAAAATTTGAGGACCATGAAACTAGGGATATCATTACTGCTAAGAGGGTAAGGTTAGACTTTGAGGTGATGGATGAAATAACTAAGCCCAAACTTGAAAAATTGATACTTAGGATAGATCCAGAACCACCACCATAAGTTCAAAAGAATGAACCACCCCACAGAAGGAAGAAAAGAAAAGGTGAGGAATATGTGAGATGGCTTGATAAATGGCCATGGAAACCGAAGATTAACACTCCTAACCGTCAAGCTATCGACGTTAAACAAAGCCCTGCGTGGGAGGCAACCCACGAGATTTAAATTTAATGTTTTCTTTTTATTGTTTGTGTTTGCAGAAAATAAAGAATTGTATCGCTTGTCACGTCTCAGCTACATTTAGGCGAAAGATCACTAGATGACAATCCCTTAAAATGACCGGGTGCCCACGCACATTCCTACGAATGTCGCTGCTGGTGGTGACACCAATGATGAGTATGACGGGAGAAAGCATATCTCTCACATTCGTAACTCACCTTCTCCTTGTCCTTTCGCATGGTCAGGTTCCACCTGCACACACCGCACCCTATTTTTCTAACAAATTTTTGCAGATACTTCCTTCGGAAATAGGCAATATGATAAGCGGCTTCAAGAAAATGAAGTTTCAGCAAATTCAGATAACTCGTAGTATAAGACACCGGAGTAGAAGTGGCCAGCGAAGACAGGGACAACAAGGGAAGAATCAGCGCAAATTTGGCCATGGTAGCACGCAATGGCATTCATACAGGTTCTATCTTTCCTTTACCACCTTTTATCAAAACATTGAGGACAATGTTTGGTTTAAGTGTGGGGGAGGAACTTTACCGCTTTCATTTTACCGCTTTCTAGTTAGATTTACTGTTCTCTAGCATGATTTTAAAAAAAAAATCTGATTTAATGTTTCGTTGCGTCTTTGCATGTGCTGTCGAGTCTTTATGCGTGATTTTATGTTGCTTATCAATTTCCCCATTCTCATAAGCCATACCAAATATTTTGAAAATTTTTGAGTTAAAAATAGGGTTTCTTTTGAAAATCTTAGGTTACAGACGAAATTGAGGTTAGATTGTGAGACTTGGGAAAATTCCACAAGATCGGTATCGTTTTAACACCGTGAACCTCTCAATTATGGAAATCAATTTGAGTACTTGTTATGCCATAGCCTTAAGTTCTCACCCCTTTAGTAGTCCCTAAGTAGTTTATTTAGCAGTCAGCACCATCCTAAGCACACACTAAGTAGGAAGCCGATGCAAATAAGTGTATGATCTCAAGCTTAAAAGGTAAAAGAAGAAAAAAAATGAATGAATGAAAATAAATGCTCCTTCTAAGTTAGGTGATCCTCACCTGATCATTTAACCCAACAGTGCAAACTTCTTTATTCTATTGACATCTAAGCCAATGTGCAAAAAGAAAAAAAAATGATAATAATGAGATCATAGTCACTAACAGGCCACCCTACCATGAGTGTGAAAGGATAACGGGCTTAATGTGATTGTGCCAGAATGAAAAGGGACGAAAGAAGGATGAGTGAGTTAGGCTTAGGTATAATGACATGATTCAGATTGGTTTGTATAGGATGGAGGTTGATGACCGCAAAAGAGGAATTGTGTTGTTACGATGTCCTTAGAGTGTGAGCAAGTACCTATCGACACAAACTTAACCGAAATAGAGTTGGTAGCCTAGGATGAGTATCTGTATTCACTATTTTTCTCGCAAGTCATGGTTTGCTTGAGGACAAGCAAAGGTCTAAGTGTGGGAGACTTTGATAACACTGAATCAAACTACGTATTTGACTCGGATTGCACATGTTTCTTAGGATTTTATTGATATTTTCTTGTGTTATGCTTGTGTTTTGTTTTGTTTTCAAGTTCTTTGTATTCCCATAGCTCCTCGTGAAGAAATGAAGAAAAACGAGCAAGAAAACCAGTTTTTGAGGAAATTGTACACATGGCATCCACCATGGCGGGCGCCATAGGGTAGGCCATGACTTGGATAGGAGTCAACTGTTGTCTACTGCCACGATCTCCACTTCTTTTTCCCTTGGTTCACATGGCGGGTGCCATGAGGGGGTGGCGGGCGCCACCTTTTTGTATGGTTTCCCTCCCAAAAGAAGTTGGGGGGCACTTTGGTCTTTCCATAGTTTTTCCTAGGCTATAAATAGATGAGCCCTTGATCCTTTTTCTTCATCCAAGCTTAGTTTCAGAACTCAAACCATATATTTCAGTATTTTAAAGTGATAAACTTCTCACATCGGGGAGTTATCACACTGTTTGATCGAGTCTGTAATCGAGTTTGGAGCACTCTGGTAGAAGTTTATCCTGCCGCCACTTTCATTTCCAGTCGTTTATTTCCAGTTGTACCAGATTTAAAGCCTCCGATTTGGAGCAGGTTTCATTTATAGTCTCGCTTTTACTTTCTTTATTTCTCGCACTCGCTTTTACTTTCTTTATTTCTCGCACTCGCTTTTACTTTCTTTATTTCTCACAATCGCTTTTACTTTCTTTATTTCTCGCACTCGCTTTACTTTCTTTATTTCTCGCACTCGCTTTACTTTCAAAACCTTTTTAAGAATTTACTTTAACATTATCTATTTCAACATGTCTATTTACATTTCCATGTCCAGCTAAATCTTAAAGGTTAGAATATAAGGATCATAGTTAAAGTAATATTCCATACAATGTGTCGATAGAAATGCTTAGGGGTTATTCTGATTTTTAACACAAGTTTTCTGTACTTTATTTCTGTTGGGTAAGATCGAAAGCCGTCCAACCTTTGGTTAAACTTGGTTAGTCTTAAATGTTCAAAGGGAGCGAAAGCGCTTTGTCCGGTTAAGTAGGAGTTTTTAATACTTTAGAAAAACGATTTTAAAACTATTTTCGGACGCGTTTATGGGTTTAAAGTCCGGTTCGCTTGAACCTCTTTTTGTTACAAGTTCCAAGTCAAAATATTTTTCAACTGAGTCAAGAAACTATATTTCTTAAAAATAGGTTTATTACTTTAACGCAATGCGCGCCTTTTTATAAGTGACAATAAGAGGGTTCGATTAAAGGATAAACTTGGTTCTGAATACGCGAAAGCGACAGTTCCTGTTAAATTAGTTCTTTTCATAAGTAGAAAACATTACCCCATAAGTAGTTCTATTTACAAGTATTTGGAATATTATCTGACTGTGTGAATTACATTCAAGCCTGTTGCTTATTGAATTTTATATCTTCGTACTTTACTCTGCTTTTGTTATTCGCCAATTCCCGATTGAATTGCCTTAGATAAACATCGTAACGATAGCAATCGATAGATTGACGTTTGGTCTCTGTGGGATGAATACTCTTTTGTATTACTCTGACGTGATTCGTATACTTGCGAAAACACCGCATCAGTAACCATAAAAACTTAGAAATTTTCTAAGTTATGGAACAAAGTGGCTAGGGTACCAACTTCCAAGGATCATAACTTGAGATCCAAGCAACCATTTGGGCTGATCCAAAGATGGATTTGTAGCTCTCATGGACCTCTACAAAAGCTTCAACTACCACTCATTCCAATTCCTCATGGATTTCAAGTTATGGAATAATCAAAATCAAGAAAAGTGAAAATGTCACTTTTTTCCAACACTTAGTGAAATTTTCACTAAGTCAGAATCTGTCTCACTTTTTCCCAAATGTAGGGGCATTTTTCACTTGGATCCAAAAAGTATCAAACCCAACTATGATCAAATAGTTGTTGTATCATATGAGGGCTTTCCAAAATGGCCAAGAACTCCATCAAATTCCACTTGAGCCATGAGATATGACAATGGCAATATGCCTTGCTGAAAACTGCCAAGGCAAGGCAGATTTGTGCATTTTGCTCGATTTGCCAAAATTGTGCAAATGACAAGCAACTCTATCCGTTTGAACACCTCAAGGGGGGACAAAGGAGGAACCAACTCTGATCCCAAGCCTCCCAGGTCTTTGGAACAAGAAGTAGCTTGCCAAACCTAGAAATCCCTAAAAGAGGGACAAGACTCCAATTTTGGATTGAAGCATTTAATGGATGCACCAAGGTGGCATGGACTGACACATTCTCAACTGAATTCAGTCAAGACTTATCCAAGACCAAGGGAACCATAGGCATGTGCCCTAACCTCTAGTCAATGGCTAGAGGAGACTTGGATTCTCATTGCTCAACATTTGCCAAACTTCTGCAGCAGTTGCCATTCACTATTGCAGCCAAAACAAACTTGCTCTACTATAAATAGAGCTCACTTGTGTTCAGTTTAAGTACACCAAAGCCATCAAACAGATGTTTTCCTCAAAATCACCTCTTTCACTCTCATTTTGCTTTCCAAAGCAAGGTACTATCGGGTTCTGAGTTTGGGAACAATTTCAACCAATCCAATCATCCACACACCTCATAAACATCATATGTGAGCTGTCCAAACTATCACAAGTGACCTCTAACTCAGAAATCACAAAGTCACCTCTCAAAACATCAAAATAGGCCTTTTGTGCATTTTTCAAGCCATGTCTTGAATCAGTCACTTTCCAAACCAGATAAAACCTCAAACACACTCCAAATATCATCCTTGAACTGTCCCAAATGGTGTCACACATCTGGAACACCATTTGAGAGAGTTGCTATTTTGGCCATTTTAACCCCTTTTGCAAGAAAGGGCCAGTTTTTGTTTTTGCAGGTTCCAGCTGATTCCAATCATCTTAAAAGCTTCTAAGGGATCATTTGAGGGTGTGCCAAAGCATCAAAGCATTTCTGGAACAAGAAACTTGGCAGATTGCACAAAAAGCTCCAAAAGCTAAAAAAGAGGTAAGCATCACAACTTGGATTCTTTTAACCATGTTATACTTTGATGTCCACTGATCATGCATCTCTTAAATATGTTATATGTGTTGTGTTTAAACCCATTTACCATGTAATTCACACTTGTATCAAGAGATGGCACAGAAAATGCAAACCATGGCCTATTTCAAAACCACTATCGGGTTTTAAAATGGGAGCATGATCTGAAAAAACCACCACCACCATTGGATTCCTTGTGAAATTCTAGGCATGATAGACCTAAATTTTGTCCCAATCCATGGAGAAATGAGAAAGTTATGGCCTTCACGTTTTCAACCAAAATCTTGCCTTGCCTTGCCTTGGGCCAGGCCAAAAAACAAGGCAAGCCTTGTATATTTGTGGTTGTGTTTCAATCAACGGATGTATCACCACCCCAGTGGTAAGGCGCGCGCCCTGTACACAAGAGGTCTGGGATTCGAATCCCCCTCGCCCAGATCCTATTTTTTGTTATTTTTCATGGTTTTTATTATTTTTCTTATTATTTTTAATGATTTGGAAAATTAATAACTCTCTCAATTTTAATTATTTTTTATTGGTTCTTTTTGCAAAAAAAACACATAAATGTTGAAATATTTTATTCCACAAAAACACATAAATGTTGAAATATTTATTCAAAAAATCAAAACCAAATGAGTTTTAATTCATCTTGTTATTAAAACATCATTTTTCAAACCTTCACCAAAAATCATAAGTTGTTTATTAGAACTTATTTGGTATTTTTATCATTTTTATTAATTTTTCTTTGAATAATTACTTTAAAATGATGAAATTAGGGTTTTGTTGATTTTCACCCTAACAAACTTTTTTCAAACACTTTGGACCTCTAATAGAGTGTAAGACCCAACCCTCTTTTAACCAAAACCATTTTTGGGCCTCAGGTATTATATAAGTCCCTCTGCGTTAAAAGAAAAATCTCGGCGCGATCGACAGTTCAAAAATAAACTTTGGGCCTACCCTCGTGTTATAAGCCCCAATTTCTCTTCTTTAAAATCCTTTGGGCCTCTTGAGAGAGTGTAAGACCCATCCCTTTGTACAGAAAACCGGTTTGGCCCTCACTTATTGTATAAGTCCCTCTGTACAAATTCAAAATAACGGTGCGATCACTGATAAAACCTCGGGCCTCTACTTGAGCTGTAAGCCCCAACTTTCTTTTCAAAGAACTTTCTCCTTTGATTTTTAATATATACTGTTGTTTTCACTATCTTTGTTGAACAACTAACAAAACAGCATGGAAGCTCTACAACCGAGTAAGTGTTTATCCGCTTTCTTTATCACTTTCATATGTATATAACTGTATTGTGGGGCTGCTCGCTGTAAGTCTTCTTTCATAAACTCATATCAACTGTGGAATACTAGTATAGATATTTAAAGTTTCCCCGGCAACTACGTCTAGAACTAGACAAAGTCCCGTCTCCTTACATCTGACGTTCTCCCAGACATTTCACCCTCCTTTAAACATAGTTTAGGATTTTCTTTTATAACAAGTTTAGACAACTAGATCTAAGAAATTTCCCCCTTGAACAGTTCATATACAGAAGGCCATTGTTCCAAGCGAAACCCCTTCAGGAACTGTTCATCAGCCTCCTCTTGGGCTTAGTTTAAGGACCCACATGCTTCTTAAAAGCATCCCCGCCTCCTCTTGGGCATTATACAAGGACCCTTCGGCTTCCTAGAAGTTTTCATAGCCTCCTCTTGGGCTTCGTACAAATAGTCCCTCGACTTCTTAAAAGTTATTCTCGCCTTCTCTTGGCCTTTGTACAAATTGTCCCGATGACCTCTTAGAGGTATAGGAACAGAAATTAGTCATCTCACTAGAGCAGTCTTTCAAGGGAGTCTAGTCCTTCAAACCAAAAGTGTACTTTCTCTTAGGCATAGTACGAAAGATGAAACTCTAGACTTGGACAGTCTAAAACCTCTTGAGTCTCGAAGACATTCTCAAGTTCCCTGAAAACATAGGAAGAAACCCAGTCTCTCTCATGAGAGTTCCCTACTTGGACCTGCCTAAGGATCTCAAAAATCCCCAGCAGTAAGATAGCCTCCTCTTGGGCTTTGTACAATGATTTTCCCAAGCGGAGCTAACCTTTTCACACTCTCTTGTTGAGTATAAAAGACTCCATCGTTGAGTCAATCACTTTTTAGCCTCTATCTCGGGCTTCGTACGAGATACAAAGACTCTCTTGTTGAGTCAAACAACCTTTCGCCTCCGTCTCGGGCTTCATACGAGACACCAAAACACTCTCTTGTTGAGTATAAAAGACTCTCTTGTTGAGTCAAGCCACCTTTAGCCTCCATCTCGGGCTTCGTAGGAGATACAAAAACACTCTCTTATTGAGTATAAAAGACTCCCTCATTGAGTCAACCACTTTTAGTCTCCGTCTTGGGCTTTGTACAAGACACACAAAAAGACTCTCTTATTGAGTCAAACTTTTTTAGCCTCAATCTTGGGCTTTGTACGAGACAGAAAGAACATTTTCCCCGGAAAAGTCAACCTTTCAGCCTCCTCTTAGGCTTTGTATAAGGAAATCCCCGGTTGAGTCAATCAACCTCTTAGCATCAAAACATGCTTTGCTCACAACATACAAACATCAACAACTCCTTTTCCCATCTAATCGCTGTAAGCGGCAAGCCTCTGGATTATTTACATCCACGCCACTGTCCCTCTTTTAGCATGAGAAATTCCTAAGGAAAGATAGCGTTGCTCTACACTAAGTTAAAGTCTTCTCCTTCAGGTTGAAAATCCCCTATAAAGGAAATTATGGCATTGCTGGATTCACATATCCCAGTTAAAGTAATTCTCCTTTATAATCAGTCACCCAACAGTTGGGACAAACAAACCAAATACCCCTCTTTAGAGATGACAAATTCTCTCTAAAGTCAAAACCCTTTAGCTTCATATCTTGGGCTTTGAACAAGATACAAATAGACTATTTAGCTTCATATCTTGGGCTTTAAACATGATACAAATCACCCTTTAGCTTCAATCTTGGGCTTTGAACAAGACACCAAAACATTTTTTTCCTCCCATAGAATAGGAGGAACTACGATCGCTCTTATTTCCCTGTTTCCCGGGAATATGTAGGCATAAGATTACAAAAAATCTTAGCGAGCACACTAATCAAAAAACCCAAAATCCCATACTTTCATACATCAATCAATCTGGAGTAGTATCCTAACCCAAAGCCTAATAAATGATCCCAACACCTGTGCACTTACGCGAAATAACCTAAGACAGACCCCCTTTTTGATAGCATCTGTAAACCAACAGTTTTGACTATTTAACATCACTTTACAAGCAGGGTTAATTGGAGACATCTATTTCCCTTCCTTAATCAGCTCACAATAGGATAAAAAATGAATCGAACTGCAGCTCAACGGTGTGATTCGAAACCACAAAAACCACGCTACACTCATCAGTACCAAGATTGACAACTTCCACTGGCTCTTTGTGCGGCTGAATCTCTTTATGCTCATGCTCAAGGAGCCTTGCTAGTTCAGCCGGTAATTCACAATCTTCCTCGCCATCTTCTTCGGCTTGGTTAATTGGAATCCCAAAATTACAATGGATGTTTGCCATGTTGTTATCAATGCGTTTATTAGCTCTGCATGTTTATGAATATGTTCAGAATGACCTATTTTAAAAGTGAAAATAAAAATAAACTTTTGCCATTTGTTTGTGAAAAAAGTAAAATAAAGACAGAAAATAGAGCATGATTTTGAATGCAAAAAAACTTTATTTATTGATCACATAATATTGCAAAAGCGGGAGGCCCTTTACAAGCTATCCACTCGTCTCGGGCGAGGACGAGGGGATGAGAAAGCAAAATGCATTACATGTTTGTTGGAAAAACCACAGGAATCACAGTAGATGTCCAATTGTTGAGCTTGAAACCCAGCGGACACTTGCGCACAAAGCTCGAAATCTAGTTGCTAGGACCAGCATCATCAATAGCTACCATGTTGTCACCTTTTTAAAAGCCAGCGCTACTGAACTTGATCGATGTGCATTGCTTCTGACCAAGTGAGCTAGAGTGTCGACCAGGACAATAACCCAATCCAAAACGATTATGCTTTTCAACCACATCAATCACGTGCCCCCAGCCTGCCAAGGCACCTTTCTCGATGGTCTCTTTAGCACTCTTGGCGGATGCCAAAGTCACTTGCGGTGATCTACTTTGATTAATTAAAGAAGAGCTGACATCTTCGAATTCGAGACACTGCAACGGCACCTCAGCTAGGCCTTCCTCAGTCTCGACGTATCGAAAAGATGACAATTCGCTTACGATCAGATCTTCTTCACCACAGACGATGACCAGCTGATCGTCAAACATAAACTTCAATTTTTGATGTAAAGTGGATGTAATTGCCCCTGCGACATGAATCCACAGATGACCCAATAGACAACTGTAAGTGGGGTTGATATCCATCACTTGGAAAGTAATGGTAAACAAATGCGGTCCAACCTTGATGGGAAAATCCACTTCTCCCATGACTTGCCTCCGAGAACCATCGAATGCTCTGACAACTAAGGCGCTCAGCCTCATCTCGCTCCCTTCTACCAGCAATTGGCTTAATGTGCCCTTAGGCATTACATTGAGGGAAGAACCGGTATCCACTAGGACACGAGATAATAAGGCATCCATGCAGGTTACGGATATGTGCAGTGCTTTGTTGTGGGCAGCTACTTTAGAAGGCAATTCTGATTCATTAAAACCCAAGTATCTGCTTGCAGTTATGTTGGCCACTACATCATCGAACTCGACAACGGATATATCGTGCATCACATGGGTAGCATTTAAAACTTTCAACAAAGCTGATCTGTGCGCGGGTGAGCTCATGAGTAAGGACAAGATTGAGATCCTCGAGGGAGTCTGCCCCAACTGATCCACAATTTTAAAGTCACTTTTCTTAATCAACTTTAGGAACTCTTGATCATCAAGTGTCTCTTTGCTCTTTGAAATATCCTCAGACCAAATAGTTGGCAGTGGGACTATAGTAGATGCCCCTTGTTGAATAACAGGAGTTACAGATGCAGGCTTCTCCTTGGGAGGAACAACTGTTGGAACTTGAACAGGTTTTGTAGTGACCTTTGGAGCAAACACTCGTCCACTACGAGTCATACCTCCAGTGGTTGTAACATTCACAATCTCAGACTCAGCAAACCTTATCTCTTGACCTCCAGAAAACACAGTAGACCCATATCTCCAAGGTACTTCCTTAGAATTCTGATACGGAAATGGCTTTGGCGGGCAAACAATAATAGGTTGTACCTTCTTCTTAGGAGATTCAACGGGAACCTTCCTATAGACGATGGTGAATGGCTCGATAGTAGCGACTTCTTCCACAGGTTTAGATCTAGCAAATTGAACTTCACCTCGATTCATCCAAATTTGGACACAACCCTTCAGCCTTCGGCACTGGTTGGGATTGTCGTCACAAATCTGACACTTACCATACAGTCCTTTCAATAGCCCATGCTCATTCAATTTCTTGAAAACCACAGTCATCGGGGTCTTTACTTCATCAACATCCATGATCAATTCGGCCCTTGAGTTATCCTCAATCATGTTCACCGTAGGTCCACCGTGATTCGGCAACAGATTATGCTGAATGTTAGGACCTTCCTCAGCAAAAGTCAAAATCTTCCGATCAATGAGTTCCTGAACCTTGGTTTTGAAAACAAAGCAGTCCTCTGTCGCATGTCCTATGTATCCAGCGTGATAAGCACAAGACGCATTTGGATTATGCTTTAGCTTGAACGGAGGAATTTCAGGTGCGATCTCCTTGGGAACGATTACCCCTTGGTGAACCAAATAAGGAAACAACTCAGTGTATGACACCGAAATCCTATCGAAATTCGAACGCTTATGGTTTCCTTGATTGTTGTTATTCTGACGATTTTGATTCTGTTGATTTTTGATGTTCTGTTGAGCCTGTTGTTGACGTTGCGGTTGTTGCTGATTCTGAGAGTTCTTAACCGGTTGTTGTGGATGATACTGATACGGAAGTTGTTGATATTATGCAGCAGCAAAAAGTCTCAGAACAGTCAGTCCAAGAAAAGGAAGGTGAAGCCAACGCTGTGACAACTCAAGTTTCTCCTCAGTATCAAGCACCCATGGCTCCCAAAGGTTTTTCTCGAGCCGATTCATATGGTATCTAATCATATAGATGGTTAGTGTTGGTATCCATGCTAAGTAAATTTATGATACTGGTATGCTTCGAGGAAACCCTCCGACTTCATCACTAACCCAATTTCAATTGATTAAAGATAAGATATATATATATATATATAGATTAGCTCCAGGAATATTTACAGTCTTCAAACTGTTCTCAATCCGTTCACCTATGGTTACAATGTCAGCAAAGTTCGATGATGAACTACCCACCATTATCTCATATTAGGATCCTTGCAATGTACCCATAAAGATATCAACCAACTCGTTGTCAGAGAGAGCAGGTCGCACACGAGATGTCATCTCACGCCATCTTTGTGCATACTCTTTAAATGTTTCGGCTGAGCGCTGAGACTGATTTTGCAACTGTAATCTGGTAGGTGCCAGATCAAGATTATATTTGTATTGCTTCAAGAATGCTTCAGACAGGTCCCTCCAAGTACGGATTTTGCTGCGTTCTAGGCCCATGTACCAATCCAATGAAGCACCAGACAAGCTATCTTGAAAACAATGAACTAGCAATTCATCATTATCAATATAGGATGCCATCTTCCTGCAATACATGGTGATGTGACTACGCGGGCAACTCAAACCTTTATACTTTGGAAACTCAGGTATCTTGAATTTCTGCGGCAATACAACATTTGGAACCAAACATAAGTTCTTGGCCTCCAAGCCAAAATCAGAAAACCCTTCAATAGCTCTGATACGGTCTTCCAACAACTTGTAACCAATAGGTCTATCTTAATTAGCAGGCCTGACAAGAATCTGAGGATTTGGCAGCTGCGATGCAGCCGGAGCGTGCACTTGCGGAGTAGCAAACTGAGAAGGATATACCAACCCCTGATTAACCATCTGACCAGCATTCTGACCCATCTGAATCCCAAACGGATAATTCTGAGGAGGTATCACAGCAGCAGAGGATGCCCCAGGGTAAAACATTTCAGGATGAACATTCTGAACGGCAGTTTGAGCAGCTTGAGATGAAACCGAAACATGAATAGGAGGACCCCTATACACATGCTCTTCTTCATCAGGAGTTTCACTGTCAGCCAACCCAGGAGTCTGACGAGTCTGAATCTGAGGATTCTCATGATCATCATTCACTACCGGAGGTGGGACTGAAGTAGGCATACCCCATGGATATGCAGCAGCATTTCCATTAGGCATGGGCACAACAAAAGGCTGATATGGTACGAAGGCACTGCCATTATTTGCAATCTAAGGAGTGTAATTCAGAGGCATGCCCCAAGGAAAAGCAGCAGGAATTTTGTTCAACCCAGATTGAGAATTTGATGGATGAACACCAATCTGATTCACAGGCTCAACTGGCACTTCAATAGTAGCAGGAGAAGGAACAACAGCAGGAATAGTTGTGACAACAGGAGAAGCAGTCACAACAGGAGTGACGACAGTCGCATCAGTAGCAGTTGCAACAACAGTGGCGGCAGCAGCAACGTCCCTCTGAGCACGAAGGAGTTCGATAATGACATCCATGTTGGTCTGAAACTGATCCATCCGACCTTGGAATTGAGCCAGAGTTTCCTTATAAGCAGCGTTCTCAGCTTCGAAATCAGCCATGATTCTGGATTTGCTTGAGCGAGTGAAATACCGATGTCAAGTCGTCGTCTTGCTACAAGCGGAAGACGGACAAGGATAAGCAACGGTTTTCCGGATGAAAGGACGTGCATATGTGTGCAAATGAATGTATGCTATGCATGCAAAAATAAAGTTTTAAATTCCAGGAATTCTTAAACTTATCTTTGTTAACAATAATCATAAAGCATACAAGTAAAGGTGCAAAAATAAAGCTGGCAAGAAACTTCATTCATTCATTCATTCAACAATAAAGGAAAAAAGTACAAGTCAAGTACAAATCAAATATCTGCCTTTTGAGCTACAACAAAATCCGCATGGATCCTATCAAAGACCACCCTACAAACAGACAAGAAGTGGAAAACAACCCAAGGAAGCTGGTGCAGCAATACATCAGCATATGCATCTCTCAACAACCCAAGTAAATCCTCTAGTGCATGCTCAACAAATCTGGCTAGACGGTCGTGCCTCTCACTCCAATACTTCGCATCCTTCATGATGTTGCGCAGCAAAGAATGGTTGGGTCCTTGAGGCATATCCTGAAGAAAGGCCCTTTTCTGATCCAGGAGGTTTTGCAGATAATGACTTTGTTGCTCCTAATGAGTGTTCTATGTGCTGAGCTGACTGATCTGCTCTCGGCTCTGATGTGCTTGATCCTGCAGCTTCTGAATTTCACCAAAGACTTTGTCGAGCTTAGCCTGACATTGAGAAAATTCCTTTGCCAACTGATTAGCACGGTCTTGCTCACTTTGCCACTTCGCCTTGTACTCGGATAACTTCCCTCGAAGTTCTTCAAGTTGCTTCTTGTAGCTCAACTCATCCTTGTAGGCTTGATACTGGGTATCAGCGAGTTGTCTCTTCTTTGAAGCAAGTCCATCGTAGGTACTCTTCAAAGCATCTCCCACTTTCCTACGCTTGTTCTGTTCAACCTCCACTTCTTTGAGCATGCGCTCGCGCTTCTGGTGGTGCTCAATCTGTAGGTTATCCTTCTCAGAAGTGACTCTATCAAGGTTGAGACGAAGATCGGCATTCTCCTTCTTCAACATCTCAATAGTCAGCTTGAGTTGGTCGACCTCAGATGGAGGAATAATGGCAAGTTCATAAATCTTGTCATTCATGGAAGGCTCGAAAGAGAATGGCAACAAGATCTCCTTGACACGCTCTTTGACCCAAAGTGTGTAAGCTTCCTTGGCTATGCAATTCTTCTTACCCAAATCGGCTCTTCCTTCAAGATGAATCTGAGTCCAAGCGGTACTAAACCTCTTCACCAATCCCATGTCATTAACCCCTTCATGAAAGATGAACTCTTCCACTACCTTAGGATCTGGCTTGGCAACCATAGGATATCCCAACTGTAGGAAGGAAAGTCTCGGATTGTAGTTAATTCCACCCTTTGTACCCAGGAGAGGCACATTGGAGAATTTCCCACAATGAAGAATGATCTTAGTATCATCGAAGACTCGAGAATACCAAGAGATGTCATTAGCAGTAAGAGACATGATTCGTTGAGACCACTTGAGATTACCCTTATTCTCAACAAAGGGACCCTTTTGTGGAAGATGCGACATGAACCATCGGTACAGCAGAGGAGCACAATAGACAATGGTTCCTTTCTTCTTTTCACTCCTCGAATGAATAGAATGATAGGTATCAGCAAGAAGTGTCGGAACAGGGTTCTTGGACAAGAAGATACTGATGGCAGCCTGATCTACGAAATCCTCCATGTTCGGAAACAAGACAATCACATATATCAGCAAAGCAAGAACGGCGTTGAAAGCCTTCCAGTTTCCATCCGTAACAAAAGAAGTGGCCTTGTCAACCAATAACTTCGAAGCAAACCCTCGAATACCCTTCCCTTTGGTCTTGAGATTATCTTCCACATCCTTCTTACTAATGCAAAGAGCATCAACAATAAGAGGAAACTTCGGACAACCGCTAGTGTAAACAAAAGGAACCTACTTCTTGATCTCAACTCCCAAAATATAAGCATACTCCTCGAGTGTAGGCGCTAGCTGATAATCCTGAAATGTGAAGCACCTAAGTGGCGGATCATAGAACTGAACCAGTGTATGAATGGCGGTGATGTTCACTTCAGTATTGAGGATGGACAATAGATTACCATAAGTATCCTTGAAAACCCCTATGTTATCTTCAACCACACGAGATGCTAAACCTCTCAAAGTAGCCAGCTTAGGCTCCACAAACTTGTAGCTAAAAATGCCTCGGCAACCAGTACTCATCTCTATGATAATGTCAACAAAGAATAAGTCTTCGAATAACCTGGAAATGCACATGCAAAAAATTAATTTACATGATGATATGGCATGCAACACAAGAACAAGAAGTCAGCACTGTCTGAATAATCAAATCTGAATAATCTGGATATCTGCATATAATTATGTGTCGGTGCAAAATCGGATGTGTGTGAGAGAACAGGGTATGAAGTGGCTTGGTTTCCTGCAAAAACCCATCCCCCTCACAGGTGTGATCTAGACACAACAAGGTGGTCCCTAGAAAGGTCGTCCAAACCATAGGACTCAGAATGAAAACCCCCGCCGTAGTGAATTCTCGCAGGACGGAAGTATTCTCTAGCGAATCACGATCTGGGATGTGGCTCTCGTGGTAACCCAACGCGCAAGACACAGGCCTCACGGCTATCCACGTTCTAGCCTGTGTGTATGCTAAGCCCGGTGTTAGGAATTTTCTCTCCAATAATATCTACCCATCCCAACAACAGCAAAAAATAGCAGATATCCAAAATATACAGCATATGAATATTCAAAGCAGTAAAGAAATGCAGTAAATAAACATAAAGCTAGTAAAGCGTAAAGATAAAGCGAGTAAAGCGCAAAAAGATAAACACCCAAGCAAGCAAGAAAGCAAATAAAACTAGGCGAGACCCCAACTTGCAAGCGCAAGGACTCCCCAGTAGAGTCGCCAACTGAAGATGGTTGGATTATACCTGAGTGAATTGAACACTCAAAGATACAACAGAGTTGCCACAGAACTATATTTAGTCCCAAAGGATAGGGAAAATATCGATAAAACCCAAGGGGAAGAGAAACGAGAACGGGGGTCGGTTATGCGAAAGGAAGGTACTAGCACCTTACGCATCTGTCGTACTCGACGGGAACCATTTCGCTTGCTTCTAGGCTCGGATGGGTTATCTATCTAAAGGATTCAAGCTAAAAGAAAAGGAGAGAGAAGAAAAAAAGAGAAAAGGAAAGAAAGAAAGAAAGAAAGAAAGAAAGTGAGAAAGTGCTCGCAGAGGATTGGGGCCCTCGTGCCTACGTACCCTCATAGTACAATAAGGAAATCAGAGCACCGTAGTTCAAAGGAACCGGGGAAAAGAAGGGGGAATGGAAGAAGGTGGAAGGGTGCTCGGCAAGATCATCGCGATCTCGTGCCTACATATCATACATTTGAATGAATACAGAATCAGAGCTTCCATAGTTCGGGAAACTAAGACGGAAAAGGAAAAGAGAAAGTGGTGTCAAAACCAAGAGCAAAAGAAGGTAAAGGACAGATCCGCTGGGGATGCAAAAAGAATTGGTGTCAAAACCAAGAAAGAAATGCAAAAGGAAAGACAATAGTTGTACTGAGAATAAAGTTAAAGAATGGTGTCGAAACTAAGAAGATAAAGGAGAAAAAAGATAACAGAGACTCTACTGGGAGTAAGAGAACAAAGAAGTGTGCTGGGGACCAGAGGGTAAACGACCCTACTGGGAAACAAATAAGGGTAATGGTGTCAAAATCAAGAGAATAAGGATTAGGTATATTAACTGACTGGCAGTGGTTAACCGAAGGGAAAAAGATAAAGACTCTGGTGGGGACAAAGGTTTTAACAGATAGACTGTGATTAACCAGAAGAGAGAGTATTGAACCAAGAGAAGGTGTTTGACTCTGAAGGGGTTTTGGTATATTAACTGATAAACAGTGGTTAACCAAAGAAGATAGTGTGGAACCAAGCAGAGGTTGTAACCCACTGGGGATGTTGGTACTGACTAAACAAATAGTACTTGACCAACAAAAAGGGTATTGAACCAAAAGAGGTTGCTAACCGCTGAGGATTCGGTGTCAACAGAAGAAATTGTGATTAACTGAAAAGAAGCGAGTAATTAACCAAGAGAAGGTGATTAACTCAAAAAGGCTCAGTATTTTAACAGACTGGCAGTGGTTAACTGAAAAAATGGGTGATTAACCAAGAGAAGGTGATTAACCCAAGAGCGACTCAGTGTGTTAACAGATAGATTATGGTTAACTGAGAAGAAGTGCAAATTGGTATTTTAACTGACAAGCAGTGATTAACCAAACAAAAGGAGAATAACCAAGAGACGGTTGCGAACTCCGCAAGGGTTTCGGTGTTTAACATGAAGACTGTGTTTAACCGAAGAAAAAGGGATTGAGACTCTTCTGGGGAATCAAAAGACGATGATTGACCACAAGAAAAGAATAGGGTATTGAAACAAAGAGAATTTACTAACCCAAAGACAATGATCTTTAACCAAGGCAAAGGGTGATCGATCAAAAGAGAGATTGAAAGAGGTAAGAGTGATCAGGGATCGACTCAACTTGGGGAAAAGGAGATACGATACCGCCTAGAGATAGAGGTGACTAAGCCAGGCACAGGGTCATTCGTCCCCTACCCGAAGTAGTCAGAATGAGAGTAGGAATTCTCCATTCTCATTCCTTCTCTAACACACAGGGTGTAGTGCAGAAGTTGAAACAGACAGCGACGACTCCAAGTAGTACAGTGCTCCAGTGGCGCGCGAAACTCTGACTCCGCGGGGGGAAAGAGAGAGAGAAAGCTCTAAAGGAAGCCTAAAGAGAAGCGCCAACGGGAAGATTAATAATCGAAACCAAGTTTCGATTAATTAATCAAAAGGGAGGAGTATGCTAATAATTTTCCAAAATGAATTGAAAAATTATTAAAGCAAAGGGTGCATTATTGATTACACAAGATTAAGCTTTTTCTTTTGAAGAACAAACTTAATTCAAACATGAATGGGAAGTGCAAAACAGTACCAAATGACCCTTAACATGCATCATAAATCATGTCATTATGTGAATGAAATTGTGCAAGAATGATCATGTTCATGCAATATCAAGAATTAGCATAATTATGAAATCGAAAAGTCGAGCATCGGAAAAATCACAATCATGCTTTAAATTGAAGTGAAACAGCACCTAAAACATCCATAAAAATCAATCATATTAATCCTTGGAAGTTAGAGGAGGAAATGATATCAAACAAGCTTGAAAATAGGCAAATTTCACATTCTGTCATAGTGTTAACCGGTTAACCATATATGGTTAACCGGTTAACCACTTGAAAAATTCAGCAAAACATGAAAAAATGATGGTTAACCCGTTAACCATATATGGTTAACCGGATAACACTATGATAGTAGCAGAAAATCAGTTTTTAACAACATTTTCAGCCACTTAATCACTTATTCAAACTTCCACATGCTATGGTATGAATTTGTGCACAAAAATTACATGAATTAGGAGCAATTAATCATCAATTGAAAGCATCAAACATGAATATTAAAGATCAAACAATCACATGATTCATCGAACCGAAAAAAATTATCGAAACTACATCGTAAATGCGCGAAAGTGATCGAAACAGTAAAATGTGCAATGAAGGACTAACCTAAAAGGCTGAGATGTGCCTTGGATGTTGTTGCAAATTGATCTTGATGAAGATAATCAAAGAAAACCAAAGGAATCTTCAATTGTAGCCGAATCGTACCGAAACCGAGCAAATTACGACGAAACTCCGAAATACGAATTCGAACCGTAGAATCTTGAAGCAAACACTTGAGATGAATCCAAAAGCTAATAAAACTCCAGAAAATAAGTATAATTGCAAGATGATGAAGGTTAAGCTCAAGAAATAATCACTTCCAAGGTGAAAGTGATTATTCTTCAATGGTGAATAACTATAGTGAGGTTTGGGAAGAAAATATAGATGAAGATGAAAAAGTTGCAGAAAAATTGAGAGAATTGAGAGTGAAATGTGTGTAATGGTTGAGGGTCCTTGAAAAATGATTGAAGGTTTGTTTATATTGAGTTTTGGTTTGGAGTGTGAGAGGTTTGGAATTTGGTTTGGACTTAGTTTTTGGTGGTTTGGAATTAGGCTAGGAGTTAGTTACACTTGACTCACCGAGTCAAGCGGTTAACTTGGTTAGTTAGGAAGTTAACTCGGTAGCAATCCCAATGTAAGCTTCACATCCAAAGGTTAACATGCTTGGAAATCAAGGAACATGGTGCACTTAAATTAGAGTGATGCATTGGAATAAATGCACTTGGAGTGTCTTGAATAGTCTTGAAATGTCTAGAGATGTCTAGAATATTCCACACACTGCTAGAATCATGTAGAATCCTAAAATGTGGAGTGGTAGGTTGGGGTCATAAAAAGCAGCAGAATCTGCCAAATTTGCATGTGTTAATCGATTAACACATTTGCACTGCAAATGGTTAATCGATTAACCAGGCCAAAATTCCCCACATTTTCCTGAAAAATGGTGTTGTGGCCACGGTTCCGATTTTCAACCTCTTGCTTTGATGGATAGGAATAGAAACCATCATTTTGTGCTTGTGTTGATGATGTGATGACCTTGTGAGGATGTGATTAATCGGGCTTGGAAAACCTGAATATTCCTGCAACAAAACCACATAGAAAAAGTGTGAATGCGTATGCCAACGATGCGAATGCGCATGCTTATGCAAAAGACAAAAGGGGAGGAGGTCAAATTTCGGGTTACGACAGCCAGCCCTGCCTTGATAGGGTTTTGTATTTCAAAGGATTGACTGCAAATCTAATAAGCATCAGCCAACTGTGTGATCAAGGTCTTAAGGTGAACTTCTCTGAATCTGAGTGCCTGGTAACAAACGATAAATAAGAACTCATTATGAAAGGTACCAGATCCAAGGATAACTGTTACTTATGGGTTCCTCATGAAACTCAGTGTCCCTCCACCTGCCTGGTGTCAAGGGAGGATGAAGTGAAGTCATGGCATCAGAAACTGGGTCATTTTCACTTAAAAGGAATGAAGGAAGCCATATCCAAGGAAGTTGTCAGAGGGATTCCAAATCTCAAGATAGATGAAGGAAAGATGTGGGGAATGCCAGATTGGTAAACAAACTAGAATGTCACATAAAAGGCTTCAACATCAGACCACCTCAAAGAACTTAGAGCTTCTCCATATGGATTTAATGGGACCTATGCAGGTTGAAAGCCTTGGAGGAAAAAGGTATGCTTATGTGGTTGTAGATAATTTCTCTAGGTACACTTGGGTGCACTTTATCTAGGAGAAATCAGAAGTATTTGAAGTTTTCAAAGGATTGTGTCAGAAACTTCAAAGAGAAAAGGATTATGGAATAGTTAGAATCAGAAGTGGCCATGGGAAGGAGTTTGAGAACAACAAGTTTAATGAGTTCTTCTCCTCATAAGGAATCAGTCATGAGTTCTCTTCACCCATCACTCCCCAACAGAATGGTGTGGTTGAGAGGAAAAATAGAACTATTCAAGAGTGTGCAAGGGTCATGCTCCATGCAAAGAAACTCTCGTATCACTTTTGGGCTGAAGCAATGAACACAACTTGCTACATCTTAAACAGGGTAACCATCAGGTCTGGAACATCTGCCACATTGTATGAACTATGGAAGGGTAGAAAGTCAACTGTGAAATACTTTCATGTCTTCGGAAGCAAATGCTACATCCTGGAAGACCGTGAGCAGAGAAGAAAGATGGATCCCAAGAGTGAGGAAGGAATATTCCTAGGTTACTCTATAAACAGCAGAGCATACCGAGTCTACAATTCAAGAACTCAAGTAGTATTGGAGTCCATAAATTTTGTGGTTGATGACTCTCCTATGGAAGTTGAAGCTACAAATGATATTGGAGCATTCTTCCCCATGGAAGAGGAAGATGTCACAGAGGATGTTGAAACACCTCAAGATAAATCTGAAGATACTGATGTACCCAACAATGACAATCATGAATCCATTGTGACCGAGAGAGTGGACAAGGGACCCTCCATCAGAATACAGAAAGATCGCCCTAAGGAACTCATAATAGGGGATCCAAATGGAGGAAGGATGACCAGATCACGGGATGTGGTGGCAAGTGCCTGTTTTGTGTCAAAGATGGAACTCAAAAATGTCAAAGAGGCCTTGACAGATAAATTCTGGATTAATGCGATGTAAGAAGAGCTATGGCAGTTCAAGAGGCATGATATTTGGGATCTTGTACCTAGACCAGAAGGATCAAATGTGATTAGAACTAAGTGGGTGTTTAAGAACAAGTCTGATGAACACGGAGTTGTCACAAGAAACAAGGCCAGACTCATTGCGCAAGGATACACTCAGATAGAGGGAGTGGATTTTGATGAAACTTTTGCTCCTTTAGTTAGACTGGAGTGTGTGCGACTGCTCCTTGGAATAGCCTGTCTTTTGAAGTTTAAACTCTTTCAAGTGGATGTTAAAAGTGCCTTTTTTAACAGATATCTCAGTGAAGAGGTCTACGTGGAACAACCCAAAGGCTTTGTTGACCCGACATTTCCAGATCATGTCTACAAGTTGAAGAAAGCCTTATATGGGTTGAAACAAGCTCCAAGGGACTGGTATGAAAGACTGATTGATTTTCATGTTACAAATGGCTACAGAAAGAGAGGAATAGATAAAACTCTCTTAGTCAGAGAAAGGGAAGGTAATCTCATGATAGCACAAATCTATGTTGATGATATTGTTTTTGGAGGAATATCTGAAGAGATGGTTCAACACTTTGTTAAGCAAATGCAATCTGAGTTTGAGATGAGTTTAGTCGGAGAATTAACCTACTTCCTTGGTCTCCAAGTCAAACAAATGGAAGATTCTATTTGTCTCTGTCAAGGAACATATGCCAAGAATATTGTTAAGAAGTTTGGCTTGTGTCCCTACTCACCTGAAATTATCAAGAGATAAGAATGGTGTGAGTGTTGATCAGAGTCTCTATAGAAGCATGATTGGAAGTCTCCTATATCTTACAGCTAGTAGACCTGATATAACATTCTCAGTAGGAGTATGTGCAAGGTATCAAGCTGAACCCAAAGCTAGCCATATTAATCAGTTCAAGAGAATTCGGAAGTATGTGAATGGAACATGTAACTATGGACTACTCTACACACAACTCTGACTCTGTATTAATAGGATATTGTGATGCTGACTGGGCTGGAAATGCTGATGATAGTAAAAGCACCTCTGGTGGATTTTTTTTTCTAGGAAATAATTTAATTTCCTGGTTCAGCAAAAAGTAAAATTGTGTCTCCTTATCTACTGCTGAAGCTGAATACATTACAGCGGGGAGTAGCTTCTCTCAAATGATGTGGATAAAACAAATGCTGACTGAATATAATGTCCCACAAGATGTTATGACACTCTTCTGTGACAACTTGAGTGCAATAAATATTTCAAAGAATCCCATTCAGCATAGCCGAGCTAAACACATTGACATCAGACATCACTTTATTCGAGACCTGGTTGGGGACAAAATCATCACTCTGGAGCATGTGGCCACAGAAAATCAACTAGCTGACATTTTCACTAAAGCTTTGGATGCAAATCAATTTAAGACATTGAGAGGCAAGCTTGGAGTTTGCCTATCTGATGAGGCATAACTTTCAACTGGTTGTGGGAATGATATTCCGGTCTCTGAATATGTATTCCCACCATATTAAGAGGGTTTTCAGTATTCTCTCTTACTCTAGTGTGTTCTTTTGCTTTATGTTTTTCTCTTTTCTTTTGGTTCTGTAAGGGCTGAATGCCCAGGATAATATTTGTTTTTGTTGGGTGTGTAATTTAACTATTATGAATTGTTTTATTGGTTTTTGTGTTAGTCATTCTGCCTTTGTCATATTATGGCTAAAAAGGGGGAGAAATACTAACATCACTAACCACTACTGATATTCTACTAACCACTGAAGGGGAGTAGATCTTTACTGATTGAGGGGGAGACAATGTTAAGGTTCCGCTGCTGCTCTGATGGTGGTCTCCCTAATATGTTTCTGCAGGTAAATGAAAGTTAGTTTTAGCCAAAATCTGCCAAAGGGGGAGATTGATGAGTCCAAGCCCTTGAGGTTGGCATTAATTTTGGTAAAACTAACTTAGCAGAAAGATGTTGGACAAGATGTTCTAACATGATGAACTAACTGCAGGTTAAGGTGTTAGACAAGATGTCCTATCAGGAGGATTCGACGTCTTTGTCTGTTATAGTTTTGGGATAAATGTATTTTGGTGACAGGTGTGATTGGAATATGACTTAATTCCAGGTGGCATCTGAGATTGTGGAATCAGAGATTCTGATTCTAAATGGAATATGCGGTTTCCTTGTAAGGAGACATTTTTGGTAACTTGGGATTGAAGAAAAGAATAGGTCGCAGATTCTGAGGAGCAGAATTGTTGCGCTTTTGAAGCCCAAGTCCAGTTGTGTTTTGCAATATAAATAGGATGGTTTTAACCTAGTTTATGTGTTGAATATTGCAGTTATTTTAGAAGTAATAGGGTTTGTACTTTTGTGAACCTCTCATGTATTATGTGAATACTAGAGAAGAACAGTTTATTGAGTTATAATATTTTTAGTCACTACTGTGATTAGAAGGGATTTGAGAAGGGTCTCATACCTAGGAGTGTCTTAGATAGAAATCTAGGAAGGGTAGTTTCTAGGTGCTAAGTTGTAAACGTTGGAGTTTAGCTTAGAACCAATTCTACTTAGTGATTTCATTCTTGGCTTGGTAGCCCCCAGACGTAGGTGTTGTTGATCACCGAACTGGCTTAACAATTTATGTGTGTTGTTTTCTTTCTGCAGTTTACTCTTGTTCTTCCTTAATCCTTGTGAGAAGCAGAGATCAAGTGTCACGACATCCTGTCTGACATCTTAGTGATCTGCTTAACCAGAATTTTAGAAGGGACCCGATCAAAGAAAAGAAAAATCCAGGAACCAGCATTTGAGCTTTTCTCAGAGAAAACTCAAGATCCATAGGCCTAATTTTCCTTCTCGCACTTTATAAAGTACTGTACTTTTCCTTGTAAAATACTGCAATCTTTCGAGTTCAATAAAAGGGTTTTCCCCACTGTATGATATTTGCAATATAATTGTTAAAAGTTCTTTTGAAAAAAAAACTAAAAAAAATCATTCTCATATCATTCATCATTCTCACATAACACATCTTTGTCATTGAGTCTCACACATGTGTTGCACTCTAGAGTCAAATTGTCTCATTCGTACAATACTCAGGCCAATCGACAAAAGAAAATGGACGATGTCGAGGAAGAGAGCAGAGAGCTGAGAGAAGAAATCAATGCTCTAAAGGAGAGTTTGGAGAAACTCCATAACACCATGGAATCCATGGCAGCAGCCTAGGAAAAACAACATCAAAGGACTGTGATCTCGGAGATTACGTCTACACCGGCATTTGAGACACCTGGCAGTCATCCTCAATACAACATGCCTAAAGGTTTCCTCTGGGGCATGCCTCTCAACTTTATACCTGAGGGATATATATATCTCCGGTCACTGAAGACCCAGAAGCTATAGCAGGAACCGCCAGACCTGAAGGTTACAAACTTCAGGTAAATGAAGATGCAAAGGTTACGACAGAAACTCCTGAAGGTTACAAACTTCAGGTCACTGAAGCACCAAGAGTTATCGTTGTAATGACTATACCACAACTAGTGGTACACACTGTCCTGGAAGAACAGATTCTGCAGGCCACTTCTGGCAGAAACGAAGAAGTATACGAAAGGATGATTGAATTCCAGG
Source organism: Lathyrus tuberosus (assembly GCA_022829125.1). Lineage (NCBI taxonomy): Eukaryota > Viridiplantae > Streptophyta > Magnoliopsida > Fabales > Fabaceae > Lathyrus > Lathyrus tuberosus. Next base: position 750,413 of record JALAZF010000259.1, read on the forward strand.
AACAGTTCTTGGAAATGCAGAAAGAACTATATGCCATTTTCGGTCAGGACTTGTTTGGTAAAGACGCTGCTGACCTTTGTTTGGTCCCTAATGTAAAGATGCCGCACAAATTCAAGGTACCTGACTTTGAAAAATTCAAAGGCAACTCTTGCCCTTAAAGTCATTTGGTAATGTACGCTCGGAAAATGTCTACCCAGACAGAAAATCAACAACTACTAATCCATTACTTCCAAGACAGTTTAACCGATGCCGCACTCAAATGGTACATGGGTTTAAACCGAACCAAGATCAGTACTTTCAAAGATCTCGGGACAACCTTCATTCAAAAGTATAAATACAACTTGGGCATGGCACCAGATAGGGACCAGCTCAGAGCAATGTCACAAAAGGATAAAGAAACCTTCAAGGAATATGCTCAGATATGACGTGAAATCGCCGCCCAGATCTGTCCTCCTCTCGAGGAAAAAGAAATGACAAAGATCTTCCTGAAAACATTAAGCTCATTTTATTATGACCGGATGGTCGCTAGTGCACCTAGTGACTTCACTGAAATGGTTAACATAGGGGTACGTCTTGAGGAAACGGTCCGAGAAGGACGATTGATCAAAGATGCAGAGCCATCCAGCGGTACTAAAAGATACGGTAGTGTTTTCCAAAAGAAGAAAGAGTAAGATATCAGTAATATCTCTCTGGGTAAGCAAAGACGAAGGTATCAACCTCGACAGGTAGCAGCAGTAACTCCCGCTATCAACCCAGCGCCAGCTCCGGCATATCAACCTCAGGTTGCTCAGAGTCAACAAAATTAACAATAGTTTCAACAAAGGCAGCAAGAGCCTCTTCAGTACGCTCACCCGCAGTACAATAACAACAATCGTACTACATGATCACCAGGGTTTGACCCTATATCAATGTTATATGCAGAATTATTTCCACTTCTGCTGGCCAAGGGGAACGTTCAAACTAGGACTCCTCTCGCAATACCGGACAATCCACCTTTTTGGTTCAAAGTAGATCAAACTTGCCCTTACCATCAAGGAGGGACAGGACATAACATTGAGAATTGCCTCGGCTTTAAATCTGATGTACAGAAACGGGGTTTTATCTTTCAAAGATACTAATCTGAATGTTCAAACGATCCCATTACCGCAACATGAAAAGACTACGGTAAACTTGATAGAAGGAGACCCAGTCAGCAGTTATCAAATTCACGATGTACGCCTACTGGGAACAAACTTTGTGAAAATGCATTGCAGACAGAGCGGGTATGGCTATGTGTCATCTCACAACTATCATTAGTGTGATATATGTGCCAAAAAAAATTAAGGATGTGCCATAGTACAAGTAGCCCTTTAAGAGCAAGTGGATCTAGGTTGGATACAGGATCACAGGATTCGTGAAGTAAACATGGCCCATGCACATCCAAACACTGTTTAAAATCATGACATCCGTGCAATGAACATCAATCTGGTGGCAATGCATTCAAGACAATGTTAGTATTACAATTTTCCGCAGCACGATTACAGCGCTTGCCTGATTTGCTTAAAAGATAATCAGGGATGCTCTTTTGTACAAGAGGCCCTCCAGTGTCAAATGGATCTCGGATGGATCTAAGACTACCGTGAAAGGAATGATCATCAGGTTAACATGGTTCAAATCTTCGATATTCGTTTAATGAATACCAGTCTGGTGTAACTGCATGCCAAGTAGGCCTGACTTGGTTTCCTGTCTCCACATGATTATCAAGACTGCAAAGAATGCTTCAAAAATGACCAAGGTTGTGCACTTGTACAAAGAACTCTTCAATATCTGTTGGACCACTGGTGGCTCCTGCTCTACCAAGATGAAGACACGCAACAAGTTATCATAACTAATGGAAATCCTAATAGACATCAGAGTTTTGGTATCCGCTTACTGGAAACGGATCTGGTAAGGATGCACTGCATACAAAGTGGGTACAGTTGGGTACCACCTCATAATTATGAGCGCTGTGGAATATGTTTAGAAAATAACCAAGGGTGCTACCTCGTGCGAGCAGCTCTCTAGCATCAGTTAGACCGAAAGGAAACTCAACCATGCTTGAATTATCAATCAATCAACATGGTGCAAAGTTTCCTCCCTGTTCAAAACAAGGACCAAGGACTGCTAGACAAAAGCATTGTCACAGTCTCCAATAAAAGAGAACCTATCAATCATGAAACTACCAAGGATGTTTCCACCATAATTCCTGTGCTCAAGGAGTCAAAAATCCCTATTGACAGTGGAAAATTTCCCAACCTGGAACCGATTGAGGTTACTTATGACGGTCAAAGGACCCGAAAAGCACATGTGGTCATCTACTTACCGGGACCAATACCATACAAGTCAGAGAAAGTTATTCCGTACAAGTACGGTGCGACTACAATAAAAGATGGAAAAGAAATTCCACTGCCATCCATTGTCAACATTGCTAATATCAGTCGGGTCACCCGAAGTGGTCGAATCTTCAACAGAGGAGTTGAAGAACCTACAAAAGAAAAGGAACCTCAAGTTGAAGTTCCTAATCAACAAATCGGTCAATCCAGCAGCGCAGAGCCTGCGAAAAACAACGATGAAATGCTAAAGCTCATCCAGAAAAGCGAATACAACATTGTGGATCAATTATTGCAAAATCCGTCTCGGATATTCGTGTTATCTCTTCTGCTCAGTTCAGAAGCTCACATGGAAGCTCTACAGAAAGTTTTGAAACAAGCCTTTGTAGAACAAGATGTAACAGTGGTTCAATTCGATAGCATTATTTCCAACATCACTTCCTGCAACAATTTGGGATTCAGTGATGAAGAACTTCCATAGGAAGGCAAGAACCATAATATAGCACTCAATATCACAGTCAATTGCCAGGACGATGCTTTAGCCAGCGTACTGGTAGACACAGATGCATCCTTGAACGTCATGCCAAGGTCAACTTTGGTACGACTATCTTTTCAAGGTACTCCCATGAGATGTAGTGAGATCATCGTCAAAGCCTTTGACGGATCCAGAAAAACTATTATCGGTGAAGTCGACCTTCCCATAACCATTGGTCCTCACACTTTCCACGTAACTTTCCAGGTCATGGACATCCGAGCAGCATACAGCTGTTTATTAGGAAGACCTTGGATACATGAAGCCGGGGCAGTCACTTCGACACTTCACCAGAAGTTGAAGTTTGTCAAAAATGACAAGTTGGTCACAGTATGTGGAGAACAAGCTTTAATTGTGAGCAACTTATCATTATTCTCCTATGTAGAACTAGAGGAAGTTGTTGGAACTCAATTTCAAGCACTCTCGGTGAGCAATAAGAATCACCAAGAAAGAGGAACGTCGATTTCCTCGTACAAAGACGCTCTCAAAGTAATGGGGAGGGGTGACATAAAAGGATGGGAACAGGTTATAATTCCTGCTGATAATAAGACAAGAAAGGGTCTTGGTTTTTATCCAACATGTACCCAGACTACCAAAAAGGATGACAGCTTTCGTCCCATTCAGGATTTCTTCCACAGTGGAGGCTTCCTCCACCCAGTATCTCAAGAAGTCCACACCATCGATGGGAACAACTCTTCTGATCCAGATGAAGAGTGGAAATCTTATCTCAACGATGAAGGTTATATATCTCAGGGAGAAACGTACATGTCATTCTGCTCTCCAAAGCAAAGTCCCAGATATATACCAAGATCAGATGTCAGAATGATCTATGGAGATTGTGATCCCGAAGGATGTCATGCTCTACCCAACTCATTAGAGGAAGACACTCTGATGAAAGGAAACTTTGACTATGATTCTTATGATCCCCTAGATGATTTGCCTATCTGGAAGCCTTAAATGGAAAACTTGGGGCAAAAGAGTCAGCCGGATAATGCATATCTGCTGAATAAGCTTGAAAAAAATACGCTTGTTCTCCCAGAGTCACGGAATCCTTACCCAGAATATTCCGAAATTGTCCAACACCACGTTGATGAATTTGCAAAGATTGCAGGACAAGAATTCATTAACTATGCATTTACTGAGGTCAACGTCATTGAAAAAGATGACTCATCTATTCCCATAAAAACCTGGGATACCTTGGAGCAACCAAGTGGCAAGTACGACTTTTTAGTCAAATACACTGCTCCCAAAAGCTCTCGCATCATATATGAGGACATCCAGCCAACTGGACGGGGAGATCCTCTTGAGAGTGAAAACACTATGGAAGATGCGACAGAAGAATCCTCTTATGATAACTCTGCATGGGAAGAAGACTCCAATGATCCCATTCCAACAGAAATCAGTGTTGTTACTGAAGACAAACCAAGAAGGAAAATACCGGACTTTGTGATCCACATAGGAGTTCGTCGCCGACAAAATCACGAGGAAAGTCCTCCTCTAAAAGAGAATTCATCAGAAAATACACGGACATTCATCATAAAACTCATGAACTTCACGAGGAAAATCCTCCTCGACGCGAGGATTCATCAGAAAATACACGGATATTCATCATAAAATTCATGAACTTAACGAGGAAGAGCCTCCTCGACATGAAGCTTTATCAGAAATTCATGAGCTTCACGAGGAAGAGCCTCCTTGACACAGAGCTTCATTGTAAAACTCATAAGCTCTACCAGTGCAAGTCGTATTCACCGCCTGAACGGTGGCGCCAGAGTGGTTTTCTACTCAAAACTAAGTTGTTCTAGCATAAACTCTCCTACCGCCGGTGTTTGGAAATGGCCAAACCACCACCAGACACCAACACCCGTCGGAACCCAACATAAAGGAAAGGCATGCATTCTAAAACAACCTACATTCTAGAACTAATCTGCGTTCTAAAAATAACATGCAAACTGAAGATTAGATGAATAAAACTTACTTGATTTGAAGAGTAGATGAAGCTGATTTGAAGAAAGTTGGTGACGGTGGCGGCGACGACGGCAGACGACGGAGACACACTCTGAATCTCGAAGGAAATTAGAGAGAAAAGTGAATGCAAAAATGAGAAAACACCCATCGCTTCAACCTATTTATAAGCCCACTCAGTGGCATAGATAAACGTGTCGCCGTCTAGCTCTTGAGTGTGAGAACAAGAGTTGGTTCTGCATTAGTACCTCTGAGTTTTGATGATATCAAACAAGTATGTTTGTATGAACAATTTTATAAGTCTAATGGTTGTTATTTGTGAGAATCTAACAAACAGGTTCTGCTTCCGTTAAATGGCATGAATATGTTGTTCAAAGAAAATACTTCTCCTACGCGTTACACTTAATGAGCTATATAACAAAAATTGCTTCAGGAGAATCTGAAGATTGCAAGACTCTGATATAATATGTAAAGAGAACAAGTTCTGAAGTTCTGAAGACTGAGGTTCTGATGAACGAAGTTCAGTTGCTGAAGACTTACGCTCTCTAGATATAGGTTCTGAAGACCCAACTATAGTCTCCACTCATGCTTCAACAAATTACCATCAGAAGCCTCTGAAGATATGAAGACAACATTCTAAGCGAACAAGGTTCTGAAGATCAAGTGCTGAAGACTCCAAAGACGCAGTTCTGAGGACTCCAAGACTTGTACTTATGCTCACAGAAGTCTATGAAGTTAAGAAGATAAGAAGACTAAGCAACAAAGTACAAACGAAGATATCTCGATAACAGTATAAAAGTTCAAACGAAGATATATTGGTAACAGTGCACCAGTACAAACGAAGATATACTGACAAGACAGGACATAAAAGGTTTTATCTGTCCTCATGTCTCTACCAAACCACCGTCAGTCTAAATACCTATGATTACTTTTCAACGGTCATATTTTACACAGCTATATAAAGACTTCAAGACTTGAAGAAAGACACACGAAAGCGAACTGCAAAAATACTCTCGAACTGATATCTTTCTTAAGTCATTTAGATACTAAACTTGTTTACATTTCAGCTTATATTAGAAGCACTATTCTGTAAATGATATTCATTCAAACTTAGGTTTGTATTCCTTAAGAAAGACCTGTTAGGTTGGATTTCTTGAGAAGTCTAAGACGTGTTTTCTTATTGGATTGTTCCTTGAGAAAGATCGGTAAGGTTAGATTTCTTGAGAAGTCTAGAACTTGAGAGTTTAGGAGGTTGTTGTTAGTCACCAGCAGTTTTGGCTTGTGCATTGTATTAATCTAATTGATTAGTGGATTAAGACCTCGATTGAGAGAGGCGAAATCACCTTGGCGGGTGGACTAGATTAACTTGAGGAATTATCAAGTGAACTAGTATAAACATATTGTGTTATCTCTTTCTAAGTTTCTTACTCATAAGTTAGAAAAATTCTTAAAAAGGGGTTAGAACAAAGAAACGATTTTATTTTGAAAAACCAATTCAAACCCCCCCTTTCTTGTGTTTTTCATACCTTCAATTGGCATCAGAGCTCCGGTTCTGAGGTGATAAAAAGGTTGAATTTTTATCAAACACTTAACAGTGTTCAGTACAGATCCAAGTGTGAAAAACAATGGCTGCACCTGAACCAAATGTTACTTCTAATGAAAGAGATTCTTATAGTGCAAAACCTCTTATCTTTGATGGGGAAATATATGACTATTGGAAAGATAGAATTGAAAGTTACTTTCTGGCTTTTGACTGAGATCTATGGGATCTGGTAGTTGATGGCTATAGTTACCCTGTTGATTCTGAAGGCAAAAAGATTGTCAGAAGTGCATTAACAGATGCTCAAAAGAAGACTTACAAGAATCATCACAAAGCAAGAACGATTCTGTTAAATGCAATTTCATATACGGAATATGAAAAGATCACAAACAAAGAAACTACAAAGTCTATTTTTGACTCTCTCCAAATGACTCATGAAGGCAACGCTCAAGTCAAAGGGACAAAGGCTCTTGCACTAATCCAGAAATATGAAATCTTCAGAATGGAAGACGATGAATCTGTGGAAACTATGTTCTCAAGATTCCAGATGCTTGTTGCAGGACTCAGAGTTCTGGACAAAGGTTATTCTACTGCTAATCATGTCAAGAAGATTATCAGAAGTCTGCCTGTCAAATGGAGACCAATGGTAATAGCCTTGAAACTAGCTAAGGATTTGAACAACATAAGTCTTGAGGAACTAATTAGTTATTTAAGGAGTCATGAAATAGAACTTCAAGAAGATGAACCTCAGAAGAAAGGTAAATCTATTGCTCTAAAGGCTAAGTCTGAAAAGAAAAAGGCTTATCAAGCAGAGGAAGAATCAGATGAAGATGAAGAAGATTCAGATGAAGATGAACTATCTTTAATATCAAAGAAGATAAGCCAACTGTGGAAATATAGAAGGAATAAGTTCAGAGGACCAAGAAGAAGATCTGAGTCTATACATGGTCAAAAGAAGGCTTATGGAAGAGAAGTTACATGTTTTGAATGCAAGGAGCCTGGACATATCAAGAATGATTGTCCAAAGTTCAAGAAAGATGGAAAACCTAGAAAAGCTAAAAAGGGTCTTATGGCAACTTGGGAGGATTCAGAGTCAGAAGAAGATTCGACGGAGAACATGCCAATGTAGCATTCATGGCCAAGACCAGCACGAACGAAGTTCTTTCAGAAGAAGAACTATCAGACTCTGATGATGACAGAGAAGTACTTTCTTCTTTATCTCATTCTGAACTTGAAATAGGATTATCTGAACTTATGGAAAGGTATCAACTTCTTCTAAGAAAACACAAAACTCTGAAAAAGGCTGTTATGGTTCCTTCCGAGAACCTTATTGAGAACAAGCAAACTATTTCTAAATTAAACAAAACATTATTTTTCCTAGAAAAATCAAATGTTGTTTTAAAAAGTAAAGTATCTAAGTTAGAAGAAGAGATCACGTCTGACATAACTGTCACTAATGAAGTGGTCAGATATGATAGAGCTTTTCAGCATTTCCTTGCTAAAAGCATAGATAGAAGTAAAATGGATTCAATGATCTATGGAGTTAGCAGAAATGGAAGTAGAGGTCTGGGATATTCAGGACCATCACAACCATATGATGAAACCAAGAATATCAAACTAATACCTCTATCTAAACATTTTGTGTGTGCTGATACAAAACTAAAATGTCCAGAACCAGAAGGTTCTAAGTCTATTATATCACAAACACAGACATGGAAGAAAACTTCCAAACTCAAATATTATGCACAAATACCACACTATTATCCTGCTGTACAAAAATCCAAAGATGTCAGAACCTCTGGAAAAACTAATCTGAAAGGACCCACAAAATGGGTACCTAAGAACAAGATAATTTATGTTGCAGATATCCTTAATGGCACCACTGAAACACCAGTCATGGTACCTGGACAGTGGATGCTCGCGACACATGACGGGAGAAAGGCATATGTTCCAAGATCTGAAACTTAAGCCTGGAGGCGTCGTCGGTTTCGGAGGAAACCAGAAGGGAAGAATCATTGGCTTCGGAACTGTTGGTAATGGTAAACTTCCTTCTATAAGTAATGTTCTTTTAGTTGAATGTCTAATGCATAATTTGTTGTCAATTAGCCAATTAGTGACAATGGTTATGACGTTATTTTCAATCAAACGTCTTGTAAGGCTGTTAGTCAGAAGGATGGATATGTTCTGTTCAATGGTAAGAGGAAGAACAATACTTACAAAATTAAATTATCAGATTTAAAACATCAAAATGTAAAGTGTCTTCTGTCTGTCAATGAAGAGCAATGGGTCTGGCACAGACGTCTTGGTCATGTTAGCTTGAGAAAAATCTCACAGCTGAACAAGCTAGGACTTGTCAGAGGTTTGCCAAACCTGAAGTACTCTTCAGATGCTCTTTGTGAAGCATGTCAGAAAGGCAAGTTTTCAAAAACTTCTTTTTAAGCAAAGAATATTGTTTTTACCTCTAGACCATTGGAACTTCTTCACATTGATCTATTTGGACCACTGAAAACTGCTTCTATCAATGGTAAGAAATATGGACTAGTCATCGTTGATGATTACAGTCGTTAGGCATGGGTAAAATTCTTAAGACACAAGGATGAGTCACATTCTGTGTTTGCTTTCTTCTGCACTCAAGTGCAAAACGAAAAGAATTGCAAAATCGTCAAGGTCAGAAGTGATCATGGTGGAGAATTTGAAAACAAAGATTTTTAAAAACTTTTTGATTCGCATGGGATATCTCATGATTTTTCTTGTCCTAGAACTCCACAACAAAATGGAGTTGTAGAAAGGAAGAACAGAACTTTACAAGAAATTGCTTGCACCATGATCCAAGAAACTGACATGGCTAAGCACTTTTGGGCAGAGGTAGTTAACACAACATGTTATATTCAAAATAGAATCTCCATAAGACCTATTTTGAGTAAAACTCCCTATGAATTGTGGAAGAATAAAATTCCCAACATTTCTTATTTTCACCCGTTTGGATGTATTTGTTTTATGTTAAACACTAAAGAGAATCTTGGCAAGTTTGATCCCAAAGCACAGAAGTGTTTGTTGTTAGGATACTCTGAACACTCAAGAGGCTACAGAGTTTATAACACAGAATCACGAATTGTGGAAGAATCAATTCATGTCAGATTCGATGATAAGTTTGACCCTGAAAAGTCAAAGCTAGTTGAAAAGTTTGCAGATTTAGAAATCAGCTTTTCAGAACCTAAAGAAAAGGCAGAAGAAGTTAAAACTCCAGAAGTTCCTACTTTCGATATCATCGATGTATCGTCTGATACTCCACAATAAAAGAAGAGAGGAATCTCAATGTCACACCCTGAAGAACTAATTCTGGGTAACAAGGACGCTCCCATCAGAACCAGGTCAGCTTTCAAACCCTCTGAAGAAATGCTTCTGGGATTAGTGTCGTTAATTGAGCCAAAGACAGTTGATGAAGCTCTTATGGACAAGGACTGGGTTCTGGCAATGGAAGAAGAACTTAACCAGTTTTCAAAGAACGGTGTATGGGATCTTGTCCCAAAACCTAAAGATGTCCATGTAATTGGTACTAAATGGGTTTTCAGAAACAAACTCAATGAAAAGGGAGAAGCCGTCAGAAACAAGGCACGACTTGTTGCACAAGGTTACAGTCAACAAGAAGGGATGGATTACAATGAAACCTTTGCTCCAGTCGCCAGACTAGAAGCTATACGCTTGTTAATTTCCTTTTCAGTAAATCATAACATCATCTTATATCAAATGGATGTTAAGAGTGCATTTTTGAATGGTTATATATCAGAAGAAGTTTATGTCAAACAACCTCCTGGTTTTGAAAACTCAGAAAAATTGGATTTTGTTTTTAAACTCAAAAAATCTCTCTATGGTCTGAAGCAAGCTCCCAGAGCTTGGTACGACAGATTGAGCAATTTTCTTTTAGAAAATAACTTCACCAGAGGCAAGGTTGACACCACTCTCTTCTGTAAATCGTACAAAAATGATATACTCATTGTTCAGATTTATGTTGATGATATTATTTTTGGTTCTGCTAATCCCTCTCTATGCGAGGAGTTTTCAAAGTTAATGCAAGCAGAATTCGAAATGATTCTTATGGGTGAGTTAAAGTTCTTTCTGGGAATTCAAATTGACCAGAAACCAGAAGCTACCTACATTCATCAAAGTAAGTACACTAAAGAACTTTTGAAGAAATTCAACATGATAGATTGTAAGATAGCAAAAACTCCAATGCATCCAACATGTGTCATGGAGAAAGAAGAAGTAAATGGTAAAGTTTGTCAGAAGACCTATCGTGGTATGATAGGCTCTCTTTTGTATTTAACTGCTTCTAGACCTGATATTTTATTCAGCATTCATCTGTGTGCTAGATTTCAATCAGATCCTAGAGAATCTCATATAACTGTTGTTAAAAGAATTCTAAGGTATCTGAAAGGAACAACTAACCTTGGCTTGATGTATGAGAAACATCAGAGTATACTCTATCTGGTTACTGTGATGCAGACTATGCTGGAGACAGATTGGAAAGAAAAAGCACATCTGGAAACTGTCAGTTTCTAGGGAAGAATTTGATCTCATGGTCAAGCAAGAGGCAATCTACAATTGCTCTCTCTACAGCAGAAACAGAGTACATTTCCGCTTCTCTATGCAGTACGCAGATGCTCTGGATGAAAAATCAGTAAGAAGATTATCAGATACATGAGAGTAACATCCTTATCTATTATGATAATACAACTGCTATTTGTTTAAGTAAAAATCCAATCTTACATTCTAGGGCTAAGCACATAGAATGTAAACATCACTTTATTAGAGACTATGTTCAGAAGGGAACTCTATGTTTAAAATTCATCGATACAGACCATCAATGGGCTGATATTTTTACAAAACCCTTGGCTGAAGATAGATTTCAATTTATTCTGAAGCATCTGAAAATGGATTTTTGTCCAGAGTAAGATCGTATCAGAATCAGATGTGTTAAATTAGAGTCTGAAGAAATTAGATTTTTTATACACTTGTTTAATCTCAGTTATCAGAAGCTACTTCGTCAGAAATGTCTCTGATCAGATGGAAACTCTTGAGTTGTCCAGATTCTGAGAATATCAAAACGTGTCACTTGAAATAGAAGATGATTAACGCGTGTAACCTCGGTTATATCCAAATCATTACATCTATTTTAAAGTCCACAATGAACAGTAATATTTCTTGGGATTGATTTAAAATCATAATTGCGTTCATTCTTTAACTCCCAATACATTATTTTAACTTCTAAAAATTTCAAAAACACTTTATAAATCCACTCACACTACCTCACATTCACTTCCACACTTTAAGAAACCCTAAAACCCCCAAATCGCTTCTCTCTCTCTCTCTCTCTCTCTCTCTTTCTCTCTCTCTCTCTCTCTCTCTCTCTCTCTCTCTCAACTGCTCATCTATTGTTCTCATCTCGATCAATCACAAACTTTATCATGATAAATCACATTCAAAAAGAAACCGTCAAATTCTCCGAAGAAATGGAAGCATCTTTGAATCCATCGAAATGGTTATCATCTTCATCAGTTGTGCCTACTACCACCTCCGCAACCACTGCAACTGTTGTGACGACTTCATCGTCTCCTCCTAAGATTGATGAAAACCATGTTACTCAAAGAAATACAACAGTTACTTGTGTACGTCCTGCGGACGATCTAACTGTTCTCAAGGAACTGCATGTGGATTTCCAGAATCTTGCAAACAATGGGCTTGATCTTTCTGCCAAACTCGAATGTCAAGGATGGAATAACTACTTTGAAAGGCTTAAAGGTCTTATCTATGAATCCCTTGTAAAAGACTTCTGGAGACAGGCCAATACTGACGATCTTCATGTTGTCTCTTTTGTTATGGAAAAGAGGATTATCCATTACTGAAAAGTCGAATTCAGATCTTCTAGGAATGAAGTTCTTGGAAGGGAAACGAGTCTTTGGAAAGCTCGAAAAATCTGACATTGCCATCAACAAAGAAATCTTTACGAACTATCAATCTAAGAAAACAGATTATAAAAGTGTAGACTTGCGTGATAAACTGAGAATGTGGATCAAGATCATTCTTGGTTGTATCAACCCAAGACCCCTGAAGAGTTCCGCAGACTACTTCAATACTACTCAAAGGAACATGTTGTACTGTTTGCATAAAAAGAAGAAAATGAATTTGCCCTTCATCCTGTTTTCCTATCTAAGAGACAAAGTGCGCAAGTCCAGAACAACGGCTTCACCTACAAAGAAGATTCCAACCTAAATTCCTTTCGGGAGATTGCTCTCAGACATTTTTGTTGAAAGCGGCCTAGTGGATTATCTGATTAAAGAAGCCAGATATACAGAATATTTGGCTCCATGCATTGGAGAGTCTTTAAATGCCACTACCCTGAAAATATGAAAATAATCAAAGATGTTCAACTTAAACCTATGGTTATCCCTTATGAAAGTGTGATACAAAGCAGAATTTAGGTGAAAGACTATCCCTCTTTTCACAGCTGTGAAAACAGGGAAGTTATTGCTGCACTTATTGCTATAATGGAAAAAGATGGAGAAGACGTGTCTAAAGTCAGAATTGAAGAAGTTGAGCCCAGTAGAGGAAAAATGAAGCTAATCGAAGAGGATCCTGAACCCAAGAAAAAGAAGAAGGTTAACAAGTCAGGAACCTCCAAGACTTCTGCTCAAGATTCTCACTCTGAAAGAACTAGTAAGTCTGCCATCACTTCTTCTATTTCAATAGTTGATGCTAAACCTGTCACCGTTTCATCATCATCTCAACAAACTACCTACATTCCACTAGTCAGCTTCAAGCCACCATCGTTTTCAATTCCACCACCAACAACCTCTATTCCTGTATTTGAAACAACTACCATTCCACAAATTTCCTTTCCATCAATCATTACACCTATCCAATCCGAAGAAATTCCTACATACACTTCATCCACAACCACCTCACTCATCCAACCAGATATACTTGTCTCACCAATGTCCTACGCTTTTCATCAGAAAACCATTGTTGAATCCTCAATCCAACACTCTGATCCTCCTGAACCAACATCTGAAGAAACGCGAGTTAAACCCCTTGAGAGTGCCACTTCTGAATCTCCTTCAGAATTAGAAACTTTTGAACTCTCTTCTCATACTACTGAAACCAATTCATCTTAACCAAATCCTGAACCCACTCAACCTGAAATTTCTTCATCTGATGAACCCAACCCTTCTGAAATAAGTTCTGCTGAATCCAACCTAGCCTTGGTCATCTATAAAAGACTCCCTCTGAAAACCATTGATGAATGTATTATCAAATTTCACAAAAAGGCGTTGGAGAAAGTAGCAAAGCTACTAGCAAAGGCCAGGACATGTGTCAAGCCTGTGGAGCTTGTAAATTCTTGGGACACATTTCAGAAGTGGTTAGACTCAGAATTTGCAAGGATGCCTAGGTTCTCTGAAGCTGCTAAAGCTGCTGGAGTTGAACTGGTGAAAGCAAGAGAAGAGGCTGAGGAAAGGATAAGAAAATTCAATCTCCTAGTGACTAAGCAAAGAGAGGCTGAAGAAAAGGCTGCTGAAGAAGCGAGACTTCTTGCAGAAGAAGAAGTCAAGCTGGCAAAAGAAGCTGAAGCTATAGAAAAAGCTAAGCAAGATGCCTTAGCTGTTTCCTCACCTGAACCTAATGTGATGCGTTTGGAAAACGCAATTAAAGACATCAGAGGAGAACAACAGATTTTCAGAGAAAACTTTGCAGAACAGAAGGTTGTCAATGCAAATGTTCAGAACCTGCTTCAAAAGATTTTGGACAAAATGTCCTCTGGAAGCACCTAACCTTTTCCTTGTTTCGTTTTGGCTCTATGATTTTAGGATTTAGGACTTTGTTTTTCACCCTTTGTTTACAAAAGTTTTTTATTATGACAAAAAGGGGGAGAAGTAATGAATGCGAATTTTTGGTTCTTATAGTCAATCTCTGAATAACAAGCTGTTTACAGTCTAACCAGTAAATTGCTATTTCTGTTAGATGTTTTTCTTTGTCCCTCTTTTCATGAATTCTGATCTACTTAATCATCGTAAAGTCGATAAAGAAATCAAAAATCAGCAAATCAGAACTTTTGATGGCTCTGACTAGTTCAAGTTCTGAGTTCGTGTCAAACTCTGAAGGATCAAGTTTATAATTGAATCAAGACTATGAAAATTTCAGTATCTGACCTTTGGAATCAGGAGAAGTCCATCTCGAAAAATTCACAAGTCAGGATATTTAATCTTCACCCAATCTGAAATTCAGGGGGAGTATCTCATGTGAAGGATAAGTATTTCTTAACCTTCTTATTTCAATTACCCTTGTGTTATGTACAAAATTGTGTCATCAAAATACATAGTTTTGTCATCATCAAAAAGGGGGAGATTGTGAGAACAAGAGTTAGTTCTACATTAATACCTCTGAGTTTTGATGATATCAAACAAGTATGTTTGTATGAACAATTTTATAAGTCTAATGGTTGTTATTTGTGAGAATCTAACAAACAGGTTCTGCTTCTGTTAAATGGCGTGAATATGTTGTTCAAAGAAAATACTTTGCCTACGCGTTACACTTGATGTGCTATATAACAGAAATTGCTTCGGGAGAATCTGAAGATTGCAAGACTCTGATATAATATGTAAAGAGAACAAGTTCTGAAGTTCTGAAGACTGAGGTTCTGATGAACGAAGTTCAGTTGCTGAAGACTTACGCTCTCTAGATATAGGTTCTAAAGACCCAACTATAGTCTCCACTCATGCTTCAACAAATTACCATCAGAAGCCTCTGAAGATATGAAGACAACATTCTAACCGAACAAGGTTCTGAAGATCAAGTGGTGAAGATTCCAAAGACGCAGTTCTGAGGACTCCAAGACTTGAAGATGTTAAGAACCAAGCTACGTCTTCCCTTCTTACTCATGCTCGCAGAAGTCTCTGAAGTTAAGAAGATAAGAAGACTAAGCAACAAAGTACAAACGAAGATATCTCGATAACAGTGCAAAAGTTCAAACGAAGATATCTTGGTAACAGTGCACCAGTACAAACGAAGATATACTGACAAGACAGGATATAAAAGGTTTTACCTGTCCTCACGTCTCTACCAAACCGTCGTCAGTCTAAATACCTATGATTACTTTTCAACGGTCATATTTTACACAGCTATATAAAGACTTGAAGACTTGAAGAAAGACACACGAAAGCAAACTGCAAAAATACTCTCGAACTGATATCTTTCTTAAGTCATTTAGATACTAAACTTGTTTACATTTCAGCTTATATTAGAAGCACTATTCTGTAAATGATATTCATTCAAACTTAGGTTTGTATTCCTTAAGAAATACCTGTTAGGTTGGATTTCTTGAGAAGTCTAAGACGTGTTGTCATAGAGGATTGTTCCTTGAGAAAGACCGGTAAGGTTGGATTTCTTGAGAAGGCTAGAACTTGAGAGTTTTAGAGGTTGTTGTTAGTCACCGGCAGTTTTGGCTTGTGCATTGTATTAATCTGTTTGATTAGTGGATTAAGACCTCGATTGAGAGAGGCGAACCCACCTTGGCGGGTGGACTAGATTTACGAGCAGATTGACAACTCGCGAGCAGAGCCAAATGCTCAACGCGAGCGCATGTGAAGCTCTTAACCACAGTCCCTGCACGACACATCTTTCTCGACCACGGCCCATGCACGACGTATCTTTCTCAAAAGCAAAATCCTGCAAGTTACAAGCAGAAAATCGTCCCCGTGGGTACGAACTCTCGAACAATGTCCACGGCGGCGCGAGCTCAGAATCGCGAACCCAAATGAAGGCTCTCCTCACGCAGTCCCTTGCTCCTCCTCAACACACTGATTGACTCTAAGTCATTGACCCCATTCCTGAGGGAAATGACTTGGAGGGCTCCTGTTCTGGACGGGCATGTGGCTGACCCAGCGTTGAGCACAGCCCAATCCGATCCTTCGTCGAGGTCGGCCCAGAGTGTCGGCCCAACCCGTTAAGGGCAGTGGAGAATACGTTCCCCACGTGCCCCTCACCCGAGGACACGTCACCAACTGACCTGTACGCCTCGTGGAACCATTTTGCCCTTCGTAACAGGCAAGTCCACCCACTATCCGTGGAGTGCGAAGCGATTGATCCAAAATGATGAGCACGAGCTGCTCATCTCTGCCTCCACGTAGGAATCCTAGCAGTCATCCGTTGTGGCCTTGAACACTCGCCCATAACGCAGACCATTGGCCCAGTGCTAGGGGCTCACTATAAAAACCCTCATCTGCAGGAGGGTCAGATATTCTATTTTTTACCCTTTCTGACTTACCTCTTCACCCGAACTGACTTAAGCATCGGATTTTCTGCAGGTACCCCCATTTTTCCGTCGACCGTCAAGACCGCGGACATGTTGCTGGCCACCTTTTCTGATCAACAGGTTAGATTATATATATATATATATATATATATATATATATATATATATATATATATATATATATATATATATATATATATATATATATATTTAGGGTTCATATCCTATGAGAATGCCTTTTTTATATAAGAACATGAGAATAAATCTGGATCATTAGATTTTAAAATAAATGTTAGAGATTATGTGTGGTTTTTGTTTTTCTCTCTCCTCCATTATTAAAATAAATGATGTAGGAGAGAGAAAAAAAACTGACATATAATCTCCACCATTTATTTTAAAATCTAATGGTTCAGATTCATTCTCATGTTCTCACGTAAAAATGACATTCTCATATGATATGTTCTCTCTCTCTATATATATATATATATATATATATATATATATATATATATATATATATATATATATATATATATGCGAATTTTGCTCCAAATATTAAAGGGTGCAGTAAATATTGACTAAAATATTATAATAAAAATTTATAAATATATATATATATATATATATATATATATATATATATATATATATATATATATATATATATATATATATATATATAATATATATTTTTTTCTTTTATTTAATCAATGTATTACTAGTCTAAAATACATAAGTAAATTATTAATATTAATAATATTATTAAATATTGAGAATTTAATTTCTAAACAATATTATTTTAAAATATATATATTATTTATTACTGTTTAACAAAATTCAAATTATTAATTCATATCAATTTTTTTATGTTTAATCTCATAAACTAAAGAGCAAATACATAGTAAAATATACATAAATAAATTATTAATAACGTTATATACTAGAAATTTAATTTCTACAATATTATTTTAAAAATACAATATTTAACAAAATTAAATTATTAATTCATATAAATTTTTCTTATGTTTAATCTCATAATCTAAGAAGAACCTTTTAATTTAGATTATCGGATCTAAATTAAATTTTATATTTGATTGAACCAATGACTCAATAATTAATTAATGGCTTAATACATCATTTGATCCTTTAATTTAATTTTAAATTTCACTTTAGTCTCTTATTTAATAAACGTTTCTTTTAAGTCCCTTAAATCACGTTCTGTTACTCAAATTAGTCTTTTCCGTTAAATTTTTGAAAAATCGTTAACTTTTGCCTACATGTCGCTCCAGCTGTATTTATTTGGTTGACATTGAATTATTTTAATTGATTTGAAATATTTTGTTATTTAGAATTTATTATGAATTATTTTATATATGAAGTTCCTTTCTTCTCTCTTCTTCAAACCCTAGTCGCCATATCTATCTCTTCTTCCTCTCTCCCTCTCTTTTTCTCTTCTCCTTCTTTCTGCAACAACAAAAACAAGTTCCTCTGCTATGGTGTTCAATATTTTTTATCGAAGTGAAGTGATTCTTAAATTAAAACTACTTTTAATGTTGTTCTATTTTCTACACCACAGCAAATGCTTTTCAATTCAATCTTATATCAAAATACTTAAGAATTTATATGTTTGGTTTTTGCAGGATGCACTTTGGTCACATTGATACTATGCTGGTTGGTACCTAGTTTATTAAAACTTTTTTTTTATGATATATTGAATAATTTTCCTGTTTGCTTTGATGCCAAGTGTTTGATTTAAGGTTTATGTAGGTGCAAACTGCAATTCAATATGCACGGAGATGGCTTTATCAAGGACTCCGAGGTTTGTTCCATATCACGAACAAGTTTCCTTTATCTAATTCTACATGTTGTTTGTGATAGCTATTACCTACTATTTTTTTTGTTATTTGAGATTGTAACGCCCCGATTTGTTTAATTCTATTTATATATTTCATTTATTTGAATTTTGTGAATTGTGTGAATTATGGTATTTTACCTGCTAATTGGTTAATTTCTCAGATAGATAAAATATTTGTATTAAATTATTACTTCTTTTCAACTTTTATTTTCCGAAATATAATTCATCAGTATGTTTATGTTTTATCGCATTTTGAGAGCGTTTGCGAGATATTTGAGTTGAGGGGTAAAATGGTCTTTTTAGGGGATTAGATATTTTGAATAAATAGTAAGTGGAGAGAAAAAGAGAGGAAAGAAAAAGAAAAGAAAAAGAAGAGAAGAGAAAGGAGAAGAAAGAAAGAGAGAAGAAGAGAAAAGAGGAAAATCGCGGGAACTCCGTTTCAAGCGCGAATAATCGGGTAAGGGTGAGAAGTTTCAATTATATTTCGATTGTGTATGTATATGTGTTGTTTGTGTAATTGTTTTGGTTGTTTTCACAACTTTTCTCTAATTGATAAATTGATGAACAATTGATGAAAATTGATGTTTTCGCGGTTAGATTTCGAAACTGTTCGCGTAGAATAGTCGAGCGAGGAGTGGGTTTAATCGGAAAGGCACGTTCGTGAGATTTGAGGGGTTTTGTGTCGAGTTATCGAGAATTCGAGTTTAGGGCATAAATGGTAGAATCGAGTGGAAATCGATGTTTTCACGGTTGAAACTCAGAATAAGTTGTGTAGTGTAGTCGGGTAAGGTTTGGGTTTAATCGGGAATGGTTATTTGTGTGTTTTTCCGCGGTTTCGATCGAGTTCGAATTTAGAATTCAATGATAAAATTATGTTTCAAAATATTTCAAAAATGGAAAATGTGTTAGATGGCTTTTTAATGATGGAAATATTGTAGTATGTTGAATTCTGAGATCGCAGCTTTTTTTCTAAATCCATAACTTTGGATTCGTAACTCGGATTGAGATGTTCTTTCTTATATAAATGGTGTTGAGATTTAGTGGCCGATTTGATTGTGTCGTGAATTTGTATAAGTTCGTAGTGGTTTTAATTGAGGATATTTGGATTTGTTATAAACTCAGAGGAAGAACAAGTAGAGTGTTTGAGAATTGGATTACAAGTGTCGAAAGGAGACAAAGAGTTATGCTAAGTTATTCAAGTGAGGATTTTGGTTGGAAAGGGTTAGTTTTCCTGGATATGTTATTTCTGATGATGGTATTTTTATGGATCTATCGGAAGTAGATCTAGTTCTACAATGAGAGACTCCGAAGTTGGTTAAGAAGATTAGAAACTTTTGGGTTTAGTTGGTTGTACTGCAGGTTATGAAAGACTTTGCTAAGTTAGTACTTCTGTTATCTCAGTTGATGCGCAAAGGGTAAGTCGTTTGTTTTGGATATTGTTGTGAGTAAGTTTTGGTGAGCTAAAGTAGGATTTGTCTACGGCTTCAGTTTTGATTATGTGTGATCCTAATAAACCGTTTGTGAGGTATTGTGATGTGTCCTTGATGAGCTAGTCAGTGTGCTAATGCAAGAGGGTAAAGTCGTGGCTTATGCTTTACGACAATTGAGGATTTATAAAAGGATCTATACTATTCAGGATTTGGAATTGGTTGCGGTTGTATTGCGTTGGAAAATTTGGAGGTATTACCTTTATGGTTCTAAGGTTCGAAGTGGTTGGTAATCGCAAGAGTTTAAAGTACTTGGTTGGTTTGAAGGAATAGAGTATGAGACAACGAGGATGGTTAGAATTTGTGACGAGTTATGAATGTGGTTTGGATTATCCTTTGGTAAAAGATAAGGTTGTGCCTGAAAAGTTAAGTCGAAAGTTTTTACACATGGTTGTTTTGATGGTCAGATGATTAGAATTATTTGAGCAGTTCAGAGACTTGTGTCTGGTGTGTGAGATAACACAATAGAGTGTGAAGTTGGGTATATTAAAAGTGAACAGTGATTTTTGGCAAATATGAGAAAGAGTTAGACTTTGGACGTGAGATTGGTAGTTTTGATGGTTATGAGTAATCAGAGTGCGCAGCGGAAGCGTGATGTGGCACATTTCATATATGTGTGTGTGACTTGTAAGAGTTCATAGGTTGAACATTGGGAACAGGTAGGAGTGAAGAGACCATTGGATGTTCCGGAATGGAAGTGTTAGGTGAAAGGTTTGAATATTATTCATGGGCTACTATGTAGATGGATGTTTTGGTTATATGTTCGATTGGTGAATCGTAGCATTGTTGTAGTATGGTTGTGTGATAAGGATGTTGGTGTTCTGGTTTTGTTGATGTTGTTGAGAACTTGTGGTGTCGTGGAACTTTATGTTCTTGTTTGTGTTGTTGTCTCGTTTCCATCGTGTTGGTTCGAGTGCGAGTGGCTAATTCCTTTGTGGGGAATTAGGGGAGTGTTACCTATGGTAGGGTAACGATCTTGTTGTGTTTCGGTTCTAAGGTGAACCTGTGTGTTGGTATCGTGGTTTTCCTTGAGTTGTGAGTTGGTCGTCAAGTGCATTGTATGGGCTTTGCATCTTGTTGTTGTAGTTGTCGTCGTGTCGTGTTGTTGTATCTGCTGTTAGCGAGGTGGTTTGTCAGTTGTGTTATTCGTGGTGTGCCTTTTGTTGGCATGTTGGTTTGTTAGTCGGATGCGAGAGTCGTATCCGGAGTTGTTCGTATCGGTTAGATTTTCGAGGACGAAAATGTCTAAGTGGGGGAGAATTGTAACGCCCCGATTTGTTTAATTCTATTTATATATTTCATTTATTTGAATTTTGTGAATTGTGTGAATTATGGTATTTTACCTGCTAATTGGTTAATTTCTCAGATAGATAAAATATTTGTATTAAATTATTACTTCTTTTCAACTTTTATTTTCCGAAATATAATTCATCAGTATGTTTATGTTTTATCACATTTTGAGAGCGTTTGCGAGATATTTGAGTTGAGGGGTAAAATGGTCTTTTTAGGGGATTAGATATTTTGAATAAATAGTAAGTGGAGAGAAAAAGAGAGGAAAGAAAAAGAAAAGAAAAAGAAGAGAAGAGAAAGGAGAAGAAAGAAAGAGAGAAGAAGAGAAAAGAGGAAAATCGCGGGAACTCCGTTTCAAGCGCGAATAATCGGGTAAGGGTGAGAAGTTTCAATTATATTTCGATTGTGTATGTATATGTGTTGTTTGTGTAATTGTTTTGGTTGTTTTCACAACTTTTCTCTAATTGATAAATTGATGAACAATTGATGAAAATTGATGTTTTCGCGGTTAGATTTCGAAACTGTTCGCGTAGAATAGTCGAGCGAGGAGTGGGTTTAATCGGAAAGGCACTTTCGTGAGATTTGAGGGGTTTTGTGTCGAGTTATCGAGAATTCGAGTTTAGGGCATAAATGGTAGAATCGAGTGGAAATCGATGTTTTCACGGTTGAAACTCGGAATAAGTTGTGTAGTGTAGTCGGGTAAGGTTTGGGTTTAATCGGGAATGGTTATTTGTGTGTTTTTCCGCGGTTTCGATCGAGTTCGAATTTAGAATTCAATGATAAAATTATGTTTCAAAATATTTCAAAAATGGAAAATGTGTTAGATGGCTTTTTAATGATGGAAATATTGTAGTATGTTGAATTCTGAGATCGCAGCTTTTTACGGAATCGAAAACGGATGTCCGGAGGTCTAAAAATGGTGTTTTTAAGGCTGAAATTCGTAGCAGGATTCGCGCTCAGCGCGCAGGTCTGGACAAGTGAAAAATTTAAGAAACTTCAAAAATTCATAACTTTTGATCCGTAAGTCCGTTTTGGTCCCCGTTCGAAGCGTTGAAAAGCTTATGAAATGTTCTTGCTTTTAAAAATGGGTTGGATGTCAGTAGATGATTTATTTAAGTCGTGCTTTTGAAAAAGTGTTGGTTTGTCAGATTTTTACCGTCGTATTGGTGTGCGAATGTTGTGTTATCATGCTACGTGTTTTTGAGATGTAACGTATAGCTTGTGTGCTGTATATGATGTGAATACATGTAATGAAATGTTATGATAAGGTGTTGTGATGCGATGTTGTGATAATGTTGTTGTTGTGCAGTAAATGCATTGGTTATGTGAAATTCAATGTATGTTGTGCGGTGGCCTTTATGGTTTGAAATGCATTGTTTGAATTGTTTGCAATGCATAAATGTGATGATGTTGAATCATGTGACAAGTTGTTGTAGTTGTTGTGGTTGTTGATTTGTGGCCTAAGGGCAAGAAAATGCGATATGTGGTAATTGTTGATTTATGCATGATTATGGATGTGTATGTGGGTGCAATGTGAATGTCATGAGTCATTGTATGCCAAACATCATAATATGCATTGTTGAAACATCCTGAGTGGCGGTTTGATTCCAGAGGGAATCTGTTATATCATCGTGTGCCTCGAAAATATGAGGCGATGCCTGAGGACTGAAAGCGATGAATCTGCTATAACATCGTGTGCCTCGAAAATATGAGGCGATGTCTGAGGACCGAAAGCGATGGTTATAGACAATTGTGTGCTCCTTTAGAGACTTAAAGCAATCCTTAACGTCGTGTGCCTCGAAAATATGAGGCGCTGCCTGAGGACCTAAAGCGACGGGTGAACATCGTAGGCCCGACGGGGAGTTACTTGAGATTCTCAGTAACGAGCGATGGTTCCAATAGTTCCTGAGTGAACTGATGATGAGACATGTGACATTGGAAGTCGGTACCGCATGGCATGTGCATAGAGTCGTTGTGTCGATCTATGTGCATTTGCATAAATCATGAATTAATTGTGCATGGAAATGTGGTTGTGATTGATGAGATGAAATATGTGCAATTGTATTGAATGGTATATGTTTGATTGATTATGTGATTATGTGTGGGAAATTGTGAAATCATTGAATATGTGTTGAGAATTATGATTGGATTGGTAAATTGACGTGCATATGTGATAAATGCATTGGTTGTGAATAATATGTTTTATGCATAGACATATGCTATGTGATGTGTAATGTGTTTCTAAATGCTATGACTTGGTATGCCTTATGTGCAATTACGTGATTATGTTGGTATAATCGTTATATGCTATGTGGTTGGATTGTTAGAAACATGTTATACGTCTGTGGCTTGCTATATGCATTGGTATGTGATGTGTGAGGTGAGAATAACTGTGTATGTGATATTTATGTGTTTTTGCATATTATTATGCAATCTTGGTTTAGTTGTTATTTCTCACCCTTCTGCCGGAATATGCTTTTTATGGCATAGTGCAGATTGTCAGCTTTAGAGGCGTGGAGGCAAGTGGAAGAGTTAGATCTTCGTTTGCTTAGGTCTTGGTGTCTGCTCTGATACATAGCACGGGAGTCGGGGAACGATTATGTTGTATATGTATATAATTGTGGAATATATTTTGTATTACCTTGTATATATATTTGGATGTTATCAAACTATTTATTTTGTAAAACAAGTCGGTTATGGATCTTTCCGCTTTATTCCATAATTGACCATTCCTTTTATATGGAAAAAGTTTCCCTTTGAGGGTACTCTATTTTATGTTATATATCAAATTTATGAGCAGGGATGATGTTTTGTTTATTTAAATGTGACATCCTTGTTTCTGATTGAAAAATAAATTTTTAGTTACTCTGATTTTATTTATGTATTATTTATTCGCGATGGGAATTGGGGTGTTACATTAGTGGTGTCAGAGCAGGTCGGTTCGTCCGGCCAAGTTGTTGAGTCAGTTGGTGTGACAGTTGAATACTGTCGATGTTGTTTGTTCCTTAGTACGTGATATGTGTGGGAAGCACTGTCTGTACTTTCTGGTTTTCTAATCCTTTGTCTGTAGGATTTAGAATGAGATAAGTGGGGGAGAAGTTGGTACTTCTCCAAGTTGCTTCAGGTGTGGAGCGTTGGCTCAGTGTGTTGTGAATTGCAAGGTTGTAAGTGTTGTTTGGAGAGTGTTGTTCCCGATTCCGGAGGGAATGCGGAGGTAAGGTATGTGTCGACTAAGGATTTGTGCCTTAGGTAGTTTGGTGCACAGGATGTAAGGAATGCTATTATAGTTTGGTAAAGACGGTTTATGCCCCATCATGATTGTCGGCTGTCTATTGGCAAATTGAGGAACTGATCACCCTTAATCTCTTGTTGATAGTAGACGGGAATTATGTTGGATGGAATAGACGTGCCTGTCCGGCTTTGATAGTGTGTACAATGAATTGTTTGGAATTGAGAAAATGATTACGGATTATTTTGTTGAGTCGATGAAGATTTTTATATTTGAAGGTGAGACAGATTGGAGGTTTTGGTATGTTGGTCCAATGGGAAGTCATTGAGAGAGAACGATTGGGTATCGTTAATGGTTGTTCTCAGAAAGAAGAGTGTGAACTCAAATTGGACGAAGGTGAGGATTTGAGGTTTGGATCTGCTAAGTAAGTGGGAGAACTTTTAGGACGTGAAACTAAGATGTTGTTATGTTTGTGATGATAGTTTTCTAGAGAGATTGGCAAAAAGGCTACAGTGATGGGCTGCCAGTTGTGTGTGATTTTCAGATGTATTCCGGATGGAATATTGGATGTTAGCATTAGAAGTACCCGGACTGATAGAGCAGTTGGAAGATTTACTGGAAAGGAGAATTGTGAGGCCAAGTGTGTCGTCTTGGAGAGCTCTAGCATTGTAAGTAACAAAAAGGGAGAATGAATGAGCGGAATAACAAGCATGAGGTGTATAATGGTATTGAGACTTTGGAAAGCGAAACTTAGAGTTCTGGTGAGGTTTGGAGTCTTGGGAGTTTTAGCGCATTAATGGAAATCTCGAGAAAACCCTTATGTGCGGATACAATATTGATATTAAGAGCTCCTTTTGGTGGGTTGTTGATACTTGTTATGTTGGTTGGAGCTGATTTGAGATGAAAATGGTGAGTTTTGGGAAGGACTGTCGAAGGGCAATTTTTTCTGAAAATCACAGTGCCCGCTCAGCGCGCAGATGCCCGCTCAGCGCGGTCTGCAGAATTTTGAACCTCTCCAGGCAGTGAGGAGCGCGCTCAGCGCGGGACAGAGCCCGCTTAGCGCGACATGAAAAAAAAAATAAAAAAAAATTTGAAGCTTGAGTTTTTTTTTCTAAATCCATAACTTTGGATTCGTAACTCGGATTGAGATGTTCTTTCTTATATAAATGGTGTTGAGATTTAGTGGCCGATTTGATTGTGTCGTGAATTTGTATAAGTTCGTAGTGGTTTTAATTGAGGATATTTGGATTTGTAATAAACTCAGAGGAAGAACAAGTAGAGTGTTTGAGAATTGGATTACAAGTGTCGAAAGGAGACAAAGAGTTATGCTAAGTTATTCAAGTGAGGATTTTGGTTGGAAAGGGTTAGTTTTCCTGGATATGTTATTTCTGATGATGGTATTTTTATGGATCTATCAGAAGTAGATCTAGTTCTACAATGAGAGACTCCGAAGTTGGTTAAGAAGATTAGAAACTTTTGGGTTTAGTTGGTTGTACTGCAGGTTATGAAAGACTTTGCTAAGTTAGTACTTATGTTATCTCAGTTGACGCGCAAAGGGTAAGTCGTTTGTTTTGGATATTGTTGTGAGTAAGTTTTGGTGAGCTGAAGTAGGATTTGTCTACGGCTTCAGTTTTGATTATGTGTGATCCTAATAAACCGTTTGTGAGGCATTGTGATGTGTCCTTGATGAGCTAGTCAGTGTGCTAATGCAAGAGGGTAAAGTCGTGGCTTATGCTTTACGACAATTGAGGATTTATAAAAGGATCTATACTATTCAGGATTTGGAATTGGTTGCGGTTGTATTGCGTTGGACAATTTGGAGGTAGTACCTTTATGGTTCTAAGGTTCGAAGTGGTTGGTAATCGCAAGAGTTTAAAGTACTTGGTTGGTTTGAAGGAATAGAGTATGAGACAACGAGGATGGTTAGAATTTGTGACGAGTTATGAATGTGGTTTGGATTATCCTTTGGGAAAAGATAAGGTTGTGCCTGAAAAGTTAAGTCGAAAGTTTTTACACATGGTTGTTTTGATGGTCAGATGATTAGAATTATTTGAGCAGTTCAGAGACTTGTGTCTGGTGTGTGAGATAACACAATAGAGTGTGAAGTTGGGTATATTAAAAGTGAACAGTGATTTTTGGCAAATATGAGAAAGAGTTAGACTTTGGACGTGAGATTGGTAGTTTTGATGGTTATGAGTAATCAGAGTGCGCAGCGGAAGCGTGATGTGGCACATTTCATATATGTGTGTGTGACTTGTAAGAGTTCATAGGTTGAACATTGGGAACAGGTAAGAGTGAAGAGACCATTGGATGTTCCGGAATGGAAGTGTTAGGTGAAAGGTTTGAATATTATTCATGGGCTACTATGTAGATGGATGTTTTGGTTATATGTTCGATTGGTGAATCGTAGCATTGTTGTAGTATGGTTGTGTGACAAGGATGTTGGTGTTCTGGTTTTGTTGATGTTGTTGAGAACTTGTGGTGTCGTGGAACTTTATGTTCTTGTTTGTGTTGTTGTCTCGTTTCCATCGTGTTGGTTCGAGTGCGAGTGGCTAATTCCTTTGTGGGGAATTAGGGGAGTGTTACCTATGGTAGGGTAACGATCTTGTTGTGTTTCGGTTCTAAGGTGAACTTGTATGTTGGTATCGTGGTTTTCCTTGAGTTGTGAGTTGGTCGTCAAGTGCATTGTATGGGCTTTGCATCTTGTCGTTGTAGTTGTCGTCGTGTCGTGTTGTTGTATCTGCTGTTAGCGAGGTGGTTTGTCAGTTGTGTTATTCGTGGTGTGCCTTTTGTTGGCATGTTGGTTTGTTAGTCGGATGCGAGAGTCGTATCCGGAGTTGTTCGTATCGGTTAGATTTTCGAGGACGAAAATGTCTAAGTGGGGGAGATTGTAACGCCCCGATTTGTTTAATTCTATTTATATATTTCATTTATTTGAATTTTGTGAATAGTGTGAATTATGGTATTTTACCTGCTAATTGGTTAATTTCTCAGATAGATAAAATATTTGTATTAAATTATTACTTCTTTTCAACTTTTATTTTCCGAAATATAATTCATCAGTATGTTTATGTTTTATCACATTTTGAGAGCGTTTGCGAGATATTTGAGTTGAGGGGTAAAATGGTCTTTTTAGGGGATTAGATATTTTGAATAAATAGTAAGTGGAGAGAAAAAGAGAGGAAAGAAAAAGAAAAGAAAAAGAAGAGAAGAGAAAGCAGAAGAAAGAAAGAGAGAAGAAGAGAAAAGAGGAAAATCGCGGGAACTCCGTTTCAAGCGCGAATAATCGGGTAAGGGTGAGAAGTTTCAATTATATTTCGATTGTGTATGTATATGTGTTGTTTGTGTAATTGTTTTGGTTGTTTTCACAACTTTTCTCTAATTGATAAATTGATGAACAATTGATGAAAATTGATGTTTTCGCGGTTAGATTTCGAAACTGTTCGCGTAGAATAGTCGAGCGAGGAGTGGGTTTAATCGGAAAGGCACGTTCGTGAGATTTGAGGGGTTTTGTGTCGAGTTATCGAGAATTCGAGTTTAGGGCATAAATGGTAGAATCGAGTGGAAATCGATGTTTTCACGGTTGAAACTCAGAATAAGTTGTGTAGTGTAGTCGGGTAAGGTTTGGGTTTAATCGGGAATGGTTATTTGTGTGTTTTTCCGCGGTTTCGATCGAGTTCGAATTTAGAATTCAATGATAAAATTATGTTTCAAAATATTTCAAAAATGGAAAATGTGTTAGATGGCTTTTTAATGATGGAAATATTGTAGTATGTTGAATTCTGAGATCGCAGCTTTTTACGGAATCGAAAACGGATGTCCGGAGGTCTAAAAATGGTGTTTTTAAGGCTGAAATTCGTAGCAGGATTCGCACTCAGCGCGCAGGTCGGGCGCTCAGCGCGCAGGTCTGGACAAGTGAAAAATTTAAGAAACTTCAAAAATTCATAACTTTTGATCCGTAAGTCCGTTTTGGTCCCCGTTCGAAGCGTTGGAAAGCTTATGAAATGTTCTTGCTTTTAAAAATGGGTTGGATGTCAGTAGATGATTTATTTAAGTCGTGATTTTGAAAAAGTGTTGGTTTGTCGGATTTTTACCGTCGTATTGGTGTGCGAATGTTGTGTTATCATGCTACGTGTTTTTGAGATGTAACGTATAGCTTGTGTGCTGTATATGGTGTGAATACATGTAATGAAATGTTATGATAAGGTGTTGTGATACGATGTTGTGATAATGTTGTTGTTGTGCAGTAAATGCATTGGTTATGTGAAATTCAATGTATGTTGTGCGGTGGCCTTTATGGTTTGAAATGCATTGTTTGAATTGTTTGCAATGCATGAATGTGATGATTTTGAATCATGTGACAAGTTGTTGTAGTTGTTGTGGTTGTTGATTTGTGGCCTAAGGGCAAGAAAATGCGATATGTGGTAATTGTTGATTTATGCATGATTATGGATGTGTGTGTGGGTGCAATGTGAATGTCATGAGTCATTGTATGCCAAACATCATAATATGCATTGTTGAAACGTCCTGAGTGGCGGTTTGATTCCAGAGGGAATCTGTTATATCATCGTGTGCCTCGAAAATATGAGGCGATGCTTGAGGACTGAAAGCGATGAATCTGCTATAACATCGTGTGCCTCGAAAATATGAGGTGATGTCTGAGGACCGAAAGCGATGGTTATAGACGATTGTGTGCTCCTTTAGAGACTTAAAGCAATCCTTAACGTCGTGTGCCTCGAAAATATGAGGCGCTGCCTGAGGACCTAAAGCGACGGGTGAACATCGTAGGCCCGACGGGGAGTTACTTGAGATTCTCAGTAACGAGCGATGGTTCTAATAGTTCCTGAGTGAACTGATGATGAGACATGTGACATTGGAAGTCGGTACCCGCATGGCATGTGCATAGAGTCGTTGTGTCGATCTATGTGCATTTGCATAAATCATGAATTAATTGTGCATGGAAATGTGGTTGTGATTGATGAGATGAAATATGTGCAATTGTATTGAATGGTATATGTTTGATTGATTATGTGATTATGTGTGGGAAATTGTGAAATCATTGAATATGTGTTGAGAATTATGATTGGATTGGTAAATTGACGTGCATATGTGATAAATGCATTGGTTGTGAATAATATGTTTTATGCATAGACATATGCTATGTGATGTGTGATGTGTTTCTAAATGTTATGACTTGGTATGCCTTATGTGCAATTACGTGATTATGTTGGTATAATCGTTATATGCTATGTGGTTGGATTGTTAGAAACATGTTATACGTCTGCGGCTTGCTATATGCATTGGTATGTGATGTGTGAGGTGAGAATAACTGTGTATGTGATATTTATGTGTTTTTGCATATTATTATGCAATCTTGGTTTAGTTTTTATTTCTCACCCTTCTGCTGGAATATGCTTTTTATGGCATAGTGCAGATTGTCAGCTTTAGAGGCGTGGAGGCAAGTGGAAGAGTTAGATCTTCGTTTGCTTAGGTCTTGGTGTCTGCTCTGATACGTAGCACGGGAGTCGGGGAACGATTATGTTGTATATGTATATAATTGTGGAATATATTTTGTATTACCTTGTATATATATATTTGGATGTTATCAAACTATTTATTTTGTAAAACAAGTCGGTTATGGATCTTTCCGCTTTATTCCATAATTGACCATTCCTTTTATATGGAAAAAGTTTCCCTTTGAGGGTACTCTATTTTATGCTATGTATCAAATTTATGAGCAGGGATGATGTTTTGTTTATTTAAATGTGACATCCTTGTTTCTGTCGGAAAAATAAATTTTTAGTTACTCTGATTTTATTTATGTATTATTTATTCGCGATGGGAATTGGGGTGTTACATTAGTGGTATCAGAGCAGGTCGGTCCGTCCGGGCAAGTTGTTGAGTCAGTTGGTGTGACAGTTGAATATTGTCGATGTTGTTTGTTCCTTAGTACGTGATATGTGTGGGAAGCACTGTCTGTACTTTCTGGTTTTCTAATCCTTTGTCTATAGGATTTAGAATGAGATAAGTGGGGGAGAAGCTGGTACTTCTCCAAGTTGCTTCAGGTGTGGAGCGTTGGCTCAGTGTGTTGTGAATTGCAAGGTTGTAAGTGTTGTTTGGAGAGTGTTGTTCCCGATTCCGGAGGGAATGCGGAGGTAAGGTATGTGTTGACTAAGGATTTGTGCCTTAGGTAGTTTGGTGCACAGGATGTAAGGAATGCTATTATAGTTTGGTAAAGACGGTTTATGCCCCATCATGATTGTCGGCTGTCTATTGGCAAATTGAGGAACTGATCACCCTTAATCTCTTGTTGATAGTAGGCGAGAATTATGTTGGATGGAATAGACGTGCCTGTCCGGCTTTGATAGTGTGTACAATGAATTGTTTGGAATTGAGAAAATGATTACGAATTGTTTTGTTGAGTCGATGAAGATTTTTATATCTGAAGGTGAGACAGATTGGAGGTTTTGGTATGTTGGTCCAGTGGGAAGTCATGGAGAGAGAACGATTGGGTATCGTTAATGGTTGTTCTCAAAAAGAAGAGTGTGAACTCAAATTGGACGAAGGTGAGGATTTGAGGTTTGGATCTGCTAAGTAAGTGGGAGAACTTTTAGGACGTGAAACTAAGATGTTGTTATGTTTGTGATGATAGTTTTCTAGAGAGATTGGCAAAAAGGCTACAGTGATGGGCTGCCAGTTGTGTGTGATTTTCAGATGTATTCCGGATGGAATATTGGATGTTAGCATTAGAAGTACCCGGACTGATAGAGCAGTTGGAAGATTTACTGGAAAGGAGAATTGTGAGGCCAAGTGTGTCGTCTTGGAGAGCTCTAGCATTGTAAGTAACAAAAAGGAAGAATGAATGAGCGGAATAACAAGCATGAGGTGTATAATGGTATTGAGACTTTGGAAAGCGAAACTTAGAGTTCTGGTGAGGTTTGGAGTCTTGGGAGTTTTAGCGCATTAATGGAAATCTCGAGAAAACCCTTATGTGCGGATGCAATATTGATATTAAGAGCTCCTTTTGGTGGGTTGTTGATACTTGTTATGTTGGTTGGAGCTGATTTGAGATGAAAATGGTGAGTTTTGGGAAGGACTGTCGAAGGGCTATTTTTTCTGAAAATCGCAGTGCCCGCTCAGCGCGATCTGCAGAATTTTGAACCTCTCCAGGCAGTGAGGAGCGCGCTCAGCGCGGGACAGAGCCCGCTTAGCGAGACTTGAAAAAAAAAATAAAAAAAAATTTGAAGCTTGAGTTTTTTTTTCTAAATCCATAACTTTGGATTCGTAACTCGGATTGAGATGTTCTTTCTTATATAAATGGTGTTGAGATTTAGTGGCCGATTTGATTGTGTCGTGAATTTGTATAAGTTCGTAGTGGTTTTAATTGAGGATATTTGGATTTGTTATAAACTCAGAGGAAGAACAAGTAGAGTGTTTGAGAATTGGATTACAAGTGTCGAAAGGAGACAAAGAGTTATGCTAAGTTATTCAAGTGAGGATTTTGGTTGGAAAGGGTTAGTTTTCCTGGATATGTTATTTCTGATGATGGTATTTTTATGGATCTATCGGAAGTAGATCTAGTTCTACAATGAGAGACTCCGAAGTTGGTTAAGAAGATTAGAAACTTTTGGGTTTAGTTGGTTGTACTGCAGGTTATGAAAGACTTTGCTAAGTTAGTACTTCTGTTATCTCAGTTGATGCGCAAAGGGTAAGTCGTTTGTTTTGGATATTGTTGTGAGTAAGTTTTGGTGAGCTGAAGTAGGATTTGTCTACGGCTTCAGTTTTGATTATGTGTGATCCTAATAAACCGTTTGTGAGGTATTGTGATGTGTCCTTGATGAGCTAGTCAGTGTGCTAATGCAAGAGGGTAAAGTCGTGGCTTATGCTTTACGACAATTGAGGATTTATAAAAGGATCTATACTATTCAGGATTTGGAATTGGTTGCGGTTGTATTGCGTTGGAAAATTTGGAGGTATTACCTTTATGGTTCTAAGGTTCGAAGTGGTTGGTAATCGCAAGAGTTTAAAGTACTTGGTTGGTTTGAAGGAATAGAGTATGAGACAACGAGGATGGTTAGAATTTGTGACGAGTTATGAATGTGGTTTGGATTATCCTTTGGGAAAAGATAAGGTTGTGCCTGAAAAGTTAAGTCGAAAGTTTTTACACATGGTTATTTTGATGGTCAGATGATTAGAATTATTTGAGCAGTTCAGAGACTTGTGTCTGGTGTGTGAGATAACACAATAGAGTGTGAAGTTGGGTATATTAAAAGTGAACAGTGATTTTTGGCAAATATGAGAAAGAGTTAGACTTTGGACGTGAGATTGGTAGTTTTGATGGTTATGAGTAATCAGAGTGCGCAGCGGAAGCGTGATGTGGCACATTTCATATATGTGTGTGTGACTTGTAAGAGTTCATAGGTTGAACATTGGGAACAGGTAGGAGTGAAGAGACCATTGGATGTTTCGGAATGGAAGTGTTAGGTGAAAGGTTTGAATATTATTCATGGGCTACTATGTAGATGGATGTTTTGGTTATATGTTCGATTGGTGAATCGTAGCATTGTTGTAGTATGGTTGTGTGACAAGGATGTTGGTGTTCTGGTTTTGTTGATGTTGTTGAGAACTTGTGGTGTCGTGGAACTTTATGTTCTTGTTTGTGTTGTTGTCTCGTTTCCATCGTGTTGGTTCGAGTGCGAGTGGCTAATTCCTTTGTGGGGAATTAGGGGAGTGTTACCTATGGTAGGGTAACGATCTTGTTGTGTTTCGGTTCTAAGGTGAACCTGTGTGTTGGTATCGTGGTTTTCCTTAAGTTGTGAGTTGGTCGTCAAGTGCATTGTATGGGCTTTGCATCTTGTCGTTGTAGTTGTCGTCGTGTCGTGTTGTTGTATCTGCTGTTAGCGAGGTGGTTTGTCAGTTGTGTTATTCGTGGTGTGCCTTTTGTTGGCATGTTGGTTTGTTAGTCGGATGCGAGAGTCGTATCCGGAGTTGTTCGTATCGGTTAGATTTTCGAGGACGAAAATGTCTAAGTGGGGAGAATTGTAACGCCCCGATTTGTTTAATTCTATTTATATATTTCATTTATTTGAATTTTGTGAATTGTGTGAATTATGGTATTTTACCTGCTAATTGGTTAATTTCTCAGATAGATAAAATATTTGTATTAAATTATTACTTCTTTTCAACTTTTATTTTCCGAAATATAATTCATCAGTATGTTTATGTTTTATCACATTTTGAGAGCGTTTCTGAGATATTTGAGTTGAGGGGTAAAATGGTCTTTTTAGGGGATTAGATATTTTGAATAAATAGTAAGTGGAGAGAAAAAGAGAGGAAAGAAAAAGAAAAGAAAAAGAAGAGAAGAGAAAGGAGAAGAAAGAAAGAGAGAAGAAGAGAAAAGAGAAAAATCGCGGGAACTCCGTTTCAAGCGCGAATAATCGGGTAAGGGTGAGAAGTTTCAATTATATTTCGATTGTGTATGTATATGTGTTGTTTGTGTAATTGTTTTGGTTGTTTTCACAACTTTTCTCTAATTGATAAATTGATGAACAATTGATGAAAATTGATGTTTTCGCGGTTAGATTTCGAAACTGTTCGCGTAGAATAGTCGAGCGAGGAGTGGGTTTAATCGGAAAGGCACGTTCGTGAGATTTGAGGGGTTTTGTGTCGAGTTATCGAGAATTCGAGTTTAGGGCATAAATGGTAGAATCGAGTGGAAATCGATGTTTTCACGGTTGAAACTCAGAATAAGTTGTGTAGTGTAGTCGGGTAAGGTTTGGGTTTAATCGGGAATGGTTATTTGTGTGTTTTTCCGCGGTTTCGATCGAGTTCGAATTTAGAATTCAATGATAAAATTATGTTTCAAAATATTTCAGAAATGGAAAATGTGTTAGATGGCTTTTTAATGATGGAAATATTGTAGTATGTTGAATTCTGAGATCGCAGCTTTTTACGGAATCGAAAACGGATGTCCGGAGGTCTAAAAATGGTGTTTTTAAGGCTGAAATTCGTAGCAGGATTCGCGCGCAGGTCGGGCGCTCAGCGCGCAGGTCTGGACAAGTGAAAAATTTAAGAAACTTCAAAAATTCATAACTTTTGATCCGTAAGTCCGTTTTGGTCCCCGTTCGAAGCGTTGGAAAGCTTATGAAATGTTCTTGCTTTTAAAAATGGGTTGGATTTCAGTAGATGATTTATTTAAGTCGTGATTTTGAAAAAGTGTTGGTTTGTCGGATTTTTATCGTCGTATTGGTGTGCGAATGTTGTGTTATCATGCTACGTGTTTTTGAGATGTAACGTATAGCTTGTGTGCTGTATATGATGTGAATACATGTAATGAAATGTTATGATAAGGTGTTGTGATGCGATGTTGTGATAATGTTGTTGTTGCGCAGTAAATGCATTGGTTATGTGAAATTCAATGTATGTTGTGCGGTGGCCTTTATGGTTTGAAATGCATTGTTTGAATTGTTTGTAATGCATGAATGTGATGATGTTGAATCATGTGACAAGTTGTTGTAGTTGTTGTGGTTGTTGATTTGTGGCCTAAGGGCAAGAAAATGCGATATGTGGTAATTGTTGATTTATGCATGATTATGGATGTGTATGTGAGTGCAATGTGAATGTCATGAGTCATTGTATGCCAAACATCATAATATGCATTGTTGAAACGTCCTGAGTGGCGGTTTGATTCCAGAGGGAATCTGTTATATCATCGTGTGCCTCGAAAATATGAGGCGATGCCTGAGGATTGAAAGCGATGAATCTGCTATAACATCGTGTGCCTCGAAAATATGAGGTGATGTCTGAGGACCGAAAGCGATGGTTATAGACGATTGTGTGCTCCTTTAGAGACTTAAAGCAATCCTTAACGTCGTGTGCCTCGAAAATATGAGGCGCTGCCTGAGGACCTAAAGCGACGGGTGAACATCGTAGGCCCGACGGGGAGTTACTTGAGATTCTCAGTAACGAGCGATGGTTCCAATAGTTCCTGAGTGAACTGATGATGAGACATGTGACATTGGAAGTCGGTACCGCATGGCATGTGCATAGAGTCGTTGTGTCGATCTATGTGCATTTGCATAAATCATGAATTAATTGTGCATGGAAATGTGGTTGTGATTGATGAGATGAAATATGTGCAATTGTATTGAATGGTATATGTTTGATTGATTATGTGATTATGTGTGGGAAATTGTGAAATCATTGAATATGTGTTGAGAATTATGATTGGATTGGTAAATTGACGTGCATATGTGATAAATGCATTGGTTGTGAATAATATGTTTTATGCATAGACATATGCTATGTGATGTGTGATGTGTTTCTAAATGCTATGACTTGGTATGCCTTATGTGCAATTACGTGATTATGTTGGTATAATCGTTATATGCTATGTGGTTTGATTGTTAGAAACATGTTATACGTCAGTGGCTTGCTATATGCATTGGTATGTGATGTGTGAGGTGAGAATAACCGTGTATGTGATATTTATGTGTTTTTGCATATTATTATGCAATCTTGGTTTAGTTGTTATTTCTCACCCTTCTGCTGGAATATGCTTTTTATGGCATAGTGCAGATTGTCAGCTTTAGAGGCGTGGAGGCAAGTGGAAGAGTTAGATCTTCGTTTGCTTAGGTCTTGGTGTCTGCTCTGATACGTAGCACGGGAGTCGGGGAACGATTATGTTGTATATGTATATAATTGTGGAATATATTTTGTATTACCTTGTATATATATTTGGATGTTATCAAACTATTTATTTTGTAAAACAAGTCGGTTATGGATCTTTCCGCTTTATTATATAATTGACCATTCCTTTTATATGGAAAAAGTTTCCCTTTGAGGGTACTCTATTTTATGCTATGTATCAAATTTATGAGCAGGGATGATGTTTTGTTTATTTAAATGTGACATCCTTGTTTCTGTCGGAAAAATAAATTTTTAGTTACTCTGATTTTATTTATGTATTATTTATTCGCGATGGGAATTGGGGTGTTACATTAGTGGTATCAGAGCAGGTCGGTCCGTCCGGCCAAGTTGTTGAGTCAGTTGGTGTGACAGTTGAATACTGTCGATGTTGTTTGTTCCTTAGTACGTGATATGTGTGGGAAGCACTGTCTGTACTTTCTGGTTTTTTAATCCTTTGTCTATAGGATTTAGAATGAGATAAGTGGGGGAGAAGCTGGTACTTCTCCAAGTTGCTTCAGGTGTGGAGTGTTGGCTCAGTGTGTTGTGAATTGCAAGGTTGTAAGTGTTGTTTGGAGAGTGTTGTTCCCGATTCCGGAGGGAATGCGGAGGTAAGGTATGTGTCGACTAAGGATTTGTGCCTTAGGTAGTTTGGTGCACAGGATGTAAGGAATGCTATTATAGTTTGGTAAAGACGGTTTATGCCCCATCATGATTGTCAGCTGTCTATTGGCAAATTGAGGAACTGATCACCCTTAATCTCTTATTGATAGTAGGCGGGAATTATGTTGGATGGAATAGACGTGCCTGTCCGGCTTTGATAGTGTGTACAATGAATTGTTTGGAATTGAGAAAATGATTACGGATTGTTTTGTTGAGTCGATGAAGATTTTTATATCTGAAGGTGAGACAGATTGGAGGTTTTGGTATGTTGGTCCAGTGGGAAGTCATTGAGAGAGAACGATTGGGTATCGTTAATGGTTGTTCTCAGAAAGAAGAGTGTGAACTCAAATTGGACGAAGGTGAGGATTTGAGGTTTGGATCTGCTAAGTAAGTGGGAGAACTTTTAGGACGTGAAACTAAGATGTTGTTATGTTTGTGATGATAGTTTTCTAGAGAGATTGGCAAAAAGGCTACAGTGATGGGCTGCCAGTTGTGTGTGATTTTCAGATGTATTCCGGATGGAATATTGGATGTTAGCATTAGAAGTACCCGGACTGATAGAGCAGTTGGAAGATTTACTGGAAAGGAGAATTGTGAGGCCAAGTGTCTCGTCTTGGAGAGCTCTAGCATTGTAAGTAACAAAAAGGAAGAATGAATGAGCAGAATAACAAGCATGAGGTGTATAATGGTATTGAGACTTTGGAAAGCGAAACTTAGAGTTCTGGTGAG
This sequence comes from Lathyrus tuberosus, assembly GCA_022829125.1. Lineage (NCBI taxonomy): Eukaryota > Viridiplantae > Streptophyta > Magnoliopsida > Fabales > Fabaceae > Lathyrus > Lathyrus tuberosus. Next base: position 788,042 of record JALAZF010000259.1, read on the forward strand.
GTTTGGAGTCTTGGGAGTTTTAGCGCATTAATGGAAATCTCGAGAAAACCCTTATGTGCGGATGCAATATTGATATTAAGAGCTCCTTTTGGTGGGTTGTTGATACTTGTTATGTTGGTTGGAGCTGATTTGAGATGAAAATGGTGAGTTTTGGGAAGGACTGTCGAAGGGCTATTTTTTCTGAAAATCGCAGTGCCCGCTCAGCGCGCAGATGCCCGCTCAGCGCGGTCTGCAGAATTTTGAACCTCTCCAGGCAGTGAGGAGCGCGCTCAGCGCGGGACAGAGCCCGCTTAGCGCGACTTGAAAAAAAAATATAAAAAAATTTGAAGCTTGAGTTTTTTTTTCTAAATCCATAACTTTGGATTCGTAACTCGGATTGAGATGTTCTTTCTTATATAAATGGTGTTGAGATTTAGTGGCCGATTTGATTGTGTCATGAATTTGTATAAGTTCGTAGTGGTTTTAATTGAGGATATTTGGATTTGTTATAAACTCAGAGGAAGAACAAGTAGAGTGTTTGAGAATTGGATTACAAGTGTCGAAAGGAGACAAAGAGTTATGCTAAGTTATTCAAGTGAGGATTTTGGTTGGAAAGGGTTAGTTTTCCTGGATATGTTATTTCTGATGATGGTATTTTTATGGATCTATCAGAAGTAGATCTAGTTCTACAATGAGAGACTCCGAAGTTGGTTAAGAAGATTAGAAACTTTTGGGTTTAGTTGGTTGTACTGCAGGTTATGAAAGACTTTGCTAAGTTAGTAGTTCTGTTATCTCAGTTGACGCACAAAGGGTAAGTCGTTTGTTTTGGATATTGTTGTGAGTAAGTTTTGGTGAGCTGAAGTAGGATTTGTCTACGGCTTCAGTTTTGATGATGTGTGATCCTAATAAACCGTTTGTGAGGTATTGTGATGTGTCCTTGATGAGCTAGTCAGTGCGCTAATGCAAGAGGGTAAAGTCATGGCTTATGCTTTACGACAATTGAGGATTTATAAAAGGATCTATACTATTCAGGATTTGGAATTGGTTGCGGTTGTATTGCGTTGGAAAATTTGGAGGTATTACCTTTATGGTTCTAAGGTTCGAAGTGGTTGGTAATCGCAAGAGTTTAAAGTACTTGGTTGGTTTGAAGGAATAGAGTATGAGACAACGAGGATGGTTAGAATTTGTGACGAGTTATGAATGTGGTTTGGATTATCCTTTGGGAAAAGATAAGGTTGTGCCTGAAAAGTTAAGTCGAAAGTTTTTACACATGGTTGTTTTGATGGTCAGATGATTAGAATTATTTGAGCAGTTCAGAGACTTGTGTCTGGTGTGTGAGATAACACAATAGAGTGTGAAGTTGGGTATATTAAAAGTGAACAGTGATTTTTGGCAAATATGAGAAAGAGTTAGACTTTGGACGTGAGATTGGTAGTTTTGATGGTTATGAGTAATCAGAGTGCGCAGCGGAAGCGTGATGTGGCACATTTCATATATGTGTGTGTGACTTGTAAGAGTTCATAGGTTGAACATTGGGAACAGGTAGGAGTGAAGAGACCATTGGATGTTTCGGAATGGAAGTGTTAGGTGAAAGGTTTGAATATTATTCATGGGCTACTATGTAGATGGATGTTTTGGTTATATGTTCGATTGGTGAATCGTAGCATTGTTGTAGTATGGTTGTGTGACAAGGATGTTGGTGTTCTGGTTTTGTTGATGTTGTTGAGAACTTGTGGTGTCGTGGAACTTTATGTTCTTGTTTGTGTTGTTGTCTCGTTTCCATCGTGTTGGTTCGAGTGCGAGTGGCTAATTCCTTTGTGGGGAATTAGGGGAGTGTTACCTATGGTAGGGTAACGATCTTGTTGTGTTTCGGTTCTAAGGTGAACCTGTGTGTTGGTATCGTGGTTTTCCTTAAGTTGTGAGTTGGTCGTCAAGTGCATTGTATGGGCTTTGCATCTTGTCGTTGTAGTTGTCGTCGTGTCGTGTTGTTGTATCTGCTGTTAGCGAGGTGGTTTGTCAGTTGTGTTATTCGTGGTGTGCCTTTTGTTGGCATGTTGGTTTGTTAGTCAGATGCGAGAGTCGTATCCGGAGTTGTTCGTATCGGTTAGATTTTCGAGGACGAAAATGTCTAAGTGGGGGAGAATTGTAACTCCCCGATTTGTTTAATTCTATTTATATATTTCATTTATTTGAATTTTGTGAATTGTGTGAATTATGGTATTTTACCTGCTAATTGGTTAATTTCTCAGATAGATAAAATATTTGTATTAAATTATTACTTCTTTTCAACTTTTATTTTCCGAAATATAATTCATCAGTATGTTTATGTTTTATCACATTTTGAGAGCGTTTGCGAGATATTTGAGTTGAGGGGTAAAATGGTCTTTTTAGGGGATTAGAGATTTTGAATAAATAGTAAGTGGAGAGAAAAAGAGAGGAAAGAAAAAGAAAAGAAAAAGAAGAGAAGAGAAAGGAGAAGAAAGAAAGAGAGAAGAAGAGAAAAGAGAAAAATCGCGGGAACTCCGTTTCAAGCGCGAATAATCGGGTAAGGGTGAGAAGTTTCAATTATATTTCGATTGTGTATGTATATGTGTTGTTTGTGTAATTGTTTTGGTTGTTTTCACAACTTTTCTCTAATTGATAAATTGATGAACAATTGATGAAAATTGATGTTTTCGCGGTTAGATTTCGAAACTGTTCGCGTAGAATAGTCGAGCGAGGAGTGGGTTTAATCGGAAAGGCACGTTCGTGAGATTTGAGGGGTTTTGTGTCGAGTTATCGAGAATTTGAGTTTAGGGCATAAATGGTAGAATCGAGTGGAAATCGATGTTTTCACGGTTGAAACTCGGAATAAGTTGTGTAGTGTAGTCCGGTAAGGTTTGGGTTTAATCGGGAAGGGTTATTTGTGTGTTTTTCCGCGGTTTCGATCGAGTTCGAATTTAGAATTCAATGATAAAATTATGTTTCAAAATATTTCAAAAATGGAAAATGTGTTAGATGGCTTTTTAATGATGGAAATATTGTAGTATGTTGAATTCTGAGATCGCAGCTTTTTACGGAATCAAAAACGGATGTCCAGAGGTCTAAAAATGGTGTTTTTAAGGCTGAAATTCGTAGCAGGATTCGCGCTCAGCGCGCAAGTCGGGCGCTCAGCGCGCAGGTCTGGACAAGTGAAAAATTTAAGAAACTTCAAAAATTCATAACTTTTGATCCGTAAGTCCGTTTTGGTCCCCGTTCGAAGTGTTGGAAAGCTTATGAAATGTTCTTGCTTTTAAAAATGGGTTGGATATCAGTAGATGATTTATTTAAGTCGTGATTTTGAAAAAGTGTTGGTTTGTCGGATTTTTACCGTCGTATTGGTGTGCGAATGTTGTGTTATCATGCTACGTGTTTTTGAGATGTAACGTATAGCTTGTGTGCTGTATATGATGTGAATACATGTAATGAAATGTTATGATAAGGTGTTGTGATGCGATGTTGTGATAATGTTGTTGTTGTGCAGTAAATGCATTGGTTATGTGAAATTCAATGTATGTTGTGCGGTGGCCTTTATGGTTTGAAATGCATTGTTTGAATTATTTGCAATGCATGAATGTGATGATGTTGAATCATGTGACAAGTTGTTGTAGTTGTTGTGGTTGTTGATTTGTGGCCTAAGGGCAAGAAAATGCGATATGTGGTAATTGTTGATTTATGCATGATTATGGATGTGTATGTGGGTGCAATGTGAATGTCATGAGTCATTGTATGCCAAACATCATAATATGCATTGTTGAAACGTCCTGAGTGGCGGTTTGATTCCAGAGGGAATCTGTTATATCATTGTGTGCCTCGAAAATATGAGGCGATGCCTGAGGACTGAAAGCGATGAATCTGCTATAACATCGTGTGCCTCAAAAATATGAGGCGATGCCTGAGGACCGAAAGTGATGGTTATAGACGATTGTGTGCTCCTTTGGAGACTTAAAGTAATCCTTAACGTCGTGTGCCTCAAAAATATGAGGCGCTGCCTGAGGACCTAAAGCGACGGGTGAACATCGTAGGCCCGACGGGGAGTTACTTGAGATTCTCAGTAACGAGCGATGGTTCCAATAGTTCCTGAGTGAACTGATGATGAGACATGTGACATTGGAAGTCGGTACCGCATGGCATGTGCATAGAGTCCTTGTGTCGATCTATGTGCATTTGCATAAATCATGAATTAATTGTGCATGGAAATGTGGTTGTGATTGATGAGATGAAATATGTGCAATTGTATTGAATGGTATATGTTTGATTGATTATGTGATTATGTGTGGGAAATTGTGAAATCATTGAATATGTGTTGAGAATTATGATTGGATTGGTAAATTGACGTGCATATGTGATAAATGCATTGGTTGTGAATAATATGTTTTATGCATAGACATATGCTATGTGATGTGTGATGTGTTTCTAAATGCTATGACTTGGTATGCCTTATGTGCAATTACGTGATTATGTTGCTATAATCGTTATATGCTATGTGGTTGGATTGTTAGAAACATGTTATACGTCTGTGGCTTGCTATATGCATTGGTATGTGATGTGTGAGGTGAGAATAACTGTGTATGTGATATTTATGTGTTTTTGCATATTATTATGCAATCTTGGTTTAGTTGTTATTTCTCACCCTTCTGCTGGAATATGCTTTTTATGGCATAGTGCAGATTTTCAGCTTTAGAGGCGTGGAGGCAAGTGGAAGAGTTAGATCTTCGTTTGCTTAGGTCTTGGTGTCTGCTCTGATACGTAGCACGGGAGTCGGGGAACGATTATGTTGTATATGTATATAATTGTGGAATATATTTTGTATTACCTTGTATATATATTTGGATGTTATCAAACTATTTATTTTGTAAAACAAGTCGGTTATGGATCTTTCCGCTTTATTCCATAATTGACCATTCCTTTTATATGGAAAAAGTTTCCCTTTGAGGGTACTCTATTTTATGTTATGTATCAAATTTATGAGCAGGGATGATGTTTTGTTTATTTAAATGTGACATCCTTGTTTCTGTCGGAAAAATAAATTTTTAGTTACTCTGATTTTATTTATGTATTATTTATTCGCGATGGGAATTGGGGTGTTACATTAGTGGTGTCAGAGCAGGTCGGTCCGTCCGGCCAAGTTGTTGAGTCAGTTGGTGTGACAGTTGAATACTGTCGATGTTGTTTGTTCCTTAGTACGTGATATGTGTGGGAAGCACTGTCTGTACTTTCTGGTTTTCTAATCCTTTGTCTGTAGGATTTAGAATGAGATAAGTGGGGGAGAAGCTTGTACTTCTCCAAGTTGCTTCAGGTGTGGAGCGTTGGCTCAGTGTGTTGTGAATTGCAAGGTTGTAAGTGTTGTTTGGAGAGTGTTGTTCCCGATTCCGGAGGGAATGCGTGTAATTGCAGAGATTAATCTCTCAAGTCGGATATGACCATATATACAATTCTATAGGTGTGGTTTTTCCTATTTTTCAATGAAAATATGATGAGTGTATAATTTTCTATTACACATTTACAATTTTCTCCTATTTTCACTCACTAACCCCCTAAAAAATTGTATATAAGTTTTCTCCTAATTAAAAAAAAGATTTTTTTTATAGAAAACAAGACTTTTTCACAATGGAAAATAGACTCATTGTGTAGTTTGTGTTATTATTATTTTAGTGAAATATATTTAATTTAAATTATATTAGTCTAAAATGCTGGGTGTTCAATGAAAATAAAAGATGTTGGGTCAGAAAAAAAAGTCAAATTCTATTGTTTAAAATTAATCTTAATTTAATATATTTTTATTCTCCTCCAATCAGCAAAAACTTCAATTTATTCATCATCTCTCTCTTTTTCCTACATCTCTTATTTTTTTAATCACATTATAAGAATTTTTTGGAAAAAGTATAAAATATGAGGAGTGCCACTCATTCTCGTCCGAATGAGGATACGTAGGCACAAGACGGCGAAGTCTTGGCGAGCACAATCCCCCCATTCACCCATAGTTCTCCAAACTACGTTGACTCTGACTTTTCCATTGCACGAGAAAATACGTAGGCATAGGACAGCTAGATCCTATCGAGTCATCTTTGATTTTTCTTCTCGTCGTTTCCGTTAGCAAGTAGGCTTTAGATAAACACATCCTTTTGATTAGACAATAAGTGTGGATCCCGTTGAATACAACGGACGCGAGGGGTGCTAATACATTCCTCTCGCGTAATCGACTCCCGAACTCAAAATTTGGTTGTGATGATCATGTCTTCTCCCTTTTGAGATTTCTTCGATTGTTTTCTTTCCCCCGTCGGGATAAATAATGTTCGATGGCGACTCTGTTTTTTCCGCCGGTTATTTTTCGTGTTGCGACAAAGTAACATACATAATCATTCGATTTGTTGCCATCTACAGAGAAATTCTTCTTAATTTGGTAAGAATTTTCCTCAATATTTTGTTTATAGTTTAAATGATTGAATGCATAGAACATAGCTAATTTTTAGGGAATTTCTTATCACACCACCAAGGTTTCTTAGGCACTACCTGAATTTCTGGTTTTGCCCCCTGATTTCGGATGTGCACATCCGGACGCACCAATTTTTTAAAAAACGCTGATGCGTTCCGGAAGTGCACATCCAGAAACTTTCCTGATCTGCAGATCCGGAAAACAGCAGAACTTAATTTTTTTTTTTAAATCAGTTTTGTTGCTTGGTCGCATATGTTAGTATATCGTCACAACTTAATATACATTCGACAACATCAATATATAAAATAAAATGATATATATATATATATATATATATATATATATATACACACATATATATATATATATAATAAACCTCTGTCAAAATATAGTGCATATATCTAATATAAATAGAATACATCAAACAAAAAACTACTGCGTATGGCGAAGGATCTCTCCTAGCTCCCCTGCTCCTCTGTCCCTACCCGCCATCCTGGTTCGATGTCTGCGTTACTGAAGTGCCCCCCGAGCAATCGCAATAATCCTGTCCACAGCAAGTCTGGCACTAGATCCCTCAGGGAGGTGACCGGCTATCAAAATGCTTTGGCTATCAAGGATGAAGTAGAAGATCTTGAAAAAGGTGGTATTGGTGTTAGCCAAATTGATGAGGCTGCCTTGAGAGAGAGAGACTTCCATTGATATAATATTTTCAACTTATGAAACAGGTCAAGAAGATTAAAACAGAATCAGTTTACACTACCAAGTCGGAAATATCAATTCAATCTAGGCCACCACTCTTTTTACCTCAATCAATTTCAAAGAAGAAAAAAAGACTTCACAATTATCAAAATAAATTTGTAGTAGTGTTTGTGTACATATTTTGTGTATGTGCATATCTTATGTCATTTTGGAACATGTTTAATGTCATTTTAGTTTAATGACTTTGGTTTGAATCAAAGAATGTAACAAAATTCTAGTTTGATGCCATTAAATTCAAGATTATGTTGATATGAAATTCATAATTCTAGTTTAATGCTATTAAATTCAAGATTATGTTGATATGAAATTATGGTATGGTAAATAACAGATTATGATCTGATAAAATATTATGAAATTTTGTTCTGGTCACTTTAATCACAATTTGGTTATTGTTCAAGTCTGATCCCTTAACTAGCTATAATGTTTCAACTTTGTCCCTTAGCGAAATGGCTGACTCATTAATTTGATTTTTGTCACGCTGTCATGCCACATCATCTCAACTTAACGGTTTTTCTTAACATTTAACAGAAAGGATTAATTTGGCTAACGGAATAGTTTTTAAGGGACTAAAATTTAAAGTTTATTAAATAAGGGACTAAAGTGAAATCTGAAATTAAATTAAGGGACTTCGGGACTAATTAAGCCTTAATTAATTAAGTGTATTACTATTGATATGCTAATATTAACAAATTTTAAAGTTCATGACATACATTGTTAGTTTTTCTTTGTTGAATTGTAATTCTTTGTGTTAAAGCAGTATTTTCGACAGAGTCTGTTGTCGTCGAAATGTTGTGTTGAAATTGTGTGAGTGTCGAGGAGTTAGTCTCGACATGAAATTTGTCTTAAACCTAATTTTGTAATATTGGCATAATTAGGTATTTTGGCCTTCTGTTTTTGGGCTTTTTTTAGGGAGTAAGCAAACTAAATATATAAATTACGAGTAACCCTATTATTGTAAAGTGTGATTCACTTGAATAAAATTACAGTTTTGAGAGCAGAGAGTTACTCTGCAGAAATTCTTCTTCTTCCCCTATTTTGTATTGAATCCCTAATTTCCTTTCTTCCCAAATCAGTTTTGTTTTTGTTTTTCTCCATTATTGTTGTGTTGCAGAATCATCTTGCTATCAATCAAGATGTGATTGATTCACTCGAGTGAAGAGTGAAGAATAAGAAGAGAATTTAATCGGTTGATTGAATCTTGTTCATCAAGATTGATTTGGAATTACTCAACGTCTTAGGTTTAATTCCAACATTCTTAAAAAACACTTAAATTGTTATTTTGTTTTTGAAAATCAGACATCCTCTGCGTGTAATTGCAGAGATTAATCTCTCGAGTCGGATATGACCATAATGGATGGCAAAAAAATTCTTCAAGCGAATGTAACACAATTGCGTGTCCATGACTATGTTCAAACCCTAGACTTCTGATTAAGCTGGAAGAGATCCTTTACAATCTTATTCAAATGCTCTTGAATAATTAAAAGGAGAAGACTTATATACAATTCTATAGGTGTGGTTTTTCCTATTTTTCAATGAAAATATGATGAGTGTATAATTTTCTATTACACATTTACAATTTTCTCCTATTTTCACTCACTAACCCCCTAAAAAATTGTATATAAGTTTTCTCCTAATTAAAAAAAAGATTTTTTTTATAGAAAACAAGACTTTTTCACAATGGAAAATAGACTCATTGTGTAGTTTGTGTTATTATTATTTTAGTGAAATATATTTAATTTAAATTATATTAGTCTAAAATGCTGGGTGTTCAATGAAAATAAAAGATGTTGGGTCAGAAAAAAAAGTCAAATTCTATTGTTTAAAATTAATCTTAATTTAATATATTTTTATTCTCCTCCAATCAGCAAAAACTTCAATTTATTCATCATCTCTCTCTTTTTCCTACATCTCTTATTTTTTTAATCACATTATAAGAATTTTTTGGAAAAAGTATAAAATATGAGGAGTGCCACTCATTCTCGTCCGAATGAGGATACGTAGGCACAAGACGGCGAAGTCTTGGCGAGCACAATCCCCCCATTCACCCATAGTTCTCCAAACTACGTTGACTCTGACTTTTCCATTGCACGAGAAAATACGTAGGCATAGGACAGCTAGATCCTATCGAGTCATCTTTGATTTTTCTTCTCGTCGTTTCCGTTAGCAAGTAGGCTTTAGATAAACACATCCTTTTGATTAGACAATAAGTGTGGATCCCGTTGAATACAACGGACGCGAGGGGTGCTAATACATTCCTCTCGCGTAATCGACTCCCGAACTCAAAATTTGGTTGTGATGATCATGTCTTCTCCCTTTTGAGATTTCTTCGATTGTTTTCTTTCCCCCGTCGGGATAAATAATGTTCGATGGCGACTCTGTTTTTTCCGCCGGTTATTTTTCGTGTTGCGACAAAGTAACATACATAATCATTCGATTTGTTGCCATCTACAGAGAAATTCTTCTTAATTTGGTAAGAATTTTCCTCAATATTTTGTTTATAGTTTAAATGATTGAATGCATAGAACATAGCTAATTTTTAGGGAATTTCTTATCACACCACCAAGGTTTCTTAGGCACTACCTGAATTTCTGGTTTTGCCCCCTGATTTCGGATGTGCACATCCGGACGCACCAATTTTTTAAAAAACGCTGATGCATTCCGGAAGTGCACATCCAGAAACTTTCCTGATCTGCAGATCCGGAAAACAGCAGAACTTAATTTTTTTTTTTAAATCAGTTTTGTTGCTTGGTCGCATATGTTAGTATATCGTCACAACTTAATATACATTCGACAACATCAATATATAAAATAAAATGATATATATATATATATATATATATATATATATATACACACATATATATATATATATAATAAACCTCTGTCAAAATATAGTGCATATATCTAATATAAATAGAATACATCAAACAAAAAACTACTGCGTATGGCGAAGGATCTCTCCTAGCTCCCCTGCTCCTCTGTCCCTACCCGCCATCCTGGTTCGATGTCTGCGTTACTGAAGTGCCCCCCGAGCAATCGCAATAATCCTGTCCACAGCAAGTCTGGCACTAGATCCCTCAGGGAGGTGACCGGCTATCAAAATGCTTTGGCTATCAAGGATGAAGTAGAAGATCTTGAAAAAGGTGGTATTGGTGTTAGCCAAATTGATGAGGCTGCCTTGAGAGAGAGAGACTTCCATTGATATAATATTTTCAACTTATGAAACAGGTCAAGAAGATTAAAACAGAATCAGTTTACACTACCAAGTCGGAAATATCAATTCAATCTAGGCCACCACTCTTTTTACCTCAATCAATTTCAAAGAAGAAAAAAAGACTTCACAATTATCAAAATAAATTTGTAGTAGTGTTTGTGTACATATTTTGTGTATGTGCATATCTTATGTCATTTTGGAACATGTTTAATGTCATTTTAGTTTAATGACTTTGGTTTGAATCAAAGAATGTAACAAAATTCTAGTTTGATGCCATTAAATTCAAGATTATGTTGATATGAAATTCATAATTCTAGTTTAATGCTATTAAATTCAAGATTATGTTGATATGAAATTATGGTATGGTAAATAACAGATTATGATCTGATAAAATATTATGAAATTTTGTTCTGGTCACTTTAATCACAATTTGGTTATTGTTCAAGTCTGATCCCTTAACTAGCTATAATGTTTCAACTTTGTCCCTTAGCGAAATGGCTGACTCATTAATTTGATTTTTGTCACGCTGTCATGCCACATCATCTCAACTTAACGGTTTTTCTTAACATTTAACAGAAAGGATTAATTTGGCTAACGGAATAGTTTTTAAGGGACTAAAATTTAAAGTTTATTAAATAAGGGACTAAAGTGAAATCTGAAATTAAATTAAGGGACTTCGGGACTAATTAAGCCTTAATTAATTAAGTGTATTACTATTGATATGCTAATATTAACAAATTTTAAAGTTCATGACATACATTGTTAGTTTTTCTTTGTTGAATTGTAATTCTTTGTGTTAAAGCAGTATTTTCGACAGAGTCTGTTGTCGTCGAAATGTTGTGTTGAAATTGTGTGAGTGTCGAGGAGTTAGTCTCGACATGAAATTTGTCTTAAACCTAATTTTGTAATATTGGCATAATTAGGTATTTTGGCCTTCTGTTTTTGGGCTTTTTTTAGGGAGTAAGCAAACTAAATATATAAATTACGAGTAACCCTATTATTGTAAAGTGTGATTCACTTGAATAAAATTACAGTTTTGAGAGCAGAGAGTTACTCTGCAGAAATTCTTCTTCTTCCCCTATTTTGTATTGAATCCCTAATTTCCTTTCTTCCCAAATCAGTTTTGTTTTTGTTTTTCTCCATTATTGTTGTGTTGCAGAATCATCTTGCTATCAATCAAGATGTGATTGATTCACTCGAGTGAAGAGTGAAGAATAAGAAGAGAATTTAATCGGTTGATTGAATCTTGTTCATCAAGATTGATTTGGAATTACTCAACGTCTTAGGTTTAATTCCAACATTCTTAAAAAACACTTAAATTGTTATTTTGTTTTTGAAAATCAGACATCCTCTGCGTGTAATTGCAGAGATTAATCTCTCGAGTCGGATATGACCATAATGGATGGCAAAAAAATTCTTCAAGCGAATGTAACACAATTGCGTGTCCATGACTATGTTCAAACCCTAGACTTCTGATTAAGCTGGAAGAGATCCTTTACAATCTTATTCAAATGCTCTTGAATAATTAAAAGGAGAAGACTTATATACAATTCTATAGGTGTGGTTTTTCCTATTTTTCAATGAAAATATGATGAGTGTATAATTTTCTATTACACATTTACAATTTTCTCCTATTTTCACTCACTAACCCCCTAAAAAATTGTATATAAGTTTTCTCCTAATTAAAAAAAAGATTTTTTTTTTAGAAAACAAGACTTTTTCACAATGGAAAATAGACTCATTGTGTAGTTTGTGTTATTATTATTTTAGTGAAAAATATTTAATTTAAATTATATTAGTCTAAAATGCTGGGTGTTCAATGAAAAAAAAAGATGTTGGGTCAGAAAAAAAAGTCAAATTCTATTGTTTAAAATTAATCTTAATTTAATATATTTTTATTCTCTTCCAATCAGCAAAAACTTCAATTTATTCATCATCTCTCTCTTTTTCCTACATCTCTTATTTTTTTAATCACATTATAAAATTTTTTTGGAAAAAGTATAAAATATGAGGAGTGCCACTGCACCCTTTCACTCCTCCATATATATATATATATATTATTTATCGATGTCGACGTAAAACCTCACACTATTGTTTTTTTGTTTGTCACAAAGTGGATGCATTCTGATTGTTCTATTTACAACTCCTCAGGTGTTTCATTTCCGCAATAAACAAGACGTTCTGACTTTCTCATTCTCGTCCGAATGAGGATACGTAGGCACAAGACGGCGAAGTCTTGGCGAGCACAATCCCCCCATTCACCCATAGTTCTCCAAACTACGTTGACTCTGACTTTTCCATTGCACGAGAAAATACGTAGGCATAGGACAGCGAGATCCTATCGAGTCATCTTTGATTTTTCTTCTCGTCGTTTCCGTTAGCAAGTAGGCTTTAGATAAACACATCCTTTTGATTAGACAATAAGCGTGGATCCCGTTGAATACAACGGACGCGAGGGGGTGCTAATACATTCCTCTCGCGTAATCGACTCCCGAACTCAAAATTTGGTTGTGATGATCATGTCTTCTCCTTTTTGAGATTTCTTCGATTGTTTCCTTTCCCCCGTCGGGATAAATAATGTTCGATGGCGACTCTGTTTTTTCCGCCGGTTAATTTTCGTGTTGCGACAAAGTAACATACATAATCATTCGATTTGTTGCCATCTACAGAGAAATTCTTCTTAATTTGGTAAGAATTTTCCTCAATATTTTGTTTATAGTTTAAATGATTGAATGCATAGAACATAGCTAATTTTTAGGGAATTTCTTATCACACCACCAAGGTTTCTTAGGCACTACCTGAATTTCTGGTTTTGCCCCCTGATTTCGGATGTGCACATCCGGACGCACCAATTTTTTAAATAACGCTGATGCGTTCCGGAAGTGTACATCCGGAAACTTTCCTGATCTGCAGATCCGGAAAACAGCAGAACTTAATTTTTTTTTTTAAATCAGTTTTGTTGCTTGGTCGCATATGTTAATATATCGTCACAACTTAATATACATTCGACAACATCAATATATAAAATATAATGATATATATATATATATATATATATATATATATATATATATATAATAAACCTCTGTCAAAATATAGTGCATATATCTAATATAAATAGAATACATCAAACAAAAAACTACTGCGTATGGCGAAGGATCTCTCCTGGCTCCCCTGCTCCTCTGTCCCTACCCGCCATCCTGGTTCGATGTCTGCGTTACTGAAGTGCCCTCCGAGCAATCGCAATAATCCTGTCCACAGCAAGTCTGGCACTAGAGCCCTCAGGGAGGTGACCGGCCTCAATGGCCTGCTGCGCTATCTGCTCTATCTGACGACAGCATGGTAGGACATCCTGAGTATGGTCCAGCTGAGACTGTCGCTCCTCTAATATCTCTTGATGAGCAGGTCTGAGTGGCGATCCCTCAGCAGTGGGCACCATGCATGGGTGTGAGACGGTATAGAACCACACGATGTACCCGATAGCAACGCTCCAGTCTCTCTCCGCTCTGGTCGCCCGAGCCTCTTCCGGTACCAAGTGGGATTGGTAGTCAGCATATAGCTCATCTATCTGCATGCGGGTCAAGCCTAGAGCAGCAGAATCATGAGGCATCCTGGGGATCGTCTGCGTGTAACCGAACTGACGCAAGACGCGCTCTGGTAGGTATCGGGCAGTAACGGTCGAATTGCATGCCAACCATCCTGAGAACAAACAAACCTCATCGAACAGGCGCGTCACACGGTGCTCGGCATAGGGGCTATACAAAACGTCCTCAGCAGCCATCCGATCAAGATACACTCTGAAGGGGTCCAGCACCTGGTTCCCTCTGAGCAGGACAAATGCAGCAGCACGTGGCATATCCTCAGTGTACTCGGTGACACTCCCCCAACCAGTAATGTTGGGAAAGTACTGTAAAATCCACGCCTGAAATGGAAAACATAACATGGGTGTCAAACATTATAATGAATATAGAAAGAAAAGAAATGAAAAAGTCACTTAGAATATTAGATTGTTACCACGTATAGCGTACAGCTGCCTGCCACAGTCTTGGCTGCCCAGCGACAACCATCAGAGAGCCTGGAATAGGTGTATGTCAGCGCAGCCGCCCCCCAGTTGTACCCGTGGATCTCTGTCTGACCCGAAAGGTACCTTAGGTAGACGACATCAACATAATAAGCGCTGGTGTCCACAAACACTTGTGTGCCGAGCAAAAACAAGTAGTATCATCTCAGGGCACGCTGCTTGTGGATCACCTGCTACCTGTCCTGCCTCTGCAAGCGCCGCAGTAAATCTGGGTGTCAGAAAGGAGAACTGAACGTGTGCGCATCTCAACTGCGTCACCTCCGCAAGTGCCTCCTTTGGGGTATCCCCAAGCTCCTCAATCAGCATCTCCATCGCGTCCTCCTTCGACATCCTACCGTGACGGAAAAGGGTACCCGTGATCGGTAGATGTAAAAGGCACGAGATGTCGTCGAGTGTGATCGTGATCTCGCCGTACGGTAGATGGAATGAGGATGTCTCAGGGTGTCATCTCTCAACAAAGGCCATCAGCATATTATACATGATCTGGGGATACCTAATCCTAGACAGACCTCCAAGACCATAGGTAGCAAGTGCAGACGTGAACCACTCATCCCCTGGCAGCACCGCAAGCATCTCCATAACCTTGCCCTCATGGTTATAGAACTTATGTGAATCCTTCTCCTGGAAATTTCCAAATAAAACAATGTTACAAATGAACATATTTTCAACGAATACAATTCTATAAATAAACCGAGAAAGATTACCTGTCCTAGCCAGACATATCTGGCAGTATGCTTAGAGTACCCCACGAGTAGGGACATATAAGACGGTCCCCCAGGGTAACCGCCCAGCTCATCGAAATCGTCATCAGCGTCAACACCTTCATGTGTTGGGTGATCACCCTCTAGAATAGGAACAGGAACAGGGGAACGAGGAGGAGCAGCTAATGGAGCTGGAGTCTCCCGACGACGTCTGCGTGCGGGCTGGGACCCTGATGAACTACCAGTACAAACGCGACGCCTACGAGATGTAGAATCGACGGCTGAAGGGGGAGTGGCCTGTACCTGAGATGTGGAAGTGGCCTGAACCTGTGATGTGGATGGCTGTGGTGTAGGATGTGGTGTAAGATGTCCCTC
This sequence comes from Lathyrus tuberosus, assembly GCA_022829125.1. Lineage (NCBI taxonomy): Eukaryota > Viridiplantae > Streptophyta > Magnoliopsida > Fabales > Fabaceae > Lathyrus > Lathyrus tuberosus. The sequence continues at coordinate 803,605 of JALAZF010000259.1, forward strand.
AGCTGTAGGGTCTACCCCAACTCCCTCCGCGCCGGAAGCCTCGGCTGTAGACTGCAACCGTTCACGTCGGACAGATGCGTGCTGAGCTGTCCGTCCATGTATGATACGATCGTCTCTGCCAGCCATCTAATCTGCAAAGCATAATAAATAAATTAGATTTTTTTTAAATAATTAAACAAAAACAAACAAACAAACAAAATAAAAAAAAATAGTCTTCCGGATGTGCACATCCGGAAGGACACAGAATTTTTAACGTTGGGTATTTCCGGATGTGCACATCCGGAAACACTCAGAATACTAAACGTTAAAATCATTTCGGATCTGCACATCCGGTACGTTTTTTGAAGTTTAAAAATGGCAGCCATGGCCACTATAACATGCAAAAGGGCATTTTAATGTCCTGATCGTCCGTTGGAAGCAGTAAAAATGACCTACATTGTCTCTAACCTATGTTATTCATACAACCTAACAATTTCTACACCTAAATATCTACTATAAATCGATTACACAAAAATTACTCCGAAACTCTAAAATTTGAAAACTTACCGATTAAAATGAGATACGGAGGATTTGGAGTCTCTTAATCGTTGTATATGTTGCTTTGTGTCGAACTCGAGAGGAAAAAATTGAGATTTGAGGTGATTGAAAATTTGAGAGTTTGAGAGAGTTTGAGGGAGTTTGAAAATGAAAAAGTGAAGAATGAGGGGAGGAAGAAGGTCTGACGCGAATTAATAAGAAATCCTTCAGGAAGTGCACATCAGAATGGTTTCCGGATATGCATATCCGGAACATTTCAGCGTTTTTTAAAAATTTGGTGCGTCCGGATGTGTACATCTGGAATCAGGGGGCAAAAAAATAATTTCACATGATGTCTAACAGTGTATTAAGAAATGCTCAATTTTTAACTACCCAATCTAAAACATGTGTCAATATTTATTGAAAAATATAAATCTAACTATGTTTTACCTTAAATTCATATAATAGTTATTTTCAAATGCATACACAAATGATAAGGGAAAGTGTTCCTCAATATTATGTTTATGGTTTAAATATTTAAGTAAAAGGTAGAACATTTATTAGTTCTTGTTCATTCTTTTTCGTAGAGTTTTATATTATACATACAATATGTATTGAAAATTGTATGTTACTGCTATAACCCAAAAACAAGAGATGGAGTTTCATATGTATTTAGAAGAAATGGAAGATCAAGGCATTATAAATCATATGTCTAATGGTTTAAAAATCACTTTAGAAAACATTTTATTACATAAGCCAAATTTTGATGAGCATTCTAGTCTCCATCATGGTGTCGGAATGGAATTTGACACCCTTAGTGAAGTTAAAGAATTATATACCTCATTTGCAAAGATGGATTTGGAATCCGTACTCGTACAACCAAAGAAATTTTTAGTATACTTGTACGTTCTAATGAAGGTACGCATCCAACAAAGAGTAGAAATGAAGAAGAATACTTCCTTCGTCCTAAATTATAAGACGTTTTGGGCTTTTCACACAAATTAAAAAATTTAATTATTACTTTATGGAAAAGACAAATTATGTATAACTTTACAGTAATGCCCCTCATAATTATATAGGAGAGAGAAATTAAAAAAGTTGAAAGAATAAATAATAATAAATATTTGAGGGTATATTAGGGAAGATGTCATTTATATTGCATTGGGAATGTACGATGACTTATAATTTGGGACATATTTTTTTGACAAAGTGATTTATAATTTAGGACGGAGTACAAATTTTCATGGGGAAAAAGGAAAAAAAAATGCTCAACTTCTAGAACTTATTGTATGGCATCACTTGTAGTTTCTAAAGCTTGAAAGAGAAGTAAATGGGTTATCAAAACCTTTATTAATGTTCATAATTAGGGGTGGACAACAGGCCGGGTTGGGCGGGTTCGGGCCCAAAAGTGCCACCCAACCCAAACCGCGGTTGACATAAGTAAATCCATTTCCGCCCAATTTGAGGATCGGTTTTTGCGGTTTGGGTTCAAACGGGTTGCGGGTTGTTGCGGACGGTTTATTCGGGTTATTAAACTTATCCATTTTTTTGAGTTATCTCACTTTGTTTTTTATCAAATTATACACTTTATTTTCCCTGCAATTCTATTTTTTTTTTACAATTTAAATTCTAAATTTAATAATTTGGCTTAAATCTAAAAAAATGTACATACAATTTTAAATCATACAAAATTTTAACAATAATTGACCAATACAAATAAAAAAAACATATAAATTAACATCAAATATTGACTTGCTAATAATTATATCCAGGGCCGGCCCATAGGCTAGGCAAGTGAGGCCTTTGCCTAGGGCCTCAAAATATTTTTTTTAAACTATGTATAATTATACTTGATGCATACCATTAATTAATGACTACGTATTACTATAATTATATTATACCGTTGCAAGTTGCTTTTGCAGTAAAACAAAAAGTCACTTTAATATTATGTAGTACATTGTAACTCAACACTAGTAGCAGCTTTTTTAGTGTAATGATTCCACTTATTTATATCAATTTCTCTCTCTCAAAATTAACTCATATTAAATACTATACTAGTACAAATTTTTGTACTTGTACAAGCATTCTATTGTCTTTTTCTCTTTCTCTACTTTCATCCCTATTACTTTCATACAAACCTTGTTGTCTCTCTTATCTCATTCTAATTTTGCAAAGAAAAAAAATCAAATATTATAAAGAAAAAGATTGTAAAGAAAAAGGACAAAAAGAAGAACAACAAAGCCAATATTAAAGAAGCATTACAAAATTCAGGTTTTATTTATTTGATATTTTATTTTTTAATTTTTATTTTAAATATTTTTATTTGTTTTAATTTTATTATTGGTGAATTTTATTTGTTTTATATTAGTGTGTACTGCAAAATATTTTTTATTTTATTTTAGAATAGAAGAATGTCAACTCGAAAATTTGAATCAGGAAGTTCAAAATTGAAGAAAAAAAAAAGAATTGAATCTTTAGTTGAATCACAAAAGGGAGCTTTAGATAAATTTATCAAAACAAGCAAAAAAAGTAAATTTGAAGAAGAACTTAACAATGTAGATGAAGTTAACAATTTAGACAATGATGAAAATACAAATAGTGACTTATTAATAGAAGAACTTGATAGTGTAGACACCATTAAAAATATACGTGATCCAAGTCAGTGGACAAATATTAGTACCAATTTGAGAGATTTATTAGTAGAAAAAGGCCCCCTTAAAGTTATCGATATAGATTTTCCTAAGGATGAATCTTCAAGACATTTTTCTTCCTCATTTTATATTAAAAAATTACCAAACGGAGACAAACGTGAAAGAAGATGGCTAATATATTCTCAAGATTTGGATAAAGTATTTTGTTTTTGTTGTAAATTGTTTAATACTCTTTCTAGTACAAGCAAATTAGCAAGTTGTGGTATTAATGATTGGAAAAATATGAGTTCTAAGTTGAGGAGTCATGAGATGAGTAATGAACACATTGTTAATATGAGTTCATGGGTTGATCTAGAAACAAGATTGTTAAAAAATAAAACAATTGACATACATGTTCAAGAACAAATAAATAGAGATAGAGAACATTGGAGAAATGTTTTATTTAGAATAATTGCAGTTGTTAAAACTCTTGGAAAAAACAACTTAGCCTTTCGTGGAACAAATGAAAAGATTTATCAAGAACATAATGGAAATTTCTTAAGTCTTATTGAAATGATTGCTGAATTTGATCCTGTAATGCAAGAACACATTCGTCGAATTAAAGATAAAGAAATTCATAACCATTACCTTGGGCATAAGATACAAAATGAATTAATAAGTTTGATAGCAAATGAAATTAAAACAAAAATTACGATGTGTTGATATTTCTTCTACTCAAATACAAATTTCTGAACATTTTTTAGAATTTTTAATAGTAAATGATACAACTGGAAAAGGACTTTTTGATGCAATTATAAATGAGATAAATATTATTGGACTTGATATTAGTAACCTAAGAGGACAAGGTTATGATAATGGGTCTAATATGAAAGGAAAACATCAAGGAGTGCAAAAAAGATTTTTAGACATTAATCCTAGATCATTTTATACTCCATGTGGTTGTCACAGTTTAAATTTATTACTTTGTGACATGGCTAATTGTTGTCCTAAAGCTACATCTTTTTTTGGAGTGTTGCAACGTATATATACACTATTTTCTTCGTCTACTAAAAGATGGAAAATTTTACAAGATCATATCCCTAGTCTAACACTTAAATCATTGTCACAAACACGTTGGGAAAGTCGTATTGAAAGTGTGAAAGCTTTGAGATTTCAAACTTTACAAATAAGAGATGCTTTATTGAAATTATGTGAAATTACCGATGAACCTAAAATAAAAAGAAGCTGAATGTTTAGCAACTTATGAGCTTGAAAATTTTGAATTTTTATTAGGCATGATTATTTGGTATGATATATTATTTGCAGTAAACTCTATTAGTAAAAATATGCAATCAAAAGATATGCGTGTTGATGTTGCTATAGAACAATTGAAAGGACTTATTTTATTTTTTGAAAAATATAGGGAAAATGGATTTGAAAATGCTATGATTTCTGCAAAAGAAATTGCTTTTGAAATGGATATAGAACCAAAATTTCGTGAAAAACGTATTATTCGTAGAAAAAAACAATTTGATGAGATTATTAACAATGAATTTAAAAAATCTCCCGAAGAATCATTTAAAATTGACTACTTCTTATATATAATAGATCAAGCAATCACTTCATTTCAAAATAGATTTGAACAATTTAAAATATATAGTGATATTTTTGGTTTTCTATTTAGTATTGAGATTTTAAAATCCATTGAAGTTGAAAATTTAAAAGAGAGTTGTTTTAACCTTGAACGAGCATTAAAACATAATGACAAAACTGATATTGATGGATTGGATTTATTTATGGAATTACAAATTTTAAAAGAAATAATAAAAATAGAAAATGATACACCAATTGATATACTTAATTATATAAAAAGACTCGATTCTTTTCCAAATACATATATTGCTTATAGAATAATGTTAACAATTCCTATAACAGTTGCATCTGCCGAAAGAAGTTTTTCAAAATTAAAGTTAATAAAATCTTATTTAAGATCAACAATGTCTCAAGAAAGATTGAATGGATTGGCTTTATTATCAATTGAAAAAGAAATTCTAAATGAAATAGATTACAATAATTTAATAAATGATTTTGCATCTCAAAAAGCTCGTAGAATAAAATTTTAAATAAAAAATATTATTACGTTAAAAAAAGGCCTCATTTTAATATTCGCCTCAGGCCACAATATGTGTTGGGCCGGCCCTGATTATATCAATTTAAAATAAAGATCTTCGAATTTGTTATTTGATGTCTCTCTTCTTCAATCTGAAACAATAATAAATAAATAAAAATTTAAAGAGAATGAAATCAAACATAAATTATACATTAAAATTCAACATAGCATATAATCATGTTTTAAATTAGAATTAACATGAATATTATCATACAATCCAAACAATAAATATTCTTAAATTATACAATTAGTATTAATTATAATTAAATCAGCAATAATTATCCTTCATATACCTTAAATAACCAAATATTACTATAGAAAAAAATGGCATAGAAAAGATACTAATGCTAGCATGCTATAAATTTTTTTATCAATGTGAGATTAAGGAATGATTGTATATCACATAGGAGGATCCACATATTAATGTTGATGTTCCCATCAGAGTATTCATAGAACTCAGGAAAATAACATACTAATGTTGATGTTGATGTTCCCATCAGAGTATCCATAGAACTCAGGAAAATAACATACTATTGTTTCATTTACAGATATCTATAACAATAAACAACATCACAAATTTAGAACATGTTAAGCATTCAAAAAACATATATTCAAAAAACATATAATTGTAAAAACATATAAATTTAGAACATGTTAAGCATTCAAACAGCATCAATTGCTCTTAATTTCATTGAATTCTAAAGTAAGGCATTGGACCTGCAAACAAATGGAAGATTATTATTATTATTTTCATAATGACTTTTCATATTATTTGAACATAAGCTCATATCAAAACTTCTTAAATCTTAAATGAATAAAAATTGATAAAACAACATTTTAGTGAAGAGTATCAACAACCCTGAGAATGAGATCAATAAAAACTTTAAGAATGAGAATAACCTCAGCTCTTTTAGAAATGATTTCTACAATATTTAGGATTACCTTCTTGGTAGATACTTAAATTAAGATTTAATTAGTCAAACAAAATATTAGACTAAGCACCTTGTCTCATAAAAAAATATTAAATTGCAAAGAAAATTTTGAGTTTAGAAAAATAATATCAGTTTTGTATCTTTAAACAAGAATACTTGCATTTCCATGACCATAAAAACATCTTTTAATATCAGTACAGCTTTCTCAACCACCTGAAACACATTAGACAAATAGAGTAAAAAGAAAATACAAACAAAATTAGAATTAAATTACAAAAAATAAAAATATAAAAACAAGAATAAGCCTTTCTTATGGAATATGCAGAGGCAATAGACTGAGAAAATGAAACACAATCGAAATTTCAAAAAAAATGTTAGAACTCAAATAAAAAAACCTAAAAAAACAAAACTCAAAATCTCCAAATGAGTTAAATTCTAACCTTGCAAACAACAACGAGATTGAAGGATCAATATTTAGAAGATGAAAGATTGAAAGATTAGTTTGATAAATGTAGATTTCGTGAGAGTGGATGATAAAGGGAGATTGAGTGATTAAAAATGCATATGGGTGTGATGGTGGTGATTGTTCATTTGAGGTCTTGATAGGTCGGATCTGGGGATGGCAGACGGCGGCGTGGGTGGAAAGTGGTGAAGTAAAATGAGGGAAGGTTAAGATTTAGGGTTTCTGAGGTAGAAGTGTGTGAAATAGAGAGAGAAAGATGTGTGATTTATGTGAATGAGTTAACTGTAAAAAGCCATAAAAAAACATTGTTTCTAGTTGTTTCTGTCAGGCAGTTTAGGATACCCGGGGGTACACTTTCCATATCCGATTCCGCCCATTTTCACCCAGTTTAACCTGATGGATTGACCCGCAAAACCGTGGGCCCGTTTACAACCGCCCAATTCCCTTTTTTTGTCCGGTTTTTGACGGGTTGGACTGGGCCACGGGTTTTTGTCCAGCCCTATTCATAATCATGTCATGCTTACCCCAAAGAGTGTGAATTATCTTTGGTGTCATAAAAAATGAATATGGCCGCTAAAAGTCTTGTGAGCAGTTTGAAGGAGAAGGAGTGCCTACCGGAAAGGTTGCTTCAATATTCAATAGTAGTGAATTGTCTTTTTCTAATAGAGATTGTTGGAATCATCTTAGAAATCATCGAAGGAGGAATCTTGATATTGGAGACGCTTAAGTTGTTTTAAACTTTTGTAAGACAAAGCAAACTGAGAGTCAGATTTTATTTTTTGGGTTAATTATACGATCCCCTGTCATTAGGGAGAGATTTGGTTTTGCCCCCCTGAAGTATTTTTTTTTAAACGCCCCCTCACCAAACCAAGATTCTATTTTCACTCTCTCATGTGCTGACTGGACGAAGGAATCTGCACATGTGGCATTTGCTGACTGGATAATTTGTTATATATATATATATATATATAATTTTTTTCTATTATTTTAAATAAAAATAAATAAAATGAAAAATAAAATAAAATAAAATAAAAATAAAAAATAAAAATAAAAATAAAAAATAAAAATAAAAAGTTAAAAAAATTATTTAGTCAACAAATGCCACATGTGCAGATTTCTTCGTCACATGTGCAGATTCCTTCGTCCAGTCAGCACAGGAGAGAGTGAAAATAGAATCTTGGTTTTGTGAGGGGGCGTTCAAAAAAAAATACTTCAGGGGGCAAAACCAAAACTCGTTACATTGGCAGGGGGTGAAGTATATTTAACCCTTTTATGCAATACCAGGTGATGACGAATATAGAATGGTTGATTTTTTTTGGGTGGATGAAAGATCTAGAATGGATTACAAGAGTTTTGGAGATGTTGTTACATTTGATACAATATATAAAACTAACAAGTACAACATGCCATTTGCTCCTTTTACTGGGTTGAATGTCCATTTCCAATCTATCTTATTTGGTTACGCTTTGTTGCAAGATGAGACAGAGAAATCTTTTGAATGGTTATTTCAAACTTGGCTATGTTGGAATTCAACCACAACCTATGGGAATACCTCTTCAATCTTGATCTCAAGATTGTTCACAAACCCACAAACACGCAATGGCAGTGATAAACATGAAGAACAAACAGCAAGAAAGAAACGAGAGAAGAGAAATATTTGGAGAAAAATGTTACCCACGAATTGTGGGATTTCTGATTATTATTGATCACTTGAAAATCTGCAACTGTGAATACAAGCACTGTGATTCTTCACTACTTGTTATACTTCTCGTTATTACAAAATACAAGGGATACTCCCTATTTATAGATTTAGGTAGCTTGCACTCCAAGCAAAAGCCCAAAACTATAAAAGCCCAAAATATCTATTTTGAACTAAATCAAATCTAATCTAAATCATATCTAAATCAAATCTAAAACAAATCTGTGTGAAACAACTATTTCGACACACACCCTTCGACACTTCGACTTAGACATTTCGACATTTTGACTTAGACACTTCGACACTAGGAATTACAATTTAACACACCACCTAATTCATTGTGTTTATGCTGTCTACATTCATCATGGCTCTTAGTCTTCTGAAGGCTTCGACCTGCACTCCCTTCGTCATGATATCTGCAATCTGATTCTCAGTTCTGTAGTGTTCCAAGTTCATCTTCCCTTCTGCTACCTGCTCCCGAAGATAATGGAATCTCATTTCGATGTGCTTGCTTCGACCGTGTGCTATTGGATTCTTCGCCAAGTTGATAGTTGTCATGCTGTCGATCTTCATGGTAATTGCTCCATGACTCTTTCCTGTAATCTCTTCGACCAAGTTCACCATCCAAGTTGCTTGACATGCACAAAGAGAAGCAGCTATATATTCTGCTTCGCATGATGACAATGCCACTACTGGCTCCTTTCTCAAACTCCAAGCAACTGGTGCACCACCTAACATAAACACATATCCAGCTGTGGATTTTCTATCCTCAGCATCACTACACCAACTGGAGTCGGTGTATCCCACTAACTTGCATTCTTTCCCTTCATCAGCTGCAGGAAATAGAATGTCGTAGTCGAGAGTCCCTTTCAGATACCTCAGTATCCTCTTCGTCTCTGTTAGGTGTGATACCTTTGGCTTCTGCATGAATCTACTTACCATACCCACACTGTATGCTAAGTTAGGCCTTGTGTGACAAAGGTATCTAAGTGACCCAATAAGTCTTCTGTATTGGGTTGGGTCGACATCATCTTCATCTGAATCCTTCGACAGTTGCAGTCTGGTCTCAGCTGGAGTTGAAGTTGGGTTGCAATCTTGCATCTCAAATCTCTTGAGTATTTCGCCTGCATATCTTCTTTGGTGCATCATCAAACCTCTACTAGTCTTGTAGAATTCGATGACAAAAAAATATGAGAGATTTCCCAAGTCTGACATTTCAAACTCCTCACTTAGGTCATGTTTGAAATCTTCGATCTCCTTCTTGCAACTCTCTGTTATCAACGAATCATCGACATAGAGGCATAGTATAAGCAATTCATTATTGTTTCTCCTTACATACACTCCATGCTCAGTCGTACACTTTACAAATTCCTTCTCCCTTAAGAAGCTGTAGATTTTCTTATTCGAAGCTCTTGGAGCTTACTTAAGTCCATACAGGGCTTTATGCAGCCTGTACACCTTTCCTTCTTTGCCTCGTTTCACATACCCAGCTGGTTGTGCGACATAAACTTCTTCATATAAGGGGCCATTAAGGAACGCACACTTCACGTCCATCTGACATGTGTGCCAATTGTTCATATTTGCTAGACCAATAACCAACCTGATTGTTTCGATCCTAGCAACAGGAGCGAACACTTCATCGAAGTCGATTCCTTCCTTCTGTAGAAATCCTTTCGCCACAAGTCTCGCCTTGTGTCGAGTTACTTCTCCTCTAGGATTCACCTTCACCTTGTAAATCCACTTCACATCAATTGCCTTCTTTCCTTGAGGCAATTCGACAAGTGACCAGGTGTTATTGACTTCGATGGACTCTAACTCTTCATTCATTGCTTTCACCCACTTCGAATCTTTCAATGCCTCAGCTACATTGACTGGTTCGACATCTGCGTAGAAAGCATAATGTACCAGCTCACCCTCTTCATCGACCACATCATCTGATGTAATTACACATTCTTGCAACCTTGCAGGCATGTGTCTTGTTCGTCGAGGTCTGCTTGAACCTGCTTCATCTGTAACTGGTTCCTGTCGAACTTCTCTTTCGACTTCAGTGGCTGGTTCTTCACAAGAGATTCTCACTGAATCCTTCTTGGCATTCTCAGTCCAATCCCATTATTTAAGCTCATCTATGATCACGTCCCTGTTGATCACTACCTGCTTATTCACTGGGTCGAACAGCTTGTAACCTCCAGTCGAATGATATCCTATCAAGATCATCTGATTCGACTTGTCATCAAGCTTCCTTCTCAACTGATCTGGCACATGTCTATGTGTTATAGATCCAAACACCTTCAAGTGACTGAGGCTAGGCTTGACACCAGACCAACATTCTTCTGGTGTGATTCCTTCAAGCTTCTTCGTCAGACATCTGTTCAAAATATATGTTGTTGTCGAAACCGTTTCTCCCCATAATTCTTTGGGTAGATGCTTTCCATCAACATACTTCTCACCATGTTCATGATGGTTCTGTTCTTTCGTTCTGCAACTTCATTTTGCTGTGGAGTGTAGGGTGGCACCACCTCATGCACAATCCATTCTTTTTCACATAATGCATCGAACTCTTTCGACACATACTCTCCACCACCATCAGTCCTCAGAATTTTCAGCTTTCGACCACTCTGTCTTTCGACCATGGATTTGAATCTGGAAAATACCTCGATCACATCACTCTTCTTCTTGATGAGGTAAGTCCATAACTTTCGACTGAAATCATCTATAAACGTGACAAAATATCTGTTGCCACCAATCGAATCCACCTGGATTGGACCACATACATCAGAGTATATAACTTCAAGAATTGCCTTCGACTTCCTTCCTGCATCCTTGCTGAAGCTATTCTTGTGTTGTTTCGACTGAACACACTCTTCACAGACTTCAGTTGGAATGTCGATTTCTGGTAATCCTGAAACCATATTTCTTCTCTTCAGCTCTCTGATGTCATTAAAGTTGAGATGACCTAGTCAAAAATGCCATAACCACTCATCTCTGCTGGCTGCTGTTGCTAAACACTTGTGCTCCATCACCTTGAGTTCAATCTTGAAGGTCCTATTCTAAGACATTTGAGCCTTCAAAATCAACCTACCACATGCGTCGAGAACTCTCATCATCTTGCCTTCGACAACTACCTTGTAGTTCTTTTCGACAAGTTGCCCTATACTGAGAAAATTACTCTTCATGCCTAGTATGTACAACACATTGGAAATTGTTGACCTTTTGCCATCTTTTCTCATAATCAGAACATCACCAACACCTTCAATTGCTAGAGTGTTGTCATTTGCAAACTTCACAGTTTTCTTCGACGAGGGCTTCATGTTGACAAACCGATCTTTCCTCCCAGTCATGTGTGATGAGCATCCTGAGTCCAAGTACCACTGATCTTGGAATCTTTCGCCATCTCTTGTTGTGACCATCAGCAACGTCTCTTCTTCTTCATGTTTCGCCAGCTTTGCATCACTTTCTTGATTTTTCTTCCTTTCTGGACAATCACTAATATAGTGACCATACTTCTGACAATTGAAACATTGAATGTGACTTTTTTCCGGCTTTCGACCACCACCTCTTCCTTTACCTGCAGCTCCACCTCTTTGGTTGCCTTGGTTCCAGGATTTCTTCTAAGTCGAATTGTTGTAGCCTCCTCTACCTTTGTTGCCATTCACGCTTCCTTTGCCTTTCCTTTCTTTTTCTGACTGCGCCTGCAAAGCCATATCACTTTTCGACTTTCCTGCAGCTCTTTCAGCCATCTTTTGTTCATGAGACTCAAGCGTCCCTTGAAGCTCTTCCTTTGTCAATACTGACAAGTCTTTCGACTCTTCTATGGCAACTACCACGTGGTCGAACTTTGGAGCCAATGACCTCAAGATCTTTGCAACAACTGATCTTGATGTCAACACCTCTCCACATACCTTGATTTGATTCACCAGCTTTGTAACTCTGGTGAAGAAATCTGTAATACTTTTGTTGTCTTCCACCTGAAGCAACTCATAGGTTCTCTTGTGAGTTTGTAACCTCACCTCTTTCACCTTCTTTGCGCCTCCAAACGACTTTTCAAGAATCTCTCACGCTTCATTTGCTGACTCTACATCACTAACTTTTTCAAAGTTATTTGGATCAACACACTGGTGGATTATAAAGAGTGATTTATAATCTTTCTTCTTCAACTCTTTGTGTGCAGCCTTTTCTTGATCCGTCGCGTTTTCTGCAAGTGGTGTTACTCCTTCCTTCACAAGATCCCAAAGATCTTAATAACAGAAAACCACCTTGATCTGCTTGCACCAATTCTCATAATTGTCTTTCTTGAGAATCGGAAGACTCGCCGAAAAATGCCCATTTGGATAGTTCATCGCCATCACGATTTTCTTTCCTTGAATCGCAACCAGGCTCTGATACCAGATGTTGGAATTCAACCACAGCCTATGGGAATTCCTCTCCAATCTTGATCTCAAGATTGTTCACAAACCCACAAACACGCAATGGCAGTGATAAAGATGAAGAACAAACATCAAGAAAGAAACGAAAGAAGAGAAATATTTGGAGAAAAATGTTACCCACGAACTGTGGGATTTCTGATTATTATTAATCACTTGCAAATCTGCAACTGTGAATACAAGCACTGTGATTCTTCACAACTTGTTATACTTCTCGTTATTACAAAATACAAGGGATACTCCCTATTTATAGATTTAGATAGCTTGCACTCCAAGCAAAAGCCCAAAACTATAAAAGCCTAAAATATCTATTTTGAACTAAATCAAATCTAATCTAAATCATATCTAAATCAAATCTAAAACAAATTTGTGTGAAACAACTGTTTCGACACACACCCTTCGACACTTCAACTTAGGCATTTCGACATTTCGACTTAGACACTTCGACACTAGGAATTACAATTTAACAGGCTAGAGACAATGAGTGGAAAAAGTCTTATGTCAATAATAACAGATCAAGATTTGGCAATGAAATCTGCAATAGCCAAGGTATTTCCAAATAATCGCCATTGGTTATGCTTGTGGCACTTCCTCAAAAAGTTTCCTGAGAAGCTTTCACATATATACCACAAGAAATCAGCTTTTAAGCGTGATTTGAAGTCATGCATTCGTGATTCACCATCCATTGAAGATTTTGAAGAGAATTGGGAGTGTCTAATAGTCGACTATGATTTGAAGGAGAATGAGTGGCTTAGTGGATTGTACAATATGAGACAGTCGTGGATACCTATTTATAATAGAAACACTTTTTTTTTATGAACACTACACAAAGGAGCGAGAGTATTAATTTTTTTATTCTTTTGTTAATTCCTATACTACACTGCAGATTTAGTAGTGAAATTTGACAATGCAATGAATAACCAATATGTAAAAAAATAGAGGATTTTGAATCAAGATACAGATCACGTATCATCTGTATTAAGTCAAAAATTAAGGAGCATGCATCATTGGTTTATACAAGAACTATTTTTGGAAAGTTTCAGGATGAACTTAGAAAGATAAATCAATTTACAAAGGAGAAAATTTAAAAAAAAAATGGACCTGGATATAAATACATAGTATCAAACTGTTTTGACTTTCGAGACACATTCATTGTCTATATAGATCTTAACACAAAGGTTGCTAATTGTCGTTGTCAACTGTATAAGTTTATGGGAACATTATGTAGACATATCTTAGTGGTTTTCCAAGCCAAAAATGTTGTTGGCATTCCAAGTAGTTATATTTTAAAGCATTGGACAAAAGATGCTAACAAGGGAATTGAAGTGAATGAAGATGGAACATAACTTTCCTTTGAGAGCAACAACTCATCAACTTTGCGACATATACATATCCATAACTTAGGTAAGTTATTATGCAGGAAAATATGAAAACATATACATGTTGATCTTTCTTGGAATGAAGCAATTATATGAAAGAGCTTTAGTATTAGAAAGTGAAATACATATTGAAAATGACACAACTCCTCACCCAAGTTATCAAAATATGGTTAGTGGGCCAATGAAAGACCAAAATCAGTGAAGATTTAAGCAAAGGATAATTGACAAATCTCTTGATCGATAAGCGTGTGAATTTAACAATATTTGATGTTTGAAATTATTTTTAATGTGTATTTAAAGTGTTTTAATAATTCAAGTATATTGAAATTGGGTACTAATTATATTTAATGACTGTTACGGATGAAGATGGATATGTGTTCGTATCAACGTTAAACTAGCAAAAGACGTCGAATTCTCATGCAGGATTAAAACAATGGATGAGATATTGAAAATAAATATAAGATTTTTCAGGATTGTGTTCTGCTTCTGATTTCATTTACTGATTCTTATCAAAATTTATGGATCTTTTGGTTGTGCTTTATTGGCTAGGTGATTTTCTGTTGTGAGCTCTCTTGTTTTTGAGGTGTAAGGGCTTTTATAACCAATTTGAGGATGTAGATTATCAATTATAGCCTATAAATTTAGAGATGTATTACACAAAAATCTATCAGAATGTGTAAAACTTTAATAAAGAGGCAACCATTTTTCGAATTATGTTGGAATTATAGTTACAATGATAGTTTGAATTGGAATATATTTTGTATTATGATTGGCAATAATAATTTACAGTGGAATAAACAAAATACAAAGAAATCTAGAACAGTTGGTATGTTCATAGAAACTATTGCTCTTGGGAGAGACTTTGAGCCACTATCAACATCCTCTATTTTGTCATAATCCATGTTGTAGTTTGAAGATTCAATTTTTTCATGCATTACAGCATAGTTTGTGTTGCTGCGCGGTTCGAAGAGTTATTATTCTCATCTTGATCAGTAAGATTCCATATAACTGAAGCATATGTAAAAAAAATGTTCAAAACCAAATTGTGAGAACTTGTATACAAAACATCTTTTTTGTTCTAAGTAATAAACAATGAATTTTCTGTCCTTAACGCCTTTGAATTTTTCCTGATGTTATTGGCCTACTGTTGTTCCCACTTTGAAATGAAATAACATCTTCTATAACCTCTAAAAAGAGTCTTTTGTTTGTATAAATAAAGATGCAGACTTCAAAGACAATTGTTATATCTCGGACAAGAAAAAATGAAGCTATGTGTGATGGTTTTATTGAGATCATGATAGTAAAATCTATAATTGAATCAATTACATTATAGTTTGAAATTATTTCCACATCTTATAGAAGTCGTTTCCAAAATCCATAAACAAATTTGGAAACTTACCATATGTATACATTATTTTTATTAGCATGAGTAGTTGCTAATACATTCATGTTTAGGGAAAATATAATGTTGTGATAGGCAAATCAATTGTATAGAATCTATCTGTCTAGCTAAGATCATATACCAAAAAATTCTAAGACTTCCATCCATACTGCATAACAGAAGCCAATTCTCATCCTAGATCTTTCATCCATACTTAATTGACCTTAATAAAATGATTTGAAAAAAGTAATAGATTAAATATAATCTCATATATCAGTATCACGTAGGTGTCGAAAACTGACACATGTCGGACACCAGACATACTTTGTTATTATACACACCTTTTCTATGATGTATGAATCTTATAGAGGTAACTACTATTTCCAAGAGAAATTTAATTCATTATAACCCTTCATGTCTCAAGAATATCCATTATACAATAAGAATTTATTTTCTCTGTTCATAGCTCACATACATTACTATTTAAAAAAAATGAATAAGAAATTTACAATTACAAACAATCTTAACAACAGAACAACTAATTCTATTATCTATATTTAAGAGTTGGTTCTTTGAAATACCAAACCTGCAATACACTCCATAAATGAGAATTCCTAGTAGAATTAACATTGCTTACCAAAGTGTTTATGATTGTTTACGAAACTTTATATATCCCCTATTCTCCTTCATATCTTGTAGTTATCCAGAAAGTATTTGTTGAGTCACAAGCAACCCCAATCACTTTACTATTAATAGTGAGAAAAAAACAAGGAAAAAGATAAATGACATTATGTGCCTTTGTGATTTCATAGATTGAATTTGCTTAGATGCCATTAACAATTTTTAATTCACAACTCCATTTTTAATTTGCTTAGATGCCTTTTGTCTCATCCCATGTTATTTAGGTCTTATTAAGATAAAAAGGTTACGGAGAAGGGAAAAGAGAAAGCTAATTGAATATGAACCTTGAACAACTATTTATTTAGTTGTATTTTTCGTTGTGTACTAGTGTTTAGTTGTAACATGGCTATGTTATGAGTGTTGTACTTTTATTGAATTCAAACTACTATGATGTATTCATTACCAATTATAACGCCATAATGTGAGTATTCTAGACACTTAAATTGTGGGGTGTTACATACATATGGCAGTTTGAGAACGGAATAGTTGAGAAAATGCTTATTGAAGTAGTTCTCTTGAATTGATGTTATGAAGTAATCAAACTCAAAATTTACCAAATATGACCTTAAAGAAGTTCAGATTCTTTTAGGGACCATTGATGATGATGAGATAGCACAACATGTACTAAAAAAACAATAAGAGAATAGAATTTTTTTAAGGGATTAATGAAAAAGGAAAATAGAAGTGCCTTTTATAGATAGTTAGCTGATGAAGATGGCGATGTATTTTTTTTTTAAGTTCTAATCAATTAGATGAAGTTTCTAATCGGAAAAATATTGAATTTTAAAATTTTCTAATTAGTTAACTTTATGGTGTATTTTATTAGCAAGCAGGAATTCAACTTCTATAAGCCTTTTTTGGGCCTGTTTTGGACTTCTCGCATCCTTTTGTATTAGTGGATTGTAAATAGTTCATATGACATTTAGAGGATTGAAAAGAAAAATTTGAAGTATATTTTAAGTCATAAATTTTTTTAAGCAATAAGGAGCAGTATCATCATTCCTACCACAATAATTACACTTAAATATGTTTTGATTGGATTTTATTTTTAGCATGGCGAAACTTATTGAAGGAGTTGACATTATTTTCAGGTTGATAATCCAGACTGACTTTATTATATGATTAGATAAAACATGTATTATCACGATCTTTGGTAAATTTATTAAGATTTTCATTCAAATCTTTAAGGGTGTGTTTGGATTGGCGTTGAACAGAATTGATTCTAGCAGAATTGAGTTTGGTAGAATTGATTTTAACAGAATTGAGTTTAGCAGAATTGATTTATGTTTGGATACATTTATGTAAAAGTGAGTTAGACAATAAATTTCAGTGTAAAAATCACCCAGAATCAATTCTGGAGGTAGAAGTTACAAATTCTAGCTTCAAGTAGAATCAATTCTTGAGGTAGAATCAATTCTACTTTTGATAAAAACAAACACCTCAAAATCACCCAGAATCAATTCTACACCTCTAAAATTGATTCTGACTCTTCCAAAAACCAATCCAAACATCCAAACATGCTATAAGTTGTATTTCCCAGTTTGACATTTGATCTCTATGATAATATAAGAAGTAGATATAGAATTAACTTTTAAGACATGATCTTTAAGAGAAATGGTGAGTTTGAGAAAAGGTTCTATCTACCCACTCTTTCACCTCAGGTAAAAAGGTCAAAAGTCTAGCCCACACCAACACTCCTCTCTCTCCCCGACCCTACCCCCCACCCTAAGAAAAAAGACCCAAACAAAAGGAAATACATAGGGGTGTTCGCGGTGCGGTTTGGGTGATTTTGACGCTAAAAATCATCCGAACTGCAAGAGAAAAAAAGCATGCGGTTTGGTTTGGTTCGGTTAGCTTTTAAAAAAAATCTGAACCAAACCAAACCAAACCAATGCGGTTTGAATTGGTTCGGTTGGTTCGATTTTTTACAAGATTTTTATTGAGTGATATTTACATATATAGAGAACAACGTAACTTTGTGTTTAGTCATTCACACATTGCCAAATAACAACAAAACTCATCATATTTAGACAAAAAAATTTCATTCAATATACAAAAATCAATTTAAACAAAAGTGGAAAAAATAGTAGCATAAAACAATATCAAAAATATTATAATAAAACAGAAAATAGAGGAGAAGAGAGATTAGAGAAGATGAAAAAGAAAGAACATAAGGGATGTGAGATTAGAGAAAAATGTGCGATAAAAATATAATTAGAAGAGAAAATAGTAACATAAAAATGAGAAAATGAAAAAGAAAAAACATGTGAGATGAGATTTGTGTAGAAGAGGTGAGATGTACATGACAAAGAAGATGAGAAAAATGCGCAATACTATTAGGAGATATTTGAGAAGATTAAAACTGAAAAGTTAAGTGTGAGTAAGAGAAAATATTTCGTAATTGTAAGGTTAAGACATAATAGGTTTGAGTTTTGGGTTAACTGTGGGATAAGTGAAGTTTGGATTGTAACATAATGCGGTTTGGTTTAGTTTAGTTCGGTTTGCAAAATACAAACCGCAAACCAAACCGAACCGTGCGGTTTTGTTAAAAGATGGCCCGAACAAATCCGAACCAACTGTGGTTTTTTGCGGTTTCAATTTGGTTTGGTTTAATTTGCGGTTTTCTATTGAGTTGATTCGGTTTTAAACACCCCTAAAAATACATATAAAACAATCATGACACCCCTTCTCATATTTGGAGGCAACACTTAATACAAGGTGGTATGTGAAAACCAATGACAATGCAGAAATAACATTTAATACAAAAAGAAACATATAGTAAAATTTTTATAATATTTTTATAAACATACACTTTTGGAAAAAGTTAAAAAACATATTTAAGTATTTTTGTAAATTGTTCTCTTTATATTATATTTAAACATATTTTATTATAATATTTTTTATATAAACTAATTGTTAATATTTTTCATATAAAATAATATATTTTCCATTTAAAAATTGAATTTTAATTTATTACTTTCTAAACTTAAATTTGTGTTGGTTTCCCGGTAAATATTTTATTTTTTATAGATAACTATCTAAACCAATTTTTTAGAAATGAACAAAAAAAAAGTGATGTCACGTTGAAAGTTTGAAGGTGTGAAGAGGGAATAAGGTTGTCTAATGGTAGGGCGCCAAGGTCACTCTACCTTTTTGAGAGTTTTAGAGCGTCCGATAATATAAATGATGGAGCTTACGCCACGTGGATATCTCAGTGATTTTTTATTTGAAAAGCTTAACTGTAGGGTTGCATGAATGGTTGGTTGGTTGGTCCATGGCGGTCACAACATCCCTGACCAAACCGATTGTTGTGTTTATCAATAATATTTTGTGATAAATTTATTATTAAATTGTACGAAGAATAATATTTTTTGATAATTGTTTATGAAAATAGTTTGTGATGTGGTTTTTGTAGAACTAAAATTTAATATTATAAATTTATTATTAAATTATTTCTAAAGTATTGTTCAAAGACTGAATTTAACCGATTGTTGTGTTTATCAATAATTGATAAATTTTAGAAAAATCCAACATTCAAGCATCTTTAAATGGTTGCATCTATAATATTAATGAATCCCAGAAGGATTGCATGTTAAAAAAATTATAAAAATGATTGCATTAATAATATTATTGAATTATAGTAGGATTAAATAAATAATAGTGAAGTATCCCAGAAGAATTATAGTAGGATTAAATAAATAATAGTGATTTTATTTTATTTTATAAATGTAAAGAGTTGTAACATAAATTTTTGAGAAATATAATTGAATAAAAGTGATTCAAATTTTTTTCATAATTTAATGTTATGCATCCGGGGAGGATGGTAAATATTGTAATTTTTCTTAATAAAAACTATCCCTGAAGAATTGCAAATATTATAATTTTTCTTGGTAAAACGAAGTTCTCATATATATATATATATATATATATATATATATATATATATATATATATATATATATATATATATATATATATATATATATATATATATATATATATATATATATATATATATATATATATATATATATATTTGGTTTTTGTTTCAAAAAATATATTAATTATTCTATCTATTATATCTTAATTGACAAGGAAAATATCAATTGTGATTTTCATGCATCTTGGAAGGATTTCGTGAATAACATGCATCCTCGAAGGATTGCATGAATAACATGCATCCCAAAAGGAATGTATGAATTATGCTAAAATATTCCTGAAATATTTGTCAAAGATTTTTGGAATTTTTTTTTAAAGTAACCTATTTTAAAAAAAAAAATACAAAAATAACCAAATTTTCAAAAAATTTACCAAAGTGACGTAGTTTCAGAATACATCAACATGGATACGCCAAATGAAATGGTGCATCCCTTTGAACTTGTTCTCATGCGCCATTCCAAATGGCTCATGCATCTCCCCCAAGCCATTTCATATGGCGCCACCCTTGAAATTCCATACACATGCGCCATATGAAATGGCATCTTCTATTAATTTTTTTTAGTCAACTGCTTATACGCCATTTGAAATGACGACTACTACCCCTTCCCTCTCTATAAATACCACCACCTTGTCTTCGTATTTCTTTGCACCAACTTCTTGTCTCCGCATCACATTCTCTTCACATCTCCTTTCATTTTTCTGTTAAAATGGCTTCATCTTCTTCCTCTTCTTCCTCTAAATATCTCTATCAGGTTCCATATATCCACAAGAGAAATGTCAATTTAATTTTTTCGCTAGTCAAACTTCCAATGAAGATTCGCCTCCGGAATACACTGACGTTAGAACATCTTAACAGGAGTATGATCCGCTAGTTAGATGGAGACATTCCAGAGGGTTAAAAGATAAGAAGAATTCAAAGGCTTGTTACCACGTTCAACCAAAATGGAGAAGTTCATTTTTGGGAGAATGTTACTAATGACCAAGATGTTCATACGTTGATGTATAGTTCTCAGGAAATTGTCTTGATGGTTGTAATCACTTAGTTATGTTGTTTAGCCGTTATATTTATTTGTTTTGTTGTTTAAGTGTTTAAATTATTGTTACTTGTTATTTTTAAATTATTGTTATTGATTGTTATGATATTAATGGAATGAAAGTTATTGTTGATATAAAGAGACAAGGTTACATTTAAAACTATGATGTTGTGCTTGATCCTACATTGGGATATTTTGTACGATTGTGCTCGAGATGACGGCACGAACTACATAATCTGATAATTTTGTTTGTTGTATCCATCTCTGTTCGAATACGCGTGCTATTAGGGCGGCCCTTTTTCTTTCTTCGCATAATTTCATTATGCCAGACAATTTTGCCTTCGTATGCAGGCCAATAGTTCTCCTTTGCTACTACCTGAAAGCTAGTGTTATAGACATTGCAAAGACTAATTAGTTGGTAAATAATAGACAGATAATTGAAAGGGTCTTGGCGAGCCTTTGAACATGCTGCTATTACATGGGAGCAAGGCATACGAAATGCTTGAAACTTTCTGCAGTCACACCAACTCCTATCTAGTTCCACTCGGTAGCATCCCCTCGGCCTCCCTTCATTGTGATCCATTGACTCAGCAACACTGAACCAACTTTTATTATGGTCAAACACTGTGACCACATGTGTGTTAGCTTTGGAAGCTTCGTCCTTAATGAATTTCATCGAACTATTACCGAACAGCTGCCCAGATTGTAAGACAGAACTCCACTTTGAACGTATGATATCGAAAAGTGCCCCGAGCCTAAAATATGTTGCCCTTACCAAAGCGGTTATCGATAGGTTTCGGATGCCCTTGAATACAAAGTTCATTGATTCAACGAGGTTTGTTGTCATGTGGCCTCATCGTTGGCCATTGTCGTATGCCCTGGTCCACTTCTCCAATTGAATATTGTCGATCCATCTTAATGCATCTGTGTTTGTCAATCTGATTTCGCCACAGTAATGTTTGAAGAAAGGCTTTGTTAGTGCATACCCTGTGTTCACAACCTTCTTCCGCATCATCTTGTCTTTGATCTCTCGCATGAAATTTTGAGCAATGTGTCTAATGCAATAGACATGCGTTGATGAAGGATCCTGCCAACCGTTATCAAAATTCTTATGTGCACTCTCGATTGATGGATGTCTGTCAAAAATCAAACGTAAGTTAGGTTGGGGAGACACGTGTAATCAAAGATTTTTTAGGAAAAAACTCCAACCCCAGCAGTCTCCCCTTCAACTAGAGTGAAGGCAATTGGGAAAATGTTGTTGTTGCCATCTTGTGCCACTGCCATAAGTAGTGTTTCTTTATATTTCTCGTACAACCATGTTCCATCAATTTGTATAACAGGTTTACAGTATGCAAAACCTTTGATACATGGTTCAAACGCCCAGAAGAGTTGGTGGAAAATGCCATTTCCACGGACACAAGTCTCATCTGGGGTATATGCCGGAAAGGTCTCCAAGATGGCAATAGTCCATGGAGCATATTGTTTAAGTGCCACCAAGTATTTTAGAAGTTCTTTGTACGACTCCTCCTAATTTCTGAACACTGTTTCAACTGCCTTAGTCCTAACTATCCATGCTTTCCTGTACGACGGAGTATTGTTGTATCTTTGAACCATATGCAAGATTATGGTACTCACCTTCAAAGAAGGATTTTCGCTAATGACAGACATCATTTCATTACATATCAACTGAGATCTGAGTTTACGATGATCCTACATTGGATTTGTGATTATACAAGTGTACTCTGGACCCATAGACCCTATCTTCCATGAATCTCTTCTCTTCCAGTAAGATGTTGTCAATCGGAATGGGCACACCTCGTTACGACAGTAGATCTTATACAGAATCGGATTTGTTCGGTCGACTCTATAATCAGCTGATAATTCCATGTGATATTGTTTTATAGCTCAGACACAGTCTTCTTTTGAACAAAAATTGTCTCCCTCTTTTAATACTCCTTGTGTTTGCATGTATGGATTGTAAAAAAATATCTGTTGATGGTTCATCTGCACCCAAGTTCAGACTTGTCATGTGTTGAGGTGAACAATAAACATGACTGGCTAGTAATATGCCTTCCTCGTTGTAGGTAGTGGAATCGTTTACCATTTCATCAACAATTACCTTAGCTTCTTCTTCTTCGTCTACGACTTCGACTTCAGCATGTTCGTCGTCAGATTCGCAAAAAACTTGAGAAAGATCAACAAGTTGAGACATTTGTTATTGTTGTAATATAATATAAAGCTCAATATCATTGAAACCAGAATACTCATGACTGAGAAACATATTATGAACATCTTTATCATCTCGAACCTTTAACTGAAAAAATTTGCATTGATTGTCGGCAAAAAACATTGGATTCTTGTTGATGATCTGGCCCACTGGACCAGACTGTAATTTTTTTTTCTAATCTCGCTTTTAAATGGGAAAATTTTGATCTTCTGTTAAATGAAAACTGAGTAACATCGGTATTTCGAAAATTGAAAGTGATTATGGTACAGTCAAATATCTCACCATTGAGATGTGCACTGATCATGTATTGTGGTGTTTGAGTCATAACAAATATTTTACTGAGTTGGTGTTTGGTAGAATTGTAGTGCAATATTTCAGTGTACTAGTGTATGATAGAATGGTAGTGCAATAAAATGTTAGCTTCAAGTTTATTAATAGACGTCTAGTTTCAAGTAATCAAATTTTTAAATTATTATTGTCTTGTCTCAATTATTTTTGTGTATTAATCTTATTTTTAAAATAAAATTATTTACTTGTGTTTTTTAACTTTACAGGCATTAGTCTTGTATCCACTTCTCAATTATATCAATCATATCTTCTTACATGCAATTGTCTTGTCTCATTTATATCTTTTTATCACCTTCCATGCATTAGTCTTGTCTTCCTTTATATCTTCTTATCTCCTTCCATGCATTAGTCTTGTCTCTTTTATGACTACCAAGACCCTATTATTGTCTTCTTATAGCATGCATTACTCTTGTCTTCTCTATACATGGTTTACACAAATTTAATATTTTTTCTTACATTATTCTCTTACTATTTTGTTACACTATTTTTTCTCTTACTATTACTCTTTTCTCACATGCCTACAAGATAGTCTTCTTATCATAGTCTTACAAGCCAATTATGTTGATTTAAATAGATTCACATGCCTACAATAATGTGGTAAAGACAAGTCTTGCATGCATTACACAAAATTGTTGCTTTATCACATGTCTTACAAGTCTTACATTATTTCTTACAAGTTTTGCATGCCTACAAGATAGTCTTTTATCATAGTCTTACAGGAAAAGTCTTGCATGCTTTAAAGAGCTTCACATGCATTTGTAAGAGATGTCTTACACAAGATTCTTATAAGAGATGGCTTACATCGTGTAAGAGATGCCTTACACAATTGATTCCTCACATGAAAAATAGTAGAAGACATCATTTCATTTGGCTCACCTTCTTTTAATTTAACACATATGCACCATATGGTATGGCGTGTATGTTTATTATACACAACCCATGTGCCATATGGTATGATGTCTATGTGTATTATCCCATGCAAACCCTAGAATTCTGAACTAACACGTGAAGAGAGGAATTCCACTATAAATATGGTCTTCACAACTTTGCTCCTCGCAACCTTCAACTTCCAGCAAGCAAACTATCAACTTTCAGCAAGCAAACTTTTCTCCTTACAACCTACCTTCATTCCAAACCACAAAAACGTCTCTACTTACTATGGGTGACGAACACAGAGGAACAATTGAGAATATTGCAGCATTTGTAAGTTTTTTGGTTTATTTGTTTTGTCTCCCTTTACTTAGTTATTTTTCCTTTATAACTAAGGTTCTTTATATCTTTTGTCAAGATGTAAGGAGATTTTGTTGTCGTGTACATGACTATATACCACACGACTCAATCATACAACCATACCTTGAATCATGCGGTTTCGGCCATATGATAAAAATCACTTTGTACTCAATTGGCGCCAAAATTATTCTAGCTTTTCTAGAATGATGAAGACCCGAGACCTACACATTTCACCTTCCATTCGGTGAATGCACCGTCATATTAGAAGATGTCTATATGTTGATGGGCCTACACATCGATGGTAAGGCCGTTAACGGCAAAGTTGGGGTTGATAACCAAATTTGCAAAGATTTGTTGGGTGCTCATCTTTGAGTCGAGACAACTCAGCCATAACGTGCAGGTGAACCAAGGGGTCAAGGTATAAATTTAAAATACCTTAGAGATCATTATAAAAGTATCATATTAGACGACGAATCCACCGAGTATGATAAGATGATTAAAACTCGGTGTTATATTATGATTTTATTTGGACATTTTTTATTTCCTGAAAGTACTGGAAATACCGTAAATATTATGTATTTGTCGTTGTTACGCAACATTCATAAAGTATGCACTTATAGTTGGGGTTCAGCTGTTTTGGCCCATCTATATAGTGCCTTGTGTAAAAATGCAAGAAAAGATACTTGTACGTTTTATGGTTGCGCATTTCTACTTCAAGCATGGGGTTGGTTAAGAATGCCGACACTCGCTCCGGTCAACCCGAATCCATACACATTCCCCTACGCAAACAAGTAAGTTTATTTTAAAATATCAAACATGTATACTTTGATAAAACGTTTATTTGTAACTAATTTATTTAACTCACTTTTTTTAGGTGGTCAGTTCTGGGAATGACTTACCAACGATGTTCCAAAAATGCAATAATCGTGTACCGCAATCTTTTAGACCACATTGGGCCAAACGATGTAAATTATTCTTACACTACTATAAATTTGGTTATTAAATTAACACACTGCAATTTTTCTCATTAAGTATTTTGATTATGCAGTTTGTCTGGAGGTCGTATCTGGGTCTCGACCATCAGCTTAACCCCGATGATACTGCAGTGTAGACAACAAAAACACCGATCATTCACTACAGGGGAGATGCACCAAAATGATCGAGTGAAACTGCAGTTCGGCATGCAACAAGATATTCTAGTCGAACTGACGTGTTTGGGAGACTGGCATCAATTGAGAGATGATGCACAATGGGGTTACGATGATTGGAGAGACTTTGCTAAAGAGATTTGTCGAAATTGGAAGAATCGACGTCGCCACATCTTAAACGAGCCTGTCATGGAAGGGGCTAGACCAAGTCATCAATATATGATTTGGTTTAGGTCGGCTATAACACAACAATTTGTGTTTGAGCCGACATATTTGATAGATCCGCGCCAATGTGTTTCATCCTTATACACACAACAACAAACACCTGCCCAACAACTAACCCCACACCACACCCAACAACAATTTCAACCCACCAAATCCCAACTACCCGCCTCATACCATCGACATGCCATATACACCGAACCATCAAACTTCCAAACCCGCAACCCATTCATGTCACCCACCCAATCACAACAAGAGCCTAACCCTTACCGCCAATATCCACACACCCACACCACATCATCCTATAGCCCCGATGACTCATTCGACTCCACCCCAACCTACCATAACCCCCCCCCCCCCCCCCCCCCACAAATGAACACACAGACATCCTACCACCAAAACACCCAACCATTATTTGACTACCTTACCCTACAACAGCCATTCCATCGTTTCCAAAACGATTCAATGTACCAATTCAGCCAACCATACCGTCCTCATCTAACCCGACCACTGCGTCCCAACTTCAAAAATATGGGCATGGAACTGAATTACGGAAGCGCCGTTGGTAGCAACCCCCTGGCTATTGGGGACAGATGAGTAAAAATTTATCGAATACGCCGGGACCCTCGCAACAAATACCTTTTCTGCAAGCCAATACGCAAAGACCACAAACACCTCAACAAAATCATGGTAGACCTCGGAGGCATGTTAATGCGCCGGGATGTGGAACCGGGGAACGTTTTGATTGGGTCGGATATTGATTTTTTTTCATTTCTTGTAAACTATAATGTATTTTAATAATATTTTTAATTGTTATTTTTTTGTTTAAGCAATTTTTAACCTATTTTCAATTTATTTTTCTAATAAAACAAAAAAAAATTAGGGAGGATGTGTCATTTCATATGGCGCATGCACTCCAAATTAGGGCAAGAAGGTGTATGCGCCATTTGATTTGGCTACATCTAAGTGTATGTTTCAATTCAAATGGCGCGTGAGCTTTGGGTTTGCACACATACGACAACTCAAATGGCGACTGCATGTTGGTATCATATGAAATCACGTTATTTTGGGAAATAAATTGAAAAACATGTTATTTTAGTATTTAAATTGAATAAATAAGTTATTTTTAAAAAAAAAATCAGATTTTTGTGTTTAGATATAAAAAATTATAATATACTCATAAAATGATTATCATTCTAGAAGAATGACATAGATGATTCTAACGCATCCCATAATGATAACTATATTTTTATATTATTGTAATTTTTTTCTAGCATTTGACTGTTAGAATATCATTTGTTTTATAATTGAAATAATAAATCTATATATTTTTTTCTACTCATCATTTCATTCAAACTACTTTGAATCCTTTCACTAACTTAAACGTTAAAAAATTAAAATATATAAGATTTTGATTTGATTCAAAACATGAATAGAACCCAAAAAACTAATTTGTATGGATGGTATATTTAAGTTTATAGAATTATTTGTTTGCTCTTTACTATTCTACAAATTTTCATCAATATAAAAGAGAACAATTTACCTAATTACTTACTTTTTTTTTTAACTTTTCCAAAAGTGTATGTTTATAAAAAAATTTATATTATTTGAATTTTAGAATATAAAATTACATCCTGAGAATATATTATATTTTACATGGAAAAAAATTTATTTAGTTAAACTAATTGTTAATGTTTTTATATAAAATAATATATTTTCCATGTTAAAAATTGAATTTTATTTTATTACTTTCTAAACTTAAATTTGTGTTGGTTTGGCTGTAAATATTTTATTTTTTTAATAGATAACTATATTCTAAACCAATTTTCTAAAAATGAAAGGAGAAAAAAGTGATGTCATGTTAGAAGTTTGAAGGTGTGAAGAGGGAATAGGGTTGTCTGATATTAGGTGCCAATGTCACTCTTCCTTTTTGAGAGTTTTAGACCGTCCGATAATATAAATGACGGAGCTTACGCCACGTGGATATCTCAGTGATTTTTTATTTGAAATGCTTAACCGTAGGGTTGCATGAATGGTTTGTTGGTTGGTCCATGGCGGTCACACCGTCTCTGACCAGACCGCAGAAGACTACAACGCCACCGCAATGTTGCGAACGGCCGAGAAAGAAATGGAGAGATCAGAGATCGTGACAAGTTATCAGAAATGTAACAAAACGGAACTTTGATTGGGACAGAGCTAAGATTGCAGCGGAGTTGCGGAGCTCGGACGACGGAGATCTGACAGAGGAACGAAACAAAAGCCGGCCGGCAACGGCAAAGTAACGACGGAGAAACTCACAGTAAGTATGTGCCCAATAGTTTCGGATTGGTGTATGATGTATCATTCTCTTTGCTTGCTTGTTTCTATTTTCTGTTCAAAAACATTATTTTACACGTGGCATTATTTAAGCGGTCTGATTTATCGGACGGTTTAAATTTGTTGAATTGCACTCTAACCTTCGCGCGCGTGCAATAGAGAATCCAACCCTGACACATTGTAGAATAAAGTGCTATTTAAATTGAAACTCTAACTATTGATTCCACATTGTCATCATGTCTCTTTCACGCTTCATCACTCCTCTCTCTTGCACTTCATCAACTTCAGGTCTCTTCACTTCTTTTTTTTTTTTGAATTTTGGGTATTTTTTCTTGATGTTCTTATACTTTAGTAGTAATTTTCAAATTTTGCTATGTTATATGCTGAATGGCCATGCAATTTTTTTTTTTTCATTTCTTGTTTTAAGAGTTTGATGAATCTGCTACATTGAACTATTACTGGAAAATTTTTGTTTACAGTGTTAAATTTTCCTAATTGAAATTTCATAACCAAGTGCATATGAAACATGCATTGAAAAATAATGCAAACGGATGATTATGATGCATTGACAATGTAATTTTACACTGAAAGTGCATAAGAATTAGTCTCTTTCTCTTTATATGAAAGGTCTGATAGTTTTTCATTCTTAACAGATTCTTCTCTGATTACGTCGACCGTAAAGAAGAATATGAACACTACTACAGCTTTGGTATGGCATGACTGGCATATTCTTAAGTTTTTCTTAATATATTTTTTTTTTCTGCAAGAATTAGTGAAGGAAGTAAGGAAATAAAATTTGTTTTATTACTTGTAGTGTTTGGAAGAGAGTAAAGAAAGAATCAAGAAAATGTTCAACAAGGTTGAACTTTCAATTTCTTCATATGATACTGCTTTTGTGGCAATGATTCCTTCTTCAACGGTGCCGCACACACCCTTTTTCCCTCAGTGCTTGAACTGGTTGCTGGATAATCAACTCGTAGATGGCTCTTGGGGTCTTGTGGATCGCCATCCATTGTTGATGAATGATGCTCTCTTGTCTACCTTAGCATGTATCCTTGCGTTAAAGCAATGGGGTATTGGTGAAGATAAGATGAATAAGGGTACTTTACTCTTCTCCCGGCTATCGTTTTCAGAGTTGTTACATGATATACATTGTATTGTATCTATAGTTATTTGGCATTGCAAATCTGTTGTCAATCCATCAATAAGTATCAGAGGCAAAGTTCTTATTTTATAATATTTAAAAATACAATTTATTCTCAGATGAATTAATATAAAATATGTACATGTGTTAATTTACACTTGTCTTTTCGTCTGTTATATAAATGCGTTTTCTTGATAATTTTGCAGGACTTCATTTTATTGAATCAAACTTTACTTCAATCAATGATGACAAGCAACATCATCCCATAGGATTTGATATACTTTTTCCTTCTTTGGTTGAATATGCACAAACTTTGGGCCTTAATCTTCCAATTCGACCCACAAGCTTGGAAGCAATGATCCAAAAGAGAGACAGAGAGCTTCAAAGGTGGTAGTATTTTTGTTTTTTCTTGTATATGTCTTATTTTTCATTTTGCCTAAATTTTGCAAGCTGGTTGACCTCAAATGTTTAATGAGCTTCAATTAAGGTCAAATCAAGAGTACCCGAGTTTAAATCTTGGCTGACCTCTTTTTGGTGCATTTGTCTTGATATAGAGGCTCTGAAAGCAATTCAGAAGGGTGGAGAGTATATCTAGCATATGTGTCAGAAAGAATGTTGAAGTCACCGGACATGAATACAATCATGAAGTATCAAAGAAAGAATGGATCTTTATTTAATTCACCAGCTACAACTGCGGCTGTTTTTCATCGCATAAAGAATGCTGACTGTCTTAGTTACCTCCAATCAGTATTACAAAAGTTTGGGAATGCAGGTTCATTTTCAGACTTATGTTCCTTCAAATTTATTTTAGTTACTTACCTTTTGTGCATTAATTATTATTTTTTTGTTTAAAAAAACTCAGTTCCCACGGTTTATCCTCTGGATATATATGCCCGTCTTTATATGATTGATAGTCTTGAAAGGTTGGGGATTAATCATCATTTCAAAGAGGAAATTCGAAGTGTATTGGATGAAACATATAGGTAATAATACATTTGAGATGCATGCTCCTGTTAAAGTAAAATACAATGTCAGTAGCTAGAGAAGTAGGAAAGAATTTAATTTATGTATATGTGATAAAAGTATT
The DNA here is from genome assembly GCA_022829125.1 of Lathyrus tuberosus. Classification (NCBI taxonomy): domain Eukaryota; kingdom Viridiplantae; phylum Streptophyta; class Magnoliopsida; order Fabales; family Fabaceae; genus Lathyrus; species Lathyrus tuberosus. The sequence goes on from JALAZF010000259.1 coordinate 834,572, forward strand.
GAGATAGTAAGGGTCTGTTTGGATTAGTTTATTTGAGTTTAGGTACTGGCATAAGCACTTGTGAAACTGTTCGGAATAGCTTAAGGAAACAGCATATACGAAAACAGTTTGGCATTATTTTATGATTTGTTATAGAAATAGCTTACACATTAGCACTTATACGATAAGCGCTTAAATAAGTTGTTTATCTAAAGAGGCTTAACTTTGAAAACATTTGTGCATGCATAGAAACTTGTCATTTTCATCAATTCGATATCTTCACACATTTAATTTGTGAAAAAACAGATATTGGCTACAAGGAGAAGAAACTATATTTTTAGACCCCACAACCTGTGCAATGGCATTTCGAATGTTGCGGCTCAATGGTTATGATGTCACTTCAGGTAAGATCATTTGTATCATTTAAATGCATGTTTAGTTTGTAGCTGGCAAATTACATGTAGAGGAAAAGTACTTTTCTTTAAGCAAATGGACTTTGACTATATGTTTGGTAAATTCTTTAATTCCTTTATAGAAGCAAGATTCATGTTACATTTTCATTCTCATTTTTCTGTTTGAGAGGTTTCATTCATTTACCATATTATCCTATATCTCTTATACTACATTATAAAAGTCATACGCCGAGCTGTATGCTGTCTTTGCAGATCCATTTTATCAATATTCAGAAGATAAATTTCCCCATACCTTGAAAGGGTACTTGAAGGATGCTAGTGCTGTTTTAGAGCTATATAGGGCTTCACAAGTCATTATACATCTGGAAGAATCAGTTTTGGTAAAACAAAGTTCTTGGACAAGAAATCTTCTGAAGCAGGATTCTTCTGGTTACCAGTTGTATGCTGATAAACTTCGTATTTATGTTGATAATGAGGTAGTTTATTGTCTCAATCTTTCATTAAATTTAACTGCATATATACAATATTACAATGCATCTGTACAACTGCAATGTTTTTGCACCTTAGGTCAATGATGTTCTTAAGTTTCCACATCATGCGAATTTGGAGCGGATATTAAACAGGAGATCAGTGGAGCATTATAATGTAGACGGGACAAGGGTTTTAAAAACATCATACAGGTATGCTTCCACTAGTTTGTTTCCCATCTCAGGTTTTGTTTTTTCATTCCTCTCTTTTTATGGTCAAATTCTTGATTGTTTGTCTGACACAGATCCTGCAATCTTGCAAACCAAGAAATTCTGAAGCTAGCTGTTGGAGACTTCAATCTCTGCCAATCAGTACACGGTAAAGAGTTGAAACAACTTTCAAGGTATATCTTTTGTTTGATTCTTTCTAAAATTTCAGATATGAATATATACCTCCTTAAAAGAAAAACTTATCAATTTTTAGCTTCAATATTAAATTAGCTTTTAATGCCAAAATAGTCCAGTTCAAAAGCAGCTGTAGCATATGATTTGCTTTCTCGAAAATTTATCCAAAAGGATCACCCATTTCCTCAAGCTAGATATAACTAATCTCTATCGTATGCAGGTGGGTTGTTGAAAGCAGACTAGACAAACTAGAATTTGCAAGGCAGAAACTGGCATATTGTTACTTCTCCAGTGCAGCTACTTCCTTTTCCCCCGAACTTTCTGATGCTCGGATATCATGGGCCAAAAACGGGGTGCTCACAACAGTTGTTGATGATTTCTTTGATGTCGGGAGTTCTAAAGAAGAGCAACTGAACCTTATTCAGCTAGTTGAGAAGTATATTCCTATTCTTAATTAAACCGTGCCATCTCTTGATTTCCTTTTGAATTCTTTCTTAAAATTTTCGAAACAATTAGTAATATTATGGTTATGGAGCTGTGCAGGTGGGATGTTGATGTCAGTACTGTGTGTTGTTCTGAGGCGGTTAAGGTACTATTTTCTGCAGTTCGTAGCACAATTTGTGAGATTGGAGAGAAATCTGTCGAGCGGCAAGGACGCAATGTGAAAGACAATGTTATCAAGATTGTGAGATGCTTCTTCATCTTTGTGCCTACATTTTTCTACTAATGTTATTTTGCATCCCTGTTTACTTTATCTTCTATTCTTCTTAATCATCCATAAATACATATATGAGAGTGCTTAGTTAAGTTGTCTATCCAAATATTCAATGACATGAAAATATACAGTCTACCATAAAGGCATGATGGGATTTTCCCTTTTAAGATTTTTCTTAATGGATTGAGTTTGTTTGCTTTGCAGTGGTTAGATTTGATGCGGTCTATGTATACAGAAGCTGAGTGGTTGAGAACCAAGGCCACCCCAACAATGGATGATTATATGCAAAATGCATACGTATCATTTGCCTTAGGACCAATTGTTCTTCCAGCACTCTATCTTGTTGGACCTAAGCTTTCAGATGATGTTGCTGAAAATCAGGAATTGAATCATCTATTCAAGACCTTGAGCACCTGCGGGCGTCTTCTCAACGATATTCAAGGTTTTAAGGTATATAGTTCAGTTCATTCCTTCTCTTTCCATGACGTGTCACCTTTGTGGTAAGAGTTCGGTGTGTTTGGTGTCCTACTCGTGTCAGTATCCGACTAACGTTCAATTTTTTCATTTTTTCAAATTATTAATGGTGTCAATGTATTAGTGTCGGTGTCAGTGTCTACGTTAGTGTACATAGGTGGTGACTAACATTTTTTGTCTCTGCTATGTTGTAGAGAGAATCTGAGGAAGGGAAATTGAATGCAGTGAGTTTGCATATGATTCATAGTAACGGAGTTGTTACTTACGAAGACGCCGTTGATAAGATGAAGGGTGTTATTGAGGATAAGAGAATAGAACTCCTGAGATTAATTTTGAAGGAAAAAGGAAGCTTAGTTCCAAGAGATTGCAAGGATTTGTTCTGGAAAATGATGAAAGTGCTGAATCTATTTTACATTAAGGATGATGGATTCACTTCAAATGAGATGCACTCTACTGTTAATGCAGTGCTTAAAGAACCAATCATTCTAAATGAATTGTTGGTAGATTCTAAATGCAACACCCTCTCTCAAAAGCACTAGTGGTGTGATAGCTAGAGCTGCAATTGCTTTTGATGAAGAAATAAAATAAAAGGGAGTCTCTTTCTTTTATGTGAATTTTAGTGTTTCTCAGGAAGAGGATGGATTTGATTTATGCCCATATAATTTTGGTTTCTTTTTTATATTAGTATTCATTAAAGTATATACATTCTTTGTTGGTATGATGCGGATTATTTATAAAGGCCGAAGTCTCTATCTAATTGAGACCACTTTCTCTATAGAGATGCTTTTTTGCACACTATTTTTGCTTAAGAAAAATTATGAATAATTGATGTTAAATTGAGTTTTAATTAGTTGTTGTGTTTGATCATGATAGTTTTAAAGTGGGATGCAAATTGATTTTTGTTTAGTTGATAAATGTATAATTACTTTTAATATTTAAATATAAAGAATTATGTGGATTTTACATCCAAAATTTAATTTTATTAGAAAAAAAAAGGTTTATGGTGAACGTATTAATCTAGGAAAGCGATTCTTATTGCCTTAATACCCAAAAGGATGTATATAAGGGATATCGGATAATAAAGACAAAAAAACAATGTAATATTCTCAATAATAATAAATAGTTATCCAATTTTTTATATTTCTTAATTTTTATGAGTTAATTTTCTAATCTTTGTTTGAGGTGAATAATATAATATCACTTTTCTTCTTCTTTTTGTTATCTTCATCTCTATATTATTTTGGTTAATTTTATAACACATTATCAATTCAAAATTTTACTGTGCAAGTGATGATATAGTTAGGTTCTATGTTATTTTTCTACTCTCAATATATTTGAACCGATATAATATAATTCATGATCTTATTAATATTTTTTTCATATAAATAATAGTGAAGTATTCCATAAGAATTTCACAAAGAAATTTGATTTTTTATTTTTATTTTATTGATGTAAAGAGTTGTAACATAAATTTTTGAAAAATAAAATTGAATAAAAGTGATTCAATTTTTTTCTTCATAATTTGATGGTATATGCATTCTGGAAGGATTGCAAATATTGTAATTTTTCTTAGTAAAAACAATTCCTAAAGAATTGCAAATATTGTAATTTTTATTGGTAAAACAAAGTTCTCAAATATATATCTTTTGTTTTTATTTCATAAAATGTATTAATTATTCTACCTATTATATCTTAATTGACAAGGAAAATATTATTTGTGATTTTCATGCATCCCTGAAGGATTTCGTGAATAATATGTATCCTTGAAGGATTGCATGAATAACATTGTTGAAGCTAGAATAGCAGCAAGCAAAAATATATAAGTAACCCAGTTTTGTCGTATCCACAGGGATCAGTGCGAGGGAAGGAATGTCATTCGACGGTATCTACATTTCTAAGCTTATGGATCAAAAGTTTTGGTTTTAGACGGAACCAAAAGCAAATGCGGAAAATGTAAAGACGAAAAATATAAAGTAAAGGCTGAATTATAAACGAAGCCTTGTTGGAATTGGATCTCATCAATTGATAACACATGCATTCTTCTAATCATATTATACATAAATCAATCATTTGCCTAATATTCTCACGTATCACCCACGACCGAGGTTATGTCTAACGCAACGTCGAGAAATCGACCGTATTGCCTCATTGGTGATGTCTCACGCAACAAAAACCAACACAGAGCATTAAGAGCTGATACTCACGCAAGTGTTAAGCCTAAATCTATTTCTAGAGTTTAGAACAAAACAGATAATCATCTTAGATCCAGATCTGAAGAGTATATGACTATAGAGGTTCAAATCAAAGATAAATAGGTTAACAAAGATGATACCCAAATCAGATAAATGACTGCTTCATATAAAATGCCAATGATTAGAATACGTACATACGTTTAACCTTTTTTACATGTATTCATCTAATTTGCCAAATGAATGTGAATATCGTTCTTCATCACTATTATCACGCATCGTCGCAATACCGTATCGATCCTACTCATGCTAGCCATGCTACTTAATCAACACAATACAACAAAAGATACAATGAATATCAACTCATAAAATCATGTCAAAAGTTTGGTTCATTGATAGATGAAAATCTAAGATTAAGAATTTGTAAAGGTTTTGTCAAGACCACAAATAATCAATCAAAGACAACAAACAATAGAGAATCAAAACATATTCATAAACATACATTAGATGAAATACATAAGGTATCAAAAGATTACATCCTCATCCAACAAGAGATCAAAGATCCTACTTTTTCTCCCTTGGAATGAAGAAATATCAAGTTCTGATCTTTAATTACAAATTGTATCAAAAATCCAAAAACTTAATCTAACAAAGTGTGAAAATTCTATTTATACACATTCAGGAAATTCACAGTTCGCAAAGCGAACCATTTATTCACACAGCGAATGGTAAAAATAGGCACTTGAGGTGCCTCTGAATAGTTAAACCGCCCCAGAAATTCTCGTGAGTTCGCAATGCGAATGATTACTCGTAAAGCGAGCACTCGCTTTCCCGTTCGCAAAGCGAACTTTAGTGCCTTTTGCTCCTGCCAAAATCTGGGACCAATCGCTAGAGACCTCGCTAGAGTTCACAAAGCGAAGCTTCGCTGGTATTCGCTTTCAAGTTCGCAAAGCGAACTTACTGATGTCTTCCTCTGCTCTTTGGCAACTTATACCATTTCTTGTTGTCGCATCTGCGAAAATCAACCGGCGGGAAAGAACAGAAGAGTCGCCACAGAACGTTATTTATCCCGACGCAGGGAAAGGAAACGATCGAAGAAAACCTCAACAAAGGGAAAGGAATGGTCATCGCAACCATAGCCTGGGCTCGGGAGTCGGTTACGCTAGAGGAAGGTATTACCACCCCCTCGCGCCCATTGTACTCGATGGGATCCACGCTTATTGTTATCGATCAAAGGGTGTAGGGTATTTGAAGCTTAACTGCTAACTGGAACGGAAAGGAGCGGGAAACGGAGAAACGGGGGAAAAAGAGAAAAAAAAGGGACACAAAGGACTCGCAAGGATCGTCGCAATCTTTTGCCTACTTATCTTCATTAACCAATGAAGAATCAGAGTCAACGTAGTTCGACGGACTACGGTTTTGTGGGGGGAAGTTTGCTTGCCAAGACATCGCGTCTTGTGCCTACGTATCCTCAATCAAACGCGAAGGAGGAAGTCAGAGCAGTCGTAGTTAGACCTACGTGTCAGTTTTGTTTGAAAGGTTGATCTCAATCGCATGGGTGCGAGAGAAAAGAGCTTGCTTGATTGATTGGTTATCGTCTCGATCGCATGGGTGCGAGAGAAAAGAGAAGTTAGTTGTTAGTGTGCTCGCCGAGATATCGTATCTCGTGCCTACGTATCCTCAATCGGACGAGAGAGAGGAATCAGAGCATCCGTAGTTCACGCTACTACGGGTGAACAGGAAATAGGATCTCGATCGCACGGGTGCGAGAGAAAAGACTCACAGAAGGGTAAAGGGAAACTCGGTTCTACAAGTTAGCATGCAATGATGGTCCTAAGGTCAGGACCAAGAGGGAGGTCTAACTAATGTTGTCAGACATGGATTGATATCCTAATGTCTCTCCTACCTCCAACTTAATCAAAAATTAAGTGGAGCGAGGAATCCTACGGAATCATGTCATCAGACAAGTAAACACAGGATAAATCAATCACAAAATAAACTGAAAGCAAACGAAAGAAGTAAACAGTCAACAATAATGTCACATAACCAAAATAAGAAAGGGGGAGCTTTAGCCAAGGGGTCATATCAACCGAGGCAAACAAGCTAGCTGTGGGAAATAGGGGTACTCATCCAATGGTATCGAGAATCATGGAGGGCAGAGTAAGAAAAGGGGAGATGTGAATCAGATCACATAAGCACCAACATCGGTCAATGCGAGCTATAGACAATATGTGGGGGTCGGTTGTGAAACCCTCATTCCACTTGACGGACACGATAACAAGAACAGGTGATGTTCAAAGCTTCAATCATGTAATGAGAGCTAAGAACGACTCAACTAGAATAACGGGGGTCGGTTGCGAACCCTACCTTCCGTCAATTGCCTTCTTGGAGGTCTTAGGAACAATATTAAATAATCACAAACAGAGCCTCCTTTGAGGACTTCCAGAATTGCCGGCCAAGTGGCACGGACTCCCAATCCTACTTCTCATGGCATCAAAAGAAAAAAGTGCGGAATTAGTAAAAGAGAAGAGAGATAATACCAAACGGATAGCAATCCGTAGCAACGTAAGCAAAGTGTAAGCCAACCGGAAAACTTCTAGTAATTTACCATAAATGAGAAAAAATGTTAGGAAGCGGAACGAAGCCGTGAAATACATGGAACCAAATGCTCTTCACCCTTTATGAATAGAACAATAAAACAAGGCAATAAGCCATAAACAACATCAACAACAGTGCTCCAGCACCTGCATAGCTATAAAAACCAGCAACAAGTAAAAACAACTTATAACAACTACTATTTCCAGAACAGAATAGGTGTATATGCAACCAGGCAGAATAGCAACATTTTATAACTCACTTTGTTCACAGCAGATGTGTATGTAACAACAACTTCTACATTTTATTTAACTAATACTACCTCCGTCCCTAAATATAAGACCCCTTGAGAAGAACACGGGAATTAAGAAATTTGGTTAGAATATTAAATTTATTGACTATTTTGTATAATTTTACAAGTTTATCCTTAGGAGAGAGAAAAAATTAATGTGTATGTAATTGTATTTATTAAAGAGTGCAAAAAAAATATGTAATATAATTAGGGGTATGTTTGGAAAAGAATAATTAATGCACTTTGAAAGTTGAAGAGGGTCTTATAAAAAGGGACAAGAAAAAAACTCAACAGGGTCTTATAATTAGGGACAGAGGTAGTATACAAGAAGGGCCATACCTCAATGGGATCAAATAATCATTGTCAAGAGATCATGCTTCATCAAAACCAAGCAAGCCTTGTTAATATCTAAAGTGTTAGCATAAAAACTCCAAGCTCATTAAGCTAATTCACTAATCAAAGGGAAATAACCAAAGTTAGTCAATAAGCTTCCAATGAAAATGAAACAAAAACATGTTAATCAATTCTGATAAGAAGTAGCATGATATTCAAATAATACCGTGAAAAATCCTAATCAAAGCAACATAATATTCAACTAATATCATGTGAAAATCTCAATCAAGTGGCAACATAATATTCAATCAATATCATGTAAAAAATCTCAATCAAGTGGCAACATAATATTCAATCAATATCATGTAAAAATTCTACAAGAGGTAACATGATATTCAAACAATGTCATGTAAAAAAAAATCCTAATCAAAGCAACATAATATCCAACTAATATCATGTGAAAAAATCAATCGAACACACTTGAATCAATAATTCAAAACAAATGTCAAAAATCGAGAAAATGACAATTAAAAAATAATCAACAATTAGTTAATATCCTAAAATACTCACATGAAAGATTCTGGAATTTTCTGAGTCAAGGAACTATTTTTAGAAAATCGGTTTAGAAACAATTATAAAGAATAATGGAAATAATTACCAAAGAAGCAGGGGGTGCAGGCAATAGATTCTTAAGTTCAGAATTAACTTATTGGCTGCACGGGGAGGTGCGAATAGTGAAATATACCAGGCCCAGGGCGCCTAGAGGCCTGGTGGTCTACGTGTTCCTTCAGTCAACGTTTGAATTAAGAGATTAGATCCTGGATGTCCGATCTTAGGCTTGATGGATGATGGATTAATCTGAAGGTGTAGATCGTAGGGTGCGTGATAAAACTATGGGAATGCACGCATGTGATTAATATCTAGAACCTAACGGACCGTGACAAGTGTCACCGCCGGGTGGACCACATAACCAACCTTATCTCCTCATTCTCTTGAAGAAAACAGTGAAAATAAAACAAGTTATAACACTTTTTCTCCAAAACCTCTCTCTCTCTCTCTCTCTCTCTCTCTCTCTCTCTCTCTCTGCAAATATCTCACCTCACAAACAAACCTCCGGAATAAATTAGGTTGGCCGGAGAAGATGGTGGCCGGCGGCGGCGCCACCGTCTTCTCCGGTGGCCCACCACCTCCAAACACTAAACCCAAAACATAAACTCTATCTAGTTTTTTATGACATTTCCAAATCTGAACCTATTTTCGTTTAAAGCTCACACACGCGACGGGATCGACGGCTTCCAGAAACAACACTCACTTGAAATCGAGAGCAACAACATACAAGGCTACACGAAGCATTCTAATAGAATCAGAGAGTGAATAAGTTACCCGGCGAGGTTAATCCAAGGTCGCGGTTCCGGCGAGGTTCTCCGGTAATGTCTCTATTCCTTATTTTTTGTTCTCCGTCCTCTACTCTGCTTCTACTTCTTGCGTGTATGTTGTGCTTCTGAAGATTCTTCTTCCAGATTGCTGAATTTCGCCTTTGTATTGCGTGTTCTTTGTTGTGAGCGGTTGCGATCTGGTTGTTGTTGTGTTCTTGCGTTGCGAATTCTTGATGTGCGATTGTGAATTGTTGATATTTTGTTGATGGTTGCAGGTTCTGATTGGATGAAGACTGAAGCGTATTGACGGTGATGATGATGACGTGATGGTGGTTTTGGTGATATTCTTGAGTGTTTTGATGAAGGTCGAATGGTAGCGGGAAGAACGGCATTACCAGACTTATGACAACGGAGACGAGGATACTTCGAATCACTGCAACAACTCGAAGCTTGAGGTAGTGCTCTTGCACTTTACTACGATTTTCAATCCACCTTCGTCTTCTACTTCTTGTTTTTTCTATGATTGTTGTTGTTGTAAATCGCTGCTTGTGCGATACTTCTCTGATGCGAATCGGTTGTTGTGTGATGCAGGTTCTTGATGCAGAAGAATAAAGATCAGAGTGAAGAAAAATGGAGGAACTCGCTTTCTCTTCGATTCAGTTATTGCAAGAAGGATTTGCAGAAGAACGAAGATTGGTGAAGAGAAGGTTATGGAAGTTCTTGAATGGTTCTGCAAGTTCGATGATGATGAAGATGAGCGCCAAAATGAGAGTGAAAGAAGAAGGATCGTCAAGAGAGGAAAATTATGTAGAATGGAGAAGAAAGGTCCAGTGGAAAAATCTGTTAAAAGTTTTTTTAGGGTGTTTTTTTTTAATTCTGTTAGTAGTTAGGGTTGGTTATTTCTGTTAGTGTATTGGTTAGGAGTTTATGGTTTTATTTGCAATTTATTTAGACAAAAAATGGTGGATTTGGAAATGGACAATTTGACATGGTTTAAGGACTTTTGGATAAAGAAATGGATTTAGTTAAAAAAAGGTAACAAAGACAAAAATGTTTAAAATGAAATCGAAAATGGGTTAAAGAAAAATGAATGGATCTTTATAGTTTTGGATGTGGACTTGAAAATGGTTATGGATTTTGAATATAGAAAATGACTAAAAAAGAATGGATAATGGTTTATGGTGGCTTTGTATCTCGAATTCCATGTGGCCCACACGATTAACCTTGACATTGCCTAATTCCAACCAAACTCCCCATGAATAAGAATCTGATCCTCCTTGATATGTACACTGATGAAATGTCTTGAAGAAAATGACCTATGAATAGGAAGACCTTGGCTTGAGGAACCTCTGACTGAGAAGATATTCAATGAACAGAGCCCAACCTCTTGCTTCACCTTGACCCGAAATAGAAACCGATTGAATCACCCCTGAATAGGGCAAATATCTGATAACGAGAAAATTCCTTTGATCCCATGTCTTAGGAGCTCATGAACATGTTTGATTAATGCAGTTATGACCTAGGGATATGCAGATGAATGTGAAGCATAAGCCACTTATTGGGTATAAATAAGAGGGTAAATTTTGTGGTATTACAGTTGTCCCTATTCAATCAACTATGGACCTGAAGGGATGAGAGCAGCGACTTTCAGTCGTTCAAGGTAAATAGGGATTGAATACCAACAGAAACTGAAAATTTGCACTCCGTGGGTATAAAATAAGAGTAGAGAATCAGACGAGTGTAAAACTCTACTGGGGATGAAAAGGTAGGTGAGATTGAAAAACCATTAGGGATAAGAAACGACACGGATGGGTGTCAGAAACCACGAGATAAAGCATATACATAGGGTTTAGATCAACGACACGGACGAGTATCGGAAGATGATACTTACGTGCATCAAGGAAAGATGGACACAGACAAGTGTTTGGGTTAACGACACAAACGAGTATAAAAAGATGACACGAACGAGTATCAAAGAAAGAGGACAAACATGAAGAAGTGATTTAGTTAACGATGCGCACATCAACGAAAGACGAACACGGACGAGTGTCAAGAAGAAGATTGAATATCAAAATAACTACACCAAATTCGCAACCTGCAAGGGAGGGTCGACTCTGCTGGGGAACTAGTAACACGAGATGTAAAACCATGAACACGGACGGGCGTCCAAATCAATACGGACGGAGTATTAAAACAAAATGAAACAAACAAATACAGGTGCTTAATTGTACTAGAGATAAACACAAACGAGTGATGAAACAACACGAATGAGTGCTGAAGAAATTAAGGAGAGTATAGGGGCTCTAAGACCATCACAGATGAGTATTGATGAAGCTGAAACAAACACGGACGGTGTGTAAGATCAATACAGACACATTATTGAGGGAATGAAATCGAACACGGACGAGTGTCGAAAGAATCACGGACGAGTGGCTAAGAATTCAGAATCAATACGAACGAGTATTTATGAGACTGAAACAAACACGGACGAGTGTTAAATTATCACGGCGAGTATTGAAGAATTTAGGATCAATACGGATGAGTATTGACTAACCTGAAACAAACACGGATGAGTGTTGAAAGACCACAGATGAGTGCCTAAGAATTTAGGTTCAATACGGACGAGTATTGATCAACCTGAAACAAGCACGAATGAGTGTTGAAAGACCACGGACGAGTGTCTAAGACGTTTTAGGATCAATATGGACGAATATTGATTAACCTGAAACAAACATGGACGAGTATTGAAAGAACACGGACGAGTGTCTTCAAATACAGGATCAATACGAACGAGTATTGATGAACCTGAAACAAACACGGACGAGTGTGTAAGATTAATACGGACGAGTATTGAAGAAACTGAAGTAAACACGGACGAGTGTCTAAGATCAACACAGACGAATATTGAAGAAACTGAAGTAAACACGGACGAGTGTCTAAGATCAATACAGACGAATATTGAAGAAACTGAAGTAAACACGAACGAGTGTCTAAGATCAATACAGACGAATATTAAAGAAAGTGGAACAGACACGGACGAGTGTTGAAGATCAATATGGACGAATATTGACGAAAGTGAGGCAGACATGGACGAGTGTTGAAAGAAATAGGGAATCAATACGAACAAAGTATTGAGGATCTGAGACAAACACAGACGAGTGTTGAAAGAACTGTGTTTCAAAAACATCAAGATTAACGCATCCAAACCTTGGATGATTGATGTGAGGAACGACTCTGAGGGGGTAATGGAATCCTAGTCAGACGACTCTGCTAGGGAATGAAGACCAAAAAGGTAAGGTTGACGGATTTACTACCCTAAGGATTGGTTGAAGCACCTGCTTGGGGGGCTACAGTTACATCGTTTCTGCCGGGGATAAGAGAAATCTGAACAGATAACTCTGCAGGGGAATACAAGTAGAATGAACAAGTTCATTGGCAACTTCATCGGGGATAAGATAAGACTGGTCCTCCTGGGTTAAACCACTTTTATTGGGGGAACGTCTGGTAATGAGAATATCCAAACCTGGCTTATGCTTTGAATGCGTATGTTTGAATTTCTATGGTGTAATGCTCCATATCAAATGGAAATGCTACACGTTTTGAGGATGCTATGTAATGATGATTACTATATGCAAGATGCAAAGAGGCTCCTCAGCAAAATAAATGCTGAGGATATGAAGGCAACTCCACTGGGGATGATCAACTGAATTGTCTTTAGAGTCACAAACTGTGCTGAGGAAGACAAATTAAACGGCCTTCCCAATCCAAACCTCTACTGAAGATGAAACCTGAAGAGAATTTCCACTCCGTTGGGGACTAAGAATGACAACTGATGAGGATGGAACCCAAAGATCTGATACGGAAAAGGCGCCAATAACCATTGGACTTGGAATCTGCCGGGGATGTCAACCACTGTTGATCATTGAGAGGATGAACACCAAACCCTGCTTGGGGTGAGCAGTCAATAATACTAAACCTGTCGGGGAGTATTATTGCACTTAACCTGCTGTTGGGGAAACGACTTTAACTTGTTGGGGTGTTAGCATACCCCGTGCTGGCGAGATTACACTTCCTGACCTGATGAGGAAAGTAGACACCACAAGACTATGGGGAATATAGATCTCTACCAAGGAGAGACACCAAACAAGTCTCCTGCTGGAGATGCAACGCCACCCTGTCTGATGTGGTTGACTTCTGAACACTCACTAGGGAGTAATAGACCAATCTGACTAGGGAAAGCAAATCCATGCACTTTTGTTAGGGAGAGAGAGGTTCTTGATGCTCTACTGTGGATGCTAGCTCTTCTATATTAAAGAGAAAGACTTTACCGGGGACAGGAGGTCAACGAGCCTCTTGCTGGGGATGCCCACCTGCTTGGAGAGCAAGAACAAACCATCTTTACCCTGTATGGGGACTTGAACTTTTGTTAGAGAAAGGACAAAGCCGACTCTGGTTGGGGAAACCATACCTTAGGACTCTCGCTAGGGAGAACACTTTGCCGAGGACAATACCATCTTGGCTATTTCTGTCAGAGACGAGTAGTAATTCTAGTACCTCACTGAGGAACGATACCCTCTGGTGCCTTGCCGAGGAAGAGAAACCCCATGTTGGGAACCACTTTGGCGTTTCACGCTTTTGCTGATCATCCGCATGTCGATTATCAAAAGCGAACTCCCCACTTGGCTCAGGCCACTTGGTCTGCTCGGAGAAAGCGTGTCAAGAGGATTTTATAGAAAACCCGGCATTCAAAATGCCCCAGGATCTTCAAACTCTAGGAGAGATTTGTCGAATCTCGACGTAACTGCCCCATATTAGATAACCTATGAAGGAATTTTCCTCGAGAGGATTCATAATGACTTCAAACATTCTGCCCCAGTATTTTGAATCTTGAAGGGGTGCTTTTGATTAATCGTCTTTGGGGGAGGATAAATTCTCGTGCTCTTGAGGTGGCCTACCTCGATACGAGCTTGAAGTGATTTTGCCCCTGAGTGACTGATCTTCGAGAGATTTTCCTAATCTATATCTGATTGCCCCTGTTTGGCTGAACTTTAGAGATATTTCTCGACGTGGCTGCTCCAGATTACCTGAATCTTGGAATGAATTGCCCATTTGGCGTGATCATTTGATGACTTGCCTTTGCTCAACGGAGTCTTCCATCTCATCTTGATCAATCTTTCCATTGTAGAAACTCTCCTGACATCAAGTACTTACCAACAAGTAAAACTGACCGTTTTGAAAATGACAATTTTAATGCAATGCATATGACAATTTTGAAATCCAAGTCTGTTCACTGGAAAAATGTTGTGACATATAGTGGACGAATCACTTATCGGAATGTTACATCGATACCAACATGAATGGTAAGAAAGTCCTTTTAGGAGTCAGAACTGATGCGATTCTAACCAAAGTATGCTTTTGAAACAACCCTATTTCAATTAGGTCTTTTGAAGGTTGTAACGTGGCCTGGTTCGAGGTTTAAGAAAGAAAGGGTATAAGGCTCAAAGTTTTGTTTTAACCCACCCATTCTCATTGATGTTCTCCGGTCCTACGTTCAGCTAACTTGACACAGGCGCTCACCTTCCAAAAGGTTAATGAATGATATGAGGATGGTTAAGGAACCCACACGATTTTCGGAGTGACAGTCACCCCTTTTTGTCTTTGTGTCTGTAGTCACACGACGTGTTCTTTGCTAAAGGATTTTTCTTTTGTCATCCTTTTTGTTTTTCGTTCTTTTTTGTTTTTGATTTCCCTAATTTTTGTCTGGACTGATTCTTTTTGAATCTTTCGATTTTAAAGTCCAGCGGGATGCCCTAACTTTTGCCTAAGTCACTTATTTTCAAGTCTTGACTTAGCGGGCTTTCTTCTTTTTTCTTTTGATTCCTTTTTTTGGAACAAATCATGTGACACAGGTTTGCCTGACTTGTTTAAAGGAGTTGTGACTGCCTTACTCTTCGGTTGGTGAGGGATAACCATTGTGATTTGATCCTCAAACGGGATACTCCTTTTGAAATTTGAACGCTCGGTCAAATTAGCTAACACCTACCCTGCCCCGGGTTAAGATTGAGGGTTTTTTCGTTTTCATAAAGAAACTCCTACTACTAGGCTCAACAGGGTTTACAAGGGATTATCTTCCTTATGTCTTCGGTGTTTAGGGAGTAGAAACAATGCTTATACATCATCAACAGGGTTTTGTTCAAAAGCATACAATCGGAAGCTTTGCGTCTTTCTATTTCGCCATCCTTCCTCAGATCCTGCTTAAACAAGCATATGATATCGATAAAAAGTATGAGTGAACACGAATGGATTAAATCAAAACATGCATATTCATTTCATTATCATTATCAATTAAAAACAGACGAGTTTTACAAATGAGTTTACACTTTAACAGAAAAGAAACTACAAATGCAAAGAAATGACATGATATAATGATTGCCAGCTTCGAGGAACTGAGCTTTCCAAGCTTGATTTGCTACTGAGCTAGCCATCTTCAGAATTGCTCGTCGAAGTCAATCTGATAATCACCTGCACAACTATTCTCGGTGCCTTCTTCCATAACCTGGACTGATGAACCCACATGAAGGAGACTTATTGATCTGAATACCCTAAGGCGTGAATGAGAATGTGTTGGAGTCAAGAAGTGTCTGAACCTTGCTCTTGAGCACCTTACAGTCTTCAGTTGAATGCCCTTGCGCTCCAGCATGGTAATCACAACGAGAATTGACATCAAAACCTGGTGGGTATGGAAAAGGCACTGGGTTCAATTCCTTGATCAGATATGGAAGTATCTCACTGTACGACAATGAGGTCATTTTTCTGCAAAACATCACTAAATGTTGCTTTGGACGACTATCCCCTCTGTACTTTTTAAACTTCGGTGTCTTAAACTTTGGGAGGCAATACAAGGCCAGGTGCCCAACACATGCTCAAAGTATTCAGATCAAGTGTATCACGCCTCTCCAGGGCTTTAAGCTTCTCCTCCAACACACGGTATCTTTCATCAAACTGAACAGATCGTGGGTCCTTAGGCTTCATCTTTGGGACTACCCTTTGGAAATCTAGCATAGGGAATGCAAAACCCTAATAGTCTGCAGCATTAAGAGAAGATGAATGTTCGCCTCGGATAATGGGACGTACTTGATTCTCAACAGGGATCCGCACCGACTAAGCTTGAGCAACACTGTTCACCGGAGATGGAATGACATTCTCGACTTTCTGAATATTGGCCTCTCCCCTTGTCATAGTTGCCATAACTTCCATAAGTTGATCCAACTGACCTTTCATCAACTCAACATCGGCCCTAGTCACAAACTGGTTCTGTTCCCCTGAGTTCATGATTCTTCCCAAAATACTGATTCAAGTCCAATACGAAAGTCGGGAAACCAACTGCAGGTCGAGGCAAAGGATGGAAGAGCTCAATGTTCTGGGCCTGGAGAAAGATATGCAAAATGATGCAAGATGCAAATGCAATGCAAAGTTATGAATGCAATAAGACATGGGATCAAAGCTTCCATATATTCTGAATAAGTGTTGTGCTGATGGCTAAATAAGCTCATATGTCTGCTCTGAAGAGAATACCATAATACTAGAATATCTGAATAATCAGAATACCAGAATGCCAGAATATCGGCATAATCAGAATACCGGGATAATCAAAACACCGGAATAATCGGAATACCAGAATATCCGAATAATCATAATACCATAATACCAGGCTGATAAGTCCACACTGATAAGAAAACCAGAATACCGGGTAGGATGAAGGTTAAGGTTACCTACAAACCTGTAAACACCCGCCTATTCTCACACGTGGGTACTAAAACGCGGGATCCTCAATTTCAAATTCTCTATTTGAGAAGCAATAGTACATTCATCCTGATGGGTACAATACTATCGCCAAACAAAGAGGTCGTCCACTGATTATCCCAAAAATAAGGTCATCCTATGGCAAGTTCTCAGCTTTGGATCCTCGGATTGAGAAGCGTAATGGGTTTGCCATTTCTGGTCTGCCATTATCGTCCCTTGGGAGGAGTGCCTCAACTGAGTCCTCGAGAATGGTCGCCAGAGTCGACAGCTCTCTAGGTTATGTTCTGACATCTGCACAAATGCGCAGGAAAGAACATTACCAATGAAAACCTCGTCTGGTTGTGGAGTTTTCGTGTATGCTAAGTCTAGCCGAATGCCACACAAGTCATACCACTTTCCACGCTAATCCTAGGTGTATGCTCAATCTTGGGTATTGGGCTTATCTCTCATGGAACCAACCCACCCAACAGCACAACAGCAGCAACACAATATATGATATATGGTAACAGTAAATGTAAAGCAAGTAAATGCAATGAAAGCGATAAACATGCAACAATGCCATAAATAAAGCAAGTAAAGCGCACAGACAAACACCCTAAAACCGAAAACAGGCAAGCACTAAGATTGACTCGCATAGGGGATGGACCAGCAAAAGGTCAATCTGTACCCAGCAGAGTCGCCAGCTGGCGCATCTGCGAAAATCAACCGGCGAAAAAGAACAGAAGAGTCTCCACCGAACGTTATTTATCCCGATGCAGGGAAAGGAAACGATCGAAGAAAACCTCAACAAAGGGAAAGGAATGGTCATCGTAACCATAGCCTGGGTTCGGGCGTCGGTTACGCGAGAGGAAGGTATTAGCACACCCTCGCGTCCATCGTACTCGATGGGATCCACGCTTGTTGTTATCGATCAAAGGGTGTAGGGTATCTGAAGCTCAACTGCTAACTGGAACGGAAAGGAGTGGGAAACAGAGAAACGGGGGAAAAAGAGAAAAAAAGGGACACAAAGGACTCGCAAGGATCTTCGCAATCCTGTGCCTACGTATCTTCATTAACCAACGAAGAATCATAGTCAACGTAGTTCGACGGACTACGGTTTTGTGGGGGGAAGTTTGCTCGCCAAGACATCGCGTCTTGTGCCTACGTATCCTCAATCAAACGCGAAGGAGGAAGTCAGAGCAGTCGTAGTTAGACCTACGGGTCGGTTTTGTTTGAAAGGTTGATCTCGATCGCATGGGTGCGAGAGAAAAGAGCTTGATTGATTGATTGGTTATCGTCTCGATCGCATGGGTGCGAGAGAAAAGGGAAGTTAATTGTTAGTGTGCTCGCCGAGATATCGTGTCTCATGCCTACGTATCCCCAATCGGACAAGAGAGAGAGGAATCAGAGCATCCATAGTTCACGCTACTACGGGTGAACAGGAAACAGGATCTCGATCGCATGGGTGCGAGAGAAAAGACTCACAGAAGGCTAAAGGGAAACTCGGTCCTACAAGTTAGCATGTAATGATGATCCTAAGGTCAGAACCAAGAGGGAGGTCTAACTAATGTTGTCAGGCATAAATTGATATCCTAATGTCTCTCATACCTCTGACTTAATCAAAAATTAAGTGGAGCGAGGAATCATACGGGATCATGTCATCAGACAAGTAAACACAGGATAAATCAATCACAAAATGAACTGAAAGCAAACGAAAGAAGTAAACAGTCAACAATAATGTCACATAACCAAAATAAGAAAGGGGGGAGCTTTAGCCAAGGGGTCATATCAACCGAGGCAAACAAGCTAGCTGTGCGAAATAGGGGTACTCATCCAATGGTATCGAGAACCATGGAGAGAAGAGTAAGAAAATGGGAGATATGAATCAGATCACATAAGCACCAGCATCAGTCAATACGAGCTATAGACAATTTGTGGGGGTCGGTTGTGAAACCCTCCTTTCACTTGACGGACTCGATAACAAGAACAGGTAATGTTCAAAGCTTCAATCATGTAATGAGAGCTAAGAGCGACTCAACTAGAATAACGGGGGTCGGTTGCGAACCCTACCTTCCGTCAATTGCCTTCTTGGAGGTTTTAGGCACAATATTAAACAATCACAAACAGAGCCTCCTTTGAGGACTTCCAGAATTGTCGGCCAAGTGGCACGGACGCCCAATCCTTCTTCTCATGGCATCAAAAGAAAAAAGTGCGGAATTAGTAAAAGAGAAGAGAGATAATACCGAACGGATAGCAATCCGTAGCAACGTAAGCAAAGTGCAGGCCAACCAAAAAACTTCTACTAATCTACCATAAATGAGCAAAAGTGTTAGGAAGCAGAACAGATCCGTGAAATACATGAAACCAAATGCTCTTCACCCTTTATGAATAGAACAATAAAACCAGTAAATAAGCCATAAACAGCAGTAACAATAGCGCTCCAGCACCTGCATAGCTATAAAAGCCATCAACAAGCAAAAACAACTTATAACAGCTACTATTTCCAGAACAGAATAAGTGTATATGCAACCAGGCAGAATAGCAACATTTTACAACTCACTTTGTTCACAGCAGCTGTGTATGTAACAGCAACTTCTACCTTTTATTTAACTAATGTACAAGAAGGGCCATGCCTCAATGGGA
Organism: Lathyrus tuberosus; assembly: GCA_022829125.1. Lineage (NCBI taxonomy): Eukaryota > Viridiplantae > Streptophyta > Magnoliopsida > Fabales > Fabaceae > Lathyrus > Lathyrus tuberosus. The sequence continues at coordinate 854,235 of JALAZF010000259.1, forward strand.
TCAAATAATCATTGTCAAGAGATCATGCTTCATCAAAACCAAGCAAGCCTTGTTAATATCTAAAGTGTTAGCATAAAAACTCCAAGCTCATTATGCTAATTCACTAATCAAAGGGAAATAACCAAAGTTAGTCAATAAGCTTCCAATGAAAATGAAACAAAAACATGTTAATCAATTCTGATAAGAAGTAGCATGATATTCAAACAATACCGTGAAAAATCTTAATCAAACCAACATAATATTCAACTAATATCATGTGAAAATCTCAATCAAGTGGCAACATAATATTCAATCAATATCATGTAAAAAATCTCAATCAAGTGGCAACATAATATTCAATCAATATCATGTAAAAATTCTACAAGAGGTAACATGATATTCAAACAATGTCATGTAAAAAAAATCCTAATCAAAGCAACATAATATCCAACTAATATCATGTGAAAAAATCAATCGAACGCACTTGAATCAATAATTCAAAACAAATGTCAAAAATCGAGAAAATGACAATTAAAAAAATATCAAAAATTAGTTAATATCCTAAAATACTCACATGAAAAATTCTGGAATTTTCTGAGTCAAGGAACTATTTTTAGAAAATCGGTTTCGAAACAATTATAAAGAATAATGGAAATAATTACCAAAGAAGCAGGGGGTGCAGGCAGTAGATTCTTATGATCAGAATTAACTTATGGGCTACACGGGGAGGTGTGAATAGCGAAATATACCAGGCCCAGGGCGCCTAGAGGCTTGGTGGTCTACATGTTCCTTCAGTCAACGTTTGAATTAAGAGATTAGATCCTGGCTGTTCGATCTTAGGCTTGATGGATGATGGATTAATCTGAAGGTGTAGATCGTAGGGTGCATGATAAAACTATGGGAATGCACGCATGTGATTAATAGCTAGAACCTACCGGACGGTGACAAGTGTCACCGCCGGTGTGGACCACATAACCAACCTTATCTCCTCATTCTCTTGAAGAAAACGGGGAAAATAAAACAAGTTATAACATTTTTTCTCCAAAACCTCTCTCTCTCTCTCTGCAAATATCTCACCTCACAAACAAACCACCGGAATAAATTAGGTTGGCCGGAGAAGATGGTGTCCGACGGCGGCGCCTCTTTCTTCTCCGGCGGCCCACCACCTCCAAACACTAAACCCAAAACATAAACCCTATCTAGTTTTTTATGACGTTTTCGAATCCGAACCTATTTTTGTCAAAAGCTCGCACACGCGACGGGATCGGTGGCTTCCAGAAACAACACTCACTTGAAATCGAGAGCAACAGTATACAAAGCTACACGAAGCATTCTAATAGAATCAGAGAGTGAATAAGTTACCTGGCGAGGTTAATCTAAGGTCGCGGTTCCAGCGAGGTTCTCCGGTAATGTCTCTACTCCTTATTTTTTGTTCTCCGTCCTCTACTCTGCTTCTACTTCTTGCGTGTATGTTGTGTGCTTCTGAAGCTTCTTCTTCCATATTACTAATTTTCGCCTTTGTATTGTGTGTTCTTTGTTGTGAACGGTTGCGATCTGGTTGTTGTTGTGTTATTGCGTTGCGAATTCTTGATGTACGATTGTGAATTGTTGATGTTTTGTTGATGGTTGTAGGTTATGATTGGATGAAGACTGAAGCGTATTGATGGTGATGGTGGTTTTGGTGATGTTCTTGAGTGTTTTGATGAAGGTCGAATGGTAGCGGGAAGAACAGGATTACCAGACTTATGACAACGGAGACGAGGATACTTCGAATCACTGCAACAACTCGAAGCTTGAGGTAGTGCTCTTGCACTTTACTACGATTTTCAATCCACCTTCGTCTTCTACTTCTTGTTTCTGCTATCATTGTTGTTGTTGTAAATCGTTGCTGGTGTGATACTTCTCTTATGCGAATCGGTTGTTGTGTGATGCAGGTTCTTGATACAGAAGAATAAAGATCAAAGTGAAGAAAAATGGAGGAACTCGCTTTCTCTTCGATTCAGTTATTGCAAGAAGGATTTGTAGAAGAACGAAGATTGGTGAAGAGAAGGTTATGGAAGTTCTTGAATGGTTCTGCAAGTTCGATGATGATGAAGATGAGCGCCAAGATGAGAGTGAAAGAAGAAGGATCGTCAAGAGAGGAAAATTGTGGAGAATGGAGAAGAAAGGTCCAGTGGAAAAATTTGTTAAAAGTTTTTTTAGGGTGTTTTTTTAAATTCAGTTAGTAGTTAGGATTGGTTATTTCTGTTAGTGTATTGGTTAGGAGTTTATGATTTTATTTGCAATTTAGTTAGACAAAAAATGGTGGATTTGGAAATGGACAATTTGACATGGTTTAAGGACTTTTGGATAAAGAAATGGATTTAGTTAAAAAAAAGGTAACAAAGACAAAAATGTTTAAAATGAAATCGAAAATGGGTTAAAGAAAAATGAATGGATCTTTATAGTTTTGGATGTGGACTTGAAAATGGTTATGGATTTTGAATATTGAAAATGACTAAAAAAGAATGGATAATGGTTTATGGTGGCTTTGTATCTCGAATTCCATGTGGCCCACACGATTAACCTTGACATTGCCTAATTCCAACCAAACTCCCCATGAATAAGAATCTGATCCTCCTTGATATGTACACCGATGAAATGTCTTGAAGAAGATGACCTATGAATAGGAAGACCTTGGCTTGAGGAACCTCTAACTGAGAAGATATTCAATGAACAGAGCCCAACCTGTTGCTTCACCTTAACCCGAAATAGGAACCGATTGAATCACCCCTGAATAGGGTAAATATCTGATAACTTGAAAATTCCTTTGATCCCATGTCTTAGGAGCTCATGCACATGTATGATTAATGTAGTTATGGCCTAGGGATATGCAGATGAATGTGAAGCATAAGCCACTTATTGGGTATAAATAAGAGGGTAAATTTTGTTGTATTACACTTGTGTCTTACACTTTTGATCAAATAGTGCCTTTTCCTGCACAATAACACACACATTACAAGCACCAAAGGTATATTCACGATGTTAGAAGAACAACAACAATCATTAGTAAAACTAATGAAAACATGAGAAAAAAGTGGAAACAGTGCAAGGAAAGATAGTTCATTTTTAGGTCAAATCCGCACCTAACAACTCTCCCCAACTAGATTTTTGCTTGTCCTCAACCAAAGTATGCCCCTCATTAAAACAAGAGGATTTGCTCAAGCTTATGATTCAACCAAGAAAAGATGAAATTGCGCAAAAGCAACATTCACCACTCAATAGAATCGAACAATGACAAAGAATTAAGTTCTTAAACAAATATCATGGAATGGTTCAAAGAACAACTAAATTTTCATACTTGAATCACTCTAACACTCCTCTTCAAAAATAAGAATGAAGAAATTGACGCGTTTGCAACCGCGGGGAAATTTCACTCACCTGACAAACAATGCAAATAGCAATCCAATTCATACAACATTTACCAATCAAAAATGAAAATATGGAAGCAAAAAAATCACTAAGGGCTTTAAAGGTTATAGCTTGGTCGGGTTCACAACAAAGGCACATTTCTAAAGGCCATGGAATCAAAATTGCCGATGCAAAAAGAAACATTCACTATACATGGTATTTACACATCACAACTTCATTCACCAATTTTACACCTTTATCACCAACCTTCTCAAACTCCTTATGCACAATTATTTCATTCTCTATTTTTCTCATTCAAACAAGCATTCTTTTTCTTTTGTTTTTCATATTTATATTCACACTTCTTCTTTTCATGCTTGTTTAAACTTTTTCAAAAGTTTTATAGCAACCTAACATTCTTCTTTTTCATTCTCCCCAACTTGAATTCAACCAAACCTCAAGTGAATGCTCCTTGATTTTTAAGGCAAGGAAATCAAATTAAAACAATGCTCAAAGTTTCTAGAAATTTTTTTTAGAACCTCATAAACTTCAATGATGAACTACACTTTCAAATTATGTACAACACAAAGTTCATCACTAAAATGAGATCTAAACTGTTTAGGCTCGAAGGGCTAACGAATTCTCTTTACTCACCGGTAAGGTACTTTTGGATACAGTTGTGCTCAATATAAACAAATGCCTTGATCATTTCTAATGCTTCCACAAAATCACAATAATCAACAGATAAAGCATGAATCAAACAAATTAAACAACGTTATCAGTCATCCTAGCATATAGTAAACAATGGAGGTTTCTCACAATTTGTGGCTTTTAGACCTAAGTGAAACAAGCCTTCAAACAAGTTGCAAAATGAAACAAGAATACACATTTGCACAAAGAACAAAAGTCTTAAATCATTCTAACATTCTATAAAGCAATACAATTTACCTCGCATACATTCAAATCTCACCATCCAGACTCGGTCGAATCTTCATTGAATACTTTTACACAAATAGCAACCAATCTAGAAGGAGTTCTCATCATTCCTGATCACACTAGAGAAAACATAAAAGAAAACAAATACATATAATATAAACAAATGTACAAAGCTAAAAAATATAGAAACTATCGCGATGCAATTCAATATCTAAACACCGATCCCCGGCAACGGTGCCATTTTGTTGAAGCTAGAATAACAGCAAGCAAAAATATATAAGTAACCCAGTTTTGTCGTATCCACAGGGATCAGTGCGAGGGAAGGAATGTCATTCGACGGTATCTACATTTCTAAGCTTATGGATCAAAAGTTTTGGTTTAAGACGGAACCAAAAGCAAATGCGGAAAATCTAAAGACGAAAAATATAAAGTAAAGTCTGAATTATAAACGAAGCCTTGTTGGAATTAGATCTCATCAATTGATAACCCATGCATTCTTCTAATCATATTATACATAAATCAACCATTTGCCTAATATTCTCACATATCACCCACGACCGAGGTTATGTCTAACGCAACATCGAGAAATCGACCGTATTGCCTCATTGGTGATGTCTCACGCAACAAAAACCAACACAGAGCATTAAGAGCTGATACTCATGCAAGTGTTAAGCCTAAATCTATTTCTAGAGTTTATAACAAAACAGATAATCATCTTAGATCCAGATCTGAAGAGTATATGTCTATAGCGGTTCAAATCAAAGATCAACAGGTAAACAAAGATGACACCCAAATCAGATAAATGACTGCTTCATATAAAATGCCAATGATCAGAATATGTACATATGTTTAACCCTTTTTACATGTATTCATCTAATTTTCCAAATGAATATGAATATCGTTCTTCATCACTATTATCACGCATCCTCGAAATACCGTATCGATCCTACTCATGCTAGCCATGCTACTTAATTAACATAATACAACAAAAGATACAATGAATATCAACTCACAAAACCATGTCAAAAGTTTGGTTCATTGATAGATGAAAATCTAAGATCAAGGATTTGTAAAGGTTTTGTCAAGACCACAAATAATCAATCAAAGACAACAAACAATAGAGAATCAAAACATATTCACAAACATACATTAGATGAAATACATAAGGTATCAAAAGATTACATCCTCATCCAACAAGAGATCAAAGATCCTACCTTTTCTCCCTTGGAATGAAGAAATATCAAGTTCTGATCTTTAATTACAAGTTGTATAAAAAATCCAAAAACTTAATCTCAAAAAGTGTGAAAATTCTATTTATACACATTCAAGAAATTCACAGTTCGCAAAGCGAACCATTTATTCGCACAACGAATGGTAAAAATAGGCACTTGAGGTGCCTCTGAATAGTTAAACCGCCCCAGAAATTCTCGTGAGTTTGCAATGCGAAGGATCACTCGCAAAGCGAGCACTCGCTTTCCCGTTCATAAAACGAACTTTAGTGCATTTTGCCCCTGCCAAAATCTGGGACCATTTGCTAGAGAGCTCGCCAGAGTTCGCAAAGCGAAGCTTCGCTGGCATTCGCTTTCAAGTTTGCAAAGCGAACTTACTGATGTCTTCCTCTGCTCTTTGGCAACTTGTACCGTTTCTTGTGTCTTACACTTTTGATCAATTAATGCATTTTCCTGCACAATAACACACACATTACAAGCACCAAAGGTATATTCACGATGTTAGAAGAACAATAACAATCATTAGTAAAACTAATGAAAACATGAGAAAAGAGTGGAAAAAGTGCAAGGAAAGATAGTTCATTTTTAGGTCAAATCCGCACCTGACAAACATGCATTCCAAAAGGAATGTATGAATTATGGTAAAATATTCTCGAATGATTTGACAAAGATTTTTGTATTTAGATGTAAAATTTTGTAATATACTCATAAAATGATTATCATTCCCTAAGAATGGCATGGATGATTCTAACGCATCCCAGAAGGATAACTATATTTTTATATTATTGTAATTTTTTTCTATCATTTGACAAATTTGTTAGAGTATCATTTATTTCATACTTGGAGTTATAAATCTATATATTTTATCTTATTAATAATGTTTAACATTTCTTTCTTAATTATTGTTTGGATTTTTATGTGTCATGATTTAATATTTTTGATGCCATTGATTACAAGAAAATTTGTGTTACATTGTGAAATCACAAACGTCATGTCCCATATGTTATTTAGAGCTTCTTTTCGCTTCCAATAGATATTACATGAAATTTTTGTCTCCTCTAATTATCATGTTTGAAGATTTTGATGCCACTGACTAAGGAAAATTATTTTACTTTTGAATCACAAATGTAATGCATCTTAATATAATATTGAGCTTTCATCAAATTTGGCTTAAAATATTTTGGTATATATATTGAGCTCTTTATTGAAGGCTCTGGAAGAGCCAATATGCTGTTACATGGAGGAACAATATTGTACATTGATGATGCATTATATTCCCCCAAGTCTCATAGAAATTTATCAAGTTTCAAAGATATCCGCCTAAATGCATACCATATTGAAACTGGAGATGATGAAGTGATTGAATATCTTTGTATTATAAAACACAATTCGGACACAAAATGTGTAATGGAAAAGCTACCGACTTTATCCTCTCGCTTGTACTACACATATATTAGTACAACTGAAGCACATACAACTGTAAACCAGAAGTTTACAAATAATGATAAATTTCTAATTTGCCATGACCAGTTGGGCCATCCCGGTTATATAATGATGCGAAAAATAATTGAAAATTCATGCGGTCATCAATTAATGAGTAGGAAAATTATTCAATCGAATAAGTTCTCATGCATCTCTTGTTCGCAAGGGAAGTTGATAATTCGGCCATCACCAACAAAAAATGGAAATGAATATATTATTTTTTTAGAGCGTATACATGGTGATTTTTGTGGGCCAATACACCCATCATGTGGACCATTTATATATTTTATGGTTTTAATTGATGCATCAACTAGATGGTTGTAACACCCCGATTTTCGTAAGAATATTTATTTAATTTATTTAAATATTATATCGTGGTTTTCTGTGATTTTTGGTGGATTGTGTCGATGTCCGTGTTTTTATGAAGTTTTGGTTATTTTAATTAAATAATAGTATGTAATATGGATATATTAGTATTATTATTAATTTAAAATAATATTAGAGGAATTAAGGGTAAGATGAACATTGGAGAGAATTAGTGAGGGTATTATGGAGAAAGCCCAATTTTGAGGCCCAAGAGTTAAATTAACCAAAAAGGAGGAATTGAGGAGAATTAAGATTCATTTGTGGAGATCGTGAAAATAAGGAGAAAGTGCAGAGCTTTGAGGAAAAAGGGAGAAGGCGAGGATTTTCGTGAAGTTTTCCAAAGGCTCAAGAGAGAACTCATCGGATCGACAATCTAAGGTATGGGAAGAAATTGCCTTTCATGGTTTTCATTATAGGATTCGATTGATTAAAGTGGATTTTGGGGTTTTTGAGGGTTTATGGGTTTTGAGGTAAACTGATGATTTTAAGGGCACTTTTGTGAATCGATCAATAACGTGGAATTGAACCGCTAAAGTAGACCTTGGGGCTGATTTCCCCGTCGTTGTTGTAGTTTTAACCTTGTGGGAAGGATCTATGGAGTTTATATGAAGTTTGAGAGTTTTGAGGGTTTAGGAGAAATTAAGGTTTTCCCGTAGTGTCCTGGATCGACCTAACAGACGTAGGTTTTAGGCCTTTAAATTCGGTGATGTGTTAGGACTGTTGTAGGGATGATTTTGGGTCGTTTGGGGTTGTAATCGCAGGAACTTTGGTGGTTGTGGAGCTACTGATGCGTAGCAGCGATTTGCTGTAATCGCAGGTTCGCTAGGCAAACCATTGCTTTGCTAGGCGAATGTTCGCCAAGGCCCGCTAAGCGAGCAGCGCAGCGAATGCGCGATAATATGAGTGTGAGGGCAGAGGTGATTCTGGAGAGGCTTTAGGGATTCGCTAGAAGTCTCGCCCAGCGAACTCCCCAGCGAATGGCTTCGCTAGGCGAAAGTGGGGGTGAGCATGACAGATGTTTAAGTTTCTGGTGTTGAGTGTGAGATCTGTGAGGTTCGCTGGCTGCTTCGCTAGGCAAGGCCACAGCGAACAGGTTCGCTGGGCGAACCCTGGAGCGAACAACTGCTGTTTCGCGAAATTCCGTTTCTGTTGTTGTGTCGTTCTGGTACTTGATGCTGTGATATTTATGATGATTTACCATGATGTTCTTGATGATGTTGAGGTGCTGGTTTGTGATGTTTCGATGAATATATGATGCTATGAGTTTATGAAAATTTATGAATGATGATGCACATAATGATGTTTACTTGATGATGATGAATTATTAACGTTTGTGTATCATACATTCATATGCATACTCTGTGACGACGCTTTATTCCCATTGTGCGGATATGAGGTAATTATGACGTGCTCCAGTTCCAATTGTGGTATCAATCCTATTGACGAGGATCTTTGGAGGGTATATGGCCTGGTGTCCATTCTTTGTGACGATTGGTACCACATGCATGAGTCTTGTTGTGCATTGCATTTTACGTGACATTAATGTGAATTGTGATATAGTGATTCCTGATGTTTTCCTTATGATGCCCTGTTGATGTTGTATATGATGATGACGCCATTTTATGTATATCTTGTTTTATAATGATTATTATGAATTGTGATTACTCACCCTGCCTGTTTGAATGTTGCCTCCACGTGGGTAACGTGCAGGTGATCAGTTTAGCCTTGGATGCTTTTCGAGGACTTGAAGTTTATTTGCTTTTGGTCGATTTAGAGGGTCTTGCTCTGATAGTGTAACATCGGGTTGGGGTCCTTTGAGTCTAACTACGTTGTTTTCCCTATTTTGTTGTTATTTGATGATATGGTTTTAATTTGACTATTATGACGTTTGTCGAAAACCTTTTTAATTGAGACTTTTGAGTTCTGCTGCCGTTGAAGGCTTTTTGTGAAACTTTGAGGAAGCCCTTTTGTTTACAGGTAATTTATATTATTTTGATTTAATGAGAAATGTGCACCCTTTGAGGGAACCTTTATGTTTTACTCTGATATTTGAGTTGTTTCTGCTGTAACATTTGTGGGGGTAGAAAAGGGTGTTACATTAGTGGTATCAGAGCAGGTCGGTCCGTCCGGCCAGGTTTTTACGTGATGTCAGTCCCCTGTCAGTCGACGAGTGTATGTACACTGTCGATGTGTTAGTTCTTCTAACCTTGTTGGTGGTGTGAAGGATGGCTGGAAGAAACGATCGTACGATTGCTGATGCGTTGGAATCGGTTGCTAATGTGGTGGCGCAGCTGAATCCAAATGGTGGAGCTCCTGATGAGTTTCGTACTTTGGGAAGTTTCAAAGGAATAATCCACTGACTTTTGTGGGTACGCATGATCCAGCAAGTGCACACAAGTGGCTGAAGGCGATCGAGAAGATCTTCCGAGTGATGGGGTGTTCTGATGAGCAACAGGTTCAATTCAGAACACATATATTGGAAGAGGAAGCTGAGGACTGGTGGGATAACACCCGTCAGAGACTTGCAGATGTTGGCACTGTGATAACTTGGGCTGTATTTAAGCAGGAGTTTCTGGGGAAGTATTTTCCAGAGGATGCTCGTGGCAAGAGAGAAGTGGAATTCCTTGAGCTGAAGCAAGGAGATATGACTGTGGCAGAGTATGCCGCAAAGTTTGAGAAGCTAGTGAAGTTCTGTCCGCACTACAATCGTGTTGATGCTGAGATGTCTAAGTGTCTAAAATTCGAGAATGGGTTGAGACCAGAGATTAAGCAGGGTATTGGGTATCAGCAGATCTGCAGGTATGCTGAGTTGGTTGACAAGAGCAGGATCTACGATGAGGATAGCCGAACTCGATCTGCTCACTATAAGCAATTGAGTGAGAAGAAAGGGCAGTATAGGGGTAAGCATTATACGACTTCAGCTGACAAAGGGAAGCAAAAGGCTTCAGATGGGAAAAAGTCGAGTGGGGGAGCAGCTCCCGCTTCTGGAAAGTGTCATAAGTGTGGCGAGCAAGGTCACTGTGCTGATGTATGCACCAATAATGTGGTGAGGTGCTACAGATGTGGTAAGAAGGGGCATAGAGCTACTGACTGCAAAGATGAAGGTCCAACCTATTTCAATTGTGGTGAGAAAGATCACATTAGTACTCAATGCCAGAAGCCGAAGAAAACTGCTACTGTTGCCCAGACCAGTGGTCGCGTGTTTGCTTTGAGTGGTGCAGAGACGCCAGAGAAGGACAACCTGATTCGAGGTACTTGTTTTATTAATAATATCGAATTGGTTGCTATTATTGATACTGGTGCTACTCATTCTTTTATCTCGCTTGAATGTGCTAATAGATTGGGTTTGAAGTTATCTGATATGAATGGTAATATGGTAATAGAAACTCCAGCTAATGGTTCTGTTACTACAACCCTTGTGTGTTTTAGATGTCTTGTGATGATTTTTTTGAAGAACTTTGTGATGAATTTGGTGTGCCTACCCTTGCACCAGATCGATGTGATCTTTGGAATGAACTGGTTGGAGTTCAACCGTGTTCATATCAATTGTTATACCAAGACTGTAGAGTTTCCTGAGATTGATGATAATGGGGAGTTGATGTTCTTATCTGTTAAGCAAGTAGACGAACTTGTGGAAAACGAAGCTTTGGTGTTTGCAATGTTTGCATCGTTGCAAATTGATCGTGAAGCTGTGAGTGTGGAGTTGGTGATTGTCTGTGAATTTCCAGATGTGTTTCCAGATGACATCGGTGATTTGCCTCCAAAGCGTGAAGTAGAGTTTGCAGTGGACTTAATACCAGGTACGAGTCCAGTGTCGATGGCTCCTTATCGGATGTCAGCTTCTGAGCTAAGTGAATTGAAGAAACAACTGGAAGAATTGCTTGAGAAAAGGTTTGTTTGACCAAGTGTTTCTCAGTGGGGTGCTCCGGTGTTGCTAGTGAAGAAGAAAGATGGTAGTATGAGGTTGTGCGTTGATTATCGGCAGTTGAATAAAGTGACGATCAAGAATAAGTATCCACTTCCGAGAATCGACGATTTGATGGATCAGCTAGTAGGTGTTTGTGTGTTTAGCAAAATTGATTTGAGGTCTGGTTATCATCAGATTCGAGTGAAGCTTGATGATATTCCAAAGACGGCTTTCAGAACGAGATATGGACACTATGAATACACTGTGATGCCGTTTGGTGTATCCAATGCACCTGGTGTGTTCATGGAGTATATGAATCGGATTTTCCATGAGTATTTGGATAAGTTTGTGGTGGTGTTTATCGATGATATCTTGATATATTCTAGATCTGAATAAGAACATGTCGAGCATTTGAGGATTGTGTTGCAAGTGTTGAAAGAGAAGAAGTTGTATGCAAAGCTATCCAAGTGTGAGTTCTGGTTGAAGGAAGTGAGTTTCCTTGGCCATGTGATTTCAAGTGGCGGGATTGCTGTTGATCCTTCTAAGATTGATGTTGTATTACAGTGGGAAACTCCAAAGTCTGCGACTGAGATACGAAGTTTTCTGGGATTGGCGGGCTATTACCGCAAGTTTATTGAAGGTTTTACTAAGTTGGCATTACCTTTGACTCAGTTGACTCGAAAGGGTCAAGCCTTTGTGTGGGACATATCTTGTGAAGAGAGTTTCGTGGAATTGAAGAAGAGATTGACTACTGCTCCAGTGTTGATTTTGCCTAATCCGAGTGAATCTTTTGTGGTGTATTGTGATGCGTCGAAGATGGGTCTTGGTGGAGTATTGATGCAGAATGGACAAGTGGTTGCCTATGCTTCGAGACAGTTGCAAGTTCATGAGAGGAATTATCCTACACATGACTTGGAGTTGGCCGCTGTGGTGTTTGTGTTGAAGATTTGGAGACATTATCTGTTTGGCTCTAAATTTGAAGTGTTTAGTGATCATAAAAGTCTGAAGTACTTATTTAATCAGAAGGAATTGAATATGAGGCAGAGAAGGTGGTTAGATCTGTTGAAAGATTTCGATTTTGATTTGAGTTATCATCCGGGCAAAGCAAATGTAGTGGCCGATGCATTGAGCAAAAAGTCATTGCATATGTCGATGCTTATGGTGAAAGAATTGGAGTTGATTGAGCAATTCAGAGATTTGAGTTTGGTATGTGAAGCGACTCCTGACAGTGTGAAGTTGGGAATGTTGAAGTTGACTAGTGGTATTCTGGAAGAGATCAGAGTGGGACAGTAATCTGATTTAAAGTTGGTTAACCAATTGACTTTGATTAACCAAGGTAACAGAGGTGACTTCCAGATTTACGAGAATGGTATGATGAGGTTCCGAGATAGAGTGTGTGTCCCAGATGTTCCAGAAATTAAGAAGAGCATTCTTGAAGAAGGATATCGAAGTAGGTTGATTATTCATCCCGGTGCTACGAAGATGTACCAAGATTTGAAAAAGTTGTTTTGGTGGCCAAGTTTGTTTATGCGTGTTTGACTTGTTAGAAGTCGAAGGTTGAGCATCAGAAGCCTTTAGGTATGATGCAGCCGTTGAGGATTCCAGAATGGAAATGGGATAGTATTTCCATGGATTTTATGGTGGGGTTGCCGAAGACTGCTAAGGGAAATGATTCAATTTGGGTGATCGTGGATAGATTAACTAAGTCGGCTCATTTCTTGCCGATGAAGATTAATCATTCTATGCAAAAGCTAGCCGAGATGTACATTAAAGATATTGTGAAGTTGCATAGGGTACCTTCGAGTATTGTGTCGGATAGAGATCTGAGGTTTACATCAAGGTTCTGGAAGAGTCTACAAGATGCTTTGGGTACCAAGTTGAGGATGAGTTCTGCATATCATCCGCAGACGGACGGTCAGACAGAAATGATGATCCAATCTTTAGAGGATTTGCTGAGGGTTTGTGTGTTGGATCATGGAGGATTGTGGGATAGCCATTTGTCGTTGATTGAGTTCACGTACAATAATAGTTTTCATGCTAGTATTGGAATGGCGCCCTACGAAGCTTTGTATGGGAGAAGGTGTAGGACTCCGTTGTGTTGGTATGAATCGGGCGAGAGTGTTGTACTCAGACCTGAAATTGTGCAAGAGACGACTGAAAAGATTAAGAAGATCCAAGAGAGGATGAAAGCTTTGCAGAGTCGTCAGAAGAGCTACCATGATAAGAGGAGGAAAGCACTTGAATTCCAAGAGGGAGATCACGTGTTTTTGAGAGTGACGCCAGTGACTGGTGTGGGTCGAGCTTTGAAGTCTAGGAAGCTCACTCCACGTTTTGTTGGTCCATATCAGATATCGCAGAGGATAGGAGAGGTAGCCTATCGAATTGCTTTACCGCCGTCACTTGCGAATTTGCATGACGTGTTCCATGTGTCTCAGTTGAGGAAGTACATTCCGGATCCGTCGCATGTAATTCAGATGGATGATGTATAAGTGAGGGATAATCTTACTGTGGAAGCATTGCCTGTGCGTGTCGATGGTCGAGAGATGAAGTAATTGCGGGGTAAAGACATAACTTTGGTGAAGGTGCTGTGGGGTGGACCAGTTGGAAAAAGTTAGACTTGGGAACGTGAATATCAGATGAGGGAGTCGTATTCGACTCTATTTCCTTGAGGTAATTTTCGAGGGCGAAAATCCTTTAAGTGGGGGAGAGTTGTAACACCTCGATTTTCGTAAGAATATTTATTTAATTTATTTAAATATTATATTCGTGGTTTTCTGTGATTTTTGGTGGATTGTGTCGATGTCGGTGTTTTTAAGAAGTTTTGGTTATTTTAATTAAATAATAGTATGTAATATGGATATATTAGTATTATTATTAATTTAAAATAATATTAGAGGAATTAAGGGTAAGATGAACATTAGAGAGAATTAGTGAGGGTATTATGGAGAAAGCCCAATTTTGAGGCCCAAGAGTTAAATTAACCGAAAAGGAGGAATTGAGGAGAATTAGGATTCATTTGTGGAGATCGTGAAAATAAGGAGAAATTGCAGAGCTCTGAGGAAAAAGGGAGAAGGCGAGGATTTTCATGAAGTTTTCCAAAAGCTCAAGAGAGAACTCATCGGATCGACAATCTAAGGTATGGGGAGTAATTGCCTTTCATGGTTTTCATTATAGGATTCGATTGATTAACGTGGATTTTGGGGTTTTTAAGGGTTTATGGGTTTTGAGGTAAACTGATGATTTTAAGGGCACTTTTGTGAATCGATCAATAACGTGGAATTAAACCGCTAAAGTAGACCTTGGGGATGATTTCCCCGTCGTTGTTGTAGTTTAACCTTGTGGGAAGGATCTATGGAGTTTATATGAAGTTTGAGAGTTTTGAAGGTTTAGGAGAAATTAAGGTTTTCCCGTAGTGTCCTGGATCGACCTAACAGACGTAGGTTTTAGGCCTTTAAATTCAGTGATGTGTTAGGACTGTTGTAGGGATAATTTTGGGTCGTTTGGGGCTGTAATCGCATGAACTTTGGTGGTTGTGGAGCTACTGATGCGTAGCAGCGATTTGTTGTAATCGCAGGTTCGCTAGGCAAACCATTGCTTTGCTAGGCAAATGTTCGCCAAGGCCCGCTAAGCGAGCAGCGCAGCGTATGCGCGATAATATGAGTGTGAGGGCAGAGGTGATTCTGGAGAGGCTTTAGGGATTCGCTAGAAGTCTCGCCCAGTGAACTCCCCATCGAATGGCTTCGCTAGGCGAATGTGGGGGCGAGCATGATAGATGTTTGGGTTTCTTGTGTTGAGTGTGAGATCTGTGAGGTTCGCTGGCCACTTCGCTAGGCGAAGGACGCAGCAAACAGGTTCGCTAGGTGAACCCTAGAGCGAACAACTGTTGTTTCGCGAAATTCCGTTTCTGTTGTTGTGTCTTTCTGGTACTTGATGCTGTGATATTTATGATGATTTACCATAATATTCTTGATGATGTTGAGGTGTTGGTTTGTGATGTTTCGATGAATATATGATGCTATGAATTTATGAAAATTTATGAATGATGATGCACATAATGATGTTTACTTGATGATGATGAATTATTGACGTTTGTGTATCATACATTCATATGCATACTCTGTGACGACGCTTCATTCCCATTGTGCGGATATGAGGTAATTATGACGTGCTCCAGTTCCGATTGTGGGATCGATCCTATTGACGGGGATCTTTGGAGGGTTGATGGCCTGGTGTCCATCCTTTGTGACGATTGGTACCACATGCATGAGTCTTGTTGTGCATTTCATTTTATGTGACATTGATGTGAATTGTGATATAGTGATTCCTGATGTTTTCCTTATGATGCCCTGTTGATGTTGTATATGATGATGACGCCATTTTATGTATATCTTGTTTTATAATGATTATTATGAATTGTGATTACTCACCCTGCCTGTTTGAATGTTGTCTCCACGTGGGTAACATGCAGGTGATCAGGTTTAGCCGTGGATACTTTTCGAGGACTTGAAGTTTATTTGCTTTTGGTCGATTTAGAGGGTCTTGCTCTGATAGTGTAACATCGGGTTGGGGTCCTTTGAGTCGAACTACGTTGTTTTCCCTATTTTGTTGTTATTTGATGATATGGTTTTAATTTGACTATTATGATGTTTGTTGAAAACCTTTTTAATTGAGACTTTTGAGTTCCGCTACCATTGAAGGATTTTTGTGAAGCTTTGAGGAAGCCCTTTTGTTTACAGGGTAATTTATGTTATTTTGATTTAATGAGAAATGTACACCCTTTGAGGGAACCTTTATGTTTTACTCTGATATTTGAGTTGTTTCTGCTGTAACATTTGTGGGGGTAGAAAAGGGTGTTACAATGGTCACATGTTTGTTTGTTGTCAACTCGCAATCAGGCATTTGCGAGATTACTAACTCAACTAATTCAAATAAGAGCTCATTTCCCCAATTATCCTGTCAAGAAAATACGTCTTGATAATGCTGCAGAATTTTCATCTCAAGCATTTAATGAGTATTATATGTCTATTGAAATTGACATTAAACATCCAGTAGCACATGTTCATACATAAAATGGACTTGCAAAATCATTTATTAAACGTATAAAATCAATTGCAATACCACTTATTATGAGATGCAAACTCCCAATTTCTACTTGGGGATATGAAATTTTGCATGCTGCCACATTAATTCGCATTAGGCCAATGAGTTACCACACCTCTTCCCCTTTACAATTAGTTTTTGGTAAAGCACCTAATATTTTCCATCTAAGAGTTTTTGGATGTGCGGTGTATGTTCTAATTTCTCTGTCACATTGCAATAAGATGGATCCTCAAAGGATAATGGGAATATATGTTGGATATGAATCTCCATCTATTATAAAGTACCTTGAACCAACAACAGGAGATTTATTCACTGCTCGTTTTGCTGATTTTCATTTTGATGAATCAAATTTTCTAGCATTGTGGGGGGAGAATAAGAAGCTGGAAAAAGAGATCTGTTGGAATAAATCATCATTATCTCATCTTGATCCTCGAACAAAACAATGTGAACTAGAAGTTCAAAAGATAATTTAACTATAAAACTTAATAAATCAATTACCAAATGCATTCACTGATCCAAAAGGTGTGATTAAATCATATATACCAGCTGCAAATGCTCCAATAAAAATTGATATCCCTGTTGGACAATCCAATGAGTCTCAACCACGCCTGAAGCGTGGCAGACCAATTGGTTCCAAAGATAAAAATGCTCAAACAAGAAAGGAAGCTAAGAATAAAGATGGCCCAAGTGAGGATATAGAAAATCTAAAAGAACCTTCATGCATAATAAACATTTCATCTCTAGAAGAGATTGATCAGGTACCTGAAACTCATGAAAATAAAGAGATCTCGTTAAATTATGTCCAAAATGGAATACGATGGAACCGAAACAAAGTCGACATTGATGATGTTTTTGCATACAATATAGCGCTAAATGAGATAAATGACAAAGAGGGTCAGGAACCAACGTCTTTCAAAATTTGTTGACAAAGTGAGGACTGGCCAAAATGGAAAGATGCAATTGAAGCAGAATTAAACTCACTATATAAAACAAAAGTTTTTGGACGTATAGTCTGAACACCTCAAGGTGTGAAACCAGTTGGATCCAAATGGGTTTTCATACGAAAATGAAATGAAAAAAAATGAAATTGTGAGATACAAAGCTCGACTTGTCGCTCAAGGATTTTCGCAAAGACCTGAAATTGATTTTAATGAGACATATTCACTTTTAATGGATGCAAACTGAAATTCTGGTTGAGCAGATCACGAAGATGTCAGACAGGATGTCGTGACACTTTATCTCTACTTCTCACAAGGGTCTAAGGAAGAACAAAAGTAAACAGCAGAATGTAAACAACACACAGAAATTGTTAACCCAGTTCGGTGATCAACAACACCTACGTCTGGGGGCTACCAAGCCAGGAATGAAATCACTAAGTAGAATTAGTTCTAAGTTAAACTCCAACGTTTACAACTTAGCACCTAGAAACTACCCTTCCTAGATTTCTACCTAAGACACTCCTAGGTATGAGACCCTTCTCAATTCCCTTTCAATCACAGCAGTGACTGAAAATATTACAACTCAATAAACAGTCCTTCTCAAGTATTCACACAATACAAAAGAGGCTCACAAGTACAAACCCTGGTACTTCTAAAAACAGCTGCAATAATCAACCCTCAAACTAGGTTAACTCCAACCTATTTATATTACAAACCACAACTGGACTTGGGCTTCAAAAGTGTATCAATTCTCCTCCTCAGAATTTGCAACCTAATTCGTTCTTCAATCCCAAGTTACCAAAAATGTCTCCTTACAAGGAAACCGCATATTCCACTTAGAATTAGAATCTCTGATTCCACAATCTCAGATGCCACCTGGAATCAAGTCATATTCCAAACACACCTGGCACACTTGTTAAAAAAAATAATAACAGACAAAGATGTCAAATCCACCTAATAGGACATCTTGCCAAACATCTTATCCTGCAGATAGTTTAACATGTTAGGACATCTTGTCCAACATCTTCCTGCTAAGTTAGTTTTACCAAAATTAATACCAACCTCAAAAGCAGGGACTCAACAATCTCCCCTTTTAGCTAAAACTAACTTTTATTGTCCTGCAGAAACATATCAGGGAAACCACCATCAGAGCAGCAGCGGAATCATAACATGGACAAGTCTCCCCCTCAATCAGTTCAGATCTACTCCCCCTCAGTGGTTAGTAGACAACCAGCAGTGGTTAGTGATGTTAGTAATTCTCCCCCTTTTTAGCCACAATATGACAAAGGTAGAAGGACTAACTCAAAAAACAATAAAACATATCAAAGTAGTTTAAATTACACATCCAACAGAATTAAAGAAATATCATGGGCATTTAGCCCTTACACAACCAAAATAAAAACAAAACAAAAAAACACAAAAAATTAAAGAGAAGATAACTCTCAGAGGTCATCTTCAGTCTCCTCCTCATCTTCTTCTTCTCCTTCACTTTCACCAGTGTCTGACATCGCCTTTCTTTTCTCAGACACAACCGCAACCTTACTCCAAGATTTCTGCGGTCCAACAACAGTTTTAGTGCTTCTTTTGACAACATTGTTTTCAGTATCCCTATTTTTCCTTTTTCTTGTTTTCAGCCTCTTGACAACACTAGAAATGATTTCATCATCAGATGAAGAATTATCTAGGTTGATTTCTGTATTAATATTCTCCAGTGTCCGTTCTAATGATTTTGCTAGGGATAAAGGTGTTCCCTTTTCAAGTCCACCATTTTTCTTACTAGACTTAACCCTGTCATTAGTATTTTTACCACCCTCTTGTTCCTTACCATGAGCCAATGCGACTGGCACATTCCTATCAGTATTTACTCTACTAATATTCAGTTCCTCAGCAACTAGTTTCCTTATTCTTTTATCGGTCTCAACAATTTCGTTCTTACTTCTAGGAGAGTTAACAGGTTCAAAAGTATTACCCTCAAGGGAAGTTTTAGCTTTTCGTGCAGGAAATTTCTCAGGCTTGCATGGCACCATGGACGGAGGAACAGCATCAATCGCGTCTTCAGTTGACATCTTCCCCGATTTTGCCCTAACAGCAGGAGATGTAGAGATTTCTTTGATTCCTCCTTGTTGATGCGACATCATGGGAATGACAAGATTGAATTTTTCTTCGTATTGAGGAATCGTGGTTATTGAGGAGACGGGAGTAATTTTAGCACGGTTTGGGTTGATTTGAATTGATCATTTTTGAGACCCGCCTTTAAAACTTGCACACTCCTGACCAGTGTCCTTACAAGTTAATCTATTTAGGCCCCCAAGATAGATAAAGCCCTAATTTGCATTTTAGTTTTCCAAACTTACTTCTAAGGATATCAAAGGTACTTAGGTCATCATGAGAAAATGTCACAACATCCTGTGTGACATTTTCCCTTGTTGCTGAATCAATGGTGGCCACAAACGCACATCTTCTTTCCTCCAGATCATCTCTCATAGAGGCCTTACGAAGAAGGTCATGTATCCTTGAAATAGTCTTTAGGTGTGTTGCTTTGGTTAACCTTCCAAACTCCCATTTATCAAGATTTAATTCTGAGAGCCCTTGCTGATGCTTCCTGATTGTCATTTTGGAGAGTTCTGTCAATAAGGGGGTCCAAACATAGCAGTTATCTGTTGATCTGACACCCTTCATGAGAACTTTATTTTTATCATTTACAACCAAGCATTCTAATTTAGTAAAGTTAACCTTCAGGCCTTGATCACAGAGTTGACTGATACTAATAAGATTCGCAGATAGACCTTTTACATACAGCACATTATCAAGTCTAGGATTTCCAGCTTGAACCATTCTCCCAATCCCTTTAATCTTTCCTTTGGATCCATCTCCAAAGGTTACATAGTTGGGAGAATGAGCCTTTATATTCACCAGATAGTTTTTGACACCATTCATATGTCTTGAACATCCACTGTCGAAGTACCACTTTTCTCCAATGTACTCCTTTTGTGAGGAGTGAGCTATTAGAGCCACAGATTCATTCTCGGATCTCCTTATCTTTTCAACAAACCTACCCTTGGGATATCCATGTAGTTTGTAGCAGTAGCGTTTGATGTGGCCATATTTGCCACAATAGTGACATTTCCAGTCTTGTCTCCTCTGATGTCTGTGATGATGTTGAGACACTCGGTTGGACATCTTCTGTTTTCTTTCAGAATTTCTTTTCTTGCTTGACAGTTCTTTATTGGTGCAATCAAGTTCTCTGATGTTTTCAGTATTTCTTCCAGCCTGTAGTATCTTATCAGATCTGTTGTTGATCATTCCATCATTGTCGAGTTTGGATTCTAGCAAAGAAATTTCCTCTTGAAGGTTAGATATGATGCCAAGATGCTTCAGTCTTTCAATCTCAAGAATCATGATAATCTTTATGTTGATCTTCTCCAAATTGGTAGGTTTCAGCACTTCTTGTGTACAATTCCCTGTAGGAATTGACCAAGGCATCATGAGATAGATCTCTAATGTCTAATCCTACATGAGTGTCAAACACCCCTATGAGTGTAGATATTTGCTTTGGTGATTCCTCGTCACTAGTAGAATCATCTTCTGACCAGGGCGTAATGAGTCATTTCTTGAGAAAAGTAGGACACTCCCATTTGGTGTGTCCAAACCCTTCACACTCAAGACATTTTGTCCCTTTCCCTTGGTTGGGTTTCTTATCATAGCTAGGTCTTCTTCCAAAGTTTCTTGGTCTATAGATGTCGGAAGTTTGAGCCTTAAAATTTGTCTTAGACTTCTCATCCAATTGCCTGCCAGTTGATGAAACTGTTTTTCAAGGAACCCTACAGTCTTGGACAAACCCTCCTTGGTGTCACCCTCTTCTTGGTTGATCACCAGGGCAAGACTTTTCTTCTTTTCATCCTTTTCGTTGATAGCCATCTCAAAGGTTTAGAGTGATCCCATAAGCTCATCTACCTTCATGGTATTTATGTCCTGAGCTTCTTCAATAGCTGTCACATTCATATCAAACCTCTTGGAAAGAGACCTTAGAATTTTTCGAACCAACTTGGCTTCAGGAATTTTCTCTCCAAGATCACTAGATGTGTTGGCTATATCAACAATATTCATGTGAAAATCATGTATACTTTTGTCTTCTCTCATTCTCAAGTTTTCAAACTTAGTGGTCAGCAACTGAAGTCTTGACGATTTGACACAAGAGGTACTTCATGAGCAGTCTTTAGGATTTCGCATGCATCCTTTGCAACAGTATAATTCTTGATGAGTCTTAAGATGTTCTTGTCCACACCATTGAACAAGGCATTCAAGGCTTTGGAATTTCCTTGAGCAAGCTTATCATCTTCATCATCCCAATCTTCTTCAGGTTTCAGTTCCTCAGTGAGCTTCCCATCTTTGTCTTTGATCTTTGGTGGATCCCACCCCTTGACCATAGACTTCTGTCGCTCCCGGGATTTTCATCCAAGTACAAACGCGAAAGTGGCACCGAACAGAGTCGCCAGCAATGTGTATTTATCCCAAGAGAGGGAAAGGAAACACCGCGTAAACCTGAGGGAAAGGAAAAGCATGGTCTTACGACCAAGAGAAGTGGGTAAGGGAGTCGGTTACGCGAGAGGAAGGTATTAGCACCCCCTCACGTCCATCGTACCCGATGGGATCCACGCTTGCTTGTCTCGATCAAAGGGTGTAAAGAAAGGAATACTGAGAAAGAAATGAAAAAGGAAAGGAGAAAGAGAAACAAATGTAGGGAAAATAAAAGAAGTGCTCGCATGGGCCCTACCCCACTGCCTACGTATCTCATCGGGAGCATGAGAATCAGAGCGACGTAGTTCCCCTCACTGGGGATGGATTGTGTTTTTTAGAGAACGGCTTACGTTCTAGCTCAGGTGTTGCAGGCTCGCTGGTCCGAGTGCGTTACCATCTTGCAAGAGAACGAGTAGAAGCGCGTTCGTGCGTTGAGAATGAACGAGATGAGAAAAGAATTCCCGAAGGAAAGACGTTATTGTTTGTTTTTGCCTTTTAGAAGTTTTTTCATTTGTTTGCATATGATAGTGTATCTGAATCTTAGTCATTGGAATGCGTACTTTCTCACATTCCAAGACGGAATGGGTAAGAATGCACACTAAGAGTGAAGAAGACCCCCACACTTAGTTCCAATTGTCAAGGCTCAAACACACTAGCATACTTGTGTTTATTAAGTGTTTTGTTGATTAAGAAATGAAGAAGTGTTTTTTATTTGTACCTTCAACAAGTATTGCATTTAAGTCCCTCATACAAGATCAAATGTTTAACACATTGACCCAAGATGGGCTATATGCTATACATTTTAAGATTACAAGAGAAGACCCCTTATAATCTTTTCTTTATATGAAAGGCCTAAATGCAATAAATGCCTACCTTTATTATATGTTTTGAATTTTCTTTGAGATGAGAAAAGAGACTCAAGAGAGGAGAAAAGGTAAAACCTATATGGACTAAGACTCAATCCTAATTGAAGATTAAAGGGAGTGATCCTAAAGGTTTGTGAGGTTTCAACCTAAAGTCTAAAGAAAGAAAGAATTAAACAATTCACTTCCAAAGTAGAAGATGAATTGTAATTCAAAAGGGAAAGTAATGAGTTATTAAAAGAAAGCACATAAGTGCTTAACAAAACACAAAATGGAATTGTAAAAGAGAAAGGATAGAAGTTGAATGTGGATTCCTTATCCACACTCAATTGAAACTTACCAAAGCCCCTACATGGTTAGCACAATCACTTATAAGTAAAGTAAGAAAATATAATGAGCAAATCAAATTCAAACAAGTTGACAAACAAAGTAAAATGAGATTAAATGCTATACATGCTTCCAAGTCAGAATGTAACTCATATTTACACAACCTAATGTTATCCTAAATGAGCATACCAAATCATGCAAACAAAATCTCAACCCAACAAGAAGCAAAGAAGAAAAGGGGAAGTGATGTGAATGTGGTTCATACTTGTGAAACAAGTGACTTAAGGTGCAAGATAAACATCAAACATGCAAAGATGAAACCCAAATGTCACAATCAGAAGTCAATTAACATGTTATACATCCTCAAACAAAACCACAACTCATGGCCCAAGTGCCTTCATGATCAAGCAAACCAAACATGAGGCATGCATTCACAAAATGAACAAGTTAAACTTCATGCTTCAAACAAATAGCAAACATGCTTCAAAAATTATGACTTTCACCAATCAAACACCTTAAACACATGCCATTAACATATCAAGTCCACAAGCAATGAATCAGAACCAAAGTCACTCAACAATTAGGTCAAAGTCTCATGGAAGTTTCATGCATTCATGCTCAAAGCAACACATCAAAAGTCATCCAAAAAAGACTTAAAAATCATCTCATAAATCTCAAACATACCTCAACATATTGTGACCACAATGCAAAAAGAAAGGCATCAAAATCATTTTTTATGATCAAGAACAAAAATGCACAAAATCATATGTCACATTAAGTATGCATACAAATGGAAATTCAAAAGAAATAATGGAACAGGGGCAAAATGGTCATAAAATCAGAAAATAAAATCATAGAAAATTTCCTAAATGTTTTAAGAATACACATGAATTTTTGTAGAATTTTCCAATATGTTTTGGTATTTTTAAAAATTAATTATGAAACGTGTAGAGAGAAATAAAAATGAAAAATGAATGCAAAATGCAAGGGGGTGCAAACATAGCAATTAGACAGTGTAAATGCATTGGGCTTCAAAACAGGAGGGTGCAAATATCAATCTGGATAAGTCCAAGTCTGCGCGCCAAACACAATAACAAAAATGCACCTGCAGTCAACAATCTTGACCCACTCACAACCATTAGATCAATTCAAAGTCAAGTCAAAGTCAAAGTACACAGAATCAATGCACGTGCGTGAGGACACACACTCACTACCATGCACTACACCACACCACGCTTAAGTGACTTCAGAATTTTGGCACATGACATGCACATGTCTTTTAATGCGTTGGCACGTTCTCAGTCACACGATCAAAAAAAATGGACGAACGAGATTAAAACGCACACAAACCCTAGTATCAACTCACCGGCCGGAGAGGGACCTCCGGTCACCTTCTCCGGCCACTCTCCGGCGCTGCAACCAACCAAACAATCCAGAAATTTATGCAATGCACATCAAAATGTTCAGGAAGTCACGTAGAGCATGAATCTAGGATTAGTTTTCATAAACAACACACAAACAGAGAGAATCGAAGCAATGAAATTAGCCCTAGGTTTTGGATCTAAGCTTCTAAGAAGCTCTATCAACTAGCCAGATGGAGGAGTGCTCTTAGTGAGCTCAAATCATCACAACACGAGCTAGACAGAATGTAAATCGTGCCAAGAAAGTTTAGGATATTGAAACCTGAAAATGTAGGAAACTGTAGTTGAAAGAGAACCAGAGAAATGTGCTTCCTCTTTGATCTTCAACTGGCCAAATAAAGGCTCACAAATCCTTGCAAATGTTGATGAAATTCAATATGCAGTGGAAGACACTTCAATCTCTTCAATGCTACCAAGCTTCAATGTGTTCCAATGCTGTGTGATGTTGAGGCTTGAAGATGGATTCAGATGTAGATGATGATGAAATCGTGTGAGAGGAAGAGAAGCTTCAGAGAGAGAGAGCTTGCGAATTTCAGAGGAAAAATGAGAATGAAGTGTAGTTGAGTGAGAGTGTGAAAATGAAGTTGAAAACTGAATTGTGAAGTGAAGTTTGAATTTATATCATGAATTAACCATGGTTTAGTGAGTTGGTTAATTGAGTTGAGTGGGTTAAACTGAGTCATCCCTAACTAACTGAGTCAAGTTAGTTAGGGAGAGCAGTGCTATGGTGAAGATGGCTCATGGTGAGATATGGTGGGAGCCAGGAGAAAGTGAATTGGCACGGCTTTTGTAGGTGAAACTTGCTCAGCAAGTTGTTCTTTCTATTTTTATGTAATGCACGTGCTCATGTGCATGGACATGTGATGAATGTTTGGTTAAATGAAGAAAGAGTTGGAGAGTGAGCAATGCACGGGCAAACTGAGACCACAACAACAACATTCATTTTTCTGGTTTTTTGTGACAGTTTGGAAATAATGCAAACATGGATGTTTAATGGTGATTTTCTCTTGGCATCGTGGATGATCTAATGAGTTCTTGGAGACGTTGGAAAGAGGGGATGTAATAGGACAACTTTGATATGAAAATTGAATTGAAATGGGGTTTGGAGTAAGTTGCAAAATGACTTATAACACATAAGCTTGAGACTGGTATGAGGGCGTGGCAAAGGTTGGTTGACAAGGTAACATGGCACCTAGGTTCTCAGCATGATCATAGCACATTGGACTCAACATAACTTCTTGACCTTTGATCAAATGAAAAAAACATGAACACCAATCTTAAAGATCTCACATAGAGGAACAACTTTCATGTTGAAAGATTTTTCATTTGAGGCCTTTAACCATGAGAAAAATGAGTGGACATTAGGCCCACCACATGTTTGTTAAAATGACCGCGCGCGTGCCCTGAAAATCTTGGTCATGACCTAGTTTTGAACCTACTTTCCTCCAACTTTGATCAATCATATCTCTCTCAATTTTTATCCAATGGAGATGTTCTACACATGGATTTGAAGCTTAAAACAAGACCTTTCATTGAGGCAGAGTGGAATTTTCATTTGGTGCTCCAAATTTAAATGGCCTTGGTTCAAATTCTGATGCAAAATGGCCAAAACTTGCTATTTTTAGTAACCCTACTTCATCCAAAAATGGCAACTTTCCACATCTTGATTTTTTCATGATTCCTTTGGAGTTTCTTGATCAAATTTTGTACATTGGACACATGCAACATGAATTTCATGATTTTGGGCTCAAAAAGTCAAGAGTTGACTTTTTCCTCTGATTATTTGACTTTGCCCCAATTTCTCTGATTCTTGATCTTTCTTCCAATTGAACCACTTCTAAAACCAATTGAGAGGCAATTTTCCACATACATACACTTAAGAACATGTAGAATACCATGACATCAAGTTTTGCCCAAAAAAGCAAAGATTCCCTGATTTAACTGGAAACCCTAATTTTGGCCCCCTCTGGTTAGGAGGTAAAAGTGCAGTCTTCAATTTCCAATTCCTCAGAGTATGTTGTGTATCCTCTTAAAGAATGATGAGAAATGCCACTTGGGAATGATTTTGAATCAATGAGCTATCTCTTTTGAGGGTTTTCCTTCAATTTTTGGACTTCTTGCATAGTGAAAGATGTAGTGCTTCAATCTCCTATTGAATCTCACCTTCTTGAGGTCGTGGAAGATCAATTGAGATAGTATGAGACATGAGAGACCTCTTGGCTTGCCTAGAGCCAACTTGATTGACCTTTCTGTGCTTTGAATGATTCCTTGATTGTCCACCTTCCACTTGATCACATGCCCTGATGGTAAGAAGGATGCCATGCTTCATTTTTCTATGTTAAATGCAATGCAATGCTAGTGAGGTGGATATGATATGATAAATGATAATGCCATGCTATGATGCCAAAAGGGGAGAGCAAATTTTGGGGTATTACAGCTGCCCCTATTCAAGCGCTGTAGACCTGAATGCCTGAAAGCGATTGCTTTCGGACTTTCAAGGTATATAGTGATTGAATACCAAATATAACCAAAAATTTGCTCTGGATGGTGAAGAAGAAAAGGGATATAAACCCAACGAGACTGCTGGATTGAATCTTCGATGAAACGTCGGAGAGATCTGTCTTTTGAACGATGCCAGACGACTACTGGCTTGCCACGCTACTGGTGGACTTTAATACTGTCTTTTATGCAATTCCAGACGACTACTGGCCTGCCACACTACTGGTGGACTTTGATAATGTCTTTTATGCAATTCCAGACGACTACTGGCTTGCCACGCTACTGGTGGACTTTGCAGCTTCGTGCCACCCGAAGATGGACTTTTGCCAATCCACTGTTGGACTTTCGCCACCCGAAGACGGACTTTTGCCAATCCACTGTTGGACTTTTAGAATATGCCACCCTTAGATGGACCTTTCGCCAATCCACTGTTGGACTTTTGCCACCCGAAGACGGACTTTTGCCAATCCACTGTTGGACTTTTGCCACCCGAAGACGGACTTTTGCCAATCCACTGTTGGACTTTTAGCTGCTTTGCCCCCCGAAGATGGACTTTTGCCAATCCACTGTTGGACTTTTAGAATATGCCACCCTTAGATGGACCTTTCGCCAATCCACTGTTGGACTTTAAGAATTTGCCACCCTTAGATGGACTTTTGCCAATCCACTGTTGGACTTTTGCCACCCGAAGACGGACTTTTGCCAATCCACTGTTGGACTTTAAGAATTTGCCACCCTTAGATGGACCTTTCGCCAATCCACTGTTGGACTTTAAGAATTTGCAAAATTGTATTACTCTCTGCATCCGTGTCAGACATCTCTGCTGATTCTGCTGAGGAACAATGATCAATGACTTGACTTTAGAGGTTCCTGAGAGGATAATATCTCTGCTGGCGAATGGATGAACAATCCCTCTGCTTCGAATTGTCAAGCTTGCCAACAATAAATTGGACTTTAAGATATGAGGGAATGATGACTCTGCCAGGAATTATTCCATCTGTTTGGGGCTGGATTCTAGTCACAGCAACTCCGCTGGGGATGAGAATTTTTGAATGACGTCCTGCTGGGGAAATGAGCCATTAAAACTCTGCTTGGGGATTTATTCAACCCAAAATCCTTTATAGGGATTATCAACCTTCTGACCCGGCTGGGGAAAGACTGTGCCATCCTTGTTGAGGAATAGATTCTGCCGATCTTATAAACCTCTGCGGGGAGAACGACAACTCAGCTGGGGAGTATTGCTGACAAGATTCGATGCTGACCTCTGTGGAGATACCGTGACCAGAGATACGATCTTGCCGGGTATCAGGGCTACTCTGCCAGGGGTATGCAAATCCTGGTTAGAACATTCTACTGCAACTTGCTACGAAGAGTCATTAGAGATCTGTTGGGGAAACCCAAAGCAAATCCACAGTAGTCTGCTGAAGAATGTGACTATCGAGCTTAGGATAAGTACTACAATGCCCCATGTTAGGCGAGCTTTCCCTTAGACAATTCCGTTGGGGATGGCGAGTTTATAACAAACTCTGTTGGAGGAAACTGCTTTAAAACGTCTCGTGCTGGGGAATGCCTTTTGAGAGGATTTTACAGAAGACCAACTGTCCTCAAACTCTACTGGGGATGATCAACACTTCATGCTGGGGAAACAACATGCCCATGCTTAAGAAAACCAACAATTTGTCCCCAAAGCGGATGTCATAAGAGGATTTTACAGAAGATTTAGCCTCTTCAAACCCCTGTGACTTCGCTGGGGATAATGACCATCAGTTTCGGTGTCGATGAGACCACCCTTTTGGGGAACCTGTGACCGTTACCGACACAGAAAAGCTTGTAGTTGTTGGAAGTACTGAATGAGAGAATCGACTTAATAAGATACAACGGTACCCAGTTGAACTTAATTCGCTGAGATCGACCCGATGAACGCCGATCTCCTTACCCATAATTGCCCCAGTCTTTTGCGTGGAGTGATTTATTGCTAGTCTTGTGCTTAAAATCATCTGCACCTGCTACCTGCAACAAAAGAATATGCCCACATGCCCCGAATATTGCGTTGCTAGAATCCACCATCCGGGAGTATTCAACATTCGAAGTAATTTCAAATGTTTTTTCTGCGCATGTTATTGTAAGGCTGCCATGTTTTCAAATGCAATGTTTTATCAAAAATTAGGACGTTTTTGCAAACAAAGCAATAAAACAAAAATAGAAAGCTTTTTACTGAAATTCAATTTATTGACTGAGAGCCCAGAATAGGCAATTACATCCGGAAGCAATCCCTGGAAAGAGGTGATCGCTGAAAATTGAGAAAAGAAACTATCCTAATGGCAATGTGAAAACGGAATTCCACTGAGTTTCCATTCTGTTATGACCAGTATGTCTTCAAAACTCCCCGACCTTGCCTTCTGAGGAATGATCAGACCGATTCCTATCCTTCAGAACGTCAGTTGTTCAAACGGTGACAGGGTACAGATAACTCAAACCGTAGTCATTCGCTTAAATCCCTCTTTTGTGTGGACCGCCCTTTCAGGTTTTCGATCCACCAGGATACCCTTTTTTGCCTAAGTTGCCCTTTCGGGTTTTCAACTTACCGGGTGTACAAAATTTTTTCAATTATATCCCTAATTTTTGCCCGAACCTTATTCTGTTTTTGGTTCGCCGGGATGCCCTTTTTTGCCTGGATTTTTTTATTTTTATTATCCAGCGGGTCTATTCATGCGAAGTATTTTTTGACTACGTCCGAGTTGACAGGGGATGAAAAGTCTTCGCCATCCATGGTTGTAAGCAATAAAGCTCCGCCCGAAAAGACCTTTTTAACCACGAATGGACCTTCATAATTAGGAGTCCATTTGCCCCTGTGATCTGTATTGGGAGGAAGGATCCTTTTGAGTACCACATCTCCGACTTTGTAAACCCGAGGACGCACCTTTTGGTCAAATGCCTGTTTCATTCTGCGCTGATATAGTTGCCCATGACATACAGCCGCCAATCGCTTTTCCTCAATAAGGCTCAACTGATCAAATCTGGCTCGTACCCATTCAGCTTCATCTAGCTTAACATCCATCATGACTCTGAGGGACGGAATCTCTACTTCAACCGGTAGCACTGCCTCCATACCATATACGAGTGAGAATGGGGTTGCCCCAGTGGACGTGCGTACCGACGTTCGATACCCATGCAAAGCGAATGGTAACATCTCATGCCAATCTTTGTACGTGACAACCATCTTCTGTACAATCTTCTTGATATTTTTGTTGGCCGCTTCGACCGCGCCATTCATCTTTGGGCGGTACGGAGAAGAATTGTGATGCTCGATTTTGAAGTCCCGGCATAACTCAGCCATCATCTTATTGTTCAAACTAGAACCATTATCAGTAATGATTCTTTCGGGAACTCCATATCGGCAAATGATATCCCGTTTTAAGAAACGAGCGACCACTTGTTTTGTAACATTGGCATAGGATGCGGCTTCAACCCATTTGGTGAAGTAATCAATTGCCACCAAGATGAAACGATGACCATTGGAAGCTGTAGGCTCAATCTTTCCGATCATATCAATGCCCCACATGGCAAACGGCCAAGGCGACGACATGATGCTCAACGGATTTGGAGGCACATGCACCTTGTCTGCATAGATCTGGCATTTATGGCATTTGCGGGCATATTTACAACAATCTGACTCCATAGTCAACCAATAATATCCCGATCTTAACAACTTTTTAGCCATTGCATGCCCTCCGGCGTGAGTACCGAAAGAGCCTTCGTGCACTTCAATCATCAACAAGTCTGCTTCATGTCTATCCACACATCTAAGCAGGACCGTGTCAAAATTTCTTTTATACAGCACGCCATCTTTGTTCAAGAAGAAACTACCAGCTAACATTCTCAACGTCTTCCTGTCTTTGGACGATGCCCCTGACGGGTACTCTTGACTTTTCAAGAAACACTTAATATCATGAAACCATGGCTTGTCATCAGACGTCGCATCGACCGCAAACACAAATGCTGGTCTGTCAAGGCGGGATACCTCAATCTTAGGTACATGGTTCCATCCTTGCACTTTGATCATGGAAGACAAAGTGGCCAAGGCATCAGCGAACCTATTCTCATCTCGAGGAATATGGTACAGTTTCACTGTTGTGAAAAATGTCAGCAATCTCCTCGTATAATCTCTATACGGCACTAGATTTGCTTGGTGCGTGTACCAACTCCCTTTCACTTGATTGACTACCAAAGCTGAATCACCGAATATATCAAGGGTTTTAATCCGTAGATTAATCGCCTCCTCGATCCCCATTATACAAGCTTCGTACTCTGCTTCATTGTTGGTGCATCCGAAAGTTATTCGGGCAGTGAAAGGCATATGAACACCTTCCGGCGTGATAAGAACTGCTCCAACTCCGCACCCATTCATATTGACAGCCCCATCAAACATCAGACTCCATTTGGATTCAGGGTCTGGCCCCTCCTCCGGAAGTGGTTCCTCGCAGTCTTTAGCTTTGAGAAACATGATGTCCTCATCAGGGAAGTCAAATTTCATGGGTTGGTAATCATCAATCGGCTGTTGCGCAAGATAGTCAGACAAGATACTTCCTTTGATGGCCTTTTGTGAAGTGTACTGAATGTCATACTCTGTCAAGACCATTTGCCACCGTGCAACTCTGCCTGTCAATGCTGGTTTCTCGAAAATGTACTTGATAGGATCCATTTTTGAAATCAACAAGGTCGTGTGCCTAACCATATATTGCCTCAATCGCTTAGCGGCCCATGCAAGCGCACAGCATGTCTTTTCAAGCATTGAGTATCGGGACTCACAATCATTGAACTTTTTGCTCAGGTAGTAAATAGCATGCTCCTTCCTACCTGTCTCGTCATGTTGACCGAGAACACAACCCATGGAACCTTCAAGCACTGTCAGATACATTATCAGCGGTCTCCCTTCAACTGGAGGCATTAGAATCGGAGGTTCCTGCAAGTATTCTTTTATCTTATCGAATGCCAATTGGCAATCGTCATTCCACCTGACCGTTTGATCTTTCCTTAACAATTTAAATATTGGTTCACACGTGGCTGTTAGGTGAGATATGAACCTTGCAATGTAGTTCAATCTACCCAAGAAACCACGAACCTCTTTTTCTGTTCTCGGTTCAGGCATTTCTTGTATTGCTTTCACCTTGGCAGGATCAACCTCGATTCCTCTTTCGCTCACAATGAAACCTAGCAACTTTCCAGAACGTACCCCAAACGTGCACTTGTTTGGATTTAATCTCAGACGGAACTTTCTCAACCTTTCAAACAGCTTTTTCAGGTTAACCAGATGTTCCTCTTCTGTTCTCGACTTGGCAATCATATCATCTACATAACATTCGATCTCCTTATGAATCAAGTCATGAAACAATGTCACCATCGCCCGCTGGTACGTTGCCCCTGCGTTTTTCAACCCAAAAGGCATTACTTTATAACAATATGTACCCCACGGAGTAATGAACGTGGTCTTCTCCATGTCTTCAGGTGCCATCTTGATCTGGTTGTACCCGGAGAAACCGTCCATAAATGAGAACACTGAAAACTGAGCTGTATTATCGACCAGCACATCAATATGAGGTAGTGGAAAATCATCTTTCGGGCTAGCTTTATTAAGATCTCGATAATCCACACACATTCTCACTTTTCCATCTTTCTTCGGTACTGGCACGATGTTGGCTACCCATGGAGGATACTTTGTCACAGCAAGAAAACCAGCGTCCCACTGCTTCTGGACTTCCTCCTTAATCTTTAAGGCCATGTCGGGGTGAGTCCGACGAAGTTTCTGCTTGACTGGCGGACATTCTTCTCTCAATGGTAGCCTGTGCACGACAATATCTGTATCCAACCCCGGCATGTCTTGATACGACCAGGCGAAGACGTCAACATACTCGCGCAACATTTCCGTCAAAGTTTGCTTCACATCTACTTGCAAGCTGGCACCAATCCTGATCTCTTTCTTGGCGTCCTTGGTACCAATATTGATGATTTCTACAGTCTCCTGATGAGGCTGGATGACCCTTTCCTCTTGTTTCAACAATCTGGCCAGTTCTTCAGAAAGTTCACAATCTTTCCCATCCCCTTCTTCGGCTTGATAAATCGGATTGTCAAAGTCATACATGGCCATATCAAAATCGTTATCAGTGGTATCCGGAGGATCAAGTCTGCATGAACGGGTTCATGCCTTATTTTAGAATTTATTTTTAAGCAAAACGAAAGAAAATGAAACATTGCCATTTTATTTTTTGTGCAAAAATAAAAACTGAAAGACAGAGAACAAAATTTGATTGCAAAACGTCCTTTATTAATGATTAAACATTGCAAATGCAACCATGGTGGCCCTACAAATGAATCTATACGCCTTGGGCAGAGCGCAAGATTTTGTCATGCATTATGGTTAGAAAAAACGAAGAAAAATTACTCTGTCTGAAGAGTAACCCGGATGACTTCTTCAACGAACCAGTTCTGCACTTGTTGTCCCGAAGCATGAGGGCGTACCCAGTTGTCCAGGTCACAATTACTGTCAACACTATCCTCTGTGGCTGCACAAGACTGGTCCGGGTAGATAATTCCCCCACTATTGAAAGTAATGGGTCCCCTGCTCCCCGCATCTGAAGTTGTAGAAGGATGATAACCAATACCAAATTTGTCTTCCTTCATTGGGGTCTCTATCAACCTGCCCCAACCTTGGGCGTTGCCTGCCCTGACGACCTCGACAGCTTGTTTGTAAGATGAAATGGAGGTACCAGCCCCAACTGGTACAGAAGAAGACTCAGGTGCATCGTCAATATTGACTGCTTCGAATGATTGGCACAGCATCTCATGAATTTCCCCATCCATTTCAATGTACTTGAACGTGGACAAGTGACTCACAAAGATGTCTTCCTCCCCACACACTGTCACAACCTGCCCTTCAAACTCATACTTCAGCTTTTGATGTAGAGTGGAAGTAACAGCTCCAGCTCCGTGAATCCAAGGGCGTCCTAATAGGCAGCTATATGCAGGTTGTATGTCCATTACATGGAACGTGGATTTGAATACCTGTGGTCCAATTTGTACGGGCAATTCCACCTCACCAAACACAGATCGTCGGGTCCCATCGAATGCTCTGACCACCAATTCACTAGGCCTTAAGATCAAACCATCAACTTCCAGCTTCATCAATGCCTTCTTGGGCAAGACATTGAGTGACGAACCAGTGTCTACCAGTACATGAGATAACACTGCGCCCTTACACTCCATCGTGATATGCAAAGCCTTATTATGGTTTCTTCCTTCAACAGTCAAATCTCTACTTGTAAAGCCCAAGCCATGGCTGACATTAACATTGGAGATTACGCCCTCGAGCTGATTAACAGTAATTTCTTGCGGCACGTACGCACTCTTCAACACTTTCAACAACGCCTGCCGGTGCGCATCAGAGCACATCAATAGTGACAGGATTGAAATCTTTGAAGGGGTCTGATTCAGTTGGTCCACAATCTTATAATCGCTTTTCTTGATTATCTTCATAAATTCTTCCATTTCCTTATCAAAAGTAATCTTTGTCTCTGCTTCAGGTGTAGGCGCACTTTCAACCACCTGTTTACCCTTAGCCTTTGCTGCAGCTTCTGCCTCTTTATCACTTCTCAAGGTTTGGGGAGCGAACAACCTTCCACTCCTTGTAAAGCCCCCTACACCCCCTACATTATCAATATTTGGGCTGACTGACGGCTCAACTTCCTGCTTTTTACCTTCGTAATATACATCTGCCCCATAGTGCCATGGGATAGCTTTCGTGGATGTGAACGGAATTGGTCCTGGCACCGTGATAGTGACAGGACTGGGCCTTTCTGGCGCAACACTCGCCACGGGAACTGCATTGACCGGCATTTGAATCTCAGCGGGAGTGTAATAGATGGTCACGGTTGATATCTCATCAGTGTCTTTCACGACTCTGTCGAACTGTAGACATCCTTCATCGATCAGATTCTGTAAACCCATCTTCAACTTATCACAGCCGTTCTCCTGATTCATACACTCAAAGCAATCTTGATTACAGCCCGGGAACACCTGTCCCTTCAATAAACGATCTTTTACAACCAACAAAGAAGTTTTCACTTGATGAACGTCTAACACCAAATTCAATCTCCTCCCATCTTCAATAGCGTACACATTTGCTGCACTATGATCAGGCATGGGATGCTGAGTAATATTAGGAGCGGGAGAGAAATTGATGGCTTTAGCATCAATCAAATCTTGTACTTTATGATGGAAAGCCCAGCATTTTTCAATGGAGTGCCCCTGAGCACCTGAGTGGAACTCACAACGAGCATTAGCATCGAAGTTAGGTGGCAGGTTTCCAGCAACCGGAGCTTTCATAGTACGGAGTTCTACCAACTTTAACTCGAGTAGCCGGGGCAACAGCGCGGCATAAGTCATAGGGAGAGGATCCATCTTACGATCCCTCTGCCTAGACCTTTGCTGGAAAAAGGGTTGTGGCTGTTGAACTTGTTGTTGGGGTTGTTGTTTCTGAACGGACGGTGTGGGGATTGTCACAGCATCTACCTGATAATAAGCTCGAGAACGCCCTCTGCCTCGTCCTCTAAACACAGCATTCGTATCACCTTCTCTTCTTTTCTGGTTACTAGCAAACGGTTTCTTCGTCCCCGAAGAGCCAGCCCCACTCACATCCTGGATCTTTCCAAGCTTTAACAGACTTTCTATTCTTTCTCCCGCAATCACAATATCAGCAAATCCAGTTGACGGACAAGCAGCTAATCTATCCAGATAGGCCCCTTGCAATGTGCCCATGAACATATCTGCCATTTCTCTGTCTGACAAGGGAGGTTGAACCTGGGCAGCCATTTCCCTCCACCTCTGTGCATATTCTTTGAAACTCTCCTTGGCATTTTGTGACAACCCCTGCAATTGAGTGCGGTTGGGCGCCATGTCAATATTATACTGGTATTGCTTCAGGAACGCTTCTGCCAGATCTTTCCAATTCTTCACAGCAGCTCTATTCAACTTCATGTACCAGGTCAAGGATGCCCCAGCCAGACTGTCCTGAAAATAGTGCATCCATAGCTTCTCGTCATCCGTATGGGCTGAAATCTTCCCAAAGTAGGCTTGAAGATGCGTTTGGGGACACGCATTGCCGTGATACTTATCAAAAGTGGGAGGTTTGAACTTAGGGGGAATTCTGACTCCTGAGACCAGCCCCAAGCTAGTAACATCAATACCCATAGAGTTCTTGCATTCTATGGCCCTGATCTTTTCTGCTAACTCCTCATACCTTCGATCACCTTGATTACCCACATCAGCGTCTAGTAGAGTAAATTGGTCTTCCAGAGTATCTTCAAGAGTAACACCAGCATGCCTACCATTTCCATTACCCCGATTGTTACCACCAGGAGGAGGGTTGCCACCGGGAGGAGGGATGCCGTGTCCCTGTGAATTGTCATGATGATCACCTTCGGGCCCATTGTCGGGACGCTCTACCAGAAGCCTCAGTCTCTCCTGATTTTGCGCCATGCCAGTCATGAGGGTCATGAACTGGTCCATACGCGCCCTCATTTCCGCCAAATCACTTTGCACTTGATCCATGATTCTTACTTGATTCCTTCGCGTCGAATATCGGTGAATATGACTCTCCGCTATACTGCCTGAAACCAAATAAAGGTTAGAGACCCCGCAACGAGTACCTGAAAAGCAAGTAACAAAATGCAAAATGATATGCAATGCCATGCAATGCCATGTTTGTCATTTCCGAGGTGCTTTATACCCTGATTCCAATCCCACCACAGAAATCTGAAGACCAGAAATTGTGATATAAAGAGACGTGTCGTGGTCATGTGCTTGTGCGCAGCTATCTGATAAAGAATAATTCTGAATAAAACTGCTCATACTCATTCAATAAAATATTCAAGTACATTTAAGAAAGGTTCAACCGCAAATGCAATACAAGGAAAAATGGATCCATCAACAAGCCTGATGGTAACCATTAATAACAAAATATAAGGAAAAGAACATCAGTCTGACAATTCCACACCCTTCAGCTTATCACTTGAATACTTGATTTCCTCAAAAAGTATACGGGTACGCTGGTGATTCGGCTTTTCAATCATTTCTTTGATCAAGACATCCCTTTTCTCAAGAGCTTCATTTAAAGAACCCATATGCAGCATCAGAGCTTCGTCATCACACACTCCTTTGTGTCTCTTTATGCCGGCTTGCGTCTTGAGTATCTCCCTTTCTATCATGACTTCTTCAAGCTCTTTCTTGGTATTCCTCAACTGGCTTCTAGCTTCTTCTAACTGTTCTTGACTTTTATCGAGACTTTCCCGATACTTTCTCCTCTGCTCATGTGCCTTTTTAAGCTCCTCGTCTTTAGTCTTCGACTGATCCTTTAACTCGGCATTTTCAATTCTGACTTCATCCCAAGCTTGACGAAGTTGAGCTAATGAATCCTTGCTTCGGGCTAAAGCCTGTTTTGTAATCTTGTGAGCCTGACTAGTGTCATCTGCTCCCAAAGTAAGTTTCCGAAAGTACCGAGCTCGGTCATCAAAATCTTCCTCTTTGTCAGCCAAGGTTTTTTCCGCTTTCAAGGCTCTCTTTTCCAACTCTTTGTTGTCAGCTAGAGCTTTCTGAAGACATCTGCTCATTCCAGAATTTTCTATCTGCAGCTCTCTGACCATTTTCTTCCACTTCTCACATTCTTCAATAGCCACCATAGTGGGTTGTTCTGGCTGTACTGCACAAAAAAGAGGTCCCCTTGAAAAGGGTAAAAGCAATTCCTTTACTTTCGTTTCAATCCACCTGTCATATTCAGGATAAGATCTACAATCTCCTTTTCCAAAAACTGCTTTTCCAATTTTGTGCTTATCTTTCCAAGCATTCACTACTTCTACCACCTTCGCATCTTTAGTTCCTGTAAAGAATAAAGATTCTTCCACATCTTGCTCTGTAGGAGGATCCCTGGAAGCATACCCAAACTGTCGGATGGCCAAAACTGGATTATAATTGATCCCTCCTTTTCTGCCAATCAAAGGCACATTTGGAAAATTTCCGCATCTTGTGACAAGCTCTATTCTCAACAACCGGTGATCAAACCATACAATGTTATCAGCAGTTAAACTCATCAATCTTTTAGACCATTTCGCCACATCTTTGGTTTCCACAAAGGCACCTGTCTGAGGCAAATGTTTGAAAAACCAATGACTCAGCAGTGGAGTGCAACAACTAACAGATCCTCCCCTCCTTTTCTCATTCTTGTAATGCACGGAATGATAAAAATCTCCTAACAAAGTAGGGACTGGATTTTTAAGGACAAAAACTCTCGTTGCTTGCATATCCACAAAGTCTTGCTGATTGGGAAAGAAAACTAGGCCATATATGCAGAGAGCCAGAATGGAATTGTAAACCGTCCAATTTTTAGCACTTGCAGCCTCCTGGGCCCGTCCAGACAGAAATTCTAAATGAAATCCGCTAACTCCATTTTTACTGCTCACACCGCTCTTTATCAATGCCTGATCCATTTGTAAAGCAGCAGCAATTTCTTTTACGCTGGGAGAACTACCAGAGAAGAATGGTATTGCCGACGTGATCGGAATTCCCAAAATAAATGAGAATTCTTCCAGTGTTGGCATCAAAATGTAATTTGAAAAAAGAAAGCACCTCAACGAAGGCTCGTAGAACTGCAGCAGAGTGTGCAAAGCATCATGTTCATACTTGGTGATTGTACGGACCATCCCAACCAAATTCCCGTAGCTCTTCTGAAACCTATCAAGAATACCCGGACCAGCCATATCTATAACTTTGAGCAATGAATCCAAGACAGGATCTGGAAACTTGTAAGACACATTGTTCTTTCTCTCGGCGACGATCTCTGTTGAACCCATGGATTGGAATCAGAAATGTATTATGCACCTGAAAATGACAAACATAACTGTTATGATATGATAATGCAATGCAAAAGGGCATGTGATCAGGTAATCAAGTGTCGGTGTCTGTATTGAACTGTGTGCACTGTGTCTCTGTACTGAGTCTGGCAATATCTGAGATGAACACTTAAATCACTGTCATAGGATACAATGTCTGAAATCATCATAGAATCACGAGTAAGGTAGGTAGGAGGCTGGGTTTCCTGCAAACCTGTAAACATCCCGCCCATGCTCACATGTGGTTCTTAGAAAATAAGGCTTGTCAGCTTCGGAGGTTTGAGAAGCAATAGCACATTCAGCCCGTAGGATACAATGCTATGCCAATCAAAGAGGTCGTCCACTGACTCCCCTTAGAAAATAAAGGTCATCCTATGCAAGTTCCAAAGTGGGCCCTCGGGTGCGAATGGGTTTGCCACAGAATGTGGTCTGCCATTGTCACCACTAAAGAGGGATATTTCCACTAAGGTCCTCATGATCGGTCACTAGAGTCGACAGCTCTCTAGCTCTACATCCTGGAATACGCAAGATGCGTATGCCACGACGTGTCCCAAGATAGCCTCATCTAGCTGTGAATTTCGTGAACACCCAACGCACTCCAAACGGCACGTAGGTCCCACTACTCTCCACTCTAATTCTAAGTGTATACTCAAGCCTGTGTAATGGGCTTATCTCTCAGAAATCCCATCCCGCCAAACAGACAAAACAGTGCAGCACAATATAATATATGATATGTAATGCTAAAATGCAGTAAATACTGTAAAGTAAATAAACAGCAAAATAAAGCACAACAGAAAACACCCAATGAAAGAAAAGCAAACAAGCGCTAGGATTGACTCGCTTAGGATGGACCAGCAATAGGTCAACCTTTCCCCAGCAGAGTCGCCAGCTGTCGCTCCCGGGATTTTCATCCAAGTACAAACGCGAAAGTGGCACCGAACAGAGTCGCCAGCAATGTGTATTTATCCCAAGAGAGGGAAAGGAAACACCGCGTAAACCTGAGGGAAAGGAAAAGCATGGTCTTACCACCAAGAGAAGTGGGTAAGGGAGTCGGTTACGCGAGAGGAAGGTATTAGCACCCCCTCACGTCCATCGTACCCGATGGGATCCACGCTTGCTTGTCTCGATCAAAGGGTGTAAAGAAAGGAATACTGAGAAAGAAATGAAAAAGGAAAGGAGAAAGAGAAACAAATGTAGGGAAAATAAAAGAAGTGCTCGCATGGGCCCTACCCCACTGCCTACGTATCTCATCGGGAGCATGAGAATCAGAGCGACGTAGTTCCCCTCACTGGGGATGGATTGTGTTTTTTAGAGAACGGCTTACGTTCTAGCTCAGGTGTTGCAGGCTCGCTGGTCCGAGTGCGTTACCATCTTGCAAGAGAACGAGTAGAAGCGCGTTCGTGCGTTGAGAATGAACGAGATGAGAAAAGAATTCCCGAAGGAAAGACGTTATTGTTTGTTTTTGCCTTTTAGAAGTTTTTTCATTTGTTTGCATATGATAGTGTATCTGAATCTTAGTCATTGGAATGCGTACTTTCTCACATTCCAAGACGGAATGGGTAAGAATGCACACTAAGAGTGAAGAAGACCCCCACACTTAGTTCCAATTGTCAAGGCTCAAACACACTAGCATACTTGTGTTTATTAAGTGTTTTGTTGATTAAGAAATGAAGAAGTGTTTTTTATTTGTACCTTCAACAAGTATTGCATTTAAGTCCCTCATACAAGATCAAATGTTTAACACATTGACCCAAGATGGGCTATATGCTATACATTTTAAGATTACAAGAGAAGACCCCTTATAATCTTTTCTTTATATGAAAGGCCTAAATGCAATAAATGCCTACCTTTATTATATGTTTTGAATTTTCTTTGAGATGAGAAAAGAGACTCAAGAGAGGAGAAAAGGTAAAACCTATATGGACTAAGACTCAATCCTAATTGAAGATTAAAGGGAGTGATCCTAAAGGTTTGTGAGGTTTCAACCTAAAGTCTAAAGAAAGAAAGAATTAAACAATTCACTTCCAAAGTAGAAGATGAATTGTAATTCAAAAGGGAAAGTAATGAGTTATTAAAAGAAAGCACATAAGTGCTTAACAAAACACAAAATGGAATTGTAAAAGAGAAAGGATAGAAGTTGAATGTGGATTCCTTATCCACACTCAATTGAAACTTACCAAAGCCCCTACATGGTTAGCACAATCACTTATAAGTAAAGTAAGAAAATATAATGAGCAAATCAAATTCAAACAAGTTGACAAACAAAGTAAAATGAGATTAAATGCTATACATGCTTCCAAGTCAGAATGTAACTCATATTTACACAACCTAATGTTATCCTAAATGAGCATACCAAATCATGCAAACAAAATCTCAACCCAACAAGAAGCAAAGAAGAAAAGGGGAAGTGATGTGAATGTGGTTCATACTTGTGAAACAAGTGACTTAAGGTGCAAGATAAACATCAAACATGCAAAGATGAAACCCAAATGTCACAATCAGAAGTCAATTAACATGTTATACATCCTCAAACAAAACCACAACTCATGGCCCAAGTGCCTTCATGATCAAGCAAACCAAACATGAGGCATGCATTCACAAAATGAACAAGTTAAACTTCATGCTTCAAACAAATAGCAAACATGCTTCAAAAATTATGACTTTCACCAATCAAACACCTTAAACACATGCCATTAACATATCAAGTCCACAAGCAATGAATCAGAACCAAAGTCACTCAACAATTAGGTCAAAGTCTCAT
Organism: Lathyrus tuberosus; assembly: GCA_022829125.1. Lineage (NCBI taxonomy): Eukaryota > Viridiplantae > Streptophyta > Magnoliopsida > Fabales > Fabaceae > Lathyrus > Lathyrus tuberosus. The sequence continues at coordinate 895,887 of JALAZF010000259.1, forward strand.
GGAAGTTTCATGCATTCATGCTCAAAGCAACACATCAAAAGTCATCCAAAAAAGACTTAAAAATCATCTCATAAATCTCAAACATACCTCAACATATTGTGACCACAATGCAAAAAGAAAGGCATCAAAATCATTTTTTATGATCAAGAACAAAAATGCACAAAATCATATGTCACATTAAGTATGCATACAAATGGAAATTCAAAAGAAATAATGGAACAGGGGCAAAATGGTCATAAAATCAGAAAATAAAATCATAGAAAATTTCCTAAATGTTTTAAGAATACACATGAATTTTTGTAGAATTTTCCAATATGTTTTGGTATTTTTAAAAATTAATTATGAAACGTGTAGAGAGAAATAAAAATGAAAAATGAATGCAAAATGCAAGGGGGTGCAAACATAGCAATTAGACAGTGTAAATGCATTGGGCTTCAAAACAGGAGGGTGCAAATATCAATCTGGATAAGTCCAAGTCTGCGCGCCAAACACAATAACAAAAATGCACCTGCAGTCAACAATCTTGACCCACTCACAACCATTAGATCAATTCAAAGTCAAGTCAAAGTCAAAGTACACAGAATCAATGCACGTGCGTGAGGACACACACTCACTACCATGCACTACACCACACCACGCTTAAGTGACTTCAGAATTTTGGCACATGACATGCACATGTCTTTTAATGCGTTGGCACGTTCTCAGTCACACGATCAAAAAAAATGGACGAACGAGATTAAAACGCACACAAACCCTAGTATCAACTCACCGGCCGGAGAGGGACCTCCGGTCACCTTCTCCGGCCACTCTCCGGCGCTGCAACCAACCAAACAATCCAGAAATTTATGCAATGCACATCAAAATGTTCAGGAAGTCACGTAGAGCATGAATCTAGGATTAGTTTTCATAAACAACACACAAACAGAGAGAATCGAAGCAATGAAATTAGCCCTAGGTTTTGGATCTAAGCTTCTAAGAAGCTCTATCAACTAGCCAGATGGAGGAGTGCTCTTAGTGAGCTCAAATCATCACAACACGAGCTAGACAGAATGTAAATCGTGCCAAGAAAGTTTAGGATATTGAAACCTGAAAATGTAGGAAACTGTAGTTGAAAGAGAACCAGAGAAATGTGCTTCCTCTTTGATCTTCAACTGGCCAAATAAAGGCTCACAAATCCTTGCAAATGTTGATGAAATTCAATATGCAGTGGAAGACACTTCAATCTCTTCAATGCTACCAAGCTTCAATGTGTTCCAATGCTGTGTGATGTTGAGGCTTGAAGATGGATTCAGATGTAGATGATGATGAAATCGTGTGAGAGGAAGAGAAGCTTCAGAGAGAGAGAGCTTGCGAATTTCAGAGGAAAAATGAGAATGAAGTGTAGTTGAGTGAGAGTGTGAAAATGAAGTTGAAAACTGAATTGTGAAGTGAAGTTTGAATTTATATCATGAATTAACCATGGTTTAGTGAGTTGGTTAATTGAGTTGAGTGGGTTAAACTGAGTCATCCCTAACTAACTGAGTCAAGTTAGTTAGGGAGAGCAGTGCTATGGTGAAGATGGCTCATGGTGAGATATGGTGGGAGCCAGGAGAAAGTGAATTGGCACGGCTTTTGTAGGTGAAACTTGCTCAGCAAGTTGTTCTTTCTATTTTTATGTAATGCACGTGCTCATGTGCATGGACATGTGATGAATGTTTGGTTAAATGAAGAAAGAGTTGGAGAGTGAGCAATGCACGGGCAAACTGAGACCACAACAACAACATTCATTTTTCTGGTTTTTTGTGACAGTTTGGAAATAATGCAAACATGGATGTTTAATGGTGATTTTCTCTTGGCATCGTGGATGATCTAATGAGTTCTTGGAGACGTTGGAAAGAGGGGATGTAATAGGACAACTTTGATATGAAAATTGAATTGAAATGGGGTTTGGAGTAAGTTGCAAAATGACTTATAACACATAAGCTTGAGACTGGTATGAGGGCGTGGCAAAGGTTGGTTGACAAGGTAACATGGCACCTAGGTTCTCAGCATGATCATAGCACATTGGACTCAACATAACTTCTTGACCTTTGATCAAATGAAAAAAACATGAACACCAATCTTAAAGATCTCACATAGAGGAACAACTTTCATGTTGAAAGATTTTTCATTTGAGGCCTTTAACCATGAGAAAAATGAGTGGACATTAGGCCCACCACATGTTTGTTAAAATGACCGCGCGCGTGCCCTGAAAATCTTGGTCATGACCTAGTTTTGAACCTACTTTCCTCCAACTTTGATCAATCATATCTCTCTCAATTTTTATCCAATGGAGATGTTCTACACATGGATTTGAAGCTTAAAACAAGACCTTTCATTGAGGCAGAGTGGAATTTTCATTTGGTGCTCCAAATTTAAATGGTCTTGGTTCAAATTCTGATGCAAAATGGCCAAAACTTGCTATTTTTAGTAACCCTACTTCATCCAAAAATGGCAACTTTCCACATCTTGATTTTTTCATGATTCCTTTGGAGTTTCTTGATCAAATTTTGTACATTGGACACATGCAACATGAATTTCATGATTTTGGGCTCAAAAAGTCAAGAGTTGACTTTTTCCTCTGATTATTTGACTTTGCCCCAATTTCTCTGATTCTTGATCTTTCTTCCAATTGAACCACTTCTAAAACCAATTGAGAGGCAATTTTCCACATACATACACTTAAGAACATGTAGAATACCATGACATCAAGTTTTGCCCAAAAAAGCAAAGATTCCCTGATTTAACTGGAAACCCTAATTTTGGCCCCCTCTGGTTAGGAGGTAAAAGTGCAGTCTTCAATTTCCAATTCCTCAGAGTATGTTGTGTATCCTCTTAAAGAATGATGAGAAATGCCACTTGGGAATGATTTTGAATCAATGAGCTATCTCTTTTGAGGGTTTTCCTTCAATTTTTGGACTTCTTGCATAGTGAAAGATGTAGTGCTTCAATCTCCTATTGAATCTCACCTTCTTGAGGTCGTGGAAGATCAATTGAGATAGTATGAGACATGAGAGACCTCTTGGCTTGCCTAGAGCCAACTTGATTGACCTTTCTGTGCTTTGAATGATTCCTTGATTGTCCACCTTCCACTTGATCACATGCCCTGATGGTAAGAAGGATGCCATGCTTCATTTTTCTATGTTAAATGCAATGCAATGCTAGTGAGGTGGATATGATATGATAAATGATAATGCCATGCTATGATGCCAAAAGGGGAGAGCAAATTTTGGGGTATTACAACTTCCAAGCTTTTCCATCCATAGACTTGATAAACGCCACCATGCGAACTTTCCAATAATCATAATCGGAACCATCGAGTATTGGTGGTCTATTCAGAATTCCTCCTTCTTTATCCATCGTACCAGAAAGTATCGTCCCTGAATCTCACCCAGATACGGAGCAGGATGTCGTGACACTTGATCTCTGCTTCTCACAAGGATCTAAGGAAGAACAAAAGTAAACACCAGAATGTAAACAACACACATAAATTGTTAACCCAGTTCAGTGATCAACAACACCTATGTCTGGGGGCTACCAAGCCAGGAATGAAATCACTAAGTAGAATTGGTTCTAAGCTAAACTCCAACGTTTACAACTTAGCACCTAGAAACTACACTTCCTAGATTTCTACCTAAGACACTCCTAGGTATGAGACCCTTCTCAATTCCCTTCCAATCACAACAGTGACTGAAAATATTACAACTCAATAAACAGTCCTTCTCAAGTATTCGCACAATACACGAGAGGCTCACAAGTACAAACCCTAGTACTTCTAAAAACAGCTGCAATAATCAACCCTCAAACTAGGTTAACTCCAACCTATTTATATTGCAAACTACAACTGGACTTGGGCTTCAAAAGTGCATCAATTCTCCTCCTCAGAATTTGCGACCTAATCCTTTCTTCAATCCCAAGTTACCAAAAATGTCTCCTTACAAGGAAACCGCATATTCCACTTAGAATCAGAATCTCTGATTCCACAATCTCATATGCCACCTGGAATTAAGTCATATTCCAAACACACCTGGCACACCTGTTAAAAAAAACAATAACAGACAAAGATGTCGAATCCACCTGATAGGACATCTTGTCAAATATCTTATCCTGCAGATAGTTAGTTCAACATGTTAGGACATCTTGTCCAACATCTTCCTACTAAGTTAGTTTTACCAAAATTAATGCCAACCTTAAAAGCAGGGACTCAACACAAACACTTTTCGATATCTAATAAGCCTTGTAGCACATGAAGGTCTTAATTTGCACACGATGGATGTTGTAACAGTTTATCTGTATGGTTCGCTTGATAATGAAATTTACATGAAACTTCCTGAAGGGTTCAATATACCAGATGCACACAACTCTGAATCTCGAAAAAGCTATTCCATAAGATTGAACAAATCTCTCTATGGGCTGAAACAATCTTGACGAATGTGGTATAATCGTCTCAGTGAATATTTGCTTAGAGAGGGATATACAAATAACTCCATTTATCCTTGTAATTTTATAAAATGACCAGGAAGGGAATTTGCAATAATAGTTGTCTATGTGGATGACATAAATATTATTGTAAATCCTGAAGAGCTTCCAAAAGCTATGAATTGTTTAAGGAAAGAGTTTGAGATAAAGGACCTAGGAAAGACAAAATTATGTCTAGGTTTTCAAATTAAACATTTGGACAAAGGAATATTTGTACATCAAGAAGGCTATATAGAAAAGGTGTTAAAATGCTTCTATATGGACAAATGTCACCAGTTGTCTACTCCAATGGTTGTTAGATCATTAGATGTGGAAAAAGATCCTTTCAGACCTCGAAAAAAGGATGAAGAATTGCTTGGTCCTGAAGTGCCATATCTCAGTCCAATTGGAGCACTAATGTACCTTGCTAATTATACATGTCCTGGTATATCATTTGTTGTCAATCTATTAGCAAGAAACAGTTCATCACCTACACGAAGACATTGGAACGGAGTCAAACATATACTTCGTTACCTTAGAGGTACAATAGACATGGGTTTGTTTTATACCAAAGTATCCAGATTCGAATTAACAGGTTATGCATGTGCAGGTTACTTGTTAGATCCTCATAATGGTATATCACAAACAGGTTATTTGTTTACATGTGGGGGTACAACTATTTCATGGAGATCGGTGAAACAAACCATAGCAAAAACATCATCTACTCATGCAAAACTTTTAGCATTACATGAGGCAAGTCGAGAATGCGTTTGATTGAGATCCCTAATTCATCATATACAAATACTTGTGATTTATCTTCTGAAAAATTAAATACAACAACCATATATGAAGATAATACTGCATGCATCGCTCAATTGAAAGATTGTTACATTAAATGAGATCAAACAAAACACATTTCTCAAAAGTTCTTTTTCACTCATGATCTTCAAAAGAGTAGTGATATAAACATCAAACAAATATGTTCATGTGATAATCTTGCAGACATTTTCACAAAGTTACTCCCAAGTAGAACTTTTAATCAACTAGTACAAAAGAGTGATTTTCATCGTCGAAGAAATGATCGTTCAATTGGAGGGAGAAATGAGTTTACTTTAAAAGGATATTGTACTCTTTTTCCTTCACTAGATTTTTTTCTCACTAGGTTTTTTCTAATAAGGTTTTAAGGAGGCATACCCTCAATAAGCATCCAAGGGAAAGTGTTCTGAATAATAGTAAATAGACGTGGATGTTCATTTACCCAACTTTCTATATTCCTTAATATTTATGAATTAATTTCCTAACCTTTGTGTATTGGTTGCTTATTGGCCATGTACTATAAATATGGTACATGTTGCAATGCTAAATAAAATCTTGAGGTGAATAATATAATATCATTTTTTTTCTCTCTGTCCCTTTCATCTCTATATCATTTTGGTTAATTTCATAACAGTACATAATAAATATAAATTTCAACAATATAATGCCATCAATCGTACCCGTCTTATAAGTCCACACAAAAAAATTAAAGCGGGGTGGGGGCATTATGTTGAGCTCTAGACTAAAACTTTTGATCCAGGACGGATGGGACATGTCCACGAAACACTGCACTTTAAAAATTAAAAGTTAAAAATAAAATAAAATAGGATGAACGACATATTAGAGGATGTGTGCTTACAACGGACAAACGAGGCACGTACGACCGACCAGATCCGTTTTGTCACACTGTATAGATACTTAAAAATTGAAATTGCAACATAATATAGCAGAAATTTAAAAATAATGTACATACTAAATATTCAGCCATGAAAATAATTCAAATTGCGGCAACATACATATTAAAATTCTATCAGTAAATATAAATTCTTACAATATACACATCCTATCAAAATTTCCATCAAAATCAAACAATAACGTATTCAAAATAACCAACCGAGGTTCCAAACATAAATAAAATGAAAAATTTAAAGCACACACCTATTTTCACTTCTAAGTTCCATCACATTGTATATTACTTGATATCAAACCAAAATCCAAATATAAACAAAACGAAAATTTTAAATCACATGTGCATCTGCCTCATCTTTACTTCTAAATTCCCTTGATTCATTCCTTGATTCAAACTCTTGTTCTTTATAAGAGTTCCATGCCCAACCAATAAGGTTGTCACCAATAGACTTACAATTAAACTTTGTTGTTGGAAGTTGGTGTTACATTTACAGACAGAGGATGATGATGCTATGGTTGTCATTAAAAGAGAAACAAAACAAGAGAAACAAAACAGAGGAGAGCAACAAAGAACAATGGGAAACAGGAAGGCGGGAGAGAAGGGTGGCGAATGGGGAAGAAACAAATGAAGACGGCAGCAAACAACGAAGAACAAATGAGAATATAAGAGTGGAAAATGGGAAGACAAAGGAGAACAGAAAAAAAAACAAAAACAAACAAAAACAGGGTAAAAAACGAGGTAAAATAGGTGGAAAAGATCAATGTACTTTTAACAATGGGTTTATAAATTTGTTCCAAATTGAGAATAGCGGCCATCAAACCGCTATAGCACTGCTATTGAGCAGTTACGAAACCGTTATTCGCAACTGCAGTCAATAGTGCTTCGCCTGCCAAAAGCATACTGCTATAGCGCACTATTGACAACCTAGCCAATGAGTTAAAGTGTTTTTGCAAAGGAAATTCATAAAACTTTCAAAAGATTTTGGACATAAGTATTTAAACAATGTAACACTCAAAGAAGGGTGAAAAGACTTAAAGGGATGAAAATAGTCATCTGACTGTTGGCTAGCTTCCCTAAGATTGTTGATGAGTAAAATCAAAAGTCGATGAACTCTCTAATGATCTTGCCAACTTAATGGGAGACATTGAAAAACTGAACAAGCTCTTGAACATCAATAGACTTGTACAACAACAAAGGTGTGGTGCTACAAAGGTGGGAGAAGAAGGGAATTCTACGGAGGGACATGAACAGGTCACAAAAGAACCTGAGTGTTGGACATGAACAGGTCACAAGAACCTGAGTGTTGGCAATATTTGCAAGTGTTTTTCTGGCTGCAGAAATTGCAGCAAAATCAGCCTATAAAACTCACATAGTTGTATGATCCCAAACTCCAGAGTACTAATTTGAAAATGACTTTTGCCTGCCACCCAGAAACTGATTGTCACACAGGTGGTTAATAAATAGGCGTTTGGAACCTTGTTTCCAATCTTTTGCATCAGAACAGCCAAAGCATCAACTTGTTCAGAAACCTGCAGGGACAAAGTAGCAGATGCAAGATTTGTCCTTGCAAATGGATATTGAATTAGAGAAGCAAAGTATATTGAATACAATTAACAGCAAAACAGACTCAACTTAAAATGGAAAGACAAATTCAAAAGCTGAAATTGTCTAAATAACTTCAAACAACTTTGTTTGTCTGCTTAGCAGATGTCTATCTTTGTTGTAATGGACTAACAGCAGTGTCACTGAAATTGTTTGCAATATTACTTTTATTCCAACGGAGGGATATTGTTTCATCGCAGCAGAAAATGATTGAAACATCGTAGACAACAACACTATAAAAAATTGCAGTACCCTCAGTCAACATTACAAAGTTTACTAAATTTCTCGTAACTTTTGAATATTGAAAGAAACATATCTCTAAGAAACACAACACATTACTTCACTCCATAACAACATTTGCACCAAGTGCTTTCAGTTTCTCTATTATCTGTTCTCCTTCTTCCTTTGAAACACCTTTCTTTATAATAGAAGGTGTTTTTTCCACTATATCCTTTGCCTCCTTCAAACCTAAATCCGTAAATCCCCGAACTTCTTTGATTACTTTAATTTTGGAAGCTGCTTCATAGGACAACAGTTTCAATTCAAATACAGTTTTTTCTGGTTTTACCTCCTCTTTGACTGACGTCGAGGCTTTTGCTGCCATTCCAGCCAAATTTGCAGCCCCGGCTTTCAAATATCCCACATTAGGCATCTCCTTTATACCCATTTTCTTCATCAGAACAAGACCCAATTCTGCAGCTTCGGCTAGTGTTAGAGATGCCACTTCATCAACAAGCCTGAAAACTCTCTCTGATGGAGGGCCACGATTCTCATTGGGATCAAATGTTGCAGGATCAAAATCAGCCGGGAGACTTCTCTGATCAATTTCCACTTCCTCTACGTCCTCCTCCTCTTTTCTTGCCGCTTGACCAAGGTTTCTTGAAAATACATTTAATTTCCTAGCATTCAAACCTACTATGCGTCCATAAAGAGGTTGCCTATACAAACCATTGGGTAAACAATATCTCATTCTCAAAAGCAAGCTCATTCTTGGCTTGTAAAGAACTCTCTGAATTGGCAAATCAGCTCATTCAACGTACATTGTGAACCTTATTCCAGCACAAATCCTGAAAGATGCAGCAAAGCATTGTTTAAATCGGAGGCTTATTGAACTGATGTATATTTTATTTAGACTGAAATGTGCAAAGACTTCAATCGTTGCTTAGTGTTAGGACTAGGAGTAAATTAAAAAGTCATGAAGATGGACCCAACACTATCTCAAACTCAACAGCTTAACCAATTAGAAATATAAGAATGAGACCAACCAGACACGAAACACGAGAAACCACAAATCACATGACAAACAAAACAGCAACAAAAAGGCAATGGAGCTAGCCAATGGTGCTTTTGCTTTTCAAAACCTGGTAAGGTGACTAACAAATGAAGCACCGACACCTCTGAAAAATGGCGTGTCCGTGTCCGTGTCGGGCGCCGACACCTGCACCGACACTTGTAATTACCTTTAATTTTTTCATTTTTTAAATTTTTATCGATATTGCAGTATCGGTGTCGGTGTCGTATTTGAGGTGTCCGTGCTTCATAGCTAACAATAACATGTTTGCAATGTCCTCATTTACAAAGAAATCTATAGTGAAAGAATAGGACTGATTCTGATCTAACTCACTATAAAAGTAGAGTGCGTAGGTGTAATTACTCATATTTGACATCAACAAATATAAAAGTAGAGTGTGTAGGTGTAATTACTTAAATTTTAATAACTTGAAGTTCACATATGGTCGAAAACATGCTACGCTTTTAATTATTTTAATTACTGTCTTATTTCTTGCTTGTTATATTTTTTTGTGACATTAAATTCATTTTAGCTGATCCTATTGCACATTTTGATGGACTGATGATGCAAACAAGACAGACAATGAAAAAGAAAAGGCAGTATGAAAACTACAAATTGAGGCATGAAGATTGCCACAGTTTTCCAAAAATCATTGAGAACTATTCTTCTGTTAAAAAATAAAAAACTTATAATCACAAAAATAATAAGGGAATCATAAAAACAATAAGGGAATCAAAAAAAGCTTCTCTGTCTCAACACAAGTAGATAAATTGGTCGGCAAGCGCATAAGACCACCAGATGAGTTTCAAGTAGGAAGTCTAGGGTTTGAACCCTCAAAACCAACATAACTAACATACATTTTCCTATCAATAAATAAAAACAAAAAGCTTCTCAGTCTCTAAATGATTTAAGATTTTAATATAGAGCTATGTTGTTAATCTCAGATAGTGTTGCATAGCACTGACCCCCTAAAATGCTATAGCAGTATAGCAGCTATTGCAAAGACTAAAAACTATCGTACAAAGTAAACATAAATACTCAATAATAGACTTAATAGTTAAAAAAACCTAAGTATACAGTAAGTAAACTTAAGCAGAGACGAAGAATAAACCAGAATTGAATTAAAAGTAAGAAGAGCAAAACAATTATTTTTAAGCAAGAAGAACATAACATTACTCTTCAAGGGGGTTCAGATTGAATGTTTTAAAAAAAGAATTTGGTGAATTTATTCCCAAAATTCTAATAGCAGGTGCAATAGCAGTTTAGGAACACAATTTGCGGCCGCTATAACCTCTATCGTTGATAGTGGCTCGTGGACCAATAGCATTCCGCCGAACCCTACTACATTATTCTGCTATAGCATTGCTATTGCATAATATTGACAACATAGAGGAACCCTAGTCTAAAATCTCGAGGTCACACTATAACATACACACCACTCTGTGGGTATATATCTGCTAGACTACAGAGACATCAAGTAAAGAGTATTTCCTTGCTCCCAAGCAGTCGAACATAACCAAATAGAGTAAACTATCAAATTTGGACCTGAAATTGTGAACGCTAGGCAATTTGGGACTAAATAATATTATCCATTTTCAAACTATTACCGGTATCGACGTGTTAGTGCCGTGTTTCTAGTTTCCATGCTTCATTATGCCTAAATATATTTTAAATTTTGCAGGAAATGAGGTTGGATTTGGAATGACCACCAAAAAACAGAGTTAGAACCAAATTCGCAACAACACAAATTATAAAAAAAACTAAAATTTAATTAAATAAAATCTCCTGTAAACTTTTACAAACAGAAAAAATACCAACAATCTTATACTCAGAAAGCATTGGCCATTCAATTTCTTACTCGAATTTCATTAAAATAACATCAGCATATAACACTTTATAATACCAAAACTGATCCATTTGTTTACACTACACTTAAAAACAGATAACATTAATTCCTGTGTTATCATAGCGCGTAATCATGGAATCGCATTTTCGCGCTTGTAACAATAGACGAGAACGAAAATTCGAGTTAAGAAGAGAGAAGGGAAACCTGGACGAACCTTCTCACTGTTTAAGGTGGCCGACGACAACGAACTCCGGCGACTTTCCCGGCGAATTGAGTTCAGTGCGAAATGCAGTGTCGTTTTGATGGAGCTGTTGAGATTCGCTGAGTAGGGTTTTGATTAATTAATTAATTAATTTTTAAAATCTTTTTTTCTTTTTTGTGAATGATAATGGGCTTTTTATACGGGCTTGCGATTATAATCTTGGAGCATTTAGCTTCACACCCCATTAATCTGACACCCTCCATTTTGAGCAAATTTATATCGATGAAAAAATTTTGAAAATTTTGAAATTTACACCCTCATTTTAAGCAAATTTATAGCCATAGAAAAATTTCAAAAATTTTGAAACTTACAATCTTTTACCGAAAATTTTGAATCTATATTGGAAATTTTAAATATTTATAAATTTTTATGCAAAATTATCAGAATTTTTAAATTTTACAGCATTTTAGTAAAATTTTTGAAATTTCCGTTATTTTTTAACATAAATTTTGAAATCTTTGATAGTTTTTATTTGAAATTTTGAAATTTTCGGTATTTTTAACCAAAAATTTTAAAATTTCCTGTATTTTTAACCAAACTTTTTGAAATTTCTAGTGTTTTTTACTAGACATTTTTGAAATTTCTTATATTAGTTATCAGAAATTTTGAAATTTCCGATATTTTTTATCAAAAATTTTGAAATTTCTGATATAAATTCCAGATTTTTTAAAAATACAAAAAATGCGTATCGAAAATTTTGTTTTTGATATGTTGAAATTTTTTTAATATAACCTTATTTTTTCAAAAAAATTACAAAAAAAATCATTGTTTCAAAACATTTATCAAAGTGACTGGGTTTCAAAAAACCCTATAAAGGTGGCGCCATATGAGATTCTTCTCTAATTACGTCGACCGTAAAGAAGAATATGAACACTACTACAGCTTTGGTATGGCATGACTAGCATATTCTTAAGTTTTTTCTAATATATATTTTTTTTTTCTGTAAGAATTAGTGAAGGAAGTAAGGAAATAAAATTTGTTTTATTACTTGTAGTGTTTGGAAGAGAGTAAAGAAAGAATCAAGAAAATGTTCAACAAGGTTGAACTTTCAATTTCTTCATATGATACTGCTTTTGTGGCAATGATTCCTTCTTCAACGGCGCCGTACACACCTTTTTTCCCTCAGTGCTTGAACTGGTTGCTGGATAATCAACTCGTAGATGGCTCTTGGGGTCTTGTGGATCGCCATCCATTGTTGATGAATGATGCTCTCTTGTCTACCTTAGCATGTATCCTTGCGTTAAAGCAATGGGGTATTGGTGAAGATAAGATGAATAAGGGTACTTTACTCTTCTCCCGGCTATCGTTTTCAGAGTTGTTACATGATATACATTGTATTGTATCTATAGTTATTTGGCATTGCAAATCTGTTGTCAATCCATCAATTAGTATCAGAGGCAAAGTTCTTATTTTATAATATTTAAAAATACAATTTATTCTCAGATGAATTGATGTAAAATATGTTCATGCGTTAATTTACACTTGTCTTTTCGTCTGCTATATAGATGGGCTTTCTTGATATTTTTGCAGGACTTCATTTTATTGAGTCAAACTTTACTTCAATCAATGATGACAAGCAACACCATCCCATAGGATTTGATATACTTTTTCCTTCTTTGGTTGAATATGCACAAACTTTGGGCATTAATCTTCCAATTCGACCCACAAGCTTGGAAGCAATGATCCAAAAGAGAGACAGAGAGCTTCAAAGGTGGTAGTATTTTTGTTTTCTCTTGTATATGTCTTATATTTCATTTTGCCTAAATTTTGCAAGCTGGTTGACCTCAAATGTTTAATGAGCTTCAATTAAGGTCAAATCAAGAGTACCCGAGTTTAAATCTTGGCTGAAACAAATTTCGGTCAAACTTTAATTTCCTCCAGGCTGAACACCTGATTACCAGGACCCTTTTTCCCTAGGAATCAGAGGTTTAAAACGAAAAGTATTCTCCAAACCGACCTCTTTCTGATGCATTTGTCTTGATATAGGGGCTCTGAAAGCAATTCAGAAGGGTGGAGAGCATATCTAGCATATGTGTCAGAAGGAATGTTGAAGTCATCGGACATGAATACAATCATGAAGTATCAAAGAAAGAATGGATCTTTATTTAATTCACCAGCTACAACTGCAGCTGTTTTTCATCAATTAAAGAATGCTGACTGTCTTAGTTACCTCCAATCAGTATTACAAAAGTTTGGGAATGCATGTTCATTTTCAGACTTATGTTCCTTCATATTTATTTTAGTCACTTACCCTTTGTGCATTGATTATTATTATTATTTTTTTGTTTTAAAAAACTCAGTTCCCACGGCTTATCCTCTGGATATATATGCCCGTCTTTATATGATTGATAATCTTGAAAGGTTGGGGATTAATCATCATTTCAAAGAGAAAATTTGAAGTGTATTGGATGAAACATACAGGTAATAATACATTTGAGATGCATGCTCGTGTTAAAGTAAAATACAATGTTAGTAGCTAGAGAAGTAGGAAAGAATTTATGTATATGTGATAAAAGTATTGAGATAGTAAGGGTCTGTTTGGATTAGTTTATTTGAGATTAGGTACTGACATAAGCACTCGTGAAACTGTTTGGAATAGCTTATGGAAACAGCATATACGAAAACAGTTTGGCATTATTGTTGAGAATCAAGTGTGAGGAAGAAGTTCCACATTGATTAGAAAAGGGAAGATTAAACACTTTATAAGTGAGAGAACCCACACACCTATCACCTTAAGGTTTTAGGTGAGTATGTGGTGTGTCTCTCACAAAGGTGTGTCCCAAATAAGAAATGCTCCCTCGTTGACCCCCTCGATTGTTCCGCCAACAATGGTATCTCTTATGGGTAGAAGGTGTGGGGAGTATTGTGTATAAACTCACACTTGAGGGGGAGTGTTGAGAATCAAGTGTGAGGAAGAAGTCCCACATTGATTAGAAAAGGGAAGATTAAACACTATATAAGTGAGAGAACCCACACACCTATCACCTTAAGGTTTTAGGTGAGTATGTGGTGTGTCTCTGACAAAGGTGTGTCCCAAATAAGACCCCCTCGATTGTTCCGCTAACAATTATTTTATGATTTGTTATAGAAATAGCTTACACATAAGCACTTATACAATAAGCGCTTAAATAAGTTGTTTATCTAAAGAGGCTTAACTTTGAAAACATTTGTGCATGCATAGAAACTTTTTATTTTCATCAATTGGATATCTTCGCACATTTAATTTGTGGAAAAACGGATATTGGCTACAAGGAGAAGAAACTATATTTTTAGACCCCACAACCTGTGCAATGGCATTTCGAATGTTGCGTCTCAATGGTTATGATGTCTCTTCAGGTTATATCATTTGTAACTTTTAAATGTATGTTTAGTTTGTAGTTGGCAAATTACATGTAGAGTAAAAGTACTTTTCTTTAAGCAAATGGACTTTGATTATATGTTTGGCAAATTCCTTGATTCCTTTATAAAAGCAAGATTCATGTTATATTTTCACTCTCATTTTTTTGTTTGAGATGTTTCATTCATTTACCATATTACCCTATATCTTTTATACTACATTATAAAAGTCATACGATTTTTTGTATTGACACATTCAAAAGTATCATACGTAGGTTTGAGAAAAGTTACCCAAACATAAATCTGTTTGAGCAAACTCACTTTGACCAAACTTAATTGCGCAAATATGTGCTAAGTAGTTTATAATTTTTTTTATACATAAAAAAAAACCAAAAACAAAGAAGCTGACCTGTATTCTGTCTTTGCAGACCCATTTTATCAATATTCAGAAGATAAATTTCCACATTCCTTGAAAGGGTACTTGAAGGATGTGAGTGTTGTTTTAGAGCTATATAGGGCTTCACAAGTCATTATACATCCAGAAGAATCAATTTTAGTGAAACAAAGTTCTTGGACAAAAAATCTTCTGAAGCAGGATTCTTCTGGTTACCAGTTGTATGCTGATAAACTTCGTATTTATGTTGATAATGAGGTAGTTTATTATCTCATTCTTTCATTAAATTTAACTGCATATATACAATATTACAATGCATCTGTAAAACTGCAATGTTTTTGCACCTTAGGTCAATGATAGGGGTGTACATGGATCATAAACCAAACCAAATTAAACCATATATATGGTTTGGTTTGGATCTTAAAACCACTTCTATAAAACCAATTTAATTTTTTAAAACCGGTTTACAAGTGGATCGGTTCAGTTTCAAACCGTTTTTTCACAAAAACCAGTTTTTTTTAAAAACCAGTTTTAAACCGGTTTCTCTCAAAACCAGTTTTTTATTTTCTTTAAAAAAACCAGTTTTAAAACCAATTTTATAAATTAAAAAAACCATTTTTTGTAAAAATCAATTTTATAAATTTAGTATTACAGAAAATGGATAGTATTATATAAAATGGATATCAAAGTATGTCAATTCAATTTCTGTTTCTATATGTGTGATTTTGATTCAATTTCTGTTCTTCAAATTCAAATTCAATACTCAAGCTTATGTTCAAAACAAGTGCATCAATAATAGTATAACTCATGAATCCACGAATTAAACTTCTAGAATTATATCTATCCAAAACATTCAGTTGCGGTTACACCTTTGTTTTGAACATTCAGTAAAAGAGAAAATTCAAATTCAAACATTAGCAGGTGAGGCAATTCAACAATCTCTTTGCTTCATCTAAGTTCCAACATCTCTTTGCATCATCTAAGTTTTGAACATCTCTTTGCATCATCCATCACATCTACAAAAAAAGTGACACTCATCATTACCACAAAGCACAGAAAGTCAGAGAGATGATGGAGACGACAACACAGTAGGTATGGTGCACGTATGACACCAATTATTTAACTCAACTATCTACCAAGCACAGAAATGTCATCAGTTTCTTGACATTTATGAGCACATACATGCTTCCAACATCAATACTTCTTCAACATCTATATGAAACAAAGTATAGCCAAATCATTCATTCAATTTCTATTTGATATCTAATATGATCATACCTGCCATGAATAATGGAAAATGGAAATGTTGAGAAAAAATTTTAAATTCCGTTAAGTCATCTTCGAATGCAACAGAGGTTGAAGAGGTAGAACAACTAGCACCATCTTCCGTATAAAGTAATTCTACAAAACATATAAAGACATTTCATTATGCCTCAAGTCTAATAAATAATAATACATTAGGCAATATAGTTAGTTATCATACCTTGCTCAAATCTCTCAAAATTATCAAAATCTTCATTTGTAATCAAGGATGAAGATGTTCCTTTGAGCCAATCCTGGGTGCAAATCAGTGCTTCGACTGTTGTAGGTGTTAACGAGCTGCGATATGGATCAAGCACTCTTTCTCCTGTACTGAATGCAGATTCAGACGCCACTGTGCTTATTGGTATAGCTAGCACGTCTCTTGCAATGTTTGCAAGGATGGGATATCGGCCAGAATTAACTTTCCACCACTCTAAAACATTTATCTCCATGTTATGCTCCAACTTCTCTCCAAGATAAGTATTTAATTCATTATCTGCATTGTCACACCCTTCTGAAAGATAGAACTCAGCAATTCCATAAGGATGACTAACACTACCAAAAACTTGCGGCTTATCTGAATTACCTTGAGTAGGCATAAATCCAGCACAATATTCCTCAAAAATAGATTTCAAGCAGGAATCTAAGTTTGCTTTCAAGGCATCGACATCATCCTTATTGTAGTACCGCCTTACCATCCAATCAACCAATCTAATCTTGCGCCTAGGGTCAAAAACTAGAGCAATCAACAACAACATATTAAGCTTCTCATGAGGTCCCCAATACTTATCATACTTCTTCTTCATCTTTTGAGCTGCTAAACGTAGATGTTCATCTTCAGACGCACACATATCCGCAATGCTCGTTCCAATACCCAAGACCTCAAACATATAAATATTGCTTGTCAAATAAGATGACCCTGAGATATGTACTGTAGCATCATAAAACAACTTCAAAAATGGAATGATTAAGTTGATATGCTTTCAATCATCTTTCGTCGGGACACCTTTTCCCTTCTTTGTCAACTCATTCACATACCTAGCACAACATAAAATGTTCAACATAAACCTTACAACAAAATTGAAGTATGAAGATATAATAGTACTTATTGTTCTAGAAATTATGCAGAGAATTGAAAACTGCTACTAATAATGTGAAAACTGCAGAGAATATAAATGGTTTCTAAATGCTAAAGATGAGTTTGAGTGTTTCACAAGTGGCCTGAATGCTAAAGATGCTAAATTCTAGAAACAAATTTTTTTACCACTATTTGAAAAATTATGCAGAGAACTGAAAACTGCTACTAATAATGTGAAAACTGCAGAGAATAGAAATGGTTTCATATAATAAACCAAGCCTATCATTCTACACACACATGATTTCAGATGAATTTTGAAAAGCACAAACAAAATCTATCCAGCATACTCTATTCTTCAAATTTGGAACTAACAACAGCAACAACAATTCAAAGCGCACTCCTTTTACACAAACATAACATAATTAGACCAATTTCATCATTTAATTCTCAATAACAGTATAAAATAATGCTACCTAAACGAAAAAAGGCTGCTAGCAAACACACTACATAAACAAGCAGAAATCAACAGCAACAACCATTTGGATCAATGGAGTTATTACCAAAAAATAATTATAACCTTAAGCAATTATTTACATAGTTTATAAATGATTTTACATGAACTAAATTCAAACACAGTAAAAGCAAAAATCGAGCCGACATTATGCATATCACACTAATCAAAACAAATTGCAACCGACATGATGTTTGCACTTAAAAAATTATTCAAGAGAGAAACAATATTCAAACTCTTGAAATCACACTAAAAAAAATACAGTAAGCACATTATTAAAGTTTCATGTACCTTTTATTTCGAAAACCTAATTCTTCAAAGGTTCTTTCATGTTTTGATGCGGATACTAACATCAAGTAAGTTGAATTCCAACGAGTCTTAAATCTAGAGAAACTAAACCTTTATAGTCCATGCTCTCCTCATCAATACATGCCTTGAATTTAGCAAGCCTCGCGGGAGAAGATCTAGCATACCAAACAGCATGACGAATTCTATAAACAGAATCATCAATGTCTTTCAAACATTCTTTCACAATTAAATTCAATACGTGTGTGCAACACCTCATATGAAAATGGTTTCCGCTCATAACTAAACCATTCTTAGACAAAAGCCTTCTCTTGAGACGTTCAACTCCAACATCATTAGATGAAGCATTATCAACCGTCAAACTAAGCACGCAGTTTAAACCCTAATTGTTCAAACACATCTCCATTGTTTCACAAATAACATCCCCTGTATGACTTGTGACTTGACAAAAATTTAAAATCTTCTTCTGTAAGTGCCAATTATTGTCAATGAAATGGGCCGTCACACACATATAGCTCAACTTTTGACAAGAAGTCCATATATCAGTGATGAGACAAACTCTTCGACAATTCAGAGAGAGAAAGTTTTTCAAAATCATTTTTTCTGTGTCCCACAGTTTCAAGACATCCGTGCCAATGTTGTGCGCGAACAAATCTTAAATCTTGGTGAAGCGAGACTCATAAATTCATGAAAAGACTCATGTTCGACCTTCCGAAAAGGAATCTCCATGTTTATGAACATCTTAACCATTGCTCTTCGAATGGCTTCTTGGTCAAACTTCACAATTAAAGGAGAGCCAACATGTTCTTCAGCACTTGTCATAGAAGATGATGTCCTTTGCCTCTTGTAAACGAGGCATCTCGATAAATGAGCATGCATGGAACTAGTTCCGTTACTATACTTAATTTTTATGTCACAGTATTTGCACGGAGCTTTTTGTTCTTTTTCCGACGATACAATGAAATAATTCCAAACCTCTGAACGATTCTTTCGCTTCTTAGTGCGAGGAGGTGGCATTTCACTAGAGACTGTAGGTGGAGGGGTTGAAACCGTATTCTCGGATGTTGCATAAGTTGTGCCAACATTAGTCATCTTGATTATGTTAAAAATAGAAAAAAAAATTAGAAACACACAGATTATTTATTCTTAAAATGCAGTTTTCAATTAACTATAAGTATTCCAAGACTTTGCCATAAAAACTTTCTCATCCCATTATATAACTAAAATAATGAAAACCATAAATCAAGGAGAAAAAGAAAACAGTTTCTTCTCTAATGTTTGCAGTTGCGTTCCAATTGGAATTTTTCCATAGAGCTGATTGTTTGACAAATCCGACAGAGTGAGACGATCAATTTGAACTAGACTTGAAGGAATTCTTCCTGTTAGATGATTTTTTGAAAATGGAATGCTTTAAGATGTGAATAAATTGAGTTGGTCCTACATGCTTGAAAAATGGGATTTGATAGCTAGCTAGTTCAATCTGTTATATTTAAAGGGTTTCCGCAAACTACTCACTGGACCAAAACCATCAAATATTTAATTGTCAAACTCATTATATTCTTGTTTTCTTACATGTAACTTTATTGTGAGTTACACTTCATTACTAGCCACAGTTACAAGTTTAACAAAGTGTTTTAAAATACATAGATTTGACGAATTGATTTAGAAGGGTAGGCTAAATAAGTTAAAGCATAATCAACTGGTGAATGTTTTCAAAACCATTGAGAGAGATCTAATTGTGCTTTATAGAAAGTCAAATTTGCTGCATAATCAGTTTATATTTCATAACAGATACTGAAAATAAAAAGCAAGCACTCTTACATATCACATTACTTATCTCATAAGAGAATACTTATTTCAACAAATAAAATGTGAAATGTCTTTAACAAGATAAGGAAATGATATGAAAAATAAACACATGACTTCAATGGAAATACAGAAAACAGTGACTCAATTAAGCAGAATTCTGATGTACACTAATGATAAATTAGAGTTTACAATATGTTTACCTGAGTATCAATGGAAGATGTAGAGTGAAAATGCAACTCCTTGAACTTGAAACACAATTCGTCGATTTTACGATTAATTTGTTTCTACCGAGTCAAAGATGAAAATGAAAGCTAGAGAAATCATGAAAACACCAAAAGAATAATAAGCTTAAACGGTTGTCGATTTCAGAGAAATCATGAAATCACAATTTGTTTCAGATTTGCGACTAAATTCAAACACAGTAAAAGCAAAAATGGAGCCGACATTATGCATATCACAGCAGCGAACACACTGATTAACAACACAACGCATAGGCAGAAACAACCTTCCAACCTCGCAAATTCCTCTGAAACAAATTGTGAAAATAGAGCTCTGAAATTTCGTCGATTTGTCGATTTTACCACTATTTCCATAAACCCATGATTGTAATTTCGAGAATTAAGATACAAATTGAGGATTATGGACTGAAATTTGAAGAAAGAGATGAAGGAGATTCAGATTTTTGAGGATTAGGGTTTCTGAAATTTGTGTTCTTGGTGAATTGTATGTTCTAAAATTAGTGAAATTTGTCAATGTTTCAGAAATGGAAACCACACTCACAACTGGTTTAGGATAATAGTTACCGGTTCTTTTTTCATTTGATAAATGGGCCACCAGTTTAAAAATATAATTTTGGGCTGAATTTTAAAATTTGGTTTAACTTGGATACTAATTTGGTTCATGGTTATTAGTTATTTTGCACACCCCTAGATGGCGCCTCAGTTGGAGGCCATATGCCAAACCATATAACGCCTCAATTAAAATGAATTTTTAAGCAAGACACATAACTGAGGCACCATATGGTTTTGCATGTGGCTTCTAACTGAGGCGTCATCCCATATGACGCCACCCTTATAGGGTTTTTTGAAATCCAGCCATTTGGTAAATGTTTTGAAAGAATGGTGTTTTTGGTAAATCTTTTGAAAAAATAAGTTATATTAAAAAAAAATTCTGATATGTTAGTAAGAGTGAAATTTTTGAAATAAAAATAAAATTTAGTTAGTAAATAATAACAAAAACATTTTTGAAAATTTAAAAATATAAAAATGCCAGGTATAATATGGGAGTTGCAAGTTAATTCCTCATAATTTTGTGTTTGTTTTTCATTTAACTTTTTCTAAGTACACTCTCAACTTCTTCATTATACCCTATGTATGCTAGATAACATGCACTACTTTGAGAAAATTATATATAATTTGTTTAATAAATAAAACATTTATAGCTTTAAAGTTTAAATAATAATTTTGTTTAAATATATTTTAATTATTTATTTTATATAAAATAAAAGGACCCTTTACTAAAAAAAATTATACAAGTTTAAAAAATTATTTATTAATATTTAGATTGAGTTTAATTTTTATGCATTGATAATTAAAAAAATTATGTTATCAATGCATCACAAACATCTTAAACATGATATACTTTGGATGTGATTACGATAAAAATTAAATACTTGCAAAATTTTAATGATTATATTAACTGTAAAATATCTTAATACTTTTGAAAATTTAATAATTAAGTATATGGTTAATTGACCACGTAAGATATCTTTATATTTACTATTGCTAGTGCATATTAATATGATAGATAATTTTATTATATTTTTCTTATTTTGTTGACCAAACTAGGCCTTAAAAATTCTTAAATATTCCAAAGGAAACAAATTGGAGGCACATAGGAATATACATGGCACCCCATGACATTCTCATATATTTTGACAATGTTAAAAATATTTCTTTCATTTTTTTCCTTATTCAATTTTTTTTAAAGTTTTCTCTCATACACAAAAATTTGATAAAGTTTAAGAAAAATATTATATGTCATATTAGTGGATTATTTGAAATATCTAGTATGTGTTTATGGGTTACCAAACGTTTAAAAAAAATCGGTGAATATTTTTTTCCACCCTTAAAAATTTGGTATTGTTATGTTTGCGTAGATGTGATTTTGTCAAACAGTTTTGTAGGATTGTGATTGTACCGGTATCTTTGTATTATCCTTAATGAATTAAAACTTGTATAAAAATGTCTCATATGTTGTTAACAAAAACATGTTGCATTGTCTCAATTTTGGTATCTCATATTTGTGTAGTTCAATGGCGTAAGTCCTCTTATTGATTTTAGGCTCATAGAAGACATCACTATTGATGTTCTTAAATTCAAATTGGATAATCTCTTGCACTGCTCAGACAACAAAAGGGTGGTTAAGATCGAGTATCGATCACCATCGATTGATAATGAAAGGAATATGAGCTTCAACAAGTTTAAGTTGAAGACGAATGAAGATCTAAGATTTATGTGAAGCACATTTTGCCGATAGAAAACTGTTGGTGTAACCCTTAAAGGCCAATACCTTTGGTACTTGTATCGAATTATTTATTAATAATAAAAGACATTTTTTATTATGTTTGTTTTTCCAAAATAATACAGTCTCTAGAATAGCCAGTCTGTTTAATGAAATATTATGTGTCACTTCATCATGATATCCCATTAAACATAAGGACATTATTCTTAAAGTATCTGTAGTCGAGCTTTACTGTGAAGTGGGATAACCTTAAAGCATTATGTAGTGAGCGATTTTGGACGCGGTTCTTAAGCGCTGGTCGCTCTCTGCGGTTTGAGTTTGAACTACAGGTCGATTCATTTTTTATCCTATTGTGAGCTGAATAAGGAAGGGAAATAGATGTCTCCAATTAACCCTGCTTGCATACTGAGTTTAAACAGCGGTCTGTTAGGTTACAGATGCTATCAATGTGGGGGGGCCTTTGTACTGGTTATTTGTATTTTCGCCAATACGGTTTTCTTTCTTTTTTACCTGGGCAGAAGGTTTCTGACGGGGAACAAGGATTAGGATGTTAGGACTGATGCTTTTGAATTACTGCTTTTGATTGACTGAGATATGGGATTTGGGTTTTTTGTTGATTGCGCTCGCTAAGATCTTTTCTTTCGATCTTATGCCTACGTATTCCCGTTTACCGAAACAGGGAAATCAGAGCGTTCGTAGTTCCTCCTATTCTATGGGAGGAAATGGGTGTTTTTGGTGTCTTGTTCAAAGCCCAAGACGTGAAGCGAAAGGTGGTTTGTATCTTGTTCAAAGCCCAAGATGTGAAGCTGAAAGGTCTATTTGTGTCTTGTTCAAAGCCCAAGACGTGAAGCTGAATGACCTCGACTTTAGAGAGAATTTATCATCTCTAAAGAGGGGAGAAGGATAATTACTTTAACTGGGATACGCGGATCCGAGCAATGCCATAATTTCCGAAGAAAGGGTTTTAACCTGAAGGAGAAGACTTTAACTCAGTGTAGAGCAATGCCATCTTTCCTTAGGAATTTCTCATGCTAAAAGAGGGACAGTGGCGTGGATATAGATGATCCAAAGGCTTGCCGCTTACAGCGATTAGATGAAGGGAAAGAGTTGTTGATGTTTGTGTACTGTGAACGAGGCACAGCTTTGATGCTAAAAGGTTAATTGGATCAACCAGTGGTTTTCTTATACAAAGCCTAAGAGGAGGCTAATTTCCGCTAGGAAAATCATTATACAAAGCCTAAGAGGAGGCTATTTTGTGTCCCGTACAAAGCCCGAGAGAGAGGCTAAAAGGGTTGACTCAACAGGAGAATCTTTTATACTCAACAAGAGAGTGATTTTGTATCTCGTATGAAGCCCGAGATGGAGGCGAAAGGGGTAATTGACTCAATGGGGGAGTCTCTTATGTGTCTCGTACGAAGCCCGAGAGAGAGGCGAAAAGGTTGTTTTGACTCCGCTAGGGAGAATTTTGGTATCTCGTACGAAGCCCGAGATGGAGGCTATTGTAACTGTTTCAGTTGAGTGACAGATCCAATATACTGATTTTAAAAGAGAAAATCAATTCTTATATGAGTAACACTGTACACAGGGATTTGATTTGAGGATCAGGGATATTTCCTTCTCTTTGAGGAAACGGGAAATCCAAAGGGTGTCGAGACTGTCCGAGTCTGCGGGTTTCCTTCCTATTTAACGAAGGGGTCGTTTGAGAATGTCTTTGAGACTCAAGGAAGTTAGACTGTCCGTGTCTAGAGTTTTATCTTTTGTACTATGCTTTGAGAAACAGTAGTAGACTCTATGAAAGGACTGTTCTATGAGGATGACTATGTTCTGTTCCTATACCTCTAGGAGGTCGTCGAGACAATTTGTACGAAGCCCAAGAGGAGGCTGGAAACTTTTAAGAAGCCGACGGGTCCTTGTACGAAGCCCAAGAGGAGGCTATCATTCCCGGAGGAAGAGATCATTATACGAAGCCTAAGAGGAGGCTATGAATACTTCTAAGAAACCGTAGTGTCCTTGAATAATGCCCAAGAGGAGGCCGATGCTTTTAAGAAGCCCGTGGGTCTATCATCTCCTTTCCATTAGGAGAGATAACTCTTTTAAAGATAAAAACCACTGGTAAACGTGCGAGGTTTACTATCCAGCGACTTTTAGCTTTTAAAGAGGGTTCCTTAGTTAAGGTCCAAGATTATGACCGTAGTGGGTACCCAAACCCCGAGACATTCAAGGCAAGCTATCCACAAGGAATAGATCAAGTCAGGAAAGTTCGAGAATTTGGAAGAAACTCAAAGATGCCATTCACGGAGAATACATTCATCTTGGGGAGTAGAGCTTCTTGACGATTCCTAAGGAGGACAGCCGAAGAGAAGACTGTATCTGGTGCTCCTATTGGGGATCTAGGCGTCTATTTCTACCAATAAGTGAAACGGCGTCACCTAGTTCTAGACGTAGTAGCCGGGGAAACTCGAAATATCTATACTATTATTACGCAGTAGATATGAGTTTATGAAAGGAGACTTACAGTGAGCAGCCCCACAATATAGTTTATAATATGAAAGCAGTAAATGAAAGCGATAACCACTTACTCGGTTGGAGTGCTTCCATGCTGTTTGGTTAGTTGTTCAACAAAGAAAGATTGAAAACAACAATATATTCAAAATCAAAGGAGAAAGTGCTTTGAAAAAGAAAGATTTGGGGCTTACAACTCAAGGAGAGGCCCAGGGTTTTATCAGTGAGCGCACTGTTTGACTTTGTACAGCGGGACTTATACAAGTGACTGGGGCCCAAAAAGTTTTTCTGTACAAAGGGATGGGTCTTACACTCTCTCAAGAGGCCCAAAAAGTTTTAAAGAAAAGAGAGTGTGGCTTATAACACGAGGGTAGGCCCAGATGATTTTTCGTTTAAAAATGGCGATCGCGCCGAGGTTTTCTTTTAACGCGGAGGGACTTATACAATAAGTGAGGCCCAAAATGTTTTGGTTAAAAGGGGGATTGGGTCTTACACTCTAATAGAGGCCCAAAAAGGTTTAAGAAAAAAGAAATGGGTCTTACTACTCGAGGGTAGGCCCAGGTTTATTTTAAAACAGGCGACGATCGCGCCGTTTACTTGTACAGAGGGACTTATACAATGAATGATGCCCAAAATGTTTTGTACAAGGGGGGATGGGTCTTACACTCTCTCAAGAGGCCCAAGAAGTTTTGAAAATGATTTATGAGGGTTGAATTAATCCAAAACCCTAATTTGTTTTCAAAATGTATTTAATTGAATAAAAATTCAATTAAAATGATCAAAAATTGTTTAACACATGGAAAACAAATTGTGATCTTGGATTAATGCTTCAAAAATTAAGTATTGACCTACAAAATAATTAGAAAGCATTAAAAGTTGCAAAATCAATGTAGAAAAAATATTTAAAATGCCAAAAACAATTAAAATATTAATTCTTTACAAAAAATATCAATTATATGAAATAAATAATATTTTTGGGATTTTTTGGGAAAATAAAATATTTTAACATTTTTGTGAATTATTAAAAAAAGAATCAACTCAAAATCATTAAAACTCAGAGAGAAATTAATTTTTGAATCAATTAAACAAAATCACAAAATTCAAATATTTGAATTTATGAAAAATGGCGCCAAGAACAGCTGAAGAACACGCGCGTGTTCTTGGTTTCTCAGATTTGCATTTTCTATCCAATCTCCATGAATACGTAATCATATCATGCAATCCACATATCATTATGCTCGTCTCAACCTCACGATCATGTCTATGTACTTTAATTTCATTTAAATTAAACATACAACAAGAAATCACGAAGAGACCTCAAGAACCCTAATTTCTGCATGAAGGCTAGGATTTTTGATACACGATTCAAACAATGCAATTAATTGAGGGAAAATATTCCATGCATGATTATTAACATATGGCCAAATTATTGTGCGAGGAAATATGCATAGATTGTGAGATGCCTAAGTTTAGGCTTACCTCTAAGCCGTGACAACAAGTGCAAAGTGATTTTTGATTTAGAGGTGTTACAGATGAGTGGTGATGATCTGAACAGCTTCCCTACACCCTATGGATTGTGTTTGGATGGTTGGACTTGATTGAAATTGGCTGGATCATTTTGTGGCACCTCAGCTGCACTTTGGTTAAAACCTTGAGCAACCAGCTGGTGATTTCATGAAATTGATGTTTCAGAAGTAATCTAAGTGTTTGATCAGCTCATATGTGATGTATGTGAGGTGTGTGAGTGATTGGTTTGATTGGAATTGCTCTCAAACTCAAAACCCGATAGTGACTTGCCTTAGAAGGCAAAATTGGAGTGAAAGAAGAGATTTTGAGGAAAGCATCTGTTAGATGGCTTTGGTGTACTCAAACTGATCACAATTGAGCTCTATTTATAGTAGAGCAAGTTTGTTTTGCAAGGAATAGTGCATGGCAGCTGGTAAGTAGGTTTGGCCAATGTTGGCAAATGAAAATCCAAGTCTCCTCTAGCCATTGACTAGAGGTTAGGGCACAGAGCTTTGGTCCCCTTGGTCTTGGATAAGTCTTGACTGATTTCAGATGAGAATGGCTCAGTCCATGCCACCTTGATGGTTCCATTGAATGCCTCATTCCAAATTTGAAGTCTTGTCCCTATTTTGGCCATTCTAGGTTCAACATGCTATTTCTTGTTCCATGGACTTTGGAGGCTTGGCTCAATGATTGTCCCCTTTAGATTCAATCCTCTGAGGTGTCCAAGTGGATAGGAGCAATTGAATTTGGCTGATTTTGGCAAATCGACCAAAGTTGCAAATTCTGCCTTGCCTTGACAGATTTCAGCAAGGCAACTTGGCAATGTTGTATCTCATGGTGTAGGTTGAATTTGGCAATGTTCTTGGCCATTTTGGAAAGCTCTTACATGATACAACAATTGTTTGAACAAGTTTGGTTTTGATCTCTTTTGATTCCAAGTGAAAAATCCCCCTACATTTGGCAAAAAGTGAGGCAGAATCTGACTTAGTGAAAATTTCACTAAGTGTTGGAAAAAGTGACATTTTCACTTTTCAGCCACTTTGATCACTCCATAACTCAAAATCCTTAATGAATTGGAATGACTTGTAGTTGAAGTTTTTGTAGGTGATAATGAGGGCTACAAATCCATCTTTGGATGAGAAAAAATGGCCTTGTGGTTTAGGAGTTATGGTCCTCCAAAGTTGGTACCTTTGCCACTTTATTTTTAACTTAGAAAAATTTCTAAGTTTTATGGTTACCCCTTTTACAAGTTATCTCACTTTTCTTGATTTTTCTTGATGAATGATGATTCAAATCATACATTAACATCATTTTAGGGTTAAAAATCCATTTTGGTGAAAAATCTCAAAAAGTCAAAGTTGACTTTTGTGCACAGTTGACTTTTTATCAGATGAATTCCAAACTGTGCAATTCTTCAGGAAATCATGTCCTTGACCTAAATCAAACTTGATGGACATGTTCCATGGGTGTCATAGGGTATATTCAATCATGTATTATGGTTTGGGAGCATGTCCTGGTCAAAAGTCAAAGTTACAGTTGACTTTTCCCTTAAAACCCTAATTGTGGTGCAGATGAAATTGAGACTTGTTGCTCAAACTTCTTGGATCAATCCATTGTTCCAAATGGATCAATATGGTATATTAGAGACCCTCAAATCATCTCTTGAGGTCTTGGCTCATGGTTTGTCCCAAAAGTCAACTTAGGGGTGAATTAGGTCAAGAAACCCTAATTCCTGATTTTTGATGAATGCATCCCCTGAGGCAAAATTGACTTGATGCATGGGTTCATGAGGTTCCATGAAGTATATTAGGTTATGTTTTGGATCATTGCCTTGTGCCCAGATGAAAATTTCCATCTGGAGGCCCTGGTCGACCAAAACCCTAATTTGGTGACACTGTCGATCTTGAGACTTGATCCACCTAGAAGGGAGCAGCCTTGTGCGTAATCCTTGAAGTGGGAGTCCTTTTTGATCCATTGTGGATATTTGAGAGATTAGACAAGTTGAAGATCATGTCATTTCTTGATTGATCCTTTGTCTAAGCACTCAGAGAGGGCTTGAAACCCTAATTTTGATTGTAGTGGATGCTCACCCATCCTTGGGGAGACTAATGAAGCATGATGGTTTATCCATATTGTGATGATGATTTTCACAATGATGGGAAATCTAAGTGGTCAAAATTTGGGGTATTACAGATGCCCCTATTTAATCTTCTTGGACCCGAAGGTGTGAATGACGAAGGGATTCAGGCATTCGGGGTGCAAGAGGATTAAATATCGGGATACCCGAAATTTTGATGGTGGTTATGAATGGTAGCTTACGCATTCATCTTCTTTAGCTAAGCAATGATGTTTAGAAAAGGTAAACTTCCCCTCGATCCTGGTTTCCTACCAAGGAACTGGTCTCAGTCTCTTTTGAAATAAACTTCCCCTCGATCCTGGTTTCCTACCAAGGAACTGGTCTTGGTTTCTTTTGAACTTCCCCTCGTTCTTGGTTTCCTACCAAGAACTGGTCTCAGTCTCTGAAATGAACTTCCCCTCGTTCCTGGTTTCCTACCAAGAACTGGTCTTAGTTTCTTTTGTCAATAAACTTTATTGACAAGGGACGCTATGTGTAACGGTTTTCCTTCAAACTTCTCGCCGAATTTTCCTGGGGAGATGCCATTTGACGGAAAAAGGTTTGATGTCAGACTTGCTGGAGAACCCAGTCGTCTGAATTATAGAGGTACACAAACTTCTCTGTTGGAGACGCCATTTGTCGACTCTATCTGGGGGAAAATGAGTCTCTTGAGAGACTGTTTTCATTTGGGATCTTTCATCATACTTTTCTCGGGATCTTCCCAGAGAAACGCCATATGATGGGGTCCAATTTTGAGGTGCCGATGACCTTTTCATTAGTGGTTTTTCGGAGCAAAACTGGCGTGCTGCCGAATCTCTGATCACGAGGCTTTCTCTGTGGATTTTCCTTAATCCGGGAAAGCAAGGATATCATCTTCAATAGCAAAGAGTGATGTTTATTGAAAGTTCTCTGATCTTTCAGAGGTTCAAATTATCAAAGTGGCCAAGGACCAACTTCTTTCCAGAATTAAACTGGAAGCGAGGTTGTTCCGATACAGTATTTCCTGACGAGGCAAGAACTGACAACTCGATTGAGAGGACTTCTACCACTAGGGGACAAGACCGACTAGAGTGATAGTGATGCAATATGAATGTGAATGCAAATCAATAATGCATGATGTATGTATGTTTATGCTGACAAAACAGACGCGACATACAGACTAATGGATGAACACAATTGGATACTCGGCCAGCGCGGGGCGAAGAAGTACCGTTGATAGCAATTCCACCTTGCTTAGGAGAGATAGTCTCGCTGGGAGCTATGTTGATCGGGCTTAGGAGATGAGAACTCGGCCGAGGATGTCAGACGAAACAAGGTCTCTGACACAGTTGATCCCTTCATTCAGGCGTACTGGTCTAGAAGGAGTACTTTGATTCTGCACTTTGAAGTTCGCTTACTTCGGGAGAAGCGATCGATGTTCTTCTGATGTTCAACAGTTAAAAGAAATTGCCATCTTTATTAAAAGCAGAAAAAGTTTAACAAGTAAATTCATTTTTGTTTTATTTCAAGAATCGCTGATTAAGTTTAAACAACATCGTTCTGTAAAGCTAAAACAAGTAAAGAATTACAAACAAAAGCACAAGGGCTCAAATTTTATTGATAAGATGGAGATCAGCCAAACGCGTGATTTCAAAGAGTATTTACAAAGTTAGAAAATGGTAATTTACAGGGAAAAGGGCTACGTTGAAACATAACGACCACTATTCTTTTACCAACTTTGAATTCGGGGCATCCTGAGCTTCTGTCGAAGATGACCTTTGACTGGAGATTTCCTCCGATAGATGATGTAACTGCTGCTGAGGGACTTGCCTCTGTTGAACATAGTTACTTGCCATTATCCCTAACTTTTTCCTGGATTGTACTATGAGATTTCCAATCCATCGGGATGGTTTTTTTTTCATGTCTCTAACTTTTGCCTGGACCGCCCTTTCGAGTTTTCAATCCACCGAGACGTTTTTTTTAGGCGAAGTATTTCTTGACTACATCAACATTCGTGGGGTAGGCAAATTCCTCTCCGTCCATGGTTGCAAGTCTCAAGGCGCCGCCTGAGAAAGCTTTCGTGACCACATAGGGGCCATCATAATTTGGGGTCCATTTGCCCCGAGAATCAGTGAGAAATGATTGTATCTTCTTGAGCACAAGGTCTCCTTTCCTGAAGACACGAGGTCGGACCTTTTTGTCGAACGCCCTCTTCATTCTCTATTGATACAACTGACTGTGGCATAGTGCCGTGATTCGCTTCTCTTCGATTAGATTCAATTCGTTGTGTCGAATTTGACACCATTCATCTTCGGTGAGCTTAGCTTCCATAAATACCCGGATTGATGGGATCTCTACTTCCATGGGGAGCACTGCCTCCATGCCATATACTAGAGAGAAAGGGGTAGCCCCTGTTGAAGTACGGACAGATGTGCGATAACCATGAAGAGCAAAGGGTAGCATTTCGTGCCAATCTTTATAGGTTACAACCATCTTTTGAACAATCTTTTTGATGTTCTTGATAGCCGCTTCTACCGCTCCGTTCATCTTGGGTCGGTAGGGAGATGAGTTATGGTGTTCGATCTTGAACTCTACACACAACTCTTTCATCATCTTATTGTTCAAGTTAGATCCATTATCAGTAATGATCTCGCTTGGAACACCATAACGGCAGATGATATTGTTTTTGATAAATCGGACCACCACTTGTCGGGTTACATTGGAGAATGACGCTGCTTCGACCCACTTAGTGAAATAGTCAATGGCTACCAGGATGAACCGATGTCCATTTGAAGCCTTAGGTTCGATCAAGCTGATCATGTCGATTCCCCATATGGAAAAAGGCCACGGGGAAGAAAGAACTTTGAGATGTGATGGCGGTACATGAATTTTGTCGGAGTATATCTGACACTTGTGACACCTCCTCATGTACTTGTAGCAGTCGGATTCCATGGTCAACCAATAATACCCGGCCTTGAGAATTTTTCTCGCCATTGTGTGTCCGTTGGCATGAGTGCCAAAGGATCCTTCATGAATTTCTTTCATGAGCATGTCTGCTTCTGGTCTGTCGAGCATCGGAGCAAGACCATGTCAAAATTTCTCTTATAAAGAGTGTCACCGCTCAGGAAGAAGTTTCCAGCCAATCTTCTGAGGGTCTTTCTATCTTTTCTGAGTGCCCCAGATGGGTACTCTTGTTTCTGAAGGAAGCATTTGATATCGTGATACCAAGGTCTGTCGTCTATGACTGCTTCAATCGCGAAGATGTAAGCGGGCCATTCAAGGCGCATTATGTCGATCTTAGGTATGTCATTCCATCGACCTACACTAATCATGGAAGAGAGAGTGGCTAATGCATCAGCCATGTGATTCTCATCACGAGGGATGTGATGAAAGTCGACTCTGTTGAAGAAGGGTAACAACCTCCTTGCATAGTCTTTGTAAGGAAT
Organism: Lathyrus tuberosus; assembly: GCA_022829125.1. Classification (NCBI taxonomy): domain Eukaryota; kingdom Viridiplantae; phylum Streptophyta; class Magnoliopsida; order Fabales; family Fabaceae; genus Lathyrus; species Lathyrus tuberosus. Next base: position 927,901 of record JALAZF010000259.1, read on the forward strand.
CAATCCTGATTGGTTTGTGTTCCAATCTCCTTTTATCTGGTTAATAACCAGGGCTGAATCGCCGTATACGTCCAAGTTTTTGATCCTTAAATCAATCGCTTCTTCGAGACCCATGATACATGCTTCATATTCGGCCTCGTTGTTCGTACACTTGAACGTAAGTCTAGCAGTGAAAGGAATGTGGGAACCCTGAGGGGTAACAATGATTGCCCCAATTCCGTTTCCATAATGATTGACTGCTCCGTCAAAGATAAGTCCCCACTGGGAACCTGGTTCTGGCCCTTCACTGGGTAGCGGTTCATCGCAATCTTTCATCTTTAGATACATGACATCTTCGTCTGGGAAGTCAAACCCGATTGATTCTTGTTCGTCAATCGGTTGATGAGCCAAATGATCGGCTAAAACACTTCCCTTAACGGCTTTTTGAGCATGGTACTCTATGTCATATTCTGATAGTAACATCTGCCAACGGGCAATCCTTCCCGTGAGAGCAGGTTTTTCGAAAACGTACTTGATTGGATCCATTTCGGAGACCAACCAAGTAGTATGACGAATCATGTACTGGCGAAGACGTTTGGCTGCCCAAGCCAAAGCGCAACAAGTTTTCTCAAGCATTGTGTACCGAGTTTCGCAGTCGGTGAATTTCTTGCTTAGATAGTAAATGGCAGACTCTTTCCTTTTAGTTTCGTCTTGTTGGCCAAGTACACATCCCATTGAGTCCTCTAGGACTGTGAGGTAAATGATCAGTGGTCTTCCTTCCACTGGAGGTGATAGAATCGGAGGATTCAACAGATATTCCTTGATACTGTCGAAGGCGGTTTGGCAATCTTCTGACCAAACGCAATCCTGGTTCTTTTTAAGTAATTTGAAAATCGGCGCACACGTCGCGGTCATAAGGAATATGAATCTGGAGATGTAGTTCCAACGTCCCAGGAATCCTCTAACTTGTTTTTCAGTTTTCGGAGAAGGCATTTCTTGAATGGCCTTGACCTTCTCAGGATCAACTTCAATTCCTTTCTGGCTGACGATGAACCCTAGTAGTTTCCCCGAACGGACACCGAAGGTGCACATGTTGGGATTCAAGCGGAGCTTGAATTTTCTTAGACGTTCGAACAATTTTGACAGATGTTCAACGTGCTCATCCTCTGTTCTTGATTTTGCAATCAAATCATCGACATATACCTCGATTTCTTTATGTATCATGTCATGAAACAGAGTAGTCATGGCCCTTTGATAGGTTGCCCCGGCATTCTTCAAACCGAACGGCATTACCTTGTAACAAAAGGTACCCCATGGGGTAATGAACGAAGTTTTCTCCATGTCTTTCGGCGCCATTTTGATCTGGTTATAGCCCGAGAATCCATCCATGAAGGAGAAAACTTTGAATTTTGCTGTGTTGTCAACCAGCATGTCAATGTGCGGCAAAGGAAAGTCGTCCTTTGGACTTGCCTTGTTCAGATCCCTGTAATCGACACACATTCTGACCTTTCCATCCTTTTTGGCAACGGGTACGATGTTGGCTAACCATTGAGGATATTCAGATGTAGCGAGGAAACCCGCGTCGATCTGTTTCAGTACCTCCTCTTTGATTTTGATGGCCATGTCCGGTGAGTCCGTCTCAACCTTTGCTTTACTGGCGGACATTCCGATCTTAACGGTAAGTGATGTTCCACGATGCTGGTATCCAACCCTGGCATATCCTGATAGGACCAAGCGAATACATCGGGAAATTCTTTGAGAAGCTTTATCAAACCTTCTCTGGCAGTTGGACTGAGCAGTGCCCCAATCTTGATTTCTTTTCTCTCTTTTTCTGAACCCAAGTTTACCGTTTCCAACGGTTCTTTGTGAGGTTCAATGGACCTTTCCTTTTGTCTGAGTAGTCGGGAGATCTCTTCTGGAATTTGGTCGTCATTTTCTTCTTCAGCCTCGAATACCGGGAACTCAAAGTTGGAAAAAGGCATCGGATCGTATGTTTCAACGGGGTATAAAACAAGCAATCTGCATGACGTGATGATTTATGTTTAGAAGAGATAGAGAAAATGCAAGTGTGTGCAGTGTTTTGATTTTACTGCTTGTTTTTATTTTCGAATTGTTTTTTAGGATTACCATTTTCTAAAAAAGCAAAAAGAGAAAACAGCAATTAATGCGGAAATTACAGAACGACGTTATTTTATTAATGAACAAGTCGAATCTTGAAACTACAGCCCTATAAAACAAAACTCTGTCGCTTTGGGCAAAGCGAAGAGGGAAATTTACAGAAAACGAGCCCTATCAAAATATCCGTTTCACCTGGGCAGGGTGAAAGGTTAAAAGATGGCAATTACTTTGACTGATGGACGACCTTCGGAACCTCGACGGCAACCCATTTGCGGCGAACCCCTCGGTGAATCACAAAGTCTGGCACCTTCCTTGATTTGTCTTCAGAAATGACGCTGATTTCTGGTGGAGCAGGATCATTGGAATCTGTCTCCCAGGCAGAATTGTCGTAGGAGGATTCCTCTGTTGCATTTTGCATAGCATGGTGCTCTCAGCTGTATCTCCCCATCCAGTTGACTGGATATCTTCGAGCCTGATACGAGAGCTTTCGGGAGCAGTGTACTTGACCATATAGTCGTATTTTCCACTTGGTTGTCCCAGAGTGTCCCAAACTTCTTTGGAACTGGAGGAGTCATTTCTCTCGATGACGTTGACCTCTGGAAAAGCATAATTGATGAATTCTAGTCCTGCGAACGTTGCGAATTCATCTTCATGTTGAGTAATTTCTGAATGACCTGAGTGTTGATCCCATGACATGGTGGGGACACAGGTATTCTGTTCAATGATGCTCAGCTGAGTTTCATTACTCGGCTGACTTTCTTGCCCCAAGTTTCCTGGGTAAGGCTGCCACATTGGCAGGCCATCCATTGGGCCATAATAGTTGTAGTCAAAATTGTCTTTCATCGGAGTGTCTTCCTCTAATGAATTTGGCGGAGCCCAGCATCCTTCCGGATCACAATCTCCGTAGATCATTTCGACATCTGATCTTGGTATAAATCTCGGACTTTCTGTAGGAAAGCAAAAAGGCATAGGCGCCTCTTCCTGAGACATATAACTGTCCTTGTTACGGTAGGACTTCCATTCTTCATCTGTGTCAGAGGGATCTTCCTCATTGATAGCATGAACTGTCTGAGACACTGGGTGAAGAAAACCTCCACTGTGGAAGAAGTTTTGAAGGGGATGAAGACTTTCATCGTTGGCAACTGTCTGGGTACAGGTCGCAGAAAAACCAAGACCCTTCTTTGTTTTATTGTCAATAGGAATGACAAGCCGTCTCCATCCGGTTGTATCGGAACTCTCGACTGCTTTGATAGCATCTTTGTATGAAGAAATCGAGGTTCCTTCCTCAGATTGATCGTTCTTGCTCACCGATAGTGCTTGGAACTGAGTTCCAATAACCTCCTCGGGTTCCACACAATTAGATGATGATAAGTTGCTTACAAGCAAGGCTTGTTCCCCACAAACCGTGACAAGTTGATCATTCTTGACGAACTTTAGCTTCTGGTGGAGGGTTGAAGTAACCGCTCCAGCCTGATGTATCCAAGGTCTTCCTAATAAACAACTGTATGTTGCCCAGATGTCCATGACCTGGAAAGTGATTTGGAAAGTGTGAGGACCAATAGTTATGAGAAGATCCACTTTGCCGATAACTGTTTTTCTGGATCCGTCGAATGCTTTGACGACGACCTCGCTGACTTTCATCGGAGGGCCCTTGAATGATAATTGCATCAAAGTGGACTTTGGCATAACATTCAGGGCTGACCCTGTGTCTACCAGTACGTTGGCTAAAGCATCGTCCTGGCAGTTAACTGTAATGTTGAGCGCCATGTTATGACGGCGACCCTCTTCAGGTAGTTCCTCATCACTAAATCCCAAATTATTGCAGGAAGTGATGTTAGAGACAATACTATCGAACTGTCTGATTGTTACATCCTGTTCCACAAAGGCTTGCTCCAAGACTTTCTGTAGAGCCTCTCTGTGTGCTTCTGAACCGAGTAACAGTGATAATACCGAGATCTTTGAAGGAGTCTGTAACAGTTGATCAACAATGTTATATTCACTCCTTTGGATGAGCTTCAGCATCTCATCATTATTTTTCAAAAGGTCGGGATTACTGGATTGACCGACTGACGGATCGGGAATTTCTGCCTGAAGTTCCTTTTCTTTGTTGGATTCTCCAACCCCTCGATTGAAGATTCGACCGCTCCGTGTTACACGACTGATGTCTGCAATATTCACGACAGAGGGTAATGGAATTTCCTTTCCATTCTCGATTATTGTTGCACCGTATTTGTAAGGGATTGCCTTAGCTGATTCATACGGTAGTGGCCCCGATAGATAGATGACTATGGGAACCTTCTGATTTTTTTGATCATCATAAGTAACCTCGATCCGTTCCTGGTTGGGAACTTTAGATTCATCAAATAGAGGGATGATGGTAAAAACATCCCTGGTCCTATGATGACCAGAGATCATGACAACATCCTCAACTTGCTCAGCAAGGTAGTTCGGCGACCAAATGATGGGTCCTGAACCTGGATATGGATGAATTTCTCCATGATTGATCTGACCCTGAAGAGCTGCTCTCACAAGGTAACACCCTTGGTTACTTTCCGAACAGACGCTACAACTGTCATAGTTGTGTGGTGGCACCTGGCCACGCCCACTTTGAATGCAATGTAACCTCACTAGGTTATCTTCCATTGATCGGACATCCTGACTTTGACGACGAGTAGGATTCCTGTGATTGATACTAATCTGCTGAGTATCTTCTTCCATATAGATTGACATCCACCAGTGATTTAACAAGTACTGAAGTGCCTCCTGGACAAGGGTACAACCTCGATCGTTTTCGCAACCCGCTTTACAGTTTTGATAATCATGTGATATTAAGAATCCGAGTCGGACCTGCTCAGCATGTAACTCTACCAGGTTGGTATTCATCACGCGAATGTCAAAGAACTGAACCATGTTGATTTGATAGGAGTTCCTATCATGGTAGTCTTGGATCTATCCAAGATCTATCTGACGCTGGAGGGCCTCTTGTATGAAAGAGCATCCCTGTTTATTTACCGAGCAAATCAGACAGGAACTGTAATCGTGCCGCGGCAGATTATGATACTGGCTTTGCCTTGAGTGCATTGCCAACAAGTTGACATTCATTGCACAGATATCGTGGTTTTGAATGACGTTGGAATTCGCGTAAACCATGTTAACTCCACGAACTCGGTGCTCTTGGATCCATCCAAGATCCATTTGTTCCTGTAGAGCTGCTTGCACTACAGAACACCCCTGGTTGTCTTTAGAGCAGATATCACACTGGTGATAATTATGAGGTGGCACATGGCCATATCCACTCTGTCTACAATGTATCTTGACCAGATTGGTCCCCAATAAGAGTACATCGTGAATTTGATAGACATTGTTAGTCTCTTTCTTAATCAGATTGACTGCAGCTTTCTCATGTTGAGGCAGCGGGTTCGTAAGAACATTAGGATTCGTATCTTTGAAAGATAAGAGCCCGCTCCTAACAAGCTTTTGCACGTCGGATTTGAAATTGAGACAAGTCTCAATGTTATGCCCAGAACCTCCTTGATGATAAGGGCAAGTTTGATCCACTTTAAACCAAAAAGGCGGATTTTCCAAAACTGAAAGGGGAGACTTAGTCTGGATGTGCCCCTTAGCCAGTAGTAACGGAAATAATTTTGCGTACGTTACGGGTATAGGATCAAATCCTGGTGGCCGTGTTGTACGGTTGTTGTTATATGGAGGACCAGCCTGCTGAAGAGGCTGTTGTGTCCTTTGCTGATTAGGTTGGCTCTGCGCAACCTGAGGTTGATACGTAGGAACAGGCGCGGGGCCGATAGCAGGAGTTACCGCTGCTACTGGCTGATAACGTCGCCTTTGCTTTCCGAGAGAGATATTCCCAATATCTTGCTCTTTTTTCTTAGGGAGAGCACTACCGTATTTTTTAGTACCGCTCGTTGATCCAGTGTCTTTTACCAAACGTCCTTCTCGGACGGCTTCCTCAAGACGTACACCTATACCGACCATCTCGGTGAAATCACTGGGCGCACTGGCGACCATTCGATCATAGTAAAATGAGCTTAAGGTCTTTAAGAAGATCTTTGTCATCTCTTTTTCCTCAAGAGGTGGACAAATCTGAGCGGCAATTTCACGCCACCTTTGAGCATACTCCTTAAAGGTTTCCTTTTCCTTTTTCGACATTGATCTGAGTTGATCTCTGTCGGGTGCCATGTCCAAATTGTATTTGTATTGTTGGACGAAGGCAGTACCAAGATCTCTGAATGTACTGATCGTAGTACGGTTTAAACCCATGTACCATTTGAGTGCGGCACCGGTTAAACTATCCTGGAAGTAGTGAATCAGCAGGTCCTGATTCTCCGTCTGAGCTGACATCCGCCGAGCGTACATCACCAGATGGCTCTGAGGGCAAGAATTACCCTTGTATTTTTCAAAGTCGGGCACTTGGAACTTGTGCGGGACTTTCACATTGGGGACCAAGCAGAGGTCTGCGGCGTCCTTTCCAAATAGATCTTGACCGCGAATGGCTTGCAGCTCTTTCTGCATTTCCAAGAACTGCTCCTGGAATTCATCCATTCTGTCAAACATAGTTTCCTTCTTACCAGAAGGTGTCTGTGGAATCTATCCTTCCGGGATAGTGTGCACCACAGGGGGTGGTACCGTGACTACGGCAGTAAGTCTTGGCGCCTCCCGAAGTTTGTAACCTTTAGGAGTCTTGAGTATGCCCCTGGCATCTTCGCTTTCCTGAAGTTTGTAACCTTCAGGCCCAGCGGCTTCTGTTGCGATTCCCTGATCTTCAGTGATCGGCGGAACATATCCTTCCGGGATATAGTTAACAGGCATGCCCCAAGGACGATCTTTTGGCATCTGATACCTAGGATCATGCTTTTCTATGATGGGCGTTGAGGTGATCTCTGAGATCACAGTTCTTTGTAGCTGAGCTTCTGCCATGGCTTGCATGTCGTTACGAAGCTTTCTCATATCCTCTCTCAGAGCGTCGATCTCTTCTTTCAACTCTCTATTTTCTTCCTCAAGATCATCCATCTTTTTTTGACGATTGGCCCGAGTATTATACGAATGAGACAGTTTGACTCTAGAATCGAGACACAAACGTGAGATTCGTAGGGAAGAAGAATACGCGATGTGAGAATGATGAATGCAATGATTATATTAATTGTTCTTTTAGTTTAATCAAAATAAACTTCGACAATTAGATTGCTAATATCAAACAGTGGGGAAACCCCTTTTTATTGAATTCCAAAGGATTACAGAAATGGAAATACAGTAGTTTACAAAGTGCAGAAACAGAAACCTAAACTAATGGGTCCCGGGTCCTCTTCTTTGACCGGGGCGCTTGGGCCGTTGTCGGGTTGTCATTCCTTTGCCAGGTGAAAGGAGCGAGCAAATTCCTTTGGTCATCTTGATTCTCTACAGCATGTTGCTCCAAAATTTCAATCAGAGCATCTTTCTCTTTCAGTAGTTGTTGTATTTGGATGCACTCTATGTCGAGGGTGCGGTACTTGTTCTTCCAAGATCTTCTTTCCTTTTGAACTTTGTTGAGAGTAACCTGAAGCCTTTCAGTTTCCGTCATGAAGTACATGACAGTTGCCCTCGGTGGAAGAATTCCGTAACGAGGATAAGGCATCTTTAGCTTGAGAGCTCTAGTTTGTACCCAATGGAGATAAGGCTCCACCGAGACACAGTCCGGTTTTCCCAGAGACTCTCGTCCTTTCTTATGAACATGTTTCCAAGCTTACACTATTTCCATCTTTAGTGCTCTGTCGTTTTCTCCTTCCTTGAAGAAAAGACCTTCCAGATGAACACCCAGTGGGATGTGTCTCATCGGGTATCCAAATTGACGGCGAACTAATACCGGATGGTAGTTAATTCCTCCTTTAGTTCCTATGAGGGGTACGCTGGGGAAGTTTCCACAACGGTCGATGATCCTGATTCCCTCATAAATCCTATTACACCAATCTATATCAGAGTTGGTAAGAGACATGATCTTTTGCGACCAACGTAAGACACTCTTGCAATCCCAAAAAACAGCAGACTTGGGCAAGTGAGAGACAAACCATTTGTTGAGCAAAGGTACACAGCATGTGATCTCCCCTCCGTTGTACAAATTTCCCAAGTGTACAGAATGATACGCATCTGCGAGCAAAGTCGGCACAGGGTTTCCAATGAGAAAAACCTTAATAGCGTTGATATCGACGAAGTTATTGATGTTGGGAAACAAAAATAACCCGTAGGTGAGCAAGACAAAGATGCTTTCAAAAGCAGTCCCGTTCCCTATACTAGCGAAGTACAGAGCTTTTTTTGTCAAGAACTGGGCTGGCAAACCTTGGATGCCACCCTTAGTGGTCATGTGAGTCCTGACCTCAGACTCGTCCAAATGAATTGCTATTGCAATAGTCTGATTCTTTGGAATTTCTTCCAGTCCAAAAAATGGAGCTCGATCAGTGATATGTAAATCAGTCAGATGAGAATACTCCTCCAACGTTGGTGATAGCTGGTAATCCGGGAATGTGAAACAATGATAAACCAGATCGTAGAATTGAATGAGCGCGTCCATGATCCCCTTAATCACATAGACTCTTAACAGTGGTAGCAAACCACCGTGCCTGGCTCTGAAAGCCTCTGGGTTAACGATCATCCTCGCTAACTTTCTCAAATCCCCTAATTTTGGAACCTTGAAGGTATACTGGTGAGTTATCCTTCTACCGAAATCCATTAGCGTAATCCTCATCTCTGATATTTGCAATCACAGTCTTAGTTTAATTTGAAAAACAGAGAGACTAGAAGAGAAGTTTTTTTTTTGAATGTTTTAATGTTTTATTAAATGAATGCATGAATGCAGCACACAAAAACATAGAAAAAACATGGGGTCAGAGGGTCGTTGTCATGAAGTCAAGGCTCTACCTATCCCCAAAGGTTTATACTAGGGTGATTTTTATACCTGTACTCATTATCATCAGCTCCTCCCAGGAAAGCAAAACAACAAGCGGATCGCCAGCGAGTTGTAAAGCAATCTTAGAGTAAGTGCTATTCACCGAGAATAGATCACCAGCCTCAAATGAGGGTAGTATCGCGTAACAACTATTTCCGATAGCTTCCGCACTACGAAAGGGTTTGGCTTTTCTAGGTGTATACTCATTCTCACCACATGCAGCATCACACGCATTCCCAGTAGCAGAAAAATAAACACGTATAGCAATTAGGAAAAGCAGTATATATATTTGTCCTAATCATCCTAGACCTAATGAAGCTATGATTCCTAAGTTCCTGACAGAAATGGGTTCCCCGGCGGAAGCCCCAATCTGTGGTTCTCTGCCTAAGAGATGGACCAGCATAGGTCAATCTTTCTCTTCGGTAGAGTTCCAATTTTCCGTAGAAAATGGGGACGATTCCCTAAGGCAGAAAGATCTTGGCAATGACTCCCCAGCAGAGTCGCCATTTTACAAGGAAAACAGAAAGAAAGAAAGATCGGCCCCACGGTGGGCGCCACTTTTCTGTTGGCGGCCACCGCCATGAAAATGACTTACCCAAGGTTTAAATTGTAAGGAAGAAAGAACGGCCCCACGGTGGGCGCCACTTTTCTGTAGCGAGCGATTTTGGACGTGGTTCTTAAGCGCTGGTCGCTCTCTGCGGTTTGAGTTTGAACTACAGGTCGATTCATTTTTTATCCTATTGTGAGCTGAATAAGGAAGGGAAATAGATGTCTCCAATTAACCCTGCTTGCATACTGAGTTTAAACAGCGGTCTGTTAGGTTACGGATGCTATCAATGTGGGGGGGCCTTTGTACTGGTTATTTGTATTTTCGCCAATACGGTTTTCTTTCTTTTTTACCTGGGCAGAAGGTTTCCGACGGGGAACAAGGATTAGGATGTTAGGACTGATGCTTTTGAATTACTGCTTTTGATTGACTGAGATATGGGATTTGGGTTTTTCGTTGATTGCGCTCGCTAAGATCTTTTCTTTCGATCTTATGCCTACGTATTCCCGTTTACCGAAACAGGGAAATCAGAGCGTTCGTAGTTCCTCCTATTCTATGGGAGGAAATGGGTGTTTTTGGTGTCTTGTTCAAAGCCCAAGATGTGAAGCGAAAGGTGGTTTGTATCTTGTTCAAAGCCCAAGATGTGAAGCTGAAAGGTCTATTTGTGTCTTGTTCAAAGCCCAAGACGTGAAGCTGAATGACCTCGACTTTAGAGAGAATTTGTCATCTCTAAAGAGGGGAGAAGGAGAATTACTTTAACTGGGATACGCGGATCCGAGCAATGCCATAATTTCCGAAGAAAGGGTTTAACCTGAAGGAGAAGACTTTAACTCAGTGTAGAGCAATGCCATATTTCCTTAGGAATTTCTCATGCTAAAAGAGGGACAATGGCGTGGATATAGATGATCCAGAGGCTTGCCGCTTACAGCGATTAGATGAAGGGAAAGAGTTGTTGATGTTTGTGTACTGTGAACAAGGCACAGCTTTGATGCTAAAAGGTTAATTGGATCAACCAGTGGTTTTCTTATACAAAGCCTAAGAGGAGGCTAATTTCCGCTAGGAAAATCATTATACAAAGCCTAAGAGGAGGCTATTTTGTGTCCCGTACAAAGCCCGAGAGAGAGGCTAAAAGGGTTGACTCAACAGGAGAATATTTTATACTCAACAAGAGAGTGATTTTGTATCTCGTATGAAGCCCGAGATGGAGGCGAAAGGGGTAATTGACTCAATGGGGGAGTCTCTGATGTGTCTCGTACGAAGCCTGAGAGAGAGGCGAAAAGGTTGTTTTGACTCCGCTAGGGAGAATTTTGGTATCTCGTACGAAGCCCGAGATGGAGGCTATTGTAACTGTTTCAGTTGAGTGACAGATCCAATATACTGATTTTAAAAGAGAAAATCAATTCTTATATGAGTAACACTGTACACAGGGATTTGATTTGAGGATCATGGATATTTCCTTCTCTTTGAGGAAACGGGAAATCCAAAGGGTGTCGAGACTGTCCGAGTCTGCGGGTTTCCTTCCTATTTAACGAAGGGGTCGCTTGAGAATGTCTTTGAGACTCAAGGAAGTTAGACTGTCCGTGTCTAGAGTTTTATCTTTTGTACTATGCTTTGAGAAACAGTAGTAGACTCTATGAAAGGACTGTTCTATGAGGATGACTATGTTCTGTTCCTATACCTCTAGGAGGTCGTCGGGACAATTTGTACGAAGCCCAAGAGGAGGCTGGAAACTTTTAAGAAGCCGACGGGTCCTTGTACGAAGCCCAAGAGGAGGCTATCATTCCCGGAGGAAGAGATCATTATACGAATCCTAAGAGGAGGCTATGAATACTTCTAAGAAGCCGCAGTGTCCTTGAATAATGCCCAAGAGGAGGCCGATGCTTTTAAGAAGCCCGTGGGTCTATCATCTCCTTTCCATTAGGAGAGATAACTCTTTTAAAGATAAAAACCACTGGTAAACGTGCGAGGTTTACTATCCAGCGACTTTTAGCTTTTAAAGAGGGTTCCTTAGTTAAGGTCCAAGATTATGACCGTAGTGGGTACCCAAACCCCGAGACATTCAAGGCAAGCTATCCACAAGAAATAGATCAAGTCAGGAAAGTTCGAGAATTTGGAAGAAACTCAAAGATGCCATTCACGGAGAATACATTCATCTTGGGGAGTAGAGCTTCTTGACGATTCCTAAGGAGGACAGCCGAAGAGAAGACTGTATCTGGTGCTCCTATTGGGGATCTAGGCGTCTATTTCTAGCAATAAGTGCAACGGCGTCACCTAGTTCTAGACGTAGTAGCCGGGGAAACTCGAAATATCTATACTATTATTACGCAGTAGATATGAGTTTATGAAAGGAGACTTACAGTGAGCAGCCCCACAATACAGTTTATAATATAAAAGCAGTAAATGAAAGCGATAACCACTTACTCGGTTGGAGTGCTTCCATGCTGTTTGGTTAGTTGTTCAACAAAGAAAGATTGAAAACAATAGTATATCCAAAATCAAAGGAGAAAGTGCTTTGAAAAAGAAAGATTTGGGGCTTACAGCTCAAGGAGAGGCCCAGGGTTTTATCAGTGAGCGCACTGTTTGACTTTGTACAGCGGGACTTATACAAGTGACTGGGGCCCAAAAAGTTTTTCTGTACAAAGGGATGGGTTTTACACTCTCTCAAGAGGCCCAAAAAGTTTTAAAGAAAAGAGAGTGGGGCTTATAACACGAGGGTAGGCCCAGATGATTTTTCGTTTAAAAATGGCGATCGCGCCGAGGTTTTCTTTTAACGCGGAGGGACTTATACAATAAGTGAGGCCCAAAATGTTTTGGTTAAAAGGGGGATTGGGTCTTACACTCTAATAGAGGCCTAAAAAGGTTTAAGAAAAAAGAAATGGGTCTTACTACTCGAGGGTAGGCCCAGGTTTATTTTAAAAAAGGCGACGATCGCGCCGTTTACTTGTACAGAGGGACTTATACAATGAATGAGGCCCAAAATGTTTTGTACAAGGGGGGATGGGTCTTACACTCTCTCAAGAGGCCCAAGAAGTTTTGAAAATGATTTATGAGGGTTGAATTAATCCAAAACCCTAATTTGTTTTCAAAATGTATTTAATTGAATAAAAATTCAATTAAAATGATCAAAAATTGTTTAACACATGGAAAACAAATTGTGATCTTGGATTAATGCTTCAAAAATTAAGTATTGACCTACAAAATAATTAGAAAGCATTAAAAGTTGCAAAATCAATGTAGAAAAAATATTTAAAATGCCAAAAACAATTAAAATATTAATTCTTTACAAAAAATATCAATTATATGAAATAAATAATATTTTTGGGATTTTTTTGGGAAAATAAAATATTTTAACATTTTTGTGAATTATTAAAAAAAGAATCAACTCAAAATCATTAAAACTCAGAGAGAAATTAATTTTTGAATCAATTAAACAAAATCACAAAATTCAAATATTTGAATTTATGAAAAATGGCGCCAAGAACAGCTGAAGAACACGCGCGTGTTCTTGGTTTCTCAGATTTGCATTTTCTATCCAATCTCCATGAATACGTAATCATATCATGCAATCCACATATCATTATGCTCGTCTCAACCTCACGATCATGTCTATGTACTTTAATTTCATTTAAATTAAACATACAACAAGAAATCACGAAGAGACCTCAAGAACCCTAATTTCTGCATGAAGGCTAGGATTTTTGATACACGATTCAAATAATGCAATTAATTGAGGGAAAACATTCCATGCATGATTATGAACATATGGCCAAATTATTGTGCGAGGAAATATGCATAGATTGAGAGATGCCCAAGTTTAGGCTTACCTCTAAGCCGTGACAGCAAGTGCAAAGTGATTTTTGATTTAGAGGTGTTACAGATGAGTGGTGATGATCTGAACAGCTTCCCTACACCCTATGGATTGTGTTTGGATGGTTGGACTTGATTGAAATTGGCTGGATCATTTTGTGGCACCTCAGCTGCACTTTGGTTAAAACCTTGAGCAACCAGCTGGTGATTTCATGAAATTGATGTTTCAGAAGTAATCTAAGTGTTTGATCAGCTCATATGTGATGTATGTGAGGTGTGTGAGTGATTGGTTTGATTGGAATTGCTCTCAAACTCAAAACCCGATAGTGACTTGCCTTAGAAGGCAAAATTGGAGTGAAAGAAGAGATTTTGAGGAAAGCATCTGTTAGATGGCTTTGGTGTACTCAAACTTATCACAATTAAGCTCTATTTATAGTAGAGCAAGTTTGTTTTGCAAGGAATAGTGCATGGCAGCTGGTAAGTAGGTTTGGCCAATGTTGGCAAATGAAAATCCAAGTCTCCTCTAGCCATTGACTAGAGGTTAGGGCACAGAGCTTTGGTCCCCTTGGTCTTGGATAAGTCTTGACTGATTTCAGATGAGAATGGCTCAGTCCATGCCACCTTGATGGTTCCATTGAATGCCTCATTCCAAATTTGAAGTCTTGTCCCTATTTTGGCCATTCTAGGTTCAACATGCTATTTCTTGTTCCATGGACTTTGGAGGCTTGGCTCAATGATTGTCCCCTTTAGATTCAATCCTCTGAGGTGTCCAAGTGGATAGGAGCAATTGAATTTGGCTGATTTTGGAAAATCGACCAAAGTTGCAAATTCTGCCTTGCCTTGACAGATTTCAGCAAGGCAACTTGGTAATGTTGTATCTCATGGTGTAGGTTGAATTTGGCAATGTTCTTGGCCATTTTGGAAAGCTCTTACATGATACAACAATTGTTTGAACAAGTTTGGTTTTGATCTCTTTTGATTCCAAGTGAAAAATCCCCCTACATTTGGCAAAAAGTGAGGCAGAATCTGACTTAGTGAAAATTTCACCAAGTGTTGGAAAAAGTGACATTTTCACTTTTCAGCCACTTTGATCACTCCATAACTCAAAATCCTTAATGAATTGGAATGACTTGTAGTTGAAGTTTTTGTAGGTGATAATGAGGGCTACAAATCCATCTTTGGATGAGAAAAAATAGCCTTGTGGTTTAGGAGTTATGGTCCTCCAAAGTTGGTACCTTTGCCACTTTATTTTTAACTTAGAAAAATTTCTAAGTTTTATGGTTACCCCTTTTACAAGTTATCTCACTTTTCTTGATTTTTCTTGATGAATGATGATTCAAATCATACATTAACATCATTTTAGGGTTAAAATTCCATTTTGGTGAAAAATCTCAAAAAGTCAAAGTTGACTTTTGTGCACAGTTGACTTTTTATCAGATGAATTCCAAACTGTGCAATTCTTCAGGAAATCATGTCCTTGACCTAAATCAAACTTGATGGACATGTTCCATGGGTGTAATAGGGTATATTCAATCATGTATTATGGTTTGGGAGCATGTCCTGGTCAAAAGTCAAAGTTACAGTTGACTTTTCCCTTAAAACCCTAATTGTGGTGCAGATGAAATTGAGACTTGTTGCTCAAACTTCTTGGATCAATCCATTGTTCCAAATGGATCAATATGGTATATTAGAGACCCTCAAATCATCTCTTGAGGTCTTGGCTCATGGTTTCTCCCAAAAGTCAACTTAGGGGTGAATTAGGTCAAGAAACCCTAATTCCTGATTTTTGATGAATGCATCCCTTGAGGCAAAATTGACTTGATGCATGGGTTCATGAGGTTCCATGAAGTATATTAGGTTATGTTTTGGATCATTGCCTTGTGCCCAGATGAAAATTTCCATCTGGAGGCCCTGGTCGACCAAAACCCTAATTTGGTGACACTGTCGATCTTGAGACTTGATCCACCTAGAAGGGAGCAGCCTTGTGCTTAATCCTTGAAGTGGGAGTCCTTTTTGATCCATTGTGGATGTTTGAGAGATTAGACAAGTTGAAGATCATGTCATTTCTTGATTGATCCTTTGTCTAAGCACTCAGAGAGGGCTTGAAACCCTAATTTTGATTGTAGTGGATGCTCACCCATCCTTGGGGAGACTAATGAAGCATGATGGTTCATCCATATTGTGATGATGATTTTCACAATGATGGGAAATCTAAGTGGTCAAAATTTGGGGTATTACACATTAAGACTATTATGTAGATAGACTGATGAGCACATCTCATGGATCATGGATAAGGAGTTATTAAGTCTTGACATATGTATGAATATTAGGAGTAATATTTATACTGGATTGACTTGATATGAGAGTACTACATAGAATGTTATGCAAAATGTCATAAGTTACTCTCATGGTGATAGTGGTGTGTACCACCCTTTGACCTGAAACCATTATGGACCCTAGATGTAGAGTCGAGTACTTTATTATTGATCAAACACTGTCTGTAACTGGATGACCATAAAGACAGTTGATGGGTACTCCACAAAGCATACAGAGGGACAAGAGTGACCTAGATGGAATTTGTCCATCCTGCGTAATAGGATAAATGTCTAAGGACCCATTATTGAATTGGACAAGGATGACACGGTATATGCCTTGTGTTCAATATATACATAAGGGCAAAAGGATAATTTTACACACAAGTATTATCACAAAAGGTTTTGTCAGATCACGTGACATTTTCGTGACTTGGGTAGCAATGATGTGTTGCTAGATATCACTCACTGTTTATTATGTTAAATGTGTGATCTAATATAATTGTCAACGTTGCGAAAACATATAAGGCCACACATATAAGGACAGATTGATAATAGGTAGAGTAAATAAGGAACACCGTAAGGTACGATGCACTTAAGTAAATGTAGAGCATCATACGGTACGGTGCACTTAAGTAGAATACGGGATGTGGTAAGGTACCAAGGGCTTAAGTGATATACGGTAAACCATAAGATATGGTGTGCGTGCACTTAAATGGATTTTTTAGCTTGCAGTCCACACCAGTGGTTCTATAAATAAAACCCTTATGCATAAGCATTCACACTTGATGAAAATTTGGTATGTGGAACCCTAATCGTATTTTCCTTCTTTCTCTCACTCAAGGCCTTCAATCGTAGCAACTAGCAATGAGACTGAAGGAATCTGTTCGTGTGGACTGAGTATAGGCGTTGTTCATCATTTAACGCTCGTGATCACTCATTTGATTCAGCATCAAAGGTTTTATCTCCACAAGAGATAATCATTTCTATCGCCGATCATGCCCATTTGTAAGGATCACTAAAGGGAAAATTTTAATTTCTGTTGCGTTTTGGATCACGATTTCCCTTAAAAAATAAAGGGTCCAATCGAGGTGGATGCAATAATTGGAAGATCTATTGATGATATTCTGCAAATTTTGAAACGTCTTGAATCATCCATTAATGTTTAAGTTATGTTATCCCTCAGTAATGTAATACTAATTTTCAAATAATACAATGTTAAAACAAAATATAAATAATTCAATATAAATCTAAAATAATGTGAGGGACAAAAAATAATTAACAAACAAATAAAATCTACGCTAGTCCACCACGACAATGTATGTTATCTGAGATAACCCAATATAGACCTCAACATCTGGGTTTACCAAACCCATGAGGTTATCTAAAAGAAGTGTTGTCATCTGCATCCTCTCTTAGTCAGTCATACTAGGTGGAGGCGGTGAAAGTAGTGACACATCATCTGAAGGCCTTCCATCATGTGAATGTCCTACATCATCTGCAAGTTGAACAAATGGGATGATACGAGGGTGTGATACTCTAAAGTACCACTCTAATTGTAGCACCTCATACAATACATGTCCAGAATAGTACTATATGTACAACTTCACACGACGCGTGAAAGTTGATATCTTAATTACACTTGCCATATAGTACAATAGAAGCTATAGATCTTGACAGTGTTGTATCACCTCGACATTCTTCTAGCCTAGCTAGTGTTTGGAATGCCCTAGACGATCAACTAATCTGCTACCCTTAATGTAGGTTCTTACAAAAGTTTCTGCCCCCTTCGCATATGATCATGTCGACTAAGGTGGTATCCAGAATTACCTTCCGCCTTTTCAAAAAGGATCATATCCATTAAAGAGGTATCCAAATAATACCTTTCTACGTTTTGGACTTACTCTTCTACGTTTTGAACTACAAGTTAGACAAGATATAGGATTCAAGCCTTTCACACACCCACTGCCCACACATATAGGATTTATATATGACTTTCCCCCTCTATGTCCACTAAGGTGGTATCCAGAATTACCCTCCCCCTTTTCAAATAGGATAATGTTAAATAAGGTGGTAACTAGAATCATCCTACCTATCCCTTATCGGGTTTTTCCTCACCGTCGAATTCTTTAATTATTCTAGGTTTTCCTCACTTTACTAAGTATCATTCTTTAGGTAAGTGAACATATATATATATATATATATATATATATATATATATATATATATATATATATATCATTAATATTTCATTTTATATCATGAATGATTTAATCTAGAGTCTAGCTCTATCATCATCGTCATCAAATGATCCATTTCTCACAAGCAATCTATAACGTTAAGCATTACTTACTACATATGCACATCAAGGGTTTCCGATTCATTTGATCGCTCTTGATCTTACATACTAGCACATAATGCATATTCGTTCTTATTACTAATTCCGGTTTCATATATCGCACAAGCAATCCAAGTGATTTTCCAAGCGTTTTCTGTAACGCCCCAGTTTTGTCCGTTTTATTTAATCGAGTCGTTTTGATTATTCTATTATTCTATTATTTTATTTTTGATTTTTATTTGGAAATATGTAATTTTTCAATGTTGTGATATTTTATCGCGTTTTGGGAACATTTGCGAGATATTTGAGTGGAGGGGTATTTTGGGCATTTCACTTTATTTTCCTTAAGTTAGTAAAATAGAAATAGAAAGAGAGAAAAATAGAGAGAAAGAAAAAAGAGAAGAAGGAAAAGGGGAAGAAAAGAGAAAAACTTGGAAAAGAAGAAATCGAAACAACCGACTTTCCAAACACGATTAAATCGGGTAAGGGTGCGAAACTTGATTATTATATACTTGTGTATGATTATGTACGTATGTTTTTGGTTGATATTGGATTGAAATTGAATATAGAGTGAAAAACCATAATATGTGGAAATTGTTACAATTCGATTAAATTGTACCGGAAACCATGTTTTCGGGTCCCTTATTGTTGATACATGTTAGATACATGTTGTTAGGCATTGTATTGGTAATTTTTCTAGTGTATAGGTGAAAATTGGATTGATTTTGGGTTGAAAACACAGAAAAAATTCTGCAGAAAATTCTGGTTTTTCCACTGCCCATACGCGTATCACTCAAGGCAATACGCGTATTGGTCAAGGAAATACGTGTATGGCATTAAAGAAATGTGGGCAATACGCGTATAGAGCTTCATTTTCTCGACCATCTGCCCATTTGCGTAATGGTACGCGTAAGTTTGAGGGCAATACGCGTATGAAGCAAGGCACTACGCGTATTGGATTTTTAATGGGAATTTTGGGAAAAATGGGTCTCTGCCCATACGCGTATGACCTTGGGCAATTGGCGTATGGAATGGGCGAGGGAGCAGGGCAATACGCGTATGGCTCAGGGCAATACGCGTATGGCCAGGAAGATTGCAAAATGTGGTTTTTCGCGATGTCTTTTCTTGTTTAGTCCGTAACTTGTGTTCCGATTATCCATTTTTAACATTCTTGGTATCGTTGAATAGCTATTGAACTGTACTTTCTTATGATGATGGTTTTGAGATTGTTGCCCAATTTAATTATGTCAGAAATTTGGAGTAGTGCGGTTTTGTCGACTTTTGTCGTTATAATTGTGTGAAATTGATGTGTATCATGCAATGTGCTGTTGATATGGATATGGTATGACTTGTGTGCTATTGTATAGTGTAAATGCATGTGTTTAGATGGTGTGATGATGGTTTGTGGCCGTATGGCAAATAAATGCATTGTTTTGGGCTTGAATTGTAAAGCATGATTAATGTTGAGTAAGATGATTGCATATATGTGTGCATTTGAATGTCATGAGTCATTGTATGCCAAGCATCATGATATGCATTCTTGAGATGTCGTGTGCCCTAGTGGGTGTGAGCGACGAATCGATTCCAGAGGGAATCCGCTATAACATCATCCTAAAGCGATGATTATAGACGATCTTGAGCCTTATACAAAGAGGACCTAAAGCGATCGGATTGTGAGCCTTATACAAAGAGGATCTAAAGCAATCCATAAACGTCGTGAGCCTTATACCAAGAGGACCTAAAGCGACGGGGAACATCGTTTGCCCGACGGGGTGTTACATGAGTAATCCTATGTAACAAGCGATGATTCCAATAGTTCTTGAGTGAACTAGTGTTGAGATGATGGATGGATGGTACCGCATATGCATTGCATAGAGTCGTTGTGTCGGTCTCTGTGCATTTGCATAAATCATGAATGGATTGATTTTGTGTGGAATTGATGAGTCGAGATATATATATATATATATATATTGGTGTTGGTGATAATTGTATTGTGTATGATTGATATGCATTGGTGATGGATAAATGAGATATGTATTGTGTTGTGTTGCATTTGGATTTCGTTGTACGTTGTGGTGAGAATATTTTACGTGTGTAATTTTGTGTTATTATATAATTATATGCAATTATATTATGATTGTGTTTCTCATCCTTCTGCTGTTTTAAATGCTCTATGAGGCATTGCAGATTAGATTGCTGGAGGTCTTTTTGTGAAGCTTAGGTCTTCATTCTTTTGTCGGTCGGCTCTGATATGTGGCACCGGGTAGTTAGGGAGACCGTTGGTGATTTGTGTGTATATGTATATGTTTATTTTGGGATTGTACATGTATGATTGTATTTGGTAGACAAACTTTTCATGATATATATATATATATATATATATATATATATATATATATATATATATATATATGTGAGATTTCAGTACAGATTTTCTGCTTGTATTCTGTATCTGAATTATGGGTTGTAGGAATTAAGTTCCTCTGTTAATTGCTACCTGATTGTTGCATATCTTTATGAGCAGGTTTATGTGTATTTTGTTTCAAATTGATGTGACGCCTTAGTCTATGCCATGAATGTTTAATTACACTCTGATGAAATTTTTATCGCTTTATTTATTTGGGGGTATAGATTGGGGGTGTTACATTAAGTGGTATCAGAGCCAGTCCGTGTCAGTTTGTGTCAGTCCTTGTTGGTCATTGTAGTTGGGTGAGTTGTTTGTTTAACCATAGTTGCTGTTATTGGAAATGAACAGAATATGGCTGGTAGGAATGACGCTGCTTTGGTTGCTGCTATGAAAGCTATGGCTCGGGCTGTGCAGGGTGCACCTAATGTTGCAGGTAATGATGAGTTCAGGAAGAACAAACTGACTGTCTTCAAAGGAAGATACGATCCTGATGGTGCTCAGATTTGGCTGAAAGAGATTGAAAGAATCTTCTGAGTGATGGATTGTGCTAAGGATCAGAAGGTGAGACTGGGTACTCACATGTTACTGGAAGAAGCTGATGATTGGTGGGTTAGTACACGTCATGTGTTGGAAGTTGCAGAGGAAGAGATCACTTGGGCTATGTTTAGCATTGAGTTTTTGAGAAAGTATTTTCCTGAAGATGTAAGAGGAAAGATGGAAATTGAGTTCTTGGAATTGAAACAAGGTAATATGTCTGTTGTTGATTATACTGCTAAGTTTGTGGAGCTTGTGCAGTTTTATCCACATTATGCTGAAGCGACCACTGAGTTTTCTAAGTGTGTAAAGTTTGAGAACGGATTGCGTCCTGAGATAAAGCAGGCAATCAGTTACCAAAGGATTAGAAGGTTTTCTGATTTAGTAGATTGTTGTAGGATTTTTGAAGAAGATAACAAAGCTCGTTCTACTCACTATAAGAGTGTGAACGAGAGGGAAGGGAAGCAACAGTTTCACAGTGGTCCTTATGTAACACCAGCTAATAAGGGTAAACAAAAGGGTAATTTTGAGAAAAGGCCCAGTGGAGGAGGTATGTCTAATTCTCCGAGATATTTTAGGTGTGGCGAATTAGGACATCGTCAGTTTGAATGCAGAAAAGATACGAGGAAGTGTTCCAATTGTGGAGGTTTAGGACATATTGCAGCTGATTGTACGAGGAAGAATGTGGTGAAGTGTTTCAACTGTGGTGAACCTGGTCATATTAGTACGGTGTCCGAAACCGAAGCAAGCTCCAGCTGGTGGGAAGGTTTTTGCATTGGCAGGAACTCAGACTACTAATGCAGATCGTCTGATCAGAGGTACTTGTTTTATTAATAGTACGCCTTTAGTTGCTATTATTGATACTGGAGCGACTCATTCGTTTATTTCGTCTGAGTGTGCGAAGCGTTTGAATCTTGTGTTGTCTTTGATGGAGGGTGAAATGGTTATTGATACTCCAGTAATGGGGTCAGTAACTACTTCTTTGGTTTGTTTAAGTTGTCCTTTGACCATATATGGTAAAGACTTTGAGATGGATTTGGTGTGTTTACCGTTGGAGGGTTTATATGTGGTTCTGGGAATGAATTGGTTACAGTTCAATAGGGTTCATATTGATTGTTATCATAAGCTAGTAAGATTTCCTTCTCTTGAGGAAGACGAAGACTCGAGTTTCTTATCTACCAAAGAGTTGAAGAAACTTTTGGCGGATGAAGCTCAGTTATTTGGGTTGTTTGCATCGTTGACTGTGGATAGTCAAGTTTCACTTGATGTGTTTCCTGTTGTGTGTGATTTTCCGGAAGTGTTTCCTGAGGATATTTCAAACTTGCCGCCAGAGAGAGAGGTGGAGTTTTCTATAGATCTAGTTTCGGGTACTAGACCTGTTTCTATGGCACCTTATCGAATATCGGCGTTTGAGTTGGTTGAGTTAAAGAAGCAGTTGAATGAATTGCTAGAAAAGAGGTTTGTGAGACCAAGCGTTTCTCCTTGGGGTGCTCCAGTTTTATTGGTGAAAAAGAAAGATAGAAGTATGCGGTTGTGTATTGATTATCACCAGTTGAATAAGGTGACGATTAAGAATAAGTATCCTCTTCCAAGGATTGATGATCTGATGGATCAGTTGGTTGGTGCGTGTGTGTTAAGTAAGATTGATTTGAGATCCGGGTATCATCAGATTAGGGTGAAAGAGGAAGATATTCAGAAGACGGCTTTTAAGACACATTACGGTCATTATGAATATTCTGTGATGCCGTTCGGGGTTTCTAATGCGCCAGGTGTGTTTATGGAGTACATTTTCCACGAGCATTTGGATTGTTTTGTGGTTGTGTTTATTGATGATATCTTAATTTATTCTAAGTCTCGGGAGGAGCACGCGGAGCATTTGCGTATTATTTTGCAGGTTTTGAAAGAAAGAAAGCTTTTTGCCAAATTGTCCAAGTGTGAGTTCTGGTTGTCGGAGGTGAGTTTTCTTGGGCACGTGATTTCAGGTAATGGTATTTCTGTGGATCCATCTAAAGTAGAAGAAGTTATACAATGGGAGGCTCCGAGATCCGTTACTGAAATTCGAAGCTTTTTAGGTTTGGCCGGATATTATCGAAGGTTCATTGAAGGTTATTCTAAGCTAGCACTTCCTTTGACCCAGTTGACTTGTAAAAGGCAAACGTTCATTTGGGATATTCGGTGTGAGGAAAGTTTTAGTGAGCTGAAGAGAAGATTGACGACAACTCCGATTTTGATTTTGCCGAATCCTACTGAACCATTTGTGGGGTATTGTGATGCGTCTTTGATTGGTCTACGTGGGGTGCTAATGCAAGAAGGTAAGGTCGTGGCTTATGCTTCGAGGCAGTTGAGAGTGCATGAGAAAAATTATCCTACTCATGATTTGGAATTAGAGGCCGTAGTGTTTGTATTGAAGATTTGGAGGCATTATCTCTTTGGTGCTAGATTTGAAGTATTTAGTGATCACAAAAGTTTGAAATATTTGTTTGATCAGAAAGAGTTAAATATGAGGCAGCGGAGATGGTTGGAATTTTTGAAGGACTACGACTTTGGCTTGAATTACCATCCTGGTAAAGCGAATATGGTAGCCGATGCGTTGAGTCGGAAATCGTTACATATGTCCGCGTTAATGGTTAAGGAGTGGGAGCTTTTGGAAGCTTTTAGGGACTTGAGTTTGGTGTGTGAGGTGACGTCCGACAGCGTGAGGCTGGGTATGCTAAAGGTTACTAATGATTTTCTGATGACTGTTAGTGAGAAACAGAAGCTGGATGTGAAATTGGTGGATTTGATATTGGTTGGAAAAAAAGATGCGAATAGTGATTTTAAAGTGGATGTTAATGGTGTTTTGAGGTTCCGTGGTCGAATTTGTATTCCAGATGATTCGGATTTGAAAAGGATGGTTTTAGAGGAAGGACACTGGAGTAATTTGAGTATACATCCGGGAGCTAATAAGATGTACCAAGATTTGAAGAAGATTTTCTGGTGGTCTGGATTGAAGAGAGATATGGCTCAGTTTGTGTATGCATGTTTGACTTGTCAGAAATCAAAGGTAGAACATCTGAGGCCTAGTGGTTTGTTGCAACCGTTGGATATTCCTGAGTGGAAATGGGAAAAAATTTCTATGGATTTTGTGACAGGGTTGCCGAATACTCAGCGAGGACATAATGCTATTTGGGTGGTGGTGGACAGACTGACTAAATCGGCGCATTTCATTCCGATTGACATCAGTTTTTCTTTGGAGAGATTGGCTGAGATTTATATCAGTGTGATTGTGAAGCTGCATGGTGTTCCATTGAGTATTGTTTCGGATCGAGATCCGAGGTTTACCTCGAGATTTTGGGAAAGTTTACAGAAGGCGTTGGGTTCTAAGTTGAGGTTGAGTTCTGCTTATCATCCTCAGACGGATGGACAGACAGAGTGAATGATTCAGTCGTTGGAAGATTTATTGAGGGCTTGTGTTCTTGAACAAGGTGGTGCATGGGATAGTTATCTTGCATTGGTGGAATTCACGTATAATAACAGTTTCTATTCTAGTATTGGAATGGCACCTTTTGAAGCACTGTATGGACGAAGATGTCGAACACTGTTGTGTTGGCACGAATCTGGTGAGAGTTCGGTGGTTGGACCCGAATTGATTCAACAGACTACAGACAAGGTGAAGCTTATTCGTGAGAAAATGAAGGCTTCTCAGAGTAGGCAAAAGAGTTATCATGATCGAAGAAGGAAAGATCTTGAGTTTCAAGAAGGTGATCATGTATTTCTGAGAGTTACACCGGTGACGGGCGTTGGTCGTGTATTGAAATCGAAGAAGCTTACTTCTCGGTTTATTGGTCCTTACCAGATATCTGCGAGAGTGGGTGTTGTGGCTTATCGGGTGACGTTGCCGCCGAGTCTGTCGAATTTGCACGATGTGTTCCATGTTTCACAGCTTCGAAAGCATGTTCTAGATCCGTCGCATGTGATTCCGATGGATGAGGTAGAGGTAAGGGAGAACCTTACGGTTGAGGCATTACCAGTGAGAATTTTAGATCGCGAGTTGAAGCGGTTAAGGGGCAAGGATATTGCACTTGTGAAGGTAGCGTGGGGAGGCGCTGCTGAGGGAAATTTGACTTGGGAGTTGGAGAGTCGGATGCGGGAGTCGTATCCAGAGTTGTTCGTCTCAGGTATATTTTCGAGGATGAAAATTTCTAAGTGGGGGAGAGTTGTAACTCCCCAGTTTTGTCCGTTTTATTTAATCGAGTCGCTTTGATTATTCTATTATTATATTATTTTATTTTTGACTTTTATTTGGAAATATGTTATTTTTCAATGTTGTGATATTTTATCGCGTTTTGGGAACGTTTGCGAGATATTTGAGTGGAGGGGTATTTTGGGCATTTCACTTTATTTTCCTTAAGTTAGTAAAATAGAAATAGAAAGAGAGAAAAATAGAGAGAAAGAAAAAAGAGAAGAAGGAAAAAGGGAAGAAAAGAGAAAGAAAGGAGAAAGAGAGAAAAACTTGGAAAAGAAGAAATCGAAACAACCGACTTTGCAAACACGATTAAATCGGGTAAGGGTGCGAAACTTGATTATTATATACTTGTGTATGATTATGTACATATGTTTTTGGTTGATATTGGATTGAAATTGAATATAGAGTAAAAAACCATAATATGTGGAAATTGTTACAATTCGATTAAATTGTGCCGGAAATCATGTTTTCAGGTCCCTTATTATTGTTACATGTTAGATACATGTTGTTAGGCATTGTATTGGTAATTTTTCTGGTGTATAGGTGAAAATTGGATTGATTTTGGGTTGAAAAGGCAGAAAAAATTCTGCAGAAAATTCTGGTTTTTCCACTGCCCATACGCGTATCACTCAAGACAATACGCGTATTGGTCAAGGCAATACGCGTATGGCATTGAAGAAATATGGGCAATACGCGTATAGAGCTTCATTTTCTCGGCCATCTGCCCATTTGCGTAATGGTACGCGTAAGGTTGAGGGCAATACACGTATGAAGCAAGGCACTACGCGTATTGGATTTTTAGTGGGAATTTTGGGAAAAATGGGTCTCTGCCCATACGCGTATGACCTTGGGCAATACGCGTATGGAATGGGCGAGGGAGCAGGGCAATACGCGTATGGCTCAGGGCAATACGCGTATGGCCAGGAAGATTGCAAAATGTGGTTTTTCGCGATGTCTTTTCTTGTTTAGTCCGTAACTTGTGTTACGATTATCTGTTTTTAACATTCTTGGTATCATTGAATAGCTATTGAACTGCACTTTCTTATGATGATGGTTTTGAGATTGTTTCCCGATTTAATTATGTCAGGAATTTGGAATAGTGTCATTTTGTCGACTTTTATCGTTATAATTGTGTGAAATTGATGTGTATCATGCAATGTGTTGTTGATATGGATATGGTATGACTTGTGTGCTGTTGTATGGTGTAAATGCATGTGTTTAGATGGTGTAATGATGGTTTGTGGCCGTATGGCAAATAAATGCATTGTTTTGGGCTTGAATTGCAAAGCATGATTAATGTTGAGTGAGATGATTGCATATATGTGTGCATTTGAATGTCATGAGTCATTGTATGCCAAGCATCATGATATGCATTCTTGAGATGTCGTGTGCCCTAGTGGGTGTGAGAGACGAATCGGTTCCAGAGGGAATCCGCTATAACATCGTGAGCATTATACCGAGAGGACCTAAAGCGATGATTATAGACGATCGTGAGCCTTAAACAAAGAGGACCTAAAGCGATCGGATTGTGAGCCTTATACAAAGAGGACCTAAAGCAATCCATAAATGTCGTGAGCCTTATACCAAGAGGACCTAAAGTGACGGGGAACGTCGTTTGCCCGACGGGGTGTTACATGAGTAATCCTAAGTAACAAGTGATGATTCCAATAGTTCCTGAGAGAACTAGTGTTGGGATGATGGATGGATGGTACCGCATATGCATTGCATAGAGTCATTGTGTCGGTCTCTGTGCATTTGCATAAATCATGAATGGATTGATTTTGTGTGGAATTGATGAGTCGATATATATATATATATATATATATATATATATATATATATATATATATATATATATATATATCGGTGTTGGTGATAATTGTATTGTGTATGATTGATATGCATTGGTGATGGATAAATGAGATATGTATTGTGTTGTGTTGTATTTGGATTTCGTTGTACGTTGTGGTGAGAATATTTTACGTGTGTAATTTTGTGTTATTATATAATTATATGCAATTATATTATGATTGTGTTTCTCACCCTTCTGCTATTTTAAATGCTCTATGAGGCATTGCAGATTAGATTGCTGGAGGTCTTTTTGTGAAGATTAGGTCTTCATTCTTTTGTCGGTCGGCTCTGATATGTGGCACCGGGTAGTTAGGGAGACCGTTGGTGATTTGTGTGTATATGTACATGTTTATTTTGGGATTGTACATGTATGATTGTATTTGGTAGACAAACTTTTCATGATATATATATATATATGAGATTTCAGTACAGATTTTCCGCTTGTATTCTGTATCTGAATTGTGGGTAGTAGGAATTAAGTTCCTCTGTTAATTGCTACCTGATTGTTGCATATCTTTATGAGCAGGTTTATGTGTATTTTGTTTCAAATTGATGTGATGCCTCAGTCTATGCCATGAATGTTTAATTACACTCTGATGAAATTTTTATCGCTTTATTTATTTGGGGGTATAGATTGGGGGTGTTACATTTTTCGTCCATTAATTTTAGACGACACTTGCTCACATCATTGAAACACAACAAGTAATACACAATGATATGTGATAAGTGCAAATTTTAGCTATTCTTGTATATATGTTTTGTTGCACTTATCGATACTTTTTGTTAAAATCGTTCGAATAAACCCCGCTTTGTTTGTAAATACGTTTACTTTACGTTATAGTGTATATATTGCGTTATCGTGTAAATATCATTGAGTTTACTTGTTTTCCATTTATGTTTGTAGGTATTCAAGCAAGGATATCTTGTAATATTCATAAAGAGAATTGAATAAGCTTTCCAACGCTTTAAACCGGGCGAAAAATGGAGTTACGGTTTGAAAGTTATGGCCGAAACAAGAAAACAGAAAATATTGTCTGTCTGCGCTCGCCCCAAGCTCGCCGGGCGAGGCAGAAGTGAGCCAGACAGACAAAATTGTGTAAAATAGTGCAGAATAAGCTGTTTTGATCCGTTGGGCGAACCAGAACTTTGCCAGCAGAATTTTGACGGACAGAAACACCATTTAAGGGCCAAAAACACAATTTTTAGGTTATGGTTTGGGTATGTTTTGCTCCCACACCATCAAACATCATTTTTCAGTAGGATTAGCTTAGAAAACAACATTGGAGCTTGCACACGGATGATCCGGGGTGGATTTCTCATCGATCGGCGCCGACAAACTGCGATATGTTTAGTTTTATTCTCTTCTTCTTTGTGTATTTCTTCTTTGTTGGGTTGTTGTATATGTATTTACTTTGAACTCATGTATATTTGTCGCCCATGGCATTGTATAAAATCTGCTTTACAAATCTTTATCGGTGATTGTCCTTGATTTTTGCTTTATGCTTGGGGTTTGGGTTGTGTTAGAGATAAACATCGCAAACTTTGATTAGGGATAATTATCTGTTAGTTTCTGGATGCTAGAGATAGATTTAGAGCTAACAATCTTTATGGGTGTCGAAGCTTAATGCCTCCGTATCTCGAGTCGGGTGCGAGAGTGTTGACGAGGGTAACACGGTTGTTCTCTTAGCTCAGTATGTCAGAGATGGACACCGTTGTGAGCGATGCTGGATGATATTGAGGAGTATTGTAGGTTGAGTATAACTGGTCGGTAAGTTTAAGTTTGTGAGGAGTGAATTATATGCATGCCTGACAAGTTTCTTCTCTCTGAAGAATGAATTCTTTTTATGTTGATATTTACTTTTCTGCTTTTACTTTAACCCATTTTAAACCCAAACTCTATAACATTTAAATTGTCGAACGGCAGTTCAATATCACCGATCTCTGTGGACATGATAAATTCCCAAAAAAACACTTCCAAATCTTTTTGTTGCTTACCGCTTTACCACACCAACAATATGCTATTTTCATTCATTTCACATAGAAACATAGCACAGAATTAAGCATGGAAAGGCATAGTCAATTCATAAATAGAATAAATGCATAAAAACATTGTCAAAGCATCGCCATAGGATAGATCTTTCCAACGTATCCGACCGCATTGCATTTTGAGTTATAAAACTTAAGATACGCTATTTTCAGTTCTACTTCAAAAATTTCCAAGCCAGATAGTGGTAATTGATTACCAATATGTGATAATTATTACCAACCCCTAAAATGAACTAAGAACCCAATTTTATGTAGGTACTCGATTACCAGTATAGGGTAATAAATTATCACATTGCCTAGACTGAAAAATGCCCAGTTTTCTGGATACAACTCATTTCCAAAACTTGCCACATCAACCCTATCCACACACACAACATGCAATTTAAAAAACAAGATATATTGTAGATAGAATTCATACATGCAACATAAATGCAAGAATTCATAATCATGCAAGATACAATTTCATGGCATTTTAGCAATTTCACATCTTTTTAGCTCTAATTAGGGGTGTTCGCGGTGCGGTTTGGGCGGTTCTAACACTAAAAGTCACCCGAACCGCAAGAGAAAAAAGTATACGGCTTGGTTTGGTTCGGTTGGCTTTTGGAAATAAAACCGAACTTAACAAAACCAAACTAATGCGGCTTGGTTCGGTTTTTTAAAAAACTTTTAATGAGTCATACATACATATATAAATGACAACATAACTTTGTATTTAGTTATTCATACATTATCACAAACAACAAAACTCATCATTTTTGGACAACAACTTCTCATTTAATATATAAAAATTAGATTAGACAAAAGTTTAATAATATAAAATAATAACACAAAAAAATATAAAAAACATTATAATGAAAAAAAAAAAAGAGGAGATAAGAGATTAATGAAGATGAAAAAGAAAGAATAGAAGAGAAGATAAATTAGAGGGAAAAGGTGCGATAAAAAAATTGAAAGAGAGAACATTAGCATAAAAATGTCTAGGTGAAAAAAAAAATATAAGTAGAGATTAGAGAAGAAGAGACAATATGTATCTAGTGAAGAAGACACGATACTGCTATGAGAGAGTTGAGAAGGCTGAAACTGAAATCTTAAGTGTTAGGAAGAGAAAATTGTTCGTAATCGTAAGGCTAAGGCATAATAGGTTTAAGTTTGGGTTGGATATGAGTTAAGTGAAATCTGGGTTGTAACATAATGCGGTTTGATTCAGTTTGGTTCGGTTTGCAAAATACAAACCACAAACCGAACCGAACCGCACGGTTTTTTTAAAATATGGCCCGAATACATCCGAACCAAATGCGTTTTTTTCGGTTTTCGGTTTGGTTCGGTTTGCGGTTTTCTCTTGGGTTGGTTCGGTTTTGAACACCCTTAGGTCTAACTGATGTGATGTTATCCGCAAGTATACGGAGTACGTCAGAGTAATATAAAAGATTTATCGTTCCCACAGAGACCAATGTCAAATCTATCGATTACTATTGTTACGGTGCTTATCTAAGGCTAATAGAAATCTGAGTACAAGTTTAGACTGAACGAAAATAGAAATAAATTAGATAAATAAATATGCTGGAATGTAATTCACATCAATCAAACAATACTCCTATCTTCTAAATAGTAACACTTACGGGGCAATGTTTCTTTCTTTGAAATAGAGTTAATTAAAAAGGATCCGCCGCGTTAGCGTGATCGGAAACAGACCTAACCTTTAATCTATACCAGCCATTCACACTGCACCGGTCGCTCCTTGCGTTAAAGTGTTGAAAGTCCTTTTTTATATAATTACCTCTAAGACTTAGTTAAAAAGTGTTTTCGATTGAAAATATTTTATACCAAAGGGTTTCCGGCATATGCTCGGCCAACCGGATCCTAAATCTATAAACGCGTCCGAAAATAGTTTTAAAACCTCTTTCTAATAATATAAAACTTTCCTGGTTAGTTAATAAAGTGCTTCCGCTGTATTTATCAACTAACAACTAACAAACTCTTTTCTAAAATGTCGGACGACTTTCGATCTTACCCGATCTTGTCACAGTCATTACACAAACAAAAACACGGTCTTGTTTACGTAATGACCGATCAATTTAAGTTCAGAAGAGTTTAATTAAAATAAAAAACAGCCCCTAAAGTATTTCTAAAGAGAAGACATGTGGAGTATTGTCGGAATGACGATCCTCACATTCTAGCACCAGGAATTTAGCTAGACATGGCAATTAAAGACATAATTATAAATTGGTTTGTTAAAGGAAACATTTATAATATGAAAAATGTGCAAGGTGTGATAGTGTACTTTAAGAGTGTGAACACAAGTGTCACGCTTAAGTTCAGGTCCAAAATACAACAGATCACACAGATAAATAAATTAACAAAGTAAAGCAGAGACAGAAAATAAATGAATTTAAAGCAGTGCGAGAAAATAAATAATATAAAGGCAATGCGGAATGAAATAAAATGCGATTTATAAATAAACCTGCTCCAAAGCGGAGACTGAATCTGGTACAAGGCTGGAAAGTAAATTGCGAGAAATATAAATCTTCTAACTACAGTGCTCCAATCAAACCAACAACTATAGTGCAATAACCCCTCGATGTGACGGATTATTGCTTTACAAGAGAACTCTATGCCTAAGGTTGAAACTAAGATTGGATGGAATGAAAGTGAAAATACAAGTCCTATTTATAGGAAATTCGAAGCTGTAACTGCCCCTAATCATAATGAAAAAACGTTTTATAAATTAAATTCTTCAGATGTAACTGCCTTGAGCGTTTCAAACCGTTCCCTTTTTATAACTCTCGGCGCCCGCCGACCCCTGCTCCGCGCCCGCCGAGTGTTGTTTTGGAGGTGAAACGCCTTTTGTGACCGTTGGCGTGGAGGTGAAGTCATTAGGCCTATGGCGTCCTCCTTGGTGTTCGTTGAGTGAAACGGCTAGTGTACGTTTTCACAAGAAATTCCCGTTTTTGTTCCGTTTTGCTTTGTTTTCTCACTGTGGGCTCAAATAAGGCAATAAACCTGAAAGTAAAACAAAATACCGTAATAGCAAAGGAAAATAACAAATAAATGACTAAAATTATGTAAAATCAGAGCCAAATATACAGTGTATTTCAGTGTTATCACTAACTAAGCAATAGCCATTTCTAATACTTATTGATGCAAGATAAACAGAGCATGCAACATTGCCACACAACAAAATCATGTTAGGGCACAATTCACACAACTAATTACTCAATTAATCATGTAATAAAGAATCATTCCCCAATTCCAAAACATGGAAATTCCCAATCTATGTGGTACTAATTCCCAAATTAAACTATAAATAGAACCCACCTCAATTGTGTAAGTTCTGACTTAGAGCTTGAAAGTGAAGGAATTAATGGTGAGGATGCAAAAAAGATGGTGATCAAAGCCTTTCTTAGAGCCATATCTTCCAAGAACTTCAAAAACTTCTCACATGCACTTGCAATTTGGCAAAGCTTGATTACTATCACCCCTCTTGTTCTTCCAACTCGTCTTGCTCTCTTTTTCTTCCACTTTCAACTCTAATTTTTGAACTTTAGAAAGATAAAAGAAGTATGAAATGAAGGAAATTGGCTTCACATAGCCTTTTATAGAGGTATGGCCAAAAGACATATTTGCCTTTGCAATTAACTTTAATTTCCTAATGCCATTGTCCATTTAATTAGGGTTTAACTCTTAATTAGCATGATATTAATCCTTGCTTAGAAAAAAAATCATGTTTAATAGAAGGCTGGGGCATTACACTAAATAACCATCCAGACATTGCCCAAGAAAAGATTCCTCGGCTACATTTTCTCTAATAGCAATGAAACTACTGACAATGTTAGACCTAAACCATTTATCAATGCCCTTAGATGGAAAATCAGGAACTGGTTTTAGGAATGTCCTGAACATACCCAAATTGGCGCAGTCACCTCTCTGGTAAATATGTATCCACAGAAATCTCTCATCACAGATAACCCATAAAAAGGGTAGTGTCATCGAACCCCGATGCACTATATGGTATGCATATGTTATCTATATGCCATCGTTCACAATCAAAGTATTGATTCTCCTCCTGTACTCTAGAAGACAACATGAATGAGAATGCTTGGAACTCCATCTAGTGACCTGTGGAGAGACTCAACGTCAAAGTATATAATATCGTCAAAGTAGCAAAACCTCATGCCCAATGGAGAGACTCAACGTCAACAAACAGGGATATGTATTAGGCATCAATGTATAAATGAGACTTATCCGCTAAAATTGTACATCCAACATGATGCAACATGGTGAATGAATAATCCACCAACGACAACATGCAACATCAATAACGATCGCCCTGACCTCATCAGACATCTGTACTACTGAGATTTTCTTTAACTTTGACACATGAGTGAGGATCTTTAATGGAGCGCGGCCCTGCAACAGATAAAGCATAAATTACCAGTTGCATTCAATTAACCACTAATAAATGAAAAAAAACTTAAATTAAAATATTATAGCTCTCATTGTCATAATCTAAATGACACATGATTGACATACCCAGTAAGCAAGGTGGGCCATTGGTTTCTCAAGGAACCCTCCACCAATGTCATCCTTAACAAATGACTCTGTATCAACCTGAGTCGACACCTTCGTATCTGCCAAAATAAGAGCCTTCGTATCAGTCTGAGCATCTGGCTCTACCTCATCAGTAACGACAACAAGTGGCTCAACATCATGATCTCTGGATCGGTGACATCTACCTCCTATACGCTTGAGATTTTGCGGTCCACAAGACTACTCAATCCTCATATTGTGAGAACCACTAGAAACTACTCTACCCGCTCTGGTCTATAGACAGTTATCTTCATCATCTTTGTCATCTCCACCTAAGCTCTCTGCAACTGCCCTTTTAATCAATCTAGGAATGATCTTGTCGTCTCTTCCTCCTTCTTCTTAGTACACACACAAAGAAGACAAAAAATTAATAAATTAAACTTACCTAAAATTTTGAAATATTCGGTCTATCCCACATACACTGGAAATTTTAAAATATGCGGTACAAATATGTGTTTTTACTGACAATTTGTAAACATAACATATGTATTTTTACCAGGAATTTTAAAATTTCCAGTAAAAACACATATAATCCATACCCGATATTTCTAAATTGCCATTAAAATGCACACAAAAATTGGGATTATATCGGATATTTCGAATTTGTCGATATAAAACCAAAAATTTGACACCGACTTTAAAAAAAAATCGATAAAAATGTATGTTCTTTTTTATTGAATATCTATTATTTTTAAACAAAAATCGATATAGATGCATAAATTTAATGAAAAGCGACACTTACTTGTAAATATCTGGTATCAATCGCAAATCTTCGATAAAAAAACTAAGTTTTTAAAAATCTAAAAAATGAGAATGTGAATGTGAAAATAATTTTTTTAGCTATGAGTATTATAGTCAAATGAAAGATTATGTGAAGGTGTCATGTTCAAATTGAGGGTGTCATGTCGATTCCTCCCAATGGGCCAAAAGTCATAAGCATTATGGTTCGATCCACAAAACAAAAGCTATAGAAAGTGACACAAATAGACCTTTATCACCAGAACATAATAATCTCCTATAACAAAGATGAACAATAATAAAATGAAGAATCATTTATTTCTTTAATTATACGTATATATGGTGATGGTCTATTCAAAAGAAATTCGAGAGCTTAATGTTTTATGGATGCTATGTTCATTTTGTTATCAAAATTCGTAGTATCATGTTAAAAGCACCCGCTTCTTTTGGAGAAGCAAAATGTTGATTAATTGTAACGTGTGGAGATTATTAGAAGCATTTGTTCTGCTGATGCAACCCTTATGACTCGCAAGCAACAAATCAAAGTTTTTTTAATCCACTTGTATATCTATTTTTATCCTAATTCCTTAATCAATACACATTAGATGCATTTTTAGAGGGAAAAAAAATCGAGTCTTACCCTCTTATACATGTAATCATGAGTGTTATATTCAAACTTTATAAATGTTATTATGAGATAAAAAAAATCAATGGGAAAAACACGTTATATATATATATATATATATATATATATATATATATAAAACGTGTTTTTCCCATTGATTTTTTTAAAATTAATGATAATTCATAGAATTATTCTTAAGTGTCAGGAAGAGAAAATTGTTCGTAATCGTAAGGCTAAGGCATAATAGGTTTAAGTTTGGGTTGGATGTGAATTAAGTGAAATCTGGGTTGTAACATAATGTGGTTTGATTCAGTTTGGTTCGGTTTGCAAAATACAAACCGCAAACCAAATCGAACCGCACGATTTTGTTAAAATATGGCCCAAATACATCCGGACCAAATGCGTTTTTTTTTTCAGTTTTCGGTTTGGTTCGGTTTGCGGTTTACTATTGGGTTGGTTCGGTTTTGAACACCCTAGGTCTAACTAAGCAATAGCCATTTCTAATACTTATTGATGCAAGATAAACAGAGCATGCAACATTGCCACACAACAAAATCATGTTAGGGCACAATTCACACAATTAATTACTCCATTAATCATGTAATAAAGAATCATTCCCCAATTCCGAAACATGGAAATTCCCAATCTATGTGGTACTAATTCCCAAATTAAACTATAAATAGAACCCACCTCAATTGTGTAAGTTCTGACTTAGAGCTTGAAAGTGAAGGAATTAATGGTGAGGATGCAAAAAAGATGGTGATCAAAGCCTTTCTTAGAGCCTTATCTTTCAAGAACTTCAAAAACTTCTCACATGCACTTGCAATTTGGCGAAGCTTGATTACTATCTACCCTCTTGTTTTTCCAACTCGTCTTGCTCTCTTTTTCTTCCACTTTCAACTCTAATTTTTGAACTTTAGAAAGATAAAAGAAGTATGAAATGAAGGAAATTGGCTTCACATAGCCTTTTATAGAGGTATGGCCAAAAGACATATTTTCTTTTGCAATTAACTTTAGTTTCCTAATGCCATTGTCCATTTAATTAGGGTTTAACTCTTAATTAGCATGATATTAATCATTGCTTAGAAAACAATCATGTTTAATAGAAGGCTGGGGCATTACACTAAATAACCATCCAGACATTGCCCAAGAAAAGATTCCTCGGCTACATTTTCTCTAATAGCAATGGAACTACTGACAATGTTAGACCTAAACCATTTATCAATGCCCTTAGATGGAAAATCAGGAACTGTTTCTAGGAATGTCCTGAACATACCCAAATTGGCACACTCACCTCTCTGGTAAATATGTATCCACAGAAATCTCTCATCACAGATAACCCATAAAAAGGGTAGTGTCATCGAACCCTGATGCACTATATGGTATGCATATGTTGTCTATATGCCATCGTTCGCAATCAAAGTATTGATTCTCCTCCTGTACTCTAGAAGACAACATGAATGAGAATGCTTGGAACTCCATCTAGTGACCTGTGGGTGCCATAAGTGATGGGACCACAATCACGCATATCACAAATGGACGGGAAATGCTCGTATACCCAAGATTGTAGTAAAATATAACATAATAAAAAATTAGATATATGAAATATTTTTAAAAAATAACTAGTAAGAAACCCGTGCTCCCGCACGGGTAAGTTGATTCCTATATTAAATCATTCGATAAAAAATCTAAATGTTTGTGGTTCTTTTTTAATACATATTTACATGTATTAACAATAATTGATAAAGTTTGAATAAAAAATTATCAAGAGTAATAATCTCAAATAATCATTTGGGTATAGTGATAATCCAACATATATGTGCTCTAAATGGATATGTAAATTTGAAAAGAAATACTTAAAAACAAATAGGTATTGTTATGGTAGTGACCCGTGAGGTTTTGAATAAGCATTTTAGAATGGTTGAACTACCAAAATATTATTGAATAAGGATCAACTAATTTAAACTAATGATTGAACTGCAAAAACCTTTTTTTTATATATACAGATTTTGCTTAAATACTAATTGCCTAATGCAAGACAAATTCAAGGTGCCTAGAAATATAAATCATGAGAAGTCTTGTGCACAGTTCACACTCCACTGTAAATGGCTACATGATCATTTCTACAATGTTGTGTTGAAGAATATGGTAAATTGGTGTCTGAAAATAGATAACTAAATTTCATTTTTAACAAAGTTATGTACTTTGAACATTTCTACAATGTCCTTGAAAGTCATACGTGCCTAACATATTTCCGTCACAAAACAGCCGTTGCTTTTCTGATATCTATAGACAAAATTTTAGCATCTTACTGATTTCACACATCTTTTCTTGCAAAGGGAAATATTAGTTGTTTGTTGTTTTTTTGCTAGAACAGTAGCATAATTAAATAGAATAAAGAAATGTTAAAAATAATAATAATAAAAAGAGCCTACACAACCATCCCTCTAAAAGTGATTGTCTCAAAACACCATGAAACTAACTCTAATCAAGAATAGAATGCTGTACAACAATGATGATAACAACCTTAGCAAGCAATTGCTTTGCTTGATGATATTTCTAACCTCCTGCTATGTCTGTACATATTTCATTTTAGTCTAACCTCCTGGCTCTCTTTCGCTGCTCGAGCAGCTTTAATGCCTTCAGAGCGGATAATCTCTTGAACAACAAAGTGTAAGAGCGTAGTCTTTCCATCTGTTCCTTTTACATCAGATAGTTTCAAAAGTGTATCAAGTTTAAATGCTTGTGCACCGCCACGGTATGTTCCATCGTTCATACGGTTTCCAGTTTTGAGAACAGCTTCAAGAAGTTTAAGGAACAGGCGACTGCTTGTTAGTTCCTTACAGGCAACCTGACACAGCATATGAAAGTCGCTCAAGGATCAGATTTTTTTCCCAGGTGAGAATGTGATAAAAAGAACCAAATGTAACGGGGGCAGAGATTCAAAAAGAAAAGGAACTATAGTAAGAGGATGCATGTTACAGTTACGAAAATTTGTTGTATTTGTGATAGAAAGAACATTGAGCAATGCAACTGCAAGGGTGGTGCAATTTAAATCATACCTCTAAAACTGCAAAAGACTCCTTAGTAGCAGTGAGTTCCTCTTTAAATGTTCCCATAAAAAGCAGTGTATCCATTTGCTTAAAAGCAAAGGGAATGTCAACCAGAGCTTTAAGGAATTGGTCAGCAGGCCCAAGTTGAGACAGATCACCACTAAGGACAAACAGCTAATGGTCAGAGTCATCAATAATTTTCATTTCAGAAACATAGAATAAGTGCAAGTGATATGAAATTGTATATAAAGAAGAAAGAAACAGCTTTGAATGTCAATAGGGAAGAAGATAGAAACAAACATACACTGTCAAAGATATCCTTGTAAATGAAGCCAATTTTTTGCCTTCAAGACTTACTGCCACTGATTCACATAGCTTCTCAGCTATTGCTTCAGCCTGCAAATGATACAGAATACAAACAATATTAGCTAGCTGAGTATTGTGAAGTTGCTGGTATGACTGTGGTGCATAAATTGGGTAGTATGATGATTTTGGAACCTGACCTGTACCAGAAGGATCATGAATATAAACAAATTGATGTTGCTGGTTTCTATCAGATACTTCACTTTTTATATTATTCAGCAAAGTGGTACCATCATCAACTTCTATTGGAGAAAGCTTAGAAATAGAAGAATATTTAAACATGTTGTCCTTCTCTTCCATAGGCCTGCAAATGCTCACATCATCTATAGCAATAGCAGAGTCATTAAAAAATGTAGTAGCTAAGGCAAAACAACATTAATAATAACAAACAATAAAGCAAAATTTCTGATATGGCGTAGATCCCTGAGACTGCCCGTCATGACCGAAATTCTTGAAATTGGTAAAAGCTTCATGACGTGAAGAAAAGATTAATTCCAGGATGAATGAGAAAATGTGAAAATCTAAGCACAAACTTGCATAGAAGAATTAGAAGGAATGATGCAGAAATGTTCAAATCTATGTTTAGATCACCAAATTAAGGATATCAGCCGAATATTCAGCCAGCCAAACATGAAGCCATGTTAATTAATTCACACTGCAGAGGCAGTCATCTCCAATATCTCCAAATTCAGACTGCAAACCAAACACATGCATTACTCAACACCAAATGATACATGTATAGATATATTTACTGTGACAAATACTAAAATAATAAAGACTTAATGAAGAATTTTCATTTATCTATCCTGGAGTTGTTCTCTGCTCATGTCCAATGTATAAGACTAACGAAAGAAATTTAATTTGTCTGTCGGGAGATTCTTAAAATCAAGACTTCTATACTAACTGCAAAATGGATTGGATGCATCTCTTAATTATCAAATCAAAATAATGAATCATATCCAAAATAATTATGTAAAAAATTCTCACGAATCCTTAAAAGAAGATCAAAGAGAGGTGTGATTGTGTTAAGTTTTTTATATCTGCACTGTGAGAAATGCAAACACATCTCAATTTAGCCAAGAAAGAGGTGATCCTGTTGTCCCATGGTTTTCGGTGGAACCTACCTAGTGGGACGACAAATCCTCCCAATAAGAATAAAATCATCAGTACACCCGCCACTGCTGTATTACCAATGATCATATCGCATACCAATCATCCTGTTATTCGAATTCAACGCTCTACATGAAAATGAATAACGCTATAAGTGGTTCGTAAATGCGTTATCTAAGTACATGAACATGA
The DNA here is from genome assembly GCA_022829125.1 of Lathyrus tuberosus. NCBI lineage: Eukaryota > Viridiplantae > Streptophyta > Magnoliopsida > Fabales > Fabaceae > Lathyrus > Lathyrus tuberosus. The sequence goes on from JALAZF010000259.1 coordinate 967,667, forward strand.
TATAGCAGAACTAAAAAGTTGGAATCCTTACAAAAAGGTTAGCTTTTTTAAAGAACCTATTGAATCAGGAATAGGGCCAGAGAAACCACAGTTAACCAATGCCCTGGAAAAAAAGCAGTTAAAACGAAACATATCAATATCAAAATCATACTAATCTAATGAAGAAACTCAGTTTTATCAAAATTTATTTTTCTTTACGTACAAGGAATTGAGGTTTTTCAAATTTCCAATTTCCTTCGTAATCGTTCTTGTCATGCCTGCGTTGTACGAAAGATCGCTATATGAACAAAAATAACATGTTATTAGTTTAATTTACAACTGAATATCGCAAAAATTTCAAAAGAGAAGTACAAAATGTACAACGTGTCAAGTTCAGATAAGGACTGAATTGGTGACGATAGTTGACCCTCCAAATTCAAGCCAGGTAATTTTCTGAAAAAAATTAGTACCCTTTCAGATTCAATTCATTTCTACAAAGCAAAGAAAAAACAATTTGAACAGAACAAAGAAACCAAGAACTAACAGTTCAATGATTCTAGAATTAGCGCAACGAATTCCATCCCATTCACTTCCACAAGGATCAGAACCAACCCAATTTAACGATTTGTTTTTCCACGATTGTATTAGAGACGAAAGAGCAGCAACTGCAACAACACAATTTCTGTTAGAAACTAAAGTTTCCAACAATGTTGCTCATAACTTTAAACTATACAAACTATAGGTCAGCTCTCAAATTTTGAATTTCCATGCACAAACATAGATTTTCACATTCTTATGTCATAAAAACATCACAAAATTTGAATTAAACTCACCTCTGAAAACAAATATCAAAATCATATAATCGGTAACAGTGCCCTTACCAACAATTGCAACATCACATTTCCCTTCATGATATTTTTCTTTCAGAAACTGTATAATTTCCAAAGCCTTGGCTCTTTCCTGAATGTTGGAATTTGCCCCATTTAATTGATAAATCTTATTATCGGTGTCAAGAATGAACACATCATCATAGTTCAATGAAGACCTTACAAAAATCATTTAGTATTCAAACAACAACGCATACGGAAGTAATCACAGAACAACAATGCATCAACTGCAACAACATGAAAATGAATAACGCGATAAGTGGTTCGTAAATGCATTATCTAAGTACATGAACATGATATAGCAGAACTAAAATGTTGGAATCAAACAACAACGCATACGGAAGTAATCACAGAACAACAATGCATCAAACTTTGATAAAATCCATTAACAAAAATCTTTTGTAACAAAATAAAACATTTAAATTAAAAAGAGAAAATAAAAGATAAGGAACAATGTTACAATATACCTTTTGTTGTGCAATGATTTTTGAAATAGACTTAAATTCGCATGTATTTATCTAATATTTGTCATATTGTGAATGTTGTGATCCAATTGCTTGTGACATCGGTTGAGAAGATGACCGAGAAGGTTGATATGACCCTAAACTGGAAGCAGAACAAAAAGAAAACAAACAATCAGAATTGAGAAATCTGTGAAACATAAATAATTGGCCAGCTCAGTATTACTGTGATTTGTAGTCTCAAACTTGAGGGTGGAAGCTTCCACATTTTGGAGCAAACTATGCATCTGTGATGTGGAAATATAAATGTGAATAACCAGAAAGTTAAGGAAGTCGGGCAAAATGCAGAAGATAAAATTAATGAATATGACAAAAACCTATGAAAACGCTTTATAAGAAAACAACCATTCAAAAAGGATACAGTATTTAGTATGTGTAAAGGGGGAGAATTTAGTTCATAACAAAACACGAGTATCTGGTACAACCTGATATAAATATATTCAAACATGAAAAAGCTTCTGGATCTTGAAAAAACATGTTACTTTCAAATATAAAGAAACAAAAAATAAATTTTAAAATAATTAGGCAGACCAGTTGACTAACCATAGCTTAACAAAGGTTCAATGATAGTTTAAAATTCAAATGCATGGTATCATTCGAAAAAAATATATATCTTAGAGACCAGTTGCAAAAAGGGTTGCATACCTCTTTTAGATGTTTCAGAATCTCTCAAGTTGTCTTCTAAACAGCCATTGGTTGTGTGGTATTTGAACAGATCTCACACTTACTTTCACGAATCTCAGTCCATTAGCAGTTGTTGTCAATAAAACCTACAAAATAGGAAATACATAAATCCAGCAGCAAAAGTAATGCCAGGAATTCAATATTATTGTATATTTGAGATGCTAATGGTTGTAGATAGGGTGGAAACAGGAAGGCAAGAAGTGTAGTGTAGGGTTTTAGGGAAAAGAATGAAGAAGAAAGAAACAGAGACGATGAAGAAAGGGGGCGGCGGTTAGAGTTTGAGAGGAATGAGAGATGAGAGAAAACAGGTGAGAGAGAAGTGTAGGAAAAAGTTTGAATTGAGAGAGAGAAATGAAAAGAGGTTTGAATTCAGAAAGTTGTGGGAAGAGGAGAAAGCTATATTTTTAGGATAGCCAAAGGATGACCGACACTTGGCATCAATTTGTGAAAAGCAACCATAGATTTTGGCTGATTTTGCAAATTACTGAAATAACCTTGTGTTAGTGTAATTTTATTTTTGGGAAAGGGCAATTTGGTCAGTTTGTGCAACCTCTTTGTAATGGGTAGATAGTTGATAAGGAAATAAATAATATATAATAAATATTCTTACTTGAAATAAACTCATATAATCAACAAGTACTCTCATGTCAAAGGCATTTGCCTCTCCAAGGGTAGTATATAATATCATCAAAGTAGCAAAACCTCATGCCCAATGGAGAGACTCAACGTCAACAAACAGGGATATGTATTAGGCATCAATGTATAAATGAGACTTATACGCTAAAATAGTACATCCAACATGATGCAACAAGGTGAATGAATAATCCACCAACGACAACATGCAACATCAACAATGATCGCTCTGACCTCATCAGACATATGTACTACTGAGATTTTCTTCAACTTTGACACATGAGTGAGGATCTTTAATGAAGCGCGGTCCTATAACAGATAAAGCATAAATTACCAGTTGCATTCAATTAACCACTAATAAATGAAAAAAAACTTAAATTAAAATATTATAGCTCTCATTGTCATAATCTAAATGACACGTGATTGACATACCCAGTAAGCAAGGTGGGGCCATTGGTTTCTCCAAGGAACGTTCCACCAGTGTCATTCTGAACAAACGACTCTGTATCAACCTGAGTCGACACCTTCGTATCTGCCAAAATAAGAGCCTTCGTATCAGTCTGAGCATCTGGCTCTACCTCATCAGTAATGACAACATGTGGCTCAACATCATGATCTCTGGATCGATGACATCTACCTCCTATACGCTTGAGATTTTGCGGTCCACGAGACTACTCAATCCTCATACTGTGAGAACCACTAGAAACTACTCTACCCGCTCTGGTCTATAGACAGTTATCTTCATCATCTATGTCACCTCCACCTAAGCTCTCTACAACTGCCCTTTTAATCAATCTAGGAATGATCTTGTCGTCTCTTCCTCCTTCTTCTTAGTACACACACAAAAAAGACAAAAAAAATAAATTAAACTTACCTAAAATTTTGAAATATTCGGTCTACCTCACATGTACTGGAAATTTTAAAATATGCGGTACAAATATGTGTTTTTACCGACAATTTGTAAACATAACATATGTATTTTTACCGGGAATTTTAAAATTTCCAGTAAAAACACATATAATCCATACCAGATATTTCTAAATTGCCATTAAAATGCACACAAAAATTGGGATTATATCGGATATTTCGAATTTATCGATATAAAACCAAAAATTTGACACCGACTTTAAAAAAAATCGATAAAAATGTATGTTCTTTTTTATTGAATATCTATTATTTTTAAACAAAAATCGATATAGATGCATAAATTTAATGAAAAGCGGCACTTACTTGTAAATATCCGGTATCAATCGCAAATCTTCGATAAAAAAACTAAGTTTTTAAAAATCTAAAAAATGAGAATGTGAATGTGAAAATAAATTTTTTAGCTATGAGTATTATAGTCAAATGAAAGATTATGTGAAGGTGTCATGTTCAAATTGAGGGTGTCATGTCGATTCCTCCCAATGGGCCAAAAGTCATAAGCATTATGGTTCGATCCACAAAACAAAAGCTATAGAAAGTGACACAAATAGACCTTTATCACCAGAACATAATAATCTCCTATAACAAAGATGAACAATAATAAAATGAAGAATCATTTATTTCTTTAATTATACGTATATATGGTGATGGTCTATTCAAAAGAAATTCGAGAGCTTAATGTTTTATGGATGCTATGTTCATTTTGTTATCAAAATTCGTAGTATCATGTTAAAAGCACCCGCTTCTTTTGGAGAAGCAAAATGTTGATTAATTGTAACGTGTGGAGATTATTAGAAGCATTTGTTCTGCTGATGCAACCCTTATGACTCGCAAGCAACAAACCAAAGTTTTTTTAATCCACTTGTATATCTATTTTTATCCTAATTCCTTAATCAATACACATTAGATGCATTTTTAGAGGGAAAAAAAATCGAGTCTTACCCTCTTATACATGTAATCATGAGTGTTATATTCAAACTTTATAAATGTTATTATGAGATAAAAAAAATCAATGGGAAAAACACGTTATATATATATATATATATATATATATATATAAAACGTGTTTTTCCCATTGATTTTTTTAAAATTAATGATAATTCATAGAATTATTCTTAAGTGTCAGGAAGAGAAAATTGTTCGTAATCGTAAGGCTAAGGCATAATAGGTTTAAGTTTGGGTTGGATGTGAATTAAGTGAAATCTGGGTTGTAACATAATGTGGTTTGATTCAGTTTGGTTCGGTTTGCAAAATACAAACCGCAAACCAAATCGAACCGCACGATTTTGTTAAAATATGGCCCAAATACATCCGGACCAAATGCGTTTTTTTTGCAGTTTTCGGTTTGGTTCGGTTTGCGGTTTACTATTGGGTTGGTTCGGTTTTGAACACCCTAGGTCTAACTAAGCAATAGCCATTTCTAATACTTATTGATGCAAGATAAACAGAGCATGCAACATTGCCACACAACAAAATCATGTTAGGGCACAATTCACACAATTAATTACTCAATTAATCATGTTATTATGAGATGAAAAAAATCAATGGGAAAAACACGTTATATATATATATATATATGATTTAAAAATTTCATAGAATGTTAATAAATGTTTTTCTAATAAAAAAATATTTTTTATGAAAAATATTTTTTTATTTGTTATAATTATTCTTAATATTAGAAAATTCAAATCATTTTTTTAAAATTAATGAAAATTCATAGAATGACCTATGTAGTTAGATTTAAATTTTTACTTTGTAATCTTTATTGTGATGATTAAATTGTTATTAAAATATATGGGTAGCCTTGTTTGTTTTTAAAAGTAAGTCTTGAACAATTTATTTATCAAAATAAATTATGAAAAAAATAAAATTATATAAAATGCGGGATACATCGTTAAAATATATATTTTTTTCAAAAATAAATTATTTTTCTAAGAGTTAATGTAACACCCCGATTTGTTTAATTGTATTTATTTATTTTATTTATGTGAATTTTGTGAAATGTGTGAATTTATTGTATTTTACCTGCTAATTGAGTTAATTGGTTAAATTCTCTGATAGGTAAAATATTTGCATTAAATTATTTTTTTCTTTTTAACTTTTATTGCACGATATGTTTTTCATCGGTATGTTTATGTTTTATCGCGTTTTGAGAGCGTTTGGGAAATATTTGGGCGTAAGGGTAAAATGGTCATTTGATTAGTTAGATATTTATATAAATAGAGAATTGAGAGAAAAAGAGAGAAAAGAAGAGAAAGAGAAAGGAAGGAAAAGAGAGGAGAAGAGGAAAATCGAAGAAAACTCCGTTTCAATCACGACTAATCGGGTAAGGGTGAGAAGTTTCGATTATATCTTGCTTGTATATGTATATGTATGTATTTGTTTGAATGTTTGGTTGAAAAATATATGTTTTCCACTTGATTGGAATGGTTATCATTTCGATAGAATCGATGTTTTAACAGTTAGAATTTGGAATAGATCGTGTAGAATAGTCGAGTAATGTTTGGGTTTAATCTGGAATACTCGTTGATATGATTTATGGAGTTTTGGATTGAGTTATATAGTTTGTGAGAGTTAGGGCAATAATGATGAAATAGTGAGAAGTCGATGTTTTCACGGTTGGAATGCGGAATAAGTTGTGTAGTATAGTCGGGTGAGGATAGGAATTAATCGGGAATGGTTGTTTGTGTGTTTTCGAGTAGTTTTGATCGAGTTTGGAATTGGGTTAAATTGATAAAACTATGTTTCAAAATATTTCAACAATGGAAAATGTGTTGGATGACTTTTTAATGATGAAACGATTCCAGAGGGAATCTGCTGTAACGGCCGTGTGCCTTATACAAAGAGGACCTAAAGTGACGTTATAGACGATCGTGTGCCTTATACAAAGAGGACCTAAAGCGATCGGATCGTGTGCCTTATACAAAGAGGACCTAAAGCGATCCATAAACGTCGTGTGCCTTATACAAAGAGGACCTAAAGCAACGAGGAACGTCGTTTGCCCGACGGGGAGTTACACTAAGTAACAAGCGATGATTCCAATAATTCCTGAGTGAATTAATGATGAGAATGATGGATGGATGGTACCGCATTGCATTGCATAAAGTCGTTGTGTCGGTCTCTGTGCATTTGCATAAATCATGAATGGATTGATTATATGTGGGAATTTGTGAATGCATTGATTATATGTGGGAATTTGTGAATGGATTGATTATATGTGGGAAATTGTGAATTGATTGATTATGTGTTGAGCTCATGATAGCATTGGTGATTTGATATGCATTTGTGATAAATGCATTAGTTATGGATGATATGTTTTATGTATAGACATATGCTATATTTTGTGGGGATGTTGTACCTTACAATGATTGTATTAATTCTCTATGGTATGCCTTATGTGCAAATATGTGATTATGTTGGTATAATTAATATATGCTATGTTGTTAGATTATTAGAAATATGTTATGTATCGGTGGCATGCTATATGTATTAATATGTGATGCTGGTGGTGAGAATAATTATGCATGTGAATTTATATGTGTTTGCATATTATTATGCAATCTTGATTTAGTTGTTATTTCTCACCCTTCTGCTGTGGTTTGTTGCTCTATGAGGCAATTGCAGATTCGTGTCTTGGAGGCTTTTGTGAAGATTAGTTCTCCACCCTTTTATCGGTCTGTCTGCTCTGATACGTAACACGGGAGTCGGGGAACGCTTTTGTTATATATGTATACATTTGTTGGATCTATTTTGTATTACCTTTGTATGAATATTTTGATGTTATAAAATAATTTATTTTGTAAAACAAGTCAGTTATGGATCTCTTCGCTTTATTCCATAATTGAACTTTCCCTTTGTTGGAAAAAGTTTCCCTTTTAGGTTTATTCCATTTTGTGTTATGTATCAAATTTATGAGTAGGGATTGTGTTGTTTTTCTCAAATGTGGCATCCTTATTTCTGTCGAAAAGAATTTATTTTTATTCACTCTGATTTAATTATGTATTATTTATCTGCGATGGGAATTGGGGTGTTACATTAGTGGTATCAGAGCAGGTCGGTCGGTTCGGCCAAGTTGTTGAGTTAGTTGGTGTGACAGTTGAACAATGTCGATGTTGTTTGTCTCTTAGTATGTGATATGTGTGTGAAATGCTATCAGTACTTTCTGGTTTTCTAATCCTTTGTCTTCAGGATTGAGAATGAGATAAGTGGGGGAGAGGCTGGTGCTTCTCCAAGTTGCTTCAGTTGTGGTTGGTTGCAAGATTGTAAGTGTTCTTTGGACGGTGTTGTTCCTGGTTCAGGAGGGAATGCGGAGGTAAGGTTTATGTCAACTAAGGATTTGTGCCTTAGGTAGTTTTGTGCACAAGATGCAAGAAATGCTATTATAGTTTGGTAAAGACGGTTTATGCCCCATCATGATTGTCGGCTGTCTATTGACAAATTGAGGAACTGATCACCCTTAATCTCTTGTTAATAGTAGACAGAATTATGTTGGATGGAATAGACGTGTCTTTCCAACTTAGATAGTATGTTTTGTGAATCGTTTGGAGCTAAGCCAAGTGAGTACAAATTGTTTTGTTGAGTCAATGAAGATTATTATATCGGAAGATGAGGCGGATTAGAGGTTTTTGTATGTTGATCAAGTTGGAATGTCTCTGAGGGAGAATGATTGGGTATTATTAATGGTTGTTCTCAGAGAGTAGAGAGTGAACTTAAATTTAACGAAGATTAAGATTTGAGGTTTGGATCTGCTAAGTAAGTAGAAGAACTTTTAGGAAGTGAAACTCAGATGTTTGTTATGTTTGTGATGATAGTGTCCTGGAAATTGGCAGGAAAGCCGCAGTGATGGGCCGTCAGTTGTGCATGGTTTTCTGATGTGTTTTTGGATGAAACATTAGTGTGTTGACTTGAAGAGGTCCAACATAATTGGTAAGGAAAAGGATGATAGTATGAGGTTGCGTGTTAATCAGTGAGTAGTATGGAAACTTGCAGTTGTGTTCTGGATAGCTTAAGTTTTGGATTGTAATGAATCGCGAACAATTTGAAGTTCCTTGATGATATTACTTTTGTTATGGGTTGAGATCTCGTGTCAACAGAAATCTTGAGTGAGTTGGAACCCCGTAAGAAAAATTAATATGGAATGTGGTAACCAGAGATTGTTAAGCTATTTTGGATAAATTGTTTCGAGCTCAAAATGAATTTTGAAGGTTGTATATGTTATGGTTGTGGAGTATATGAATCGTATCTTCCATACTTGTTTGTATAAGTTCATAGTGATGTTTATTGGATGATATTCTGATTTATTTTAAATCAAAGGATGAGTATGTAGAGTATTTGAGGATTGAGTTACAAGGGTTGAAAGAGAGGGAGCTTTATGCTAAATTATCGAAGTGAGAATTTTGATTGAAAGAGGTTAGTTTTCTTGGTTATGTTATTTCCGATGATGGTATTGTTGTGTATCTATCCAAAATAGACGCAGTTCTACATTGAGTCTGAAGTCGGTTAAGGAGATTAAAAACTTTTGGGCTTAGTTGGTTGTTACTGTAGGTTATGGAAGACTTTGCTAAGTTAGTACTTCTGTTATCTCAGTTGACTTGCAAAGAATGAGTCGTTTGTTTTGGATGTTCGTTGTCAGTAAGTTTTGGTGAGCTGAAGAGAAGATTGACTACGACTCCAATTTTGATTCTGCTTGATCCTAATAAACTGTTTATGGAATATTGGGATACATCCTTGATGAGTTTAGTTAGTGTGTTAATGCGAGAGGGTAAAGTCATTTCTTATGCTTTACGACAATGGAGGATTCATGATTTCAAGATGGCTGCGGTTACTTTTGTGTTGAGAATCTAGAGGTATTATTTCGAGTGTTTTAGGTTCAAGGTGTTTGGTAATCACAAGGGTTTAGAGTACTTGTTTGGTCAGAAGGAATAATGTATGAGGCAACGAAGATGGTTGGAATTCCTGATTAGTTATGACCTTGGCTTGAATTATCCTATTGATAAAGTTAATGTCGCGTCTGATGAGTAAAGTCGAAAGTTTTTACATATGTCTGCTTTGATGGTTAAAGAGTGGGAACTTTTGGAAGAATTTAGAGATTTGAGTTGGTGTGTGAATTGACATCTGATAATGTGAGGTTGGGTATATTAAAAGTGAACCGTGATTCTTGGCGAATATGAGAAAGAGTTAGACTTTGGACGTGGGATTGATAGTTTTGATGGTTACGAGTTATCAGAGTGTGTAGCGAAAGTGTGTTGTGGCACATTTCGTATATGCATGTGTGACTTGTAAGAGTTCATAGGTTGAACATTGTAACATGTAGGAATGATGAGACCATTGGACGTTTCAGAATGGAAGTGTTAGGTGAGAGGTTTAAATTTTATTCATGGGCTACTATGTAGATGGATGTTTTGGTTGTATGTTCGATTGGTGAATCGTAGCATTGTTGTAATAATGCGGTTTGACAAAGATGTTGGTATTGTGGTTATGTAGAGGTTGTTGAAATGGTGTTGTGTCATGGGCTTTAGGTTATTGTCTTTGTTGTTGCCTCGTTTCCATGGTGATGGTTCGAGTGCGGGTAGCTAATTCCTTGTGGGGAATTAGGGGAGTGTTACCTGGGTGTTGGTAACATGGTTTTCTTTGAGTTAGTCGTCAAGTCCATTGTATGGGCTTTGCATCTTATCATTGTAGTTGTCGTCGTTGTCATGTCATTGTTGTAGCTGCTGTTAGCAAGGTGGTTTGTCAGTTTGTGTTATTCGTGGTGTGCCTAGTGTTGGCATGTTAGTTGGTTAGTCAGATGCAAGAGTCGTATCCGGAGTTGTTCGTCTCAGTTATATTTTCGAGGACGAAAATGTCTAAGTGGGGGAGAGTTGTAACGCCCCGATTTGTTTAATTGTATTTATTTATTTCATTTATGTGAATTTTGTGAAATGTGTGAATTTATTGTATTTTACCTGCTAATTGAGTTAATTGGTTAATTTCTCTGATAGGTAAAATATTTGCATTAAATTATATTTTTCTTTTTAACTTTTATTGCACGATATGTTTTTCATCGGTATGTTTATGTTTTATCGCGTTTTGAGAGCGTTTGGGAGATATTTGAGCGTAAGGGTAAAATAGTCATTTGATTAGTTAGATATTTATATAAATAGAGAATTGAGAGAAAAAGAGAGAAAAGAAGAGAAAGAGAAAATAAGAGAAAGAGAAAGGAAGGAAAAGAGAGTAGAAGAGAAAAATCGAAGAAAACTCCGTTTCAATCACGACTAATCGGGTAAGGGTGAGAAGTTTCGATTATATCTTGCTTATATATGTATATGTATGTATTTGTTAGAATGTTTGGTTGAAAAATATATGTTTTCCACTTGATTGGAATGGTTATCATTTCGATAGAATCGATGTTTTAACGGTTAGAATTTGGAATAAATCGTGTAGAATAGTCGAGTAATGTTTGGCTTTAATCCGGAATACTCGTTGGTATGATTTATGGAGTTTTGGATTGAGTTATAAAGTTTGTGAGAGTTAGGGCAATAATGATGAAATAGTGAGAAGTCGGTGTTTTCACGGTTGGAATGCAGAATAAGTTGTGTAGTATAGTCAGGTGAGGATAGGAATTAATCGGGAATGGTTGTTTGTGTGTTTTCGAGTAGTTTTGATCGAGTTTGGAATTGAGTTAAATTGATAAAACTATGTTTCAAAATATTTCAACAATGGAAAATGTGTTGGATGGCTTTTTAATGGTGAAAATATTGTAGTACGTTGAATTCTGAGATTGCAACTTTTTACGGAATCGAAAACGGATGTCCGGAAGTTTTCCGATGGTGTTTTTAAGGCCAAATTCTGCTGAGTCTCCGCAAGTATCACGCTTAGCGCGGTCTGGGCAAAAATGAAAATTTTCTGAAACTTCAAAAATTCATAACTTTTGAACCGTAAGTCCGTTTTGAACCGCGTTCGAAGCGTTGGAAAACTAATGAAATATTATTTCTATTAAAAATGGTTTAGAGGGCAGTAGATGAATTATTTAAGTCGTGGTTTTGTAAAAGTGTTGGGTTGTCGGATTTTTTATCGCGTTAAATGCGTGCAGTTGGTGTTTTACCGTGTGTTGTGCTATTGTTATATAACGTGGAGCTTTTATGTGGTTTATATGATGTTGAAGCATGTGATAATTTGTCGTGGTTGTTTGTGGCCTAATGGACGGATACATGGTTGAATTGAAATACAAATGTATGGTATTAATGTATGTTGTTGTGGGTAGCCTTCGTGGCGTGAATCCTAGTGTTGTGAGTATCATTGTATGATTGTAGGATTGTTGTGGTTGATGGCGAGTAATTCTTGATGTGAATTGATATGAGTGTATATGCTAAAATGCTACTTGTTGTGGTTTGTGGATTATGATGGAATGCATTGTTTATGTGAAATTCAACGTTGAGATGGTTCACATGGTTGTATATATGTATGCATTGGATTGTCGAGTCATTTGTATGCCAAGCATCATGATATGCATCTTGTGATGTCGTGTGCCCTTGTGGGGTGTGAGCGACGAAATGATTCCAGAGGGAATCTGCTGTAACGACCGTGTGCCTTATACAAAGAGGACCTAAAGCGACGTTATAGACGATTGTGTGCCTTATACAAAGAGGACCTAAAGCGATCGGGTCGTGTGTCTTATACAAAGAGGACCTAAAGCGATCCATAAACGTCGTGTGCCTTATACAAAGAGGACCTAAAGCAACGAGGAACATCGTTTGCCCGACGGGGAGTTACACTAAGTAACAAGCGATGATTCCAATAATTCCTGAGTGAATTAATGATGAGAATGATGGATGGATGGTACCGCATTGCATTGCATAAAGTCGTTGTGTCGGTCTCTGTGCATTTGCATAAATCATGAATGGATTGATTATATGTGGGAATTTGTGAATGCATTGATTATATGTGGGAATTTGTGAATGGATTGATTATATGTGGGAAATTGTGAATTGATTGATTATGTGTTGAGCTCATGATAGCATTGGTGATTTGGTATGCATTTGTGATAAATGCATTAGTTATGGATGATATGTTTTATGTATAGACATATGCTATATTTTGTGGGGATGTTGTACCTTACAATGATTGTATTAATTCTCTATGGTATGCCTTATGTGCAAATATGTGATTATGTTGGTATAATTAATATATGCTATGTTGTTAGATTATTAGAAATATGTTATGTATCGGTGGCATGCTATATGTATTAATATGTGATGCTGGTGGTGAGAATAATTATGCATGTGAATTTATATGTGTTTGCATATTATTATGCAATCTTGATTTAGTTGTTATTTCTCACCCTTCTGCTGTGGTTTATTGCTCTACGAGGCAATTGCAGATTAGTGTCTTGGAGGCTTTTGTGAAGATTAGTTCTCCACCCTTTTATCGGTCTGTCTGCTCTGATACGTAACACGGGAGTCGGGGAACGCTTTTGTTATATATGTATACATTTGTTGGATCTATTTTGTATTACCTTTGTATGAATATTTTGACGTTATAAAATAATTTATTTTGTAAAACAAGTCAGTTATGGATCTCTCTGCTTTATTCCATAATTGAACTTTCCCTTTGTTGGAAAAAGTTTCCCTTTTAGGTTTATTCCATTTTGTGTTATGTATCAAATTTATGAGCAGGGATTGTGTTGTTTTTCTCAAATGTGGAATCCTTATTTCTGTCGAAAAGAATTTATTTTTATTCACTCTGATTTAATTATGTATTATTTATCTGCGATGCGAATTGGGGTGTTACAGTTAACATTTCAAAGAAAAATTATATGACAAAATTTTAATGGATGAGTAAACAGATTATATACATTAGAGATAAATTTAATAGTTTGTTATTAATTTTTAGGGTTTGTTGGATTTGTTATTTGTTTGTTAGGGTTTATTAGAGTTGATCCCATTTAAAAAAAAAAACAATAAGAATACAAGATATTTTTCAAGTAACTTTCTATTATGTTATCCGAGCATAGTTCCGATTCAGAAAAGATATTGGAGACGAAAAATACCTAAAAACCTGAAAACATGACTGGTAAATTTGAATATTGTTTCAATTGGATACTTGATAGTGGTGCTTCACACTACATGGCTACTTTGACCTCAATATTAAAGAAAACTAGAAAATTAGATAAATTTTCTATATAACTACACCAACAAGGATTTCAACCTTAGTTAAAAATACGGGAGATGTGAATTTTTCAAGTTCCCTTGTCGTAAAAGATGTATTATTGGTTTCTGACTTTAAATGCAATTTGATTTCAATTCATAAACTAACATATGATTTAAATTGTTATATGATTTATGATCAAAGTTCTTGCACAATACATGACCAAGTCTCGAAGAGGAAGATTGGATCAGGTGACATGCTTGAAGGGGTTTATGTGTTCACAAAGCAACATTAACAAGGCTTCATGGGTGCAGCTAAGAAGGAAATTGAAATCTTATGGCACATCAGAATGAGACATTCCTCGAATCATGTCCATCAACATATTTCACATTTAGTCAAATGCAATTTTGATAGAGGAAAATGTTGTGATGTATGCTACAAGGCAAAACGTTGTAGAAACCTTTTTTCCTTTAAATATTAATAAAGCTGAAGTGCCTTTTGAATTGATTCACTATGACTTATTAGGGAAATACCATACTTCCATAAATAATGGATCACATTACTTTCTAACCATTGTAGATGACTACACTCGTGGCACATGGGTATATTTAATGAAGCACAAGACAAAGACATTACAACATTTGATTAGTTTTAACAATCTAATAAAAAGGTAATTTAATATACATATCAAGGGGATTAGGAGTGATAATGGGACAAAGTTTACTAACTTTGATTTTGAATGCTTCACTAAAAAAGAAGGGATCATGCATGAAACTTCTTGTGTCTCCACACCTCAACAGAGTGGATGTGTGAAATGCAATCATAGACAAATTTTAAACATAACACAAGCCTTGCATTTTTCAAGCAAATTTCCCATTGCATTTTTAGGGAGATTGTGTATTGACAGCAACATATCTAATCAATCGAACCCCTACAATGGCAAATAAGGAAATCACTCCACACGAGTTACTTTTTAAGATAGCACCAAACTATGAGCACTTGAGAAATTTTGGTTACTTGTGCTAGAAGAAAAATATGTTAGACGATAGGCTTCGATCTAGAGGGGGTGAATAGATCACAAATTTAAAACCAACACTTTTGGCAAAAAAACTGTTTTAAAAAAATATGGCACAACGGTAACAACCCGAATCGAATCTTCTAACCGAACCTACTATCGAAAAGCTCGGATATGCGTAACGTAAACCTATGGATTGATAATGAAAATAAATTGTTCAACATTGATTAATTCACAGATCAATCAAATGCAAAGCTATTCGTAAAGCTTATTTTCATTGAACACAAAGCGATAAAAATACTCAAAGATAATTTATCGAACACTTTGTGTGCGATCGATCATATTTGGAAATTCAATTTGTTTTGTTGATGTTCAAAGCCAACCACAATCAAAGTGATTATGATTATATCAACAACAATACTTTAAAAGATAGTTGAAAACAATTTCCAATCGAATTAATCAAAACAACAACCAAATCGATAATTTACAAGAACAACAATTAAATAGATAAAGCAATAAAGATAAAGAGACACAAAAACTTGTTTAAGCAGTTTCCCAATCGACCTCGCTATGAATACGTCTGCCCTCAATCTGAAATAAAATTGAGATACTTACAATTAACCTTATCTTTGAAAAAATGTTTATACTAGAGGTGAAAAATTCTAACCCCACAAACCCTATGGTTTGTTGTTGATTCAACCACCTACAAACCCTTAATCAAAGCTTGATCATGTCACTAACAATGCTGCTACAATCCATCGATTATCTCGAGCACACACTTGTTGAACCCAAGATTCTCGAACACGATTCACCGTCTCGCGCTACTCCCTTACAAGGAAACCACCTTGTCCCAAGGCCTTCACTCAGTCGAATCCGTGTTGACGTGATCTTGTCCAAAACCTTTAAATCCCAATGATCTTTAAGGAAAACCCCACCTTGGTTTTATTATTTGAAACACACAAAGATCCCAACCCAATATTCTTGGTTACACCAACCTAATTGGACGTTATCAACCCTAATCCAGATGGTCACCCAATCAAAAAATTATTGTGTGTAGTTTGACTATGTGTATGCATAGAAGAAAGGTTGAAGATTGTTGAGTCCCTGCTTTTGAGGTTGGCATTAATTTTGGTAAAACTAAATTAGCAGAAAGATGTTGGACAAGATGTCCTAACTGTCGCACCTCGAAAAAATCGCTTAATCGAAGATACGACCGTCGCGCGAAAGGCGCGGAAAACGGTTCGACAGAGTCGCCACCGAACTTTATTTATCCCAAAATAGGGAAAGGAAAATATCGAGAAAACCTTTAAGGAGTGGATGAGAACATGGTCGTCACAACCACATTCTGGGTTTGGGAGTTAGTTACGTGAGGGGAAGGTACGTGCACCCCCTCACGTTCATTGTACTCAACGGGAACCTCTTAGTTCGAATTGTGATGAACGTTATCTAAGCTTGTTTGTTTTCTTCTCAACGATATATGCAAAAAGGTAAAGTAAAAGGTTTCAATTACTAAGGGAAATGGGGTAGTTTTAGGATAGGGTGCTCGGCAAGATCATCGCGACCTCGGGCCTACGTATGCTCATTCGGACGATAATGAGGAATCAGAGCAATCTTAGTTCGACTACGGGAAGGGATAGAGGGAAGGCGGAAGATGGAGGGAACGTAGCTCGCCAAGATCCTCACAATCTTATGCCTACGTATCTTTATTCGGACGAGAATAAAGAATTAGAGCAGTCGTAGTTCGTGGTACGCCCACGAAACAAAAGGGTTAGTGTTTTAGGAGACGAAAGACTGAATAACAAACAACCCAAGGGGCGTGCCTCGAGAGCAGTCACTCAAGAATCCAAGGAATGCGAGACTCCAAGAACTCAGTTCTTTCGTGATTGATTGCGAAAATGTTCAATAAAGATTAAGTGTTTTACGACGAAAGGTTGAATGAACAACAACCCAAGGGCGTGCCTCGAGAGCCATTCATTTGAAGATCCAAGGAATACTAGATCCCAAGAATCTCCTCCTTTCGTAGGTTGATTAAAAAAGTGTTTGAAAAAGATCAAATCGAATTGGTTGCAAAAAAGAGGTAAGGATCGCTACTAGTTCCTAGGGATGCTCCTAGTAACAAAACCTATGAAATGTGCAAGTGTGCATTTTACGATGAGGCAAAAGGCACTCGACTTACGAGAATATTTAGAAGAGTGACTCGAAGATGATTCGGGAATTGGTTTGGAAATGGTTTGATTTGTTAAGTATTTTAAGGAGAATGATGATTATTCAATAAACGAGACGTCGACCTCGCAACCAATTAATCGGGGCATTATTGGGATGCTAGATCCCAACGACACCTTTTTCATTCGATTGATATATGAAATATTGTTTGCTGGACGACAAAAGTACCACGCGGAATGCTAGACTCCGATGGCATTTCTTTGTCCAATAGTTAGGTATTTTAAGAACGAAAGGTCGAACAACCCACAACTCAAGGCGTACGCCCCAAGAGCAGTCATTCAAGAACCCAAAAAGTGCTAAACCTCAAGAGCTCAATTCTTTCACGATTTAATTAAAAAAACGATTTGAATATGTGTGTTAAGTGTTTTAATCGAATTAAGTATTTAGGCGTTTCAGTATTTATTAGTGTGTTTTGATTAAGTGTATAAACAAAGAAAACAGTTAGATGAATAAGATATGAATATGATATAAATAATATGAATAATAATGTGAACAAGATATAAGCAAGATAATATGAACAAGATATAATATTGACATAAAAGTAAATCAAGATAATATTGACGGAAAGTAAAGTTAGTTGTTAGTGGTTAAACGGATGAATCGGGTCCAATGTAGCGCTGAGGCATCGTAGCACAATCTATGACGAAGATCATACTATAGGAGGATGCGCATTTGATTTATGTGCTAAAACACGATAGAGAATTGATATTGAGGATCATTCTCCAATTAAATTGTGCCACACGAAAAGAAAAGGTGAAGATCTCGTTTTAATCACAAACTTTCGTCGATTAATCGAAGGTAACCTATCACGATCTCAAAGTATAGAAAGAGATCTCGATGATCACTCACTACAAATTTGAAATAATGAAGGTTAATCGCTTCAACCATCAACATTCGTGAATAGAAAGACTTCATCGATCAAAAATAAAAAGAAGAAGATAATAGACAATGAAATGGAAATAGAAAATAAATCGAAGTGGTCTCGTCTTAATCAAGATTTAGTCGAGAAATCGATAATCAACAAAATTTGACTCTCATTGACCAAAAATGAAAAGAAAAGATAGAAATCGAAAATGAAAAAATATAATCGAAAATAAGATGGAAAAGGAAGAAAGGTTTTATCTTTACCAAGACTTTAAATTGATAAATCGATAATCTTTGGTTTTAGATTTTCATCGACCAATAAGAAGAGAAATAAATAAATAGAATATGAAATGAAAAGGAAATAAAAAATAAAATAAAATCGGTCTCGTCTTAATCAAGATCTTAAATCGATAATCGATAAGCTATGATTTTTGACTTTCATCGACCGATAAAAAAGAAAAATAAATAGGCCTCATATTAGTCAAGATTTTGAATCGATTTTGAGATAATCAACTAAATCATGAGTGTTGTTATATCATTGGCCCATAACGAAATTAAATTAAAATTGAAATGAAATAGATTATGAAAATCAAGTGAAACCCAAAGAAGTTAACATTTTAAATATTCAAGGCTTTTTAAAAAAAACAAAATAAATTAATAAAAATGAATTGAAATTAAAAAAAAGAAGAAGGGGAGGCGCATGAATGGATTAAGGGCGTGTGTATGAAGTAACATTATATGGGCCCGAAAATCCTTACACGGTTCAAGTTAAAAGAATAACAAAAAAACATTTAAAATTCTTAAGGCTATGAATCCAACAAAGTCATATAGATCCAAATCAAGGGTTTTAAGAACAACAACAGCAACATAGTGAAACGAAACAGGCAAGGAAAATTCAAGGGGCTCTCTTTCACAAATCGAGGAAGGAGAAATAAACGCTCAAAATTGTTCCCAAGCTTCTTCATCGCGTGAGAAGAAAAACAAATTGGTTTGAAGAAAAACGATTTCAACCTTTGATCCGTTCTCGTCTATTTACGGCTTATGATTTGGATTTCACTTTCGTCTCCTTCCTTGTCGTTTTCAATGTTCAGGTGCGTAGCAGTTTTCAGTTTTGTTTGGGTTTGTGTATGTGAAAGCTTCTCTTCGACTCTCTCTTTTTCTGAGTTCGGTTTGATGTATATTGGTTGGGTTGAGTGGTTCTGTTAGGGTGATTGTTGTTAAAGTGTGATGAGTGATTTGGGTTGTTGTTGTTGTTGTTGTTTGATTTGGAGAATATTTGATGAAGATTTGCGATTTGGTTTTGATTGAAGGGTGTTAAAGGTTGAAGAAGGGAGGATTGAAGAAGGTTTTTGGTTGAGTCATGGCGGCTAGGCTCCCGAGAGTGAGGAAGGGGACTGTGTTTTATGGAGTAAGTGAAAGGTGAAATGGGAATTAAGTGAAAACGAAAATGTGAGCTGGAATTTTCGTACGGAGATTAGTGATGTGGTTTTGTCGTATGTGGAAAGAGACCGCTTTGGCTTGGTGTGTATTGATACGAACCATGATTTATTTTCCATTTTCCAAACTGTCAAGAATTGTTGCTGCCGGGATTTCTTTTTACAGGTTATAAAAATCATGATGCTTGGAGGCTGGAAAAAAGTAGTGTGAGGTCACCTTAGTGATGCGTTTGGATGGCTTAAAAATGTTGTCTGGCTTGAGCCGGGTTGATGCATTGTGCAGAATGTTCATGGCTTGTTTTTGGTTTTGTTGTGTGATAGTTATGCAGGTGTGGGGGGTGGGGCCATGTTTGAATAAGGGTGTGTTAGTGTCACGGTAAAGGTGTTGCATTGAGAATTATAGAGTGCTACGCTGTTTGTGTTACTCTGATGATAAATGTGCAAAGGACGAATCATAAAATGGGCCGTGTGAATCATGACAAAGTGTCTTTTGTTGTAATATTTTTCCTTTTTTTTTTGTTGTAAAATTTGGGCGTTGAGCTTGAATTGGGCTTGTGATGCAAAAAAATTATTCATGGCTTTTGTTGTAATTCTTCTTTGTAATAAGTGGAATTGAACTAAAGATAGCCTTTATTTTGAACTTTGATGAGTTTGACTTCATTTGTAGAAATCTTGAACCTTGAAATGAATCATTGATTTTGAAATTCAAATAAATTGAACTTGACCATCCTTGAACTTGAATTGCTTAAACATATTTTCATCATGAACCAAATATTTGGGAAACTGTCTTGAAACGAGACTTAAAGTACAAACTGTAATGTCCTAAATCTTGATTGTAAATGTATTGATCTCTGATGATCCTCAATCATGAAACACTATTAAACCAGGCACCATTTAACAAACTGATTCACACCGATAACCTGAACTGTCACAAAATCCCTAATTGAAATCGCACCACTCAAATTAATGCACATCCTGGCCTGATCATGAAACACTTTCTTGTCTGACCTAAAACAAACTTCAACCCATACTCATTCCTGACTTGATGAGCCTCAAATGAAACCTGATTCGATTCAAATCAACAACATATTTTTTGATTTTCTGGATATGGTTAGTGGATGGATGTACAGAGGAAAATATACACAGGTAGGACAAATTTGGGGTATGACAGATGCCCCTATCTAATTGGCTTAAACCGAGCAAGTTGAACTGCTATGGCATTTTTTTTCGAGGTAGAAGACAATTAGATATGAAGAAGACCCCGAATTTGTCCGAAAAGAAAGAAAAAGCTTGGGAAGATGGAATTATGAATAACTTGCGAAGGTCGTTATCACCAAAAGGATGATAGTAAACGCACACAGACCCTTCCACCAAAAGGATGAAAATGAGGTCAACACTTGCTATTACCAAAAGGATAATAGGGCACACAATGGATAACTGGCACCAAAAGGATGATAGATCTATCACCAAAAGGATGATAGTAAACACACCCACACATACCCTTCCACCAAAAGGATGAAAATGGGGTCAAAGCCTGCTATTACCAAAAGGATAATAGGGCACACATACACAGACCCTTCCACCAAAAGGATGGAAATGAGGTCAAAGCCTGCTATTACCAAAAGGATAATAGGGCACACACACACCCAGACCCTTCCACCAAAAGGATGAAAATGAGGTCAAAGCCTGCTATTACCAAAAATATAACAGGGCACACACACACCCAGACCCTTCCACCAAAAGGATGAAAATAAGGTCACAACCAGCTATTACGAAAAGGATAATAGGGCACACACACACAGACCCTTCCACCAAAAGGATGGAAATGAGGTCAAAGCCTGCTATTACCAAAAGGTTAATAGGGCACTCACGCAAACAGACCCTTCCACCAAAAGGATGAAAATGAGGTCAAAGCCTGATATTACCAAAAGGATAATAGGGCACACACACACCCAGACCCTTCCACCAAAAGGATGAAAATGAGGTCAAAGCCAGCTATTACCAAAAAGATAATAGGGCACACACACACACACCCAGAACCTTCCACCAAAAGGATGAAAATGAGGTCACAGCCCGCTATTACCAAAAGGATAATATGGCACATACACACACAGACCCTTCCACCAAAAGGATGGAAATGAGGTCAAAGCCTGCTATTACCAAAAGGATAATAGGGCACACACACACATAGACCCTTCCTCCAAAAGGATGAAAATGAGGTCAGAGCCTGCTATTACCAAAAGGATAATAGGGCACACACACACAGACCCTTCCACCAAAAGGATGAAAATGAGGTCGAAGCCTGCTATTACCAAAAGGATAATAGGGCACACACACACCCAGACCCTTCCACCAAAAGGAGGAAAATGAGGTCAAAGCTTGCTATTACCAAAAGGATAATAGGGCACACACACACCCAGACCCTTCCACCAAAAGGATGAAAATGAGGTCACAGCCTGCTATTACCAAAAGGATAATAAGGCACACACACACACACATACCCTTCCACCAAAAGGATGGAAATGAGGTCAAAGCATGCTATTACCAAAAGGATAATAGGGCACACACACACCCAGACCCTTCCACCAAAAGGATGAAAATGAGGTCACAACCTGCTATTACCAAAAGGATAATAAGGCACACACACACACACAGACCCTTCCACCAAAAGGATGGAAATGAGGTCAAAGCCTGCTATTACCAAAAGGATAATAGGGCACACACACACACACAAACCTTTCCACCAAAAGGATGAAAATGAGGTCGAAGCCTGCTATTACCAAAAGGATAATAGGGCATACACACACACACAGACCCTTCCACCAAAAGGATGAAAATGAGGTCAAAGCTTGCTATTACCAAAAGGATAATAGGGCACACACACACAGACCCTTTCACTAAAAGGATGAAAATGAGGTCACAATCTGCTATTACCAAAAGGATAATAGGGCACACACACCCTGACCCTTCCACCAAAAGGATGAAAATAAGGTCAAAACTTACTATTACCAAAAGGATAATAGTAAGCAAAACAATAACAAAGGCTGTCACTCACCAAAAGGATGACACACAAACCAAGGGTTCACGGATCGGCGACATCAAAAGGATGACGGATCAATACAAATAACTACCACCAAAAGGGTGATAAGAACTTCCGACTTACGAGGACCAACACCAAAAGGATGAAGGTTAGGATGAATTGACATGGTTGGCTATCACCAAAAGGATGATAGTAAGTTTCTGATTTTGAGGATTGATCAACACCAAAAGGATGCAGGTTGAATTGAGTTGATAGGGTTCGGCTATCACCAAAAGGATGATAGTAAGGCAATTTACAAAAGGTCAAGTTTGATGGGGATATGATGAGTGAGGCTTATTTGAGGACATTAACAAAAGGTTGTAGCAAATAAGTCACTGAGGAACACCATCCTTGTCAACAAAAAGAGCCAATTCATTGGGGAACACCTAAAGAGAAAGGTTGAAATACTTCTATGAGGAACACCCATGAAGTTGAAGAAGTTGCCCTTGCCTGGGCTGAAGATTGTCTTGTGCTTGGGATTATTCAACAAAAGGTTGAAAACTTTGTGAGAAACGCCCACGGATTTGTTGGAGATGCCCCTGACTGGGCTGAAGATCGTCTTGCAGTCTCGAGATTGATCCTGGATCTCGACTATGCATGTGTGAATGCTTGATTTTGTAAGGATGTGCAATGCAAATGCTGACGCGCGGAGATGCACGTGCTAGGGAAGTATGATTGGGTTTTTTGGGATACACATGATGCATATGATGTCCAATGCGATGCTTATGATGCGTATGATGCACATGATTGTAGACGGGTGATTGGATATTTTGGAGAGGGTGCCAACATGGTGGACTTTTGGTAGTTACCAATGAGGATTTGACTTTTGGGCGGTGGGAGGGATTTGATTTCCTCGACACTCAGTTCTTTGAAGACGCCATGATTGAAGCAGACGAAGATGCTCTTGAAGCCTCGAATGTGATCACATGATTGATAAGTCATGGTGTTCGTTCCAAGAGAACCGCAACTCTGTGCTTGATGGTTAAGATGACTTGATGACTTGATGGTGATCAGCTCATGAAGATTATGCTCTTGCTCTGAACTGTTTGAAAGTACATACAGGATATGCCTGCTGCAATGAGTCTTGCCCCAGTCTGAACATGGTAATGGTCTGCCCCTGATTAACCAGCTCTAAAACGATTTGATCTTTGGATGTTGAGCCTTGATGTGCTTTGAGATGACTTGCCCCTGATTAAGCTATTGAAGGGTTTGCCCCAGCCTGAGGGTTTTGAGGAAGTCTTGCTTTGGGTCGGCACCACTGAAAGTTCAAGTTCCTCTTTGATTGCCCCTTGTTGGAATTGCTTTGATGTATAGCATTGATTTACAGTTAAAATTACGCATTCACAAATGGTAATCTTAACGCAATACTCATACAAGTTTTGAAAAAAGTTGTTTATCGGAGTGTCGTGATAGTGAGACGAATGGACCGTTAGCCCAAACGTGTGCTGATTTTGATGGTGTGAAAGATATAGCAAGGAGAATGATATCAATGTCGAAGATTAACAAATATGGGGAGTCAGTTTAAGCAACCTTGCAATAGTATGCTTTCAGAATAAACCTCGCCTCAATTAGGTCTTTCGAGGGTTGTAACGTGGTCTGGTTCGTGGTTTAAGAAACAGAAGATATAAGGCTCAAAACTTGGTTTGTACCCACCCCTTCTTCGTGATGAACTCCATTCCTACGTTCAGCTAAATTTGCACATGTTTGTATTCCGAAAGGGTTAACGGTTCAAGGTATGCTTGAAATGGCAGTCACCTTTATTTTGTTTTTGATGGATGTCAGTGAACCTTTAGTTTTGGCATGGTAATCACTGAATCTTATTCTATTTTTGTTGAGGATTCGAGGGCCTCTTTTGTTTTTGCTCCCTATCTTTTGCATGGACTGATTTTGCTTTTCGAGTCCATCCGGATATCCTTAATTTTTACCAAAGTCTCCTTTGAGGTGCTCGACTTAGCAGGCTTTTGATTTTTTTTTTAAGGATTGTGACTGCCAAGTCATGGGTCATTGATGAACAACCGTCATGTCTTTTGGTCTTTGGCTTTGTGACTTGAATGCGTAGTTGAACTAACTGAACACTACTCTGCCCCAGGTTGAGTGTAAGGGTTTGAATATCCGAAGGAAACTACTACTTCTAGGCTCGAAGTGGTTTACTAGGGATTAACTCCTTGTCTCTCCAGTGTTTGGGGTTGAAACAATGCCTGTACATCATCGGCGAGATTTTGTCTGAAAGCATACTATTGCAATTATGGGTATTTCGTTGTCATCATCCCCCCTCCAATCATTGCTAAACGACAGTTTGATATAGAGAGTGAAGTGGATAAATGTGTCGGTGTTTTGCAGTAAATGGAAGAGATGAGTGAATATGACATAACTGATTCAAAACATGCATTGTCAATACATTAAGAAAACAAAATACAAATGGAAATGTTCAAAGCATACAGTACTTAAACAAATAAAGACAAAAATACAAGAATACAAATGATGGGATGGCAACATGACTGCCTTCTTTGGGGAATAAACTTGACTTGACTTGACTTGACTTGATGCTGACACTAGTTTGGCGGCGGCATAGGGTTTTTGATGACGTTTGGAGGCCTCCCATTGAACGTGAGAAACTTTGAGTCGATCATGTCTTGAACCTTGTGTTTGAAAGCTCTGCAGTCCTCGATCGTATGCCCTGGAGCACCCTTATGAAACTCACAATGAGCATTAGCATCATAATCTGGGGGAATGATAGTTGGAGGAGCTAGGTCCCTCAGAGCAATTGCCCTCTTCTCCATCAATTGAGCAAAAATCTGAGCATATGATGTTAGCAGACGATCAAAGTCTCTATCAGACCTCCTTGTCCCTTGTTGATTAGGCTGATGTTGTTGAGCAGCTCTCTATTATTGATGTTGAGGAGAATACTGATACCCTTGCTGATTGTGGGATTGTTGATGAGGAACCTGTTGCTGAGGCATTGAAGCTTGAATAGCTTGAACAGTTGGATGATAAGGTATTGGTGCATATTGCGCAACAGCAACATATGGATACTGGAAGTAAGGGATTTGATAAGGCATTGGAGCAGGAGCTTGTTGTTGAGCTAGCCCTTTCTGAGTAGAGACAGCATTTGTTTCACCCTCTTTTTTCTTGTATCCATTGAAGGGTTTCTTGGCTTGAGACTGACTGCTAGATCCTCCTTGGATCCTTTCGCTCTTTAGACCTTCTTCGATTCTCTCACCGACAATTACCAAATCAGAGAATCCAGCAGAAACACTACCAATCAGCTTCTCATAGTATTGACCTTACAAGGTACCCATGAAGATGTCAATTAGTTCACGGTCAACAAGAGGTGGATGTACCCTTACAGCTAGCTCTCTCCAGCGTTGTGCATACTCCTTAAAGGATTCGTTGTCCTTCTGAGCCATACTCTGAAGCTGAGTACGATTCGGAGCAAGGTCGGTGTTGTATTTGTATTGCTTGACGAATGCATCCGTTAGCTCATCCCAAGTACGTACATTGCTATGCTCCAGCTGCATATACCATTCGAGTGATGCCCCAGGCAATCTGTCTTGGAAGCAATGGATCATCAGCTTTTCGCCTTTGGCATAGGCAGCCATCTTGCGGCAGTACGTCTTCAGATGGATGTGAGGACAACTGAGACCTTTGTACTTCGGGAATTCCTGTACCTTGAACTTAGGAGAAATGACAACATCTGGCACCAAGCACATTTCCAGAGCATTCAGAGATTTTGAGTTGCGCCCCTCCATAACTCAGAGTTTTTCGGATAGATCACGGTACATCTTGATGGCCTTAGAATCCCGAGCAGCAGTAGGATTGACAATTGGGATGGAAGCATGATAGTTCTGGACCTCATCATACTGATCTAGTAGATTTTATTTAGCATGAGGAATAGGGATTTGAGTGACAATAGGTTGGGCTTGCGGAATAGCACCAACAACAACTCCAGATGTTGGAAGTGGTTGAGAAATGGCTTCTTCAGTGGCGGGAGTGAAGTTCATTGGTATCCCATAATTGATAGGGTTAGGAACAGGAACTGAGAGCCTTGAGGGTGACCCTTGCACAGGCACAATGTTGTTGGCAGCAGCGGCTTCACACAGTTTTTCTTCTCTTCTGGCCATCACGATGGCTTCGAGAATCTGATCAATCTTTTCCCTTCATAGAGTCCAACTCCTCTCTAAAGGCAGCTTGCTCTTGCTGAATCTGCTCCATCGTTCTTCTTGTGTTGGCTCGAGTTGCGTACTGGTGTCAAGGAATCAGCTTGATTTACTGGAGATGAAGGAAAGAGAAATGAGTTTCGGCTTGTTGAAATGAAATGCAAGATGCATAACTGATGCAATGCAATGCAAGATGCAAGATCCAGGATCGCATATACAATCAATTCTGAGGCTGGTCACGACAATGGGTAGAAGACCACAGTCCTTGATCAAAGAAAACCCATAGGTAGGCTCTATGAGGAAAGTTCTAGATTCTTTACCCATAAACCCACTCACAGGATAGTTTCTACGTTGACGGATAAGGTTCCCAGGATTACGGACACTAATCGTATCAACGTCACGCAACAGGCTAGCTACATTACGACGAGAATGACGACAAGGTCTCCCCTGAGTGGGGTCTTCATGCTAGGCGCACAAGGAGCGAGTCCTTGGAGACTAACACTACACAACCACCAATATAGAACTTGGTTCTAAGAGTGGTTCATAGAGTCACGGACCCTTTATGAATCAAGTCGTGCGACAGGCTAGCTGTGTTACAACAGGATCTACGAAAAGGTCTACTCTAGGGGAGCTTTCATGCTAGGCACGCAAGGAGCGAGTCCTTGGGAACTAACACTACTCGACATCCAATTCTAAACTATGTGTTCCCTCTGCTTTTACCAAAGCTCGGGTGTAGAGCTTTACTCATGATATCATCCCAAGATCCAACAATCAAACAGGATAATAAGTACATAAGAGAACAAATACGTAAACGAGAAGAAAACAAGCAAACAAAGATAACGCTTCTCACAAATCGCTCTAAGATAGGCTTGACTCTCTCTTGCATGGAGCAATTTTGTCCCCAGCAGAGTCGCCATCTGTCGCACCTCGAAAAAATCGCTTAATCGAAGATACGACCGTCGTACGAAAGGCTCGGAAAACAGTTTGATAGAGTCGCCACCGAACTTTATTTATCCCAAAATAGGGAAAGGAAAATATCGAGAAAACCTTTAAGGAGTGGATGAGAACATGGTCGTCGCAACCATATTCTGGGTTCGGGAGTCGGTTACGTGAGGGGAAGGTACGCGCACCCCCTCACGTCCGTTGTACTCAACGGGAACCTCTTAGTTCGAATTGTGATGAACGTTATCTAAGCTTATTTGTTTTCTTCTCAATGATATATGCGAAAAGGTAAAGTAAAAGGTTTTGATTACTAAGGGAAATGGGGTTGTTTTAGGATAGGGTGCTCGGCAAGATCATCGCGAGCTCGGGCCTACGTATGCTCATTCGGACGAGAATGAGGAATCAGAGCAATCGTAATTCGACTACGGGAAGGGATAGAGGGAAGACGGAAGATGGAGGGAAGGTAGCTCGCCAAGATCATCGCAATCTTGTGCCTACGTATCTTTATTCGGACGAGAATAAAGAATCAGAGCAGTCGTAGTTTGTGGTACGCCCACGAAACAAAAGGGTTAGTGTTTTAGGAGACGAAAGACTGAATGACAAACAACCCAAGGGTCGTGCCTCGAGAGCAGTCACTCAAGAATCCAAGGAACGCAAGACTCCAAGAACTTAGTTCTTTCATGATTGATTGCGAAAATGTTCAATAAAGATTAAGTGTTTTAAGACTAAAGGTTGAATGAACAACAACCCAAGGGCGTGCCTCGAGAGCCATTCATTTGAAGATCCAAGGAATGCTAGATCCCAAGAATCTCCTCCTTTCGTAGGTTGATTAAAAAAGCATTTGAAAAAGATCGAATCGGATTGGTTGCAAAAAAAAGGTAAGGATCGCTACTAGTCCCTAGGGGTGCACCTAGTAACAAAACCTACGAAATATGCAAGTGTGCATTTGATGACGAGGCAAAAGGCACTCGACTTACGAGAATATTTTGAAGAGTGGCTCGATGAAGAGTCGAGAATTGGTTTGATTTGTTAAGTGTTTTAGGGAGAATGACGATTATTCGATAAACGAAACGTCGGCCTCGCAGCCAATTAATCGGGGCATTATTGGGATGCTAGATCCCAACGACACCTTTTTCATTCGATTGATATATGAAATATTGTTTGTTGGACGACGAAAGTACCACGCAGAATGCCAGACTCCGATGGCATTTCTTTGTCCAATAGTTAGGTATTTTAAGAACGAAAGGTCGAACAACCCACAACTCAAGGCGTGCGCCCCAAGAGCAGTCATTCAAGAACCCAAAAAGTGCTAGACCTCAAGAGCTCAATTCTTTTGCGATTTAATTAAAAAAATGATTTGAATATGTGTGTTAAGTGTTTTAATCGAATTAAGTATTTAGGCGTTTCAGTATTTATTAGTGTGTTTTGATTAAGTGTATAAACAAAGAAAATGGTTAGATGAATAAGATATGAATATGATATAAATAATATGAATATTAATGTGAACAAGATATAAGCAAGATAATATGAACAAGATATAATATTGACATAAAAGTAAATCAAGATAATATTGACGGAAAGTAAAGTTAGTTGTTAGTGGTTAAACGGATGAATCGGGTCTAATGTAGCGATGATCCATCGTAACACAATCTATGACGAAGATCATACTATAGGAGGATGCACATTTGATTTATGTGCTAAAACACGATAGAGAAATGATATTGAGGATCATTCTCCAATTGAATCGTGCCACACGAAAAGAAAAGGTGAAGATCTCGTCTTAATCACAAACTTTCGTCGATTAATCGAAGGTAACCTATCACGATCTCAAAGTATAGAAAGAGATCTCGATGATCACTCACTACAGATTTGAAATAATGAAGGTTAATCGCTTCAACCATCAACATTCGTGAATAGAAAGACTTCATCGATCGAAAATAAAAAGAAGAAGATAATAGACAATGAAATGGAAATAGAAAATAAATCGAAGTGGTCTTGTCTTAATCAAGATTTAGTCGAGAAATCGATAATCAATGATATTTGACTCTCATTGACCAAAAATGAAAAGAAAAGATAGAAATCGAAAATTAAAAAATATAATCGAAAATAAGATGGAAAAGGAAGAAAGGTCTCATCTTTACCAAGACTTTAAATTGATAAATCGATAATCTTTGGTTTTAGATTTTCATCGACCAATAAGAAGAGAAATAAATAAATAGAATATGAAATGAAAAGGAAATCGAAAATAAAATAAAACCGGTCTCGTCTTAATCAAGATCTTAAATCGATAATCGATAAGCTATGATTTTTGACTTTCATCGACCGATAAAAAAGAAAAATAAATAGGCCTCATATTAGTCAAGATTTTGAATCGATTTTGAGATAATCAACTAAATCATGAGTGTTGTTATATCATTGGCCCATAACGAAATTAAATTAAAATTGAAATGAAATAGATTATGAAAATCAAGTGAAACCCAAAGAAGTTAACATTTTAAATATTCAAGGTTTTAAAAAAAACAAAATAAATTAATAAAAATGAAATGAAATTAAAAAAAAGAAGAAGGGGAGGCGCATGAATGGATTAAGGGCGTGTGTATGAAGCAACATGATATGGGCCCGAAAATCCTTACACGGTACAAGTTAAAAGAATAACAAAAAAAACATTTAAAACTCTTAAGGCTATGAATCCAACAAAATCATATAGATCCAAATCAAGGGTTTTAAGAACAACAACACCCACATAGTGAAACGAAACAGGCAGGGAAAATTCAACGGGCTCTCTTTCACAAATCGAGGAAGGAGAAATAAACGCTCAGAATCGTTCCCAGTGCTTCATCATCGCGTGAGAAGAAAAACAAATTGGTTTGAAGAAAAACGATTTCAACCTTTGATCTGTTCTCGTCTGTTTACGGCTTATGATTTGGATTTCACTTTCAAGGTTCAGGTGCGTAGAAGTTTTCGGTTTTGTTTGGGTTTGTGTATGTGAAAGCTTCTCTTCGACTCTCTCTTTTTTTGAGTTCGGTTTGATGTATATTGGTTGGGTTGAGTGGTTCTGTTAGGGTGATTGTTGTTGAAGTGTGATGAGTGATTTGGGTTGTTGTTGTTGTTTGATTTGGAGAATATTTGATGAAGATTTGTGATTTGGTTTTGATTGAAGGGTGTTAAAGGTTGAAGAAGGGAGGATTGAAGAAGGTTTTCGGTTGAGTCATGGCGGCTGGGGCTCCTGAGAGTGAGGAAGGGGACTGGGTTTTATGGAGTAAGTGAAGGGTGAAATGGGAATTAAGTGAAAACGAAAATGTGAGCTGGAATTTTCGTACGGAGATTAGTGATGTGGTTTTGTCGTACGTGGAAAGAGACCGCTTTGGCTTGGTGTGTATTGATACGAACCATGATTTATTTTCCGTTTTCCAAACTGTCAAGAATTGTTGCTGCCGGGATTTCTTTTTACAAGTTATAAAAATCAGGATGCTTGGAGGCTGGAAAAAAGTAGCGTGAGGTCACCTTAGTACTGCGTTTGGATGGCTTAAAAATGTTGTTTGGCTTGAGCCGGGTTGATACGTTGTGCAGAATGTTCATTGCTTGTTTTTGGTTTTGTTGTGTGATAGTTATGCAGGTGTGGGGGGTGGGGCCATGTTTGATTAAGGGTGTGTTAGTGTCATGGTAAAGGTGATGCGTTGAGAATTGTAGAGTGCTATGCTGTTTGTGTTACTCTGATGATAAATGTGCAAAGGACGAATCATAAAATGGGCCGTGTGAATCATGACAAAGTGTCTTTTGTTGTAATATTTTCCCCTTTTTTTTGTTGTAAAATTTGGTCGTTGAGCTTGAATTGGGCTTGTGATGCAAAAAACTTATTCATGGCTTTTGTTGTAATTCTTCTTTGTAATAAGTGGAATTGAACTAAAGATAGCCTTTATTTTGAACATTGATGAGTTTGACTTCATTTGTAGAAATCTTGAACCTTGAAATGAATCATTGATTTTGAAATTCAAATAAATTGAACTTGACCATCCTTGAACTTGAATTGCTTAAACATATTTTCATCATGAACCAAATATTCGGGAAACTGTCTTGAAAAGAGACTTAAAGTACAAACTGTAATGTCCTAAATCTTGATTGTAAATGTATTGATCTCTGATGATCCTCAATCATGAAACACTGTTAAACCAGGAACCATTTAACAAACTGATTCACACCGATAACCTGAACTGTCACAAAATCCCTAATTGAAATTGCACCACTCAAATTAATGCACATCCTGGCCTGATCATGAAACACTTTCTTGTCTGACCTAAAATAAACTTCAACCCATACTCATTCCTGACTTGATGAGCCTCAAATGAAACCTGATTCGATTCAAATCAACAACATATTTTTTTATTTTCTTGATATGGCTAGTGGATGGATGTACAGAGGAAAATATACACAGGTAGGACAAATTTGGGGTATGACACTAACATGTTAGACTTACTGCATATTGAGATGTTTGACAAGATGTCCTATCAGGAGGATTCGACATCTTTGTCAGTTACAGTTTTGAACTAACAATTTTTGGTAACAGGTGTGATTGGAATATGACTAGGATTCCAGGTGGCATCTGAGATTGTGGAATCAGAGATTCTGATTCTAATTGGATTTGCGGTTTCCTTGTGAAGGATACATTTTTGGTAACTTGGGATTGAAGAAAGAATTAGGTTGCTAATTCTGATGAAGAATTCTGCTGCATTTTAAAAGCCTAAGTCCAGATGTGGTTTGCAATATAAATAGGTTAGAATTACCCTAGTTTATGACTAGTTGTTGCAGCTGTTTAGAAGTACTAGGGTTTGTACTTGTGAGCCTCTCGTGTATTGTTGGAATACCTGAGAAGGACGTTCTTATTGAGTTGTAATATTTTCAGTCACTGCTGTGATTGAAAGGGAATTGAGAAGGGTCTCATACCTAGGAGAGTCTTAGGTAGAAATCTAGGAAGGGTACTTTCTAGGTGATAAGCTGTAAACGTTGGAGTTTAGCTTAGAACCAATTCTACATAGTGATTTCATTCCTGGCTTGGTAGCCCCCAGACGTAGGTGTTATTGTTCACCGAATTGGGTTAACAATTCTGGTGTTGTTTACTTTCTGCTGCTTACTTTTGTTCTTCCTTAGATCCTTGTGAGAAGCAGAGATCAAGTGTCACGACATCCTGTCTGACATCTTCGTGATCTGCTTAACTAGAATTTCAATTGGTATCAGAGCAGGCATCCTACTCTATATCTGACTGAGATTCAGGGACGATACTTTCTGATACGATGGATAAAGAAGGAGGAATACTAAATAGACCATCAATACTTGATGGTTCCAATTATGATTATTGGAAAGTTTACATGGTGGCGTTTATTAAGTCTATGGATGGAAAGGCTTGGAAGTCTGTGGTCAAGGGGTGGGATCCACCGAAGATCAAAGACAAAGATGGGAAGCTCACTGAGGAGCTAAAACCTGAAGAAGATTGGGACGATGAAGATGACAAGCTTGCTCAAGGAAACTCTAAAGCCTTGAATGCCTTGTTCAATGGGGGTGGACAAGAACATCTTCAGACTCATAAAGAATTGTACTATTGCAAAGGATGCGTGGGAAATCTTGAAGACTGCGCATGAAGGGACCTCTCGTGTCAAATCCTCAAGGCTTCAGCTTCTCACTACTAAATTTGAGAACCTGAGGATGAGAGAATATGAAAGTATACATGACTTTCATATGAATATTGTTGATATTGCCAACACATCTTGTGATCTTGGAGAGAAAATTTCTGAAGCCAAGTTAGTCAGGAAGATTCTGAGGTCTCTCCCCAAGAGGTTTGATATGAAAGTGACGGCTATTGAAGAAGCTCAGGACATTAATACCATGAAGGTAGATGAGCTTATGAGATCACTCCAAACCTTTGAGATGGCAATTAGTGAAAAGGTGGAAAAAAAGAAAAGTCTTGCTTTGGTGACCAACCAAGAAGAGGGAGACACCAAAGAGGATTTGTCCAAAGCTGTAGGGTTCTTGGAAAAACAGTATCATTAATTGGCAAAGCAATTGGATGAGAAGTCTAAGATAAATGTCAAGGCTCAGACTTCTGACATTTGCAAATCTAGAAACTTTGGGAGAAGACCTAGCTATAACAAGAAACTCGGCCGAGGGAAGGGAGTTCAGTGCTTTGAGTGTGGAGGTTTTGGACACACAAGAGGTGAGTGTCCCACATACCACAAGAAGGAGAAGAAAGGTCTGTCCACTTCATGGTCAGAGGACGACTCTTCAAGCAATGGAGAGACTACTAAGAAGGTGTCTGCAATGACTGGAGTATATGATTCTAACAAGGAGTCAGATAATGTATCGTTCAATTCAAATGGCTTGGCTGAACTGTTTCAACTAGGACAAGATCAGCAGAATCTTATCTCACAACTGTGTGATGAAAGACAAAACCATCTGGAAACGATCTCAGAATTAGAGGATAAAGTGGAGTGGTTAAACTCCAAACTCAATAACTTGACCAAGTATATAAGGATGATGAACAATGGTTCAGACATGCTAGATGAAATCCTTATGTCAGGAAGAAATGTCGGAAGTGGAAAGGGTCTGGGCTATAATGATCAAGTTGAGATCAAAGGACATAGGACTGGAGGGAACTCAGCCCAAGTGATGTCAAGAAGGATGTCTCAACATCATCAAAGACCTCAGAACAACTCTCCAGGAAAACAAAAACAGGACAAACAGTGTTACTATTGCGGGAAGTTTGGTCATATACAGGCTCACTGCTACAAGTTGAATGGATATCCTAAATCTTCAAAATAATCCAGAAGAAAAAGAAGGAAGACTCCCAAAAGGAAGAAGAAATGGATACCTGAGGGTCAAACTGTAGCCTTCATTGCTGTTAGGTGCTAAAAAGTGTTAATATTTAGATTAGTTTTTAGCACCTTTTTGTGAGCTTTATTTGTAAATCCAAGCCTTTTCCCATTGTTTCCGTTTTATAACCGTTTTCTAGCTAATTTCTTTATTTGACTTATCTATTTAACTTTTGTGTTTTTATTGAAGATTTTTGCATGGAAGTGTGAAGAATGGAGCTATGAAGGCCCCACAAAAGCAGTTTTGGGAAATAATCATTTTTGGAGCATGCTTGAAGCGCGCTCAGCGCGCTGGTAGGAGTAGTTACAGGGGGTTGCGCGCTCAGCGGGGTCCTTAGCCCGCTCGGCGCGCTCTTAGGCAGTTTATTTTGTAAGTGGAGCCCGCTCAGCGGGCGGCTGCGCGCTCAGCGCGCTCCGCGAATCTCAGCCCCTTTTTAAGTTGTTGTGTTCAGAATTTTAGAGGATCCTTTTTACATTTTTAGATCAAAATACATTATACACTGTAGCACTTCATCTTTGGAAGATTGAAAGCATCATTTTGTCGAGAAATCATCGTTGATGCTCGATTCTCTTCTCTCGATTCTTGTTGATCAAGCTACCATGAATATGTGTAGCTAATTTCTCTTTTGTGTCAAGGTTAGATGGTAGGTAAACCTTTCCTTTGTATGTATTTGGATTGATTCTAGTTTGTGAGCTCTTGGATGATGAATATATGGTGAAAAACCTTGTTTTTTATGTTTATTCTTTGTGTTGGTTCATGATTGAGAAATATGCTCCAACTCTTTATCTAGGTTTTTCATCCATCAATGAACATGAGCTAGAGATAGGATTGGGAGTTGATGTTCACCAAATATTGAACTTTAATGTTGTCATTTTGATAGTTTGTGTGAGAAATCAACAAAGGATCAAAATGGCAAAACTCACAATATGTGTTAGAGATAAACATATTGGGAGGATATGTGATTGTATTTATCATTTAACCGAGTTCATTAGCTTATCGATTATATATGTGCAAAGTGGTTTGTCGAACCCTACTCTTGACATGCTTTTATAAACCGTTAAAACAATCTCTTTACCGCTTTTAATTAAATTTGAATGTGAACGCTAGGAAACCAACCTAAAACACCTTGTTACTTTAAAGTTTGAAACGTTACAACTGTAGAAAGGCGGTAATATCACGAACAATCCCTGTGGATACGATAACAAAAACCCTAAGTCTATTTGTACTTCAACAAATTGGCGCCGTTGCCGGGGATTGTTGATTGATATTGCAAGCATTGCAATAGTTGTGAAATTTTAGACTTGTTTAACTTTATCTTGAGCTTGTTAATTTGTTTTGTTTAGTGTGCAGACTTTGTTTTATGCGAGGGAAACTACCGGCTGACCAACTTCTTTTTGATCCTGAGATTAAAATAACCGCTCGTAGAATCAATAGCCGAACGAGACGAAGGAGGCAACTAGCGAGACAAAGGCAAGAGCAAGTTGGAAGTTCAACTTCTACACCACCACCAATTCCACAATTACCGCCACCAATGGATGATATTCCACCACCTCCAGTTCCATGTGTAAACAGTCCAAGGCACAATGCCCAGTTTGCATGCACCGCTCACAATGGCCGACATTCAGAGATGAAGACAGGTATCCTCTCGCTTCTATATCAGAGCCCTTTTACTGGTATGGATCACGAGGACCCTTTCACACATTTGACGAAGTTTTATGAGATTGCAGGTACAACTGGTGTGCCTGAAGCAGAAGAGGAGTCATTGTTCAAGCGACTATTCCCGCATTCCCTCCTTGGGAAGGCAAAAGAATGGTATCTTGACCAACCGACAGCTACTATGACGGATTGGAATTTGCTTGAAGCAAAGTTTTTGGAAAGATTCTTTCCCCACAATCGCTTTATGGAGGCCAAAACGGCAATCGCAGTTTTCACCCAAGGTGGAAATGAATCTCTTAATGAAGCATGGGAAAGATTCAAATCTATGTTAAGGAAGTGAAAAGGCCATGGTTTTGATGAACTCTCTCAAATTCACATTTTTCGAAATGGCCTTCAACTTGTGCATAAAACATTGTTAGATGCCACCGCGGGTGGATCGTTAATGGGAAAAAGTGCCGAAGAAGCCACGGCCATCATTGAAAAAATGGCCTTGAATGATCATCAAGGAAATCACAACCGTGGTTTTTCTCAAAAGAAGCCCGGGGTACTTGAACTAGGAACGAATGATGCAATACTTGCGCAAAACAAGCTTATTTCACAACAAGTGGAACTTTTGACTCAACAAATCAAGGAGTTAAAGGAACCTAGCAAGAGTAAGCAAGTCACTTGTTGTGAACTGTGCAAGGGAGAGCATGACACCGGTTTTTGTCCTCCCCTGGGATTTGAAGAGGTGAATTACATGGCAAATCAAAGAGATTATCATGGTAGACAACAACAACCTTACCAACAACAACAACACAATTCTCAACAAAATTATCAAGGAAATCAAGGGTATCAACCAAGGGGGAATTACCAAAATAATCAAGGTTATGGAGGCGGTTCTTCAAGCCGGCAAAATCCTTATCAACCTCCACAACCTCGGAGTGCTAGCTCAAAGTTGGAAGACACTTTGAATCAATTCATGCAAATGTCAATGGCCAACCAAAAGAGTAGTGATGCGGCGATTAAGAACCTTGAAAATCAAGTGGGGTAACTTGCCAAGCAAATTGCCGATCAAAAATTGGGTCCTTCATTCTCCGCAAATACGCAAGTGAATCCTAAGGAGCATTGCAACGCAATTGTTACTAGAAGTGGCAAGGAGTTGACAAAAGAAATTGAGAAAAAGGTGGTTGATAAAAAAATTGATGGTGTTGTTGAGGAGTGGAGTGATGAGGAAGTAGTTGAAAATAAAGAAAGTGAAGTTGTTGTTGACAATAAAGGTGAAAATGAAGGTGTAGTTGAAGAGAGAGATGATGAAATATTTGAAGTTGAAAATAAGAGTGGTGAGGAGTTGAAGAAAAAGGAGAGACTTAGGAGAGTGAAGAAGGGAAAGGAGGTAGTGAGCACTATTCTGATCCAACATTTACCATACCCTCATGCTCCTTCAAAGAAAGAAAATGAACGACATTACGCTCGTTTCATGGATATTTTTAAACAGTTGCAAATTAACATTCCTTTTGCCGAAGCTTTGGAACAAATGCCAAAATATGCTAAGTTTATGAAAGACATTCTCACAAAGAAGCGGAGGTATTTGGAACCGGAAACTATTATCCTTGACGCAAGTTGTAGTGCCATCATCCAAAGAACTCTTCCGAAAAAAGAAGTTGACCCGGGGCGTGTTACTTTGCCGGTAACAATTAGTGACGTCTATGTTAGGAAAGGCCTAATCGATTTGGGCTCAAGCATTAATATAATTCCTTTGTCCATTGTAAAGAGGCTTGGGAACATTGAGATGAAAGCCATTTGGATGACATTACAATTGGTCGACAAGTCCACAACTCATCCTCATGGGTTAGCTCAAGATGTCTTGGTAAAAGTTGATAAGTTTTTCTTTCCGGTTGATTTTGTTGTTATCGATATGGAGGAAGATGAAGATGCACCTTTAATTCTTGGTCGACCTTTCATGAAAACCGTCCGAATGATGATTGATGTGAATGACGGTTTAATGAAGGTGAGGGTTCAAAATGAAGAGGTTTGCTTTGATCTTTTCGAAGCTATGAAGCATTCAAAAGATAAACATGATAGCTTTCGAATTGATGCAATTGAAGAAGTGACGTTGGAGGTTTCTAAGTATGTACATATAATCTCTCCTTTGGAAATGACTCTTAATGATTCTTTTGAAGTATTTTCCTAAGAAGAAGAAAGAGCTCTTGAGGAATGTTTAAATGAGCTTGAATCTTTCAAAGAGATGCAACCATGGGAGGTAGAAACGGAAGAGTTGAAAAAGGATGTGAAAGAGGAGAAATCACAATTTGAGTTGAAAATGCTTCCTTCTAATTTGAAGTATGCATTCCTTGATGAAAGTGAGAACAAGCCGGTAATTATTAGCAACCTTTTGTCCAAAAAAGAAGAAGCCCGTTTGATTCAAGTGTTGAAGAGAAATCAAGATGCAATAGGTTGGGTTCTTTTCGATCTTAAGGGAATTAGTCCATCTTATTGTATGCACAGGATTCTTATGGAAGAGGATTTCAAGCCGGTTGCTCAACCACAACGTCGCTTGAATCTTACTATGAAAGAGGTTGTTAGAAAAGAAGTTGTAAAGCTTTTGGATGCGGGAATGATCTACCCGATCTCTGATAGTCCATAGGTAAGCCCTGTGCACATTGTTCCTAAAAAGGGTGGCATGACCGTTATCCGAAACGATAAGAATGAGTTAATCCTAACAAAGATTGTGACGGGGTGGAGAATGTGCATTGATTATAGAAGGTTGAACACCACAACTAGAAAAGATCATTTTCTACTTCCATTCATGGACCAAATGCTCGAGAGGTTATCCGGGAAGCAATTCTATTGTTTCTTGGACGGATAATCAGGGTATAATCAAATTGCGGTTGACCCGGCGAATCACGAGAAGATGACCTTTACTTGTCCCTTTGGCATTTTTGCATATCGGAAGATGCCTTTTGGGTTATGTAATGCACCGACAACTTTCCAAAGGTGTGTTCAAGCTATCTTCTCCGACCTCATAGAAAAGACAATGGAGGTGTGTATGGATGATTTTTCCGTCTTTGGAGCATCTTTCGACTTGTGTTTGAAAAATTTGGAAACTGTCCTTGAGAGGTGTGTTAAGACTAACTTGGTGTTGAATTGGGAGAAGTGTAACTTTATGGTGACGGAGGGAATTGTGCTCGGCCACAAAGTTTCTTCCAAAGGCCTTGAAGTAGATCAAGTGAAGATTGAAGTAATCGAAAAGTTGCCTCCTCCTACCAATGTAAAAGGGATCCGAAGTTTCCTTGGGCATGCCGGATTTTATAGGCGTTTTATCAAAGACTTTGCAAAGGTGGCTAAACCATTGAGCAACTTGCTAAACAAGGAACATGTATTTCTCTTTAACGATGAATGTCTTCATGCTTTCGAAATTTTAAAATAAAAGTTAGTTACCGCTCCAATAATCATCGCTCCAAATTGGACTTTAAATTTTGAACTTATGTGCGATGCGAGTGATTATGCTGTTGGAGCGGTACTTGGTCAGAGGAAGGAAAAAAGTTTCCATGCCATACACTATGCAAGTAAAGTTTTAAATGAGACACAAGTTAATTATGCCACTACCGAAAATGAATTACTTGCTATTGTGTATGCGCTTGAGAAATTTAGATCCTACCTCATCGGGTCAAAAGTGGTTGTCTACACGGATCATTCAGCTATAAAGTATCTGCTCACTAAACCGGATTCAAAGTAAAGGCTCATCCATTGGATCCTTTTGCTTTAAGAATTTGATTTGGAAATAAAGGATAAAAAGGGTTCGGAGAATTTAGTGGCAGATCATTTGTCCCGTTTGATCAACGTGGAGGTAACCAAAGCTGAAAAGGAAATCCGAGAGAAATTTCCCGATGAAAAATTGTTTAAAGTCCAAGTTAGGCCTTGGTTTGCAGATTTTGCTAACCACGAAGCAACTGGTTGGGTGCCCCAAGACCTAACTTGGAACCAAAAAAGGAAGTTCCTTTCGGATGCTAATTACTACGTGTGGGACGACCTGTATTTATTTAAATTAGGAAGTGACAACCTTTTAAGAAGGTGTGTCACGAGCGATGAGGCTCAAAGCATTCTTTGGCATTGCCACAACTCGCCGTATGGAGGCCATTTTAATGGTGCGAGGACGGTCACTAAAGTCCTTCAATCGGGCTTTTATTGGCCTTCTCTTTTTAAAGACGCACATCTCCATGCGAAAAGTTGTGACATGTGCCAAAGAATGGGTGGAAATGGAAAAAGAGATGAAATACCCCTTCAAAATATACAAGAAGTTGAAATTTTTGATTGTTGGGGTATCGATTTTGTTGGTCCATTCCCACCATCTTTTGGGAACGAGTACATGTTGGTAGTGGTTGACTACGTATCGAAGTGGGTTGAGGCGATTGCCTCACCTAAGGCGGATGGCAAAATGGTGATCAAATTTTTAAAGAAACACATATTTTCCCATTTTGGCACTCCTCGGATGCTCATTAGTGATGGCGGGTCACACTTTTGTAATACACCTCTTGAAAATGTTTTAAAACACTATGGTGTATCACATAAGGTGGCGACCCCTTACCACCCACAGTCGAATGGTCAAGCTGAGGTATCGAACCGCGAGGTAAAAAGAATCTTAGAAAAAACTGTGTCAAGTTCTAGGAAGGATTGATCGCAAAAGTTGGACGAGGCTTTATGGGCATATCGCACCGCTTATAAAGCTCCAATCGGTCTAACTCCGTTTCAATTGGTTTATGGTAAAACTTGCCATTTACCAGTTGAAATGGAGCATAAGGCTTTGTGGGCTTTTAAAATGTTAAATTTCGATAAGAACTTGGCCGGTGACAAAAGAAAAATGCAATTGCTTGAGTTGGAAGAAATACGGAATGCCGCATACCATTCAAGTTGGTTGTACAAAGAGAAGGTGAAAGGATACCATGATAAGAAGATTAAGCATAAGGAATTTGAAGTTGGCCAGCTGGTTCTCTTGTTCAATTCCCGATTAAAACTTTTTCCAGGAAAATTAAAATCAAAGTGGTCGGGACCATTTCGTGTCAAAGAAGTAGAGAGTTTTGGAGCAGTCGTGATTGAGGACTTAGAAAAGAAAGACTGTTGGACCGTAAACGGTCAACGTCTGAAAATTTACCTAGGAGGGAATTTCGACCGCGAGTGTTGCTCTGTTCTTCTTGATGTTCTTAAGTGAGCATCTTGAACTGTCGAGCTTATCCGACGTTAAACAAGCGCTTGTTGGGAGGCACCCCAACACTGTAAGTATTTATCGCATTTATAGTCCATTTGCTGTTTAAATCGTGTTTTTTGTAAAGTTGATGTTGTATGCTGCTTAGAGTGTTGTTTTGGACTGCTGTTAGTTGAAATTTTCAAGCTGGGAGGATTCTGAGCATTGCAGTGTGTGCTCAGCGTGCTCTTGAGATTTTGGACCCCTTCGAGGCAGTAAGCAGCCCGCTGAGCGCGGTCTGCAAAATTTTGAAAAAAAATATTTTGCTTTTCTGGGCCCACAAAGCTGTACCCGGCCCAGAATGTAACTTAAGTTACTAGGGTTCAGAATCTTTGCCTCATTCCCCTCATTTTCTCTCAAAACTCTCTTGTGCTCTCTCCTCCTTCAAAACCTCCTTGAATTTTCAAGTTCCTTAACAACATCTTCCTTATTATTTTCTGCTAAACATCATCCGCTTCAACACTGTAAGTCTTTATTTTTCAATTTTTCATTTTCATTTAGAAACCCATTTTTGGGTCATTGTTGTTAAATGTTGAATGTTCTTGTTCTACTTCTTTCCTTTGCTTCTGTTTATGACTAATTTCTGTATAAGTGTTTATTCAGTATGATTGCATGTCGGTTAGAAGTTAGAATTTTAGAATTAAGGGTATGAAATTTTAGAAGTTAGGTTTTGTGAATAGTTTAATTAGTTTTTAATTTATGTGAATTCGTTTTGGGCATTTCTCTGTAAATATGGATGTGTTGAGGAATTAATTGTAGTTTTAACCGTTTGGAACCATCTGTTGCGGAGGGGTTTTTTTCTGCATTTCGCATAGCCCGCTCAGCGCGCTCCTGCGCGCTCTGAGATTTGCAGAAAATCCCCCCTTTTTCAATTTTGTTCTGCTGCACTGTGATTGTTCTATGTAATTTTTTATGATTTACATTTTTTTAGCAGGCTGTTTCCGCTAACGTGTGGTACTATTTTGTGTTTATTTTTGTTTTTGTTTTTTTTTCTAGATGTTTGGACGAAAGAAG
This sequence comes from Lathyrus tuberosus, assembly GCA_022829125.1. NCBI lineage: Eukaryota > Viridiplantae > Streptophyta > Magnoliopsida > Fabales > Fabaceae > Lathyrus > Lathyrus tuberosus. The sequence goes on from JALAZF010000259.1 coordinate 1,009,888, forward strand.
CAGCGTCTTGTTGGTTCGACATCAAACCCTAACAGACGAGCTCCTGCTGGCCAATTCGATAGGACGCATTTTGTTGGCCTCGAGCAACAACAACGATACGTACAACTAGAAAAGAGATCGATTTGGCCGGACAAGATAATTTTGATTGATCCAGATGGTCCCCATAGAAACATGGCCCATTTTGTCCAAGGTGGTGCGTGGGATAAACTTTGTTCTCCCTTTCCTGAGTACCACATAGATATTGTGAGGGAGTTTTACGCTAATGCGTTACCCTCCGATGGTGATGTGTTCACTTTCAAAACTTGGGTTCGGGGGAAAGAAATCGATTTCTCAAGAGATTCCATCAATACCTACCTTGGAAACCCACTTTAGTTGGGAGAAGATGAGTTGTGTGACTTTGGATGGACGTTGGCTCGGCGGAATTGGAATGCCAACCAACTTAGGGATGCTTTGTGCGTAAGCGGGGGTACTTACACTTTAAGCGCTAATGGAGCGCCCCTAAAGTTTGCAAGGAGGGTGTTGGATACTATCTCACAGCTTGTCATGTCTGTTGTTCTATACAACCTTCGACCAAGAAGCCACACCTCCTCTATTCCCATGGAGACCGCGGCTCTGATTTTTCATTTACGCAGAGAGGGCCATACCGTGGATTTTGCACGGATTATTTCTAATGAGATGAAGAGAACTGCCACCAGCGGTACATAGCTTGGAGATCGTGTGGCTTGTGCCCTTATTTATTCAGGGTTGATTATGGCTTTATGCCATGAGGCGCATGTTGCATTACCTACCCGTGGGAATGTGAAGCTCCCTATTGTGGATGACGGTTATGTCACCCGGTATTGTATGGGGGTGATTGATTTAGAGGATGCTGCCCCTGTAGCTACTGCTGCCCCTGCTCGCGGGCGCGGGCGCAGACGAGGGCACACTTATGATCCAAGTGCTAAGGCCAATTGGGCCATGCACGAGGCTCATCAGCTGGCCTTCATGTTTATGCATGATTCCATGGTTCAGTTGCAGCTGCAGTTTTGGGAACCACATGTGGACCACTGGTTGAGGTCTCACGAAGACCTCATGGCTTATGCTCGTTGGCCTGAGGGGAGGCCTGGTTTTCTGGGGGGGGCAGGCGAAGGCAACCACGATGACGATGACGATGACGATGACGATGGAGCGGGTCATGGAGCGTCTAGCTCTAGTTTTGACTGATGTTGGGTTTGATTAGTCCTTTATTGTATTTTGTTTTTTTTTTATTTTGGTATAATTATTATGTTTGTATTTTGTATTGACTACCTTGTGTAGGAATTTTGTATTCTCCATTCGGGCGGATGTGAGTTTGAATATTTGTTAAAATTTTTGTTGATTAATGAATTTAACATCCGGGTGGATGTTGTTCTATGTTTATATGATTTGTTTGTACAAAAATTTCTTTTTGTTGTTTGCCCTTTATTTTTAAGGTAATTGGTGGATGAAGCAAGTTTGCTTCTTTGAACAATAAGTGATGCACTTCACCATTCATTGATGGTGATGATAAAATTCTAAGTTGGTGCACACAAAGGTACTCTGTTTTGTGCTTTGTAGAATGTCAGTATGTTTATGAACTTTGTACTTTACATAATTTTCAAGCTTTTCTTCATTTTGCATTTTTGTTCATTTTGGAATCAATTAGGACACAACCACAAATGTGAGTCCCTCCATTGTTCATAAATATTGAGAGATTTTGTAATTGTTGTTTAGCTCGTATGATTCATGTTTAATCTTGTATTCATTTGCAAACCTTGGAAACATTGAAATGATCTAGGCAATTTTTTATTATGAGAAAAACCACCAATCCAAATAAACTTCAATTTTACCTTGTGAGAGGTGTGAACACTTGCTAGCCATGTTGAGCCTTGAAATTGGAATGAATCTTGCATAAACCCGTCGAATAATCAAAGGAATACACTCAATAGTGGGTTGTTGAAGCTAAATAGAAAATCAATGTGATTCATTCTAGTTTTTAATTTTTTTTAGACACTTAACCCTTTGTTTGAACATACTTTTGAAGCACATTGCACATTAAATATGGTATGGTTTAAAGTTGGGGAGAGTGGTTCTAGCTTGTGAAAAAGAAAAAGAAAAGGTGAATTGGTGCCTCTTGTGAAAAAGAAAGAAACATGAAACACTATTTTGTGCTATGCTTTGCACTCCAAAGGGAGTTGCTTGAAAAGAAAATGAAAAATGGCATACTAAATAGAATGAAACAATGCACCATAAGAAAAGAATAGAAAAGAAAAGAAAGGATTGAATTGAATTGTTATGAGGTTTGTCTAAGTGGGTTATTGGCATGTTGTTCATTGCTGAAAATTTTTGTTAACCACTTTGTTTCAATGGCCTTTTACAAATATCCCTTTCTTGTTAAACCTTGCCAAGTTACAACCTTTAGAAGCCCTTAAGAGATCTTTGTTTCCTTGGTTTTCTTGTTGAATTGGTTTGATGAATGCATGAATTGTTCTGGATGCTGACACTTTTGCTAATGAGTGTGTTTTGTCCCTTGTATATATTGAGCTAGGCTCATTTGAATAAATTAGGTGATTCCAATTTGAACATTTGTTTGCTTATGATTTGTGCTTGTTATTTATGTTTAAAAGTTAGTTCATTTACATGTTTTCATTCTTTGTAAGGCCGAGCGGTACTTGCGTGCGTGTTAATTTGGTTTGAACCATTGATTTTTGTTGGTGTTTGTTTCCGGTTTTCCGTTTGCTTCTATTATATTTTACCTTCGTTTGAGGACAAACAAAGAAACAAGTTGGGGAGAGTTGTTAGGTGCTAAAAAGTGTTAATATTTAGATTAGTTTTTAGCACCTTTTTGTGAGCTTTATTTGTAAATCCAAGCCTTTTCCCTTTGTTTCCGTTTTATAACCGTTTTCTAGCTAATTTCGTTATTTGACTTATCTATTTAACTTTTGTGTTTTTATTGCAGATTTTTACATGGAAGTGTGAAGAATGGAGCTATGAAGGCCCCACAAAAGCAGTTTTAGGAAATAATCATTTTTGGAGCATGCTTGAAGCGCGCTCAGCGCGCTACCAGCGCACTGGTAGAAGTAGTTACAGGGGGTTGCGCGCTCAGCGGGGTCCTTAGCCCGCTCGGTGCGCTCTTAGGCAGTTTATTTTGTAAGTGGAGCCCGCTCAGCGGGCAGCTACGCGCTCAGCGCGCTCCGCGAATCTCAACCCCTTTTTAAGTTGTTGTGTTCAGAATTTTAGAGGATCCTTTTTACATTTTTAGATCAAAATACATTATACACTGTAGCACTTCATCTTTGGAAGATTGAAAGCATCATTTTGTCGAGAAATCGTCGTTGATGCTCGATTCTCTTCTCCCGATTCTTGTTGATCAAGCTACCATGAATATGTGTACCTAATTTCTCTTTTGTGTCAAGGTTAGATGGTAGGTAAACCTTTCCTTTGTATGTATATGGATTGATTCTAGTTTGTGAACTCTTGGATGATGAATATATGGTGAAAAACCTTGTTTTTTATGTTTATTCTTTGTGTTGGTTCATGATTGAGAAATATGCTCCAACTCTTTATCTAGGTTTTTCATCCATCAATGAACATGAGCTAGAGATAGGATTGGGAGTTGATGTTCACCAAATATTGAACTTTAATGTTGTCATTTTGATAGTTTGTGTGAGAAATCAACAAAGGATCAAAATGGCAAAACTCACAATATGTGTTAGAGATAAACATATAGGGAGGATATGTGATTGTATTTATCATTTAACCGAGTTCATTAGCTTATCGGTTATATATGTGCAAAGTGGTTTGTCGAACCCTAATCTTGACTTGCTTTTATAAACCGTTAAAACAATCTCTTTACCGCTTTTAATTAAATTTGAATGCGAACGCTATGAAACCAACCTAAAACACATTGTTACTTTAAAGTTTGAAACGTTACAACTGTAGAAAGGCGGTAATATCACGAACAATCCCTGTGGATACAATAACAAAAACCCTAACTCTACTTGTACTTCAACAATTGCCCATACCTCTCTTAGAGCCTCAGCCAAAGAGGACTGGTACTTTAACAGTGGGTGCTCCAGACACATGACTGGTTTGAAGAAGTTCTTGGCTGACATTAAACCTCATCCCACTGGTTATGTCACCTTTAGAGATGGCTCAAAAGGAGAAATCAAAGGTGTTGGAAAACTGAAGTATGAAGGTCAGCCCTGTCTTGATAAAGTTTTGTATGTTAAAGGATTGACTGCTAATCTAATAAGCATCAGCCAACTATGTGACCAAGGTCTTAAGGTAAACTTCTCTGAATCCGAGTGCCTGGTTACAAATGATAAAGAAGAACTCATTATAAAAGGTGCCAGATCCAAGGATAACTGCTATTTGTAGGCTCCTCATGAAACTCAGAGTCCCTCCACCTATTTCGTGTCTAGGGAGGATGAAATAAAGTTGTGGCATCAGAAACTGGGGCATTTGCACTTAAAAGGAATGAACGAAGTCATATCCAAGGAAGCTGTCAGAGGAATTCCAAATCTTAAGATAGATGAGGGAAAGATATGTGGAGAATGCCAGATTGGGAAACAAACTAGAATGTCACACAAAAGGCTTCAACAACAAACCACATCAAGGAACTTAGAGCTTCTTCATATGGATTTAATGGGACCTATGCAAGTTGAAAGTCTTGGAGGAAAAAGGTATGCTTATGTAGTTGTTGATGATTTCTCTAGATACACTTGGGTGCACTTTATCAAAGAGAAATCAGAGGTGTTTGAAGTGTTTAAGGGATTGTGCCAGAGACTTCAAAGAGAGAAGGACTGTGGTATAATCAGAATCAGAAGTAATCATGAGAGAGAATTTGAAAATAGTAAGTTTGATGAGTTTTGCTCCTCAGAAGGAATTAGTCAAGAGTTCTCTTCACCCATCACTCCTCAACAGAATGGTGTGGTTGAAAAAAAAATAGAACTATTCAAGAGTGTGCAAGGGTCATGCTCCATGCAAAGAAACTTCAGTATCATTTTTGGGCTGGAGCAATGAACACAACTTGCTACATTCTAAACAGGGTAACCATCAGGTCGGGAACTTCTGCTACCTTGTATGAATTGTGGAAGGGTAGAAAACCAACGGTAAAATAATTCCATGTCTTCGGAATCAAATGCTACATTCTGGAAGACCGTGAACAAAGGAGAAAGATGGATCCCAAGAGTGAGGAAGGAATCTTTCTAGGCTACTCCACAAACAGCAGAGCATACCGTGTCTACAATCCAAGAACTCAAGTTGTATTGGAATCCATAAATGTTGTGGTTGATGACTCTCCTATGGAGATGTATCATTAACCACATACAAATTTTAAAATACTACACAGAGAAAATTTGCAAAAAGAAGAATATCAACATGATAACACTTACATAGAATGATAGACACATTGACTAAGAATGCTTAAACATAAATACAAGCATATGAAGTAACAATAGAACACAATTGCTACACATAATGCCAAATAACATAACAAGAACGTGAACAATAAAGGATATAATTCAATCACAAACTCTTGAGTTGCTACAAAAGCGACACGATTATGTGACATATGCTTTTGTGCTCCCGAAATGTTATACACGCATGTGCTCTAGCAAGGCAATACACGAACTTATCACCACTCAAACCAAAAACAGAGATGTTATCATAACAATGACACACATCAAGAATTTATTTAACATCATAACATATTCAACCAAGGTTTATGTAAGAATACATAACAAGCCAAATGCACCAAGAGTATATTTCAAGCATATAGAAGGAATAACACAATATCACTATAAACATATAATTGACACAAATCAATAGAAATTTTTGGAAGTGAATATTGATGAACTACTTCATACATCAAGAATATTAGTCATTTTGGAACACTAACAACAAGTAAAATTAAGATACTTACTAAGCATGAGAAAAAAAAGGAACAATATTACCTCTCATGTAGATTGATGGACAATGCACTCTCAAATGATGAAACTTCCAATGAAAGTTAGAGAAAAAGTATATAAAGTGCATGCAACGAATCATATGCTAGGCAAGATTAGAGATATCAAATATCCTTAATTCCCTTCGTATGTTGAAAAATGGTCCGGTCGCAAGTGGTTTTGTGAAAATATCGGCAAGTTGATGTTTGCTATCAACATGCTCGAATACGAAATCGCCTTTTTCAACATGGTCACGTAGGAAATGGTGACGAATCTCAATATGTTTAGTGCGAGAATGTAGTACCGAATCCTTGGTTAGATTTATAGCGCTAGTGTTATCGCACATAATGGGAATACGTTGCAAGTTTATATTAAAATCAAGTAATTGTTACTTAAGACACAAGATTTGGGTACAACAGCTACCGGCCACAACATATTCCGCCTCGGCGGTTGACAAAGCAACAAAAACTTGTTTCTTGTTATGCCAACTTACTAAAGCATTTGAAAACATGTGGCAAGTTCCATTAGTGCTCTTCCTATTCGATTTGCAACCGAAAAAATTGGAGTCGGTGTATCCAACCAAGGTGAAATCGCTTCCCTTAGAATACCAAAGCCTATATTGAGAGGTATTGTGAAGATACCTAAGAACACGTTTTACAAATTTTTAGTGAGATTCTTTAGGAGCCGATTGATAACGAGCACACATGCACACGCTAAACATGATATCCGACCTAGATGCAGTGAGATATAGAAGAGAGTTGATCATACCTCTATATCTCTTCACATCTAGATCCTTATCATTTGTATCCTTTTCCAAATTACCATTTGTGGCCATAAGTGTATCGATAGACTATGTATCTTCCATGCCAAAACTCTTTAGAAATTCTTTCAATATTTGGTTTGACACAACAATGTACCCTCTTTAAGTTGTTTAATTTGAATGCCAAGGAAGTAATTCAACTCTCCCATAAGGCTCATTTCAAACTTTCCCTGCATAAGCTTAGAGAACTCTTCTACAAGTTGCATATTAGTTAATCCAAAGATAATATGATCAACATAAACTTGAACTAGAAAGGTGTGTTTTCCTTGGTGCTTACTGAATAAAGTAGTATCTACTTTTCCCCTTTAGTATCCTTGATCAATTAAAAAATTTCTTAGTCGCTCATACCAAGCCCTAAGAGACTTGATCACAAGTCTTGTATGAGAGTTTGAAAAAAGTCCCGCCCGAAAGTTTAATCGCCTCACTTGAAGGACTTATAGTTTCACCATTCGAGCTACATATGAATTTGCTTGAAGGACATTGATCTCACATGCTAATTGAAACCTCGTTTGAGTTACTCAGTGTTTCCTCGGACTAGATCACACAAAGAAATCATGCCAAAGAGGCGCGACTAAAGTCTGGCCTAAGATACTTGATCACAAGTCTTGTATGAAGACACGATAAAAGTTCTGCCTAAGAGGCCCATCGCCTCGCCTTAAGGGCTTGTAGTCACATTAGTCGGGCAACATATAAATTCTCGTGAAGGACTTAGATCTCCCAAGCTAATTAAAACCTCTCCCGAGGGACTTATTATTTCCTCGGGCGAGATCAGACAAAGAAATCACTCTTAAGAGGCACGTCCAAAGTCTGACCTAAGAGACTTGATCCCAAGTCTTGTCTGAGTAATTGATAAAGTTCCGGCGTGAGAGGTGAATCGCCATGTCTGAGGGACTTCTAATCTCATTAGTCAGGCTATATATAAATTCGTCTGAGGGACTTAGATCTCCTAGGCTAATTAAAACCTCGCTTGAGGGACTTAGAGTTTCCTCGAGAGGGATCAAACAAATAAATCACGCCTAAAAGGCGTGAGTGAAGTCCAACCTAAGATACTCTATAATAATTCTTGTATGTGGGCTTCATAGAAGTCTCGCCCGAGAGGTAGATCACCTTGCCTGAAAGACTTATAGTCTCGTCATTAGGGATACATATAAATTTTCGTGAGGGATTTAGATCTCCCAGGCTAATTAAAACCTCACCTGAGGGACTTAATGTTTCCTCATGCGGGACTAGATAAAGAAATCACACCTAAGAGGCGCGAACAAAGTCTAGCCTTAAGAGACTTAATCATAATTCTTTTCTTAGGTCTTGATGGAAATCCAGCCCGAGAGCTCCATCACCTCACATGAAGTACTTATAGTATCATCAGTTGGGCTACATATAAATTTTCTTGAGGGACTTAGATCTCCTAGGCCAATTAAAACCTCGCTTGAGAGACTTGGTGTTTCCTCGGGAGAGATTGGACAAATATCACGACTAAGAAGCCTCTATAAATACCTCTCCCAAAGGGGATAAGAGGACGTATCTTAACTAAGACACATCATACCTGTCGCGGATGGAAAATTACATAGTCGCCATCATCCTTTATTCGTTCCTAATGAACATGAAAACAATGATAAAACCTAAAGTTAAGGGTGAGTCACTACGATTAGGGAGTCAGTTCAGCCAAGGGAAGGTGTTATACCCCTCACCTCTATTGTACTCAATGGAATCCTTCTCTAATTCTAGGGTTAATGTGGTTGCCTAAGGGTGTTTGCTCAATTATCTATTATTGCTTAATATATTTATTTACAGGGGATTATTTCATTATTATTTACAAGAAAATTAAGTTATAAATTTAATTAAAGAAAATTTAATCAGGAAAGATGCCAAAGATTATGTTTTTGTTGTTGTACTCGCCAGAGTGTTACAACTCTGTGCCTACGTACCCTCGAGCAATATGAAGGACTACAATACCGTAGTTCCTCTAGAAAATGTTTGTGTTTTTGTTGATTTTAGTTTAGAAAAGTTCTCAACGCATTGGGGCGAAGAAAAGTTTGATTTGAAAATGTCTCAATGCACCAGGACAGAGAACATGAAGTTTGAATGAGTTGAATTTTATTTTAAATTGATTTTTTGTTTGGTAAGATGTGATACTAGCCAATCAACTCGATTTGCAAAAATGTACTTATAAATTGATTTAGAAAATAAAGGGTTGTGCTATATATAGATACATAATTATTATTTTGAATACTTGGAAAAATAAATAAAAGAAAAAGTTATCAACTAATATTATATTTTTTATATTTTTGTTTAAGACTTATTTTCGTTCGCGGTAATGGTTTGTGATGATGGTAAAGCTGTTGGTTTGTTGAGAGGGCTGGACAGGTGGTCGGATCGTCGCCGACGAGATAACAGAAACGCTGGGAGGATGTCGCGTGGAAAGAGGCTAAGGGCGGCCGAACCTGCAGCTTTGGTGTCGGAGTGATGATGTTTTTTATTTCTTTACCCCATACTTGATTTTTTTCTTCTTATTTATATATTAATCTTTAGAGTTTCAGTTTTAATTAGATTGTTTCTGTTAGGAAATTTGTAATCTGATTTGATTTGTAGATCAATTAGGGTTTTGTTGATTTAGTTTGTATACTATGTATCTAGTTTGATTTTACTTGTATATATAAAAAGGAAAGTTTTGATTCAAAGTGCTATTCAATGTTTTGATCTCTTTGTTTCTGATTCTTGCGTAGATTAGGGTTTGTGGATGTTGGGTCTGAGTTTGACTTGATCACCTTGTTTGACCAGGTTCATTCTAATAGTAACTAAAAAGCAAACCTAAGTGACACGAATAAAAATATAAATTATAATAACTATCTGATAAGGCCCCCTAAGTAAAAATGTTAAATTGATAACTCAAAAATATTTAACCAAATAATTAACTAATAATGACTAAATTCGAATAATGATAATATTTAAATGATGGTAGTAAATAAGAAAGATTTGGATAATTAAACTTAATAAAGTAAACCACTTAAAATCTAATTACCTACATGTTAAATAAAAATAAAATTTAATAATCCTAAATGGCACGTCAGATTATGACCTAATCATATAAATCTAAATATTTAAATAATCCACAAACAATCTTAATAATTAAAATAAACATTAGTTGGTTAGTTAATAATAATATAACTAAATGGATAAATAATAATGATTTTAATAATAGCTAACTAGCTAGTTTAAATTAAAAAACATTAATTTTTAATTGAAACCATTTTTCTAGTAAGTCAATAATAACTAATAATTTTTAGCCTAATTTTTTTAATAATTATGTCATTATAATTAGTTAATTAAGTAAAAATTATATATTAAATAATACCCTAAAATGATAAGATCAAAACTCCTAAAAGGTCAAAATGACCTCCTTTAACTTTTTAGGTCATTGGGGTTGACCCGATGACTTATATGGGATTCTTATACGTTAATGCCCTATATTCTAAGTCAGATGAAAGAAAAAAGGATGGTTAAAATTTGAGGTACGACAACTGCCCATATTTAATCAGCTTCAAACTGAGATGATGATGCCAATGAGTCTTCATCCTCTCGGGGGGAGATGTTTAAATATAGAGAGGGACTCTAATTTTGACTACGGAGTTAGTGGACTCTGGAAATTAGTATGGACTTGATACCTCTGGTACTCTGTTAGTATCTAAACCAACCTTTGGTGGAATCCCTCTGAAATTCACATAACCAATCTGATGGAAGTCGAATGATACCCTTAGTGGAACTTCAATCTCTGAACCACTCCTTGGGGGAATCCATGCAACACCTTGTAGGAACCCGAACCTTCGATATGTTTCGACCCCTCTTGGTGAAACTTGCGTACGATTCTGATGATTCTCCGATCATTCTTGCTAGAATTCAGGTAGGACTTTAGTGATCCTCCGGTCGTTGCTAATGAAACCCTGGTGGAACCCTTGGATAAAAACCATGGTGAAACCATGGTGGAACCTTTTGATAAAAACCTTGGTGAAACCATGGTGGAACCCTTTCATAAAACTCTCAGTGAAACCATGGTGGAACCCTTTCATAAAACTCTCAGTGAAACCCTGGTGGAACCCTTTGACAAAAATTCTGATGAAACCCTCAGATAAAACACTAGTGAAATCCTCGATGAAACTCTGATGGAACCCTTAGAAATTTTATGGAACTTATCCTGTTTGAGAGATAGGTTGCTAAGCTAGAGATGTGAAAGGTGAAAACTTTGCTCACTGATTGATAACAATCATTTAGGATGACCTCCTATTGGATAACTTCTTTTGAAGACTCACGGTGAGTGAGCTTTGTCGGGGAAATCCTTTATTGAAAAGGCTCTCCGCAGAGATGTTACTTATTGGGGAAGGCCAATAAGTATTCCTACTTGAGGAACTGTATTGGTATAGCTAGGGATTGGACTTCTAAGAGTGGTCACAAATCCTTTGATTATGTTATGTATGCATGTTCATATGGATGCATGTTTTGAATCGGTGTATGTGTTTATGAATGATGCATTATTTGGGCTGACGCCTCTTTTATGATATGTGCATGAGATGTGTGAAATTGTGGTAACCAGTTTTTCTGTAACATTTCGACTCTTCGACCTTTTGAGGCTCTGATATGTCCATAGAACAGGTCGTGGTGCTCTTGATATCTGGGAATACACCATATGACTTGGAAGGAAGAAACTTCCGTATTGATTAACTTGTGGCTGTTGATTAGGTACCCCGTGTCTTGCTTAGGATGCAATGTTAGAGGACTATGGTCCCTTAAATGTTTCAAAATTAAAGTAAAACATGTTTTTGAAATCTTTTTATTATGCTCGATGTTTCAATGCATTATTCACAAATAATTTGTATTTTGTAATCAAGCGGTAAAAATTGAAAAACACGGAATAAGGCTTGGAAAACAAAACTTCATTTATTGAGAATTCGACCTGTAAATGGGTGATAGTACATAAAGATATAATTCCCATAAGAGGAGATTACTGAAAATTAACAAAGGAAAAATGGCAATGAGCAGATAATTCATGCCCTTACTATGTCTAGCACATGCTACTATCCCTATGTCTTTGAGGTCACAATACTTCACTTATGAAGATGATGATTAGATTGATTGATTTTGTTTAAGTTCCTGTTGTAGTATGACTTAAGTGCTGCAGTCATATGCCTTTTGGATATCTCTAGTTTTTTCATGGACCGCTCTTTTCGAGTCTTAGTCCTTCGGGATGATATACCATTTTTTTACTAAGTCGCCTTGTTGGGTTTTGACTTATCAAGTTTATTTTTTTTGTAAGTCCCTAATTTTTTCCTGGATTACTCTTTCAAGTTGTCGATCCACCAGAACACCCTAATTTTTGCCTATGCCGCCCTTTTGGGTTTTCGACTTAGCGGGCATTTTATCCTCTTTTTCTAGGCATAGTATTTTTTGACTGCATCAGAGTTCACTGGTCGTGGTAACTTTGCTCCACCCATGGTTGTAAGGATCAAGGCTCTGCCAGAGAATGTTTTTTTTACGATACATGGCCTTTTGTAGTTCAGGGTCCATTTGCCACGGGGATCATTATGGATAGGTAGTATCTTTCTTAGCACTAAGTCACCTTCTTCGAACAGACAAGGACATACCTTCTTGTCAAATGCTTTCTTGAGCCTTTGTTAATATAACTGCCTGTGACATACTGCAGTCATACGCTTCTCCTCTATGAGGTTCAACTGGTCAAGTCTTATTTGTACCCATTCTGCCTCGTCCAGTTTGTTTTCCATCGGGACTATTAATGAGGGGATCTCAACTTCGATAAGGAGTACTGCCTATGTACCATATACCATAGAGAAAGGAGTTACTCCTATAGAGGTACGAATTGAATTTCTATAGCCATATAGTGCGAAAGGGAGCATCTTGTGCCAATCCTTGTAAATTTTCACCATATTCTGGATGATCTTTTTGATATTCTTGTTAGATGCTTCTACGACGCCGTTCATCATTGGTCGGTAGAGTGAAGAATTATGGTGTTTAATTTGGTTACTTTCGCATAACTCCTCCATCATCTTGTTATTCATATTCGACCCGTTATCAATGATAATTTTATTGGGAATGTCGTAGCAACATATTACCTCTTTCATGATGAATCGGGTGATCGCTTGTTTTGTCACGTTGACGTAGGAAGCAACTTCTACCATCTTGGTGGAATAATCGATGGCAACAAGTATAAAGCGGTGTCCATATGCAGATTTTGGCTTGATCATCCCAATTATGTCTATACCCCAAATGGAGAAAGGCCATGGAACAGTTAAGACATTCAGAGGAGTAGGTGGTACATGAACTTTATCCGCATAGATATGATATTTGTGGAACTTCTTGACGTACTTGAAGCAATCAGTTTCCATAGTAAAATAATAGTAACATACTCTGAGAATTTTCTTAGCCATTATATGTCCATTGGTGTGAGTTCTAAATGATGCTTCATGAATTTCCTTAATAAGCACAAAAGCTTTGTGTCCATCCACGAATCTGAGCAAGACCATGTCGTGATTTCTCTTGTAGAGTAGATCACCATTGAGGAAGAAGTTGGATGCCAATCTTCTTATTGTTTTCTTATCTCCACTTGAATTCTTATAGAAGGTGCTTCGTTGACCCATTTTACTTTGAACATGGATGCTAAAGTGGTCAAAGTGTTTTCTAGTTGATTCTCCTCTTGTGAAGTATAGTGGAAAGCGATATCATCAAAATAGCTAATCAATTTCTGGACATGGTCTCGGTACCGAATTGATTTGGAATTATGGTTCTCATATTCTCCTTTGATTTGATTGATGACGAGAGTAGAATCTCCATACACCTCTAAGATCTTGATTCTTAGGTCAATGGCTTCGTCGAATCCCATAATACACGCCTCATATTCGGCCATGTTATTAGTGCAGGCGAAGTATAACCTATCCGTGAAAGGAATATGGAAATCCTATTGGAGAAGTTATGATAGCTCCAATTCCATGTCCTACTGCATTTGAGGCTTCATCGAACACGAGCATCCATCGTAATCTTGGTTTGGGTCTTTCCTCTGGATTTGGGGTCTCACAATCCTTTATGACCACCACATCTTCGTCAAGGAAGTCAAACTACATAGGTTAATAGTTTTCCATTGGCTGATTAGCAAAATGATCTGCTAGTACACTTCCTTTAATGGCTTTTTGAGTGACATACTAGATGTCATACTCAGTTAATAACATCTGCCATCGGGCGTTTCTTCCTACGACCATTTTTCAAATTTATACTTGATATGATCCATTCTGGATATTAGCAAGGTGGTATGACATATCATGTCGGGTCTGGTCCTTCTCAGTTTCTTCTTAACTGGAGGGCACTCTGGTTTGAGGGGTAGCTTGTGTTCGACGATGTTCGTGTCTAGCCTTGGCATATCTTGGTATGATCAACCAAACACGTCTGCGTACTCACGTAGTATTTTTACCAATATTTTCTTTATTTCCTCATCTAAGGACGCGCTGACCTTGACCTCTTTCTTATCATCTTCAGTTCCCATACTGATTACATCCACTGGTTCCTGATGAGGCTGAATTACTTTGTCCTCTTGTTTCAATAGTTTGAATAACACTTCAGAAAGCTCGCATTCGTCCTCATCATCTTCTCCCGCTTGGTTAATTGGGAATTCGACGTTGTCAGGGATTATAGCAGTTTCGTTTTCAATAGGTTCATCTATTAATCTGCATGAGGAAGATTTTTCTTTTATTATTTTCTTTTAGAATGAAGTGATAGGAATGAGAGTGTTTATGAAAGAAAATTGCCATTTTTGAAAAAAAATCGAGATGAATGAAAAAGGATCTTAATTAAAATGAAATTTATTTATAAAATAAGTCATTGAAACAAAGAGGGGCGCTACAAAGCTTATCAGTTTGCCTTGGGTAGAGCAAAGGATTTATTATTATTTAGAAAATGATAAATTGCTTTGAAATAGAAATCATCTCAGTAATCTCGACGAACTTCCAGTTATTGAGAGTGGCATCCAGTAAACAGTGACACATCAAGTTGGGTATCTCTTCATATTCTTCTTCGGTTGCGGCCATATGATCTTAACTTCTGTATCCAACACTGTGGAAGGTTTCTTAGAGAGTGTGAAGCTTCTTCTGATTGGTTTTCTGAACCTCTTCATTGGCCAGTTTGTAACCCGGCACAAACCGATCCTTCTTCTCAGGTAATTCCAACAGTTTTCCCCATCCTGTTGTATCTTCACTTTTAATTAGATGTGAAAATTTTCCCCATGAAGAGATTGACTTTTTCGTTTTTCGAAACATCTTTTTTTTTTACCGACTTTTGCAATTTCCAAGGCTTGGAAGGGTATTTCCAGAGTTTCCCTGCCTTTTTCAATATATCTGAATGACGAGAGGTGGGTGATAAGCATGTCTTCTTCACCTTCAACAATTATCAGTTCATCACCTACTATGAATTTCAGTATTTGATGAAGTGTGGAAGTGACTTCCCCTGGAGCATGGATCCAAGGTTGTCCCAGAATAAAACTAAAAGACAGGTTAATATCCATCACTTGAAAGGTAGTCATGAACTTATATGGTCCAACCATTATCGGAAGATCTACTTCTCCGATTAGTGTTTTGTTCGAACCATCAAAAGTTTTGATGATTAGTGTACTGGTCTTCATGAAAGTCCTCTCAACATTTAGTTTAATGAGAGTGTTCTTATCCATGACATGTAGAGATGAGAGTGTATCCACTAGCACTCTCGAGAGGATACTGTCTTGGCATTTGATTGATATGTGTAGGGCTTTATTATGGGCTTGCCCTTCTAGAGGTAATTCATCACTACCGAACCCTAAGTAACTTCTAACGGTAATGTTAACAACTACTCCATCAAATTGGTCCACCGTTATGTCCTTGGTGACATGTTCCTCATTCAGGATCTTTAGTAGAGCTCCTAGATGGGCCTCAGAACTTAATAGTAAAGACAACATAGAGATCTTTGAACGTGTCTTGCTTAGCTGATCCACCACCTTATAGTCACTCTTTCTAATAAGTCTCAAGAATTCTTCGGCTTCCTCTTGGGGTACAGTCTTCTTGGAGGATTTTTCCTCTGAACTTATGACCTCTTTTCCCTTTGAACTTTCAAGGATATTCTTCTTTGGTGGATGAAGCAAGTTTGCTTCTTTGAACAATAAGTGATGCACTTCACCATTCATTGATGGTGATGATAAAATTCTAAGTTGGTGCACACAAAGGTACTCTGTTTTGTGCTTTGTAGAATGTCAGTATGTTTATGAACTTTGTACTTTACATAATTTTCAAGCTTTTCTTCATTTTACATTTTTGTTCATTTTGGAATCAATTAGGACACAACCACAAATGTGAGTCCCTCCATTATTCATAAATATCGAGAGATGTTGGAATTGTTGTTTAGCTCGTATGATTCATGTTTAATCTTGTATTCATTTGCAAACCTTGGAAACATTGAAATGATCTAGGCAATTTTTGATTATGAGAAAAACCACCAATCCAAATAAACTTCAATTTTACCTTGTGAGAGGTGTGAACACTTGCTAGCCATGTTGAGCCTTGAAATTGGAATGAATCTTGCATAAACCCGTCGAATTATCAAAGGAATACACTCAATAGTGGGTTGTTGATGCTAAATAGAAAATCAATGTGATTCATTCTAGTTTTTAATTTTTTTTTAGACACTTAACCCTTTGTTTGAACATACTTTTGAAGAACATTGCACATTAAATATGGTATGGTTTAAAGTTGGGGAGAGTGGTTCTAGCTTGTGAAAAAGAAAAGTAAAAGGTGAATTGGTGCCTCTTGTGAAAAAGAAAGAAACATGAAACACTATTTTGTGCTATGCTTTGCACTCCAAAGGGAGTTGCTTGAAAAGAAAATGAAAAATGGCATTCTAAATAGAATGAAAGAATACACCATAAGAAAAGAATAGAAAAGAAAAGAAAGGATTGAATTGAATTGTTATGAGGTTTGTCTAAGTGGGTTATTGGCATGTTGTTCATTGTTGAAAATTTTTGTTAACCACTTTGTTTCAATGGCCTTTTACAAATATCCCTTTCTTGTTAAACCTTGCCAAGTTACAACCTTTAGAAGCCCTTAAGAGATCTTTGTTTCCTTGGTGTTCTTGTTGAATTGGTTTGATGAATGCATGAATTGTTCTGGATGCTGACACTTTTGCTAATGAGTGTGTTTTGTCCCTTGTATATATTGAGCTAGGCTTATTTGAATAAATTAGGTGATTCCAATTTGAACATTTGTTTGCTTATGATTTGTGCTTGTTATTTATGTTTAAAAGTTAGTTCATTTACATGTTTTCATTCTTTGTAAGGCCAAGCGGTACTTGCGTGCATGTTAATTTGGTTTGAACCATTGATTTTTGTTGGTGTTTGTTTCCGATTTTCCGCTTGCTTCTATTCTATTTTACCTTCGTTTGAGGACAAACAAAGAAACAAGTTGGGGAGAGTTGTTAGGTGCTAAAAAGTGTTAATATTTAGATTAGTTTTTAGCACCTTTTTGTGATCTTTATTTGTAAATCCAAGCCTTTTCCCTTTGTTTCCGTTTTATAATCGTTTTCTGGCTAATTTCGTTATTTGACTTATCTATTTAACTTTTGTGTTTTTATTGCAGACTTTTACATGGAAGTGTGAAGAATGGAGTTATGAAGGCCCCACAAAAGCAGTTTTGGGAAATAATCATTTTTGGAGCATGCTTGAAGCGCGCTCAGCGCGCTACCAGCGCGCTGGTAGGAGTAGTTACAGGGGGTTGCGCGCTCAGCAGGGTCGTTAGCCCGCTCGACGCGCTCCGCGAATCTCAGCCCCTTTTTAAGTTGTTGTGTTCAGAATTTTAGAGGATCCTTTTTACATTTTTAGATCAAAATACATTATACACTGTAGCACTTCATCTTTGGAAGATTGAAAGCATCATTTTGTCGAGAAATCGTCGTTGATGCTCGATTCTCTTCTCCCGATTCTTGTTGATCAAGCTACCATGAATATGTGTACCTAATTTCTCTTTTGTGTCAAGGTTAGATGGTAGGTAAACCTTTCCTTTGTATGTATATGGATTGATTCTAGTTTTTGAACTCTTGGATGATGAATATATGGTGAAAAACCTTGTTTTTTTATGTTTATTCTTTGTGTTGGTTCATGATTGAGAAATATGCTCCAACTCTTTATCTAGGTTTTTCATCCATCAATGAACATGAGCTAGAGATAGGATTGGGAGTTGATGTTCACCAAATATTGAACTTTAATGTTGTCATTTTGATAGTTTGTGTGAGAAATCAACAAAAGATCAAAATGGCAAAACTCACAATATGTGTTAGAGATAAACATATTGGAAGGATATGTGATTGTATTTATCATTTAACCGAGTTCATTAGCTTATCGATTATATATGTGCAAAGTGGTTTGTCGAACCCTAATCTTGACACGCTTTTATAAACCGTTAAAACAATCTCTTTACCGCTTTTAATTAAATTTGAATGCGAACGCTACGAAACCAACCTAAAACACCTTGTTACTTTAAAGTTTGAAACGTTACAACTGTAGAAAGGCGATAATATCACGAATAATCCCTGTGGATACGATAACAAAAACCCTAACTCTATTTGTACTTCAACAATTGCCCATACCTCTCTTAGAGCCTCGGCCAAAGAGGATTGGTACTTCAACAGTGCGTGCTCCAGACACATGACTGGTGTGAAGAAGTTCTTGGCTGACATTAAACCTCATCCCACTGGTTATGTCACCTTTGGAGATGGCTCAAAAGGAGAAATCAAAGGTGTTGGCAAACTGAAGTATGAAGGTCAGCCCTGTCTTGATAAAGTTTTGTATGTTAAAGGATTGACTGCTAATCTAATAAGCATCAGCCAACTATGTGACCAAGGTCTTAAGGTAAACTTCTCTGAATCTGAGTTCCTGGTTACAAATGATAAAGAAGAACTCATTATGAAAGGTGCCATTTGTGGGGTCCTCACGAAACTCAGAGTCCCTCCACCTATTTCGTGTCTAGGGAGGATGAAGTAAAGTTGTGGCATCAGAAACTGGGGCATTTGCACTTAAAAGGAATGAACGAAGTCATATCCAAGGAAGCTGTCAGAGGAATTCCAAATCTTAAGATAGATGAGGGAAAGATATGTGGAGAATTCCAGATTGGGAAACAAACTAGAATGTCACACAAAAGGCTTCAACAACAAACCACATCAAGGAACTTAGAGCTTCTTCATATGGAATTAATGGGACCTATGCAAGTTGAAAGTCTTGGAGGAAAAAGGTATGCCTATGTAGTTGTTGATGATTTCTCTAGATACACTTGGGTGCACTTTATCAAAGAGAAATCAGAGGTGTTTGAAGTGTTTAAGGGATTGTGCCAGAGACTTCAAAGAGAGAAGGACTGTGGTATAATCAGAATCAGAAGTAATCATGAGAGAGAATTTGAAAATAGTAAGTTTGATGAGTTCTGCTCCTCAGAAGGAATTAGTCAAGAGTTATCTTCACCCATCACTCCTCAACAGAATGGTGTGGTTGAAAAAAAAATAGAACTATTCAAGAGTGTGCAAGGGTCATGCTCCATGCAAAGAAACTTCCGTATCATTTTTGGGCTGGAGCAATGAACATAACTTGCTACATTCTAAACAGGGTAACCATTAGGTCGGGAAATTTTGCTACCTTGTATGAATTGTGGAAGGGTAGAAAACCAACGGTAAAATACTTCCATGTCTTCGGAAGCAAATGCTACATTCTGGCAGACCGTGAACAAAGGAGAAAGATGGATCCCAAGAGTGAGGAAGGAATCTTCCTAGGCTACTCCACAAACAGCAGAGCATACCGTGTCTACAATCCAAGAACTCAAGTTGTATTGGAATCCATAAATGTTGTGGTTGATGACTCTCCTATGGAGAGGTATCATTAACCACATACAAATTTTAAAATACTACACAGAGGAAATTTGCAAAAAGAAGAATATCAACATGATAACACTCACATAGAATGATAGACACATTGACTAAGAATGCCTAAACATAAATACAAGCATATGAAGTAACAATAGAACACAATTGCTACACATAATGCCAAATAACATAACAAGAACATGAACAATAAAGGATATAATTCAATCACAAACTCTTGAGCTGCTACAAAAGCGACACGGTTATGTGACATATGCTTTTGTGCTCCCGAAATGTTATACACGCATGTGCTCTAGCAAGGCAATACACGAACTTATCACCACTCAAACCAAAAACAGAGATGTTATCATAACAATGACACACATCAAGAATTTATTTAACATCATAACATATTCAACCAAGGTTTATGTAAGAATACATAACAAGCCAAATGCACCAAGAGTATATTTCAAGCATATAGAAGGAATAACACAATATCACTATAAACATATAATTGACACAAATCAATAGAAATTTTTGGAAGTGAATATTGATGAACTACTTCATACATCAAGAATATTAGTCATTTTGGAACACTAACAACAAGTAAAATTAAGATACTTACTAAGCATGAGAAAAAAAAGGAACAATATTACCTCTCATGTAGATTGATGGACAATGCACTCTCAAATGATGAAACTTCCAATGAAAGTTAGAGAAAAAGTATATAAAGTGCATGCAACGAATCATATGCTAGGCAAGATTAGAGATATCAAATATCCCTAATTCCCTTCGTATGTTGAAAAATGGTCCGGTCGCAAGTGGTTTTGTGAAAATATCGGCAAGTTGATGTTTGCTATCAACATGCTCGAATACGAAATCGCCTTTTTCAACATGGTCACGTAGGAAATGGTGACGAATCTCAATATGCTTAGTGCGAGAATGTAGTACCGGATCCTTGGTTAGATTGATAGCGCTAGTGTTATCGCACATAATGGGAATACGTTGCAAGTTTATATTAAAATCAAGTAATTGTTACTTAAGACACAAGATTTGGGTACAACAGCTACCGGCCACAACATATTCCGCCTCGGCGGTTGACAAAGCAACAAAAACTTGTTTCTTGTTATGCCAACTTACTAAAGCATTTGAAAACATGTGGCAAGTTCCATTAGTGCTCTTCCTATCCGATTTGCAATCGGAAAAATTGGAGTCGGTGTATCCAACCAAGGTGAAATCGCTTCCCTTAGAATACTAAAGCCTATATTAAGAGGTATTGTGAAGATACCTAAGAATACGTTTTACAAATTTTTAGTGAGATTCTTTAGGAGCCGATTGATAACGAGCACACATGCACATGCTAAACATGATATCCGACCTAGATGAAGTGAGATATAGAAGAGAGTTGATCATACCTCTATATCTCTTCATATCTAGATCCTTATCATTTGTATCCTTTTCCAAATTACCATTTGTGGCCATAAGTGTATCGATAGACTATGCATCTTCCATGCCAAAACGCTTTAGAAATTCTTTCAATATTTGGTTTAACACAACAATGTACCCTCTTTAAGTTGTTTAATTTGAATGCCAAGGAAGTAATTCAACTCTCCCATAAGGCTCATTTCAAACTTTCCCTGCATAAGCTTAGAGAACTCTTCTACAAGTTGCATATTAGTTAATCCAAAGATAATATGATCAACATAAACTTGAACTAGAAAGGTGTGTTTTCCTTGGTGCTTAATGAATAAAGTAGTATCTAATTTTCCCCTTTAGTATCCTTAATCAATTAAAAAATTTCTTAGTCGCTCATACCAAGCCCTAAGAGACTTGATCACAAGTCTTGTATGAGAGTTTGAAAAAAGTCCTGCCCGAAAGTTTAATCGCCTCACTTGAAGGACTTATAGTTTCACCATTCGAGCTACATATGAATTTGCTTTAAGGACATTGATCTCACATGCTAATTGAAACCTCGTTTGAGGAACTCAGTGTTTCCTCGGGCTAGATCACACAGAGAAATCATACCAAAGAGGCGCGACTAAAGTCTGGCCTAAGATACTTGATCACAAGTCTTGTATGAAGACTTGATAAAAGTTCTGCCTAAGAGGCCCATCGCCACGCCTGAAGGGCTTGTAGTCACATTAGTCGGGCAACATATAAATTCTCGTGAAGGACTTAGATCTCCCAAGCTAATTAAAACCTCTCCCAAGGGACTTATTATTTCCTCGGGCGAGATCAGACAAAGAAATCACTCTTAAGAGGCACGACCAAAGTCTGACCTAAGAGACTTGATCCCAAGTCTTGTCTGAGGACTTGATAAAGTTCCGGCGTGAGAGGTGAATCGCCGTGTCTGAGGGACTTCTAATCTCATTAGTCAGGCTATATATAAATTCGTCTGAGGGACTTAGATCTCCTAGGCTAATTAAAACCTCGCTTGAGGGACTTAGAGTTTCCTCGAGAGGGATCAAACAAAGAAATCATGCCTAAAAGGCATGAGTGAAGTCCAACCTAAGATACTCTATAATAATTCTTGTATGTGGGCTTCATAGAAGTCTTGCCCGAGAGGTAGATCACCTTGCTTGAAAGACTTATAGTCTCGTCATTAGGGATACATATAAATTTTCGTGAGGGATTTAGATCTCCCAGGCTAATTAAAACCTCACCTGAGGGACTTAATGTTTCCTCATGCGGGACTAGATAAAGAAATCACACCTAAGAGGCGCGAACAAAGTCTAGCCTTAAGAGACTTAATCATAATTCTTTTCTTAGGTCTTGATGGAAATCCAGCCCGAGAGCTCCATCACCTCACATGAAGTACTTATAGTATCATCAGTTGGGCTACATATAAATTTTCTTGAGGGACTTAGATCTCCTAGGCCAATTAAAACCTCGCTTGAGAGACTTGGTGTTTCCTCGGGAGAGATTGGACAAATATCACGACTAAGAAGCCTCTATAAATACCTCTCCCAAAGGGGATAAGAGGACGTATCTTAACTAAGACACATCATACCTGTCGCGGATGGAAAATTACATAGTCGCCATCATCCTTTATTCGTTCCTAATGAACATGAAAACAATGATAAAACCTAAAGTTAAGGGTGAGTCACTACGATTCGGGAGTCAGTTAAGCCAAGGGAAGGTGTTATACCCCTCACCTCTATTGTACTCAATGGAATCCTTCTCTAATTCTAGGGTTAATGTGGTTGCCTAAGGGTGTTTGCTCAATTATCTATTATTGCTTAATATATTTATTTACAGGGGATTATTTCATTATTATTTACAAGAAAATTAAGTTATAAATTTAATTAAAGAAAATTTAATCAGGAAAGATGCCAAAGATTATGTTTTTGTTGTTGTACTCGCCAGAGTGTTACAACTCTGTGCCTACGTACCCTCGAGCAATATGAAGGACTACAATACCGTAGTTCCTCTAGAAAATGTTTGTGTTTTTGTTGATTTTAGTTTAGAAAAGTTCTCAACGCATTGGGGCGAAGAAAAGTTTGATTTGAAAATGTCTCAATGCACCAGGACAGAGAACATGAAGTTTGAATGAGTTGAATTTTATTTTAAATTGATTTTTTGTTTGGTAAGATGTGATACTAGCCAATCAACTCGATTTGCAAAAATGTACTTATAAATTGATTTAGAAAATAAAGGGTTGTGCTATATATAGATACATAATTATTATTTTGAATACTTGGAAAAATAAATAAAAGAAAAAGTTATCAACTAATATTATATTTTTTATATTTTTGTTTAAGACTTATTTTCGTTCGCGGTAATGGTTTGTGATGATGGTAAAGCTGTTGGTTTGTTGAGAGGGCTGGACAGGTGGTCGGATCGTCGCCGACGAGATAACAGAAACGCTGGGAGGATGTCGCGTGGAAAGAGGCTAAGGGCGGCCGAACCTGCAGCTTTGGTGTCGGAGTGATGATGTTTTTTATTTCTTTACCCCATACTTGATTTTTTTCTTCTTATTTATATATTAATCTTTAGAGTTTCAGTTTTAATTAGATTGTTTCTGTTAGGAAATTTGTAATCTGATTTGATTTGTAGATCAATTAGGGTTTTGTTGATTTAGTTTGTATACTATGTATCTGGTTTGATTTTACTTGTATATATAAAAAGGAAAGTTTTGATTCAAAGTGCTATTCAATGTTTTGATCTCTTTGTTTCTGATTCTTGCGTAGATTAGGGTTTGTGGATGTTGGGTCTGAGTTTGACCTGATCACCTTGTTTGACCAGGTTCATTCTAATAATAACTAAAAAGCAAACCTAAGTGACACGAATAAAAATATAAATTATAATAACTATCTGATAAGCCCCCCTAAGTAAAAATGTTAAATTGATAACTCAAAAATATTTAACCAAATAATCAACTAATAATGACTAAATTCGAATAATGATAATATTTAAATGATGGTAGTAAATAAGAAAGATTTGGATAATTAAACTTAATAAAGTTAACCACTTAAAATCTAATTACCTACATGTTAAATAAAAATAAAATTTAATAATCCTAAATGGCACGTCAGATTATAACCTAATCATATAAATCTAAATATTTAAATAATCCACAAACAAACTTAATAATTAAAATAAACATTTGTTGGTTAGTTAATAATAATATAACTAAATGGATAAATAATAATGATTTTAATAATACCTAACTAGCTAGTTTAAATAAAAAAACATTAATTTTTAATTGAAACCATTTTTCTAGTAAGTCAATAATAACTAATAATTTTTACCCTAATTTTTTAATAATTATGTCATTATAATTAGTTAATTAAGTAAAAATTATATATTAAATAATACCCTAAAATGATAAGATCAAAACTCCTAAAAGGTCAAAATGACCTCCTTTAACTTTTTAGGTCATTGGGGTTGACCCGATGACTTGTATGGGATTCTTATACGACAACTGCCCATATTTAATCAGCTTCAAACTGAGATGATGATGCCAATGAGTCTTCATCCTCTCGGGGGGAGATGTTTAAATATAGAGAGGGACTCTAATTTTGACTACGGAGTTAGTGGACTCTGGAAATTAGTATGGACTTGATACCTCTGGTACTCTGTTAGTATCTAAACCAACCTTTGGTGGAATCCCTCTGAAATTCACATAACCAATCTGATGGAACTCGAATGATACCCTTAGTGGAACTTCAATCTCTGAACCACTCCTTGGGGGAATCCATGCAACACCTTGTAGGAACCCGAACCTTCGATATGTTTCGACCCCTCTTGGTGAAACTTGCGTACGATTCTGATGATTCTCTGATCATTCTTGCTAGAATTCAGGTAGGATTTTAGTGATCCTCCGGTCGTTGCTAATGAAACCCTGGTGGAACCCTTGGATAAAAACCTTGGTGAAACCAGGGTGGAACCTTTTGATAAAAACCTTGGTGAAACCATGGTGGAACCCTTTCATAAAACTCTCAGTGAAACCATGGTGGAACCCTTTCATAAAACTCTCAGTGAAACCCTGGTGGAACCCTTTGACAAAAATTCTGATGAAACCCTCGGATAAAACACTATTGAAATCCTCGATGAAACTCTGATGGAACCCTTAGAAATTTTATGGAACTTATCCTGTTTGAGAGATAGGTTGCTAAGCTAGAGATGTGAAAGGTGAAAACTTGCTCACTGATTGATAACAATCATTTAGGATGATCTCCTATTGGATAACTTCTTTTGAAGACTCACGGTGAGTGAGCTTTGTCGGGGAAATCCTTTATTGAAAAGGCGCTCCGCAGAGATGTTACTTATTGGGGAAGGCCAATAAGTATTCCTACTTGAGGAATTGTATTGGTATAGTTAGGGATTGGACTTCTAAGAGTGGTCACAAATCCTTTGATTATGTTATGTATACATGTTCATATGGATGCATGTTTTGAATCGGTGTATGTGTTTATGAATGATGCATTATTTGGGCTGACGCCTCTTTTATGATATGTGCATGAGATGTGTGAAATTGTGGTAACCAGTTTTTCTGTAACATTCTGACTCTTCGACCTTTTGAGGCTCTGATATGTCCATAGAACAGGTCGTGGTGCTCTTGATATCTGGGAACACACCATATGACTTGGAAGGAAGAAACTTTCGTACTGATTAACTTGTGGCTGTTGATTAGGTACCCCGTGTCTTGCTTGGGATGCAATGTTGGAGGACTATGGTCCCTTAAATGTTTCAAAATTAAAGTAAAACATGTTTTTGAAATCTTTTTATTATGCTCGATGTTTCAATGCATTATTCACAAATAATTTGTATTTTGTAATCAAGCGGTAAAAATTGAAAAACACGGAATAAGGCTTGGAAAACAAAACTTCATTTATTGAGAATTCGACCTGTAAATGGGTGATAGTACATAAAGATGTAATTCCCATAAGAGGAGATTACTGAAAATTAACAAAGGAAAAATGGCAATGAGCAGATAATTCATGTCCTTACTATGTCTAGCACATGCTACTATCCCTATGTCTTTGAGGTTACAATACTTCACTTATGAAGATGATGATTAGATTGATTGCTTTTGTTTAAGTTCCTATTGTAGTATGACTTAAGTGCTGCAGTCATATGCCTTTTGGATATCTTTAGTTTTTTCATGGACTGCTCTTTTCGAGTCTTAGTCCTTCGGGATGATATACCATTTTTTTACTAAGTCGCCTTGTTGGGTTTTGACTTATCAAGTTTATTTTTTTTGTAAGTCCCTAATTTTTTTTTGGATTACTCTTTCAAGTTGTCGATCCACCAGAACGCCCTAATTTTTGCCTATGCCTCCCTTTTGGGTTTTCGACTTAGCGGGCATTTTATCCTCTTTTTCTAGGCATAGTATTTTTTGACTGCATCAGAGTTCACTGGTCGTGGTAACTTTGCTCCACCCATGGATGTAAGGATCATGGCTCTGCCAGAGAATGTCTTTTTTACGATACATGGCCTTTTGTAGTTCAGGGTCCATTTGCCACGGGGATCATTATGGACGGGTAGTATCTTTCTTAGCACTAAGTCACCTTCTTCGAACAGACAAGGACAGACCTTCTTGTCAAATGCTTTCTTGAGCCTTTGTTAATATAACTGCCTGTTACATACTGCAGTCATACGCTTCTCCTCTATGAGGTTCAACTGGTCAAGTCTTATTTGTAGCCATTCTGCCTCGTCCAGTTTGTTTTACATCGGGACTATTAATGAGGGGATCTCAACTTCGATAAGGAGTACTGCCTATGTACCATATACCATAGAGAAATGAGTTACTCCTATAGAGGTACGAATTGAATTTCTATAGCCATATAGTGCGAAAGGGAGCATCTCGTGCAAATCCTTGTAAATTTTCACCATATTCTGGATGATCTTTTTGATATTCTTGTTAGATGCTTCTACGACGCTGTTCATCTTTGGTCGGTAGGGTGAAGAATTATGGTGTTTAATTTGGTTACTTTCGCATAACTCCTCCATCATTTTTTTATTCATATTCGACCCGTTATCAATGATAATTTTATTGGGAATGTCGTAGCAACATATTACCTCTTTCATGATGAATCGGGTGATCGCTTGTTTTGTCACGTTGGCGTAGGAAGCAACTTCTACCATCTTGGTGGAATAATCGATGGCAACAAGTATAAAGCGGTGTCCATATGCAGATTTTGGCTTGATCATCCCAATTATGTCTATACCCCACATGGAGAAAGGCCATGAAACAGTTAAGACATTCAGAGGAGTAGGTGGTACATGAACTTTATCCGCATAGATATGATATTTGTGGAACTTCTTGACGTACTTGAAGCAATCAGTTTCCATAGTCAATCAATAGTAACATGCTCTGAGAATTTTCTTAGCCATTATATGTCCATTGGTGTGAGTTCCAAATTATGCTTCATGAATTTCCTTAATAAGCACATAAGCTTCGTGTCCATCCACTAATCTGAGCAAGACCATGTCGTGATTTCTCTTGTAGAGTAGATCACCATTGAGGAAGAAGTTGGATGCCAATCTTCTTATTGTTTTCTTATCTCCACTTGAAGCATTTGCAGGGTACTCTTATTTCTGGAGATATTTCTTGATGTCGTGAAACCAAGGTTTATTATCCACTTCTGCTTCCACTGTTACGCAATAGGCTAGTTCATCTAAACATTGAATTCTTATAGAAGGTGCTTCGTTGACCCATTTTACTTTGAACATGGATGCTAAAGTGGCAAAGTGTTTTCTAGTTAATTCTCCTCTTGTGAAGTATAGTGGAAAGCGATATCATCAAAATAGCTAATCAATTTCTGGACATGGTCTCGGTACCGAATTGATTTGGAATTATGGGTCTCATATTCTCCTTTGATTTGATTGATGACGAGAGTAGAATCTCCATACACCTCTAAGATCTTGATTCTTAGGTCAATGGCTTCGTCGATTCCCATAATACACGCCTCATATTCGGCCATGTTATTAGTGCAGACGAAGTATAACCTAGCCGTGAAAGGAATATGGAAATCCTATTGGAGAAGTTATGATAGCTCCAATTCCATGTCCTACTGCATTTGAGGCTTCATCGAACATGAGCATCCATCGTAATCTTGGTTTGGGTCTTTCCTCTGGATCTGGGGTCTCACAATCCTTTATGACCACCACAACTTCGTCAGGGAAGTCAATCTACATAGGTTAATAGTTTTCCATTGGCTGATTAGCAAAATGATATGCTAGTACACTTCCTTTAATGGCTTTTTGAGTGACATACTAGATGTCATACTCGGTTAATAACATCTGCCATCGGGCGTTTCTTCCTACGACCATTTTTCAAATATATACTTGATATGATCCATTCTGGATATTAGCAAGGTAGTATGACATATCATGTCGGGTCTGGTCCTTCTCAGTTTCTTCTTAACTGGAGGGCACTCTAGTTTGAGGGGTAGCTTGTGTTCGACGATGTTCGTGTCTAGCCTTGGCATATCTTAGTATGATCAACCAAACACGTCTGCGTACTCACGTAGTATTTTTACCAATATTTTCTTTATTTCCTCATCTAAGGACGCGCTGACCTTGACCTCTTTCTTATCATCTTCAGTTCCCATACTGATTACATCCACTGGTTCCTGATGAGGCTGAATTACTTTGTCCTCTTGTTTCAATAGTTTGGCTAACACTTCAGAAAGCTCACAATCGTCCTCATCATCTTCTCCCGCTTGGTTAATTGGGAATTCGAAGTTGTCAGGGATTATAGCAGTTTCGTTTTCAATAGGTTCATCTATTAATCTGCATGAGGAAGATTTTTCTTTTATTATTTGCTTTTAGAATGAAGTGATAAGAATGAGAGTGTTTATGAAAGAAAATTGCCATTTTTGAAAAAAAAATCGAGATGAATGAAAAAGGATCTTAATTAAAATGAAATTTATTTATAAAATAAGTCATTGAAACAAAGAGGGGCCCTACAAAGCTTATCAGTTTGCCTTGGGTAGAGCAAAGGATTTATTATTATTTAGAAAATGATAAATTACTTTGAAATAGAAATCATCTCAGGAATCTCGACGAACTTCCAGTTATTGAGAGTGGCATCCAGTAAACAGTGACACATCAAGTTGGGTATCTCTTCATATTCTTCTTTGGTTGCGGCCATATGATCTTCACTTCTATATCCAGCACTGTGGAAGGTTTCTTAGAGAGTGTGAAGCTTCTTCTGATTAGTTTTTTGAACCTCTTCATTGGCCAGTTTGTAACCCGGCACGAACCGATCCTTCTTCTCAGGTAATTCCAACAGTTTTCCCCATCCTGTTGTATCTCCACTTTTAATTAGATGTGAAATTTTTCCCCATGAAGAGATTGACTTTTTTCGTTTTTCGAAACGTCTTGTTTTTTACTGACTTTTGCAATTTCCAAGGCTTGGAAGGGTATTTCCAGAGTTTCCCTATCTTTTTCAATATATCTGAATGACGAGAGGTGGGTGATAAGCATGTCTTCTTCACCTTCAGGAATTATCAGTTCATCACCTACTATGAATTTCAGTATTTGATGAAGTGTGGAAGTGACTTCCCCTGGAGCATGGATCCAAGGTTGTCCCAGAATAAAACTAAAAGACAGGTTAATATCCATCACTTGAAAGGTAGTCATGAACTTATATGGTCCAACCATTATCAGAAGATCTACTTCTCCGATTAGTGTTTTCTTCGAACCATCAAAAGTTTTGACGATTAGTGTACTGGTCTTCATGAAAGTCCTCTCAACATTTAGTTTAATGAGAGTGTTCTTATCCATGACATGTAGAGATGAGAGTGTATCCACTAGCACTCTCGAGAGGATACTGTATTGGCATTTGATTGATATGTGTAGGGTTTTATTACAGGCTTGCCCTTTTAGAGGTAATTCATCACTACCGAACCCTAAGTAACTACTAACGGTAATGTTAACAACTACTCCATCAAATTGGTCCACCGTTATGTCCTTGGTGACATGTTCCTCATTCAGGATCTTTAGTAGAGCTCCTCGATGGGCCTCAGAACTTAGTAGTAAAGACAACATAGAGATCTTTGAACGTGTCTTGCTTAGCTGATCCACCACCTTATAGTCACTCTTTCTAATAAGTCTCAAGAATTCTTCGGCCTCCTCTTGGGGTACAGTCTTCTTGGAGGATTTTTCCTCTGAACTTATGACCTCTTTTCCCTTTGAACTTTCAAGGATATTCTTCTTTGGTGGTTGTTCAGAGGAGAACACCCTTCCACTACGAGTCATACCTCCGATACTAGCTATATTAGTAAATGCTGGTTCTAGTACTAGAGGCTTCTCTCCCACGTACACCATGGTATTATAATTCCGCTGTATCGATTTAATACATTAAAAAAGGAATGGTGCAAGAACATGGAAGACAATAGGGTCTTCCGACTTCACCGGTATTTGAATTGATCTCTGAACCGAAATTGATCTCTGGTGCCTGAGAACATATCGGAACGGGGATTTGAAATGATGCCTACGCCTCTCTTCTTTGATAAGGGGTCTCAAAGGGTATATGCCCCTAAGATTCTATAGTTGAAATTTCCTCCGCTTTCTTCATGTATCTGATTTGAACCAAACCCTGGTCCATCATTTGTTGAAGACACTTTTTTATTTTCTCACATTTGTCAGGAATGAACAGACAAACTTTGCAATCAGCGTGCAACTTTTCGAATAACTCGTACCCAATCAATTTTTCACGAATCCTAGTCATATGGGTTTTCACTTGGTCTATCCTCTTGATTAGGACGTTGTCTTTTATTCCTTCAATGGATTTGACAATTGGACCAGTATGCCCCGACAGAGATTGTTCTATACGTTTGGATTTTCTGTAGTGAAAGAAATAATCTTATGATTGAGAAGATCTTGTACCTTGAATTTTAGAGCCAAACATTTCTTGGTAGTATGCCCCAGTGAACTAGCATGGAAGTCACATCTAACATTAGCATTGTTTGAGTGCATTCTTCCATCTAGTCATGTTTTGAAGATGTCAAAACTAGCACGAAATTTAGCGTTTTTGTGCATTGGATGGTATCAACCAAAGTCTAGATGTGCATTGATCATCTTAGCATTAGGATGTATACAAACAAGTTTGAAAATTATTGGAAATACATTAGGTATGTTTTCATGCATCAATAATGAGTTTTAAGTGTTGAAAATGTTGCATAGGACGACACATACGAGTTCAGGTCGACCTATAGAAGGTTTTGCTTTAGTATAGGTCGACACATAGCTTGGATAGGTCGACCTCCATGCTCTAAGAATGAAGCCTGTGGCCACTGCCTACATGTCGCCTCAGATAGGATGACCTAAGATTTCTATAGGTCAACTTGTTGCCTATATAGGCCGACCTGATGACCTTGGCAGGCCAACCTATTGCTTTCATAGGCCAACCTATTGCTTTTAAAAACTCAAATTTTGTTTTCCTCTTATTCCTTTCTTGCATTCCTTTTGCCTATTTCCTCCCATGCATATATATATATATATATACTCATACATGCATTATATTCTAGCAAGGTACTAGTGTAAAACCTAAACGAAACCAGAATTATAAAGCATTCCCACCATCTTCAACCTCTCTTCTATGCATACACACAATCAGACTACACATAATCAATTTTTGATTGGGTGACCATCTAGATTAGGCTTGATAACGTCCAATTAGGTTGGTGTAACCTAGAATATTGGGTTGGGATTTTTGTGTGTTTCAAATAAGAAAACCAAGTTGGAGTTTTCTTTCAAGATCATTGTGATTTGAAGGTTTTGGACAAGATCATGCAAATACGGATTTGACTGAGTGAAGGCCTTAGGATAAGGTGGAT
Source organism: Lathyrus tuberosus (assembly GCA_022829125.1). Classification (NCBI taxonomy): domain Eukaryota; kingdom Viridiplantae; phylum Streptophyta; class Magnoliopsida; order Fabales; family Fabaceae; genus Lathyrus; species Lathyrus tuberosus. The sequence continues at coordinate 1,041,855 of JALAZF010000259.1, forward strand.
CGTTGCAAGGGAGCAGCGTGATACAGTGAATCGTGTTCGTGAATCTTGGGTTCAACAAGTGCGTGCTAGGGATTAATCCGACCGAACGAAAACCTTGAATATGAGGAGGTCTTGCAAGCAAGTAGTCAAGAACTGGTGGATTCTAGAAGCATTGTTGGTGACTTGATCAAGCTTTGATCAAGGGTTTGGAGGTGGTACAATTAACAACAAACCATAAGGTTTGTGAGGTTAGAGTTCTTCATCTCTTGTAAAAATTTTTTTGCAAAGATAATGTTAATTGCAAGTATCTCAATTCGATTTCGAATTGAGGGCAAATGTACTCATAGCGAGGCCGATTGGGGAACTGCCTAAATAAATCTTTGTGTGTGTGTGTGTGTGTGTGTGTGTTTGTCTCTCTCTCTCTCTCTCTCTGTATCTCTCTCTCTCTCCATCTCTCTCTCTCTCTCTCTCTCTCTCTCTCTCTCTCTCTCTCTTTCTTTCTCTCTCTCTCTCTCTCTCTCTCTCTCTCTCTCTCTCTCTCTCTATCTCTCTCTCTCTCTCTATCTTTCTATATCTCTTTAATTGTTGTTCTTGCAAATTATCGAGTTCATTGTTATTTTGATAAATTCGATAGGAAATTGTTTTTCAACTATCTTTTAAAGTGTTGTTGTTGATATAATCATAATCACTTTGATTTTGATTGGCTTTTAACATCAACAAAACAAATTGAATTTCAAAACATTATTGATTGCACACAAAGTGTTTGATAAATTTCCTTTGAGTATTTTAATTGATTTTTGATCATTGGAAATAAGCTTTACAAATAGCTTAGCATTTAATTGGTTTGTTAATTAATCGTTGTTGAACAATTTGTGTTCATTATCATCTAATTGGTTTACATTACACATATCTGAGTTTTTCGATAATAAGTTCGGCTATACGATTCGATTCAGGTTGTTTCCGTTGTGCCATAAAACTTTTGAAAATAATTTTTGCCAAAAGTTTTTGTTTTTAAATTTGTGATCTATTCACCCCCTCTAGATCGAATCCTATCGTCTAACACATCGTAGCCATAAGGATGAGGTGTTAGTTGAGGTGCAAGAATCTTAGGCTCCACCAACCTTCTTTGAATTAAATAAGGAAGGATCTGAGTTACGTCATAGGTATGGGGTCAAAGTCCTTCCTATCCCCATGTTGATCCATTCGGGGATACCCATTTTGATGTTGTTGATTCTATGGAGGCAGTGTTCCAGGTTGAGGAGCTTAAGGTGTAGGATATGCCTGTTGTGGATATTGACCAGGATTTACCGCCACTATGTAAGGGTAGTAAGGTATCTGAGAGTATCCGTCAATTATGTCAACATTGGTCTCGCTCTTTTTCGAGTTGTTATTGTTGGAGAACCTCTTAGTGTTATGTTGGCTATTGGATGGTTTTCCGATCTTTCCACTCTTCAAACCATTTTTAATTCTTTCACCAACTATTACCAGGTCAGTAAATCCTATTAATACAAACCATATCAATTTCTTGTAGTACGGACCTTGTACGATGCTCATAAACATCTTGACTAGTTCATTTTCTAAGAGCGGAGGTTTCACACGAGAATCCAATTCTCTCCATCTCTGAGCATATTCTTTGAAAGATTCGTTGCACTTCTGATACAAATGTTATAGTTGTATGTGGTTAGGAGCCATGTCCAAATTGTACCTGTACTATCTTAGGAAAGCATTAGCAAGGTCTTCCCAATTTTGACATGAGTTCTTTCTAACTGCATGTACCAGTCTAAGGATGCCCTACTTAGATTGTCTTGAAAACTGTTCATCACTAGCTTCTCATTTGCCGCATAAGCAACCATCCTTTTGACAAACATCCGTAGATGACTCCTAGGGCAACTGACACCCTTATACTTCTCAGATTTTGGTGCTTTTAACTTCAGGGGTATAAACACATCAAGTACTAAGCATATTTACACAACATCAACTCTAAAGATATTGAAGGCTTCTACAACCCTAAGCCTTTCTTCCAGTATCTTATACTTGTCGTCAACCCTTGGTTCTCCACTAGTAGTGACTGGGTGGACGACTAGTTTATTCTCAGGAATTACATGCCTTAGATCTTCATCTTCATATTAAAGGCTCAATCCTATATAGTTGTCATGTGGAATTGGTATTTGCGTAGGAGTAGGTGCCCATTATGGGCTGGAGGAGGAACATGTCCTTCAGGAGATGGGATATTCGTCTTCAGTTGAGTAGCATCAGCCTCAGCACGCTGGATATCTGTGATGAACACTAACAGAGGGTTATTATCCCCAGGTGGAGGGACAGAAGTGGGAGCGTTCCTTCTATGACTAGTCTCTCATTTATGGCCATCATGTTGGTAATGGCACGAGTAAGCTGATCTATCTTATCCTTCATTTCTTCGACGTTACCTTTGACTGAATCTATATCTCCTCTGAGAGCGGCTTAATTTTTCTCAATTTGTTCCATAGTCTTTTTGCGATGAGCTCGAGTTTGATATGGCGGTCGGAGAGTCAGGTTGTCTAGTTCGATGATTCTGAGAAAGATGGGAGAAAATGATTTTCGTTCTTTTTATGCATATTAATGTATCTTTGAATGCATGAGTATATATGCAAAAATATTTATTTTTAGAGGAATCTTAATCGTTTATTGATTGCAAGCAAGCTAAGAATATCATAAATCCAAATACTTATTTATTCCATAATTTGAAAAAAGTAACAAAGAAACCAAACTGGTTTATAATTGCGAAAAAGGAAACACACATATTAATCAAATTATAAGAAAAATTTCTAACAACGCTTCTTATCCTATCTCTAAACTCATCCACCATGGGTCAGTACAATTTAATAAAGTCATAGATCTCCTTTTAAGGCTTGAATATGTCCATCATGTCTTCAGCTGCCCTCAAACTTTGGGGTATCTCATCAATCAAGTCATTAGATAGTATGGACAACTTCAGATACTCTTCTCTATGATTTTGAGCATTCTTTTGGAGTTCCAGTACGATGGCTTTGTCTTTTTCAATTGTGTCAGCCATTATTTAATTCTGATCCTCCATATAAGTACCCCATTATCTCATCTCTTCATAAGCTTCATCTATGAGGTTCATCTACCTTTTGAGCTCCATTATCTCCTCATATGCTCTCCTCCGTTCATATGGGTGTCTAGCAAGTAGTCCTTCATAAGCTTTTCTTCATAGTTTTGCACCCATAGCTTCACCTCTGGCTTCTCGGAGAGCTTTGACTAGACTTTGGACTTCGGCTTCCAAATCTTAGACACGAACTTAATATTCATCCTTAATTTCTTTCTGTGCTTTGGTAGAATTCAGCAAGATATCTCTTCATTCATCACTTTGGCACCAAGCCTTATCCAATTCATCCTTATATGTCTTGAGGCTTGATCTAACAACCTTAAGCTCAACGTACGCTTTCTCTTTCTTGTCCTATTCTATTCTAGTCATTTCTTCACTCCTTTTGAGTTATTCTACCGCTTGGTCAAAATCGCTATTCAGATGATTTCTCTCACATGAAACTCGGTAAAAGTTATCTTTCAGTTCCTTCTTTTCTTTGTTTAGTTGAAGGATAGTGGCATTATGGGCGTCCACCTCCTCCATAGAAATCATAACTGGCATAGGAGCTCTTGGTTCAACTGGATGATCTAGGGAAAAAGGCAATTTTATTATATGCACCTTTTCCCTCATCCACTAAGCATAGGGTATATTGAACTCATCTCTAGGTCTCTTTAGACTTCCTCTTCCCTTATTGATTTATCTCCAAGCGTGAATAACCTTCAAAATAGTTATATTTTTCATAGTTACCTCTTGTAAAGAAAAACCCTCCAATAATTTATCATCCACCTTACAGGCTAGAGGATACCCTACTTGTCTCATGGCAAATATCAGATTGTAGGTTATACATCCATTTGACCCTATGAGGAGTACATTTGAGAAGCTTCCATAGCTCATGGTCACGTCCTCACATAGAAGGCCTTGTGGATACCACATAATATCTTTGTCGGTAAGTGAAACTAGATATTGGGACCATTTATGTCCACTCATACCTTCAACAATAATTATATCCTTTGCCAGGTGAGAGATAAGCCATTTGTAGAGCAGAGGAGCACATCATAACATCATACCTCCCTTCTTGGTATGCCTTTGATAAAGGTTATAGTAGACATCCGCAAGGAAAGCAGGTGTAGGATCCTCATCCTCAACTTTCACAACCAAGAATACATTTATGGCTGCGTAGTCCACATAATTTTCTTCATGTGGGAACAAGATTAATCCAAAGACGAGAAGGATCATGATGTCATCCAAATAGTCCTAATTCATGGAAGTTGCAAAGTTGGCAGCTTTATCCTCTAGATAAACCCTTGGAAAGCCTTTGAAGTCACCACAGACCTTTAAGCTGGCTTACAGATCAGTGGCAGAGATGTTAAGGTGATTAGCCATTTCCCCAACCGAAGGATGGTACCCTATTATCTTGAAGGGACCTTTTGTGGGTTTAAGAGTTCCTATGATCTTATTAAACTCTTCAAGAGTGGGAACCATTTGAAAATCTTGAAATTGAAAGCACCTAAATGTGGGATCATACTATTTTTCTAGAGCAGTTAAAGCATATTTTTGTACAGGGACACTCAATTTAGGGATTTCCTTCTACTTCTTGTCAATCCTATGACGTAGAATTTCAAGTTTTATGTGTTGAATTCCCTTGCTTTAATCTAGAGGGTCTTCCTTCTATTGAATTCCATCTTACTCAAAGTGCTTGGTAATAGATGATTAAGATTCTTCTATTGATTGAATGTAAAAAATGATTTTAATGATATGGCTATATGAGTGTTTTGAGGTTTAAGGATAGATAAAGGTAATATGCAAGCATGACCTAGTTAAGGGAGTCTCCTTACGACAGGCTAGTTCTAAGTTTAGACTACCCAACCACATCGCTTGTACGATCTAGAATTTTTGGGATAATAGCCATAGAGTCATGAACCATGCCTTTATTTTACCATGAGAAGAAGCAAGCCTTCCTACAGTAACCCTTTGGGATAAATTTCATCTATACGGGACCTTATTAATGACCCTTACGGGTTGATAACATAATGTCACCATGGGTGAAACAGGTTATAGATAACGGTTCCTAGAGTCATGGACCAAATCCAAATCATCAACATAGTGAGGTGATAACCCTATTATGAAGACAAATTTGGGGGGACTATTCTGAGTGTAGCTTTCACGCCCATTTGAGACGTGACATCTCACCGGTTAGCACTACGATTCTATATCTTAACTTATGTTTTTCCTCCAAGCTTGGGTTTTAGACTCACATATATAAAAATCCCAACCAAATAATATGCAGACAAAGTAATAAAATAAAACAGAAAGAATGAAATAAAAAGAAAAAAAATTAATTTCCTTGCGTGTTTCGAGTATGATTACTCTTCTCTCACTGGTGTTCCTTCTTCTATTTATATCTCATATCTTCTCTCTCATTCCTCATTCCTTTTTTTTTTTACTCTCCTTTCCTTCTCTTTCACTCCTTACCATGTTTATCAAAAATTTTAGTGTCAATGAAAACATCATGGAAGTCATCAATGAAAAATATCCAAATCTTCCTCGCCTGAGGTCTACTGATCGTAATATCACCTTTAGCATGCAAATTCAAGGGTGGTCTAGTTACTATGCAAAGCTGCATGGACCTATATATCCAAATCATGTAAAAGAGTTTTGAAAGTATGCTTCCGTGTGTGGTGATGGTAGTTCCATTTGCTTTAGTGTGTATGGTATCCCTGTTATCATAACTCCTTCTTCTATTGCTGAAGCTATTGGATGTGTTGAAATCGGAATCACTGTAGATCAGTTTTGCTTCAGATACCATTTTGTTGAAAATCTCATCTCCATCCATGACATCTCCTCGTCTCGTTATGAACCCACCAATCCTGAAAAGCTCTTTCCCATTGCCAAAGTCCGATTTGATATTCTTCTCACAAACTTTCGACCACGTGAAGTAGATAAGGACATTATTTCCTATGATGACAGACTTTTCATATACTTCATGGTGAATCACGTTACGGTCAACTTGCCTCAAACCATCTTTAACTATCTAAAGGACTCAGTTGCTCTCTAGAAGTCAACACAAGACCTTCATAACTTTTGGAAGAGTTTTGTCTGAATTTTTCTATAAGGCTGAGATCGTTGGGTTGGTTCGCAGGACTGGACAAGATAATGCTCTTTTGGAAGAGAGGTATCAAGGTTTTGAAGTTTAGCTGTGTGCTATTGGTGGCTAGTTTTGTTAGGTGCTCATGGTTGTGTTTTACTTGTGTTTGGTTTTGATTATGTATTCCTTTACGTCTCCTTTGGTTTAGCTTGTGTACTCATTTTTTTGTACTCCTTCAATCATTAGGAATGAAAGTGTTTTTCTTTGTTCCTTGCATTTATTCTTTATTTCTTACTCCTCGTTTTATTATTCTTCTAATCTATATTATACATGTTCCCATAGAAAAGCGTGCTAGAATTCTTTTTGATTTCTGACAAAGGGGGAGAAGTTATATGATTTTGATTATATCTATTCTCAGAATCTTAAACCCAAAACTAATTATAAACTTTTGCTTCTAACCCTAGTTGATGTTTGATTCAGGAACTTTGTAAAAGTTCACTAATTTTTCTTAGACAGGTTAATTGAAGATTATAACATATGATCAAAATACACGACGTCTGTTCTGATAACCCAAACTTTGAATGCAACACATTCTTCAAAAGTTGTAAACCCCCTGAATATTTGGCCAAGACATGGTCATCCATACTACGACTAAAGCTCTAAATCTTCTAATGACACAATACTTTGCACCTTCTGGTGGCAATGATCAAGACTCTGAAAAAATCATGTTTTGATACATAATGCGAGACAGTTAGTCTGTTACGTCATAGCATTCTGATAGTCAGCTGGACTCTGAGATGAAGACCGGGCAGTGCTAGTCAAACTCTAATGAGATGTCAAATAGTGAAGTATTTCCTCTCTAACTCATCTCATGTACGTAAAAAATTTATTTTGTGAATCTTGAACTTAAGGGGAGACTCTGAACAAGCATAAGTAATTTTTGGGCTTAACATATTCAGGGAGAGCTGGTTAGCTTTACTATTGAATTTGTGATTTTTGGTTATTACCCCGTATAAATTGTTTTATCAAAATACATGGGTTTGTCATCATAAAAAAGGGGGAGATTGTAAGAACAAGGTCTGGTTATGCATTTGGCCTTAAGTTTTGATGATAACTTCACATGTTATCTTAGAGAACAATTTCATACTCTAATGGTTTCAGCCTAGTGTATAGTTTATGCTAAAATAGGTTTTGACTCTGAAGGAAATACGTGTGACGTTATTAGGCTCTGAACTCGACACTCAAGAAGAAAACATAGGTGGTTACAAATTCAAGTCAAGATTCTGGAATGCTTCTGATACAACGGTTTTAATGAACGTTAGTACTAGAGCTTCTGATCATGATTTTGTATGATAGTTCTGAAGACTTTGAAGACTCAAGTTCTGAAGATTGTGAGGACTCAAGTTCTGAAGGCTCTGAAGAATTAAGTTCTGAATTTCTGATTCTGAAGATTCTGAAAAACATCACTTCTAAGGACTAAATTTTTTTATCCTTCTGTAGCATGCTTCATCAACATATATCATAAGCCTCTGAAGGTTAGAAGTTAAAGATAAAAAATGATTTGCGTGAAAGGATAAACATAAAAGTACAATTACAATGACCAATATCCTACTAAAGTGACACTAGGACATTTCTTTTGATACGATGTTGTCTGACCTTCTACAATGACCGTTGAGGACAAAACAACTGGTTTTTTTTTTATTTCCAATTCTACCCTTCAATGGATCTATTTTCATCTATAAAAGTAAGACTTGGAAGAATTGAAAAGTTAGCATCCTGCTCTACAAAATTCATACTAAAGCGCTGCACAAAATCTCATGTGAGATCTACTAAATATAGTTTTGTAAATTAGCAAGGAACTTTTGTTCATATCTTGCAATTAACATTGTTGTGTCATTAAGCTTAAATATTGTGTAATTTGCTTATGTAGAAGTATTCTTGTATACACATATGTAATCTCTTTGGGTTTATGTTTTCTCAAGTGACTAAGTGTTAGTCTGTATAATTGAGAGGGCTAGGATGTTTTTCTAAACAATTAGATGATTTTCTAAACACTTAGATGATCAGTTTGTAATCTTTCAAGATTATTGGATTAAGTCCTTTTTGAAGGCAAAATTACCTTGGCGGGTGGACTGGAGTAACTTAGTTAACAGTGAACCAGGATAAAAACATTTGTGTTCTTTATTTTCATTCACTTGTTAACTTTGGTGTATAAAATTTTGAAAAGATTATATTTGGGGAAACCCAATCCAAACCCCCCTGTCTTGTGTTTCTCAAACCTTTAACAAAGATAAAACCTAAATTTAAGGGTGAGACACTAGGATTCAGGAGTCAATTAAGCTAGGGGAAGGTGTTAGGCACCCCTCACCCGATTGTACTCAATGGGATCCTTCTTTAAATCTATGGTTAATGTGCTTGCCTAAGGGATGTTTGCTCAATTATCTATTAATGCTTAATATATTTATTCATAGGGGGTGCTTAATATCTTTAAATAACTTTGATCCGGGCCTATGAGGGAGGGTCCAAGCTGAACTCTAAGAGCCAACAAAAAAACCCTAGATCTCACTATGGGGATACCAGAACATATACCACAAAACAATCTTTCATCCTATGCCACCAAAAACTAAGTAGAAATTAAGATCTACGTACAAAGAGAAAAGAAAAAGGGATACCAGAACTGGATCACGATGGTTTGTTGTTGGCGGGGGAAGTCTGTTCGCGGTAATGGCTCGTGATGTTGGTGAAGTTGTTGGTTCGTTGAGAGGGATAGATAGGTGGTCGGATCGTCACCGACAAGATAACAGAAATATGATGGCAGTGATGCAGGTGGGAGGATGTCGCACGGAAAAAGGCTAAGGGTGTCCAATCGTGCAGCTTTGGTGTCAGAGTCATGATCGTTTTTTTTATTTCTTTTCCCCATTCTTATTTTTTTTGTCTTATTTATAGATTAATCTTTAGGGTTTTAGTTTTAATTAGATTGTTTGTATTAGAAAATTTGTAATCTGATTTGATTTATAGATCAATTAGGGTTTCTTGATTTAGTTTATATACTATGTATCTAGTCTAGTTTTACTTGTATACAGAAAAAAGGAAAGATTTGATTCAACGTGCTATTCAATATTTTGATATCTTTGTTTCTGATTCTTGTGCAAATTAGGGTTTGTGGTTGTTGGGCCTGAGTTTGACCTGGTCACCTTGTATGACCAAATTCATTATAATAACTGGAAAGCAACCCTAAGTGTAGCGGCAAAATCGTGAGTGTAAGCTATTGGTTAACTTAACTTGAAAAGCAAGAGTCGCCACCGTAGTTTTATTTTATCCAAAAAAGGAAAGGAAAAAGAGCGAACAAAACCTACACCAGCTCTACAACAAGAACAAGTGAACAGAGACTGGGTAAGGGGGTTGGTTACGTTAAGGGAAGATGTTAGCACCCAAAACGTCTATAGTACTCTATAGGAACCCTTTGAAATATCTACCACTTTTGGTCTGAAAAGGTTTGTCTGAAAAGTGATTGAGGAGATGAGAAGAGAAATTGCTTTTTTTTAGATTTTATGTGTTTGGAGAGACTTATCGTCTCATGCCTACGTACCCACGATGTGCAATGTAGGATCAAAACCCCGTAGTTCATGGTACAAAGAATGAAATTTGTTGGTTTTGGTTGATTTTAAATGTAAAGACAAGTCTTCATTTTCAAGCGAATAGTTCCCCTTAAAGAGATGAATCATGTCTAAACTTATGAAAAATTTTAAAAGAAAAAGTGCTCGAGGGCACTAAAGGAGTTTGGATGAGTTTGGTGTTTTTTAAAGTCTTTTGAAAATGGTGTCAATATGCTTATGTAGTTTAGCATTTGTTAAGAAATGAAAAGAAAAGAGTAAAATCACTTGACAAAGTCAAGGTTTGATTATGAAAGAGGTGAGAGTTTGAAAACAAGACGGTTTTGAAAAAGGGAGAAAGTTTTGAAAATTGAAGAATGGGTGGAGAAGAAGTGGCTATCCTAAAGTATAAAGTAAAAGCTAAGGATAAGAAAGATATAACCACAAATGTAGTTGTCTTCACCATAAGCCAAGTAAAAGTACAAGGCTTCAAAGTCTTCGAACCATAATTCCAAAGCAAAGGGAAAAGGTCCTAGTTCCAAGTCCAAGGATCCAAGAATAGCATTGAAGTCCAAGGTCTAGGTGCAAAATTCCATTTTCGATGCAAAGGATAGTAACCATAGTCCAAGATTAGAAGCACAGGTTGTTTAGAGGTTTTAGCCTTTATTAATGTTTTTGGTCCAAGTGGACAAAGAGAAAAAGGCATATGCATAAACACGTGTCCAACAGACAAAGGAGAAATTGCGGAAGCATAAACATGTGTCCAACAGACAAAGGAAAAATTACGGAAGCATAAACATGATATGAAATGATAATAATGGGGAATAAAAGTAAAAGAAAGTTAGGGAGCGAGAAGGAACTGTAAACAAGATTAGTACAATAGTATTGTTAGTAAGTTAGTGATTAGTAGTTAGAGTAAGTGATCAATAATGATTGAATAATTGCACTTAGGTCAAGGTTAACGAGAACTCATTAGAGGATTGATAAGACCAAAGCCTCCTAACAACAAGTCTCATAAGTGTTGAACCAAAAGACAAATAATCAACCATCCTTGATTGTTTTCCGATACGGGACATATGTTGCGCTATGTTAAGCAATCACCGAGTAATTTACGGAGTAATTACCCTACAGTGAGGCCAGTCAATAGATCTTTGTGCTAATGCATGCTAGATGAACGATATTTAGATCGTCATCCGAAAGCAATACCGCATAAAAAGAAAAGAAGGTAGCGATCTAGTCTTGATCAAAATTCAACAAAGGAATTCCATGATACATAAGACTTTCATCGATCAAAATAAAAGAGAAATAGATGAAGAGAAAGATGGATCTAACAATTATGATCCATCAACAACCAACAATAAAGCCAAAATAGAAAAAGAAATCAAATGAAAAAGAAAGAATTAAAATATTTTTTTCAAATGATTTTTCCAAGGAATTTTTCTAATCCCAATTTAAAATAAAAGTGCTAAAAGAAAAAATAAAAAATAAAAAAAAAACTAAAAAAAAATCTTATGATGAAATGAGAGGGAGGTTAATGTAAAAATATGGTGTGTGATGTAGAAAAATTGAACGGGCTATGCCCATTGTCTCATTACCACATAAAACAAAAAGAAAATTAGAGCAAAATGTCAGAAAAATAAAAATGAGAAACATGATCTTCTTCTTCCTTTCATCGCGATGCTACTGTTCACGAGCTAGCATTTTCGAAACTCCGTCAAATCGGAGCGACGGAGCTCCGTTTTAGCATCATTGCAATCAGATTTTCGAGTAGATCAAAAATGTACAAACGATTTCAAACAACAGTGCACTAATCAGACAAAATCAGTGTCGAAAGTTTCGTCGGAAAATTTTCACTACCTTCAAAAATCAAGTAAGCAAACTTTAAATTCTTCCTCTCTTCTTCCTTGCCTTGAATGAGTGTGGTTGTTGTTGATTCACGGTGATACTTGTTGCGGATGTGAGTTGCGGAATCGTTGCGAAAGTTGTGTTCGCGTTGTTCAGAATTGTTTTTGTTGAAGGAATTTGAAACTTGAATTGGAAAATGGAAGATGAAAGAATGAAGATGGAGTTCGAAAATGGAAGTCAGAAGCAATGAAGATGATGGATTCGGCTTTGAATTGTGTAAGGGTGCAGCAAGGTTGCGTTGAATTTTCGGTTGAAGGTTCAAGGATAAATTGCAGAGAGTTGTAATGGAATTTGGAAATTAAAGGTTAATTGAGGAGGATTGAAGCTTTGAGGTTTGGTTTTGGAAGGGAGAGTTTGGCTGTCAAAGCTTGAATTTGAAGTGAGATTGAGGCTTAATTTATAGAAGGAATTGGGTGAATTGTGCTGCCATTTGATGTAAATTTCTCTGCCTTTTGGGCTTACGATTTGTGTGACTTGCGTTTTGCATTTTTTGTGTGTGATCCTTCACTACGTTTTGGTTTGCAGGATGCTTCGTTTTGAGAAGTTTGCAGCTAGAATTTTTTGCAGCTCGTGACGTTCATGGCGTGGAGTTGTTTCATCCTGGCTGGCTTGGTATGAGGCTGTTTCAACGTGTGGGCTGTTTATTTCATGTGGCTTACATAATGGCTTAGGAATGTAGTGTAGCTTGACGGCTGAAAGTTGTAGCATGTGGATGGTGTGGCTCACTTGGAGTTTGGTGAAGTGAAAGCTTGATGCGTTTTGCACCATAGCAGCAAGAAATTAACTTGTGAAGCAGCTCACGTGTGGCTTCAAAGAATTCATCTGCAGCCCCTTTTTTTTTGCAATTTTTTTCTCTTTATTATTTTTGTTGCAAGAAAAATAGAGATGGGCCTGTAATATCTTTTTTTTATGGGAATTTTTTTGTTGTAAATGAACTTGGACTTTATGCCATATTTTTGTGAAACTTTAGAATTGGGTTGTGAAATGTAATGGTATTTTGAATATGGAAAAAAGGATTAGATATGGATTAAACATGAATAGATAATTGGATGTGATTATGAAAAAAATGGATAATTTGGGGAAGAAAAAAAATAGATATTGGATATGGTTAATGAATTTTGGAAATGGATAAACTTATTGAATATGGATAAATGGAAATTGGGAAATTTGATTTGTGAATGAATAATGAGATATAGTTATGAAAATGGAATTGGATTAGAATATGGATATTGGTCATGAAAAGTTAGGAAAGGAAATGGATTTAAAGTGGATATTTAGAAATTTTGGATATAATGGATATGGAAAGAATGGATAAAAGGGACAGTGAAAAATAGATAATTGGAATATGATTTGGATATAGGTTTAGAATTAAGAATGAATATTTGGTTTAGAAAAAATGGATAATAGAAATGGTTTGAATGGATAGCCAACAATGGAAATGGATATGAATCATGGATGGAAAATCTTTATTTTTTAGCCCAAAACCAATCTTGATTTTTTTTTCACAAGCCTCTGATAAAATGAACACAGCCGATGAAACCAATCCTGAACCACTGGATGCCTTGCAACTTAAGCAACGACCAAATGAATCATCCGAAACTTTCTATAATTCTCTGATAAAGTGCACACAACTACCACTGAATAAGCCACAACTGAACAATAACCATTTGAATCTGTTTGAACTTGTCTGAATCAGTTATCTGGGAAAATAAATCCACAGATGAACATAGTTAAGCATTGAACTCTGATCATGATGAACCTGACTTTCTGAATATCACCACACAACAACTTGAGAGTCATTGCTTTGAGGAATAGCCCACTGAAACAGATATCTTGCACTTGGAACAAATGCTTGATAGTTTGACCAATATTAGGTCAAACATCCATCTGAACTGGATCATGAACGAACAGCCACATGTGACTTGAAATTATGCCATTGCTTTGACAAACCTGCACAACACACAGAGAGAGAAACTGCAGCAATATTTTTTGGTATTTTGTTTAGAGGTTAGTAAACAGAAACAAGTAAGAATAATATACAAATACTCAGGAGAAACACAAATTGTGATCTTGCTTGTGGTATGAGGTGCAAATGAAATGTGCAAAATCTTAGGGGTAAAAATTAGGGTTCAACAGCTGCCCCTATTTAAGTTTCTTCAATCAGGAGATATGAAGGTTAAAAACTTCGTCTCGACAAGATTGAAGATACTTAAATACAGAAAACCAAATTTTTAGCCTTAAGATGCCACAAGATGATATGAATGCAAAGGATGAAACAGACTGCGAGGAAACTTGAAACAAAAGATTTACGGTAAATTGAGAGAGATGACGTGAAAAGACACGCCGGGGAACACAAGCTATTTCTGGAGATCTGCCAAGGTGACAAGAAGTATCCATCAATAGTTGGAAAGAGAGGGGTAAGACCCTGAGAAGACGAGTAGTGACATCCAAGAATAACATTGTATGGAAACTATAAACGAGACAAAAGGTATGTTAAAAGATGTCCAAAAATGGTATTGGACAAACAACAAGAAATTTTCTGATAAAAACAACAGCGTCATCTAAGAATAGCATTGGATGGAGGTGAAGAACACTCTATTGAGGATAAGGTATCCAAGAATAGCATTGGAAGAAAGAAACTACAAAATCCAAGAATGGCACTGAATGAGGCAACAACAAACATCAGAGACATCCAAGAATGGCATTGGATAGAAACAAGCTTCAGTTTGAAAATTTCACTGGGGACATCCAAGAATGGCATTGGATGGCAAAGTTAAACATCAGAGATATCCAAGAATAACATTGGACTCGGTTGGGGAAAAGGTGTCCAAGAATGGCATTGGACAAAAAAAATCACAACATCCAAGAATGGCATTGGATGAAGTGAGAAAAGTTCTAGAAAATATATCAGAAGTATCCAAGAATGGCATTGGATAAAAAGGTTCACGATATCCAAGAATGGCATTGAATAAAGTTATAAAGAACTTTCAGGAATGGCACTGAAAGGTAAAGGTAAATCACTACATTCAGGAATGGTACTGAATGGTAATGAGAAAGACGTCCAGGAATGGCACTGAATGCAAAGGAGAAAACTCATTCAGGAATGGTACTGAATGAACAAATAAAACTTTCAGGAATGGCACTGAAAGATATCCAAGCAAATATGATGGGGATTACAGAAGAGAGGCAAAACTTCCTGGAATAGCACTGGGAGAAACAAGAGGAACAAGGTATCCAAGAATGGCACTGGAAATCAAAAGAGACAGACGTCCAGGAATGGTAGTGGAGTGATAGAAAAACAAAGATCCAGGAATAGTACTGGAATGGAAGAAAACAAACATCTAACAACAGCAATAGATGCACAGGGAAACGATAACATCCAGGAATGGCACTTGAAAGAAAGAAAATAGACAAGACATCCAGGAATAACACTGGGTGAAAAGACACGCAACTGTTTGGTAGGTGCCAAGTAAATTGGACTTTGACCACAAGGTAAGATGTTGATAACAACAGGACCTCGGAAAATGCATATGAGCGCGAAGCACACTTCGAGCTATAAAAATATTTCTGTATGATAGATGAATGATTTATGTATGTAATGCAGATGATAAGGACAACTAAGATAGACTCTTTTGTGAGGGAAGAATGGAACTCTGGTTCCTCAACACAGGGAACACTGCCCACTCTGTTTGGAGAAAAGATATTGAACATATCTCTGTCACACTTGTGAATTGTATCAGGCTGATGGTCTTTTGAGGAAAGTCATATTGAGGATTCTTGAAGAAGACTGCCCCAGATTGATTGACTGATGAAGATAAACTGATCATGGCTTTAGTTTGACTGTTGTAGGGGAAAAGATTAAACTGATCATGGCTTCAATTCTTGAAATGAATGTTGAGAATAAACTGATCATGGCTTCAGTTGCTATTGTTGGGGATGAACTGATCTTGGCTTCAGTTCTTGGAATGAATATTGAGAAGGCTAAACTCAGTATAGGTCTTGAAAGAGATCTTCTGGTTAACCAATTCTGAGAATAACTTGCACTGAGCAACAAATCTTGAATTGATTCACAACAGGATCTGGAAGTAATGTTCCCCTGATAGGATCACTGACCAAGTTTCTTTACTGTTTGAAAATTCTTGATGAGGAAAGTTTTCCTGCAAATAAAATCATTCATTCATGGTAATTTTAATGCAAAGCTCATGCAATTTTGAAATCAAAAATCATTTTTGGAATGATATTATTGATGCAAAGAAAAATGAATCACTTGTCAAAACACGACGATTTAGACATTCAAAATGAAAGAGAAAACAAAGGTAAGACATCAAAGCAAATGATTGGCAACAAACATAGGAGTCAATTTACGCAACCTTGTTGTAGTATGCTTTTAAAAGAAACCTGGCTTCAATTAGGTCTTTTGAAGGTTGTAACGTGGTCTGGTTCACGGTTTTTGAAACAAAGGATATAGGCTCAAAGTTTATTTGTACCCAACCCATTCTTCGCGATGATCTTCAGTCCTATGCTCAGTTAATTAAAACTATGCATTCAAGTTCCAGAAGATTTTGGAATTGCAACACATGTCGTGATGATAGCTCAAGAGATTTTTGAGATGGCAATCACTTCTCTTAAAACATTTTGTTGTTTTTGATGAGGACCTCAGTCAACCCGTTTTGTCTTTGAGGATTCTTGGTAACCTCTTGATTGATTTTTGTTATCCCTAAATTTTGCCTGAACTGTGTCATTTGAGTTTAGAGTCAGCGGGATGCCCCAATTTTTGCCTAAGTCTCCTTCATAGGTTTTAACTTAGCGGGCTTTTCACTTGATTTTGTCATTCTCTTTTTTTAAAGATAGTGACTGCCTGGCTTAATGATTACGGTGAACCATCATTGGCTTTCGATTTAAAAGACATCTTCGACACTTCTTTGATGTGTGCGAAGGAAAACTTGTGATTGCAATGATTCTCCTGTGTTTAAATACACAGTCAAATTAACTGAGAACTACCCATCCCCAGGTTAAAATTGTAGGGTTTTTCGTATAGAAAGAATCTCCAACTTCTAGGCTCAAAAGGGTTGACAAGAGATTAACTTCCTTATTTCTACAGTGTTTGGGAGTTGAAATAATGCATGTACATCATCAGCCAAAATTTAATTGAAAGCATACAATCCAGCAATTTCAGGTATTTTTTCATCATCCTCCCTCCAATCTTTGCATAAAGAAAAGTTTGATAAAGAAAGTGAACATGAGAGATATTTTTGTTTTGTGAAAATAAAAGCATAAAGATGCACATAGTGGATATAAATGAATTGAATCAAAACATTGCAATGCTCATTTCATTGAACTTACCATGAAAGTACAAATAAAGTTCAAAAGCAAGCAGTCAATATAATCAACGAAAAATGCAAACAGAATGAAACAAGGCCTAGTGATAATCAGCAACAAGAATGAGCTGTCCTGTCTGAAACACTGGCTTTAGGAGATGATGCGTCTGAACTGGCTCAAACTTCACTTGGCATGCTCTGGCAAAGGATTGTTGACAACATTGGGATTATCATTAAGAAAAGTCAGAATCTTTGAGTTCACCAATTCTTGTACTCTAGCTTTCAATGCATAACAACCTTCCAAGTTATGGCCTGCCCCACCTCGATGGAACTCACAGGGAAGATCAACCCTATAGCCGGCTGGGAGTGGATTTAGAGGAGGAGGTAGATCCCTAATTGTAATTAAACCATTCTTCATAAGACATAGATACAACTCAGTGTAGGACAGGATAGGATCAAAGTTACCCCAGTTGCGATTATGATTTTGTCTAACAGCCTGACGAGGAGCTTGAACTAGTTGATCATTGACAATAGGAGCAACTGCAGCTATATATTTTTGTTGCCTGCGACGAGGTTTCCCTTCAACTGAAACAACATGAGTATCACCGTCCTTCTTCTTTTGAAAATTCCCAGCATACTTTTTAGCACCATTAAAGGCTTCAACATTGGTAATCTTTCCTTTCTTGATACCTTCTTCTAGTCTTTCTCCAATAATGACTAGGTCAGTAAAACCAGATGATACACTGCCTATCATCTTTTCCCAAAAGATTGGCTGAAGAGTGTCCATGAACAATCCAGTCAATTCTTTTTCTACCAATGGTGGCTCCACTTGAGCAGCTAGCTCTCTCCAGCGCTGAGTGTACTCCTTAAAGGATTCTTTTTCTTTTAGAGACATATTTTACAATTGGCGTCGGTCAGGTACCATGTCCAGATTGTACTTATACTGCTTTAAGAAAGCATCAACCAAGTCTTTCCAGCTTTGGATATGGGTTTTCTCAAGTCCCATATACCATTTCATTGAAGCCCCACTCAAGCTGTCTTGGAAACAGTGAATGAACAATTTGTCATTTTTGGCATTAGCAGCCATCTTGCGGCAGTACATCACCAAGTGGCTTCTGGGACAGGTGTGCCCCTTGTATTTCTCAAAATCAGGAGTTTTGAATTTAGTAGGTATAACCAAGTCTGAAACCAAGCACACGTCTATTGCGGCAGCACTAAAGACATCACTTCCTTCCACGGCTCTTATCCTTTTGTCTAGAGTTTTCTATTGCTCCCTGACTTCTTCAATGTATCCAGGTTCTCCTTGACTTTCAGATTGTGGACCAGCAGCATGGTACACGAAAGGATGATTCTTAGGAATAGCTTGAGCAACAGAATGCACAACAGGCTGAGGTTCAGTGAACAATGGAGCTGAAGATACTGGTAGTACAGACGGGACAAACACAGGAATAGTTGCAAAGGATGGAGAGTATTTCGAAGGTAACCTAAATTTTGGCCAAGTATTTCAGAACTTGCATCATTTCTGTGAGTTTGGTCATACCGGCCTTCAACTCATCAATTTCCATTCTGACTTCGGCATTGTGTTGTTCTTGGTTTTCCATTCTCAATCTGACGGCAGCTCTAGTTCCGTAGTTGTGTTGAGGAAACAACTTGACGGTGAACGGATAACTGGAGAAGGAGACAATTGAAATGAGTTTCTGAGGCAACTGGGAAGAATGCATATGTATGCTCATGGATGCAAGAGTGCATGGATGCAACAACCACAAGCAAGATCACTCAAAGCACACGGGTTCAAAGGTTCGAGTCACGAGCATGGAGTAAAAGGTAAGAACCAACCCCTAAAGGTATGTACTAAGGGTATAATACCTGCCGAACAAGGTTCTAAAGAGGTTCCCAGAGTCTACAACCCATCTTTCGGATATTATCGATTTCCCAATTGCTTGGTAGTCAATAATATTCTCAAGAGAGTCTCGTCTGAGTGTGGTATCGCGTAACAACTGATTCAAGTCTGTACCTGAATAGCCACCGCACCACGTCCTAATAAGGCCAAGATGGGTTAAGGGTTCTAAAGTCCTCAGCTTCGGGTCCTCGGATCAAGAAACATATTGGGTTTGCCATTTCTGGTCTGCCATTATTGCCTCTTGGGAGGAGTGCCTCAACTGAGTCCTCGGGGAAATGGTCGCCAGAGTCGACAGCTTTCTAGGTTAACACCTTGAAATGCACAAGACACGCACGTCAAAATATCTCCCAAGAAAACCTCGTCTGGATGTGAATTTCGTGAACACCAAACGTACCAAGATGTCGTGTAGGTCCCACTACTTTCCACCCTAGTTTTAGGTGTATACTCAAGCCTGTGTATTGGGCTTATCTCACCACACAGAAGAATTCCCAAACATAACAAACAAATAACAAATAAATCAGACAAAAAGCAATAAATAAATCAAAGTAGGCTAAACCCCTCAAGGGAAGATCCCCAGCAGAGTCGCCACTTTTCCTGTAGCGGCAAAATCGTGAGTGTAAGCTATTGGTTAACTTAACTCGAAAATCAAGAGTCGCCACCGCACTTTTATTTTATCCAAAAAAGGAAAGGAAAATGAGGGAACAAAACCTACACAAGCTCTACAACAAGAACATGTGAACAAAGACTGGGTAAGGGGGTTGGTTACGTTAAGGGAAGGTGTTAGCACCCAAAATGTCTATAGTACTCTATAGGAACCCTTTGAAATATCTACCGCTTTTGGTCTGAAAAGGTTTGTTTGAAAAGTGATTGAGGAGATGAGAAGAGAAATTTTTTTTTTTTATATTTTATGTGTTTGGAGAGACTTAGCGTCTCATGCCTACGTACCCACGATGTGCAATGTAGGATCAAAACCCCGTAGTTCGTGGTACAAAGAATGAAATTTGTTGGTTTTGGTTGATTTTAAATGTAAATACAAGTCGTCATTTCCAAGCGAATAATTCTTCTTAAAGAGATGAATCATGTCTAAACTTATGAAAAATTTTAAAAGAAAAAGTGCTCGAGGGCACAAAAGGAGTTTGGATGAGTTTGGTGTTTTTTAAAGTCTTTTGAAAAAGGTGTCAATATGCTTATGTAGTTTAACATTTGTTAAGAAATGAAAATAAAATAGTAAAATCACTTGACAAAGTCAAGGTTTGATTATGAAAGAGGTGAGAGTTTGAAAACAAGAAGGTTTTGAAAAAGGGAGAAAGTTTTGAAAATTGAAGAATGGGTGGAGAAAAAGTGACTATCCTAAAGCATAAAGTAAAAGCTAAGGATAAGAAAGATCTTACCACAAATTTAGTTGTCTTCACCATAAGCCAAGTAAAAGCACAAGGCTTCAAAGTCTTCGAACCATAATTCCAAAGCAAAGGGAAAATATCCTAGTTCTAAGTCCAAGGATCCAAGAATAGCATTGAAGTCTAAGGTCTAGGTGCAAAATTCCATTTCCGATGCAAAGGATAGTAACCATAGTCCAAGATTAGAAGCACAAGTTTTTTAGAGGTTTTGGCCTTTATTAATGTTTTTGGTCCAAGTGGACAAAGAGAAAAAGGCATAAGCATAAACATGTGTCCAACAGACAAAGGAGAAATTACGGAAGCATAAACATGTGTCCAACAGACAAAAGAAAAATTACGGAAGCATAAACATGTGTCCAACGGACAAAGGAAAAATTACGGAAGCAAAAACATGATATAAAATGATAATAATGGGGCGTAAAAGTAAAAGAGAGATAGGGAACGAGAAGGAATTGTAAACAAGATTAGTACAATAGTATTGTTAGTAAGTTAGTGATTAGTAGTTAGAGTAAGTGATCAATAATGATTGAATAATTGTACTTAGGTCAAGGTTAACGAGAACTCATTAGAGGATTGATAAGACCAAAGCCTCCTAACAATAAGTCTCATAAATGTTGAACCAAAAGACAAATAATCAACCATCCTTGATTGTTTTTCGATACGGGACATATGTTGCGCTATGTTAAGCAATCGCCGTGTATTTTACGGAGTAATTACCCTACAATGAGGCTGATCAATAGATCTCTGTGCTAATGCATGTTAGATGAACGATATGTTGATCGTCATCCGAAAGCAATACCGCACAAAAAGAAAAGAAGGTAGCGATCTAGTCTTGATCAAAATTTAACAAAGGAATTCCATGATCCATAAGACTTTCATCTATCAAAATAAAAGAGAAATATGGATCTAACAATTATGATCCATCAACAACAAACAATAAAGCCAAAATAGAAAAAAGATATCAAATGGAAAAGAAAGAATTAAAATATTTTTTTCAAATGATTTTTCCAATGAATTTTGCTAATCCAAATATAAAATAAAAGTGTTAAAAGAAAAAATTAAAAATTAAAAAAAAATAGAAAAATTAAAAAAAATCTTATGATGAAATGAGAGGGAGGTTAATGTAAAAATATGGTGTGTGATGTATAAAAATTGAATGGGCTAGGCCCATTGTCTCATCACCACATAAAACAAAAATAAAATTAGAGCAAAATGTCAGAAAAAAAATGAGAAACATGATCTTCTTCTTCCTTTCATCGCGACGCTACTGTTCACGAGCTAGCATTTTCGGAGCTCCGTCAAATCGGAGCGACATAGCTCTGTTTTAGCATCATTGCAATCAGATTTTCGAGTAAATCAAAAATATGCAAATGATTTCAAACAATAGTGCACTAATCAGACGAAATCAGTGTCGAAAGTTTCATCAAAAAATTTTCAGTACCTTCAAAAATCAAGTAAGCACACTTTAAATTCTTCCTCTCTTCTTCCTTGCCTTGAATGAGTGTGGTTGTTGTTGATTCACAGTGATACTTGTTGCGGATGTGAGTTGCGGAATCGTTGCGAAAGTTGTGTTCGCGTTGTTCAGAATTGTTGTTGTTGAAGGAATTTGAAACTTGAACTGGAAAATGGAAGATGAAAGAATGAAGATGGAGTTAGAAAATGGAAGTCAGAAGCAACGAAGATGATGGATTCGACTTTGAATTGTGCAAGGGTGCAACAAGGTTGCGTTGAATTTACGGTTGAACATTGAAGGATAAATTGCAGAGAGTTGTAATGGAATTTGGAAATTTAAGGTTTATTGAGGAGGATTGAAGCTTTGAGGTTTGGTTTTGGCAGAGAGAGTTTGGCAGTCAAAGCTTGAATTTGAAGTGAGATTGAGGCTTAATTTATAGAAGGAATTGGGTGAATTGTGTTGTCGTTTGATGTAAATTTCTCTGCATTTTGGGCTTATGATTTGTGTGACTTGCGTTTTGCATTTTTTGTGCGTGATCCTTCACTGCGTTTTGGTTTGCAGGGTGCGTTGTTTTGAGAAGTTTGCAGCTGGAATTTGTTGCAGCTCGTGACGTTCATGGCGTGGAGTTGTTTCATCATGGCTGGCTTGGTATGAGGTTGTTTCAACGTGTGGGCTGTTTATTTCATGTGGCTTGCGTAATGGCTTAGGAAGGTAGTGTAGCTTGACGGCTGAAAGTTGTAGCATTTGGATGGCGTGGCTCACTTGGAGTTTGGTGAAGTGAAAGCTTGATGCGTTTTGCACCGTAGCAGCTGGAAATTAACTTGTGAAGCAGCTCACGTGTGGCTTCAAATAATTCATCTGCAACCCCATTTTTTTTTGCAATTTTTTTCTCTTTATTATTTTTGTTGCAAGAAAAATAGAGATGGGCCTATAATATCTTTTTTTTGTGAGAATTTTTTTGTTGTAAATGAACTTGGACTTTATGCCATATTTTTGTGAAACTTTAGAATTGAGTTGTGAAATGTAATGGTATTTTGAATATGGAAAAAGGATTGGATATGGATTAAACATGAATGGATAATTGGATGTGATTATGAAAAAATGGATAATTTGGGGAAGAAAAAAAATGGATATTGGATATGGTTAATGAATTTTGGAAATGGATAAACTTATTGAATATGGTTAAATGGAAATTGGGAAATTTGATTTGTGAATGAATAATGAGATATAGTTATGAAAATGGAATTGGATTGGAATATGGAAATTGGTCATGAAAAGTTAGGAAAGGAAATGGATTTAAAGTGGATATTTAGAAATTTTGGATATAATGGATATGGAAAGAATGGATAAAAGGGATAGTGAAAAATAGATAATTGGAATATGATTTGGATATAGGTTTAGAATTAAGAATGGATATTTGGTTTAGAAAAAATGGATAATAGAAATGGTTTGAATGGATAGCCAAAAATGGAAATGGATATGGATCATGGATGGCAAATATTTATTTTTTAGCCCAAAATCAATCTTGATTTTTTTTACAAGCCTCTGATAAAATGAACACAGCTGATGAAACCAATCCCGAACCACTGAATGCCTTGCAACTTAAGCAACGGCCAAGTGAATCATCCGAAACTTTCCATAATTCTCTGATAAAGTGCACACAGCTACCACTGAATAAGCCACAACTGAACAACAACCATTTGAATCTGTTTGAACTTGTCTGAATCAGTTGTCTGGGAAAATAAATCCACAGATGAACACAGTTAAGCATTGAACTCTGATCATGATGAACCTGACTTTCTGAATATCACCACACAACAACTTGAGAGTCACTGCTTTGAGGAATAGACCACTAAAACAGATATCTTGCACTTGGAACAAATGCTTGATAGTTTGACCAAGATTAGGTCAAACATCCATCTGAACTGGAACATGAACGAACAGCCACATGTGACTTGAAATTATGCCCTTGCTTTGACAAACCGGCACAACACACAGAGAGAGAAACTGCAGCAAATGTTGTTTGGTATTTTGGTTAGAGGTTAGTAAACAGAAACAAATAAGAATAATATACAAATACTCAGGAGAAACACAGATTGTGATCATGCTTGTGGTATGAGGTGCAAATAAAATGTGCGAAATCTTAGGGGTATAAATTAGCGTTCAACACTAAGTGACACAAATAAAAATAAAAATTATAAGAATTATCTGATAATGGCCCCTAAGTGAAAATGTTTAATTGATAACTTAAAAATATTTAACTCAATAATCAACTAATAGTGACTAAATCTGAATAATTATAATATTTAAATGATGTTAGTAAATAAGAATGATTTGGCTAATAAAACTTAATAAAGTTAACCAATTAAATTCTAATTACCTACATGTTAAATGAAAATAAAATTTAATAATCCTAAATGGTCCATCGGACCATAACCTAATCATATAGATCTAAATATTTAAATATTCCACAAACAATCTTAATAATTAAAATAAACATTACTTGGTGAGTTAATAATAATAAAACTAAATGGATAAATAATAATGATTTTAATAATAATTTTTAGCCTAATTTTTTAATAATTATGTCTTTATAATTAGTTAATTAAGTAAAAACTATATATTAAATAATACCTTAAGAAATAAAAAAAAAAAAGCAACTAAGCACTATGATAAGATCAAAACTCCTAAAAGGTCAAAATGGTTCTCTTTGATTTTTTAGATCATTGGGGTTAACATGATGAGTTGTATGAGATTCTGATATGTTAATGCCCTATATTCTAAGTCAGATGAAAGAAAAATGGTGGTCAAAATTTGGGGTACGATAATACCTCACATACGCTTATACCTAAGAACATCACTCAATACAAGGCGTTTCACCTAGGGATGTCAACGGGGTAGGGAATGCACAGAGGATGCTTCTCTGCTCCCCGCCCAGCCCCCCAAAATTTTCCCCATCCCCGTCCCCGATCCCCGCCACGGGGGAATATTTTTTCCCATCCTCATCCACTCAGATCCCCACAGAGAATCGAAGATCCAAGGAGATCGAATCATAAAAAAAAATTATATATATTTTTATCAAAACTATGACACTAGTGTTTAATTTTTTTCCTTTTTTTAAAACATATATTTTGCATTTTTTTAATAAATAAAAACACAGCTTGAATCAATAATAAACAAATGAAAAAGCACTTGCAGTTTCAAAAACATAACCACTAATTTATTAATTGAACAAAAATCAGCTTGATAATTAAAGTATATTGAAGTTGAAGAGTAATTACCATAAGCACACTGAACAAATGAGAGTGGTTGTTTTGATTATGATGATGAGAATATAGGAGATGAGGAATGGAGGAGACAAAGAAAATTGAGAAAAGAAGAAGAGGAAAGGGTATATACATTGTATGTATTGGGTGCACTTTTCTAGGTTGAGGTACTTCAATGGTGAACCAATACATTATACAATAAAACAAAAAAATGATCCACTTATGACTCTTCATTTCCTAATATATTAATTCATTTTTTATAAAATAAACATGCCAAATTATATAATTATATATTATATAATATAAAGTTAAATATTATGGTCGGGGTCGGGGAATCCGCGGGGCGGATGCTACTTGTTCAATCCTTGCCCCAAAGTGTCATCGGGGGAACTTTCCCCTCCATCCCCGTCCCCGCGAGGAATAAAATCCCCAACTTCAAAGCTCCAAACAGATAACCCCACAGGGATCCTCATTAACGGATGCAAATTAACATCCTTAGTCTCACCTCACGTGAGTAGGACCTCTAAACCACCACCAAATATCACCATACACGACCTTTTCTCACCATGGGCTAATCCTAACCATCATACAATATAATATACCTACTAAGCCCTCTCAGTATCCCTGCCCTTCGTAAGGGCATCACATGTTGAGATTTTAGATATAATCCAATTTGAGTTGTGTGGCCCAAGCCCAAAGCTAATTAGGGATTAAGGTTTGTTACTTAGTTTTTTTATATTTGTTGCTTAGTAGTCAAGTCACTTAGGTGTATATAAATAGACACTTTGTAGTTCAGTTTTATCATTTATTCAATAATATCAATCCTTAGTTCCTTATTCTGTCGCTTTCCCTCCTCACTAAAAGTGCCTCACGCACTAACAAATTGGTATCTAGAGCTCCGGTTAGATTCTTGATCATGTTTTCAAGAATCACATGTCAAAGATCGTGTTTCCAGGATCATGGGTTGTTGTTAATCAATCGCTGCAAAGATGAATGGTAACAGAAATTTACCAAACTCCCTTCCAACTCTTGATGAAAAGAATTGGCTTCAATGGAGAAAACAAATGCAATCTCTATTTGGCTTTCATGAAACCCTAGAATTGGTTACTTACTGTGTTCATATGCTTGATGAAGATGCAACCGACGCACAAAGAATTGTTCATAAGGATATCAAGAAGAAGGATTGCAAGGTATCGTTTTACATTTAATCAGTGGTTGATGCAGCTAATTTCGACAGAATCACTCATGATGAATCAACGAAGGAGGCATGGGATATTCTTGTCAAGTACTATGAAGGAGGCGAGAAAGTTAAGGTTGTCAAGTTACAAACTTTATGATGACAATATGAATTGTTATTGATGGGAGAAGACGAAAATATTGCAGGGTATGTATCAAAGGTGCATAAACTCGTCCATCTCATAAAGGGTTATGGTGAAACCCTAACTAATAAGATGATAGTTGAGAAGGTAATGCGTACGTTGACCTCTCACTCTGATCACGTTATTGTAGCTATTCAAGAATCCAATAATCTTGAAATCCTAAAACTGGAAGATTTGGTTGGTTTGTTGGAGGCACGTAAGATTAGGATTGTAGAAAGGAAAGGAGTTCAAGACTCGATACAAGAACTACAGGCTCAGTCATGGAAGAAGAATGGTGGTTCCAACAAGTTCAAAGGCAAAATCGACAAGACTTAGGGAAAGAAGTCTTGGTCGAATCCTTACAAGAATAAGGTTGACGATAGAGCTTATGAATCCTCGAAAAGAGGAGAAGGAAATTCTGATAAAAAATACAAAGAGAAAAAAGGTGTGCAGTGCTATAACTATGAAAAGTGGAGTCACTTGGCCAAGCATTGTTGGTACAGGAAAGACAAGAGACCTACAAAAGGCAAGGACGAAGGTGCAAACCTTTGACGTCAAGATTCAGATGATTTTAATGATATAGTGGTTATGGTTGCAGTTGCAGATGACCATGTTGAATCCAAAATCTGGGTCCTCGATTCGGGCTGCTTGAATCACATGACTGGTCGAAAAGTATTATTAGTAGATTTCGACCAGTCGAAGAAGAGCAAGGTCAAACTTGCTAATAATAGCTCGTTGCAAGCAGAAGGTACTGACAACATAGTTATTCAAAGGAGTAATTAAGCAAAAGCCTTGATCAAAGATGTACTCTATGTCCTTGCAATGAAGTGCAATCTGCTAAGTGTTAGACAACTGGTCGAAAAGTGGTTTTCAGTGGTTATGAAAGATGGAGCCTTAGAACTTTTCGACATCCAGAATAACTTAGTCTTGAAATCTCCTATGTCGAAGAATAGGACATTTAAGACCATGATTAGTTTGACTGGGGTACAATGTCTGAAAATAGTTGTCGACCACAAGAATAGTTGGTTGTGCATCTGAGGTTTGATCATCTAAACTTTAGGTTACTCAATCAACTGATCGATCAAGATATCATAACTGGTATACCAAGTCTTGAGATGTCTGACAAACTTTGTGAAGGTTGTCTAGTCGGAAGACAGTCCATAAAGTCTTTCGTTTCAACTATGCCAATGAGATCATCCTGCATACTCGAAGTTGTACATTCATATGTATGTGGTCCTTTTGAAGAGCATACCATTGGTGGAAACAGGTATTTTTTCTAATTTGTCGATGAGTACAGTCAAAAGCTCTGGATTTATGTGATCAAACCAAAGGACAAAGTATTTGAAATCTTTAAGATATTCAAGATACTTGTCAAAAACTAGGGTGAAAAGAAGATCACAGTTCTGCGAACAGATGGAGGTGGCGAATACACATCCAATATATTTGAAGCATTCTGTACAGAACATGATTTTGATCATGAGATAACTGCTCCTTATACTCCTCAACATAATGGAATAGAAAAAAGAAGAAACAAGACCATATTGGACATGGCGAGATGCATGCTGAAGTAGAAGAATTTTCCAAAATCCTTATGGGGTGAATCTATTTCAACTATTGTTTATATTATGAACAGGTTCCCTACCAAGAAGCTAAAGACAAATTTCCTGAAGAAGTATGGAGTGGAAAACGACCATCAGTGACTCATCTGAAGGTGTTTGGCTCTATTTACAACAAGCATGTTCCTGATGCAAAAAGAAGGAAGCTTGATGACAAGAGTGAACCTATGATTCTGGTAGGATATCATAAGACTAGAGCATACAAGTTATTCAATCCAATGAACAATAAGATCATAATGAGTTGAGACATTGTGATTGATGAGAACTCTGCATGGGATTGGAATTCTGGTGATCCAATCAACAAGCCATTGATGAGCTATGATTTCGAAGAAGCGAGTAATGATGTCGAAGTCGAAGATATTGTCAATATTCTAGTTGAAGTCGAAGTTGTTGTTGGCATACCCCACACAGTCGAAGTCTAAGAGGATATGGCTAGAATAAGCCAGAGGCCTCAAAGAACTAGAGCTCGTCCAACAAGACTTCAAGACTATGAAGTGGTTGGGGATGATGAAGTTACAACAAATGGAGAACTAGTTCATTTTGCTTTACTTGCAGGTGCTGAACAAATCAACTATAGTGAAGCCTTCAAAGATAAAAAATGGAAGTCTGCTATGGTCAAAGAGTTACAAGTAATTGAAAGAAATAACATATAGGAGTTGGTTGAATTTCCAGCTCATATAA
The DNA here is from genome assembly GCA_022829125.1 of Lathyrus tuberosus. NCBI lineage: Eukaryota > Viridiplantae > Streptophyta > Magnoliopsida > Fabales > Fabaceae > Lathyrus > Lathyrus tuberosus. Next base: position 1,070,491 of record JALAZF010000259.1, read on the forward strand.
AAGCTATCGAAGTGAAGTGGGTGTTCAAGTTGAAGCACAATGTTGATGGATTGATAGCAATACATAAGGCCAGATCGGCACCTTGAGGATTTCTTCAAAGAGCAGGGCTCGACTACTCTGAAGTATTTGCACCTGTCGCAAGATTGGAAACTATTCGACTAGTGGTAGCCTTGGCATGCAAGCAAGACTGGTCGAAATTCCACTTAGATGTGAAATCAGCATTTTTGAATAGATCTTTGGATGAAGAGGTGTATGTCACTCAACCTTTTGGGTTTATGATTCAGGAGGAAGCAAGAAAATTATACAAGTTGCACAAAGCGCTCTATGGCCTCAAGCAGGCACCTAGGGCATGGAACAATAAGATCGACTCATACTTGGTCGAATTGTGATTCGTCAAATGCAAATCTGAGTGTCTGGTTAATGTTCAGGTTATGACACAAGATATAACAATCATCTACTTATATGTTGATGACTTGTTAGTAACTGGAAGTAGCTTGGAGAACTTGTCGAAGTTCAAAGAGATAATGAAGAAGGAATTTGAAATGTCAGATCTTGGAAAGTTGTCATAATTCCTAGGCATTGAATTTTAAATTTCGAAGCAAGGTATGGTCTTACATCAAAGAAAGTATATCAAGGAGATACTCAAGAGATTCAGGATGGATGATTCGACTCCTACATCTTCGTCTATCGAACCAAACTTGAAGTTGGAGAAGCATGGAGGGGAAGACAAAGTTGATGCAACTTTGTTCAAATAAATTATCGAATCTCTGAGATATGTGTGCAACAGTCGACGTGATATATATTTCTCAGTCGAATTAGTGAGCAAATATATGAGTGAACCAAGGGTGTCACACATGAAGGCTGCAAGAAGAATCCTGAGATACTTAAAAGGATCGACAAATTATGGAATTTTATTTCGATGAGACTCTAAAAGCAAAAAAGCTATGGTTACTTGTTATTCAGATGCTGATTGGTGTGGAGATAATGAAGATCGAAGCAACACTACTGGATATTTCTTTCAAGTATTTGGTGCCCAATCTCATGGTGCTCGAGAAAGTAACCTGTGGTGGCATTGTCATCTTGTGAGGATGAATATATAGCAGGATCCTATGCTACGTGTCAAGCAATTTGGATCAGATACGTGCTTGAAGAAATGGAGGTCGAAGTGAAGAAACCTCTGGTACTACAGATCGACAACAAGTCAGCCATAAATCTGGCGAAGAATCCAGTTTTGCATGGAAGAAGTAAGCATATCGAAGCTAGATTTCACTTCTTAAGAGAGAAGGTGAATAGAGGTGAACTTGAAGTAAGACATTGCTTAAGTGAAGCACAATTGGCCGATATTTTTACCAAAGGATTAAAGATCAACAATTTCATAACGTTGAGAAAGAAATTGGGAATAATTCAGATCGACAATGGTTAGTGTGTTTCGACAACTTAGATTATAGGGGGTATGTTGAGATATTAGATATAATCTAAGTTGAGTTGTGTGGCCCAAGCCCAAAGCTAATTAGAGTTTAAGGTTTGTTACTTAGTTTGTTATATTTGTTGTTTAATAGTCAAGTCATTTAGGTGTATATAAATAGACACTTTGTAATTCAGTTTTATCATTCATTCAATGATATCAATCCTTATAATTTAATTATTCTCTCCCTCTTTCCCTTCTCACTAAGAGTGTCTCGCGCACTAACATCACATACACTTGTACTTTTTAACCAATACAATAAACAATAACTTCATAACTAATTTTATTTCTTAAACATTGCAGTTCCCTTTTAGCTAATAGATAACATTGAAATAAAGTGCACAAAATAAATTATAAAGAAAAGGAATGCGAGAAAGGGATGTAAAAGAAAATATAGGAGTAAAGAACATGTAGAGACTGAAATAAGTTATCAAAATTAAAAAAACTAAGAAAATAAAAAAAGTTAACATGATCATCTCTTATCTATTCTCTACGCATTTTCTTTTTGTACATGATCGTCTCTTATCTATACTTCACTTCTTTGAACTTTTTCTTTTTGTAATGTCAATTTTTTTTTTCCACCTTTTCCTTTCATTTGTGATATATTTCCTTCATTTCAAATTATAAGTTGTTTTTGACTTTTCACACAAATTAAGAAACTTAATTAATTTTGTATGTGAAAGAGAAATGATGTATAAATTTACAATATTTTCCTTCATTTATTGCACATGAAATAAAAATTTAAAGAAGTTAAAGAAGAAATAGTAATAAATAATAAAGGGTATATTAGAAAAAAAATATCAATAATGTTGCATTAAAATTGTAAAATGACTTATAATTTAGGGAAAATATTTTTTTGCAAAATCAATTATAATTTGGGATGAAGAGAGTAGTATCTTTTTTTACTTCATTTTTATTTTCTGTTGCATTAATTATTTGTTGAATGTTAAAAGAATTACTTTCACATTTACTACAATAGAATTAAGGATAGTCACATAAACAAAAAGTAATGACTTTTTCTTCTTTCAATGCCACATTTAATATAGAGAAAATGATACACACTATTAAATTCCCAATACACTCGAAGCAACAAAATGAATATTGTTTTTTTAGAAAAGGCAAATATATTAACAGAGCAAGCAAACCAATCCTGCATAAGATATGCACGGATTAAAAAGCACCAAAACAGGCTACAACAATTCAGTACAGCAAAAAAGAAACAAAGCAACATAAAGGCACCTAACTCAAGCCAAACTACCCACTCCCAAACCACACACCCACCCAGCACCCAACACACACCACAATTGAATAAAAACACCACTGAGGCAGCCACCCCACCCAACACACACTAAAAAACCTCCTACACCAACAGAACCAGACAGACAACAGACCGCCCCATACCGCCTAAAATTCTGGTGAACACACACCCGGACAAACCAACCTGAGCCGCAGCTGGTCACGCACCAACAGAACAGAGAAAGAGCCTCCATCACCAGGCTTGCAAAACCAAAAGGACAAAGCCAGGTAATGCAGAAACATAAAAAGAGTCTGCACTGCCATCTCTGAAATCGACAACAGGCCAGGACTAAACACTCCCCATCCAACCCTGCTGAACAAGGTTGAGCCACAGAAAAAACTCCAAAATTTTTGGAACACACCTCTGGCCAATAATAAGTAACAGGTTTAAATACCACTGCATCAAGTTACACCCCAAGTTCGCGTGTTTAGCTTTTAACCAGTTCCAAGACACCCTTTGAACTTTTTCGATAATCTGATCAACTGACGCAATTTTGTTGTTGAAGATGCAATTATTCCTAGCTTTCCATATACTCCATATGCACGCGAACCATACCACTCTGACCTTTTTGATGATTTCTGTGTCAGTTCCGGCGATTACTTCAAACTGCTTAAAATGCTCCCAGCTATCTCTTAGGAAAACAGTAGATACACCTAACCATTTGCATACTCGCTGCCATATACCTGCAAAAAGTGACACTCGAAGAAAAGGTGGGTTACCGTCTCCTCTTCTCCACACCCGTTTGCGCAAAGATTGTTCAAATGGCCAATGACCCCTCGACTAACAAGGTTATTTTTAGTCGGAAGTCTATCATAAAAAAGCCTCCAAATTAAACACAATACTTTTAACGGAACCGACTTATGCCACACCACCGACCAATCCAAGCTAGCCTCACGCCTATCTAAACCCCTCAAAACCTTGTACCTTTCCTTAACTGTGTATTCTTCCAAATTATCTATCTCACCTATGTCCAGCCTGCATATATCTCTCCACCATATAGAACTTGAATTGTCACAGACTCTAGTTAAACCCTCACCACTTCCATACTATCTGATAAGGCCTTATACAAAAAACCTTCTCCCTCCTTGCTAGTTTTCCAAACCCATTTTCCTAGTAGATATTTATTGAATTCACTTAATTTCTTAATGCCCACACCCCCCTCTGCTAAAGGCCTGCAAAACAAGTCCCATTTGATCCAATTGATTTTCCTCCCGTTCCCGCACCCGCCCCAAAAAAATTGTTTAAAAATAGACTCAATCTTAGCGATGATACCTGAAGGAGCTTTGAAGAAGGAAAGGAAATAGATCGGGATCGCCGACAAGATAGATTTTAAGACCACTTCTCTACCGCCTATGGACAGATTTTTGTGCTTCCACTTTAATAATCTAGTTTTAACCAAATCCACCACCGTTTTCCAAGTCTTCTCATTTTTATGATCAACACCAATCGGTAATCCTAGATAAATGAATGGTAACGAGCCCACCTTACATCTTAGCACATTAGCTGCATCCGTGAACCAACAGTGATAGATATTTACTCCAATTAGGCATCTTTTCTGATAGTTAACTTTCAGGCCCGACAACATTTCGAAAAAGGATAGATTCGCTTTCATACACCTAATATTCTCCCATTTTTTCTCTCCAATAATTTGTGTATCATTTGCGTATTGCAAGTGAGAGTACCTTTCTCTTCCATTTTTGAATTTGTATCCGCTAAACCTTCCCAACTCTACTGCTCTGTTCTTTAGGATGTTGAAACCTTCTCCCATGAGTAAAAATAAGAAAGGAGATAACAGATCTCCTTGCTTCAAACCTCTCCCTACTTTAAACTCCTTTGTAGGGCTTCCATTCACCAATACCGACACCAATGACGATCTTAAACATTCAGCTATCCACCTTCTCCACTTATCATGAAATCACATTCTACCCATCACCATATCAAGAAAATTCCAGTCCACCGAATCGTACGCCTTTTCAAAATCAACCTTGAATAATAACACTTCCTTCTTCTTTCGTCTTGCTTCGTCAACGATTTCGTTGGCTGTAAGAATACCATCAAAAATCTGCCTTCTAGATATAAAAGCTGATTGGGTTTCAAAGATGAGTGACTTCACCACTTTTTTAAGTCTGTTAGCTAGAACCTTCACAATCACTTTGTATATGCAACCAACAAGGGAGATTGGTCAGAAATCTTCCAACTTTGATGAGTTTTTCTTCTTCGGGACTAACGGTATAAATGAAGAGTTCACGCTTCTTACCATTTGATCGTACTCATGGAACTCGTTCAACACTCTCACAAAATCACCTTTGATTTCTCCCCAAAAATATTTGATAAACCCCATATTCACAACATCCAGGCCGGGACTTTTTGAACTATCACACTCCTAAACGACGCTCCATATTTTTTCCTCCAAAAACACTTTAACCATTTCTGTTATGTCCAGCTCTGTTAATCGTTTGAAATTCAGATTTACGTCTAAGTTACTTGATCTTCTTGCCTCAAAATGCTATTGGAAATTCTCATATATGATCTTCTTCCTTTCTGCCGCTTCGTACACCCTTTTACCATTTGTTTCAATGAACATTACCTCATTTTCCCGCCTCCTCTTGTTGATGCAACCGTGGAAAATTTTTGTATTCGTGTCCCCTTCCTTTATCCACTTGATTTTTGATCTTTGCCATTGTATGCTACATTGTAAGTTTAACATCTTATACAGTTCATCCGATTTCTCTCTTTTTTATTTGATTTCTGATTCTGTTAAGCCCTCACTTTCTTCTTTTCGACCGAGCTTGTTTACCTCTTCTTTGACTCTCTTTATTTTTTCTCCTAAATTTTGAGTGTGATTTCTGTGCCATTCTTTTAAATCTCCTTTTATCTTCTTGAATTTCTCTTTCAACACATACATACCCCATCCTTCTATTTGCATATTCCTCCACTGTTCCTTAACGAAATTGTGATACCCTTCTCTATTCTTCCAACACGTAAGCATCCGAAAAGGTTTCGGTCCCCAGTTATGGCTCCAGCTTATCCATATGATTGGATAATGATCTGACAAACCTCTATAGATGCAACTTAGTTTGTGATCCGACCATAATTCAGCCCATGAGTCTGACACCAACATCCTGTCTAATCTACTCATGGCAGTTCCTCCACTTCTAAACCATGTGAATTTTCTTCCATGAAGAGGAATATCAACAAGATCTAGCTCAGAGATAAATTCATCAAAATCTTTCATCTCTCTACCTCTAGGTCTCTCGCTTCTACCTTTTCTTTTTTACGGATCCCTTACCGCATTGAAATCCCCTACCACGCACCATTTCTCATCAATATTGCCTAAAATCTCATCTTTCAATTCATCCCACAATAGCTTCTTCAATTTTGAGTCGCACGGTGCATAAACATTCAATATATTTATCTGAATCTTTGTCTCCCTCCATTCACCTTTTAGCTAGGGTTTCCTCTGTGATACGGACTTGATAAGAGACATTGTTGATTTATATCTTTGTCACTTTATTGATGGCCTCTAGAACTGGAGTTCTTATATATGCCCTTGCGACATCAAGTCTCTCCATTTCTTCCGTTGATTGGATGTTCTTTAACTCCACGTTCTCGTCTAACTTAATGAATACCATTTCTCCTCCTAGCGGTATGATCTTCATTGCTGTAATTCCCTCTTCTCTCAGCCGCTCCTGCAATGATTGAATTTCTTCTGCCCTTTTAACTACCGCTACATAACATGGTTTTGCCCACTCCATTTCCTTTTCGTCAACCGTTATAAAAATTCCTATGCTTTCTCTGTTATTCCTGTCATTGCCTCTCACTGGTTGCACCCATGTCTTATGTTGATGATTGTCTGGATGCTTTAACGCTTCTGCATAACTCTTGCCTTCTATTCTTTTACTGAATTGTCTTGGTGCGTTGTAATGATTTCCTGACGTTCTTGATGTTCTTCCGCTATCCACTCCATACTTCGGCCTTTCTGATTCTGTGGACTCTTTCCCCCTCAAGTTGTTCCTCTGATTTTCTATCCTATCTGGTTTTTGATATTTAGAGATGTTGACCCATACTTTATATGAGCCAAAACAGATGTCGTTTAGTTGTTCTTCTAGCCACTTTTCGTCGGTTACCTCAGCGTATCTCACAAATCCAAAATTCCTACCCCTTTTGTCCCTTTTTTTAGCAATATAAACATCTGTCACTTTGCCCCATTTTTCAAATACTTTTCCCACTTCTCTATCTTTCATGTCATTAAGAAGGTTGTTGACATAGCAGGTGGTGGTTTTGACTGCCCTCTCTGTCTTCTTTTGATCTGGTCTAAACCATTTCCTTCTCCTTGGACTCACTAAGGTCCATCTATCTGACTTTCTTTTGTCCTCTCTCATGGTTCCCTGATACCAACATAGGTCCAAAAGCGCTTAATTGATTCCACAAAATGAATATTGTTAATGGTTGACAAATGTGAGCTGAACAACATCACATAAATATAAACTTTTCAATTGACATGCACTTAACCTTTTGACTTTCTTTTAAAGGGCAATTGAATATTTGATGCTATAGGATGATCTTTTATAAGATGCAAAATATTAAATTGTTCCTAATTTTATTATATATAAAAAAAACATCAAATATAAAAATCATTTATATAAATTTAAATATATTCTAAATTACTTCTTTAAACTATGATATTTATAAATAATAATTCAATAAAATGTATACATGCATCACACAAGTAGACAACTAATTAAACATTTATATTTTCATAACTATTAAAATTTATTTATTTTAATATTGAATAACATGTGTCACATCACTATATGAACACCTTTTAATTTCCACCACCGTAAGGAAATAGATTTTAAAAACTGGTAAATTTCTTTAAGTGATGGACGGATAAAAGACTTAGAAAATTGTATTTAAGAGTTCAGTTGAGAATAATTTGTTGAGATCAAAATATATTTGATACATGTTTTAATGACAATATATTTTAGAAAGGAAAATAATTCACGAAGATCGATGAACTATTCACAACCTTTTGATGAAAACATATATAGCATCGTTTTGTATCTTTCTCTTCCGTGTATATTAATCCAACTATTGGTCTATGTTTCGTTGGGTTTCGTTCGCAAATACTCCCTCCGTCTCAAATTATAAGTCACTTTGTCAAAAAAATTTGTCCCAAATTATAAGTCACTTTACATTTCCAATGCAATATAAATGACATCTTTCCCAATATACCCTCAAATATTTATTATTATTTATTCTTTCAACTATTTTAATTTCTCTCTCCTATATAATTATAAGGGGCATTATTGTAAAGTTAGTACATAATTTGTCTTTTCCATAAAATAATAATTAAGTTTTTTAATTTGTGTGAAAAACTCAAAATATCTTATAATTTAGGACGGCACTTCTCTTTTAGAAAATAACTAATGTCAAGTGTTTTTAATGGTGATTTATTGATATTTGTACTTGAATTTATTTAATAATTATCATTAAAAAAATTCACAGAAGTGGAATGTTCCCTCCTGATACGACAACCATATTAAACAGTCAATAGGAGCGTTGGCCCATTATGAAGAGGGTTCAGTTTAATCTTTGAAAGTCAAGAATATTTGAATCAATGTTAAGATATCAAAATACCTCAACCACCCAAAGATAGGTGTCCCATACAAGATTCTAGGACCTCAAAAACATGTGTGAACCTGCTATAGGAAAACACATGTTTAAGGTGAATGATTAAACAAGGGATGTAAGATCACTTAGAAAATAATACCGTTCCAATTTTCTAACCAAAATACCTCTTACATTTGTTAGTCATTGACATAGGCATATGAATGTTGTAGGTACCCGTCCTTTGATGTTGAACCGGGACGCAAAAACGTCAAATATAAGCTGAAATACACTATATATATATATATATATATATATATATATATATATATATATATATATATATATATATATATATATATATATATATATATAGTAATGAACACCTCAGATCCACTCAACATCATTGCCATCGTTTGTGAGAAACACTTTAGCGATAATTTTCTTTCTTTAACTCACACATAGATGGTTCATATCGGCAGAGGAAATCTTGGGTGAAGCCCTAGGAAAAAATCCAACATGAACACAACATAAGCATGGCTGAAGGAGTCACCCTATCTAACAATGACAAGGGGAGGGAACTAGGTCCCTCCTCAACCCCCCATAGACATTCTAGGATAATCTTAAACTGGTGGGATGCGTTTCCACCATAGATTGCATCAATGTACAACTTTGTACTATTTAGGATAATTTAAACGCAAACCCCTCCCTTAAGAATAGGGAAAAATTCTCATTTGAACCTTCGAAATTGATGACGTCCTACCTCAACGTGATAGGAATTATAATTTTTTTCGTGAGAAAAAAAATCCCACTAAGGCTTACCTCGTGAAAACTCACAGATTAAGTAGAGACCTTCATTATTTTTCTATAACGATAATTTAGTCAAAGATGTTCCAAACCACTAAGTACCCATCTTTATCAAATAAGTGATGAGAGAGCACGACGTTTGACCCGTGTTGGTGGAGCAAGGAAGATCATGCGACATTATATACACATAAATGTTTTGGTGGCCAAGGAAGAAGAAGTATGTGTATATCTTTGTGTATGCTTGCATAACTTATTAGAAGTATAAAGTATCAACATCATCATTCTCAAAGTTTAATGCAACTCTTGAGTATACATAATTTGAAGTGATATAACACTTCAATTGATTTTGTGGTTAGTTTGATGCGAACGAAACTCTTTAACTACAGGAGAAATGTAACACATTTATTCTTGTGTGCATTTTATTATTATTACATTTATCTAACTTTTTATGAATTTTTGAAATATGTTGCGTATGTGAAACTATATCTTGATTATGTGTATTTAGAAACTGTTCTGGACTGGACCAATGGTTAGAATTGACCCAATCCGCCTCTGCTCCAGAGCGGTCCAAATTGCCTAAGTCCAATCCACAGAGGGGAAAAAGTGACCTTTCTGCCCCTCCAACCGGGCAAGGAATGCAGAGTTCCTCCCCGGGATCGATGCCCGTTACGCACGGCTTTCTCACTGCCCGAACAACAAAGGACATGTGCCCAAAACTGCATTTATGGCCGACATAACGGCTAGTTTCGGGCACCCTGCCCGACATAACAGCTAGTTTGGGCAGTTACATATTCTTTAGGAAAAACGGTTATTTCGCCCCGAAAATAGGACCGTTGGCCACGCGCTGGGGGCTCTATATAAACCCTCTCGCTTGAGAAGGTCAGGTATCCAATATTCACCCTAAGAACACTCTTTGTACTCGCCCCTTTTTCTCTGACCTTTACTTACTTGAGCGTCGAAGTGCCTTGCAGGTACACCCCCTCCTCCTCTCCATACGACCAGCATCTCAGACGTTCTTGGTGGCCCACTTCAATAGGATCTGATCCAACCTTCACGATCAGTGGCGCCGTCTGTGGGAACCTTTGTTCTCCCCTTCTTTCTTTAACCGAAGATCAAAACAACTTTCGAACATCATCACGATCATGGCCTCCCAAGATCGCACCCAGGATGCTCTTCATTCCACCATCTTCCCCGTCAACAAATCTGACGTTGACGGCCAGTCATCTCTCCTCTGAGATGCCCGTTTCCTAAGGGATGGAGCCACCGCTTCTCCTTCCCCAACTCCTGCTGATCGCCAGAACGATCAACCGTCTCTCGACCTCCAGCCCGTGCCTGTTCCGCCTAGCGTCGACCCGGCCGTGGCCGCCCTCCTGGAGGCCCTCAACAAAATCAACACCCTGATCCTGCAGCAAAACAAGAGGATTGGGGCACTGGAGGAGTCTCGCCATCCAAGATCCCCTCCTACGTGGAGAAATCAGCGACGATCAAGAAGCCCGCAGTCCCGGAGAGAAATCGACCGAAGACTGCGCCAAGAGCAAGATCCTCGCGTAGCCCGAAAGTGTGACTAAATCTCCCCGCGTGACCAGTACGCTCATGACCACAAAAGGACTCGAAGGAATGAGGAATCTCCAATGAAGTCCAAAGGACGGACACACTCACTTTCCCCTCGAAGGAACCGCTCACCTTCTCCTCGAAGGAACCGCTCACCTTCTCCCCGAAGGAACCGCCGACGCGAGTAGCCCATCCGGTCACCATCATACACCAGTTCCAGTGACGACGACGAGCCTCGCGGCTCGTTGTCCCAGGAGATCCTTGCCACACGTCTCCCGAAAGGCTTGGAGAAACCCCCGTCACTTGGTACATACGACGGGACCACTAACCCAGACGAGCACATCGAGAATATCGATGCCCTCTTAGACTACCGCGGTGTACGGGGCGCCATCAAATGCAGACTGTTCCCGACCACGCTTCAGAAAGGAGCAATGACATGGTATAAACAACAGCCCGAGGAGTCCATTACCTCGTGGAAAAAGCTCGGCAGGATGTTCTCGCGGCACTTCACAGCATCTCGCCGCCACCCCAAAACTGAGGCCTCCCTCAGAGCCATAATCCAGCGGAAAGACAAACCTCTCTGAGCATACATCGAGAGGTTCAACAAGGAAGTAGTGCAGGTCCCGACGATAGACAAAATGAAGAAGTTCCTGCTCGAACAAGGGGTCCTCCCGGACTCCGATTTCATTAAAACCTTCGGCCTCGCCCCACCGAGGAATTTAGACGCCCTCCTCCTCAAAGCCCAAACTCATATCTAGTACGAGGAGAAGATTGCGGCCTGCAACGCCCGACCATCATGCCGCCAGGAGAATGCCCGGGCCGCCAAAGGAGAAGAAGCCTCGACATCTCGTCGGGGTGAACGAAGACACGAGGACCGTCCGAGGGACTCCCGCGACAGTAAGGGACCCTCCGGGCGCTTCCACGACTACACTCCCTTGACCGTTTCCAGGGAAAAGATTCTGTCCGAGTGTACCAATTCAGAGTTCAAACAAGCCGGGGTCTGTTTCCCCAAACAGCTGCCGAACAGACCAAACGTGGATAAGTCGAAGTACTGCCGCTTCCACAAAAGTCACGGCCATACTACAGAGGACTGCATCCACCTGAAGGATACCATAGAGATACTTATCAGGTACGGGCACCTGAAATAGTTCGCAAAGAAGAAGGACACTCATCGGCAAGACGCCCAGGATTCCAAGAAGGTCGAGGAAGAAGTACCCTCCTCGGATGACACCAACGTACAGGTAGCAATGTCTATATCCCGACCAGAGGACTTCTACGTCCCAGACGGGCTCGGTGCCCCTACTTATTTCGCGGCCCACAGTACGTGGGAGACTTTCCCTTCCTTCATGGTCATTTCTGGCGGGGGATTCAACAAAGTCACTGTGGGCTCCATGAAACGGAAGTTCGATCACCTGATCAACACCAGCTGCAACAAAGTGACGACGCTTGATCAGGCCCAGAAGGGCTTCGTCCCAATCTCCTTTTACAAGGAGGAACTCCTCGGCGGGTCCCCGAACTCCGGCATACCTCTGCTCGTCAGAGCCCGGATGGCGAACTTCGACGTCCGCAGAATACTTGTCGACCAGGACAGCTCGGTCGACATCATGTACTCCCAGTTGTTCTCAACACTTCAGCTGGACGAATCTCACCTCACTCTCTACGTGGGATCCGACTTGCAGGGATTCAACGGATCCGTAACAAAGCCATGGGGTTACGTGGAGCTGATCGTGACATTCAGCGCAGCTGAGACGGCCAGATCCATCAAGGTGCAATTCCTGGTAATCGACTGCCCGTCGCTTTACCAATGCATTTTCGGAACGAGTTGGTAGCAGTGCCCTCAACCGTCCACCTGAAGATCAAGTATTACACTTCTAAAGGGAGGGTCGCCACCCTCCACGGTGATATAAAAGCTACCAGATGGTGTTTCGAAGCAGCCACAAAGGGACTCAAGACCATCGCGCCCAAGCTAAAGGTGTCGAGCAAGCCAACACTGCCAAGCAGCTCCGAGGAAGCCAAGCCTCTGCCCCAGGTCGACTCTATCGACCACGACATCCGCTTCCCCGAGGACCATCAGGAGGAACGAGCAGCATCAGCCGGCCCGTCTACAGCATCCAGCAGCAGCTCCCATCTGATGTGCCCAATCCCGGATGGCTACTTCGAGATAGTTCTGTTGGGCGAAGACCCCCAGCGGGGAGTAAAGATCGGAGCAGACCTACCTGACATCGCGAGGAAGCAACTCAAAGCATGCCTCTGGGAGAACGCTGACCTCTTCGCTTGGAGCGCCGCAGAGATGCCCGGTTTAGACCCGTCCACTGCATGTCACCAGCTGACCATTGACCCGACCATTAAGGCCGTAGCACAACGCAGGAGAAAGCATTCTCCGGCGAAAACAGAGGCTGCTGAAAAAGCTGTAAAGGACCTCCTCGAGGCCAAATTTATTTCGGAAGCAAAGTACACCACTTGGCTGTCCAACGTTGTATTGGTCAAAAAATCTAATGGAAAATGGTGTATGTGCGTTGATTATTCTGCTGGTTTTAAACTTTTATTGTTCATGGACGCCTACTCGGGCTACAATCAAATCCTAATGGCAATGTTTGACAAAAAAATACACGGCCTTCATGACCGAATCAGGGAATTATTACTACAACGTAAGGCCCTTCGGCCTAAAGAACGCCGGAGCAACATACCAACGAATGATGAATAAAGTATTTCAGGGAGAAATAGGCGACATGCTCGAAGTATACATGGACGACATGATCTTAAAGTCCCATGAGGAAATCGATCATACCGCCCACTTGCGAAAGGTCTTCGAACAGGCCAGGAAATACAAAATGCGTTTTAATCCGGAGAAGTGCACGTTCGGTGTCCGGGCAGGCAAATTCCTCGGCTTCTACTTGATGGAACGAGGAATCGAAGCCAACCCCGACAAATGTCGGGCATTCTCCGAGTTTTCTACGCCCAAGTCCAAAAAATCCATCCAGTCCCTCAACTGGATGCTTGCGTCACTATCTCATTTCGTGGCCAAGTCCGCCCAGCACGCCCTACCATTCTTCAAGCTCCTCCGCAAAGAGGCCGCATTCGAATAAACCGAGGAGTGTGACAAGCCCCTTCTCCATCTGAAACGAGCACTCTAGGAGCCACCGGCCCTCTCTCGTCCGAACAATGGCGAAACGCTATACCTATACATGGTCGTAGCAGCCGAGGCAGTGAGCGCCGCTCTCATCCGCGAGACACCTAACGGGCAGAAGCCCATTTATTTCACGAGCAAGGCGCTACAAGGACCAGAGTTACGATACCAGCAGATAGAGAAGGTGGCATTGGCCTCATCAAAGCTGCTAGGAGGTTAAGATACTACTTCCTAGCCCACATGATCGTGGTTCGAACAGATCAGCCCATAAAGCAGCTGCTTGGATGACTAGATATGGCCGGACGAATGCTTAAGTAGTCGTTAGAACTGTCCGAATTTGACATCTGGTACGACGGAAAAAAAGCCCTTAAGGCCAAAGCTTTGGCTGATTTCATCGCGGAGATGACATTCGCGGACTCCCCTGCGAGCGAGACACGTAAGTGGACCATCTTCGTCGACTGTGCCTCAAGCTCGGCAGGTAGCGGCGCGGGCATTATACTGGAGAGCAATGAAGGGACTATCGTCGAGGTATCACTCACACTCTCTTTTCCATCTTCCAATAACCAGGCTGAATATGAAGCCTTCCTCGCTGGGCTACGCCTTGCCGAGGACCTGGGAGCAGAAGAAGTCGTCATTTGCACGGATTCACAACTCGTGGCCCTCCAGGTCCGAGGTGAATACCAAGCCAAAAATGACAGCCTGACCGAATACCTGGCCCTGGTAAAGAAGGAAATGGCAAAGTTCACAACTGTAGAAGTAAAACACGTTCCCCGCGAACAAAATGTACGAGCGGACGTGCTGTCCAAACTGGCCAGCACGAAGAAGAAAGGCGGAAACAAATCCGTCATACAAGAAGTACTTCCTCGACCCAGCATCGAGAAGGCCTCCCCGACACTGGATGTATAGGTGATCGGCGACAACAACTGCTGGATGACCCCAGTCTACAACTACCTCGCCAAAGACAAACTCCCGTCCGACCCAAAGAAGGCCAGCATAGTCAGGCGAAGGGCCTGCTCTTATGTCCTGGTCGAAGGCAAACTATACAGACGAGGATTCTCCATTCCGCTGCTCAAATGTGTCGAGGAAGAAATAGTCACGCACATCCTGCGCGAAATCCACGAAGGAATCAACGTCCAATATCTTGGCGGAAGGTCCCTTGTTCGAAAGGCCCTCCGAGCAGGATACTACTGGCCAACTATGCAAAACGACGCAAAGGAGCACGTAAAGAAGTGCGATAAATGCCAACGGCACGGGGAAATGCACCTAGCCCCGCCAAACGAGCTCAAGACTATATCCTCCCCGTGGCCATTCGCCTGGTGGGGCCTAGACATCCTAGGACCCTTTGTGATAGGATCAAGTCAGAACAAGTACCTCATAGTGGGCGTGAATTATTTCACAAAGTGGATAGAAGCAGAACCTCTAGCCAAAATAACTGCACTCAACATCCTGCATTTCTACAAATGAAACATCCTTGCACGTTTCGACATTCCCCAAGCGATAGTAACGGACAATGGGACGCAGTTCACGGACATGAAGTTTCAGGACTTCGTCACCCAACTGGGCACGAAGCAACACTTCGCATCCGTCGAACACCCCTAAACAAACGGGCAGGCTAAGGCAGCTAACCGAGTCATCCTTCGAGGCCTCAAGCGAAGGCTAGACGAAACAAAGAAGGCGTGGGTCGAGGAGCTACACATCGTGCTCTGGGCTTACCGTACAACTCCCCATTCAACGACCAGGGAAACACCTTTCCGTTTAGCATATGGAACCGAGGCTGTAATTCCCGTCGAAGTTCACGTGCCTTCTAGGCGGACAGAGTCACCCCTAGACGAGGAAATGAATGACGAATCTCTAAGGTAAGAGCTCGACCTCGTCTAGGAAATCAGAACTGGGGCAGCTCTCTACGAGGCCTCGACGTGGGAAGCCTTGTCCTAAGAAGAAACCACAAAGACTCTCGCGAAGGCAAGCTAGTAGCCAATTGGAAGGGACCCTATCGCATCTGGGCAAAAACGAAAAATGGGGCCTACTACCTAGAACATCTCACTGGGGAAGAACTCGCTCAACCATGGAACGCCGAAAAGCTAAAACAATACTACAGCTAAGTCCTCGGTTCGACTCGTCGCAACGACGAACGTCAACTACCGACCACTATGCACGTCTAGGTACAAGTGCCGCATACGATTAAAGCACAACCCCACTCAGTAACGAGCTGGGTAGTTGCTCGACAACGGTCCTCGATCGAGCATTGTCGTCGTCAAAGTACCATGATTGGCAGAACCCCAGCTCGAGATGGGACGTTCACGCCGCGAACTCAGGCCTCAAATGCGACCTGAGCTCCACTCCCCAGCCAGGATATTCCCCGGCCCTTCGACTAGTTCCCCACACCGTCGAACATATCTACAACGAGCAATCCCCCATGAATATTCGCACAAGTCAAAAGCTCCCAAACACGGGCAGACGTGCATTCACAACAAGCATGCATACAACACTTAGCAAAAATAAATGCAAGTAAAATCATGCACGCGAAGAAGACAGAAATATAATTAACATAACAGGTGGCCACAAGGGCCACGATTGTGCGTTATTACATAAAACGGGGCCATGCCCCCAAAAATAAAATTACAAATAATTCAACGGCACGCAGGCCTGACAAGATACAACAACGTCAAAATAACAACACTCCTTATTCATCCGCTTGCTCGGCTGACACCGGCTCAGGTCTCTGGTCCTCCTCAGGCTGGTCCTCAGGCTGGGCCTCGGGGGTATCTAGAACAAGGCCTGCGGGCAAGACGATGTGACCATCCTCAACGCGTGCAAGATAGTGAGTACCCTCGGTCGAGATCTCAAGCCCAGGGTTCACCACCCGCAACTGAGCCACGGCGCTTTCGAAAGACTCCACTTCCATGACGATACCGTTATCCTCAGCCAGCAGGATGCGAGCAACCAGCTCAGACCTAGTATTCAATTCTTTTATCTCATCCAGTTCATCGGCACCCGGGGCACTGGCCGCCATCAACTCTTTGTTTAGCTCCTCGGCAGCCTTTTTCTCCGCCGCCAGCTTGGTGACATCCTCTTTCAACCTGGCCGTCTCCTCTTCGGCCTTCTTTCGAGCCTTACGGGCACTCTTAACTTCCTCCTTGAGGGCCGCCTCAGAAGCCCGGGCAGCATTGAGTTCGGACTCAAGCGTAGAATCCCCTTCGACGTAGACAGCAGCCATCTCCAACATTCTGACCAGGGCAGAAGCATCCTGGGCCACCAGCACCCTCTTGCTCGGGTGATCCATGCCTTCCAAGCAAAGGGATTCCGCCCGAGGGACGACCAAAGAGTTACCTTCAAAGAATCTCCTGTCAAGGATGCACGGAGGCAACTCAAACTTCCCCTTCTCTGACACACGGGTAAGGTCCATAACATCTAATGTCCTTGGCCGCTTCGCCCGCCTGGTCAAAGGCAGTGGAGATCCCTGTGGAGCAGGAGAGGGAGAAGAAGAGGTCCCCATGGCAGTTTGAACAAGGGGAGGAGCACGAGCACCAAAAGGTCGGGTCTTAGGAGGAGCCGCTCCAGCTTTATTCCTCGCCATGGCATTCCTCACCACGCGATCGCGAGCTTGAGGCATCTCACCTGCACAAATGAAAAAATGAGCACGTTAGCTACGTGGAAAAGAGATAACACAAACAAAATCTAAATAACTAAGACTACCGAGCAGCTTCTCAGCATCCGCGGGAGTCTTGCACTCCAGCAGTGGCTTAACATTGATGAATCTGCGCTCAACTCTCTGGCTCCCATCCTCCTCGAAGATTGGGTTGCCCTTGCTCGTCCAGCAGCTTGCAAGACTAAATGAGTTTACCCAATTCACCAGCTTCTCGTAAGCCACCGCGTCCTGCCTGCGCAGCTCGCTCGGCTGGAAGACAGAAGCGTCGAGCTTCTTGGAGAAATGGTCGGGTACCCAGCGGATGGGAAACATGTACAACCTCCGCCTAATATATTTTCCCTCCTCGTTGAGCAGCTCATTCCCATCTTCGTCGATCTCTATCTCCCAGACATATGTGCTATCCTGGGAAACCTCGAACACGGGTTCTACGATGAAATACCATTCCTTAAACGTTCGGATTAACTCCGAGAACGACTTAAATAACTTTTTGGGCTGCTTCAAGGAAACCCATCCGTACTTCTTCCTCGTCAGCTGTCTTTGAAGATAGAAAACAACGAAAAACAGAGGAAGAGTAGTCCCCAGAGCGAGATCCTCGCACACCTATTCAAAAGCCCAGATGAAGGCCAACGAATTAGGGTGAAGTTGAGAGGGCGCCAGCTTCAGATGCTAGAACACCGACCGCTGGAAATCAGTGAACACCGACCGCTTGTAAAGCGGTCCCCGAAATCTGAGCAAACCTACTCGTCCAAGGTAGGGAAGTGCACCTTCCACTCCCCTTCTGGTCCTACCTCCGTAAAGACGTCCGCCAAAGACTTTGCGAACATAGAAATATGCTCGGAAGGTTCGGCCATCTCCCATTCTTCCGCACAGAACCTTTCAACGTCTTCCTCCATGACATCCAATTCTTCTTCCTCCCCGACATTGCTCGAGGAGCTCGATGTTGCCGAGCTCGAAGCCGCAGAGCTCGAAGCCGTCGAGCTACTATTCTCCTCGGAGCCAGTTTCCTCCTCAGACGTGTCTAGAATAACTTCTCTGTCTGGCCCCATCGCCATTACGATCACCTAAAAAAGCAGAGAAAGTCAGTGAATTCGACAGGAAATCAAATCCACCCTTCCACTGCCAAGTCAAGTGAAAGGGCATGCAAAAGGCTAAGGACAACGTCCCTGGCCTAAGCCCTAACATCGAATGAAAAACCTCCCCGCGAGGAGATGCCCGAGACATACCATCTTCCTGCGAGGAACCTCCCCGCACCCGTGGCCAGATTCCGTTGAAGCTCCACCGGAAACCGCAAAGCTTCACCAAAATCTGGAAACGTTCTACCGGAAAATTCATCGCTCTATCAGAAGATGATCAGACACGGTGGTCATGCACGCACAACTACTGCGACCACAATGTGGACTATCATACTCGCCGAACGCACTACCTACTCCGGCGAAGTGCTAGAGGCAACAAAATGGCAGAACCACCGTCCACCACCAACACTCGCCAAAAATCCATCTATTTGTCGTCTAAAGCTAAGCCTAACCGCATGCAATCTACCACTACCAACAAAAGAGAGTAAAACAAGCTACGAATCAGAAAACTTACTTGATTTAGGTAGAAGAAAGAGATTACTCGAAGCTTGGCACGGTGGTCGGATGCTCTGAAGACGGTGACGGGCAAGAACGCAGAAGAGGCGAAGAGAAATCAAAAAGAAAAAGTACAAAATGGGACAATCTCCCCCCTTTTATACTGAGGGGCACGTGCACACACGCGCCCGTAGGCCATAATGACTGCCCACTAGCCATCATTACCTATTAACTGCTACACAGGGCTCGAAGTACACATGGTAACCCAACGTTTCCCATTCTGTCTGACGCTTAATCTCCCCGAACACCGGGCAATAGGGTCACGACCACGAATATCACGGACACAGAGAGCCACGGGCACTTCGAGACAATCATCCTCGTCTCCAAAAGATGACTCTATACTAGCTCCCCGGAGCAACGAGCTGTCCTTAAGTCATCACTCCCATGCTCGGGAGCAACGACTTGGGGGGCTCCTGTTCTGGACTGGACCAATGGTTAGAATTGGCCCAATCCGCCTCTGCTCCAGAGCGGCCCAAATTGCCTAAGTCCAATCCACAGAGGGGCAAAAGTAACCTTTCTGCCCCTCCAACCGGGCAAGGAATGCAGAGTTCCTCCTCGGGATCGATGCCCGTTATGCACGACTTTCTCATTGCCCTAACAGCAAAGGACATGTGCCTGGAACTGCATTTATGCCCGACATAACGGCTAGTTTCGGGCACCCTGTCCGACATAACGACTAGTTTGGGCAGTTACCTATTCTTTGGGAAAAACAGTTATTTTGCCCCGAAAATAGGACCGTTGGCCACACGCTGGGGGCTCTATATAAACCCTCTCGCTTGAGAGGGTCAGGTATCTAATATTCACCCTAAGAACACTCTTTGTACTCGCCCCGTTTTCTCTAACCTTTACTTACTTGAGCGTCGAAGTGCCTTGCAGGTACACCCCATCCTCCTCTCCATACGACCAACATCTCAGACGTTCTTGGTGGCCTACTTCAACAGGATCTGATCCAGCCTTCACTATCAGAAACTATGACTTTTCAATGTATAAATTATATTTGTTCCAAAGGTATGATCTTTGAGTAATAGTTTAAGTGAAGTTAGATCTTTCTCACATATGTGACACACAATCTTCATGATTTTGTTGCATATACGAGAGATATCACTTTCATATGAAAGCTAATTAGGGTGAGAGTTTTGTTGTCTTAACTTTTTCGCATATGTGACACACAAGCCTCACAAATTTGTTGCATATATGATGCATAAGGCTCATAAGTGTGAGAAAAACTAATTAGTTAAGTTATTTGTTCATGGCTTGTTGCAAATGTGAGGAATATGGATCACATATGTGACTATGGTCATAGGGTGAAGGTTTTTCTTCAGACTTTGTTGCATATGTGAGGCCCTTGACTCATATCTACAAGTGGGGTTAGATGTTCCATGATACCACTATGTGGCACATCACATATGTGATGGTTCCCATTTACATATTTAGTGATACATTTTGAATTGGAACATGTTGCAATACCTCAAAATTTACCCTCTTATTTTTCTCAATAATTGGTCTATGCTTTACTCATTTGCATTCCATAGTAAGTCATAGATTGCATAGCATGGCATTCAGCATAAGGCATGGGATCAAGGCACTTGGTCCATATTCTCAAGTCTCAAGCTTCAAGGTGGCTCATGGGGTTCATCATATCTTTTTAAAATCAAGCATGGCAAAAGATTGCAAGTGGATTTCTCCCTCTTAACTAGAGAGACCAATTAGGGTTTTTGGTTTCAAGAGAGCTTCTTGAAGACTTTGGGGATTCAAGCATGTTTTTATGGTTTCCATATGCTCACAAGTGTTCATGGATGGAGATTTGGTTGATGGTTCATGGTGAAGACTGTTCAGTGGATCAGTTGCTAGTGAAATGAGGAAAAGTCAATTGTAAAGGAGAAAGTCAACTGTGGAATTTTGAGGTTCTTTCCATGGTTTTCAAGGTCTCAAATCCTCATATGGTCTTCAATTGTCAAGATTCATGCCATTCATCAAGAATCAAGAGGTTGTGCAAAAGTTACTAAATTTGGAAAATGACCTATAATGAAAACTTTCCATTTTTGGCAACTTTTCCATCACATTCAACTAGACTTTTCATCATCAAGAAAGTTCCAAATGAATTTTCCTCCAACATGAAAGTTGAAGATCTTTCTCTCCCATTTCCAAAAAGTACTAGATGGTCTCCATACCATTTGTAGAACTCAAGTTATGGTCAAAAGATGGCAAGGTGCATTTTGAGGTTTTCATATGGTTCCAATTTTCCACCTTTTACATTTTTGCACAAATGGACTTGTAATGTTTCCAATTGCTTCATGACACATTAAAATGTCAAAATACAAGTCAAGATGATCATTTGTGGCCTTTGAATCAATTCATTCCATGCCATATTTCTCATTATTTTCACATTATTCAAAAATGCAAATTGATTCAAAACTTACAAACCAAGAAAGTGCAAGGCCCAAATTCAATTCAGAGATGATACATGAGTAAATTGGAGGTGAAATATGCTGAGTACAAGGGTGTTGCACATGTGGATTAGTGGTGGTAGTACATAATGCAAAATTGCAATTTCACTCAAATCCCACTAACCAAAGGATTAACCACTTGATAATCACAATCAGTAGACTAATGAAGAGTATATAGGTTAACTCATGCCTCAGAAATTAGGTCATGCACTCTCATTTGCTCAGAATTTCAAAAACTCAATCTCACTTTCTCTCCTTCAAAACTCTCATTCCTTGAGGGTTTTTGAAAATCTCTTGACATATTCTTGATCAGTGAGTTGAAAGGAGCACGAATCATCCATTATTTTAAGCTGAAAGGAAGGATTTCACCAAGTTCCATTCAAGAGGATTCAACTTGAATCTCAAGATCTAGCAAGATTTCAAGCTCTAGTTGCATTTATTTTGCATCTAGAGGTTCCAAGGAGTGGATCTGCAGTTTTTGGAGGGATTTCTTGGAGGTTTTCAAGTTCTACAAGGTTCAGGTTGGTGAATTTTTCATACTCACAGAACTTAAATTTTTTATGTGCATAATGATCCTTGATGTTCACTGATCACTCTGATATATTTTGTTTGAAGTTTGGACATGTGGTTTGTGTGATATGTTGATTTAAAGTTTCAGATCTAATATTATTTTTGTTCGATTCTCATTATTGGTTGATTATTTGTTGAAATGGACTGGATATTTGAGATCCTTACATTTTTCTGGTCAAAATGGAGTACCTATTTGCAATTTCTGGAAAAAATCACGCAGCAGCTCACCGGAGAGGGTGGCCAGAGCCCTAGCTCCGGCGGCTGGGTTGATGCAGTCCGGCGAGGAGACTTTGGTGGAGAAGATGAAATCATGTCCGTTCATTTGCTGGATCTAACGTCACTCAGGCCTCCACGTGTCTCTTTATTTTGTTTTTAATTTGTTGTTTGTGTGCATGCTCACCCACGTTTGTTACCATGTGATTAGATCATGACCGTTGTTTTCAATTAATTGTTGATTGTGTAATTTAATCTGGTTCGTTCATTTAATCTTATGGTGGAAAACGTGACAGCACATTAATGAACGCATGTACTTGTCACGTGTGGGTGTATGGTGTTCTATTTGATCGTGTGTGCATGCGTTTATTTGAATTGTGGTGTGCTTTATGATCTGGACCGTTGATCATGCTTATGTTTGGATTTGTTGACTTATTTTATGCGCGTGTGATTGATCCTAGGGTCATCATTCAATCTGATGGTCGACTGCTTTCTATTGTAAGCCTTTTAACCATGCGCTATTGGACCCTTGGATTTGGGCTTTCCTATTTGCACCCCCTCCCTTTGGGCCTTTATCATTTTCCACGCATTTCTTTTACTGCCTACACCCTTCCTGACCTTATTTCTTTTATTTCTTTCTTTTTCTTTTTATTTGTTGTTTCAATTTTATTTTAGTATAAAAACAAGTTATAAAAATCTAAAAAAATATTTTCATGATATTTTAATGTGTCAACTTAATTTTCATTATTTTATTTTATTTTTTAATTTCATCTTATTATTTTATTTTGAATTAAATTGTTAGAGTGTTTCCAATGATACCCTTCTTCTAGGGTTAGGAATTTTTGTGACTTTCACACACCATTTGAGGCCAATCTTTTGGTCACTTTTAAGGCACAAAATGAGGTTGTTTCAATGCTGGTTTGAGGTTGGTTTGAGTTACTTTTAGTGACTTGCCACTCAAGTTTTATTAACCCTCGATCCATGCTCAATGTCTTGCACATCTTGACTTGTGTTTCACTTTTAGACAAGCTCTTTAACTCTTTTTGATCCATTCTTTTTTCATTTGTTAGATAACATATTAAAGTACATAAAAAAAATTTTGTTTCATTTTTAAACTCATTTAATGTTGCATTTTGGTCCCTCTCTTTTACATGTTGAACCATGTGTCTTAGGTGATCTTTACCTAATTGTTTGAGGTATTTAGTTTGTGAATTTTGGTTTGATATTTTTGTATATGTTACATGACTGAGTTAAATTCTGTTTGAATATTTTTTGGGATTTTATTGATCCACTTTACTATTTTTGGTTGAATTTTGTTTGTAATGCAAGTTTGATTAAGGTATACTTTGATACATGATCTAGTTTGAATGCATTTGCTTACTTGTGATAGAGTGATGCTTGAGATGTTTTTATGGTATGATCATGTTCTGTTTGAGCTTACTTGTGGCTTTGGAATCATCCCCATTTGATATTTTTTCAATTTGTTCTTGATTTTACAAGTTGATGTTGTTTTGGACTTGAATCTTGTGATATGTTCAACCTAATCTTGTGATGGTTTCTTTGTATGATCTCACTCATGTATGAAACCTTTTGTTTAATTTGAATGACATGCTAGAGGTTCTGACCCTCTTGGTTTAAGGTGCTCTATGTGACATGTTCTCACTCTTTGCTTCACATGTTTCTTTGCTTTGCTTGCATGAATGATAAGTGAATGTCTTTCTCAATTTTGATACATGTTTTGAATGTGTTGCTTGATGATTAATCTTGTATGACTTGAGTTTGATCTTGGCATGATGTTAATGTGTATGCTACTGCCCTTTGGGTTCATTACTTGATTTTCATCTCACTTGATCATCTTGGTTTGAATTGTATGGTGAATATCATTACCTTTCCTTTTGTGAGCTTCTTTGGACTTTAATGCTTCATGTTGTGAATCTCTTTTGCACTTGTGAATTGATGATGATAATGTGATGTAAGTTCTGGTCTTGTTTCATTTTCATCTTGCCTTTTTTCATTTCACTTTGTTATGAAGTCCATGTGTGTTTAATTGTACATGTAATTTAAGTATGCTTGCATTCTTTCATGTTTAGCCTTGCATGTTTGCTTGAATGGTGGTGCATTGATCTTTGAAACATATTGATTGATTTGAGTTGAACATTTATGATATGATGTGCTTTCTGCCACTTATTGTATCTCATCTCTCTTCTTCTTCTTCTCTTTTCTTCTCTTTCACTCTTTCTCATCCCATGAATCTCAAGACTTGTTCAAGTCTTGGATTCCTTCTCCCCTTAGAGCTACCTAGTCCAACTTAATTTTTGATTAAGCTTGGAGTAGGATTAGCATTAGGTTAGGTAGTCTTTTATCCTAAACCTCACTAACCATAGGACATCCATGCATGATAACATTAGGACTCTTAGTTTCCCTTTAGAGTTTCCCTTGTGTCGTTTCTCTTCTCATCTCAAAAGAAAAGTAAAAACACTTAATAAAGGTTAACGTGTATTGCGCTTGAGCCTGATATGTGGGAAGTGGGGAACGAGGGGCTTCCTCTCATTCTTCTAGGATACCTAGTGTATGTCCTGTTGGGGACGATGCGCGAAAGTATTCGTTCCTGTATTTAAGACTTTGGTTCAATACAAGTTACAAACTAACTTAAAGAACACTTCTGTCTAAAAAACACAAAAACAACCACTAACGTCTTTCCTTCAGGAATTCTTTTCTCATCTCACTCACTCTCAACGTACGAACGCGCTCCTACACGTTCTCTCGCAAAACTGTAACGCTTAAGTCTCGATTCAGCGAGCTGCAACACCTGAGCTAGAACGTAAGCCGTTCCCTAAAAACACAATCCACCCCTAGTGAGGGGAACTACGTCGCTCTGATTCTCATGCTCCCGATGAGATACGTAGGCAGTGGGGTAGGGCCCATACGAGCACTTTTTTTATTTTCCCTACATTTGTTTCTTGCTCTCTCTCTTTTCTTTCTTTTTCCTTTTTCCCGTTCCTTTTCCTTTCCAGCAGCAGCGGAGTTCCAGTTGACGACACCCTTTGATCGAGACAAGCAAGCGTGGATCCCATCGGGTACGATGGATGCGTGGGGGTGTTAATACCTTCCCTGCGCGTAACCGACTCCCGAACCCCGTTCTCTTGGTCACAAGACCATGCTCTTTCCTTCCTTTCCTTCAGGTTTACGCAGTGTTTCCTTTCCCTCTCTTGGGATAAATACACATTACTGGCGACTCTGTTTTCTGCGCCACTCTCGCGTTTGTACCGTCGGATGCGAATCTTTCGGGAGCGACACATGTATCACATATATGACAAGTTTCACCCACATAAGTGATAATGGGAAGAATTGCACATTATTTAAGACTAAACTCAACTTTTCAAGCGATTATAATCAAAATTCTGATCATAATTTTTAGATGACTTTAGAACCTTTTATAGATCTATACATCAACCATTCAAACTCATTCATTTAATTTTCAACCTTCAATTAATTCTAAAAATCTTGGTTTACAAAGCACCCTTTCTATCAACTCATGTTCGAGTAATTTCTTTAAATGGGGGTAAGTTGCATTCCATCCAAATATTTGTATTTAAGAGTTCTAATCACTACTTGGAGTCTAATACCATCTTATTTGTGAATGAGTGAAGTTATGTTATTTGTTATTTACATGATCGAATTTGAGACTAAAAAGTCCACTTTATGGTAAAGAATTATTGTGTACAAGGTAAGTAGGAGGTGATTTCGACTAGGATATATGTATGGTAGTGAATAGTGTTGATCAAGTGAATCCAAATGTAAAAGAAGGTGAATTGTGATATTCGAATTTACAAAAAAAAATCAATTTATTAAAGCAATTTGATTTAAAATCATTTATTTTAGAAGAGATAAATAAACAGAGATAAAATAACATAATAAAATAGAAGAGAAAAGGCAAAGATAAGCAACAAGAAAGATAAATTAAAAAAGTAAAAGAGATAAGAGATAGAAAGATCACACCAAAGAATTATCCTTGTTCGACCTAAACTACTTGGCCTACTCCAGTTCCCAAGAGTTTCCCTTGAGATTTCCACTAAAACAATCTTAAGTTTTTTCACACGATCACTCCAAATAACCTTACAAAACAACTTAAACGTTTGCACATGATCAACCCACAAATCTTTTAGGAAGAACCTGAGCTTTTACACAAGTTCAACTTTATAACCTTAACTAGAGCTTTTACACATGATCAACTTAATAACCTTCACCCAATTTTTTTACATGTTTATATTGAAACCTTCAAATCTATTACAAAGAGATCACAAGAGAACTATGGTCTTGAATAAGAAATTATAACATAATATAACTCTTAGATGAAACTTTTCACTCTCTTGGAACTAAGGCAAATCTAGTGAGAAAAAACTTTATAAACGAATGAGAGAAAGAAAGATAGTAAAAAGTTTATATACATAAAATTTGTGTTTAAAAATGATGATAAACCTATTTTATATAGAAAAAATCTGACTTAAAAAGACACCAGTCAATGGACCTTTTAATGATTTAATCGACTAAAATTGTGTACTAATGATTAACCAAGCCTTTGGTTTTTTGATGCCACTTAATTAATTGCCAGCCTCCTTAATCAATTAAGAGACATTGCACTTTAATTTAATCGATTAGAAGGACTTCTTAATTGATTATCCGATGTATTTTACATTCCTAATTGATTAAATAAGCTTTTAATCAATTAAGCACTTGCCAAAATTGGTTTTAATAAGTTTTTATCAAAGAGAAGACAAGTTTGAAAATATTTTTGTGTGTGAGTATACTTTGTCTTAGTACTTCAAAGATTTCTTTGGATAAAATATTAAATACAAGACCAGAAGATCTTTCATATTTTTACATCTTCAAGATCACACTTTTACACCTTCAAGTTCCTTTTCTTGATTAACCTTTGTATATAAATTTCAATTGTAACTTGAAATATTTGATTTGTGATACTTGAGATATCTCTTTCTCTAACCAGATTTAATCATTATGAACATTTTTAGAGTTATCATCATCAAAATTATTTGATGATATTACCTACATAGCACATAAAACCACAATATTCCCCTTTTGATGATGACAATGCATCTCTTAGAGAGGTAGTAAAACAGAAAGGGATAGATACAATCTTTGAAGTGGTTAACTCCCCCTCATAACTAAATAGAGTATGTTCTACTTCCTCTAAGAGTATACTTATTACCCTTTGACATTATCAAAAAGGCATAATATACAAACATCACATAGAACAATTATAACACTTTTAGAAAGTGAAGAAGAAGAAGAATAAGCACGTAAACAATTTAATCCATGCATGATTAATTTAAGATCCCTAAATCAATTATTATAAAAAAGAAATTTTCTTTACAAAGAGGTTTTATAAAAATATCTTCCAGTTGATTAGATGAGGACATAAACTCAATCATGCAATCCTCTTTTCCTACACGATCTTTAATAAAATGGTGTCTAATATCAATGTGTTTAGTTAGAAAGTGAAGTACTGGGTTTTTAATGAGTTTTATGGCACTAATATTGTCGCATTTTATTGGGATAGTTTGGAGATTAAATATGTAATTAATTAATTGTTGTTTCATCCAATGTTTTAAAACCTGAACCAGAGATCGAATTGATGAAACTTGCGATTTAAGGTTTAATTGGTTAAACCTACGGTCAAATCGTTTATTAAATAAACTAATAATATGAAACTAAATTTCATAGATATGTCACACATAATTATATGTTCACAACTTAATAAATAAATATTTCAAAAATCCATTACAAATTTAATACAACAATATCAATATTATATGGCATAACATAGTTCTACACTTCATTTCAACCATCATTTTTAAAAATATTTTGACCAAACTAAAGAATTACAATAAAATAAATTAAACTAATTTAAACCAAAATTAAGTTAATAGAATATAATAACTAAATAAAGTTCAAATAATTAAGAATACCTAAATTAAATAAGATAAAATACAAATATATAAATAATACAATAGACTTCATTAAACAACAAAAAATCAAATTTGAGTTGAACTATGACAAACAAGTCTTAATTGATAACACCAAATAATATTGACTTGAACGACAATCAATATTGAGTTGGACATCATCACTATGTTTGAAAGACATGGCATGATGATGATGAAGTATGGTTGAAAGAAAAACTATAATGGAGTGACAAAACTTAGAAGTTTGTATGGTTGTAAAAAACACACAGAATTCTTTTTTGTGATTGGAGAATGTATGTTAAGTTTTGATATTAACATATTAAAACTTTAAAAAAAATTTAAAAAAAAGGTCAATTTGATGCATTTTTTAGAACTGGGCAATTTTACAAAACCGGCTACGGGTCTTGGGTTCAAATGGTTATGGACGGTTCAATCTGGTTTTTTCGGTTTTGACCCACTAGTGGTTTTGAAAGGTTGACCCAACCAGATTCATCTCCGGTTCTCGGTCCAACCGATTGAACCGGGCGGTTTGGTCCAGTTTTTAAAACATTGGGTTCATCAAGATATCTTGCACACAACAACTACTCATAGTGACATATTATACTTTAGCTGAGGATAACACAACACTTTCTTGTTTCCTGTTATGCTACGAGACAATCGAATTTTCAAGTAAATGACACATACCGATGGTGCGTTTCTGATCCAAATTATAACTAGTGAAATCGGAATCATAATACTAAATAAATTATAATATGTTCATTTGGGTTACCATAAACTCATAAGTGATTTACTAGTGAGATATTTCGTAATGCGGTTAACTGCAAAAAAGTGTGATTCTTTGGGATTTGCTTGAAAACGTGCACACACTCAATATTTGTTTAAATCAACTTGATATTAGGATGAGACATGGTAAGATAAAAAAGAGACCCGATTATACCTCAATATTTGCTTAAGTTAACTACGTTTCCTCTTCTGTTCTTATCTAAACTACATGAATTACTCACTAGAGTTGAGATTGACTTTGATTTTTCCATGCCAAATATATTTAATAAATCTTTACAATATTTAGCTTGAAGGTGTACAAGTACTCATTGGTTGAGGAAATAAGTTCTCAAGCATTGTTTTTCTCAAATTGATTTAACCCATCTTGCATAACAAGACTAATGTTCATCAATGAGAGCTTCATTACTTTCCTTTGCCTCAATTTAGGAAACAAAATACATCAAATTACACAGTGTTAAGAGAGTGTCGAGTTGTGACTACCTTAGAAATATCTTCAATGATTTTCTGGATTGGATGATATTTTGTGGTCCTCCATTCTTTGGGTAGATCCTAATGGTCATTGTTTGTTTCTTCATATTGATTGATTTTTGTTTAGATCTTGTTTTTTTCTTTATTAAGATCTTTATCTTTATCCTTGTCTTCTAGAATTAAGTTCTCTCAGATACCAGCACAATCAAAACTTCTACCTCGCTAATTTGAGGTTATGTTCATCAAAGGTAACATTCACTAATTCTTCTATATACATGGTTCTTTTAATTTAATGACTAAGAGTTGTAAATGTGATGAATATGTGATAAGTGCTTAAGTGTATTAGGAAGTGTGTTGTGAAATATGTGAGTTTAGTTATGATATGAACTATGATAAGTCGCGGTAAATTCTTAAGATGATCCTTCAAATTAAGGAGTGACATAAGATGAGGAAATGGGTAGGAAAATGTTAAGTTCAATGACCCCATGTATATGTGAAAGCATGAGAACTCAGTGGTTATATATGATCATTAGATAAGTAGGGTTTCATGAGCCCAATGTTGGGAAAATAAAATTGAATAAACATGATGAGGGAGATTTTTTAGATAATGCAGAGATTCTATGGAGAATTTTTAAGTGGCGTAGTGAGTAATTTATTTAATGTCCAAAGATATTTTTCAACTCAAGTTTATCCGAGGTAGTCACCAACATGAATCTCGGATCAAATCATTCGAGTATATGTCTCATGCGAGTATATAGTATCGCATTTCCTGCCAAGTTTGTTGGAGTAATTTGGTACCAAGTATTGTGAAAAATGTTATAATTTATAAGGAAATGAGTATTCATATATAAGTTTTGTACAAAACGCATATTATGTGCTAAGTGTCATGAATACTTGTGAAGTTAAAATGTGTTATCTGAAATGACGAAAAATACTTCCAAATATGTATATCTGATTTCTTGTGCGGGATCAACCTATTTAACATGCTTTATATAATTTTATTACTCACCCATTATTGTTTTGTGTTTAAAGTTTGGAGAAAACACCGCAAGCTACAAGAGTATATGTGTATCTCGATGTTAAATTTTTATGTCATAACTAGTAGAAGACCCATGCGTTCGCACGGCTGTGATAAAAGTATGAGATATAATATTAGACATATTGATAGAGATGTGATAAAAAATGATAGATTTAGTAGTGTTAGTTGAGTAATTATTTCATTTCAAAAATAGTTTCAAAAGTGAATATGGAAAAGTAGAAAAAATACAAATGTAACGAAGGATCACAACATTTTTAACTTGAAATTCAATTACAAAAGATCCAACTGTTGGAAAATATAGACAAATAAGGCCCATGGGAGTGTTCCAATATGACAAGAAAATATTCAAGTAAAAATTAATTTTTGAATTCAAAAATAGGCAACACTTGTGAAGTGTTGCATTAGGTTTGAATTCAGAAATTGGTAAAACTTCGTGAAGTGTTGCAGAATGCAAAACAGTGCAACCTTTGAAAACTATTGTTGTAGGCAAAACAATGTAACATTTGGTAATACTGTTGCTGTAGGAGAAATAGTGCAACGTTTGGAAAGTTTTCTTGTAGGCGAAACATTGTACTATTTAGTAAAAATGTTGCTGAAAGTGTGTGTTTCATCAAGGGTCGTAACCTTATGAAACAACACCAGTTTGGCTTATAAACTGAGCACTCCGAATTTAGAAAAACATATTAAAAACATCATGCATCCTCTTCACATAATTCCAGTCACTCTTCCTTGCATTCGAATCTTCACTGGTCTTGTGCAGATTCGATTAGACGGCTAAATTATCCTAGGTATTCTTGTGTTCCAAATCTAAAACTATAAGAGTCTGCTTCAAATACTTTTAAGTAAAGTGACACCATTCAAGATTCTTGCCTCGGTCCATTCATTTTAAATTAATTTTCTAGCAATCTTAAAAGTAATTTAAATAATGGTAACTGTGGCTTCCACAAAAAGAGTTTTTAGAGATGATGCTCTAATCAAGAAATTTAAAAAAAAAATCTTGAGAAAGGATTGGACAAAAAAAATGAGTAAAAAAGCAGCACCAAGAATGAAGGTTACTTGCTTTGAACGCGAAGACATAGGACATGTTAAAAATGAATGTCCTACACTTCAAAAGAAGAATAAATTCAATATCAAGAAGAACAAAATGCATAAAAAGCTGTCAGCACGTTTTAAGTCAGGTCTGTTGCACTTTTTATGTCAGGTCTGGTTAACCGACTTAACTAAATCTGTTGCTCTTTGAAATTTTTAAAAAATTGTTTGAAATTCAAAATCGTCTTGCACTTGTTAAGTCAGGTTTCCATTTAAACAACTTAACAAGTCCTAAACAAAATTCATAATTATGTCTTTTCATGAACCATTGTCATTCTAAACTATTGCAAATCTTCATGAAAATGTCTCAAACTTTTGCATCAATTCCTAGAAGTTTATTAGGATGTATTTATAGGAAAATACATTAGTTTTCAAATTACCTCTTTCATTATTAATTTTTCACATAAACTCAAATAGTTTTCTAAGTGTTCATTCTTTTTGAAATTTTTTGAAGCTTTCTGCATAACTTTAAAATCACTCATAAAATTTTCACCATATTTTTTGGGCACTTAAGGTTCATATATTATTGAATTGTAAATTTAAGGAGAATATCAATTGTCTATTGAAATTGATTCAAGAACAACTTCATATATTCAAATTTGTTCAAGTATTGTAATTGATCATCATGTGTGTAGTGACTAAATTTGTAAACAAAGTGTATGTACTTTCTAGAAGTATTTGCAAATAGAAAGCGGTATGTTTTCTACTTGTTGGAAAAATGTACTTTGAATTGGTTTGATTCAAAGTTCACTATAGTTGTTGGTGTATTTGTGAAATCAAGGAAGTAGTGGCTTCAAGGGACTCCTCGTTTTAGAAGGATGTTATCCAAGACGAAATGAATTCAATAATGTCAAACCTCACTTGGGAATTATCGATCTAACTAAAAGATAAAGACCCATTGGATGCAAGTCGGTGTTTAGAAGGAAGTATCATAATGATGGTACACTAAACACCTACATGTATATATTAGTAACCAAGAGTTTTAGAAAAAAGGAAGGTGTTGATTACTTCAACACATATGCACTAGTAGCAAGGACGGTGACAATTAGAATATTGTTTCCATTAGTTTCTTTGCAATGTCAAAATGAAATTCCTAAATAGAGATCTCAGTGAGGAGATTTTCATGGGCAACCAGAAGGTTATGTGCTTCCTGGTAATGAACAAAAGATTCACAAATTAAGGGGTAGACGAACAATTTAGGGAGAGATTTCAAATCATTGTTAAAATACAAAGTCAAAGAGTTTGTCATCATAAAAGGGGGAGATTGAGAAGAATATATATTATATCTAGTTCAATTTTGATGAAGACAAAGACTATCAAAGAAGAGAAGGTTTAAAAGTGTCATGCACATCAATGATGAAGTTAATTAAGAAGGTTTAGCATAGAAATTCAAGTGAAGATTTGAGACAAGAGAACATAAGTAAGGTGATCATTGCAATTTATACTATACTACTTTAAATTGCTCATAGTTTCATCTCTCACTTCATCTAAACACCTTCTTGTATCTTCATGCATGATTATCTAAAAACCTTCTTCATCTAATTCTTATTACAAGTGTTTGTACACAAAGTTATGTGATAATATTGTGATATTCATTTTTCTCCATGTTGATTATATGATTGATCATTAGCAACAAGATGAATGGAATTTTAGAAACAAAGAGGTTTCTAACTTCAACATTCAAGATGAATGATCTTGGACTAGTTGACACACTTTTGGGGATCAAAGTAAAGCGAAATAGTAGGGGTTATGAACTTAGTCAAACACATTAATGTTGAGAAAGCACTTGATAAGTTCAAACACATTATGTTGAGAAAGCAATTAATAAGTTGAAACATTTCAAGAAAGATTGATTGAAGAATTATTGAAGAATGATTGAGAAAGTAAGTACTTCATTTGATCCTAGTGTCAAACTTCAAAAGAATGGTTGAAGAGCTGTAGCTCAATTAAAATGTGAAAGTGCATGTGTCATACCCCAAATTTTGACCACTAAGATTTTCCATCATTGTGCAAATCATCATCACAATATGGATGAACCATTAGTCTCCCCAAAGATGGGTGAGCATCCACTACAATCAGACTTAGGGTTTTAAGCCCTCTCAGAGCTCTTAGACAAAGGATCAATAAAGGAATGACATGATCTTCAACTTGTCTAGCCTCTCAAACAACCACAATGGATCAAGAGGACTCCCACTTCAAGAATCAGGCACAAGGTTGCAGCATTCTGAGTGGATCAAGCCTCACGATCGACAGTGTCCCCAAATTAGGGTTTTGGTCGACCAGGGCCTCCAGATGGAAATTTTCCTCTGGGCATGAGCCAATGCTTCAAAGCATAACCTATGATTCTCTAAGGGACATCATAAACCCAATCATCAAGTCAATTTTACCTCAGGGGAGGCATTCATAAAAAATCAGGAATTATGGTTTCTTGACCTAATTCATCCCTAAGTTGACTTTTGGGACAAAACATAAGCCAAGACCTCAAGAGAGGATTTGAGGGTCTCTAATAAACTTCATTGATCCATTTGCAACAATGGATTGATCCAAGAAGCTTGATTCACAAGTTTCAGTTTCATCTGAACCACAATTAGGGTTTTGATGAAAAAATCAATTGTAGCTTTGACTTTTGACCAGGACATGCTCCCAAACCCTAAGACATGATTCAATACACCCTATAACACCTATGAAATCAATCCATCAAGTTTGATTTAGGTCAATGACTTGATTTCATAGAGGATCGCACAGTTTGGAATTCATCTGACAAAAAGTCAAATGTGTACAAAAGTCAAACTTTGACTTTTTGAGATTTTTCACAATTATGGTCCTTAACCCTAAAATGATGTTAATGTGTGGTTGGAATCATCATTCATCAAGAAAAATCAAGAAAAGTGGGAAAACTTGTAAAAGGGGTAACCATAAAAAACTCAGAAAATTTTCTAAGTTATGGAACAAAGTGGCTAGGGTACCAACTTTGGAGGATCATAACTCCTAAACCACAAGGCCATTTTTTCCCATCCAAAGTTGGATTTGTAGCCCTCATTACCCTCTACAAAAGCTTCAACTACCACTCATTCCAATTCCCCATGGATTTCAAGTTATGGAATGATCAAAATCACAAAAAGTGAAAATGTCACTTTTTTCCAACAATTAGTGAAATTTTCACTAAGTCATAATCTGCCTTCACTTTTTTCCAAATGTAGGGGTATTTTTCACTTGGATCCAAAAAATATGAAAACCAATTATGATCAAACAGTTATTGTATCATATGAGGGCTTTCCAAAATGGACAAGAACTCCATCAAATTCCACTTGAGCCATGAGATATGACAATGGCAATATGCCTTGCTGAAAACTGCCAAGGCTAGGCAGAATTTTGCACTTTTGCTCGATTTGGAAAAATCAGATAATTCCAAGCCTTGTCATCACTTTGGACACATCTGAGGATCAAATCTAAAGGGAACAAACACTGATCCAAGCCTCCAAAGTCTTTGGAACAAGAAGTAGCATGCCAAACCTAGAAATCCCTAAAAGAGGGACAAGACTCTAATTTTGGATTGGAACATTTAATGGATGCACCAAGGTGGCATGGACTGACACATTTGCAACTGAATTCAGTCAAGAATGATCCAACAACTAGGGAACCACAACTTTGTGCTCTAACCTCTAGTCAATGGCTAGAGGAGACTTGGATTCTCATTGATCAACATTGGCCAAACCTCTGCTGCAGTTGCCATTCACTATTGATCCCAAAACAAACTTACTCTACTATAAATAGAGCTCTTTTATGCTCAATTTGAGTACACCAAAGCCATCAAATAGACGCTTTCCTCAAAATCTCCTTCTTCACTCCAATTTTGCCTTCTAAGGCAAGTCACTATCGGGTTTTGAGTTTGAGAGCTATTCCAACCAAACCAATCACACACACACACACCTCATAAACATCATATAGAAGTGATCCAAACACTCACATAACATCTGGAACACGAAAATCACAAAATCACCAGCCAACTGCTCAAGCCTTTGACAGATCTGCAGTTGAGGTGCCAAATCAAGTTCCAGCTCAAATCAATCCACTCCAAGCATCCAGACACACTCCATAGCACCTAGGGAAGCTGTTCATAACCTTGGAACCAAGATGTAACACCTCTAACACAAAACACGATCACCAGCTGCAAGTGGTAAGCATGAGCTCTTTTAACTCTATGATCCATGCAATTTTTGCTGCACAATAATTTGGCCATATGTTCATAATCATGCATGGAGTGTTTTCCCTCAATCAATTGCATTGTTTGAATCGTGTATGGAATTTCTGAACCTTCATGGAAATTTTAGGGTTCTTGAGGTTTCTCTTTGATTTCTTATTCCATGTTTAAAATAAATGAAATTAAAGACCATAGACATGATCGTGAGGTTGAAACGAGTAGATTGATATGTAGATTGCATGATATAATCAAGTATTCAGTGAAATTGGATAGAAAACACAAATCTGCCAAAATAGAGGAAGGGCGCGTGTTCTTGCCATGTTCTTGGCGCCCTTTTTCAAATATTTAAATATTTGAATTTTTTGATTTTATTTAATTGATTCAAAAATTAATTTCTCTCTGATTTTTAATGATTTTGAGTTGATTCTTTTTTTAATAATTCACAAAAATGTTAAAATATTTTATTTTACCAAAAAATCCCAAAAATATTATTTATTTCATATAATTGATATTTTTGCAAAGAATTAATATTTTAATTGTTTGTGACATTTAAAATATTTTTTTCCTTCTTGAATTTGCAAATTTTAATGACTTCTAATCATTTTGTAGGTCAAAACTTGATTTTTGAAACATTAATCCAAGATCAGAATTTGTTTTCCACATGTTTAACAATTTTGATCATTTTAATTGAATTTTTATTCAATTAAAATACATTTTGGAAACAAATTAGGGTTTTTGATTAATTCAACCCTCATCAAACTTTTTCAAACTCTTTGGGCCTCTAATAGAGTGTAAGACTCAATCCTTTTGTAAATACGCCACCTTTTGGGCCTCAAATGTTGTATAAGTCCCGTTGTATTTCAAAAGTTCGGCGCGATCATCGCCTGTTTAAAACAAACCATCTGGGCCTCTTCTCGAGCTATAAGACCCATTCAAAATCATTATGGGCCTCTAATAGAGTGTAAGACCCAATCCCCTTTTAACCAAAACAATCTTTGGGCCTCAGATATTGTATAAGGCCCTCTGCATTAAAAGAAAAGCTCGGCGCGATCGCTAGTTCAAAAAAAAAAACAAATCATATGGGCCTACCCTCGTGTTATAAGCCTCATTTCTTTTTCTTTCAATCATTTTTGGGCCTCTTGAGAGAGTGTAAGACCCATCCCCTTGTAAAAAAAATCTTTCTTGGGCCTCAGTCACTTGTATAAGTCTCTGTACAAAACGACAGTGCGATCACTGATTAAACCCTGGGCCTCTCCTTGAGCTGTAAGCCCAAATTTTCCTTTCAAAAGCACTTTCTCCTTTGATTTTTTAACATACTGTTATTTTCAATTTCTTTGTTGAACAACTAACCAAACAGCATGGAAGCTCTACAACCGAGTAAGTGTTTACCCGCTTTCATTTACCGTTTTCATATGTATATAACTGTATTGTGGGGCTGTTTCACTGTAAGTCTTCTTTCATAAACTCATATCGACTGTGTAATACTAGTATAGATATTTAGAGTTTCCTCGGCAACTACGTCTAGAACTAGACAAAACCCTGTCTCCTTACCTCCGACGTTCTCCCGGATATTTCAACATAACCTAAACCATGAGAATTTTCTTTTACAACAATTTTAGATAACTAGATCTAAGAAATCTCCCCCTTGAACAGTTCATATACAGAAGGCCAATGTTCCAAGTGAAACCCCTTCTGGAACTGTTCATCAGCCTCCTCTTGGGCTTAGTGCAAGGACCCACAGGCTTCCTAAAAGCATCCCCGCCTCCTCTTGGGCGTTGTACAAGGACCCGTCGGCTTCTTAGAAGTTTTCACAACCTCCTCTTAGGCTTCATATAATGATTCTTCCTCCGGGAAGATAGCCTCCTCTTGGGCTTCGTACAAATTATCCCTTCGGCTTCTTAAAAGTTTTTCTCGCCTCCTCTTGGGCTTCGTACAAATTGTCCCGACGACCTCTTAAAGGTATAGGAACAGAAATTAGTCATCTTAATAGAACAGTCTTTCAAAGAGTCTAGATCTTCCTACCGCGAACATACTATCTCTGGATCTCTCTTAAGCATAGTACAAAAGATAAAAATCTAGACTTGGACAGTCTAATCTCCTTAAGTCTCGAAGACATTCTCAAAGTTCCTTTCAAAAATAGGAAAAAACACCCGTAGACTTGGGCAGTCTCAATACCCTTCGGATTCTCCGTTTCCTTAAAAAAAGCAAATAATCCCGGTCCTCAGATCAAATCCATGAGTACAACATTACCCATATAAGAACTGATTTTCTCTTTTAACCAACATACTAGACCTGTCACTCAACTGAAACAGTAACCCTAGCCTCCTCTTGGGCTTTATACAATGATTCTCCCCAGCAGAGTTAACCTCTTCAGCCTCCATCTCTGGCTTCGTACGAGATACGAAAACACTCTCTTGTTGAGTATAAAAGACTCTCTTGTTGAGTCGAACATTTTAGCCTTCAGCTCGGGCTTTGTACGAGTTACGAAACACTCTCTTGTTGAGTATAAAAAGACTCTCTTGTTGAGTCGATCACCTTTAGCTTCCATCTCGGGCTTCGTACGAGATACAAATCACTCTCTTGGTGAGTATAAAAGACTCTCTTATTGAGTCAAACCCTTTTAGCCTCCGTCTTGGGCTTCGTACAAGACAAATATAAAAACACTCTCTTGTTGAGTCAACCCTTTTAGCCTCTGTCTCGGGCTTCGTACGAGACACAAAAGCATCCTCTTGTTGGGTCAATAGCCTCCTCTTAGGCTTTGTATAAAGAAATCCCCGTTTGATTCAATCAACCTTTTAGCATCAAAATATGTGCCTCGTTCACAGTATACAAACATCAACAACTCCTTTTCCTCGTCTAATTGCTGTAAGCGGCAAGCCTCTGGATTATTTACATCCACGCCACTATCCCTCTTTTAGCATGAGAAATTCCCAAGGAAAGATGGCGTTGCTCTAAACTGATTTAAAGTCTTCTCCTTCAGGTTAAAAATCCCCTATAAAGGAAATTATGGCATTGCTGGATTCGCATATCCCAGTTAAAGTAATTCTCCTTTATAATTAGTCACCCAGCAGTCGTGCCAAACAGGCCAAATATTCCCCTTTAGAGATGACAAATTCTCTCTAAAGTCAACACCCTTTTAGCTTTACATCTTGGGCTTCGAACAAGATACAAATAGACCCTTCAGCTTCACATCTTGGGGTTTGAACAAGATACAAACCACCTTTAGCTTCATGTCTTGGGCTTTAAACAAGACACCAAAACACCATCTCCTCCCATAGAATAGGAGGAACTACGATCGCTCTGATTTCCCTATCCCGGGAATACGTAGGCATAAGATTGAAAAAGAATCTTAGAAAGCACACTAATAAAAAACTCCAAAGTCCCCTACCTCCAGCCAATCTAGCACAGTATCCCAACAAATTCCCCATGAACAGTCCCGGTAATTCGTTCTGAACAAAATAAGCAGAGAGAGGCCCACGAACTAATACCGCATATGTAAACCAACAGTTTTGACTGTTCAACCTCAGTATGCAAGCAGGGTTAGTTGGAGACATCTATTTCCCTTCCTTCATTAGCTTCAATAGGATAAAAAATGAATCGACCTGTAGTACCCTAGAGCGACAGTGCTTAAGAACCACGTCCAAAATTGCTCGCTACAGAAAAATGGCGCCCACCGTGGGGCGTTCTCATCTTTCTTTCTTACAATTTAAGGTGAAAACCATGGACAAGTCATTTTCATGGCGGTGGCCGCCACAGAAAAATGGCGCCCACCGTGGGGCCAAACAAAGGAATCTTGTCTCTCTTATCTCTCTGGTTGAAACCTTCTCTTAGGACGAGTCCGTGGGTTCACAAGGTATCACCGAATGACGGTTCCATCGGGGAATGTCATTATTGCTAGGATCGGCCCTCACTAGGATCTTAGGTCAAAACCTTTAAGTTGGAAAGCTACCACAGAATGGCGACTCCGACGGGGAGCCATTTTCTGTTAGGATCATAGGATTCATAGCTCTTAAAAAGTCTAGGACATTAGGACAAATATATATATATATACTGCTTTTCCTAATTGATATCTGTGTTAATTTTTCTGCTAATGGGAATGCGTGTGATGCCGCATGTGGAAATATTGAGTATATACATAGGAAAAACCTCTTTCAGTAGTGCGAAAGCTATCGGAAATAGTTGTCACACGATACTACCCTCTTCTGAGATTCTTCGAAATACATCACCTAGCACGGTTCCCGGCCCGCTGATGTTATCTCGACAAGAATCAATGATTTTGAGAGACAGGTACAAAAATCACTAGTATAAACCTTTGGGATGGGTAGAGCCTTGACTTCATGACACCGACCCTTTGACCCCATGTTTTTTCTATGTTTTTGTGTGCTGCGTTCATGCATTCATTTAAAAAAAACATTAAGCAAAGAAAATTTTTCTCTTCTAGTCTCTCTTTTTCAAATTAAACTAAACAATGATTGCAAATGTCAGAGAGAAAAAGATTGCGCTCATGGATTTTGGTAGACGAAAAACTCACAAGTATACCTTCAAGGTTCCAAAACTAGAGGATTTGAGAGGATTAGCAAGGATGATCACTAACCCTGACGCTTTCAGAGCCAAGTACGGAGGTCTGCTACCTCTGTTAAGGGTCCATGTAATTGAGGGAATCCTGGATCTGGTCTATCACTGTTTCACATTCCCGAATTACCAGCTCGCACCAACGCTGGAGGAGTATTCTTATCTTATTGATCTACCCATTACTGATCAAGCTCCCTTTTCTGGACTGGAAGAAATTCCAAAGGATCAGACCATTGTAAAAGTAATTTATTTGGACGAATCAGAAGTCGAGACTCACCTGACCACCAAGGGAGGGATCCCAGGTTTACCAGCCAAGTTTCTGGTAAAGAAGGCTCTGTACTTTGCTAGTATAGGGAACGTGACTGCTTTTGAAAGCATCTTTGTATTACTCACCTACGGGTTATTTCTATTTCCCAACATTGATAACTTCGTCGATATTAACGCCCTTAAGATTTTCCTGATTGGAAACCATGTACCGACCTTACTCGCAGATGCGTATCATTCTGTACACTTAAGGAATTTATACAGCGGAGGAATGATCACGTGCTTTGTACCCCTGCTATATAAATGGTTTATCTCCCATTTGCCTAAGTCTGCCGCTTTTTGGGATCATAAGAGTGCCTTACGTTGGTCGCAGAAAATCATGTCTCTTACCAACTCTGATATCGATTAGTACAATCGAATCTATGACGAGATCAGGATCATTGACCGTTGTGGAAATTTTCCCAACGTACCCCTCATAGGAACTAAGGGAGGAATCAATTACCATCCAGTTTTAGTTCGTCGTCAATTTGGATACCCGATGAGGCATGTCCTGTGTAGTGCTCATCTGGAGGGTCTTTTCTTCAAGGAAGGAGAAAATGACAGGGCACTAAAGATGGAAATAGTGCACACTTGGAAACAGGTTCATAAGAAAGGACGGGAGTCTCTAGGAAAACCGGACTGTGTCTCGGTGGAGCCTTATCTCCACTGGGTACAAACTAGAGCTCTCAAGCTAAAGATGTCTTATCCTCATCACAGAGTTCTTCCGCCGAGGGAATCTGTCATGTACTTTATGACTGAAACAGAAAAACTTCAGGTTACTCTCAACAAAGTTCAACAGAAGAGGAGGTCTTGGAAGAACAAGTACCGCATTCTCAATGTAGAGTGTACCAAAATACAATAACTGCTAAAAGATAAGGATGCTCTAATTGAGATTTTGGAGCAACATGCTGTAGAAAATCAGGATGACCAAAGGAATTTGCTCGCTCCTTTCACTTGGAAAAGGAATGACAACCCGACAACGGCTCAAGAGCCCCGGTCCAAGAAAAGGAAAGTACCAGAATCAGCACCCGAGTTCTCCTCAGAGAGGACTCGGGACCCATTAGCTTAGGTTTCTGTTTCTGCACCTTGTAATTTACTGTATTTCCATTTCTGCAATCCTTTGAATTCAATAAAATGGGGGTGTCCCCACTGTTTGATATTTGCAATCTAATTGTCGAAGTTTATTTTGATTAAACCAAAAAAACAATTAATATAATCATTGCATTCATCATTCTCACGTCACGTATTCTTCTTACCTACGAATCTCACGTTTGTGTCTCGGTTCTAAAGTCAAACTGTATCATTCATACAATACTCGGGCCAATCGTCAGAAAAAGATGGATGATCTCGAGGAAGAGAACAGAGAGTTGAAAGAAGAGATCGACGCTCTGAGAGAGGATATGAGAAAGCTTCATAACGACATGCAAGCCATGGCAGAAGCTCAGCTACAAAGAACTGTGATCTCAGAGATCGCCTCAATGCCTATAATGGAGAAGTATGATCCTAGGTATCAAATGCCGAAAGATCGTCCCTGGGGCATTCCGGTTAACTATATCCCGGAAGGATATGTTCCGCCAATCACTGAATCATAGAAGAAGCCACTGGGCCTGAAGGTTACAAACTTTGGGAAAGCGAGGATGCCAGAGGCATAATGAGGACTCCTGAAGGTTACAAACTTCAGGAAGCACCAAGATTCACTGTCGTAGTAACGGCACCACCCCCTGTGGTGCACACTGTCCCAGAAGGATAGATTCCACAGATACCTTCGGGTAGAAAGGAAAGTATGTTTGATAGAATGGATGAATTCCAGGAGAAGTTCCTGGAAATGCAGAAGGAACTGCAAGCTATTCGCGGTCAAGATTTATTTGGAAAGGATACTGCGGACCTCTGCTTGGTCCCCAATGTGAAAGTCCCGCACAAGTTCCAAGTACCCGATTTTGAAAAATACAAGGGTAACTCTTTCCCTCAAAGCCATTTGGTGATGTACGCTCGGCGAATGTCAGCTCAGACAGAGAACCAGGATCTGCTGATTCACTACTTTTAGGATAGTTTAACCGGTACCGCATTAAAATGGTACATAGGTTTAAACCGCGCTACAATTAGCACTTTCAGAGATCTTGGCACTGCTTTCGTCCAAAAATATAAATACAATTTGGACATGGCACCAGACAGAGATCAACTCAGATCAATGTCGCAAAAGGACAAGGAAACCTTTAAGGAGTACACTCAGAGATGGCGTGAAATTGCCGCTCAAATTTGTCCACCTCTTAAGGAAAAAGAGATGACAAAGATTTTCTTAAAGACCTTGAGCTCATTTTACTACGACAGAATGGTTGCCAGTGCACCCAGCGAGTTCACCGAAATGGTCGGTATGGGAGTGCGTCTCGAGGAAGCCGTTCGAGAAGGATGTCTAGTCAAAGACACTAGGTCGACAAGCGGTACTAAAAAATACGGTAGTGCTCTCCCTAAGAAAAATGAGCAAGATATTAGGAATATCTCTCTCGGAAAGCAAAGGCGACGGTACCAACCAGTAGCAGCTGTAACTCCTGCTATCAGCCCTGCGCCTATTTCTACATATCAACCTCAGGTTGCTCAAATCCAACCGCATTCGCAGCTATTTTAGCAAAGGAAACAACAGCCTCTTCAGCAGGCTCGTCCTCAATACAACAACAACCGTATAACGCGGCCACCAGGATTTGATCCTATACCCATATCGTACGCAGAACTATTTCCATTACTACTGGCCAAGGGGCATGTCCAGACTAAGTCTCCTCTTACAGTACCAAAAAATCTGTCTTTTTGGTTTAAGGTGGATCAGACTTACCCTTACCATCAAGGAGGACCAGGGCATAACATAGAAAACGGTCTCAGTTTCAAATCCGACGTGCAAAAGCTTGTTAGGAGCGAGGTCTTATCTTTCAAAGATACGAATCCGAATGTTCTCACAAACCCACTGCCCAACACGAGAAGGCTACAATCAATTTGATAGAGGGAGAGTTTAACAACACCTATCAAATTCACGATGTACTCTTATTGAGGGCCAACTTGGTCAAGATGCATTGTAGACAGAGTGGATATGGCCATGTGCCACCTCATAATTATCACCAATGTGATATCTGCTCTAAAAGCAATCAAGGATGTTCTGTGGTGCAATCAGCTCTACAGGAACAGATGGATCTCAGA
Source organism: Lathyrus tuberosus (assembly GCA_022829125.1). Classification (NCBI taxonomy): domain Eukaryota; kingdom Viridiplantae; phylum Streptophyta; class Magnoliopsida; order Fabales; family Fabaceae; genus Lathyrus; species Lathyrus tuberosus. Next base: position 1,114,477 of record JALAZF010000259.1, read on the forward strand.
TGGATCCAAGAGCACCGAGTTCGTGGAGTTAACATGGTTTATATGAATTCCAACATCATTCAAAACCATGATATCTGTGCGATGAATGTCAACTTGGTGGAAATGCACTCAAGGCAAAGCCAGTATCATAATCTTCCGCGTCACGATTATAATTCCTGCCTGACTTGCTCGGTAAACAAACAGGGATGCTCTTTTGTACAAGAGGCCCTCCAGCGTCAGATGAATCTTGGATGGATTCAAGACTACCATGATAGGAATCATTATCAAATCACATGATTCAAATCTTTGATATTCGCTTGATGAATACCAGCCTGGTGGAGTTACATGCTAAACAGGTCTAGCTCGGGTTCCTGGTATCACATGATTATCAGGGCTGTAAAGTGGGTTGCGAAGACGATCAGGGATGTGCCCTTGTCCAGGAAACACTTCAGCACTTGCTGAACCACTGGTGGCTTCCAATCTATATGGATGAAGACACCCAGCAAGTTAACATCATTAACGGGAATCCTACTAGATATCAAAGTCAGGATGTTCGGTCGATGGAGACAAACCTAGTAAGGTTACACTGTATTCAAAGCGGACGTGGCCAGGTGCCACTACACAACTATGAGCGGTGTGGAGTTTGCTCAGTGGATAATCAAGGATGCTACCTCGTGCGAGCAGCCCTTCAAAGTCAGTTAGACCGCAAAGAGATTTAACCGTGGTCAAGTTCTGGATCAGTCAACTACTTCGCTAATCAAATCGAGGACGTTGTCGTAATCTCTGATCATCAGAGGGCTAGGGATGTTTGTACCATTATCCCTCTACTTGACAAATCGAGAGTTCCTAACTGGGAACGAATTGAAATTACTTACGATGGTCAGAAAAATCAGAAGGCTCCCATAGTCATCTATCTACCAGGACTGCTACCGTATGAATCAACTAAGGCTATCCCTTACAAATACAGTGCAACAACAATTGAGAATGGAAAGGAAATTCTGTTACCCTCCGTCGTGAATATTGCAGACATCAGTCGAGTAACACGGAGTGGTAGAATCTTCAACAGAGGAGTTGGAGAACCCAACAAAGAAAAGGAACCTCAGACAGAAGTTCCCAATCCACCAGTCGGTCAATCCAGTTATCTCGACATTTCAAAAAACGATGATGAGATGCTAAAGCTCATCTAAAGGATTGAATACAACATTGTTGATCAGCTGTTACAAACTCCTTCAAAGATCTCGGTATTATCACTGTTACTTAGTTCAGAAGCGCACAGGGAGGCTCTACAGAAAGTCTTGGAGCAAGCCTTTGTAGAACAGGATGTAACAATTAGACAGTTCGATAGCATTGTCTCTAACATCAATTCCTGCAATAACTTGGGATTTAGTGATGAGGAATTACCTAAAGAAAGTCGCCGTCATAACATGGAGCTCAACATTACAGTCAACTGCCAGGACGATGCTTTAGCCAAAGTACTGGTAGACACAGGGTCAGCCCTGAATGTTATGCTGAAGTCCACTTTAATGCAATTATCATTCAAAGGACCTCCGATGAAAACCAGAGAGGTCGTCGTCAAAGCATTTGACGAATATAGAAAAAAGGTTATCGACAAAGTCGACCTTCCCATAACTATTGGTCCTCATACTTTCCAAGTCACTTTCCAGGTCATGGACATCCGGGCAACATACAGTTGTTTATTAGGAAGACCTTGGATACATCAGGCTGGGGCGGTCACTTCGACCCTCCACCAAAAGCTAATGTTCTTCCAGAACGGCCAACTCGTCTCAGTCTATGGAGAACAAGCCTTGCTAGTGAGCAACTTATCATCATCTACTTGTGTAGAACCCAAGGAGGTTGTTGGGACTCAGTTCCAAGCGCTTTCGATGAGTAATGAGAATCAATCAGAGAAAGGAACCTCGATTTCCTTATACAGAGATCCTCTCGAAGTGATCAAAAATAACAATGCAAAAGGATGGGGACAACTTGTCATTCCCACTGATAACAAAACAAAGAAGGGTCTTGGTTTTTCTGCAACCTGCACCCAGACAGCTGCTAACGATGAAAGTCTTTATCCCATTCATAATTTCTTCCACAGTGGAGGCTTCCTTCAACCAGTGACTCAAGACATGCATACCATCAATAAAGATGATTCCTTCAATACGGAGGAAGAATGGAAGTCCTATCTCAACGAGGACGGTTATACGTCTCAAGGCGAAACACAGACTCCCTTTTGCTATCCCGCATAGAGTCTGAGATTTATACTGAGGTCAGATGTCGAAATGATATATGGAGATTGTGATTCGGAAGGATGCCTTGCTCCACCAAACTCATTAGAGGAAGACACTCTGATGAAAGACAACTTGACACCGACTACTATGGCCCGATGGATGGTCCGCCTATTTGGCAACCGTACCCAGGAGACTTGGGACAAGAAAGTCAGACGCAGAATGAAAATTAGTTGAGCATCATTGAAAAGAATACCTGCGTCCCCACCATGTCATGGGATTAACACCCAGGTTATCCTGAACATACCCAGCACGACGATGAATTCGTAACGTTTGCCGAACTATAATTCATCAACTATGCTTTTTCCGAGGTCAACGTCATCGAGATGGATGACTCCTCCAGTTCTAAAGAAGTATGGGACACCCTGGGACAACCAAGTGGAAAATTTGACTTCATGGTCAAGTACACAACTCCTAAAAGCTCTCGTATCAGGCTCGAAGACATCCAGCCAACTGGATGGGGAGATACAGCTGAGAGTACAAATACTACGCAAAATACAACTGAGGAATCCTCCTACGACAACTCTGCCTGGGAGACAGATTCCAATGATCCTGCTCTGCCAGAAATCAGCGTCATTTCTGAAGACAAATCAAGGAAGGTACCAAACTTTGTGATTCACTGAGGAGTTCGCCGCCAATGGGTCGCTGTCGATGTTCCAAAGATTGTTCATAAGTCTAATTAATTGCCAGGTGAAACAGATGTTTTGATAGGGCTCACTTTCTGTATATATCCCTCTTCATTTTTCCCAAAGCGACAGAGTTTTATTTTATAGGGTTGTAGTTTCAAGAATCAACTTGTTCATTAATAATATAACATCGTTCTGTAATTTCAGCATTAATTGTTGTTTTCTCTTTTCGTTTTTCAGAAAATGGTAATCCTAAAAAACAACTCAATAATAAAAACAAGCAGTAAAAGAAATACACTGCACACACTTTTGCATTTTCCCTCTATCTCTTCTAAACACAAATCATCAGGTCATGCAGATTGCTTGTTTTAAACCCCGTTGAAACATACGATCCGATGCCTTCTCCCGACTTTGAGTTCCCGGTATTTGGGGCTGAAGAAGAAGTTGATGACGAAATTCTAGAAGAGATATCCCGATTACTCCGACAAGAGGAAAGGTCCATTGAACCTCACAAAGAGCCGTTGGAAACGGTCAACTTGGGTTTAGAAAAAGAGAGAAAAGAAATCAGGATTGGGGCACTGCTCAGTCCAACTGCCAAAGAGAGTTTAACAAAGCTTCTCAGAGAATTTCCCGATGTATTCGCTAGGTCCTATCAGGATATGCCAGGGTTGGATACCAGCATCGTGGAACATCATCTACCGTTAAGATCGAAATGTCCGCTAGTAAAACAGAGGTTGAGACGGACTCACCCAGACAGGGCTGTCAAAATCAAAGAGGAGGTACAGAAACAGATTGACGCGGGTTTCCTCGCCACATCAGAATATCCTCAATGGTTAGCCAACATCGTACCAGTTCCAAAAAAGGATGGAAAGGTCAGAATGTGTGTCGATTACAGAGATCTAAACAAGGCAAGTCCAAAGGACGGCTTTCCCTTACCACACATTGACAAGCTGGTAGACAGTACAACAAAGTTCAAAGTTTTCTCCTTCATGGATGGATTCTCGGGCCATAACCATATCAAAATGGCGCCGAAAGACATGGAGAAAACTTCCTTCATTACCCCATGGGGTACTTTTTGTTACAAGGTAATGTCGTTCAACTTAAAGAACTGCGGGAAAACCTATCAGAGGGCCATGAATACTCTGTTTCACAACATGATGCACAAAGAAATCGAAGTGTATGTCGATGACATGATTGCCAAATCTAAAATAGAAGAGGAGCATGTGACCCACCTATCAAAGCTATTCGAGCGTTTGCGAAAGTACAAACTCCGTTTGAATCCCAATAAATGCACCTTCGGTGTCCGTTCAGGGAAACTCTTAGGATTCATTGTCAGCCAGAAAGGAATTGAGGTTGATCCTGACAAGGTCAAGGCCATTCAAGAAATGCCTTCTCCAAAGACTAAAAAATAAGTCGGGGATTCTTGGGACGTTTGAACTATATTTCCAGATTCATATTCCTCATGACCGCGACATGTGCGCCGATTTTCGAATTACTCAAAAAGAATCAGGACTGCATTTGTACAGAAGACTGCCAAACCGCCTTTGATAGTATTAAGGAATATCTATTGAACCCACCGATTCTATCACCTCTAGTGGAAGGAAGACCACTGATCATATACTTAACAGTCTTGGAAGACTCCATGGGTTGTGTACTTGGCCAACAAGACGAAACCAAAAGGAAAGAGTCTGCCATCTACTATTTGAGCAAGAAATTCACCGACTGCGAGACTCGGTACACTATGCTAGAGAAAACTTGCTGCGCTCTAGCTTGGGCAGCCAAACGTCTTCGCCAGTACATGATTCGTCACACCACTTGGTTAATCTCTGAAATGGATCCAATCAAGTATGTCTTTGAAAAGCCTATTCTCACGGGAAGGATTGCCCGTTGGCAGATGTTGTTATCAGAATATGACATAGAGTACCACGCTCAGAAAGCCATTAAAGGAAGTGTTTTATCTGATCATTTGGCTCATCAACCGATTGACGATCAGGAATCAGTCGGACTTGACTTCCCAAACGAAGATGTCACGTATCTAAAAATGAAAGATTGCGATGAAACACTACCCAGTGAAGGGCCAGAACTAGGTTCCCAATGAGGACTCATCTTTGACGGAGCTGTCAATCATTACGGAAACAAAATTGGGGCAATTATCATAACACCTCAGGGTACCCACATTCCTTTCACCGTTAGGCTTACGTTCAAGTGCACAAACAATGAGGCCGAATACGAAGCTTGTATCATGGGTCTCGAGGAAGCTATTGATTTGAGGATTAAGAACTTGGATGTATATGGCGACTCAGCTTTGGTCGTCAATCAGATCAAAGGAGATTGGAACACATACCAATCAGGATTGATTCTGTACAAAGATTACACAAGAAGGTTGTTACCCTTCTTCAACAGAGTCGAGTTTCATCATATCCCTCATGAGGAGAATAACATGGCTGATGCATTAGCCACTCTCTCTTCCATGATTAGGGTAAGTCAATGGAATGACTTACCTAAGATCGACATAATGCGCCTTGAACGGACCGCTTACATCTTCATGATTGAAGCAGTCATAGACGACAAACCTTGGTATCACGATATCAAATGCTTCCTTCAGAAACAAGAGTACCCACCTGGGGCACTAAGGAAAGACAGAAAAACCCTCAGAAGACTGGTTGGACACTTCTTCCTGAGCGATGATACACTCTATAAGAGAAACTTTGACATGGTCTTACTCCGATCTGTAGACAGACCAGAAGCAGACATGCTGATTAAAGAAATTCATGAAGAATCTTTTGGCACTCATGCTAATGGACACACAATGGCGAGAAAAATTCTGAGAGCAGGGTACTACTAGTTTACAATGGAATCTGACTGCTACAAGTACATGAGGAGATGTCACAAGTGTCATATATACTCAGACAAAATCCATGTACCTCCTACACATCTCAAAGTTCTTTCTGCCCCATGGCCTTTTTCCATTTGGGGAATCAACATGATTGGCATGATTGAACCTAAAGCTTCGAATGGACATCGGTTCATCCTGGTAGCCATTGATTACTTCACCAAGTGGGTCGAAGCAGCATCGTACGCTAATGTAACCCGACAAGTGGTAGTCCGATTTATCACAAACAATATCATTTGCCGTTATGGTGTTCCGAGCCAGATCATTACTGATAATGGATCTAACTTAAACAACAAGATGATGAAAGAGTTGTGCACAAAGTTCAAGATCGAACACCATAACTCATCTCCCTACCGACCCAATATGAACGGAGCGGTAGAAGCGGCTAACAAGAACATCAAGAAGATTGTTCAAAAGATGGTCGTAACCTACAAAGATTGGCACGAGATGCTACCCTTTTCTCTTCACGGTTATCGTACATCTGTCCGTACTTCAACAGGGGCAACCCCTTTCTCTCTAGTATATGGCATGGAAGCAGTACTCCCCATAGAAGTAGAGATCCCATCAATCCGGGTATTGATGGAAGCTAAGCTAACAGAAGCTGAATGGTGTCAAAGTCGACACGACGAACTGAACCTGATCGAAGAAAAGCGAATCACGGCACTATGCCATGGTCAGTTGTATCAGCAAAGGATGAAGAAGGCGTTCGACAAAAAGGTTCAACCTCGCCTCTTCAGGAAAGGAGACCTCGTGCTCAAGAAGATACAATCATTTCTCACTGATTCTCGGGGCAAGTGGACTCTGAATTATGACGGCCCATATGTGATCAAGAAAGCTTTCTTAGGTGTTGCCCTGAGACTTGCAACCATGGACGGAGAGGAATTTACCTACCCCACAAATGTTGACGTAGTCAAGAAATACTTCAACTAAATAAAAAAAAGTCTCGGTGGATTGAAAACCCGAAAGGGCGGTCCAGGCAAAAATTAGACATAATGCAAAGTCATCCCGGTGGATTGGAAACCTCAAAGTACAATCCAGGCAAAAATTAGGGATAATGGCAAGTAACTACATCTGAGACAGGTAATTCCTCAGCAGTAGTCATGCCATCCAAAAGAAAACTCCAGTCAAGGTCATCTTCGACATAAGCTCAGGATGCCCGGAATTCAAAGTTGGTAGAAGGACAATGGTCATTATGTTTCAATGTAGCCCTTTTCCCTTAAATTACCATTTTCTAACTTTGTAAATACTCTATGGAATCAAGAGTTTGGCTGATTTCCATCCTATCAATAAAATTTGAGCCCTTGTGCTTTTGTTTGCAATTCTTATTTGTTTTAGCTTTATCGAACGATATTTTAATATGATTAACGATTCTTGAAATAAAATGAAAATGAATTTACTTGTTAAACTTTTTTCTGCTTTTAAAATAAAGATGGAAATTTCTTTTGACTGTTGAACATCGAAAGAACATCGGTCGCTTCTCCAGAAGTAATCGAACCACAAAGTGCAGAATCAAAGTACTCCTTCTATACCAGTGCACCTGAATGAAGGATCAGCTGTGTCAGAGACCATTGTTTCATCTGACACCCCCGGCATATTTCTTATCTCCTAAGCCCGACCAACGGTTGTTCCACGCAGGGACTATTTCTCCTAAGCAAGGCAGAATTGCTATCATGAACCAGGGATACTTTTCATCCCCCACTGTGGCCGAGTATCCAGTCGTGTTCATCTACTAATCTATATGTCGCGTCAGTTTTGTCAGCATATACATACATACACCATGCATTATTGATTCACATGCATAATCATATTGCATCACTATCACTCTTGTCGGTCTTATCCCCTAGTGATAACATTCCTCCCAATCGAGTTGTCAGTTCTTTCGTCGCCACGAAATGTTGCGTCTGCACTACCTCTCTCCTCCAGTTTATTTCTAGGATGAAGTCGGCCCTTGACCACTTTGATAACTTGAACCTCTAAAAAACCAGAGAACCCTCAGCCAGCATCATTCTTCGCCATTGGAGATGATGTCTTCGCTTTCCCGGTTTAAGCAAAATCCCTAGAGAAAGCCTCTCAACTAAAGACTTTCAGCAACACATTGGTCCTTCTCTCCTGAATGTCAATGTCAACAAAGTCATCGGCACCTCAAAATTGGATCACGTCATATGGCATTTCTCCGAGAAGATCTCTGAGAAAAGTATGATGAAATACCCCAAGCAAGAAACAGTCTCTCAAAGAGACTCGTTTTCCCCAGTAGAGTCGACAAATGGCGTCTCCAAACAGAGAGGTTTGTATACCTCTACAATTTGGACAGATGGGTTCCCCAGCAAGTTTGACATAAAAACTTTTTCCATCAAATGGCATCTCCCCAGGAAAATTCGGCGAGAAGTTTGAGGAGAACCGCTACAAATAGCGTCCCTTGTCAATAAAGTTTATTGACAAAAGAAACCAAGACCAGATCCTAGGTAGGAAACCAGGATTGAGGGGAGGTTTATATCGGAAACTGAGACCAGTTCCTTGGTAGGAAACCAGGATCGAGGGGAAGTTTAATTCGAAAACTGAGATCAGTTCCTTGGTAGGAAACCAGGATCGAGGGGAAGTTTATTTCAGAAACTGAGACCAGTTCCTTGGTAGGAAACCAGGATCGAGGGGAAGTTTACCTTTTCTAAGCATCATTTCTTAGTAAAAGAGGAAGGATGCACTAACTACCATTCATAACCACCATCAAAATTTCAGGTATTCCGATATTTAATCCTCTTGCACCCCGAATGCCCGAATACCTTCGCCATTCACACCTTCGGGTCCAAGAAGATTAAATAGGGGCATCTGTCATACCCCAAATTTTGACCACTAAGATTTCCCATCATTGTGCAAATCATCATGACAATATGGATGAACGATTAGTCTCCCCAAAGATGGGTGAGCATCCACTACAATCAGACTTAGGGTTTTAAGCCCTCTCAAAGCTCTTAGACAAAGGATCAATCAAGGAATGACATGATCTTTAACTTATCTATCCTCTAAAACATCTAAAATGGATCAAGAGGACTCCCACTTCAAGAATCAGGCACAAGGTTGCAGCATTCTGAGTGGATCAAGCCTCACGATCGACAGTGTCACTAAATTAGGGTTTTGGTCGACTAGGGCCTCCAGATGGAAATTTTCCTCTGGGCATAAGTCAATGCTTCAAAGCATAACCTATGATTCTCTAAGGGACATCATAAACCCAATCATCAAGTCAATTTTACCTCAGGGTAGGCATTCATAAAAAATTAGGAATTAGGGTTTCTTGACCTAATTCACCCCTAAGTTGACTTTTGGGACAAAACTTAAGCCAAGACCTCAAGAGAGGATTTGAGGGTCTCTAATAAACTACATTTATCCATTTACAATAATGGATTGATCCAAGAAGCTTGATTCACAAGTTTCAGTTTCATCTGAACCACAATAAGGGTTTTGATGAAAAAGTCAACTGTAGCTTTGACTTTTGACCAGGACATGCTCCCAAACCCTAAGACATGATTCAAAACACCCTATAACACCTATGAAATCAATCCATCAAGTTTGATTTAGCTCAAGGACTTGATTTCATAGAGGATCGCACAGTTTGGAATTCATCTGACAAAAAGTCAACTGTGCACAAAAGTCAAACTTTGACTTTTTGAGATTTTTCACAATTATGGTTCTTTAACCCTAAAATGATGTTAATGTGTGGTTAGAATCATCACTTATCAAGAAAAATCAAGAAAAGTGGAATAACTTGTAAAAGGGGTAACCATAAAAAACTTAGAAATTTTTTTAAGTTATGGAACAAAGTGTCTTGGGTACCAACTTTGGAGGATCATAACTCCTAAACCACAAAGCCATTTTTCCCATCCAAAGCTGAATTAGTAGCTCTCATTACCCTCTATAAAAGCTTCAACTACCACTCATTCCAATTCCCCATGGATTTCAAGTTATGGAATGATCAAAATCACAAAAAGTGAAAATGTCACTTTTTTCCAACACTTAGTGAAATTTTCACTAAGTCAGAATCTGCCTTCACTTTTTTCAAATGTAGGGGCATTTTTCACTTGGATCCAAAAAGTATCAAAACCAATTATGATCAAACAGTTATTGTATCATATGAGGGATTTCCAAAATGGCCAAGAACTCCATCAAATTCCACTTGAGCCATGAGATATGACAATGGCAATATGCCTTGCTGAAAACTGCCAAGGCTAGGCAGAATTTTGCACTTTTGCTCGATTTGAAAAAATCAGATAATTCCAAGCCTTGTCATCACTTTGGACACATCTGAGGATCAAATCTAAAGGGAACAAACATTGATCCAAGCCTCCAAAGTCTTTGGAACAAGAAGTAGCATGCCAAACCTAGAAATCCCTAAAAGAGGGACAATACTCCAATTTTGGATTGGAACATTTAATGGATGCACCAAGGTGGCATGGACTGACACATTTGCAACTGAATTCAGTCAAGAATGATCCAACAACTAGGGAACCACAGCTCTGTGCTCTAACCTCTAGTCAATGGCTAGAGGAGACTTGGATTCTCATTGATCAACATTGGCCAAACCTCTGCTGCAGTTGCCATTCACTATTGATCCCAAAACAAACTTGCTCTACTATAAATAGAGCTCTTTTGTGCTCAGTTTGAGTACACCAAAGCCATCAAGCAGAGGCTTTCCTCAAAATCTCCTTCTTCACTCCAATTTTGCCATCTAAGGCAAGTCACTATCGGGTTTTGAGTTTAAGAGCTATTCCAACCAAACCAATCACACACACACACCTCATAAACATCATATAGAAGTGATCCAAACACTCACATAACATCTGGAACACCAAAATCACAAAATCACCAGCCAACTGCTCAAGCCTTTGACAGATTTGCAGTTGAGGTGCCAAATCAAGTTCCAGCTCAAATCAATCCACTCCAAGCATCCAGACACACTCCATAGCACCTAGGGAAGCTGTCCATAACCTTGGAACCAAGCTGTAACACCTCTAACACAAAACAAGATCACCAGCTGCAAGTGGTAAGCATGAGCTCTTCTAACTCTATGATCCATGCAATTTTTGCTGCACAATAATTTGGCCATATGTTCATAATCATGCATGGAGTGTTTTCCCTTAATCAATTGCATTGTTTGAATCGTGTATGGAATTTCTGAACCTTCATGGAAATTTTAGGGTTCTTGAGGTTTCTCTTTGATTTCTTATTCGATGTTTAAAATAAATGAAATTAAAGACCATAGACATGATCGTGAGGTTGAAACGAGTAGATTGATATGTAGATTGCATGATATAATCAAGTATTCAGTGAAATTGGATAGAAAACGTAAATCTGCAGAAATAGAGGAAGGGCGCGTGTTCTTGCCATGTTCTTGGCGCCCTTTTTCAAATATTTGAATATTTGAATTTTGTGATTTTATTTAATTGATTCAAAAATTAATTTCTCTCTGAGTTTTAATGATTTTGAGTTGATTCTTTTTTTAATAATTCACAAAAATGTAAAAATATTTTATTTTACCAAAAACTCCCAAAAATATTATTTATTTCATATAATTGATATTTTTGCAAAGAATTAATATTTTAATTATTTGTGACATTTAAAATATTTTTTTCCTTCTTGATTTTGCAAATTTTAATGACTTCTAATCATTTTGCAGGTCAAAACTTGATTTTTGAAACATTAATTCAAGATCACAATTTGTTTTCCACATGTTTAACAATTTTGATCATTTTAATTGAATTTTTATTCAATTAAAATACATTTTGGAAACAAATTAGGGTTTTTGATTAATTCAACCCTCATCAAACTTTTTCAAACTCTTTGGGCCTCTAATAGAGTGTAAGACCCAATCCTTTTGTAAATACACCACCTTTTGGGCCTCAAATGTTGTATAAGTCCCGTTGTATTTCAAACGTTCGGCACGATCATTGCCTGTTTAAAACAAACCATCTGGGCCTCTTCTCGAGCTATAAGACCCATTCAAAACCATTATGGGCCTCTAATAGAGTGTAAGACCCAATCCCCTTTTAACCAAAACAATCTTTGGGCCTCAGATATTGTATAAGTCCCTCTGCGTTAAAAGAAAAGCTCGGCGCGATCGCCAGTTCAAAAAAAAATCATATGGGCATACCCTCGTGTTATAAGCCCCATTTCTTTTTCTTTCAATCATTTTTGGGCCTCTTGAGAGAGTGTAAAACCCATTCCCTTTTACAGAAAATCTTTCTTGGGCCTCAGTCACTTGTATAAGTCCCTGTACAAAATAACAGTGCGATCACTGATTAAACCCTGGGCCTCTCCTTGAGCTATAAGCCCCAATTTTCCTTTCAAAAGCACTTTCTCCTTTGATTTTGTAACATACTGTTATTTTCAATTTCTTTGTTGAATAACTAACCAAACAGCATGGAAGCTCTACAACCGAGTAAGTGTTTACCCGCTTTTATTTACCGCTTTCATATGTATATAACTGTATTGTGGGGTTGTTTCACTGTAAGTCTTCTTTCATAAACTCATATCGACTGTGTAATACTAGTATAGATATTTAGAGTTTCCCCGACAACTACGTCTAGAACTAGACAAAACCTCGTCTCCTTACCTCCGACGTTCTCCCGGATATTTCAACATAACCTAAACCATGAGAATTTTCTTTTACAATAATTTTAGATAACTAGATCTAAGAAATCTCCCCCGTGAACAGTTCATATACAGAAGGCCAATGTTCCAAGTGAAACCCCTTCTGGAACTGTTCATCAGCCTCCTCTTGGGCTTAGTGCAAGGACCCACAGGCTTCCTAAAAGCATCCCCGCCTCCTCTTGGGCGTTGTACAAGGACCCGACGGATTCTTAGAAGTTTTCACAACCTCCTTTTAGGCTTCATATAATGATTCTTCCTCCGGGAAGATAGCCTCCTCTTGGGCTTCGTACAAATTGTCCCGTCGGCTTCTTAAAAGTTTTTCTCGCCTCCTCTTGGGCTTCGTACAAATTGTCCCGACGACCTCTTAAAGGTATAGGAACAGAAATTAGTCATCTTAATAGAACAGTCTTTCAAAGAGTCTAGATCTTCCTACCGCGAACATACTATCTCTGGATCTCTCTTAAGCATAGTACAAAAGATAAAACTCTAGACTTGGACAGTCTAATCTCCTTGAGTCTCGAAGACATTCTCAAAGTTCCTTTCAAAAATAGGAAAAAACACCCGTAGACTTGGGCAGTCTCAATCCCTTCGGATTCTCCGTTTCCTTAAAAAACAGGAAATAATCCCAGTCCTCAGATCAAATCCATGAGTACAACATTACCCATATAAGAACTGATTTTCTCTTTTAACCAACATACTGGACCTGTCACTCAACTGAAACAGTAACCCTAGCCTCCTCTTGGGCTTTATACAATGATTTTCCACAACAGAGTTAACCTCTTTAGCCTCCATCTCGGGCTTCGTACGAGATACAAAAACTCTCTCTTGTTGAGTCAAACATTTTAGCCTTCATCTCGGGCTTTGTACGAGATACAAAACACTCTCTTGTTGAGTATAAAAAGACTCTCTTATTGAGTTGATCACCTTTATCCTCCATCTCGGGCTTCGTAGAAGATACAAATCACTCTCTTGGTGAGTATAAAAGACTCTCTTGTTGAGTCAAAACCTTTTAGCCTCCATCTTGGGCTTCGTACAAGACACATATAAAAACACTCTCTTATTGAGTCAACCCTTTTAGCCTCTATCTCGGGCTTCGTACGAGACACAAAAGCATCCTCTTGTTGGGTCAATAGCCTCCTCTTAGGCTTTGTATAAAGAAATCCCCGTTTGAGTCAATCAACCTTTTAGCATCAAAAGCTGTGCCTTGTTCACAGTATACAAACATCAACAACTCCTTTTCCTCGTCTAATTGCTGTAAGCGGCAAGCCTCTGGATTATTTACATCCACGCCACTGTCCCTCTTTTAGCATGAGAAATTCCTAAGGAAAGATGGTGTTGCTCTAAACTGAGTTAAAGTCTTCTCCTTCAGGTTGAACATCCCCTATAAAGGAAATTATGGCATTGCTGGATTCGTATATCCCAGTTAAAGTAATTCTCCTTTATAATCAATCACCCAACAGTCGTGCCAAACAGGCCAAATATTCCCCTTTAGAGATGACAAATTCTCTCTAAAGTTAACACCCTTTTAGCTTTACATCTTGGGCTTTGAACAAGATACAAATAGACCCTTCAGCTTCACATCTTGGGCTTTGAACAAGATACAAACCACCTTTAGCTTCATGTCTTGGGCTTTGAACAAGACACCAAAACACCATCTCCTCCCATAGAATAGGAGGAACTATGATCGCTCTGATTTCCCTATCCCGGGAATACGTAGGAATAAGATTGAAAAAGAATCTTAGCGAGCACACTAATAAAAAAACCCCAAAGTCCCCTACCTCCAGCAAATCTAGCACAATATCCCAACAAATTCCCCATGAATAGTCCCGGTAATTCGTTCTAAACAAAATAAGCAGAGAGAGGCCCATAAACTAAAACGACATCTGTAAACTAACAGTTTTGACTGTTTAACCTCAGTATGCAAGTAGGGTTAGTTGGAGACATCAATTTCCATTCCTTCATCAGCTTCAATAGGATAAAAAATGAATCGACCTATAGTACCCGAGAGCGACAGTGCTTAAGAACCATGTCCAAAATCGCTCGCTACAACATGCAATGTACTAGACCCGACATAGCATTTGCAATCAGTAAATGAGTAGATTTTACTAGCAATCCAAATTGTGAGCACTGGAAGGTCATCATTAGGATTTCCTACCATATTAGAAGGTCATACCGATGCCAGTTAGATATCGAGTGTTGAATATTATAAATCTGCATTTGGGTGGATATTTACACTGGGTGGGGTGCAATTTCTTTGAAGAGAATGAAACAAATGTGGATCACTCTCTCAACCATAGAATCAAAGTTTGAGGCTCTTGCTTCCGCTAGTGAAGAAGTTGAATTGTTGAGGGACCTTATGTTGGAAGTTCCATTGGCTAAAAATAATGTTTCAAAGGTATTGATACATTGCGGTAGTTAAACCACTTTAACTAGAGCATACAAAAAGTATATAACAAAAAGTTCATGCAAGTAGAACTTAGCATTTTATGAGAAAATTGATTAAGGATGTAATTATTTCATTCACACATATATATATATATATATATATATATATATATATATATATATATATATATATATATATATATATATATGATCGAGCTATAATTTGCTTGATCCATTTAAGAAACCACTGGCCAGAGATTTATTAAAAACAACCTCGAGAGGCATGGGGTTCAAACCCCTTGAGTAAGAGTTCCGACAACACCGGAAACCTAATCTTACGTTAATAGAACATTAACCTCAAGATTTAATGGGTAACAACAAGTCGTTGATTTGGATGTTTGTCGAACATTTCATGATAATGTTGACCTTTAAAATGATAGTTGAGTTTTTATTTAAACTCTTAATGAAATTCAATACCGAGGGTATGTGTCTCATAGAAAAGGATACAATATGAACATCACCTATGTGAATTTCGAGATGGAGTTTCTCTCATGAAAAATTCATGAAACAGGAAAGTATATGGCCATAAATAAGTGATAAGCGAGATATGTAGGGGAAGAACCCTTAAAGAATGTGGATTAATGGTTTAAAAACATTGCTACCTAACATTCCGATTAGACTTTGCGTTGTCCTCACTAAGGTTAAGTTTTAAATCGAAAGAGACCTAACTATATTAACATTTTTTATACCTCCTTTTCTAGAATTAAATTTGTCATTATTAGAACAAGTGGGGATTTTGTAAATTATGGACAATCAATGCCCATGAGAGTGTTCCAATATGACAACAAAATATTCAAGTGAATATTAATTTCTAAATTTAGAAATAGGCAACAATAGTGAAGTGTTACATTAGGTTTGAATTCAAAATAAGGCAACACTTCGTGAAGTGTTGGAGAATGTGAAACAGTGCAACCTTTAAAAACTGTTGTTGTAGGCAAAACAGTGCAACATTTGGTAAAACAGATGGTGTAGGCGAAACAGTGCAACGTTTGAAAAATGATGTTGTAGGCGAAACATTGCAACATTTAACAAAAGTGTTGCTGAAAGTGTGTGTCTCATCAAGGGTCACAACAGTATGAAACAACGCCAATTTGGCCTATATATTGAGCATTATGGATTCATAAAAACATATTAGAAAAAACATGCATCCTCTTTACATAATTCCAGACACTCTTCCCTGCATTCGAATCTTCACTGGTCTTGTGTAAATTCGATTAGAAGGCTGAATTGTCCTAGGTATTCTTGCGTTCCAACTCTAAGACTATAAGAGAGTGCTTGAAATACTTTTAAGGAAAGTGACACCATTCACAATTCTAGCCTCGATCCATTTGTTTTAAATTAAATTTTTCTAACACCAACATCTTCTTTCGAAAATTTAGTTACGAAGCTCGAAATTACTAATGTAGAATAAATAATTAATCTACCATAAAAATGTTGTTACTTGGATTAGGAATAGAGAGGAAACCTGAATTCAGTAACAAAAGATTACAAATATTAGCGTGAAGTTGCAGTAATGTGAATAACGGTAGTATATTATTGAATTTAACAATAATACTAATACGAAATACTCCCTCCGTCCCATATTATAAGGGAAATTTATTTTTTAGATTCATTGAATAATTAATGTATCTGGTCTATATATAGACCAGATACATTAATTATTTAATGAATCTAAAAAGTGAATTTCTCTTATAATATGGGACACAGGGAGTATATAAGTATAGTAATAAATTTTCATATTATGATTATGCTATAAAAAAAATTTATTAGATAATAATATTTGAATATGTAATAAATATATAAAATATTGAAAATATAATAAAAAATTTAAGTAATGTAAAAAACTAATTGTAATAAACAAACCTAGTTTATTAATAATGAATAAATAAAATTAAAATGTCATATATTTAAAATGTAATGTAATGTAGCAAAAATCTAGGGTTTCTTATTTTTGGTTCGAAAGTTTCTCACACTCAGAAGAAAGTGCACACCCAGGGAATAGAAGCATGTGAGGTCTGAGAATGACTTGTTATATATACAATTCAGATGGTTTTTTGTCAAGCATGAGGTAAGAAATTGTGTTTTATTTCAGATTAACGTTTGTAATGCATATTACGATTTCTCAGTTTATGTTGATTTAGGGTAAGAATTGTGTTTTATTTGAGATTAACATTTGTAATGGGTATTCCGATTACCAATTTATGTTGTTTTTCGCTCGATTAATGCAACCAAAACTTAACATCGGAAAAGTTTCATTGAAAATGGAACAGTTTTTTTTCACTATAGTCTTTAATTACAAATTATGGTTTGAAACGATTGTGTTTTTTTTTGGAAAATGTTGTTATTTATATATGGGCATAATATATATATATATATATGGTACAATAACATGTAAATGATTAATATTGTTATTTCAGTGAGGACACTGTGATGGAGACGATTTAGGATATGGTGAAGCAGGTTGCTGAAATGTCTATGAAAAAAACTACTAAGAAGTAATACAATTGTTAACAAAGCCTTCAAAATAGTTGAAGTTACCAAATCAGTTGAGGTCGTAATTCCACCTTTAAAAAAGAAAAAGATGTAATGAAAGTTTTTAAGGAAGATGAGAAATAAAACTAAAGTTGTTAAGAGAGGTGGCAGTGGAAAAGTGAAGGAAATCATGAAGAGTACGAATCAAATTGAAAAAATTGTTGCAAAGAAAAAATTTGTTGCAAAGAAAATATCTGTTGAGGGTAAAGTTGTGTGTAACGAAGGAAGAAAACAAATTGCTTTAAATGGAATTGTTTTGAATGAATTTTATCTGGGGTAGTCACCAACATGAACCTCGAATCAAATCATTTGTGTCTATGTCTCATGCAAGTATATGGTATCACATTTCCTGCCAAGTTTTTTGGAGTAACTTGGTACCAAGTGTTGTGCAAAATGTAATAATTTACAAGGAAATGAGTATTCATATATAAGTTTTGCACAAAATGCATATTATGTGCTAAGTGTCATGAATACTTGTGAAGTTAAAATGTGCTATGTGAAATGACAAAAAATACTTATTGTTATATATATTGTTGTATCTGTTCATAACCTTATTATTTTTATAGATATAAAAATCAAGAATATAACTCTAAAATAATCTCTTTGAGTCGATATACCATCAACTTGTATCCCTTAAACCCATATCAGAATTCAATCAAAGAATAAAAGCGGAAGCGTACCTGAATTTGCCATTGGGAATCACTGAATGTTTACGGGTACTTGATCTTCCAATTTGTAGAGTTTCCTTATGGCTCATTGAATCTCCTCTGATGGGGATGAAGAGTGAATTTTTCAGATGAGCCTTTTTCACCTTATCTATAAATGGGAACAATAACCCTTATAAATAACCTTAGCGTTATTTCCTAGTTTTAAATATTCTAATTTAGTCCGTCATCAAATTGGATATTGACTTATGGTATATACACGATAATCTCATATTTCATGACATTTATGTGTTTAGCCACATACTTAATATTAATTAGACCACTATAGTTTTGGCTAATTAAATAACGGCCCTAACACATGAAATATTACATTTGTGACCCAAAAAATTATAACAATCTCCCATTGGTCACATATGTAACTTTACACATGTGTTAGACTTTATGAGCTCAAAAGTTTCCATTATATTCTTTAAGCATATCCAAAGTATTTCGTCCATTAGTCATGCCAATATACAGAATCAAGGTGATTTTCGTTATATCAATCATACCTAAACCCATCAATGATCACCAATAGTGACACAACTAAATGACATAGATCTATCATGAAACGTGTAGCATGAAAATCACATGAAGTTGGTATGTGTATGTCGATTTTCAACTGGTCCTACTTTATTTTAGTGAGATCATTCGATAACTTTATTGTACAAAAATGTAAACTACTGAATATCAAACTTTATTAATTCAAAAATATCCAAAATCATAGTATGCATACATAATACCAAACACAGAACATAAAAATCATAATCGACTAACTACCACTAAACCAAAGACTCCTCTAACGGTAAAACGCTCATACGAGCAGTGTGCTCGTTAAAGACCTTGGGTGGTAGACCTTTTGTAAGAGGATCTGCTATCATGGAGTTTGTCCCCAAGGGTTCTATGGAAATTTGTCCACTTTGTACCCTTTCCTTAAAACTAGGAACTTGATGTCAATATGTTTTGACTTTGTCGGGCTCCTATTATTGTTGGAATACATGACGGTTGATTTGTTGTCACAGTATAACTTAAGTGGCCTTTTAATTCCTTCCATAATTCTCAGCCCAGTGACAAGATTCCTCGGCCAAATCCCATGGTTGGATGCCTCATAACATGCTATAAACTCTGCTACCATGGTGGATGAAGCCGTAAGAGTTTTCTTAGCACTGCACCAAGAAACTACACCACCAGCCAACATGTAGATATAGCCTGAAGTGAATCTTTTACTATCTTAGTATCGAGAAAAATCTAAGTCAGAGTATCCAGTGATCTCTAATTTATCTGTCCTCCTATATGCGAGCATATAGTATTTTGTTCTCTTTAAATACCTCATAGCCTTTTTGGCTATTTTCCAATGATCCATTCCTAGATTGCTCAAATATTTGCCTACCATCCCAACTATGAACGCAATATCCAGATGCGTACACACTTGGGCATACATCAAACTCCCTACTGCTGACGCATAAGGAATATTTTGCATTTCTTGAATTTCTAAGTTACCTTTTGGGCACTGACTGAGACTGAATTTGACTCCCTTAGAAATTGGAGTATCTCCTGATTTACATTCCTGCATACCAAACCTTTTAAGTACCTTTTCGATATAGCTCCTTTGTAATAATCCTAGAATACCACGAGACCGGTCTTGATGTATTTGAATTCCTAACACAAATAGGCATCATCAAGATCTTTCATTTCAAAATTTCTTAATAGAAATTTCTTAGTTTCATGCATTATTCCTATATCATTTGTGAAAAGCAGTATGTCATCTATATACAAGACCAGGAAAATGTACTTGCTCCCACTGAATTTGTGATACACACAATCTTCATCAACATTCACCTCAAAACCAAATGAGAGAATTACTTCATGAAACTTGTGATACCATTGACGAGACGCTTGCTTTAGTCCATAAATGGATTTTGTCAATTTGCAAACCATATTCTTTGAGTCTCCTGACACAAAGTTTTCTGGTTGCACCATATAAATTGTTTCATCAACATTGCCATTGAAGAAATCCATCTTGACATCCATTTAATGGAGTTCGAAATCATAATGTGCAACAAGATCCATGATTGTCTTAAAAGAGTCTTTTGATGAAACCGGAGAGAAAGTCTCTTTAAAGTCAATCCCTTCCTTTTGAGTAGAATCCTTAGACACAAGTCGAGCTTTATACCTCTCCACATTACCAATAGAATCTCATTTGGTTTTAAAAATCCATTTGCAACCAATGGATTTTACTCCTTCTAGTAACTGGACAAGTTCCAAAACTTTATTGTCTTGCATGGACTTATACTCCTCCTTCATTGCTTCAATCCACTTTTTCGAGTTGGAATCTTGCATGGCTTGACAAAAGTTAATTGGATCATCTTCCATCATACCATTATTTTCCTCATGTTCTTGGAGAAAAACTATGTAATCATCCATAATAGCATTTATCCTTTCTCTAGTGGATCTTCGCAAAGGTATTGGTTATTGTAACACTTTTTTGTTAGGATCTTGAGTTTGTTCTTCATGAATTATCAAATCATCTTGAGTTGGAGGAATTTCAACAATGTTTTATGGAGGTTCCTTTCTTGCTTGATCAAAAGCAACTATATAAATCGGTTCTAGAATTATTATCAATTCTTACTCTAAGTCAAAGTTTCAAACCTTATTCTTCCCCCAAAACTCAATATCCTCAAAAAAAGTGGTTGTTCCCATCTCAAAAATTGATTTTTATTTGGGATCGTAAAATTTGTAGCTCCTAGATATTTCAGAATTGCCAATAAAGTAGCTGCTCACTGTTCAGGAGTCCAATTTCTTTTCATTTGGCCTGTAAGGCTTTGCCTCAACAGGACATCCCCACACATGAAAATGTTTTAGACTAAGTTTTCGCCCATTCTAAAGCTCGAAAGGTGCTATATTTAGGATGTAAGCTGCAGTCTTTAGTGTCTCTCCCCATAGTGACTCTGGCAAGGTAGAATGACAAATCATACTCCTCACCATATCCTTAAGATTTCAATTCCGTCTTTCAGTAACACCATTCATACTAGGCGATCCTGGAATGGTGTACTATGGGACGATTCCACATTCCTCCAGGTATTTGGAAAAAGGCCCTAGACGTTGTTCACCTGAACCGTCATATCTACCGTAATACTCGCTGCCACAGTCAGACTTGACTTTTTTAATTCTTTTGCTGAGTTGATTCTCAACTTCAACCTTAAACGATTTAAATACATCCAATAATTGAAAATTTTCATGTATAATAAATATGTACACATATCTAGAGAAATCTTCTATGAATGATATAAAATATTGTTGACTATTCCATGAAGGTGTGGAAAATAGTCCACAAATGTCTGTATGTATAAATTCTAAGACATCCATAGCTCTACATGCAACATATTTCTTTGTTTTAGTCTATTCACCTTTAACGCACTCAACACAAACATCAAAGTTTGTGAAGCCAATGGAATCCAAATTTCCATCGGACACTAGCCACTCAACTCTATTTTTAGAGATGCGACCTAGGCGCTTATGCCATAGTGCTCCTGAATTGTTATCATCAATTTTATGCTTAGTACCACGTGATTCCACATTTAAGGATTCTCCATAGGTAGCTATCGTGTCAAGCAAATATACATTATCATGACCCATAAGTGAATAGTTCCAACAACATCTCAATTGAAAGGCAACTTGAGCATATTATTTCTAAATTAACAAAAATAACCTAATTTGTTCAAATAAGAAACTGAAATTAAATTTCGTTTAAATGAAGGAACCATAAAAGTGTCTTTCAAATCCAAATAAAATTCAGTACACATCAATAATCTAAAATGCCCTATGGCTTCCACCTCCACCGACTTGGAATCTCACTCATAGATGTATCTTTCAACATCATTTGGGCTTCATTAGTTCAGGCAACCCTTCATTGAAACACTGATGTTAGTAGTTGCACCAGAGTCTAACTACCAAGTGTTTCCAAGCACTAAAGCTAAATTGACCTCAAAGCATACCAAACCATGACTCATCCTATTGGAGTGATCCCACTTCTCATAATTTTTCCTTTAGTTAGAGGTACTAGATTCCGTAGAAGAAGGTGGTTTCTCCATCTCTAATGCAAGGTCAAGATCCATGCAACCAAGAACAATTTCCATGTCTCATTCCAATCCTTAAAGATTACCCCATTAAGGACCTGAACCTTATTCATATTAGTAGATATTGAAGCAATTGTGACTGAAAAATAGAACGTAGTAAACACTATAAATGTACTCACAAAAAAAACTGAATTATCAATTTGTTCAAATAAAGATATAACACATCTCAAGATACCTAGTACACTGTCAATATTGAGTCTTTGGACACTAATATTAACTGCTAGTGGTACTCTTGTTGTAACTAGAGTCGTCAAAATGGGCTAGCCCACATGGGCCAGCTCGTCAGGCCCGAAAAATCATAGGGCTTGGGCCTTAAAATTAGAGCCCATATTTTTAAGGCCTTTTCAACCCAGCCCTAAAAAGCGCGCTACCCATTAAGGCTAGCCCATATGGGCCGTGGGTAGCCCATTAGGCCCATATTGCTATAAATTTTTAAAAACTATATTAATACTTATATTATCTTACTCTAAAATAACACATTGATTTTTCTCACCTCAATAAATTTTATATATATTCTATTCAATATTTCTCTTTTAAATATTATACATTAATATAATCAACACTTTTTTCTCGTATTCTATTAGTTTCTCTTATGTTAAATATTTGAGTATTATTTTATACAATTTAGACATGTATTGTATTTAAAAACACATTATAGTATTTCTAAAAGATAATATAGTACTTAAAAACGTATTATGTTTAAAATAATATAATTTTTAAGTTTATTTATAATAAATATTATGGCATTTTTATTTTAATTTATTATTAAAAAAAAGCCCGTTTAGGGCCGGATAGGCCGAAGTCCATCTAGGTGTTGGCTGGGAATTTCGACGCCATGTTCCCATTTGAGAGACTAAGTGAAATTAAAGTTTCTTAAATATGGCTGACTTCGACAGGAGCTGGTCTGAAGTTTTGTCGAAGTGGTTCTCATAAGGAGACGTGATTGGGCAAATATTTAGAAATATTTTCTAAGTATAGAAAGTTACTTCGATGAAGGGATGTTTTGAAGCCTTCATTCGACAGAAGTTTGAATTTCAAAATACAGATAAATGATTGTCTTTTGTCCTTATCTGTTTCTCAAGAGAGACGCGTGGAGAACTATGACGAAACGAAGACATGCAGGGTGAAACGTGTCAACTTTTGGAGAAATGCTTGTTAGAGACACTTATTTCGACATGTTATAAATAAGGCTCTTAGTATTAGGATTTTCGTGTGTTCAATTGCTGTACTATACTCAAAATTTACTCAAAGCATCTAAGTTAAAGTGAGAAAAGAGTTACTGTTGAGAAATGTACGTTTGAAACACCATACATTTTATTCAATAGAAATTTACTTTCATTTATTATATTGTTCTTTACTGCACTTTTTTACTTTGAAGTTATTTTCTTCATTGCATTGCTTTTACCAAACTTTTACAAAGTTTAGTTTTTTTTCAACAAACAATCAAAACAATCTTTTACACAAATGAAAACTGTCGAAGTGTTCAACAATTTTCCAGAAATACATTAACACAATAGCTATGTCCTTAGGATTCACTGGTTGATCCTGCAAGTAAACCAAATTTTTTGGAAGACCAGCAGTTGTTTACCAATTTTCACGGCAAACAAATTGGCACACCTGGTGGGACAGTGCTATCGTGTTTTAAAATATTTCTTTTACTTTTTTTGGAAATTTTTTTATTTTAAGTTCTTCATTTTTGCGATCTCTCTACACTTCGTTGCATGAGACTTAGGAGTGGTAGAATAGCCACAAACAACGAAGAAATGCATAAAAGGAGACACGTAAGGAGGATGGTGAATCCAAATCCACCAAGTACCAGAATCCACCAAATGATGGAAAACCAGCCCCTTCTTCTTCAGGGGGCAATAGGGTTTCAATGTCAGTATCTGAAGCCATACCAACCACGGCAAGTTCGACGTTTGTGCAAAGTGGTCTCATTCCATCTTATAGGGGAGCACAAGGTCTACCAACGACCCCCCCCCCCCCCCCGAGTGGGGAATATTTTATTTAGGCCTTATGTGCCTGGATTTTCAATGCCTCCAATAGGACGTGATCAACCTTATGGATGCCAACATCAGTGATGGCTAGTTTGCACAATTTCTCATCAGCATTTGTGTAACGCCCCGGTTTTTGTTAGATTTATTTAATCGAGTCGATTTAATTATTTTTGTTTTTATATTATTTTATTCTTGGTTTTTATGTGGTAAATGTGTTATGTTTATCGTTATTATGTTTTAACGCGTTTTGGGAACGTTTGCGAGAAAATTGAGTGTAGGGGTATTTTGGTCTTTTTGGCTTGGTTAGATATTGTTTTTCATTTAAAATAGAAACATAGAAAGAAAAAGAGAGAAAAAGAAGTTAAGAGAAATAGAGAAAGAGAAGAAGAAAAAGAGGAAAACTTGGAGTATAAGAAATCGATTCAACCGACACTTCGAAGCGCGATTAATCGGGTAAGGGTGCGAAACTCGTTTATGCTATGCTTGTGTATGATTGTGTATGTGTGTGTTGGAATGTTTGCTGGTTTTTCCTAGCTTTTCAATTCTAGGTCGAATGAGAGAAAACGATAGAAATCGATGTTTTCGCGGTTGAAATGCGATATAAATGTTGTAGAATACTTGTTACTATGATTGGGATATGTTCTGATTGTTATGTTATGGGTTGTAAGTGTTTTGGTGGATGAAATGTTGGGTTGGAGTGAACAACAACGCTGCTGATATTTTCTGGGTTCGCAGGTTCGCACTGCGAATAGGGCAGCGAAGGGAAAGCGAAGGTTCGCGGGAGGTTCGCATTGCGAACTTTCTGCTGTTTTTTCTCTGCCACGGTTCGCAGGGAATTCGCATTGTAAAGGGGAAAGGGAAGGTTCGCTGGGTGTTCGCATTGCGAACTTTATGCTGTTTTTCCTCTGCCATGGTTCGCTGGGGGTTCGCATTGCGAATAGGAAAGCAAACATGACAGATTTTTCCATTTTGTTATTGTCATAACTTTTGGGTCGTGAGTCGGATTGAGGCGCGGTTGGATGCGTTGGAAAGCTAATAAGATGTTCTTTCTTATAAATTTTTTTTGGGGATATTGGCCTATTTAATTATGTCGGTAATTGGAAATGTGTCGTTTTGTCGACTTTTACCGTCGTAATTGTGTGTAATTGATGTGTTAACATGCGATACGCTTTTGATATATAACGTATAGCTTGTGTGCTGTTATATGATGTGAATATATGTGATGAAATGTTGTGATGATGGTTTGTGGCCTTATGGCAAATAAATGCATTGTTTTGGGTTTGATTTCAATGCATGATTATTGATGTTGAGATGGTTCACATGGTTATGTAAGTTATGCATTTGATCGTCATGAGTCATTGTATGCCAAGCATCATGATATGCATTCTTGTGATGTCGTGTGCCATAGTGGGTGTGAGCGACGAAACGATTCCCGAGGGAATCTGCTGTAACGGTCGTGTGCCTTATACAAAGAGGACCTAAAGCGACGTTATAGACAATCGTGTGCCTTATACAAAGAGGACCTAAAGCGATCGGATCGTGTGCCTTATACAAAGAGTACCTAAAGCGACGGGGAACATCGTTTTCCCGACGGGGAGTTACACTAAGTAGCAAACGATGATTCCAATAATTCCTGAGTGAATTAATGATGAGAATGATGGATGGAATGGTACCGCATTGCATTGCCTAGAGTCGTTGTGTCGGTCTCTGTGCATTTGCATAAGTCAGGAATGGATTGATTATGTGTGGGATTTGTGAATGGAATTGATGAGTTGATATATTTATATGTTGGTGATAAATGTATTGAGCATGATTGATATGCCTTTGTGAAGGATGTATGAGATATGAATTGTGTTGTTTTGTATTTGAATTATGGTGTAAGTTGTGGTGAGATTGTTTTGCATGTGTATTTTGTGTTATTACATAATTGTATGCAACTATATTATAATTGTGTTTCTCACCCTTCTGCTATTTTGAATGCTCTATGAGGCATTGCAGATTAGATGCTGGAGGTCTTTTTATGAAGATTCAATCTTCATTCTTTTGTCGGTTGGCTCTGATATGTAGCACCGGGTAGTCGGGGAGATCATTATGTGACATTATGTATATATATCTTTTTTTTGGATTTTACCTGTATGAATCTGTATATGACAGACAAACTTTTATGTTTATATATATGAGATTTCAGTTGCAGATTTTCCACTTTTATTCTGTATCTGAATTGTGGGTGTTAGGAACTGAGTTCCTCTGTTTATGTTGCTACCTGATTGTTGCATATCTTTATGAGCAGGTTATTATATTTCATCATCGTGATGTGACGCTCCGTCTATGCCATGAATGTTTTAATTCTACTCTGATTATTTGGTATCGCTTTAGTTACTCGGGTTATAGATTGGGGGTGTTACATTAAGTGGTATCAAAGCCAGTTTGTGTCAATCTGTGCTAGTTCGTGTCAGTCGTTTTAACCAAGTTGTTTGTTATGCGTCAGTTGTGTTCTAGCGAGCTAATTGTTTAACCATAGTTACTGTTATTAGATATGAACAGAATATGGCTGGTTGGAATGACGCTGCTCTTGCTGCTGCTATGTAACCTATGGCTCAGGCTGTGCGGGGTGCACCTCATGCTGGTGGGAATTATGAGTTCAGGAAGAACAAACCGCCTATCTTCAAAGGAAGACATGATCCTGATGGTGCTCATATTTGGCTTAAGGAGATTGAAAGAATCTTTCGAGTGATGGACTGTGCTGAGGAACATAAGGTGAGATTGGGTACTCACATGTTGCAGGAGGAGGCTGATGATTGGTGGGTTAGTGTGCGTCATGTGTGGGAAGCTATAGGTGAAGAGGTCACTTGGGCTTTGTTTAGAAGTGAGTTCTTGAGGAAGTATTTTCCTGAAGATGTTAGAGGAAAGAAGGAAATAAAGTTCTTGGAGTTGAAACAGGGTTACATGTCTGTTACTGATTACACTGCTAAGTTTATGGAGCTTGTTCAGTTTTATCCACATTATGCTGAAGCAACTGCGGAGTTTTCCAAATGTGTGAAGTTTGAGAATGGGTTGTGTCCCGAGATCAAGTAGGCAATTGGTTATCAAATAATTAGGAGGTTTTCAGATTTGGTTGATTGTTGTAGAATTTATGAGGAGGATAGCAAAGCTCGTTCCACTCATTATAAGAGTGTGAACGAAAGGAAAGGAAAGCAATTGTTTGGTGGTGGTCCTTATGTGTCACCAGCTGACAAGGGTAAGCAAAGGGCTAATTTTGATAAAAGGCCAAGTGGGGGAGGTATGTATAATCCTCTGAGATGTTTTAGGTGTGGTGACTTAGGACATCGTCAGTTTGAATGTAGAAAGGATATGAGGAAGTGTTCCAATTGTGGAGGTATAGGACATGTCGCAGCTGATTGCAAGAGGAATGTGGTGAAGTGTTTCAACTGTGGTGAACCTGGTCATGTTAGTACGAAGTGTCCGAAACCAAAGCAAGCTAAAGCTGGAGGGAAAATATTTGCATTGGCAGGAACTCAGACTACTAGTGGAGATCATCTGATCAGAGGTACTTGTTTTATTAATAGTACGCCTTTAGTTGCTATTATTGATACCAGAGCGACTCATTAGTTTATTTTGTCTGAGTGTGCACAGCGTTTGAATCTTTTGTTGTCGTCGATGGGTGGAGATATGGTTATCAATACTCCATCAATGGGGTCGGTAACTACTTCTTTGGTTTGTTTAAGTTGTCCTTTGACCATTTATGGTAGGGATTTTGCTATGGATTTGGTGTGTTTGCCATTGGAGGGTTTAGACGTGGTTCTGGGAATGAATTGGTTACAGTTCAATCGAGTTCATATCGATTGTTATCATAAGTTGGTACGATTTCCTTCTCTTGAAGAAGACGAGGAATCGAGTTTCTTATCTACCAAAGAGTTGAAGAAACTTTTGACGGATGAAGCTCAGTTGTTCGGGTTGTTTGCATTGTTGACCGTGGATAGTTAAGTTGCAATTGATGTGTTTCTAGTCGTGTGTGATTTTCCAGAGGTGTTTCCGGAGGATATTTCTGATGTGCCCCCAGAAAGAGAGGTGGAGTTTTCTATAGATCTAGTTCCTGGTACTAGACCTGTATTTATGGCACCATATCGTATGTCGGCATCTAAGTTGGTTGAGTTGAAGAAGAAGTTGAATGAATTGTTAGAAAAGAGGTTTGTGAGGCCGAGTGTATCGCCTTGGGGTGCTCCAGTTTTATTGGTGAAAAAGAAAGATGGAAGTATGCGATTGTGTATTGATTATCGCCAGCTGAATAAAATGACGATTAAGAATAAGTATCCTCTTCCAAGAATTGATGATTTGATGGACCAGTTGGTAGGTGCTTGTACTTTTAGTAAAATTAATTTGAGGTCAGGTTATCATCAGATTAGAGTGAAAGAGGAAGATATTCAGAAGACGGATTTTAGGACACGATACGGACATTACGAATATTCCGTGATGCCGTTCGGGGTTTCTAATGCGCCAGGAGTGTTTATGGAGTATATGAATTGCATTTTCCATAAGCATTTGGATCAATTTGTTGTTGTGTTTATCGATGACATCTTGATTTATTCTAAGTCTCGAGAGGAACATGCGGAGCATTTGCGTATTGTATTGCAAATCTTGAAGGAAAAGAGACTTTATGCCAAGTTGTCTAAGTGTGAGTTCTGGTTGTCAGAAGTGAGTTTTCTTGGGCATGTGATTTCAGGTAATGGTATTGCTGTGGATCCATCCAAAGTAGATGCAGTTCTACAATGGGAGGCTCCTAGATCTGTTACTGAAATTAGAAGCTTTTTGGGTTTAGCTGGATATTATCAAAGATTCATTGAAGGCTTTTCCAAGCTAGCACTTCCTTTGACCCAGCTGTCATACCCCAAATTTTTACCACTAAGATTTCCCATCATTGTGCAAATCATCATCACAATATGGATGAACCATCTTGCCTCATCAGTCTACCCAAAGATGGGTGAACACTTACTACAGTCAAAATTAGGGTTTCAAGCCCTCTCAGAGTTCTTAGACAAAGGATCAATCAAGAAATGACATGATCTTCAACTTGTCTAACCTCCCAAACATCTACAATGGATCAAGAGGACTCCCACTTTAAGGATTAAGCACAAGGTTGCTCCCTTCCAGGTGGATCAAGCCTCAAGATCGCCAGTGTCACCAAATTAGGGTTTAGTCGACCAAGGCCTCTAGATGAAAATTTTCCTATGGGCATGAGCCAATGCTTCAAAGCATATCCAAAAATACTCCATGGAACCTCATGGGCCCAAGCATCAAGTCAATTTGACCTCAGGGGATGCATACATCAAAAATTAGGAATTAGAGTTTCTTGACCTAATTCACCCCTAAGTTGACTTTTGGGACAAATCATGAGCCAAGACCTCAAGACATGATTTGAGGGTCTCCAACATACCATATTGATCCATTTGCAACAATGGATTGATCCAGGAAGCTTGAGCAGCAAGTCTCAATTTCATCAGTACCACAATTAGGGTTTCGCGAGAAAAGTCAACTGTAGCTTTGACTTTTGACCAGGACATGCTCCCAAACCCTAGGACATGATTCAATACACCCTATAACACCAATGAAATCAATCCATCAAGTTTGATTTAGGTCAAGGACTTGATTTCATAGAGGATCGCACAGTTTGGGATTCATCTGACAAAAAGTCAACTGTGCACAAAAGTCAACTTTGACTTTTTGAGATTTTTCACAAAAATGGTTTTTTAACCCTAAAATGATGTTAATGTATGATTTGAATCATCATTCATCAAGAAAAATCAAGAAAAGTGGGATAGCTTGTAAAAGGGGTAACCATAAAAACTTAGAAAATTTTCTAAGTTATGAACAAAGTGGCAAGGGTACCAACTTTGGAGGATCATAACTCCTAAACCACAAGGCCATTTTTCCCCATCCAAAGCTAGATTTGTAGCTCTCATTACCCTCTACAAAAGCATAGAACTGACCTCTTTCCAAATTCATCATGGATTTTGAGTTATGGAATGATCAAAATCACAAAAAGTGAAAATGTCATTTTTTTCCCACACTTAGTGAAATTTTCACTAAGTCAGAATCTGCCTTCACTTTTTTCCAAATGTAGGGGGATTTTTCACTTGGATCCAAAAGGTATCAAAACCAAATATGATCAAACAGTTGTTGTATCATATGAGGGCTTTCCAAAATGGCCAAGAACATCACCAAATTCCACTTGGGCCATGAGATATGACAATGGCAATATGCCTTGCTGAAAACTGCCAAGGCTAGGCAGAATTTTGCATTTTTGCTCGATTTGGAAAAATCAGATAATTCCAAGCCTTGTCATCACTTTGGACACATCTGAGGATCAAATTTAAAGGGGACAAACACTGAGCCAAGCCTCAAAAGTCCTTGGAACAAGAAGTAGCATGCCAAACCTAGAATTGCCTAAAAGAGGGACAAGACTCCAATTTTGTATTGGAGCATTCAATACATACACCAAGGTGGCATGGACTGACACATTTGCAACTAAATTCAGTCAAGACTTATCCAAGACCAAGGGAACCACAACCCTGTGCCCTAACCTCTTGTCAATGGCTAGAGGAGACTTGGATTCCAAAGTACAACCATTGGGCAAACCTCTGCTGCAGTTGCCATTCATTATTGATCCCAAAACAAACTTGATCTACTATAAATAGAGCTCATTTGTGCTCAGTTTGAGTACACCAAAGCCATCAAACAGATGCTTTCCTCAAAATCCCTCTCTTTAGGCCAAAATGCCTTCTTTAGCAAGGTAACTCTGAGTTTTTGAATTAGAGAGCATTTCCATTACAACTCATGATCCTAACACCTCATAAACATCATATATAGGTGATCCAAACTATCAAAAGTGACCTGTAACACCAAAATCACAAAGTCACCTCTCAAACCCTCAAAATAGGCCTTTTGTGCATTTTTCAAGCCATGTCTTGATTCAGTCACTTTCCAAACCAGATAAAACCTCAAACACACTCCAAATAACATCCTTGAACTGTCCCAAATGGTTCCCCCCATCTGGAACACCATTTGAGAGAGCTGTTATTTTGGTCATTTTAACCCCTTTTGCAAGAAAGGGCCAGTTTGTGTTTTTGCAGGTTCCAGCTGATTCTAACCATCCTCAAAGCTTCTAAGGGATCATTTGAGAGTGTCGAAAGCGTCAAACCATTTCTGGAACAAGAAGTTTGGCAGATTGCACAGAAAACTCCAAAAGCTCAAAAAGAGGTAAGCATCATGACTTGAACTTTCCAAAATATGCAGTACTTTGAAGTCCACTGATCATACACACCTCATACATGTTATATATGTTGTGTTTGAACTAATACATCATGTAATTCATGCATGTATCAAAGTGTAGCATAGAAAATGCAATTATAGGCCTTTTTCAAAACCATTATCGGATTTTGAGGAGGGAGTATGATCTGAAAAAAATACCACCGCCATTGGATTCTTTGTGAAATTCTAGGCCAGATGCATATAAATTTTGTCTTAAACCATGGAGAAATGAGAAAGTTATGACCTTCACGTTTCTGACCCAAAACTTGCCTTGCCTTGCCTTGGGCTAGGCCAAAAACAAGGCAAGCCTTGTATATTTATGGTTTCACTTCAAGCAATGGATGTATCACCACCCCAGTGGTAAGGCGCGCGCCCTATAACCTTGAGGTCGTGGGTTCAAACCCCACCCATGCCATTTTGTGTTTTCTCACATTTTTGCTATTTTTTCCAATATTTTTATGCTTTATTAATTAATTGGAAAATTAATAACTCTTTCAATTTTAATTATTTTTTATTGGTTCTTTTTGAAAAAATCACAAAAATATTGAAATAATTTATTCCACAAAAAAATTAAGTTTATATTATTTATTTAATATAATTAGTATTTTTGTGATTAAATTTCTTTTTAATGTTTTTAAACATTTTAAAAGTGAATATTTACTTTGAAAATCAAAACTAAGTGAGTTTTAATTCATCTTGTGATTAATCCCTCATTTCTCAAACCTTAAACAAAAATGACAAATGGTTTATTCAAACTTATTTGGTATTTTATTTGATTTTCTTTAAATATTTACTTTTAAAGAATAACAAATTAGGGTTTCTTTGATTTTCACCCTCATCAAACAATGTCAAACACTTTTGGGCCTCTAATAGAGTGTAAGACCCAATCCTTTGTAAACACAAACCTATTCTTGGGCCTCACTTATTGTATAAGTCTCGTTGTATTTCAAAAAGTTCGACGCGATCATCGTCCCTTGAAAAACAAACCCTGGGCCTCTCCTCGAGCTATAAGACCCATTCAAAATTATTCGTAGGCCTCTATTAGAGTGTAAGATCCAACCCCCTTTGAAAACCAAACCATTTTTAGGCCTCAATGCATTGTATAGGACCCACCGCATTTTTGAAAATCTCGGCGCGATCGCCATTTTCAAACAAATGACCCTGGGCCACAAACTCAGACATTGTATAAGTCCCCTTGTGTTAAAAGAAAACCTCGGCGCGATCGCCAATAAAAAAAGCAATCATCTGGGCCTACCCTCGTGTTGTAAGCCCCATTCTTTTTCTTTAAACACTTGGACCTCTTGAGAGAGTGTAAGACCCATCCCCTTGTACATAAAACCTTTCTTGGGCCTTAATCACTTGTATAAGTCCTTCTGTACAAAATGACAGTACGATCACTGATAAACCTTGGGCCTCTCCTTGAGCTGTAAGCCCCAACATCTTTTCAAAATACTTTCTCCTTTAATTTTGAATATACTGTTGTTTTCAATCTTTCTTTGTTGAACAACTAACCAAACAACATGGAAGCTCTACAACCGAGTAAGTGTTTATATGCTTTCTTTATCCGCTTTCATATACATATAACTGTATTGTGGGGCTATTTCACTGTAAGTCTTCTTTCATAAACTCATATCAACTGTGTAATACTAGTATAAATATTTAGAGTTTCCCCGGCAACTACGTCTAGCACTAAGCCCTGTTGGTCACTCTTAAATACAAACAAAACTAGATCCCCCATAGGATTACCAGATACAATCTTCCCTCCTCTTGGGGTTAAACAATATGGAGACGTGAAAGGCAGCATTCTTAGTGAACCCTTTCTCAGACTGTCACTCTTAGAAATTGTCAAAGAAACTCTACTCCCCAGAGATGATCTTTTCTCCGTGAATGGCATCTCTTGAGTTTCTTCCAAATTCTCGGACTTTCCTGGCTTGATTTATTCTCTGTGAATAGCCTGTCTTGAATTTCTCGGGGTTTGGGGACCCACAGGCTTCCTAAAAGCATCCCTACCTCCTCTTGGGCGTTGTATAAGGACCCTACGGCTTCTTAGAAGTATCCACAGCCTCCTCTTAGGCTTCGTATAAGGATTCTTCCTTTGGGAAGAGAGCCTCCTCTTGGGCTTCATACAAATTGTCCCTCAACTTCTTAAAAGTTTCCAGCCTCCTCTTGGGCTTCGTACAAATTGTCCCGACGACCTCCTAGAGGTATAGGAACATAAATTAGTCATCTTAATAGAACAGTCTTTCAAAGAGTCTAGATCTTTCTACCGTGAACGTACTACTACTATTTCTTTAAGCATAGTACAAAAGATAAAACTCTAGACTTGGACAGTCTAATCTCCTTGAGCCTCGAAGGCATTCTCAAGTAGGGAAAAACACCAGTATACTCGGACAGTCTCCAATCCCCTCTGGATTCCCCATTTCCTTAAAGAACAGGAAATAACCCTGATCCTCTGATCAATCCCAAAGCATAGCCTTACCTTTAATCAGTCTCTTTATAAGAACTGATTTTCTCTCTTAACCAACCTACTGGACCTGTCACTCAACTGAAACAGCAATCCTTTTAGCCTCTATCTCGGGCTTCGTACGAGATACAAACAGACTCTCTTGTTGAGTCAATAAATCCTTTTAGCCTCCATCTCGGGCTTCATACGAGATACAAAACACTCTCTTGTTGAGTATAAAAGACTATCTTGTTGAGTCAACCTTTAGCCTCCATCTTGGGCTTCGTAGAAGACACATCTAAAGGCACTCTCTTGTGGAGTCAACTCCTTTTAGCCTCCCTATCGGGCTTCGTACAAGACACAAAAGCATCCTCTTGTTGAGTCAATAGCCTCCTCTTAGGCTTTGTATAAGAAAAACCCCGGTTGGGTCAATCAACCTTTTAGCAACAAAATTGTGCCTCATTCACAGGATACAAACATCAATAACTCCTTTCATCTAATCGCTGTATACGGCAAGCCTCTAGATTATTTACATCCACGCCACTGTCCCTCTTTTAGCATGAGAAATTCCTAAGGAAACATAGCATTGCTCTACACTGAGTTAAAGTCTTCTCCTTCAAGTTAAAACCCCCTATAAAGGAAATTATGGCATTGCTAGGATTCACATATCCCAGTTAAAGTAATCCTCCTTTATAGTCAGTCACCCAACAGTTGTGACAAACAGACCCCCTTTAGAGATGACAAATTCTCTCTAAAGACAACACCTTTTTAGCTTCACATCTTTTTTAGCTTCACACCTTGGGCTTCGAACAAGATACAAATAGACCCTTCAGCTTCACATCTTGGGCTTTGAACAAGATATAAACCACCTTTTCAGCTTCACGTCTTGGGCTTTGAACAAGACACCAAAACACCATTTCCTCCCATAGAATAGGAGGAACTACGATCGCTCTGATTTCCCTGTTTTGATAAATGGGAATACGTAGATATAAGATTGAAAGAAAAATCTTAGCGAGCACACTAATCCAAAGCCCCAAATCCCGTGCCCCTACATATCAATCGAAAAGCATCTGTCCTAGCATCCTAACAAAATTCCCCATGAACATTCCTAGTGTTTCGTTCTAAACAAAGTAAGAAGAAAGAGGCCCCATTATCATATAGCACCCGTAACCTAACAGACCGCTGTTTAAACTCAGTATGCAAGCAGGGTTAATTGGAGACATCTATTTCCCTTCCTTAGTCAGCTCAATAGGATAAATAATGAACGACCTGTAGTAACCCCAGAGCGACAGTGCTTAAGAACCACGTCCAAAATCGCTCTCTACAGAAAAGTGGCGCCCACCATGGGGCCTTTTCTTTCTTTCTTTATTTTTTTGGGGATTTCACTGGGATAGGACTTTTTTGACTTCACTAGGATCTTAGGTCAAAACCTTTAAAGTTGGGAAGGTACCACAGAATGGCGACTCCGCCGGGGAGCCATTTTTTTCAAGAACATAGGATTCATAGCTCTTTAAAGTCTAGGACTTTAGGACAAATATATATACTGTTTTTCCTAATTGATATCTGTGTTTACTTTTCTGCTAATGGGAATGCGTGTGATGTCGCGTGTGGAAAGATTGAGTATACACCTAGGAAAAACCTCTTTTAGTAGTGCGGAAACTATTGGAAATGGTTGTCACGCGATACTACCCTCTTCTGATGGTTCTTCGAAAAACATCACCTAGCACGGTTCCCGACCCGCTGGTCTTTTCTCGACAAGAACTGATGATTTTGAGAGACAGGTATAAAAATCACTAGTATAAACCTTTTGGGGGGGGTAGAGCCTTGACTTCATGACACCGACCCTTTGACCCCATTTTTTTTTCTATGTTTTTGTGTGCTACATTCATGCATTCATCTAAAAAACATTACATCAAAGAAAAACTTCTCTTCTAGTCTCTCTTTTTCAAATTAAACTAAGACAATGATTGCGAATGTCAAAGAAAAAGATTGCGCTCATGGACTTCGGTAGAAGGAGAACTCATAAGTATACCTTCAGGGTTCCAAAACTAGAGGATTTGAGAGGATTAGCGAGGATGATCACTAACCCTAAAGCTTTCAGAGCCAAGTAAGGAGGTCTGCTACCTCTGTTAAGAGTCCATGTGATTGAAGGAATCATGGAGGCACTCATTCAGTTTTACGATCCGGTCTATCACTGTTTCACATTCCCGGATTACCAGCTTGGCCAACGCTGGAGGAGTATTCTCACCTAACCGATCTACACATTACCGATCTACACATTACTGATCAGACCATTGTAAGAGCAATTTTTTTGGATGAGTCGGAAGTCAAGACTCACATGACCACTAAGGGTGGGCTCCTAGGTTTTCCAGTCCAGTTCCTGACAAAGAAGGCTCTGTACTTTGCTAGTATAGGGAACATGACTGCTTTTGAAAGCATCTTTGTCTTACTCACCTACGGGTTATTTCTGTTTCCCAGCATTAATAGCTTCGTTGATATCAACGCCATTAAGGTTTTTC
This sequence comes from Lathyrus tuberosus, assembly GCA_022829125.1. Taxonomy (NCBI): domain Eukaryota; kingdom Viridiplantae; phylum Streptophyta; class Magnoliopsida; order Fabales; family Fabaceae; genus Lathyrus; species Lathyrus tuberosus. The sequence goes on from JALAZF010000259.1 coordinate 1,150,977, forward strand.
TCATTCGAAACCCTGTGCCAACTTTGCTCGCGGACGCGTATCATTCTGTACACTTAGCGAATTTGTACAATGGAGGGATGATCACGTGCTGTGTACCCCTGTTATATAAATGGTTTATCTCCCATTTGCCTAAGTCTGCTTCTTTTTGGGATCATAAGAGTGCCTTACGTTGGTCGCAGAAAATCATGTCTCTTACCAACTCTGACATAGATTGGTGCAATAGGATTTATGATGGGATCAGGATCATTGACCATTGTGGAAACTTCCCCAACGTACCCCTCATAGGAACTAAAGGAGGAATCAATTACCATCCAGTTCTTGTTCGTCATCAATTTGGATACCCAATGAGGCATGTCCCGCGTAATGCTCATCTGGAAGGTCTTTTCTTCAAAGAAGGAGAAAATGACAGGGCACTAAAGATGGAAATAGTGCACGTTTGGAAACATGTTCATAAGAAAGGACGAGAGTCACTAGGAAAACCGGATTGTGTCTCGGTGGAGCCTTATCTCCACTGGGTACAAACTAGAGCTCTCAAGCTAAAGATGCCTTATCCTCGCACGGAGTTCTTCCGCCGAGGGAATCTGTCATGTACTTCATGACTGAAACAGAAAAACTTCAGGTTACTCTCAACAAAGTTCAACAGGAGAGGAGGTTTTGGAAGAACAAATACCACACCCTCTGTAATACCCCAAAATTTGCTCTCCCTCTTTGTCATCATAGCATGGCATTATCATTTATCATATCATATCCACCTCATTAACATTGCATTGCATTTAACATAGAAAAATGAAGCATGGCATCCTCCTTACCATCAGGGCATGTGATCAGGTGGGAGATGGACAATCAAGAGATCATTCAAAGCACAAAAAGGTCAGTCAAGTTGCCTCAAGGCAAGCCAAGAAGCCTTTCATGTCTCATACTATCTCAATTGATCATCCACAACCTCAAGGATAAGAGATACAATAGGAGATTGAAGCATTACATCCTACACTATGCAAGAAGTCCAAAAATTGAAAGAAAATCCTTAAAAGAGATAGCTCATTGATTCAAAATCATCCTCAAGTGGCATTTCTCATCATCCTTTAAGAGGATACACAACATACTCTGAGGAATTTGGATTTGGAAGATGTGCAATTTCCTCCTAACCAGAGGGGGTCAAAATTAGGGTTTACAGTAAAATCAGGGAATCTCTGATTTTTTGGACAAAACTTGATGTCATGGTATTCCATATGTCCCTAAGTGTATGTATGTGGAAAATTACATCTCAATTGGTTTTAGAAGTGGTTCAATTGGAAGAAAGATCAAGAATCAGAGAAATTGGGGCAAAGTCAGATAATCAGAGGAAAAAGTCAACTCTTGACTTTTTGAGCCCAAAATCATGAAATTCATGTTACATATGTCCAATGTACAAAATTTGGTCAAGAAACTCCAAAGGAATCATGAAAAAATCAAGATGTGGAAAGTTGCCATTTTTGGGTGAAGTAGGGTTACTAAAAATAGCAAGTTTTGGCCATTTTGCATCAGAGTTTGAACCAAGGCCATTTAAAATTGAAGCACCAAATGAAAAATCCACTCTGCCTCAATGAAAGGTCTTGCTTTAAGCTTCAAATCCATGGGTAGAACATTTCCATTGGATAAAAAATGAGGGAGATATGATTGATCAAAGTTGGAAGAAAGTAGGCCAAAAACCATGTCATGACCAAGTTTGGCCAAGCTCGCGCGCAGTCATTTTCACAAGCATGTGGTGGGCCAGAAGTACACTCACTTTTCTCATAGTTAGAGGCTCCAAATGAGAAACTTTTCAACATCAAAGATGTTCCTTGTAGTGTCAGCTTCAATGTTCATGTTGGATAAAATTCCATTTGATCAAGTTATAGAGGCGATATATGGGTCCAAAGTCATGGTGATTATGCTGAAAATCCCATGCCAACATGCCTTGCCAGCCAACCTCACTGCCTCACCCTTATACCAGTCCCAAACCTTAATGTTATAAGTCATTTTGCAACTTATTTCAACCCTCATTTCAATTCATTTTTCATACCAAACATGTTCTACTATGTGTCCTCTCTCCAATGACCCCAAGAACTCATCAAATTATCCATTAAGTAGGGAGAATTTCATTGACAAAGTACCATAATTATCACTGATGCAGTAAATGATGTTAGTAGGCTGTGTACACGATTTGGTTCAGTCATCCCACAAACACTTCATGTACTTTATTTCCTCATTTGAACAAACATCCTTATGACCATACTTATGCATATCAGCCATTATACATTGTGAAGGAAGGTTTTCAAAGAAGAAACTTGTACCATAAGCAATGCCATGACATGCTGCATAACATAACCTCATCATCCCAGCTTCACTCTCATCCTCACCACAACTGTCATAAGCTTAACCTCACCATAGCACAGCCATTGATAAATCGTCCCCTAACTAACTTGACTCAGTTAGTTAGGATGAACTCAGCCTAACCCACTCAACTCACTCTAACTCACTCACTTAACCACCTCTGGTTCATTTCTAACTCACACTATAAAACCAAATTTCACTCACATTTCTGAAAAAAAACACTCATTTTCTCACATTCACTTCAGAATTCTCCTCTCACTCTCTCTGATTTTGCTCATCTTCTTCTCCACGATTTCAACTCCATTGTGCTTCCATTAATCATTGTTTGGTGTGGTTGAATCAAGAGCAACAAGAACAACTCCATTTCTGCAAGTTCAGCATCATTGCAAGCTTCAACATCCTTCATCTATTTACGAATCCATAGCATTTATTTTGCTTAGTTTGTGAAGCTCCAAGGAAGAAGAAGAAGATAGGATCTCTGGTATTCTGGTAGATCCAAAGTTCATCACATTTCAGGTTCCCTTCCTCAACTTTGTTTTATTGAATCTAGCTTGTTTTCGTGGTGTTTGTGGCCTAGTAGAGGTCGTGTGCGTCCTGGCTAGTTGATAGGCTTCTTAGAGGCATAGTTTCAAACCTAGGGCTTAATTTGATTGACTCTGTTCTTGCTGTGCGTATGTGTTTGGTGATTTTCATTAGCATATTCATAATGTACATGAGTTTAGCTTTCAATTGATGTATGTATTGTGATTTTCTGGAGAAATTTGAGTTGCAGACGGTGGTAAGTGACCGGAGAAGGTGACCGGAGGTCCCTCTCCGGCCGATGGCTTCATGTTAGGGTTTTATGACCAGTTTGAATGTGATCCGTTGGATGAGTGTGATCTAATGGCTACCATGCTGCCAACACATAAAAATTCATGTGCATGTCACGTGATTCTTCTGATTTCATTTTTAAACATTGTGTGGCATGGTACATGGTAGCTATGGTGAACATTCATGCACATGCGTGAGATTAGGTTACTTTGACCAGGGGTTGACTTGGACTTGATCCTATGGTGTCTATTGCTTTGACTCTTGTTGACTGATTGTGCATGTTAATTATCATGTTTTGCGCATAATTGGACTTAACCAGATTGATATTTACACCCCTCTGTTTGGAAGCCCAATGAATTTGCACTGTCCAATTGCTATGTTCATACCCCCTGCATTTTGCATTGATTTTTCATTTTTATTTCTTTCTACATGTTTGCTTTTTAATTTTTAAAAATACCAAAACAGATTGTAAAATTTCACAAAAATTCATGAGTATCACTAAAATATTTAGGAAATTTTCCATGATTTTATTTCTTGATTTTATGACCTTTTTACCCCTGGTCCATAATTTTCTTTGAATTTCCATTTAGATGCATTCTAAGCATGATACATGAATTTGTTTAATTTTGTTCTTGCTCATTACCAACTGTTTTGACATGATTCTTTTTGCATTGATTCACTAATACATTGAATCATGTTAGATGATTTTTTTTTGATTTTTTAGGTCACTTTATGACATGTTTTGATGCCTATATTTGCACCACTTTGCATGATGTTTCAATTTGACCTAATTGCTTTGTTTGAAGTCATTTTGCTCTGAATTTTTACATGCTATCTTGATGTATGATGCATTTCTGACCTAGGCATCCCAATAATATGCTGGCATAATTTTCATGAATCCATTTGGTCTTTGTTTGATGCATTACATTGGAAGTATAATACATGTCCTGTCATTTTAACTTTAGTGCATGTTTGCATGATTTCTTTTGTGCATATTTGTATGAGCATTTGCATAGTTGTGTGAGTCATTCATATGATATTATAGGTCTTTGATACACATTATAGGTCATCTTCACATGTTCATTTCAACTTGAACTTTGTGCATCCTAACATGTATTGTTTGCACCTTCTTTTTGAGTTTTCATCTCACTTCTTCTTATATTACTTCTTGAATGTCTTGAAGTTGATTCATAAATACTTTTGAGATGTTTATAAACCATTTTCCATTTAGTTTCAATTCTGGTTGTTGATTTACATGTTCCATTTATGCATGTCCTCTTCATTTCTTTCCATCTTTCATCTATCCCTTCTTCTTGTGACATGTTTAAATGCTAATGGATGATTATTATTGCTTATTCACTTGCACTTGTATGATGATATTCACTTGTTGTCCATATGATGCTCATTCTGGTTGTGGTTCTAGGATTTGTTTTCTCATTTAATTCTTTTGAGTTTCATGATGCATTACATGTTCTTTTACTTCTTATACTTCTTATACATGTTTACTAACCATGTAGGGGCTTTGGTAAGTTTCAATTGAGTGTGGATAAGGAATCCACATTCAACTTCTATCCTTTCTCTTTTACAATTCCATTCTATGTTTTGTTAAGCACTTATGTGCTTTCTTTTAATAACTCATCACTTTCCCTTTGTGAATTACAATTCATCTTCTACTTTAGAAGTGAATTGTTTAATTCATTCTTTCTTTAGACTTTAGGTTGAAACCTCACAAACTTTAGGATCACTCCCTTAACTAATCAATTAGGATTGAGTCTTAGTCCATATAGATTTTTACCTTTACCCTCTCTTGAGTCTTTCATCTTCTCATCTCAAAGAAAATTCCAAACATATAATAAAGGTAGGCATTTATTGCATTTAGGCCTTTCATATAAAGAAAAGATTATAAGGGGTCTTCTCTTGTAATCTTAAAATGTATAGCATATAGCCCATCTTGGGTCAATGTGTTAGACATTTGATCTTGTATGAGGGACTTAAATGCAATACTTGTTGAAGGTACAAATAAAAAACACTTCTTCATTTTTTAATTAACAAAAACACTTAATAAACACAAGTATGCTAGTGTGTTTGAACCTTGACAATTGGAACTAAGTGTGGGGGTCTTCTTCACTCTTAGTGTGCTTTCTTACCCATTCTATCTTGGAATGTGAGAATGTACACATTCCAATGACTAAGATCCAGATACACTGTCATATGCAAATAAATGGAAAAAAAACTTCTAAAAGGCAAAAACAAACAATAACGTCTTTCCTTCGGGAATTCTTTTCTCATCTCATTCATTCTCAACGCACGAACGCGCTTCTACTCGTTCTCTTGCAAGACGGTAACGCACTCGGACCAGCGAGCCTGCAACACCTGAGCTAGAACGTAAGCCGTTCTCTAAAAAACACAAACATCCATCCCTAGTGAGGGGAACTACGTCGCTCTGATTCTCATGCTCCCGATGAGATACGTAGGCAGTGGGGTAGGGCCCATGCGAGCACCTCTTTTATTTTCCCTACATTTGTTTTTCTTTCCTTTTCCATTCTTTCTCCTTTCTTTCTTTCAGTTCTTTCTCAGTATTCTTTTCTATCACCCTTTGATCGAAACAGCAAGCGTGGATCCCATCGGGTACGATGGACGCGTGGGGGTGCTAATACCTTCCCCGCGCGTAACCGACTCCCGAACCCAGTTCTCTTGGTCGCGAGACCATGCTTTTCCTTTCTCTCAGGTTTACGCGGTGTTTCCTTTCTCTCTCATGGGATAAATACACATTGCTGGCGACTCTGTTTCGGTGCCACTTTCGCGTTTGTACTTGGATGAAAATCCCGGGAGCGACAGCTGGCGACTCTGCTGGGGACAGATTGACCTCCTGCTGGTCCATCCCTAAGCGAGTCAATCCTAACGCTTGTCTATTTTTCTTTCATTGGTTGTTTACTGTTGTGCTATATTTACCGTTTTATTGTATGGTTATTTACTGCTTTACTATACATTGCTGTATTTATCGCATTTACTGCATTACATATCATTATTGTGCTGGACTGTGCTGTTATTTTCTGTTTGGCGGGATGGGTGTTCTGAGAGATAAGCTCGCTACCAAGGCTTGAGTACATACATAGGTACTAGAGTGGATAGTCGTGACGCTTGCGTGGTGGTGACCACGTATTGTTGTTCATGAGACCCACAACCAGACGAGGTTCTATCAGGAGCTTTCTGCTACTGCATGTTATGCAGGCCAGTGGTTATTCTCTTAAGGAACTGTCGACTCTGGTGACCATTCCCGAGGACTCAGTTGCGGCACTCCTCCCGAGATGTGACAGTGGCAGACCACATTCCGTGGCAAACCCATTGCACATCCTCGATCCGAGGACCCAATGCTGGGAACTTGCTATAGGACATCCCTTTTTGAAAGAGAATCAGCGGAGGCACTCCTCGATTGGCGATAGTATTGTACCCTGAGGGATGAATGTACTATTGCTTCTCGACCTCAGTGCCAGAAGCTGAGGACCTTTTTGTTTTGGAGAATCAGTTGAGGCCTCCTCGATTGATGATGATGCCAAACCAGAAATGGTGAACGTATCATCATTTCTCGACCTGAGAGCCCGGGATACTGAACATCCTAGTACCCACATGTGAGAAGGGCGGGTTGTTTACAGGTTTGCAGGTAACCATGACCTCCTACATACCCAGTTTTCTATCGTCATTGCACAAAAAGGAAGTTTCATCCTATTGTATTCAGATGGTTCTTATCTATGGTTCTATATTAGTCTCAGAGCTACACTGACACCGTTCACAGTTCAGCACAGACACCTGATTACCTGATCACATTGCCCTTTGCATTGCATTATCATATTTTAACATACATGTTTATTCATTTCCAGGTGCATATATTACCCTTGATTCCAGTCATCAGGTCCCTGCAAAGATGAACACTAAAGAGAGGAAGAATATCATCAGCTATAAGTTCCTTACGCCTACTTTAGGCCCTATTGTTATGCTGAAGGGAATGGCGAGTCCTGCAGTACGAGAAGCTTTTGAAGAGAAATATGGGTGGATTTTATCTATGGTCCGTAATGTCAGTGATTATGAAGCCAGAGGTCTCCATACGTTGATGCAGTTCTATGATCCGCCTCTGAGGTGTTTTGTATTTCCAGACTATGTGTTGGTTCCTACCCTGGAGGAGTATTCCAACATGTTGGGGATTGCTATCAAGGAGGAGCCCCATTTCTTTGGATCAGTGGGGGATCTTGACTTTGGAAAGGTGGCTGGTGCTCTTTATTTGAGCAAATCAGAGTTAGGCGACAATGTCTCCAACAAAGGAAAGATTCGTGGTTACAAGTTGGAATATCTGATTAAGAAGGCCCAGGAAGCAGCTAAAGGCGAGAATTGGCTTGTTTTTAATGCTTTGCTAGCCCTTTGTATATACGGCATAATGTTGTTTCCCAACGAGCCGGATTTCATTGATACGGACGCTATACGAATATTCCTGATGAAGAACCCGATGCCAACGCTACTGGGAGATCTTCACTACTCGTTGTACAACCGAAACGAAAAGAAAAGAGGAGGGATAATTCGTTGTTGTGCACCCTTGTTCTATAAGTGGTTTGCAGGCCGTTTACCACAATCAGGGGCTTTTGTGGATTCCAAAGATTCTCTAGAGTGGAAACAGCGTTTAATGGGATTGGTGGCCAAGGACATCGTATGGGTAGATCATGGGCTGATTGGCAAGAATATTATCCACAGCTGTGGTAAGTTCCCTAACGTTCCACTGATAGGAAGACTGGGTGGGATTAACTACAATCCTTCTTTGGCCATTCGACAATTTGGGTATGCCCTGACAGGTCCGCCTATTAAGAGAGATGTGGAGGAGTCCCTCTATTTTCATACATCAGATGGTTGGGAAGCAGCACAGAAAGCTTCTGAAAGCTGGGGTAGCATACTGAAAAAGGGGAAAGTTACTCTAGGCAAGCGTAACAACCGGGTTTATCCAGCATATGAAGAGTGGGTGAAGAAAAGAGTTGAAGATTTTCTCTTGCCTTTTGGTAAGGCACCCTTTTTGTATCCGAAGAAGGAGAAAGCATAAAGCATTGCTACTATGGAAGAAGTTGACAAGTTGCAAGCCTTGGTGAAAAAGCTCCAAGGAGAGAATTCCGAGTTGAGTAGCCGTCTTCAGAATGCTCTACATGCCAACAAAGAGCTGGAACGGAAAGCCCAAGATGCTGAATAAATCCTAACTGCAAAAGAGAAAGACTTTGCTGGAAGAGCCCAACATTTCCGGAAGATTAGTAAAGGTGCTGATGATGCTACTCAAGCCCACAAGCAAACCAAACAGGCGTTAGCACATACCAAAGAAAAGTTAACAAAGTTTCAGCACGCTTGGGATGAAGTTAGGATAGAGAATGCTGAATTACAGGAACAGTTGCAGATTAAGGACGAAGAGCTTGAAAAGGCGCATGAGCAGAGGAGAAAGTATCGGGAAAGCCTCGGTAAGAGTCAAGAACAGCTAGAAGAAGCTAGAGGTGAGCTGAGGAATACCAAGAAAGAGCTTGAAGAAGTCATGATAGAAAGGGAGATACTCAAGACGCAAGCCGGCATAAAGAGACACAAAGGAGTGTGTGATGACGAGGCTCTGATGCTGCATATGGGTTCTTTAAATGAAGCTCTTGAGAAAAGGGATTCTTGATCAAAGAGATGATTGAAAAGCCGAATCACCAGCGTACCCGTATACTTTTTGAGGAGATCAAATACTCAAGTGATAAGCTGAAGGATGTGGAATTGTCAGATTGATGTTCTTTTCCTTATATTTTGTTGTTAATGGTTACCATCAGGCTTGTTGATGGATCCATTTTTCCTTGTATTGCATTTGTGGATGAGCCTTTCTTAAATGTACTTGAATACTTTGTTGAATGAGTATGAGCAGTTTTATTCAGAATTATTCCTTATCAGATAGCTGCACACAAGCACATGACCACGATACGTCTCTTTATATCACGATTTCTGGTCTTCAGATTTCTGTGGTTTGGATTGGAATCAGGGTATAAAGCACCTCGGAAATGACAAACATAGCATTGCATGGCATTGCATATCATTTTGCATTTTTGTTACTTGCTTTTCAGGTACTCGTTGCGGGGTCTCTAACCTTTATTTGGTTTCAGGCAGTATAGCTGAGAATCATATTCACCGATATTCGACGCGAAGAAATCAAGTAAGAATCATGGATCAAATGCAGAAGGATTTGGCTGGGGTGAGGGCCCAATTGGGGCATTTTATGGGGGACATTCAGGCGCTGTCCCGAGGTCAGGAACTACTGAGGGAGGAAGTCAACCAGATGAAGATTCAAATGGGCCTGGTCATGGAAATCTTGAATAAGGTGTTAAAAAAGGAAAATGATCATGTGCCCGCTTCCACAACAGAGGTCTCTACTCCTCCCATCTCTTTGGGATATGCTTTAGATCATGGATTGCTTCGTGAATCTCCTCTGAAAGCTAAAGGTTCAGAGCTCTCGCATCAGCAGTCACTTCCTGATTTCCAAGAGGATCCTAAGTCAGAGGGGCCTAAGAGGACGTTCGATCCCATTCCGATTTCGTATGCGCAATTGCTTTCTTACTTGCTCGAGCTCAAGCTGGTTGAGTGTGTTAGTTTGGGACCATTGCCCACGAAGATTCCTCTGGGACCTAATGCTAAGGCTAGATGTGAGTTCCATTCTGGGGCACCTGGTCACAATGTTGAGAATTGTACCAGGTTCAAGCATAAAGTCCAGGAGCTAATTGATTCAGGGGCAATCAAGTTTGCATCAGTTGGTGCTGGTAAACCAAGTGATGTCACTCCCATTGTTGCAAGGGAACTGAGGACTCTCTCCTTTTCCAAAGGGTCTACCTCGCGTCAGGGATCTCTTCCACAACCCTGTGTTGCAGAAGACCTATGTCAGCAACCCTTATTTTTGCCTCAGCCGAATGCAGAAAGGAAAGTGCAGGGCCAGGTTGGGCGCCCGAACCAGCAGCAGCAAGATTATCAGCAGCGGAGGCTACTCAGACCAAGGAAGCCCAAGAGGACATTTGATCCTATTCCTATTCCGTACAGTCGGTTGTTGGCTCGTTTGCTCAAAAGTTCGCAAATCCAGTTGAGAAGGGCCATGCCCGTGCCATACCCCATTCCTCCGGACTATGACATGAGTGTTAGCTGTGAGTTCCATTCAGGAACGTTTGGGCACACACTTGATAACTGTAATGTGTTCCAGCACAAGGTGCAGGATTTGATTGACTCAAAGGTTATCACCCCAGATGGTACCCCACAAGGTGAAGCTTCTGTACCATGGTGAGTGCTCAAAGTTACAAGAACATCACCAGAAGTGGTCAGTCTAGACGGAGCCAAGCCTCCTCAACAACGACAATCTTTATTTTCCTTGCTGCATTTTCATATGTAGTCTTTATTTGTTCGTTCAGACATTGTTCGCATGTTAAAATTTGTTTGTATTTGGTATGAGGATTTTAATGCAATGAATATGTTTTCTTGAAGAATTTCATTTGTGTTTACTCATTTAATGCTAATGTGTACTGCAATACCATTTTTCTTGCTCAAACTCTATGAGGGAGAATGATGGTCTGAAAACGCAAAAATCTCTAACGGTGTGCTTTGGAATAAGAACCCTGTTGAGGATGTACAGGCATTGTTTCAACTCCTCAAACACTGGAGATATAAGGGAGATAGACCCTCGTTAACCCCTTTGAGCCTTGAAGTAGGAGTTTCTTTTCGTACGAAAAAACCCTCACATTTAACCCAGGGGCAGGGTAGGCGTCAGTTAATTTGACCAAGCATTCAAATTTCAAAAGGAGTGTGCATCTGAGGATCCATTACCTTCTATTCCACCGTCAAGAGGGCAAGAGATGTGAAACCACAATGGTTATCCATCAACAATCAAAGAGTGAGGCAGTCACGACCTTTCCAATCAAGTCAAGACAAGCCAGTGTCACACGATTTGTTCACGAAAAAAGGAAAAAGAATAAAAAAAATGAAAAAATGAAAAAAGCCCGCTAAGTTGAAACTTGAAAACAAGCAACTTAGGCAAAAGTTAGGGCATCCCGCTGGACTCTGAAATTAAAGATTCAAAAGAATCAGTCCAGACAAAAATTAGGGATCAAAAAGCAAAAGAATGTGAAAGCGAAAAACAAAAGGATTACAAAAGAAAATCCTCGAGCAAGAACAAAGTCGTGTGACCATGGACAAAAGACAAAGGGGTGACTGTCAATCCAAAGCCTCATTAGGTGTCAAACCATCAGTATCATGGTTTCCTTAAAGATCACAAAATCTTTTTGAGAGGCGAATGCTTGTGCAAATTAGCTGAACGTAGGACTGGAGAACATCACGAAGAGTGGGTGGGCACCAATAAACTTTGAGCCATAAATCCTTTTTTCTCAAAACCGTGAACCAGGCCCCGTTACAACCCTCAAAAGTCCTAATTGAAACAGGGTTATTTCAAAGGCATACTACCAAGAGATAGCGTTCCTGACTCCTATCAGTTGTGCTAAAAGATCTTTGTTGGTGTTGCATGTGCATTGCATTATTTCTTTCAAAAATTAATGTCGTATCCTAACCCGTGATTCGCTCACAAAAGGGTTTGCTACATCTTTTTAGTAAAACTTCGAGATTAACATGTTGTGTTGCATTAGAATTTTCATTCTCAGAATAAAACATTTTCTGCTTGCATACATTTGTTTGACATCAAAAGAAGTTTACATATGGAAATCCAGTCCAGAAGTTTAATCTTGCCGAGTTGAGAATCCTAAAACTCCCGAAGGGCAGTCACGTCCAGTGGTACCTCCTCAGGAAACTTTGTTGAGCAGGAGCTTTCCCAACAAGTTGTGTTAAGACGTAGTCGATCCGGGGCAGTCACGTCGAATCATCTCTTTAAGGTGTAGCCGGTCTGAGCCAATTACGTCGAGAAATCTTTTCAGAGTTCAGCCAAACTGGGGCAAAACCACTTCAAGGGTCATACTGAGGCAGGCCATCCCAAAAGCACGAGAAGTTAGTCCATCCAGACAACTAATCAGCCCATCCAGGTTTCAGAATACCGAGGCAGAATATCCCACGGTGGTATGAGATTCTTCATGGATCTTTTCAAGGTGAATTCCTCTGTAGTCCATACGGTCTGGGGAAGTTACATCGAGATCCAACGAATCTCTACAAGAGTTTGAAGACACTGAAGCATTGAGCTTGCCAAGTCTTCTGTAAAATCCTCATGCGATGACTTCTTCTAAGTAATCCATGCGGTCTGGGGCAGTTACGGCGAGATCCAACGAATCTCTACGAGAGTTTGAAGACATTGAAGTGTTTTGGATGTCAAGTCTTCTGTAAAATCCTCTTGGGACAATTTCTTCCGGTGGACCATGTTGGTTTGGGACAAGTGAAGAAAAACAGTTGGTCACGCATATGCAGTCAATCAGCCAAAAGGAGTGAAACTAAGGGGCATTCCGACCCAAGGCATTTTTGGTCCCCGTCTTCAGTAGGCTTCATTAATAATGTTCTCCAGCAAGAGATTGCATGCAAACCTTTCTCCCCAACAAGTGGTGGTTCAGAGTTAGATTTTCTCAGTTGCAGAAGTCATATCTCGCACGGGGTATACGTGCATATCCTTTGCTTGCAGGTAGCAGCCTCATACTAGGCTCAAAGGCAAAATTGAAGCCTTTGCGAGATCACGGGATCATGTCTTCTAGACGAGTAATCACTTACTTCCATGCAGAAGACTGGGGCAATCATGTTCGAGAAAGGTGGTCACCCTTTTGTCACAATGTTCACTGATTAAGTCCATCATTCGGTCGACGGTCGGTCACGACGATTCGATATCAACGAATTGAGCTCAACTGGGTATCGTGGTATCTTATTAAGTCGATTCTCTTATTCAGTCCTTCCAACAACTACAAGCTTTTCTGTGTCGATAACGGTCACAGGTTCCCCAAAAGAGTGGTCTCGTCGACACCGAAACTGATGGTCATTATCCCCAGCGAAGTCGCAGGAGTTTGAAGAGGCTAGATCTTCTGTAAAATCCTCTTATGACATCCTCTTCGGGGACGAATTGTTGTTTTGTCCAAGCATGGGGCATGTTTGTTTCCCCAGCATGAAGTGTTGATCATCCCCAGTAGAGTTTGAGGACAGTTGGTCTTCTGTAAAATCCTCTCAAAAGGCATTCTCCAGCACGAGACGTTTTAAAGCAGTTTCCTCCAGCAGAGTTTGTTATAAACTCGTCATCCCTAACGGAATTGTCTAAAGGGAAGCTCGCCTAACATGGGGCATTGTGGTACTTATCCTAAGCTTGACAGTCATATTCTTCAGCAGACTACTGTGGATTTGCTTTGAGTTTCCCCAAAGGACTCTTTCCTAGCAAGTTGCAGGGGAATGTTCTAACCAGGATTTGCATATCCCTGGCAGAGTAGCCCTGATACCCAGCAAGATCGTATCTCTGGTCATGGTATCCCAACAAAGGTCAGCATCGAATCTTGTCAGCAACTCCCAGCTGAGTTGTTGTTCTTCCCGCAGAGGTTTATCAGATCGACAAAATCTATTCCTCAACAAGGATGGTACAGTCTTTCCCCAGCCAGGTCAGAAGGTTGATAACCCCTATAAAGGGTCTTGGATTGGATAGATCCTCAAGCAGAGTTTTTTATGACTCTTCCTCCCTAGCAAGACGCCATGCAAAGGAATTCTCATTCCCAGCGGAATCGCTGTGACCAGAATTCATTCCCCTAACAGATGAAGTGATTCCTGGCAGATTTATTATTCTTCAAGTCCAATTTATTTTTGGCAAGCTTGACAATTCGAAGCAGACGGATTGTTCATTCATTCTCCAGTAGAGAGGTTATCCTTTCAGGAGTCTCCAAAGTCAAGTCATTGATCATTGTTCCTCAGCAAAGTCGGCAGAGATGTCTGACACGGATGCAGAGTGTAATCCAGTATTGGAATTTTGCGAAAGTCCACCCGTAGTGTGGCAAGCCAGTAGTCGTCTGGCATTGTTAAAAGACGTTAGCAAAGTCCAACAGTGGATTGGCAAAAGTCCGTCTTCGGGTGGCAAAAGTCCAACAGTGGATTGGCGAAAGGTCCATCTAAGGGTGGCATATTCTAAAAGTCCAACAGTGGATTGGCAAAAGTCCGTCTTCGGGTGGCAAAAGTCCAACAGTGGATTGGCAAAAGTCCATCTTCGGGTGGCACGAAGCTGCAAAGTCCACCAGTAGTGTGGCAGGCCAGTAGTCGTCTGGAGTTGCATAAAAGACATTATCAAAGTCCACCAGTGGTGTGGCAGGCCAGTAGTCGTCTGGCGTCGTTCAAAAAGACATTTCTAAAGTCCACCAGTAGCGTGGCAGGCCAGTAGTCGTCTGGAATTGCATAAAAGACATTATTAAAGTCCACCAGCAGTGTGGCAAGCCAGTAGTCGTCTGGTGTCGTTCAAAAGACAGATTTTTCCGACGACGTTCATTGAAGATTCAATCCAGAAGTCTCATTGGGTTTATATCCCTTTTCTTTTTCATCATCCAGAGCAAATTTTTGGTTATATTTGGTATTCAATCACTATATACCTTGAAAGTCCGAAAGCAATTGCTTTCAGGCATTCAGGTCTACAGCGCTTGAATAGGGGCAGCTGTAATACCCCAAAATTTGCTCTCCCTCTTTGTCATCATAGCATGGCATTATCATTTATCATATCATATCCACCTCATTAACATTGCATTGCATTTAACATAGAAAAATGAAGCATGGCATCCTCCTTACCATCAGGGCATGTGATCAGGTGGGAGATGGACAATCAAGAGATCATTCAAAGCACAAAAAGGTCAGTCAAGTTGCCTCAAGGCAAGCCAAGAAGCCTTTCATGTCTCATACTATCTCAATTGATCATCCACAACCTCAAGGATAAGAGATACAATAGGAGATTGAAGCATTACATCCTACACTATGCAAGAAGTCCAAAAATTGAAAGAAAATCCTCAAAAGAGATAGCTCATTGATTCAAAATCATCCTCAAGTGGCATTTCTCATCATCCTTTAAGAGGATACACAACATACTCTGAGGAATTTGGATTTGGAAGATGTGCAATTTCCTCCTAACCAGAGGGGGTCAAAATTAGGGTTTACAGTAAAATCAGGGAATCTCTGATTTTTTGGACAAAACTTGATGTCATGGTATTCCATATGTCCCTAAGTGTATGTATGTGGAAAATTACATCTCAATTGGTTTTAGAAGTGGTTCAATTGGAAGAAAGATCAAGAATCAGAGAAATTGGGGCAAAGTCAGATAATCAGAGGAAAAAGTCAACTCTTGACTTTTTGAGCCCAAAATCATGAAATTCATGTTACATATGTCCAATGTACAAAATTTGGTCAAGAAACTCCAAAGGAATCATGAAAAAATCAAGATGTGGAAAGTTGCCATTTTTGGGTGAAGTAGGGTTACTAAAAATAGCAAGTTTTGGCCATTTTGCATCAGAGTTTGAACCAAGGCCATTTAAAATTGAAGCACCAAATGAAAAATCCACTCTGCCTCAATGAAAGGTCTTGCTTTAAGCTTCAAATCCATGGGTAGAACATTTCCATTGGATAAAAAATGAGGGAGATATGATTGATCAAAGTTGGAAGAAAGTAGGCCAAAAACCATGTCATGACCAAGTTTGGCCAAGCTCGCGCGCAGTCATTTTCACAAGCATGTGGTGGGCCAGAAGTACACTCACTTTTCTCATAGTTAGAGGCTCCAAATGAGAAACTTTTCAACATCAAAGATGTTCCTTGTAGTGTCAGCTTCAATGTTCATGTTGGATAAAATTCCATTTGATCAAGTTATAGAGGCGATATATGGGTCCAAAGTCATGGTGATTATGCTGAAAATCCCATGCCAACATGCCTTGCCAGCCAACCTCACTGCCTCACCCTTATACCAGTCCCAAACCTTAATGTTATAAGTCATTTTGCAACTTATTTCAACCCTCATTTCAATTCATTTTTCATACCAAACATGTTCTACTATGTGTTCTCTCTCCAATGACCCCAAGAACTCATCAAATTATCCATTAAGTAGGGAGAATTTCATTGACAAAGTACCATAATTATCACTGATGCAGTAAATGATGTTAGTAGGCTGTGTACACGATTTGGTTCAGTCATCCCACAAACACTTCATGTACTTTATTTCCTCATTTGAACAAACATCCTTATGACCATACTTATGCATATCAGCCATTATACATTGTGAAGGAAGGTTTTCAAAGAAGAAACTTGTACCATAAGCAATGCCATGACATGCTGCATAACATAACCTCATCATCCCAGCTTCACTCTCATCCTCACCACAACTGTCATAAGCTTAACCTCACCATAGCACAGCCATTGATAAATCGTCCCCTAACTAACTTGACTCAGTTAGTTAGGATGGACTCAGCCTAACCCACTCAACTCACTCTAACTCACTCACTTAACCACCTCTGGTTCATTTCTAACTCACACTATAAAACCAAATTTCACTCACATTTCTGAAAAAAACACTCATTTTCTCACATTCACTTCAGAATTCTCCTCTCACTCTCTCTGATTTTGCTCATCTTCTTCTCCACGATTTCAACTCCATTGTGCTTCCATTAATCATTGTTTGGTGTGGTTGAATCAAGAGCAACAAGAACAACTCCATTTCTGCAAGTTCAGCATCATTGCAAGCTTCAACATCCTTCATCTATTTACGAATCCATAGCATTTATTTTGCTTAGTTTGTGAAGCTCCAAGGAAGAAGAAGAAGATAGGATCTCTGGTATTCTGGTAGATCCAAAGTTCATCACATTTCAGGTTCCCTTCCTCAACTTTGTTTTATTGAATCTAGCTTGTTTTCGTGGTGTTTGTGGCCTAGTAGAGGTCGTGTGCGTCCTGGCTAGTTGATAGGCTTCTTAGAGGCATAGTTTCAAACCTAGGGCTTAATTTGATTGACTCTGTTCTTGCTGTGCGTATGTGTTTGGTGATTTTCATTAGCATATTCATAATGTACATGAGTTTAGCTTTCAATTGATGTATGTATTGTGATTTTCTGGAGAAATGTGAGTTGCAGACGGTGGTAAGTGACCGGAGAAGGTGACCGGAGGTCCCTCTCCGGCCGATGGCTTCATGTTAGGGTTTTATGACCAGTTTGAATGTGATCCGTTGGATGAGTGTGATCTAATGGCTACCATGCTGCCAACACATAAAAATTCATGTGCATGTCACGTGATTCTTCTGATTTCATTTTTAAACATTGTGTGGCATGGTACATGGTAGCTATGGTGAACATTCATGCACATGCGTGAGATTAGGTTACTTTGACCAGGGGTTGACTTGGACTTGATCCTATGGTGTCTATTGCTTTGACTCTTGTTGACTGATTGTGCATGTTAATTATCATGTTTTGCGCATAATTGGACTTAACCAGATTGATATTTACACCCCTCTGTTTGGAAGCCCAATGAATTTGCACTGTCCAATTGCTATGTTCATACCCCCTGCATTTTGCATTGATTTTTCATTTTTATTTCTTTCTACATGTTTGCTTTTTAATTTTTAAAAATACCAAAACAGATTGTAAAATTCCACAAAAATTCATGAGTATCACTAAAACATTTAGGAAATTTTCCATGATTTTATTTCTTGATTTTATGACCTTTTTACCCCTGGTCCATAATTTTCTTTGAATTTCCATTTAGATGCATTCTAAGCATGATACATGAATTTGTTTAATTTTGTTCTTGCTCATTACCAACTGTTTTGACATGATTCTTTTTGCATTGATTCACTAATACATTGAAGCATGTTAGATGATTTTTGTTTGATTTTTTAGGTCACTTTATGACATGTTTTGATGCCTATATTTGCACCACTTTGCATGATGTTTCAATTTGACCTAATTGCTTTGTTTGAAGTCATTTTGCTCTGAATTTTTACATGCTATCTTGATGTATGATGCATTTCTGACCTAGGCATCCCAATAATATGCTGGCATAATTTTCATGAATCCATTTGGTCTTTGTTTGATGCATTACATTGGAAGTATAATACATGTCCTGTCATTTTAACTTTAGTGCATGTTTGCATGATTTCTTTTGTGCATATTTGTATGAGCATTTGCATAGTTGTGTGAGTCATTCATATGATATTATAGGTCTTTGATACACATTATAGGTCATCTTCACATGTTCATTTCAACTTGAACTTTGTGCATCCTAACATGTATTGTTTGCACCTTCTTTTTGAGTTTTCATCTCACTTCTTCTTATATTACTTCTTGAATGTCTTGAAGTTGATTCATAAATACTTTTGAGATGTTTATAAACCATTTTCCATTTAGTTTCAATTCTGGTTGTTGATTTACATGTTCCATTTATGCATGTCCTCTTCATTTCTTTCCATCTTTCATCTATCCCTTCTTCTTGTGACATGTTTAAATGCTAATGGATGATGATTATTGCTTATTCACTTGCACTTGTATGATGATATTCACTTGTTGTCCATATGATGCTCATTCTGGTTGTGGTTCTAGGATTTGTTTTCTCATTTAATTCTTTTGAGTTTCATGATGCATTACATGTTCTTTTACTTCTTATACTTCTTATACATGTTTACTAACCATGTAGGGGCTTTGGTAAGTTTCAATTGAGTGTGGATAAGGAATCCACATTCAACTTCTATCCTTTCTCTTTTACAATTCCATTCTATGTTTTGTTAAGCACTTATGTGCTTTCTTTTAATAACTCATCACTTTCCCTTTGTGAATTACAATTCATCTTCTACTTTAGAAGTGAATTGTTTAATTCATTCTTTCTTTAGACTTTAGGTTGAAACCTCACAAACTTTAGGATCACTCCCTTAACTAATCAATTAGGATTGAGTCTTAGTCCATATAGATTTTTACCTTTACCCTCTCTTGAGTCTTTCATCTTCTCATCTCAAAGAAAATTCCAAACATATAATAAAGGTAGGCATTTATTGCATTTAGGCCTTTCATATAAAGAAAAGATTATAAGGGGTCTTCTCTTGTAATCTTAAAATGTATAGCATATAGCCCATCTTGGGTCAATGTGTTAGACATTTGATCTTGTATGAGGGACTTAAATGCAATACTTGTTGAAGGTACAAATAAAAAACACTTCTTCATTTTTTAATTAACAAAAACACTTAATAAACACAAGTATGCTAGTGTGTTTGAACCTTGACAATTGGAACTAAGTGTGGGGGTCTTCTTCATTCTTAGTGTGCTTTCTTACCCATTCTATCTTGGAATGTGAGAATGTACACATTCCAATGACTAAGATCCAGATACACTGTCATATGCAAATAAATGGAAAAAAAACTTCTAAAAGGCAAAAACAAACAATAACGTCTTTCCTTCGGGAATTCTTTTCTCATCTCATTCATTCTCAACGCACGAACGCGCTTCTACTCGTTCTCTTGCAAGACGGTAACGCACTCGGACCAGCGAGCCTGCAACACCTGAGCTAGAACGTAAGCCGTTCTCTAAAAAACACAAACATCCATCCCTAGTGAGGGGAACTACGTCGCTCTGATTCTCATGCTCCCGATGAGATACGTAGGCAGTGGGGTAGGGCCCATGCGAGCACCTCTTTTATTTTCCCTACATTTGTTTTTCTTTCCTTTTCCATTCTTTCTCCTTTCTTTCTTTCAGTTCTTTCTCAGTATTCTTTTCTATCACCCTTTGATCGAAACAGCAAGCGTGGATCCCATCGGGTACGATGGACGCGTGGGGGTGCTAATACCTTCCCCGCGCGTAACCGACTCCCGAACCCAGTTCTCTTGGTCGCGAGACCATGCTTTTCCTTTCTCTCAGGTTTACGCGGTGTTTCCTTTCCCTCTCATGGGATAAATACACATTGCTGGCGACTCTGTTTCGGTGCCACTTTCGCGTTTGTACTTGGATGAAAATCCCGGGAGCGACACCCTCAATGTAGAGTGTACCAAAATACAGCAACCACTGAAAGATAAGGATGCTTTGATCGAGATTTTAGAGCAACATACTGTGGATAATCAGGATTACCAAAGGAATTTGCTCATTCCTTTCACTTGGCAAAGGAATTTGCTCGCTCCTTTCACTTGGCAAAGGAATGACAACCCGACAACGACCCAAGAGCCCCGGTCCAAGAAAAGGAAACTACCATAATCAGCACCCGGTTTCTCCCCAGAGAGGACTCGGGACCCCTTAGCTTAGGTTTCTGTTTCCACACCTTGTAATCTACTGTATTTCTATTTTCACAACCCTTTGAATTCAATAAAATAGGGTTTCCCCACTGTTTGATATTTACAATCTAATTGTCGAAGTTTACTTTGAATAAACAAAAATAATTAATAATCATTGCATTCATCATTCTCATACACGTATTCTTCTTACCTATGAATCTCATGTTTGTGTCTCGGTTCTAGAGTCAAACTGTCTCATACGTATAATACTCGGACCAATCGTCAGAAAAAGATGGATGATCTCGAGGAAGAGAACAGAGAGTTGAGAGAAGAGATTGACGCTCTAAGAAAGGATATGAGAAAGCTTCATAACGACATGCAAGCCATGGTAGAAGCTCAGCTACAAAGGACTGTGATCTCGGAGATCACCTCAACGCCCATAGTGGAAAAGTCCGATCCTATGTACAAAATGTCGAAAGATCGTCCCTGGGGCATGCCACTTAACTATATCCCGGAAGGATATATCCCGTTGATCAATGAGGATCAGCGGACCGCAGCAGGAACCGCTGGTCCTGAAGGTTACAAACTTCGGGAAAGCGAAGATGCCAGGGGCATGACAGCAACTCCTGAAGGTTACAAACTTCGGGAGGCACCGAGAGTCTAAGCCATAATGACTATACCACCGCCCGTGGTACACACTGTCCCAGAAGGACAGATTCCACAGATACCTTCTGGTGGAAATGACAACATGTTCGAAAGAATGAATGAGTTCCAGGAATAGTTCCTTGGAATGCAAAAGGAACTGCAGGCCCTTCGCGGTCAGGATTTATTTGGAAAGGACGCCGCGGACCTCTGCTTGGTCCCCAATGTGAAAGTCCCGCACAAATTCCAAGTGCCCGACTTTGAAAAGTACAAGGGTAACTCTTGCCCTCAGAGTCACTTGGTGATGTACGCTCGATGAATGTCAGCTCAGACAAAGAATCAGGATTTACTGATTCACTACTTTCAGGATAGTTTAACCGGTGCCGCACTAAAATGGTACATGGGTTTAAACCGTGCTACGATTAGCACTTTCGGAGATCTTGGTACTACCTTCGTCCAACAATATAAATACAATCTGGACATGGCACCAGACAGAGATCAACTCAGATCAATGCCACAAAAGGACAAGGAAACCTTTAAGGAATACGCTCAGAGATGGCGTGAAATTGCCGCTCAAATTTGTCCACCTCTTGAGGAAAAAGAGATTACAAAGATCTTCTTAAAGACCTTAAGCTCATTTTATTACGACAGAATGGTTGCCAGTGCGCCCAGTGACTTCACCGAGATGGTCGGTATGGGAGTTCATCTTGAGGAAGCCGTCCGAGAGGGACGTCTAGTCAAAGACACTGGATCATCAAGTAGTACAAAGCGATATGATAGTGCTCTCCCTAAGAAAAAAGAGCAGGATATTGGGAATATCTCTCTCGAAAAGCAAAGGCGATGTTATCAACCAGTAGCGGTTGTGACTCTTGCTATCAACCTGTGCTTATTTCTACGTATCAACCTCAGGTTGCGCAGAGCCAACCTAATCAGCAAAGGACTCAACAGCCTCTTCAGCAAGCTCGTCCTCCATACAATAACAACCGTACAACGCGACCACTAGGATTTGATCTTATACCCATATTGTACGCAGAACTATTTCCGTTACTTCTGGCTAAGGGGCATGTCCAGACTAAGTCCCCTCTTATAGTACTGGAAAATCCGCCTTTTTTGTTTAAGGCGGATCAGACTTGCCCTTACCATCAAGGAGGACCAGGGCATAACATAGAGAACTGTCTCAATTTCAAATCCGACATGCAAAAACTTGTTAGGAGCGGGGTCTTATCTTTCAAGGATACAAATCCTAATGTTCTCACAAACCCGCTGCCTCAACACGAGAAAGCTACAGTCAATTTGATAGAGGGAGAGACTAACAACATCTATCAAATTCACGATGTACTCTTACTGAGGGCCAACTTGGTCAAGATGCATTGTAGACAAAGTGGATATGGCCATGTGCAACCTCATAACTATCACCAGTGTGATATCTGCTCTAAAAGTAATCGAGGATGTTTTGTGGTGCAATCAGCTCTACAGGAACAGATGGATCTCGAATGGATCCAAGAGCACCGAGTTCGTGGAGTTAACATGGTTTACACGAATTCTAACATCATTCAGAACCACGACATCCGTGCAATGAATGTCAACTTGGTGGCGATGCATTCCAGGCAAAGCCAGTATCATAATCTGCCGCGGCACGATTACAGTTCCTGTCTGACTTGCTCGGTAAATAAACAGGGATGCTCTTTTGTACAAGAGGCCCTCCAGCGTCAGATGGATCTTGGATGAATCCAGGACTACCATGATAGGAATCCCTATCAGATCAACATGATTCAAATCTTTGATATTTGCTTGATGAATACCAGCCTGGTGGAGTTACATGCTAAACAGGTCCGGCTCGGGTTCCTGGTATCACATGATTATCAGGGCTGTAGGGCGGGTTGCGAAAACGATCAAGGTTGTGCCCTTGTCCAGGAAACCCTTCAGCACTTGTTGAACTACTGGTGGCTTCCAATCTATATGGATGAAGGCACCCAGCAAATTAGTATTACCAACGGGAACCCTACTCGGCATCAAAGTCGGGACGTTCGATCTGTGGAAACTAACCTAGTGAGGTTACATTGTATTCAAAGCGGGCGTGGCCAGGTGCCACCACACAACTATGAACGATGTAGAGTCTGTTCGGAAAGTAACCAAGGATGTTACCTTGTGCAAGCAGCTCTTTAGGGTCAGGTGGATCGTAGAGAGATTCGCCCATATCCGGGTTCCGGACCAAACAACTGGGCGCCAGACTACCTCCCTGATCAAATTGAGGACGTTGTCGTAATCTCTGATCATCAGAGGACTAGGGATGTTTGTACCATCATCCCTCTACTTGACGAATCGAGAGTTCCTAACCAGGAACAGATCAAAATTGCTTACGATGGTTGGAAAAATTAGAAGGCTCCCATAGTCATCTATCTACCGGGACCATTACCGTATGAATCAACTAAGGCTATCCCTTACAAATACGGTGCAACAATAGTCGAGAATGGAAAGGAAATTCCATTACCCTCCGTCGTGAATATTGCAGACATCAGTCGAGTAACACGAAGTGGTCGAATCTTCAACCGAGAAGTTGGAGAACTTAACGAAGAAAAGGAACCTCAGACAGAAGTTCCTTATCCACCAGTCGGTCAATCCAGTAATCCTGACCTTTCGAAAAACGATGATGAGATGCTAAAGCTCATCCAAAGGAGTGAATACAACATTGTTGATCAACTGTTACAAACTCCTTCAAAGATCTCTGTGCTGTCACTTTTACTTAGTTCAGAAGCGCACAGGGAGGCTCTACAGAAAGTCTTGGAGCAAGCCTTTATGGAACAGGATGTAACAATCAGACAGTTCGATAGCATTGTCTCTAACATCACTTCCTGCAATAACTTGGTATTTAGTGATGAGGAATTACTTGAAGAGGGTCACCGTCATAACATGGCGCTCAATATCACGGTCAGCTGCCAGGGTGATGCTTTAGCCAGTGTACTGGTAGACACAGGGTCAGCCCTGAATGTTATGTTGAAGTCCACTTTGATGCAATTATCCTTCAAAGGACCCCCGATGAGAACCAGTGAGGTCGTCGTCAAAGTATTTGACGGGTCCAGAAAAACGGTTATCGGCGAAGTCGACCTTCCTATAACTATTGGTCCTCACACTTTCCAAGTCGCTTTCCAGGTCATGGACATTCGGGCAACGTATAGTTGTTTATTAGGAAGACCTTGGATACATCAGATTGGGGCGGTTACCTCGACCCTCCACCAAAGGTTAAAGTTCGTCCAGAATAACCAGCTCGTCACGGTCTGTGGAGAACAACGCCTTGCTCGTGAGTAACTTATCATCATCTACTGGTGTAGAACCCGAGGAGGTTATTGGAACTCAGTTCTAAGCACTGTCGGTGAGCAAGGACAATCAATCCAAAGAGGGAACTTCCATTTCCTCATACAAAGATGCTATCAAAGCAGTCAAGAGTACCAATACAAAAGGATGGGGGGCAGCTTGTCATTCCTACTGACAATAAAACAAAGAAGGGTCTTAGTTTTTCTGCAACCTGTACCCATACAGCTGCTAACGGTGAAAGTCTTCGTCCCATTCAGAATTTCTTCCATAGTGGAGGTTTCCTTCACCCAGTGGCTCAAGAAGTGCATACCATCAATAAAGATGACTCCTCTGATATGGAGGAAGAATGTGAGTCGTATCTTAACAAGGACGATTATACGTCTCAAGAAGAGGTGCCTACGCCATTTTGCTATCCCGCACAGAGTCCGAGATTTATAACCAGGTCAGACGTCGAAATGATATACGGAGATTGTGATCTGGAAGGATGTCGTGCTCCACCAAACTCATTAGAGGAGGACACTCTGATGAAGGACAACTTTGACCACAACTATTATGGCCCGATGGATGGCCTGCCAATGTGGCAGCCGTATCCAGGAGACTTGGGGCAAGGAAATCAGTCGAACAATGAAAATCAGCTGAGCATCATTAAAAAGAATACTTGCGTCCCCACCATGTCGTGGGACCAACACCTAGGTTATCATGAAAATACCCAACACGACGATGAATTCGCAACATTTGAAGGACTAGAATTCATTAACTATGCTTTTCCCGAGGTTAACATCATCGAGAGGGATGACTCCTCCAGTTCCAAAGAAGTGTGGGACACCCTGGGACAACCAAGTGGGAAATACGACTATATGGTCAAGTACACTGCTCCCAAAAGCTCTCGTATTAGGCTCGAAGATATCCCGCTAACTGGATGGGGAGATCTACCTGAGAGTACAAATGCTATGCAAAATGCAACAGAGGAATCCTTCTATGACAACTCTTCCTGGGAGACAGATTCCAATGATCTCGCTCCACCAGAAATCAGCGTTATTTCTGAAGACAAATCAAGGAAGGTGCCAGACTTTGTGATTCACCGAGGAGTTCGCCGCCAATGGGTTGCTGTCGATGTTCCGAAGATTGTTCATAAGTCAAAGTAATTGTCGTCTTTAACCTTTCACCCTGCCCAGGTGAAACGGATGTTTTGATAGGGCTCACTTTCTGTAAATTTCACTCTTCGCTTCGCCTAAAGCGACAAAGCTTTGTTTTATAGGGTTGTAGTTTCAAGAATCGACTTGTTCATTAATAAAATAACGTCGTTCTGTAATTTCCTCATTCTGTTGCTGTTTTCTCTTTTTGCTTTTCTCAGAAAATGGTAATCCTAAAGAACAAATCAATAATAAAAAACAAGCAGTTTTCCAAAGAAATACACTGCACACACTCTTGCATTTCCTCTATCTCTTCTAAACACAAATCATACCATCATGCAGATTACTTGTTTCAAACCCCATTAAAACATACGATCCGATGCCTTCTCCTAACTTTGAGTTCCCGGTATTTTAGGCTGAAGAAGAGAATGACGACGAAATTCCAGAAGAGATCTCCAGATTACTCAGACAGGAGGAAAGGTCCATTGAACCTCATAAAGAGCCGTTGGAAATGGTAAATTAGGTTCGGAAAAAGAGAGAAAAGAAATCAGGATTAGGGCACTGCTCAGTCCAACTGCCAGAGAGGGTTTGGTAAAGCTTCTCAAAGAATTCCCTGATGTATTCGTTTGGTCCTATCAGGATATGCCAGGGTTGGATACCAGCATCGTGGAACATGATTTACCATTGAGATCGGAATATCTGCCAGTAAAATAGAGGTTGAGACGGACTCACCCGGACATGGCCATCAAAATTAAACAGGAGGTGCAGAAACAGATTGACGCGAGTTTCCTCGCCACATCAGAATATCCTCAATGGTTAGCCAACATCGTACCTGTTCTGAAAATGGACGGAAAGGTCAGAATGTGTGTAGACTACAGGGATCTAAACAAGGCTAGTCCAAAGGACGACTTTCCTTTACCACACATTGACATGCTGGTTGACAGTACAGCAAAGTTCAAAATTTTCTCCTTTATGGATGGATTCTCGGGCTATAACCAGATCAAAATGGCGCCAAAAGACATGGAGAAAACTTCCTTCATCACCCCATGGGGTACCTTTTTCTACAAGGTAATGCCTTTCGGTTTGAAGAATGCCGGGGCAACCTATCAAAGGGCCATTACTACTCTGTTTCATGACATGATACACAAAGAAATCGAGGTATATGTCGATGATATGATTGCCAAATCTAGAACAGAAGAGGAGCATGTGACCCACCTGTCAAAACTATTTGAGCAGTTGAGAAAGTATAAGCTCCACTTGAATCCCAACAAGTGCACCTTTGGTGTCCGTTCAGGAAAACTCTTAGGGTTCATCGTCAGCTAGAAAGTAATTGAGGTTGATCCTGACAAGGTCAAGGCCATTCGAGAATGCCTTCTTCGAAAACTGAAAAACAATTCAGAGGATTCCTGGGACGTTTGAATTACATTTCCAGATTTATATTCCTCATGACTGCGACATGTGCGCCGATTTTCAAACTGCTCAAAAAGAATCAGGACTGCGTTTGGACAGAAGATTGCCAAACCGCCTTCGACAGTATTAAGGAATACCTATTGAACCCTCCGATTCTATCACCTCCAGTGGAAGGAAGACCACTGATTATCTACCTCACCGTCCTAGAGGACTCAATGGGATGTGATCTTGGCCAACAAGACGAAACCAAAAGGAAGGAGTCTGCCATCTACTATTTGAGTAACAAATTCACCGACTGCGAGACTCGGTACACTATGCTTAAGAAAACTTGCCGCACTTTGGCTTGGGCAACCAAACGTTTGCGCCAGTACATGATTCGTCACACTACTTGGTTAGTCTCCGAGATGGATCTAATCAAGTATGTCTTTGAAAAGTCTGCTCTCACGGGAAGGATTGCCCATTAGCAGATTTTGCTATCAGAATATGACATAGAGTACCATGCTCAAAAAGCCGTTAAGGGGAGTATTTTAGCCGATCACTTGATTCATTAACCGATTGATGATCGGGAATCAATCGGGTTTGACTTCCCAGACGAAGATGTCATGTATCTAAAAATGAAAGACTGCGATGAACCGCTACCCAGTGAAGGGCCAGAACCAGGTTCCCAATGGGGACTTATCTTTGACGGAGCTGTCAATCATTACGGAAACAGAATTGGGGCGATCATCATAACACCTCAGGGTACCCACATTCCTTTCACTTCCCGACTTACGTTCAAGTGTACGAACAACGAGGCCGAATACGAAGCTTGTATTATAGGTCTCGAGGAAGTGATTGATTTGAGGATCAAAAACTTAGACGTATATGGCAACTCAGCCCTGGTTATTAATCAGATTAAAGGAGATTGGAACACATACCAATCAGGATTGATTCCTTACAAAGACTACACGAGAAGGTTGTTACCCTTCTTCAACAGAATCGAGTTTCATCATATCCCTCGTGAGGAGAATCACATGGCTGATGCATTAGCCACTCTCTCTTCCATGATTAACATAGGTCAATGGAATGACTTACCTAAGATCGACATAATGCGCCTTGAAAGGCCCGTTTACATCTTCACGATTGAAGCAGTCATAGACGACAAACCTTAGTATCACGATATCAAATGCTTTCTTCAGAAACAAGAGTACCCACCTGGGGCACTAAGGAAGGACTGGAAAACCCTCAGAAGGCTGGCAGGCAGTTTCTTCTTGAGCGGTGATACTCTCTATAAGAGAAATTTTGACATGGTCTTGCTCCGGTGCGTAGACAGACTAGAAGCAGACATGCTGATGAAAGAAATTCACGAAGGATCCTTTGGCACTCATGCCAACGGACACATAATGGCGAGAAAAATTCTAAGAGCAGGGTACTATTGGTTGACCTTGGAATCTGACTGCTTCAAGTACATGAGGAAGTGTCACAAGTGTCAGATATACTCCGACAAAATTCATGTACTGCCAACGCATCTCAAAGTTCTTTGTTCCCCGTGGCCTTTTTACATATGGGGAATCGACATGATTGGCTTCATTGAGCCTAAGGCTTCAAACGGACATCGGTTCATCCTGGTAGCCATTGATTACTTCATCAAGTGGGTCGAAGCAGCGTCGAAAGCTAATGTAACCCGACAAGTGGTGGTCTGATTTATTAAAACCAATATCATCTGTCGTTATGGTGTTCTGAGCCAGATCATTACTGATAATAGATCTAACTTGAACAATAAGATGATGAAAGAGTTGTGCACAGAGTTCAAGATCGAACACCATAACTCATCTCCCTACCGACCAAAGATGAACGGAGCGGTAGAAGCGGCTAACAAGAACATCAAGAGGATTGTTCAGAAGATTGTTGTAACCTACAAAGATTGGCACGAGATGATAGCCTTTGCTCTTCACGGTTATCGTACATCTGTCCGCACTTCAACAGGGGCAACCACTTTCTCTCTAGTATATGGCATGGAAGCAGTGCTCCCTATCGAAGTAGAGATCCCATCAATCAGGGTATTGATGGAAGCTAAGCTTACAAAAGCTGAATGGTATCAAAATCGACATGGTGAACTGAATCTGATTGAAGAGAAGCGAATCACGACTCTATGCCATGGTCAATTGTATCAACAAAGAATGAAGAGGGCGTTTGACAAAAAGGTTCGACCTCGCATCTTCAGGAAAGGAGACCTTGTGCTCAAAAAGATACAATCTTTTCTCACTGACTCTCGGGGCAAATGGACTCCAAATTATGACGGCCCCTATGTGGTCAAGAAAGCTTTCTCAGGCGGTGCCTTGAGACTTACCACCATGGACGGAGAGGAATTTGCCTACCCCACAAATGTTGATGTAGTCAAGAAATACTTCGCCTAAACTAAAAAAAAACGTCTCGGTGGATTGAAAACCCGAAAGGGCGGTCCAGGCAAAAATTAGAGACATAATCAAAAATCATCCCGGTGGATTGGAAACATCACAGTACAATCCAGGAAAAAATTAGGTATAATGGCAAGTAACTATGTCCAACAGGGGCAAATTCCCCAGCAGCAGTCATGCCATCCATCAGGAAAACTCCAGTCACGGTCATCTTCGACGGAAGCTCAGGATGTCCAGAATTCAAAGTTGGTAGAAGGATAACAGTCGTTATGTTTCAATGTAGCCCTTTTCCCTTAAATTATCATTTTCAAACTTTGTAAATACTCTATGGAATCACGCGTTTGGCTGGTTTCTATCCTATCAATACAATTTGAGCCCTTGTGCTTTTGTTTGCAATTCTTATTTGTTTTAGCTTTATAGAAAGACATTTTAACATGATCAACGATTCTTGAAATGAAACAAAAATGAATTTACTTGTTAAAATTGTTCTGCTTTTAAAAACAAAGATGGCAATTTCTTTTGACGGTTGAACATCGAAAGAACATCGATCGCTTCTCCAAAGTTGTTCGAGCCTCAAAGTGCAGAATCAAAGTACTCATTCTAAACCAGTATGCCTGAATGAAGGATCAGCTATATCAGATACGAATGCTCCATCTGACCTCTTCGGCCGAGTTCTCATCTCATAAGCCCGACCAGCGTCGCTCCCAACAGGGACCGTTTCTCTTAAGCAAGGAAAAATTGCTATCTTGAACCAACGATATTTCCACATGCGCCACTGTGGCCGAGTATCCAGTCGTGTTCATCTACTAGTCTGTATGTCGCGTCAGTTTTGTCAGCATATACATACATATATCATGCATTATTGATTTGCATTCACATTCATATTGCATCACTATCACTCCAGTCGGTCTTGTCTCGTAGTGGTGACAGTCTTCTCAATCAAGTTGTCAAGTTCTTTCCTCGTCAGGAAAGGTTGCATCTGAACAATCTCTCTCCTCCAGTTTATTTCTGGATCAGAATTGACCCTTGACCACTTTGATAACTTAAACCTTTGAAAGACCAGAGAACCTTCAACCGATGTCACTCTTCGCCATTGAAGATGATATTTTTGCTTTTCCAGATTAAGGAAAATCCCTAGAGGAAGCCTCTTAAGCAGAGATTCGGCAATACAGCAGTTTTTCTCCGAAAAAAAACCACTGATGAAAAGGTCATCAGCACCTCAAAATTGGATCACATCATATGGCGTTTCTCTGGGAAGATCCCGAGAAAAGTATGATGTAATATCCCCAAGCGTGAAAGCAGTCTCTCAAGAGACTCATTTTCCCTAGTAGAGACGGCAAATGGTGTCTCCAAACAGAGAAGTTTGTACACCTCTACAACTCAAGCGAATGGGTTCCCCAGCGAGTCTGACATCAAAATTTTTCTATCAAATGGCATCTCCCCCAGGAAAATTCGGCGAAAAGTTTGAGGAAAACCACTACGAATAGCGTCCCTTGTCAAGAAAGTTTATTGACAAAAGAAACTGAGACCAGGTCCTTGGTAGGAAACCCGGATCGAGGGGAAGTTTATTTCAGAAACTTATACCAGTTCCTTCGTAGGAAACCAGGATCGAGGGGAAGTTTACTTCAGAAACTAAGACCAGTTCCTTGGTAGGAAACCATGATCGAGGGTAAGTTTACTTCAGAAACTTAGACCAGTTCCTTGGTAGGAAACCAGGATCGAGGGGAAGTTTACATCAGAAACTAAGACCAGTTCCTTGGTAGGAAACCAGGATCGAGGGGAAGTTTTTACCTTTTCTAAGCATCATTGCTTAACAAAAGAGGATGAATGTGTAAGCTACCATTCATAATCACCATCAAAATTTTGGGTATTCCGATATTTAATCCTCTTGAACCCTGAATGCCCAAATACCTTCGCCATTCACACCTTTGGGTCCAAGAAGATTAAATAGGGGCATCTGTCATACCCCAAATTTTGACCACTAAGATTTCCCATCATTGTGCAAATCATCATCACAATATGGATGAACCATCTTGCCTCATTAGTCTCCCCAAAGATGGGTGGACACTTACTACAGTCAAAATTAGGGTTTCAAGCCCTCTCAGAGTTCTTAGACAAAGGATCAATCAAGAAATGACATGATCTTCAACTTGTCTAACCTCCCAAACATCTACAATGGATCAAGAGGACTCCCACTTTAAGGATTAAGCACAAGGCTGCTCCCTTCCAGGTGGATCAAGCCTCAAGATCGCCAGTGTCACCAAATTAGGGTTTGGTCGACCAGGGCCTCCAGATGGAAATTTTCCTATGGGCATGAGCTAATGCTTCAAATCATATCCTAAAATACTCCATGGAACCTCATGGGCCCAAGCATCAAGTCAATTTGACCTCAGGGGATGCATACATCAAAAATTAGGAATTAGGGTTTCTTGACCTAATTCACCCCTAAGTTGACTTTTGGGACAAATCATGAGCCAAGACCTCAAAACATTATTTTAGGGTCTCCAACATACCACATTGATCCATTTGTAACAATGGATTGATCCAGGAAGCTTGAGCAGCAAGTCTCAATTTCATCAGTACCACAATTAGGGTTTCGCGAGAAAAGTCAACTGTAGCTTTGACTTTTGACCAGGACATGCTCCCAAATCCTAGGACATGATTCAATACACCCTATAACACCTATGAAATCAATCCATCAAGTTTGATTTTGGTCAAGGACTTGATTTCATAGAGGATCGCACAGTTTGGAATTCATCTGACAAAAAGTCAACGGTGCACAAAAGTCAACTTTGACTTTTTGAGATTTTTCACAAAAATGGTTTTTTAACCCTAAAATGATGTTAATGTATGATTTGAATCATCATTCATCAAGAAAAATCAAGAAAAGTGGGATAGCTTGTAAAAGGGGTAACCATAAAAACTTAGAAAATTTTCTAAGTTATGAACAAAGTGGCAAGGGTACCAACTTTGGAGGATCATAACTCCTAAACCACCAGGCCATTTTTTCCCATCCAAAGCTAGATTTGTAGCTCTCATTACCCTCTACAAAAGCTTAGAACTGACCTCCTTCCAAATTCATCATGGATTTTGAGTTATGGAATGATCAAAATCACAAAAAGTGAAAATGTCACTTTTTTCCAACACTTAGTGAAATTTTCACTAAGTCAGAATCTGCCTTCACTTTTTTCCAAATGTAGGGTAATTTTTCACTTAGATCCAAAAGGTATCAAAACCAAATATGATTAAACAGTTGTTGTATCATATGAGGGCTTTCCGAAATGGCAAGAACATCACCAAATTCCACTTGGGCCATGAGATATGACAATGGCAATATGCCTTGCTGAAAACTGCCAAGTCTAGGAAGAATTTTGCATTTTTGCTCGATTTGGAAAAATCAGATAATTCCAAGCCTTGTCATCACTTTGGACACATCTGAGGATCAAATTTAAAGGGCACAAACACTGAGCCAAGCCTCCAAAGTCCTTGGAACAAGAAGTAGCATGCCAAACCTAGAATTGCCTAAAAGAGGGACAAGACTCCAATTTTGGATTGGAGCATTCAATACATACACCAAGGTGGCATGGATTGACACATTTGCAACTGAATTCAGTCAAGACTTATCCAAGACCAAGGGAACCACAGCTCTGTGCCCTAACCTCTAATCAATGGCTAGAGGAGACTTAGATTCCAAAGTGCAACCATTGGCAAAACCTCTGCTGCAGTTGCCATTCACTATTGATCCCAAAACAAACTTGCTCTACTATAAATAGAGCTCATTTGTGGTCAGTTTGAGTACACCAAAGCCATCAAACAGATGCTTTCCTCAAAATCCCTCTCTTTAGGCCAAAATGCCTTCTTTAGCAAGGTAACTCTGAGTTTTTGAGTTAGAGAGCATTTCCATCGCAACTCATGATCCTAACACCTCATAAACATCATATGTAGGTGATCCAAACTATCAAAAGTGACCTGTAAGACCAAAATCACAAAGTCACCTCTCAAAACCTCAAAATAGGCCTTTTGTGCATTTTTCAAGCCATGTCTTGATTCAGTCACTTTCCAAACCAGATAAAACCTCAAACACACTCCAAATAACATCCTTGAACTGTCCCAAATGGTTCCTCCCATCTGGAACACCATTTGAGAGAGTTGTTATTTTGGTCATTTAGACCCCTTTTGCAAGAAAGGGCCAGTTTGTGTTTTTGTGGGTTCCAGCTGATTCCAACCATCCTCAAAGCTTCTAAGGGATCATTTGAGAGTGTCCAAAGCATCAAACCATTTCTGGAATAAGAAGTTTGGGAGATTGCACAGAAAACTCCAAAAGCTCAAAAAGAGGTAAGCATCATGACTTGAACTTTCCAAAATATGCATTGGTTTGAAGCCCACTGATCATACACACTGCATACATGTTATATATGTTGTGTTTGAACCAATTCATCATGTAATTCATGCATGTATCAAAGTGTAGCATAGAAAATGCAATTATAGGCCTTTTTCAAAACCACTATCGAATTTTGAGGAGGGAGTATGATCTGAAAAAAAATATCACCACCATTGGATTCCTTGTGAAATTCTAGGCCAGATGCATATAAATTTTGTCTCAAACCATGGCGAAATGAGAAAGTTATGACCTTCACGTTTCTGACCCAAAACTTGCCTTGCCTTGCCTTGCCTTGGGCCAGGCCAAAAACAAGGCAAGCCTTGTATATTTGTGGTTTCACTTCAAGCAATGGATGTATCACCACCCCAGTAGTAAGACGCGCGCCCTATAACCTTGAGGTTGTGGGTTCAAACCCCACCCATGCCATTTTGTGTTTTCTCACATTTTTGCTATTTTTTCCAATATTTTTATGTTTTATTAATTAATTGGAAAATTAATAACTCTTTCAATTTTAATTATTTTTTATTGGTTCTTTTTGAAAAAAATCACAAAAATATTGAAATATTTTATTCCACAAAAAAATTAAGTTTATATTATTTAATTAATATAATTAGTATTTTTGTGAATAAATTCCTTTTTAATGTTTTTAAACATTTTAAAAGTGAATATTTACTTTGAAAATCAAAACCAAGTGAGTTTTAATTCATCTTGTGATTAATCCCTCATTTCTCAAACCTTAAACAAAAATCACAAATGGTTTATTCAAACTTATTTAGTATTTTATTTGATTTTCTTTAAATATTTACTTTTAAAGAATAACAAATTAGGGTTTCTTTGATTTTCACCCTCATCAAACAATTTCAAACACTTTTGGGCCTCTAATAGAGTTTAAGATCCAATCCTTTGTAAATAAAAACCTATTATTGGGCCTCACTTATTGTATAAGTCCCGTTGTATTTCAAAAAGTTCGACGCGATCATCGTCCGTTGAAAAACAAACCCCGGGCCTCTCCTCGAGCTATAAGACCCATTCAAAATTATTCTTGGGCCTCTATTAGAGTGTAAGACCCAACCCCCTTTGAAAACCAAACCATTTTTAGGCATCAATGCATTGTATAAGACCCACCGCATTTTCGAAAATCTCGGCGCGATCGCCATTTTCAAACAAATGACCATGGGCCTCTCCTTGAGCTGTAAGCCCAACCACTTGTACAAAAATAAATCTTTTGGGCCTCTATTAGAGTGTAAGACCCAATCCCCTTTTAACCAAAACTTTTTGGGCCTCAGAAATTGTATAAGTCCCCCTGCGTTAAAAGAAAACCTCGGCGCGATCGCCAATAAAAAAACCAATTTTCTGAGCCTACCCTCGTGTTGTAAGCCCCATTCTTTTTCTTTAAACACTTGGGCCTCTTGAGAGAGTGTAAGACCCATCCCCTTGTACAGAAAACCTTTCTTGGGCCTCAGTCACTTGTATAAGTCCCTCTGTACAAAACGACAGTGCGATCACTGATAAACCTTGGGCCTCTCCTTGAGCTGTAAGCCCCAACATCTTTTCAAAATACTTTCTCCTTTAGTTTTGAATATACTGTTGTTTTCAATCTTTCTTTGTTGAACAACTAACCAAACAACATGGAAGCTCTACAACCGATTAAGTGTTTATATGCTTTCTTTATCCGCTTTCATATACATATAACTGTATTGTGGGGCTGTTTCATTGTAAGTCTTCTTTCATAAACTCATATCAACTGTGTAATACTAGTATAGATATTTAGAGTTTCCCCGGCAACTACGTCTAGCACTAAGCCCTGTTGGTCACTCTTAAATACAAACAAAACTAGATCCCCCATAGGATTACCAGATACAGGCTTCCCTCTTCTTGGGGTTAAACAATATGAAGACGTGAAAGGCAGCATTCTCGGTGAACCCTTTCTCAGACTGTCACTCTTATAAATTGTCAAAGAAACTCTACTCCCCAAAGATGATCTTTTCTCCGTGAATGGCATCTCTTGAGTTTCTTCCAAATTCTCGGACTTTCCTGGCTTGATCTATTCTCTGTGAATAGCCTGTCTTTAATTTCTCGGGGTTTGGGGACCCACAGGCTTCCTTAA
Organism: Lathyrus tuberosus; assembly: GCA_022829125.1. Classification (NCBI taxonomy): domain Eukaryota; kingdom Viridiplantae; phylum Streptophyta; class Magnoliopsida; order Fabales; family Fabaceae; genus Lathyrus; species Lathyrus tuberosus. The sequence continues at coordinate 1,186,701 of JALAZF010000259.1, forward strand.
AGCATCCCCGCCTCCTCTTAGGTGTTGTACAAGGACCCTACGGCTTCTTAGAAGTATTCACAACCTCCTCTTAGGCTTCGATAAGGATTATTCCTTCGGGAAGAGAGCCTCCTCTTGGGCTTCGTACAAATTATCCCTCGGCTTCTTAAAAGTTTCCAGCCTCCTCTTAGGCTTCGTACAAAATGTCCCGACGACCTCCTAGAGGTATAGGAACAGAAATTAGTCATCTTAATAGAACAGTCTTTCAAAGAGTCTAGATCTTTCTACCGTGAACGTACTTCTACTGTTTCTTTATGCATAGTACAAAAGATAAAACTCTAGACTTGGACAGTCTAATCTCCTTAAGCCTCGAAGGCATTCTCAAGTAGGGAAAAACACCAGTAGACTTGGACAGTCTCCAATCTCCTATGGATTCCCCATTTCCTTAAAGAACAGGAAATAACCCTGATCCTCCGATCAATCCCAAAGTATAGCCTTACCTTTAATCAGTCTCTTTATAAGAACTGATTTTCTCTTTTAACCAACCTACTGGACATGTCACTCAACTGAAACAGCAATCCTTTTAGCCTCTATCTCGGGCTTCGTACGAGATATAAACAGACTCTCTTGTTGAGTCAATAAATCCTTTTAGCCTCCATCTCGGGCTTCGTACGAGATACAAAACACTCTCTTATTGAGTGTAAAAGACTCTCTTATTGAGTCAACCTTTAGCCTCCGTCTTGGGCTTCGTACAAGACACATCTAAAAGCACTCTCTTGTGGAGTCAACTCCTTTTAGCCTCCCTCTCGGGCTTCGTACGAGACACAAAAGCATCCTCTTGTTGGGTCAATAGCCTCCTCTTAGACTTTGTATAAGAAAAACCCCGGTTGAGTCAATCAACCTTTTAGCATCAAAACTGTGCCTCGTTCACAGGATACAAACATCAATAACTTTTTTCATCTAATCGCTATAAGCGACAAGCCTCTGGATTATTTACATCCATGCCACTGTCCCTCTTTTCGCATGAGAAATTCCTAAGGAAAGATAGCATTGCTCTACACTGAGTTAAAGTCTTCTCCTTCAGGTTAAAACCCCCCATAAAGGAAATTATGGCATTGCTAGGATTCACATATCCCGGTTAAAGTAATCCTCATTTATAGTCAGTCACCCAACAGTTGTGACAAACAGACCCCCTTTAGAGATGGCAAATTCTCTCTAAAGACAACACCTTTTTAGCTTCACATCTTTTTTAGCTTCACATCTTGGGCTTCGAACAAGATACAAATAGACCCTTCAGCTTCACATCTTGGGCTTTGAACAAGATATAAACCACCTTTTCAGCTTCACGTCTTGGGCTTTGAATAAGACACCAAAACACCATTTCCTTCCATAGAATAGGAGGAACTACGATCGCTCTGATTTCCCTGTTTCGGTAAATGGGAATACGTAGGCATACGATTGAAAGAAAAATCTTAGCGAGCACACTAATCCAAAGCCCCAAATCCCGTACCTCCAAATATCCATCGAAAAGCATCAGTCCTAGCATCCTAACAAAATTCCCCATGAAGATTCCCGATGTTTCGTTCTAAACAAAGTAAGAAGAAAGAGGCCCCATTACCATATAGCATCCGTAACCTAACAGACCGCTGTTTAAACTCAGTATGCAAGCAGGGTTAATTGGAGACATCTATTTCCCTTCCTTAGTCAGCTCAATAGGATAAAAAATGAATCGACCTGTAGTAACCCCAGAGCGACAATGCTTAAGAACCACGTCCAAAATCGCTCGCTACACCAGCTGACTTGTAAAGGTAAAGGGTTTATTTGGGAAATTTAGTGTGAGGAAAGTTTTTGTGAGCTGAACAGAAGATTGACTACAGCTCCAATTTTTATCTTGCCGAATCTCAGTGAACCGTTTGTGGTGTATTGCGATGCGTCTTTGATTGGTTTAGGTGGAGTGTTGATGCAAGAAGGTATGGTTGTGGCTTATGCTTCGAGGCAGTTGAGGGTTCATGAGAAAAATTACCCTACTCATGATTTGGAATTAGCTGCGGTGGTTTTTGTATTGAAAATTTGGAGACATTATCTCTACGGTGCAAGATTTGAAGTCTTTAGTGATCATAAGAGTTTGAAATACTTCTTTGATCAGAAGGAGTTGAATATGAGGCAACGGAGATGGTTGGAATTTTTGAAGGACTACGATTTTAGCTTGAATTACCATCCTGGTAAAGCTAATGTGGTAGCCGATGCGTTAAGCCAGAAATCTTGCATATGTCCGCTTTGATGGTTAAAGAGTGGGAACTTTTGGAAGCATTTAGAGATTTGAGTTTGGTGTGTGAATTGACATTTGATAGCGTGAGGCTTGGTATGTTAAGGGTCACTAATGAGTTTCTTTTGACCTTTAGTGAGAAACAGAGGTTGGATGTGAAATTTGTTGATTTGATGACGGTTGGAGATAAAGGTGTGAATGGTGACTTTAAGGTGGATGATAAGGGTGTTTTGAGATTCCGTGGTAGAATTTGCATTTCTGATGATTCGGAGTTAAAAAATATGATTTTAGAGGAAGGACACCGGAGTAGTTTGAGTATACATCCGGGAGCTAATAAAATGTATCAAGATTTGAAGAAGATCTTTTGGTGGTCCGGATTGAAGAGGGATGTGGCTCAGTTTGTTTATGCGTGTTTGACGTGTCAGAAGTCAAAGGTAGAACATCAGAAGCCTAGTGGATTATTGCAACCGTTGGATATTCTCGAGTGAAAATGGGACAGCATTTCTATGGATTTTGTGACGGGGTTTCCGAATACTCAGAGGGGACATAATGCCATTTGGGTGGTTGTGGATAGGCTAACTAAATCGGCGCATTTCATTCTGATTGACATCAGTTTTTCTTTAGAGAGGTTGGCTGAGATTTGTATCCGTGTGATTGTGAAGCTACATGGTGTTCCGTTGTGTATTGTTTCAGATCGAGATACGAGGTTTACTTCCAGATTTTGGGAAGTTTGTAAAAGGCGTTAGGTTCCAAGTTGAGATTGAGTTCTGCTTATCATCCTCAGACGGATGGTCAGACCGAGAGAACTATTCAGTCATTGGAATATTTACTGAGAGCTTGTGTTCTTGAGCAAGGTGGTGCTTGGGATAGTTATCTTTCGTTGGTTGAATTCACGTATAACAATAGTTTCCATTCGAGTATTGGAATGGCACCTTTTGAAGCGTTGTATGGAAGAAGATGTCGAACACCTTTGTGTTGGCATGAATCTGGCGAGAGTTCGGTGGTTGGACCGGAGTTAATTCAACAAACTACGGAAAAGGTGAAACTTATTCGTGAGAAAATGAAGGCTTTGCAGAGTAGGCAGAAGAGTTATCATGATCGAAGGAGGAAAGATCTTGAATTTTGAGAAGGCGATCATATATTTTTGAGAGTTACACCGGTGACGGGTGTTGGACGTGCATTGAAGTCGAAGAAGCCTACTTCTTGGTTTATTGGTTCTTATCAGATATCCGCGAGAGTGGGTGCTATGGCTTATCGGGTGGCGTTGCCACCGAATCTTTCGAATTTGCATGATGTGTTCCATGTTTCACGGCTTCGGAAGTATGTTCCGGATCCGTCGCATGTGATTCCAATGGATGAGGTTGAGGTAAGGGAGAACCTTACGGTTGAGGCATTACCGGTGAGAGTTTTGGATCGCGAGTTAAAGCGGTTAAGAGGCAAGGATATTGTGCTTGTGAAAGTAGCGTGGGGAGGCGCTGCTGAGGGCAATTTGACTTGGGAGTTGGAGAGTCGGATGCGGGAATCGTATCCGGAGTTGTTCGTCTCAGGTAATATTTTCGAGGACGGAAATTTCTAAGTGGGGAAGAGTTGTAACGCCCCAGTTTTTGTTAGATTTATTTAATCGAGTCGATTTAATTATTTTTGTTTTTATATTATTTTATTCTTGGTTTTTATGGGGTAAATGTGTTATGTTTATCGTTATTATGTTTTATCGCGTTTTGGGAACGTTTGCGATAAAATTGAGTGTAGGGGTATTTTGGTCTTTTTGGCTTGGTTAGATATTGTTTTTCATTTAAAATAGAAACATAGAAAGAAAAAGAGAGAAAAAGAAGTTAATAGAAATAGAGAAGGAGAAGAAGAAAAAGAGGAAAACTTAGAGTATAAGAAACCGATTCAACCGACACTTCGAATCGCGATTAATCGGGTAAGGGTGCGAAACTCGGTTATGCTATGCTTGTGTATGATTGTGTATGTGTGTGTTGGAATGTTTGCTGGTTTTTCCTAGCTTTTCAATTCTAGGTTGAATGAGAGAAAATGATAGAAATCGATGTTTTCGCGGTTTAAATGCGATATAAATGTTGTAGAATACTTGTTACTATGATTGGGATATGTTCTGATTGTTATGTTATGGGTTGGAAGTGTTTTGGTGGATGAAATGTTGGGTTGGAGTGAACAACACAGCTGCTGAGAGTCGGATTGATGCGCGGTTGGATGCGTTGGAAAGCTAATAAGATGTTCTTTCTTATAAAATGTTTTTGGGGTTAGTGGCCGATTTAATTATGTCGGTAATTGGAAATGTGTCATTTTGTCGACTTTTACCGTCATATTTGTGTGTAATTGATGTGTTAACATGCGATACGCTTTTGATATATAACGTATAGCTTGTGTGATGTTATATGATGTGAATGTATGTGATGAAATGTTGTGATGATGGTTTGTGGCCTTATGGCAAATAAATGCATTGTTTTGGGTTTGATTTCAATGCATGATTATTGATGTTGAGATGGTTCACATGGTTATGTATGTTATGCATTTGATCGTCATGAATCATTGTATGCCAAGCATCATGATATGCATTCTTGTGATGTCGTGTGCCCTAGTGGGTGTGAGCGACGAAATGATTCCCGAGGGAATCTGCTGTAATGGTCGTGTGCCTTATACAAAGAGGACCTAAAGCGATGTTATAGACGATCGCGTGCCTTATACAAAGAGGACCTAAAGCGATCGGATCGTGTGCCTTATACAAAGAGGACCTAAAGCGATCCATAAACGTCGTGTGCCTTATACAAAGAGGACCTAAAGCTACGGGGAACATCATTTGCCCAACGGGGAGTTACACTAAGTAACAAGCGATGATTCCAATAATTCCTGAGTGAATTAATGATGAGAATGATGGATGGAATGGTACCGCATTGCATTGCATAGAGTCGTTGTGTCGGTCTCTGTGCATTTGCATAAGTCAGGAATGGATTGATTATGTGTGGGATTTGTTAATGGAATTGATGAGTTGATATATTTATATGTTGGTGATAAATGTATTGAGCATGATTGATATGCCTTTGTGAAGGATGTTTGAGATATGAATTGTGTTGTTTTGTATTTGAATTATGGTGTAAGTTGTGGTGAGATTGTTTTGCATGTGTATTTTGTGTTATTACATAATTGTATGCAACTATATTATAATTGTGTTTCTCACCCTTCTGCTGTTTTGAATGCTCTATGAGGCATTGCAGATTAGATGATGGAGGTCTTTTTGTGAAGATTCTGTCTTCATTCTTTTGTCGGTTGGCTCTGATATGTAGCATTGGGTAGTCGGGGAGATCGTTATATGACATTATGTATATATATCTTTTTTTGGATTTTACCTGTATGACTCTGTATATGACAGACAAACTTTTATGTTTATATATATGAGATTTCAGTTGCAGATTTTCCACTTTTATTCTGTATCTGAATTGTGGGTGTTAGGAACTGAGTTCCTCTGTTATGTTGCTACCTGATTGTTGCAAATCTTTATGAGCAGGTTATTATATTTCATCATCTTGATGTGACGCTCCATCTATGCCCTGAATGTTTTAATTCTACTCTGATTATTTGTTATCACTTTAGTTACTCGGGTTAAAGATTGGGGGTGTTATAATTTACAGACCCAGTGGTGAATGTAACTTCGCCATTACAAGGATCTGGTTCAAGTATAAATAATATGGGTCGAATTTGCCAACCCTTAGGAACTGGATTTCCTACCCAGATGGCAAACATCACCAATAATTCTGTGGCGGTGATAAGGCAACAGATGGATGAAAGTAATCATGAGATGGTCCAGATGCTTGCCCAACAAATGGGTGTTATATTCAATCCCTTAATCCAAAATACTACCCAAACCAACCAATAATTGGAAGCACAAATGACGCACGTTGCTGACTTCTTTGGTGTTCCACAACCCCCTCGACAGCCCCGGAGGGAATGGATGGTACAAAATACTGGGGTGGTCTTAGAAGAAGACCCTACAATTAACTAAGTTCAACCAAATGTACCCTAGGCGAGCATTTTAAACCAGGGGGCAATAGTCGAACCATCTATGGTCGAACTTCCTAGAATTGAACATCCAATCTAGAGGGAACCAAGGGTAGTAATGGTAAATAGAAACCAGAATGCTGATGAAGTAATAAATCAAGTTCGGCGTGAAGATGTAGCGGAAGATAATAACCTAGCAGTCATGGTCGAAAGGATTATGGCCAGAAATGGGGTAAATGTTGGCCTTCATTGGCCAAATTATACATCACCGTTATCTAAATACAACTTTCAGTCAGATCTACCCCCTAGATGGAAAGTCCCCAAGTTTACTAAGTTTTTTGGGGATACTAGTGAGTCCACGGTTGATCATGTGGCAAGATAGTTGATAGAAGCTGGGGAAATTGCTAACAATGAAAACCTAAGACTGAAGTATTTCCCAAGTTCACTCACCAAAAATGCCTTTACTCGGTTTACAACACTGCCAGTAAATTCGATCCACAATTGGACTCAGTTGGAGAGATTGTTCCATGAGAAATTCTATATGGGATAATCAAAGATAATTCTGAAAGAATTGGCCAGCATTAAGAGGAAGTTCTCTGAGCCAATTGACGATTACCTAAATAGGTTTCGATTGCTTAAGGCTATGTGCTTCACACAAGTTCCTGAACATGAGTTGGTCGAAATGGCCGCAGGTGGCCTCGACTACTCAATTAGGAAGAAGTTTGATACCCAATACCTGAGAGATATGGCCTAGTTGGATGACAGGGTTCGACAAGTAGAACGACTGAAGGATGAGAAAGCTAGGGCAAACAAGAATAGAAAGGAGAGGGTATCCTACGTCGAATTTGATGAAGATGAGCAAGAAACTAGTGTCGATCCCTTTTTCGACGAGAGTGAAATTGACCTTGCTGAATTAAAGCAAGGCCCGCCTTACTCATGTAAAGTTTTAACGCCGTCGAATGGAAAAAATCCAGTCGATTTTGAGAAGAATGATAGGTTCCCTAAAAGGACGTATACCTTCAATGTCACCAAGTGTGACGAAATCTTTGATTTATTAGTTAAATATGGCCAAATAATAGTGCCTCCTAGAGCTAGAATGCCTCCTTTAGAACAGAGAAACAGAGAGGTTTTTATAAGTATCATAATTTTCTTGGCCATAAAACATCTCAATGTTTTATTTTCAGGGATCTTCTTTAAAATGCTATTAAGGAGGGAAGACTCAAGTTTTTTGATAAGTCAAAGAACCAGGTGAAGGTGGACTTTGACCCCTCCCTATTGCTGATGCCCACTATTCAGAACCATCTATGGTAAACATGGTCGAAGTTGCTGACGACTTCACCAGTAATGATGTAATGGTCAAAGCTACTAATGGCTTCACTAAAAGAGTTGCTGAAGACTCCAATCTAGAAACCACTGAGGGTTTCATCAAAGTCGCTGGAAACTTTAATCACAAAGTCACTGAGGACTTCGACAAAGAAGCTAGTGAGGGCTTCACTAAGAAAGTCACCGATGACTTTAAACTTGAAACCACTGAGGGTTTCATGAACGAAGCTGCTGAAGGCTTTGATACCGGGACTACTGACGGTCCCAACCAAGTAATTTCAATGTGTGAAACTACTGATGGTTTCATACAAATAAACAACGAAACTAAGGCTACTGAAGGCCTTAGGATGAAACTTCAAGAATTACATATCTCTGCAGGTACCAACCTTGGGGTTAACATGGTCGATATGACCCAAGAGTCCACGATTGAAGTGGACAAATGCACTCTTAAACAAGAAGAATATGCCAAAGTAGCATATCCAAAACAAGAAGAGAATCTAGTTGAGTTTCTTCACAGATGCCAGCTAAAGAACTCCCAAGTGATGTTGTGTCCCTGATGCAGTGTCGTCTTTGACTGAAAAAGCTTCGGAGAACATCCAAGGGGTTCGACGGGCGAGAGATAGGAACAACTGGAGGAACTCAAGCAACCATGGCGCTTTTGACAGAAAGGGGGCACCAAGGAGATATGATCAACATGGACCAGAGGTACGTGGCAATAGGCCATCAATATTCAAGCCCACTTTTGATGCCCCTAAGGGCAAGTGGGTGAGGCCAGATGAGAAAAGAGAGAATGGACAGAAAAAGTGGCAAAATTTCAAAGTTGAAAGAGGATCTTCAATAGTGCACTGAAGGGAGTTCCAGGCTTCCAAGAAATTAGCTTGGCGCTCAGAAAACTACAAAGGGAAGAATCCAATGACGAGGTCTCAGTGGAGATGTCAACAAAGGAAGTGCAAGGATGAGAGGGAAGCTGCGTAAAAAGAGAAAGGTGAGTCTAGTAGCAACATGCAAATAAAAAAGGACAACAACAAAGACAGAAAACCTGTCGAGAAGAAAGCCGTCAAAAGAAAGTTGTTCGCAGACCAACAGGAAGATGTAAAGGAGAAGTCTGACCAGATGCCTGCGGATGATGATATTATGACAGACGATTTCGATTCGAGATCATAACCGTCACTAGACATTATCTGTAATGTCGTATCTGTGCTACCTAGGGAGTATGATAAGGTGACGGAATTTGAAGACCCATAAGATGAGGTCGAACTAGAAGTGGCCGGTCAAAGGCCAGTATGTTATTATATCTTGAATAATGGCTGCATCAAAGAGCAGAATGCGTTCTTCGAAAGTCCATACGAAGCCATGAAAAACCACCTGAAGCCTCTATTCATTAGAGGAAAAATAGAGAATGTGGGTATCAATAAGATACTAGTAGATGGATGAGCGGCAGTAAAACTAATGTCGCATTATATGTTAAAGAAGATTAGAACAAGTGACTCTGACATGAAGCCTCATAACACGGTCCTTTCAAATTACGAAGGGAAGGTGGGAACAACCATGTGAGTCATCCAGGTAGATTTGACCGTTGGCATAATTACTAGGCCAACGATGTTCATGGTGATTGTATCTAAGGTGAATTACAATCTACTCCTTGGAAGGGAGTGGATACATGGAATAGGTGCAGTGTCATCGTCACGTCACCAAAGGATATCCATCTGGAGAAGTGATGGAATTATCAAAAATATTGAGGCAGACCAAAGCTATTATATGGGTGAGGTTAACCAAGTAAGTGGACGACACTTTGATAAAAATTTAGCCCACATAGTGCCTTGTAACCCTGCAGGTTTTGACTTTACACCTGCAGATAACGCCTTTTGTTCCTTGTACCTACATCCCATTCACGGCTTTCAGTGGGATATGGAGGTTGTAGGCGAAGAAGACTATGTCTTCGGAACAACTAGAATCCAACCAACTGGTTAGGGTAGTGAGTTTAGTGACAATGACTGAGTCATTGGCTGAAAAAATTGAAAGCGGCCTTAGAGGCCGAAGTAAAATACATGGCTGTCAAAGCCAAAGTTAAAGAAAAGCACTTCGAAGGTCAGGGAAGGACTTCGACCCGGAGCCACCCGACAAAGATTAAGTGGAAGTGCAAAGCCAAAGGCTAGATGCCATCTACGATGATGAACCTTTGGGTTTTGAGAAGGATCCGCTAGCAATAAATATCAAAATGTTAGCGCAAGGCCCTTTAGAAGAGATCAACCTGGGAGAAGGGACAATAAAAAGGCCAACCTACATCAGTGCCAACCTTGACCCACACCTCAGAGTCGAAGTAATTCAACTGCTGAAAGAGTTCAAAGACTTCTTCGCGTGGGATTACAACGAAATGCCTGGTTTAAGCAGAGATCTGATCGAACTGAAGTTGCCAATAAAGCTCGGGAAAAAGCCCATCAAGCAAACTCCAAGGTGTTTTGCACCTGAAGTTCTCTCAAAGATCAAGGAGGAGCCGAAATACTTATGATATGTAAATTCATCCGTACGACCAGGTATATCGAATGGATTGCCAACATTATTCCAGATATTAAGAAGAATGGAACCTTAAGGGTTTGCATAGATTTTAGAGACTTAAATGCTGCAACCCCAAAAGATGAGTATCCAATGCATGTGGCAGAAATGCTAGTTGACTCTGCTACAGGCCATGAGTATTTAATTATGCTAGACGATATTCAAGATATAATCAGATTTTCATTGCTGAGGAAGACGTGTCGAAAACAACATTTCGATGCCCTGGAGTATTAGGCACTTTTGAAAGGGTAGTAATGCCTTTTGGCCTAAAGAATGCTGGGGCAACTTATCAAAGAGAAATGAATTCTATTTTTCATGACTTTATTGAAACATTTATGCAGATTTATATTGATGATATTGTAGTTAAGTCAGTGTCAGGGAAAATGTCATATAGACCATTTTCGACAATCGTTTGGAAGAATGAGGAAGCATGCTCTCAAGATGAATCCTCTTAAGTGTACTTTTTGTGTGCATGCGGGGGATTTTCTAGGCTTTGTGATCCACAAAAAAGGAATAGAGATCAATCAAAATAAGACCAAGGCCATCATGGAGGCGAAAGAGCCTTCGACAAAGAAGGAGTTGCAGTCATTGCTAGGAAAAATCAACTTCCTAAGGAGATTCATTTCCAATATAAGTGGCAAGACTCAAGCCTTCTCACCTCTACTTCGACTTAAGCAAGAAGGTTTTGAGTCGGGGCAAGCGCAACAAGAAGCGTTCGGCAAGATTAAAGAATACCTTGCTCACCCTCAAATTCTGGCACCTTCTTGTAGAAATGGGAGTATGAGATTGTACATATATGCGCCTGACAAGACTTTAGGGAGCATGTTAGCTCAAGAGGATCAGAATAGCGTCAAAAAAGCCATTTATTACCTTAGTAGAGCCTTGAATGATGCAGAGACTAGATATAGTATAGTAGAAAAGTTGTGTCTTTGTCTATACTTCTCTTGTACAAAAATAAAGCATTATATAAAGCCATTTGAAGTTTATTTTTCATCTCATTTCGACGTTATTAAATATATGCTTTATAAACCTGTCTTGCACAGTCGAATTGGTAAATGGGCGTTAGCCTTAACAGAATACTCTTTAACTCATATGCCTTTAAAGGCTGTTAAAGGACAAGTGGTAGCCGACTTTATAGTCGACCATTCTATAGTCGAAAACCCCCTAAATTATGTGGAGCTTGAACATTGGAAGTGATACTTCGACGGTTCTAATCACAAGATGGAACGAGAGTATGAGTATTGATTATTTCTCATAACAAAATTTCAACAAAATTCAAGTATAAGGTCGAATTCCTTTGTTCAAACAACGAAGATGAATATGAAGCTTTAATTGTTGTACTTGAAATATTGTTGGAATTGGGGGCAACTCGAGTCGAAATAATGGGAGAATTAGAGTTGGTAATAAAGCAAATTACAAAGGAATACAAATGTGTCAAGGAAAATATTATCATGTACTTTGTGATAGCCAATAGATTATTACGAAGATTTGAAATGGTAAGCATTCGACACATACCTCGACTTGAGAATCAAGAGGCCAATGACTTGGCCCAGATTGCTTTAGGATACAAAATTTCGAAGGAAAAATTACAAGATGCAATCGAATTAAAAGGAAGGGTTGTATCAACTAAACTATCCCCAACAGATTTGGAGACAGTGAAGCTAGGTTATGCTGATGAAGAAAGCTTTGAAATATTGGCTATAGATAGTTTGACAGATAAAGATTGGAGAAAGCCAATAGTAGACTACTTGCAGAATCCAATAGCTTCTGTCGAGCGAAAGGTCAAATATCGTGCCTTAAGTTATGTTCTAATGGGGAATGAATTATTCAAAAAGATGCCTAAAGGTGTCTTACTCAAATGCCTTAGCGAATCTGAGGCATATTTGGCTCTTTCTAATGTCCATAGTGGGGGCATGTGGAGCATATCAAGTTGGCCATAATATGAAATGGTTATTATTTAGACAATGAATGTATTGGCCTACAATGTTTAAAGACTGTATTGAATTCGCCAAAGGATGTCAAGAATGCCAAATACATGCAGGCATTCAACATGTTCCTGCGAGAGAACTGCATTCCATAGTGAAGCCTTGGCCCTTCAGAGGTTGGGCTTTGGATTTAGTTGGTGAAATTCGACTAGCATCATCCAAGAGTCAAAAATACATTTCAGTGGGAATATATTATTTCACTAAATGGAATGAGGATATACCACTGGTAAATGTGGATCAGGATGCAGTGATCGAGCTCATCCAAAAGCACATTATTTACAGGTTTGGAATCCCAGAAACTATTACAACAGATCAGGGATCAGTTTTTACTGGTCGAAATATGCAAGAATTTGCTAAAGAAATGGGGTTCAAACTTCTAACATCCACACCTTATTATGCTCAGGCTAATGGTCAAGTCGAAGCAACAAATAAAGTGGTGATTAGGTTAATTAAGAAGCATGTGGGGAAGAAGCCAAGAAATTAGCATAAGACATTGGACCAAGTTTTGTGGGTTTGTTGAACCTCCCATAAGGATGCTACAAATACTACACCTTTTCGACAAACATAAGGTTATGATACTATGTTACCAGTCAAAATTTATCTACAGTCAACCACAATCCAGAGACAACATGAGATCCCATCTGATTCTTAATGGAATATGATGTTGGACGAATTAGTTGACTTGGACGAAGAAAGACTGAATGCCTTAGAATTATTAAAAAGGCAAAAGAAGAGAGTGGAAAAATCATACAATAAAAAGGTGAAAGTTAAGTTATTTTTGACTTGAGATTTAGTTTGGAAAATGATTTTCCCATGGATCAGAAAGATAGAACTTTGGGTAAGTGGTCCTCTAAGTGGGAAGGTCCTTTTCAAATTATTAAATTCTTTTCTAATTACGCATATGAGATCGAAGAGTTAAATGAAGATAGAAGAGTCTTGAAGGTAAATGGTAAATATTTAAAGAAATATAAGCCTATACTTCAAGAAATAAAGATAAATATGGAGTAATTCATGCAAAGGATAGTCGAAGCCAAAATGGGAATTAAAGTAAAAATTTCCAAAATGGCTAAGTCATTACAATCAATGCCACGAAGGGCTTAAAATTACAATCAGAAAAAAAAAGAGTTCATCAACAATTAAGCTAAAATGGGAGAGAGCTTTTCATCTTCTCATATTTGGATTTTTGAAGCACCAAACGCCGTTCACAGAGAGCCTTGTTGGTCGAAAGGTCTTCAATTTCCTTTCCAAGTTGTTAAGCTCTGTCGATGTGATACATTCCAACCTTAAGTTCTTTGGGCACTTCTTCATGATCAAACTTTAGAAGTTCGTCTTTGTGTTGCTTGGTATGAGAAATTTTGGTCTGTAAATCCTTGATTTGTTGCTCCCATTCTTCGACATTCTTGTCACAACTTTCAATCTCTTTCTTATTTTTTTCAGAGACCTTTTCCATATCTGCAACCTTTGTGGTGGACTCAGTGGCTGCATCCCATTCATCCAATTGTGTCTCTAATTTATTTTGAATTTTATTCGAAAAATCTCTGAGATGATTGAGGTCAACAACAACAAGATCAATCAACAAGCCCAGTTCCATTATGGCATCAGCAACCTCTAGGACATTGCCTTACTTCAAGAGTTTCTTAATCCCAAAACTAGCTGAAGTGTCTTTTCTAAGAGTTGGAACAAAACAACATTAAAAACCTTCTCTTTGATTTGGGGAAGCAAGTCAACCTTAGGTTTATTGGAAAACTGATTTCCTGAGGCAGTCGAAGTGCTGATACTCTTGTCAGTAAAACTAAATCTGGAGCTGATCATGGCTTTTAGATATTCAAGTGGCCTCTGCACCTTCAGGGACTCTAGCTCCTCATGAGAGAGGCTGGTAGAGTTTGACCCAGTCGAAGCATCAGGATTTGGGTCAGTTTTTTATTGATCCTCTTGCTGTTCTTTTTCTTCTTCATTTTCATCTTTGTCTTTCTCTTATTCTTCATCTTCATCCTCCACAGCAACCTCAGTTTCAAAATCAAACATGGAGTGATCTTCTTCTTTCTTCTCCTCTTCCTCTTCACCTTTTCCGTCACCACCGCCTTGTTGGTTGATTGGGGAGCCATCTTCAGACTTATCTTCGACAATTTTTTCTGCAGATGGCATTTTCGTGTCTCCTACAACATCAACTAAGGCTTCCTCCCTTTCTAGGATTTTCTCATGATCAGGTTCATTGGTTTGTGAAAGCTCAGTGGTGACCTTGAGCGGTGATTTCTTTTGATGATCACCAGCTAGTTGGCTCAATTCGTCTACGAATTCTTTGGTGGAATCCTTGGGAGAAGTTTTGTGTTGGGTGGAAGGGTTTGTTGGATTGTAGATAAGATCACTGCTAGTTAGGGGAATGGTTTGTTTTACAAGGGGATGCCCCTTATCATCTTTGGCACCCTAAGAAGAAGAAATCAAGAAAAAGATTAGAAGCATGTTAGTCGAAGATAATCATAAAATTTAAAAACAAAGAAGAAATATTTGTACCTTAGGATCATTAGTCCCAGGGCTGGAGTTGTCACTCTCCACCTAATCTGGATTCTTCTTGCCAGTTGGTTTTTTACTATTAGGGGTGACATCAATCTCTATCACCTTTGGAGTGGAAGGTTTCTTTGCAGGTGTTTTAATTGTTTTTGGCCGAGGTCGAAAACCGGCATTAGTAATTTTTATTTGCTTCTTCTTTTTCTTGGGTTGTTTGGATTGATATGCAGAAAAATCCCCATCATCGGATTCAATTATTTGAACCTCAGGTTCCCTCTGCTTTCTCTTTTTTGGTGTCAGAGGTGGTCTTCGACTTCCCTACAAAAATATTATATTTTAGATGTTAGACTGGGAAAGCAATATGCAAAAAGAATAATAAGCACAAAGTTTTACCTTGGTTGTGATTTTCTTGGTGTTGTCTTCTTCTTCTTCTTCGATAGCTTATTTTTCAACGGGAGTAGGTTTGTTGGCTGGAATTCTTACAGCTGCAAAGAAACTTAATGCAATTAGCATAAGCCAAGTACAAAACATAAATAAAGAGAATGGATAAGAGAAGTGGTGTCAAAGAACTTCCCATTCCACACCTTCATATATTTGAGACTCCACTCGAACATGTTCTATGCCAATATGAAGGTGGCCTTTGAAATTGTCTAGAGTGTATTTAGTCGGAACCACTTGCTTAGGACGCTTTTGTGATTCTTGGTGACGAATTTTCATAAAATCCCCATAGACGAACCAGACTGGAAATGGAGGCCTAAAAGCCACACCAAAATCAACAGTTGGCAGTCGAGGGAATTTTGGAGGATAGAGATTAAAAGCTAACTTGTAATGTTGATCAAGTTGAATGTAAGAAGGAAGTTTTAAGTCCCCTAATTTCTTTGTAAATTTTTCTTTTAAAGTCACTGCTGCTTCGCTAATGGTTCGACTAAGATCATCTGGCCTGTAGGCAGTTTCAAAGTATTTCTGGAATGCTTGGATCTCTTTGATGTGTGTTGAAGTACCTTTCTTCACTTTGTCCTGCACAA
The DNA here is from genome assembly GCA_022829125.1 of Lathyrus tuberosus. Taxonomy (NCBI): domain Eukaryota; kingdom Viridiplantae; phylum Streptophyta; class Magnoliopsida; order Fabales; family Fabaceae; genus Lathyrus; species Lathyrus tuberosus. The sequence goes on from JALAZF010000259.1 coordinate 1,202,351, forward strand.
GGGCAAAAGCTCGAGTTAGATGAAGGTTGAAGGCAGCTACATCAAAGAATTATGCAGTGTAATATTCTTTGCACCAATTGTCAAACTCTCGAGTACAGAGAAATAATGATTTGAAGGCCACATGATGGAATTCTGTAAGGTCAGAATACTTGGCTAGCAACTTGGTAAATTCTGCCTCATTGTGCTACATGTTGTAATGAATCAATGAGCCTTTTTTAGGGAAGAATGGTTTAGGATTAATTTGAATTAGACCAAACTGTCGAGCGATGAGATTTGGTTGGTAACTAACAAGAGTAATTCGAAGTTCTGAAGGGCTAAGTCTTGAATCCCAGCAATCTTAGCGTAAGAAAAGATTCCCAAATGTTAAGAGATTCTTCTTCCCATTCTTTTAACTCAGGAGGAAATTTTCTTGTGAACCATTCAGGACCTAGTTTCCTATCTAGAAAAGGGGCCATGCTTGGAGAAAAATTATAACGATTTGAAAACATCATCACGTAGCTGGTGAATGTCTGTTGAAGGTTCCTTCCTTCGTCATAGGGAGTCAACAGAGCAAGCCTCGTCCCTTCAACTCTCCTATTCTTCACTTCGACGGATGCTTCATTGATAGGATTTCGAGCAGGAAGGGATACTTCAAAAGTGGCATTTAGCCATAGTTGTAGCAGCCAGAAGGGTCCAGAAAGGAGTAAGCTTCCTCTCAACTTGATTGTCTTCAACGTTGTGACACCTTCTCCAAGGGATTCGTATAGGCTGGATAGAATTATTTCGCTGAGACAAATGTCATGTGCAGCATGCAGTTGGTTGGCCATGGTCAGGTACCTCTTTGACACTTGAAGGGACCTTGAGCAAAAGGCACAGCGAGAAAGCCAAAGAGCCAGGAAAGCAACGTGTTCTTGGTCAGAAACTTCTTTGGTTTCTTTGTCATGGTAGTAGGCTATGTAGGTGGTGAAAGCTGCCTTGTCGGTGTCGAAACCTATTGAGTCATCAGCTAAAAGGGTAGGATCATAATCCACTCCAATAGGTTTAAGGCATGTAATGGCAGCGACGTCGAACAAAGTAGGGGTAACCATTCCACAAGGGAGTTGGAAATTGTTGTGGGTGATATCCCAAAAATAGAGGAAAGCAATAAGCATAGAGGGGCAGTAACCAGGCCCCACCTTCGACAGTTGAATTAGGTCGAAGATGCCCCTGTTCTTCTAGACTTGGGACTTTGCTTTCTCTATTTTTTCTAACCAAGCTAAGTAATCAGAAGGGTATTAAGACAAAGGACATGACCTAAAAACCCTAAAACTAGTGTTCATGAACTCTAAGTTGATTGGGTCCCTAGAAGCTATGGTAGAAGGAGAACCTTGGCCATCAACTTTTGCTTTTTCATCAATTTTAATCTCTTTACTAGTCCTAGGTTTTAAACCGTTGGCTATGGGTTTGTAACAGTGGTAAGCAGGAAAGAATTCCCAAACCTTAGCAGGGTCATCAGCAAGATCAGGGAGAGGACCTATCATAGCATTGGTCTTACCAAAAACAAGAACGGGGATGAGTACTTATGATTGATAGATCCCGTGTTTCTCTTCTTCATTTGGAGGTTTAGGGATGTACTGTTGGTTTCCTACCACATTTGGACCCAGCATTCTGTGAATCAGGGCAAGCTCTTTGGATTTCTTGGATTCTTCGGCATTCTTGCTTGTTTCCTTGGAGATTTTTGAAGTAGAAGCCATTGTTGTAGTGGGTTTATAGAGAAGATTTGAAAGAGATGAAGTTTTGAGGAGATATGCTTGAGAGAGTTTAGAGAGTGAAAAGAGTAAAAATGGTGTTTTCCACTATTTTATATATGGATGAAGTGGAACAGTTACTGTACAACATTAAAGGTGATAAAAATCATGGGACACGTGTCATTTGAGGGTTGTGTGATGAGACGGTAACATTTAAAATCTGACCCATGTTCTCCTAGGAACTAGACGTGTGATGATTGAAAACATTCACACATGGGTTTGAGGAGACGTTTTGGGGAAAGTTATCATGATAACAATGACGTCATAGCAGTCTTAAGGTTTCTGGCGTCGAATATGAAAATTTCAAAAAAATGCCTTTTTCTCCATTTCAGTCGAAAATAACATTTTTTGGGGGCAATTTGTTGGCTGGGAATTTCGACACCATGTTCCCATTTGAGAAACTAAGTGAAATTAAAGTTTCTTAAATATGGATGACCTCGACAGGAGCTGGTCTAAAGCTTTGTCGAAGTGGTTCTCACAAGGAGACGTGCTTGGGCAAATACTTAGAAATATTTTCTAAGTATAGAAAGTCACATCGATGAAAAGATGTTTTGAAGCCTTCCTTCGACAGAAGTTTGAATTTCAAAATACGGATATATAACTGTCTTTTGTCCTTATCTGTTTCCCAGGAGATACGCATGGAGAACTATGACGAAACGAAGGCATGCAGGGCGAAACATGTCAACTTTTGGAGAAATGCTCATTGGAGACAGTTATTTCGACATGTTATAAATATGGGTCTTAGTATTAGGATTTTCGTGTGTTCAATTGATGTACTATACTCAAAATTTACTCAAAGTATCCAAGTTAAAGTGAGAAAAAAGTTACTGTTGAGAAATGGACGTTTGAAACACCATACATTTTATTCAATAGAAATTTACTTTCATTTATCATATTGTTCTTTACTGCACTTTTTTACTTTGAAGTTATTTCTTCATTGCATTGCTTTTAACAAACTTTTACAAAGTTTAGTTTTTCTTCAACAAACAATTAAAGCAATCTTTTAAACAAATGAATAATGTCGAAGTGTTCAACAATTTTCCAGAAATACATTAACGTAATAGCTATGTCCTTAGGATTCACTGGTTGATCCTGCAAGTAAACCAATTTTTTTGGAAAACCAACGGTTATTTACCAATTTTCACGGTAAACACTAGGGCCAGGCTCGGATAGTAATTTTCGAGGCCATATTAGAAATGGGCTTTTTTGGCCCAGCCCTAAAAAGCTCGAACCCATCAGGGCCCGCCAGTTTAGGGGCGGGTAGCCCATTTTGACAGCTCTAATTGTAACGATTAAACATTGATAATAAAAACATGTCAAATAATAAAACCCTCTTTGGATTGATTTATTATTCACATGTAAGACCTTATAAATATCACATGTTTACCATCGCAGGCGGGTATAAAAACCAACCAACCATCAATTGTCCTTTGGGTAAATTGATACTCACATGAATAAACATACACATAAACCAGAAAAATATTTAACATATTTTCATAAGCAAATTTCCATAAAAGAGATCACATTGGTGACTTATTCATTTCAATTTCTCACTTACAAAGTTAAATTACTGTATAAAAAATACAATTTGTAGTCATATTCAAACAAAATTGATCCAAAAGAAAAACAATAATAACAATAAAATTGACAAGGAACATGTGTTTTTTTTTGTAAGCAAGGATTAGATTAAAAGAGCACTAGGGGTACTCTAACCCGATTACAAAATCCGGAACTCCGAAAAAGAATGAGATATTATAAACCAATTGAAACTTTACGAGAGAAAATGCAAAGGATTAGAACAAAAATCATAAAAGTTACAATTGGGTTTACTAATGTCTCCTAACAAATTCCACCTCCAGACCAAAACTTTAATATTCCATATAAGATCGGAAACGCTACATTTTTCATCATTGAAAAGAATGTCGTTTCTCATTTTCCAGATGCTCCAACAAATTACTAACCAGACATTACATTTCTTTCCTTTTTTAATCTTTTTCCTACCAAACAACTTCTTCCACTGTTGAAAGTGATTAAAAGAATCAATAAAACTTTGTTGATCCTTTAAACCAAACCAAATAGTTATGGCCCTCCACACTTTTCTAATAACAGAACAGTTGAAGAATAAATGGTGTAATGATTCATCAACTTCCAAACAAAATTTACAAACCGAATCAGATTGAGGGATGATACCTCTAGAAATAAGCTTATCTTTCGTTGGAAGTCTATCGAGAAAAAGACGCCAACCAAAAGTTTTTACTCGAAACGGAACTGACGAATTCCATAGCTTTTGGTACACTAAGTGATTACTAGTAACATAGTTAGCAGTAGAATAAGCAGATCAAAGAGTCGTATAACCTGACTTAGTCGTATATCCGACACCAAAATCTGGGTTCCATTCAAGTTTATCTGAAACATCCGCTAATGGAGCCCAGTCGACAATGCTGTTACAAAGAGAAACAATATTCTGCAGAATAGAAGAATCTTGGTCAGAACTGATACCAAAATCCCCCCACCTCCATCCCTCCAAACTCATGAGTCCCATTTCTTCCACTGATGCAGTTTTCTTGTTGCTCATCCAAAACAGAACCAGGAAATTCTCTGCCAAACAAGTATCCCCGTTCCACGCTCCTGCCTAAAACGACGTTATTTTACCATCTCCTAACCGAAAAAAGCAGTTACGTTGCAGAACTTTTTCATTTCGACGCCTTTCCAAATTGAAAATATCCTTCCACCAAATAGAACTGGACGAGCTAGATTTAAAATTTGCATTCTGACTATCGAAAAAGTGAATTCCTCCATATCTTTCTTTTAAAATTTACGACCAAAGCGAATATGAAAACAGTTGAATCCTCCATCTCCACTTGAAAAGTAAAGAGATGTTAAATTCTTCCACTCTCTTGAAACCAAGTCCCCCTTTCTCTTTAGGTAAGCACAGATTTTCCCACGAAACCCAATGCACTTTTCTCGAATCTCCTCCACCTCCCCAAAGGAATTGATTTTGCATCCTAGTGATTGTCTTACAAACCGATTTTGGTGCCCTGTAGAAAGATAACAAAAAAACCGATAGAGTACTCCATACTGACTTAAGAAGAGTAACTCTTCCGCCGAAGCTTAGAGTCCTATTTTTCCACCCAAACAGTCGAGCTTCCAATTTACGAATCAAGAATTTCCAAGAGAAATACGTCTCGGATTCATCCCAATTTGTATGCCATGGAACGTGAATTTTCTGTCTTCCAACTTGCAAGATAAAAAGTTAGTAGCAGCATCTAAAAAGTGAGGATTGAGGTTAACTCCAATGATACTGCTCTTCGTAAAGTTAACTCCTAAACCCGATATAACCTCAAAACCTCGAAGAACAGCTTTCAAGGCCCACAAGTGTCTCTAATTTCCGTCTCCTATCAGCAGAGTATCATTTGCGAATTGCAATATGTCCACAACATAGTTCTCCTTGACTGTCCATCCATTTCATCCATACAACTCCAAATCCCATTCTAGACATCAAATACCTCAAAAAATTCCAGCTGACCTTATCATATGCTTTTTCAAAATCTACCTTGAAAAATAAACATTGTTTTTGTTCTTTGACAGCATAATTTAAGGTTTCGTTAGCAACCAAAACTTCGTCGAGAAGTTGCCTTCCCGGAACAAAGGCAGTTTGGCTAGATGAAATAATTAAGTCAAGAACCTTCTTAATCCTGGCAGCCAAGAACTTTGCAATAGCTTTGTAGATACAACCTACAAGACAGATCAGACGAAAATCTTAAAGGCAAGCTCAGTTCTCCTTCTTTGGAACCAATGTCAAAAAGGCAGAACTGAAAGACTTAGAAATCAAAGCGGAATCGTGAAAATCCTTGAAACAACGAATAATATCACCTTTCATGAAATACCAATAACTTCTAAGAAAAAAGAAGTTATAACCATCAGGGCCCGGGCTTTTTGACCCTCCGCAACTCCAAAAGGCTTCCTTGATTTCAACTTCTGTAAATTCAGCTTCTAACCATTGATTGTCAGCATCAGTCATCCTTCTGATAGGAATTCCATCAGGTAATGGACGTTGGAAGTCCGGTTCAGCGAAATACTCAGCATAAAATCTGTGAACCTCGTCTTTAATTGCCTCTACACCTTCTAACTTCCCTTCAACAGTTTGAATCAAACCAATAAAGTTTCTTCGCCTCCTGGCTCTCATGATACAGTGGAAAAATCTGGTGTTATCATCTCCTTCGCTGTCCCATTTGAGCCTCGATTTTTGAAGTAACATGTTTTCTTTATGCTTCAAGTTCCTCCAAAAGGATGAAATAACATCACTCCTCTTCCTGACAATATCTTCTACCTGAGACTCATCACAAATTGCTACAACTTCATCAGCTAAGTTAACAAACTTGCTTTCCTCCTCAATCTCCAAATCTATTCTACTAAAAACTTCAAGATTCCACCTTCTCAGGCTAATCTTTAGAATTCTAAGTTTTTCTTTCAATACATAATCACTTCTACCTTGAATCTTAATCTTCATCCACTCCTTTTCCGCAAAAGCAAGAAATCTATGATCATTGAACCAACAATTGTTAGTTCTAAATGGCTTTGGTCCCCAATCCTCTCTATTGATTATGAGCCATATCGGGTTGTGGTCCGATATATCTCTTTTTCCAGTTAATTGGCCGACTACACCCCACAAGTTAATCAGTTTATCATAAATCAAAAAGCGGTCTAGTCTACTCATTGCTAAACCATCACCACTTTGCCAACTGAAGATATTACCTCTCACAGGAACATCGATCAAATTTGAGGCAGTGATGAAATCAGCAAATTCAATCATCTCTGAAGCTCTGTTACCCTCTTTCTTTCCTTTTCTTTCATCTTTATTCACGACAGAATTAAAATCGCCCTCGAAACACCATTCGCCATCTGAATTTCTATTTTTAAGATCCAACAGATTTTTCCATAACGTTCTTCTATTAGCTATTGAACATGGAGAATAAACATTCACCACATAAACAATCTGACCATTCCATAATAACTTGATTCCTAAAAAACATGTCCCTTTGAAACTACATAACACATCAAAACATCCTTCCTTCCAGAAAGTTATCAGGCCTCCAGACTTTCCTATTGAATTAGAACTAGACCAACTCACATTAGGATCATTCCAAATACTTCTCACTGCTCCCTCATCAGTTCCAGACATCTTGGTTTCTTGAATCACGAAAATATCAGCCTTCCCTTCCAAGATAATCTTACAAATCTTTTCCTTTTCAAATTGTTACAGCACCCTCTGACATTAAATGTGCCAATAATCATTGGCACGATGAAGTTTGCACCTTCTTACCCTGAAACCTCTTAAGATCTCTTCTCTCCAATTCTTCAATTTTCTTTTTGTAATCCTTATCTTTCCCATTTGCGTTAATTCCCAAATTGGTTAATGCGTTCCACACCTTGTTACCCATGTTGGACTCAGTGTTTTCCCAGAATCTGTTATTACAATGAACAAGATCAGATTTTGAAATGGAATCACAACACATGATTGCCCTAGCAGAAAAAATGTCTTCCCTCTTTAAAACATCAGGATTAACATTAGACTGCAAGGAAAGATGAGAACAATCCAATAAAGCAGTGTGATGGGAATGGTTAGGCCCAACCGTAGAAGAAGAGACATCACCAGACTTGAGTACTTTCAATGTGTTGCTTCCTTGTTCACCGTAGGGAATAAATGCAGAAAACTAAACTCAAGTATCCCAAAGTTGTTCAATCCATGATTTCATGTATAATATACACTAATAATAATAAATAAATAAAATACAAACGACCATCATCTCTTCCTTTTGAGTTTTGACTGTGTTGATTGGTTATAAAAAATTTACTTTTTTGGTTTATCATTTCAAATACAATTATCCACATATACTAATACAGTTATTCACCTTACTAACAACGGCAAAAAAAAAACTATTAATAGTACCACATACAATTAATCGGTAAGCACCAGAAAAATATATCGGTAACCGGTACCACATACAATTAATAGGATTTCAAAATGATTTACTATTATCGGTAATGCTACCCAAAAAAAAAATTATACAATACAGTTTAATAACTGGTAAGCACCACATACAATTAGCATATGTGGTTTTACAGAAATTAGAATATAATAATAAATCTCAATTTTTTTAGAAAATAAGGGTTTTAAAAAAAATCACAAAACAAATTGAATCACATATGGGTGACTCTGATACCACTTGTTAGATTTGTTCATAATCTTATTATTTCTATAGATATAGAAATCAAGAACAGAACTCTAAAATAATCTCTTTGAGTTGATATACCATCAACTTTTATCCCTTAAACCCATATCAGAATTCAATCAGAGAATAAAAAATCGGAAGCGTACCTAAATTTTTCATTCGGGATCACTAAATATTTACGGGTATTTGATCTTCCAATTTGTAGAGTTTTCTTATGGCTCCTTGAATCTCCTTTGATGGGGATGAATAGAGAATTTTTCTGATGAGCCGTTTTCACTTTGTCTACAAATGGGGACCATAACCCCTATAAATAACCTTAGGGTTATTTTTAAGTTTTCAATATTCTAATTTGGCCTCTCATCAAATTAGATATTGACTTATGGTATCTACACAATAATCTCATATTTCATGACATTTATGCTTTTAACAAGAGCTGGCAAAACGGGCCGGATTAACCGGGCCGGCACAAAAGCCTGTAAAAAATTCCGGGCTTGAACACAAAAATCAGAGCCCATTTATTATCCAGGCTTTTAAGCCCAGCCCGTTAAAAGCCCGAAGTGTAACCGGGCTAGCCCGACCGGGTTGCGGGTAGTCCGCTTAATTATTTTTTTCAAAAACTCTAACATACTCATGACTCATCTACTAGTATACATATTTTTTTTAACATAAATACAAGATTGATTTTTTCATTTATATTAAATATATAATATAATATAATTGTTCACACTTTACACCATTCATGTTTACTCAAAGTATTACATCATTTAATGTGTATATATTTAATACACCATCCAGCTATGCTTTTCAAGCAACACTAATTGCATGAGTTGAGAAAAAATCTGGGCTTTTACGTGGTAAATTGAAAAAATAACTTTCTTCACATATGCAATGCAACTATGTATTTAGGTAACATTGTATACTCTTAGTTGATTCTTCTGAGACGTTATTTATTGCTAACTTACCATATTAATTGCTCAAACTTTGTGATTCAGTTCTTATTTCCATTGTAATCACGAGATTAAAATGCACAAGGAAAAACCATTTCTTCCAGAAAAACAATTTCCATGGCTAACTTACCAATTTGAACTGATTTGACTTTTGTTGAATGTATTAAATATTAGTGTAACACCTGCTCTTAAGAAAATAATTTCTTCCAAAGAACCTTGTTATATGGTGGATGTTGCATGAGATGAACTTTAAATTTATGCATATAGTTAAATTGTATCTTTTTAATATTCAATACTTTTAATTTTTTATTTATGATATATTAATTTTTTAAAATATTTTTTAATAAAAAATAAATATTAAATATAAACTGGGACGGCCCGAATAACGTAGCCCATAAAGGGCCGGACTTGGACAACTAAATTGTAGCCCGTTTAAACATCGGGCTTTTTGGCCCGGCCCGCTAAAAGCCCGAGCCCATCACGGATTGACCCGAAGCGGGCCGGGTAGTCCATTTTGCTAACTCTACTTTTAACCACATATTTAATATTAATTAGACTGTTGTAATTTTGGCTAATTAAATAATGACTCGAACACATAAAATATTACATTTGTGATCTAAAAATTCTAATATATATGTGATTATTTGTGCGGATTCAATCTATTTAACATGTTTTATATAACTTTATCACTCACCCATTATTGTGTTAAGTGTTTGGGCAAATTCACTACAAGCTACAAGAGTATATGTGTAGCTCGATGTTAACTTTTGATGTCTTAAAGACTAATTTTATGAATCGTTGTGATTGGATTCATGTCAAATATTTATGAGATTTTTGTACTCTTGTCTTACCAGTGTGACATTGGAGCTATTTATTATTGTTATACATGTTTATCTGAATGAAAAATGATATTTTTACAATAAAAGCTTACACTATATCGTATTGTATTTTACTGTTCACCAATACAGTAAACAATAAAATATTATAATAATAAAATATATTTTTTTTTAAAAATATAAAAAAATGTTTTTTAAATTTTTTTGAATTAAGGAGTATTGATATAAAATTATATGATTACCTAAATTCATAACTTAATTAACCAACATTTTATATTTTATTAACCAAATTATTTTACTACTAAATATTATTTTTAATACCAAGACATTTATTAATCAAATTAGTAACTTCATTAACCAATTTTTTAAATTTCATTACCAATTTCGTTTTACTACTAAAAATTATTTTTAATATCTAAACGTTTATTAATCAACTTCATCACTTCATTTACAAACTTTTTACATTTTATTAATCAACTTTGATTTATTACTAAAAGTCATTGTTCATGCATTGTTCACGGAGGTATTATTCACAATAATTATTCACGCACATGACATTGTTTATGATCACCGTTCATGCATTGTTCACGTCATTGTTCATGTACTGTTCACAGTTCACATTATTGTTTATCGTATTTGTGAACAATGAATACGATATAGGTGTAAAGAGAATGTATGAATGTGTAAAGAGAATGTATGAATAACTGTTATCTTTATTTACTTCTCGTATGATTTTTGTAACATTTGAATTTATAAAATTGATTCCATATGTTTAAAGAAACATTCCTTTTGAACCGTTTTTAAATTAAAAATTATATTTCAAAGGTATTGTGTTAGTAACATTTTAAGTTTTTTTTTTTGACAATGTTGAATTTATCTTGAAAAACTTGTCATTTTACAAAGAATAAATACTACAAAATTAATATTTTTGTTTTGAAAATAAATTTTGAGTTTCAACGTTACAAAAAAATATTAATAATTGAAAGATAAAAAAAAAATTATACACGATTGTAAAGAAAAAATGATTGATTAGTGGATATTTTATTTTAGGATTTTGTTCTTAGTTATCAATCAAAGAAATGTCTTGACTGAAAAAGCATCCAATCACCTCCCACCATTTGTTTCTTTTGTTAAAGACCCTTAAATTGCACTGGCACATATACTGCATTTCTGGCTTATGCTCTACCCATGCTTATTTCAGTGTTTAGTAAAGAAAAATGAAAATGGATGGCAATGGTTTGTATTGGGTATTATAGTACTTCTAACGTTTTGAAAAATAATCTGAACTCAAATATGTTTATATATTTATGTATTTACATGGACACTAAAGTTTATATTCGTACTCATAAAATATGGTATTTAAATACTCATATTTATAATTTTTTTTGTAAAAAAATTGATTAATTATTATAAAATAATATATTATTTTAAATTTTTAATAAAACTTAAAATAATTTTAAATTTGTATTATTAAATTATAAAATAATATATATATATATATATATATATATATATATATATATATATATATATATATATATATATATATATATATATATATAGTTTAAGCACTATTTCTTTTTAAAATTATTAAATGTATATTTTTATATAATAATATACAAATATGTATTATACAAACATGCCTAGATCAGATATCCTGTTAAAGTCCATAATTATTATTTTTGAAGACAATTATATATGTTGGTGGTTGTATCTATTTTTACAGATTTTTACAGTATTTATTTTAAACATTTTTTAGAGTTGACATTCTTGAAAATAAATTAAAAATAATAAAAAAGGAATATAATAATGATAGAGTAGGGAAAGAAAAAAGCTAAAAAAAGATAAATGAAGAGAACCTGAAACACTTGGGTCCATTTAGCCTATAAAGACATGCAACCTGGACATAGAAAAGTGACAATTTTTTTTATCCATTAAAAAGTTGAATATTGTAGATTCAATCAATCACTTAATATTATTTCATTTCTTCATATTTATTTATTTATTAAAATTTTAAAATTTTAAATATTTTAATAATTTTTTATTATAGATAATTCTATCCAATTTTTAGAGATGGATAAATAAAAATTCTTTTTTTAAATAGTAATCTTACGCCTAAGTTTACATTTAATAGGGAATTTTTGGTCTTTCTCTCTTGGTATGGCAAAAGTTAAAATGAATTTTATTAATTTGTATAATTGGAAAGAAGGATGTTGTCATAATGGCAACACTTTGAAGCCTACTTTCCATACTCATAAAACATTCACACGCAACTCACTTTTTTTTCATGTACTTATACATTTTAGCAAGTTTAAGTTTAACAACATTTATTCATTATTCTCGTTGCCTTTGCAAAAATAAAGTCTTCATTATTTTCATAATAACTTAATGAAACAATGAGAAAGACTTGCAAATGTTGAGAGTAAAAAGATAAAAAATAAACTCCAATCGAAAGGAATTTGGATAGTTATCAAAAACAATAATTTAGTTTTTTTACATATTTTCAAACTATTACTCGTTATATATAGTATTTCTATATGTCTAATGATTATAAACAACCTCATAATATATATATATATATATATATATATATATATATATATATATATATATATATATATATATATATATATATATATATATATATATATATATATATATATATAAAGGGTGGTGCACTGATACTCTAAATTATTTTTACACTGTCAACCAATGATAACCATGTATCCTGCCAAGTCAGCCTGTAAATTTTAAATTATTTAAATGATTTGGCACTTTAAAATATTTTGATTGGATGTATGTGTAATATTTTTTTACACTGACAGTGCACTACCATTAAACTATATATATATATATATATATATATATATATATATATATATATATATATATATATATATATATATATATATATATATATATAAATTATTTTTGGTTAGTTCTCAAACCCTATATAGATCAATTTTCCTAAATTCGTAAACAGGAAAAAACATTAAATGCAAAATATTATTTGTTTTGTTATGGAATCAAAGTTGATCGGTAAACGAGGAGGGTCGAGCTTGTAGCGGTGCTCTTGAACTTTTGATGTCGTAGTAAGAGGGATGATATGCAAGGTGTTCACATGTGTTTTAAGGGAACAAGCACGAGTATGAGTGTTCGCGGTGCAGTTTGGGCGGTTTTGGGCGCAAAAAGTCATATGAACCGCAAAAAAAAAAAGCATGCAGTTCAGTTTGGTTTGGTTAGCTTTTAGAAATAAAACCAAACCAAACCAAGCCAAATCAATACGGTTTGAGTTAGTTCGATTGGTTCGATTTTTTACAAAAAATTTATTGAGCTATACATACTCTTATAATATAACTTTGTGTTTAGTCATTCATACATTATCAAATAACAACAAAACTCATCATATTTAAAAAAAAAAACTTCTCATTCAATATACAAAAATCAGATTAGACAAAAGTGGAATAAAAAACATAAAATAGTAGCATTAATTATATAAAAAATATTTAAATAAAAAATAAAAAATGGAGGAGAGGAAAGATTAGAGAAGATGAAAAAGAAAGAACATAAGAGATGCGAGAGTAGAGAAAAAATGTGCCATAAAAACATATTTGGAAGAGAAAATAATAACATAAATTAAATCAAGTAGATGAAAAAGAAAGAACATAAGAGAGTAGAGATTAGAGTATAAGAGGTGAGACGTACATGACAAAGAAGATGAGAAAAATGTGTGATACTACTAGGAGAGATTTAAGAAGGTTGAAACTAAAATCCTAAGTGTGAGTAAGAGAATATTTGTAAGGTTAAGGCATAATAGGTTTGAGTTTTGGGCTAGATGTGAGATAAGTGAAGTTTGGGTTGTAACATAATGCGGTTTGGTTTGGTTTAGTTCGATTTGAAAAATACAAACCGCAAACAAAAACGAACCGCACGATTTTGTTAAAAATGGCTCAAACACCTCCAAACCAAATGCGGTTTTATGTGGTTTCAGTTTGGTTTGGTTTGGTTTGCGATTTTCTATTGGGTTGGTTAGGTTTTGAATACCCCTAATCACGGGTTTGAAAGTCTTTGAGATTATCTTGAAAAATTTTAGGATCGATTTTGTGTGGAAAATCTTATTGTGACGTAAGTGTAAGACATAATTGCGAATGTTTGGTTGCAGAAAGTATGGAAATAAACTTTAAAGACAATAAAGCTTAAACTAAATTAAAAAGAACTTGAAATAAAAAACATTAAATGAATTGCAGTAAATGACAAGGAAGAAAAGTGTTTCAATTAAGGAAACATAAAAGGTACAAAGAAAAAGGGACACATACTCACATAATTGCTCACAAACTGTTTTGCTCGTTGGCTTGGGTACTTCAGTTCTATATAGAATGTATGTGAAAATTTATGAACCGTTATTACAACACATGAGTCTGGTATAAATACTAACTAGGAATAATTGTCTTTGATAGTTTAACTCTACAAAAATTGACACGTCATTCGAATACATGCAACTCATGTCTCCACATCTTGTCGCATAGTCGAGGCTTTGGAACTGGTGAAACCATTATCCCATGTTCTCTAGCTTCTTAGAGGCTATTAATTGCTTTCTCATCAAAGGAAACCACTCAGTGCATAAAGTCGTTCATATCTGGTTTCCTCAATCTTGAGTCATGTCTCGACATGGTGTCGAGTAGTCACTTAAGTGTATTCATGAGACTCCTTTAACTAATTCCTCAAGATATCCCCTTGATATTTTTCCAAACTACATCTCAAGATACAAATCGAGAAACTCCAATCGACGTGGAATCATTGTCGATCCTTGTCCATCATTTGTTATACTCAGTACTTCACCAAATGTAACATTGACTTGATTTTCCTACTACGTGGAAAATATCAGGTCAACAGATGTCCCCCTAAAAGGCTACTTTTGATCATGATCAAATGTGAGTAATGTGGCATTTTTGAAACTCTTCGATACTGTTCATCATGTACACATTACATCAAAGAAACATCAAGGTAATTAATTATTACTGTGGCCATTATGACCACTTTACACAAAAACGTTACGTCATAGACGTGCATGCAAATCCATGATGATCACCTCATATTTCCTAAGGTATTTAAATGAAAATAAAAGCATTAAAAACACTTTCAATTCCATTTCATCCTTCTCCATGACTTTTATGGCGCCATTTGTCGACTCCAGCATGCCACCTAGCTAAAGTTACTTGGGGGAAAAACTGAACCATTTCTTTCTTTGTGTATTTAAAGTTCTCGCTTAAACACTTTCATTTCACTTCCATCCTTCTGCAACTCAAACACAAAAAGAAAGATCCCCAACTTTGCTTCTTCTTCCTTAAGCTCCTCACTAAAAAAAGCCATTCATTACAATGGCACTTCCAGTCCAACACCATCCAGATTTTGCTATTGACATCGACCTACCTTTATACATCAACGACCACACTTATGTTCCTGAACCTCCTATGGAAGGGGAAAAAGGAGAATATTGTATCATTCTACTTTTATCTCATATGTTTTTGCTGGTAAGGTGCATACTTTCATGGGTCCATTACCCAAATACATCAAGAAACCTCAAGTGCTACAAGACTTCTTCCCTACTTATCATGGTTATAAACCATTGGTGTTCCTTAACGAAACTTTAAAATTTAACTATTTTGAGAACCGAGTTTTTCTTTCTTCTCCTCCAACTAAGGACGCTGGATATGTGAAGTGGCTAGACAGGTTTGAGAAAAAGAAGTAGTACTTTTGGAGGGATTTAGGCATTTTTACCTAATCCAACTGTCAAGATTGGGTCCCTCATAAAACTCTCATTTGCTCATCTCTTCCATGTGTTTCTGGGACATGTCTACAAACACATTCAACCTACCCTAGGGGATGATAATTCCTACCCTATTCGACATCGCCGCTATAGTTGGCCTTCGGCCAACTAAGGAGGATTTTGATCCTTAAAAAAGAACAAAGACCAATCATGCCTTCAACTTTTCTAGGACAGCTTACAACTCATTTATGGAAGACCATCAAGATTCATCTTATTGAATAAATGACCAAGAACACATTTCCATCCTCACATACTGACTCTCCAGGTATGTATTATGCGCTTGATCTATTCAAGTAGAAAAGAAGTACGTTCCCTTAGCTACCCAACTCCATTAAGGGAGAAAAATATTCCTAAGCAGATTAATCCTCATGGACCTCTATGAATCCCTAGGGTTGGCCGTTGCAGACATGACAAGGAAAGAAACCCCCGATAACCTTCAGATAGGTGGGCCTATCTGGCTTTAACAACTATGAATCAATGCAACTTTTGAACCCTATCTGAAAACTAGAGTTCTTCCTAACCCAGAAGTAAGGGTCTAAGGGCTTAGGCTAGCTAAGCTTACTCCCGATGATGGGAAGGTGGTCTCCTTATAGACCTTTGAAAATTATTTCCAAATGTTTTATAGGTGCAAAACCTTTACTTTGACGATGATACCTTTTGTCAGACGACAATGCGGACCTGACTAGTTTAGGAAACCTTTCCCTAATCCTTCCCGACAAGAAGAAGATGAGATACACAACACTTTGTTTGTCTGCTTCAAATATTACTATTATGTGGATGAGACTTACTACTGCTAAGATAAGTTTGAGGGTGGCTCCTTACCAACCAAATCTGGTAGCCATGAAGTTTAGACTAAGCCATCTGCTTCCTAAATGCTTCATTCCTAGAGGATAAGCCTTCTTATGCTCCATTGACACCACTACTAAGAAGTGGCTTAAAGGAAGCCACACATATTGCAAAAAGAAGTAAGTTTTCCTTCATGATTTTGACTATACACTCTCTTATCATTTCACTCAAGATTTTGAAGAGTGGTGGGCGCAACATTGGGCTATTATGCCTATTTATACTCTCATAGCACAATGTCTAGTTGATGCTTTTTATTTCTTGAGAGAAAGAAGTATATATTGTCAAATGTTCTCAAACTGATTTGCTATTTTACTTTGGATCTTTTTAGGCTAACACATTATTTTTACCCCTTGCAGGTATTCCCATTAATCCAAAGGCTTCAAATGGTGGTTCTCAAGGCACCAATACTTCAAGGGCTCCAAGGGTAAACACTAACCCCTTTAGTTATTCCCTTTTGTTTTCGTTAGCATTCCTAACCCAAGCCTGCTTACATAAGGGAAGAAAACAAGTGACTCCTCTACCGTTAGAAGGTCATCTAAACCAAAAGATTTAGACGATGACACTGACGGTTCCTCTGATGAAAAAATCTTGGTCTGTATCTTCATTTATCATCTATTTTTACTAACTTTATCCTTTACTCATATTGTCCAACTTCGTTAGTCTCCCCAAAAAGAGAGCGATTTGGCATCAGTGATGGCCAACAAAATCCTCTCGTTCCTCCACCATCAACATTGAATGTAGGTGTCCACATTGCTGAGTCCAGCATTATACCCTCAGAGGTGAACATAAATCCAGGCGATGCCTCTGTCAGGAAGAAAAATAAGAGAGTAAGGACCGAGGCTGCAACCGTCTTCAAAGATGACAGTATTGAAGAAAGTGAATTACCACTTCTGAATAAAAAGAAAAGGAATGGCAAAACCTCTGAGAAATCTCAACAAGAAGCTGAAATGACTTTGAATCCTGGACCTAAAACTGAACAGGTAAATTTACCCTTTTTTCCTATTCATTTTTAACGTTGGGTCATATTGATTCAACTTGTTTTTGGCAGCCGATTGACACTAATACTAAAAGTTACCATCCTCAACCAACCGAACCCATCAGTCATCCTGAAGACTCAAGCATCAAATACACTACTCCTTCAACGACGAATCCTTCTGACAATCTTCATAGTGACGCTGGTAATG
This sequence comes from Lathyrus tuberosus, assembly GCA_022829125.1. NCBI lineage: Eukaryota > Viridiplantae > Streptophyta > Magnoliopsida > Fabales > Fabaceae > Lathyrus > Lathyrus tuberosus. The sequence goes on from JALAZF010000259.1 coordinate 1,219,990, forward strand.
GTGGGGTAACAAACTAGGAAAGACCAGTTGGTGGCCAAGGTTTAGAAATTCACCCACTAAATCTTCAGCTGAAAGGAAAAATCCAAGCTCAACTGTGACCACCCCCACAAACCAACAAGCCAGGGTTATGATGCTGGAAGCTCTTATGAGAACTAGTCCTCCCCAAGGAACACCTGTGGGTGCTCATGTTGAGAAGACTCCCGATGTTGTTGGGCCTAACCTCATGGAGCCACTTGGAAGGCCCCCTCTTCATGATGTTTTTCAAGAGCACATCCATTCATCTCCAACCCTAGCATCTCGCTCCCCAAAAAGTTTTAGTAAAGTGTATGTATCCACCCTAAATGCTTCAATAGTTGTTGACAAACCAAAGAATATGGTTAAGGCTTTCAAGAGAATCGTCGAGAGCCAAGATCTTTTCAATGATCTATCTCCCAACTCACCTGGTGGTTAGCTTGACAATTTCGACGAATTGTTTGGCCAACTGAAGCTCAAACTCATCGACATAGACCTCCTCTAGACTATCAGGGATGATTCCATCGCCTTATTTGAAATTCAAGGGTTGGTACTCAAACTGTGCAAACCTGAAGTTCCAAGCCCTATTGCTAATATTGTCTTGGATCTTCAACCTCTACTTGAGTAAGCTGTCTAAGTGGTGAGGCAGAAACAAGAAAGTAGCATTCGTGTCGTGCTGAGAGTCAGTATTCTGCATAAACACCAAGGATTGGTTTTTGATTCTCAAGCTCTAGTTTCTAAGTTAGAGGAAAATTCCAAAACAAAGAATAAATTGGCAACCCTAGAGGATGACATCTTGACCTGGACCCAACAAATGAACTGGCTGCAACTGAAACTCGAGGCAGCTATGAAAGAGAGAGGAATTGAAGGCTTCTAACTTAGACTCTGTCAATCAAAGGTTTATTGAGGCTATTAGAACAGACCTGGAACGAGCCAAGGCTGCTAAGATACTAGAAGCTAAAGTGAAAAAGTTGAAAGCTTTTGACTGACAATTTAATAGGAAGCTCAAATGCACCAAGCTTTGCTTCGAAGAATTGAAGGAGAAACTGAAGTCCTCTGTTTGATGTTGTTTTATTTATGTTTTCTAATTTGCAATGCATTTTGAGTTTTCCAAGGCTTGCCATATTTTGGCATTATAAATACCAGTTTGGCTATCCTTTTATGCATTTTCATGTCGATATCTTTACCTCTTGCAACATAGGCTTATACTTTTTCAAGTATTTTCCATTTACTCATAATATTCGACCATCAGGACTTAACCCCTTAATTTCATAAGCATTGTTTAAAAATACCTGATTGATTTTAAATTCCACATCCTAATTTAGAGACCATTTCCCTAAGGTCTTGTCTTTTTGATCCATAGGTAATATTACCTTCCATACATAATCCCTGACCGAAAAGACTTTTGATTTGACCTACCTGTTATAGGCTTTAGCAAAACACTCTTTTTGTCTAATCAAAACATTTAAAGCGGTTAGCCTTTCCTCGTCTAGGTCGACTAATTCATCCATCATTATGCTCCAATAATGATCCTCAAGGATTTCTCCATGCCTTTGTATTCTAACTGTCTACAAATGTATTTCTGCAGGCAACACTACATTATGCCCAAAGGCTAACCTAAAAGGCTTGGCATTAATTTCCTTTGATGGGACATTAGACAAGCCAAAAGTTCTTGATCTTGCATCTTAGGTTAGTTCTTTGGATTTTGGCCTACATGCTTCTTAATCAGGCTAATTATAATCTTGTTTGCAACTTTGACCCGACCATTTGCTTGAGCATAATAAGGAGTAGAGGTCAATAATTTGATCCTTGTTTCTGAGGTGAACTCGACCATCTTTCATCTAGAAAAGACAGATCTTTGATTTGTGGTTATGGTTTCAAAGATCTCGAATCTAGATATTATATTACTTTGAATGAAATTAATCATTGCGTCTTGGTCGAAATTTACAAGAGGTACCACCTCAATCAACTTTGTAAAATAATAAATACCTACCAAAATGTACCTGTAAGACTTAGACGACGCTGGTCTAATATCACCTATCAAATCCAGAGCCCAACCTCTGAATGGGCAAGGTTTGATTATTACACATAGCTCACTGGCTAGAAGATTCTAAATTCCTACGTGCTATTGACATTCCTGGAACCCTTTATCAAACTTTATACAATCTTTCAACATGGCAGGCTAGTAGACTCCCTGTCAAAATAATAACCACTTTATTTTGTGGCCTTCTTAATGGGTTCCACATGATCTATTATGTGCACTAAATATAGATAAGTAGGTTTCATTTTCATTAAGGCGTTTAAGAAAAACTCCTTCATGAGTCTTTTTGAATAACTTGTTGCCCATGATTATATAGCTTAGAGTCAGCAGCCATTTCGGACCAAGCTCCCCCTCTGGTCAAGATTTTTGTTTTTCAGCAAATTTAAGCCTTCCATCCTTCAGCACGTTTTGAATCAAATCCATGAAATATACACATTGTGAGGTTTTATGTCCAAGAAAATTATGAAACTTGCATAAACCTTTTTTCTTTCTTTATTCTAACGACAGGTTTTTCAATCCCGTATGTATTACTATTTGGCCATCAGAAACTAAAAGGTCAAAAATCTCATCACACTTAGTTAAATCGAATGTGTAAGTCTTTGTGACAAATTTTCCGTTTTTAGGTTCAATGGGGTTTTTTTTTTTCCATTTGAAGGTTTCAATAATTTACACATAAGGAGGTTATGGCTTTAATTCTGCCACATTGACCTCATTTTCTTCAAAACAGTCGTTGTGTTGTGTCAAATAAACCATCTATTTCTTCTATCTCGACATAAGATACTTTTTCTTTTTTATGGTACTTACCTGATCTGTCCTTTTCAGCCTTCAGTCGCTCGACCTGTCATACCCTATCTGCTAGTTGGGCAATATCCCTCAGGTATTGAGTATCTAATTTCTTCCTGATGGAATAGTCTAGACTGCCATCAGTCATTTCGACCAACTCATGTTCAAGGAATTACGTAAAGCATCTTGCCTTAAGAATTCTAAATCTCTTCTAATAATCATCGATTAATTCAGGAATTTTACGCCTAACATTATCCAGTTCCTTAATAATAGTTTTCGACTGGCCCATATAAAATTGTTCATAAAACACTCTCTCTGGATGAATCCAAGTATGCATGGTATTAGGAGGGAGTGTTGTGAACCACATAAAAGCATTTTTTTTGTTAGAGAATTTGGAAAATATTTCATCTTTAAATTCTCATTATTAACTATATCCCCTGCCTCAGTCTGGTATCTAGCCACATGCTAAATTATTGACTCATTAGTCTTATCAGAAAACTATGTAAATTTGGGGACCTTCCATCCCCTGGGGAGTTCAGTTTATTAAACATATTTTGACAGTGGAAATATGTAATTAGGCCTATGAAGGCCGATATTGAGGCCATTTTGGGCCAAAATATGTTCGACCACGTTTGTTATATTATTCTACACCCAAAAATTATTTTGTTGGATATTTCTGAGTACTTCGTTGGCATGTGGTTTCTGGGCACCATAACTATCTCAGGACCATTATGGGATTGGTTCCTTTCGACAACCTCCTATGGAGGTTGCTCGACTATAACATGATTGACAGGTTTTGGCACAACTGGCATCGGAGGTGCCCCAAAAAAGTCAACAATTCTACCCATTTAATGGGCTAACTGCTAGTAAATTTGGGTGGTGTTCTGGATCAAAGGGTTAAACACCGTACCTATTTATTGTGTCAGCATGTTTACCATTTCATTGTCACTTTTGTCCATTTTTTGCCTCATGGTCGTTAAGAATTGGTAGTATAAGTTGGCATTATGCGAGGGGCATATCACAACCCCCCTTTGTGATTGCCCTATTTTACCAGAGTTGCTTGTGATAGATCCTGACGCCAAATGTGGATTAAGGGGTGATGCTATTGTTGCATCATTGTTTGCAAACATCAAAGCATGGATGTGTAAGCCCACCATCATGGTGGTTAGCATGCCATAAGAGTAGTCACTAGTAACTAGAGGCATAGTAAAATTTTGGACGTATGCAGGGTTAATATCCCCAATAACTATCGCAGTAGGCATGGGGGAGGTTGGTGCGCTTGTTACCTATGGTAAAGTAACCACCACCCTGGAATCGACTCTAAAATAGGGTTTGAAACTTCGATGGTGTTCATCGCCCCAGTCATACTAGCGATTTTAGTAACTAGGGGTTCTGAGTCTAGAGTATCATTTCGACCTCGAGAAGTGTTCTTTGGGTTCACCATTGCTGCTAAAATCCTACCACTCCTTGAAAACTTGTGACCTAGGACATTAAAAGTCTTCTGACTCCTCAAACACATACGTTAATGGACATTGAAAATGACAACAAAGGAGTGAAAACTACAACGATTTCTTCAAGAGAAAACAAATTTTCACAAAAACACACATGTCCCACTAGGCATGCAAATTTGTTCACATGTGTTTTTAGCGATAAATCACGAGTTTGAAAGTATTTGAGATTAGCTAGAAAAATCTCAGGATCAATTTTGTGTGAAAAATCTTATTGTGACATAAGTGTAAGACGAAATTGTGAATGTTTGGTTACAGATAGTATGAAAATAGACTTTAAAGACAATAAAGGTTAAATTAAAGTAATAAGAACTTGAAATAAACAACATTAAATGAAATGAAGTAAATGACAAGAGATGAAAAATGTTACAATTAAGGAAATATAAAACGTACACAGAAAAAGGGACGCAGACTCACATAATTGCTCACAAACTGTTTCACTTGTTGGCTTGGGTACTCCAGTTCTATAGAGAATGTATGTGAAACTTTGCGAACCATTATTACAACATATTAGTCTACTATAAATACTAACTAGGAATAACCGCCTTCGACAGTTTAACTCCACAGAAATTGACATGTCATTCGAATACATGTAACTCATGTCTCCACATCCTGTCACATAGTCAAGGATTTGAAACTGCTGAAACCATTATCCCATGTTCTCTAACTTCATAGAGGCTAGTATCTTCTTTCTCGTTGAAGGCAGTCAGTGAGTACATAAAACCCTTCATCTTTGGTTTCCTAAATCTTCTAAGTATTCATAGTCTGCTAGAGAGTCCTCCCTCGACATGGTGTCGAGCAGTTACTTAAGTCTATTCTTGAGAATCCTTTAACTAATTCCTCAAGATATTCCCTTGAGATTCTTCCAAACTACATCTCAAGATGCCAGTCAAGAACCTCCAGTCGAAGTGCAATCATTGTCGACTATTGTCCATCATTTGTTATACTTAGTACTTCACCAAATGTAGCATTGACTTGATTTACCTACTAAGTAGAAAATCTCAGATTAACACAAGGTTAGTACTCTAACGCTCTAGTTAGTAAGGGGGTAAAAAATGATGTGTGAATGAGAATGTATTTCAATATCTCAGAAATGACGCAATTTCCTTCTGAAGTAGAAGAAGTGGTTGGCAACTGAAAGGGTGAGGTGAGACATGAATTTCAGTCAGCCATCAGATTGATCTTGGCGGCCAGCTAGCAAAGCTCTCTTGGATGAAATTGTCTGCTCCTAAAGAGGACATGGTTTACATGTTGTATGTGCTTCTCTCACTTCCACTTTGTCATTGGGCCCTTTGTATTTAGTCTTCGTAAATGACCCACAACATTATTGAATAAGCATAATAAGTAAATCATCACTAAGAGAAGATCTAAATGAATCCAGGGATTCATATTTTTAGGGGAAAATTCATCTAAAAAGACTTAATCTAAGGGAACTAGCCACCCATCCGTAAGGAATTCATGGAAATTTCAATCTAAAGAAAAAAATTACACCTTTTATAAATTATTTTCGAATTTCGAATAACAAAATTCACCCCCTTTTTTGTTTGCTGTCACTTGGTCAACAAATAGAACCTTTTCAGAAGTTGTAGTTAAGGGAAATAGCACATGTCAAGGGACATAAGTCTAAAATATGACAAAATTTGATTAAAGTAAATGAGAACAAGTTTACCTCAAGTAATTATTCTGCCCATAAACCCTTGTCCCTTATCAAGCTTCTTCTTTATTCCACAGAGGATGAATTTATTGGATAACTTAGCTTGTCCACTGTATTGTGTATGAACCACCAAGACAAACTTACTTTGGATCCCAAATTGATGGTAGAACTTCACCACGGTTGAACTGGAGAGTTGGGTTCTATTATTTAAGACAAGGCATCTTGGCGACCAAAACTTGCAATTATTTACTTTTAGTAGAAGCGTCAAACTCTTTCTGTCGTGATTTAGTTTACCTTGCACTAGGGGGAATGAACTCAAGATATCCACACCCCATTAATAAAAGGGCCATGGGAGGTCACAAAATATGGATTTTGGTTGGGTAATGGTGAAGATTTGAGTGCCTTTTAAATTTATAACATTTGTTAATGAATTATGTATTGTCCTTCATCATGGTCGCCCAGTAGTAACCAACCCTTAGAAATTTATGGACCAATGCATTTCATCTGATGTGGCTTTCACATACCCGTTTGAGAAACTTCATTAATACCATAGAGGTCTCACTTTCCCCCATACATCTTATCATTAGGGAGTCCTTCCCCATCTTGTATAGATTTTTCCCTCTTGTGTATTTCATTGTCAGTCTCTAGATCATTTTTGCTTCTTCCTCATCTGAGGGTAGTTCTACACTCGTCAGATATCGAATTATTTATGCAATTAAACCTTTGATTCAAAAAATATAAATCGTGATGGCCTTTTTCCATCTAGGTGATAGGTATTTTTAGGGTTTCTTGTAACATTGTCCTGTTATGGCCAAGCTTACTGGTGTTGGCGAAATCGGATAAGAGGTTAGCCCGAGAATTTTCTTTCCTAGGCACGTATAACAGTTCAAAGAATTTGAAATTCTTAGCCAAGTCATGAAATCACGAGATGCATTTTACAATTTGCGCCTCATTTATATGATAATCTCCAGCGACCTGGATGGTGATCAACTAAGAGTCACTTAAGGCCTTGAGGTTGTCTGTGCCCATTTCTCTTGCTAGGGTTATCATGGCGATCAATGCTTCATATTCTTCCTGATTATTGTTTGGTTTGAATTCAAACCTTAGAGAATTCTCTATGAGAATATTTATGAGACTTTTTAGTACTACCCGACTTCACTTCCCTTTTGGTTTGACATCCATTGACAAAGTTCATACATGAGAAACCTCCTCATCTATTAGAGAGCTTAACTCCATCAAGAAGTCTACCAAATTATGAGACTTTGTGTTTCCCATTGGGAGGAAATGGATTTCATACTCTAATAATTCCATATATCATGATACCATTCTTCACACCAAGTTTGGCTTCTTCAATATCTGGTAAATGAGATAGTTTATGTTTACCATCAACCTTACCTATGGAAGTAGGGCCTCATCTTCCTTTTCGTTATCACTACCACCAATGCCAATCTGTATATCTTCTGACACCCTAGTTCTGCACCTTTAAACACCTTACTAACAAGTAGACAAGTTGTTCACTATTTTCCCTTTCTTTGACAAGTACCAAACTCAATTCCCTATTAGTTACTAATAATTAAAAGAATAATGGTACACCCTTTATAAAGTGAGTCAAATTCGGGGGAGTTTTCAGGAAAATCATTAACTTTGAGAAGGCCTTCTTGTACTCCCTGGCCCACTTGAGTTTCTATCTTTTCTTCAGGAAAGGAAATATAACACTCACCTTTTTTAACGTTCTAGATAAGAGCTTGCATTTCAAAAATTCATTGGTTCCTATTATCGTCATCCGAGTGTTGATGCGTGATATATTATTCTAGGTCACTCTTTCTATCGAGACCTATCAGAGATGTCAGTTTAATATTTTCTTGAACATGAGTGTCCCAAATTATGTAGGAGAGTTAAGGATCTAGGATCTCATCACCCTCTAGTGTGTCATCGTCATGTCAATTTTTTTTAATGTGCAGGACGTTGGTCTATAGAGCTTCATTGGCGCAACACAATTTTCATGTAGAGACCTGGTTTGTTGGTTGAATATGGGTGAGAATGGTCTAGAAGAGAGGTTGAATAAACCATTCCTTATTAAAATTTATTTTTGAAATGTAGTAGATAACGGAAGTTTGAAAAATATTTTTGAAGAGATTATGTGATTAGATAAATTCTCAGAGGAACTTAAAGGAATGCAAAACAGTGATTAATTAAATAAACAATATTGTGAGAGTTAATATAGTTAGATTCAAAAAGATACATTCGAATATAATTTGACTGAATAAAAGAGATATCTAATATTACAATTTTTAGTATAATCAATAAAAAGAGTTACTCATAAGACTAGATCTAACACAAATATCTGCTTAAATAATAAAACAATATGAACAGAAGAACCTAACAACACGCAAACTAAGAAAGCACAAAAAACCTAGCACATGCAAAATCTATACAAAAAGTAAAAAAGATTGAGTCAGCGAGATTGTACGCTAGAATTTATACAAATTCGACACCTCATCCTCATTTGGCACATAATCTAATCTCAAATGGTAAACCATCAGAAATTGTTGTAGTATTCCACTATTGAAAATTAATATAGTTTCCTTTTGTATAGATGATAAACAGAGATCATAGTTGAAATACTTAGAACTAACTCCTAAGCTGACTACTAAGCTATGCACTTTTATTTCTTTAGTTTTCCTTCAATTGCATGCATCTCACAAGGTTATGAAAACTCCAAGATTCACGATCTTAAGTAGATACACCTTTATATATCTTCAAGTACTCTAAGATCTCATTTTGTAACTACCTACATTCTATTCTTTCGAGATTCTCTTGTCTGAGTCTTAAATTGTTGATAGATGCTAGAAATTCCAAAACCTCTATCATAAACTTCTCTTTCTTTAATGGATTTCAATCGCCAGAAATCCATAAACTTGATTTTTCTATTTGAAAAACTTTCACAAAAACATTAGAATCTCTAATGAATCACCTAGCAAAAAGAACTCAAACTCTCTCACAAAATTAAGCAACACTTATACTCATCAATGGTGTTTAGAGTTTGGGGTAGAAGATGAAGTTATAGAAAATCTCACATAAATCAATTTATAATTCAAGAGATTATTAACACAATTTTTTTTCTTCAATGTTTATTTGAGAGAGATTTTTGTGTGAATGATTAACAAATTTTTTTTATTAATAATAGAGAGAGAAAAAAGTTTTTTATATGTGCAAGAGATTGTGCACAAAGTATAATATTGTCCATTTGATTTGAGTCAAAGATATAATGGATGTTTCAAAACTAGTGAGAGAGTGATTTGAATCAAGTAAAGAAAATCTCATAATTTTGTTGTGGTGATTTGAATAATGGTTTGAGTCATGTGAATCGAATCACACTTTAAAATGATTCGGATCACATTTCAAGACTCCATTTTAAACACCAAAGATTCGTTCATAATTCAAATCAAACAACTTTTCATATGAATCAAAACACAATTAAGTGTAGGCGTGATCCAAAACACATTTCCATAACGAGATTTTGTATTTTTAAACTTTCTTATAATTCGAATCAAGGCTTTGAATCAAGTAAAGAAAATCTCCTAATTTCGATGTGGTGATTTGAATAATATTTTGAGTCATGTGAATTGAATCACACTTTATAATGATTCAGATCACATTTCAAAATCCCATTTTAAAAACCAAAGATTCGTTCACGATTCACATCAAAAACCTTTTGATCTGAATCAAAACACAATTATGATTTGAATCGAGTGTGGGCGTGATCCAAAACACATTTCCAGAACAAGATTTCATATTTTCAAACTTTCTCATGATTCAAATCAAGGGTTTTTCTGATCTGAATCATATTTTTCGAAACCAACTTCTGAGGAATGACAAAATTCGTGATTTGAATCAAAGACTTGCATAATTAAGATCATGCATGTTCGAATTTTTTGTTCCAAGGCATAAACTAATTGGTTCAAATAAACATGTGTTGACTTTTAGTCAATGTCAATTTTATGCATGCAAAAGACATTTCAGGAGTCGTACAACATAATTTATTGTGAAGGACTTAATTACTAAAATAATAAACATAATGCCAAATAAAAAACACCCTTAAAAGCATAGGGTTACCCTATAAGCAATTTCATGCATCTCCGATATAACTTAATCATCATTGTTGATTTGTTGGCGTTGTCTCGTCTCACCATTGTTAAAGAGTGATTTGGGCAACTGGAGTTTCAAATTAATGTATGGTGTGTGTCAGTTTTACTGATTCCACTGTAAGCATCAATTGTACTTGTGATAAGTACACTAGTGTGCACCTTAGTCACGTTTTGGAGTGCAAGAGAGCTTTTTGAATTCTGAATATGTAGAAAGTGATAATCCTTTCCAACTATATAGCTAAGATATTTATAAGCTTGACTTTTAGATTAAACAGTTACTATATAAGAAAAGTTTATACCTATGAAATTACTATGCTGCCCTCTGGGACACATGTCGCTATGAGAACACACCCTTCCATTTTCCCATGTGACTCTGGTCTCCCTTACCACCCTACTTTTCCTCTTTTCTCTTCTATCAAGATCTACTTTAATTTGAATTTCATAATTTAAAATCTCTCTCTCCTCGTCCTTTCCTCTTTCTCTTTCTTTCTCTCTCTCTCTCTCTCTCTCTCTTCCCTCTCTTACTTCTTCTCTTTCTCTTCATTTTGTTTCTCTCTTCTCTCTCTTTCCCTCTCTTTCTCTTTCTCTTCATCCTACTGTTACTGATGTTATTGTCCTACTTTCTTTTCTTCTTCGTCTTTTCATTTTCGTTGTTGTTGTTCTACTATTGACAGGTGGTATAGATGGTAGAGGTTGTGTGTTCTACTATATGAGGGAATAATTGCTATTTTGTATATCTTTAATGTTGAAAATTATATGTATCTTGTGTATCTTGCATATCAATGACGAATCCTTGTGGTGGCTCGACCCGAAAGGATTTTCAGTCAAAGGATTTTTAGATGTTCATCCACGATATTCGAGGTTTGTCCTAACTCAAATCGCTTTATTTTAATCTGAATTTAATTTTTTCTTTCACGTTTTCGGTTTTTATTCGTCATGCCATATGTTTTGGGGAATTTGGGAATTTGATAATTTTCTCTTCACTTTGGATCATTAGCATAGTAAATCAGGATTCACAAAGAATGTCTGAACAGAAGCTTCGGCAACCGCCTCAACAGTTTCGTCGTCAAAACATGTCACCATTACCACCCTACTTTTCCTCTTTTCTCTTCTATCAAGATCTACTTTAATTTGAATTTGATAATTTACAATCTCTCTCTCCTCGTCCTTTCATCTTTCTCTTTCTCTCTCTCTTCCCTCTCTTACTTCTTCTCTTTCTCTTCATTCTGTTTCTCTCTTCTCTCTCTTTCCCTCTCTTTCTTTTTCTCTTCATCCTACTGTTACTGATGTTGTTGTTCTACTTTCTTTTCTTCTTCGTCTTTTCATTTTCGTTGTTGTTGTTCTACTATTGACAGGTGGTATAGATGGTAGAGGTTGTGTGTTCTACTATATGAGGGAATAATTGCTATTTTGTGTATCTTTAATGTTGAAAATTATATGTATCTTGTGTATCTTGCATATCAATGACGAATCCTTGTGGTGGCTCGACCCGAAAGGATTTTCAGTCAAAGGATTTTCAGATGTTCATCCACGGCATTCGAGGTTTGTCCCAACTCAAATCGCTTTATTTTAATCTGAATTTAATTTTTTTCTTTCACGTTTTCGGTTTTTATTCGTCATGCCACAGGTTTTGGGGAATTTGGGAATTTTCTCTTCACTTTGGATCATTAGCATAGTAAATCAGGATTCACAAAGAATGTCTGAACAGAAGCTTCGGCAACCACCTCAGCAGTTTCGTCGTCAAAACATAACCAATGGCTCAAGGTAGATGTTGTTGAATTTGAGGTACTGGTTAACATTTCTTTTGTAACATAACCAACGAGCTGATGGAAGTTGTTTGTTGTTTTGCTACAGGTGTGTTCGATCTGTTACGCGTTGCTGCTATTGTTTCAAATTGCTTGAATGGTGTCGAATATTACATGAGTTTGTGTTTGAACATCGATTGCAGTGTAAATCACAGTGAACTATCTTATCTGACTATAACTTTCGTGTTTCAGTTTACCGATTTAATGCATGTTTGAGCTTGCCCTCCATGTGTACATAGTAAAATTGGCTTTGACTTCATTTGTTCTGTCTCAGAGCATAAAACTTGCTGCTTCACAGGTTAGTGGTTCATAGTTCAACTACTTGAAAAATGAAGCAGGTGCGCCTTAAATGAAACATGTTTCTAGGTATTAATTTTACCATACTATCATATTTTCATGTTATATTGGTTTGAATATTGGTCATCAACAATATTGTTCAATTACAATTAGTCATGAAAGATTCGATTACAATAGAGTTTTATAGTTAGTTTATTGAGTGATGCTTTGCCGCCCGTCTGCTTCTTCTGTTTCGTATAATGTTAATTTGGTTACATATTAATTATAAATTAACAATGAATTATTAGTTTGAATCTAATCCGACCGTTAGTGGAATAAAATTGTTTGCCATTTGATTTGATGTGATTTTGTGATGTTTGTTTCGAATCGGTAATCTACGAGCTACATTAATTGTATTTGACTACTTCCTGTGCAAAAGATGGACAAGGAGCTCATCCTAGCTAAAACAGCTTCTGAGGAAATTCATGAAGTTCTGTCTTTTCATACCAGACGAATAAGTTCATGAAATTCTGAATATATTCATGAATATAGGTGTGAGTTGTTCTTTATTGATAAAACGCAATGGCGCGAAGGTTAGTTTTTTAGTTCGAATCAAGAGTCATTGTGTTTGATAGAAATGAATATATTCCTAAGCAATATGACCAATATGAGCCTTACAGACACACAATCTTCAATGCCTTGAAACTGGAAGTGAATTGCATTTCTTTTACGAAGAGTTGTCCATCTCTCTTAGTAGCTTTTATTGGTTTTTGTTACTATCACGAATTTTGTAAAAAAAAAAGTGACAATGTCAAAAGTACTCAATGAGCCTTTTTTGGGTATTTGTTTTCTCTCTTAGTGTTGCCATTTTAACATGTTGTGTATATAAATTAGGTTCAGCTTGTGATGGGCTTTGCTACTAAATTCGTTTTCTAACTTTCGTATCCTGTGTACAGGCTAGCATTGCGATGGAGACATTACAGGTATTTGCTCCTTTGGCAAAGTTGCTTGGAATGTATCAAATTAAGGTATAGTATAATTACAGCTGCCAAGTCTAAGGACTTGCATACATGTTTTGTTCCTACAATGCCACAAGTCCACATAAATAGATTAGAGCTTATGATAGAAATACTCATTTTCAACATTATTATAAAATACATGTATTTAATGACACGGAGGAAATTATCTTAGCTCCTGCTTCTTTACTATACTTTTTTTTATGATGCAGTCAGAACTAGAAAACCTATCATTTATGTACACAAATGATGAAGTTTATATGAAGGTGAAGACAAGAGTTGCTGCCTTATTCAAAGAACATGAGAAAGATCTTTTAGAGGTAGTGTTGGTCTGTTTATGCCACCTCTCTATATGTTCATTTATTAAACCTTTTTTTCGGGTGATTGTGCATCATTGCATTCCAGTGATTAAACTTCTTTATTCTCTATTTTTTGATAGGCAAACAAAATATTGTTAGAGAAAATCCAAGACGATCAATTCTTAGATCTTTTGACAGTTAAAACAGAAGTTCGTGCTGTGTGTAAAGAGCCTTACAGGTTAATCCATGATACTCAGTGCCACTGCAACCATTTTGTTTATCCACCTGTTCACGCTAGTTGATTTGTTACATATCACATACCTTTTACATGCATACTGTGTGCATACTTTATTTTGGAATTTTAGGTACTTCTTTCACTTACTGCTAATTGAGAAATATTATTGATTATTTGCAGTGTCTATAAAGCTGTACTCAAATCTAAAGGTTCGATCGATGAGATTAACCAAATTGCACAGGTTCTCATACATTTGACGGATGTGTTGTAAAAATTTTGAATAAATTGTGTTTTTTTTTATTGAGTTATCAACTGGCAGGACCTTTTATTGGCAGGACATAAGTTGTAACATTTCTTTGAAATCATCATTAACTTATTTTATTGGCAGGACCTTTTAAAAATATGGGGCTGGAGATGTTATCCAACATGTTTGGTGGACTTGGAGCTGGTAGCCTAGCTATTCAAAATACAGAACTATGTTGGTTCTTCTGTATTTCATTTTATCAGAGGCTAAAATAGATCATCCTGAATTCATCATCATTGTCGTTACAGTTTTATGCACCTTAAGGTACTAATAGGCAATGCTTGTGTTTATGAAATAATTTGTACTCATCTTTAATTATGTTGTTAGGATTCTGCTGTCCCAATTACATAAAATGTGTGGAGATGGTGGTAAATAGTTGATCATATTTTTTATTTATTAAATAATGGCATTATTGCCCTTTATCCCGATTGTCCTTCTCCTTCTTCTGGGGCATTACTCAACATGGATATGACTTGTTTGGATCAGTTTTTGATGTATTTTCAGATGATTGATATAAATTAAAATGAGCTAATGCTGTATTTTGTTTCTAAACCAAAACATTGCTTGATTCCCAGAGTCCTAATCCCCTCTTTGTCCTCCAGTGCTCAGTATTTTTTGTTTGATTCTTATTGTTTTTGTTCTGCATGTGCATGTTTGGTTGCCCTAAAATTTGTGTTGTCTTAGGCAACCTCTCTCACCTTGGAATTTTACTTGTGTTCTTGAGCACAATCGGTTTGGCTTATGATAAGCATATTCATGTCATGAAAAAGTATTGCAGTACATATTGATATAACTTATTCAATTTCAACTTCTACACGTTTTTCAAATGATGATAGGCACAAAATCCCGGGTTTTCACTAACTATTACTATCATACTCATGACAATATGTGAAATCATTTTTGACCATCAATCATTTTTTTTAAGAATCTGTTCCAAATTGTTTTATAAATTACACGTTAAATGAGTGCTAATAGTTTGGAACACTATTTGTTTTTGAAATTGATGTTTTTTTTATACGTGCATGTTGCTTGTGAGAATTGAACACCACAAATGTGAACGAGCGTAACACATATTATTGATGTAAGCAAAATTTGTAAAAACAATATTATTTTTCTTTTAAAAATATGTCTTTCTTTTAAAAATAAAAAAATTTATTGATAAACAATATTATTTTTCTGATTTACAATTTTGTTACATTTTAAAATAATTATATTGTTGATTTAAATATTTTTATATACGAAAGAAAATACTGAAATTATTTTATTATCTCTTTTAAATATAATAAACTTTTAGTTAGGCAATTCTATATTTTTTCCATTTCATTTTTCTTATTATATTATTATATTTTGAAAACAAAATCGTACGTACCACACCAGTATTCGTGCGAACGCACGGGTAACACACCAGTACCGTGTGAACGCACTGGTTATCATACCAAAATACGTGCGAATGCACGAGTTTTTACTTTTTATGTACATTTAAAGAAAATAAATGTAAAACTTATGTCATTTGTACTAACGATTTTTCATTATTTTATATTTTAAATCATAGTAAAATTAGTTTTCTACTGTTTTTCAACTAATTATAATTTTGGATATTTATTTGTCTCATTTATTATAAATTTATTCAACTAATTATAAATTTATCTAATACAAGTTTTAATAGTTTTTAATTTTAATAATATTATTCATAATATTATTGTTTAACTTTCATCTTCTACATTTATTACTATTTCAACTTAAATTTACTATTATTCTTAAGTTTTTTTTTTTTTTTAATTTTCAATTTTAATTACATAAAATTTAAAGTTACTGGTAGAAAATTTGAATATTAACGGGAATACGAAGTTACTGATCAAAATATTAAATATTAACGGAAATTTGAAGTTATTGATAGAAAATTTGAATATTAACGGGAACACGAACTTACTGATTAAAATATTAAATATTAACGGAAACATGAAGTTACTGATCAAAATATTGAATATTAACGGGAGCATGGAGTTACTAAGCAAAATGTTGAATATTAACGGGAACATGAAGTTACTGATCAAAATATTGAATATTAACAGGAATATTGAATATTAACGGGAACATGAAGGTACCGATCTAAATATTGAATATTAACGGGAACACGAATATACTGATCAAAATATTGAATATTAACGGGAACATGGTGATACTGGTCAAAATATTGAATATTAACGGGAACATGAACTCACTGATCAAAATATTAAAAATTAACAGGAACTTGAAGTTTCTGATCAAAACTCTGAGTTGTCGAAAATGAACATAAAGTTGGCTTTGAACACAATTGTTTTTTATTGGGTGTTATGATTTTAATTTTTTTTTTAATTTACAACAAAAATTTTATATTTTCAATATTTTATATATTTCATAACGTAATTGATAACATATCCGCGGTCCACAACGGAACCTGTGCGGACGCGCGGGTTTCCCACTAGTTTTAAAATAAATGATTCATTGCATCAATTTGCATATATTAAAAAAAATATTAATGAAAAAATATATAATACTTTTACTAAAACACTCTTTTATTACTAAATCCCTTTTTCATTTGCAACTTGTTATCAGCTTACATTCCATTTTAATGTAATCTAAATTATTAATTTAATTGGTATATTTATAGTACACTGTTTATCATTTAAAAAAAAAGTACTTATTCAAAATTTGAATTATTAATGGATTTTTAGGATTCTGTTCCCCATCATCAATTATTGAAAAAGAACTTGACTGAAAAAGCATCCTATCCCTTCCCACCATTTGTTTCTTTTGTTAAAGACCCTTAAATTCAATAAACGCATATACTGCATTTCTGACTTATTTTCTACCTTGCTTAATTTATAAAGAAAAATAAATATCATGATTGAGTAAGAATAACAAACTAATCAAAATATCCTTAAAGGAATCTGAAACTCTTAAATATTTAGGCCCATTTAGCCAATAGAGACATGCAACCTGAACCTAAAAGAAGTGAAATATTTGCTCCTATTTGAATCTTCAAATTATTTTGCAACCTTGGACTCATAAAATCTGCAGCTAATAGATCAACTAATGCCATGTAAATCAAAATTCCAGCTGAAGCAGAATTTAGAACACCTACAACTATTAGAGAAGTGGGACTATTCTCTTTGTATCCACTTGATACTGCCATCCCAATTGCTATCCCAATTGGTGTTGTTAGGGAGAAAAATGTAGCCATAATTGCTGTCGACCTAGACTCGAATTTCGCCTGCACAAATTATGTAGAAGTAGTTAAAAAGTGGTTAGTCAGATTCTTCTTAATCATTTGATAAATTTATAATAAATTCATTAAAAATGATAAATTCGTGATAAATTCATTAAAAATGATCGATCGAATTCTCCTTAATCATCTGATAAATTCATTAAAAATAATGAGTCGGATTCTACCTAATCATCTAGCTAACTCATTAAAAATGATCAGTTGAATTCTTCGTAATCATCATATAAATTCATTATTCGTAATCATCAGATAAATTCATTAAAAGATAGTCAGTCGAATTATTCCAAATCATTTGTCGGATTCTCCTTAATCGTCTGATAAATTTATTAAAAAGTGGTCCTCATTCTTCCTAATTATTTGATAATTTCATTAAAAATATCCGTCGAGTTCTTCTTAATCATCTCATAAAAATCATTAAAAATGGTTAGTCGGATTCTTCCTAATCATCTAATTATTTCACTTTAAATGAACATTTTTAAAATTTTATTATCAAAATCTAAAAAGGGTCTCAATTCATTTCACTAGTGACTTTTTGGCTTTTCTCTGTTCATGGGGTAAAATAACTTTGGATTATTTTTGTTATTTTGTACTATTGAATAGTTGAAGATGTTGTCATAATGGCAACACTTTGAAGCCTACTTTCCAAACTATTTATAAAACATTCACACGCAACTCACTTTTTCCTTGTACTTCAAACTTTTTCCATTTTAACAAGTTTAGTTTTAACTCCATTTCTTCACTACTTTCATAATACCTTGCATGATTTAATGATGCAACAATGAAAAAGACTTACAAACAACGAAAGTAAATTTAAATTGAAAAATATAATCTCATCTCAAAAGAGATTCTAATATTAAAAAAAACTATTTAGATTCTCAACTTCACCCTATTACAACCTATTAAGCAACTGATAATTTAAACAACAAAATTAAGATTAGGCAAATAATTGACTTTATTAAACTGTTTAATTCGGTTCTAACCACTCATATTATATAATTGCGTTGAATATGTATTTAGAGAATAATTCGAGTATATTATTTAAGAATTAAAATACCTGAGATATGCAACCACCAAGTCCCATTCCTTCAAAAAATTGATGAAAAGACAAGGCAACTAGGAGAGGCTTTATGGTACCAATGCTTTGTGCAGTACCTAAAGACATTCCAATGATCACTGAATGGACCACAATTCCTAGCTCCAACACCTTACAAACACAAAAATTAAACCAAATTGAACAATAATTCGGAACAAAAATAAAAATTTATACAAGTAAAAATTACCTAAATCTGATTCAAATTTAGAAAAATACATATAACTTTTAGCAACAGTTTCATATAACTTTTAGCAACAGTTTAATATAGCTTTTAGCAACGGTTTAAGTAATCTTACTTGTGATATAATCCGTTGCCGAATTAATTCAGTTGATATTACATCATGAGAAGAGTCAGTTGATCCATGAGTATGACCATGAGTAGCATGTGTATGAACATGTATATGACCAACATGTTCATCCCCCATTTCTTCATCTTCATAAGAGACTTGTTTGGAAGAATTTTTAAAATGTCTCCTTTGATAAAAACTCGAAGCAAACGAATCAACCATCAAAGTTCCGATTGAGGACAACATAGCAACGAGTCCGGCGAGGGGAAAATCTCCCCAAGGCTTTTCGTTAATACAAGGTGAGTTCAAACTCTCGAATGCATCGGGAAGTATATGGATAAAACCGGTCGCCAAAATTACCCCGGCCGCAAAGGCCTTAATCATGAAAAATATGTCATTTTTAGGACTTAGAATTGGAACTCTTTTGCTTAATAATGGTAAACTTACACCAAGAGCACCACAAACAAGGATAGAAGCAATTGAACCAAGTTTGTAATGAAGGGCTAGTTTGTTATTTTCTTTGTTTGGTTGTGTTTCACATGTAGATGAATCACATGAAACAAGTGTTGGGAGGAAAATAATGACATAAAAAAATAATAGCTTGAAGATAGAAGTCAGAAAACTCATCATTTTGATGAATTTGAGAATTGGAAATTAGAAATGAGTAAAGCGTGGAAGAGAAAAGAGGGTGTGAGTGAATGACAAAAGTTTATACTTAGATTGTTATATTTAAAGGGTGTGGAAAAGTTTGTGATTTGAATTATTATTATCTTATTGGGATCCAAGATTTACTATATATAAAAAGGTCAAAAGGGAAGAAAATAAAAGCCACTCTTAGAGGCTGAAATCGTGAGCATCTTAAACAGCCTATTACACCCCACATATCAAGCTAAGCAGGTTAGATACTCTTTCTATATTTTAGTAAAATAAATGCTTTTTTGGTAGGAAGAAAATAGACAATATATATATATATATATATATATATATATTTTAATTTCTTTAATTGCATAGTTTTATTTATTAATTTCTATTTTTATTAGTTGTTTATGTATTTTTCTTCATTTATATTATGGAATATCTCTATCTTTCTGATCGTACCTAGATCAGACAGTATGACAGTGGCCAACAACGTCGTGAAACCTTCAGCTTCGGTGATGGTAGGACCGGGGGGGGGGGGGGGGGGGGGGGGGGTGGAGGGGGGTACCTACAATGTACTCCGAGTCTCAAGTCAGGTAAGGTCAGAGAAAAACAAGTACAGAATATAGGTGTGAGTTTAGAATATGAAGTAACCTGACTGATGCGTCTGCAAGTGCACGGATTTATCGAAGTAATATAAAAGATTGTCGAACTCACAGAGACCAATGTCAACCTACCGTAATCTATCGTCACTTTGTAAAGCTAAGGCTAATGATAATTGATAAAAGGGAAACTAAAACTAAAACTAAAATAAAACAAAGAAAATATGATAATAAAGAGAGGCCGAAATATGAATTCCACGTTCCTAAAGGACTTTGTAGAATTTGAGTACTAATTACAACTATAACTTAGTTCCGTAGAATACACCGACTTAAAAACTCCGCCTCACGCTCTCGCGATATTAACTAAAGTCATGTTCCCTAATCCCAAGATTTTGCTCTCGCTCGCCCGGTAACTAGGAAATATATTTTGAAAGCCAATACTATCCTAAACGTATCTAAAGCGCTCTCGCTGTATTCAGATATGTTGCCTAATTTCCACTATCCGGTTCGACCCCCACGCTCTCGCAGTGCCGACTCTAACCTTAATTAATTTCTCACTCTCGTGACAAAATAGTGTTAAATAACCTCTCACTCTCGTGACAAAGCTATTTAAATTAGACTTGGAAACTAAAACCAAAACAGAATTTTAATCATAAGTTCGCACCTATTATTTTCTACCGAGTCCCGTCGGTAACGACGGTCCTCATACGCCGAACTCAATAATATTTAGAAAGACATAGATAGGAAAATAAACATGCAATTACGGTAATAAAACATAATGAGAAACATGATTTAGCAATTAAATTAGAAAACAATAACAGTAAATATAAACTTGAAATTAAATAGATGTTGAATTATAATACGCCTGAAGGCTTCGAATCAGAGTACAAAAATTCAATGCAGAAATAAAATCCTAAAACTAATTCGTAATAGCCCCAAAAATCTGGAAAGCTATTACGTTTACATCGTGAAAGAAAACTGCCTAAAAACTAAACAAGGAAAATTCTGGCAAAGAAAAGTCGACCCCCTCGTTACGAGGATGAACTGGTTAATTTATACTCCACTCCTCGCATAAAAATCTCCAACCAATATGTAACACTTGGACAGTGGTTGAACAAAATGTATGGAGAATGTGACTGGCTGAACGAGAAAATGCAGGAGAGGTGGAGACTGGGTTGAAACGTGGGTTGAAACGTGATGCTGATGATGTTGAGTGGTCCACGTAATTGAAATTATATCCTGAGAAAACAAGTTGTGTCGGTCGCCATACTCTTTGTGACGAGGGTCACACTTAAGAATGCATTACGGTCGCCGCACTCTTTGTGACGGTCGCCACAGGCTTGAGTGCAGCTTCCTAATTTTGCTGTCAACTGTCTTCTTTTCTTCTCCTTTCTTCCCTATTTTTTTCTTCTTTTCTCATGCAGGTTAATTGAGATAAAATACCTGAAAATGAACTTGAACACTTGCAAATAAAACGTAAATAAACGAAAACGATGAAATAATTTAATGTAATTAAAGCCAAATATGTAATGTAATATCGTATTATCAAACTCCCCCACACTTAAATCTTTGCTTGTCCTCAAGCAAACCATGACTCGCGAGAAAAAAAATAGTGTATACGAATACTCATTCTAGGCTACCAACTGCACTTCGGTTAGGTTTGTGTTGATAGGTACTTGCTCACTCACTAAGGATATCGTGACAACACAATTCCGCATTTGCGGTCATCAACCTCCCTCCTATACAAACCAATCTGAATCATGTCAATATACCTAAGCCTAACTCACTCATCCTTATTTTATCCCTTTTCGTTCTAGCGCAATCACATTAAGCCTGTTATCATTTCACACTCATGGTAGGATGGCCTATTAGTGACTATGATCTCATCATTTTTTTCTCTTTTGCACATTGGTTTAAATATCAATAAAATAAAGAAGTTTGCACCGTTGGGCTAAATGATCGGGTGAGGATCACCTAACTTAGAAGGAGCGTTTATTTCCTTCATTCATCTTTTTTCTTTTCTTAATTTACCTTTTAAGCCTGAGATCATACACTTATTTGCATCGACTTCCTACTTAGTGCATGCTTAGGATGGTGCTGACTGCTAAATAAACTAATTAGGGACTACTAAAGGGGTGAGAACTTAAGGCTATGGCATAACAAGTAATTAGATTGATTTCCATAATTGGGAGGCTCACGGTGTTAGAACGATACCGATCTTGCGGAATTTTCCCAAGTCTCACAATTTAACCTCAATTTTGTTTGTAACCTAAGATTTTCAAAAGAAACCCCTGTTTTTAACTCAAAAATTTTCAAAATATTTGGTGTGGCTCAATGGAATGGGGAAATCGACAAACAACATAAAATCACGCATAGAGACTCGACAGCACATGTACAGACGCACGAAACATTAAAACATAATTTTTTTTAAAATCATGCTAGAAAATAGTAAATCTAACTAGAAAGCGGTAAAATGAAAGCGGTAAAGTTTCTCCCCCACACTTAAACCAAACATTGTCCTCAATGTTTTGATAAAAGGTGGTAAAGGAAAGATAGAACATGTATGAATGCCATTGCGTGCTACCACGGCCAAATTCGCGCTGATTCTTCCCTTGTTGTCCCTGTCTTCGCTGGCCACTTCTACTCCGGTGTTTTGTACTACGAGTTATCTGAATTTGCTGAAACTTCATTTTCTAAAAGCCGCTTATCATATTGCCTATTTCTGAAGGAAGTACGTGCAAAAATTGTTAGAAAAATACGGTGCAGTGTGTGCATGTGGAACCCGACCAAGCGAAAGGACAAGGAGAAGGTGAGTTATGAACGGGAGAGATATGCCCTCTCCTATCATACTCATCATTGGTGTCACCACCAGCAGCGACATTCGTAGGAATGTCCGTGGGCACCAACTCATTTTAAGGGATTGTCATCTAGAGATTTTTCGCCTAAATGTAGCTGAGACGTGACAAGTGATGCAATTCTTTATTTTCTGCAAACACAAACAATAAAAGGAAAACATTAAATTAAAAACTCGTGGGTTTCCTCCCACGCAGAGCTTTGTTTAACGTCGATAGCTCGATGATTAGGAGTGTTAATCTTCGGTTTCCATGGCCATTTATCAAGCCATCTCACATATCCCTCACCTTTTCTTTTCTTCCTTATGTGGGGTGGTTAATTCTTTTGAACTTGTGGTGGTGGTTCAGGATCTATCCTAAATATTATTTTTTCAAGTTTGGGCTTAGTTATTTCATCCATCACCTCAAAGTTTAACCTTACCCTCTTAGCAGTAATGATATCCCTAGTTTCATGGTCCTCAAATTTTCTATTTTTATGCGTTACCTCAAACAAAGATGCATCGGTGTGGATATTTTCCAATACCTCCGCATACGTTTTGGATTGGGATTCTACCTTAGCTTTCACAAACCTTTGCGAGAAAGGAATTGGTGGGGTATATGGAGGAGGAACGACATTAGGTGCTTCCTTCGCTACCTCTTCGACAACCTCCCTTTCGGATGGCATCGATGGATTTTTCTCAATCTCTACTCTCTTCTCACCAGAACTCTCCTCAACCTCATTATCACTCTCCTCAACCTCATTATAACTCTCCTCGGGATTCTCAATTTGTTTTTCATTAATGGTTGTTACAACATCCACATGCTCCTCAGGGGAGGGTCCTATAGGTGTCTATGCAAGCAGGGAGATTTGAGTCTCCAATGCCTCTGTGTGAGTCGCGAGGGACTCGACCATAATGTTTATTTGCCTAAGGGTTTCATAAGTATCGAGATGTTGTCTTCTAAGCTCTTCATTCTAGAGAGTTTGTGTCTCCACAAAGTGCTCCATCATAGATTCTAACCTAGAATTAGTTGTTGTTTCAATGAAATTCTCCATTAATGTTTCGAGGTTGGAATTAACAGATTCTTGTGGTTCCTCGAAATATTGGGAATGGTGATCGTAGAGGAAATTTGGGTGCGGTTCCTCGAGATATTGGGAGTGAGTCAGTGTCGCATTGAAATCCTGTATTAATATTTCTAGGTTGGAATTATGAGATTCTTACGACTCCTCAAAATGTTGGGATTGGTAGTTGAAGAGGCAATTTGGGTGAGAATGAGTTAGTGATGCATTGAAATTCTCCATTTGTATTTCAAGGTTGGAATTATGGGATTCTTGCGATTCCTCGAAATACTGGGAGTGGTGATTCTAGAAAAAATTTGAGTGCTACATAGTAACGAATGCCTTAGTCTATGCGGTGCAACAACGGAATAACAATATTGACTGTTGGTCCCCGGAAACGGTGCCAAAAACTTGGTGCGTCCGCAAGTGCACGGATTTATCGAAGTATAATAAAGGATTGTCGAACCCACAGAGACCAATGTCAACCTACCGTAATCTATCGTCGCTTTGTAAAGCTAAGGCTAATGATAATTGATAAAAGGGAAACTAAAACTAAAACTAAAATAAAACTAAGAAAATATGATAATAAAGAGAGGCCGGAATATGGATTCCGCGTTCCTAAAGGACTTTGTAGAATTCGGGTACTAATTACAACTATAACTTAGTTTCGTAGAATACACCGACTTAAAAACTCCGCCTCACGCTTTCGCGGTATTAACTAAAGTCATGTTCCCTAATCCCAAGATTTTGCTCTCGCTCGCCCGGCAACTAGGAAATATATTTTGAAAGCCAATAATATCCTAAACGTATCTAAAGTGCTCTCGCTGTATTCAGATATGTTGCCTAATTTCCACTATTCGGTTCGACCCCCACGCTCTCGCAGTGCCGGCTCTAACCTTAATTAATTTCTCACTCTCGTGACAAAATCGTGTTAAATAACCTCTCACTCTCATGACAAAGCTATTTAAATTAGACTTTGAAATTAAAACCAAAACACAATTTTAATCATAAGTTCGCACCTATTATTTTCTACCGAGTCTCGTCGGTAACGACGGTCCTCATACGCCGGACTCAAGAATATTTATAAAGACATAGATAGGAAAATAAACATACAATTATAGTAATAAAACATAATGAAGAACATGATTTAGCAATTAAATTAGAAAACAATAGCAGTAAATAAAAACCTGGAATTAAATAGATGCTGAATTGTAATACACCTGAAGGCTTCGAATCAGGGTACAGAAATTCAATGCAGAAATAAAATCCTAAAACTAATTCGTAATAGCCCCAAAAATCTAGAAAGATATTACGTTTACATCGTGAAAGAAAACTGCCTATAAACTAAATAAGGAAAATTCTGGCAAAGAAAAGTCGACCCCCTCGTTACGAGGATGAAATGGTTAATTTATACTCCACTCCTCGCGTAAAAATCTCTAACCAATCCGTAACACTTGGACAATGGTTGAACAAAATGTATGGAGAATGTGACTGGCTGAACGAGAAAATGCAGGAGAGGTGGAGACTGGGTTGAAACGTGGGTTGAAACGTGATGCTGATGATGTTGAGTGGTCCACGTAATTGAAATTATATCCTGAGAAAACAAGTCGTGTCGGTTGCCATACTCTTTGTGACGAGGGTCACACTTAAGGATGCATTAAGGTCGCCGTACTCCTTGTGACGGTCGCCACAAGCCTTGAGTGCAACTTCCTAATTTTGCTGTCAATTGTCTTCTTTTCTTCTCTTTTCTTCCCTATTTTTTTCTTCTTTTCTCATGCAGGTTAATTGAGATAAAATACCTGAAAATGAACTTGAACACTTGCAAATAAAACGTAAATAAACGAAAACGATGAAATAATTTAATGTAATTAAAGCCAAATATGTAATGTAATATCGTATTATCACTGACCCTCTCAAGAGAGAGGGTATTTATAGAGAGCCCCCAGCGCGGGGCCAACGGTTACTTGCACTGGGCTGGATCACAAGGCCCAATCCAAGTAACTGTCAGGGCTTACGTGGCGTAGTGAAGACCAGCTCGTGGTTTTCGCCCTGGGGTAACGGTCCCGAGATCTCTGAAAGGTGGGCAGACCGAATCCTTTGGAAGTGGGAGGTTACGAGAGAACATGTCCTCGCGGGGAGGAGTCCTTGTGAGTCGGGGAGAGACGTGTCCTGCGAGGCTTGACGTCTCTGTTCGACGGCCTTTGCTGTACGTGCTCGACACTGCTGAAGCCTGGCACGTGCTCGACACAGGTATCGTTCACGGGCCTTGTTGGGGCGTCCCAGGTCGTGTGGGTTGGGACTGCCCGTCTGAAGGGCAGGCTTTGGCCCAGTACAGATCAGGACCCCCCAAGTCGATGCTCCGAGGTGTCGGGTGATGACTTAAGGGCCAGCCATCGTGTCAAGGACGTATTGGACTCGATCGTGGGACCGGGATGATAACAGTCGCGGGGACCTTTTCGGTTATGACGGGTTCATACTACGAGTGAGGCATGTCAAACGGGGAAACCTCGACGTCTGCTCGGGTTTGATATACCGTTGCTGGGTGACACCGCGGGGATACGAGAAGTTGTGGAGTCGAGCATCAGACATTGTGAAAGGACGCATGTGGGAGAACGAAAGGGCGCGCGTGGGGAAGCGTGTGCCACATGTCACACGCCATCATTACTTAGGACGACTAGTCTAGGGTAGCGTAATCGAGTGCCTAGGAATTCCTCGAGTCCCGTGAGGGGCTTTATAAATAGTGGCCAGCCCGTCTCATTTTCACTTTTCGCTCTCCCTTGCTCAGATTCTCCCTCTTTTCCTTCTCTGTCTTCACCGCCGTTCTCCGCCACTTACTGCCACGCCGGAACTTTGTCAGCCATTTTTCAAGTAAGTTTCTTGATCTTTTTCCCTCTTTAAAATGTTTTATATGGTGTTCCTACGGTGAACTGATGAAGTTCTCGGGGAAACCATGAAATTTCCAGCGAAAACGGCTGAATTTCTCTATGTTTTTGTTGAACCTCGCGGGGAGATGGGATGAATTCCCCGGGGACAAGAAGAATGTCCTGAGCCAATAACTCGAGGCTCTTACCAATATTCCGAGCTGTGGGACGAATTTTCCCCGGGGTGGCGTACCGGCGACCTGAGGATGGTCCCGGGGACGCACCTTCTTCGCCTTTTCACTTGATCAGCAGTGGAGGGGTGAATTTGATACGGATCATCGACCAACCTGACTCCCCGATGGGATCTCTAGACGTTGACGACCAACCTGACTCCCCGATGGCGCCGATCCACAGTGTCGAGGAACGGCCGCTCGAGGAGTGGGTCAGCGAGGAGTCTCTAAATATGATTTTCCAGTTCGTCGACGGGGACGAGGACGACATCTTCTGCACCGTCGAGCATCGCTTGGTGGGCTCCTCGAAGACATGAAAGGTGTTCCGGCCTCAAGCGCACCACCGTATTTGCTCGACGTACCGAGGGATGCGGTTTCCCCTATACGAATTTATGTTCGACGAGGCGGGGTGGCGCCTGCCCTTCACCGATTTTCAACAATCGGTGTTCATTTGGCTGCGGCTGGCGCCCTCGCAGCTCCATCCCAACTCCCTCGCCTTTATCCGCCCCTTTGAGCTCGTCTGTAAATATCTCAAGATCAAGGCAACTGTGCCCCTCTTCTTCCGCATTTTCCATCTGCAGCGCCAGACAACTGATGGCAGACACGACTAGGTGTCTTTCAAATAGGTGAACAGACTGTTCCAGACCTATATGGACTCTGTTTGCAACTTTAAATACCGGTACTACATAGTGAGGCTGGTTTTGCTCGAGGCCGTGAATTCGGTGTATCGTCGGGTCTTCCGAGAAGTAGACGGGCAGCGGGAAGAAGCCCTCGAGCCAAAATTCCCCTTATTCTGGACGAAGGAGCATTTCAATAGGGGCACGGACAGTTACATCGTCAGCCTTGGCCGACTTTGCGAAGGGGACCGTCTGGCGTACAAGGAGATAGTCAACTTCGTCGCTGGATTTAACAAAGCCAAGCTCGTGACACCGGACGGGAAATTTGTCCGGGGTGATGATGAGCAGGTCCTAACGAGACCCCGGTTGATTAATACGAGGGCCCTCCTCGAGACATTTTCCGATGAGGAGGCCATGAAGCTGTTAGGTGGTGGAATCTTCCTCGATTTACTCTTTATGCCCGTTATGGGATCGATTTACTGACATATTTCTTTCTTTTTTGCAGGTAAGATGTCGAGTGCGGAGGAGCGCATCAAGAAATTGGGGGCCGCCCAAACGTCAAAGAAGGGTGGAAAGGGTCGTGTCGAGCTGATTCGGCCGCAGGGCTCCGACCCCACTCCGGCCACCGGGTGTTCTTCTGGCTCTCCCCAGGGCAGCCAATCTCCCAACACTCAGGGGTCACCGAAGAGGCAGCGACTGGTCGAGCAGGTGGACGTCGATCTCACCGAGAACGAGAGCCCTCCTGCTGTGCAGTTTGTGCTCCCGCCTTGCCACTCGAGGCTGAATTTTTTTACGGGGAATAACTCCCTGTGCGTTGACGCACCTGAAGTTCAGACCATCTTGGGTGCTGACA
This sequence comes from Lathyrus tuberosus, assembly GCA_022829125.1. Classification (NCBI taxonomy): domain Eukaryota; kingdom Viridiplantae; phylum Streptophyta; class Magnoliopsida; order Fabales; family Fabaceae; genus Lathyrus; species Lathyrus tuberosus. The sequence goes on from JALAZF010000259.1 coordinate 1,248,403, forward strand.
GGGTTTCTCGGCAAAGAGCGTTGGTGGAGGACGTGTCTGCGGTGATGCGGGTTTGCGTTGCTGCCTTGGTCCTGAACGATGAGACATGCCTAGCGGCCGAGTTGAACAGGCTACAGGAAAACTTCAAGTATATAAGTGCTGAGATAGAGAAAGCGAGGAAGGAGTTGGCTGAGTGCAAAGAGCAGAATAAGGCACAGGCCGTGCTTCAAGAGCAGTTGGAGGAGAGGCCGAAGAATGATGAGGAGGAGAGGAAAGGTTTCCTGGCGAGGATCGCCGAGCTGGAGGAAGCTGTTCGCCCAGCCGAGGAGGAAACCGAGGAAGACAAGTTATTGACCTCCCGAGCATCTCTGATAGCGAGGCTCAGGTAGACAGAGGAGGATATCCTCACGGCAGCGGACGTGGGTTTTAACAACGCTGTGCAGCAGCTTCGGATTGTGAACCCCGATCTCGTCACTGAGGGGACTGGTCCCGACTATGAGGTGATCGATGGTTAGATTGTGCAGCCGATGCAGGAGGATGAAGTCGACGGAGGGGTTACTGAGCACCAGCGGCCAGAGGAGGACGTAGTCGACTAGGTGTTTACCTGTTCTTTATGCGTGGCCTCTGAGCCACTTTCTTTTGTAATGACTTTTGTCTGGCCTGCGCGCCATTTCTTGTAATGATTTTTGCCCGGCCTACGTGTCAGGGGCTTTTTGACATGTTTGTAAGATTTGTACAATGGGCTTTTGCCCAGTTTTAATACTTTTCTTTTTGCTTATCTGTGTCTGTGGTGCTTGTGTATTTGCTATACTTTACTTGTTTTTGTCTAAGTCATTTGGTGATTTTGGGAGTTTGCTCAACTTTGATGTTCCTCGATTGCGTGGAGAGCTAGTCGAGTGGTCGGAGGTGTATTCCGACCTTTAACGAGGCTAAGAGCTCGGTCGAGGTCTTAACTTCATGGCGGAACTTCCCATCGCGAGATGGGTGTTCTACCTAATTGGTACGGCGATGACGGAGCTCGATCGAGGTATCCTCGCCGGATCGAAAGTCCTCGCGCACACGCAACGCGACCTTTGATCATCGTTTTCGTATAGGGGTGTCGCGCTTGTACCCTAGCGCGCCCTCGTAATCGCGCCGTTGGTTTGTCGCGGGCAGTGTCTAACTGTAGTATTGCTTAAGTTTCTCAGCGTTCCATGGTCGAGCAAGTTCTTCCCCGTGTAGATTTTCGAGGTAGTAGGCTCCTGTCCCCGTTTTTACGCAGACGCGGTACGGGCCCTCCCAGTTCGCAGCGAGCTTGCCCTCTCGCGAGTCTTTCTAGTTCCTTCATAGGACGAGGGTGCCAACTTGAAAATCTCGTTTAATAACTTTGTCGTTATAACGTAGAGTTATTTTTTGCCTAAGTGAGGCCTCCTGGAGGGATGCGTCCATCCTTATCTCCTCGACGAAGTCGAGCTCTTCCCTCAGAGCTTCGTTGTTCGCGTCCTCGTCGAGGGGAGCTTTCGTCCTCCTCAAGGGTTCCCTGATCTCCACGGGGATCATCGCTTCTGTTCCGTAGGTCAGACGGAAGGGGGTCTCCCTGCTCGTGGAATGCGGGGTTGTTCGGTAGGCCCAGAGGACGTTGTGTAGTTCCTCGACCCACCGTTGATTGGCGTCGCTGAGTCGGTATTTCAATCCTCAGAGGATTACTCTGTTCGCCGCCTCGGCCTGTCCGTTCGTTTGAGGATGCTCGACCGACGTGAAGTGCTGCTTCGTGCCCAGTTTGGTGAAGAAGTCCTGGAAATTCCTGTCGGTGAACTGTGTCCCGTTGTCGGTGACGATCGCTTGGGGCACGCTGAATCGGGCGAGGATGTTCCTCTTGTAGAAACAGAGTATGTTGAAGGCCGGGATTTTGGCCAAGGCTTCCGCCTCGATCCATTTCGTGAAATTATCCACGCCGACGATGAGGTACTTGTTTTGGTATGACCCCGCGAAGAAGGGCCCGGGGATGTCCATTCCCTACCACACAAACAACCATGGGGACGACAGTGTTTTGAGCTCGTTTGGAGGGGCAAGGTGCATGTCCCCGTGCCGTTGACATCGATCATATTTCTTGACATGCTCCTTGGCGTCCTGCTACATGGTGGGCCAGTAATACCCCGCTCGGAGAGCCTTACAGGCTAAGGATCACCCGTCGAGGTGCTGTGTATTGATTCCCTCATGGATTTCCTAGAGTATACCGGGGACCCTGGTCTCCTCGACGCACCTGAGGAAGGGGATAGAAAACCCGCGGCGGTATAGCTTGTCCTCGACTATTGTGTACGAGCACGCTCGCCGCTTAACCATCCCCGCTTCTTTGGGATCTTCAGGTAGTTTTCCCGTCGTGAGGTACTCGTATACCGGGGTCATCCAGCAATTGTTGTCCCCAATGGTGTTCAAGTCCGTCGCCGGTACGGGTTTGTCGATGCTCGGGCGGGAAAGCACTTCTTGTATGACAGATTTGTTTCCACCTTTCTTCTTTGCGCTCGCCAATTTGGACAAGACATCTGCTCGGGTATTATGCTCGCGTGGGATGTGGATTACTTCTGCGGAGGTGAAGTTTTTCATCTTTTCTTTCACCAAGGTCAAGTATTCGATGAGGCTGTCGTTCTTGGCTTGGTACTCTCCTCGGACTTGCGAGGCTACGAGCTGGGAGTCGGTGAAGATTTTGACCTCTTTGGCGCCAAGGTCCTCGGCCAGTCGCAGCCCGGCGAGGAAAGCCTCATACTCTGCCTGGTTGTTCGATGTCGGGAAGGATAACTCGAGGGAGACCTCGATCAGGATGCCTTCCTCGTTCTCGAGGATAATGCCCGCCCCACTCCCTTTCGTGTTGGATGCCCCGTCGACGTAGATTGTCCATTTCTGGGAACCGTTGGTCGAAGGTTCTGGGATGGTCATTTCTGCCACAAAGTCGGCCAGTACCTGAGCCTTTAGGGCTTTCCTTCCCTCGTACAGGATGTCGAACTCGGTGAGTTCGAGCAACCATCTGAGCATCCTTCCTGCCATGTCTGGTCGACCGAGGAGTAACCTTATTGGCTGCTCGGTTCATACAACGACCGTGTGGGCTAAGAAGTAATGGCGTAACCTCCTGGCTGCGGTGACAAGTGCCAGGGCGACTTTCTCAATCTGCTGATACCTGAGCTCGGGGCCTTAGAGGGCCTTGCTCGTGAAGTAAATCGGCTTCTGCCCATCTGGGGTTTCCCAGATGAGGATAGCGTTGACCGCTTCACTCGTGATTGCGAGATATAAGAACAGCGTCTTCCTGTTCTCAGGCCGTGAGAGGACCGGGTGTTACGACAGGACTTGTTTAAGGTGGAGGAGCGCCTGCTCGCACTCCTTGCTCTATTCAAATGTCGCTTTTTGTCGAAGAAGTTTGAAAAACGGGAGTGCGTATTGTGCAGATTTGGCGACGAAGCGGAAGAGGGTGGTCAGCATCCCGTTCAGTGATTGTATTGACTTCTTCGAGTTTGGGGTTGGAATCTCGGAGAAAGCCCTACATTTGTCGGGGTTGGTCTCGATCCCTCGCTCCATGAAGTAGAAACCGAGGAAATTTCCCGCCCGAACGCCGAAGGTGCATTTGTCGGGATTGAACCTCATATGACATCTCCTCGCCGTGTCGAATACCTTCTTGAGATGAGCGGTGTGGTCGACTTCTTCTGCGGATTTGACGATCATGTCATCCATATAGACCTCGAGCATGTCGTCGATCTCTCCCCGGAAGACTTTGTTCATCATCCGTTGGTAGGTCGCGCCGGCGTTCTTCAGGCCGAAGGGCATTACGTTGTAGTAGTAATTGCCCGACTCGGTCATGAAGGTTGTATGCTGCTTGTCGACCTTATCCATGGGGATTTGGTTGTACCCCGAGTAGGCGTCCATGAAGGACAATAGCTTGTAACCTGCATAATTGTCGACCAGCTGGTCGATGTTAGGCAAAGGATAAGAGTCTTTTGGGCACGCCCGGTTAAGATCGGTATAGTCAACACACATCCTCCATTTTCCATTATTCTTTTTGACAAGTACAACGTTGGACATCCAGGTTGTGTACCTGGCCTCCGAAATAAAATTTTCCTCTAAGAGGTCTTTTATAACTTTTTCAGCAGCCTCCTCTTTTTCGGGGGACTCCCTACGCCTACGTTAAACTATGGCCCTAGCAGTCGGATCTACGGTGAGCTGATGGCAGGCCACCTCGGGGTCATGGCCAGGCATCTCAGAGGCGCTCCATGCAAATAGATCAGCGTTCTCTCAGAGACATGCCTTCAGCTGCTTCTTCGCCAGGTCGGGGAGTCCAGTGCCAATATTCACGCTTCGGTCTGGGTCGTCTCCGAGGGCGACGAGCTCGAAGTCTCCGTCTGGGACGGGGCGCGCTAGGTGGAGAGGCCTCCCGTTGTTTTCCACTTAGAGGTCGAGGTCAGCTGCTCCACTTTCTTCATGCTCGCCAAGGAACCTGCTTTCGAGGTCAACCGCGTTGACGCGCGGAAGAGGCTTCTGTATGGCGTCCGGGGATGACTTTGCTCTGGTCTTGGGCTTGGTGCCAATGGAACTCATGCCTTTGATTGCAGCGTCGAAGCATCTCCTGGCCGCGTCTATGTCCCCGTGCATCGTAACTACCCATCCCTTGGCCGTGTAGTACTTCATCTTGAGGTGGACCATTGATGGCATTGCTGTGAGTTCGACCAGGGTGGTCCTCCTGAGGATGCAGTTGTAGAGAGATGGACATTTGACCACCAGGAAGCGGGTCTTGACTTGTCGGGCAGTGTCTACGGCCCCGAACGTGACCATCGGTTCAACGTAGCCCTACGGTCTGGTGGTGGTGTCGTTGAACCCCTGCAGATCTGAACCCACGTAAGGGGTCAGATGTTTCTCGTCGAGCTGGAGAGTCCTGAACAGGTGAGCGTACATGATGTCGATCGAACTTCCCTGGTCGACAAGGTTCTTGCGAACGTCAAAATTTGCAATCTGTGCCCTGACTAAGAGGGGGATAGTGGTGTTGGGTGCTCTGTCTGGGAGCTCTTCAAGGTAGAAGGTGATGGGGTTTGATATCCCTTGCACCTTCTCGAAAATGGTGGTCTTCGCTGACGTTGCAGACTCCAGTTCGTCAAACTTTCGCTTGATCGACCCTACTGACACCTTCTCGTAACCGCCTCCGGATATGACCATCGTCTTGGGGAAACCTTCTCACGTGCTGCGGGCAACGAAGGTATCCTCGTGGGGGAAGTTTGCCCACATGCTGCGAACTGCCTCTTGATCCGCGATGCCCTCGGGGATGAAAAAATCTTCGGGTCGAGTGACGCTGAGTGTGACCTGCAGCCGACTCTCATCGGGAGGAGGTGTCATCTCCTCGACGCTTTGGGCTTCCCGGGCACCGGGACGAGGGGCGTCGTTCTTCTAGACATACTTCTTTAGGTGCCCTTCCTTGATCAATATCTCAATTGCATATTTAAGATGAATGCAATCCTCTGTGACATGTCCGTGGCTGCGGTGGAACCTGCAGTACTTGGACTTGTCCATGTTTGATTTGGAGGGTGTTGGCTTGGGGAAGCGGACGCCTCCTTTCTGAAATTCCGAGTTGGCGCACTCGGAGAGGATTCGCGCGCGGGGAGCGTTGAGAGGTGTGTATTCTGTGAACCAGCCTGCAGGACCTCTCTGTTCGTGAGAGTCCCGGGGGCAGCCTTCCTTCCTCCTTTTTCCCCCACGCCGGGGGGAGGAGAGTCTTCATCTCTGTGGCCACGAGGGCCATCTCGTCGCCGTGATTTGAGGGTTATTTGAACGGCCTGTGTCTCCTCGAAATCAATGTACAATTGAGCTTGGAAGATCATGTCTTCCAAGTTGCGAGGCTTATAGATGCCCACAGCCTTAGCAAAGTTGGTACCAGTGTGTAGTCCCCGAGCGATCAGGAACTTCTTCATGTCGTCGGTCGCGTGGACCTCGACGGCTTCTTTGTTGAATCTCTCGATGTAGCCTCTGAGGGATTCATTCTGTCCTTGGAAGATGGCCTCCAGTGATGCCACCATCTTCGGATATCGACGAGAGGCGGTGAAATGCCTGGAGAACTGCATTTTCAGTTGTCTTCAGGACGTGATGGATTCCGGAGCAAGCCTCTTGTACCAAGTCATGGCTCATTTCCAGAGGGTAGTTGGGAAGAGCCTGCACTTGATAGCTCCCCTGACGTTTCTATAGTCGAACAGGGCCTCGAAGTTCTTGATATGATCGTCAGGATCGGTGGTGCCATCATAGGTTCCCAGTTGTGGGGGCTTCTCCATCCCCGTGGTGATAGGTGTGTCCATAATTTCTCTGGACAGAGAAGTCCTCTGGTCGTCTTCGTCGCTTCTGGCTGGCGACCTTGATGGGGAGTGGTGGCCTCGACCGGATCCATGCCGCCGAGGAGAGCTTCTGGAATGGGTTTTCGGCCTCTCGTCGTCATCCTTGCTCCTCTTCCTGGTAGGGGAGGGCCTTGGTTCGTTCTGAGGAGTGGAGCGAGGATGCTTTTGGGCGACTATTGGTTGGGGTTGTTCCAGGCGCGGTCGGTGGCCCTCACGCTGCGGGGAGGGGCTGTGAGAGTCTGCTGAGGGATTCCTTTGTGGGGAGGGAGAACGGTGAGGAGATGGTGGACGACGATGTCTTCGCGGGGAAGAGCGTCGTGGTCGCCCTCTCTCGAGCGCTTCGATCCTGAGGTTCTGCTGAGCGATCAATTGGTTAGTCTGATTGACCAAGGCGAACAGGGCCACCGTGCCCGGGTCAGTATTTGGAGGAGGAGCGACTGGCTGGTAGGCAACCGGCAGGACTTCTTGTTCAGTGGCATCATGTGTTGTGTCTTCGGAAGAAGGGGAGGTAGTCTTCCCGTCTCTTACATTGCCTTCTTCGACGTTGAGGGCAGCGTTGTCCTCATGGTGGTTTCTGTTCTCGAGTTGCGCGAGGACGTTGTCCAGAGCTTTGTTCGCAGACGGGTTATTGGCCATGTTGTTGATGAACAGAGAAATTGCTTTAGTTTATTGTTGAAGGAAAAATGGGGAAGCATTGGTTCCCACAGACGGCGTCACTGATCGTACCTGGATCAGACAGTATGACAGTGGCCAACAACATCGTGAAACCTTCAGCTCCGGTGATGGTAGGATGGCAGGGGGTGTACCTGCAAGGTACTCCGACGCTCAAGTCAGGTAAGGTCAGAGAAAAGCAAGTACATAATATAGGTGTGAGTTTAGAATATGAAGTAACCTGACCCTCTCAAGAGAGAGGGTATTTATAGAGAGCCCTCAGCGCGGGACCAACGGTTACTTGCACTGGGCTGGATCACATGGCCCAATCCAAGTAACTGTCAGGGCTTACGTGGCGTAGTGAAGACCAGCGCGTGGTTTTCGCCCTGGGGTAACGGTCCCGAGATCTCCAGAAGGTGGGCAGACCGAATCCTTCGGAAGTGGGAGGTTACGAGAGAACATGTCCTCGCGGGGAGGAGTCCTTATAAGTCGGGGAGAGACGTGCCCTGCAAGGCTTGACGTCTCTGTTCGACGGTCTCTGTTGCACGTGCCCGACACTGCTGAAGCCTGGCACATGCTCGACACAGGTATCATTCACGGGCCTTGTTGGGCCGTCCCAAGTCGTGTGGGTTGGGCCTGCCCGTCTGAAGAGTAGGCTCTGGCCCAGTCCAGAACACTTTCCATAAGACTATGATTGGATTGATATAATATTAATAGGTGACAAAAACTATAATTCTGTACCGGCCAAAGATCTAATAAGATAAGTGTAGCGTACGATTTTTGTCGGTGACGCGACCACCTTATCGCAAAGAATTGGGTTTTCTCCTCAATGAAGAGAAGGGGGTGCTACTTTCTGATTTCTTATTTATCCCGTGAAGCTGGAAGGGAAAGGAAAGCTATCTAAAACTAATCTTGCACGCGAATGTTTAACTAAACAAATGCTTAAAGAGATTCGGGGAGTTCGGGGTCAGGTTATATAATGGGGAGTTGTCAATTTCCCATCCTATATGTGGTTATCCACAGGTTGTTAGCTTTAGGTTCTGCTTTGTACTTGATGGTGTTTATCCGTTAATGGGTTGGGAAAGTTTCTTGGGAAATTATGAGAGAGAGAGAGTGATTTTTTATTGATGTTCAGCTTCTCCGATGTTTTTGGTAAGGTACTGGACTTAAGTTTTGATTGGTATGAAGGTACTGGACCTAGAGTTTTTGGTTTGGTATGCTCGCTAAGATTTCATAATCTTATGCCTATGTATTCCCGTTTAAACAAAACAGGGAAATCAGAGCAATCGCAGTTCCTCCTATTCTAAGGGAGGAAAAAGATATTTTGGTGTCTTGTTCAAAGCCCAAGATTGAAGCTAAAAGGTTTATTTGTGTCTTGTTCAAAGCCCAAGATTGAAGCTAAAAGGTTTGACTGAGAGAGAATTTGTCATCTCTAAAGGGAGACATCTCGTCTGTTTATCACAACTGTTGAGTGACTGTTTATAAAGGAGAATTACTTTAACTGGGATATGTGAATCCAGCAATGCCATAATTTCCTTTATGAGGGATTTGTCCTGAAGGAAGAAACTTTAACTCAGTGTTGAGCAATGCTATTTTTCCTTAGGAGTTTTTCATGCTAAGAGAGGGACAGTGGCCTGGATATGAATAATCTAGAGGCTTGCCGCTTACAGCAATTAGATGAAAGAGAGGGATTTACCAGGATAAAAGATGGACGACAGCTTGGATATTTGAATCAACAAGTGTGCCACTTACAGTAGTTATCTGGGATTAGGGTTTGTTTTGAGTTATCTGTTTTGATAAGTGATAAACAGAGAGATTACTTTCTACAGAGAGATTTTGATTTTCTCTGAGGGGATGTTGATTTTTGTGTGCCTGGATCAAAGACCAAGGTTGAAGCTAAGAGGTTGATTGACTCCACTAAGGAAGTCCTTATACAAAGCCTAAGAGGAGGCTGGAAATGACTGACTCAACAAGAGAGCGTTTTTATATGTCTTGTACAAAGCCCAAGATTGAGGCTAAAATAGACTAACTCTTTGGGGATATCATTATATGAAGCCTAAGAGGAGGCTAAAAGTTTGATTTTTCTGGGGAAAATGTTCTGTATGTCTTGTACAAAGCCAAAGATTGAGGCTAAAAAGGATTTTGACTATGTTGGGGAGGGTTTGTATGTGTCTTGTACAAAGCCCAAGATTGAGGCTGAAAAGAAGACTGGCACTGTGGGAAAGAAATCTTTATCTGTCTTGTATAAAGCCCAAGATTGAGGCTAAAATGAGACTTTACTGACTCGACTGAGGATATTTTAAGTGTTTTGTACAAAGCCCAAGATTGAGGCTGAAAGGAGTTTGCCTCTGTTGGAGAGTATTATCTGTCTTATACAAAGCCCAAGATTGAGGCTGAAAAGAGTTTAACTCTGCTTAGGAAATTTATATGGTGTCTTGTACAAAGCCCAAGATTGAGGCTGAAAAGGGTTTCACTCAACAAGAGAGTGCTTTTATCTGTCCTGTACAAAGTCCAGGATTGTGGCTGAACAAGCTGGAGAAATCATTATACAAAGCCTAAGAGGAGGCTGACTTCTGCTAGGGGAAATCTTTATACCAAGCCTAAGAGGAGGCTGAGAAAGATTGTCTCAACAAGAGAATGGTTTTATCTGTCTTGTACAAAGCCCAAGATTGAGGCTAAAAAGGGTTGACTCAACAAGAGAGTGCGGAAAGGTGATTGACTCAACAAGAGAGTCTGAAAGTTGATTGACTCAATGAGAGAGTCTGAAAAGGTTAGCTCCGTTGGGAAGAATCATTGTACAAAGCCCAAGAGGAGGCTGACTATGCTGAGGAACGGAAGGATCATTATACAAAGCCTAAGAGGAGGCTATCTTCTGCTGAGAATTATTGAGATCCCGAGGCAGGTCCAAATGGGGAATCAACTCTTGCTGAGGGTTACAGTAGAGTTGAGGTATTAGATGCCTTGAGGTTCTGATAGTGTTATACTGATGATAAACTGACCCTGGCTAGGGAATTTTTAGGATAAAACTGGGTTTTAGAACCCATGGGTTTTAACTCTACTGGAGATTGATCCAGAATGACCGGGGTTTCTCCTATGTTTGAAGGGAACTTGAGAATGTGTTTGAGATCCGAGAGGGGATTAGACTGTCCAAGTCTACTGGTATGGAAGAGTTTATCTTTGTATGGTGCCCAATAGGAGGCAGGTCTTTTTAAGGGATGAGAATCAACCCTAAATTGGTCTGAGATTTGACATTGGAAAGACTGCTCTAGCAAAGGATGACTAAGTTCTGTCTTATACTTTTAAGAGGTCTTCAGGGTCCTTATATTAAGCCCAAGAGAAGGCATGAGAACTTCTAAGAAACCGGAGGGTCCTTGTACAAAGCCCAAGAGGAGACGGGGATGCTTTTAGGAAGCCCGTGGGTCCAAACTTAAGAAGAGTTCAAGAAAAGATTCACCGGGAATAATCTTTTCTTTATTGAACAGTTCTAGGGTTTGAAGAATTTCAAGAGAAGTTTCACCGGGAATTAATCTTCTATGGGGAAACTGAATTTCTTTGACAAGTTCTAATAGTGACAGTCTGAGAAAAGGTTCACCGAGAATACGGCCTTTCTCTTTGTTCCGTATTGTTTAAGCCCAAGAGAAGGCAAGACTGTATCTGGAAATCCTATGGGGATCTAGTTTTAATTGTATCAAAGAGTGACCAACTGGCTTTAATTAGTTCTAGACCTAGTGTCATACCCCAAATTTTGACCACTAAGATTTCCCATCATTGTGCAAATTATTATCACAATATGGATGTATCTTTGTGCCTCATTAATCTCCTCAAGGAATTGTTGATCATTCACCACAATCAAAATTAGGGTTTCAAGCCCTCTCTGAGTGCTTAGACAAAGGATCAATCAAGGAATGACATGATTTTCAACTTGTCTAACCTCTCAAACATCCACAATGGATCAAGAGGACTCCCACTTCAAGGATTAAGCACAAGGGTGCTCCCTTCTAGGTGGATCAAGCTTCAAGATCGCCAGTGTCACCAAATTAGGATTTTGGTCTACCAGGGCCTCCAGATGGAAATTTTCATCTGGGCATGAGCCAATGCTTCAAAGCATATCCTAATATACTCCATGGAACCTCATAGACCCAATCATCAAGTCAAGTTGGCCTCAAGGGATGCATACATAAAAAATCAGGAATTAGGGTTTCTTGACCTAATTCACCCCTAAGTTGACTTTTGGGACAAATCATGAACCAAGACCTCAAGACATGATTTGAGGGTCTCTAATATACCATATTGATCCATTTGGAACAATGGATTGATCCAAGAAGCTTGAGCAACAAGTTTCAATTTCATCTGAACCACAGTTATGGTTTTGCGAGAAAAGTCAACTGTATCTTTGACTTTTGACCAGGACATGCTCCCAAACCCTAGGATATGATTCAATATACCCTATAACACCCATTTAACATGTCCATCAAGTTTGATTTAGGTCAAGGACATGATTTCTCAAAGGATCGCACAGTTTGGAATTCATCTGACAAAAGTCAACTGTGCACAAAAGTCAACTTTGACTTTTTGAGATTTTTCACAAAAATGGATTTTTAACCCTAAAATGATGTTAATGTATGATTTGAATCATCATTCATCAAGAAAAATCAAAGAAAGTGGGATAACTTGTAAAAGGGGTAACCATAAAAACTTAGAAAATTTTCTAAGTTATGAAATAAAGTGACAAAGGTACCAACTTTGGAGGATCATAACTCCTAAACCACAAAGCCATTTTTCCCCATCCAAAGCTTGATTTTTAGATCTCATTTCCCTCTACAAAAGCTTCATACTGATCTATGTCCAAATTCCTCATGAATTTTGAGTTATGGAGTGATCAAAATCAAGAAAAGTCACTTTGTTCCAACACTTAGTGAAAATTTCACTAAGTCAGAATCTGCCTTACTTTTTTCCAAATGTAGGGGGATTTTTCACTTGGATCCAAAAGGTATCAAAACCAAATGTGATCATACAGTTGTTGTATCATATAAGGGCTTTCTAAAATGGCCAAGAACATCACCAAATTCAATTTGAGCTTTGAGATATGGTAGTGGCAAAATGCCTTGCTAAAATCTGCCAAGGCAAGGCAGATTTTTGCACTTTTGGTCGATTTGCCAAAATCAGCCAATTCCAAGCCTTGTCATCACTTTGGACACATCTGAGGATTGAATCTAAAGGGGACAATCACTTAGCCAAGCCTCCAAAGTCCTTGGAACAAGAAATAGCATGCCAAACCTAGAATTTCCTAAAATAGGGACAAGACTCCAATTTTGGATTGGAGCATTCAATGGAAGCACCAAGGTGGCATGGACTGAGCTATTAGCAACAGAATTCAGTCAAGACTTATCCAAGACCAAGGGGACCAGCAGCCTGTGCCCTAGCCTATTGACTAGAGGAGACTTGGATTTTCATTTGCCAACATTGGCTAACCCTACTCAGCAGTTGCCATTCACTATTCCTTGCAAAACAAACTTGCTCTACTATAAATAGAGCTCAATTGTGATTAGTTTAAGAACACCAAAGGCCTACAACACTTGCCTTTCTCAAAATCCACTTCTCACTCTCAAAAATTCCTTTCTTAGCAAGTCACTATCGAGTTTTTCAGTAGAGAGCAATTTCACTCAAACCAATCACACACACACCTCACATACATCATATGTGAGCTGATCAAACACTTAAACAACATCTGGAACATTGATTTCTCAGAATCACCAGTCAATTGCTCAAGGTTTTAACCAAGTTGCAGTTGAGATGCCATGAAGTGATCCAGCCAATTTCCATCAAGTCCAAGCATTCAAACACACTCCATAGGGTGTAGGGAAGCTGTTCAGATCATCACAACTCATCTGTAACACCTCCAACTCAGAAATCACTTTGAACTTGCTGTCACGACCTAGAGGTAAGCCTAAACTTGGTCATCTCTCAATCTATGCATATTTCCTCGCACAATACTTTTGCCAAATGTTCATAATCATGCATGAAATGTTTCCCCTCAATTAATTGCTTTGTTTGAATCGTGTATCAAAATTCTCAGCCTTCATGCAGAAATTAGGGTTCTTGAGGTTTTGTCTTGATTTTTTATTCCATGTTTAATATAAATGAAATTAAATACTGTAAGTTTTAGTAATTGGCTGAAATTTTGTTAAAACAATGTTGATGTCATGATTGATGTTGCAACATGAGCTTCTAACAGTATAGCTAACATTCTGGTTTATTGTTGAAGAGTTAAAGTACTGAAGAGTGATGTCACATGCGATGTCTTAACATCACTATACCAGAACATTAAAAAATCAGGCAGTTATATGATTAGGGCTGCACGTGTTTCTGATGTGAATGAGAAATTCTACCCAAGAAAATCAGAGAATATAAGCGAAGATCAAGGGAGAGATATATTCTGTTACAATCAGTTATGAAGATCAGTTTGTTGCGCATTTAAAGCATAAAGATATGGAGAATATTCAGAGTTAATAATTGAAGATTTAATTGAAGATATGATCTATTCAGAAGCAGATTTGTTACAGAAGATATGATATGATTTGAAGGCCCATATCCAGTTGGATTACATTATAAATAGAATGCTTGTAACCTAGAATAGGTACGGGTCCAAGATGTAGATCTTTAGGGCTTTGTCAAAGTGAACCACTCGGGTTGTGAGATGGTCACTATGTGTAACTCAGAAACCTGTAGGTAATGAGTTTGTGTTTGGTATTGTTCTTGGAGGAAGCTTTGAAGCAACTCCAAAGGGTGTTATGGAAGGGTGTCTTCTATGATTGTACAGTTGTTGGTAATCAAGTTGTTGATGCAGTGATGTGTAGTTGACTACTAGACATCATAGTAATGATAGGAAGTGAGATGGAGTCTCTTACCTAGGGAGGGCTTAGGTAGAAGGGTCATTGGGTAGTGATTAAATTAGGTAGATTGTCAACTGGTTTGTTGAGTCTGTAATTTGATACTACTAATAGTGGACTTCCTTCCTGGCTTGGTATGCCCCCAGATGTAGGTTGTTGAACCGAACTGGGTGAACAATTCAGTGTGTTATTATTTCTATTATTGCCTTGTTTAGCAGATTGTGATGTTGTGACATTACACTATGACATCACACATCTGTACCAGAATTTCAATTGGTATCAGAGCAGGCATCCTGTCTGTTTCTGGATGAGATCTAGGGAAGATACTTTCTGGTTCATGAGCAAGGAAGATAGTCAGTTCATAGAATATTTTGTATTAGCCCTTGGAGTGAAGAATGAAGTTATCAGGCTGTTGCTGTATGGTTTGACCTAGTGCATTTGGAGTGTTGGGCAAGGGTTTTTATGCCTGAAGGTAGTAGAGGAGTTTTCTGGTGTATGTTCCGCTGCATATATATATATATATATATATATATATCTGATGGAAAATTCCTGGTGGTTTTAAGAGGACATCTTCAACTAGCTTGTTCATTCCAAGTCCACTCATAAAGGAACTCTTATATAAGTATTGTGAAAAGAGGTCTGAAGAAAACCTTGCATGATCAATCTCTGGTTTGTGGATCTTTTGGTGTGAAGAGATTGTGACATAACAGATGCTTGGGGGCTAAACAAATGTGTTTATCACATCTGTTTGGAACCTACTCCTGACTTGGAAGAGGAGGCATCTGGGTTGTGTGAGGATTCATCAAGAAAGAAGCTGAGCTTAATATGTCAATCAACCTTTGGTCAATTGGAATTGATGTCTGCGTTAGCCTTGTGACTGGAAGGATCAGAAGTAGAAGACTAATCTGCTCTGTACTGTGACTTCTTCATCCTTTTGATGGTGAAAGAAGAAGGTAGAGCCAAAGCTAAAGAGGATCATTGTCAAAGTTTTCTTGCGGGAGTGAAGATCTTGATAAGTTATCTCTTAAGCTTAGTTATGGTAACCTAATAAAGATGGCATCAAAGGTTTGAAGATTCTTGGAAGATGAGAGTATGTTGGGTCATGTGACTGGTGATGTTGAAACATTATACTCACGGTAAAGTATCAGGTCAAGCCACTTACCTAATCGAATGTGATCTGTGGGATGGATTAGCAAAAGAAGGATCAATCAGTGCCTCAAGTCTGCAGAAAAAGGATGTCAGACCAGACATAAGGTTGTATCTTACATGACAATAGTTAAATATTTGTCTGCTTTGGATAGAGTTGTGCAGTCAACTGATGACAATATACATTGACGGGAGACCGTGTATTTGTCTGAGGTTAAAGTATAGGACGGCAGAAGGGTTGAGAATTTACTTTATGAAAGTATTTTCAAGGTTTAAGCGTCCTGGAGTTGAATCAAATGGTCCAGTTGATGGAACATATCAAGAATCATGGTGATGATGTCTTGGTGGGTGGCAGAGGTTCTGACGTGTGTTGGGACATTATCTGGTTGGATATCCTTGGTGAAGGATGATTATGCTCTGGTTCAGAAGCGTGATGCCTACATTATGCCTGAGGAGCGTCTACATAGTCATACGGGAGGATGATGAAGTAGAAGGTCTGCCTTGGATGGAAAATGTAGTTCAGGTATTGATTGGAAGTCTGAAGATGAAGAGCATGGTAAGGAATGAATGCCTTTGGAGAAAGGGACAATGGTGCCAAAATGCATGTGCTCAGCAAGTGTGCTCAAATGTTCATCCTCATCTAGAGCATTGTTAACCATGACAGGGGGAATACTTGACTGTGGATTTTGGCTGCAAAGGTATATATATTGTAAAGAGTGCATGCTGATCAAGATTGTGAAGATTGGTTGAATCTTGTGAGGAGATAATGTTAGATAACATGTTATGACATTAGGCTGTTGGATGGCATGTTGGTGTGGACATAAATGGTTCTACCCTTGTGAAGCTAATTGTTTAAATCATATGTGCACATGTTTCTGAGGAGGAGTCTGAAGGACAGCTTTGTTTGTGGAAAATTTGTGTTTCTATGCAAGTTTTGGAAGAACTCAGTAGGGGTGTGTGTTGATGGAAGGTGTTCTTCTTAGGGGGAGAATGATATTATGGAAGCTTTTGGTGTTGGCACTTAGGTTAAAGTAAATTGAAAAGTTGTTTACATGAGGTTTAGTGTCTTGTACAGCTGTGTAAATGGAACAGAAGTAAAACCGAAATTTATTGCATTGATGAAAGGTTACAAGATTAGTAGAAAAACAACAAACAAAGTGTCTAAAGATTATCCCAACCCCCCGAATCAAGAAAAGTCTTCCAATCTTCATCCCATTCATCTTCAGTTGCTTGAAGCTGCACTTGGTTTTTCTTGATAGTCTTCATCCTGGTTTCTGATGTCTTGCGTGTTCTTGTTGCTCCAGAAGATGATCCAGCTTTGGACAGGGTTGTGTCCTTCAACTTCTGAGGATCTGGCTTCTTGTCCTCTTGCATGCGCCTCTTTGCTGCATTCTTGTTAGACTGACTCGTGTTTCCTTCCTTGGTGTGCTGATAGGAGCAAGGAGGTTTGATATTTATAATGGATAATATGGCATTGTTTGTATCGCCTGACCAGTCAGAGTAGTCTCTGGTGTGGGAATCTGTTTTTCTTGGGAACCTGCTTTTCTTGACATATTGGTTACCAGAACTTCGTGCTTGGTGCCTGGGTGGAAGTGGTCCTAGTAGGATGAGGCTAGGTCTTGTCTAGTTGTCTGATGTTATTCCTTCTGGTATAACTACTGGTGCTGATTAAGTGGGATGGTCTTTTGACTCGTGCTGATGTCCTACATGTTGTTACAACATTATGGTTGGATATGTACCACACTTATGAAGTTTGAAGAAGCAGCATTATTGACTGAAGTGGCAGTTCTGACATAATGTGGATTAGAATGGACAGATTCTAATCTTGATGGTAAGTAGTTCAGGAAATACTTGGCTACTTGCCTGATGAAGACTTCATTAGGAGCTGGTGAATGTAAGGACAGAAGGGTGTTGTCATTAGTGTGACCAGAAGGTGGTAACAATCTTTATCTCGTGTGAGATCAAATGGGTCTTTGTTGGACCTGGCAGACCTTATATCTAAAATTCTCATGAGGAATGAGGCATTATTGGTGGGATATCATAAAAGGCATTGTATGTAAGGTTGTTAACTATAGCCTATTGCAGCATGTGTGGTGGTCAAGCTTGTGTTGTGTGATGATAAGATCTATCATAGCTGTGTGAAGATAGTACCTATGCAGGAGAGGTCTGAAAAGCAAAAGTGGTGTACTTGGCTGATGGTTGGAAGCAATCTAGAAAAAGTTGTGAGAAGATGCACCTATACCCATTAGATAAGAATATGTGGTTGTAGAGTCTTGGGTTAATGAGCCAGCAGGCAATGTCTGAAGTGATGTCAGAACATGATATAGGACATGTTTTTCTTGAGCCAAACAGGGAAGTATTTTGGACGGTGGTGTTAGGATAAAGTGAAACACGTGGCTTCGAATATGCATGGAGCGTTATTGGCCTAATTTATGGTAAGATTCAGTTGTGAAATATTTAAGGCAGTCAAGGCGGTTTTTGGAAAGTAGGCATTGAATTTGAATGCAGTTGTTGATACCTAAAATAGCGTTTGTCTGACCAAGACCATTGACATATTCAAGGCTCGTTAGTTACTAGGCAGCTATTTATAGGGGTGAGTTTGTTCTCCTTCAGCAAGTGAGTGTTCTTTCTCATAAGTCTTATGGCTTTTATTCGTGTTTGGGTAAGCACTTCTTGGGTCTGGTTTTGTGAGGGCTTCATTTGCCAATTTGTGGCTAAAAAGGGGGAGAAAGGAGAGAGATTGTCTATATGGTTTGCGCAGTGGTTAGGCTTGGAACCTACAATTCCTGATGCAGCAGAAGAGGATGGTACATCCTTGAGTTGATGTGGAGTCTTTGTGACTTGTGTCCTGAGTTATGAACACAGTTGTGACCTGTGTTCTGAGTTACCTGGGCTGGCAGAATGACACTTCTCAACGTGTTATGTTATGCCACAGATTGACCAGGGGGTCTGATCAAAGAAGGTGTGCAGAATTATCTCATGCCACCATTGGTCTTTGGTGAACAGACACACACTTCTTTTATGGGGGAGTCTTCCACAATGATTCCAGGTCTGAGTTGAAAGGAAAAAGAAATGTGCTACATCAAGGGGGAGTGTCTAAAATCTTCTTCCTCATGTACACCAGATATCTGTAATCTGAGTGCACAACTTCGGGACTTTCTACTTCTTCCTCCTGATGTGCTGCCTGAAGTGATTGTGGTGGGCTGTGCTGCCAAAAGAAGGTGTCGGACATGATATCTTAACAGCATTCAACTATTCCCTAGAAGATGTTCTCCAGGATTGCTGCGCACAGTAGCTACTGATGGTTACTGATAGGTTCAGTGGTTACTGTTAACTACTGACAGTAGTATAGACTTGTAATTACTGCGGTAATTTAAGTTGTAATGGTTATATAGTTGTTTTAGCCAAAATTAGCCAAAGGGGGAGATTGTAAGTTCTAGTAATTGGCTGAAATTTTGTTAAAAAAATGTTGATGTCATGATTGATGTTGCAACATGAGCTTCTAACAGTATAACTAACATTCTGGTTTATTGTTGAAGAGTTAAAGTACTGAAGAGTGATGTCACATGCGATGTCTTAACATCACTATACCAGAACATTAAAACATCAGACAGTTATGTGATTAGGGCTGCACGTGTTTCTGATGTGAATGAGAAATTCTACCCAAGAAAATCAGAGAATATAAGCGAAGATCAAGGGAGAGATATATTCTGTTACAATCAGTTATGAAGATCAGTTTGTTGCGCATTTAAAGCATAAAGATATGGAGAATATTCAGAGTTAATAATTGAATATTTAATTGAAGATATGATCTATTCAAAAGTAGATTTGTTACAGAAGATATGATATGATTTGAAGGCCCATATCCAGTTGGATTACATTATAAATAGAATGCTTGTAACCTAGAATAGGTACGGGTCCAAGATGTAGATCTTTAGGGCTTTGTCAAAGTGAACCACTCGGGTTATGAGATGGTCACTGTGTGTAACTCAGAAACCTGTAGCTAATGAGTTTGTGTTTGATATTGTTCTTGGAGGAAGCTTTGAAGCAACTCCAAAGGGTGTCATGGAAGGGTGTCTTCTATGATTATACAGTTGTTGGTAATCAAGTTGTTGATGCAGTGACGGTGTAGTTGACTGCTAGACATCATAGTAATGATAGGAAGTGAGATGGAGTCTCTTACCTAGGGAGGACTTAGGTAGAAGGGTCATTGGGTAGTGATTAAATTAGGTAGATTGTCAACTGGTTTGTTGAGTCTGTAATTTGATACTACTAATAGTGGACTTCCTTCCTGGCTTGGTATGCCCCCAGATGTAGGTTGTTGAACCGAACTGGGTGAACAATTCAGTGTGTTATTGTTTCTATTATTGCCTTGTTCAGCAGATTGCGATGTTGTGACATTACACTATGACATCACACATCTGTACCAGAATTTCAAATACCATAGACATGATCGTGAGGTTGAGACGAGCAGATTGGTATGTGGATTGCATGATATAATCAAGTATTCAGTGAGATTGGAGAGAAAATGCAAATCTGGGCAAAACCCAGAACACGCGCGTGTTCTTGGGGTGTTCTTGGCGCCCTTTTTGAAAATTCAAATATTTGAATTTTGTGATTTTATTTAATTGATTCAAAAATTAATTTCTCTCTGAGTTTTAATGATTTTGAGTTGATTCTTTTTTTAATAATTCACAAAAATGTTAAAATATTTTATTTTCCCAAAAAATCCCAAACATATTATTTATTTCATATAATTGATATTTTTGCAAAGAATTAATGTTTTAATTGTTTTTTACATTTAAAATATTTTTTCCTTATTGATTTTGAAAATTTTAATGATTTCTAATCATTTTGTAGGGCAAAACTTGATTTATGAAGCATTAATCCAAGATCACAATTTGTTTTCCACATGTTAAACAATTCTGATCATTTTAATTGAATATTTTATTCAATTAAAACACATTTTGAAAACAAATTAGGGTTTTTGATTAATTCAACCCTCATAAATCATTTTCAAAACTTTTTGGGCCTCTAATAGAGTGTAAGACCCAACCCCCTTGTACAAACAATTTTGGACCTCACTTATTGTATAAGTCCCTCTGTACAAGTAAACGGTGCGATCGTCGCCTTTTAAAAAATTAACTGGGCCTCTCCTTGAGCTGTAAGCCCCATCACTTGTACAAAACAATTTTGGGCCTCTAATAGAGTGTAAGACCCAATCCCCTTTTAACCAAAAACAACTTTGGGCCTCAGATATTGTATAAGCCCCTTTGCGTTAAAAGAAAATCTCGGCGCGATCGCCATTTTAAATGAAAAATCATTTGGGCCTACCCTCGTGTTATAAGCCCACTCTTTTTCTTTAAACCTTTTGGGCCTCTTGAGAGAGTGTAAGACCCATCCCTTTGTACAGCAAATAATGTTTGGGCCTCACTTATCGTATAAGTCCCTCTGTACAAATTCAACAGTGCGATCACTGATAAATCATTTGGGCCTCTCCTTGAGTTGTAAGCCCCAAATCTTTCTTTTTCAAAGCACTTTCTCCTTTGATTTTGAAATATACTGTTGTTTTCAATCTTTCTTTGTTGAACAACTAACCAAACAGCATGGAAGCTCTACAACCGAGTAAGTGTTTACCCGCTTTCATTTGTTGCTTTCATATGTATATAACTGTACTGTGGGGCTGTTTCGCTGTAAGTCTTCTTTCATAAACTCATATCGACTGTGTAATAATAGTATAGATATTTAGAGTTTCCCCGGCAACTACGTCTAGCATTAAGCTCGTTGATCACTCTTAAATAGTCAAAACTAGATCCCCATAGGATTACCAGACACAGTCTTCCCTCCTCTTGGGGTTAAACAATATGGAGATGTGAAAGGCAGATTCTTTTTGAACCCTTTCTCAGACTGTCACTCGTAGAAGTTGTCAAAGAAACTCTACTCCCCAGAGATGATCTTTTCTCCGTGAATGGCATCTCTTGAGTTTCTTCCAAATTCTCGAACTTTCCTGGCTTGATCTATTCTTTGTGAATAGCTTGTCTTAAACTTCTCGGGGTTTAGGGACCCACAGGCTTCTTAAAAGCAACATAAGAAACTCTACTCCCCAAAGATGATCTTTTCTCCGTGAATGACATCTCTTAAGTTTCTTCCAAATTCTCGAACTTTCCTGGCTTGATCTATTCTTTATGAATAGCCTGTCTTGAACTTCTCGGGGTTTGGGGACCCACAGGCTTCCTAAAAGCATCCCCGCCTCCTCTTGGGCGTTGTACAAGGACCCGTCGGCTTCTTAGAAGTATTCACAGCCTCCTTTTAGGCTTCGTATAATTGATTTCTTCCTCCGGGAATGATAGCCTCCTCTTGGGCTTAGTAAAAATTATCCATCGGCTTCTTAAAAGTTTCCAGCCTCCTCTTGGGCTTCGTACAAATTGTCCCGACGACCTCCTAAAGGTATAGGAACAGAAATCAGTCATCTTAATAGAACAGTCTTTCCAAGAGTCTACTACTGTTTCTCAAAGCATAGTACAAAAGATGAAACTCTAGACTTGGACAGTCTAATTTCCTTGAGTCTCAAAGACATTCTCAAGCACCCTTCAAGAATAGGAAGGAACCCCGTAGACTCGGACAATCTCAATACCTTTGGATTTCCCATTTCCTCAAAGAAAAGGAAATATCCCTGATCCTCGAATCAAAATCCCTGAGTACAGCGTTACTCATATAAGAACTGATTTTCTCTTTGAACCCATATACTGGTCACTCAACTGAAACAGTACCCTCTTTCAGCCTCCATCTCGGGCTTCGTACGACATACAAAAACACTCTCTTGTTGAGTATAAAAGACTCTCTTGTTGAGTCAAACAACCTTTAGCCTCCATCTCGGGCTTCGTACAAGATACAAATCACTCTCTTGTTGAGTTCAAACACCTTTAGCCTCCATCTCGGGCTTTGTACGAGATACAAAATCACTCTCTTGTTGAGTATATAAGACTCTCTTGTTGAGTCATCCCCTTTAGCCTCCATCTCGGGCTTTGTACGAGATACAAAATCACTCTCTTGTTGAGTATAAAAGACTCTCTTGTTGAGTCATCCCTTTTAGCCTCTATCTCAAGCTTCGTACGAGATACAAAAGCATCCTCTTGTTGGGCCAATAGCCTCCTCTTAGGCTTTGTATAAGAAAACCACTGGTTGATCCAATCAACCTTTTAGCATCAAAGATGTGCCTCGTTCATAGTACACAAACATCAACAACTCCTTCCCCTTCATCTAATCGCTGTAAGCGGCAAGCCTCTGGATCATCTACATCCATGCCACTGTCCCTCCTTTAGCATGAAAAATTCCTAAGGAAAGATAGCATTGCTCTACACTGAGTTAAAGTCTTCTCCTTCAGGTTGGAAATCCCCTATAAAGTAAATTATGGCATTGCCGAATTCACACATCCCGGTTAAAGTAATTCTCCTTTATAAACAGTTGTGACAGACAAACCCCTCTTTAGAGATGACAAATTCTCTCTAAAGTCAAACCCTTTTAGCTTCATATCTTGGGCTTCGAACAAGATACAAATAAACCCTTCAGCTTCACATCTTGGGCTTTGAACAAGATACAAACCACCTTTAGCTTCGCGTCTTGGGCTTTGAACAAGACACCAAAACACCATTTCCTCCCATAGAATAGGAGGAACTACGATCGCTCTGATTTCCCTGTTTTGGAAAAACGGGAATACGTAGGCATAAGATTGAAAGAAAAATCTTAGCGAGCACACTAAACAAAAACCCAAAATCCCGTATATCAGTCAAAACATCCTAGTCCGTATTCCCCGCTAAAAGTGTAATTCCCTGAAAATAACCTAAGAAAGGCCCCCCACATTAATAGCATTCGTAACCTAACAGACCGCTGTTTAAACTCAGTATGCAAGCAGGGTTAATTGGAGACATCTATTTCCCTTCCTTAGTCAGCTCACAATAGGATAAAAAATGAATCAACCTGTAGTAACCCCCAAGGAGCGACAGTGCTTAAGAAACACGTCCAGTTTCGCTTGCTACACCTAGTTGTCGGGGAAAACTCTAAATAGATACACTAGTATATATACAGTTGATATATGACAAGTATTTAAAAGGATATGAAAGAAGGACTTACAGGGGATGAGCTTCCCATAATACAGTTATATATATATATATGAAAGCAAGTAAAGGAAAACTGATAAAAACTTACAGGTGAGCAAGCTTCCATGCTGTTCAAACAAATATATACATGTATATGTGCAAGTAAGTAAAAGAAAGCGGATAAAACTTACAGGCGAGCAAGCTTCCATAGCTGTATTGTTAGTTGTTCAAGAAATTAAAGAAAGTTTTGATAACAACTGTATATTTGAACCTAAATCAAAAAGAAGTTGTTTTTGAAAAGATTGTTGGGGCTTATACTCAAGGAGAGACCCAGATGGAAAACAGTAATTTTACAGTTGTTTGTAAACTGTACTGGGGCTTATACAATGACTGAGGCCCAAATAGGTTTTTTGTACAAAGGGATGGGTCTTACAACTCAAGGAGAGGCCCAAAAGTTTGGAAAAAGAAAAGAAATGAGACTTACAACAAAGGATAGGCCCATATAAAAATGTTTTGAAAATCGACGATCGCGCCGAGATTTTGAAAACACAGTGGGACTTATACAATGACTGAGGCCCAAAATTATTTATGTACAAGGGGGTTGGGTCTTACACTCTATTAGAGGCCCAAAGATTTATTTTTGTACAAGTGATGGGGCTTACAACTCAAGGAGAGGCCTATGGCGAAACAGTAATTGCACCGTTGTTTTGAAAATTGTACTTGGACTTATACAATGATTGAGGCCCAAAATTATTTTATTTACAAAGGGGTTGGGTCTTACACTCTATTAGAGGCCCAACGAGTTTGAAAAAAGTAATGATGAGGGTGGAAATGATCAAAACCCTAATTTGCTTAAAAAAGGAATTAATTTTGATTAAAAAATAATAAAATTATGGAAGATTTAATCAAACATGTGAAAAAATGAATTGTAATTTTGGATTAATGTTTGAAAAATCATGTTTTTATCCATAGAATGATTAAAAATCATTAAAATTTGGAAAATCAAGAGAGAGAAATATTTTAAATGTTCAAAAACAAATAAAAATTAATTCTTTGTAAAAATATCAAATATATGAAATAAATAATATTTTTGGGAAATTCTTGTAAAATAAAATATTTTAATATTTTTGTGAATTTTGAAAAAAAGAATCAACTCAAAATCATTAAAATTCAGAGAGAAATTAATTTTTGAATCAATTAAATAAAATGACAAAATTCAAATATTCAAAAATTTAAAAAATGGCGCCAAGAACACACCAAGAACATGCGCGTGTTCTGATTTGTGCAGATTTTCAAAATTCATGATTTCTCACTGATTACTTGATGAAATCACATGATCTAAATATCAAACTTGCTCGTTTTTAACTCACGATCATGACTATGGTACTTAATATCATTTATTTTCAGTGTGGAGTGAGATAATCGTGATGAACACAGATGAACCCTAATTTGCACAAACCAATATAAAATTCCATACACGATTGATTCATGGCAATTGATTGAGGGTTATTACTCTATATACATGCAGAAACAAGATGGTAACTCAAAAATTCATTTATGATGCATGGATCATGGAGTTTGAGAGTGTCAGGCTTACCTCTTGCAGCTGATGATCGAATTCTGAGTTGGAGGTGTTGTAAGTTGGTTCCAATGATCTAGACAGCTTCTTTAGGTACCAAGGGTTGTGTCTGAATGCTTGGAGTGGTTTGAAATGAGTTGGAACTTGAGATGGTACCTCAACTGCAACTCTGTTAAGAACTTGAGCAGTTGGCTGGTGATTTTGTGAAATTGGTGTTCCAGATGTTATGTAAGAGTTTGGATCATCTCTATATGTTATATGTGAGGTGTGTGAACCATTGGTTTGGTAGGAATCACTCTCAAATGCAAAACCCGATAGTGACTTGCAAGAGAAGGTGTTTTTGGAGTGAAAGTGGTGATTTTGAGAAAGGCATCTATTTAGGACCTTTGTTGTACTCAAACTGATCACAATTGAGGCCTATTTATAGTGTGTTAAGTTTGTTTTGCAAGCAACAGTGTGTGGCAACTGCAGCAGGCTTTTGGCCAATGTGGATAAAATGTAATCTCAAGTATCCTCTAGCTATTGACTTGAGATTAGAGCACATGCCTATGGTCCTCTGTTGTATGAGCTTATCTTGACTCATTTGGTTGATCATGGACTAATACATGTCGGCTCTATGCATCCATTGAATGTCTCAAAACAAAATAGGAGTCTTGAGGCATCTTTAGCTTTTAGGGATGGCACACCTACATGTAGTTCCAAAGACTTGGAAGGCTTATGGATCAGTGTTTGTTCCTCCTTGGCCTCCCCCCGAGGTGCACAGATGGATAAACATGTCTTTGATGACTCATAATATGCAAATTCGACCAAATGCACAATTCTGACTTAGTAAAAAATCAGATTTTTGAGCTAACTTCCCATGGATGTATCTCTCAGCTCAAAATGAATTAGAGAGACTTCTTGTACTTTTTGAAAAGCTTGAATGATGTACTAAAACATTGAAGTTTGAATATTTCATTGATTCATCTTGGATCAATGTGAAAAATTCCTTGGAAGTTTGATGTTTCATGCTGAAATTACAAGGCAGAATTTTCACTAAGTGTTTTTTGACATATTTTGATTTTTTCACCACTTTGATCCACAACTAACTAAAAATCCATGAAGAATTGGAACTTGATGTAGTTGAAGCTTTTGTAGAGTGTAGCAAGACCTACAAATCCAGCTTTGGATCACCCAAAATGGTTGCTTGGATCTCAAGTTATGGTCCTTGGAAGTTGGTACCCTAGCCACTTTGTTCCATAACTTAGAAAAATTCTAAGTTTTTTTTATGGTTACCCCTTTTACAAGTTAACTCACTTTCTTTGATTTTTCTTGATGAATGATGATTTAAATCACATATTAACATTGTTTTAGGGTTAAGGAACCTTGGTTGACCAAAAATCCAAAAAGTCAAACTAGGACTTTTGTACAGTTGACTTTTTTTATCAGATGAAATTTTGACTTTGTGATTCTTTTGTGAAATCAATCCTTGGGTTCAATTAAACTTCATGGATGGCCTCCAAGGGTATTTAGGAATGTCTTAGACCCCTCCCCATGGTTTGAGATCAAGGGTAGGCCAACAGTCAAGGATAGGGTTTGACTTTTTCCATCAGAAACCCTAATTTGTGATTAGATGGTTTGAGCCCTTGTGGCTTATGATTTGAGCTCTTTGAGTCAATCAAATCTTGTAAACATGTCAACATGATGTATTTGAAGTCTTTTAAGTTCATTTTGAAGCTTCAAGCCATGCCTCACTTCACAAGTTAACTCAAGGGTTGAATTAGGTCAAAACCCTAATTCTTGATTCTTTGATAGATGGACCTTCAAGGTGATTTTTCCAATGTAGGTGGGCTCTTGAAATCCTTTTGAGCTTATAGGACTACACATTGAGGCATTGGCTCATGTCTAGATGGAAATTTTCATCTGGAGGCCTCAATCGACCAAAACCCTAATTTGGAGACACAGGCGATCCTGAGGCTTGATCCACTTGGAATGCTGCAACCTTGTGCTTGATTCTTGATGTGGGAGTCCTCTTAATCCTTGATGTGGGAGTCCTCTTAGTCCTTTGTAGGTGTTTTTAGAGGCTAGACAAGTTGAAGATCATGTCATATCTTGATTGATCCTTGTCTAGATGCTCTGAGGGGGCTCAAAACCCTAATCTTTGATTGTAGTGAATGCTCAACCATTTTTGAGGAGATTGATGAGGCATGATGGTTCATCCATATTGTGATGATGATTTGCACAATGATGGGAAATCTTGGTGGTCAAAATTTGGGGTAAAACAATAAGATTCATTTATTTTGTCCGCTCCATTGACTCTAAGGTATAAATGACTTAACAAAGAGTTTTTAGGTATATAATCTTTAATTTCCACTTTCATTACAATTACCTTGAATCCTAACTGACTTGAGCGTTGAAGTGTTAACCATACAGATATGTTATAGACCCGTCGTACCGAAGATAAGCAACGAGGATTCAAGACTGACCTCACCAGCTCCAAAGGCATCGAGATCACAACCTCCGATCC
Source organism: Lathyrus tuberosus (assembly GCA_022829125.1). Taxonomy (NCBI): domain Eukaryota; kingdom Viridiplantae; phylum Streptophyta; class Magnoliopsida; order Fabales; family Fabaceae; genus Lathyrus; species Lathyrus tuberosus. Next base: position 1,275,585 of record JALAZF010000259.1, read on the forward strand.
AAGGTGTAGCATTACTCAATGGCATAGGAAGATTCACTTCGTTGTAGTTTTCAATCTCTTTCATTTTTAATTTCGCAAGGGAACAATGGTGTCGTCTGTGGGAAACGACTTTCGATTTGTGCATTTTTTTACGATTCTATACCTTTGCATTCAACTTTCAAGTGTGAAATTCTCTTCGATGCTTGAACAGAGATCTTAGAAAATTGAACATAAGATTCAGTTCGAACTCTACATTTATCGCGATTTATTAATTCTCCAGGTCTTCGATTCTACATATCTCTTACTTCTTTGATATGTGGAAATGGTTGAATCTAGAGCTACTGGTTCCGCCACCACACGCGAAGTTGCCCTGATTGTTATCGTCGTAACATCGATAACTGTCAATCAATCAAATGCCACTCTTCTTCCTGGCGAAGTGAATGTTGACGTCGATGTTCCTCCACGGCCAAATTTAGTCTTCTTTTTCCTACTACAAGGATTATCCAAGTTCCACCTCTTGGAGTTCCAGCATCTCTTCCCGTTGATCAATTGGAGATGTCGCATGGTTATGACAGCGCCGAAGCTTGAACCTTTACAGACCCCGATGTGTTAAAAAGGGAATAAGCCAACAACGGAAATAAGAGGAGGCAAACCACTCAATTATGTTTCAATTTTTAGTGTTCACATGCATACTTACATATTGTCGCTATGCGAAAAAATGACACAGAGTCGCCATCGAACTTTATTTATCCCAACGGGGAAGGGAAAACATCGAGAAAACCCCAAGAGAATGGATAAGATGGTCTCGTAGCCAAGAGATGAGTTCGGAAGCCTGTTATGCAAAGGGAAGGTATTAGCATTACTCACATCCATCATACTCGATGGGACCATTCACTCGTATTATGTGTAAGGATGTTGCTAAGGGATTATGCTTTCTAAGAATGTTCTAAGAGGAAAAGAAAAGGGTTTTAGAAACAAAGTGCTCGCGGAACTATATGCAAAAAGAAAATAAGATTGTGGAAGAAAGTTAACAAGGGAAAAGGAGGAAAAATAAAAAGGTAACTCGCCAAGACTTCGCTGTCTTGTGCCTACGTGTCTTCATTGGCCAATGAAGAATCAGAGCGTCCGTAGTTCGTAGGACTACGGTTGGTTAGTCTCGATCGCACGGGGGCGAGAGAGAAAAGGGAAATTAGTTGTTAGTGAGCTCGCCAAGGATAGGGATCCTTGTGCCTACATATCCTCATAAGGGAATGAGGAATCAGAGCATCCGTAGTTCACGGAACCACAATTTGTTGGTGTTTTTTTATGGACGATGTTAATGTTCACGTTCTAGCACTTAGGTGTATTACCGCTCGCTCGTATAGTCTTACGCGTTACTTATATTGCGGTAGAATGAAAATAACTTCCCCTTTCTGAAAAGGGTTTAAATTTTCGCCATCGAGGCAAGATGTCACAGTTGATTGGTGAAGATTGATTTTAGGGGTGAAATAAGTCCTCGAATAGGAACCTCTGCGGGTAGTACCCAATTCTTTATCTCAAAAGATTTGCTTTGAAAATAGTGTGGTGAATATAGTCACGTCTTTGCATTGAAAGACGAGTATCGAGACCACACACTCTAAAGTGAGCATCCTAATACTCAGAGAGGAAGAAGTGTTCACTCAATCCCTTCTCTTTAGTTCAATACAAGGAGGGCGTTATTCATTTTATTTAAGAGATGTTGTGCTTTGGATGGTAAGTGTTTTTAGACAGTGAACCCTAAAAGTAGTGTCAAACACTCGGGATAGGACAAGGCCTTCGCCTAACCATTCCACAACCATCCAAGTTTATTTTAAAAAAAGTTTGAAAATGTACTTGGTACGAGACCAAGGTTTTTTTCTTACGAAGAGAAGATGATAATGAAGGGAAATTGTAAATGCTAACCTAACGTGATCATGCAAGAATGGATCTAAGGTTGGAGATGAAGGGAAGATCTACCCTAATATTTTCATGCTCGGATTAATGGCCTAAAATCTATCCTACTCCAATCTTAATAAAAAATTAAGTTGGACTAGGAGATCCAAAGGGAACATATGAACATACAAGCAAGCAAATAATCAAGATATAGTTTAAACGTTGAGAATAATCATCAGACACATGTATCAAGATCAGATATAAGGCAAAGCTCAAGCACAAACATGAAGTACAAAGCATGCCAGACATCAAGATCAACGTCAAGAATTAACCACAACCAAGGCTTCACGAATTAATCAAGATAAGGCACCAATAAACAATCACAATTATCACCAAAATTTTAATCAAAGTTTAAACCAAGACAAATCACCAACACTTCTAGAAAATCTCACCAACATTAATTCAAAAAAAGTCATGAAAATAAATCCAAACAAGTGAAAATTAATCTAAAGAAGTTAAGAAAAATGTTCGAGTAAAAAAAAGACGAATAATTCAAGAATAATCCTAAAAAGAATCGAGATTAAACGCAGAAGATTTAAATATGAAAATATAATCAAACAAAAGAAAATTCATTAATCGAATAAATAAACAATAAAACTAATTAACAAACTTAATTAAACATTAGTAAATGAAAAATATTATATATATATATATATATATATATATATATATATATATATATATATATATATATATATAAAGAAAGGATAAAAACCAAGAATGAAAGCCCAAAAAAATAAAAAAATGGGAAGGTCTGTGAGGTGTAGGCTGAGTACAATCGTGACCCGGTTTTGGATGATGAAGAAACAAAAGAACATTCTGAAAACCTAATGCTTCAAAATGTGAAGAGGAAAACCAAAGAAACCCAAATTCGAGAACACAATCAACATGGCGCAACATCAACTTCTCATCTCAAAACGCAATCTCTCACTCTCCTATTCGTCTCTGTTCTGCTCCTTCTCTCTGTCTCCCGATTCTGCTCCTCTCCCACGGCATCGACTTTCTAACTCAACCGCGGCTCAACTCTCTTGCAATCGAGCTCTCTCAATCGCAGTTCCGTTCGCTTGACTCTCTCTTCTTTGCTTCAGTTTTTCGCGGCGGCTTATTATTGGTTGTATCAGGGATGTTGTCTAGTGGTGGTGGTGGTTTAGCAATCTGTGATTCGCGGCAAAAAGGGTGCAAAGGATGAAGAGGATTTGAAGCTGTTGTCGTTGGTTTTGTAATTTGTTTAGAAGGGAGAACTGTGGAGGGTGGAAGACCGCACGGTGGTTTTGGGTGAGATAGAAGAGAAGAGTTTGGTGGTGTCTCGTGTGGGTGTCGCTACATTTTACTCTGTGTGTGGTGTGAAGTAGCAAAAGGTGGACGAAGGAACACACGGTGTGATAGAGCTTTAGGCTATGTGGAATGGTGTTCAAATGGTGATGAAGAGTTTACAATCAGTGAGTTTTTTCATGTCTTTTTGTTATGGTCTTTTTTTTTACTGAGATTTTCTTGCTGTTCTCTCCTTCCTCTTTTATCATTACCACTTCTTCTTTTTAAATTCAAACCAAACTTGCTAAATAAGTTTAAAGGTACAATTTGTTTATCTTGTAATGGTGTTATATCCTTTTCAAGTGCAGGTCAAAGCTTGTGGCATTGTGTTGTTGTTGTTATGTTACAGGTTTTGCCTTTGTAGCAGGTTCTTGGAGTGTTTTGTAGCAAGTGCAGGTTGTCACAGGTTTTGTCCTATGTGTTGGTTTTGCAGGATTTTAGATTGTAGTAGAATTGTTTGTTGGCTTTGTACGGTTGATGCAGTGTAGATTTGGAGCTAGTTTTGGTGTAGGTTGTGAAGAATTTTGGAGTGTTGTTCTGTGGAATTGTACAGTTATGCAGGCTTGTGCGCATGGCTTTTGTTTGAAGTAGCAGAATGTTCTGTTGTAGCTTGTGCAAGTGAAGAGTAAATTTTTTGTAACATTTTGGGAAATAATTGTAATGGGCTTTACTTGGTGCTAGAAATATAAATGGACATTTGAATGATTTTTGTGAATTATGGATTTATAATATGGATAATGATAGATAGTAAAAAGGAAAGAATATTAAATAAACTTAATAAAAATGGCCTAAAAGTGTATTTAAAAAAAAGTGAAAATGGGTACAAAAATATGAATGAATGGATTGGATAAAATCTGATTGTAAAAGGATTAGGAAAATAGATAAGAAAGTGGATAGAAAATATTATGGGAATGGACATGGGTTTTGTACCGTGCCTCCACACTTGAACAACACTAAACCTTGACAAATGACCTTGAATGCCACAATTCTCGAATCAAAGAAAATCCACCTTGAATCAATTTCTGACTAATGGCAACAAAACAAATGAATCCATTTGAACATGGCCACTTGAGTACTGATAATTTAAAATCATCATTATGAACTAACTAAGCAAGAAAGTGCTTTTAAAATCATACGATTATGAATTAAACTATGAATCTCAATACACTGCACCAAACCCTAATTGGAAAGTAAATTTGATCCTTGATGAAACACTTGGGATGAATTATAATTCTGAATCAATAAATCAGTCTTGAATTAATCTTGAACTTTGCCTGGACTGTTTCATGATGAGCCAAAATCCTTACTGTGAAACTTCTTGATCAGGAACATTCCTTGAAATCATGACTTGAAATATGAACCTCAATGCATTGCCCAACACCCTAATCGGAAATGATCTGGTTTTAGATGATCTTCAGCCCTAAAGCAGTTGAATTTAGCACAACCTGATAACTCGATGATGAAGCACACTTCATGTTCCACCAAGATTAGGTGAAACTCAATTGAATTCCATTTATCACTGCACCCACACTTGCCCTGATAGCCTTGAGTGAACCTGAATTGAATGACATATGCCCATCTCGAACATAAGGGAGCAAGAAACCCTAATCTTCCTGCCTTGGGCGCATACCTATGAAACAATGATTTAGGAAATTGATGAGAACAAAAAAAACCCTAATTCAAAGTCTTCCTAGTTAGGCCACTGATGAAACCCTGAATAACCGATCCCCTTGAAGAAACTCAGAGAAACTGACATTGTGCTTTGACAAACCTTTGATAAGAAATGCTCACGATGATCGAAAATCCAACATCTTGTTTCAAACTTGAGTACAGTAACCAAATGAAATAACCTCTGAATACGGGACATCCAAATAAACAAAAATCCTCTGATCCATGTCTTAAGAGCCCGATGAAATGCATGTTATACTATATATATGATGCAAAGTGAAAATAAAAACAAATGAGTGCAAGTTCAAAATGCCCGGTCAAAATTTAGGGTATGACAACTGTCCCTATTTAATCTTCTTGGACTTGACGATATGAATAGCAACGGCTTTCAGACATTTGAGGTAAAAGATGATTAAATACTATAATACCTAGAATTTTGACATATTAGAAAAATGGATAAATGCAGTCATATGCTGGAGATGCAAAATGGTATGATATGATACAAAGCAGTTATGATTATATGTTGTGATATGCAATGCTACAAATGCCTAAAAGGCTCCTTCTGGTGAAAAGGTTTTGGTATGGTATAAACAATGGTAACTGGTAATGAGGTAATGAGGTAATAATGAAAGGTAAGATAGAAGAAAGTCGAGATCAATAGATCTATGGCCCAAAGGAAGATAAAGAGAGGTAAAATCGACGGATCCACAACTCAAGAAATAGGAAAACAAGAAGTAGAATCAACGAATTTACAACCCACAAAATGAAGAGAAACGATATCAACAGATTTACGAGTCGAAATAAGATTGATGGATCTAATAAAAGGAAGTAGGATCAGCGGATCTACAACTCAAGAGGTAAAGATAAGTAATATCAACAGATACACGACTCCAAAGAAAGATCAATGAATCTAAGAAAAGGAAGTAGGATCAACGGATCTACAACCCACAAAATGGAGAGAAGCAATATCAGCGGATTTGTGACTCAAAGGAAGATCAACAGATCTATAAATAGTGAATAAGATCGACTGATCTAAAAAAAGAAATAAGATCAACAAATCTATAACCCAATAAAATGAAAGGGAATTAAGATAACGAATCTATAAATATGAAGTAGGATCAACGGATATACAACCGAGAAATTCTAAACGGAAAGATGACTCAACTAGGGGAACAACGTATAAACAGAGGGTAATATCAATGGATCTATGGCCTTGAGGATTGGTAGAAAGTAAGATCATCATTAAAGGGTTGATGAGAAAGAAAATTTACTAAGGAGTGTCATCGTCAAAGAGTTAACGGAAGGGAACTGCACAAAAGAGTGACATCATTAAAGAGTTGATGGAAAGAAAAACTTCACAAAAGCGTCACATCATCAAAGGGTTGATGGAAAAAGAAACCGTCATCATCAAAGGGTTGAAGTAAAGGAAAACTGAACTAAAGAGTCACATCTTCAAAGGGTTGACGGAAAGGAAAACTGTCGTCATCAAAGGGTTGACAGAAAGATAACTGAACTAAAGAGTCACATCATCAAAGAGTTGACGAAAAGGAAAACTGTCATCATCAAAGGGTTGACGGAAAAATAACTGAACTAAAGACTCACGTCATCAAAGAGTTGATGGGAAGAAAACTGTCATCGTTAAAGAGTTGACGGAAAAGAACAACTATTGTCGTCAAAGGGTTTACGGAAATATAACTTGAGTAGGAGACTCATCAAGGAGTTGATGGGAAAGGATTTGTCTTCTTCAAAGGGTTGGCGGAAAGGAATGTATTTGAGAAGTCATCATTAAAGGGTTGATGGCAAAAGACTTGATCGAGGGCTATATCGACGGATCTACGACCCCGGGTGTGAGATGGTAAGCTTTTTCATAGGTTCATCTGCTAGAGATTGATTGAAATATCTGCTGGGGAATGGGATCGTCATTCTTTATGGGGATTGTCATGATTGAGGACTGATTCAGGATTTTTTGAAAAGTAACAAAACTGGCTTATGGTTTTGATGCATGTTTGAATTTTTCTATGGTGTAATGCTCCATATCGAATGGAAATGCTACGCATTTGGGTAGATGCAATGTAATGATGATTATATATGAAAAATGATGATGTATGTTCAGGCTGCTGGGGAAAGAAGGATGTTCCAAGTACGATTGGACTTTGCTATGAAGGACAGGTTAAACCTGGTGGTGATTGATTTTTAGATTGGTATTTTTTTCGAAGGTGAAATTTTTTTGGGTACCAATGTGGCTTGGATTTTGAGTTTATGAGGATGCCAATAGGGACTGGACTTCTGGTGGTTGATGTGGAGTGCCAATATGGATTGGACTTTGGATTTTCTCGTTCGGTTTTACAAAGCTTCATGCTATGCTATGATGGACGAATGATATGCATGAGTGAAGCAACATAACTAATGCATGGTAATGATTTGTGCAATGATATGAAGGATCGACTGATGGCTTTGAGGTAGGTAAAGTATGGATAAAGCTAGAAAGTGTCTTATCTGGCTACAAGATTTCTGGTTGAAAGGTTATAGGATGTGCTTAGCATGACTTCCCGACATTCGTCTTGAACTTAGAGGTTGACAAAACTTGCTTAAGTATCTCTGGAAGTATGGAGAGGAAATTTTCCTTTGTCTCCAGTCTTACCCTAGCCTGCGCGATCTCTGTAGGAATCAGCATCGAAAGGAAACCTAGGACTTATGTACCCTGATGGTTTAAGATGGACTGCCCTAGCATTCTGAACCTCGGAGAGGTGCTTCAAATTAGTCGCCTTCTGCAAAATATTAACTTCTGTGCCCTTGGGTTTCCCTGCCCTAGTTTGACTGAATCTTTTGCTCAACGGAGTCTTGAAATGATTTTCCCCTGACTGACTGATTTGTGAGGGAGTTGCCCCCAGACTAACTGCTCTTCGAAGAGGTTTGTTGGATCTCAACCTAATTTCCCCAGATTAAATGAATCTTGGAGTGGCTTTCCCTCCTGCTCAACGTAGTCTTCAGGCGCTTTGCATCTTAGTTTGATCAATCCTTCCATTGCAGAAACTCTCTTGATGGTTTGTTCTTACTCGCAAGTAAAACTAATCATTTTGAAAATAATAATTTTAATGCAATGCATATTATAGTTTTGAAATCCAAGGTTGTTCACTGGAAGTAAGTTGCGACATAAAGTGAATGAATCACTGATCAGAATACCAACATGAATGCTAAGCAAATCCTTTTCGGAGTCAGCTTTGACGTGATCTTACCGAAGTATGCTTTTGAAAAAACCTTGCTTCAATTAGGTCTTTTGAGGGTTGTAACGTGGCCTAGTTCACGGTTTGATAAAAAAGATTTATGGCTCAAAGTTTTGTTTTAACCCACCCATTCGTCTTGGTGTTCTCCAATCCTACGTTCAGCTAATTTGACACACGCATCTAAAGCTTGACGGTGTAAGAGAGAAGATGGCGTTTCAAGACTTTTTGAAATGGCACTCACCTTATTTTTTTCTTTGGTTATGGATGTCAGTGACCGTTTGATTTTTGACATGGTGGTCACTGAATTTTATTTTTCTTTGGGGATTTGAGGACCTCTTTTGAATTTTTTTCATCCCTAATTTTTCCTGGACTGATTTTGTTTTTCAAGTCCATCGAGATTGCCTTGATTTTGCCTAAGTCTCCTTTTTGGGGTGTTCGAATTAGAAGACCTTTTTTTTAAAATTATTTTTTCTTGTTTTGGGAGGCTTGTGAGTGCTAAGTCATTGGTCATTGAAGAACAACCGACATATCTACACATTCAGATTAACTGAACACTACCCTGCCCCAGGTTAAGCTTAAGGGTTTAGAAATCCGAAGGAAACTCATACTTCTAGGCTCAAAGTGGCTAACTAGGGACTAACTCCTTATCTCTCTAGTGTTTGGGGATTTGAAACAATGCCTAAACATCATCAGCGTGGTTTTATTCAAAAGCATACAATTATAAGTTTTGCGACTTTCGATTCATCATTCTCCCTTGAATTTTGCTTAAACAAGCATTTGATATCGATAAAAAGAGTATGAGTGAACACAAATAGATTTATTCAAAACATGCATATTTATTTCATTAATAAAACCATTTATAAACCACAATGTCTCAAAGCAAGTAGCACTTAACAGAAAAGAAACTACAAATGCAAAGTAAAGATATGATCTAAAAAAATTGCCAGCTTCGGGGAACTAGGCTTTCCTTTCTTGATTCACTACTGAGTTGGCCTTTGAGATCAGTTTGATAATCCTCTTCACACCTATTCTCAACAGTTTCTTCCATAACATGGACTGATGGACCCGCCTGATTGGGTGAAGGATTGTCTATTTGAATGCCCTGAGGGGTGAACGAGAACATCTTGGACTAAGCAGAGTTTGAATCTTGCTCTTGAGCATCTTACAGACTTCAGTTGAATCTCCATGTGCCCCAGCATGGTAGTCACATCGGGCGTTGGCATCAAAGCCTGGTGGGTATGGAAAAGGCATTGGCTTCAATCCCTTTGGCACTATCAATCCACCTTTGATCAAATCTAGAAATATCTGACTGCACAACATTGGTAGCAAAGTGAAATGTCTTTCTGGTTTTCTTGGCCTTTGTCGGGCGTGCTGATGCGGAGCGCGCTGACGTCGATATGAGCGTTGATGCTGAGAAGGTCCTTGACTTGTAGGAGGATGTTGTCCTTGTGGAGAGAATGGTATTTGACACAGAGACTCAAAAGGTTGCTGACTCTGAACAGTCGAGGTGTATGGATATTGTTGATAGCGAGGCACTTGAGGTAGAGCTTGTGGAAATTCCCAGATTGCATTAATTTCTTCCCCCTCTTCCTCTTGGGAACTAACAAACAATTCACTCTCGCTAGCTTGGATGATCGAGGCATCTTAAATTTTTCCACTCTTTAGGTCGCTCTCAATGCGTTCTCCAGCTATTACTAAGTCAGAGAAGCTTGATGTCCCACTGCTAATCATTTTTTTAGGTATGGGCCTTACAAGGTATCCATGAACAGGTAAACAAATTCTCTATCCAATAGTGGTGGTTAAACGCGAGCAACTACCTCTCTCCATCTCTGAGCATACTCTCTAAAGGATTCGTTGTCCTCTTGATATAAGCCTTGCAACTGTATACGGCTAGGAGCCATGTCAAGATTGTATTTGTATTGCTTCACAAAGGAATTGGCAAGGTCTGACCATGGTTGGATGTGGATACTCTCTAGTTGCATATACCAACTCAGTGATTCCCCACTCAGACTGTCTTGGAAACAGTGAATCATAAGTTTGTCGTTATGGATATATGAGGTCATTCTTCTGCAATACATCACCAAATGTTGCTTTCGATAGTTATCCCCTTTGTACTTCTCAAACTTCAGTGTCTTGAACTTTGGAGGTATTACAAGGTAGGGTACCAAACACATGTTCAAAGCATTCAAATCAAAAGCATCACGCCCCTTCATGGCTTTAAGCTTCCCTTCCAACACACGACATCTTTCCATAATCTCAACAGCTCGTGGGTCCTTGGTTTTCATCACAGGGATGTCCCATTGGAAATTTGACACGGTGAATACAAAACTCTGATAGTTAATAGCATCAAGGGAGGAGGAATGTCCATCTCGAACAAAAGGTTGTTCTTATATAGTGTGGTTCTCAACAGGGATCCACACAGGCTGAGTTTGAGCAACATTATTCACTTGAGGTGGAATGACATTCCCAGTGACTGAAGTCCTCTCAATATTGTCATCTCTCTTTGCCAAGGTTTTCATAGCTTCCACAAGTTAGTCCAACTGGTTTTCATCAATTTAACATCCGCTCTTATCACAAACTGGTTTTGCTCTCCAAAGTTCATCATCCTTCAGAAGCTACTTCAAGTCCAATACGAGCGTCGAGAAGTCAACTGTGGGTTATGGACAAAGGATGAATGAGTTTACTTGTTTTAGTTGAGGAATGATATGCAAAATGATACATGGATGCTTGTGAAAATGTAATGTTATGAATGCATGCTTAGAACAAGATCATAACACATGGATCAAAGGTCACTGAATCAAAGGTTCACATAACAGATGTTTCTCTCCTCGGGTAGGTAGTTTAGTGGTTTACACAGGGCATTCCAAGAGCTTTCAAACAAGGTCCCTTGCATCATGCCCTCAAAATTTTTCCATCATAACGATGATTCGTAAGACGTTAATCCCTTCAAAAGGATGAGCATGGAGTTATGTCTTAGTAACCTTTGGAAAAGGGTTCTAAAGGTCCTCATAATCACGGACTCCCAGGTCAGAAACAAAAGAGTCATTACGACTGCTCATAAGACATTATCATTCCCAAAGGGGCCTCATCTGAGCGGTGGAAGTCAAACCAACTCAACAAGTCCTAAGTCTCGCAAGTCAATAAGAAACCACCTCCTAGCTTAGTGTATACTTGAAAAGCTCGGGTAGAAAGCCTTTTCCTCACAACCCATCCCCAACATACCCAACAGATAAGAGAAACATAATAAGGAAAACAGAAAGCAATAAAGCATAGTAAATAGATACATCCACACATACGACAAACAGAACTAGGTTTGGGTTGCTAAGGGAAAGGATCCCCAGCAGAGTCGCCAGCTTTGCCATCTAACTTTATTTATCCCAACGGGGAAGGGAAAACATCGAGAAAATCCCAAGAGAAAGGATAAGATGGTCTCGCAACCAAGAGATGGGTTTGGAAGCCAGTTATGCAAAGGGGAGGTATTAGAACTCCTCACATCCATCGTACTCGATGTGAACCATTTGCTTATCTTATGTGTAAGGATGTTGCTAAGGGATTATGCTTTCTAAGACTGTTATAAGAGGAAAAGAAAAGGGTTCAGAAACAAAGTGCTCGTGGAACTATAGGCGAAAAGAAAATAAGGTTGTGGAAGAAAGTTGACAAGTGAAAAGGTGGAAAATGAAAAAGGTAACTCGCCAAGACTTCACCGTCTTGTGCCTACGTATTTTCATTGACCAATGAAGAACCAGAGCGTCTGTAGTTCGTAGGACTGCGTTTGGTTAGTCTCGATCGCACGGGGGCGAAAGAAAAGGGGAATTAGTTGTTAGCGAGCTCACCAAGGATAGGGATCCTTGTGCCTATGTATCCTCATTAGGGAATGAGGAATCAGAGCATCCGTATTTCACGGAACCACGATTTATTGGTGATTTTATGGACGATGTTAATGTCCGCGTTCTAGTAGTTAAGTGTATTATCACTCACTCGTAGAGTCTTATGTGTTACCTGTATTGCGGTAGAACGAAAATGACATGCCCATTTTTAAAAGGTTTATATTTTCACCATCGAGGAAAGATGTCACATTTAATTGGTGAAGATTGATTTTAGGGGTGAAATAAGTCCTCGGATAGGAACCCCTGCGGGTAGTACCTAATTCTTTATCTCAAAAGATTTGATTTGAAAATGGTGTGGCGGATATATATAGTCACGTCTTTGCATTGAAAGACGAGTATCGAGACCACACACTCTAAAGTGATCATCCTAATACTCGGAGAGGAAGAAGTCTTCACTCAATCCCATCTCTTTAGTTCAATACAAGGAGGATGGTATTCGTTTTACTAAAGAGATATCTCGCTTTGGATGGTAAGTGTTTTTAGACAGTGAACCATAAAGGTAGGGTCAAACACTTGGACAAGGCCTTCGCCTAACCATTCCACAACCATCCAAGTTTATTTTTAAAAAAATTGAAAAGGCACTTGGTATGAGACCAATGTTTTTTTGCTTAGGAAGAGAAGATGATAATGAAGGGAAACGGTGAATGCTAACCTAATGTGATCATGGAAGAATGGACCTAAGGTTGGAGATGAAGGGAAGGTCTACCCTAATGTTGTCATGCTCGGATTAATGGCCTAAAATCTATCCTACTCCAATCTTAATTAAAAATTAAGTTGGACTAGGAGATCCTAAGGGAACATATGAACACACAAGTAAGAAAACAATCAAGATATAGTTTAAGCATTGAGAATAATCATCAGACACATGTATCAAGATCAGATATAAGGCAAGGCTCAAGCACAAATATGAAGTACAAAGCATGCCAGACATCAAGATCAACGTAAAGAATTAACCACAACCAAGGCTTCAAGAATTAATCAGGATAAGGTACCAAGAATCAATCACAATTATCACCAAAATTTTAATCAAAGTTTAAACCAAAACAAATCACCGAGACTACTAAAAAATCTCACCAACATTAATTCAAGAAAATTCATGAAAATAAATCCAAACAAGTGAAAATTAATCTAAAGAAGTTAAGAAAAATGTTCGAGAGAAAAAAAAAAGACAAATAATTCAAGAATAATCATAAAAAGAATCGAGACTAAACACAAAAGATTTAAATATGGAAATATAATCAAACAAAAGAAAATTCATTAATCGAATAAATAAATAATATAACTAATTAACAAACTTAATTAAACATTAATAAATGAATATATATATATATATATATATATATATATATATATATATATATATATATATTAAATTAAATATTCAAAACTTTATTTTGAAATAAACCTATGTTTCAAATAATTTACTTTCTATTAAAAATATAAATCTAAGTAATTAATGAAAATATATATAAAAAAAGGAAAAAAAAACAAGAATGAGAGCCCAAGAAATAAAAAACGGGTAGGCATGTGAGGTGTGGGCCGGGTACAATGGTGACCCGGTTTTGGATGATGAAGAAAAAAAGAACATCCTGAAAACCTAATGTTAGCCGTTAAAAATGTGAAGAGGAAACCCAAATTTGAGAACACAATCAACACGATGCAACATCAACTTCTCATCTCAAAACACAATCTCTCACTCTTCTATTCATCTATGTTCTTCTCCTTCTCCCTGTCTCTCGATTCTACTCCTCTCCCATAACAACGACTTTCCAACTCAATCGTGACTCAACTGTCTCGCAATAGAGATCTGTCAATCTCAGTTCCGTTCGCTCGACTCTCTCTTCACCGCTTTAGTTTTTCGTGGTGGCTTATTGTTGGTTGTATCAGGGATGTTGTCTTGTGGTGGTGGTGGTGGTTTAGCAATCTATGATTCACAGCGGAAAAGGGTGCGAAGGATGAAGATGATTTGAAGCTGTTGTGGTTGGTTTTGTAATTTGTTTAGAAAGGAGAACTGTGAAGGGTGGAGGACCGCACGGTGGTTTTGGGTGAGATAGAAAAGAAGAGTTTGGTGGTGTCTCATGTGGGTGTCGCTGCATTTTACTGTGTGTGTGGTGTGAAGTAGCAGAAGGTGAACGAAGGAATATATCAAACACCACCAAATAATGCCTATTTTTCCGTTATCTAGATTAATTATAGGAAGTAGTTTTATTACTGTTAATTCCTTCTTTTGTATAAATACACCCTTTATTTCTCTTTGTAAACAATCATTAAGCATTTTACTCTTTTCTCTATTATCAATTATGAGCATTTATTTGTGCATCATAAACATCAATATGGTATCAGGCTTCAACCCCTTTACCTTCCTTCCTCACGTGGCATCACCTTCTTTCTGCACATTTTTCTTCAATAATATCCTTTCTTCCCACGTGTCATTTCCTCATTCGCTCTACCGATTCCCTTACCCAAAACCCATATCCTTTCCTTCTTTCTTGATTTCTCTTTCTCTCTCATAATCTTTCTCCTTCTTCCTCTTCGTGATTTTTACAGAAACCCTAATTCCTCTCTAAACTCAGAACCTCTATTCCTTCTTCAATGGCAAAGAATCAATTTTTCGATTTCGCCACAAATCCCTCCAATCCATACTACCTCCATCCCAATGAAAATCCCTCTCTTGTTCTCGTTTCTCCTCCTCTTGACCACAACAACTTCATCTCTTGGTCTCGATCCATGCGTGTCGCGCTAATTTCTAAGAACAAACTTCTGCTCATCGATGATACTTTTGATCCACCTGCTCAAGTTCATGCCATGTACGATCCTTGGCTCCGCTGCAACAACATGGTTTTGTCGTGGCTCCAGCGCTCCATTTCTAAAAACATCACCCAACCAATCCTATGGATCGACAATGTTCGCACAGTTTGGCTGAACCTCTCCACACGTTTTTCCCAAGGCGACATCTTCAAAGTTTCTGATCTTCAAGATGACCTATCCAATCTCAATCAGGGAACCCTAGATGTTTCAACCTACTTCACCAAATTGACGTCACTTTGGGAGCAACTTGATTCTCTTCGACCTACTCGTGACTGTACTTGTGCGATTCCTTGTACTTGCGGCGCCACTTCTGATTTTTGTCACTATAAAGATCAAGATCGTGTGCTGAAATTTCTAAAAGGTCTCACGGATTCTTTCTCAACCGTTCGTTCCCAAATCTTCCTGTTGGAACCTTTACCGTCCTTGGAGAAGACTTTTTCTATGGTTCTTGGTCAAGAACGATGCTCCTTAATTCCATCCTCTGATCATGCCGAAACCCAATCTATGGCTATGCTTATTCAGTCAAACATCTGCAATGGGGGAGCCTCTCATCCTTCTCGTGGTCGTGGCAGAGTTTCTCCAGGTCGTGGCAATTATCCTCAGCGTACTTGCACTCATTGTGGATGACACAATCACACCGTCGACACTTGCTTCACAAAGCATGGTTATCCACCAGGATATCATTACAAAACTACCAAGCCCTTTATCAATTCTGCTGCTGAATCTTCTCCAACAGAATCAACCCCTATCTCTCAATCTGATTCTCAGCAATCCTTGGCTTCCATTCAAGATCAGTACAACCAGATAATTCAACTGCTCCACCAACATCAGCTATCCTCCATTTCTGCCTCATCTGATGGATCTCCTCTTCCCAACATTAATACCATTACTACCTCCAAGGATGGTAAGCCACCTGTATCTTGGGTAATCGATACAGGTGTTACTCACCATATTACTCCTAATCTGTCTAATTTTCGATTTCATTCTTTTATCCCTCCACTTCAAATGAAACTTCCTAATGGTACTCTTGTCACAACAAATATTGCCGGCACAGTTCACTTATCTGATTCTTTAATATTATACAATGTTTATTATATTCCAACATTCCATGTTAACTTAATCTCGGCTTCTAAACTGATTGATTCATCTGCCTGCTGTTTAACCTTTACTAACAAACATTGTCTAATCTTGCAGAAAAACTCCACGACGACGATTGGTTCAGCTGAGCGGCTTGGAAACCTCTATGTGCTTCATGCTCAGGCCATTCCTTCCTCACCCTTACCCTCTTTAGCTGGTAGTCTTGTTAGTCAATCTGATAGCCATCTATGGCATAGGCGATTAGGTCATCCTTCACACAATGCGCACAAAACTATGTCATCCTACTGTCCTGTTATCACATTTTCTATGAATAAAGATTTATCTTGTCACTTATGTCATTTGTCTAAACAAAAACGATTGCCATACTCTGATAGTATAACTCATTCATCTAAACCTTTTGAAATATTACATGCCGACGTTTTCACCAAACAACTTCCAGCTGCGCCTTTCACTGATTTTCTGTGCAAGCTGGGCCTATTCTCTGTCCACCGTCCAGTTTGTGGGGGAGTAACAAACACCACCAAATAATGCCTATTTTTCTGTTATCTAGATTAATTATAAGAAGTAGTTTTATTACCATTAATTCCTTCTTTTGTATAAATACACCCTTTATTGCTCTTTGTAAACAATCAATAAGTATTTTACTCTTTTCTCTGTTATCAATTATGAGCATTTATTTGTGCATCATAAACATCAATAGAATGCACGGTATGATGGAGCTTTAGGCTATGTGGAATGGTGTTCAAATTGTGATGAAGAGTTTACAATCAGTGAGTTTTTCATGTCTTTTTGTTATGGCCGTTTTTTACTAAGATTTTCTTGTTGTTCTCTCCTTCCTCTTTTATCATTGTCACTTCTTCTTTTTAAATTCAAACAAAACTTGCTAAATAAGTTTAAAGATACAATTTGTTTGTCTTGTAATGATGTTATGTCCTTTTCAAGTGCAGGTCAAAGCTTGTAGCATTGTGTTGTTGTTGTTGTTATATTGCAGGTATTGCCTTTGTAGCAGGTTCTTGGAGTGTTTTGTAGCAAGTGCAGGTTGTAAAAAGTTTTGTCCTATGTATTGGTTTTGCAGGATTTTGGATTGTAGTAGAGCTGTTTGTTGGCTTTGTACGGTTGATGCAGTGCAGAATTGGAGTTGGTTTTGGTGTAGGTTGTGAAGAATTTTGGAGTGTTCATCTGTGGAATTGTACGGTTATGCAGACTTGTGCGCATGGCTTTTGTTTGGAGTAGCAGAATGTTCTGTTGTAGCTTGTGCAAGTGTAGTGTAAATTTTTTGTAACTTTTTGGGCAATAATTGTAATGGGCTTTACTTGGTGCTAGAAATATAAATGGACATTTGAATGATTTTTGTGAATTATAGATTTATAATGTGGATAATGATATATAATAAAAAGAAAAGAATATTAAATAAATTTAATAAAAATGGCCTAAAAGTGTATTTATAAAAAAGTGAAAATGGGTACAAAAATATGAATGATTAGATTGGATAAAATTGGTTTGTAAAAGGATTAGGAAAATCGATAACAAAGTGGATAAAAAAAGATTATGGGAATGGATATGGGTTTTGTACCACGCCTCCACACTTGAACAACACTAAACCTTGACAAATGACCTTGAATGCCACAATTCTCGAATCAAAGAAAATCCACCATGAATCAATTTCTGACGAATGGCAACAAAACAAATGAATCCATTTGAACCTGGTCACTTGAGTACTGATAATTTAAAATCTTCATTATGAACCAACTGAGCAAGAAAGTGCTTTTAAAATCAAACAATTATGAATTGAACTATGTATCTCAATACACTGCACCAAACCCTAATTGAAAAGTAAATCTGATCCTTGATGAAACACTTGGGATGAATTAGAATTTTGAATTAATAAATCAGTCTTGAATTAATCTTGAACTTTGCCTGGATTGTTTCATGATGAGCCAAAATCCTTATTGTGAAAATTCTCGAGCAGGAACATTCCTTGAAATCATTACTTGAAATATGAACCTCAATGCATTGCCCAACACCCTAATCGGAAATGATCTGGTTCTAGATGATCTTCAGCCCTAAAGCAATTGAATTTAGCACAACCTGATAGCTCGATAATGAATCACACTTCTTGTTTGACCAAGATTAGGTCAAACTCAATTGAATTCCATTCATCACTGCACCCACACTTTCCTTGATAGCCTTGAGTAAACCTGAATTGAACGACACATGCCCATCTCGAACATAAGGGAGCAAGAAACCCTAATCTTTATGCCTTGGGCGCATACTGATGAAACAATGATTTAGGAAATTGATGAGAACCAAAAATACCCTAATTCAAAGTCTTCCCAATTAGGCCACTGATTAAACCTTGAATAACTGATCCCTTTAAAGAAACTCAAAGAAACTGACATTGTGCTTTGACAAACCTTTGATAAGAAATGCTCACGATGATTGAAAATCTAACATCTTGTTTCAAACTTAAGTACAATAACCAAATGAAATAACCTCTGAATATGGGACATCCAAATCAACAGAAAACCTCTGATCCATGTCTTAAGAGCCCGATGAAATTCATGTTATACTATATATATATGATGCAAAGTGAAAATAAAAACAAATGAGTGCAAGTTCAAAATTCCCGGTCAAAATTTGGGGTATGACACATATATGTGCAAAATATTGTATATCATATATCGCATCTCAAAAAATACAGCCTCGCGACGCACATCTCTGGCTCACGGATGGACTAACAGAGTCACCGCCGTTCTTTATATATTCCTATGGAAAAGGGAAATAACAATAAAACTCTAAGGGAAAGAAAAGGATAAGATGGTCATCATAACCAACTTTGAGTTTGGGAGTTGGTTATGCAAGAGAAAGGTATTAGCACCCCTCACGTCTGTTGTATTCAACGGGAACCTCCTATAGTTCAAAGGCTTTATTGTTTGTTAATGGTCATGTTTACTGTATTTTTATTCTTATTTATCAAGTTATTTTTACTAAAGTATATGAAAAGAGGAATTATTTATAAAAGAAAAGAGAAAAAAAAGAAAAAATTTCAATTATTGAGATCATTGAGGATTCAAAGCCTCGTGCCTACATATTCTCATCGTGGATTAAGAAAATTAAAGCTCTGTAGTTCATAAAAAAATAATTGTGTTTTGGTTGATTTTATAGGAATAGGTTTAGGTCAAGTTCTTGCGTTTAAACACTGGCTTGTATGTTCGCACGATGAAGACTTAAACGCTCATTTATATTTCACGTCGAAAAAATTTAACCTATCCTTTTTATGAAAGATTGTTAAATGAATGTGCAAGGGCACAAAAGACATTTGACGTGTTGAGATTGATTTTAAGGGTTTTGAATTTTGATAATTAACCGATATGGTGAGCAGTAACCAAACAATGAATTGAAGATAAGGTGGTTGTGCATCCCCTCATCTATTTATTTGCAAAAGTATATTACTTTAATTTTAATTAAAAAAAGTTAGTGATATGTAAGGATTATTTACAATTTGAGAAAGAGGACAATTCTATTATCTTTGTATTTTTGAATTGTATGAAATGAAAAGAAATATTTTGTCTTCTTATTATTGGCATAATTAAGTAATTAACTAAATTAGAAACTAACAGTAAAAGACCGAATTAAAATTAGATTAACTAAATTAAATTGAGAATTAAACAACTAAACAACTAAAAAACAAACTAGCTAAGGCTGCATTTTGTATCAAGTGAAAAATAAAATAAAAGGGTGCACATCTAAAGGGCTTAAGGCCCAATAACATTAAAATCCTAATTTTAAACTAACACTACATTTACTAAATAAAATAAATAAGAAATATAACTAAATAAAAGGTGGAAGAATGAGTAAAAGAATAAAAGAAAAAAAAAGGAAAAAAAAAACATAAAACCCTGCAACTATTAAAAGGGGGAGGGGGCGTTCCCCACTAGTAGACCCTTTGACCAGCAATAATTTCTTGACACGTGGAAAGTGAGAAAAAACAATAATGAATGGAAACAAAACCGGATACAAAGTCCCTCATACGTTTCCCTCTTTCATTTTCTTACGATCAACACACAAGGGAAGAGAAAAGAAAAAAAATCTCTCGATATATATATATATATATATATATATATAAAAGAAAAAATTTCGAATACAGTAACTGAAAAGCAATGGATGTCCGATGTGGGGCCTAGTGCTACATGAGGAATGACGATAACGGTGGCTTGATGACAATCCGTCATTACATATAATTAATTGAAGAATTGGAGAAAAACGATAAAAAAAGGAGTCAAAATGATGAAGAAAGACCTAAGAATGAGTGAAAAATATCCAAGTATGGAACAATGGGACTTAGTGGAGATTCTGATGAAAAAAGGGTGAAAAACACGTATATACTAGAATAAGCACGCGCAACATCGCGCCCTATCGCACACACTGTAACGCCTCAATTTATTTAATTAATTTTAATAATTAAATTGTGTGAAATGTATGTGTTATTTGATGTGCGATGTGTTAGAGGAATCCTTTGGTGTATGGTAGTGGCCTTAGAGAGTAGAATATAAGGTGTTGGGGGTGTGTGAGTAAAAGTGTAGAGACATAGAGTGGTGAGAGAATTATATTGTTATCACTATTTAAATTGGTATCATATAAATAAGATAATAGTAATAATTAAATAATTATTTTGATTATTATTATTATTATAGTGGTACATTAAATAAATATTTGGTATACATAATATTTATTTTATTAAGGAGAATAAGGTGTTAATGAGTAAAGATTATTAAAACAATAAGAAAAAGGGGAATAGGGAGTAGAAACTATCACATGTAAAATTGAGGAAAAAGCTGAAAGAAGGAGAAGATAAAGCTAGGGCTTGAGGAAGAGGAAGAGAACCTCCATTGTTGAAGTGATTTTTGCAAGAAATTTAAGGTAAGGGTAAGATCTCCTCTTGTATAATGGAATTGTATGTAGTATATGGGTGGGTAATTGTTCAATATATGTTGATTTTTACTTTTTTGGTGTTCGGATTATACATCTTTTTAATTTTATAATTTTTTATTGACAAAGATTATACTATTATTTTATAACACAATCTTATGTAGCATGAATGCATGGGGAAAAAACCATTACCTTGTACGCTTTCTAATTTCTAATATTCTACGATGTATTGGACGATCAAGTTATTAATGCTCCCTTTTCTTTAAGAATTTCCGGAATATAGAAATGCCCAAGATAGATGGTAATAAGAGAGTGATTATTTTGTTTGTGTAATTTTTTTTTCAAATGTGCTATATGAAATGAGATTGTGAGTATTTATAGGAGTGGAAATTTGTAAGGTATTATTTTAAAGTTAGTCCATTCTAAATGCAACCATATGTTGTAGTATTTAATTTGACATCACAAGGTTACAAGCCAATTTTCCTCAAATGATAAAATAATGTGAAGTAGAAGTAGTTTTGGTATAAATGGTGCGTGATTTCTTATACACTTAAGTAAAGTCTTAACTCACCTTAAAAAAAATGTTAATGATTCAAGTTATACTTCACTCTTCATTGTGTCGATTGCAAATTTGACAATTTTTTACGTACAGTATATTATGAAGTTAATATTTGTGTCAAAATTTATAGATATTTTATATATGATTATTATTCTCACAAAATGTATAGATATTATAAATACAGTTATGTTGTTCCAAAATATTTAAATATTATATAAATAACCATATGGTACCAAAATGTATACATTTTATGTATAACCATGTTATCCTAAAATGTGTGAAGATTATGAGTGTGTTTGTTTAAAGGATTAAATTTATAATCTTGGGAATATTATTCCCTGGAACAATAATATCAGGAATTTTATTCTTGTTTATGTGTTTGGTAAGTAATTGAAGTTTCTTGGAATATTATAAAATATATTTAATTTATTTTTAAATATATATATATATATATATATAAAAGAGTTAAATTAACTTTGAGTGAGAGGTTATGGGTGATTATCTTTTATTCTCATGGGAATGTAAGATTTCCACCCTTTTACATGGGAATAAAAAATATCAACGTCATGAGTAAATTATATTCCCAGGAATAAAAGATACCCGGATATAATTTGATAAAACTTGAAACAAACGTGGGAATATGATTTCCAACCTCGCACATTCCTAGAAATAAATTTTAAATCCATGAAACAAACACACCCTATATATCTTTCTACAAATGAATAGTTTATAAAATTCAAAGGAAAATGTAAATAAATAATAATAGGGACTATTTTGGTAGTCTCTAGTTACATGTATTTTAGAGAATGATTTCTTATATTTGTAAATAAATAATAATAGGGACTATTTTGGTAGTCTCTAGTTACATGTATTTTAGAGAATGATTTCTTATATTATTGAGACATGCATCATATATGATGTATAGAGGTCTCATTGTATTATGCCTTTGTGGCAAGAGCCTGTGTGACAGTTTTTCTCATTGGAATGGGTTTTATATTGACGTTTTTCGGCCTTTGTGCCAGGAGCCTATGTGGCAGTTTTTTCCATTGTAATGAGTTTCATATTGACGCTTTTCGGTATTTGTGGCAGTTTTCCCATTGGAATGAGTTTTATTATCCGGATCATTAGTGTCTCATATCATTTGTGCCTCATGTAGTTGTTATGGTCACATTGCATATCATATGACATAAATAACAGTCATCTTTTAGATAAAAGAACCAATAATTATATTTGGAGTTGATGAAGTTTTGTTATTATTTTATGACATTTTCTTATGGTGAGTATGATTCAATGTAGATAAGGAAATTGACCCTTTACAATTATCATGTTAGGTACTCAAGGAAAAAAGAATGATTGAATATCTTGCTTGAAGCGTGCACGGGGGGCAAACAAGGATTTTCCAAAATTTTAGTACTTGATGTAATAAATGAAATGTGGCGGTACACTATTTCTATTTCAATAAGTCTTGACACTTTTTAACTCGTGTAGAAATGTGGATATGGATTTCTTCGCTAGGAACTTTTGAACGATTTCTCAATTAAGGCACTTTCTCTAGCTATTTTTATAAAAATATCATATATATATATATATATATATATATATATATATATATATATTGTTGTGATCACAAACGATACCTTTTAAACAATCAAGATTGAGAAACGGAGTTCTTGGGTGAACAATGAAACAGTTAGAAACAAAGAGAGAAAGAAGAAAGGATAAAGAAGAAAGAAGAAGAAGGATTAGGGCAAAATTGCTATACTATTCACTTTCTTAATATTACAAAAAGATTACAAGTGAATACCACAATCTGGTCACACTCAACAAACTGAGTGTACTAGCCTATATATAGACTAACTAGAAAACTTGCAACCCAAGCTACCTAAACAATTGGATCCATAACAAAAAGGCTCAATTCGACAAACATTTCGACAATACATATTAGAAGAGACTTTGACTACAATATGTATACTACAACTACAGCATATGACCTAGCTTCGACTTCATGCTTGTCTCCTGTCGAAACACATGAAAGCTATTCTTCGGCAGAGCTAGAGTTTGACCCAAAGTCTCACAAATCTCCACCTTAGATCTAACTCTACAAACAACAGGGAATAAACTAGCTTTCATCCTGCAGCTTTATCAACTGCATACAGTGGGAAAACTTGCAACTTGGCAACGTCTTGGTGATCATATCAGCAACATTGTCATCAGTCGAAACCTTCAGCACCTGGACTTTACCACGCTCGATTATCTCTCTGACGAAGTGTAGCCTCACATCGATGTGCTTGGTCCGCTCATGATAGGCTGAATTCTTCGACAGGTGTATAGCACTTTGACTGTCACATTTAACAGTGATACTTCGACCTTGAAGTTTCAGCTCCTTTGCAAAACCTTCAAGCCACAATGCTTCCTTCACAGCTTCAGTGAGGGCAATATATTTAGCTTCAGTGGTTGATAAGGCAACAACCATCTGAAGCGTCGCTTTCCAACTGATTGTTGTGTCAAGCATAGTGAACACATATCCAGAAATAGACTTTCTAGAATCCATACAACCTGCATAATCAGAGTCGACATAACCTTCGATTTCGACTTTGCTATCATCACCACAGGCTCCACCATAAATCTGGACTCGACTCAGAGACCCATTTATGTACCTGAGAATCCACTTTAAAGCTTGCCAGTGCTCCTTTCCAGGATTGGCCATATACCTGCTTACAAAGCTCACTCCATACGCTATGTCTGGCCTCGTACAGACCATAGTATACATCAAAGAACCCACTATACTAGCATATGGAATGCTACTCATATAGATTCTTTCAGCTTCAGTACTCGGACTTTGAGTAGTACTAAGCTTAAACTAAGGATTTGTCGGAGTCACAACAGGCTTTGAATTTGATAGACCAAACTTGTCGAGAAGCTTACGTAGGTATGTCTCTTGAGATAAGCACAACTTCGACTGCTTTCTATCTCGCCGGATGTCAATCCTAAGAATCCTGGTGGCAGCTCCCAGATCCTTCATTTTGAACTCCTTACTGAGTTCAACCTTCACCTCCGTTACATCCTCAACGTTGTTTCTAGCTATGAGGATATCATTCACATAAAGCAACAAAATGACAAGAGAGTTTCCAGGTCTAAATATGAAGTGAACACAGTGATCGAACTAGCTCATAGTGAAACTAATATGTGCCATGAACTTGTCGAATCCCCTGTTCCACTGTCGAGGAGATTGTTTCAGGCCATACAAAGACCTATTCAGCTTGCACACATAATCTTCCTTATCCTTTTCTGCATACCCTTCAGGTTGATGCATCAGGATCGTTTCATCTAGGTCACCATACAGGAAGGTTGTCTTCACATCCATTTGCTCAAGTTCCAAGTCGAACTTTTCCACCATGGCTAACAGCATTCGAATGGATCTATGCTTTACAACAGGCGAGAACACATCATTGAAGTCGACACCTTCTTTCTGAGTGAACCCCCTAGCAACCAACCTTACCTTAAAGGGCTTCGACATCACTCCTTCGATTCCTTCCTTGACCTTGAAAATCCATTTACAACTGACTAACCTTGCTCCTGTAGGTTTCTCAATCAGCTCCCAAGTGTTATTATCATGAAGAGATTTCATCTCGTCATCCATGGCTTTTCCCCATTCAGTCTTGTTTCGACTCCTTATATCTTCCTTGTAATCTCTAGGTTCTTCCTCAAGCACCTCACTTGCAGAGATTAAAGCAAAAGCTATAAGATCTGCATAACCAAGTCTCTGAGGTGGCTTGATGACTCTTCTCGACCTATCTCTTTCCAGTAGGTAGTCATCGACAGTTTCCTCAGCCTCTTCAGCATCTTGCTCTTCTTCTTCAACTTCATTTGGGCTATTCACTTCAGCATCACTGTGCTCCACCTCAACAGGCATCTCTACCTGTTCCAGCTCTTCTTTAGAGATTTCTGCACTTTGACCAACATCACTAGTTTTCTTAAACGCCATCTCAACCTCATTGAAAACTACATCACGACTTGTTATACATCTTCTGTGACCTGATTCTAGGCACCACAACCTATAACCCTTGGCTCCCTCAGGATATCCAAGGAACATGCATCTCAGAGCTCTTGGTTCGACCTTGTCTTGCCTAATATGATCATAGGCTAAACAGCCAAATACTCTCAGCTTGTCGAGATCTGGTGGATGACCCGACCAAACTTCTTCAGGTGTCTTCATTCCCAAGGCAGTCGAGGGACATCTATTTATCAGATAAGCTGCTGTCGAAACAACCTCTGCCCAAAACACCTTCTTTAATCCAGCACTAACCAGCATGGATCTAACCCATTCAAGGATTGTTCGATTGAATCTCTCAGCTAAGCCATTTTGTTGAGGAGTACCTGCTACAGTCTTATGCCTTGCAATCCCAGACTCAAAGCAGTAACTGTCGAACGCTTTGTTGCAGAACTCAAGGCCATTGTCGGTTCTCAACCTCTTAACG
The DNA here is from genome assembly GCA_022829125.1 of Lathyrus tuberosus. Classification (NCBI taxonomy): domain Eukaryota; kingdom Viridiplantae; phylum Streptophyta; class Magnoliopsida; order Fabales; family Fabaceae; genus Lathyrus; species Lathyrus tuberosus. Next base: position 1,301,476 of record JALAZF010000259.1, read on the forward strand.
TTTCTGCCAATTTGAGTTTCGACCAAAACCTTCCAACTTTTGAAATTCTCAAAAGTTTCATCCTTCGTCTTCTGAATGAATACCCATAACTTTCTGGAATAGTCATCAATGATGGATAGAAAATACCCTGCACCTGAGTGTGAAGGATTCATTGCAGGCCCCCAAAGATCAACATGAATATAATCCAGGGATCCATGTGTTCTTTGCTTGCCTTTGTTAAACTTCTCCCTACAGGATTTACCAAATACACAAGATTCACAAAACTCTAACTTTTTGACTTTGTCACAACCTAGCAGGTTCTGCTTCCCCAATTCGACCAGGCCTCTTTCGCTGACATGGCCCAATCTTATGTGCCATAATTCTGTCTTCAACAGAGGTTTCATGGATGCAATATTTGTCGAACCACTTACGACCTCAGCCTCAAGGATATACAAGCCTTGTTTCTTCACGTCTCTCAAGACTTCCTTCGACCCCTTCATGACTTTCAGGATACCTTGTTCTCCTTTGAAGACATATCCTTTCTTGTCGAATTCACCAAGAGAAATCAAATTTCTCTTAAGGTCAGGTACATACCTAACCCCAGTCAATAGCCTTATTGACTCATCATGGAGTTTAAATCTTACAGATCCAATACCTGCAATCTTGCAAGCTTTATTGTTTCCCAACAGCACTGATCCACCATCTTGATCACATAATTCTTCAAAAACATTCTTGTTTGGAGTCATATGCCAAGGGTAGTAATGGTGAATAGAAACCAAAACGCTGACAATGTTATACAACAAATTCGACGTTATGATATGGCAGCGAATAACAATCTAGCAGCCATGGTCGAAAGGATTATGGTGCGAAATGGGGTAAATTTTGGCCTGCGAAGACCAAATTACACATCACCATTATTAGAATACATTTTGCAATTAGATTTACCCTGTAGACGGAAATTCCCTAAATTCACTAAGTTCTCGAGGGATACCAATGAGTCTACTGTCGAACATGTGGCTAGGTACTTAATAGAGGCATGAGAGATCTCGAACAACGAAAACCTTAGGGTTAAATATTTCCCAAGCTTTCTTACTAAAAGCACCTTCACATGGTTCACAACCTTTCCAGCAAATTTGATCCTTACATGGACTCAATTGGAGATATTGTTCCACGAACAATTTTACATGGGACAAACCAAGATTAGCCTAAAAGAATTGGCTAGTATCAAATGAAAGTTTACTGACCCAATAGAGGATTACCTTAACAGATTTCGACTACTCAAAGCCAGATGCTTCACACAGGTTCCAGAGCATGAGTTGGTCGAAATGGTCGTTGGGGGCCTTGACTACTCTATTAGGAAGAAGTTAGACACCCAGTACTTGAGGGATATGGCCCAGTTGGCCGATAGGGTTCGACAGTTAGAACGCTTGAAGGAGGAAAAGGCTATGGAAAATAAAAATAATAGAAGGGTAGCCTACGTCGAATTTAATGAAGACAACGAAGGAACATATTATGAGCCCTTAATCGTCGACGAAAACGAAATTGACCTTGCTGAACTAAAGCAAGGGACACCTTACTCTTGTAAGGTTTTGGCCCCTTCGAATGGAAAAAACCCAGTCGAACCAGAAAAGAACGATAGATTTCCTAAGAAGACTTACACTTTCGACGTCACAAAATGCGATGAAATCTTTGATTTGTTAGTTAAGGATGGCCAAATGATAGTACCTCCTGGTGCTAAAATGCCTCCTTTAGAACAAAGAAAAAAGAGAGGTTTTTGTAAGTATCATTAATTCTTAGGTCATAAAACATCTCAATGTTTTATTTTCAGGGATCTCATCCAGAATGCAATTAAGGACGGAAGGCTCAGTTTTGGAGAGAAATCGAAGGCCCAAATGAAGATTGATTCTGACCCTCTTCGGGTGGCCGATGCCCATTACACTGAGCCATCTGTAATCAACATGGTCGAAGTTACCGAAGACTTCGCCAACGAAGGAATCATTGAAAATTTCAATTCAATGATAACAACGAAAGAAACCACTAAAGGTTTCGTGCAAATTGTTAATCTGACTGAGGCTACTGAGGGCCTTAGGGTGAAACTGGAAGTGCTGGACATTGCTAAAAAGGCCAGTGTGGGTGTGAACTTGGTCGAAGTATCTCAGGAAACTTCGATGGAGGTTGACGAGGACCCTCGAAAGGAAGAATATAATAAGCTGGCTTTCTCAAACCAGGACAAAAGCCTTACTGATTTCCTTCACAAATGTCAGAGGAAGAAATCGGAAGTTATGTTATGCCCTTGATGCAGCGTGTCATACCCCAAATTTTGACCACCAAGATTTCCCATCATTGTGCAAATCATAACCACAATATAAATGTACCTTCATGCCTCATCAATCTCTTCAAGGATTGTTGAGCATTCACCACAATCAAGACTTAGGGTTTCAAGCCCTCTCAGAGCACTTAGACAAAGGATCAATCAAGAAATGACATGATCTTTAACTTGTATAACCTCTTAAACACCCACAAAGGATCAAGAGGACACCCACATCAAGAATCAAGCACAAGGTTGCAACATTCCAAGTGGATCAAGCCTCAAGATCGCCAGTGTCACCAAATTAGGGTTTTGGTTGACCAAGGCCTCCAGATGGAATTTTTCCTCTGGAAATGAGCCAATGCTTCAAAGCACAACCCAAGATATTCCAAGGGTCCTCATGGACCCAATCATCAAGTCAATTTAACCTCAGGGGATGCATTTACCAAAAATCAGGAATTAGGGTTTCTTGACCTAATTCACCCCTAAGTTGACTTTTGGGACAAAGCATGAGCCAAGACCTTAAGACATGATTTAAGGGCCTCCAATACACCACATTGATTAATTTGTAACAATGGATTGGCCCAAGAAGCTTGGCTTACAAGTTTCAATTTCACCAGGACCACAATTAGGGTTTTGAGGAAAAAGTCAATTGTGCCTTAGAATTTTGACCAAGACAATGCTCCCAAACCTTGGGACATGATTCAATACACCCTATAACACCTATGGAATCCATCCACTAGGTTTGATTTATGTCAAGGACTTGATTTCACAAAGGATCGCACAGTTTGGATTTCATTCGATAAAAAATCAACTGTGCACAAAATCAAGTTTGACTTTTTGGAATTTTTCACAAATATGGTTCCCCTAAGTCAAAAATAATGTTAATGTATGGTATTGATCATCATTCATTAAGAAAAATCAAGAAAAGTTAGGTTTCTTGCAAAAGGGGCAACCATAAGAAACCAAAAATTTTCTAAGTTATGGAACAAAAGTGATTTTGGTACCAACTTCCAAGGACCATAACTTGAGATCCAAGCAACCATTTTGGGTGATCCAAAGCTGGATTTGTAGGTCTTGCTACACTCTACAAAAGCTTCAACTACCTCCAACTCCAATTCTTTATGGATTTTAAGTTATGGAGTGATCAAAATCACAAAAAAACATGAAAATGACACTTTTTCCAACACTTAGTGAAAATCTGCCTAAGTTACCAGCCTTGAACATCAATTTTCATGAGGATTTTTCAGTTGGATCCAAATATTTTCAAAATAAACTATGATCACACATGTTTTGTATCATATGAGGGCTTTCTAAAAAGCACAAGAGCCTCCCATAACTCAACCTAAGCAGGGAGATATGAATCCATCAAAATCACCATTTCCAACTGTCCCAAGCAAGGCAGATTTTGTGCATTTACTCGATTTGGCAAATTTGGACAACTCCAAGCCTTGTCATCTATTTGGACACATCTGAGGATAAAACAAAAGGAGAATGATCTGATCCCCAAGCCTCCAAAGTCCAAGGATCTACACTTAGCCATAACAAACCTAAAAAGGCTAAAAAGGTGCCAAGACTCCAATTTTGTTTCCAAGCATTCAACGGATAATCTAAGGTGGCATGAACTGACACATTCCTAACTGAATGAGTCAAGAATAAACTTTGAATCAAAGGACCATAGGCATGTGCCCTAACCTCAAGTCAATGACTAGAGGAGACTTAATATTCCTTTTGCTCAACATTGGCCAAAGGCCTGCTGCAGCTGCCATTCACTATTGATGCCAAAACAAACTTGACACACTATAAATAGAGCTCAATTATGATCAGTTTGAGTACACCAAAGCACTACAACACTTGCTTTCCTCAAATTCTCTTTCTCTAGGCCAAAATGCCTTCTTTTGTAAGTTATCTCTGAGTTTTTGAGTTAGAGAGCAATTCCACCACAGCTCATGATCCAAACACCTCTAATATGTTATATCTAAGTTGTTCAAACACTCACTTGTGACCTGAAACACCAAAATCAAAAAGTCAACCTCCAAAACCTCAAAAATTGACTTTTCAGCATTTTTTTAAGCCATGTCTTGATTCAGTCACTTCCAAAACCAAACAAGGCTTCAAACACACTTCAAATATTATCCTCAAATTGTCCCAAATGGTTCCCCTCATCTGGAACACCATTTGAGAGAGTTGCCATATTGGTCACTTTTTCCCCGTTTGCAAGAAAGAGCCAAAACTTGTTCCTAAAGATTCCAGCTGGTTCTAATCATCCTAAAAGCTTCTAAGGGATCAATTAGAGTGTTCAAAGCATTGGATCACTTCTGGCATAAGGAACTTGACAGTTAGCACAAGAAGCTCCAAGAGGTAAGTGCATCACAACTTGAACTCTTTGAATTATATATTCCTTTGAGGTCCGCTGATCATAAACATCTCATACATGTTGTATATGTTGTGTTTGAACCAATTTGTCATACAACTCTTGCCTGTACCATGAGATAGCATAGAACATGCAAAATTTGGCCTATTTTAAAACAACTATCGGGTTTTAAAATATGGGTACTTTCTGAAAATTCCAAAAGCACCATTGGATTCCTTGTGAAATTCTAAGTCAGAGCACCTAAATTTTGTCCCAATCTATGGAAAAATGAGAAAGTTAGAGGCTTCACGTAAATTGCCAAAACTTGCCTTGCCTTGCCTTGGCCAGGCCTGAAAACTTGGCACCCCTTATGTATTAATGGGGTGGTTTTGATACACGGATGTATCACCATCCCAGTGGTAGCGCGCATGTGTGTTTGTGCATGAGGTCGTGGGTTCAAACCCGACCCAAACTTTTTTTGCTACCTCTCTCATTTTTGCTATTTTTAATTATTTTCATATTTTATTAATTAATTCAAAAATTAATTTCTCTCTCAATTTTAATTATTTTTGATTGATTATTTTTTTGAAAATTCAAAAAAATATTAAAATATTTTATTCCATGAAAATTTCACAAAAATATTATTTATTTCACATATTTGGTATTTTTGTAAAGAATTATATTTTTATTTGTTTTTAAACATTAAAAATATTTTTTTCTCTTGGTTTTGCAAAATTCAAATGATTTTTAAATCATCCCATGAATGAAAGATGATTTTCTAAATATAAGTCCAATATCACAACCTTTTTTTCACATGTTTGATTATTTTAATTGAATTTCTATTCAATTAAAATACATTTTAAAGCCAAAAATTAGGGTTTTGATCACTATCACCCTAACAAATCTTTTCAAATATTTTTTGGGCCTCTTGATAGAGTTTAAGTCCCACCCCTTTGTAAATAAAAACCTTTTTGGGCCTCAGTCATTGTAGAAGTTCCACTGCGATTTTAAAACCTCGACGCGATCGTCGCCTTTTCAACAAAATAACTTGGGCCTCTCCTTGATTTGTAACCCCATATCTTGTACAAAAATAAACTTTGGGCCTCTCCTTGAATTGTAAGACCCAACCCTCTTTGTAAAATACAATAATTTGGGCCTTAGTCTTTGTATAAGTCCCGATACAGTTTTCAGAATAATTGTGCGATCACTGTTATATTTGGGCCACTCCCTGAGTATAAGCCCCAATCTTTTCAAAAACAACTTCCCTTTTGATTTAGGTTTAAATTCATAGTTGTCATCAAAACTTTCTTTAATTTCTTGAACAACTAACCATACAGCTGTTACAACGGAAGCTTGCTCACCTGTATGTTTTTTATCAGCTTTCATATATATATATATAACTCTATTGTTGGAAGCTTGCTCACCTGTAAGTCCTTCTTTCATATCCTTTTAAATACTTGTCATATATCAACTGTATATATACTTGTATATCTGCTTAGAGTTTTCCCTGGTAACTAGGTCTAGAACTAGGTAAAGCCAGTTGGTCACTCTTAAATACAGTCAAAACTAGTTCCCCATAGGAATTGCAGATACAGACTTGCCTTCTCTTGGGCTTGAACAATATGGAACAAAGAGAAAGGAATTATTCCCGATGAAACTTTTCTCAGACTGTCACTATTAGAAATTGTCAAAGAAGTTCATTCCCCCCAGAGAGGATTAACTCCCGGTGAAACCTCTCTTGAATTTCTTCAAACCCTAGAACTGTTCACTAAAGAAAAGATTATTCCTGGTGAAACTTTTCTTGAACTCTTCTTAAGTTTGGACCCACAGGCTTCCTAAAAGCATCTCGCCTCCTCTTGGGCTTTGTACAAGGACCCTCCGGCTTCTTAGAAGTTCTCATGCCTTCTCTTGGGCTTAATACAAGAACCCTGAAGACCTCTTAAAGGTATAAGACAGAACTTAGTCATCCTTTGTTAGAGCAGTCTTTCCAAAAAGTCAAAACCTTGGACATTTTAGGGTTGATACTCATGCCTTAAAATACCAGCCTCCTCTTGGGCATCATACAAAGATAAACTTTTCTATACCAGTAGACTTGGACAGTCTAATCTCCTTTTGGATCTCAAAGACATTCTCAAGTTCCCTACGAATACGTGAAAAACATTGGTCATTTAACCAATCTCCAGTAGAGTTAAAATCCTCACAGGATCTAAAACTCAATCTTTATCCTAAATTTCCCCAGCTAGGGTCAGCTTATCATCAGAGCCTCAAGGCATCTGATACCTCAACTCTTCTGGAAACCCTAAGCAAGAGTTGATCCCCCGATTTGGACCTGCCTCTGGATCTCAATAATCCTCAGTAGAAGTCAGCCTCCTCTTAGGCTTTGTATAATGATTTCTCCAGCTTATTCAGCCACAATCTTGGGCTTTGTACAAGACAGATAAAAGCACTCTCTTATTGAGTTAAACCCTTTTAGCCTCAATCTTGGGCTTTATACAAGACAAATAAAGCACTCTCTTGTTGAGTCAATCACCTTTCCACACTCTCTTGTTGAGTCAGTGGAATAAAACATAAACACTCTCTTGTTGAGTCATTCCTTTTTAGCCTCAATCTTGGGCTTTGTACAAGTCATATATAAACTTTCACCAACAAAGTCAAAATCTTCATAACCTTCTCTTAAGCTCTGGATAAATATCTTCCCCAGCGGAGTCAATTCCTCTCAGCCTTCTTTTAGGCTTTGAGAAATAATATCCCTAAACAGAGTCAATCCCCTTTTCAGCCTCAATCTTGGGCTTTGTACAAGACAAATAAATCTCTCCAGCAGAGTCAATCTTCTTTTAGCCTCAATCTTGGGCTTTGTACAAGACAGATAAAACCTCTCACTAGTAGAGTCAGTTTCCCTTTTCAGCCACAATCTTGGGCTTTGTACAAGACAGATAAATACCTCCCCAGCGGAGTCGATTCCTCCTAGCCTCCTCGTAGGCTTTATATAACAATATCCCCAAAAGAGTCTGTCTCTTTTTAGCCTCAATCTTGGGCTTTGTACAAGATAGATAAACACTCTCTTGTTGAGTCAGTCTTTTCCAGCCTCCTCTTAGGCTTTGTATAAAGACTTCCCCAGTGGAGTCAATCAATCTCTTAGCTTCAACCTTGGGCTTTGATCAAGGCACACAAAAATCAACATCCCCTCAGAGGAAATCAAAAACCTCTATGAAGGAGGACATTTCTCTATATGTCACACATCAAAACAGATAAATAAAAAACAAACCCTAATCCCAGATAATTGTTGTAAGTGACACACTTGTTGATTCAAATATCCAAGCTGTCGTCCATCTCTTATCCTGGTAAAACTCCATCTTTCATCTAATTGCTGTAAACGGCAAGCCTCTAGATTATTTACATCCACGCCATTGTCCCTCTCTTAGCATGAAAAATTCCTAAGGAAAAATGGCATTGCTCAACACTGAGTTAAAGTTTTCTCCTTCAAGAAAAATCCCTCCTAAAGGAAATTATGGCATTGCTGGATTCACATATCCCAGTTAAAGTAATTCTCCTTTATAATCAGTCACCCAACTGCTGTGATAAACAGATGAGATATCTCCCTTAGAGATGACAAATTCTCTCTCAGTCAAACCTTTAGCTTCAATCTTGGGCTTTGAACAAGACACAAATAACCTTTTAGCTTCAATCTTGGGGTTTGAACAAGACACCAAACATCTTTTCCTCCCATAGAATAGGAGGAACTACGATTGCTCTGATTTCCCTGTTTATCTTTAACGGGAATACGTAGGCATAAGAGTGCGAAATCTTAGCGAGCATACCAATCAAAAACCTTAGGTCCAGTACCTTCACACCAATCAAAACTGAGGTCCAGTACCTCACCAAAATCATCAAAAATTCACTCTCTCTCTCAAACTTTTCCCAACCCATTTACAAACAAACATCATCAAGTACAAAGTAGAACCTAAAACTATCAACCTGTGGATAACCACATATAGGATGGGTAACTGACAACTCCCCATTGTATAACCTAACCCCGAACTCCCCAAATCTCTCTTAGCGTTTGTTTAGCTAAACATTCACATGCAAGGTTAGTTTTAGATAGCTTCCCTTTCCCTTTCAGCTTCACGGGATAAATAAGAAATCAAAAAGTAGCACCCTTCCCTACCGTTGCGGTGAGGAAGAACCCCCATGTGCGATAAGGTGGTCGCGTCACCGACAAAAATCGCACGCTACACACCGTGCGGTCTTCGACAAGAAGGCAACACAGAATCTCGAAGGGGTTTAAAGGGCAAAGAATCGAAGAAATTGGAAAGCTTCTCATGGCCGCCAGACTTTCGACAACATGAGCGACCCTATGAGAGAGGAGCAGGCAAGGCAAATGCTCGGTGGCAACAAACCCACTACTTTCAAACCTATAACAGAGACTCCCATATAAAAATGGATCAAACCAGTCGAAAATCGAGAGCAGGGCCAGCAAAAATGGAAAAACTTCAAAGTTCAGAGGGGCCCTTATTTAACGTACCGAAAAGAATTCCAGGCGTCAAAGCGGGTAGCATACCCTTTAGAGAACTATAAAGGGAAAAATCTGATGTCAAGATCCTAGTGGAGGAGACAGCAGAGGCGAAAAATGTCCGAAAGGGAAGCCATGGAGAAGGCGAAGCCTGAATCCAGTAGAAACATACCGGTAAAGAAAGAGGAAAAGAAACCTGTCGAGAGAAAACTGTTCTCTCCTCAGAGGGAGACATCTTCAAAAAAGTATGACCGCGAAGACGACATAATGACAGACGATTTCAATTCCGGGTCAGAAGCCTTACTAGACATCATGTGCAATGTGGTGTCAGTACTTCCTATAGAGTACAAACAGGTGATAGAGGTAGAGGAACCAGAAGATGCAATGGAAATGGAGACGACTCGACACAAGCCTATATGTCATCATGAATAATGGCTGCGTAGAGGAACATAACGCCTTCTTTGAAAGTCCTGATGAGTCGATGAAGAGCCATTTAAAACCTCTATTTATCAAGGGGGAAGTGGGAAATGTCGGAATAAGTAAAATCTTGGTCGACGGTGAGGCGGTAGTTAATTTAATGCCGCATCATATGCTGAAAAGGATCAGGAAAGATGAGACAGATACAAAACCTCATAATATGGTGTTGTCGAATTATGAGGGAAAGATAGCAACCACAATGGGAGTTATATAGGTAGACTTGACCGTTGGCACTATAACTAGACCAACGATGTTTATGGTGGTAGCCTCGAAGGCTAATTACAATCTAATGTTTGGTAGGGAGTGGATTCATGGCATTGGTGGCATTCCCTCCTCAATGCACCAAAGGATCACTATATGGTGCAATGATGGGATTGTCGAGAACATTGAGGCAGACCAGAGTTATTTTATGGCGGAAGTGAATCAGGTCGACAGAAGGAGCTTCGATCGGAATTTGGCCCACATTGGTCTATGTAATCCTGCGTGATTCGACATGACGCCCACATATAACGCTTTCTGTTCTCTTTATCTTCACCCAACTCATGGATTCTAGTGGGATAGAGAAGTCGTAGGAGAAGAAGACTATGTCTTCGAAACAACCCATATCCAGCTAACTTGTTGGGGAAGCGAATTCGGTGACGATGACTGAGTCACTGGCGCTCGAAAGGTTTTTGGCTTATATAGCCGAAAACAAACTAAAAGAAACCATAGAGGCTGAAGTAAAATTTATGGCTGTTGAAGCCAAGAAAACTGAAGCATATAAAGGAGGTCATGGTAAGGACTTCGATCCAGAACCACTTGATAAGGTTCAAGATGAGGTGCAAGGCCGGAGGCTCGACGCCATCAATGATGATGAGCCTTTGGGCTTCGAGAAGGATCCGCTAGCAAGCAACATCAAAATGCTGGCACAAAATCCACTTGAAGAGATTGACCTGGGAGAGGGGGCAGTGAAGAGGCCGACATATGTCAGCGCCAACGTCAGCCCACAGCTCAAGGTCGAAGTAATCCAATTGCTGAAGGAGTTTAAAGACTGCTTTGCATGGGATTACAACGAAATGACTGGTTTAAGCCGAGATCTGGTCAAACTGAAGCTGCCAATAAAGCCTGGGAAGAAGCCCGTCAAGCAGACTTCAAGGTGATTCGCACCTGAAGTTCTATCAAAGATCAAAGAGGAGGTCGAAAGACTTCTTAGGTGTAAATTCATCTGCACAACTAGGTATACGAATGGCTTGCCAATATTGTTCCAGTTATTAAGAAAACTGGCAAGTTAAGGGTGTGCATAGATTTTAGAGACTTAAATTCTGCAACCCCGAAAGATGAATATCCAATGCTTGTGGCGGAAATGTTAGTAGATTCTGCTGCATGACATGAGTACCTTAGCATGCACGACGGGTATTCTGGGTACAATCAAATTTTCATTGCTGAAGAAGACGTCCCAAAAACGACGTTTAGATGCCCTGGATCCTTAGGCATCTATGAATGGGTTGTAATGCCTTTCGGTTTAAAAAATGTTGGGGAAACATACCAAAGAGCAATGAATTCGATCTCCCATGATTTTATCGAGACTTTTATGCAAATCTATATTGATGATATTGTTGTTAAGTCTATTTCAGGGAAGAGTCACATAGACCATCTTCGACAGTCCTTTGAAAGGATGAGGAGATACGGTCTAAAAATGAACCCTCTCAAATGTGCTTTTTTTGTACAGGCAGGAGATTTCTTAGGCTTTGTGGTCCACAAAAAGGGAATCGAAATAAACCAGAACAAGGCCAAAGCCATAATGGAGGCGAAAGCACCATCAACCAAGAAGGAGTTACAATTACTGTTTGACAAGATTAATTTCTTAAGGAGGTTTATCTCGAACCTTAGTGGCAAGACTCAAGCCTTCTCACCTCTGCTTCGACTCAAGAGGGAAGATTTTGAATAGGGGCAAGCACAGCAAGAAGCCTTCGACAAGATCAAGGAATACCTGGTCCACCCTCTAATTCTGATGCCACCTTGTAGGAATAGAAGTATGAGGTTGTATATATCTGCGTCGGACAAGACTTTAGGGAGCATGTTGGCTCAATAGGATGAAAATGGCGTCAAAAGAGCCATTTACTACCTTAGTAGGGTCTTGAACGATGTAAAAACTAGGTATAGCGTAGTCAAAAAATTATGCTTATGTTTGTATTTCTCATGTACGAAGTTAAAGCATTATATAAAACCAGTGGATGTTTTTGTTTCATCTCATTTTGATGTGATAAAACATATGTTGTTTAAACCAATCTTGTATAGTCGAATTGGTAAATGGGCATTAGCTTTAACTGAATATTCCTTAACCTATATGCCTTTAAAGGTTGTGAAGGGAAAAGTGGTAGCCGACTTTATAGTCGACCACTCTATAACTGAGAATTCATTAAAATATCTTGAACTTGAACCTTGGAAATTGTACTTCGATGGTTCTAGTCATAAAGATGGAACGGGCATAGGAGTCCTACTTATTTCTCCTAATAAAATCCTAACAAAATTCAAGTACAAAGTCGAAGGCCTTTGTTCGAACAATGAGGCTTAATGTGAGGCTCTAATAGTCGGACTTGAGATATTGTTGGAATTGGGGGCAACTCGAGTCGAAATAATGGGTGACTTAGAGTTAGTTATAAAACAAATTACAGAGGAGTACAAGTGCATTAAGGAAAATCTTATCATGTACTTCGTGATAGCCAATCGACTCTTGAAAAGATTCGAGATGGTTAGTATTTGACACATCCCTCGACTAAAGAATCAAGAGGCCAACGACTTGGCACAGATTGCCTCTGGGTATAAAATTTCAAAAGAAAAATTGGAAGACGCAATCAAATTCAAATAAAGAGTTGTGTCAGCCAGACTATCCCGATCATATCTGGAAACAACGAAGCTGGGATACGCTGACGAAGAGAATTATGAGATACTGAATATAGACAGCCTGATAGGTGAAGATTAGAGAAAGCCAATAGTAGAGTACTTACAAAATCCAACAATATCTGCTGAGCGAAAAACCAGGTATCGAGCTTTAAGTTACGTTTTTTTGGGAAATGAATTATTTAAAAAGACTCCTGAGGGAATCTTGCTCAAATGCCTTAGTGAATCTGAGACATATTTAGCCCTTTCGAGTGTCCATAGTGGGGCATGCGGGGCACATCAGGTAGGCCATAAAATGAAGTGGCTATTGTTTCGACAAGGGATGTATTGGCCTACCATGTTGAGAGATTGTATTGAGTTCACAAAAGGATGTCAAGAGTGCCAAGTACACGCAGGTATACAACATGTTCCTACAAGCGAACTACATTCTATAGTGAATCCTTGGCCCTTTATAGGTTGGAATTCAGATTTGATTGGAGAAATTCGACCAGCATCATCCAAAATTCAAAGATATATTTTGGTTGACATCGATTATTTTACAAAATGGATTGAAGCTATATCATTGGCAAACTTGAATCAAGACACTATAATCGAATTCATCCAAAAGCATATTATATATAGGTTTGGAATCCCAGAGACTATTACAAGGGATCAAGGATCTGTGTTTACTGGTTGAAAAGTGCAAGAATTTTCTAAGGAAATCAGTTTCAAATTGTTGACATCTACACCTTATTATGCGCAGGCCAATGGTCAAGTTGAAGCAGCAAATAAGGTTGTGATTGCTTTGATTAAGAAACGTGTGGGGGAAAAGCTAAAGAATTGGCATAGAACATTAGACCAGATTCTTTGGGCATGTCGAACCTCCCCTAAGGAAGCTACTAATACTACTCCTTTTTGACTGACGTACGATCATGATGCGGTTTTTCCAGTTGAAATCTACTTACAATCAACGAGAATCTAAAGACACCATGAGATTCCATCTGAATCATATTGGAACATGATGGTGGATGTGTTGGTTAATTTAGATGAAGAAAGACTTAGTGCCTTAGAATTGTTAAAAAGGCGGAAAAAGAGAATAGAGAAATCGTACAACAAACGGGTCAAAGTTAAAACATTTTCACCTGCAGACTTGGTTTAGAAAGTGATCCTCCCTATAGATCGAAAGGATAGAACTTTGGGAAAATGGTCCCCTAAGTGGGAGGGCCCCTTCCAGATTATACAAGTTTTTTCAAATGGTGCATATGAAATCGAAGAATTAAATGAAGATAAAAGGATATTGAGGGTGAATAGGAAGTATTTGAAAAAAATACAAACCTGTACTCCAAGAAGTAAAAATAGCAAAGGAATAATTATATACAAAATGGTCAAAGCCAACATGGTAAAAGGAAACATATGTTGCCAAAAATGGTTTAAGTCATTACATTAAAAAGCCACGAGGGGTTCAAAGTTATTGCATCAAAAAAATATAATCTTGCAAAGCCAAAATAAAGAGATTGGAACTAAAAGGGAAGAGAAGCTTTCATGCTGAGATACTTCAACTTCTGAAGTGCTAAACGCTTTTCACAGACAGATTTGTTTGATCTGATGGTTTCAATCCTTGCCTCTGGCTTCTGAGCCCTATCGACGTGCTTCAAACCAACTTTAATCTCTTTGGTCAGTTCAGAGTCATTGAACTTTAGAAGTTCAGCTTGATGCTCATTGGCCTTAGAAATCTTGGTTTGCAATTCCTTTATTTGTGCTTCCCAAGATACGATGTCCTGACCATAGCTTTCAAACTTTGCTTTGTTTTGCTCTTGGCTCCTTTCCAGTTCCACAACTCTAGCGGTGGATTCGGTAGCAACATCCCATACAGCTGCTATAGCTCCAGCCACATTTTTCGATCTCACTCGAAGATTGATTTATTCTATTCAAATCAACAATGGTGTGTTCGAACATAGAGGTTATATCCATGATAACATTTGCAACTTCAGAAAAAGCAGTCAAAATTTAAACTTGTTTAAGGAGGCCTTTCATGGAAAATTAAGCAGTAAGATCGCTTTCTAGGATTCGAAACAAATCAACTTTACAAAAAATTTCCTTAATCTTTAAGAGTGCATCATCCATAGGTTTTCTTAAAGACTGACTTCCTGATACTGAAGAGGAGCTGGGGCTTTTCTCAGATGAACTTCCCTTGGAGCTGATCATAACTTTCAGATATTTGAGAGGTTTGCTCTGTTTCAAGGCTGCTAGTTCCTCCAGAGAAAGAGTCACAGTTATTCCAGTCGAAGCCTTCGTGTTCTCATAAGCATCATCAGTTATTGGAATGATGGTGGACTGATCTTGTTCCTGATTTTTCTCTTTTTCACCTGTCCCTTTATTCTCATCATCATTTTCATCCTCATCTTCAAATTCATCAACAGCAGGTGCATGGTGGTATTGGAACAAATAGTGGTCCTCTTCTTCTTCCATTTCGTCATCTTGGTCTTGGCCAGCAGAGTCTAGATCTTCGACCTTAGGGGTGCCATCCTCAGGTTCACCTTCGACATTGCCTTCAGCATGCTCCATTTCCACATCATCCTTGGTTACCTCTGTCTGGGTTTCTTTTTCTTCTTTATCCCCACGCTCGGAGCCGCTAGTGTGGGAATTCTGAGTGTTAGTCTTGGGTGGCGAAGTTTTGCGTTGTTCCTCGACTAGTTGGTTTATTTCACTCATCGAGCTCTTTTCTGAGTCATTTGCAGAAGTGGGATGATAAGTGGGATCACCATCACTGTTGAGAAGGACTGGTGTGTTGGATGATTTAGCCATTGGTTGCTTATGAGCACCTGCAGCAGCCTGAAGATAACATTGAAAGATAGTAAGTCAAAGAGATAAGGTAACTAAATGAAATGCTAAGTTGGTATATGTGTTGTACCTTGGAACCCTCAGCTTCAGGACTGGTGTTGTCACTTTCGAGCTGCTTTGTAGCTTTCGTCGATAAGTCCTCAGGGTTGGGTTCCAATATCTTGAGAGTAGTAGGTTTCTTTGTCAAAACTCTAGTAACCTTCGCCTGAGTTTGGGTTAGAGCCTCGAGCATCTTTAGTTTCCTTTTATTTCGTTTGAACGGTTGTTCTATGGTGGGAGACATATCATCATCATCAGATTCAATTACTTGGACTTCAGGTTCTTTAAGTTTGCGATTTTGTGGAGTTGGTGGTGGTTTTCGATTTCCCTTAGAAAATGGTTCAAACGCATTAGAAACATAACAATACACGACAAAGAAATGATGAGTAAAATAAAATTACCCTTGTTATTGTTGTTTTGCTGCCTCCTTCTTCCTTTGCTTCGACTGATTTTTTAACTGTAGGCTTTTTGTGTGGAACCTTCACGGCTGAAAGAAAATCAAAACAGTTATTACAAGTAAAGAAAAATAAATAATAAAAAAAAGGTTGGGCCTGAAATCGTGCTAAAATGAGGAAGGCTTGAAATTTTTTTGGGATCCTTCACATTTCTGGTAGATTCTTTAGTAGCTTTGGTTAATGATGCCATTGTTGCAGGAAGTTTGAAGGAAGATTTGAGAAACTGGGTTTCTTAAGTGGAGGAGATGAAGAAGTTGGAGAGTGTTTTTGAAAAGTTCAGAAAAGCAAAAAAGTAGAAAAGAAGAGAAGTGGCCTATTTATAGAGGCTGAATTGGAAGCGGTTCTCAAATCAGCATTTATAGTTGAGAAGTGAGTGGGGACGCATGTCCTTCTAAGAGCTAATAATGAGACGATGGCAGTTAAAGTCTACCCCCACTGAGAAGTGAGTGATGATTATGAAAGATTCTTGTGTGGGATTGAGGAGACGTTTCAGAAAAAGTGTCATGATGACCGTGACGTCATAGTTGTGCTAAGATACATGAACAGTTTGTGACATCGAATAGTTTGTGGCGTCAAATTGTGTTGTCATAAAATGCCTTTTTCTTTATTTGATGTCGAAAATTACATTTTTGGGGGGCAATTTGTTGGCTCGTAATTTCGACGCCTGGTTTAAATTAGTGAAATAAATAAAGGAAAGAGAATTTATGCGCAGTTATGTAGGACTTAAACAAGACAGTGTAATTATGGAGGTCCAATCGAAGTTACCCTTGTGCAAGAAGGAAGGGTTGGTTGGACTTAGGAAGATTTTCTAAGTTTGAAAATGTAATTCGACGAGGATGCTACTGATGGTGTCTTTGATTTGTAGTTCGAATTTGAATAAAAGAGAGAACTTTGTTCTTATCCAATTTCAAGAGAAGACGCGTGGAGCATGTTGGAGAAATGAAGACATGCCGAGCGCCACTTGTCTTGATTTAGGAAAAAGGCTATTAAAGGCAATTATTTCGATTGAGTATAAATAAGAGGTCTTTGTGTTACGATTTCGGGTGTGGTCAAGTTTGTACAAGTGACTCAAATTACTCAAAGTACCCAGTGTGTAGAGAAAAGAGTTATTGAGAAATGTACGTTTGATAAAACATCATTTTCTTACATTTTTATCAAATTCAGTTTATCCTTTTGCCCAGAAATTTATCTTCTTTATTTGCATAAGTTACTTTTGACGCATTTTACTGTACTTTCGATTACTTTCCTCCAACGTACTTTCTTTTCTATTTTCAAAGTAAACTATTTTGAAATTATGAATACTGTCGAAGTGTTCATTGTTTCTCAAATTTTAATTTAAAAATCATTAGCACATGTCCTAGGATTCACTGGTTGATCCTGTAAGTTAACCAATATTTGCAGACCAGTGGATGTTTACCAATTTTCATGGTAAACAGGGATATGGTAATTGATGGATACATAAACCCTGTAGATGCTAACGACAACAAAATAGAAAGAAGAGTGACGACGAAACAAAAAAAAAAGATTATAAAAATCATCACAAAGTCAGAACTATCTTGTTGAACGCCATCTCATACACTAAGTATGATAAAATAACAAATAGATACTCTGCAAAGTTGATATTTGATTCTTTAAGGATGACTCACGAAGGAAACACCCAAGTCAAAGAAACCAAGACACTTGCCTTGATTTAGAAATATGAAGCATTCAAGATGGAAGACAATGAAACTATTGAGAACATGTTCTCAAGGTTTCAGACTCTTGTTTTAGGACTGAAGGTCCTGGACAAAGGATGTTCTACTACTAATCATGTGAAGAATATGAATTGAAGCATACCTAAAAGATGGATACCTATGGTAACTACGTTGAAGTTATCAAAGGATCTGAACAACACCTCTCTTGAAGAACTTGTTAATTCTTTAAGAAGTCGCGAAATTGAGCTTGAAAAAATAAGCCCCGGAGAAAGAGAAAATTAGTTACTCTGAAGTCTTTGGGAAAGTCTGAAAAGACTAGAGCCTTTGAAGCAGAAGAATAGGAAGAAGAAGAATCTAAAGAAGAATCTGAAGAAGATTCTAAAGAAGAAGATGAGTTGTCTCTTCTGTCTAGAAGAGCGAATCAACTCTAGAAGAAAAGACAAGGCAGATTCAAAGGATAAAGAAGGACAGATGGTCGTTTTGAGTGTACTTCTGAACCCAAGAAATTTGGAGCCAACAAAGAAATTATTTTCTTTGAGTGCAAGGAGCCAAGTCATTACAAGAACAATTGTCCCAATCTGAAGAAAGGCAAACCAAAGAAGAAAGACTTCAGAGGGAAGAAAAAGGATCTAATGGCTACCTGGGATGATTCAGAATCCTCAGAAGATGACTCTGAGGAAAAGCAAGTTAATGTGGCGCTGATGGCATGCACAGAAGCTCTTGCTGAAAAAGTTCAAACAGAATCAGAATCTGAGTCAAACTCTGAAGAGGTATTTGTTCCACAAATACAAGGATCTAAAAAAGGTTCATGTATCTGAGTCAGAAGCATACTGTAAGCTTAAGAAATATTTCTCATGTTTAAATGATGAAAACTTTATTTTGAAAAATAATAACTCTGTGTTTCAAAACAAGAGTTCAAAACTTGAGAAGGAAAATATTTCAGAAGCCTCTACGGACTCTAATGATGTTATAAAGAAATATGACAAATCCTTCTAGAAATTTCTTTCTAGAAGTATAATTAGAAGCGTAATGGCTTCAGTGATTTATGGCGTAAGCAGAAACGGGACAAGACGAATTGGTTATGATTCTGATGAAGAATCTAATTCTGAAAAAGATGATAAACCAAAAACTGTTCATTCCCATTTTGTCCCTTCTGGTAAACAAAATGGTGTTGTTCTTAAAGGTAAAATATTTGCAAAACCTAAGGCTAAAGAAAAAGATCATACCCATTTCAACTATGCATACATGTATACATATCCTGCACAAAAACCCAAGTTTGTTAAAAACTCTAGGAAGACTAACCAAAAAGGACCCAAAATGATGTGGGTACCTAAGGATAAGATAATCTATGTTGCAGACATCCTTAGCAGTATAGTCAAGACACCAATCATGGTACCTGGACTATGACTACTCGTGACACATGATAGGAAGAAAGCATATGTTCCAAATCCAGGAACTTAAGCCTGGAGGAGTCGTTGGTTTCAGAGGTGATCAGAAAGGGAAGATCATTGGCTCAGGAACAGTTGGTAATGATTATCTCCCTTATATTACTAATGTTTTATTAGTTGAAGGATTAATGCATAACTTATTATCCATAAGTCAATTAATTGACAATGGTTATGATATAATATTCAATCAAAAGTCATGTAAAGCTATCAGTCAGAAGGGTGGCTCAGTTCTTTTCAATGGAAAGAGGAAGAACAACATTTACAAAATTAGACTTTATGATCTGAAATATCAGAATGCAAAGTGTATTATGTCTCTAAATGAATAGCAATGAACATCGTATAGACGATTGAGCCATGTTAGCATGAGGAGGATTTTTGAGCTAAATAAGCTTGATTTAGTTGGAGGTCTTCCTAATCTAAAGTTTTCTTCAGATTCTCTCTGTGAAGCATGTCAGAAAGACATGTTGTCAAAAACTTCTTTCGAAGCAAAAAAAATGTTATTTCCACCTCAAAACCATTAGAACTTCAACACATTGACCTTTTTATACCAGTGAAAACTGCTTTTATCGATGGTAAGAAGTATGGATTAGTCATTATAGATGACTGCAGTAGATGGACATGGGTTAAGATTATAAGACACAACAATGAGTCATATTCTATATTCGTTACCTTCTACTCTCAAGTGCAAAACGAGAAAGACTTTAGAATTGTTAAAGTCAGAAGTGATCATGGTGGAGAATTCAAAAACAAAAATTTAAAGAAACTCTTTGATGAGAATGACATTTCACATGATTTTTCCTGCCCTACAACTCCACAACAAGATGAAGATACACCATTAATTCTTGGCCGATATTTCATGAAGACATTTCACATGATTGATGTTGATGAGAATGAAGATACTCGTGACTTTGCTCCTTCATAACATTAAGCACAAAAGTCATACTTCATCGATTCTAATAGATACTGCTTATTTGTTGTACTACATTCTAAATGAGAGGAGGGTGGATGTTGCTAGGATTATTTTGAATGAGATCAGGATGATCGCTTCGAATGGTCATAGGTTTGATACCAGAACTCTAGCTACCTTAGCCTTTTCAGGGCTTTTTATGGGTTTATACAGGCAGGCTGGTGTCGCAATTCCTTCAGTGGTTCATGGAACCATTGAGGGAGTTATGAATGATCACTATATTCAGAGGCACTGTAGGCCTAAAGAGAAACTTTTTGCAGATATGCCAGCACCACCACCACCTTTTCCTATACAGCAGCAGCAGTATGATGAAAGGGTTGCTTGCATGTACACATGGGATATGCTGTAGGCACAACAGAGAGCCTTATATTTCATGCATGATTCTATACGCACCTTGTATTTGCAGATCTGCGAGCCTCATGTTGACCACCCTTTACCTACCATAACTAAATTTGATACTTTTATTAATTGGCATGGAGACATGCCATTTAATTTTGTAGGGGCAGCTGGAGCTGGAGCTGGTATTGGACAGGTCGACGCTGATGATGATGATGAGTCCAATGAAAAGACCATTGGCCTAGAGGAGGCGGATGATAGTGATGATGATTGAGGATTGAGTGGTTTCTAGTATTTGTCGTTTCTAGTATTTGTTGTTTTTAGTATTTTTTGTTTCTAGTATTTGCTGTTTTTGGAATGTGCTATTATTTTGAGTAGTATTTTGATGTTGTAGAAGTAACTTTTATGTGTTTTATGTTGTTTGAATATGTGTTGTACCATCCTTTATAAGGATGAGGATTTGGAACATCTTAGGGGCATTACATGTCGCTTCGAATTTTGGATACACCATGTTTTGGTGGTTTTTGATTAATATATTAAGTTGTTAATTTAATATTTACAAATTTGAATTGTTTTTTTGTGTGTGTTTGTTCCTAAGTTTAAAAACATGAAGGAACCAAGTGATCATTCCAAGTTGAATGGATCAACAATGCAATTGAGTGGTAATGATACAAGCTTAAAAGAAGTAATAAGTTTAAGGTACATGTTTATTTGCTTTCTAAACTTAACATGAACTTGAAACTTATGATTTGTGCAAACATCATACCATGAATTCTTTTGCAATGCATGTTCATAAATGAATTACTTTAGATCCTAAACAAGTGTGAGGAAGCTTCCATTGTGCACTAAATGCAGGAGACCAACATTTCTTGTTTTAACTCGAGCTTATTATGTTTAATCATGTATTTGTATTGATTTGTTTAAAAACATGAAAGTGATCAAGGAAATTTTTTTATTTTAGCATAACCACTTTGCCTAGAAAAATCATCAACCTACCTTATGAGTGAGTGAGAATTTGTTTAACCCTTTTGAGATTTTGTGTCAAGATCTATTTTGATGATTGAATGGTGAAAATTGTATATGAAAAATAAGTTCATTATTGAATTGTGAAATGGATCTTGAATTTTTGTTGAAAGGCACTTGAACCCTCAACCATAAATTGTGGTTGCAATTTTTTTTTTCCATGACTTCAAATGTAGGGGAGAATTCTTAGGTTGTGTTCAAAGTTGGGGAGAAAGAGGTTGGTTGATAAGTTGTGAAAAAGAATAAAAGAAAAATTTTGTGAAAAGAAAAGAAACAATGCAAAGAAGAGCTTTGACAAAGAAATAAAAATGGCAAGAATTCTATGCCAACAAGTGAGCTCAAGGTTGTAACCATAATCAAAGAAAAAAAGGGTAAAGACAATGCGATTGTTTAAGAATGTGGGTGTGAATGCTTTCATAAGATTAGGCAATTTTGTTTCAATAACTTTAGAAATGTCCCTTCCTTGTTACCCAAGCCAAGTTACAACCCTCGACAGTCCTTAGTGATCCATGCTTTTGTCCTTTCGATATAATTTGTTGATGAATGCATAATTTGATTAGGATGTTAGTAGGATTGTTGGACGAGAGTAAAAGTCCCTCATGTTTATTTTGCATCCACTGATGAATGTGTGTATGTGTGATTCATGTTTGAATTTGAATTGCTTTAGAAGTTTTGATATGAAGTGTGCACTTGGCATTTGTTTCATAAGCATGGTTTGTTTTATATAGTGGTAAGATTTACCTTGTTGAGCTTTTTGAATTTGAACCATGAAATTGTTTGCATTCTTAAAAACTTTGTTGACCCCGATTTCTTGGAGGTTGTTTGTTCCTTTGGTTTGAAAGACTTTTGTTTGGGACAAACCAAGTTCTAAGTTAGGGAGAGTTGTTAAGGGCCAATTTGCGTAAATAATCCCTAGCATTTTGTGGCCCTTTTTCAATTGATCTCATTGGAATGTCTTGAGGTTTTAGTGTAAATAAGTGGTTTTTAACATTATTGCATAAATAGCTTTTGTTTAATGATTTTGGTGCAAAATTGTACGTTTCAAAGCCTATTGGATGCATAGGATGTTTACAGGCACAAAGCATGGCATATTGTGGCATTTTCTAAGATTCCAAATGCTCCAGTCCGGGCTCATCGAGACCAAAGCACGCTAGTGGAATGAGTGGCAGAATATTTTTGGGAAATTCGCACTAGGAGCTTACTGTGAGCGCGCTAAGGCGACTTACGTTTGTTTTACTGATCGCGCTCAGCGAGCTCAGATGGGGCTCAACGCGATCAGTTTTTTTTGGCCCATGCTATAAATATATATTTTTTTTGATATTTTGGATCATTATTCAATTTTACATCATTCCACAGGCATTTTTTGATTAAAAAAATCCTCAAGAACTCAGAATCAAGATTTTAAAGCATCAATCTTCGAGGTTTTCAATGTTGATGCTTGTGAATCTTATCTTGTTACTTGTTGAAGAAGCTACCATGGTTATGGGTAGCTAAACCCTTTTGTATCAAGATTAGATATATTCAATCATAACTTGTATGTATTTCTTTTGATCTTTTGTATATGAACAACTTGATAATCAAGGTAGATGATAATCTTTGCTCTTATTGAATATTTGTGGTTTAAATGATTGTGAGATACATCTTTTATGTCTTGACCTAAGTTTATCATCTATCAAAGACCAAGTCTATACATGGAAGTGGAATTTTATATTCACTTTGCATTGGTTCATAAATGTTATTTGTATTTTTTAGTAGGTTGAGACATCGCCGATTAAACAATACGGTAAAAATCGCAATATCGTCTCAGACATGGGCGACATAGATGAGCGATATGTGATTATGTTGATTATGAATGAAGTTCACATGCTTGATTAATCAAATACATGCAAAATAAGTTGATGAAATCTAGTCTTGATATGTCTTTTAAAACAACAATTTTTTCTAAACTTTTACTCATTGCTACAAACTCTTATCAATGTTAATGTTACCAAACAAAAACAAATCGAAACCCTCACTTAAGACTTTATAAACTATAGAACAGAGGTAATACCACTTCTATCCCTGTGGAGACAATAAAACAAATTCTCACCGAAAACACTTTCAACACAAGGTGGTGGTCAGGCAGCGTGTCCTGCTGTAGTTCTCAAATGGCAGTACAAGTGTATGGGGATGAAATAGCTTCCGAGTGAGGGGGCATAGTGGATGGACTCACATTTGAGGGGGAGATTTTTATGATACAAATGTGAGTTAAAAGTCCCACATTGCTTGGAAAAGTTGAGGTTGAGCAATTTATATATGAGAAGACCCATATACCTTATACTTTAAGGTTTTGGGTGAATATGTGATGTCTTTCTCATTTAGTTGGGTGAGTCTTTGATATTTAGGCGAGTCTTTGACCTATTAACCTTTGACCTAATATGGATGTTTCCCCTCATGATGACCTAACATTTCTTACATCTCTTTAAAAAATTTACATTATTATTATTATAGCATTTTAAAATAATTAAAATAGTCCTGCTCGCCCAACATCGCATATGCCTAATTGTCGTCCTTCATATATAAGTCACAGTGTGAGTAACAAAATGGTATGATTATTTTCACAATTAACTCTACTTTTTTTTATTCACAAACTAACTTGAGCGTTAGAATGTTAGCTAGCAGGTCAATCCCTCACAACCTATTTGGAAAAATCTCAAGTCCAAAATTAGTTAGAGATAAAGTCTTGAAAGAGTTTATATAGAGTGACACCGCTCACCTTATAATTCGATTTTGTAAGGATGAGTTAGACCAAACATTAATATGGTATCAAAGTCTATCAATCCGATCATGGACTGGCCACTGTTTATATCCTCGCGTCAAGCCCAAAAGAGAGATAGGAGTAAGGGAGTATATTGGGAAAAATATCAAGTCTCACATTGGTTAAAGATAGAGTCTTGGAAGTGTTTACATAGAGTTGACACCCTTCACCTTACAAGCCGGTTTTGTAAGGATGAGTTAGGTCAAACTCTAATATAGTATTAGCAGGGCCGACCCAATCAATTTGAAGGCCCTGTTATAGTTTTAAAAAATGGACCTAAAAAGTTTAATTTATATCCATTTAAAAAATAAATACATAGATTTTAAAAATAAATTATGATTTTACACCTCTATTTAAGAATCAGATGTGAAATAGATTTTGGAAACAACGTATTTTACACCTGTTGTTAAAAAAAGTAGGTGTAAAATGTATTTTTTTTTTTAAAAGTGGACCCTCCAAAATTTGAGGTCAGTGCTGTAGCACAAGCTGCACATGGACTGGGCCGGACCTGAGTATTAGGACATATCGATCGGACCATGGGCCGCCCACAGTTAATATTTATGTATCATGCCCAAAAGAGTGTTAGAGGTGAGATGTTGTATTAAAAAGATTCTAAGTCCCGCATTGATTTTTAGAGTTTGAGGTTTAGAGCTTAATATTTTATAGAGTGACACCACTTATCTTAAAAATTGATTTTGGATAAATGAATTATGTCACACTCTAATACAACTGCATCGAAATAGCTTGCACTATCACATCAACAATTCGCATCATCAATTCTATTTTATGTGCTATATATATTATTAAATTTATTGTTAATAATGTATTTTGTCGATGAAGAAGTTATTAAATTTACCTTTGAATAGCTACAAGATTGATGTCGATAGAGTAATTCATTGAATTTTATGTGCTATATATTATTTATGTTTTTTTTTAATTGCGTTCACGAGTTTGTTTCGATAATTTTTTTTGTTACAAATTAATTTTTTTACAATAAATACAGAAAAAATATATATTAATTTAAATACGATAAAAATGTGTAACTAAATTGATTAAGAAGATTTTCCTAGCAATACTTTCTAAAACGTTAATTATTAAATATTATTTTAATTTGATTTTGAAAAATGCGTCACTTATCTAAATTTTATGTTAAATTTAATGAATAAAAGAAAATATAGTTTCAATCATTTCTGCTACGAAAGAAATTAAAATTAAAACTTTATTTTAATAACACAATAATCATATATATTTTACTGAGTTTGACAATCGATATACTGGATAAATTTTTATTTTATTTTATTTGATATGTCTTTGTATCAGATAAAATAATATAACAAGTTTTACTATAATATTTTTTAGTAATATATAAAATATTAATATTTTTTATTTAAAAACTAAAATATTAAATAATGAGAAGAATGAAAAAGAACGAAAAAATAGACAAAAATAATATTATTTTTATCATAATATTCTTTGTCGATATCTAAAATATTGGTATTATACTCATTAATAATAGTATTAAATAATCAAAGAATGATATTTTGATATTTTTGATAATTTATATTTGGGACAAAAAATTACTTCATAGTTTAATAAAGGATACAAATTTTTGGGCATTTCTTAATACACCATCTAAGTTTCTTAGGCACCACGTGAAATTTCATTTTTGCCCCCTGATTTCGGATGTGCACATCCGGACGCACCAATTTTTAAAAAAATGTTGATGTATTTCGGATATGCATATCCGGAAAAATTATGGATCTGTAGATCCGGAACAATTTCTTATTAATTCGCGTCAGACCTTCTTCCTCCCCACTCATTCTTCACATTTTCATTTTCCAAACACCAAACTCTCTCAAACTCTCAAATTCTCAATCACACAAATTTCGACTTTTTTCACTCGAGTTCGGCACAGAGCAACTTCTACAACGATCAAGACACTCCAAATCCTCCGTATCTCAATTTAATCAGTAAATTTTCGAATTTTAGAGTTTCGGAGTTATTTTCGAGTAATCGATTTAGAGTAGATATTTAGGTGTAAAAATTGTTAGGTAGTATGAATAACATAGGTTAGAGACAATGTAGGTATTGTTTGCTGCGTCAAACGGACGATCACGGCATTAAAATGCCCTTTTCCATGGTACAGCAGCCATGGCTGCAATATTTGAACTTGAAAATATGTACCGGACGTGCAGATCCGGAAGGATTTTAACGTTAAATATTCTGAGTACTTCCGGATGTGCACATCTGGTAAAACCCAACGTTAAATATTCTGAGTACTTCCGGATGTGCAAATCCGGAAGGTCTCTATTTTTTTGTTGTTGTTTTTTTAAAATTATTTTTAAAAAATTCTAATTTATTTATTATGCTTTGCAGATTACATGGCTGACAGAGACAATCGTATCATACATGGACGGACAGCTCAGCACGCATCTGTCCGACGTGAGCAGATGCAGCCTACAGACGAGGCTTCCGGCGCAGAGGGAGTTGGGGTAGTCCCTACAGCTGAGGGACATCCTACACCACATCCTACTCCACAGCCATCCATATCACAGGTTCAGGTCACTCCCCCGTCAGCCGCCGATTCTACATCTCGGAGGCGTCTGGCTTCTACTACTGGTTCATCAGGTTCCCAGCCCCCACGCAGGCGGCGTCGGAAGACTCCAGTTCCATCAGCTGCTCCTATTTCATCCCCTGTTCATATTCCTGTTCCTGAGGGTGATCACCCAGCACATGAGGGTGGTGACGCCGATGACGATTTCGATGAGCTGGACGGTTACCCCGGGGGACCGTCTGATATGTCCCTACTCTTGGGGTACTCTGAGCATATTGTCAGATATGTCTGGCTAGGAGAGGTAACCTTTCTCGGTTTATTTATAGAATTGTTTTCGTTGAAAATATGTTCATTTGTAACATTGTTTTACTTGGAAATTTTCAGGAGAAGGATTCACAGAAGTTCTATAACCATGGGGGCAAGGTTATAGACATGCTTGCGGCGCTGCCAGGGGATGCGTGATTCACGTCTGCACTTGCTACCTCTGGTCTTGGAGGCCTGTCTAGGATTGGGTATCCCCAGATCATGTACGGTATGCTGATGGCCTTTGTTGAGAGATGGCACCCTGAGACATCCTCATTCCATCTACCGTACAGCGAGATCATGATCACACTCGACGACATCTCGTGCCTTTTACATCTACCAATCACGGGTACCCTTTTCCGTCACGGTAGGATGTCGAAGGGGGACACGATGGAGATGCTGATTGAGGAGCTTGGGGCTACCCTAGAGGAGGCACTTGCGGAGGTGACCCAGTTGAGAGACCCCCACGTCTGGTTCTCCTTTCTGACACGCAGATTTAGTGCGGCGCTTGCAGAGGCAGGACAAACAGCAGGTGATCCAGCTGAGGTGGCGATCCACAGGCAGCGTGCCATGCGATGCTACTACCTATTTTTGCTTGGCATATAGGTGTTTGTGGACACCAGCGCCAGTTATGTTGATGTCGTTTACCTCAGGTACCTTTTGGACCCAACAGAGATCCATGGGTACAACTGGGGGGCGGCTGCGCTGGCATTCACCTATTCCAGGCTCTCAGATGGTTGCCGCTGGGCAGCCAAGACTGTGACAGGCAGTTGTACGCTATACGTGGTAACAATCTAATATTCTAAGTCATTTTTTCATTTCTTTTCTTTCTATACTCATTATAATGTTTGACACCGATGTTATGTTTTTCATTTCAAGCGTGGATATTACAGCACTTTCCCAAGATTACTGGTTGGGGGAGTGTTGACGAGTACACTGAGGATATGCCACGTGCTGCTGCATTTCTCCTGCTCAGAGGGAACTAGGCGCCCGACCCCTACAGAGTGTATCTTGATCGGATGGCTGCTGAGGACGTTTTTTTTATCA
This sequence comes from Lathyrus tuberosus, assembly GCA_022829125.1. Classification (NCBI taxonomy): domain Eukaryota; kingdom Viridiplantae; phylum Streptophyta; class Magnoliopsida; order Fabales; family Fabaceae; genus Lathyrus; species Lathyrus tuberosus. Next base: position 1,329,466 of record JALAZF010000259.1, read on the forward strand.
CCCATATGCCGATCACCGTGTGACGCGCCCGTTCGACGAGGTTTCGCTGTTCTCAGGATGGTGGGCATGCAGTTCGACCATTACTGCTCGATACCTGCTGGAGCGCATCTTGCGTCAGTTCGGTTACACGCAGACAATCCTTGGGAGGCCTCATGAGTCTGCTCCTCGCGTGCAGATAGATGAGATATATGCTGACTTCCAGTTCCACTTGGTATCGGAAGAGGCTCGGGCGACCAGAGCGCCGAGAGATTGGAGCGTTACTGCCAGGTATATCATGTGGTTCTACACCGTCTCACACCCATGCATGGTGCCCACTGCTGAGGGATCGCCACCCAGACCTGCTCATCAAGAGATATTAGAGGAGCGACAGTCTCAGCTGGACCATACTCAGGATGTCCTACCTCGCTGTCGTGAGATAGAGCAGATAGCGCGGGCGGCCATTACGGACGGTCACCTCCCTGAGGGCTCTGGTGGCAGACGTGTCGTGGATATGATTATTGAGCTTGCTCGGGGGGGGGGGGGGGGGGGTGCTTCACTACTGCAGACATCGAGTCAGGACAGCGGGTCGGGGCAGAGGAGCAGGGGAGTCAGGAGAGATCCTTCGCCATACGCAGTAGTTTTTTTTTATGTATTCTATTTTTATTACATGTATGTACTGTATTTTGACAGAGGTTTATTATATATATATATATATCATTTTATTTTATATATGGATGTTGTCGAATGTATATTAAGTTGCGACGATATATTAACATATACGACCAACCAACAAAACCGATTTTAAAAAAAAATTAAAGTTCTGCTTTTTTCCGGATCTGCAGATCCGAAATTTTTTCTGATGTGCATATCCGGAACACATCAACGTTTTTTAAAAAATTGGTGCGTCCGGATGTGCACATCCGAAATCAGGGGACAAAAACGAAAATTTACGTGGTGCCTAAGAAACATGAGTGATGTATTAAGAAATGCTCAAAATTTTGTTGTTACCTAGAAACCCTTACCATAAATTTTGTTCAATCTCCAAATTAACTTGAGCATCAAACATAATATATATAAATAAAAAATTATCATATTCAATCTTTTGTTTTTTAACAAATCAAAGGCATTTAAGTTTAACTAACAATGTGAGCTTCTCTTATTAACCGAACTAGGTTCAATCTCTCATCAATAAGACAAATCTATAGTTAGAAGTATATTTTATTACTATTAATAATACGAATTAATATTTTTGGGTAAAGAAAAAATTAAAGTATTTAAATTGCAAACTAAATTGAGAATTATTAGCACATGCGTGGTTTGTTGGAATTTACATATTTAAATCACTTGAATTGTTTGGCAAAAGTACCTTTTTAGGGTTTAAGGGCATTTTAGTCTTATTGTAATAAATGTAGATCAAAAAAGTAGAAATGTAGTCATTGAACTTATATGAACTCATGAGGACAATATGTTGTCATGCCAACTTCTTAACAAGTGTAATTAACCTTATATTATGTCATTATGTGTACTATTTTGGTTAATATGTTGATATTATGTCTTTGCTTCTCAAACATATCAAACTTTATTTTGTCCATTATAAAAAGCTTACCTTCATTGAATTTATTATGTATAAAGTTAAAGCACTACTCTTATAGGGATAGCAATTACAAAAGTTATCATCTAATTATTGATTATTTTCTAATCTTATTTACAAATAGTTCTACATAAAATTTTCATTTACCATCTCTAAGTTGAAACGGTTATAAATTCATTTATTAATTACTTATGAAAGATGTTTTTATTGATAGTTGAAATTACTTTAGCTAAGTATAATTATGATTTCACATATGTTATTTATTATAATTTTTAATTTAAAATATTATTTATTTATTTGAGTAGAATTTATATTATATATTTTTAAAATATTTTTTAATAACATTAATCTCATTGATTACAGAGTTGGACGTTGAAGGAAAAAAAAGGCTTACTAAGATAATGTGTGTAAGTTAGTATTGCCTCGTTTTTAATTATAAATCACATGTATTAAAAATATATTTAATTTAATATAAAAATCAAAATTATGAATAATTTTATAAAATTATCTTTTATCAATGATTAGAAAGAGATTTTTTTTTTTTAAAAAGAGGGTAGTAAACAATTAATAGTATATGTTCATAAATTTGATAATTGACCTAAGTATAAAAAAAAATTGTTTAGTAAAAATTATCAACCTCTTAAATAGATTTATATTCATAAAGAAAATTATATGATTAAAATCTTCTAACTAATTTCATGTTTTCTTTTGTACTTGTTACTTTTGACAGGAAATACAGTGGATTGAGTCTCTCTAGAATTGAACACCACCCATTTTGCAAAAATGGATGATTCACAACTTCACAATGTGGTATTGAAATGAAACCAAATTCTGCTCCTACGGATGTAGGCTTCTTCTTTTTCCTTTTCATTTATATTTATCATAATTTATTTATTTTAGAAAAATAAAATTATTCATTCATAAATATCAACAACTTTCATTTAGTCTAAATTTATTAATTATTTCATCGGGTCTAAAACCAATAACAAAATTCAATTAAGCACTCTTCTTGTCCATAATGTGTGTTAGTTAATTTGGTAAATATGTCGATATTATGTCTTTGCTACTTCAACATTTCACACTTCATGCTCATTGTGTAAAGCTTCTCGATTAATTTTATTAATATTAAGCGATAGCTAACAAAAAAGTTAAAGCATATGTTAGTGTGTATAAAGCCATCAATCTTACATATAAAATCACAGTTTTAACACCTTTAGAAAAACATATATAAAAAATAATCACATTGATATAAGATTAATTAAAGTATTCTTAATAAAGTATCATCTTATAGTATTAGCTTAATCAGGGCCGGCCCAATGATCTCGGAGGCCCCGTTCTAATTTAAAAAATGGGCCTCAATTTAAAAGAAAAAGTATTATAATAATTAAAAAAAACTCACAAAAATACAATGATGTATTAATTAAAAATAAATTTAGCTATAATTCTTTTGAGTTTTGATCAATCTCATTTTTTTTTTATATATTGAATTTTTATCATATCATTTTTTTTATATTTATTGAGTTTTTATTATAACATTTTATTTATTTTTATTAATATTTATGAAAAAAAATTGAAGTTTTCCAATTTTGGGGCCCTCTAAAATTTGAGGCCCTGTGCAGTAGCACTTGCTGCACTTGCACAGGGCCGCCCCTGAGCTTAATGGGCATGAAGTAAGGAATGTTGTGGAAGCAAAGACATAATGTCGACATATTATACCTAATTCATTAAATACAGACTATATATATGCCAAAGTTTTCCTTCTTAAAAATAAGTGAATGTATCATAATAAAATTAGAGTTAAATATGTTTGTGATCCTCTTAAATATCTCAAATTTTGTTTTTAATGTTTTATAATATTTTTTTCAAAGAATGATCATTCTAAAATTTTTCTCCACACTTTTGGTCTCTAATACTAAAATCGTCGCTAATTCAGTCGCTAAGTTAAAAATCGTCGCTAAAACCGTCATTAATTTTGTCGCTACGGTGTAAAAATCGTCGCTAAGTTGCAGGAGGGGCCAAAAATGTGGATTAAAAATTTTAGGATGACCATTCTTTGAAGGGAATATTTTGAGGGACTAAAAACGAAATTGAAATATTTATGAGGTCTATAAACATAATTTACCCATAAAATTATATCAGTCCCGATCTGAAGTATTAACATGGGCACAATTCATTGGTAAACAACATGGTATTATTGTTCTCATTATTCGTTTTGATACCGCAAATGGGATGTGAGGGAGAAAAGATAAATTAATTATGGGTTGTGAGAGAGGTGGAAACTACAAAAGGAACAATAAATGTTATAGCAATGGTGTTTATAGTATGAAAATTTGTCCTTTTAGGCTGAGTTCTGTGCCAAGTGGTGGTGGTTGGAAGGTGATTGTTAGTTGTGGGTTGCACAATCATCAACTATCTAAGGATTTAGATGGTGATGACATACTGGGCCGTTTAAAAGATCATGAAAGACGGGCTGTGAATGACATGAAGTAGTACAATATGGCTCCAAGGTACATAATTTATGCGTTGAAAGACAAAGATCCAGAAAACCTCATGAGTATTACCTAAGTGTATAAGGCTAGGAAAACATACCATACAACCAAGAGAGGTTCGTTGACGGAAATGCAAATGTTATTGAGTCTTATTCATGAAGAGAAATGCATGTCATGGACTAGAAACAAGGACGAGTATAATGTTGTTGCTGATATCTTTTGGAAACATCCTGATTCAGTGAAGTTGTTGAATATATTTCATTTGGTGTTGATTTTTTATTGTAAATACAAAATAAATAGGTAATGGGTGTTGAATATGTTTCATTTTGTTTTATTTGATTTTTGGTCAGCTGTTGATTAGCGGTTGTGCATCGTGATCCTAAAGGTACCAACTACCCCTTAAAATTGTTGGTGTTACGTCAATAAAGTTGACATTTTTGGTTGGATTTTCCTATCTTTTTTTTTGGAAATCTTGGTGTTCCGGACTTGACCAATGACTAGGCATGACCCAATCCACTTCTACTCATAGAACGACCCAATTACCTAAGTCCAACTGAAGGAGGGAAGCATTTACTCTTCTGCCCCTCCGCCGGGCACAGATGGACGGATGAATCCCCAGATCATTTGCTCTTCCCCGGCATCTCTGCCCGTTACGCACGGCTCAGTCATCCAGAGACAGCCACGACGCCTGTGCCCGGAACTACGCCCTTGCCCGTAGCAACGGCTTGTTTCGGGCACTCCAGCCCGTCATAACAGCTAGTTTTTGGCGGTTACCTATTCTTCGGGAAACGATTATTACGCCCCAAAAATAGGGACCGTTGGCCACGCGCTGAGGGCATTATAAAAACCATCTCATTCGAGAGGGTCAGGTATCCAATAATCATCCTAAGAACACACTCTGTACTTGCTCTTTTCTCTGACATTTTCTTACTTGTGCTTCAGAGTGCCTTGCAGGTACACCCCTTCCTCGTCCTCCATTCCAGCATCACAGACGTTCTTCTTGGTCCATCACAGGATCTGATCAGCCTTCACGATCAGTGGTGCCGTCTGTGAGAATCTTGTTTTCATCGTCTTAACATCCACCTCAGATTCTAAGACCAAAACACATTCTTCGTCCAAAATTACAATCTTGGCCTCTCAAGATCACGTTAAAGGTGCTCACCATCTTTCTGTCCTCCCCGTCAACAAAACCGATGCTGAAGGTTCTTCATCCCTCCTCGGAGGAGACGCCCGCCACCTTAGAGATAGGGCTACCGCGTCTCCTTCCCCTACGCCGACCCGTCCTTGCTGGCCATCCAGCCCATTCCAGCTCCACCCAACGCCGACCCGACCGTTGTGGCTCTCCTCGAAGCAACCAACCAAACCAACCTCTTAATCCTCCAACAAAACGAGAGGATCGGGGCGTTAGAAGAATTTGCCCGTCCAAGAACCCCCCCCCCCCCCACCGAGGAAGAATCGACGACGGTCCAAGAGTCCACAACCCCGACGGGAAGTTTGCCATCGGGTGCGCCAAGAATCAGAATCTCATGCCGTTCGAAAGCGCGATCACGTTTCCTCGCGGAACCAACCCTCTCCCGGCCACAAGAGAACTCGGAGAGATCAACAGTCACCCCCGGTCAGATCAAAAGGTCAGGCCCGTACACCTTCGCCGCGAAGAAGTCGCCGTCACGAGCGAGTCGTCTGCTCCCCTTCCCGGACCAGTTTCGGTAGTGACAATGAGCCCCACGACCCATTGTCCCAAGAGATATTGGCTACACGCCTCCCAAAGGCTTGGAGAAACCCCCAGCATTGGGCACATATGACGAAACGACTGACCCCGATGAGCACATCAAAAACATCGACGTGCTGTTAGATTACCGTGGCATCCGGGGCGCTATCAAGTGCCGCCTGTTCCCGACCACACTCCGGAAAGGGGCAATGAATTGGTTCAAACAACTGCCCAAGGAGTCCATCACCTTGTGGAAGCAGTTGGGCAGGATGTTTTCTAGGAACTTTACAGCGTCACGCCGCCATCCCAAGACTGAAGCCTCCCTTGAGGCCATAATTCAAGGGAAGGATGAACCTCTCCAGGCATATATCGAAACGTTTAACAAAGAAGCTGTGCAAGTCCCCGCTACCGACGACATGAAAAAATTTCTGCTCGAACGGGGACTCCGCCCACACTCAGAGTTTTCTAAAGCTGCCGACCTCGCACCTCCAAGAAGCCTGGACGCCTTCCTCCTCAAGGCGCAGTCATATATCCAATAAGAGGAAAAGGAAGCAGCCAGCTCCGCCCGAGCATCCCGCCATCAGGAGAATGCTCGGGCCTCTAAAGGCGACGAACCCTCGACATCCCGTTGGGGGGAAAGAAGGCGCGAAGAGCGTCCTCGGGAGTCCAGGGACAACAAGAGATCCTCCGGCCGGTTCCACGACTAAATCCCCTGACTGTCTCCAGGGAAAAGATTCTCTCTAAATGTGCCAACTCAGAGTTTAAGCAGGCGGGAGTCCGGTTCCCCAAGCAGATACCGGCCAAGCCCAACGCCGACAAATCGAAGTACCGCCGTTTCCATAAAAGTCACAGCCATACCACTGAAGACTGCATCCACTTGAAGTATGCCATAGAAATACTGATCAGGGATGGCCACTTGAAGCAGTTTACAAAAAAGAAAGATGCTCCCCGACAAGACCCCCAGGAGTCAAAGAAAGTAGAGGAAGAGATGCCTTCCTCAGAAGAAACCAGCCTCCAAGTCGCCATATCCATATCTCGGTCGGAGGATTTCTAAGTTCCAGACGAGCTCAGCGCTCCCACGTACTTTGCGGCCCACAGCCCGTGGGAGACTTTCCCCTCCGCGATGGTCATCTCCGGAGGGGGCTTCAACAGAGTCACCGTGGGCTCTGTGAAGAGGAAATTCGAACACCTGATCAGCACGAGCTCCAGCAAGGTGACAACGCTCGACAAGGCCCGAGAGGGATCTGTTCCCATCTCCTTCTACAGGGAAGAGCTCCTCGAAGGATCCCCAAACTCAAGTATCCTACTGCTCGTTCGAGCTCAGATGGCCAATTTTGATGTTCGCAGGATTCTCGTCGACCAAGGCAGCTCGGTCGATATTATTTACTCACAACTTTTCTCGACCCTCCAACTGGACGAATCACATCTCACTCCCTATGTGGGTTCCGACCTCGAGGGTTTCAATGGGTCGGTCACAAAACCCTGGGGGTACGTCGAGCTGATCATGACCTTTGGATCCGCAGAGACAGGCAGATCCATTAAAGTGCAGTTCCTGGTAATCGACAACCCCTCTCTCTACCAGTGCATATTCGGGCGGCCAACTCTGGCCGAGCTGGTAGCTGTGCCATCCACCGTCCATCTCAAAATGAAGTACTACACTTCGAAAGGTATGGTCGCCACATTGCATGGGAACATCAAAGTTGCACGACGGTGCTTCAAAGTGGCCACCAAGGGACTCAATGCCATCACTTCCAAGCCAAAGATGTCCAACAAGCCAGCCTTACCCAGTAGCTCGGAGGAAGCCAAGCCACTGCCTCAAGTCGACTCCATCGACCTCGACAGCCGCTTCACCGAAGATGACCAAAAAGAGGACCAAGCAGGCCCGAGCAGCTCATTCGCCTCGACCAGCAACAACTCCAATCCGATGCGCCCTATCCCAGATGGCAACTTCGAGCTCGTCCTACTCGGCGACAATCCTCTGCGGGGAGTAAAGATAGGAGTCGGTCTCCCCGACATCGCATGGAAGCAACTCAAAGTCTGCCTTCGAGAGAACGCAGACTTGTTTGCCTGGAGTGCCGCAAAGATGCCCGGCTTGGACCCTTCCGTTGCCTGCCATCAGCTCACGATTGACCCAGCCGTCAAAGCAGTAGTACAATGTAGGAGGAAGCAGTCTCCGGAGAAAACGGAGGCTGTTGAACAAGCTATAAAGGACCTCCTCGAGGCAAAATTTATTTCAGAGGCCAAGTACACCACTTGGCTGTCCAATGTTGTACTCGTGAAAAAATCTAATGGCAAATGTCGAATGTGTGTTGATTATACTGATTTTAATAAGGCATGCCCAAAAGATGCCTACCCTTTCCCCAATATTGATAAACTTGTTGATAAGTCTTCCGATTTTAAACTATTATCATTCATGGACGCCTATTCAGGCTATAATCAAATACTGATGGCAATGAGCGATAAAAAATACATGGCCTTCATGACCGAATCGGGTAACTATTACTACAACGTAATGTCTTTCGACCTGAAGAACACCGGTGCGACCTACTAGAGGATGATGAACAAGGTCTTCCAGGGAGAGATATGCGACATGCTCGAAGTCTATATGGACGATATGATCGTAAAATCCCATGAGGAGACCGATCACACGACCCATTTAAGAAAGGTCTTCGAACAGGCCAGGAAATACCGAATGCGTTTCAACCCAGTGAAGTGAACGTTCGGAGTCCGGGCAGGCAAGTTCCTTGGCTTCTACTTGACAGAACGAGGCATCGAGGCCAACCCTGACAAGTGTCAGGCATTCTACAAATTTCCAACGCCCAATTCGAAGAAATCCATCCAGTCCCTCAACAGGATGCTTGCGTCTTTGTCTTATTTCGTGGCCAAGTCTGCCCAGCACGCTTTGCCCTTCTTCAAACTCCTCCGCAAGGAGGCAGCGTTTGAATGGACGGAGGAATGCGACCAGGCTCTCCTCCACCTAAAATAAGCACTGTCAAAGCCACCAGACCTCTCTCGACCGGACAATGGCAAAACATTGTATCTATACCTCGCCGTAGCAACTGAGGCCATGAGCGCCGCTCTTATCCGCAAAACACTTGACGGGCAAAAGCCCATCTATTTCACCAGGAAAGCATTGCAAGAACTAGAGCTGAGATACCAACAGATAGAGAAGGTAGAGCTGGCCCTCATCAACGCCGCCAGAAGACTGAGACACTACTTCCTGGCCCACACGATCGTGGTTCGGACAGATCAACCCATAAAGCAGCTGCTGGGGCAACCAGACATGGCCGGCAGAATGTTCAAATGGTCGCTTGAGCTGTCCAAATTTGAAATTCAGTGCGAAAGCAGAAAAGCCCTCAAAGCCCAGGCTTTGGATGACTTCGTCGCGGAGATGACATTCGCAGATTCCCCTACCTGCGGGGAGCGCAAGTGGACCATTTTCGTAGACGGGGCATCCAGCTCGGCAGGAAGCGGAGCAGGCATCATATTGGAGAAGGACGAGGGAATCATCGTAGAGGTATCACTCACCTTATCCTTCCCCACATCTAACAACCAAGCTAAGTACGAAGCCTTCCTCGCCGGCTTGCGCCTGGCCGAAGATCTGGGGGCAGAGGAGGTCCCCATCTGCACGGATTCACAACTCGTGGCCCTCCAGGTCCGAGGAGAATACCAGGCCAAAAATGACAGCCTGTTCGAATACTTAGCCTTGGTCAAAGAAAAGATGACGAAGTTCGTTGCAGTAGAGATGAAACATGATCCCCATGAACATAACTTCAGAGCAAACGTATTATCCAAACTCGCAAGCACGAAGAAAAAGGGCCGAAACAAGTCCGTCATCCAGGAGGTACTTCCTCAACCCAATATCAAGAAGGCATCCCCGACCCTCGACGTACAGGTAATCGGCGACAGTAACTGTTGGATGACCCCCGTTTATAATTACCTCGCTAGGGACGAACTTCCGTCTGACCCCAAAGAGGCCAGCAGAGTCAGGCGCAGGGCCTGCTCCTACGTCCTGGTCAAAGACAAACTCTAAAGGCGAGGGTTCTCCATCCCATTACTCAAATGTGTCGAGGAGGAGATGGTCGCCCATGTTCTGCGCGAGATCCACGAAGGAATCAACGCCCAACATCTCGGGGGAGAGATCCCTCACCTGGAAAGCCCTTCGAGCAGGGAACTACTGGCCAACCATGCAGCAAGATGCTAAAGAGCACGTGAAGAAGTGCGATAAATGCCAACGACATGGGGACATGCACCTAGCTTTGCCTAACGAGCTCAAGGATATGTCCTCCCGGTGGCCATTTGCCTTGTGGGGCCTGGACATTCTGGGGTCATTCGTAGCAGGATCAAACAAAAACAAATACTTAATAGTAGGCATTAATTACTTCACAAAGTGGATATAAGCGAAAGTTCTAGCCAAAATAACAGCCTTTAATATACTGCATTTCGCAAAGTGGATATAAGCGGAAGCTCTAGCCAAAATAACAGCCTTTAATATACTGCGTTTCTACAAATGAAACATCCTCGCGCGTTTCGGCATCCCCCAAGCAATAGTCACAGACAACGGGACATAGTTCACGGACAGGAAGTTCCAGGATTTCGTCGCTCAGCTGGGCACGAAACAACACTTCGCATCCGTCGAACATCCCCAGACCAACGGGCAAGCCGAAGTAGCAAACCGAGTAATCCTACGAGGCCTCAAGCGAAGGCTGGATGAAACAAAGAAAGCTTGGGTCGAGGAGCTGCACAACGTCCTGTCGGCGTACTGCACAACTCCAGACTCTTCAACCGGGGAATCTTCTTTCCGCCTGGCCTACGGGACCGAAGCAGTAATCCCTATTGAAGTACACGTACCCTCTAGGCGGACCGAATCACCCTTGGACGAGAAAATGAACGACGAGGCGCTCAGGGAGGAACTCGACCTCATCGAGGAAGTTCGATTAGGGGCAGCCTTCCGTGAAGCCTCATTAAAACAAAAAATTACCATCCGACATAACGCCAAAGTCATACGAAGAGAGTTCCAAGTGGGCGGCCTTATCCTAAGAAGGAACCATAAAGACTCTCGCGAGGGCAAACTCACTGCCAACTGGGAAGGACCCTATCGTGTTCGAGCAAAAACGGAGAATGAGGCCTACTACCTAGAACATCTCAATGGAGAAGAACTTGATCGACCATGGAATGCTGAAAAGCTAAAGCAATACTATAGCTAAGGCCCTAAATGTCGGTTTACTTCGTCAAAACGACAAACGTCACATCCCGACCATGACGCACGCCTAGGTAAAAGCGTTACGTGCCAGCTAAGGCAGGATTCAGCTCGTTCCCTACCCGACAGCGGTCCCTCAATTGAGCACCACCGTCGCCAAATTACCACGATAGGAAGAACACCCAGCTCGCGATGAGAGGTTCATGCCGCGAACTCAGGCCTTAAACGTGACCTGAGCTCCGCTTTCTCGCTCGGAAATTCCCAGGTTGTTCGACCAGTCCCCCTCACTACCGAACACATCTACATCGAGCAATTCCCTGAAACCTAATACTAAGCAAAGTGGTTCCTATTGCGAGCACACAAGTACATCGAGCAAAAGTACAACACTTAGCAAAAATAATCAAAGAAAGTCATTCGTAAGTATGCAAAATACAAAACCGACCACACTGGCCGGAAAATACATTTAACTTAAGTGGCCGCAAGGACCACGAATGTGCATGTTACAAAACAAGGGGGCCACGCCCCCAAACAAAATAAAATTACATTAACACACGGCACGCAGGTCGGATACATTACGACAACAAGAAAACTGATTTCATTCCTACATCTGCTCAGGCTGCTCGGTGTTAGACTCGGGCCCCTGGTTCTCCTCGTTCAGAAGTTGAGCGTGCTCGTTGCCAATGTTGAAGAAGTCCGGATTAACTATTTTGCCATCCTCTACATGGCCCAAGAAGTTGGTACCCTCCGTGGAGATATGAACCTCTGGGTTCACCAGTCGGAGTTAGGCCATGGCATTTTTGAATGACTCTTCCCCAATGGCAATGACGTCTTCCTCTGCCTGTAGAAGAAGAGCGACAAGCTCGGCTCTCACCTTCAACGCCTTCACATCCTCGGGCTCATCTTCAGTTGGGGCAGCCGCAACCCTCACTTGTTCGACCAGTTCCTCGACAGCCTTCTTCTCCGCAGCCAGAGTAGCATCCTCCCCCCCTCAGCCTGGCAGCTTCCTCGTCTGATTTCTTCTTTGCATCATTGGCATCCTTTGCCTCTTCCCTAGCCTTCCTCACGGTTTCTTCCAGGGACGCTATGGTCGCCTGGGCCTTCTTAAGATCAGAATCAGAGGAATCTCCCTCGGCATATATCACAGCCATCTCCAGGGCCCTGGCAAGCGCAAAGGCACCTTATGCCAGCAGTGCCCTCTTGCTCGGGCAATCCATACCCTCCAGCTGAAGGGATTCTGCCCGAGGTACCACTAAGGATGTTCCCTCAAAAAATTTCCTATCGAGGATGCAAGTGGGAAGCTCGAACTTGCCCTTCTCAGGCGCCCAACTGAGCTCCACCATCTCACTGGCTCTGGCCCGCTTGAACCTCGAGGCCAAAGGTAGAGGGGATCCCTGGGCAGCAACAGGCGAGGAACTCCCCGCAACAGGATGAGAAGGAGGAGTATGCTGTGGAAATCGAGACTTCGAGGCGGCCGTCCCAGGCTTGCCCCTCGCCGTGGTATTCTTCACCATTCTCTCGTGGGCAGAAGGCATCTCACCTGTAAAAACACAACAAGCATATTAGATGTTGAAGGAAATACAATTCGGACAAGTCAAAAAGCTAAAACTACCGAGCAGTTTAAAAGCATCTACAGGAGTCTTGCACTCCAAAAGCGCCTTCGTATTGATATAATGGTACTCCACCCGTTGACTACCATCGTCCTCAAAAATTGGATCGCCCTTCTTCGTCCAGCCATCAGCGAGCCTAAAAGAGTTGATATAGTTTACCAATGTCTCATTGTCGACCACGTCTTGCTCGTCCAACATGTTCGGCTGAGCAACATACCGACCAGGCTCCTAAGTAAAATGACTCCCACTCCAAAGAAAAGGAAATTTGAACTCCTTTTCTGCAATAACTTTCCCTTCCTCGTCATGCATGTCGTTACCATCCTCGTCTGTTGACACAACCCAAACATACGTGCTATCTTGGACCCGCTCCGACACGGGCTCGATGACATCGAACCTTTCCTTGAAAGTCCGGATAGAGTCCGAGAAGGGCATAAACAACTTCCTAGGTTGCTTCAGCGACACCCAACCATATCTTCTCCCCGTGACCTGCCTCTAAAGGTGGAAGATAGTGAAGAACAAAGGTAAAGTGGCTCCTATCTTCAGGAACTCACAGGTCAGCTCGAAGGCGCGGATGAACGCCAACGAGTTAGGGTGCAATTGTGGCGGAGCCAGATCTAGGTGGACGAAGATGGATTGCTGGAAGTCAGTAAAGGGCAGCCTTAGCCCTATTTCCTTAAAAGCATACTCATACATGGAGAACCTCTCCCCGTAATCCGTGCATATTCGATCATCTTGAGTGGGGAAGTGCACCTTTCATTCCCCCTCTAGTTCTACGTCCATAAAAACATCCCTGTGTAAGACGCGAAGGTAAACGCATGCTAGGCAGGCTCTGCCACTGTCCATTCTTCCACGGAATCATGTTCAAGCTCCTCCCCGACTTCGCTGAGGGCATTTGAAATTTCTGTGTCGCTACTCCCCGAGAAGCTCTCCTCGGACGAGTCTATAAAAATATCTCTTTCGGGCCCTGTCGCCATCTCGGTCACCTAAAAAGCAGAGGATAAAAGTGAATTCGACTGCAAAATCAAATCCACCCTTCCACCGCTAGTCAAGTGAAAGGGCGCGCGAAGGGCCGAGGACGGCGTCCCCAACCTAAGCCCTAAATCAGACAACATAAGAGTCTCCCACGAGGACATGTCCGGGGACAACCCCTCATACACAACGAGGAACTTCCCCGAACCACTACCCAGTTTCCGTTTGAAGGTCCACTGGAAAATTCATACATTCATCGGAAACTTCATCAGAACGTCGGAAAACTGGGTAGTCACGCCGGTTACACCTGCGCCATCATCGCGATAGTGCCGAAAACAGCCTTACTCTAAGCTCTCTAAGGGACTCTGACGGCCACATCAGCAGCAGAAGGTGGCCTAGCCACCGTCCACCACCAACAGACGCCAGAGAAACACCACAATCTCACCTAAGTCAACCTAACCGCATGCATTCTAAACAAAGATGAAAAAGCTAGAAGAAAAGAAGAAATTAGGTGACTTACGTGGTCGAAGAGGTTGTGGAGAAGTTGCTCGAAGCTACTCACGGCGGCAGAAATGACGGTGACAACAACTGAATTCTCTGAGAAAGACGAAGAAAGAGAGAGAAATGAAAGTACAAATGAGCAACTCTCCCTCCTTTATATACCGCCTAAGAGCACGTGCACACGTGCGGATAGGGTCATTATGACCCTAGACTAGCCATAATTGCCTATTTAATACAACACAGGGCTCGAGGCGCACGTGGCACCCCATCGCTTCAGTTCCCTTTAACCGTTGGCCTCCCCGAACGCCGGGCGAACCAAATAACGTTACGAGTCTCGCAGGCACTGGAGCTCTCGGGCACCACTGAATAACCCCCCTTCGTCAACAAACGACGAATCCTTCACAATTCTCTGGGGCTACGGGCTATCCTTAAGTCATCACTCCCATGCTCGGGAGCAGCGACTTGGGGGGCTCCTGTTCCAGACTGGACCAAAGACTAGGCATTGCCCAATCCACTTCTACTCATAGAACGGCCCAATTGCCTAAGTCCAACTGAAGGAGGGCAACATTTACTCTTCTGCCCCTCCGCTGGGCACAGATGGACGGATGAATCCCTGGATCATTTGCTCTTTCCCGGCATCTCTGCCCGTTACGTACGACTCAGTCATCCAGAGATAGCCACGACGCCTGTTCCTGGAACTACGCCTTTGCCCATAGCAACGGCTAGTTTCAGGCACTCCTGTCCGTCATAACGGCTAGTTTTTGGCAGTTACCTATTCTTCGGGAAACAGTTATTACGCCCCAAAAATAGGGACCGTTGGCCACGCGCTGAGGGTATTATAAAAACCCTCTCATTCGAGAGGGTCAGGTATCCAATAATCATCCTAAGAACACACTTTGTACTTGTCCTTTTCTCTGACCTTTTCTTACTTGAGCGTCGGAGTGCCTTGCAGGTACACCCCCTCCTCCTCCTCCATTCCAGCATCACAGACGTTCTTCTTGGCCCATCACAGGATCTAATCAGCCTTCACGATCACTTGGTATCCAGCCTTACGACCGACTAATCCAAGAGGAACCAATCCCACCGTCCACTAACGGGGGCCCCGTTTAAAGCCAGAGCAAAGCTCCGTATAGACTGGCCCACACAAGGATTGATTGCACCTAGTAGGATTCAAACTTGAGACCTTGAAAGGAGCACACTCTCAAGACCCAAGCCTCCACCACTAGGCCAACCTTTGGGGGTTAAGTTGGATTTTCTATCTAGAACATGAAAGGGATAATACCTTCACATTGGCACTAGAGCTCAAAGAGTTGTTCTTTTCCGAGAATTGACTACCATAGGTTGTGGTGATAGACCAAGAACTTGAACTGATAAATGTCATGCAAGTTGTGTTCCCAAATTCAAATTAACTATTATGTGTGTTCCATATTAAAAAAACATTAAAATGAAGTGTATCAAGTAAGTTAAGTATGAAATGCAAGAGCATGTCATGGATCTATGGAACAACATCATATATTCAAATAGGGAGACTGAGTTTGAGGAACACTTAAAGCACTTTCAAGTAGTTTGTGTTGATACTCCTTTATTTGTTATGTGAATGACACATGGTTGACACCATATAAAGAAAGGTTTGTAACTTCTTGGACTAATTGTGTCACTCATTTAGCAAACACAACAATGAATAGGTGCATGTTCCTTACACTTCATATTAACGTTTGTTTGATGTTATTACAGTACTAAACATGATTTAACATATTTTTCCTTTTAGGGAAGAGTCTTCTCATTTATAGTTGCTAATCCGCAAGTGCACGAAGTAAATCACAATTTTAAAAGATATCAAACTCACAGGGACCAGTAATCAATCTTATCATTATCTATTGGTGCAATGTAAATCTAAGGTTGTGAATCTTTCGAATAGAAGGAAATTAAAACTAGAATAAAACTTAGGGAATATATCAAATAGGAGAGACTGGAATGTGGTTTCTAGTGTACCTCAGGGACTCAATAAATCATTGGCGTATGTTATATTTTAAATTACTTTTCAGTAGAAAATACTAGTTTAAAAACCTTAATCTCACACTGTTGTGCTATTGACTCATGTTATATCTTGAGACCATAAATGGTTTGCTGTCGCTCACTCATTTAAGTCGCGGAATACTTTTTGAAAACCAACAAATCCTAATTAATCCTAAAGTGTTGTCGTAGTGCTTAGGAGTTATTGTCCAATTTTTACTATCTGACACGAGTCTTACACTGTCGCGTTGTTGGCTTGAAACCTTAATGTTTTCACTGTCATGTAAAACCTTTTAGATCATAAAATTAAAAACCGGAACCAGAGAAACAATTTATGAAAAGTTACGCCAAATCAATACCGAGTCTCGTTGGAACAACGATCCTCACATACCGGGCTCAAGGGATTTAGCTGGACATATCGTGCGTATAAATCATGTTAATATTGTTAAGCATGCAACTCATGAACATGGTAAAGACAATTAACATGCAAATTGTATTGAGATATGGCAACACAAGCATACAATGGATAATAATAACTAAAGTGTATAAAGACTTACATAAATAGAAGCAAGGCGGAAAATAAAGTGCAGGAAAACTTGTTCAAAGGGAAAACTTCTTGAATTGATTATGATGACAAGATTAACTTTGCAATCCAAGTAGTACAAAACGATTCAGCATTCAAAATAGTGCACTAATCCCTCGATGTGAACGATTAGTGCGTTTTACAGTGGAACATATGCCTAAACAAATAACTAGGGAACTTGGATGCTAAATTTCATAAAACCTAAGAATTATATAGTGAAATGAATGAAAACAGAATTGGAACTCGTGGGCTGGCAGTTGAGAAGGTCATGGGGTGAGTTGGAGAAAATTTCTCTGGGGCAGTTGCTGGATTTTTGGTTGCGTGTAGTGTGGTGAACGCCACCTCCTTTAAAATAGGTGGACTTGATCTTCAGCACCCATGTCGAACGCCACCAGGCCATGGCAAATGCCATGAGTCCAGGTTGCGTCTTCAATGGGCTTTGCCTATTATTTCTTGGGTTTTTCCTTCATATTTACTCTTTTTCCCTTTTTCTCTTATACCAACATCAACTTAGCACATACCTGCAACATACGAATAATACCAGCATAACACCATATAAAAGCGTAAAATAAACATGAAACAGACAAAATATGCATGTGAATCAAGCCAAAAACAATGTGAATTTCAGTGTTATCAAACTCCCCTACACTTGAACCATTGCTTGTCCTCAAGCAAAATAGCTAGCATATAATCAATAAAATGCAACAAATCGATAAAAAATACATAAGGAATAGCAAGGAATAGAAATTACTCATACGTGGCTGATGAGAGTCAATTTGGCTAGGAACGACACAATAGGTACTAGTTCAACACCAAGGGCATTGCAACAACACAAACCACTTTCATGGGCATAAGTCTCTCTCCTATGCAAACTAGTCTCAATCATATCATTGAATAAAAGTCTAATTTCCCTACTTGTTTTCAATCCTCTTTCATTCATCATAGTCACATTAAGGCCCTTTATCTCTCATACAACATGGTAGGTGATCCATAACATCTTCATATTTTAACAACTTCCTTTTCTTTTGTAAAAATGTATTATCTCTCTTTCTTTTTGTCGCGGCCGGCAAAATTATAGAGTCTCCATCATATTTTCTTAAGGAAAATAAATGATAAACCTAAAATCCTAATCCTAAGGGTAGAGATTCCTAAGGTTCGGGAGTCGGTTAAGTGAGGGGAAGGTGTTAGGCACCCCTCACCTCCATTGTACTCAATGGGATCCTCCTTAAGTTTTAGGGTATGTTTGTTTGTTATTTGAATGCTTTACTGTTTACACTTATTTAAAAAAAACCTTAATATTAAATAGTAAAAAGTGAAATGAAATTAATCTAAGAGGGGGACCCTAAGTTTTATTATTATTATACTCTCTAGGGTTTGCAACCCTATGCCTACGTACCTTCAATTTTGAAGGATCAGAGTAACCGTAGTTCACCTCCCCTATCCCCTACCCCTATTCCTATTCCTATTCCTAATCCTAATCCTAATCCTTTATTTATACTCTTGGGTAAAGAGTTCTATCCCATGAATCCTATCCATTGTTTATACTCTTGGATGAAGAGTTCTATCCCATGAATCCTATCCATTATTTATACTCTCAGAGGAAGAGTTCTATCCCATTTCCTTATCCATTATTTATACTCTCGGAGGAAGAGTTATATCCCTTAAATCCTATCCATTATTTATACTCTCGGAGGAAGAGTTCTATCCCTTAAATCCTATCCATTATTTATACTCTCGGAGGAAAAGTCATATCCCTTAAATCCTAATCCCTTGGCCTATATTTATGCTCTTGGAACCTAAGAGTTTTATCTCCAAAATCCTAATCCCATGGCCTATATTTATACTCTTGGAACCTAAGAGTTTTATCCCTAAATCCCATCTATTATTTATACTCTCGGACGAAGAGTTTTATCCGTTGTTCTAATTCCTTATATATCCCTTTAAATTTATTTAACAAAATTAATTATAATATAAAAATTATAAAGAAAAACCCAAACTTAAAATCCCTTTGATTTATTTAGAAAATAAATCAAACATAATAGTTTATAAAAACACCATATTTTATCCCTTTTGACTTACCTCAAAAAATATTCTCAAGTTTCTTAACTCCTTTTATTTGTAAAATTATCCCTAAGCTCATATAATTATATTTAATATTATATAAAGAAATCCTAAGCTTCTTATCCCTAAAAATTATTATGACATCACTCTTTCAATTTATTTATAAAATAAATTAATTGTAAAGAAAATTATAAAATGAAAAAACCATATTTTACCTTTAATCCCTATTTACTTATCCCAAATCATACTCCATAGTTATCCCAAAAAATATTAAATCTTATCCCTTGGATTTTCCCTAAAATATCCCAATTTATTTGTAAAAATTATCCCTTTTTAAAAATATATAAAACCACAACCCTTATCCCTATTTTTATTATGGAAAATATCCCTTTAAACGTAAAAAAAAAATAATTAATTATAGAAATACTAAAAATCCTTAAGTTTTTATCTCAAAATGTTAATTCAAAATAAATAATCTAAAATTAATCCTCAATTAAAATCCCTAATTATTTTTGTGTTTTCCTTATTCCATAATAATCATAATTATTATTATTATTTACATTACTCCCATACTAAAATACAATAAATCCACCAATATAATTTAATTCCAACATAATATTTTAATAATCAAATTAAACAATATAATTTTTAATCCAAAAATATATTTTTTTCCTAAAAATCCAGATTGAAATAGAATTTAATTTAAACAAGAAAAATTTCTCTACTTTTAAAACCCATTTTATAACAAAAGAAAATTATCTAATTATTTAATTTTAACCCCAAAACATTCCCAAAAAAATAATAATTAAAATCCTTAATTATTTCTCACCCTAATAATAAACCCTAAATCACATTCTTATTCCTAATTATCCCACTAATCTCCCAATACTAATTAAATTAAGGATTTAATTTAATTAAAATAATTTAAAACCCCAGAGGGGTGTATTTTCCACTGAAAAGTAATGGGCTAGGCACTGGGGGTGTGGGTAGCAGCCAAACTAAGGCCCATCAGCGAAAGGGCCCAAGCTTCAATCTAGGAAGTCCATGGGAGAGAGTCAGCCAGTTGACTCTCTCTGGAGCGTTGGATCCGTATCACAACAGGATTGAATCAGGAGCGTTAGATATGCATACTTTTCAAAGTAATGCAAATGAAGGGCTCAGATGATGAGTCAACCAAGGGAACATGGGAGGCACGCGCTCCCTAGATTGGCCAAAGTCTTCTGATCGCACGACCACGAAGGGGGCTACGTGCCTTTAATCCGGTAGCAAAGAGAGGGAGTATAAGTTTGAGTTCTCTTCAGAACTCTCTCATTTCACTCTCATATTTCTCTCTCTAACCTTCTCCCTTTCTCTCTCTCTAACCTTCTCCCCCCGGCCGCCCCATATACAGCCTCTGGCCACCCTCTACCACGCTAAACCACCGTCAAACCCCAGATTCCGGTGAGTAATTAACCGGAATCTTCAACCTTCATGAACCCTAGCCCAGATCTTCAACCGTTCTTCAGGGTTCGAGATGAACCCTAAGAACCCTAACCCCAAAGTGATAAATCCTAACCCTAATCAACCCAGAAACCTCCATGTTCTTTAGTGTTTGCGACGAACCCTAAGAACCTTAACCTAATTAAGATAAACCTTAACCCTCGCCATGAACCCTAGGGTTTAAAACATGAACCCTAACTCTAATCCACAAGAACCCTAACCCTGAACAAAAATCCATAAACCCCTAAACCGCAACCCTACGCACAAAACGCAGCAAACAACAAAATTGCAGCAACGATTATACAATGCAGCAAAGAAGAAAAACAACGACACGATAATCCAAGAGCTAAGTGTTTACCTCTCCCTGTCGTGTCCAATTAAGCTGATTCCTATCCCTCATTTCCTTTGCTTTATTTTCTGATTCCTCCCTCTAATCCTTTCCTCGTTTCGTTTGCAGGTGGCTTAGCTCAGGAAGTCTTAGGGTTCTAATGATGAACCTTAAATCCCTATGAGATCGAGAGCTTTACTGAGGGCTTAAGGAGGATTCTCAGCAGCAAGTGTTTTGGCCTCCCCTCTGTTAATTAGCTTTTTTTAGCTTATATAGTAAAAGATTAGGTCTTAGAAATTAATTAGGTTTAGATCCAGTTTTAGGAAATTTTGATCTGATTCATGTATTGTTTAATTTTTTGACGTTTTTGTAATTAGAATTAGGGTTGTAATTTACACGATTCTGATTGTAACTTAAATGAAGATAAATTTTAATGATTTTTTGTTTTAAAATTAAATCCAATTTGATCTGCTTTCAAAGTCCCTGCACGTGATGTTAGGGTTTCGGATTGGGGACGAAGACCCCACTTTGTCAACCATTTGACCAAAGAAAATAAAAATAAAGATAATAAAGATATAAAAAAAACAAATAACATATTAAAACCTTAATAATAACCATAATACTAACAACCGGTCCCTCTCCCAAAAATAATTTCCTAAACCTTATTAAGTAAATTTAAAAGTATTATTAATAAACCCTTAAAATAAAATAAAATAATTAATTCTAATAACCCTTAACTTATCCTAAAACTTAGTAGTTAAACTAAACTAAAAAACTAAAACACTAAATAATTAATAATAATTTGACATTAATATACTAGTCCCTAATGCCTTGACCAAATTCAACCCATACTACTAATGTGATTAAAACTTTTTTTTTTAAATAATCCTATATATTTTCTAAAGAAAATTAATTTAAAAACCAAACCTAAAAAATATTCTATCCACCCTTTATAAATTAATAGACTAATAATAATAAATATTGGATACTAAAATGACTAAATTTTGCTAATAAACCCAACAGTGTTAATTCCAACAATAAAAATAAATAAATAAATTAACCCCAAAATAAATAATATCCTTAAAAAAAACTCCAAACTCCACAATAAAAACCTTATACAAAATTAATTTTGAAATGGGCCTAAAAGTGCTAAGAGGCCCATATTGATATGTGTTATAGACTCCCACATCTAAACAACACCCCTAATAGCATGTAATCCCAAAATAGTAATGGTTCTACAATTAATTGTAAATTATTGGTCAAAATTTAGGGTGCGACAGATGCCCCTATTTAATCATCTTCGAATCAGAAGGATGATGTCGATGAGCCTTCCCCTTTCTGAAGAGGAGACGATTAAATACAAGAAGGACCCAAATTTAACCATGGAATCCGACAGGCGTGGACCAAATTATGGTGATCTGTCAATATCCGAATATCCCTATGTATAACACCCCTGACAAAATATCCGATTAAACCCCTTTATCCCCGAGAGTGATTACAAACCTTATGCCATGTGTGCATGTTTAAGAGCATGCATGTTTGAACTCATGTATGGTTTTATGAATGATGCATTATTTGGGCTACTGCCTCTTTTATGATATGCAATGCATGTGTTTGTCTGAAATAATACTTTCCATAACGTCCTGACTCCCTGACCCTTGAGACCTTGATACTTGTAGTAAGCCATGATACCCTTGATTCCTGTTTAACATGCTGTTAAAGAATCTCCCATGTTGGTTAGATTGTTACGTATATTCCTCTCAGTGTATAGACCCTATATCCTACTTTGGAAGAATGTGATCACTTTGATGATTCCAAAAACCGAAGTAAAATCCATTTTCCCTTTTCAAAGCTTTTATTTATACCCGATATTTCAATGCATTATTTCACAATTAATCGACACCTTGTAATCAAGCGGAATAATTTAGAAGGCAAAGAAATATATTTGAAAAGCAAATTTTATTGAGAATTGGCCCGAAAATGGGCAATAATACGTAAGGAGGGTAATTCCCATAAGGAGATATTACCATAAATCTAGAAAAGATGTAAAATGGAAATAAGAAAATTTTTTTATTTATGTTCATATTAAATGTAACACCAGCTAATATCCCTAAGTCTCCAAGATCACGACACTTCGCTTCTGAAGATGGTGGCTGGAATGATCGCTCCCTTATGAATTCCTGTTACGGGTGAATTGAGTGTTTTCAGTCATAAGCCTTTTGGATATCCCTAACTTTTGCCTGGACCACTCTTTTTAGAGTCTTAGTCCACCGGGATGATATACCATTTTTTCGACTGAGCCGCCCTTTAGGGTTTTCGACTCGTCGGGTATCATTTTTTATTCAAGTCCCTAATTTTTGCCTGGGTTGCTCTTTCAAGTTTTCAATCCACCGGGATGCCCTAATTTTTGCCTAAGTCGCCCTCTAGGGTTTTCGACTTAGCGGGCTTTTATCCTCTTTTTCTAGGCATAGCATTTTCTGAACGAATCGGAGTTCATCGGTCATGGTAAATCCGCTTATCCATGGTTATTAATATTAGTGCTCCGCCAGAGGAGGCACTCTTCATGACATATGGCCCTTCATAGTGTGGGGTCCATTTGCTGCGGTGGTCCTTATGGATGGGTAACATTTTCCTTAACACCAAGTCTCCCTCTTCGAGTAGGCAAGGACGAATTTTCATGTCGAACGCCATTTTGAGTATCCGCAGATATAATTTCCCATGACATATAGCAGCCATGCGTTTTTCCTCGATGAGGTTTAGCTGATCGACTCTAGTTTGTACCCAGCTTGTCTTATCCAGTTTAGCTTCCTTTATGATCCTAAATGATGAATTTCCACTCCGATTGATAGCCCCTATTTGAAGCCCATATCCTTATGCAAATATAAGTTTCCATCGAGATCCAGGTTCAGGTCCTTCATAGGAGTCCGAAGTTTCACAATACTTTATAACCATGACATCTTTGTCCGGGAAGTCCATCTGAATGAGTTTGATAGTCGTCAACTGATTTATGAACGAGATGATTTGCTAGTGTACTTCCTTTAATAGCCTTTGAGTGGCGTATTGGATGTCATATTCAGTTAATAACATATGCCACCTAGCTATTCTCCCTGATACGTCATGTTTCCCTAGTTCACAACCCATTGAATTCTCATGTATTGTTAAGTACATTATGAGTGGTCTCCTTGGGACTGGTGGCACCAATATAGGTGGCTTTTGCAAATATTCCTTGATCCAATTGAAATCCATTTGACAATCTTTATTCCATTCAATGATTTGATCATTTTCTGAGTAATTTGAAGATTGGCTCACGAGTAGCTGTAAGGTGCGAGATGAACCTCGTAATATAATTTAATCTCCCAAAAAATCCACGAACTTCCTTTTTTGTCCTTGGAGCTGGCATCCCTTGATTGGCTTTCATTTTGTCCTTTATTCCCTTTTGACTGACCATGGACCCTAATATTTTTTCGGATCTGATTTCCATAAGTACACCTTGTAGGATTTAGTCGTAACTTGAATTTCCTTAACTGATCCAACAACTTTTGCAAGTTAGTTACGTGATCTTCTTCTTTTTGTGACTTGGTAATCATATCATCCACATGAACCTCTATCTCCTTATACACCATATTACCATAGCCCTTTGATAAGTTACTCCTACATTCTTTAACCAAAAAGGCATTACCTTGTGACAAAAAGTAAAATTGTTTCTTGACTTCTTCCCTGATCTGGAGGATCATGTCTGGTCCAGTCCTCCTCAGCTTTTGCTTGATTGGCGTGCATTCTAGTTTGAGTAGTAATTTGTGCTCGACGATGTTTGTATCCAGTCCTGACATATCTTGGTATGACCATACAAACACGTTTGTGTATCCTTGCAATAGCTCGACCAGTCTTTCCTTTATATACACATTTAGATAAGCACTAACTTTGACCTCTTCTTATCTTCCTCAGTTCCCAGATTGATCACATCCACTGGTTCCTGGTGAGGTTGTATTTCCTTGTCCTCCTGCCTCAACAGTCTGGCTAACTCTTCGGGAAGCTCACACTCGTCCTCATCACCCTCTTTCGCTTGGTTAATCGGTGATTCGAAGTCATATGAGATTATAGCGGTGTCATTTTCAATAGGTTCATTTTTAAATTTGTACGTGGAAGATTTTTTATTAGTATCCTTTTTTGAATTGATGGGAATGAAAATATTGAAAGGAGGTATATTGCCATTTTGAACAAACAGAAAATGAAAGAAAAAGATCTTGATTGAAAATAAAATGAAATTTTATTGATAGAAATAATCCAATGAAATAAAAGGTGGCCCTACAAAGCTTTATCCACTTGCCTTGGGCATAGCAAGGGACTTATTATTATTTTAAGAAAAAAGTAAATTACCTCGAAACAGAAATCATCTCAGGAATCTCGACGGTTTCCCAATTGTTGAAATTAGGTATTCCTTTTTTCCTCTTCCATTGCAGCCACTTGACTCTTATCCTGGAACCCAAAACTATGAAAATTTTCTTCTAATCCTTCATTAGCCAGTTTGTAACCCAGCCCGAACAAACCCTTCTCTTCAGGTGACTCCCATTGTTTGCCCCAGTTTGTTATGTCTCCCTTCTTGATTAGGAATTCATCTTCCATCCCTTCCATGGCATTGACTGTTGCCCCAACGTGCCCAAGTAATGCATTATCTCCCAGGTTTGGACCTTCAGGGTCTACAACACTGACATCATCTTTCGTTGAGTTGTTTTCGGGATACCCTTTATTGTTAAGTTGATCGGAGGATGACTGCCCAATCTTTCCTGTCTTTAAACCGTTCTCAATCCTCTCTCCAATGATAACTAAGTCAGCAAATCCTGTTGAGACTGCCCCAATCATCCTCTTGTAGTACGTTCCTTGTAGGGTACCCACAAACATATCCATAATTTCACTTTCCAATAATGGAGGTCGCACACGAGAAGCTAGTTCCCTCCATCTTTGGGCATATTCTTTGAAGGACTCATTCCCTTTTTGAGACATGTTCTGCAAATGCGTGCGGTTAGGAGCCATGTCCACGTTGTATTGGTATTTCCTTAAGAAGGCCACAGCAAGATCTTCCCAAGTTTTGATATAAACCCTTTCTAGCTTCACGTACCAATATAAGGATGCCCTACTTAAACTATCCCGAAAGGTATGCATCATTAACTTCTCATTAGCGACATAGGCAGTCTTTTTCAAACAAACATCCTAAGGTGATTCTTAGGACAACTAACACCCTTGTATTTCTCGAAGTCCGGAGCCTTGAATTTGGGAGGTATGACCACACCAGGCACTAAACACATTTCCAAAGCATCCACTCCAAAGATATTGAATCCCTCCACGACCTTCAACCTTTCCTCAAGTGTTTTGTACTTATCATCGGCCCCTCTCCTTTCCATAACAGTGGTTCCTTTGTTTTCGAGGGCCACTTGTCTTGGATCTTCACCCTCGTATTGGAGGTTCCAATCTGTGTAATTCTCACGTGGAATAGGTATGTAAGTAGTATGAGGTGCCCCATTGGAAATAGGCGGAGAGACAGTTCCCTCGAGAGGTTGGTTAACAGTTTTTTGCTTAGCAGTTTCGGCCTCATCACATTCCAGATCATGGACAAACCCTAGTAGAGGGTTATTGTCCTCAACATGGGGGGTAGGAGTAGGAACCTTCCTTTGATGACTTGACTCGGTTCCTCTGGCTATCAAATTCTGGATGACAAGTGTCAGTTGATCAATCTTGCTTTTCATACCGTCCACGTTCTCCTTAACAGTATCCATTTCTCCTCTTAGAGTGACCAGATCTTACTCCAACTGATCCATAGCTTTCCTTCGGTACGCTCGAGTGCGAGGTCGGGAAGTCAGATTGTTATGCTTAATGACTCTGAGACAAAATTTGTAAAAGAAAATGATTTTTTTCTTTATTCCTTTTTCCTTATTTTTTTTTTTGTATGCATGTTGATGCATGGATATATGAATATGCATGATGTATGCTAAAATAACATTTTTTAGGGGAATTCCAAAATCCATTGTAAAAGTGTTAGAGATGAATATATTTAAGGAAAAAAGCCCATACACATAGCATAAAGTAACACTTCCTTTATTAAAATTTCAATCCATAGGTTCCCATTTGGGAATATCCTAAAACAATGCCAATAAGCATAATCCAGTTAACTTCTAAACTTAGAAACACAAAGATAAATACTTGGGAATAGTCCAAATCCAAAATAAACACTCCTAAGCTTAAGAAAGTATAAAACAAATAGGTGTATCCATGACCTTCTTCCAATGAGCCCCGAACTCCTCCAAGCATCCTCTCTTTAGCCCTTTGCACATCCCTATCCTGCTTGTAATGAGATAATAGATCTTTAACAGGTACAGCTAAGTCCTTAGGCTTGACTTTTTTTTTGCCCCCATGCCCTTGTAAGGTTTTTTCCTCCTTGTAAATCCAAGTATAGTCCAAATTGTTCTAGCGTAGGAGCTAGTTGAAAATCCTTGAAGAGGAAGTCACATAGAGGAGGATCATAAAATTGTGCAAAAGCAATTATGGCCTCTACCTTCATAGGGATCCCTAAGAGATCGAGGATCCTTCCATACTTGTGTAGGAACATTCTTTAAGCAGATTCTGGCATTGAGTCTTGAAGAACTTTGAGACTTTGTAAATTAGTACTTAATGTTTTGATGTGTAGGGTTGTCCTTTTGTTTGAATCCATCTTCTCAATGTTCCTACAAAAAATTTTGAAATTCCCACAAAAAATGAATATATGCAAAAAATGTTTTTAAATGCACGATGACATGGACATTTTTGTTTTTGATTAAATGTTTTTATTTGGGTTAGGGTAAGGTGAAATGCAAGCATGACCTTAACTAGGTGGGCTCCCTACAATGATTTAGATCTAAGTCTTATCTACCCAATCCCCTCACATGTAGGATATACGGTTTTTGCTTTTTGTCATGATATCCCTAGAATTAGACTATACCTTCGTTTTATCATGAGAAGGATCAAGCCTTCCTACGGTAAACCTTTGGGATAAGTCTCATCTAGGGAGACCCTAGTAGCGACCCTTGAGGGTTGAATACTTAGGATCACCATGAGTTGATAGGATGTTCTAAAGGTCCTCAGAATTTTGGACCACATCCAAATCATCAACTATGTTAAGGGCTAGCCTTACCATGAAGACAACTTTGGAGGGTCTATCTGAGTGTGGCATCAATGCATTGTCGGGATGTTACATCCCTCCAATAACATTTCCGTTCCACATCCTAACTTAGGGTATCCTCCAAGCTGGGGTTTTAGCTTACACACAAATATTAATTCCCAACCAATGATATGATGACAATATACAATAAACATGAATAAACATATATGTAATTATAAAGTATATAATAATCATGAAAATATATAAAAAAACAGTAAATAACCAAGACAAACAAACAAGAACCCTAAAACCTAAGGTTAGGACAGACTCTCTTTAGGGAAGTATCCCCAGCAGAGTCGCCAGCTGTCGCGGCCGGCAAAATTACAGAGTCACCATCATATTTTTTTAAGGAAAATAAATTATAAACCTAAAATCCTAATCCTAAGGGTAGAGATTCCTAAGGTTCGGGAGTCGGTTAAGTGAGGGGAAGGTGTTATGCACCCCTCACCTCCATTGTACTCAATTGGATCCTCCTTAAGTTCTAGGGTATGTTTGTTTGTTATTTGAATGCTTTACCATTTACACTTATTTAAAAAAACCTTAATATTAAATAGAAAAAAGTGAAATGAAATTAATCTAAGAGGGGGACCCTAAGTTTTATTATTATTATACTCGCTAGGGTTTGCAACCCTATGCCTACGTACCTTCAATTTTGAAGGATCAGAGTAACCGTAGTTCACCTCCCCTATCCCCTACCCCTATTCCTATTCCTATTCCTAATCCTAATCCTAATCCTTTATTTATACTCTTGGGTAAAGAGTTCTATCCCATGAATCCTATCCATTGTTTATACTCTTGGATGAAGAGTTTTATCCCATGAATCCTATCCATTATTTATACTCTCGAAGGAAGAGTTCTATCCCATTTCCTTATCCATTATTTATACTCTCGGAGGAAGAGTTCTATCCCTTAAATCCTATCCATTATTTATACTCTCGGAGGAAGAGTTCTATCCCTTAAATCCTATCCCTTATTTATACTCTCGGAGGAAGAGTCCTATCCCTTAAATCCTAATCCCTTGGCCTATATTTATGCTCTTGGAACCTAAGAGTTTTATCCCCAAAATCCTAATCCCATGACCTATATTTATACTCTTGGAACCTAAGAGTTTTATCCCTAAATCCCATCCATTATTTATACTCTCGGACGAAGAGTTTTATCCCTTGTTCTAATTCCTTAAATATCCCTTTAAATTTATTTAACAAAATTAATTATAACATAAAAATTATAAAGAAAAACCAAAACTTAAAATCCCTTTGATTGATTTAGAAAATAAATCAAACATAATAGTTTATAAAAACACCATATTTTATCCCTTTTGACTTACCTCAAAAAATATCCTCAAGTTTCTTAACTCCTTTTATTTGTAAAATTATCCCTAAGCTCATATAATTATATTTAATATTATATAAAGAAATCCTAAGCTTCTTATCCCTAAAAATTATTATGACATCACTCTTTCAATTTATTTATAAAATAAATTAATTGTAAAGAAAATTATAAAATGAAAAAACCATATTTTACCTTTAATCCCTATTTACTTATCCCAAATCATACTCCTTAGTTATCCCAAAAAATATTAAATCTTATCCCTTGGATTTTCCCTAAAATATCCCAATTTATTTGTAAAAATTATCCCTTTTTAAAATATATAAAACCACAACCCTTATCCCTATTTTTATTATGGAAAATATCCCTTTAAACGTAAAAAAATAATAATTATAGAAATCCTAAAAAAACCTTAAGTTTTTATCTCAAAATGTTAATTCAAAATAAATAATCTAAAATTAATCCTCAATTAAAATCCCTAATTATTTTTTTGTTTTCCTTATTCCATAATAATCATAATTATTATTATTATTTACATAACTCTCATACTAAAATACAATAAACCCACCAATATAATTTAATCCCAACATAATATTTTAATAATCAAATTAAACAATATAATTTTTAATCCAAAAATATATTTTTTCATAAAAATCGAGATTTAAATAGAATTTAATTTAAACAAGAAAAATTTCTCTACTTTTAAAACCCATTTTATAACAAAAGAAAATTACCTAATTATTTAATTTTAACCCGAAAACATTCCCAAAAAAATAATAATAAAAATCCTTAATTATTTCTCACCCTAATAATAAACCCTAAATCACATTCTTATTCCTAATTATCCCACTAATATCCCAATAATAATTAAATGAAGGATCTAATTTAATTAAAATAATTTAAAACCCTAGAGGGGTGTATTTTCCACTGAAAAGTAATCGGCTAGGCACTGGGGGTGTGGGTAGCAGCCAAACGAAGGCCCATCAGCGAAAGGGCCCAAGCTTTAATATAGGAAGTCCATGGGAGAGAGTCAGCCAGTTGACTCTCTCTGGAGCGTTGGATCCGTATCACAACAGGATTGAATCAGGAGCGTTAGATCTGCATACTTTTCAAAGTAATGCAAATGAAGGGCTCAGATGATGAGTCAACCAAGGGAACATGGGAGGCACACGCTCCCTGGATTGGTCAAAGTCTTCTGATCGCACGACCATGAAGGGGGCCACATGTCTTTAATCCGGTAGCGAAGAGAGGTAATATAAGTTTGAGTTCTCTTCAGAACTCTCTCATTTCACTCTCATATTTCTCTCTCTAACCTTATCCCTCTCTCTCTAACCTTCTCCCTCCGGCCGCCCCCTGTACAGCCTCCGAACACCCTCTACCACCCTAAACCACTGTCAAACCCTAGATTCCGGTGAGTAATCAACTGGAATCTTCAACCTTCATGAACCCTAGCCCAGATCTTCAACCATTCTTCAGGGTTCGCGATGAACCCTAAGAACCCTAACCCCAAAGTGATGAACCCTAACCCTAATCAACCCAGAAACCTCCATGGTTTGCGACGAACCCTAAAAACCCTAACCCTCGCCATGAACCCTAGGGTTATGAACCCTAACCCTAATCCACAAGAACCCTAACCCTGAACAAAATCCATAAACCCCTAAACTGCAACCCTAAGCACAAAACAAACACAAAACGCAGCAAACAACAAAATTGCAACAACGATTATACGACGCAATGAAGAAGAAAAACAACGACACGATAATCCAAGAGCTAAGTCTTTACCTCTCCTTGTCGTGTCCAATTAAGCTAATTCATATCCCTCATTTCTTGTGCTTTATCTTCTGATTCCTCCCTCTAATCCTTTCCTCGTTTCGTTTACAGGTGGCTTAGCTCAGGAAGTCTTAGGGTTCTAATGATGAACCCTAAATCCCTATGAGATCGAGAGCTTTACTCAGGGCTTAAGGAGGATTCGCAGCAGCAAGTGTTTTGGTCTCCCCTCTATTAATTAGCTTTTTTTAGCTTATATAGTAAAAGATTAGGTATTAGAAATTAATTAGGTTTAGATCCAGTTTTAGGAAACTTTGATATGATTCATGTATTGTTTAATTTTCTGACGTTTTTGTAATTAGAATTAGGGTTGTAATTTACACAATTCTGATTGTAAATTAAATGAAGATAAATGTTAATGATTTTTTGTTTTAAAATTAAATCTAATTTGATCTGGTTTCAAAGTCCATGCGCGTGATGTTAGGGTTTCGGATTGGGGACGAAGACCCCACTTGGTCAACCATTTGACCCAAGAAAATAAAAATAAAGATAATAAAGATATAAAAAAAAACAAATAACATATTAAAACCTTAATAATAACCATAATACTAACAACCGGTCCCTCTCCCAAAAATAATTTCCTAAACCTTATTAAATAAATTTAAAAGTATTATTAATAAACCCTTAAAATAAAAGATAAAAAAAATTAATTCTAATAACCCTTAACTTATCCTAAAACTTAGTAGTTAAACTAAACTAAAAAACTAAAACACTAAATAATTAATAATAATTTGACATTAATATACTAGTCCCTAATGCCTTGACCAAATTCAACCTTTACTACTAATGTGATTAAAACTTTTTTTTAAAATAATCCTATATATTTTCTAAAGAAAATTAATTTAAAAACCAAACCTAAAAAAATATTCTATCCACCCTTTATAAATTAATAAACTAATAATAATAAATATTGGATACTAAAATGACTAAATTTTGCTAATAAACCCAACAGTGTTAATTCCAACAATTAAAAATAAATAAATAAATTATCCCCAAAATAAATAATATCCTTAAAAGAAAACTCCAAACTCCACAATAAAAACCTTATACAAAATTAATTCTGAAATGGGCCTAAAAGTGCTAAGAGGCCCATATTGATGTGTTAGAGACTCCCACGTCTAAACAACACCCCTGATAGCATGTAATCCCAAAATAGTAATGGTTCTACAATTAACTGTAAATTACTGGTCAAAATTTAGGGTGCGACACTTTTAAAAGAATCAACCACATTTCTTTGGATTAAGTGACTGGGTGAGGGTCACCTAACTTAGTAAAGTGTGGCTTTTCCCTTTTTTAATTCATTTTTTTAAATATTTTGCATAAAGGACCATTCACTTATTATTCATCGACCAACCTACTTAGTGACTACAGATGGTTCCTGAATGGATAAAGAAATTAATATGAGGATTTTCAACAAGTATGGACTTAAGACTAAAATTCAATGGGGACTTAAACTAATAGCAATAATAAAATCCTAACAACATGAAGAAAACTTGAAAGCAATAAATCTACCTAAAAAAATAGTAAAGTTCCTCCCCCATACTTAAACCAAACATTGTCCCCGATGTTTTGATAAAAGCGAAGGAAGGAAAGATAAAACCTATAAGTAATGCTACTGTTGGCCGCTTTGGCCTGCTCCACTCTGATCCGGTTGATTATCTCGACGAAGATGACGCCTGCTCCGGTGCCTGCCACTCTGAGATACCTGTATCTGCTGGAGCTCTACTGTTAGTGCATCCTGCGACTCTCACATCTGGCGTATATTCCCCATGTATGGCCGCTTCGTTTGCTTGCACTACAACAAAGTTATGCATTATCTGATTATAGGCCATCTGTTGGTTCTGGAGTTGCATAACCACGTTTGCTTGAGTTTCACGTTCCGCTCCCAGTTCAAATGAGTGATGAGCCCCGTTTGCTTGCATGTACTCCGTCATTTCTTATTGTTGTTAGTACATCGCATATATCAAACTGTTTCTCTCATCATCAAGAGATCGTCGACTATGCAGTTCTTGGAGCAATTCTTCATATCAAGCATTCACATAAGAGGTACCTGCAAAAGTGTTTGAAAAATTCTGTGTGGTGTGTGCAGGTGGAACAGATTCATGGAGGCCTCTCTCACACTGGTCAAATTCATCATCGGTGTCTCCACCGACATCGACATTCTCAGGAACGTCCATAGGTGTTGGGCCACTAGCGGGAGGAGCACGCAAATCATACAGCCAATTTGCCCTCACACGCACATCGGTGCGGTTTGGGTCAGGTAAGATAATATTCTCAACAACAGTATTATAAATCATAAATAAATACCATTTATCCGGCATGGCTTTAATCAATCTCATGTTCCTATAGGCTTTGATATCAAGAAAATAGGGCTCTAGGGGCACGAGGGTAGCGAGCTCGACTTTGAGTCCGATAGCACGAGCTATGGAGGTGATCAATCTTACAAAATAGATTGCACCCTTTTTAGCGGTAACAACTGCACTCGTATATGCCAGCATAAAGGGGACCAAATTAATCCGGACCTGTGGCGCATCATCAGATGAAACAACATGTAAATCAAGCATCTCCTTAGCATTTGTCTTATTAGTGTGGTCCCGACCAAAAAATGTGTCTGCCAAAATTTGGCAAAAATAGCTGATGACCAGGTTGTGGATCTGGGAGGCCACATTACCCTCAAAACTGCCAGTGCCATACACAGTTAATTGCCTCCAAAAATTCCCAACAGTATTAACCCAACCAGTCTCAATGGGTGCCTCTCAAAGTATACCATCTTCATAAGGGAAATGCAACATATCAGCAAGAGTATCAATGTTATAACTATAATCCCTATTAAACATCCTAAAACTAACGACATCGATGGTACTAGAGGAGTTGTGCCGCGAAGTGTAGATTAGTGAACATAGGAATTCTAGTGTAAGGTCGACATAAGTCAGATCTCTACGTGTGCAAAAGTGCGCTAAATCGGCCCTTTCTAACATATAATTCACACTATAAAAAATTCCTAAGGTTCATAAACAAGCATTATTGGTGTACCTTGTGGCTAAAACGAAGCGTTAGGCGAGAGCTTGGAGTTTTCTTCTTTGATCTTCACTAGCTTCTCCTTCCCTAAACTGAATGCCTTCGAGATTTGTCATTGAGGAGAGGTTGCTTGAGAAATTTTGAAATGGTAGATATGGGAGGATTTGGAAGTAGTGAGAATTTAGAAATGTGAAAAGTGAATGGTGGGAATGAGTATTTATAGGGATGGAGGAGTGGGTGGAAGTTATGAGAGGTTTATGGGAAAATGGTGAAAATGAATTTTTGAGTGGGTGAAAGTTGGAAGGTGAGGGTTAATGGTGGTGTAACGAGAGTAAGTGGGTGGTTAGAAGTTATGGAGTTGAAGAGATAATGATGAGGGAGATGGAAAGTGGTAAGAAAATGGGAAAATGGATGAATTTTTGTATGGAAAATTGGGAAAATGGGGGAAATTTTGCATTGAGGGGGGGCTGCTGGCAGTCTGACCATTGTGGGGTTTATGGCGAGCTCCAGATAACATAGTGAATGCCATGAAATCTATTTTTTTTCTTTTTTCAGAGGATGTGGCAAATGCCACACTAGCTGGCAAACGCCATCTATGAAAAGTGCGCTTTTTTTTTGTTCGTGTGTTTGGTTGTATCCGACATGGATTTTTGCCATGTGTTAGTACTAAAGCAGCAGATACAACAAAAATATGCATGGATAAAAATTAAAAATGCGTGAAAAAATTTTAAAAGTGGATGATGAAAATAGAACAACTGAAAATTGCATGGATAAAGGAAAATGGAATCACTAAAAAAATTGTGGGTTGCCTCCCACACAATGCTTTGTTTAATGTCCTTAGCTCGACTAATGTAAATTCAGCAGAAGAAAAACAAAATCCTAAGTTAGAAAGCATGGAAAATCCTACTTAGAAAAATAAAATGAACTCCTATTATAGAAATACAGGAAAATTATCCTCCCCCATACTTAAACAAAGCAGTATCCTCAATGTTCAAGCGGAAGATAAGAAGGCAGTATACCACGTATGCATCAGCCACCATGACGTCCCACATCAAGACCAAGGAAGCTACGAATGTTGTAGATCTCCTAGTAGGTGTGATCCATCTGCTCGGCCATCACATCAATGTAGTCGGTGAAATCTCGGCGGAGACAAGTGAGGTCAGTATGGAGAGTGGTAAGCTCGGTGGGGAGGGTGTCTAGCTCTGTATGGCGCATGCCATGAGAAGGAGCACCAACTGAAGTAGATGATGAGGAGGCATCACATGGTGGAGTAGGATGGTATTCAGGTGCATGAGGGGTCTGAGGTGGTGAGGGCGACTCACCTTGAGCTTCTAATACGTGTTGCCAGTTCCTACGGTTGTGGATACTAGTCCTCTCAGGGTTTGGAAGGGTGAATTGGTGAACCACATCACTTAAGATGACTATTTTTTATTCATTGGGTCCCTCCCGCCTCACAAACCATTATTCAGGCATTCATTTATATCTAGTAAATCATATCCACACCAAAGGGTCAATTTATCTAGATGGTCACGTAGGCCTAAGGCTACAACAATATGGGTAACGATACCGCCTACATAAATATTTTCTACCACCTGATTGGTTACTCTCTCTAAAACGGCTGGCAGGAAAGCAGCAGAGTTAACATGCCTAGACTGAAATATACTGAACATGAAAAACACTTCTTCTTGACTTACCGGAATCATGTTCCTAGCCTTCCCAAAGAATGTTTGGGCTGCAACCATTTAGAAGTACCTAATGATCAGGTTATGGATAAGGTCCTGGTTCATTCTAATACGGTTAGGTGAGTAATCTTACCCCATAAAAAGTCTAACTCCCACTACATGCCATTGTCAGTGGGTACCTCACAATAAGCATGAGGGTAGTGTTAGAATGCTAGGAGACGGGCTAATTCACCTTGGTTAAGACGGTAATCACGTCCAAATAGTATGAATGAAACAATGCCTCTAGTCAGCCCTAGTCCTAAGTTAGGCGATAGTCAAACGAGTTAAGGAACTTCAGAGTTAGGTTTTTGTAAGTGGGGTGCTTTATAGGTGCATATTTTACCTAAAAATGACATATCTTTCTTTGCACTTTTTCTTCTCTTTTCTCATGTTTTCATTAGTTTTACTAATGATTGTTGTTGTTCTTCTAACAATGAGAATATACCTTTGGTGCTTGTAATGTGTGTGTTATTGTGCAACAAAAGACAATAATGATCAAAGTGTAAGACACAAGAAAATGATGCAAGCTGCCAAAGAGCAGAGGAAAACTTCAAGAAATTCGCTTTGTGAATTGGCTAGCGAATGTTTGCTTTGCGAACATCTAGCGAGGTCTCTAGCGAATGGACCCAGAATTTGGAAGAGGCAAAAGGCACTAAAGTTCGCTTTGCGAACGGGAAAGCGAGTGTTCGCTTTGCGAGTGATCCTTCGCATTGCGAACTCACGAGAATTTATGGGGAGGTTTAACTATTCAGAGGCACCTGAAGTGCCATTTTTCTTCATTCGCTGTGCGAACGGTGTAATTTCTTGAATGTGTTATAAATACATTCTTCACACTTTTTAGAGATAGTTTTGATAGATTTAGATATTTTTCAGAGAAAAACTTTGTATCTCTTAATTTTCAAGGGAGAGAAGGTAAGAGCTTTGATTTCTTGTTGGTGTTGGATGTAATCTCTTGATACCTTATGTATTTGATCTAATGTATGTTTGTGAATATGTTTCGATTCTCTATTGTTGCTGTCTTTGATTAATTATTTGTGGTATTGACAAAACCTTTACAAATCCTTGATCTTAGATTTTCATCTATCAATGAACCAAACTTTTGACATGGTTTTGTGAATTGATATTCATTGTGTCTTTTGTTGTATTGTGTTGATTAAGTAGCACGGCTAGCATGAGTAGGATCGATACGGTATTGCGAGGATGCGTGACAATAATAATGAAGAACGGTATTCACATTCATTTGGCAAATTAGTTGAATACATGTAAAAAGGGTTAAACATATGTATGTATTATGATCGTTGGCATTTATATGAAGCAGTCATTTATCTGATGTGGGTGTCATCTTTGTTTACCTGTTTATCTTGGATTTGAACCGCTATAGACATATACTCTTCAGATCTGGATCTAAGATGATTATCTATTTTGTTCTAAACTCTAGAAATAAATTTAGGCTTAACACTTGCATGAGTATCAGCTCTTAATGCTCTGTGTTGGTTTTTGTTGGGTGAGACATCACCAATAAGGCAATACGATCGTTATCTCGACGTTGCGTTAGACATAACCTCTGTCGTGGGTGATACGTGAGGATATTAGGCGAATGATTGATTTATGTATAATATGATTTGAAGAATGCTTGTGTTATCAATTGATGAGATCCAATTCCAACAAGGCTCTGTTTATAATTCAGTCTTTATTTTATATTTTCCGTCTTTACATTTTTTGCATTTTACTTTTGTTCCTTCTCAAAACCAAAACTTTTGAACCATGAGCTTAGAAACATAGAAACCGTCGAATGACATTCTTTCCCTCGCACTGATCCTTGTGGATACGACAAAACTGAGTTACTTATATGTTTTTGCTTGATGCTATTCTAGCTTCAAAAAAATGGCGCCGTTGCCGGGGATCGATGTTTAGATATTGAATCGCATCGCGATAGTTTCTATATTTTTGAGCTTTGTACATTTGTTTATATTATATATATATTTTTCCTTTTATGTTTTCTCTAGTGTGATCAGGAATGATGAGAACTCCTTCTATATTGGTTGCTATTTGTATAAAAGTATTCAATGAAGCTTCGACCGAGTCTGGATGGTGAGATTTGAATGTATGCGAGGTAAATTGTATTGTTTTATAGAATGTTAGAATGATTTAAGAATTTTGTGCTATGTGCAAATGTGTATTCTTGTTTCATTTTGAAACTTGTTTGAATGCTTGTTTCACTTAGGTCCAAAAGCCATAAATTGTGAGAAACCTCCATTGTTTACTATATGCTGGGATGATTGATAACTTTGTTTAATTCGTTTGATTCATGCTTTATCTGTTGATTATTGTGATTTTGTGGAAGCATTAGAAATTATCAAGGCATTTTTTTATATTGAGCACAACCGTATCCGGAAGTATCTTACCCGTGAGTAGTGAGAATTCGTTAGCCCTTTGAGCCTAAACAGTTTAGATCTCATTTTAGTGATGAACTTGGTTTATGTACATAATTTGAAAGTTTAGTTCATCATTGAATTTTGTGAGGTTCTAAAAAATTTCTTCTTGAACCTTTGAGCATTGTTTTAATTTGATTTCCTTGCCTTAAAAAGAAATGAGCATTCACTTAAGGTTTGGTTGAATTCAAGTTGGGGAGAATGAAAAAGAAGATTGGTAGGATGCTAAAACTTTTGAAAAATTTCAAGCAAGCATGAAAAGAAAAAGTGTGAATATGAATGTGAAAAACAAAAGAAAAAGAATGCTTGTTTGAATGAGAAAAATAGAGAATGAAATAATTGTGCATAAGGAAGTTTGAGAAGGTTTGTGGTAAAGGAATGAAATTGGTGAATGAAGTTGTGATGTGTAAATACCATGTATAGTGAATGTTTCTTTTTGCATCGGCAATTTCGATTCAATGGCCTTTAGAAATGTCCCTTTGTTGTGAACCCGACCAAGCTACAACCTATAAAGCCCTTAGTGATCTTTTTGCTTCCATGTTTTCATTTTTTATTATTAGATGTTGTATGAATTGGATTGTTATTAGCATTATTTGTCAGGTGAGTGAAATTTCCCCGCGGTTGCAAACGCGTCAGTTTCTTCATTCTTATTTTTGAAGAGGAGTGTTAGAGTGATTCAAGTATGAAAATTTAGTTGTCATTTGAACCATTTCATGATATTTGTTTAAGAACTTAATTCTTTGTCATTGTTCGATTCTATCGAGTGGTGAACGTTGCTTGTGTGCATTTTCATCTTTTCTTGGTTGAATCATAAGCTTGAACAAATCCTCTTGTTTTCATGAGGGGCATACTTTGCTTGAGGACAAGCAAAAATCTAGTTGGGGAGAGTTGTTAGGTGCAGATTTTACCTAAAAATAACATATCTTTCTTTGCACTTTTTCTTCCCTTTTCTCATGTTTTCATTAGTTTTACTAATGATTGTTGTTGTTCTTCTAACAATGAGAATATACCTTTTGTGCTTGAAATGTGTGTGTTATTGTGCAGGAAAAGGCACTAAATGATCAAAGTGTAAGACACAAGAAAATGATGCAAGCTGCCAAAGAGCAGAGGAAAACTTAAAGAAATTCTCTTTTCAAATTGGCTAGCGAATGTTCGCTTTGCAAACATCTAGCGAGGTCTCTAGCGAATGGTCCCAGAATTTGGCAGGGGAAAAAGGCACTAAAGTTTGCTTTGCGAACGGGAAAGCAAGTGTTCACTTTGCGAGTGATCCTTCACATTGCGAACTCACGAGAATTTCAGGGGCGGTTTAACTATTCAGAGGCGCCTGAAGTGCCATTTTTCTTCATTCGTTGTGCGAATGAAAGGTTCGCTTTGCGAACTGTGTAATTTCCTGAATGTATTATAAATACATTCTTCACACTTTTTAGAGATAGTTTTGATAGATTTAGATATTTTTCAGAGAGAAACTTTGCATCTCTTTATTTTCAAGGGAGAGAAGGTAAGAGCTTTGATTTCTTGTTGGTGTTGGATGTAATCTCTTGATACCTTATGTATTTCATCTAATGTGTTTTTGTGAATATGTTTCGATTCTCTATTGTTGTTGTCTTTGATTAATTATTTGTGGTATTGACAAAACCTTTACAAATCCTTGATCTTAGATTTTCATCTATCAATGAACCAAACTTTTGACATGGTTTTGTGAATTGATATTCATTGTGTCTTTTGTTGTATTGTGTTGATTAAGTAGCATGGCTAGCATGAGTAGGATCGATACGGTATTGCGAGGATGCGTGATAATAGTGATGAAGAATGGTATTCACATTCATTTGGCAAATTAGTTGAATACATGTAAAAAGGGTTAAACATATGTACGTATTATGATCGTTGGCATTTATATGTAATTTATCTGATGTGGGTGTCATCTTTGTTTACCTGTTTATCTTGGATTTGAACCGCTATAGACATATACTCTTCAGATCTGGATCTAAGATGATTATCTGTTTTGTTCTAAACTCTATAAATAGATTTAGGCTTAACACTTGCATGAGTATCAGCTCTTAATGCTCTGTGTTGGTTTTTGTTGGGTGAGACATCACCAATGAGGCAATACGATCGTTCTCTCGACGTTGCGTTAGACATAACCTCTGTCGTGGGTGATACGTGAGGATATTAGGTGAATGATTGATTTATGTATAATATGATTTGAAGAATGCTTGTGTTATCAATTGATGAGATCCAATTCCATCAAAGGTCTGCTTATAATTCAGTCTTTATTTTATATTTTTCATCGTTACATTTTCTGCATTTTAATTTGGTTCCTTCTCAAAACCAAAACTTTTGAACCATGAGCTTAGAAACATAGAAACCGTTGAATGGCATTCTTTCCCTCGCACTGATCCCTGTGGATACGACAAAACTGGGTTACTTATATGTTTTTGGTTGCTGCTATTCTAGCTTCAACAGTGCTTCGCAACTGAGAAGCGATCCCAGCTCATCTGGGTAAACATAAATCGGACACTCTCTATGAGTTTTAAGGCTATAAGCATAGGAAAATCAGGGTATCTGGTAGGAGAGATAGTTCTCTCTACAAGGGCATCATACCGCCTCCTTTGGGTATGACTCTTGAAAATAACCCTTATGTTATCAACTTTCTGTATTCTCTAGTTAGTTAGTAGGAAAAGTTAGTCTAACATGACCTGTAAGGAAACAGAAATAAAGTTAGTATTGATCAATAAGTTAGTTTACCAGTTTATTACATTGGGGGAAAAATTAGTAATACGAATCAAAAACCGTGGGTTTTCTCCCACACAGCGCTTCATTTAATGTCGACAGGTCGACATAGTTTCAAGAGTCTCTAATTTGGTGAAGTAGCGGGCAACTCTTCTAATTTGAAGCTGACATAATAGTTTGCGTCCTCGGCATAATAGTAGTGCTTTAGTCGCTACCCGTTTACTGTGAACGTGTTATTGGATTTGTATTTTATTTCGACAATACCATTGTGGAAAACTTTAGCCACCAAGAAGGGCCCTGACCATCTAGAGCAAAGTTTACCAGGGAAAAGTCTCAGTTGAGAGTTGAAAAGGAGGACTAACTCCCCTTCTTTGAACTTTCTTCTTGTTATTCGCTTATAGTGCCATTTCTTAGTTCTTTCTTTATAGATTCAGGCATTTTCGTAAGCATCTAACCTTAGTTCCTCTAGTTAGTGTATGTCTAGAATTTGTTTGCTGCAAGCAGCCTCATAATCCATATTCAAAGCCTTTATGGCCCAATAAGCTTTTTGTTCGAGTTCTAATGGAAAATGACAGGACTTACCATAAACTAATTTAAATGGTGTAGTTCCAATGGGTGTCTTAAATGCGGTCCCATAGGCCCACAAAGCCTCTGGAAGATTTAATGACCAATCTTTCCTAGATGTAGTAACCTTCTTTTCTAAGATTTGCTTAATCTCCCTATTGGAGACCTCGACTTGACGACTCATTTACGGATGATACGGGGTTGCTATTCGATGTCTGACACCATACTTAAGTAACAGTTTTTCAAATATTTGTGAAATGAAGTGAGACCCGCCATCACTAATAACAAGTCTTGGAATACCAAATCTACGAAATATAATATTTTTAAACAACTTAACTACTGCTCGTGCATCGTTGGTAGGAGAAGTTATCGCCTCAATCCACTTAGATATGTAATCTACTACGACAAGTATGAACTTATTTCTAAATGATGCTAGGAACGGGCCCATAAAATCAATTCCCCACACATTAAAGACTTCTACTTCCAAGATGTTTTTCATAGGCATCTCGTCATGTTGAGAGATGTTCCTAGTGCGTTGACATTGATCACACTTAGCGACCGCGACGTAGACGTATCTCCATAAGTGAGGCCAATAAAGACCTGCTTGAAGGATTTTTGCACAAGTCTTAGACGTGCTAGTGTGTCTTCCATGGGGGCAGCATGATAATGGGTTATGATGTTTTTGACCTCGTCTTCATGGACACATCAAAGGAAAAGACCATCGGCGCCCCTTTTGAAAAGGAGTGGTTCGTCCCAAAAATATTGTTTAAGGTCGTGGAAAAATTTCTTTTTCTGATGATATGTTGGCTTTGGGGATAGTACTCCAGCTGCTAGGTAGTTGATGAAGTCAACATACCAGGGTACTGTAGTTTGTGCTAGAATTGCTTCCACATCCTCTATTATTTCAGCACTAGAGTCATCCCCCTTCAGAGGATTCATCTATTTGAGAGCATATGGGCGTGTCATCTCCTAAATGTGCTTAAAGTCTTTCATAAGGGAAATCATCATCAATCGGTACTTGTTCGGATTTGACATTTTCTAACCTAGAAAGGTGGTCAGCTACCATATCTCTGTTCCCTTCTTGTATTTTATTTCTAAGTTGAACTCTTGTAGCAGTAGGATCCACCTAAGGAGCCTTGGTTTGGCATCTTTATTATTCAACAGATATATAATAGCTGCATGGTCTGTGTAGACTATGATTTTAGCTCCCACTAAGTAGGAACGAAATTTGTCAATCACAAAGACCACAACTAAGAGTTATTTTTTTCAGTTGTGGCGAATGTTCGTTTGAGATGAGTCCAAAATCCTAGTTGCATAGTAAATTACGTGAAATTTCTTATCTATTCATTGTCCTAGTACAGAGCCTACAACATAATCACTTGCATCGCACATAATATCAAAAGGTAAACTCCAATTAAGAGGTCGCATTATAGGTGCAGAAATTAAAGCATGCTTAAGAAGTTGGAATGCTTCTAAACATTTCTCATCAAAAATGAACTCGACATCTTTCATTAAAATATTGTTTATGAGTTTAGTTATCTTAGAGAAATATTTTATGAAATGTCGGTAAAAATCGGTATCTCCTAAGAAACTTCGAATTTCTCTAAGAGTTTTAGGTGGTTGGAGTTTTTCAATTACCTCAATTTTTGCCTTATCCACTTCAATCCCTCTATCGGACACTATATGTCTAAGAACTATTCCTTCTCTAACCATAAAATGAAACTTCTCCCAGTTAAGCAATAGGTTAACTTTTACACGCCTCTCTAAGACCAATTCTAGATTTGCAAGACAATTTTCGAAGCTTTGACCGTATACTGAGAAATCATCCATAAAGACTTCCATGATGTTGTCTAGAAAATCTACAAATATTTACATCATGCATCTTTGGAAAGTAGCGGGAGAGTTGCATAGTCTAAACGGCGTTCGTCGGTAAGCGAACGTGCCATAGGGACATGTGAAAGTAGATTTTTCTTGGTCTTCAGGGTGGATTGGGATTTAAAAGAATCCTGAATACCCATCTAGGTAGCAGAAGCGAGAGTTCCTAGCTAGGCGCTCCAGCATTTGGTCAATTAAAGGTAAAGGAAAATGATCCTTACGGGTGGATTTGTTTAATTTTCGGTAATCTATGCACATTCTCCACCCTATT
Source organism: Lathyrus tuberosus (assembly GCA_022829125.1). NCBI lineage: Eukaryota > Viridiplantae > Streptophyta > Magnoliopsida > Fabales > Fabaceae > Lathyrus > Lathyrus tuberosus. The sequence continues at coordinate 1,372,930 of JALAZF010000259.1, forward strand.
TCTACATGTTTTGCTATAAATTCTCCTTTCTCATTTTTAACTATTGTGACTCCTCCTTTCTTAGGAATTACATGTATTAGGTTAACCCACTTACTATCGGATATTTGGTATATGATTCCTGCTTCCAAAAGTTTTAGGACTTCTCTTTTCACTACATCATTTAGGATAGGATTGATTCTCCTCTAATGTTCTCTAGAGGTTTTCGAGTCCTCTTCTACCATAATTCGATGCATACAAACAGAGGGACTGGTTCCTTTCAAATAAGAGATGTTATACCCTAGAGCTTTCATATATTTTCTTAAGACCTCCAATAATCCCTCAGTCTCTTCTGAACCTAAGTTTGCGTTGACTATCACTGGGTGATCAAGTTCCTTATCTAGAAACTCATATCTTAAGTCTTAGGCAACACTTTAAGCCCTATAGATGATTGTTTTGGGCCAGGCATATGATCAGGGGTAAGTGCAAGACATTCTCTCAAATTGTCATCCTCATATGGTTCACTTTGTTCATCATCTTCGAATATGGGTGGTGCTGGAATTTTTAGGACTTCAGCAACTTGAGATGTTTCGATCTCTAGTTCTCTCACGCATTCGTCGATAATGTCTATAACACAACATGTATCATCTATGGCAGGTGCTTTCATGAATTTGGAAAGGACAAACTCAATTTTCTCCTCACCTACTTCAAAAGTCAGTTTTCCTCACTTGGCATCTATTATTGCTCCTTCAGTGGCTAGAAAGGGTCTTCCTAAAAGAATCAGAATACTTGAGTCTTATTAAATATCCATTACTACAAAATCTGTAGGAATGTATAGTTGACCAATTCTTACCAGAACATTTTCCAGGATGCCTACAGGGTATTTAATTGAAAGATCGGCCAATTGAAGGGACATTTTTGTTGGCTTTAGGCTTTCTAGGTTTAGTCTTTCACTAATTGAGAGGGGCATTAAGCTCACACTAGCTCCTAAGGTGCATAAAGCTTTATCGATAACGAAATTTCCTATAACACAGGGAATAGAGAAACTCCCTGGATCTTTCAGTTTTAGAGGCATCTTATTTTGTATGATTGCAATACACTCTTCAGTCAGTGCCACAGTACTATCGTCGCCAAGCTTCCTTTTGTTTGACAGGATTTCTTTGAGAAACTAGGCGTAGGATTATATTTGGGTAATTGCTTCAGAGAAAGAGATTGTTATGTGGAGTTGCTTGAGAAGTTCTAAAAACTTCTTAAACTAACCCTCTGTTTTAGATTTAGCTAGTCTTTGAGGGTATGGAATAAGTGGTTTATATGTAGGTGGAGGGACATAAGGTTTCTCTTTTTCTTGGTTCTCCTTATCCTTGGGGTCTGACCTAATTGTCCTCTCTGGTTCCCCTAGAGGGCTATTATCTATCATTCTCTCGGGTTCCTTGTCTATTTCCTCAGTTCTATCATGCATTATCTGGTTGTTCGTTTGTGGATCGATTGGGCCTTCCAATTTTGTCCCACTTCGTAGTGTTATAGTATTGGCATAGCCCTTTGGGTACGGTTGTGCTTGTCTAGGAAAAACGCCAGCTGGGGCAGCAGTAGCTGCTTGTTGCTATGCCACTTGGGAGATTTATGTCTCTAGCATTTTATTATGTGTGGCCAAAGCGTCTACCTTGTTTGTCAGTTATTTTACCAGTTCATTGGTGTGAACCTTTTGGTTCATAAACTCCTTGTTTTGTTGAGTCTGAGAAGTGACAAAGGTTTCCATCATTATTTAAAGATTATACTTTTTTATAACAAGGAGGGATATCAGGTGTTGGGCTTGGAGCAAACATTGCATTATTGTTCTTATAAGAAAAGTTAGGATGATTTATCCAGCCAGGATTGTAAGTGTTAGAGTATGGGTTTCCTTGGGCATAATTCAATTGGTCTGATGGAATTCCAGCCAATAAGTGACATTATAGAGTGTTGTGCCCAGGGGCTCCACATAGCTCTTAGTTAGGTGTCACAGCAACTACGGTAGCTGCTGGAGTTATGGTCAAACTCTTAATCTTTTGAGTGAGGGCGTCTACTTTAGCATTGACATTGTCTATGCCATTAAATTCATACATATCGCCCCTCATATTGGATTTCTCTATAGAAGTTCGCTCACCTCCCCATTAATAATGGTTTTGCGCCATGTTTTCTATGATTTGATAGGCATCTTGGTAGGGTTTATCCATTAAGGCGCCGCCAGCTGCAGTGTCTAAGGTTAATTTGGTGTTGTACAGGAAACCATTGTAGAAGGTGTGGATAATCATCCATTATTCAAGTCCTTGATGTGGACAGAGCCTCATCATATCCTTGTATCTTTCCCATGCTTCGAAAAGAGATTCTCCATCTTTTTTTAAATCCATTGACTTGGCTTCTTAGCATAGCTGTTTTGCTAGGTGGGAAATATCGTGCTATAAGAAGGCTTTCTTCAATTTGTTCCATGTGGTGATTGAGTTGGATGGTAGATACTGGAGCCAAGCTCTAGCTCTATCTCTCAAAGAAAAAGGAAAAAGACGTAATCATATATATTTTGGATTAACACCATTAGCTTTCAATGTGTCCGCGTATTGCACAGACACTGTCAGATGAAAGTTTGGGTCCTCCGTAGGGCTACCAGAGAACTGGTTCTGTTGTACGAGTTGCAACAGAGCAGGTTTCAACTCGAAATTGTTCGCCTCAATGGCGGGAGGTGTAATGCTCGAGTGTGGCTCCTCTTGAGATGGAGCAACATATTCCTTGGGAGGACGGTTTTGTGGTTCGGCCATATCCGGTTCTGGGATATTTGGATCAGGGATGTTATATTTTAAGCGATATTCTGTGATTTGGCATCTGAGGATTACAACTGATGAGCGAGTGTTTGGCACACAACCGATGAATTAAAGGGAAATAGTTGCCTTAGTCTATATTATGCAACAACGGAGTTACAATATTGACTAAATTGGTCCCCGACAACGGCGCCAAAAACTTGATGGTTGCTAATCCGCAAGTGCACATATTCAATTGTAGTTTTAAAAGATATCGAACCCACAGGGACTAGTAATCAATCTTACAGTTATCTATTGGTGATATGCAAATCTAAGGCTATGAATCTTTCAAATAGGAGGAAATTAAAACTAGAATAAAACTTAGGGAATATATCAAACAGGAGAAACTAAAATGTGGTTTCCAGTGTACCTCAATGACTCAATAAATCATTGACGTATGTTATATTTTAAATTACTTTTCAGCAGAAAATACTAGTTTAAAAACCTTAATATCACACTCTCGTGCTATTGACTCATGTTATATCTCGAGACCATAAATGTTTTGTTGTCACTTACCCATTTAAGTTGTGGAATACTTTTTGAAAACCAACAAATCCTAAATAATCCTAAAGTGTTGTCGCGGTGTTAGGAGTTAATGTCTAATTTTTACTATCTGGAACGAGCCTCACACAATTGCTTTGTTGGCTCGAAACCTTAATGTTTTCACTGTCGTACAAAACCTTTTAGACCTTTAAATTAAAAACCGGAATCAGAAACACAATTTATGAAAAGTTACGCCAAATCAATACTGAGTCCTGTCGAAATGACAGTCCTCACATAGCGGGCTTAAGGGATTTATCCGGACATAGCGTGCGTATAAATCATGTTAATATTGTTAAGCATGCGACTCATGAACATGGTAAGGATAATTAACATGCGAATTGTATTGAGATAAGGCAACACAAGCATACAATGGCTAATAATAACGAAAGCGTATAAAGACTTACGAAAATAGAAGCAAGGCAGAAAATAAAGTGCAGAAAAACTTGATTAGAGGGAAAACTTCTTGAATTGATTATGACGGCAAGATTAACTTTGCGATCTAAGTAGTACAAAGCGATTCAACATTTAAAATAGTGCACTAATCCCTCGATGTGAACGATTAGTGCATTTTACAGTGGAATATATGCCTAAATAAATAACTAGGGAACTTGGATGCCAAATTTCATAAAACCTAATCCTTATATATTGAAATGAATGAAAACAGAATTGGAACTCGTGGGTTGGCAGTTAAGAAGGGCATGGGGTGAGTTGGAGGAAATTTCTCTGGGGCAGTTGCTAGATTCCTGGGTGCGTGCTATGTGGCGAACACCACAGGTCATGGCGAACGCCACCCACCTCCTTGAAAATAGGAGAACTTGGTCTTCAGCACCCATGGCAAACGCCACCTAGCCATTGTGAACGCCATGATTCCATGTTGCATCTCCAATGGTCTTTGCCTTGTGTTTCTTAGACTTTTCCTTCATATTTGCTCATTTTTTACCCTTTTTCTCTTATACCATCCTCAACTTAGCACATACCTGCAACATACGAATAATACTAGCATAACACCGTATAAAAGCGTAAAATAAACCTGAAACAAACAAAATATGCATGTGAATCAAGCCAAAAACAATGTGAATTTCAGTGTTATCACCCATTAGAGACTTAAAAACATGTTATCTTTGTGCTAGAGAGATTTGTGCCGAAGTTGAAATGATGTGACTGACATGTTGAAGTTCCAGCTAGGTTCAATTATGGCGTCGTTTCAAAAGAGTATTGTCAACATTGAGCATCGGTATAACACTTCATTCTACTCTAGATTACACGCATTTGTTTCTAGATAATGTATACAACACATTGGAAAGGAGCTGGAACGGGTAAAATTTGTTGTTGGCAACTAAGATGCACGTAGTTGCTTAATTAGAAGATCACATAGGTTACTATGTGCGTGTCAACTTGTCGGTTTCCAAATACAAGGTGATGTTGTTCATTTATAATCAATTCATGCATTTTGGAAGAAAAAAAATTACACATTGAAGAACATGAGATCCCTGCTGAAGATAGTGATACCCATATGGATTTAGAGGATGAGTGTGAAGTGTTGAAGAAATATATTAGTACTTGGATATTTTCGGCTATACGGTGTTGAAGAAAAAGGATATGTAACTGGCACATACATCCACAACCACCATGTATCCACCTTCGGTAAAATACAAACCAAAGAGGGGGCCAAAAAGAGCAGAAAGGGTCAAGAGAGTTATATGCATCATGATCCTTCATTGTGGGAGTATGCTACAGGATTGCAGGGTATTCCGGCTACCAAAAGATCATGCACAAAATCAATTGCAAGTTAATAGGAAATTATGCCTCCTGTAAGTAAATCGTCCACCAAATCTCCAAGAATTGTGTACTTGTCTCAGTTTCCTGATTTCCTTCAAGCATACATTGATCGCATTGTCGATATAGACAATGATGGAAATTGTTGTTTTCGTGTTATTGCTGCTCAGCTTGAATGGGGCGAAGAGTCATGGTCTTTAGTCTGGACGCACTTAGATACTCAAGTTTGTCAACATCCTAAACTGTATTCCAAATTGTTCTATGACATGGTAGATAAAGTTAGGAGTGTGTTGCGAGTATCTACCTTAGGTATGCAGGATGTGGATAAATGTATGGAGATTCCTGATATGGATCACCCTATTGCTTGCAGATACAATGTCGTATTTGTCTTCCTGTCAATGGCTCAAAGCATCACTTTTTCCCTCATGTAGCTGCTCCACCTATGTACACAAATAGGCAGAAATTGTTTTTTTTTGGTTTTTTCAGCAACAAAAGTTGGATTTAGATAAAGTTGAAACATGATTTCCCATTTCCTCCCGTCATTGGCCATTGGAGTGAGAATCGTACTAAAGAGGCAAGGGCATGGGAAGCAACATTTGCGGGACGCATTACACATTGGGAAGTGCAGTTAGAAAGTTATTGTAGTTTGTTTTGTATTTATCGGGTAGTTATTTTATCTAGTTATTTACATAACAAATTAATGAAGAAAACTCAACAAAAATAAATAAATACCCAAGTTATACCAGAATTTCCATTATTTAAAAAAAATGGTTCATAACAGAATTTTCAAATGCAATACGAGAATATACCGGAAATTATGAAACTTTCGGTATTTATGCATAAAAAAAAATTTCAATAAGATACTAGAGGTTGTTTACCAAATATCACAGTAAACAGCTAGTAATACTCAGTATAGAGAATAGTAGTTTATGAATTTTGACTAAGTTACATGGGATGCAAGGTTGTCGGTCCTTCATTTTCATTTGCTGGATGAAAGGAAATTGACGCAAAACACGATTATATGGGTGACCAATAATGTGATGCCATGGATGGTTGGTAGAGGTGGGGAGAAGTGTTCTTGGGCTGGTGGATGGTTGAGGAAAGATGTAGAATCCATGTTTATGGTGTCCTTTGATTAGAGGGGCCATTGTCTTTAGATCTTTCACCAAAAAATATTATAAAAATATTCAATTGAGATAGGGTTAGTTTGGCATAGTGATGATATAGACAATAGGTTTTGTGATAATTTTGGAACATGTAAAATACTTGAGAGATTAAGAGGATGAGATTTGGTTTGAAGTGAAGTTTTACCACTATTAGCAATGTGCAAGCCTGTACCATCGCCTACAAGTAATTCATCGTTACCATAATAAGGATTTGTGACATAGAGGTAATACAAAGCATTGGTTATGTGATGAGTTGCACTAAAGTCCACTATCAAATCATGTGGAGCTGGTTGATATGCAGTACGGGCATGATGTGCCATAGGGCTCGTTGGACGTTTTGGATAGCCATGCAATTTGTAGCAAACTTTTGCTAAATGACTGGGTTTGTCACAGTATTGACAGATGATTCTGCGTGGGTTTCCAGGGGATGTATAGCAAAGAGAATTGGGGTTTGAGGGCACTGATGTAGTTCATCTCTTGAAATTATAGGGTTTACCTTTGAAGGCGGCATTTTCTGTAGCAATGGTTGGAAGAGATGTGTTGTTTTCCTCTCTGTTGAGCTAGTTTTCAAAATCTGATAAGAGATCATGAAGATCATCGAAGCTAACCGGGTTATCACATGTGAAAATAGCGGTAGCCATCTCACAGTATTTTGATCCTAGTCCATTCAGGATGTGAATGACCAGATCGACATCATCTAATGGTGAGTTTATGATTGCTAATTCATCAACAATTACTTTGATGTTGTGAAGATATTCAGAGATTGGACTCACTCCTTTGGTAACTCGAGTGAGTCTCTCCTTGAGGTGCATGATACGTGCACGAGTCTTGCTAGTGATAAGTGCAAATTGTAGCTATTTTTGTATATAAGTTTTGTTGCACTTATCGATACATTTTCTTAATATTATTCGAATAAACCCCGCTTTGTTTGTAAATACGTTTACTTTACATTATAGTGTATATATTGCGTATCGTGTAAATATCATTGAGTTTAATTGATTTTCTCTCATTTATACAAGTATTCAAGCAAGGATATCTTTTCATATTCATAAAGAGCATTGAATAAGCATTCCAACGCTTCCGACCGTGCGTCAAACGAAGTTACAGTTCAGAAGTTGTGGTCAAAATAAGGGCTCGTTTGCTGTCAAGTTCACTTTGTGAACTTCCCAGCGAATGCTCCCAGACTTATGGCAGTAGAAAAAGGGACCAAAGTTGGCTTTGCAAACTTTCCAGCGAATATTCGCTTTGCGGACTTTTGCAGAATTGTAGAGTCGGTTTAACTGTTCTTGAGGCACTTAGGTCCCAAAATTGATGTTCGCTCAGCGAATAAAAGTTCGCTTTGCAAACTTGACTGATTTTTGAAAGGATATTTAAGTCATTTCATTCATTTTTAGGTTATGGTTTTGGGGATTTTTGCTCCCAACTCCATCAAACTCATTTTTCAGTAGTATTAGCTTAGAAAACAACATTGAAGCTAGCACACGGATGATCCGGGTGGATTTCTCATCGACCGGCATTTGACAAACCACGAGATTTTTGGTTTATTTCTTTCCTTCTTTGTGTATTTCTTCTTTTTTGGGTTGTTGTATATGTATTTACTTTGAACTCATGTATATTTGTCGCCCATGGTGTTGTATAAAATCCGCTTTACAAATCTTTATCGGTGATTGTCCTTGATTTTTGCTTTATGCCCGGGGTTTAGGATGTGTTAGAGATAAACATCGTAAACTTTGATTAGGGATGATTATCTGTTAGTTTCTGGATACTAGAGATAGATTTAGAGCAAACAATCTTTATAGGTGTCAAAGCTTAATGCCTCCGTATCTTGAGTCGGTGCGAGAGTGTCGACGAGGGTAACACGGTTGTTCTTTCAGCTCAGTGTATCAGAGATGGACACTGTTGTGAGCGGTACTGGATGATATTGAGGAGTGTTGTAGGTTGAGTATAGTTGGTCGGTAAGTTTAAGTTTGTGACGAGTCGATTATGTGCATGCCGGATAAGTTTCTTCTCTTTGAAGAATAAATTCTTTTTATATGCATGTTTACTTTTCTGCATTTAATTTAAACCCATTTTAACCCAAACTCAATAACATTTAAATTGTCGAATGGCAGTTCAATAGCACCGATCTCTGTGGACACGACATAAATCCCGGAGGGAATTCTTCCGAAAATAATATTTTTGCTTGACGCTTTACCGCTCCAACAAAATGACGTCGTTGTCGGGGATTAGTTTTGATATTGAATTGCATTGCAATAGTTTCGATGTTTTTGAGCTTTGTACATAATTGTTTGTATTGTATATATGCATGTATAGATACATGTTTTGCTTTTATTTTCCATTATGTTTGTTCAAATGTTGTATACATTTTTCTCCTGTAACGTTTGTTCAAGTGTTTGGTTAGGACACTTGCTTTTGGTTTGCGCGGTGAGGCATCACCATGGCATGAAGCAAGGAAGTTACTAGCTTACGACATAAAACAATCATGTTTTATCGTTTTTTGTTTCGTTATTACTTTTTCATTCTAGTTTTGGTAGTGTGGTGAACATTCATTAAATAAGTTGTAATCGGATTTTTCGTAAAATTCTCAAATCTTCACTTTACAACTTGTTTAATCCAATCTCACCAGATCTTTTAGTTTATTTATATTAATAGTTTTTGTGTTTGTCTAAAAGCTTGATTTGAGTATCTTGAGGAAATTTAAGGTGATGTTCCAGGTTTGATCGTTTCAACTTGCGGATGTATGGTAATGATATTGTTAAGTTTTATACACGTCCAGGGTATGTGTTTATTGCTTTCTAGACTTTAGCATATTCATGATACTTAGGCTTTTTACAAACTTCCATGCCACTCATTCTTTTGTATACTTGTTCTTGGTGTGAATCACTTTAGTTCCCACCCGTTTTGTGAGGTAGATTTCCATTGTTCATATATGCGCGAAGTACCAACATTCTTGTTCTAACTGGATTTTATTATCTTTTGTTTGTGTTGATTATATGAAAACATGAAAAGGATCAAGGCATTTTATTTCATTTTGAGCACAACTACCTAACCAAATAGTCAATTCACCCTGTGAGTGTGTGAGCATTCGTAACCCCTTTGTGCCTTTCTATCATTATCCATGTTGTTTGAACTTAATTCTTGTCTATGAGTATTGAATTCACTTTTTTTATGGATTTTGATTGATTATTTTTTCTTGAATCCTCAACTTTGTGTTGTTGTATGAATTTTTACCTTGCCTAAGAAAGTAAGGAGTGTTCACATAATGATGTGGTTGAATTCAAGTTGGGGAGAGAAGGATTGTTTACTCATTGGTTGGTTTCTATGAGGTTGAAAGAGAAAAGAAAAAATAGAAAAAATATGAAAAAGAAAAGAAAAGAAAAGAAAAATGTGAAGAAGAAAAAAAAAGAAAATCCTTGAGAAAGGAAACAAAGAGTTCAAATAATTGTGCTAAATAAGTATTGTGTGTTATGTAGCACTTGGGATTTTGGAAGAAGTTGATTGGAATTTTGTGTTTGAGTCTTTGTTAGTTGATCACTCCCTTAGGTTTAGGCAAGTTTTTGTTTCAATTACCTTTAGAAATTTCCCCTTGTTTGTTTACCCGACCACGCTACAACCTTGAAAGCCCTTGTGATTCTTGCTTTTATGTTTTTAATATGATTTTTGGATGAATGCATAATTTAGTCTTTTGTTTGCAAGATTTTTGTGTGAGTGAAAAGTACCTCATTTTGTGTTTTTCATCTACCGAGTTTGTTTTTGCTAGGTGTGATTCACACTTGAACTTGTGTTATTTTCGGATGTTTGGCATGATTTTTGTATTTTGCATTTGTTTCGTGACTATGTTATCGTCGTAGTTTAGTGGTAAGTATTTACTTTGTGTGTACCATTTTTCATTTGAACCATTCATTTGTCCGTTTTTCAAAACCTGTTGATTCGTGATTTTTTGGTTGTTACTATGTTTCTTTGAGTCGCTTGATTCTTGTTTGAGGACAAACAAGTTTAAGTTGGGGAAAGTTTGATAAGTGTAAATTGTAGCTATTTTTTTATATAAGTTTTGTTGCACTTATCGATACTTTTTGTTAATATCGTTTGAATAGACCCTGCTTTGTTTGTAAATACGTTTACTTTTGTTAGACGATGGCTATGGATCTAGAAGGGGGGGGGGGGTTGAATAGATCCCTTGAGTTTTACACGCAATTGGATTACAAAAATTTGTTTTTAAAATTGTTTAACGGAAGCAACCACTGGATAGATCGTCTACAACGAACCTTCTACTAAAAGGATCGGATATGCACGAATATATCGGGAATGAGTATGGAAGAGAAAAAATTCAGTTTGATTACTACACTTAACCAAACGCAGTCAACAAAATGTCACTTGCTTGATGTTTATTCCAATCCAATGAGGTAAAGTGATAAGCAATTTAAGGCAACGTGTTCGAAATTTGCTTTGAAACAAATTATCAAACACCTAGTGTGCGTAAACACACTAAGTGCAGAATTTCTATCGAGGGTAATGTAAAGTTGATCCAAAATACAATTCAAGGAATTGTATCAATTTAACAAAATAGTTTATCAGCTTACAATTACTCTACGACAGAAATTTCAATAACTTGCAACTTCACAAATTCGAATAAACTGAAATGTAAAAGAGTTAAGGAGAGAGAGATCAAACACGATTTGATTAGGCAGTTCCCTAATCGTCCTCGCTTTGGGTACATCTGCCCCCAACTCCACAAATGGAATTGAGATATGTATATATATCATTGTAGCAAATTGATTATTATAAGAGAAAACTATGAACATCCAAACCCTCGAACGTCTTCGATCGTTGATGCAGAATTTTCTCTTCCCTTGATTCAAGATGAACCAAGCCCTTTGAATATGGTTGATCAAATTATCGTCCCACGCTACTAAACCGAAAGAATCCACCGTTCTTCGGTTACCATCACTCGATCAATTGTAATCTACCAAAAATTCGAACCCAAACCTCTCTTCTACGATCCTCTGATTACAGCTACTAAACCGAACAATTGCGCCAATTTCCGGTTACCTTCGCCCAGCCGATTCCCTGTAGAATGAAAAGGTTTGTGCAAAAACCCCCAAAATCAATCCGATTCTTGGAGGACAAAACCAACTGGTTTTATTCAAGAAACACCTGCCAAACTCTCAATCTAGAAAATGAAGATCACACTTCCTAAATTCTGAACGTTATCACTTCGAACAATGGGCGACACAAACAAAGATGATTATGTGTGATTGTTTGTTTACTCAATGAAGAAGATGAATATGAAGAGAGAAATGACATATATTTTTCACGTTTCTTGTTGTTAGAATAAAGAGATGACCAAAACTATTTATAGGAAAATAAAATGACCCACACAAAATAATAACAGAAATAACAGAAAAAAATTAAGTGAAAAACACAGATTTTGGAAGTCATGCGTCGACCTACCAACCCCATGCTTCGACGCATAGAAACAAGTTTTTGTGTCAATTAAGTTGTGCGCTTTCCCGCAGGATTTGCTAGGTCAGCGCATGAATTTGGAGGTTAGCGCATGAACTGGGAGGGTCAGCGCATGAACTGCATTTTTTTTCAGGAAATTCAATTTTCTGAGCATTTTCACCTGACCAAGTTCAGAAACACACACTAGACACTACTAAAATGATAATGGACATTTATTTATGGGAAAGACAAGGTCATATGCATCTAGACACATGAACGATAATGATTAGACGCAATATGTCCGGCACGTGAAGTGATACCGCTCAAATTACAATCTAATTTCTTACATGTTTGTTGACATCATTAAAACAAGGTAGATGGAAGAATATCCCTCACATACTCCCCCTTTTTGATGATGGCAACACTTTCTTTGCTGTCATGAGATCTGTAATTTGAGAGTGAGCAACGTGAGCAAAGCTCCCTCTGTCTTTGACACTTGGTTAATAAAATTTCTGCTTGTTGTTATTCTTCTCCCCCTTTGACAACATCAAAAAGAAGAAAAGAAAGTGGTCAAAGTAAAACACTATAATACATAAGGGATCATCACATATTTGCAACATATAAACATTAACACGCATCCACATATGATATAGCTAATGTAAAAATTAGGAATGGATAAATAAGGAACAAAAACTTAAAAGCAATACATTCAATCCGGAAGAGTTCAAACAAACGGAAGCAAAAGTCAAAGTTAAGCAACAGTAGAAAAAAACAACAAGACATAAATGCAAGCACAAATGAAATATGATGCCCTAAACTCTATGGCCTTCTCTCCCTAAACGGATGACCTCTTCCCCTATAGTGTTGGCTTGGTGGTGAGAGATCCTCTAGTTGTAGGTTGAGTTTAATCAAAGTGCTGTTTAGGTTGCCAAGACTATTTGCCAGGTTCAGGTTTTGTTGAGTCAAGTTGGCGTCCATCTGATTGAAACGATTCATAACGGCGTTAGCAAAATTGTTGAAGTTGGTAATGTGAGAGGAGACTTGATTAGACAGATTGGTGAACCGTTCTTCCTGAGCAGTGTAGCGTGTATCTTGCAAAGCTTGAAATTCTTGATGTTGAAGAGTCAATTCGTTCAACCTAGCAAGAATTTCTTCAGAAGCCTGCGGATCATGCTGAGATGGTGGAGTTTGAGGAGCAGAATTGTCAGGTTGCTTCCATTCAGAGTCCTCACCATAGGTTGGAGGAACATAGGCGTTCCAAAAACAGTCCAACAATTTTGTTGCCACTTCCCCAACCCTGATTTCAGGAGGGTTCTTCAGATTGATTGCCCATCCATGCCTCATTGTTCTCGTCCTGCATAACCACATCTTCATCATTAACATCTTGATTAGCATTTTCTGGAGCATCCTCATCATCATCTTCTTCAAGGTGAACAGGTGCATCAGGTTCAGGATGGGTGGAACGAGGTCGATAAGTAAACTTGTTCTTTCGTGAATCCCAAAAGTAACCCATCATGGTAAGGGTTTTGGCAAGAAATTGTTGTTCAGCTGTAATATGAATATGACAAATGTTTGGAACAGGAATGTCAAAGAGATTCAAAATGTTTTCAACAACAGATGCATAACCAAGTGCCGGAAATTTGCTAGAGCTGCGAGTAACGAACATCCTATAAGCAAAATAATAAGGCCAGTTGATCTTGATCTGATTCTTTAGAATATAAATGAGATAAACCTCTTGAGTACCCTCTTTTCTTAGGCCTCAAGATGCGAGCAACAATCCATTGAAGAATTCGGTCTTTAAATTTCAAGTGGCCGGTAGTTACATTTTTCAGAAATACTCCACTTGCTACAACATCATCTGGATATGGTTCCCGTAACATCAAATTCAGAGCAGTTTTGAACTCATAGTTCTTAACAAAAATTTTATCTGTGAGCTTTGGGAGAGTGTCATCAGTGTCTAATACAAACAGTGTAGACCATACATCATTGGTCACTTCAAATTGTGCATTATTCATAGAAAAATTAAATTTTGCCCCATGAAATTTACCCTTGATTCCACAGTAGAACAACCGAGTCAAATCTTCACTATACTTATCATCACATTCTAGAAATTCACCAAGATTTTGAAAATTCACAAGTTCAGAAATCTCAGGAATGTGAAAATCTGGAACCATCAGAGGATAAAAGCCATGTTGTCTTATAACCGCACGGTTACAGAATAGTTGCTCAAAAGGAATAGCTAGCCTTTCAGAAATTAAAGACTTAAAGGTTACCTGTTGTGAAGATGATGTTCTGGTTGGTGCTGGTTGTGAAGATGAACCTCTTGTTCCCCTTCTACTAGGATTTCTTCTTGAAGCCATGGTTGAAGAAGAGTTGAAAGAAGATGATGACACTTGATTTTCGCAGAAAGTGAAGAGGAGATATGTGCAGCCCTTAGAAACCCTTGTAGTAGTAATATAGAGAATTCTCTCTTGGTGGGTTTTTGATTTTTAGGGTTTTTGATGAGGATTTAGTGGAGAATAATGGTTATTGATGAGGTTTAATGGAGGAAGATAAGGAGAGATTGACCACAAAATCTAATGGGATGACATGCAATGAACATACATCTATGTGCAATGAAAATATGTAGTGAAAATAGGCAGCACTAGGTCAGCGCACGCGTCCCAATAAAGAAGGAAATCTGAACGTCAGGTTTATGCGTCGACCTATGGATCTGTGCGTCGGCGCATGATTCATGAATTTTCTTTAAAAATTTAACATTTGGTTATGCGCTTTCCCGAAAGTTTATCCTAGGTCAGTGCATAAGTCATGCGTCGACGCATGCACATGCAAACTTGAGCCAGAAATGAAATTTTTGCAATTTAAGTTCCAAAAGATAAATAAACATGCACATATATGTACCAAAACATCCACATGAACGATAAGTACTCAAAATGCAATAAACATCAAGATTAGTGTAATTTATATGGCACAAAACATGATAAACATCTATAAATCGGAGCGATATTACCTTGATCATCATGACGATAAGAGCCCTCACATATAGCTAAATATCTCTCTGCATTGTTAGTTAAAAGAATAAACAAGCATGTATATATGTGAAGATCACTACCTTAAGAGGTTATTAAGCACGATCTGAGATATCGAGAATGCCAAGTTCCCTACGGATGTGAAAGAAAGGCTCTGTAGCTAATGGTTTTTTAAAAATATCGGCAAGTTGATTTTTAGTGTCAACGTGCTCAAAAATCACATCACCTTTCTCTACATGATCCCTAAGAAAATGATGGCGTATTTCGATATGCTTGGTGCGTGAATGCAATACGGGGTTCTTAGTTAGGTTAATCGCACTAGTGTTATCGCACAAAATTGGAATACGCTCAAGGTTTAAATTGAAATCAAGCAATTATTGTTTAAGCCATAAGACTTGAGCACAACAACTACCGGCGGAAACGTATTCCGCCTCGGTTGTTGACAAAGCAACGGAAACCTGTTTCTTGTTATGCCAACTCACCAAGGAATTTGCGAAAAGGTGACACGTACCACTAGTACTTTTCCTATCCACCTTGCACCCGGCAAAGTCGGAATCGGAGTAGCCAACTAAGGAATAAACACTACCTTTGGAATACCACAGCCCATACTTTGGAGTACCAGACAGGTATCGAAGTATGCGCTTAACAACTTTAAGTGGGATTCCTTGGGATGTGCCTGATACCTCGCACACATGCATACACTAAACATTATATTGGGACGTGATGCGGTAAGATAAAGGAGAGATCCTATCATACCTCAATACTTCTTTACCTCAATATCCTTACCCTTTTCGTCACGATCAAGATTAGCACTTGTAGGCTTAGGAGTGTCTATTGCTTTGCAATTCAGCATATCAAAACGTTTTAGTAACTCAAGACAATATTTCATTTGACTCACGAATGTGCCCTCTTCAAGTTGTTTGATTTGAAATCCGAGGAAATAGTTGAGCTCCCCCATCATGCTCATTTCAAACTCCCCCTGCATCAAACTAGAAAACTCCTTGACCAAGGTCATGTTAGTAGACCCAAATATAATATCGTCAACATAAATTTGTACCAAAATTAAGTGTTTTCCTTGACTTTTAATAAAGAGGGTTGTGTCAACCTTTCCTCTTGAATACCCTTGATCAAGTAGAAATTTGCTTAGACGTCATACCAAGCCCTAGGGGCTTGTTTAAGTTCGTACAAAGTACGTTTAAGTTTGTAGACATGATCAGGATATTCATGAGATTCAAAAACCGGAGGTTGGGCAACATAAACCTCTTCATTTATATATCCATTGAGGAATGCACTTTTAACATCCATTTGGAATAATTTGAAATTTTTAGTGCAAGCATAAGCAAGTAAAAGGAGTATAGCCTCGAGTCGGGCAACCGGCGCATAAGTTTCCTCATAGTCGATTCCTTCCTCTTGGTTATAGCCTTGCGCTACAAGCCGCTCTTTGTTACATGTTATTACTCCATTTTCATCAAGTTTATTCCTAAACACCCATCGGGTGCCGATTACTCGATGATCTCGTGGAGGTGGGACAAGGTCCCAAACCTCATTTCTCCTGAATTGGTTTAGTTCATCTTGCATTGAAAAAAACCAATGCTCATCGAGTAACGCCTCCTTAGCGTTTTTAGGTTCAACTTGGGAGACAAAAGTAGAGTAATAGCAAAAATTACTAAGTTTAGAGCGAGTGGTTACTCCCTTAGAGATATCACCAAGAATGTTGTCAATTGGACGGTCTTTTGAAGACTTCCAAGCTGGAGGAAGTTCATCTTTATCAGCATAATGATCATCCTCACTTTTCACTGGTTGGTGATAACACGAAAATGTATCGTATATTTGCCTTGATTTACGACTAATAATTACGTTATTTCAGACTAAGTTCCGATTATTCCGCGACTATTCTAGTATTTTCACAGGTATTTCATTGTCCGAGATAAAAATGAGCAAAGTAGAGAAACATGAAGAAATGAGAAGAAAACAGGAAGAAATGACAGAGAAAAAGCAGAAAAATAGAAAGTGGTGAGTGTGACGACCGTCACACAACCACCACGACCGTCACGCAATTAAAAGGCGCACCACGCTCGTCACACCCACCACGGCCGTCACGCACGCAAAATGACTTATTACGTTCAGAACACAGACGTGGACACGGAAGGGCCAATTCAGTCAACACTTTCTCCTTGAACTTCTCCAACTTCCCATTATCTCCACTATTTTTCACATGAATTCTTAAGTAACTTCCAACCTGTTATCACTAAATATAGGACCTATCATTTAGTTTCAGGGGGATCCAAGTTTTGGTATGCGAAAGCACCGTTGAATTTATTTCGTAGTTTTAGGCAGAAATTACTGGTGTAAAAAGTGGTAGTTTCTCACATCGAGGAACTACCACACCATTAGTGTTAGGCCTTCAATCTATGTAATGCTTGGATCAATCTTGCCGTCATTATTTCAAGATATTTAATTCAGTTTTATTTCTAGTTTTAACTTCAGGTTCATTTACTTTTACGCTTTTATTTTCTGCCATTTATATTTATGCTTTATCTTTCTGTCATTGTTATCATTTCAAGCTTTTACCATTTTTCTTCAAGCATCACTTTAAATCATTTTAAACCGCTTGCTATGTTTTCGCCTAATTCAAAACCCCAAAATTGTTTATTTGTTTCTGTCACTATGTTCGGCTAAACAGTTTAGAGTCCGGCGTATGAGGACCGTCGTTACCGGCGGGACTCGGTAGAAAATAATAGGTGCGAACTTATGATTAAAATTTTGTTTTGGTTTTAATTTCCAAGTTTAATTTAAGTAGCTTTTTCACGAGGGTGAGAGGTTATTTAACACGATTTTGTCACGAGAGTGAGAAATTAATTAAGGTTAGAGCCGGCACTGCGAGAGTGTGGGGGTCGAACCGGATAGTGGAAATTAGGCAACATATCTAAATACAGCGAAAGCGCTTTAGATACGTTTAGGATATTATTGGCTTTCAAAATATATTTCCTAGTTACCGGGTGAGCGAGAGCAAAATCTTGGGATTAGAGAACATGACTTTAGTTAATACCGCGAGAGCGTGAGGCGAAGTCTTTAAGTCGGTATATTCTACGGGACTAAGTTATAGTCGTAATTAGTACCCGAATTCTACAAAGTCCTTTAGGAACGCGGAATCCATATTCCGGCCTCTCTTTATTATCAAATTTTCTTAGATTTATTTTAGTTCTAGTCTTAGTTTCCCTTTTATCAATTATCATTAGCCTTAGCTTTACAAAGTAACGATAGATTACGATAGGTTGACATTGGTCTCTGTGGGTTCGACAATCTTTTATATTACTTCGATATTTCCGTGCACTTGCCGACGCATCAAGTTTTTGGCGCCTTTGCCGGGGACCAACAGTCAATATTGTTATTCCGTTGTTGCACCGTATAGACTAAGGCACTCCCATAAAAAAAATAATAAAAAAAAAATTAAAAAATTAAAAACTATGTATCACCCAAATTTTCTCTATGATAACCACTCACAATATCTTGAGGAGCCACACCCAAATTTTCTCTACAATTACCAACCGCAATACTCCCAATATTTTGAGGAACCGTAACCAAATTTTTCCTATGATTACCATTCCCAAAATTTTGAGGAACCGCAAGAATCTCATAATTCCAACCTAGAAATATTAATGCAGAATTTCAATGCGACACTGACTCACTCCCAATATCTCGAGGAACCGCACCAAAATTTCCTCTATGATCACCATTCCCAATATTTCGAGGAACCACAAGAATCTGTTAATTCCAACCTCGAAGCATTAATGGAGGACTTCATTGAAACAACAACTAATTCTAGGTTAGAATCTATGATGGAGCACTTTGTGGAGACCCAAACTCTCCATAATGAAGATCTTAGAAGACAACATCTCGATACTTATGAAACCCATAGGAAGATAAACACTATGGTCGAGTCCCTCGCGACTCACACTGAGGCATTGGAGACTCAAATCTCCCTGCTTGCACAGACACCTATAGGACCCTACCCTGAGAAACATGTGGATGTTGTAGCAACCAATAGTGAAGAACAAATAGAAAATCCTTGGGAGAGTGATAATGAAATTGAGGAGAGTTCTGGTGAGGAAAGAGTAGAGATCAAGAAAAATCCACCGACACCATACAAAAATGAGGTTGTCGAAGAGGTAGCGAAGGAAGCACCTAATGTCGTTCCTCCTCCCTACACCCCACCAATTCTTTTCCCGCAAAGGTTTGTGGAAGCTAAGGTAGAATCCCAATCCAAAACGTATGCGGAGGTATTGGAAAATATCTACACCGATGCATCTTTGTTTGAGGTCACGCATAAAAGGAGAAAATTTAAGGACCATGAAACTAGGGATATCATTACTGTTAAGAGGGTAATGTTAAACTTTGAGGTGATGGATGAAATAACTAAGCCCAAACTCGAAAAGTTATTACTTAGGATAGATCCAGAACCGCCACCACAAGTTCAAAAGAATGAACCACCCCACAGAAGGAAGAGAAGAAAAGGTGAGGGATATGTGAGATGGCTTGATAAGTGGCCATGGAAACCGAAAATTATTAGCCGTCGAGCTATCGACATTAAACAAAGCCATGCGTGGGAGGAAACCCACGAGTTTTTAATTTAATGTTATTGTTTGTAGAAAATAAAGAATTGTATCGCTTGTCACGTCTCAGCCATATTTAGGAGAAAAATCTCTAGGTGACAATCCCTTAAGATGAGTTGGTGTCCACGCACATTCCTACGAATGTCGCTGTTGGTGGTGACACCAATGACGAGTATGATAGGAGACAACACGTCTCTCCCGTTTGTAACTTACATCCTCCTTGTTCTTTGCATGGTCAGGTTCCACCTGCACACACCACACCGTATTTTTCTAACAATTTTTGCTGGTACTTCCTTCGGAAATAGGCAATATAATGAGCGGCTTCAAGAAAATGAAGTTTCAGCAAATTCAGATAACTCATAGTGCAAGACACTGGAGTAGAAGTGGCCGGCAAAGACAAGGACAACAAGGGAAGAATCAACGCGAATTTGGATGTGGTAGCACGCAATGACATTCATACAGGTTCTATCTTTCCTCTACCACCTTTTATCAAAACATTGAGGACAATGTTTGGTTTAAGTGTGGGGGAGGAACATTTACCGCTTTCATTTTACCGTTTTCTAGTAAGATTAACTATTTTCCAGCATGATTTTAAAATTTTTTCTGTTTTAAATGTTTCGTCCGTCTGTGCATGTGCTGTCGAGTCTTTATGTTGATTTTATGTTGTCTATCGATTTCCCCGTTCTCTTGAGACATACCAAATATTTTGAAAATTTTTGAGTTAAAAATAGTGTTTCTTTTGAAAATCTTAGGTTACAGACGAAATTGAGGTTATATTGTGAGACTTGGGAAAATTCAGCAAGATCGGTATCGTTTTAACACCGTGAGCCTCTAAATTATGGAAATCGATTTGAGTACTTGTTATGCCATAGCCTTAAGTTCTCACCCCTTTAGTAGTCCCTAAGTAGTTTATTTAGCAGTCAGCACCATCCTAAGCACGCACTAAGTAGGAAGCCGATGCAAATAAGTGTATGATCTCAGGCTTAAAATGTAAATTAAGAAGAAAGAAAAAATAAATGAATGAAATGCTCCCTCTAAGTTAGGTGATCCTCACCCGATCATTTAGCCCAACGGTGCAAACTTCTTTATTTTATTGATATTTAAGCCAATGTGCAAAAAGAAAAAAAATGATGATAATGAGATCATAGTCACTAACAAGCTATCCTACCATGAGTGTAAAAGGATAACGGGCTTAATGTGATTGTGCCAGAATGAAAAGGGGTGAAAGAAGGATGAGTGAATTATGCTTAGGTATAATGACATAATTTGGATTGATTTGTATAGGAGGGAGGTTGATACCCGCAAAAGCGGAATTGTGTTGTTACGATATCCTTAGTGTGTAAGCAAGTACCTATCGACACAAACTTAACCGAAGTAGAGTTGGTAACCAAGGGTGAGTATCCGTATGCACTATTTTTCCTACGAGTCATGGTTTACTTGAGGACAAGTAAAGGTTTAAGTGTGGGGGAGTTTGATAACACGAAAATGTATCGTATATTTACCTTGATTTACGACTAATAATTACGTTATTTCAGACTAAGTTCCGATTATTCTGCGAGTATTCTAGTATTTTCGCAGGTATTTCATTGTCCGAGCTAAAAATGAGCAAAGTAGATAAACATGAAGAAATGAGAAGAAAACAGGAAGAAATGACAGAGAAAAAGCAGAAAAATAGAAAGTGGTGAGTGTGACGACCGTCACACAACCACCACGACCGTCACGCAATTAAAAGGCGCACCACGCTCGTCACACCCACCACGACCGTCACGCACGCAAAATGACTTATTACGTTCAGAACACAGACGTGGACACGGAAGGGCCAATTCAGTCAACACTTTCTCCTTGAACTTCTTCATCTTCCCATTATCTCCACTACTTCTCCAACTTCCCATTATCTCCACTATTTTTCACATGAATTCTTAAGTAACTTCCAACCTATTATCACTATATATAGGACCTATCATTTAGTTTCAGGGGGATCCAAGTTTTGGTATGTGAAAGCACCGTTGAATTTATTTCATAGTTTTAGGCAGAAATGACTGGTGTAAAAAGTGGTAGTTTCTCACATCGAGGAACTACCACACCATTAGTGTTAGGCCTTCAATCTATGTAATGCTTGGATCAATCTTGCCGTCATTATTTCAAGATATTTAATTCAGTTTTATTTCCAGTTTTATCTTCAGGTTCATTTACTTTTACGCTTTTATTTTCTTCCATTTATATTTATGCTTTATCTTTCTGCCATTGTTATCATTTCAAGCTTTTACCATTTTTCTTCAAGCATCACTTTAAATCATTTTAAACCGCTTGCTATGTTTTCGCCTAATTCAAAACCCCAAAATTGTTTATTTGTTTCTGTCACTATGTTCGGCTAAATAGTTTAGAGTCCGACGTATGAGGACCGTCGTTACCGGCGGGACTCGGTAGAAAATAATAGGTGCGAACTTATGATTAAAATTTTGTTTTGGTTTTAATTTCCAAGTCTAATTTAAGTAACTTTGTCACGAGAGTGAGAGGTTATTTAACACGATTTTGTCACGAGAGTGAGAAATTAATTAAGGTTAGAGCCGGCACTGCGAGAGCGTGGGGGTCGAACCGGATAGTGGAAATTAGGCAACATATCTAAATACAGCGAGAGCGCTTTAGATACGTTTAGGATATTATTGGCTTTCAAAATATATTTCCTAGTTACCGGGCGAGCGAGAGCAAAATCTTGGGATTAGGGAACATGACTTTAGTTAATACCGCGAGAGCGTGAGGCGAAGTCTTTAAGTTGGTATATTCTACGGGACTAAGTTATAATCGTAATTAGTACCCGAATTCTACAAAGTCCTTTAGGAACGCGGAATCCATATTCCGGCCTCTCTTTATTATCAAATTTTTTTAGATTTATTTTAGTTCTAGTCTTAGTTTCCCTTTTATCAATTATCATTAGCCTTAGCTTTACAAAGTAACGATAGATTACGGTAGGTTGATATTGGCCTCTGTGGGTTCGACAATCTTTTATATTACTTCGATATTTCCGTGCACTTGCGGACGCATCAGTTGGTGATCCTTTTCCTCCTCAATACACACTGCTTCAGGTTGATCAGTTCCCTTATCAGTGTCCTTGAGTATGTCTTCCGTAGGTACACCTGCACCATGAAAAAAACTACCTTCTCCGACATTTCTCGAATAAGACTCGTCAAAGGTAACATGAACTGACTCTTCAACTACACATAACCTTTTATTATAAATTCTATACGCTTTACTTGACTGAGAGTATCCAAGAAAAATACCCTCGTCGGCCTTGGCATCAAACTTACCCAGAGGCTCTTTCCCATTGTTTAACATAAAACATTTGCAACCAAATACATGAAGGTGAGAGATATTTGGCTTACACCCTTTTAAAAGCTCATACGATGTCTTGTTTAGAATAGGCCGGATGAGAACCCTATTCAAAACGTAACAAGCCGTACTTATGGCGTCAGCCCAAAAGTATTTTTGTAATCCACTATCATTGATCATAGTCCTTCCAAGTTCTTCCAAAACACTATTTTTACGTTCCACTACCCCATTTTGTTGAGGGGTGCGTGGTGCGGAAAAATTATGATCAATTCCGTTGGAATCACAAAATGCTTCAAACAAATGTTTTTCAAACTCACCCCCATGGTCACTTCTAATTGACCCAATGTTTGTGTTTAACTTGTTCTGAGATAACTTAGCAAATCGTTCAAAGGCCGAAAAGGTATCACTCTTATTTGCTAAGAAAATGGTCCAGCAAAACCTTGAAAAATCATCGACTATAACAAACCCATAATAGTTACCACCTAGACTTTTAACCCTAGATGGTCCAAAGAGGTCCATATGGAGGAGCTCAAGGGGTCTCATAGTTGAAACGATGTTTTTAGATTTGAATGAGATCCTTGTTTGCTTCCCCATTTGACACGCATCACAAAGGTGATCCTTTGTGAATTTAATTTTGGGCAAACCGATGACTAGGTCTTTAGAGACTATTTTGTTAAGCATATCAAAGTTGATGTGAGCAAACCGTCTATGCCACAACCATGAATCTTCATTCATAGCGACTAGACACTTGTCTCCATTCAACGATACCTCATTTAAGTCTAGCATATAGACGTTGTTCACCCTCAAGCCCTTAAACATATTCTTTTTGTCGCTATCTTCAACTATGCAACAATCCTTTGAAAAAGATACTTTATAATTCTTGTCACATAGTTGACTAATGCTTAAAAGGTTGTGTCTAAGGCCTTCCACAAGCAACACATCAGAGATAGTAGTAGATGAGGGGTTACCTACACTACCCTTGTCGAGAATCTGTCCCTTATTGTTGTCTCCGTAGGTAACAAACCCCTTTTTCTTTGCCACAAAGTCGATGAAAAGAGATATGTCGCCGGTCATATGTCTCGAGCAGCCACTATCCAGAACCCATCTTCTTTCGGTGGTCTCAAGACTTTGTACCTACAAAAAACAATCAAGGGAGAGTAGGTACCCAATTCTCATTGGGTCCTTCAAGGTGAGTGAAACCAAGACAGCCCTTGGGTAACCATTGATAAATGCCTTTTGGAACAAGAAATCTTCTAAAATGACATTTAGCAATAGTATGACCAGGCTTGCAACAATATAAGCAATCACGGTTCATTGGGAACTTACCTTTGCTATCACTATCTCGAATCACATACGTATACTTTTGATACGGATTATTCATGCTTTCTCGATAATGTGATCGATCAATAGCAAATGTAATTTTAGGCTTAAGAGCCTTGTCTAACTTGGCCTTGAGGGTTCTCACTTTTTCTTGCCAAATATGACAAGTATCACAGTCCCAAAACTTGAACCATGGAAACTTATTCTCATCAATCTTAGTTTTTGATACATCCACCATGGAGTTTTTAAGATCCACCAATTTCCTTTCGGAATCGGCAACCTTTTTCTCCAAGTGTCTAAAAATCTTTTTGTTTCAGGCTAAGCATTGAAAAGTTTCCTTAGCCTCATGGTGCAATGTATCAAAAGCTCTTATTAATTCAGCATGAGACATATTATGATAATTTTCATATTTAGAGTGCTTTACCTCCTTTTTCTTGCTTCGTTGAGCCATAAGACATAGATTTACGGACTCGCTTTCGTCACTAGAGCTGTCCCCTTTTTCGGACTCACTATCGCTTTCCCAAGCGATGTAAGCTCGTCTTGACTTATTTGACTTCTTATTTTGACGACCCTTGTCCTTGTCTTTGTCCTTCTTAAGCAATGGACAGTCCGGTTTGTAGTGTCTGGATTTCCCACAATTGAAATAAGATCCTTTGGCTTTGCTACTCTTGTTTCCTTCATTTTTAGATTGCTTTCTAAACTTGACTAGATTCTTATCCGAGTGTTGGATTTCGTTTTTCCGTACATACCTATTGTATCTCTTCACAAATAGGCCCATGTCTTCACCGGATTCATAATCTTCGTCGTTGTTGGTTTCACAATTGCTAAGATCTTGGTGTGTGGACTTAGAACAAGAAGCCTTAAGAACGATCGACTTCTTTTCCGTATCTTTTGTCTTCTCCTTCTTGATGCTCTTTTCATGCTTTTCCAAGCCAATGAGCATTTGCTCATGCTCATCGAGTTTACCAAAAAGTGTTGTGAGGTATAATGTAGCAAGATCGTTGGCCTCCTTGATAGCGGTGACCTTCGGTTGCCATTCCCTATTAAGACATCTCAGAATTTTGTTAGTAGAAACCTCATTTGGAATTGGTTTACCAAGAACATGCAATTTGTTGATAATATGAGTAAATCATTTTTGCATATCCGTAATGGTTTCCCCTAGCTTCATGTAAAACAAATCAAACTCTTGCGTTAGTGTATTAATACGAGCCATCTTAACATCATTAGCGCCTTCGTGGGCTACTTGTAAAGCATCCCACATGGCTTTGGCCGTTTCACAATGGGAAACTCGATAATACTCGTCAACTCCCAAGGAGGAGATGATCATATTACGAGCCTTCCAATCATAGCTGTACTTTTTCTCGTCCTCCTCAGTCCATTGGTCTTCGGGTTTAGGAACGACAATGCCTTCCGCGTTAGTTATAGTAATTTGCATGGGACCGTTTAAAATAACGTTCCAAACCTTCCGATCTATGGAATTAATATGGACGCGCATACAATCCTTCCAGTAGCTGTAATTTTCGCCTGTAAAAACTGGAGCTCTATTATAAGCCCCTTTAGGTTCGTTCGCCATGATCCAAGAAGTTTTACCGAAGCACCAGAATTAACCAGGCTCTGATACCACTTGTTAGACGATGGCTATTGATCTAGAAGAGGGGGTTCAATTGATCCCTTGAGTTTTACACGCAATTGGATTACAAAAATTTGTTTTTAAAATTGTTTAACGGAAGCAGCCACTGGATAGATCATCTACAATGAACCTTCTACTAAAAGGATCAAATATGCACGAATATATCGGGAATGAGTATGGAAGAGAAAAAATTCAGTTTGATTACTACATTTAACAAAACGCAGTCAACAAAATGTCACTTGCTTGATGTTTATTCCAATCCAATGAGGTAAAGTGATAAGCAATTTAAGGCAACGTGTTTGAAATTTGCTTTGAAACAAATTATCAAACACCTAGTGTCCGTAAACACACTAAGTGCAGAATTTCTATGGAGGGTAATGTAAAGCTGCTCCAAGATACAATTCAAGGAATTGTATCAATTTAACAAAACAGTTTATTAGCTTACAATTACTCTACGACAAAATTTCAATAACTTGCGACTTCACAAATTCGAACAAACTGAAATGTAAAAGAGTTAAGGAGAGAGAGAACAAACACGATTTGATTAGGCAGTTCCCCAACCGTCCTCGCTTTGGGTACGTCTGCCCCCAACTCCACAAATGGAATTGAGATATGTATATATATCCTTGTTGCAAATTGTTTATTACAAGAGAAAACTATGAACATCCAAACCCTCGAATGTCGTCGATCGTTGATGCAAAATTTTCTCTTCCCTTGATTCAAGATGAACCAAGTCCTTCGAATATGGTTGATCCAATTATCGTCCCACGCTACTAAACCGAAAGAATCCACCGTTCTTCGGTTACCTTCACTCGATCAATTGCAATCTACCAAAAATTCGAACCCAAACGTCTCTTCTACGATCCTCTGATTACAGCTACTAAACCGAACAATTGCGCCAATTTCCAGTTACCTTCGCCCAGCCGAATCCCTGTAGAATGAAAAGGTCTGTGCAAAAACCCCCAAAATTAATCTGATTCTTGTAGGACAAAACCAATTGGTTTTATTCAAGAAACACCTGCCAAACTCTCAACCCAGAAAATGAAGATCACCTTTCCTAAATTCTGAACGTTATCACTTCGAACAATGGGCGACACAAACAAAGATGATTATGTGTGATTGTTTGTTTACTCAATGAAGAAGATGAAGATGAAGAGAGAAATGACATATATTTTTCACGTTTCTTGTTGTTAGAATAAAGAGATAACCAAAACTATTTATATGAAAATAAAATGACCCACACAAAATAATAACAGAAATAACAGAAAAAAATTAAGTGAAAAACACAGATTTTGGAAGTCATGCGTCGACCTACCAACCCCATGCGTCAACGCATAGAAACAAGTTTTTGTGTCAATTAAGTTGTGCGCTTTCCCGCAGGATTTGCTAGGTCAGCGCATGAATTTGGAGGTTAGCGCATGAACTGGGAGGGTCAGCGCATGAACTGCATTTTTTTTAGGAAATTCAATTTCTGAGCATTTTCACCTGACCAAGTTCAGAAACACATACTAGACAATACTAAAATGATAATATACATTTATTTATGGGAAAGACAAGGTCTTGTGCATCTAGACACATGAACGATAATGATTAGATGCAATATGCCCGACACGTGAAGTGATACCGCTCAAATTACAATCTAATTTCTTACATGTTTGTTGACATCATTAAAACAAGGTAGATAAAGAATATCCCTCACAACTTTATATTATAGTTTATATATTGCGTATCGCGTAAATATCATGGAGTTTAATTGATTTTCTCTCATTTTTTCAGGTATTCAAGCAATTATATCATGTCATATTCATAAAGAGCATTGAATAAACTTTCCAACACTTCCGACCGTGCGTCAACGGGAGTTACGGTTCAGAAGTTGTGGTCAAAATAAGGGCTGGTTTGCTGTCAAGTTTACATTGCAAACTTCCCAGTGAATGCCCCCAGATTTATGGCACTAGAAAAAGGGACCAAAGTTGGCTTTGCGAACTTTCCATTGAATATTTGCTTTGCGAATAAAAGTTTGCTTTGCAAACTTTTGCAGAATTGCAGAGTCGGTTTAACTGTTCCTGAGGCACTTAAGTGCCAAAATTGATGTTCGCTCAGCGAATAAAAGTTCGCTTTGTGAACTTGACTGATTTTTGAAATGATATTTAAGTTATTTCATTCATTTTTTAGGTTATGGTTTCGGGGATTTTTTCTCCCAACTCCATCAAACTCATTTTTCAGTAGTATTAGCTTAAAAAACAACATTGAAGCTTGCACATGGATGATCCGGGGTGGATTTCTCATCGACCGGCGTTTGACAAACCGCGAGACGTTTGGTTTATTTCTTTTCTTATTTGTGTATTTCTTCGTTTTTGGGTTGTTGTATATGTATTTACTTTGAACTCATGTATATTTTTCGCCCATGGCGTTGTATAAAATCCGCTTTACAAATCTTTATCGGTGATTGTCCTAGATTTTTGCTTTATGCCCAGGGTTTGGGTTGTGTTAGAGATAAACATCGTAAACTTTGATTAGGGATGATTATCTGTTAGTTTCTGGATGCTAGAGATAGATTTAGAGCTAACAATCTTTATGGGTGTCGAAGCTTAATGCCTCCGTATCTTGAGTCGGGTGCGAGAGTGTCGACGAGGGTAACATGGTTGTTCTCTCAGCTCAGTGTGTCAGAGATGGACATTGTTGTGAGCGATGCTGGATGATATTGAGGAGTGTTGTAGGTTGAGTATAGCAGGTTAGTAAGTTTAAGTTTGTGACGAGTCGATTATGTGCATTCCGGATAAGTTTCTTCTCTCTGAAGAATGAATTCTTTTTATATTCATGTTTATTTTTCTGCATTTAATTTAAACCCATTTTAACCCAAACTCAATAACATTTAAATTGTCAAACGGCAGTTCAATAGCACCGATCTCTGTGGACACAACATAAATCTCTGAGGGAATTCTTCTGAAAATAATATTTTTGCTTTCCGCTTTACCACTCCAACAAAATGACGTCGTTGTCGGGGATTGGTTTTGATATTGAATTGCATTGCGATAGTTTCGATGTTTTGGAGCTTTGTACATAATTGTTTGTATTGTATATATGCTTCTATAGATACTTGTTTTTCTTTTATTTTCCATTATATTTGTTCAAATGTTGTATACATTTTGTTCCCGTAACGTTTGTTCAAGTTAAAATTCTGGTATCAGATGTGTGATGTTAAGTGTGATGTCACAACAACACAATTTGCTATATGAACAAGGTAATAACAACAGTAAATAACACAATGAATTGTTCACCCAGTTCGGTCTAACTACCTACGTCTGGGGGCTACCAAGCCAGGGAGGAAATTCACTATTAGTAGTAACAAATTACAGACTCAACAATCCCAGTTGACATCTGTAACGCCCCAATTTTAGTTAGTTTTATTTAATTGAGTCATTTTGATTATTTTATTATTATATTATTTTATTCTTGACTTTTATTTGGAAAAATATTATTTTTCATCGAGATTATATTTTATCGCGTTTTGGGAACGTTTGCGAGATATTTGAGTGTAGGGGTATTTTGGTCTTTTGTTTGGGTAGATACTATATTTTTCATATAATAGAAAGAAAAAGAGAGAAAATAGAAAGGAAAGAAAAAGAGAGAAAATAAAAAGGAAAGAAAAAGAAGAGAAGAAAAAGAGGAAGAAAGAAAAGAGAAGAGAAAGAAGAGAAGAAAGAGAGAAAACTTGGAGAATTTAAGAACCGATTCAACCGACTTTTCAAACGCGATTTAATCGGGTAAGGGTGCGAAACTCGATTATACTATGTTTGTGTATGATTATGTATGTTTGTGTGGAAGTTTTATTGGTTTTCAATATAGGTCAAAATGAGATAAACGAGTAGAAATAGATGTTTTCGCGGTTGGAAATCGACGTAAATGCGGTAGAATACTTGTTACCATGATTAGATTAGGTTCTGATTGCTATGTGTTGGTTTGAAAGTGTTTTGGTGGGGAAAATATGATTTTGGGTTATGTAACAGCGCTGCTGGGTTTTGCTGAATTCGCAGGTTCGCACTGCGAATCCCCTAGCAAAGTGGAAAGCGAGCATCCGCTAGCTATTCGCACTGCGAAGGTGAGGGCGAGCATTCACCAGAGACTTGCACTGCGAACTTTGTATTGTTTTGTGTTGTTTCCTCTCTGACTTGGTTCGCTGGGGAACTCGCACTACGAAGGGGGGAGCGAAGATTCACTGGATGGTTCGCACTGCGAACGTTGTGAATTTTTTAGGCTATTTTCAGTTCTGACTTGGTTCGCTGGGACATTCGCACTGCGAATGAGGAAGCGAAGGACTCGCTAGGAGCTTCGCATTGCGAACATGGCAGCTTTTCCCAATTTGTTTTCTTTATAACTTTTGATCTGTGAGTCGGTTTAAGGCGCGGTTTGATGCGTTGGAAAGCTTTTGACATGTTCTTTCTTATGTTATTGGTTTTGAGACTAGTGGTCGATTTAATTATGTCGGGAAGTGGAATGGTGTCGTTTTGTTAACTTGTACCATTGTAAGTGTGAGAAATTAATGTGTATTATGCAATATGTTGTTGATATGAATGTTGTATGACTTGTGTGCTGTTGTAAAATGAAAATGCACGTGATACATGTTGTGATGATGATTTGTGGCCTAAGGGCAAGAAAATGCGATGTGTGGTATTTAATGATATATGCATGATTATGGAATGTGTATATGTGTGCATTTGAATGTCATGAGTCATTGTATGCTAAGCATCATGATATGCATTCTTGTGATGTCGTGTGCCCTAGTGGGTGTGAGCGACGAATCGATTACAGAGGGAATCTGCTATAACATCGTGCGCCTTATACAAAGTGGACTTAAAACGATGATTATAGACGATCGTGCGCCTTATACAAAGAGGACTTAAAGCGATCGGATCGTGCGCCTTATACAAAGAGGACTTAAAGCGATCCATAAACGTCGTGTGCCTTATACCAAGAGGACTTAAAGCGACGGGGAACATCGTTTGCCCGACGGAGAGTTACATTGAGTAACAAGCGATGATTCCAATAGTTCCTGAGTGAACTAGTGATGAGATTGATGGATGGATGGTACCGCATGTGCATTGCATAGAGTCGCTGTGTCGGTCTCTGTGCATTTGCATAAATCATGAATGGATGGATTGTGTGTGGAATTATGGATGAATTTGATGAGTTGATATTTGTATCTATGTTGGTGATATTTGTATTGTGCATGGTTGATATACCTGGGTGATGGATATATGAAATATACTTTGTGTTGTTTTGTGTTTGAATTCTGGTATGAGTTGTGGTGAGAATATTTTATATGTGTATTTTTGGTGTTATACATAATTGTATGCAATTATATTATGATTGTGTTTCTCACCCTTCTGATGTTTTTAATGCTCTATGAGGCATTGCAGATTAGATGCTAGAGGTCTTTTTGTGAAGCTTAGGTCTTCATTCTTTTGTCGGTCGGCTCTGATATGTAGCACCGGGTAGTCGGGGAGATCGAGTGTGATTATTTTGTATTATGGATATGTATCTTTTGGATTGTACATGTATGATGTTGTATATGACAGACAAACATTTTATGGTATATCTATATATATGAGATTCAGTTACAGATTTTCCGCTTTTATTCTGTATCTGAATTGTGGGTGTTAGGAACTCAGTTCCTTGTTATGTGCTACCTGAATTGTTGCATATCTATATGAGCAGGTGTATGTGTAATTGTTTCAATTGATGTGACCCCTCAGTCTATGTCGTGAATGTTTTAAATATACTCTGATGAAATTTTGAATTTTATTTATCGTTTTTTTTGTTGGGGGTATAGATTGGGGGTGTTACAACATCTACCTAACTTGATCACTACCCAATGACACTTCTACCTAAGAAACCACTTAGGTATGAGAACCCACTCACTCCCTAAATCACCTCAGTGATACAATCTAATGATTACACTTTAAACACACTACTTGATTCTGCTTAACAACTTTGATCAAGAACAATTAACAACTTAAAAATAGTAACACCAATTCACACGAATGGTTTACAAAACACACACGAAGACACAAATGACACTCAGTCTTTAGCTCTCTTTCTTCGTTATTTACCAACAAGGGTTGAGGCAGCTTTTATATAATTCTGACTTAGGCTTGGACCTCCAACAAAAAAATCTGATTTGATTTGTTTTAAAACCTGAATTTGAAACAGATTTGATCTTCAAATCTTTTTAAATCTCTTCAAATCAACCCTAATGTTAATTACATGATCTGCTCCATGATCTGCAAAATTATCTGATTGAAAATATCTTCTCCAATAAATTTGCATCCAATCTCTCTAACAGATCTCCTCAAAACACACTAACACGCGCAACCCTAAAACATCACAATCTGATGTTCTGATATACTGATGTCAAGGCATCACTTATAACATCAGCATATAAAACTTCCCTGCAACAGCTAATGTTAGGAACCAATGTTATGACATCAGACATATGACATCAACATTGTTCAACTTTGTTTTACCAAAATTCCAGCCAACACAAGAACTAACAATCTCCCCCTTTGGCTAATTTTGGCTAAAACAAACTCTGCCATCATCAGAGGTACCTGCAGCGGATAAACTTCACAACCAGCAGCAATCACAACCAAACTGCACACAGCTAAACATCCCCCTCAAAATAAGAACCAGCATACCAGCTGTTCAAACATGCACCCTCCCCTTTATGCCTAGAGCCAGCATCAGACAACTAGGCAACACATAGGCTAACTCTCCCCCTTTTTAGCCACAATTTGACAACCACCAACAAGTTATACCCTACCACTTTACTACAGTTAGTCCTACTAGCTCTCCTTGTCAGTCTAAAGTCAGCACCACAAGACAAGACAAATCATAGAACACAACCAAGATAAGCATAAAAGTACAATTATCCAAGATACACACCATGCACACAATGTGCAGAAACAAAAACTATAAACTACAAGAGCAATAAATAGCAAAAGCAACACTTTAATCTTCATTAGCATCAAACCCATCTGCATCATTCTCCTCACCTTCCTCTGAACTTGAATCTTCAGTATTGTCATTCACATCATCTTCACCCTGTTCCAAGGATTTGATCATCTGCTCAATTTTCAACATCCTAGCAGTGCTAGTACTGATAACCATATCAAGATCCTTGCAGGTTACCTCCAATTCTTCAATCAACTCAACTTTAGTACTGGCCTTCTTAACACCAGAACTTGATGTTACAGCAATATCTGGAACATGATTCCCAACAAACAGCTTGGGATGCAAGGATAAAGCTGACTCCCTCTTACATGCTACATCTGAACTGGTTAGAATTCCAGGATGTTGATCTAAGATCATTCCACAGACAAGGGAAGGGAATGCTATAGGCATCTTGATAGCATTAGTGGCACCATGCTTCACAACTTGATCAAATATGTAATTTTCATAATTGAACTTGACCTTTTTCCCAACAGCATAAATAAACCTTCCTAATCCCACAACTATGGTGGTTTTGTGATTAGTAGGTACCCAGTTAGCAGCTCCAATTCTGTGCAAAATAGCATACTTGATACTGAGTTTGCTAGCTGTCAATTTACCTTTTAGTGGCCAAACCTTCACTTGAGTGGCTGTGATCTCTTTACACACATCATTATCAGTCACTTCCAGTTCACAACCCTCTTGATCATCTCTTCCCAGATACTTATTGATGGTACTAGGAGAGAAATTAATGCACTTACCCCTAACAAACACCTTCATAAAGTCCACACTTCTTTTATCAGAAATGTCTATGGGAATGTTAACAACAAATTCCTTAACAAGTCCACCATAACACTTAGAGAATTTTGTCACAGTCTTCAACAGTCCAGCAGCATGAATGAGCTCCATAATTTCTTTCATCTCCAATGCATCTTTGCCCAGCTCTCTTTCCAGAGCTAATCTCCTTTGGCACACAAATTTCCACAATGAAGCACTGCTAGCATAATGAAAGGATATGTTGTCTACTGGCACTTCAGGAACCTTATCAGAAATTCTCTTCAAAATGGACTTTCTGAAAGGGATGATGTCTTGAACATCTTCCTCAACATCATACTCAGATTCAGATTCTTCTCTAACCTTTCTCTTTTTGGAGGTCACAGCAACCTTGCTCTAGGATTTAGTTGGACCAACAACAGATGTCTTTTTCTTCTTGCCTTCAGCTGTCATCTTAGGAGAAGATTCCACAGTCTTTCCTTTTCTAGTCTTCAATCTATTGGCAATCCCAGGAACAACATTACCAATTACTTCATTATCAGATAAGTCAACAACATCCACCACATCAGCCTTCTTCTTCCCTCTGGGACTAGGAGTAACATCCCTAGCAGGTGATGTTACAACATCATGTTCAACATCAACCTCATCTTCAATATGAGTATCCCTTTATCTTTCAGCTTCAGCTTCAACTTCATCTTCAATCTCAGCATCTTCAATGACTGAAATAACTAATCTATGAAGATTTGTTTCAGAAGTTTCAATGTCACCCTCTTCTCTAACAGATTAATCAGCAGGCCTTTGACTCAGAGGTCTAGATATTCCCTTCACAGGATTCCCTTTCTCAAATATTTTTGTGATAATCTGATCAATGCTCTTGTCCACATCTACCCTTTCTTCAACAACTTGAGGAAGCGGGGTGGTAGTCCTAGGAGTAGGTTTGTCTCCAAACAACACACTAGTGACAAAGGCTCTACTTTCGCTATCATCAAATTTACTACTCGCAGATTGATTAGAAGTGTTACCTTTAGAAGGTCTCTTGGGTTGATACTTCTCAGGTCTTTTCTTTTCTGAGGCTGGTATCATAGAGATAGGAGCAATGTGCATAGCTTCATTCACAGACACCTCTTCTATTGAAACCCTAGAATTTGCATGAGTGGAACTTTTGGACGCAACCTTCTTGGATGGAGATAACACTTGTTTAGACATTGTCCTTGTGTTACAACTGATGGCCAAAAGTGTTTTGTAATTTCTGTTCTTAGGGGGGAAGATGAACGGACTTGGAGTGTTGAGATTGAAGAAGTGTGTGAGAGTGATAATAGGGAATGATAGCCTAAGGTAAGGGGACTGCTTTTGTTGGTCACTTAAAGGACAATAAATGTATTTTCCCCACCAAAACAAATTTCCTTTTAAATTTTTGAAATTTAATAAATGCACACCATAATTCACTAACCCTTGAATCCTTTTCCACATGCCCAAATCCCTACTTAACACTTCACAAATTTCAGCACACATATCTTTAGGGAAATCGTCATTACCCTTCATACCTGAATGATCAACCTCTACTACCTTGGTTTCTTCAATATTTCCTCTGAATAGTTGCATAACACTAGGTTGTTTGGTGATCCTTCTAATGTCACATACATATGTCATAACATCATCCTTGACATTACATGATAAGCTGAACTCTTGAGGAACCCATAAATAACAGTTATCTATGGATCTAACTCCCCTCATAACGACTTCACTCTTCTCATTAGTCACTAAACATTCATCTTTAGTGTAGCTAACCTTGAATCCTTCATCACATAACTGACTAATGCTAATCAAATTAGCAGTCAATCCTTTGACCAGAAGTATACTTTCAAGATTAGGTCCAACCTCACAATTCAATTTTCCAATTCCTTTAACTTCCCCTTAAGTCCTGATATCCACCAACTGATTCTTGAAACCAGTCATATGCATTGAGCAACCACTGTCAAAATACCAACCATCCATAGCTGGGGTTCTAACTGATGAGTGAGCCAACAGACATGTGACAGCAGCTTTAGGAATCCATTGTTTAACATTCTGAGGCCTGTCCTGCTTCTGTCTAGGTTGAGGAACAGGCTTGGGATAACCATGCAGTTTAAAGCAAGAAGATTGTATATGGCCAAATCTCCCACAATAGTAACATCTTACTCTTTGAATCTCTTCTCTGAAGTGATTGAAATGTCTCCCACCTTGATGATGATTTCTATCATAATGCTGAGGCTGCCATTTGTCAAAATATTGATGTTGTCTTCTCCCATAATTAGGTTGTCTTCTGTAGTGCTTAGGCTGTCTTTTACCATGATGATGTGGCCTTCTTCTGCCATAACCATGAGGCACATCATTATTAGGTCCAAACCCATACATTTTCCCTTGATGTTGAGACATCGGATGGAACATGTTATGTTTGAAATTATAAGCCTGCATACTCCTATGGTATTGGGGAGGCATATACTGTCTAGCTCCAGAAACCCGAGGCTTTCCTTGAGGTTGAGACAAAAACTTCTTAGGTGCAGGACCATAGCCCTTTCCATTATTTTGTGACCCAATGTGAGGGGCACCCTTCTTAATTCCAAAACCATGTCCTTTTTCATGCTGATGAGGAGTGTTTTGTTTAACCCCAGAAGAACTAGCTTCTGCAGATATCTTTTTTTCTCCCTCATATCCTAGACCAGTCTTATCACTTGTCCCTTTTTCCAGCTTCAAGAATTTTATCCAGAGTGTCAGTTCCACTATTTAACATTCTGATGGATTTTGACATTTGATCAAGCTGGGATTTTAACAACAAAACTTCATTCTTAAGTTCATCTTTCTCAGTCTCAAGTTGTACAATAATCTTCTTCTGCTTCTCCCCTTCTTGGAGTACCTCTTCACTTTTCAGACACAGCTCTTGATAAGAGGATACCAGCTCTTCAAAGGTCAATTCACCATCAATAGACTCTCCATCAGAGGCACATAGTCCAGTCAATGCCTTAACTGCTTGGCATTCTCTTCTTCACTTTCACTATCTGTATCAGACCAGGAAACAGATAACCCCTTTTATGCTTTTTGAGGTATGTAGGGCATTCTTTCTTGACATGGCCATAACCTTCACACTCATAGCATTGAACTCCTTTGTCATGATTGGACTTTTCTTCATCTCTTGTTTTCTTCACTTGATCACTAGACCTGTTGTTGTCAGATGTGATGTTCTTAACATTAGGTCTATAGTTTCTATCCATTCTCTTTAACACCTTATTAAACTGTCTCCCAAGCATCACAACAGCATTTGACAGTTCCTCCTGAGTTTCAAAATTACACTCCTTCTTACCATCTTCAGTATTGGACACCAAAGCAATGCTTTTGGTCTTCTTTTCAGGCTCCTCATTCAATCCCAACTCAAAGGTTTGAAGAGAACCAATCA
Source organism: Lathyrus tuberosus (assembly GCA_022829125.1). NCBI lineage: Eukaryota > Viridiplantae > Streptophyta > Magnoliopsida > Fabales > Fabaceae > Lathyrus > Lathyrus tuberosus. The sequence continues at coordinate 1,409,768 of JALAZF010000259.1, forward strand.
ACTCATCAACCCTCATCTTGCTGATGTCTTGAGCTTCTTCAATGGCAGTCACCTTCATTTTATATTTCTTGGGAAGGGATCTGAGAATCTTCCTTACCAGCTTCTCTTCAGTCATTCTTTCTCCTAAAGCACTAGAAGCATTGGACAACTCAAGAATATTCATGTGAAAATCATGAATGGTTTCATCCTCCTTCATCTTCAGATTTTCAAACTTTGTGGTCAGCAGTTGAAGTCTTGACATCTTGACCTTGGAGGTTCCTTCATGAGTAGTTTTCAAGACATCCCAAGCTTCCTTAGCTACTTCACAAGTGTTTACCAGCCTAAAGATGTTCTTGTCAATACCTTTAAATATGGCATTCAAGGCTTTTGAATTTCCAAGTGCAAGCTCATCTTCTTCCTTTGTCCAATCTTCCTCAGGTTTTAGCTTTGTTGTCTCATCCTTTTCAACAATAACAGGTGCTTTCCATTCTTTTAAGACAGCCTTCCAAGCCCTGCTGTCTAATGACTTCAAGAAGGTAACCATTCGTGGTTTCCAATAGTCATAATTAGAGCCATCTAGAATAGGGGGTCTATTCACAAATCCAACAGTCTCCTTGTCCATTGCACCATAAAGTATCAGCCCTAGATCTCACCCAGATGCAGAGCAGGATGCCTGCTCTGATACCAATTGAAATTCTGGTATCAGATATGTGATGTCACAAAAACACAATCTGCTATATGAACAAGGTAATAACAACAGTAAATAACACAATGAATTGTTCACCAAGTTCGGTCTAACTACCTACGTCTGGGGGCTACCAAGCGAGGGAGGAAATTCACTATTAGTAGTATCAAATTACAGACTCAACAATCCCAGTTGACATCTACCTAACTTGATCACTACCCAATGACACTTCTACCTAAGAAACCACTTAGGTATGAGAACCCACTCACTCCCTAAATCACCTCAGTGATACAATCCAATGATTACACTTTAAACACACTACTTGATTCTGCTTAACAACTTTGATCAAGAACAATTAACAACTCAAAAATAGTAACACCAATTCACACGAATGGTTTACAAAACACACACGAAGACACAAATGACACTCAGTCTTTAGCTCTCTTTCTTCGTTATTTACCAACAAGGGTTGAGGCAGCTTTTATATAATTCTGACTTGGGCTTGGACCTCCTACAAAAATATCTGATTTGATTTGTTTTAAAACCTGAATTTGAAATAGATTTGATCTTCAAATCTTTTTCAATCTCTTCAAATCAACCCTAATGTTAATTGCACGATATGCTCCATGATCTGCAAAATTATCTGATTGAAAATATCTTCTCCAATAAATTCACATCCAATCCCTCTAACAGATCTCCTCAAAACACACTAACACGCACAACCCTAAAACGTCACAATCTGATGTTCTGATATAGTGATGTCAAGACATCACTTATAACATCAGCATATCAAACTTCAACCCTGCAACAGCTAATGTTAGGAACCAATGTTATGACATCAGACATATGACATCAACATTGTTCAACTTTGTTTTACCAAAATTCCAGCCAACACAAGAACTAACACAAGTGTTTGGTTAGGACACTTGCTTTTGGTTTACGCGGTGAGGCATCCCCATGGCATGAAGGAAGGAAGTTACAACTAAGCAATGTAAAGGCTTCGAGCTTACGACATAAAACAATCATGTTTTATCGTTTGTTGTTTCGTTATTACATTTTCATTCTAGCTTAGGTAGTATGGTGAATATTCATTAAACAAGTTGTACTCGGATTTTTCGTAAAATTCTCAAATCTTCACTTTAAAACTTATTTAATCCAATTTCACCTGGTCTTTTAGTTTATTTATATTAATAGTTTTTGTGTTTGTCTAAAAGCTTGTTTTGAGTAGCTTGAGGAAATTTAAGGTGATGTTCCAGGTTTGAGCGTTTCAAATTGCGGATGTATGGTAATGATATTGTTAAGTTTTGTACACGTCCAAGGTATGTGTTTATCGCTTTCTAGACTATAGAATATTCATGATACTTAGGCTTTTTACAAACTTCCATGCCATTCATTCTTTTGTATACTTATTCTTGGTGTGAATCACTTTAGTTCCCACCCTTTTTGTGAGGTAACTTTCCAATGTTCATATATGCGCGGAGTACCAACATTCTTATTCTAACTGGATTTTATTATCTTTTGTTTGTGTTGATTATATGAAAGCATGAAAAGGATCAAGGAATTTTATTTCATTTTGAGCACAGCTACCTAACCAAGTAGTCAATTCACCCTGTGAGTGTGTGAGGATTCGTAACCCCTTTGTGCCTTTCTATCATTATCCATGTTGTTTAAACTTAATGCTTGTCTATAAGTATTGAATTCACTTTTTGTATTGATTATGATTGATTGTTTTTTCTTGAATCCTCAACTTTGTGTTGTTGTATGAATTTTTACCTTGCCTTAGAAAGTAGGGAGTATTCACATGATGATGTGGTTGAATTCAAGTAGGGGAGAGAATGATTGTTTACTCATTGGTTGGTTTCTATGAGGTTGAAAAAGAAAAGAAAAAAGAGAAAAATATGAAATAGAAAATAAAAGAAAAGAAAAATGTGAAAAAGAAAGAAAAAAAAATCCTTGAGAAAGGAAATAAAAAGAGTTCAAATAATTGTGCTAAATAAGTATTGTGTGTTGTGTAACACTTGGGATTTTGGAAGAAGGTGATTGGAATTTTATGTTTGAGTCTTTGTAAGTTGATCACTCCCTTAGGTTTAGGCATGTTTTTGTTTCAATTACCTTTTAGAAATTGCCCCTTGTTTGTTTACCCGACCATGCTACAACCTTGAAAGCCCTTGTGATTCTTGGTTTTATGTTTTCGATATGATTTTTTGGATGAATGCATAATTTAGTCTTTTGTTGGCAAGATTGTTGTGTGAGTGAAAAGTACCTCATTTTGTGTTTTTTATCTACCGATGATTGTTTTTGCTAGGTGTGATTCACATTTGAACTTGTGTTGTTTTAGGATGTTTGGCATGATTTTTGTATTTTGCATTTGTTTCGTGACTATGTTATCGTCGTTGTTTAGTGGTAAGTATTTACTTTCTGTGTACCATTTTTTATTTGAACCATTCATTTGTCCGTTTTTCAAAACCTGTTGATTCGTGATTCTTTGGTTGTTACTTTGTTTCTTTGAGTCGCTTGATTCTTGTTTAAGGACAAACAAGTTTAAGTTGGGGAGAGTTTGGTAAGTGTAAATTGTCGCTATTTTTGTATATTAGTTTTGTTGCACTTATCGATACTTTTTGTTAATATTGTTCGAATAGACCCCGTTTTGTTTGTAAATACGTTTACTTTACATTATAGTGTATATATTGCGTATCGTGAAAATATCATTGAGTTTAATTGATTTTCTCTCATATTTTCAGGTATTCATGCAAAGATATCTTGTCATATTCCTAAAGAGCATTGAATAAGGTTTCCAATGCTTCCGACCGTGCATCAAACGGAGTTACAGTTCAGAAGTTGTGGTCAAAATAAGGGCTGGTTTGCTGTCAAGTTTGCTTTGTGAACTTCCCAGCGATTGCTCCCAGACCTATGGTACTAGAAAAAGGGACCAAAGTTGGCTATGCGGACTTTCCAGCGAATATTCGCTTTGCGAATAAAATTCCGCTTTGCGAACTTTTACAGAATTGCAGAGTCGGTTTAACTGTTCCTAAGGCACTTAGGTGCCAAAATTGATGTTCGCTCAGCGAATAAAAGTTCGCTTTGCAAACTTGACTGATTTTTGAAATGATATTTAAGTCATTTCATTCATATTTTAGGTTATGGTTTTAGGGATTTTTTCTCCCAACTCCATCAAACTCATTTTTCAGTAGTATTAGCTTAGAAAACAACATTGAAGCTTGCACACGGATGATCCGCGGTGGATTTTTCATCGACCGGCGTTTGACAAACCGCGAGATGTTTGGTTTATATCTTTTTTCTTTGTGTATTTCTTTTTTTTGGGTTGTTGTATATGTATTTACTTTGAACTCATGTATATTTGTCGCCCATGGCGTTGTATAAAATCCGCTTTATAAATCTTTATCAGTGATTGTCATTGATTTTTGCTTTATGCCTGGGGTTTGGGTTGTGTTAGAGAAAAACATCGCAAACTTTGATTAGGGATGATTATCTGTTAGTTTCTAGATGCTAGAGGTAGATTTAGAGCTAACAATCTTTATGGGTGTCAAAGCTTAATGCCTCCGTATCTTGAGTCGGGTGCGAGAGTGTCGACGAGGGTAACACGGTTGTTCTTTCAGCTCAGTGTGTCAGAGATGGACACTGTTGTGATCGATGCTGGATGATATTGAGGATTGTTGTAGGTTGAGTATAGTTGGTCAGTAAGTTTAAGTTTGTGACGAGTCGATTATGTGCATGCCGGATAAGTTTCTTCTCTCTAAAAAATGAATTCTTTTTATATTCATGTTTACTTTTTTGCATTTACTTTAAACCAATTTTAATCCAAACTCAATAACATTTAAATTGTCGAACGGCAGTTCAATAGCACCGATCTCTGTGGACATGACATAAATCCCAGAGGAAAGTCTTCCGAAAATAATATTTTTGCTTGCCGCTTTACCGCTCCAACAAAATGGCGCCGTGCCGGGGATTGGTTTTGATATTGAATTGCATTACGATAGTTTCGATGTTTTGGAGCTTTGTACATAATTGTTTGTATTATATATATGCTTTTATAGATACTTGTTTTGCTTTTATTTTCCATTATGTTTGTTCAAATGTTGTATACATTTTGTCCCCGTAACGTTTGTTCAAGTGTTTGGTTAGGACATTTGCTTTTGGTTTGTGCGGTGAGGCATCACCATGGCATGAAGGAAGGAAGTTACTAGCTAAGCACTGTAAAGGCGTTGAGCTTACGATGTAAAACAATCATGTTTTATAGTTTTTTGTTTCGTTATTACTTTTTCATTCTAGCTTAGGTAGTGTGGTGAACATTCATTAAACAAATTGTACTCGAATTTTTCGTAAAATTCTCAAATCTTCACTTTACAACTTGTTTAATCCAATTTCACCCGGTCTCTTAGTTTATTTTTAATAATAGTTTTTGTGTTTGTCTAAAAGCTTGTTTTGAGGCGCTTGAGGAAATTTAATGTGATGTTCCAAGTTTGATCTTTTCAACTTGCGGATGTATGGTAATGATATTGTTTAGTTTTGTACACGTCCAAGGTGTGTGTTTATCGCTTTCTAGACTTTAACATATTCATGATACTTAGGCTTTTTACAAATTTCCATGCCATTCATTATTTTGTATACTTGTTCTTGGTGTGAATCACTTTAGTTCCCACCCTTTTTGTGAGGTAACTTTCCATTGTTATTATATGCGCGGAGTACCAACATTCTTGTTCTAACTAGATTTTCTTATCTTTTGTTTGTGTTGATTATATGAAAGCATGAAAAGGATCAAGACATTTTATTTCATTTTGAGCACAACTACCTAGCCAAATAGTCAATTCACCCCATGAGTATGTGAGCATTCGTAACCCCTTTGTGCCTTTCTATCATTATCCATGTTGTTTGAACTTAATTCTTGTCTATGAGTATTGAATTCACTTTTTGTATGGATTTTGATTGATTGTTTTTTCTTGAATCCTCATCCTTGTGTTGTTGTATGAATTTTTACCTTGCCTTAGAAAGTAGGGAGTATTCACATGATGATGTGGTTGAGTTCAAGTTGGGGAGAGAAGGATTGTTTACTCATTGGTTGGTTTCTATGAGGTTGAAAAAGAAAAGAAAAAAGAGAAAAATATGAAAAAGAAAAGAAAAGAAAAGAAAAATGTGAAAAAGAAAGAAAAAGAAAATCCTTGAGAAAGGAAATAAAAAGAGTTCAAATAATTGTGCTAAATAAGTATTGTGTTGTGTAACACTTGGGATTTTGGAACAAGTTGATTGGAATTTTGTGTTTGAGTCTTTGTGAGTTGATCACTCCCTTAGGTTTAGGCAAGTTTTTGTTTCAATTACCTTTAGAAATTGTCCCTTGTTTGTTTACCCGACCACGCTACAACCTTGAAAGCCCTTGCGATTCTTGTTTTTATATTTTCGATATGATTTTTGGATGAATGCATAATTTAGTCTTTTGTTTGCAAGATTGTTGTGTGAGTGAAAAGTACCTCATTTTGTGTTTTTCATCTACCAATGATTGTTTTTGCTAGGTGTGATTCACATTTGAACTTGTGTTGTTGTAGGATGTGTGGCATGATTTTTGTATTTTGCATTTGTTTCGTGACTATGTTATCGTCGTAGTTTAGTGGTAAGTATTTACTTTGTGTGTACCGTTTTTCATTTGAACCATTGATTTGTCTGTTTTTCAAAAATTGTTGATTCGTGATTCTTTGGTTGTTACTCTGTTTCTTTGAGTCGCTTGATTCTTGTTTGAGGACAAACAAGTTTAAGTTGGGGAGAGTTTGATAAGTTTAAATTGTAGCTATTTCTTATATAAGTTTTGTTGCACTTATCGATAATTTTTGTTAATATCGTTCGAATAAACCCCGCATTATTTGTAAATACTTTTACTTTACATTATAGTGTTCATATTGCGTATCGTGTAAATATCATTGAGTTTAATTGATTTTCTCTCATGTTTGCAGATATTCAAGCAAGGATATCTTGTCATATTCATAAATAGCATTGAATTAGTATTCCAATGCTTACGACCGTGCGTCAAACGGAGTTACGGTTCAGAAGTTGTGGTCAAAATAAGGGCTGGTTTGCGGTCAAGTTCACTTTGCGAACTTCCCAGCGAATGCTCCCAGACTTATGGCAGTAGAAAAAGGGACCAAAGTTGGCTTTGCAAACTTTCCAGCAAATATTCGCTTTGCGAACTTTTGCAGAATTGTAGAATCGGTTTAATTGTTCATGAGGCACTTAGGTACCAAAATTGATGTTCGCTCAGCGAATAAAAGTTCACTTTACGAACTTGACTGATTTTTGAAATGATATTTAAGTCATTTCATTCATTTTTTAGGTTATGTTTTTGGGGATTTTTTCTCCCAACTCCATCAAACTCATTTTTCAGTAGTATTAGCTTAGAAAACAACATTGAAACTTGCACACGGATGATCCGGGGTGGATTTCTCATCGATCAGCGTTTGTCAAACCGCGAGATGTTTGGTTTATTTCTTTTCTTCTTTGTGTATTTCTTCTTTTTTGGGTTGTTGTATATGTATTTACTTTGAACTCATGTTTATTTGTCGCCCATGGCGTTGTATAAAATCCGCTTTACAAATCTTTAACATTATTGTCTTTGATTTTTGCTTTATGCCCGGGGTTTGGGTTGTGTTAGAGATAAACATCGCAAACTTTGATTAGGGATGATTATCAGTTAGTTTCTGGATGCTAGACATAGATTTAGAGCTAACAATCTTTATGGGTGTCGAAGCTTAATGCCTCCGTATCTTGAGTCGAGTGCGAGAGTGTCGATCAGGGTAACACAGTTGTTCTCTGAGCTCAGTGTGTCAGAGATGGACATTGTTGTGGGAGATGCTGGATGATATTTAGGAGTGTTGTAGGTTGAGTATAGCTGGTCGGTAAGTTTAAGTTTGTGAGGAGTCGATTATGTGCATTCAGGATAAATTTCTTCTCTCTGAAGAATGAATTCTTTTTATATTCATATTTACTTTTCTGCATTTACTTTAAACCCATTTTAACCCAAACTCAATAACATTTAAATTGTCGAACGACAGTTCAATGGCACCGATCTATGTGGACACGTCATAAATCCCGAAGGGAATTCTTCTGAAAAGAATATTTTTGCTTGCCGCATTATCGCTCCAACAAAATGGCGCTGTTGTCGGGGATTGGTTATGATATTGAATTGCATTGCGATAGTTTCGATGTTTTGGAGCTTTGTACATACTTGTTTGTATTGTATATATGATTGTATAGATACTTGTTTTGCTTTTATTTTCCATTATGTTTGTTCAAATGTTGTATACATTTTGTTCTCGTAACGCTTGTTCAAGTGTTTGGTTAGGACACTTGCTTTTGGTTTGCGCGGTGAGGCATCACCATGGCATGAAGGAAGGAAGTTACTAGCTAAGCACTGTAAAGGCGTCGAGCTTACGACGTAAAACAATCATATTTTATCGTTTTTTGTTTCGATATTACTTTTTCATTCTAGCTTAGGTAGTGTGGTGAACTTTCATTAAACAAGTTGTACTCAGATTTTTCGTAAAATTTTCTTCACTTTACAACTTGTTTAATCCAATTTCACCCGGTCTTATAGTTTGTTTATATTAATAGTTTTTCTGTTTGTTTAAAAGCTTGTTTTGAGTAGCTTGATGAAATTTAAGGTGATGTTCCAAGTTTGATCGTTTCAACTTGCGAATGTATGGTAATAATATTGTTAAGTTTTGTACACGTCCAAGGTATGTGTTTATCGCTTTCTAGACTTTAGCATATTCATGATACTTAGGCTTTTTACAAACTTCCATGCCATTCATTCTTTTGTATACTTGTTCTTGGTGTGAATCACTTTAGTTCCCACCCTTTTTGTGAGGTAGCTTTCCATTGTTCATATATGCGCGGGGTACCAACATTCTTTTTCTAACTTGATTTTATTATCTTTTGTTTGTTTTGATTATATGAAAGCATGAAAAGGATCAAGGTATTTTATATCATTTTGAGCATAACTACCTAACCAAATAGTCAATTCACCATGTGAGTGTGTGAGCATTCGTAACCCTTTTGTGCTTTTCTATCATAATCCATGTTGTTTGAACTTAACGCTTGTCTATGAGTATTGAATTCACTTTTTGTATGGATTTTGATTAATTATTTTTTCTTGAACCCTCATCTTTGTGTTGTTGTGTGAATTTTTACCTTGCCTTAGAAAGTTGAGAGTATTCACATGATGATGTGGTTGAATTCAAGTTGGGGAGAGAAGGATTGTTTACTCATTGGTTGGTTTCTATGAGGTTGAAAAAGAAAAGAAAAAAGAGAAAAATATGAAAAAGAAAAGAAAAGAAAAGAAAAATGTGAAAAAGAAAGAAAAAGAAAATCCTTGAGAAAGGAAATAAAAAGAGTTCAAATAATTGTCCTAAATAAGTATTGTGTGTTGTGTAACACTTGGAATTTTGGAAGAAGTTAATTGGAATTTTGTGTTCGAGTCTTTGTGAGTTTACCACTCCCTTAGGTTTAGGCAAGTTTTTGTTTCAATTACCTTTAGAAATTGCCCCTTGTTTGTTTACCCGACCACACTATAACCTTGAAAGCCCTTGTGATTCTTGGTTTTATGTTTTCGATATGATTTTTGGATGAATGCATAATTTAGTCTTTTGTTTGCAAGATTGTTGTGTGAGTGAAAAGTACCCCATTTTGTGTTTTTCATCTACCGATGATTGTTTTTGCTAGGTGTGATTCACATTTGAACTTGTGTTGTTGTAGGATGTTTGGCATGATTTTTGTATTTTGCATTTGTTTCGTGACTATGTTATCATCGTAGTTTAGTGGTAAGTATTTACTTTATGTGTACCGTTTTTCATTTGAACCATTCATTTGTCTGTTTTTCAAAACCTGTTGATTCGTGATTCTTTGGTTGTTACTCTATTTCTTTGAGTCACTTGATTCTTGTTTGAGGACAAACAAGTTTAAGTTGGGGAGAGTTTTATAAGTTTAAATTGTAGTTATTTTTTTATATAAGTTTTGTTGCACTTATCGATACTTTTTGTTAATATCGTTCGAATAAACCCTGCATTGTTTGTAAATACATTTACTTTACATTATAGTGTTTATATTGCCTATCGTGTAAATATCATTGAGTTTAATTGATTTTCTCTCATTTTTGCAGGTATTCAAGCAAGGGTATCTTGTCATATTCTTAAATAGCATTGAATAAGTTTTCCAATGCTTCCGACCGTGCGTCAAACGGAGTTACGGTTCAGAAGTTGTGGTCATAATAAGGGCTAGTTTGCAGTCAAGTTCACTTTGCGAACTTCCCAGCGAATGCTTCCAGACTTATGGCAGTAGAAGAAGGGACCAAAGTTGGCTTTGCAAACTTTCCAACAAATATTCGCTTTGCGAATAAAAGTTCGCTTTGCGAACTTTTGCAAAATTGCAGTGTCGGTTTAACAGTTCCTGAGGCACTTAGGTGCCAAAATTTATGTTCGCTCAGCGAATAAAAGTTCACTTTTCGAACTTGACTGATTTTTGAAATGATATTTAAGTCATTTCATTCATTTTTTAGGTTATGATTTTGGGGATTTTTTCTCCCAACTCCATCAAACTCATTTTTCAGTAGTATTAGCTTAGAAAACAACATTGAAGCTTGCACACGGATGACCCGGGGTGGATTTCTCATCGACTAGCGTTTGTCAAACCACAAGATGTTTAGTTAATTTCTTTTTTTCTTTGTGTATTTCTTCTTTTTTGGGTTGTTGTATATGTATTTACTTTGAACTCGTGTATATTTGTCGCCCATGGCGTTGTATAAAATCCGCTTTACAAATCTTTATCAGTGATTGTCCTTGATTTTTGCTTTATGCCTGGGGTTTGCGTTGTGTTAGAGATAAACATCGCAGACTTTGATTAGGGATGATTATCAGTTAGTTTCAGGATGCTAGAGATAGATTTAGAGCTAACAATCTTTATGGGTGTCGAAGCTTAATGCCTCCGTATCTTGAGTCGGGTGCGAGAGTGTCGACGAGGGTAACACGGTTGTTTTCTCAGCTCAGTGTGTCAGACATGGACACTGTTGTGAGCGATGCTGGATGATATTGAGGAGTGTTGTAGGTTGAGTATAGCTGGTGGGTAAGTTTAAGTTTGTAACGAGTCGATTATGTGCATGCCGGATAAGTTTCTTCTCTCTGAAGAATGAATTCTTTTTATATTCATGTTTACTTTTCTGCATTTACTTTAAACCCATTTTAACCCAAACTCAATAACATTTAAATTGTCGAACGGCAGTTCAATAACACCGATCTATGTGGACACGACATAAATCCCAGAGGGAATTCTTCTGAAAATCATATTTTTGCTTGCCGCATTACTGCTCCAACAAAATGGCACTGTTGTCGGGGTTTGGTTATGATATTGAATTGCATTGCGATAGTTTCGATGTTTTGGAGCTTTGTACATAATTATTTGTATTGTATATATGATTGTATAGATACTTGGTTTGCTTTTCTTTTCCATTATGCTTGTTCAAATGTTGTATACATTTTGTTCCCGTAACGCTTGTTCAAGTGTTTGGTTAGGACACTAGCTTTTGGTTTGCACGGTGAGGCATCACCATGGCATGAAGGAAGGAAGTTACTAGCTAAGCACTATAAAGGCGTCGAGCTTACGACGTAAAACAATCATGTTTTATCGTTTTTTGTTTCGTTATTACTTTTTCATTCTAGCTTAGGTAATGTGGTGAACATTCATTAAACACGTTGTACTCGGATTTTTCGTAAAATTCTCAAATCTTCACTTTACAACTTGTTTAATCCAATTTCACCCGGTCTTTTAGTTTGTTTATATTAATAGTTTTTGTGTTTGTCTAATAGCTTGTTTTGAGTAGCTTGAGGAAATTTAAGGTGATGTTCCAAGTTTGATCGTTTCAACTTGCGAATGTATGGTAATAATATTGTTAAGTTTTGTACACGTCCAAGGTATGTGTTTATCGCTTTCTAGACTTTAGCATATTCATGATACTTTGGATTTTTACAAACTTCCATGCCATTCATTCTTTTGTATACTTGTTCTTGGTGTGAATCACTTTAGTTCCCACCCTTTTTGTGAGGTATCTTTTCATTGTTCATATATGCGCGGAGTACCAACATTCTTTTCCTAACTTGATTTTATTATCTTTTGTTTGTTTTGATTATATGAAAGCATGAAAAGGATCAAGGTATTTTATATCATTTTGAGCATAACTACCTAACCAAATAGTCAATTCACCATGTGAGTGTGTGAGCATTCGTAACCCTTTTGTGCTTTTCTATCATAATCCATGTTGTTTGAACTTAATGCTTGTCTATGAGTATTGAATTCACTTTTTGTATGGATTTTGATTAATTTTTTTTTCTTGAACCCTCATCTTTGTGTTGTTGTGTGAATTTTTACCTTGCCTTAGAAAGTTGAGAGTATTCACATGATGATGTGGTTGAATTCAAGTTGGGGAGAGAAGATTGTTTACTCATTGGTTGGTTTCTATGAGGTTGAAAAAGAAAAGAAAAAAGAGAAAAATATGAAAAAGAAAAGAAAAGAAAAGAAAAATGTGAAAAAGAAAGAAAAAGAAAATCCTTGAGAAAGGAAATAAAAAGAGTTCAAATAATTGTGCTAAATAAGTATTGTGTGTTGTGTAACACTTGGAATTTTGGAAGAAGTTAATTGGAATTTTGTGTTCGAGTCTTTGTGAGTTTACCACTCCCTTAGGTTTAGGCAAGTTTTTGTTTCAATTACCTTTAGAAATTGCCCCTTGTTTGTTTACCCGACCACACTATAACCTTGAAAGCCCTTGTGATTCTTGGTTTTATGTTTTCGATATGATTTTTGGATGAATGCATAATTTAGTCTTTTGTTTGCAAGATTGTTGTGTGAGTGAAAAGTATCCCATTTTGTGTTTTTCATCTACCGATGATTGTTTTTGCTAGGTGTGATTCACATTTGAACTTGTGTTGTTGTAGGATGTTTGGCATGATTTTTGTATTTTGCATTTGTTTCGTGACTATGTTATCATCGTAGTTTAGTGGTAAGTATTTACTTTATGTGTACCGTTTTTCATTTGAACCATTCATTTGTCTGTTTTTCAAAACCTGTTGATTCGTGATTCTTTGGTTGTTACTCTATTTCTTTGAGTCGCTTGATTCTTGTTTGAGGACAAACAAGTTTAAGTTGGGGAGAGTTTGATAAGTTTAAATTGTAGCTATTTTTTTAAATAAGTTTTGTCGCACTTATCGATACTTTTAGTTAATATCGTTCGAATAAACCCCGCATTGTTTGTAAATACGTTTACTTTACATTATAGTGTTTATATTGCGTATCGTGTAAATATCATTGAGTTTAATTGGTTTTCTCTCATTTTTGTAGGTATTCAAGCAAGTATATCTTGTCATATTCATAAATATCATTGAATAAGCTTTCCAACTCTTCCGACCGTGCATCAAACCAAGTTACGGTTCAGAAGTTGTGGTCAAAATAAGGGCTGGTTTGCTGTCAAGTTCACTTTGCGAACTTCCCAGCGAATGCTCCCAGACTTATGGCAGTAGAAAAAGGGACCAAAGTTAGCTTTGCAAACTTTCCAGCAAATATTCGCTTTGCGAATAAAAGTTTGCTTTACGAACTTTTACACAATTGCAGAGTCGGTTTAATTGTTTCTGAGGCACTTAGGCGCCAAAATTGATGTTCGCTCAGCGAATAAAAGTTCACCTTGCGAACTTGACTGATTTTTGAAATGATATTTAAGTCATTTCATTCATTTTTTAGGCTATGGTTTTGGGGATTTTTTCTCCCAACTCCAACAAACTCATTTTTCGATAGTATTAGCTTAGAGAACAACATTGAAGCTTGCACACGGATGATCCGGGGTGGATTTATCATCGACCAGCGTTTGTCAAACCGCGAGATGTTTGGTTTATTTCTTTTCTTCTTTGTGTATTTCTTCTTTTTTGGGTTGTTGTATATGTATTTACTTTGAACTCATGTATATTTGTCGCCCATGGCGTTGTATAAAATTCGCTTTACAAATCTTTATCAGTGATTGTCCTTGAGTTTTACTTTTTGCTCGGGGTTTGGGTTGTGTTAGAGATAAACATCTCAAACTTTGATTAGGGATGATTATCAGTTAGTTTCTGGATGCTAGAGATAGATTTAGAGCTAACAATCTTTATGGGTGTCGAAGCTTAATGCCTCCGTATCTTGAGTCGGGTACGAGAGTGTCGACGAGGGTAACATGGTTGTTCTCTCAGCTTAGTGTGTCAGAGATGGACACTTTGTGAGAGATGCTGGATGATATTGAGGAGGGTTGTAGGTTGAGTATAGCTGGTCGGTAAGTTTAAGTTTGTGACGAGTCGATTATGTGCATGCCGGATAAGTTTCTTCTCTCTGAAGAATGAATTCTTTTTATATTCATGTTTACTTTTCTGCATTTACTTTAAACCCATTTTAACCCAAACTCAATAACATTTAAATTATCGGGCAGTTCAATAGCACTGATTTATGTGGACACGACATAAATCCCGGAGGGAATTCATCCGAAAATAATATTTTTACATGCCGCTTTACCTCTAACAAAATGGCGTCGTTGCCGGGGATTGGTTTTGATATTGAATGGCATTGCGATAATTTCGATGTTTTGGAGCTCTGTACATAATTGTATGTATTGTATATATGCTTGTATAGATACTTGTTTTGCTTTTATTTTCCATTATGTTTGTTCAAATGTTGTATACATTTTGTTCCCATAACGTTTGTTCAAGTGTTTGGTTAGGACACTTGCTTTTAGTTTGCGCGGTGAGGCATCACCATGGCATGAAGGAAGGAAGTTACTAGCTAAGCATTGTAAAGGCGTTGAGCTTACGACGTAAAACAATCATGTTTTTTCATTTTTTTGTTTCGTTATTACTTTTTCATTCTAGCTTAGGTAGTGTGGTGAACATTCATTAAACAAGTTGTACTCGGATTTTTCGTAAAATTCTCAAATCTTCACTTTACAACTTGTTTAATCCAATTTCACCCGGTCTTTTAGTTTGTTTATATTAATAGTTTTTGTGTTTGTCTAAAAGCTTGTTATGAGTAGCTTGAGGAAATTTAAGGTGATGTTCAAAGTTTGATTGTTTCAACTTGTGAATGTATGGTAATGATATTGTTAAGTTTTGTACACGTCCAAGGTATGTGTTTATCGCTTTCTAGACTTTAGCATATTCATGATACTTAGGCTTTTTACAAACTTCCATGCCATTCATTTTTTTGTATACTTGTTCTTGGTGTGAATCACTTTGGTTCCCACCCTTTTTGTGAGGTAGATTTCCATTGTTCATATATGCGCGGAGTACCAACATTCTTGTCCTAACAGGATTTTATTATCTTTTGTTTGTGTTGATTATATGAAACCATGAAAAGGATCAAGGCATTTTATATCATTTTGAGCACAACTACCTAACCAAATAGTCAATTCACCCGGTGAGTGTGTGAGCATTCGTAACCCCTTTGTGCCTTTCTATAATTATCCATGTTGTTTGAACTTAATGCATGTCTATGAGTATTGAATTCACTTTTTGTATGGATTTTGATTGATTATATTTTCTTGAATCCTCGACTTTGTGTTGTTGTATGAATTTATACCTTGCCTTAGAAAGTAGGGAGTATTCACATGATGATGTGGTTGAATTCAAGTTGGGGAGAGAAGGATTATTTACTCATTGGTTGGTTTCTATGAGGTTAAAAAAGAAAAGAAAAAAGAGAAATATATGAAAAAGAATAGAAAAGAAAATAAAAATGTGAAAAAGAAAGAAAAAGAAAATCCTTGAGAAAGGAAACAAAAAGAGTTCAAAATAATTGTGCTAAATAAGTATTGTGTGTTGTGTAACACTTGGGATTTTGGAAGAAGTTGATTGGAATTTTGTGTTTGAGTCTTTGTGAGTTAATCACTCCTTTAGGTTTAGGCAAGTCTTTGTCTCAATTACCTTTAGAAATTGTCCCTTGTTTGTTTACCCGACCAAGCTACAACCTTGAAAGCCCTTGTGATTCTTGCTTTTATGTTTTCGATATGATTTTTGGAAGAATGCATAATTTAGTCTTTTGTTTGCAAGATTGTTGTGTGAGTGAAAAGTAGCTCATTTTGTGTTTTTCATCTACCGAGGAGTGTTTTTGCTAGGTGTGATTCACATTTGAACTTGTGTTGTTTTAGGATGTTTGGCATGATTTTTGTATTTTGCATTTGTTTCGTGACTATGTTATCGTCGTAGTTTAGTGGTAAGTATTTACTTTGTGTGTACCATTTTTCATTTGAACCATTCATTTGTCCGTTTTTCAAAACCTGTTGATTCGTGATTTTTTGGTTGTTACTCTGTTTCTTTGAGTCGCTTGATTCTTGTTTGAGGTCAAACAAGTTTAAGTTGGGGAGAGTTTGATATGTGTAAATTGTAGCTATTTTTGTATATAAGTGTTTTTGCACTTATCGATACTTTTTGTTAATATCGTTCGAATAGACCCCTCTTTGTTTGTAAATATGTTTACTTTACATTATAATGTATATATTGCGTATCGTGTAAATATCAGCGAGTTTAATTGATTTTCTCTCATTTTTGCAGGTATTCAAGCAAGGATATCTTGTCATATTCATAAAGAGAATTGAATAAGCTTTCCAATGCTTTCGACCATGCGTCAAACGGAGTTACGGTTCAGAAGTTGTGGTCAAAATAAGGGTTGGTTTGCTGTCAAGTTCGCTTTGCGAACTTCCCAGCGAATGCTCCCAGACTTATGGCATTAGAAAAAGGGACCAAAGTTGGATATGCGAACTTTCCAGCGAATATTCGCTTTGCGAATAAAATTTCACTTTGCGAACTTTTGCAGAATTGCAGAGTCGGTTTAATTGTTTCTGAGGCACTTAGGCGCCAAAATTGATGTTCGCTCAGCGAATAAAAGTTCGCTTTGCAAACTTGACTGATTTTTGAAATGATATTTAAGTCATTTCATTCATTTTTTAGGTTATGGTTTTGGGGATTTTTTCTCCTAACTCCATCAAACTCATTTTCAGTAGTATTAGCTTAGAAAACAACATTGAAGCTTGCACACGGATGATCCGGGGTGGATTTCTCATCGACCGGCGTTTGACAAACCGCGAGATGTTTGGTTTATTTCTTTTCTTCTTTGTGTATTTCTTCTTTTTTGGGTTGTTGTATAAGTATTTACTTTGAACTCATGTATATTTGTCGCCCATGGCGTTGTATAAAATCCGCTTTACAAATCTTTATCAGTGATTGTCCTTGATTTTTACTTTATGCCCAGGATTTGGGTTGTGTTGGAGATAAACATCGCAAACTTTGATTAGGGATGATTATCTGTTAGTTTCTGGATGCTAGAGATAGATTTAGAGCTAACAATCTTTGATGGGTGTCGAAGCTTAATGCCTCTGTATCTTGAGTCGGGTGCGAGAGTGTCGACGAGGGTAACACGGTTGTTCTCTCAGCTCAGTGTGTCAGAGATGGACACTGTTGTGAGCGATGCTGGATGATATTAAGGAGTGTTGTAGGTTGAGTATAGTTGGTCGGTAACTTTAAGTTTGTGACGAGTCGATTATGTGCATGCTGGATAAGTTTCTTCTCTCTGAAGAATGAATTCTTTTTATATTCATGTTTACTTTTTTGCATTTACTTTAAACCCATTTTAACCCAAACTCAATAACATTTAAATTGTCGAACGGAAGTTCAATAGCACCGATCTCTGTGGACACGACTTAAATCCCGGAGGAAATTCTTTCGAAAATAATATTTTTGCTTGCCGCTTTACCGCTCCAACAGCTAGCATACATTTTTTTGAGAGTATCCCATGTTTTTTTTGAAGTCTTGACATTGCCTAATGTCATGATGATGTTATGATCGACATATGCTATAGTATCATGTATTATGAGTTGATCTTGTCTTGTCCAGTAGTTATAATCTAGATCTGTTGCAACAGGGCACAATGTTTTTTACCATTGATGAAGCTAGTGAGGTCATATCCGATGAATACTGCATTCTTTGGACATGCCATGATGGATAGTTGTTGCTCTTGAGTTTGATTGAGTTTTGGGTGTTGAGAATTGTGACACTATGGGTGCCAACCTGAATTGTGTTGCCATTGTTGGGGGATGTTGTGGAAGACATGATGAGAAAAAAATTGATTCGTGAAGCTATTAAGCTAAGGAGTGGTTGATACCATATAAGATGATATAATGTAATTGGAATTTTCTACTCTCTACATTGCTAGACAGAAGGTTACAAATATATTACAGCTGATGAACCTATAATTAATATAAAGATATGCATGACTAGTATACATCTAGGAAAGGATTGACAACAAGAGCGTAGTAATCAGTTTCACCTATACATTGATTGCAATATAATCTCCTATTAATTATCATGTTGACCAATGGTTATATGTGGAATATATCAAATAATTTTACAAGTGTATTTGAATCGTTTTTGGGCATGACTCAGAGAGTCACACTTATATATGAAGATTGTTATAACTATCTCCTAGTTGTCTAGTGTATAGCATCAGAAAGTTTTGGTGACATCCTAGATTGAGAATGTGAAGATTTTTGAAGACTTGAAGAAGACTCTTGAGAGGGAAAAATCTAAAGGAATATCTACTAGCCACCCAGAAGTCCAACAAAGAGCAAAAGGGAGATCTATAGGCCACTTAGAAGTCAAATAAAGATCTTTTTGACTGGCTTGCCAAGCTTAACAAGGAGATTGAAGAATTCAGAGCCCATTCCGAGCTAAAGGAATAAGTGATATCTCAGGAGAAGATTGTCACCGAGCAACGTAGAACCATTTCTTAGAAAAAGGTTGTTTTGGACAAGGGGAAGTTTTCTTAGGTGAAAGCAAAAAAGGAATATAGTGAGGTAATTGAGGAGAGTATTGCTAGTCGCCTAGAAATCTTCAATGATGCATTAGAGCAGGTGGAACCTCGTTACCCCGATGTCAAGATCTTACAGGAGAATATCAAATATTACCATAAGGTCATGGATGGAAATATTGTTCCTATTTTTTTTATTTTATTCTCTTTGTATTTAGTCTTTTTTGCGCTAATGTGTAATGGAATTTATTTTCATAACATTTATATACTGAAATTTTAGTTATTTTGGGCTATTTTTTTCAAAGAAATTCATTTACTTTACTATTTCAATAGAGCCTTGTTCGTTACCTACCAAGGGGTTATGCTCATTTATAATACTTTAAAAGACAAATTGATATTTACTTGATCTTTGTTGGCCTCTTATTAAGGGTTTATGTCTCGGGCTCTTGCATCCATATCCATTTTAAGGATCTATGTTTGACTGTCTTTAGACGTATCTAAAAAGTAAAATTGACCAAATGTGTGTTTCTCATCCTTTCCCCCAAGTGACAACTTGGTTCGAGGTCGACACTCATGATGGCGTGAGTGCCTCCACTCTATAATGGCTATCTAAAAGAGAGGGGTCATTGGTTCTTTATTTGTGCATCACATACGCATTCGAGGTTTTGGTGAATTTACATGTGTGTTTTGCACGACTTGTGTGCTTCGTACTTTGGATTTCTCTTTGCTTGTCCACTATCTACGCGTTCGACATTTAGTGTTGCATTATAGGATTTGAGTTTTACTCCTACGTTTTTGGGTCGTTTAGGGTTCCTTTACTCTTTTTCCCTTTCCCTTTAAATTTTTGGGGCTTCTCTAGTGAACTTTTCAATGTACTATTGGCGGAGAATATGGGAACTGAGTGGTCTAGAAGGGAGGGTTGAATAAATTGTTCCCCTAAAACCATTTTCAAAATACTTTCTTTTACAAAATCAGAGCTTAACAAAATGATGCACAGATAGCGGGCGGGAGAAAAATAAACAAATGGTTTTGAAAATATATGTTTCAATGTCAAACACGATTATAGGAGACAGTAAAAAATCAACATAGCTAAGATAGATGAGATTTCTTTGACAAACAACAAAATAATGATCATAACTCAATTTGCACACATAGCTCAAAATTGATTCAAATAAAATGGTTGTTCAATCTAAAATTAAAAGCATATACAATCATAATCGAAAGATAAAATAATCAATGAACTAGATCCATCAGAGACATAAACTTATATGATAAATCACTACAAGTAAGGTAAAGATATAGATATCATGATATTCTAAAAGACAAACAAATTAAAACATACAATACTATGCATAAATATTGTTCTGGGCCGGCCTGAAGGCCCAATAATCGTGGCTGAGATAGTGCAAAAATCTACCAGGACATCTATAGGGCAAGAGCATTATCCCAAGTTAGTTAGCATGCGATCCAAAGCCATGATTCGTCCAATGGCTATCTGTATCCTACGTTTGAAGATCAGCAAGCACTTATAATTGCTCCATTATATAAAGAGGAAGTGTATCATTTTCTAGGGACAATTCAAATTCAAACTTTATTTACTCATCTCACTCACATACTGACTTGATCATTGAAATGTTAACCCTATTAATCACCCCCTTTCTAACTGCATCGGAAGCTCAAGTTCATTGTGTCATCCTACAACCTTCAATCTCTGATCAGTATTGGTTCCCTGATCGGAACAGTCGCACCAACTGTGGGAATCGATATATGATTCTCACATTTTTCACAATTGAATACTTATCCCTTGATTCACATAATAAAAGCATCTTAGCCTAGAAAATCCGATTTTCGGATATCAACCCACATATCCTTTTTTTATCTACTCTAGTAACATATCAACTTTGATTCTTAACATTCCAAATCTCTGACCTCCAAATCCTATAGTAATAGCAGGTTCCACGACCACTTCATCTTCTACTTTTCACGAAGCAGTCGCTCCGTCTCAAGCCGCAAGAGATTCATCGTGTCATCCTCAAAGCGGTGCATATCAAGTCATCATGAACACTCGGGTACATCTGAATCTCGTTCAACCTCTTTCGTTCACAGGATCTGTCCCACAGTTCTAACAAGGCCAACCTTCGTAGATACCTCTAGCACCATCATTGGTATTGAAACCAGAAGCACTTTTTTTATTCCAATTACTATAAGCCAAACTCGGATTACAAGGCACGAACAAGTTGTTGAAAATCATCTATAACATAGTTTGACAATATAACTCACAAGCATTATAAGCAAGGTTTCTTTGTCTTGAACAAATCCTATACAATGTGAATCCAAAGGGTAACACGGTTCAAGAAACCGCCTCTAGAAGAAGTTGAATGATTGTCCCCAAGCTAGTCGCATCACGCCGAGATGCGGCTAGAATATCTCCAAATCACTAAAAGAGCAAGAGAAATAAAACTCCTCCTCATAGTCCTTTATGAGGTCAAGGTAGTCATGTCCCCCATAAGGAACAAGTAGAGAAACCTCCGGTGAAGAACCCGAAGAAACCTCCTTTTTGTTCTTGCATCCTTGACAACAGTATACTAAAGTCATGGGAAAAACTATAAAGTAGGAGGAGTACAACATAAAAGGAGATCCTCACAAATATATACATCATGTTGATACCGTTTAAACTACTACCATGCTGATGAAGCAGCAAAGTGCAAACTATTTAAACTAACACTGACAGGGTCTGCTAGATTCTAGTTCAAAGCTCTGTTGGACAGAAGCATTGACTCGTAGACTGATCTGTGTGAGAAATTTATCTCTCATTTCACATCTCAAAAAGGCAACCGATAACTGTTGCATTAGCAGCAAAAGTGAGTTTTACAATTATCGTTTCCACAGAGACCGGTGGTTTCAAAGATAGAGTAACAGTGATTTATTATTCAAAGTAAGAAAAAGGTTTTGTGTTTTGTTGTGATGCGGAAAAGTAAATGACAGGAAATAAAGGACAAAAAAGAACGTTGGAGATTTCAGTGCTAACACTGAGAATGTTGTTGGGGGTAGATTTTATCATTACATATCTATCATGCACATCCATAGGTTAATAATATGCTATTATAGTTAGCGTATAATACTACCACATGTTACCCTTATTTGTATCCAATTTTGGTCTCTACGTTGTGACATTAGTGTATTACCCAATAGAATGATATACATTATTATTCACTAACACAGAGAAATAAGTCATAATATTCGCAAAGTAGCAAGACTCCACATCGATTTTGCTACAATAATTATAGATATTTAGCCCATACCTATGTTTATGCTTAGTAGCCAATAGATGATTATATTGGTGTTACACATGTATTTTCAGCTACTAGAAAGTCAACAAAGAATGTTAGTGACAAGACATCGTCATAAACAATGAAGTATCTTCATAAAGATATGAGAATATTAATGAAGTATCTTTAAATAAAAATTAATGGTAGGTGGTCGACATACCAACTACGAAGAGTCGACCAAGTCATCGAGACAGCCATACATGGTTTAGGGAAATCTCGGGGAAAAACCCCCAATACCATATTGTAGGAAAATATGTCCAAAATCTCGAAAAGGACAGTCACCAGATGCATATCCAGAATCTCGAGAAGGGCGGTCGACGGAAGCCCTCATTCCATTCAAAAGAACCCGTCGACGACACAACATGGTATAAAGACTTAGTGATTTTTACAAGTCTTAGGTTTTTGAGAGAGAATGTCGACGACACTTTGGAGCAGTTATCGTCGAGAGGTCGTGAAGAAATGAAATAAGTGGAAAAATGGTTGCCACTTAATGTGGGTTACGAGTAGATAGCATATTGGAAAAACATGTAAGCATGCTAATGGAAACCTGAAGGATCAAACATGAAGGTGGGAAAAAGTACACAAGAAGGGGGTTGAATTGTACTTTTCTTTTTCTTAATTTGTGTCTGATCAGAGTTCAGAATATAAAATGGTGTTCAAATTTTGGTTATACTTAGCAGCGGAATGTTAACAGAAGAAAATAAATAATAGCAAAGGACACAAAGATTTATACTGGTTCCTCCCAAGTGAGAGTAGTCCAGTCCCCTTGCTTCACAAGAGATTTTCACTATAACCAAATCATGATTACAATTGCTTATGCATTCTGCATAAGACTTTTACAATGATCAGACCCTAAGTCCGAGACTTCTTGCTTAAACCCCTAAGGCTCAAGACTTCCTTGCTCAAGTTCTACAGACCCAAGACTTCCTTTCTTAGACCCTCAGCCTAAGACTTTCCTGCTCAAGCCCCTCAGGCTCGAGACTTCCTGCTTAAACCCCTCAGGCTCGAGACACATGTAACACACAATTAAACCATTATTCTTTTAATACTTTGATATCATCAAAACCCAAGGAAAATATGTCATGAACAAATCTTGTTCTAACACAGAGAAATCACCGTAACAAATACCTAGAGCTCTTAAGATTTCTAAGATATTCAATGTGTAAGAAATCTTAAGGCTTTTACAATTACAACCTACAATAGAAATTTTGCATAATCAATTGTGTAGATAATTGATGATCTTGTTACTCCTCCATCAGGTTGATCCTTGTTAAAGATTCAGTTTGAACCTTCAGCTACTTATATAGCATTTGCAGAAGACTAGCTGTTGGAGAGATAACTTGATCAAGTGTCTTTGCTTTCTCCATAGTTCAAGAGATGTTGAAGATAGATACACTAAAAGATATTGATCCATTGTGTATCATGTTTAACCATTGAGTCTTCAAAGAGATCATGCACTATTGGGCCGTTGAGAGTAGATATCCGTAAAGTATGCTAACTTTTCTTGAGCCTTGTGAACTAAGACTTTAACTGATAAACTGATTTGACAATGCAGCTTGCTTTCTACAGTACGAATAACTTTAGCTTTATTACTAACTATGAATGATCACCAGAAACCAATTTACATTCACCAAGTGTGGAGACAATAATGTTATTTCTAAGTCAAACTCTTGTAGCAGTAGGATCTACCTAAGGAGCCTTGGTTTGGCATATTTCTTATTCAGTAGATATATAATAGCTGCATGGTCTGTGAATACTATGATTTTAGCTCCCACTAAGTAGGAAGGAAATTTATCAATTGTAAAGACCACAAATAAGAGTTATTTTTTTGGTTGTGGCGAATGTTCGTTTGAGATGAGTCTAAAGTCCTACTTGCATAGTAAATGACTTGCAATTTCTTATCTATTCGTTCTTCTAGTACAAAGCCTACAACATAATCACTTACATTGCACATAATTTCAAAAGGTAAAGTCCAATCAAGAGACCGCATTATAGGTGCAGAAACTAAAGCATGCTTAAGAAGTTGGAATGCTTCTAAAAATTTCTCATCATAAGTGAACTTGACATCTTTCATTAAAATATTAGTTAAGGGTTTAGTTATCTTAGAGAAATATTTTATGAAACGTCGGTAAAAATCGGTATCTCCTAAGAAACTTCGAATTTCTCTAAGAGTTTTAGGTGGTTGGAGTTTTTCAATTACCTCAATTTTTGCCTTATCCATTTCAATCCCTCTATCGGACACTATATGTCCAAGAAATATTCCTTCTCTAACCATAAAATGAAACTTCTCCCAGTTAAGCACTAGGTTAACTTTTACACACCTCTCTAAGACCAATTCTAGATTTGCAAGACAATTTTCGAAGCTTTGCCCGCATACTGAGAAATCATCCATAAAGACTTCCATGATGTTGTCTAGAAAATCTGCAAGTATTTCCATCATGCATCTTTGGAAAGTAGCGGGAGCGTTGCATAGTCTAAACGACATTTGTCGGTAAGCGAACGTGCCATGGGGACATGTGAAAGTAGATTTTTCTTGGTCTTTAGGGTGGATTAGGATTTAAAAGAATCCTGAATACCCATCTAGTTAGCAGAAGCGAGAGTGCCTAGCTATGCGCTTCAGCATTTGGTCAATGAAAGGTAAAGGAAAATGATCCTTACGGGTGGCTTTGTTTAATTTTTGATCATCTATGCACATTCTCCACCCTGTTTCTACATGTTTTGCTATAAATTCTTCTTTCTCATTTTTAACTACTGTGACTCCTCCTTTCTTAGGCATTACATGTATTGGGCTGACCCACTTACTATCGGATATTTGGTATATGATTTCTGCTTCCAAAAGTTTTAGGACTTCTCTTTTCACTACGTCATTTAGGATAGGATTGATTCTCCTCTGATGTTCTCTAGAGGTTTTCGAGCCCTCTTCTAATATAATTCGATGCATACAAACAGAGGGACTGATTCCTTTAAAATCAGAGATGTTATACCCTAGAGCTTTCGGATATTTTCTTAAGACCTCCAATAATCGCTCAGTCTCTTCTGAACCTAAGCCTGCGTTGACTATTACTGGGTGATCAAGTTCCTTATATAGAAACTCATATCTTAGGTTCTTAGGCAACACTTTAAGCCCTACAGATGGTTGTTTTGGGTCAGGCATATGAACAGGGGTAAGTGCAAGACATTCTCTCAAATTTTCATCCTCATATGGTTCACGTTGTTCATCATCTTCAAATATGGGTGATGTTGGAATTTTTAGGACTTCAGCAACTTGAGATGTTTCGGTATCTAGTTCTCTCACGCATTCGTCGATAATGTCTATAACACAACATGTATCGTCTATGGCAGGTGCTTTCATGAATTTGGAAAGTAAAAACTCAATTTTCTCCTCACCTACTTCAAAAGCCAGTTTTCCTCTCTTGGCATCTATTATTGCTCCTTCAGTGGCTAGAAAGGGTCTTCCTAAAAGAATCAGAATACTTGAGTCTTATTGAATATCCATTACTACAAAATCTATAGGAATGTATAGTTGACCAATTCTTACTAGAACATTTTCCAGGATGCCTACAGGGTAATTAATTGAAAGATCGACCAATTGAAGGGACATTTTTGTTGGCTTTAGGCTTTCTAGGTTTAGTCTTTCACTAATTGAGAGGGGCATTAAGCTTACACTAGCTCCTAAGTTGCATAGAGCTTTATCGATAACGAAATTTCCTATAACACAGGGAATAGAGAAACTCCATGGATCTTTTAGTTTTAGAGGCATCTTATTTTGTATGATTGCAATACAATCTTTAGTCAGTGCCACAGTACTATCGTCGCCAAGCTTTCTTTTGTTTGACAGGATTTCTTTGAGAAACTTGGCGTAGGATTGTATTTGGGTAATTGCTTCAGAGAAAGAGATTGTTATGTGGAGTTGCTTGAGAAGTTCTAAAAACTTCTTGAACTGACCCTCTGTTTTAGATTTAGCTAGTCTTTGAGGGTATGGAATAGGTGGTTTATATGTAGGTGGAGGGACATAAGGTTTCTCTTTTTCTTAGTTCTCCTTATCCTTGGGGTCTGACCTAATTGTCCTATCTGGTTCCCCTACATGGCTATTGTCTATCATTCTCTCAGGTTCCTTGTCTATTTCCTCAGTTCTATCACGCATTATCTGGTTGTTCGTTTGTGGATCGATTGGGCCTTCCAATTTTGTCCCACTTCGCAGTGTTATAGCATTGGCATGGCCCTTTGGGTATGTTTGTGGTTGTCTAGGAAAGACCCAGTTGGGGCAACAGTAGCTGCTTGTTGTTGTGCCTTTTGGGAGATTTGTGTCTCTAGCATTTTATTATGCGTGGCCAAAGCGTCTACCTTGTTTTTCAGTAATTTTACCAGTTCATTGGTGTGAACGTTTTGGTTCATAAACTCCTTGTTTTGTTGAGTCTGAGAAGCGACAAAGGTTTCCATCATTATTTCAAGATTATACTTTTTGATAACTAGGAGGGATATCTGGTGTTGGGCTTGGAGCAAACAATGCATTGTTATTCTTATAAGAAAAGTTAGGATGATTTATCCAGCCAGGATTGTAAGTGTTAGAGTATGAGTTTCCTTGGGCATAATTCAATTGGTCTGATGGAATTCCAGCCAATAAGTGACATTATATAGTGTTGTGCCCAAGGGCTCCACATAGCTCGCAATTAGGTGTCACAGCAGCTACAGTAGCTTCTAGAGTTATGGTCAAACTCTTAATCTTTTGAGTGAGGGCATCTATTTTATCATTGACATGGTCTATGCCATTAAATTCATACATATCGCCCCTCGTATGGGATTTCTCTACAGATTTTGCTCACCTCCCCATTAATAGTGGTTTGGCGCCATGTTTTCTATGATTTGATAGGCATCTTGGTAGGGTTTATCCATTAAGGCACCGCCAGCTACAATGTCTAAGGTTAATTTGGTGTTGTACAGGAAACCATTGTAGAAGGCGTGGATAATCAGCCATTATTCAAGTCCATGATGTGGACAGAGCCTCATCGTATCCTTGTATCTTTCCCATTCTTCGAAAAGAGATTCTCCATCTTTTTTTTTAAATCCATTTATTAGGCTTCTTAGCATAGCTGTTTTTCTAGGTGGGAAATATCGTGCTATAAGAAGGCTTTCTTCAATTTGTTCCATGTGGTGATGGAGTTGGATGGTTGATACTAGAGCCAAGCTCTAGCTCTATCTCTCAAAGAAAATGGAAAAAGACGTAATCGTATGGATTTTGGATTAACACCATTAGCTTTCAATGTGTCCGCGTATTGCACAAATCATGTCAGATGAAGGTTTGGGTCCTCTATAGGGCTACCAGAGAACTGGTTCTGTTGCACGATTTGCAACAGAGCAGGTTTCAACTCAAAATTGTTCGCCTCAATGGTGGGAGGTGTAATGCTCGAGTGTGGCTCCTCTTGAGATGGGATATTTGGATCAGGGATGTTATATTTTAAGTGATATTTTGTGATTCGGAGTCTGAGGATTACAACCGATGAGCGAGTGTTTGGCATACAGCCGATGAATTAAAGGGAAATAGTTGCCTTAGTCTATACTGTGCAACAACGGAGTTACAATATTGACTAAATTGGTCCCCGGCAACAGAGTTGGATGGTTGATGGTTGCTAATCCACAAGTGCACAGATTCAATCGCAGGTTTAAAAGATATCGAACCCACAGGAACCAGTAATCAATCTTACATTTATCTATTGGTGATATGAAAATCTAAGGCTATGAATCTTTTAAATAGGAGGAACTTAAAACTAGAATAAAACTTAGGGAATATATCAAATAGGAGAGACTGGAATGAAGTTTCCAGTGTACCTCAAGGACTCAATAAATCATTGACGTATGTTATATTTTAAATTACTTTTCAGCAGAAAATACTAGTTTAAAAACCTTAATCTCACACTCTCGTGCTATTGACTCATGTTATATCTCGAGACCATAAATGTTTTGTTGTCGCTTACCCATTTAAGTTGCGGAATACTTTTTGAAAACCAACAAATCCTACACTATTGCTCTGTTGGCTCGAAACCTTAATGTTTTCACTGTCGTACAAAACCTTTTAGACCTTTAAATTAAAAACCGAAACCAGAAAAATAATTTATGAAAAGTTACGCCAAATCAATACTGAGTCCCGTCGAAACGACGGTCCTCACATAGCGGTCTCAAGGGATTTATCCGGACATAACGTGCGTATAAATCATGTTAATATTGTTAAGCATGCAACTCATGAACATGGTAAGGATAATTAATATGCGAATTGTATTGAGATAGGGTAACACAAGCATACAATGGCTAATAATAACGAAAGCGTATAAAGACTAACGGAAATAGAAGCAAGGCAGAAAATAAAGTGCATGAAAACTTGATTAGAGGGAAAACTTCTTGAATTGATTATGACGACAAGATTAACTTTGCGATCTAAGTAGTACAAAGCGATTCAACATTTAAAATAGTGCATTAATCCCTCGATGTGAATGGTTAGTGCGTTTTACAGTGGAATATATGCCTAAATAAATAACTAGGGAACTTGGATTCCAAATTTCATAAAACCTAGTCCTTATATATTGAAATGAATGAAAACAGAATTGGAACTCGTGGGCTGGTAGTTGAGAAGTCCATGGGGTGAGTTGGAGGAAATTTCTCTGGGGCAGTTGCTGGATTCCTGGGTGCGTGCTATGTGGCGAACACCACAGGTCATGGCGAACGCCACCCACCTCCTTGAAAATAGGAGGACTTGGTCTTCAGCTCCCATAGCAAACGCCACCTGGCCATGGTAAACGCCATGAGTCCGGGTTGCGTCTCCAATGGTATTTACCTTGTGTTTCTTGGGCTTTTCCTTTATATTTTCTCTTTTTTTTCCCTTGTTTCTCTTATATCATCCTCAACTTAGCACATACCTACAACATACGAATAATACTAGCATAACACCATATAAAAGCGTAAAATAAACATGAAAGAAACAAAATATGCATGTGAATCAAGCCAAAAACAATGTGAATTTCAATGTTATCACTCATTAGAGACTTAAAAACATGTTATCTCTGTGCCAGAGAGATTTGTGCCGAAGTTGAAATGATGTGAATGACATGTTGAAGTTGCAGCTAGGTTCAATTATGGCATCATATTAAAAGAGTATTGTCAACATTTAGCATCGGTATAACACTTCATTCTACTCTAGATTACACACATTTGTTTCTAGATAATGTATACAACACATTGGAAAGGAGCTGGAACGGGTAAAATTTGTTGTTGGCAACCAAGATGCACGTAATTGCTTAATTAGAAGATCACATAGGTTACTATGTGCGTGTCAACTTGTCGGTTTCCAAATACAAGGTGATGTTGTTCATTTATAATCAATTCATGCATTTTGGAAGAAAAAAATTACACATTGAAGAACATGAGATCCCCGCTGAAGATAGTGGTACCCATATGGATTTCGAGGATGAGTGTTAAGTGTTGGAGAAATATATTAGTACTTGGATATTTTCGGCTATACGGTGTTGAAGATAAAGGTTATGAAACTGGCACATACATCTACAACCACCGTGTATCCACCTTCAGTGAAATACAAACCAAAGAGGGGGCCAAGAAGAGAAGAAATGGTCAAGAGAGGTATGTGCATCGTGATCCTTCATTGTGGGAGTATGCTACAGGGTTGCAGGGTATTCAGGCTACCAAAAGATCATGCACAAAACCAACTACAAGTCAATAGGAAATTATGCCTCTTGTAAGTCAATCGTCCACCAAATCTCCAAGAATTGTGTACTTGTCTCAGTTTCCTGATTTCCTTCAAGCATACATTGATCGCATTGTCGATATAAACAATGATGGAAATTGTTATTTTCGTGTTATTGTTGCTCAGCTTGAATGGGGCGAAGAGTCATGGTCTTTGGTCTGGACGCACTTAGATACTCAAGTTTGTAAACATCCTAAACTGTATTCCAAATTGTTCTATGACATGGTAGATAAAGTTAGGAGTGTGTTGCGAGTATCTACCTTAGGTGTGCAGGGTGTGGATAAATGTATGGAGATTCCTGATATGGATCACCCTATTGCTTGCAGATACAATGTCGTATTTGTCTTCATGCCAATGGCTCAAAGCATCACTTTTTCCCTCAGGCAGCTGCTCCACCAATGTATACAAATAGGCAGAAAAATATTGTTTTTAGTTTTTTCAACAACAATCATTGGATTTAGATAAAGTTGAAACATGATTGCCCATTTCCTCCCGTCATTGGCCATTGGAGTGAGAATCGTACTAAAGAGGCAAGGGCATGGGAAGCGGTATTTGCGAGACGCATTACACATTGGGAAGTGCAGTTAGAAAGTTATCGTTGTTTGTTTTGTATTTATATATGTAGCACATTTTAGAATTTTATGTATATATTTTATCGGGTAGTTATTTTATCTAGTTATTTACATAACAAATTAATGAAAAAAACTCAACAAAAATAAATAAATACCCAAGTTATACCAAAATTTCCATTATTTAAAAAGAATTGGTTCAAAACAGAATTTTCAAATTATCAAACTGCAATACGAGAATGTACCGGAAATTATGAAACTTTCGGTATTTATGCATAACAAAAACAAAATTTCAATAAGATACTAGAGGTTGTTTATCAAATTTCACAGTAAACAGCTAGTAATACTCGATATACAGAATAGTAGTTTATGAATTTTGACTAAGTTACATGGGATGCAAGATTGCCGGTCCTTCATTTTAATTTGCTGGATGAAAGGAAATTGGCGCAAAACACGATCAGATGGGTGACCAATAATGTGATGTCATGGATGGTCGGTAGAGGTGGGGAGAAGTGTTCTTGGGCTGGTGGATGGTTGAGGAAATATGTAGAATCCATGTTTATGGTGTCCTTTGATTAGAGGGGCCCTTGTCTTTAGACCTTTTACCAAAAAATAATATAAAAAAAATTCAATTGAGATAGGGTTAGTTTGGCATAGTGATGATATAGACAATAGGTTTTGTGATATTTTTGGAACATGTAAAATAATTGAGAGATTAAGAGGATGAGATTTGGTTTGAAGTGAAGTTTTACCACTATTAGCAATGTGCAAGCCTGTACCATCGCCTACAAGTAATTCATCGTTACCATAATAAGAATTTGTGACATAGAGGTTATCCAAAGCATTGGTTATGTGATGAGTTGTACTAGAGTCCACTATCCAATCATGTGGAGCTGGTTGATATGCAATACGGGCATGATGTGCCATGGGGCTCGTTGGACGTTTTGGATAGCCATGCAATTTGTAGCAAACTTTTGCTAAATGATCGGTTTGTCACAGTATTGATAGATGATTCTGCGTGGGTTTCCAGGGCATGTATAGCAAAAAGAATTGGGGTTTGAGGGTCCTGATGTAGTTCATCTCTTGAAATTTTAGGGTTTACCTTTGAAGGAGGCATTTTCTGTAGCAATGGTTGGAAGATATGTGTTGTTTTCCTCTCACATTATTCTGATCCTAGTCCATTCAGGATGTGAATGACCAGATCGACATCATCTAATGGTGAGTTTATGATTGCTAATTCATTAGCAATTGCTTTGATGTTGTGAAGATATTCAGAGATTGGACTCACTTCTTTGGTAACTCGATTGAGTCTCTCCTTGAGGTGCATGATACGTGCACGAGTCTTGCTAGCATACATTTTATTGAGAGAATCCCAAATTTTTTTGAAGTCTTGACATTGCCTAATGTCGTGATGATGTTATGATCAACATATGCTATATTAGCATGTATTATGAGTTGATCTTGTCTTGTCTATGAGTTGTAATCTAGATCTGTTGCAACAGGGCACCATTTTTTTTACCATTGATGAAGCTAGTGAGGTCGTATCTAATGAATAGTGCATTCTTTGGACATGCCATGATGGATAGTTGTTGCTCTTGAGTTTGATTGAGTTTTGGGTGTTGAGAATTGTGACACTATGGGTGCCAACCTGAATTGTGTTGCCATTGTTGGGGGATGTTGTGGAAGACATGATGAGAAAAAAATTGGTTCGTGAAGCTATTAAGCTAAGGAGTGGTTGATACCATATAAGATGATATAATGTAATTGGAATTTTCTACTCTCTACATTGCTAGACAGAAGGTTACAAATATATTACAGCTGATGAACCTATAATTAATATAAAGATATGCATGACTAGTATACATCTAGGAAAGGGTTGACAACAAGAGCGTAGTAATCAGTTTCACCTATACATTGATTGCAATATAATCTCCTATTAATTATCATGTTGACCAATGGTTATATGTGGAATATATCAAATAATTTTACAAGTGTATTTGAATCGTTTTTGGGCATGACTCAGAGAGTCACACTTATATATGAAGATTGTTATAACTATCTCCTAGTTGTCTAGTGTATAGCATCAGAAAGTTTTGGTGACATCCTAGATTGAGAATGTGAAGATTTTTGAAGACTTGAAGAAGACTCTTGAGAGGGAAAAATCTAAAGGAATATCTACTAGCCACCCAGAAGTCCAACAAAGAGCAAAAGGGAGATCTATAGGCCACTTAGTAGTCAAATAAAGATCTTTTTGACTGGCTTGCCAAGCTTAACAAGGAGATTGAAGAATTCAGAGCCCATTCCGAGCTAAAGGAATAAGTGATATCTCAGGAGAAGATTGTCACCGAGCAACGTAGAACCATTTCTTAGAAAAAGGTTGTTTTGGACAAGGGGAATTTTTCTTAGGTGAAAGCAAAAGAGGAATATAGTGAGGTAATTGAGGAGAGTATTGCTAGTCGCCTAGAAATCTTAAATGATGCATTAGAGCAGGTGGAACCTCGTTACCCCGATGTCAAGATCTTACAGGAGAATATCAAATATTACCATAAGGTCATGGATGGAAATATTGTTCCTATTTTTTTTATATTTTATTCTCTTTGTATTTAGTCTTTTTTGCGCTAATGTGTAATAGCATTTATTTTCATAACATTTATATACTGAAATTTTAGTTATTTTTGGTTATTATTTTCAAAGAAATTCATTTACTTTACTATTTCAATAGAGCCTTGTTTGTTACCTACCAAGGGGTTATGCTCATTTATAATACTTTAAAAGACAAATTGATATTTACTTGATCTTTGTTGGCCTCTTGTTAAGGGTTTATGTCTCGGGCTCGTGCATCCATTTTAGGGATCTATGTTCGACTATCTTTAGACGTATCTAAAATGTAAAATTGACCAAATGTGTGTTTCTCATCCTTTCCCCCAAGTGACAACTTGGTTCGAGGTCGATGCTCATGATGGCGTGAGTGCCTCCACTCTATAATAGGTATCTAAAAGAGAGGGGCCATTGGTTATTTATTTGTTCATCACCTATGCATTCGAGGTTTGGTGTCTTTGTTTGTGCACCACCTACGCATTCGAGGTTTTGGTGAATTTACATGTGTGTTTTGCACGACTTGTGTGCTTCGTACTTTGGATTTCTCTTTGCGTGTCCACTACATATGCGTTCGACATTTAGTGTTGCATTATAGGATTTGAGTTTTACTCCTATGTCTTTGGGTCATTTAGGGTTCCTTTACTCTTTTTCCCTTTTCCCTTTAAAATTTTGGGGCTTTTCTAGTGAACTTTTCAATGTACTATTGGCGAAGAATATGGGAATTGAATGGTCTAGAAGGGAGGGTTGAATAAATTGTTCCCCTGAAACCATTTTCAAAATATTTTCTTTTACAAAATCAGAGTTTAACAAAATGATGCACAGATAGCCGGAGGGAGAAAAATATAACAAATGGTTTTGAAAATATATGTTTCAATGTTAAACACGATTATAGGAGACAGTCAAAAATCAACATAACTAAGATAAATGAGGTTTCTTTGACAAACAATACAATAATGATCATAACTCAATTTGCACATATAGCTCAAAATTGATTCAAATAAAATGGTTGTTCAATCTAAAATTAAAAGCATATACAATCATAATCGAAAGATAAAATAATCAATGAACTAGATCCATCAGAGACATAAACTTATATGATAAATCGCTACAAGTAAGGTAAAGATCTAGATAGCATGATATTCTAAAAGACAAACAAATTAAAACATACAATACTATGCATAAATATTGTTCTGGGCCGGCCTGAAGGCCCAACAATCGTGGCTGAGATAGGGTAAAAATCTACCAAGACATCTATAGGGTAAGAGCATTATCCCAGGTTAGTCTGCATGCGATCCGAAGCCATGATTCGTCCAATGGCTATCTGTATCCTACGTTTGAAGATCAGCAAGCACTTATAACTGCTCCATTATATAAAGAGGAAGTGTATCATTTTCTAGGGACAATTCAAATTCAAACTTTATTTACTCATCTCACTCACATACTGACTTGATCATTGAAATGTTAATCCTACAGATCAACCCCTTTCTAACTGCATCGGAAGCTCAAGCTCATTGTGTCATCCTATAACCTCCAATATCTGATCAGTATTGGTTCCCTGATCGGAACAGTCGCACCAACTTTGGGAATCGATATATGATTCTCACATTTTTCACAATTGAATACTTATCCCTTGATTTACATAATCAAAGCATCTTAGCCTAGCAAATTCGATTTTCGGATATTAACCCACATATCCTTTTTTTATCTACTTTAGTAACATATCAACTTTGATTCTTAACTTTCCAAATCTATGACCTCCAAATCCTATAGTAATAGCAGGTTCCACGACCACTTCATCTTCTACTTTGCACGAAGCAGTCGCTCTGTCTCAAGCCGCAAGAGATTCATTGTGTCCTCCTCAAAGCAGTACATATCAAGTCATCATGAACACTTTGTTACATCTGAATCTTGTTTAACCTCTTTTGTTCACAGGATCTTTCCCACAGTTCTAACAAGGATAACCTTCATTGAGACCTCTAGCACCATCAGTGGTATTGAGACCAGAAGCACTTTTTTTATTCCAATTACTATAAGTCAAACTCGGATTACAAGGCACGAACAAGTTGTTGAAAATCGTGTATAACATAGTTTGACAATATAACTCACAAGCAGTATAAGCAAGGTTGCTTCGTCTTGAACAAATCCTATACAATGTGAATCCAAAGGGTAACACGGTTCAAGGAACCGCCTCTAGAAGAAGTTGAATGATTGTCCCCAAGCCAGTCGCATCACGCCGAGATGCGGCTCTAATATCTCCAAATCACCAAAAGAGCAAGAGAAATAAAGCTCCTCCTCATAGTCCTTGATGAGGTCAAGTTAGTCATGTCCCCCCTAAGGAACAAGTAGAGAAACCTCCGGTGAAAAACCCATAGAAACATCCTTTTTGTTCTTGTATCCTTGACAACGGTATACTAAAGTCATTGGAAAAAAACTATAAAGTAGGAGGAGTACAACATAAAAGGAGATCCTCACGAACATATACATCATGTTGATACCTTTTAAACTACTACCATGCCGATGAAGCAGCAAAGTGCAAACTATTTGAACTAACATTGACAGGGTCTGCTAGATTCTAGTTCAAAGCTCTGTTGGATAGAAGCATTGACTCGTGGACCGATTTGTGCAAGAATTATATCTCTCATTTCACATCTCAAAAAGGCAACTGATAACTGTTGCATTAGCAACAAAAGTGAGTTTTACAATTATCGTTTCCACAGAGACCGGTGTTTTCAAAGACATGGTAGCAGTGATTTATTATTCAAAGTAAGAAGAGGGTTTTGTGTTTTGTTGTGATACGGAAAAGTAAATGACAGGAAATAAAAGACAAAAAAGAACATTGGAGATTTCAGTGCTAACACTAAGAATGTTGCTGGGGGTAGATTTTATCATTACGTATCTATCATGCACATCCATAGGTTAATAATATGCTATTATAGTTAGCGTATAATACTATCACATGTTACCCTTATTTGTTCCTATTTTGGTCTCCATGTTGTGACATTAGTGTATTACCCAACAGAACGATATACATTATTATTCACCAACACAGAGAAATAAGTCCTAATATTCGTAAAGTAGCAAGTCTCCACATCGATTTTGCTACAATAATTATAGATATTTAGCCCATACCTATGTCTATGCTTAGTAGCCAATAGATGATTATATTGGTGTTACACATGTATTTTCAGCTACTAGAAAGTCAACAAAGAATGTTAGTGATAAGACATCGTCATAAACAATGAAGTATCTTCATAAAGATATGAGAATATTAATGAAGTATCTTTAAATAAAAATTAATGGTAGGTGGTCGATATACCAACTACGAAGAGTCGACCAAGTCATCGAGACAGCCATACATGGTTTGGAGAAATCTCGGGGAAAAACCCCCCAATACCATATTGTAGGGAAATATGTCCAAAATCTCGAAAAGGACAACCGACTGATTCATATCCAGAATCTCGAGAAGGGCGGTCGACGGAAGCCCTCATTCCATTCAAAAGGACCCGTCGACGACACAACATGGTATAAAAACTTAGTGATTTTTACAAGTCTTAGGTTTTTGAGAGAGAATGTCGACGACACTTTGGTGCAGTTATCGTCGAGAGATCGTGAAGAAATGAAATAAGTGGAAAAATGGTTGCCACTTAATGTGGGTTACGAGTAGATAGCATATTGGAAAAACATGTAAGCATACGTGAAGGTGGGGAAAAGTACACAAGAAAGGGGTTGAATTGTGTTTTTCGTTTTCTTAATTTGCATCTGATCAGAGTTCAAAATATAAAATGGTGTTCAAATTCTGGTTATACTTAGCAGCGAAATGTTAACAAAAGTAAATAAATAATAGCAAAAGACACAAAGATTTATATTGGTTCCTCCCAAATGAGAGTAGTCCAATCCTCTTGCTTCACAAGAGATTTTCACTATAACCAAATCATGATTACAATCGCTTATGCATTCTGCATAAGACTTTTACAATGATCAGACCCTAAGTTCGAGACTTCTTGCTTAAACCCCTAAGGCTCAAGACTTCCTTGCTTAAGTCCTATAGACCCAAGACTTCCTTGCTTAGACCCTCAGCCTAAGACTTTCCTGCTCAAGCCCCTCAGGCTCGATACTTCCTGCTTAAACCCCTCAGGCTCGAGACACAAGTAACACACAATTAAACCATTGTTCTTTCAATACTTTGTTATCATCAAAACCCAAGGAAAATATGTCATGAACAAATCTTGTTCTAACACAGGGAAATCACCATAATAAATACCTAAAGCTCTTAAGATTTATAAGATATTCAATGAGTAAGAAATCTTAAGGCTTTTACAATTACAACCTACAATAGAAATTTTGCATAACCAATTGTGTAGAGAATTGATGATCTTGTTACTCCTCCATTAGGTTGATCCTTGTTAAATATTTAGTTTGAACCTTCGGCTACTTATATAGCATTTGCAGAAGACTAGCTGTTGGAGAGATAACTTGATCAATTGTCTTTGCTTTCTCCATAGTACAAGAGATGTTGAAGATAGATACACCAAAAGATATTGATCCATTGTGTATCATGTTTAACCATTGAGTCTTCAAAAAAATCCTGCACTATAGAGCCATTGAGAGCAGATATCTGTAAAGTATGCCAACTTTTCTTGAGCCTTGTGAACTAAGACTCTAGCTGATAAACTGATTTGACAATGCAACTTGCTTTCTACAGTACGGATAACTTCAACTTTATTACTAACTATAAAAGATCACCAGAAACCAATTTACACTCACCAAGTGTGGAGACAATAATGTTGTTTCTTCTGATGCTGAGTCCTTCAGCTTCAGAGTCTACGCCAGACATCACATAGAGAGTGTTCTTCAGATTCTGCACCACCAGAAGCTAGCAATTCAGCTTCTCTCAAGTATGCCTTTGTATACTAGATTCTGTATATATATATATATATATATATATATATATATATATATATATATATATATATATATATATATATATATATATACTTACAAGTATTAGAACATGCATACATGAAACACACATCAAATATAACCATTGTTGTTTAAATACTTTATTATCATCAAAACTCAAGGAATATATGTCATACACAAATCTTTTTCTAACAAAACATGGAGCAAATGCAATTATCCCCTAGTGGCCATAACCACCGTCGACGGTTATATTGTAAATAGAATAAATAGCAGACTTATACATGAGGATCGAGGTCGCAAAATTTCATACATTACTCTCCATATCACTGGAGTACCTAAGTCAAAAAGAGAAACAGTTGAGCGAGAAACATATATGCGTCTGCATCCACCCTTTTTTAGTCTTTTTTGCTTCCATCAATGGAATATTGTAATTTTCTTTATTTAATTTTATTTACTATATTTTACCATAGCTTTTGTCAAAACTTGACTACATTTAAAGTCTTTTGTAACGCTACATTCAATTCACACGCTCATGTGTTGACACAAAGTATTTGCACAAATTACTTTGGAGATTTTTTTAGTTAATCTCATAGACTTTCAAACTCGTGATTATTTACCAAAAACACCGGTAAACAAATTGGCACGCCCAGTGGGACCGTTTTGTGCGGATATTTTTTGCAGAAAGTAGTGTTCTACGTTTAGTTTGTAGTTTCGTCCATCTTTGTTGTCTTTTGCATTGTATGCACTTGAGGAGTGGTAAGCGCATTTCCAGTATGTCTAGAAAAAACCAAACCCCTTCCTAAATAAATCTCTAAACCCAGTAGGACAACCGGTGGTTACTAGCGTCACCAGTTTTGTGGCTCTGACCTCAGCTGAGGAGATGCCTACCGTCATCATCCAAGAAGTGGCATATTCTATACCGCCAAATATGGGGATTTCATCACCACAAGCATCAATCAAACCGACCATTTCTAGGGAATTACAGAATCTAGGAGACCAGAGGCCTCCTTATTTAGCTATTTCTCTGCCTCAGAAGGAACAACTATATGGCATGCCAACTGCAATGATGGCAAGCATACACCCTAGTATGTCAATATATTCAGATAACATGATGGCAACGTCATCGCCCTTTAATCCATTTTTGGCCTCAGCGTCCACCATGGGTAACTTTGGTCAACTAGGTCAACCACCAAGAGGTATAGGGTATTTTCCTTCACAGGGTGTGTTGTATTTGACCAATAAGTCTCTTCAAGTCATGAGATAGTTAATGGATGAAAGTAACCATAATATGGTTCATATGATTACACAACAGATTGGCAATGTGTTTACCCCTCTTCTAGAAAACACGGCTATGAGTTATCAACAGTTAACCCACCAAATATGTAGGATTGTTGATTTTTTGGGGGCACCACCAGTGCTACCGACTCTAGTTCCTGACGTTCCTCAGGGGGTTTCCCCTAGAAAATAGGGTTGCCGAAAATAATCAAAGGGCAAAAGTCCTAGACATGGTTCTAGTGCAATGTAACCAAGATGCCGGTCAAGTCTTGAGATAAGCCCGACAGGCCAATATAGGGGTACATGATAACATCACCAATGTTGTCGAACGTGTTTTGGTCTAGAATGGCCTTAACGTTGGTCTTCATAGGCCCAACTATACATCCCCGTTGTCTGAGTATGTGAGACAAACTAAATTTCCTAGGGGCTTGAAAGTTCTAAAATTCACCAAGTTCGCGGCGACACTAGTGACTCCACTGTCAAACAAGTCACACGGTACCAGACCGAGGCTGGTAATTTAAACAACAATGAGAACTTGAAAATCAAGTATTTTCCAAACTCATTGACAAAGAACACTTTTACATGGTTTTCCACCCTTCCCCCAAATTCCATTTTTACATGGGACCTGCTAGAGATGGTGTTTCACGAGCAATTCTACATGGGGAGGTGTAAGACTAGCGTCAATGAATTAGCCAGCACGAAGAGGAAGGTGGTTGAGAGTATTGATGATTACCTCAATAGGTTTATAACCTTGAAAGCGTGGTGTTTCACACAAGTGTTAGAACACAAGCACATTGAACTGGCAGCAGGGGGTCTCAACTACTCCATTAGGAAGAAGTTAGACACCCAATACTTGAGAGATATAGCCCAGTTGGCCAATAGGGTTCGAAAAGTCGAACAGTTGAAGGCTGAAAAAGTCAGAACTTCCAAGTTTATTAAAAAGAAAGTAGCTTATGTCGAAGTCGACAACATAGAAGATTCATCTGACTCATAATATGAGTATGTGGAAGAGAATGAGGTCAACATGGCTGAACTAAAGCCCAGACCTCCATATACATGCAAGCTGCTAAAACCCTCAAACGGGAAGAATCCCATAGAGCCCAAAAATAAAAAAATTTATGGAAAAAAATGTATACCTTCGATGTCGCTAAGTGTGACAAAATCTTTGATCTGTTGGTTACTAGCGGACAAATTGTTGTTCCTAAAGGGACTAAAGTCCCACCATTGGAACAATGAAAGTAAAAAGGCTTTTATAAATTTCATAATTTTTTTGGTCATAACACTTCTCATTATGTAATTTTCAGGAACCTGGTGCAGAATGCTCTTAATGATGGCAGACTCAAGTTTGCTGACAAGCAGAAACTGTGCCTAGAAGGGGAGACTGAAACAAAAGTTGAAGCTCTCTTTGTGGAACCAATTGACATTATGGTCGTCGACACGGTCGACAACACTGGGGCTGAAGATGGAAAACCAAACCCCAAGGATCACACCTCAAAGGGTTATCCAAAATTGAAGAGGAGCTGGTCGATTTTCTGAATCGTTGTAGGTTGAAAGACTCGGACGTGATGATGTGTCCCAGGTGTAGTTATATGTTTGACAAAGAATATGCAAAAGAGCTGGAGATGGAAAGTCCTTACCAAGCCAAAAAATTTGCCCGATAAGATGAATCTAAGGAACCT
The DNA here is from genome assembly GCA_022829125.1 of Lathyrus tuberosus. Taxonomy (NCBI): domain Eukaryota; kingdom Viridiplantae; phylum Streptophyta; class Magnoliopsida; order Fabales; family Fabaceae; genus Lathyrus; species Lathyrus tuberosus. Next base: position 1,450,408 of record JALAZF010000259.1, read on the forward strand.
TTATCCAACAAAGAAAAGGGTCCAGCAAAGTTCCAAAGAAGGACTTATGTACCTGCTACAGATGCCCCTACCAGGGAATGGGTATGCCCTACTCGGAAATCAGAAGCTGGTAGGGGCAAATGGAAAGTTGTTAATGTTGATTATGGATCTCATACTGAGATAATTCTCAAGTGTCAAAGAAATACATGTACGTCTCGCAAAACTACATGGGAAGAAACTGCATGACCAGGACTCAATGGAGGAGACACCAGAGAAACAAGAAAGTTGCACAAGAAGCTGGAAGCTCCAGTGGAAGTGATAGCATTTGATCCATCGATGAAGGCCGAAACAGTCGACAGCCAGTCAAGAAAATGTTGTTTCCCCCTCTATCACCCATAAAAGAGGAGAAAGAAACGAAAGACAAGGCGGTCGAAGCCGCTGATATGGAGACAAACAACTTCGATTCAAGATCTGGGTCCGAGTTAGATATCATCTGTAATATGATGTATGTGTTGCCTTTATGTAGCCTACAATTTTTATCAGTGAGGCGACCACCTTACCGCAATGGTTGGAATTGGGTGCTACTTTCTAATTTCTTAATTATCCTATGAAGCTGGAAAGGAAAGGGAAGGTATCTAAAACTAACCTTGCACGCAAATGTTTTCTTTAACAAATGCTAAGAGATTGGGGGGTCCAGGGTCAGATTATACGATGGGAAGTTGTCAATTACCCAGCATATATATGATTATCCGTAGATCGTTTCTGGCATGTTTCTCTATTATCTACTTACTGGTGTTTATTCTGTTATAAATTGGGAAAGTTTCTCCTTTGGGAGTGCTGAGAGAGTATTTTTGTTGTTTCTGGGTTTTTCCGATGTTTTTGGTAAGGCACTGGACCTAGGGTTTTTTATTTGTGTGCTCGCTAAGATTTCACAATCTTATGCCTACGTATTCCCGTAATGATAACAGGGAAATCAGAGCAATAGTAGTTCCTCCTATTCTATGGGAGGAAAGATGTTTTGTGTCTTGCTCAAAGCCCAAGGTTAAAGCTAGATGAGTATTTGTGTATTGTTCAAAGCCCAATATTGAAGCTAAAGGGGTTTTTGAGAGAGAATTTGTCATCTCTAAAGGGAGATATCTCACTTGTTCATCACAGTTGTTGGGGGATTTGGTTATAAAGGGGAATTACTTTAACTGGGATATGAGAATCCAGTAATGCCATAATTTCCTTTACAAGGGAGATGTCCTGAAGGAGGAAACTTTAACTCAGTGTTGAGCAATGCCATTTTTCCTTAGGAATCTTTCATGCTAAGAGAGGGACATTGGCTTGGATGTAAATAATCCAGAGGCCTGCCACTTACAGCAATTAGATGAAAGAGGAGGTTTACCAGGATAAAAGAGGGACCACAGCTTGGATTTTTTAATCAACAAGTGTGCCACTTACAGCAGTTATTTGGGATTAGGTTTTTTGATTGTTTGATGTGTGATGTATAGTGAAATGTCTTCCTGTAGCGAGAAACTTTGATTTCCTCTGAGGGGATGTTGATTTTTGTGTGCCTTGATCAAAGCCCAAGGTTGAAGCTAAAAGGTTGACTCTACTAGGGAATTTTATATCTATCTTGTACAAAGCCCAAGATTGAGGCTGAAAGAATTGACTTTTCTGGGGAAAGTTTTGTTTGTCTTGTACAAAGCCCAAGATTGAGACTAAAAGGATTGACTCCACTGGGGAGAGGTTTTATCTGTCTTGTACAAAGGCCAAGATTGAGGCTAAAAGAAATTGACTCCACTGGGGAATGTTTTATATGTCTTGTACAAAGCCCAAGTTTGAGGCTAAAAGAAATTAACTCAGCTGGAGAATATGATCTTTAAAGCCTAAGATTGAGGCTAACTTTGCTAAGGAAAGATCATTATACAAAGCCTAAGAGGAGGCTGGTTGGGGAATTTCTTATATGAAGCCTAAGAGGAGGCTAACTTCTGCTGAGGATAATTGAGATCCAGAGACAGGTCTAAATTGGGGAATCAACTCTTGCTGAGGAATGAAGAAAAGTTGAAATATATGATGCCTTGACGTTCTGATTTTTCTAGGGGTTTATTGGTGGTAATTTTACCTTAGCTGGGGAATTTAGAATGAGAGTTTAAAGATTGAGTTTTAGAACCTATGGAGGTTTTAACTCTGTTGGAGATTGATGAAGTGATCAAGGTTTCTCCTTTTCCTTTAGGAGATTTGAGGGTTTCTTTGTGATCCAAAAGGAGATGAGACTTTCCAAGTCTACTGGTGTGAAAAGGTTTTCTCTTTACTGGAGAATGATCTTTGTATGAAGCCCAAGAGGAGGCTGATGTTTTAAGGGATGAGAATCAACCCTAAACAGGTCTGATATTCTGACTCTATGGAGGATTGAACTAGCAAAAGATGACTAGGTTTTGTCCTATACCTGTAGGAGGTCATTGGGTCCTTGTACTAAGCCCAAGAGGAGGCTGAGAACTTCTAAGAAGCCTGAGGGTCCTTGTTCAAATCCCAAGAGGAGGCTGGGGAAGCTTTTAGGAAGCCTGTGGGTCCAAACCTGAGAAAAGTTCAAGAAGGGTTTCACCAGGAATAATCCTTTCTTTAGTGAACAGTTCTAGGGTTTGAAGAAATTAAGAAGAGGTTTCACCAGGAAATAATCCTCTTTGGGGAAGTGAATTTCTTGTACTCATATTTCTAAGTTGTGACAGTCTTGAGAAAAGTTTCACCGGGAATAATGTCTTTCTCTGTTCCATATTGTATAAGCCCAAGAAGAGGCAAGATTGTATCTGGAATTTCCTATGGGGAACTAGTTTAGACTATGTTGAAAGAGTAACCACTGGTTTGATATAATCCTAAACCTAATTGTTGGGGAAAACTCTAAGCAAATATGTACAGGCATACATATATAGATAAAACATATAAACCAGTGTGTATATAAAAAAAATAGTAGAACTTACAGGTGTGCAAGCTCCAGCATTGTAACCACAGCTGTATAGTTAGTTATTCAAGAAATTGAAGAAAGTTTTGATAAAACCTTTAGAATTTGAACCTAAATCAAAAAAAGAAAGTCTGTTGAAAAAGGAACTTTGGGGCTTATACTTAAAGAGAGGCCCAGATGAAAACAATGATCGTATTGTTATTTTGAAAACTGTACCGGGACTTATACAATGACTGAGGCCCAAATTGTTTTTATGTACGAAGGGATGGGACTTATACTCTATTTAGAGGCCCAAGAGTTTATTTTTATACAAGAGATGGGGCTTACAACTCAAGGAGAGAACTAGTTAAAATTTGTTTTGAAAACGGCGATCGTGTCGAGACTTTTAAAACGTATCGGGACTTATACAATGACTGAGGCCCAAATTGTTTTATTTACAAAGGGATGGGGCTTACACTCTATTAAGAAGCCCAAAAATGTTTTTTAAAAAGAAGGAAGATGAGACTTACAACCAAAGGGAGGCCCAGATGAAAATTGCTTACTAGGTGACAATCGCGTCGCGGTTTCGGAAAACACAGTGGGACTTATTCAGTGACTGAAGCCCAAAACTTATTTATGTGACAAGGGATGGGTCTTACACTCTATTAGAGGCCCAAAAGTGTTTTGAAAAATGTTTGTGGGGGTGAAAATAATTAAAACCCCAATTTAATTTAAAAATGTATTTAATTTGAATAAAAATCAATTAAAAATGATCAAAATTATCAAACATGTGTAAAAAACAAATTGTGATCTTGGATAAATGTTTGAAAAAACATTTTTTCATTCATAAAATGTTTTGAAAATCAATTGAATTTGAAAGATCAAGAGAAAGAATTTTTAAATTGTTAAAAAAACAATTTAAAGGAATTCTTTTCAAAAAAAAAATCAAAATATATTAAATAAATAATATCCTTTTTATTTTGTTTTGGAATAAAATACTTTAACATATTTGTGAATTTTGAAAAATAGAATCATTCAAAAATGATTGAAATTGAAAGAGAAATTAATTTTTGAAGTTATTAAGAAATTGTGAAAAAATGTGAAAAGAATAAGTGGTAAAAAAAATAGGATGGTCCTCCCAAGGTTTGAACCCACGCCCTTGGGGTGGAGGGTTTAAAACTTTACCAACTGAGCCAGGTGTGTTGGCTGATAGAGAATGGAAAGGGTAAATAATATGTGAAATTCTCTTTTGAAAATGGTTCAAAAAAATTCCAAAAGGTCTGGGGCGAGGGGGATTCGAACCCCAGACCCCTCGCTCGCTACACACACACACAAATACTAGTGTTTCCACTAGGGCGCAATGCAAATTCAAACATATATTGGCAAGTGTATAATATATACTATGTTTGGTTCTAAAAACCTGAAAATGGCGCCATGGCCATCTTCTTCCTTGGACCAACATCAGATTTGCATGAAGCATGTTATCTCCCTTGTTTCTCAATCATTTAGGAAGATGTAAAAATGAAAATTGTTCGTTTTTTAACAAGGAACATGATGGCTCTATTCAATTTTACTTAAATTAAGTGAATCAAGAGATAACATGTTATAATCAGATGAACCCTAAAAAAATGCAAGAGCTATATGAAATCTAATACACACATGATAAATAGCAATTGATTGAGGGAAAATGATCTATGGGCATCTAGAAACACATTGGTAACTTGAGAACATGTTTATGATGCATGCATTAATGAGTTTGAAAGTTCAAGGCTTTAACTCTGCAAGAAGGAATCGAATTTTGTTGTAGAGGTGTTACAGAAGTGAAACAATGATCGGGATAGCTTTCTTAGGCCTCAATAATTGTGTTACAATGATTGGAATGGCTTGAATCCCTCTGAATTGAGTAGCTTGAATCCAACTGCAACTTTATCAAGTAAACTATGGAGATGATGATTTGGATGTTACAAATGTGATTTAGAGGTTTAGATCACTTCTATATGTTGTATATTAGGTGTGTGAACCATTAGTTTGAGTTGTATTGGTCTCCAACTCAAAACCCGATAGTGCTTTCTCAAGAAAATGGAATTTTTTCTTTTAAGAAGGAAATGAGAGAAAGCTATGTTGTAAGTTCCTTTGGTGTGTTTGTAAACATAAAAAGTGAGCTCTATTTATAGGTGAATAGATTTGCCAAGCATGAACAGTTGGAACTTGAAGGATAAGAACTGAATTCAATGGTCTTGGCTTGGCATAATTGCTTCTTACACAAGGTACAATACCAGTCCCAAATAGCTCAGCTATGTATTGACTCAATCCACACTCTACAGTCCTTATAAATGTTGTTTATTGGAGCAGCTTGACTACAAGGAGTGTGAATCTTGACTATGCACTATTTCACATTATTACCCTTTGAATTCAAGGCATATATGCCAAAACTCATCAATTCAAAATGAGAAACTCTTGGCATCTCAGCCTAATTTTGCAGGTTTAATCTGAGTTGTGATGATCATATTGAATGTATTTGGCTCTTCTGATCATTGCCCCTTGACTAAAAAGCGTGTATGGCAAGTTAATTCCCAAACTTTTATGGAAACAGTTGCAACAATGCCTCTTGTGGCAGCCATAACTCTTGGCTTAAGTTAAGTTGTTTCATGCCAATAAGCTCTTTGTATTATTGGCAACATGTATAACAAATTTGATGTTTACATTTGAGATTGATTATTCTTGTAACTAGGTGTAAACATCTCCCAAGTTTTGGTGTTTTACCTAAAATCTGTCTTGGACAGAATTTTGTCTAAGTGTTGGAAAAAGAAGCATTTTCATGCTTTTAGTGATTTTGATTCAACCATAACTCAGAATCCATGATGATTTGGAATGAGATGTAGTTGACATATTTGAAGTATGTCATGTGAACTTCCATTTGAGCTTTGGATGGAAGCAAATGGCTTTGTGGTTTGGGAGTTATGACCTTGTAAAGTTGGTACCAAATCACTTTTGTTCCATAACTTAGAAAATTTTAAGTTTTCTATGGTTGCCCCTTTTGCAAGAAACCTTAATTTTCTTGATTTTTCTTGATGAATGATGATCAAAACCATCTATTAACATTGTTCTTGACTTAGGGGAGCCACATTTGTGAAAAAATCCAAAAAGTCAAACTTGATTTTAGGCACAGTTGACTTTTTGTCAGATGAAATTTAAACTGTGTGATCCTCTATGCAATCAAGTCCTTGACCTAATTCAAACCTAATGGATGGATTCCATAGGTGTTTTAGGGTGTCTTGAATCATGTCCCAAGGTTTGGGAACATGTCTTGGTCAAAAGTCAAAGATACAGTTGACTTTTTCTTCAAAACCCTAAATGTGGTCCAGATGAAATTGAAACATGTGACTCAAGCTTCTTGGATCAATCCATTGTTGTAAATGGATCAATGTGGTGTATTTGAGGCCCTTAAATCATGTCTTGAGGTCTTGGCTCATGTCTTGTCTCAAAAGTCAACTTAGGGGTGAATTAGGTCAAGAAACCCTAATTCCTGATTTTTGATGAATGCTTCCCCTGATGCTAATTTGACTTGATCAGTGGATCCATGAGGTCCCATGGAGCATTTTGGATCATGTTTTGAAGTCTTGGCTCATGCCCAGATGAAAATTTTCATCTGGAGGCCTTGTTCGACCAAAACCCTAATCTGGTGACACTGTCGATCTTGAGGCTTGACCCACTTGGAATGTTGCAGCCTTGTGCTTGATTCTTGATGTGGGAAACCTCTTGATCCTTTATAGATGTTTGAGATGTTAGACAAGTTGAAGATCATGTCATTTCTTGATGGATCTTTTGTCTAAATATTCTGAGAGGGCTCAAAACCCTAATTCTTGATTGTAGTGAATGCTCAACAATCCTTGAGAGGATTGATGAGGTATGAAAGTACATCCATATTTTGGTGATTGTCTGCACAATGATGGGGAATCTTGGTGGTCAAAATTTGGGGTATGACAGATGCCCCTATTTAATCTTCTTGGACCTGAAGGTGTGAATGGCGAAGATATTCGGACATTCAGGGTGCAAGAGGATTAAATATCGGAATACCTGAAATTTTGACTGTGGTTATGAATAGCAGTTTGCTCATCCATCTTCTTTCGTTAAGCAATGTTACTTAGAAAAGGGTAAAACTTCCCCTCGATCCTGGTCTTCAGCCATGGAATTGGTCTCAGTTTCTGAAATAAACCTCCCTTCGATCCTGGTCTTTAGCCACGGAACTGGTCTTAGTTTCTTTTGAAATAAACTTCCCCTCGATCCTGGTCTTCAGCCACGAAACTGGTCTTAGTTTCTTTTGAAATAAACTTCCCCTCGATCCTGGTCTTCAGCCACGGAACTAGTCTTAGTTTCTTTTTGTCGAGTTCATTCCTCGATGAGGAACGCTATCTGTAGTGGCTTTTATCAAACTTCTCACCGAGCTATACTGGGGAGATGCCATTTGATGGAAAAAAGATTTGATGTCAGACTTGCTGGGGAAACCCATTTGTTTGAACTGCAGAGGTGTGCAAACTTCTCTGTTAGAGATGTCATTTGTCGACCCTACTGGGGGAAACAAGTCTCTTGAGAGACCGCAATTTTGGGGATATTACATCCTACTTTTCTTCGAGATTCTTTTCAGAGAAATGCCATGTGATGTAATCCAATTTTGAGGTGCCGATGACTTCCTTGAAGGCAATTTTTCGGGGAGAAACTGCCATATTGCCAAGAGTCTTCTGTTGAGAGGCTTTCTTTGGGGATTCTCTTTAATCCGGGAAAGCGAAGAAATATCATCTCCAATGGTGAAGAGTGATGTTCCAGAGGTGTCTGTTGAATGTCCGCTTGCCCTTCGGAGGTCCAAGTTATCAAAGTGGTCAAGGACAGGTTTCAATCCAGGAATGCACTGGAGAGAGATTATTTAGACGATACATTTCCGGACGAGGAAAGAACTGACATCCTTATTGGCGGGAGGACGTTATCATTTGGGAATGAATATGACCAAAGTGATAGTAATGTAATATGAATATGAATATGAATCAATCATGCATGATGTATGTATGTTTATGCTGACAAAACAGACGCGACATACAAACTAGTGAATGAACACGACTGGATACTCGGCCACTACGGGGGATGAAAAGTACCATTGGTTAAAGATAGAAATCCTGCCTTGCTTAGGAGAGGTAGACCCTATGGCGGAATAAAATCGTTAATTGGTCTTTAGAGGTAAGAACTCTGTCGGGGATATCAGATGGGACATTACATCTGAAACAGTTGGTCATTCATTCAGGTGTACTGGTTTAGAAAGAGTACTTTGATTCTGCACTTTAAGGTTTGATCACTTCTAGAGAAGCCATCGATGTTCTGTTTTGATGTTCAAAGTCAAAAGGAATTGCCATCTTTATTTTAAAAGCAGAATAAAATTTGACAAGTAAATTCTTTTTTTTTTGTTTCAAGAATCGTTGATCATGTTAAAAATGTCATTCTATAAAGCTAAATAAATGAGATTTGCAAACAAAAGCACTAAGGCTCAAATTTTATTGATAAAATTGTAATCAGCCAAGCGCGTGATCCCGTAGAGCATTACAAAGTTTAAAAAATTGTAATTTTAAGGGAAATTGGGCTACATTGAAACATAACAACCGTTATCCTTCTACCAACTTTGAATTCTGGACATTCTGAGCTTCTGTCGAGGTGACCTTGACTGAAGTTTTTCTGACAGATTACATTACCGTTAGGGATCTAATCTTGTCAGCCGTAGTTACTTGCCATGAATCCCTAACTTTTGCCTGGATTGTCTTTTTAGGTTTTTGATTTATCGGGATGATTTTTTGCTTATGTCTCTAATTTTTTCCTGGACCGCCCTTTCGGGTTTTCAATCCTCCGAGACATTTTTTTATTTTATTTAGGCAAAGTATTTCTTGACTACGTCAACATTCAAGGGGTAGGTAAACTCCTCTCCATCCATGGTTGCGAGTCTCAAGGAACCGCCTGAAAAGGCTTCCTTGACCACATAGGGGCCGTCATAATTCATAGTCCATTTGCCTCGGGAATCAGTGAGAAATGATTGTATCTTCTTGAGCACGAGGTCTCCTTTTCTGAAGACACGGGGTCAGACCTTTTTGTCGAACGTCTTCTTCATTCTTTGCTGATACAACTGACCATGGCATTGAGCCGCCATTATCTTTTCTTCGATCAGATTTAGTTCATCGTGCCGAATTTGACACCATTCAGCCTCTGTTAGCTTAGATTCCATCAATACCCTGATTGATGGTATCTCTACTTCTATGGGGAGCACTACCTCCATGCCATATACTAGAGAGAAATGGGTTGCCCCTGTTGAAGTGCGGACAGATGTCCAATAACCGTGAAGAGCAAAGGGTAGCATCTTGTGCCAGTCTTTGTAGGTTACAACCATCTTTTGAACAATTTTCTTGATATTCTTGTTAGCCGCTTCTACCGCTCCGTTCATCTTAGGCCGGTAGGGAGATGAGTTATGGTGTTCGATTTGGAACTCAGAACATAACGCTCTCATCATCTTGTTGTTAAATTTGGATCCATTATCCGTAATGATCTGGCTTGGAACACCATAACGGCAGATGAGATTGTTCTTGATAAATCGGACCAGCACTTGTCGGGTTACATTGGCGTATGACACTGCTTCGACCCACTTGGTGAAGTAGTAATGGCTACCAGGATGAACCGATGTCTGTTTGAAGCTTTGGATTCAATCATGCCAATCATGTCGATTCCCCATATAGAAAAAGGCCATGGAGAAGAAAGAACTTTGAGATGCGTTGGCGGTACATGGATTTTGTCAGCGTATATCTGACACTTATTACACTTCCTCATGTACTTGTAGCAATCGGATTCCATTGTCAACCAATAATATCCTGCTCTCAGAATTTTTCTTGCCATTGTGTGTCCGTTGGCATGAGTGCCAAAGGATCCTTCGTGAATCTCTTTCATCAACAGGTTTGCTTCTTTTCTGTCTACGCATCGGAGTAAAACCATGTCGACGTTTCTCTTATAGAGTGTATCACCGTTCAAGAAGAAGTTACCTGCCAGTCTTCTAAGAGTCTTCCTATCTTTTCTTGATGCCCCAGGCGGGTACTCTTGTCTCTGAAGGAAGCACTTGATATCATGATACCATGGTTTATCATCTATGACCGCTTCGATTGTGAAGATGTAAGCGGGCCTTTCAAGGTGCATTATGTTAATCTTAGGTACGTCGTTCCATTGACTTACACTAATCATGGAGGATAAGGTGGCTAATGCATCAGCCATGTGATTATCTTCACGAGGGATATGATGAAACTCGATTCTGTTGAAGAATGGTAACAACCTTCTCGCGTAGTCTTTGTAAGGAATCAATCCTGATTGTTATGTGTTCCAATCTCCTTTGATTTGATTGATAACCAGGGCTGAGTCTCCATACACATCCAAGTTCTTAATCCTTAAGTCAATATTCGAGACCCATGATACAAGCTTCGTATTCGGCCTCGTTGTTTGTGAATTTGAATGTCAATTTGGCAGTGAAAGGGATATGGGTACCCTGAGGTGTTACTATGATTGCCCCAATTCCATTTCCATAAGTGTTGACAGCTCCGTCAAAAATTAGTCCCCATTGGGAACCTGGTTCTAGCCCTTCACTGGGTAGCAGTTCATCGTAATCTTTCATTTTCAAGTACATGACATCTTCATCTGGGAAGTCAAATCCGACTGATTCCTGATCGTCAATCGGTTGATGAGCCAAATGATCGGCTAAAATACTCCCTTTGACGGCTTTCTGAGCATGGTACTCGATGTCGTATTTTGATAACAACATTTATCAACGGGCGATCCTTCCCGTGAGAGCAGACTTTTCAAAGACATACTTGATCGAATCCATTTCGGAGATTAACCAAGTAGTGTGACAAATCATGTATGGGCAAAGACGTTTGGCTGCCCAAGCCAGAGCGTAGCAAGTTTTCTCGAGCATAGTGTATCGAGTTTCACAGTTCGTGAACTTCTTGCTTAAGTAGTAAATGGCTGACTTTTTTTTTTCGTCTTGTTGGCCGAGTACACAACCCATGGAGTCTTCCAAGACTGTTAAGTAGATGATCAATGGTCTTCCTTCCACTGGAGGAGATAGAATAGGTGGATTCAACAGATATTCTTTGATGCTGTCGAAAGCTTTTTAGCAATCTTCTATCCATACACAGCTTTGATTCTTTCTGAGTAGTTTGAAGATCGGCGCGCATGTCGTGGTCATGAGGGATATGAACCTTGAGTGTAATTCAGACATCCCAAAAACCCTCTGACTTGTTTTTCAATTTTTGGTGAAGGCATTTCTTGAATGGCCTTGACCTTGTCAGGATCAACCTCAATTCCTTTTTGGCAGACGATGAACCCCAAGAGCTTTCCCGAGCAAACACCGAATGTGCACTTATTGGGATTCAAGCGGCGTTTGTATTTTCTCAGATGCTCAAATAACTTTGACAGGTGTGTCACATGCTCTTCTTCTGTTTTACATTTGGCAATCATGTCATCGACATACACTTCAATCTCTTTGTTCATCATGTCGTGAAACAGAGTTGACATGGCCCTTTGATAGGTTGCCCCTGCGTTCTTTTGACCGAACAACATTACCTTGTAATTAAAGGTGCCCCATGGGGTGATGAATAAAGTTTTCTCCATATCTTCCGGCGCCATTTTGATTTGATTATAGCCCGAGAATCCATCCATGAAGGAGAAGACTTTGAATTTTGTTGTGTTGTCTACCAGCATGTCAATGTCTGGTAAGGGGAAGTCATCCTTCGGACTTGCTTTGTTCAGATCCCTGTAGTCTACACATATTTTGAGTTTTCCATCCTTTTTAGGGACTGGTACTATGTTGTCTAACCATTGAGGATATTCTGAGGTGGAGAGGAAACCTGCGTCAATCTGCTTCTGCACTTCCTCTTTAATCTTGATGGCCATATTTGGATGAGTCCGTCTTAGTCTTTATTTTACTTGAGGACATTCTGTTTTTAACGGTAAGCGATGTTCCACGATGCTGGTATCCAACCCTGGCATGTCCTGATAGGACCAAGAAAACACATCTGGAAACTCTTTGAGAAGTTTTATCAAGCCTTCTCTGACAGTTGGATTGAGCAGTGCTCCAATCTTAACTTCTTTCTTTTCTTCCTCTAAACCCAAATTGACCGTTTCCAACGGCTCTTTGTGGGGCTCAATAGACCTTTCCTCTTGTCTGAGTAGTCAAAAGATCTCTTTTGGAATTTCTTCGTCCTCTTCTTCTTCAGCCTCAAATACCGGGAATTCAAAGTTGGGAGAAGACATTGGATCGTACGTTTCAATGGGGTTTAAAATAAGCAATCTGCATGACGTGATGCTACGTTTTTTAGCAAAGACAGAGAGAATGCAAGAGTATGTGCAGTGTATTTTCTGAAAAATGCTTGTTTTTATTTTGGGTTGTTTTTAGGATTACCATTTTCTGAAAAACGAAAAGTGAAAACAGCAACAAATGCGGGAATGACAGAATGACATTATTTATTTATGATTTGTTGATTCTTGAAACACAGCCCCATAAAATAAAACTATGTCGCTTTGGGCTAAGCGAAGAGGGACATTTACAGAAAAGTGAGCCCTATAAAACATTCGTTTCACCTGGGCAAAGTGAAAGGTTAAAACAAAGATGGCAATTACTTAGACTTATGGACGACTTTCGGGACATCGACAGCAACCCAAAGGCGGCGAACTCCTCTGTGAATCACAAAGTTTGGTACTTTCCTTCTTGGTTTGTCTTCAGAAATGATGATGATTTCTAGTGGAGTAGGATCGTTGGAGTCTTCCTTCCATGCAGAGTTGTCATAAACGAACTCTTCTATTGTCTCTTCCCTAGTGTTTCTACTCTCAAGCGGATCTCCTCATCCAGTTAGCTGGATGTCCTCGTATCTGATGCGAGAGCTTTCAGGAGCAGTGTACTTGACTAAGAAGTCGTACTTGCCACTCGGCTGTCCTAAAGTGTCCCATATTTCTGTGGGAGTGGACGAGTCATCTCCCTCAATGACGTTGACCTCAGGAAAAGCATAGTTGATAAACTCTTGTCCTACAATCTTTGCAGATTCATCACCATGGTGTCGAACATTTTCGGAATGTCCTGAGTAATGATTCCATGACTCGGTGGGGACATGGGTATTCTTTTCAATATTACTCAGTTGATAGGCATTATCAAACTGACTCTTTTGCCCCCAAGTCTTCTGAGCACGGCCTCCATATAGGCAAGTCATCCAGGGGATCATAATAATCTTGGTCAAAGTTGTCTTTCATTAGATCATCCTCTAATGAATTAGGTGGAGCACGAAATCCTTCAGGACCATAATCTCCATAGATCATCTGGGCGTCTGATCTCGGTATATATCTCGGGCTCTGCTTTGGGAAATAGAATGGCATATGCATTTCTTCCTTAGATATATAACCGTTATCATTGAGATAAGACTTCCACTCCTCTTCCGTATCGGAGGAGTCGCTCTCATTGATGGTGTGTACTTCTTGAGACACTGGGTGGAGGAAGCCTCCACATCCTGAATGGGACAAAAACTTTCATCCTTCTTCATAGTTTGGGTACAAGTTGGAGAGAAACCAAGACCTTTTCTTGTCTTGTTATCCGTAGGAATTACAATTTGTCCCCATCCTTTTATGTCATTACTCTTTATTACTTTGAGAGCGTCCTTGTATGAGGAAATTGGCGTCCCTCTTTCTGATCGATTCTGATTGCTCACCGAGAGTGCTTGGAACTGGGTTCCAACAACCTCCTCGGGTTCTACACAGGAGAATAATTATAAGATGCTCATGATTAAGGCCTGCTCTCTGCATACTGTGACTAACTTGTCATTCTTGACGAACTTGAGCTTCTGGTGAAGTGTCGAAGTGACTGCCCCAGCTTCGTGTATCCAAGGTCTTCCTAATAAATAGCTCTATGCTGCCTGGATGTCCATGACCTGGAAAGTGACTTGGAAAGTGTGAGGACCGATGGTTATGGGAAGATCAACTTTGTCGATAACTGTTATTCTAGATCCGTCAAAGATTTTGACGATGATCTCACTGCCTCTCATCGGAGCTCCTTGAAACGATAGTCGTACCAGAGTTGATTTTGGCATAACATTCAAAGATGATCTTGTGTCCACCAGTACGCCGACTAAAGCATCGTCTTGCCAGTTGACTGTAATGTTAAGCGCCATATTATGATTCTTGCCTTCTTCCGGTAGTTCTTCATCACTGAATCCTAAGTCGTTGCAGGAAGTGATGTTGGATATGATGCTGTCAAATTGTCCTACCGTCACATCTTGTTCCACAAAGGCTTGCTCTAAGATTTTCTGTAAAGCTTCCCTATGAGCTTCTGAACTAAGCAGAAGGGAAAGCACAGAGATTCGAGACGGAGTTTGTAACAATTGGTCCACAATGTTGTACTCGCTTTTCTGGATGAGCTTCAGCATCTCATCGTTGTTCTTCACTAGTTCTGGATTACTGGATTGTTGATTAGGAACTTCCGTTTGAGGTTCCTTTTCTTTGGTAGGTTCTCCAACTCCTCTGTTGAAGATCTGACCCCTCCGTGTGACTCGACTAATGTCGACAATGTTTACGACGGAGGGTAATGGAGTTTCCTTTCCATTTTCGATAGTCGTTGCACCATACTTGTAAAGGATAGCCTTATCTGACTTGTACGACATTGGACCCGACAGGTAGATAACCACATGAGCTTTTTGATATCTCTGACCGTTATATGCAACCTCAATCAATTCCTAGTTGGGAACTTTTCTATCATCAAGAGGGATTCTTGATTCATTGAGTAGAGGTATTATAATGCAAATATCCTTGGTTATTCCATGATCGGAGATTACGACAGCGTTTTTGTTCTGACCAGGGAGGTAGTCGTGTATCATGTTGATCGACCCAGAACTCCAACATGGTCGAATCTTCTTTCAGTCCAACTGATTTTGGAGGGCTGCTCGTACTAGATAACATCCTTGGTTATTTTTCGAGCATACTCTACAACGCTCATAATTGTGCGGTGGTACCCGACCACACTCGCTTTGTATGCAGTGCATCTTTACTAGATCTGTTTCCATTGAGCGGATATCACGACTTTGATGTCTATTAGGATCCCCATCAGTCATGCTAATCCGTTGTGTGACTTCATCTAGGTAGATCGGAAGCCACCAGTGGTTCAACAGATGTTTAAGCGTTCTTTGTATAAGTGCACACCCCTGGTTGTCTTGACAGCATTCTTCATAATCTAGATAATCATGTGAAGCCAGAAAACCAAGTCTGGCCTGCTTAGCATGTAATTCCACTAGACTGGTATTTATTAGGCGTATGTCAAAGATTTGAACCATATTGACTTGATGGTCATTTCTTTCCTGGTAGTCTTGGATCCATCCGAGATCCATCTGACGTTGGAGGACCTCTTGTATAAAAGAGCATCCCTGATTATCTGTTGAGCAGATTGGACAAGCACTGTAATTGTGTCGTGGCAGATTATAATACTGACTTTGTCTCGAATGCATCGCCACCAAATTGACGCTCATTACACAGATGTCGTGGTTCTGAACAATATTGGGATGCGCATGGGCCATGTTTACTTCACGGATCCTGTGATCCTGAATCCAGCCCAGATCCATTTGTTCTTGTAAAGCTGCTTGCACTACGAAACACCCTTGATTGTTTTTTGAGCAGATATCACACTGGTGATAATTGTGAGAGGGTACGTGGCCATACTCGCACTGTCTGCAATGCATCCTTACCAGATTTGTTCCCAATAGGAGTACATCGTGAATTTGATAACTGCGGCTAAATTCTTCCTCTATTAAATTCACTGCAGCCTTCTCATGTTGTGGCAACGGGTTCGTCTGAACATTCAAATTAGTATATTTGAAAGATAAGATCTCGTTCCTGACAAGCTTCTGTACATTAGACTTGAAGTTGAGACAATTCTCAATGTTGTGCCCCGATCCTCCTTGATGGTAAGGGCAAGTTTGATCCGTTTTGAACCAAAAAGGCGGATTTTCTGGTATTGTAAGAGGAGTCCTGGTTTGGACGTGCCCCTTGGCCAGCAGAAGTGGAAATAGTTCTGCGTACAACATCGGTATAGGGTCGAACCCTGATGGCCGTGTTGTACGATTGTTGTTGTTGTACTGTGGACGAGCATGCTGAAAAGGCTGTTACGGCCTTTGCTGATATTGTTGTTGACTTGGTTGGCTCTGACCGACCTGAGGTTGATACGTCGGAGCTGGCGCTAGGTTGATAGTGGGAGTTACCTCCGCTACTGTTTGATACCTTCGCCTTTGCTTTCCTAGAGAGATATTACTGATATCTTGCTCTTTTTTCTTTTGGAAAGCACTACCGTATCTCTTGGTACTGCTGGATGGTTCCGCATCTTTGACCAATCGTCCTTCTCAGACTGCTTCTTCAAGGCGTACTCCCATGTTCACCATTTCAGTGAAGTCATTGGGCGCACTTGCATCCATTTGGTCGTAATAGAACGAGCTCAACGTTTTCAGAAAAAGTTTTGTCATTTCCTTTTCCTCAAGAGGGGGACAGATCTGAGCGGCAATTTCACGTCATCTCTGAGCATATTCTTTAAAAGACTCTTTTTCCCTTTGTGACATTACTCTGAGCTGATCCCTATCTGGTGCCATGTCCAAATTGTATTTATACTACTGAACGAAGGCTGACCCAAGATCTCTAAAAATAATGATCTTGGTGCGGTTTAAACCCATGTACCATTTGAGTGCGGCACCGATTAAACTGTCCTGGAAGTAATGGATCAGAAGCTATTGATTTTTTATTTGGGTAGACATTTTTCGAGCGTACATCACCAAATGACTTTGAGGGCAAGAGTTTCCTTTTTATTTTTCAAAGTCAAGCACCTTGAATTTGTGCGGTATCTTTACATTAGGGAATAAACAGAGGTCGGCGGCGTCCTTTCCGAATAAGTCCTGATCGCGAATGGCATGCAGTTCCTTCTGCATTTCCAAGAATTACTCTTGGAACTCATTCATCCTTTCGTACACGTCTTCATTTCCACGAAAAATTGTTTGTGGAATCTGTTCTTCCGGGACAGTGTGTACCACTGGTTGTGGTATAGACATCACAGCGGTGACTCTTGGCGCTTCAGTGCCCTGAAGTTTGTAACCTTCAGGAGTTGCTGTCGTAACCCTTGCATCTTCACTTTCCCGAAGTTTGTAACCTTCAGGTTCAGCGGTTCCTGCTACGGCTTCTGGGTCTTCAGTGATCCGTGGGATATATCCTTCAAGTATAAAGTTGTGAGGCATTCCCCAGAGGCGTCCCTTAGGCATGTTATACCGAGGATCATTCTCATGTGTCTCCAATATGGGTGTGGATGTAATCTCTGAGATCAAAGTCCTTTGATGTCGTTGCTCCCGAGCTGCTGCCAGGGATTTCACGTTGCTGTGAAGTTTTTCCAAACTTTCCTTTAGAGCGTCGATTTCTTCTCTCAGCTCTCTGTTCTCTTCCTCGAGATTGTCCATTTTCTTTTGTCGATTGGCCCGAGTATTGTATGAGTGAGACAGTTTGACTCTAGAATTGTGATACACACGTGAGACTCAAGGAGAAGAAAAATGTGTTATGTGAGAATGATGAATGATATGCAATGACATATATTTTTTTTTAGTTTTTGTTTTATTCAAAAAGAAACTTCAACAAATAGATTGTAAATATCACACAGTGGGGGAGGGGAGACCCCTTTTATTGAATTCGAAAGATTGCAGTATTCTACAAAGAAAAAGTACAGTATTTTACAAAGTGTTGTAAGGAAACTGTCTAAGCTCATGGATCATGAGTCCTCTCTAAAGAGAGCTCAGAGGCTGGTTCCTATATTTTTCTTTTCTTTGATCAGGGCTCTTCAGTCATTGTTAGCTTGTCAGTCATTTGCCAAGTGAAAGGAGCGAGAAAATTTCTTCGGTCTTCCTGACTTTCTATAGCATGTCGCTCTAATATCTCTATCAGAGTATCCTTCTCCTTTAACAGTTCTTGAATCTTGGTACATTCCAAATTAAGGATTTGGTATTTGTTCTTCCAACAGCTCTTTTCACGTTGAACTTTGTTAAGAGCGACCTGGAGTTTTTTTGCATCAGACATGAAATAAAGGACAGACTCCTTTAATGGAAAAACTTCTTGACGAGGGTAAGGCATCCTCAGCTTGAGGGCTCTAGTTTGTAGCCAGTGGAGATAAGGTTCCATGGAGGTGCAGTTTGGTCTTCCCAAAGACTCTCTGCCTTTCTTGTGAATATGTTGCCAGGAATGCACTATTTCTTTCTTTAGTTCCCTGTCATTTTCCCTTTCCTTGAAGAAAATACCTTACAGATGAACGTTATGTGGGATATTCTTCGTCGGGTATCCGAGTTGACGGCGAGCTAGAATTGGATGATAGTTGATTCCTTCTTTAGTTCTAATGAGGGGTACGTTAGGGAAATTTCCACATCTGTCGATGATCTCTATCCCTTCATAAATCCTATTGTACCAATCTATGTCAGAATTGGTAAGAGGCATAATCCTTTGTGACCAACTTAGAGTACTCTTGTGATCCCAAAAAGCAACAGACTTGGGCAAATGGGAAATGAAACATTTGTAGAGTAAGGGTACACAACATGTGATCATTCCTTTGCTGTACGAATTCCTTAAGTGTACAGAATGATAAGCATTTGCGAGCAAGGTTGGCACAGGGTTTCCTATCAAGAATATTCTAACAGCATTGGTGTTTACGAAGTTGTCGATGTTTGGAAAGAGGAATAACCCATATATGAGAATAACAAAGACGTCTTCGAAAGCAGTTATGTTTCCTATACTAGCAAAGTATAGAGCTTTCTCCATCAGGAATTTAGCTGGTAAACCCTGGATTCCTCCTTTAGTGGTCATGTGAGTCCTAACTTCTGACACATCCAAAGAGATTGCTCTTGCAATGGCCTGATCCTTTGGAATTTCTTCCAGCTCAGAAAATCAAGCTTGATCATTGATAGGTAAATCAATCAGGTGGGAGTTCTCTTCCAGTGTTGGTGCCAGTTGGTAATCCGGGAAAGTGAAGTAGTGATAAACCGGATCGTAGAACTGAATCAGTGTAGACAGGATTCCTTTAACCATGTTGACCCTTAACAGAGGCAACAGTCCTCCGTGCTTAGCTTTGAAAGCCTCGGGATTGGTAATCATCCTTGCCAATTTCCTTAAGTCCTCTAGTTTCGGAGCCTTGAAGGTGTACTTGTGCGTCTTTCTTCTACCCAAATCCATAACGCAACCTCTGATATTTGCAATCATTGTTTTAGTTTATTTTGAAAAAAAGATTTTTTTTTCTTGTTTGAAAAGAGTTTTTTAGATGAATGCATGAATGCAGCACACAAAAACATTTGAAAACATGAGTTCAAGGGTTCAACGTCACGAGCATGAAGTCATGGCTCTACCCATCCCCAAAGGTTGTACTATTTTGGTCAATTTTTGTACCTGTAGAACAGGTTCTAAGGTTCCCAAAGTCATTGACCCCTCCTAGGGATATCAACAGCAAGTTAATTCACTCGAGCGAGTTGTAACATCCTAGGGTGAATCTCATTTGAGTGTAGTATCGCATATCAACTATTCCCGATAGTCACCACACTACCAAATGGCCATATGGTTAATGTCTACTAAATCCTCAGGGTCATGGGTACCACACCGGGAAAGACAATGCTTTCACAACAATCAGTCGTTCAACATCGATACTTCCGTACGGGTACCTCGACTGATTCGGTGGACTGCCAAATTAGCTTGGTCGGGATTCAGTCCCTATAAGTGTTTCCTAGATATGCCACCACTTATCTTAATGTTCTTCAAACTTTCCTCATGCGTATTAATCGCATTCCCAGTTGACAGAAAATTAAACACGGATATCAAGTAGTATGACAGTAAATATATATATATATATAGTACAGAAAATGCCAAACAACCTAGACCTCTTAGGAACTCTAATCCTAAAGAACTCCCCAACAGAGTCGCCATTTTTTTGTAGCATGCGATTTTTGTCGGTGACGCGACCACCTTACCACAATGGTTGGAATTCGGTGCTACTTGAAAGCTCCGTTGATTTGAGCAAATTTTTGGGAAAAATAAAATGTCAAAAGATATGAAGAAGTCTGAAGAAAGAAGACTGGTCAGAGATGATGTCCTAACAGATGTCTCGACATCGCATGATGTTTCTAAATCTATTGCAAAATTTAAGGAACAATTAACACATGGATCAAGGAATCAACAAACAGAAGATTGAAGCCCAAGACTGTAGAAGACACTATAAATAGAAGACTTAGACCTAGATTTTAATATGCCTTTTGTATGCCTTTTGTAACCTTGTGTTCTTGCGTAAGAAACAAGGGTTTAGGGTTTTGAGAGTCGTTGGCTCTCTAGGTTGTAAGTCTCCCTTTGTATCGTTTGATGCACTGTGGTAGATATAGGTATCGCACAGATCCATAAGCCTTGAGGTACTGGATGGTGTATTGTTCTTGGATAAAGCTTTTAAGCAAATCCGAGTTAGCTTGTTTGTCAAGAAAGCTTGATAGATTTCTGTATCGACAGGGATGATGTAGAAATCACAGTTGGTGATTAAGGAAAGTGAGTGGGGTATCTCATATCAGGGTTGTAAACGTTTGAGTTTAGCCTTGGTAAAGATGTTCATTGGGTAGATGTTAGGTATGAAGTTGTAAACGGGGGAGTTTAGCTTTGTAACAATTCTATAAAAAGCGAAGTCTTCTTCCTGGATTGGTATCCCCCAGATGTAGGTGAGTTGCACCGAACTGGGTTAACAATTACTGTGTTCTTTATCATACTACAAATTTATGTTTTCTGTTAGGGTTCATGATAAACATGTTGGATCAGATGTCGTGACATCTGTGATTGTGCAGTTCTGATATTCATGGTATCAGTCTGTTGTTGCGCCTCTGAGTTTAAATGATTATGTAGCTCAATGTCTTGACATGTGTTAGGACATCTGTTGTCTGCATAGGCCAGAATTTCAATTGGTATCAGAGCAGGCATCCTGTTTGGTTCTGGATGAGATCTTTGGGAGATACTTTCTAGCGTTAAAACAAGGAGGTGTTTTGAAGATCAGATCAATCAACTCAGACATACTCAAGGGTATTAATGGATGAGATGGATGTTCTGGATCGAAGGGAGTAACCCGGAGGTTGTTCATGTTGCTGAGGAGATTCTACAACAACTACAGGAGAAGTGGCTAATTCTCTTGTTGGTGTGTCTTATAAGATGTTGTGACATCTTATTAGGGCAAGCGGGATTTGTTCCTTGGTGGTTCCGCTGCATGTGTTTCTGATGGAAGAGCTCTAGAATTATGGGATTCTGGAGTTGTTACTGAAGACAGTTGGTGGAAGGTCTCAATCGTCGGCCTCTATATTTGAAGATATCTGCATTCTTTTATTCCAAAGTCGGGAGCGATGGAGTGAAGGGAGTTGTGGTTAGATATCTGGTATGGTGACTTGGTACTTGGAAGCTTGGTTTCTTGGTGCAGTTGAAGTCAATTGAAGAGGAGAGGATTTGAGTTTAAGTTTATCAGGTTCTTGCTCTAGGAGTTTGATAAACTATTGATCGGCTAGGTTGTCAAAGATACTTGAGAATTCTCTCAAGTCCACTCATAAAGGCATCTTAGTCGTGTATCTGGAGTCTTCTAGTTACTCTTCTGACTATAAGGTGTTTCTTTGAAACACAATCTGAAGAAAGTGAAGGTGATTTATTTTCACCATCCAAAACCGCAAGGAAGGATTCATCTCTCTTGACCCTAAGAGTGGATCCAATCTAATTGAAGAATTGTTGAGGTAAATAAGATTTGTTCAGAGAGAATCTTAGTTACTTGAGTCAAGGGTGGCAGCCTTGGTATCTCAACATTGTCCTTTGAAGAAGATACTTGCAAAAAGATTGAATACTTTATAAGTGTTCATGACGTGATCTGGTGGAGCTCAGCTACAACAATGAAGAAGGGTTATTGGACAAGGATTTAAGATCAATTGCTATTTGTGGAATCCACAAGTATTTAATTTATTATCCTTGAAAGTCAAGATTGTTTATGTTCAACAAGATGTTGGAACATCTCATCATCAGAGTTTGTGCAGAATCATGGGAGGGGTACTGCATGGGCTTTAGCATCTGTTTTAGTCTTAGGTGGTGACCTAAGAAGTGGCTTCAGTCGGGTGTGACAGAAGCATGTGTTCTCTGGAGAGTTTCCTGGCAAGAAACTGGTCTGGACTTTGATGATGTTGAAGATGAAGATGAAGACATCATAATCTTGATGGTTATAACTTGGATCAGTTTATTTCTGATCTAGGTGCTTTGGAGCTTGGATCTTGCTCTTCTTGTAAGTCAAAGTTAAGAGTCAGTTATCTCTGACTTTCTACAGTCTGCTCTACTAAGGAAAGTGGCATTCTTTGGTATGGCTATGGTGTAGTCTTGGACTACTTATTTTCTGAAGATTCATACGTGGCAGGTGTGAAGTCTTTGGATTTCTAAATCAGGATGGAGGTTGTCTACTCAAACTTGGTTGTTGAATCAAGTCTATGAGAGCATGGAACTCTTGTTCTGCGAAGGGAGAAGGTTCTTCTAAGTGGCAGAAGGAGAAGATGAATTCAACAGTTGGATGTCATATCAAAATGTTCTGACATCTAGCTTAACATCAGAAGTCTCAGCTGGTAATGTGGCACATCAGCTTAAGATAAGGTGATCTATAGGAGAATGAAAGTTTTGGATGCTTCAAAAAGGTCTATCTCATGCAGTTTGTGGGAGCTGTGGATGGGAAGATGTTACATGACTAAGAGGCTTGGTGGATCCAAGATGTTTTGCTATGGAGCAAGTAGTTCATGTGACTTGAAGATCTGATTTCATTGGTGGATCAGTGTATCTTGTGGAAATTCTGGAGAAGAGTGATATCCATCAAAAAGTGGCATTTGGTTGGTCTCATAATGTGCATTCAAGCAGGATGCTTGAAACTGATTGCTCTTGTGCAGAAGAGTGGTTAGTTGAAAATGCAAGGAGGTTCTGGTTCTCTTGGAGCTTGTGGCAGAAGTTCTGGGTTGAGGATGGAAGTATACCTTCTTTTGGTGGATGAGAGTTTATTTCTCTCTGGGTTTCTGAAGCTTTCTTTGTTCAAGCTGGTGGCACAATGTTGTGTGAAGATCTTCAGTGTGGATTACTATGCTGATAGTAAGTCCAGTGGTGGAATATATCAAGAACCATGGTGTGTGGTTTCTATGATGTTTGGAAGATATCCTAACTGATGTTAGAACATCTTTGGGTTGGTTATCCTTGGTGGAGGATTTCAGGTTCTGTGAGGAACCGGTTACTTGCATCGTGTCTAAGAAGTATCTACATTGTCATATGGGAGAATGATGGAGTAGAAGAACTGTCTTGGAAGTCTGATGTGTGTGTTTTAGAAGACTGGAGTGGATCACAGGTTGATTGCATGAAGGTCTAGTTTCTGATGCGTTCAGAAGTGGATATTCACCAGAAAATCAGAAGTATTCCAGGTTATCATACGGGAGAATGATAAGGAATAACTATCTTGGATTGTGGGTGTCTATCTCTATTGTTGGCTTGGTAAGGTCAATGGAAAGTCTTGTGGAGGGGATATTTCCCCTGGCTACAAGTCATGCTAGTAGTGGATCAGTTTGGCAGCTGTGAAGTTCTGGAGCATGCATACGATATCTGACATCGTTATAACAAACTAAGGGGTCCTGTGCGTCTCTTTGAGGAATGTGAAGCATTCTGATTCAATTGGTTTGTGCCTCAAGCAGCTAAAGGTCTATACATGAGAATTCAAGAGGAGTTCGTGTGGTGTGTAGATGGTTGCAAGATAGGGGGATCAATGGGACTTTGATCTTAAGCCAAGAGTTTGTTATGGTAGGATTGTTATCCTTTTATTATTTCCTCATGGGTAGCATGATGGTGATCATGTGTGAGTGATTATTGGTTCTTGTCAGAAGAAGCAATAAGAGAGTTGATGATTGTGTTTAGCAGGTGGCTTGATCTGAGGGTGTTCTCTTGAAGACATGAAGATGCGTCTTATGTTTTCCATTCATTAGCTAGGTGTTCTGTGGAGGAGCACTGGTTACCTTAGATAGGCGGAGTTGCTCCTTGATCTAAGATGTTTTACTGCGAGGATGCAGTTGGAGTTCCGGTTTACATTTGTGCGTCAAGCAAACTGTGATTATGTGTCCATCCTGGGAGGATGAGATGTCAAGAAGGATGTCTTGACATTTTGTATTGTTGTAAGTTAGGGGAGACTTGGTAGTGCAAGTGAAATGGTTCTTATTGGATGCTTAAGAATCATTGATTGAGTTTGGGGGAATTTATTTTTCTCTGCAGACTGTAATCATAAAATTGTGAAGTTATTAATCAATACAGAAATCTTTGGGGCTAACTGGGAAATGTTTGAAGAAATTTCCTAACTTCTTGGTCTGTTCTATTTTTCTTCTGGCTAAAAGGATTATCCTTGGGACTCATCAACAAGATGGTTACTATGATTCAGACTGACAACATGTCAGGATATTATTTAAGACCTGAGGGTGGGTCATAACTGACTATGTTGAACGATGGGGAGTGTTTCCTAAGAGAAGGCATGGGTAACATGTGTTTTGTTACAAGTGTTCCTTTTGGACGGTTACTCTTAAAAGGTTGAACAACCTTATCCTAGTTGGGCGGTGCACAATTATTAATGTTGAATTTACCTACCTAAATTCATTTCTCCTTTGAATTGTTCAGCGGTAACTTCTTTGGACCGTGGATATCTAGAGAAAATGTTTAGGTATTTAAAGAGTGCATCTGCTTGAGGTATTCCAGATTGTGGGTTAATTCATCATGTCTTTCATTCGTGTTTGGATTAGTAACATATGGATATGGAACTGCATTGGCTTATTTTGTCAATTTTTGGCTAAAAAGGGAGAGAATGGCTGTGTGAGTGGGTCTCTCAACATACATCTCTGGTGGTGCTATTTTTGCAAGGATGTTGGAGAAGATGTTTAAACAGTCTTTCAGAATCTTTCCCTTTGTGCCTTGTGATCTGAGTTAGGAAGCGGGTTGTGTCTTGTGACCTGAGTTACATGTTCTATGGACTCAGTGTTATGCATGATACAACTGAACTTTCTTACGGGTTCCCTTATGCCTCTTACGAGGAAGATTTATCCCTCCGTGGCAAGTACAAGTTTGAGGGGGAGTGTGCTATGCACTCTTTCTCATGTACATCAACATTCAGCTGGGAATTTCAGGGATAAGAAGCAGTCTCAGAAGTGTTCCAATCATATCTACCAAATGCCGGACTTTCTTTTTCTACCTAAGGAGTTTGAACTAAAAATTTGTCAAAAGGGGGAGATTGAAAGCTCCGTTGATTTGAGCAGATTTTTGGGAAAAACAGAATGTCAAAAGATATGAAGAAGTCTGAAGAAAGAAGACTGGTCAGAGATGATGTCCTAACAGATGTCTCGACATCGCAGGATGTTTCTAAATCTGTTGCAAAATTTAAGGAACAATCAAGACATGGATCAAGGAATCAACAAACAGAAGATTAAAGCCCAAGACTGCAGAAGACACTATAAATAGAAGACTTAGACCTCGGTTTTAATATGCCTTTTGTACGCCTTCTGTAACCTTGTGTTCTTGCGTAAGAAACAAGGGTTTAGGGTTTTGAGAGTCGTTGGCTCTCTAGGTTGTAAGTCTCCCTTTGTATCGTTTGATGCACTGTGGTAGACATAGGTGTCACATAGATCCATAAGCCTTGAGGTACTGAATTGTGTATTGTTCTTGGATGAAGCTTCTAAGCAAATCCAAGTTAGCTTGTTTGTCAAGAAAGCTTGGCGGATTTATGTATTGACAGGGATGATGTAGAAATCATAGTTGGTGATTACGGGAAGTGAGTGGGATATCTCATATCAGGGTTATAAACGTTTGAGTTTAGCCTTGGTAAAGATGTTCATTGGGTAGATGTTAGGTATGAAGTTGTAAACAGGGGAGTTTAGCTTTGTAACAATTATACAGATAGTGAAGTCTTCTTCCTGGATTGGTATCCCCCATATGTAGGTGAGTTGCACCGAACTGGGTTAACAATTACTGTGTTCTTTATCATACTGCAGATTTATGTTTTCTGTTAGGGTTCATGTGAAACATGTTGGATCAGATGTCGTGACATTTGTGATTGTGCAGTTTTGATATTCAAGGTATCAGTCTATTGTTGTGCCTCTGAGTTTAAATGATTATGTAGCTCAATGTCTTGACATGTGTTAGGACATCTGTTGTCTGCATAGGCCAGAATTTCACTACTTTCTGATTTCTTATTTATCCTATGAAGCTGGAAAGGAAAGGGAAGGTATCTAAAACTAATATTGCACGCAAATGTTTTCTTTAACAAATGCTAAGAGATTGGGGGTCCGGGGTCAGATTATACGATGGGAAGTTGTCAATTACCCAGCATATATATGGTTATCCATAGATCGTTTCTGGCATGTTTCTCTATAATCTACTTACTGGTGTTTATTATATTATAAATTAGGAAAGTTTCTCCTTTGGGAGTGTTGAGAGAGTATTTTTGTTGTTTCCGGGTTTTTCCGATGTTTTTGGTAAGGTACTGGACCTAAAGTTTTTTATTTGTGTGATTGCTAAGATTTCGCAATCTTATGCCTACGTATTCCCGTAATGATAACAGGGAAATCAGAGCAATCGTAGTTCCTCCTATTCTATGGGAGGAAAGATGTTTGGTGTCTTGTTCAAAGCCCAAGATTAAAGCTAGATGAGTATTTGTGTCTTGTTCAAAGCCCAATATTGAAGCTAAAGGGGTTTTTGAGATAGAATTTGTCATTCTCTAAAGGGAGATATCTCACCTGTTCATCACAGTTGTTGGGGGATTTAGTTATAGAGGGGAATTACTTTAACTGGGATATGAGAATCCAGCAATGCCATAATTTCCTTTACAAGGGAGATGTCCTGAAGGAGGAAAGTTTAACTCAGTGTTGAGCAATGCCATTTTTCCTTAGGAATCTTTTATGCTAAGAGAGGGACATTGGCTTGGATGTAAATAATCCAGAGGCTTGCCACTTACATCAATTAGATGAAAGAGGAGGTTTACCAGGATAAAAGAGGGACCACAAATTGGATTTTTGAATCAATAAGTGTGTCACTTACATCAGTTATCTGGGATTAGGTTTTTTGATTGTTTGATGTGTGATGTATAGTGAAATGTCTTCCTGCAGAGAGAAACTTTGATTTCCTCTGAAGGGATGTTGATTTTTGCGTGCCTTGATCAAGGCCCAAGGTTGAAACTAAAAGGTTGACTCTACTAGGGAGTTTTATATCTGTCTTGTACAAAGCCCAAGAGTGAGACTGAAAGAATTAACTTTTTCGGGGAAAGTTTTGTCTATCTTGTACAAAGCCCAAGCTTGAGACTAAAAGGATTAACTCCACTAGGGAGAGGTTTTATTTGTCTTGTACAAAGCCCAAGATTGAGGCTAAAAGAAATTGACTCCACTGGGGAATGTTTTATATGTCTTGTACAAAGCCCAAGATTGAGGCTAAAAGAAATTAACTCAGCTGGAGAATATGATCTTTAAAGCCTAAGATTGAGGCTAACTTTGCTGAGGAAAGATCATTATACAAAGCGTAAGAGGTGGCAGGTTGGGAAATTTCTTATATGAAGCCTAAGAGGAGGCTAGCTTCTGCTGAGGATAATTAAGATCTAGAGACAGGTCCAAATTGGGGAATCATCTCTGGCTGAGGAAAGAAGGAGGGATGAAATATCATATGACTTGAGGTTCTGATTTTTCTGGGGGTTTATTGGTGGTAATTTTACCCTAGCTGGGGAATTTAGAATGAGAGTTTAAAGATTGAGTTTTAGAACCTATGGAGGTTTTAACTCTATTAGAGATTAATGAAGTGATCAGGATTTCTCCTTTTCCTTTAGGAGATTTGAGGGTTTCTTTGAGATCCAAAAAGAGATGAGACTTTCCAAGTCTAGTGGTGTGAAAAGTTTTTCTCTTAACTGGAGAATGATCTTTGTATGAAGCCCAAGAGGAGGCTGATGTTTTAAGGGTTGAGAATCAACCCTAAACTGGTCTGATGTTCTGACTCTCTAGAGGATTGAACTAGCAAATGATGACTAGGTTCTGTCCTATACCTGTAGGACGTCATCGGGTCCCTGTACTAAGCCCAAGAGGAGGCTGAGAACTTCTAAGAAGCCTGAGGGTCCTTGTATAAATCCCAAGAGGAGGCTGAGGAAGCTTTTAGGAAGCCTGTGGGTCCAAACCTGAGAAAAGTTCAAGAATGGTTTCACCGGGAATAATCCTTTCCTTAGTGAACAGTTCTAGGGTTTGAAGAAATTCAGAAGAGGTTTTACCGTGAATTAATCCTCTTTGGGGAAGTGAGTTTCTTGTACTCATATATCTAAGATGTGACAGTCTTGAGAAAAGTTTCACCGAGAATAATGCCTTTCTCTTTTCCATATTGTATAAGCCCAAGAGGAGGCAAGACTGTATCTGGAATTTCCTATGGGGAACTAGTTTTGACTGTGTTGAAAGAGTAACCACTGGTTTAATCTAATCCTAGACCTAATTTCTGGGGAAAACTCTAAGCAAATATGTACAGGCATGCATATACAGATAAAATATATAAACCAGTATGTATATAAAAAAAATAGTAGAACTTACAGGTGTGCAAGCTCCAGCATTGTAACCACAGCTGTATAGTTAGTTACTCAAGAAATTGAAGAAAGTTTTGATAAAAACTTTAGAATTTGAACCTAAATCAAAAAAAGAAAGTCTGTTGAAAAAGGAACTTTGGGGCTTATACTTAAAGAAAGGCCTAAATGAAAACAATGATCGCATTGTTATTTTGAAAATTGTACCGGGACTTATACAATGACTGAGGCCCAAATTTTTTTATGTACGAAGGGACGGGACTTATACTCTATTTAGAGGTCCAAGAGTTTATTTTTATACAAGAGATGGGGCTTACAACTCAAGGAGCGACCCAAATAAAACTTGTTTTGAAAATGGTGATTGTGCCGAGACTTTTAAAACATATCGGGACTTATACAATGACTGAGGCCCAAATTGTTTTATTTACAAAGGGATGGGGGCTTACACTCTATTAAGAGGCCCAAAAATGTTTTTTAAAACGAAGGAAGATGGGACTTACAACCAAAGGGAGGCCCAGATGAAAATTGCTTAACAGGTGATGATCATGCACGGTTTCAGAAAACACAGTGCAACTTATTCAGTGACTGAAGCCCAAAATTTATTTATGTGACAAGGGATGGGTCTTACACTCTATTAGAGGCCCAGAAGTGTTTTGAAAAAAAAATTTGGGGGTGAAAATAATTAAAACCCCAATTTGATTTAAAAATGTATTTAATTTGAATAAAAATCAATTAAAAATGATCAAAATTATCAAACATGTGTAAAAAACAAATTGTGATCTTGGATAAATGTTTGAAAAAACATTTTTCATTCATAAAATGTTTTGAAAATCAATTGAATTTGAAAGATCAAGAGAAAGAATTTTTAAAATGTAAAAAAAAAACAATTAAAAGGAATTCTTTTCAAAATAAAATCAAAATATATTAAATAAATAATATCCTTTTGATTTTTTTGTGGAATAAAATACTTTAACATATATTTGAATTTTGAAAAAAAATCATTAAAAAATGATTGAAATTGAAAGAGAAATTAATTTTTGAAGTTATTAAGAAATTGTGAAAAAATGTGAAAAGAATAAGTGGTAAAAAAAATAGGATGGTCCTTCCAAGGTTTGAACCCAAGCCCTTGGGGTGGAGGGTTTAAAACCTTACCAACTGAGCCAGATGCGTTGGCTGATAGAGAATGGAAAGGGTAAATAATATGTGAAATTCTCTTTTGAAAATGGTTCAAAAAAAATACCAAAAGGTCTGGGGCGAGGAGGATTCGAACCCCAGACCTCTCGCTCACTACACACACACAAGTACTAGTGTTTCCACTAGGGTGCAATGCCAATTCAAACATATATTGGCAAGTGTATAATATATACTATGTTTGGTTCTAAAAACCTGAAAATGGCGCCATGGCCATCTTCTTCCTTGGACCAACATCAGATTTGCATGAAGCATGCTATCTCCCTTGTTTCTCAATCATTTTTGAAGATGTAAAAATGAAAATTGTTCCTCTTTTAACAAGGAATATGATGGCTCTATTCAATTTTATTTAAATGAAGTGAATCAAGAGATAACATGCTATAATCAGATGAACCCTAAAAAATGCAAGAGCTATATGAAATCTTATACACGCATGATAAATAGCAATTGATTGAGGGAAAATGATCTATGGGCATCCAGAAACACATTGGTAACTTGAGAACATGTTTATGATGCATGCATTAATGAGTTTGAAAGTTCAAGGCTTACCTCTGCAAGAAGGAATCAAATTCTATTGTAGAGGTGTTACAGAAGTGAAACAATGATCTGGATAGCTTCCTTAGGCCTCAAGGATTGTGTTACAATGATTGGAATGGCTTGAATCCCTCTGAATTAAGTAGCTCAAATCCAACTGCAACTTGATCAAGTGAACTATGGAGATGATGATTTGGATGTTACATATGTGATTTAGAGGTTTAGATCACTTCTATATGTCATATATGAGGTGTGTGAACCATTGGTTTGAGTTGCATTGGTCTCCAACTCAAAACCCGATATTGCTTTCTCAAGAAAAAGGAGTTTTTTTTGTTTAAGAAGGAAATGAGAGAAAGCTATGTTGTAAGTTGCTTTGGTGTTTGTAAACATCAGAAGTGAGCTCTATTAATAAGTGAATATATTTGTCAAGCATGAACAGTTGGAACTTGAAGGATAAGAACTGAATTCAATGGTCTTGGCTTGTCATAATTGCTTCTTACACAAGGTACAATAGCAGTCCCAAATAGCTCAGCTATGTATTGACTTAATCCACATTCTGCAGTCCTTTTAAATGTTGTTTATTGGAGCATCTTGACTACAAGGAGTGTGAATCTTGACTATGCACTATTTCACATTATTACCCTTTG
Organism: Lathyrus tuberosus; assembly: GCA_022829125.1. NCBI lineage: Eukaryota > Viridiplantae > Streptophyta > Magnoliopsida > Fabales > Fabaceae > Lathyrus > Lathyrus tuberosus. The sequence goes on from JALAZF010000259.1 coordinate 1,481,378, forward strand.
AATTCAAGGCATAGATGCCAAAACTCATCAATTCAAAATGAGAAACTCTTGGCATTTAGGCCTAATTTTGCAAGTTTGATCTGATTTATGATGATCATATTGAATGTATTTGCCTCTTCTGATCATTTCCCCTTGACTCAAAATCGTGTATGGCAAGTTAATTCCCAAACTGTTATGGAAACAGTTGCAACAATGCCTCTTGTGGCAGCCATAACTCTTTGCTTAAGTTAAGTTGTTTCATGCTAGTGAGCTCTTTGGATTGTTGGCAACATGTATAACAACTTTGATGTTTACATTTGAGATTGATTCTTCTTGTAACTAGGTGTAAACATCTCCCAAGTTTTGGTGTTTTACCTAAAATCTGTCTTGAACAGAATTTTGTCTGTGTTGGAAAAAGAAGCATTTTCATGCTTTTAGTGATTTTTATTCAACTATAACTCAGAATCCAAGATGATTTGGAATGATATGTAGTTGACATATTTGAAGTATGTCATGTGAATTTCCATTTGAGCTTTGGATAGAAGCAAATGGCTTTGTTGTTTGGGAGTTATGACCTTGCAAAGTTGGTACCAAATCACTTTTGTTCCATAAGTTAGAAAATTTTAAGTTTTCTATGGTTGCCCCTTTTGCAAGAAACCTCACTTTTCTTGATTTTTCATAATGAATGATGATCAAAACCATTTATTAACATTGTTCTTGACTTAGGGGAGCCACATTTGTGAAAAAATCCAAAAAGTCAAATTTGATTTTAGGCACAGTTGACTTTTTGTCAGATGAAATTTAAATTGTGTGATCCTCTATGCAATCAAGTTCTTGACCTAATTCAAACCTAATGGATGGATTCCATAGGTGTTTTAGGGTGTCTTGAATCATGTCCCAAGGTTTGGGAACATGTCTTGGTCAAAAGTCAAAGATACAGTTGATTTTTTCTTCAAAACCCTAAATGTGGTCCAGATGAAATTGAAACTTGTGAATCAAGCTTCTTGGATCAATCCATTGTTGTAAATGGATCAATGTGGTGTATTTGAGGCCCTCAAATCATGTCTTGAGATCTTGGCTCATGTCTTGTCTCAAAAGTCAACTTAGAGGTGAATTAGGTCAAGAAACCCTAATTCCTGATTTTTGAAGAATGCTTCCCCTGATGCTAATTTGACTTTATGAGTGGATCCATGAGGTCCCTTGGAGCATTTTGGATCATGTTTTGAAGTCTTGGCTCATGCCCAGATGAAAATTTTCATCTGGAGGCCTTGGTCGACCAAAACCCTAATCTGGAGACACTGTCGATCTTGAGGCTTGACCCACTTGGAATGTTTCAGTCTTGTGCTTGATTCTTGATGTGGGAAACCTATTGATCCTTTATGGATGTTTGAGAGGTTAGACAAGTTGAATATCATGTCATTTCTTGATGGATCTTTTGTCTAAATGTTCTGAGAGGGCTCAAAACCCTAATTCTTGATTGTAGTGAATGCTCAACAATCCTTGAGAGGATTGATGAGGTGTGAAAGTACATCCATATTGTGGTGATTGTTTGCACAATGATGGAGAATCTTGGTGGTCAAAATTTGGGGTATGACACTTTAGAGTATGAGACAATCACAGAGGTGATTGAAGAAGAAGGCCTCTATGAAGAACTAGCCACGCACAAACCTTTGTGCTATTATATAATGAATGATGGCTCAGTGAATGAAATCTGCACCATTTTTGAAAGGCTAAACATGGCCATACAACAACACCCGAAGCCTTTGTACATAAGGGCCAAGGTAAATGGCATGGGGATCAACAAATTCTTGATCGACTGTGGATCATGTGTTAATGTTATGCCACAGACTCTCTTGGGAAAAATAGGCAAATTCACCACGGATTTAGCCTGTAAAAACATGGTATTATCCAACTATTAGGGAAAAACCAGCAAAACCTTAGGGTTCATCCAAGTCGACGTAGTGGTGGGAACCACCACAAGGCCAACACTATTTATGGTGGTGCGGACCAAAGTGAAGTACAATGTGCTACTAGGCAGAGAGTGGTTGCATGGAGCAGGATGCGTACCCTCGTTGATGCACCATTGGATCTCCATTTGGAAGCTTGATGGGATTGTTGAAACCCTTGAAGCGGATCATAGTTTTTCAAAGAAGATGCCAATCACATCGATAGGCTCAACTTTGACCGAAAGCTGGCAAATATTTCTCCATGTAGACCTGCCGGGGGAGGATATAATTTCGAAGGACGTGAGGTAAGTACTACAAAAAACTCATATAATAACAGTTGCGAAAGATCTATAATAACGGTTGAACAACCGTTGTTAGGTAGGGTGTGGTTGTAAGTGGGTTATTTACAATCATGGTCTATTGTCTGTGGTAGGAAAATGGATAGCACGCTATATAAAACCACATTTGTAAACAACCGTTGTTGTATGTCTTTTAATAAAATAAAAAATGCAGTAGTAGAACAACAACAGGAGCAAGAACAACAAAAACAACAAAAACAAGAAGAACAGCAACAATGACAACAATAACAACAACAAGAAGGACAACAACAATAATAGCAACAACAATAACAACAACATGAACAACAACAAGAACAACCACAATAACAACAAGAATAATAAAAACAACAACAATAACAAAAAAAGACAACAACTAACATTGCTAACTTGAATCCATACTTTCTTTATCTCATTCAAGTTGAAGAAGAGATGATGGAGTTTTGAAATTTGTTAATGAAAGAAATGATGTTTTCGAGTTTTGTTTATGGAAAAGATAATATTTTTTAGCTTTAAATGAAAGATAATGTTTGGAGGTAGAAGATAAAGTTCGTATAAGTTGGAAGTTCGTCTAAGGATTAGGTTTCACACGGATCACTAATGGTAGTGTTTTGAGCGTTGATAATCACTAAATAGACGGCAAAGATTTGCTTATGGACGACAAACATATATATATATATATATATATATATATATATATGAAAAACAAAACTGGGAATAACGCGCTACATACAACAACGGTTGTATTAAATAATCGTTGTTGTATCTCTTTTAATAAAATAAAATAAATACAGCAGTAGAACAACAACAATAGCAAGATTCGAACTCGTGACCATGTGCCACTTTTCACCACGATTGAAAGTTCCAGCCGTGGTAAAAAGTGGCTAAAAAATAAATAAAAACAAAATTGTATGTGCTAGGATTCGAACTCATGACCAGACACCACTTTTCACCACGGTTGGAAGTTCCAACTGTGGTGAAAAGTGGGCTTAAAATGAAAATAAAAGGAAAGCACCTAATTGAATTGATTCTACTACTGTGTATCCTTTGACCGTGGTGAAATAAAATTTGGTGGCGTTACGAAAGGTAGTTTTGTAGTAGTGGGTGTCCTACACGGTGAACCTACACCCCTAATATGGGTTTACATGGGAGTACGAAACTGTCGGAGGTTATAATCGATGGTCTGAATCTGATGGAGATCATGATTGAGTCAGATGCGTTGGCTCGAATTTTGGCCTAAGTGGCTGAAAACTAAATAGTGGCAACCTCGGAGGCCGAGTCTCAACAAATATTGGCTATCGAAGCCATTAGTCCTGAGAACTCTTAGGTAGATCAATTTGGCTTTACCTTCCAAGCAACAGCTTCAGAAAGCCGGAGACTAGATTGTATCTATGATGATGAGGTTTTGGGGTTCGAAAAAGACCGAACAATCTCGACCAAGAAAATTCAATTGCAAGATCCATTAGAAGAGATCGACTTGGGAGATGGGACGACAAAAAGGCCGACGTACATCAGTGTCAAAATTAACCCACACCTGAAAGCATAAGTAATCAAGGTAATAAAGAAGTTTAGGGATTGCTTTGCATGGGACTATGATGAAATGCCTGGACTCGATCGCGATCTAGTTGAACTAAAGCTACCGATAAGACCCAATAAGAAGCCAGTGAAGCAGACCCCACATAAGTTTACGCCTGAAATCATGTCGAAGATCAAAGCTGGGATTGAAAGATTGCTCTGGAATAAATTCATCGGGCTTGTAAGGTATGTCGAATGCCTTGCTAATATTGTTCTAGTAATTAAGAAAAATGGTACCCTTAGAGTCTGCATAGACTTTAAAGATCTTAAAGTTATTACTCCTAAAGACGAATATCAAATGTCAGTGGCTTATATGTTAGTCAATTCGTAGTTGGATTTGAATATCTAAGTCTCCTCAATGGATATCCTGGTTACAACCAGATTTTCATTGCAGAGGAGGACGTAGCAAAAATGGCATTTTGATGCCATGGGGCCTTAGGAAAATACGAATGGGTGATGATGCGTTTTGGCCTAAAGAATTCTGGTGCTACATAACAGAGAGTAATGAAATCGATGTTTCATGACTTTATTGAAACATTCATGCAAGTGCACATTGATGATATTGTCATCAAATCTTTATCTAATGATGCTCACCTCGACCACCTTTGACAATGGTCCGAAAGGATGAGGAAACATGAGCTTAAAATGAACCCATTAAAATGTGCTTTTTGTGTTCATGCAGAAAATTTTCTTGGTTTCGTTGTCCATAAGAAGGGCATAGAGATAAATTCATACAAGACAAAATCCATACAAAATATTGAGTCTCCAACCAGCAAAAAACAGCTTCAGTCCTTGTTGGAAAAAATTAACTTTCTAAGAATATTCATTTCAAATCTAAGTGGCAAGAAAAAAATATCATAACCACTGCTACGATCAAAGAAAGAAGAAGGTTTCAAATGGGAACCAGATCCACAACAAGCCTTCAATGAAATTATGAGGTACTTGTTAAAACCTCCAATGTTGTTACCCCCGATGACGAACAAAGCCACGAAGCTGTAAATTTATGCATCTGACTCGACAATTGGGAGTATGTTAGCCCAAGAAGATGATGATTGCATCGAAAGAACCATATAATTCAAGTCTGATCATGAATGATGTTGAGATTAGATACACTATGGTACAAAAATTATGTTTATATTTATACTTTTCTTGTACCAAACTCAAACATTATATAAAATCTTTGGATGTGTTTGTTTATTCATATTTCGACATTATTAAGCATGTGTTGTCAAAGCCAATTTTACATAGTAGAGTTAGAAAATATGCATTAGCCCTGACTGAGTATTCTTTAACTTATGCGCCTTTAATGACCACAAAAGGTCAAATTGTTGTTGATTCTATAGTAGATCATGCAATGATAGAAATACCATAGAACTATGTCAAGTTCCCAACATGGAAACTATATTTTGATGGTTCCACCCATCCAAGGGAACGAACATGGGGATTTTTATTATGTCCTCAGAAGGAATTACCACTATGTATAAATTCAAGATTAACGGCCATTGTTCCAATAATGATGTTGAATATGAAGCCTTAATCATAAGTCTTACCATACTGTTAGACTTGGGGACAACTAGAGTCGATATTAAGGGTGATTCTAAACTGGTAATCAAACAATTTACAAATGTATACAAGTGTATTAAAGATAACTTGTTGATATACTCCGTCAAGGCAAATGCAATGCTTAAACGATTTGAAAATGTGGACATTAAACATGTGCCACAAATACGCAAGCAAGAGGCCAACAATTGGGCCCAAGTGGCCTCATGCTACAAGATAGATAAGAGAAAATTAAAGAATTTGACTGAAGCAAAAGATAAGCTAGTGTCGACTAGTGTCATTCGACCATAGTTGTCAACACAAAAACTGGTGGGGATAGAAGAGGAGTTACCAAAATTTTGTGAAATTTTTTAAACTTTTTCCATCGACAACATAGCAAAGAATGATTAGCGAAAGGAAATTGTTGAGTTCCTTAGAAACCCAACAGGAAAAACTGATCGAAAAACAAAATATAAAGCGTTAAGTCACGTCATTATTGGGAACGAGTTATTTAAAAAGACTCCACAAGGGGTATTGCTCAAATGCATTGGTGAGAGCGAAACCTATTTGGAGATTTTTGACACTCATAGAGAATTGTGTAGCGCTCACCAAGTAGGCCACAAAATGAAATAGTTGTTGTGTCGATAGGGGGTATAGTGGCCCACCATGTTAAAATATTGCATCGAATTTGGTCGAGGATGCCAAGAGTGTCAGAAACATGGAGGAATACAACATGTACCCGCCAGCGAATTACATTCAATCATCAAGCCTTGGTCATTCTGGGGATGTGTGTTAGACCTAATAGGTGATATCAAGCCAACATCATGTAAAAGCCATATATGTCCTCGTGGGCATTGATTACTTTACAAAGTGGGTCGAAGGGGTACCTCTAACCAATGTCAACCAAGATACGGTGATTGACTTCATACAAAGTCATATCATGTGTAAATACTAGACTCTTGAAACCATAAAAACTGACCAAGGCTCAGTCTTTTTTGGTAGAAAGATAATGGAGTTTGCTGCAAAGATGGGGATTCAATTCCTGATGTTGACTCCTTATGGTGCACAAGATAACGGCTAAGTAGAGGCCGCCAACAAAGTCATCATAAGCTTGATAAAGAAACACATATGCAATATGCCAAGAAATTGACAGACAACTTTGAATCAAGCACTTTGGGCTTGTAGAACCTCACCCAAGGAGGCCACTAATGTTATGCCTTTTCGACTTACGTTTGGCCATGATACAGTTTTACCTGTAGAGATATGCTTAGAGTCGGTAAGAATTCAAAGGAAAAATGAAATCCCATCTGACCATTTTTGGAACATGATGATGGATGGGTTGGTCGATTTGGATGAAGAGAGGTTACTTGCTTTCGATGCCTTAATGAGGAAAAAGAAGATAATAGCTGAAAATTATAACAAAAAGGTTAAATCCAAAGTGTTCTCTATCGGAGATATATTTAGAAGGTTATACTCTCTCTCTCTCTCTCTCTCAACAAGAAGGATAAAACTTTGGGAAAATGGTCACCCAATTGGGAAGGACCTTTCAAGGTTAACCAAGTTTTTCCAACAAAGTGTACGAAATTGAAGAGTTAAACTCAAGAAATCAAACGCTACGAATAAATGGAAAATACCTAAAGCAGTATAGGGATATGCTTCAAGAAGTCAATTTTGCAAAAGGAAAGTAGTATTTATCATTGTTTTAGCTGAAACATAAATATTACAAAATACGCCAAAGCGGAAGATAATACAAGGTCAAGAAATCAAGTATTATTACACAAGGAAAAATATAGGAGAAAAGAGTGAAGGATATATGTTCTTCTTCAAGCCAAGGCGGTGAAGTAATGGTCTCAGTCGTGGTCTGAGGTTTCCCAAAGAGATGTCCATTTTGCCTTCTTCTATACCGAAGGGGCACATCACTTTCTTCAGTGTTCTCTCTGTTGAAGGTGGTAACGCCTCCAGGAATTGATCTCTTCTGGCTTGACCCAATGATGCACCAACAGCACATGCACCAATGTCGGAAGCAGGTAGGGGAGGAACGAGGGCCTTTTCTTCACCCCCACTAGGGTCAAATTCACTCTCTTTCTAGGGAGACTAACAAAATCGGATAGGATAAGCAAAGGATTATATCATGATAAAAATGAACGAAAAGTAAAAGTCCAAACCAAGGTGTCGTCATTCGAAGATGTAGGGTCGATATCATTTACGTGCGTCCTCCTTCTAGAGGTGGAGGGTCCGACCATCATCCTTCCCTAAACAGTTATCTTCAAGTTAGAAAAGCCTGAGATAAAGGAATTTGTTTGGGAGGTTGAGAACTTACTTTTCTAGTTAGCGAAATACTGGCTCCTGGGGAGCCACTGGTCAAATTGTTTGGATCCTTGGGAAGACCTGCAAAATGAATGGCATGTGTTTAATAACAAGGTGAAATAAAGAACAAAGAATGATTGAGTGTTCATGACCAGCATACCTTTCTCCCTGAGAATAGAAAATGTGTCAACTAAACATTGGGCCATCATGGTCTAGTCAGGCAAAAGAGACCAATGTTGTGCCCACCATTCTTCAAACTCCCGAGTGCAGTGAAAAGAGAGATTGTAGTCGAAGGCGTGCAGAAAAACTTCTTTCTTCTTATAGAATAGATGTTTGCCTTAGAGCCACCGCTCAGTAGCTGTATCAAGTATACAGAAGAAGGTTTTGGCGCTTGGAATAAGACACTTGGGAAGCAGCTAGCTCAACCTAAATTGCCTAGCAACCAAGTTAGGTTGGTAAGGAGCTACCCTCAAACCAGCCATTGCAGTAGTAAGTCGTGTCCATAAAAGGGTAGGATTGAAGCAGACAAATAAAACCCCCTCGATTTCATATTTCTCTTGTTTGGACGGACGGGCTGGGATAGGGTTTCCCAAAGCATTCAGGGCCACACTGACGACCGGTGAGTGGGGCCATTAACTTAATAAAAGTTTTACACTAGTAAAACATCTGAAATAAGTTTTCAAAGATTTGGTTCTTAAAGAAATTAAATTTCAAAGGTTCATCAATGAACACCAATTATTCATACCTACGGTATATGGGGAAATTATCATGTAGCAGTTGGGGTTTCTTGATATATATATATAGGCAAAGGACCCATAAAGGCATTCACTTTACCAGTAAGCACATAGGAGATGAAAGCAGCGTGATACCACATTTTTCAGTGTTCTGTTTCCAGAGGGGGCTCCGGTACGTAGGCATGGTCATCCACAATGATAGGAAGCCCAATCTCGAATGTGAAGCTGGCATAACATTTTACTGGAAGCGCCATTGAAAGATATAAGGTTACTAAATGAAGGCAAAAGAAAGAAAAAAAGCTAGGGTTTTATGGCTTCGTAAGGCAAGCTGCAAAAACAGGAAGGTAGAGAAAGTATTTGAATGAATTGGTTTAAATTAGCAGGTAAAACGACGGTTCATTTTTTGTCTGAGAAAATATCGGCCACATGAGGATTGATTCAAAAAATGGCAGGTAAAATCCATGGGTAAAGTAAAATGGAAACTAGATAATTTCACCTAATCCTCCTAGGGAATATGAGGTTATCATAGCGAATCTACACGCACGTCCGTAACGTGTGAAAAGTTAGTCATAATGACTGATAGAAAGCATGATTAAGATGATGTGGCACAGAATACGAACAGTGTTAAAGCAATTACAAACAATGCCACTTTTCTCCCCTTAGATATGGGTCAACGGTGACATTTTTTGGGGGGCATCTGTTACACTTAGATTTTTAGCTACTAGAAACTCAACAAAGAATGTCAGTGACAAGACATTGTCATAAAGAAAGGAGTATCTTTATAAAGATATGAGAACATTACTGAAGTATCTTTAAAGAAACATTAATGGTAGGTGGTCGATAGACCAACTACGAAGGGTCGACCAAGCCGTCGAGGCAGCTAGACATGGTTTGGAGGACTCACATGGAACCCTCCCCCCCCCCCCACCAAAGACCCATATTATAGGGAAATATGTTCAAAATATCGGAAACGATAGTTGACAGATACATATCTAGAATCTCAAGAAGGGCGATCGATGGAAGCCCTCGTTCCATTCAAAAGGACCCTTCGACGACACAGCATGGTATAAAGACTTAGTGATTTTTACAATTCTTGGGTTTATGAGAGAGATTGTCGACGACACTTTGGAAAAGTTATCTTTGAGAGATCGTGAAGAAGTGAAATAAGTGGAAAAATGGTTACCACTCAATATGGGTTACAAGCAGATATATCTCAAAAAAAACACGTAAGCGCACTAGTGGAAACCTGAAGGATCGAACGTGGAGCAAATGCAACTATCCCCTAGTGGCCATAACCGTCATTGACGGTTATATTGTAAATAGAATAAATAGCATACTCATACATGAGGATCGAGGTTGCAAAATTCAATACATTACTCTTCATACCACTAGAGTACCTGAATCAAAGAGCGAAACAGTTGAGTAAGAAACATGTATGCGTCTGCGTCCATGATTTTTTAGTTTTTTTTTGCCTCCTTCAATGAAACATAGTAATTTTATTTGTTTAATGTTATTTACTGTATTTTTCCATATCATTATCAAAACTGACTTCATTTAAAGTCTTTTGTTATGCTACATTCAATTCACACGCACGTGTGTTGACACAAAGTATTTGCACAAATTGCTTTGGATATTTTTCGAGTTAATCTCATAGACTTTCAAACTCATGATTGTTTACCAGAAAAACTGGTAAACAATTGCATCTAGTAATGGCAAACACCTTTCGATGTCATGTCACACCATAAAAACAGGTTTTAGATTGCAAAGCTAAAACAATCATTATGATTTAAAAGTCACCAATGTTACAGAATGAGTAGGTTTACATAGAACGGCATGACCTATTTAGTACATGAATATAATGGCTACATATAACCCTAACAATAGAAATTTTATTTATGCTTACATATGGTTAGCATAAGAAGTGGCCTTTCCAGAGAATTTGACATTAGAAATGGAATATGCCCTGTCACCTGAGCACCGCTTCCACCTTCAAACTTCTTTTCTTATCATCATTTTATAGACCAGAGTGAACCTACTCCAATTTTGTACTCATCCAATCCATCGAAGTTCCCTTTGTACTAAACTCAAAACTTCTATTTTTAGGCAAAATTATGAGGCTCTCGTTGGGCGCACCGTACTTGCACCCAACACCTACCTTGCTCTGATCACTCTGACCAGCCTAATTTCTTCTCCAACATGCAATACTTGCATGCCTTCCAAGTGTTGGTTTCCTTTTCTCAACTAGCGCACCACCCTTTCAACTTGAACGCTTACCCTTGCTTCACCATGAAGTACTTGCACTTGGTGTTGCCACCCAACACTATGATGCGCCTAGCGTGCCTGTAGATGAGGCCTAACGAGCCATGCTTCTTCAAGGTTTCGCGTTTGCATGTTTTCTTCATTTTGATTTGTAGTTTTCTAGTTCTTTTCACCTCTTTTTGATAAATGCATACAAGAAAATCCTAACAGATGTTTTCTTTTCTTTTCATATATAAATAGAGGTTTTTGTAATGATTACTTCTGAAATAAGCCAATAAGTGTCAAAGTTTTGAACGTAAATCTGGCACTTATCAACTCTCCTTAACTTACCCTTTTGTTTTTCCTCAAACAAAATCATCAAATGATTCAAAAAACATTTCATGTTGCTTTCGACAGGTTGATTGACTTTGGATCAAGAGTCTTTTGTTTTTAAATTGTATTTATGCCATGGTGTTTTTTTTTAAAATGCAAGTTCATAATCAATTTCATAATTATCCATGAACCATATCATACCTACAAATATTTTACTTTACCAAAGTAAGGTTTCTAAAACAAGTCAAAGTCAACAGTTGATCATTCATCAGGATCATGATCTCATTGAGTAACTCTTAATGGTTAGTGTTTTCCTCAAAAATTCAGACAATGCATATACTATAATAATACTTTGTATTTCGTCGTAGAATTATCACAAGATACATCATTAGTCATGGATCACTAAGGTATTTCTTTAGGTCGTAACGTGGTTGGGCTTACAAAAAAATATTGGTTTTTTGTGCTTCTTCTATTTTTTGTCTACTTTGAATTTTTATTTTTTACTTTGATTTTTGTCAAAGCATTTTTCTTTCATTTCCATGCACCAGTACTACTTGAGTTTTTCTTTGAAACTTTTCCTTTTTCTTTTTTCTCCCCAACTTTTGTTTTTATAATACCCTTGTGTTTTTCTTGCTCTCCTATCCTTAAGATAAGATAGTAAACATTGTTTTTCTTTTCAATTTTGGATAAGGGTTGTAATTTTGAAAGAACAAAATAATTTTTCATTGTACAACTCAAAGGAGTTTGTCAAAGGATTCTCACCCTCACAATGTAGGCTTTTTAGGTCAAGTAGTTTTTTCACTCAATACACATAATGCCTTGATCCTTTCCATGAATTTAAAGCATATCAAGTAATTATCAAGACTAATGCAAAGTCTACTTATTCATTATGCATGTCTACTCTTGTTATTTAGTAAAACACGAGGTCGCACACTTCTCATTTGGGTAAGCTTTACGATTAGTGATTTATGTCAATGTGTTTTCTCTTAACTGTAGAAAAAAATCAAACTTTGAATAAAGCAATAAATTCATAATCGTGCTATTTTTTAAAGATAGCTAAGAATCAATTATGAATGAAGCATTTAAAGAGAACAAAACATTTATCCATGCCTTTTGATCTCTGGCCTTTTGTAGTCAACCTAATGTGAGTGTTTCCATGTATTTTTGACATTTCAAATCATTATCTGAATCATCTGCAGACAAACTTCCTCAAAGAGTATTTTTTTCAAAATTTCAAAAAAATTTAGAAAAATTAACACTTAATTATGAAAACAATTTAAAATGAACAATTATATGGTAGTTTGGATCATCATTGCATTCCACCCCATGCAAAAAACATTTGCATGTCCTCAGGCAACAAAATATTTGAGTTTTGTAAAGATGTCCTAGCCCAGCCCCACTTTCCTCTCTTAGCTTGTCTGTGTGACCAAGTTGCGCTAGGCGCACTAGGTGGTGCTTAACCCACCTCTGCATCAAACTACATTGGGCGCAACATATGTTGTGCTTAGAGAGAACTCTATGACAATAATAGAATCTGTTATTTTCTCTATATTTTTTTGAAATCTAGATCTTAATGGTTTGATGTAGCAGCATAGAAAGTGTATGGTGTTTAGATGATTACAACTCAAAGCAACAAAGTCATAAACAAATCTAGAAAAGAAATTAAAGCACTCACAAATTCAAAATATCCATAAAAACAAGTTCAAAAGAAATTCCATAGTTTAAAAGTTACTGATGTTCATTCATCATAGTCTTATTCTTTAGGGTCTTCTTCATATTCTTTTAGATCCTCTTCTTCCTCAATTGCTTGTGCATTTCCTTTTCTGCTATCACTTGCCCCATCATGTCCACTGCTTCCACCTCTACCAACATGCTCTGGTCCCATTCCTTCTGGATAAAATGGCTTATTCTGAGGTCATTGAAGTTCTCTGTCGAATTCTTGTTGGGACTGCATGTGACCGAACGAGGAATTTATATTTTGGATTTTTATCTCCAAATTATTCATGGATTCTTGTAAAGTGAGCAATCATCTATGATAGGCATCATTTATATTCCATTCGTGAGTAAAGAAGGTTTGCATGTTTCTATTGATTTCTTCTAAACCTATTGATTCTTCTTGGTTATGGTGCATTGGTGGGGTTGGTATTCTCCTATTATTGGCTCTATATTGTCATGTCATACAATGACGATGTATATAGTCATCATCTATTAGACTCTATACGATAATCATAGTGGTCAGGGAAATCGACTCCATATACCCTACATAGAGGTTTTGATATTAAATGCACAATTTCCTAAATATTATTAGAAATAATTCTAGCCACATATAATTCCTACTAAAATTTAATAAACCTGATGAGGTGTGTCATTTTTCTTGTGGAGGAGGTATTCAATTTAGGAGTGACATTATGAAGGAGAAAAATTAACCATATATGGGCTTCTCTGGTAAGGTTAGATTTCTTGAAGTTAATATGCTTACCTGGCCAACCTATTTCATATATTTCATGCTCAATACAGATGTCAGCGGATATTCTATCATAGTTCTAATTGTTTCCATGAACCTCCCATAAGAAGACATTTAATCCTCCTTGAATTTAATTGCAAGCATATTCAAGGTAATCATGTATAGTGTATCAGTCATATGGAATGGTCCTTCCGCTCACCCATGATGTTCTTTCCATTAATTCATATTCTCCTGCAGGATTGGAATTAGCATAGAAATACCTGAGGATGTCTACATTAACTTCACCTGGAGGGTTTACAAAATTTTTCCATTTTCTGCTATCTATTTCATGTATAAATTTAGATAATTCTTCTGGGTCTTCCATTTGAACTCTTCTTTCAGCAACCAACTTACCCCTAAGTTCTTCAAAAACTTCTTTGTGCTTCAGACCTTTGAATTGATTTCTATCATAGGACACTCTCAAGGATTGTTTTATGGAGTTTCTCTTTCGTCCAATAACGAATTTCTTTAGGGCCATCTGCACAGAAACATATGAACATATATATTTTTTATTGTGGTTAGTTCAACGTTAAACATGGTAGATTTCTACTCTTGTGCACAGTATTTTGTTTTCATATTCTCGTTGGACGAGGCTCATGGCTCGCCTAGTGCGACAACTTTCTTCAAACCATTTTTTTTTTATTTCTGAGTATAAAAGTAGTATTAGAGGACATGCAAGCTATGTTTTTGATGTTCCAGGCTAGGAAATATCAACATGCATTGAGGATTTCATCATTAGTGGCATACATGGTATGATCGTTTACTATTTCCTATGTTCAAGGATATAACTAAGTAAATAATGAATAGCTCACATACCTTGCTTGGGCTATTTGAATTGATGATTAAGATTGAGAGAAGATGAACTTGGTATTTTAGTTTCTTTGACAATGATGATGCAAGTTATTTTTGAAAATAGGAAGAAACAAGTTACTAACCTTTGGACTCAATACTTTTGAACATGCAAATAGTACGGGTTTATTGGGGACTGTGTTATGTCAGAATCAGTACCTCTTTGGTACTATTCAAGATTTGTGTTCTCTCTAGGTGAGATTTTAGTCGTACTAGTTGAGAGGTGACTAATCCTTAGGCGTGCTAGTCGTAGAATGGTCTGCCCATTTTTCTCTTAGCGAGCTTGTCCTCTAGTTGACTTTGGCTTGGTTTCTATGGAAGTGTTTTAAAGATAAAATGATTAAACTAAAAACTAGGGAAGGAAAATTCTAAAATGTGGTTAGATTGTCTCCCAACAAGTGCTTCTTTAATTCCAGTATCTTGACACTAATTGGTGTCACATGACACTTATTACCTTGTAATTTACCTCACAATCTTTAATTATGACCTAGACTTCTCCTTTGTCAATATCCACGAGCATCCTCACAGTTTTCATGAAAGTTATTCCCAAGATAAGAGGTATTTTGGGCCTGCCTTGACATCTAGTATCACAAAGTTGTAATACCCTAATTTTTACCCTTAAGATCCCACATACCATTTGCATCTCATACCACAAACAAGATAACAAGTTTTGGTTCTCTTGCCCTCCTTTGTATGTTTTCTCTTGAGGGAGATCATCCAACACCCTTATTTTCTTGTTTTCTTGATGTTTGTTTATGTTTATGTTTACTAACCCCTAATTAAAATCCAAAAATATTTTTGTTTTCCCTTTATTAACATTTTCAAGAAGAAATTTGGATCAAGAATATCAAATACCAGTTCCTCAACTCGAATGAAATTCATCTGAACAAAGTCAAAGTTGACATGCAAATAATTCAAAATCATCTGATCAAGGGTTTCCCACGATTTGATTGTCTATTATTCAAGAGACTCCAAGGTTCATCTCTATATTTCCATGCCTTCTTGGACAAACAAAAAGAATCAAGCCAGAGACAAGATAACACATCAAAAAGTCATTTTTCACATTTTTCACTGTGTTAATCGATTAACACATTTGCACATGCAAATGGTTAATCGATTAACCATTGTGTTTTTTGTGAAAATGAGCCAAATTCAAATTCTGCAGCATTTTGGCTCAAAAATTCAAATGTTTCATCATGAGAATATTCTAGATCACCTCATTTTAATTCCCATACCTCATCACAATTAATTCCCACCATACACCCTCATTAATCACCACTTGATCTTGATTTTGCCTCCAAATTCAAATTTCAAGCTTAATTTTGGTTCCAAACCAAACTCCAATCCACCAAAAATTTCCAAGCCTAAATCCTATAAATAGAAACCTCATTTCATTCATTTCACAAGCTTTTGATAGCCAAATTCACCTTGTCAAAATTTTCCCTCATTTCCATTTTTCTTCATCTGCCCAAATTCACCAAAGCTCTTTCTTCCATTGAAAGTTAGTAAGTTCTTCATTGGAGCTTACTAATCTTTGAGCTAAACCTCCATCCAAACACTTTTTCATCATCAATTTCTGTAGATCAAGGCTTTGGAGTGTGGTTCTTGAAGTTGATTTGAAGCAATTTCAGATTTGGAAGTGGTAAACTCTTGATCCACCATTGTTGTTCTTGATACATCCTTCACAATGTGATCTATTGTTGATTCTTGTTGCTTGATCTTTGGTTCTTGCAAATTGTGCTTTATTGGTGTTATTTGATGTTGTTTTACTTGAATTTTCGTGCTAATTTGCATTCATGACCATGAGGTGTTTGAAGAAATGATTGGATCATGAATGCTGAATTTTTCAAAAAAAATTGTTGTACTGTCAGGGTTAATCAATTAACCAAATGCGGTACAATTTAGTTATTTGATTAACCAGTAGAAGAATGGTGTTTTTGGTTCTGTTTTGGGACTGTTTTGGTTCCTTTTTGTTCTTCTTCCATTTCCTTTTGATTTTTGCCTTGGTTTGTACTTTTAAAGGTCTTATTCCTCTTTAAATTCAATGGACTTAGGGTGTAGATGAAGTTGGATAAACATTCACTAATTCAAAATATATCTTTAAAGTGAATTGTTCAATTTATTTTAGGTGCTTTGAGTTAATGATATGTTTAATACTTTAATCCACCAAGATGAGTGGTTGAACTTAAAGATGAAATGATTTTAGAATTGTAATTCAATTTGGCTTTCCCCTCCCTTCTTTTTTTTTTCTTTTGATCGATGAAAATCTTCAATATCTTTGGAACTTATTTTAAGTTCTTGATGAAGATGAGATCGTTACCACTTTTCTTTTCGTGCGGTATTGCTTTGAGAGAGTGGTCTACATATCACTTCTCTAGCATACATTAGCACTAACATTGTTATTGACCGGCCTCAAATAGTCGTGGCTTCTACATAAGTCTAATTATGATTGTTAAACATAGCGCTAAATTGTCCCGAAATCGGAAAATCGTTGTGATTTGTAAGTGAATTATCAGTCTCCTATTCGTCCATGGCGTAGTTTGAAATAGATTGGCTTTCTCTTGTTACCCGTGGGGGTTAGTTGGCATACTCGTTGATTTTATCCGAGTTGGAGCCCTCCCCATGGTAATGTATGAGACCATGTTTTCATTCTCATGGATGTTTAGTCGAGTATTTCCGAAAACACAATAAAACTTGTGCTCTCATTTTTGGATGATTTTTGCTCTTTATTGTTATACTAATCGTGCCATTGTTTATGCTTCCTTCTCGCTCTCTATCTCTCTTTATTTTTTATGCTTTATGTTATCATATCATATCATACCATTTGTTTATGCTGCCGCCATTTTTTTCTTTGTCCACTTGGACCTTTTGTTTATGTTTATGCTCTTTTCCTTTTGTCCATTTGGTCCAAAAATATTAATAAAGGATTAAACCCCTTAAAAACTTGTTCTCTTAATTTTGGACTATGGCTACTATCTGTTGCATTGGACATGGAACTTTGGACTTAGAATTAGGATCCTAACCTATGCTTGGAAGATTGTGATGGAAAACCTTGGATTTTGGGTACTTGGAGTTCTCATTTGAAGACATATCTTGATCAAGGCCTAGTCTAAAGGAAAGAATGCTTATGTTATAGAGCTTACTTGTGTGGTTAGACCATTCTTATCCTTATCTTTTATCTTTATACAATAGGATAGTCTCTTCTTCTCCACCCCTTCTTTAATTTTCAATATCTTCTCTCTTTTTCAAAACCTTCTTGTTTTCGAAACTTGAACCGCTTTCATAATAAAACCTTGACTTTGGTCAAGTGATTTTCAAACTTTGTTTTCTTTAATAAATGTCAATCAATGTTAATCATACTTTGACCATTTCAAAAAGACATAAAAAATACAAAACTCATTCAAACTTGTTGTGCTTTTGTGCACTTTTTCTTTTAAAACTTTTCAAAAAGATTAAACATGAGTCATCTTTTTTGATGAGATGTAAAGCTCCTAACCATGGTATTTTGTGTAAAGTATGGTCATTTTCCACTATGATGTTGAAGTGATAAGTCTTGTTGATTTTAATCCAAGCAAATCCTCCATCTTAAAGTGATGCAAGTGCCTCTTTCACATACTTTTGGGTAATTAGTCGAGTAATCTCTCTTGAGAATGACAGGTTGTATTTTCAATATAAAATGAATCATAATCAATAATTTTTGTTATTTTTACCATGAACTACGAGGTTTTGATCCTATATTGCACTTTGTGGGTACATAGGCATGAGGCGATAAGTCTTTCCAAACACAAAAATCTTAAAAAATATTTTACTTCTCATCTCCTCAATCTCTTTTCAAACAAACCTTTTCAAACTAAAAAGCGTAGATATTTCAAAGGGCTCCAATAGAGTACTATAGACGTTTTGGGTGCCAACACCTTCCCTTAGCGTAACCAACCCCCTTACCCATTCTCTGTTTGTTCTTGTTTTAGAACTTATTTAAGTTTTGTTCGCTCTTTTACCTTTCCTCTTTTTTTGGATAAAATAAAAGTTCGGCGGCGACTCTTGCAATTTTGAGTTAAGTTAATAAATAGCTTACATTCACAAATATCCACACTACAGAAAAGTGGCGACTCTGCTGGGGACTCTGGTTCTTAGTGGGTTCGGCCTACTTTGATTTATTTGCACTTATTTGTTTGATTTGTTTGTTATTGCTTGTTCTATTTGGGTGCTTGGTGATCTATGTGGTGAGATAGATCCTATACCAGAATTTGAGAGCTCTTATGATAAGAGGATGGTATAGTCAAGGATGATTCTAGGGAGTAATCCCGAACAAGCTGAATTAAAAATCCATCCACTCAATTGAGGCTTCCTCGGAATTACTGATTTCTAGTGAGTAATCGCGAAAAACATTACTTTTTCCGACCTCAGGCCCATGACATTGAGGACTTTCGAACCTTTTAACCCATCTTGGCCAATTAGGACGTAGTGTGGTGGCTATGAAGGTGTAAACCTGAAATAGTCGATACGCGATACTACACTCAGACGAGGTTCTCTTGAGAATATTATTGATTCCCGAGTAATCAGCGTGCTAGTAATATCCGAAAGAGGATTGAGGACTTTGGGAACTTTTTAGAACCTTGTTCTACAGGTACAAAAAAACCTTAGTACATACCATTGTGGGTTGCTTCTTGTCCCTTGACTCCATGCTCGTAACTCGAACCTTTGAACCCGTGTGTTTTGTGTGATCTTGATTATGGTGTTGAATCCATGCAATCATGCATTCATAAGCATAATTTTGACCAAGTCTTCAAGGAACTTAAAGATGTTTGTTGCAAACATTGTAGGGATATTTCACAATGGATTTTGGAAGAAGGACAACTCAAAAGTACACTTTCAAGAGTCCTAAGTTAGAAGGTCTGCGAGAGCTAGGGTCTTTGGTTGTTGATCCTGAGGCTTTCAAAGATAGATATGGGAGTTTGTTGTCTCTTCTGAAGATCGATATGGTAAATGGGATTCTGGCTACTTTGATTCAACTCTATGATTCGGTGTACCACTACTTTACATTCCCCGATTACCAACTCATGCCCACACTTGAGGAGTATTTTGGTCTACTTGGATTGCCTATTTCTAATCTAATCCCATTTTCTGGTTTGGAAGAGACTCCTAAGTATCAAGATATTGTTGAAGCTACTCATTTAAAGGTATATGAGATTAAAGCTCACATGGCTACCAAGGGATGTATTCTTGGGTTACCTGCTAAGTTTCTGATGGAGAAGGCTCGCTACTTCGCTAGCATGATGAGTATGGACGCCTTCAAGGATATCTTTGGCTTGCTTGTTTATGGATTGTTCCTCTTTCCTAATGTTGACAACTTTGTCGACATTAATGCTATTAAGATCTTTTCTATTGGAAATCCAGTTCCCACTCTACTCGTTGATGCCTATCATTTCGTTCATCTCAGGAATTCTTATGGTGGAGGGATGATTACTTGTTGTGTATCGTTGTTATACAAGTGGTTTATTTCTCACTTGCCTCGGTCTATTGCTTTTTGGGACCTCAAGGATGGCCAATTATGGTCGCAAAAAATCATGTCGCTTACTCATTCAGACATTGTTTGGTACAACCATGATTATGATGAAGTGAAGATCATTGATAGTTGTGGCGGATTTCCTAATGTACCTCTTCTTTGTATAAAAGGGGGTATTAGCTACAACCAAATTTTGGCCCGTCGCCAGTTGGGGTATCCTATGAAAGACAAACCAAGTAACATCCATTTGGAGGGTTTCTTCTTCAAGGAAGGTGAAGACAACAAAGAATTCAAGGAAAAGATTGTGCAAGCTTGGCGTCACATCCATAGAAAAGGAATGGAAGCTTTGGGAAAGCTGAATTGTGTTTCTTTGGAGCCTTACCTCAAATGGGTACAAACTAGAGCTATCACGTTGAAGATGCCTTATCCACGTCAAGAGCCTTTACCTCTAGCTGCTAAAATTCCCGTTCTTATTTTCATGAATGATGCAGAGAAACTTCAGATTGCTTTGAATGAGATGCGACAAGAGAGGGATGCTTGGAGGAACAAGTACCAGATTGTTGACATGGAGAATGCAGAACTTCAAAAGCAGTTGAAGCAAAGGAATGAAGAAGAAGTGGCTAACAAGAAGATAAAAGTGCAAGAGGATTTATTTTCCTCTAGCATTCAGAGTTCAGACGCTCCTTCTACCTCAATTGCTTGGAAGTTGGTTGTCGACAAGCTCATAGTTGAGAAGACTCAAATGGAGGACTAGATCAAAGAGTTCAATAAGAAGCTGCAAAGAGGATCTTCTTCTCATGGGATTTCTTAGGATTTCTATTATCTTTTGTTTTAATTAGAACTCTTGAAATTATACTCCAAAAGTTGTAATCCTTTTCCATTATCAATAAAATGATAATTTTAATACTTCAAATGTGTTATTTCAATATAATGTTTGCAACTTACTTTGTATCTTTGAAGTTCCTTAAAGGCTTTGCATTTCCATATTGCACATCAAGCATCATATCTTGCATTGTTTCTTGCCTTTTCCAGGTGTCTTATGTTTCCATTTGGTCTTCATTCAGCCAAGATGTCGCACCAATATAATAATCGAGCTAATCTGAAGAAAAAGATGGATCAATTGTAACAAGAGAACCCTGAGCTTCGTGAGGAGGTAACAACTCTAAAGGATAGTTTGAAAAGACTCACTGCTATGATGGAAGCATTGGTGGCTGCTCAGAATCAGCCACCCCTCCTCCTCCATCTTCAACTCCTATGCAAAGGACAGTCATTTCTGAGATTGTTTCTACGCCCATCTTTGTCGCACCTGCTAGTGCTCCTCAACACTCCATGCCTCTTGGCTTCCCCCTGAGGCATGCCTCTTAACTTTGTTCCTGAAGGTTATCAACTGCCACCAATGTCAACAAAAAATCATTAGTAACCTTTAACATACCAAGCCTCGCGCCATCCGATGTCAATTCACACACCAAACTCAAATCCCGAAATGCTTCCAAAAGTTCCCACTCTTTAACCATCAAAGCGGGCATATGCAAAGATTTCCAGCTTAACGCATCGGCTACCACATTATCCTTACCTGGATGGTAATTCAAGCTAAAATCGTAGTCCTTCAAAAATTCCAACCATCTCCGTTGCCTCATATTCAACTCTTTCTGATCAAACAAGTATTTCAAACTCTTATGATCACTAAAGACTTCGAATCTTGCACCATAGAGATAATGCCTCCAAATTTTCAACACAAAAACCACAGCCGCTAATTCCAAATCATGAGTAGGGTAATTCTTCTCATGAATCCTTAATTGCCTCGAAGCATAAGCCATAACCTTACCTTCTTGCATCAACATTCCACCTAAACCAATCAAAGACGCATCACAATACACCACAAACGGTTCACTAGGATTCGATAAGATCAAAATCGGAGTTGTAGTCAATCTTCTCTTCAGCTCACTAAAACTTTCCTCACACTGAATATCCCAGATGAACGTTTTACCTTTACAAGTCAGCTGGGTCAAAGGAAATGCTAACATGGAAAAACCTTCAATGAATCTTCGATAATATCCAGCTAAACCCAAAAAGCTTCTAATTTCAGTAACAGATCTAGGAGCCTCCCATTGTAAAACTGCATCTACTTTAGATGGATCCACAGCAATACCATTACCTGAAATCACATGCCCAAGAAAACTCACTTCTGACAACCAGAACCCACACTTGGACAACTTGGCATAAAGTCTCTTTTTCTTCAAAATTTGCAATACAACACGCAAATGTTCCGCATGTTCCTCCCGGGACTTAGAATAAATCAAGATGTCATCAATAAACACAACAATAAATCGATCCAAATGCTCATGGAAAATACAATTCATATGCTCCATAAACACACCCGGCGCATTAGAAACCCCGAACGGCATCACGGAATATTTGTAATGTCCGTAGCGTGTCCTAAAAGCCGTCTTCTGAATATCTTCCTCTTTCACTCTAATCTTATGATATCCTGACCTCAAATAAATTTTACTAAACACACACGCACCTACCAACTGGTCCATCAGATCATCAATTCTCGGAAGAGGATACTTATTCTTAATCGTCACCTTATTCAGTTGGCGATAATCGATACACAATCGTATACTTCCATCTTTCTTCTTCACCAATAAAACTGGAGCACCCCAAGGTGATACACTCGGCCTTACAAACCTCTTTTCTAATAATTCATTTAACTGCTTCTTCAACTCAACCAACTCAGATGCCGGCATACGAAATGGTGCCATAGATACAGGTCTAGTACCAGGAACTAGATCTATAGAAAAATCCGCCTCTCTTTCTGGCGGCACATCTGAAATATCCTCTGGAAACACCTCTGGAAATTCACACACCACTGGAAACACATCAATTGCAACTTGACTATCCACAGTCAACGATGCAAACAACCCGAACAACTGAGCTTCATCCACCAAAAGTTTCTTCAACTCTTTAGTAGATAAGAAACTTGATTCCTCGTCTTCTTCAAGAGAAGGAAATCTTACCAGCTTATGATAACAATCAATATGCACTCGATTGAACTGTAAACAATTCATTCCCAAAACCATATCTAAACCCTCCAACGGCAGACACACCAAATCCATCTCAAAATATTTACCATAAATGGTCAAAGGACAACTTAAACAAACCAAAGAAGTAGTTACCGACCCCATTACTGGAGTATCAATAACCATCTCTCCACCCATCGAAGACAACAAAAGATTCAAACGCTTCGCGCACTCAGACGAAATAAACGAATGAGTCGCTCCAGTATCAATAATAGCAACTAAAGGTGTACTATTAATAAAACAAGTACCTCTGATCAGACGGTCTGCACTAGTAGTCTGTGTTCCTGCCAATGCAAATACTTTCCCTCCAGCTGGAGCTTGCTTTGGTTTCGGACACCTCGTACTAACATGACCAGGTTCACCACAGTTCAAACACTTCACCACATTCTTCTTACAATCAGCTGCGACATGTCCTATACCTCCACAATTAGAACACTTCCTCATATCCTTTCTAGATTCAAACTGACGATGTCCTAAGTCCCTACACTTAAAACATCTCGGAGGATTATACATACCTCCCCCACTTCGCCTTTTATCAAAACTACCCCTTTGCTTACCCTTGTCAGCTGGTGACACATAAGGACCACCACGAAATGGTTGCTTCCCTTTCCTTTCGTTCACACTCTTATAGTGAGTAGAACGAGCTTTGTTATCCTCCTCATAAATTCTACAACAATCCACCAAATTGGAAAACCTTCTAATCCTTTGATAACCGATTGCCTACTTGATCTCAGGACGCAATCCGTTCTCAAACTTCACACATTTGGAAAACTCCGCAGTTGCTTTAGCATAATGTGGATAAAACTGAACAAGCTCCACAAACTTAGCAGTGTAATCCACAACAGACATGTAACCCTGTTTCAACTCCAAGAACTCTATCTCTTTCTTTCCTCTAACATCTTCAGGAAAATACTACCTCAAAAACTCACTGCTAAACAAAGTCCAAGTGACCTCTTCACCTGTAGCTTCCCACACATGACGCGCACTAACTCACCAATCGTCAGCCTCCTCCTACAACATGTGAGTACCCAATCTCACCTTATGTTCCTCAGCACAGTCCATCACTCGAAAGATTCTTTCAATTTCCTTAAGCCAAATCTGAGCACCATCAGGATCATGTCTCCCTTTGAAGACAGGCGGTTTGTTCTTCCTGAACTCATCATTCCCACCAGCATTAGGTGCACCCCGCACAGCCTGAGCCATAGCTTGCATAGCAGCAGCCAGAGCAGCGTCATTCCTACCAGCCATATTCTGTTTATATCCAATAACAGCAAATATGGTTAAACAAACAGCTCACCCAAACACAAAGACCGACACGGACTGGCACGACTGGCACAAACTGGCTCTGATACCACTTAATGTAACACCCCCAATCTATCCCCCGAGCAAATAAAACGATAACAAATAATCAGAGTATAATTAAAACATTCATGGCATAGACGGAGGCGTCACATCAATTGAAACAAAATACAACAACCTGCTCATATAGATATGCAACAATCAGGTAGCACATAACAGAGGAACTCAGTTCCTAACACCCACAATTCAGATATAGAATAAAAGCGGAAAATCTGCAACTAAAATCTCATATATATATATAACATAAAGGTTTGTCTGTCATACACAGAGTCATACATATACAATCCCAAAAAGAACATATACATATACACCTAATCACAAACGATCTCCCCGACTACCCGGTGCTACATATCAGAGTCGACCGACAAAAGAATGAAGACCTAAGCTTCACAAAAAGATCTCCAGCATCTAATCTGCAATGCCTCATAGAGCATTTAAACCAGCAGAAGGGTGAAAAACACAATTATAATACAATTCCATACAATTATATAGTAACACAAAAATACACATGTAAAATATTCTCACCACGACTTACACCAGAATTCCAATACAAAACAACACATTTGATATCTCATACATTCATCACAAAGATATATCAATCCTGCTCAATGCATTTATCACCAACATATATATATATATATATATATATATATATATATATATATATATATATATATATATATATATATATATATATCACTCATCAATTTCATTCACAATTCCACACAAAATTAATCCATTCATGATTTATGCAAATGCACAGAGACCGACACAACGACTCTATGCAATGCAATGCGGTACCGTTCCATCCATCATTCTCATCATTAGTTCACTCAGGAACTATTGGAATCATCGCTTGTTACTTAGTGTAACTCCCCGTCGGGCAAACGATGTTCCCCATCACTTTAGGTCCTCTTGGTATAAGGCTCACGACGTTTATGGATCGCTTTAGGTCCTCTTTGTATAAGGCACACGATCCGATCGCTTTAGGTCCTCTTTGTATAAGGCACATGATCATCTATAATCATCGCTTTAGGTCCTCTTTGAATAAGGCACACGATGTTATAACGGATTCCCTCGGGAACCGTTTCGTCGCTCACACCCACTAGGGCACACGACATCACAAGATGCATATCATGATGCTTGGCATACAATGACTCATGACAATCAAATACATACATATACACATCCATAATCATGCATATACAATCAAACACCACACAATGCATTTTCTTGCCCTTAGGCCAAAAACCATCATCACAACATTTCATCACATGCATTCACATCATATAACATCACACAAGTCATACGATATATATATCAAAAGCATATTGCATGATAACACATCAAATGCACACCATTAAAACGGTAAAAGTCGACAAAATGACACATTTCCAAATTCTCGACATAATTAAATCGGCCAACAATCTCAGAACCATTTTAATAAGAAAGAACATCTTAATAGCTTTCTAACGATACCAAGAACGCCTCGATCCGAGTTACAGATCAAAAGTTACGGCATCAGACGCAAAATCGGGAACCATGCTACACCCTCTCTGGTCATACGCGTATTGCCTTGTGCCATACGCGTACTGTCCAGCTCGCTCGCCATCCCATACGCGTAATGCCCACAGTGCTACGCGTATGGGCAGAGACTGAATTCTCTCCAAAACTTCCACTAAAAACTCCATACGCATAATGCCTCACTTGTTACGCGTAATGCCTTGCCAACTATGCGTACCATTACGCAAATCAACAGAAGGTCGTGAAAAATGTGTTCCATACGCGTATTGCCCTCATTTCCCCCTTGTCATACGCGTATTGCCCAAACCAATACGCGTAATGCCAAGCCTGATACGCGTATGGGCAGCGAAACCCAGAATTTTTTCTGCAGAATTTCTGCTACGAAAATCAACCAAAATCATCTCCAAATCTCATCTAAACACCAGCAAATTACCAATTGAAAGCACAACAACATCTATCTAACATGTCTCAGCAATTAGGAACATTAAAACATGATTTCAGACACAATTTGAATCAAATTCTAACAATCTCAACATATTAATGGTTTTGGTTCTATGTCCAATTTCAACCAAATATCACACAAATACATACATACATAATCATACACAAGTATAGGATAATCGAGTTTCACACCCTTACCCGATTAATCGTGTTTTCAAAAGTCGGTTGGATCGTTTCCTTACTCTCCAAGATTTTCCCCTTTTCTTCTTTTCTTTCTCTTTTCCTTCTTCTCTTTTTCTTTCTCTTTTCCTTCCTTACTATTTTCTCTCTTTTTTTTTCTCTTTAAGTTTCTAACTTAAACAAAATAAGTAAAATGACCAATACACTCAAATATCTCGCAAACGCTCTCAAAACGCGATAAAACATAATCACAATGGAAAATAATATATTGCCAAATAAAAGTCAAGAATAAAATAATATAATAATAAAAATAATTAAATCGACTCGATTAAATAAATCTAACAAAAACTGGGGCGTTACAGTAACGCCATTCATCAGGAAAACTTCAGTCAAGGTCACCTTCGACAGAAGCCCAGAATGTCCAGAATTCAAAGTTGGTAGAAGGATGATGGTCGTTATGTTTCAATGTAGCCCCTTTCCCTTAAAATTACCATTTTCTAAACTTTGTAAATGCTCTATGGGATCACGCGCTTGGCTGATTTCCATCCTATCAATAAAATTTGAGCCCTAGTACTTTTGTTTGCAATTCTCATTTGTTTTTTCTTTACATAATGAAATTTTTAACATGATCAACGATTATTGAAACAAAAAAAATGAATTTTACTTGTCAAATTATCTTCTTCTTTTAAAATAAAGATGGAATTTCTTTTTAACTAATGAACGCACAAAGAACATCGATAGCTTCTCCGAAGGTGATTGAACCTCAAAGTGCATAATCAAAGTACTCCTTATAAACCAGTACACCTGAATGAAGGATCAACCGTTTCAGATATAATATTCCATCTGACATTCACGGCAGAGTTCTTACCTCTTAAGACCGATTGACAATTCTTTCTCCCCCACAGGGTTTACCTCTCCTAAGCAAAACAGGATTGTTATCTTGAACCGATGGTACCTTTTCATCCCCCGCAGTGGCCGAGTATCCAGTCGTGTTCATCCACTAGTCTGTATGTTGTGTCAGTTTTGTCAGCATAAACATACATACATCATGCATAATTGATTCACATTCATATTCATATTGCACTGCTATCACTTTGGTTATACTCATTCCCAAGTGATAAAGTCCTCTTGTCGATCAAGTTGTTAGTTTTCCTTTCCACGTCAGATAGGACCAAAATCCCGGTTTGAGTTCTTTCCTCATCAGGAAATGTATCGTCTGGGCAATCTCTCCCCCAGTTTATTTCTGGATTGGAGACGGTCCTCGACCACTTTGATAACTTGAACCTATAAAAGGCAAAAAGACATTCAACAGACACCTTTGGAACATCACTCTTCACCATTGAAGATGATATTTCTCGTTTTCCCGGATTAAGGAAAATCCCCAGAGAAAGCCTCTCAACCGAAGACTCTCAGCAATACATCGATTTTTCTCCCAAGAAAGTCGATGTTAATGAAGTCATCAGCACCTCAAAATTGGATTACATCACATGGCATTCCTCCGAAAAGATCTTGAAGAAAAGTATGATGTAATATCCCCGAGCAAAAAGCAGTCTTTCAAGAGACTCGTTTTTCCCCAGTAGTGTCAACAAATGGCATCTCCAATGAGAAGTTTGCACACCTCTACAGCTCATACCAATGGGTGTCCCCAACAAGTCTGACCTCAAATTTTTTCCATTAAATGGCGTCTCCCCAGTAAAACTCGGCGAGAAGTTTGATGAAAACCACTGCAAATAGCATCCCTTGTCAAGGAAGAAACTCGACAAGAAGGAACTGAGACCAGTTCCACGGCTGAAGACCAGGATCGAGGGGAAGTTTATTTCAAAAGAAAATAAGACCAGTTCCATGGCTGAAGACCAGGATTGAGGGGAGGTTTATTTCAAAAGAAATTGAGACCAGTTCCATGGCTGGAGACCAGGATCGAGGGGAAGTTTATTTCAAAAGAAACTGAGACTAGTTCCATGGTTGAAGACCAGGATCGAGGAGAGGTTTATTACAAAAGAAACTAAGACTAGTTCCATGGTTGAAGACCAGGATCGAGGGGACGTTTTACCCTTTTCTAAGTAACATTGCTTAGCAAAAGAAGATGGATGTGAAAACTGTCATTCATAACCACCGTCAAAATTTCGGGTATTCCGATATTTAATCATCTTGCACCCTGAATGTCTGAATACCTTCGCCATTCACACCTTCGGGTCCAAGAAGATTAAATAGGGGCATCTGTCATACCCCAAATTTTGACCACAAGATTTCCCATTATTGTACAAATCATCACCACAATATGGATGTACCTTCATGCCTCATCAATCTCCTCAAAGATGGTTGAGCATTCACTATAATCAAGAATTAGGGTTTCAATCCCTCTCTGAGCATTTGGGCAAAAGATCAATCAAGAAATGACATGATCTTCAACTTGTCCAAACTATCAAACACCCATAAGGGATCAAGAGGACTCCCACATTAAGAATCAAGCATAAAGTTGCAGCATTCCAAGTGGAAGGAGCCTCGAAATACCAAGTGTCACCAAATTAGGGTTTTTTGTCGACTGAGGCTTCCAGAGTGAAATTTTCATAGGAGATTGAGCCAAGGCTTCAAAATGTGACTCAATATGCTCAAGATAACCCTAAGGGTCCCTTTACAAAGTTAAATCACCCTTCAGAGAATGCATTCCTCAAAAAGTCGGGAATTAGGGTTTCTCCGCACCGAACCGCTCTGGAGCAAAAAGTCAAAACATGACTTTTTTGGCAAAAATGATCCTTATGACTCATATTTTCATAAGATATGATTTATAATGTCATTTGAACAAGATTTAATCAAGAAATCATGATAACTTGTAAAAGGGGTAATCTTGAAAAATTGAAAAAATTTCTAAGTTACTAAGTTTGGATGGTTTTGGTGCCAACTTCCAAGAGCCATAACTTTTGATCCAAGCAGCCATTTTGAGTGATCCAAAGCCTGATTTGTAGGTCTTCCTACATTCTACAAAAGCTTCAACTACATGAAACTCTAATTCTTTATTGATTTTTGGTTATGGATGGATCAAAGTGGTGAAAAATCAAAGATTTAACACTTAGTACAAAACTGTCTAAGTTTCAGCCTTGAACCTCAATGTTCATAGGGAATTTTCAACTAAGTCCAAATAGTTTCAATACAAACTATAACCACACATGAATTGTACCATATAAGGTCTTTTTAAAAAGTACATGAGCATTCCATAACTCCATTTGAGCAAGGAGATATGATCCTTCCAAGATGGCACTTTCCAACTGTCTTGTACAATACAGATTTGTGAAATTTTTCTCGAATTGGCTAAGTTAGGCAATTGCAAGCCTTGTCATCCATTTGGACACCTCAGAGGATAACATCAATGGGAAAAGATCTGATCCACAAGCCTCCCAAGTCCAAGGATCTACATGTAGCTATGTGTCACCTAAAAAGGCTAGAAATCTCAAAGACTCCAATTTTGTTTCAATACATTCAATGGATTCACAAGGTAGCAAGCATCAAGACATTACTAACTGAATTGAGTTAAGCCTTATCTCTGAACCAAAGGACACATAGCCTGTGCCCTAACCTCAAGCCAATGGCTAGAGGAGACTTGAGATTCCATTTTATCACCATTGGCTAAGGGACTGTCCGAACCTCCATTCACTATTGATGGAAAAAAAAACTTGTTGCACTATAAATAGACATCAATTGTGATCAGTTCGAGTACACCAAAGCACAACAACGCTTGCTTTCCTCAAAATCTCTCTCATTATGCAGAAATGCCTTCTTTTGCAAGTCACCACTGAATTTTGAGTTAGAGAGCCATTCCACCACAACTCATGATCCAAACACATCCAATGTATCATATATAAGTTGTTCAAACACTCATCCTTGATCTGAAACACCAAAATCAGAAAGTCAACCTCAAAAATCTCAAATTTTGACTTTTTTGCATTTTTCAAGCCATGCCTTGATCCAATCACTTTCAAAACCAAATAACACCTCAAACACTCTTAAAATATCATCCTTAAACTGTTCCAACAAGTTTCCCTCAATTGTAACATCATTTGAGTGAGATACCATTTTGGTCACTTTTGCAAGAAAGAGCCAATTCTTGTTCCTGAGGATTCCAGCTGGTTTTGGTCATTCTAAAAGCTTCTAAGGGATCAATCAAAGGTGTCTAAAGCATTGGATCACTTCTGGCACAAGCATCTTGAAAGATAGCACAAGGAGCTTCAAGAGGTGAGTACATGACAACTTGAACTCTTTAAATTATGCATTGCTTTAATGTCCATTGATCATAGACATCTCATACATATCATATGTGTTGTGTTTGAACCAATTCACCATGCTATTATTGCTTGTATGATGTGATAGCATAGAACATGCAAATCTTGGCCTATTTTTGAAACCACTATCGGGTTTTAAAATGTGGGAATCTTTAGAAAATTCTAAAGGCACCATTGGACTCCTCATGAAATTCTAGACATGATACATCTAAGTTTCATCCAATTCCGTGGAGAATTGAGGAAGTTATGGCCTTCATGCAAATCCATCAAAACTTGGTTTTTTGCCTTAGCCAGGCCTAAAACCTTGTCACCCTTATATGCATATGGGGTGGTTTTGATACACGGAAGTATCACCACCCCAGTGGTAGCGTGCATGTGTGTTTGGTTGGGAGGTCATGGGTTCAAGACCCACCCAGACCATTTTGCCATTTTCTCTCATATTTTGTTTTTTTTTTCATTTTTTATGGTTTTCATTAATTAATTCCAAAATTAATTTCTCTCTCAATTTTAATTATTTTTTATTGGTTCTTTTTTTGAAAATCAACAAAAATGTTGAAATATTTTATTCTACAAAAAAAATTGAATTTATATTATTTATTTAATATAGTTTGAATTTTTGCAATTAATTTCATTTTATTTGTTTTCAAACATTTTAAAAATGAGATTTTCACCTTGATTTTTCAAAACCAATTGAATTTCAAGCCTTCATGTGATTAAACATGATTTTTATAAACATTGTTCAAATTTTACAACTTGTTTTTCAATATATTTGGTATTTTTATATCATTTATCACTTATTTTTCTTTGAAAATTATATTTGTAAAAGAAATTAGGGTTTTCTCTTGATCAAACTTCTTTTCAAAGACACTTTGGGCCTCTAATAGAGTGTAAGACCCATCCCTTATCATATACAAACTTTTTGGGCTTCAGTCATTTGATAAGTCCCGATACGATTCTCAAAACGACGGTGCGATCACTGTCTATCATTTGGGCCTCTCCTTGAGTTGTAAGCCCCATCTCTTGTATAAAAACAATCTTTGAGCCTCTAATAGAGTGTAAAACCCAACCCCTTTGTAAATACAAACTTTTTGGGCCTCAGTCATTGTATAATTCCCGACACGATTTTCAAAAACGACGGTGCGATCACTGTTATTTTTGGGCCTCTCCCTGAGTTGTAAGCCCCATCCTTCTTCTTTTTTTCAAACACTTTTGGGTCTCTTGATAGAGTGTAAGTCCTATCCCTTTGTAAATAAACCTTTTTTGCGCCTCAGTCGTTGTATAAGTCCCGATACGATTTCAAAAATCTCGGCGCGATCGCCGCTTTTCAAACAATTTTTCATCTGGGTCTCTCCTTGAGTTGTAAGCCCCATCTCTTGTATAAAAATAAACTTTGGGCTTCTAATAGAGTGTAAGACACAACCTCTTTTGTAAATACAATAAATTTGGGCCTCAGTCATTGTATAAGTCTCTTTGTGCTTTTCAAAACTACGACGCGATCATCGCCTTTTCGAAAGAATTCATCTGGGCCTCTCCTTGAGTATAAGCCCCAAACTTCCTTTTAAAATAACTTTCCATTTGATTTACATTCAAATTCATGGTTGTTATCAAAACTTTCTTCAATTTCTTGAATAACTCACCATACAGCTGTGTTTATAACACTGGAAACTTGCTCACATGTAAGTTCTACCAGCTTTTTTACATATTTGCTTATATATTTCATTTGTATATATATATATATATATATATATATATATATATATATCTTGCTTAGAGTTTTCCCCAGCAATTAGGTCTAGGATTAGATCAAACCAGTGGTCACTCTTTCAACGCAGTCAAAGCTAGTTCCCTATAGGAAATTCCAGATACAGTCTTGCCTCCTCTTGGGCTTATACAATATGGAACTGAGAAAGGAATTATTCCCGGTGAAACTTTTCTCAAGACTGTCACTATCTAGAAATTTGTCTAAGAAATTCATTTCCCCGGAGAGGATTATACCCGGTGAAACCTCTCTTGAGTTTCTTCAAACCCTTGAACTGTTCATTAAAGAAAGGATTATTCCTGGTGAAACCTTTCTTGAACTTTTCTTAGGTTTGGACCCACAAGCTTCCTAAAAGCATCCCCACCTCCTCTTGGGCTTTGTACAAGGACCCTCCGGCTTCTTAGAAGTTCCCAGCCTCCTCTTGGGCTTAATACAAGGACCCAAAGACCTCCTACAGGTATAGGTCAGAACTTAGTCATCCTTTGATAGTTCAATCCTTCAGAGAGTCAAAGTCAAAACATCAGACCAGTTTAGGGTTGATTCTCATCCCTTAAAACATCAGCCTCCTCTTGGGCATCATGCAAAGATAAACCTTCTCATACCAGTATACTCGGACAATCTCATCTCCTTATGGATCTCACTAATCCTCAGCAGAAGTTAGCCTCCTCTTAAGCTTTATATAAGAAATTCCCCAACCAGACTCCTCTTAGGCTTTGTATAATGATCATCCCTCAACACCTTTTAGCCTCAATCTTAGGCTTTGTACAAGACACATATAAATATTCTTCAGTTGAGTCAGTTAACCCTTTTAGCCTCAATCTTGGGTTGTACAAGACACATATGGAACCTCCCCAGTGGAGTTAATCCTCTTTTACCCTCAATCTTGGGCTTTGTACGAGACACATATGGAACCTCCCCAGTGGAGTCAATCCTCTTTTAGCCTCAATCTTGGGCTTTGTACAAGACAGATAAAACCTCTCACCAGTAGAGTCAATCCCTTTTAGCCTCAATCTTGGGCTTTGTTCAAGACAGACAAAATATTCCCCAAAAGAGTCAATTCCTATTAGCCTCCTCTTATGCTTTGTATAATGATCTCCCTAAGCAGAGTCAATCTCTTTTCAGCCTCAATCTTGGGATTTGTACAAGACAGATATAAAACTCCCTAGTAGAGTCAAACCTTTAGCTTCAACCTTGGGCTTTGATCAAGGCACACAGAAAAAAAAAACCAATGTCCCCTCAGAGGAAAACAAAATCTCTCTTTAGGAAGACATTTCTCTGTACAATCACATATCAAAACAGACAATCAAACAAACCTTAATTCCAGATAATTGCTATAAGTTGCACACTTGTTGTTCAAAATCCAAGTTGTAGTCCATCTCTTATCCTGGTAAATCCCTTTCTTTCATCTAATTGCTGTAAGTGGCAAGCCTCTGGATTATTTACATCAAAGCCAATGTCCCTCTCTTAGCATGAAAGATTTCTAAGGAAAAATGGCATTGCTCGAAACTGAGTTAAAGTTTTCTCTTCAGGACAAGTCCCTTATAAAGGAGATTATGGCATTGTTGGATTCCATACATTCCAGTTAAAGTAATTCCCCTTTATAATCTGTCACCCAACAACTGTGATAAACAGATGAGATATCTCCCTTTAGAGATGATAAATTCTCTCTCAGTAAAACCTTTTAGCTTCAATCTTGGGCTTTGAACAAGACACAAAAAAACTTTTAGCTTCAATCTTGGGCTTTGAACAAGACACAAATAACCTCTAGCTTCAATCTTGGGCTTTGAACAAGATACCAAAACATCTTTTCCTCCCATAGAATAGGAGGAACTACGATTGCTCTGATTTCCCTGTTATCATTACGGTAATACGTAGGCATAAGAATGCGAAATATTAGCGAGCACACTAATCAAGAACCTTAGGTCCAGTACCTTACCAAAAACATCGAAAAACTCAAAATCAACAAAAATACTCTCTCAAACATTTCCAAAGGAGAAATTTCCCAATTTATGATAGATAAACACCAGTAAGTAGATAACAGTAGAATTTGCTAAACGATCTATGGATAACCATATATAGGATGGGTAATTGACAACTCTTCCTTGTATAACCTGACCCCGGACCCCCCAATCTTTTAGCATTTGTTAAAGAAAACATTTGCGTGTAAGGTTAGTTTTAGATAGCTTCCCTTTCCTTTCCAGCTTCATAGCATA
Organism: Lathyrus tuberosus; assembly: GCA_022829125.1. Taxonomy (NCBI): domain Eukaryota; kingdom Viridiplantae; phylum Streptophyta; class Magnoliopsida; order Fabales; family Fabaceae; genus Lathyrus; species Lathyrus tuberosus. Next base: position 1,516,052 of record JALAZF010000259.1, read on the forward strand.
AATAAGAAATCAGGAAGTAGCACCCAATTCCAACCAAATGCGGTAAGGTGGTCGCGTCACCGACAAAAATCGCACGCTATAGTGGCCAATATTGTGCCTGTTCCAAAGAAAGACGGAGAATTCCGAATGTGCGCTGACTATAAAGATTTGAATAAAGCAAGTCTGAAGGATGATTTTCCATTACCACGCATTGATATGTTGGTGGATAATACTGCTAAGTTCAAAATCTTTTCTTTTATGGATGGATTTTTCGATTATAATCAAATAAAGATGGCACCCGAGGATATGGAAAAAACAACATTCATTACACCCTGGGGAACATTATGTTACAGAGTGATGCCCTGCGGTTTGAAAAATGTTGGTGCAACGTACCAGAGAGCTATGACCACTCTTTTCCATGATATGTTGCATAAAGAAATTAAGGTCTATGTGGATGATATGATTTGTAAGTCGAAAACTGAAGAAGATCATATTTATTATTTGCCAAATCTGTTTCAATGTTTGAGAAAGTTTAAGCTCCGTTTGAATCCAAATAAATGCACTTTTGGTGTCCGTTCTGGAAAGTTGTTGGGCTTTCTTGTCAGCCAGAAAGGCATTGAAGTTGATCCTGGTAAAGTTAAAGCTATTCACGAAATGTCGGCGCCCAAAACAGAAAAACAAGTAAGAGGATTCTCGGGACGTTTGAACCATATCTCCCGATTTATATCCAATATGACTGCCACATGTGCGCCGATCTTCAAGCTTCTCCACAAAGATCAGGGTTGTGCATGGACAGAGGTCTGTCAGAAAGCTTTTGAAAGTATTAAAGAATATCTGCTTGAACCTACGATTTTGTCTCCTCCCGTGGAAGGAAGACCTCTAATTATGTATTTAACTGTGTTGGAAGAGTCTATGGGCTGTGTTCTGGGTCAACAAGATGAATCTGGTCGAAAATAATTTGCCATTTATTATTTAAGTAAGTAGTTTACTGATTATGAGCATCGATACTCCATGCTTGAAAAGACATGTTGTGCTTTAGCTTGGGCTGTCAAGCGCCTTCGTCAGTATATGTTGAATCATACTACTTGGTTAATGTCCAAGATGGATCCGATCAAGTATTTTTTTAATAGCCTACTTTGACTGGGAGGATTGCTCGTTGGCAAATGTTGTTATCAGAATATAATATCAAGTACCGAACTCAAAAAGCGATAAAAAGAAGTGTTTTGGCTGATCATTTGGCACACTAGCCAATTGATGATTATCAACCTATCAGGTTTAATTTTCCTGATGAGGATGTGATGTACCTAAAGGTTAAAGATATTGAGGAACCATTACCTGAAGAAGGGCCTGAGCCTGGATCCCGATGGGGTTTAATTTTTGATGGAGCTGTTAATGAGTATGGCAATGGTATTGGGGCAATAATTGTTACTCCTAATGGTTCTCATATTCCTTTCACTGCAAGGTTGATGTTCACTTGCACAAATAATACGGATGAGTATGAAGCGTGTATTATGGGCTTGGAAGAAGCTATTGATTTAAGAATCAAGATTCTTGATGTATACGGAGATTCAGGCTTGGTGGTTAATCAGATTAAAGGGGAGTGGGAGACACGTCAACCAGATTTGATTCCTTATCGAGATTATGCAAGAAGGTTGTCAACTTTCTTCAATAAGGTTGAATTTCACCAGATACCCAGAGTAGAGAATCGAATGGCAGATGCTTTAGCAACTTTATCCTCCATAATTGTAGTGAATCATTGGAATGATGTGCCGAGAATCAATGTTATGCGTCTTGATATACCAGCTCATGTGTTTGCGGTTGAAGAGGTCGTTGATGATAAACCTTGGTATTATGATATTAAATTCTTTCTTAAGAACCGAGAGTACCTACTTTGGGCATCCAAGAAGGATAAGAAGACTTTGAGAAGATTGGTTGGTAGTTTCTTCTTGAATGATGATGTGTTGTATAAGAGAAAGTATGACATAGTCTTGCTCAGATGCGTGGATAGACACGAAGTAGACATGTTAATGAAATAAATTCATGAAGGATCCTTTGGTGCCCATGCCAATGGACATACAATGGCAAAGAAGATGTTAAAAGCAAGTTACTATTGGCTGACAATGGAATCTGACTGTTGCAAATATGTGAAGAAGTGCCATAAGTGCCAGATTTATGCTGACAAAATTCATGTGTCTCCAACTCCTCTCAATGTTATTTCTTCTCCATGGCCTTTCTCCATGTAGGGAATTGATATGATTGGAATGATTGAGCCCAAAGTGTCGAGCAGACACCGTTTCATTTTAGTGGCTATTAATTATTTCACCAAGTAGGTTGAAGCGGCGTCATATGCTAATGTGACCAAGCAAGTAGTGGTCTGGTTTATCAAGAACCAAATCATCTGTTGGTATAGTGTTCCGAGCAAGATTATCACTGATAATGGTTCGAATCTGAATAACAAGATAATGAAGGAATTATGTGGTGAGTTTAAGACTGAGCATCATAATTCTTCTCCTTACAAACCTAAGATGAATAGGGTTGTTAAAGCTGCTAATAAGAACATTAAGAAGATCATTCAGAAGATGGTTGTTACATACAAGGATTGGCATGAGATGCTCCATTTTGCTCTGCATGGGTATCGTACATCCGTCTGCACTTCAACAGGGGCAGCCAATTTCTCTCTTGTTTATGGTATGGAAGCAGTGCTCCCGGTAGAAGTTGAAATCCCCTCTATGAGAGTTTTGACGGAAGCTGAATTGTCTGAGGCTGAATGGTGTCAGAGTAAATACAATCAGTTGAATTTGATTGAAGAGAAAAGAATAACGGCCTTGTGTCATGGTCAGTTATATCAACAGAGAATAAAGAAAGCATTTGATAAGAAGGTTTAATCTCGTGTGTTCAGAGAAGGCAACCTCATGCTCAAGAAGATCTCGACTTTCGCTATTGATTCTAGGGGCAAGTGGACTTCTAATTATGAAGGTCCATATGTTGTTAAGAGAGCCTTCTCTGGTGGTGCATTAATCCTTACAGCTATGGATGATGAAGAGTTCACTCGTCTTGTAAATGTCGATGCAGTCAAGAAATACTTTGCCTAAAAAATAAAAGAACAACTCGCTAAGTTGAAAACCTGAAAGGGCGGCTTAGGAAAAAATGAGCGTCTCGCTAGGCTGAAAACCCGAAAGGGCGGTCCAGGAAAACATTAGAGACAAAAACAGAAATAATCATCCCGGTAGATTGAAAACACAAGAGGGAAATCTAGGCAAAAGTTAGGGATCATGGCAAGTAACTACATCTGGCCAGTCTTGATCATTTGAAGCAACATTGTATATCAAGGATATTGCTTCAATCATCCTCAGCCGAAGTTGTGAACACAGTGGAATTCAAAGTTGTTAGGGAGAATAGTGGTCATTGTATTTCAATGTAACCCTTTCCATGTATTTACCATTTTTCAAACTTTATAATGATCCATGGAGTTATGTTATTTGCGGACTACCATTCTATTAATAGAATTTGGGCATTTGTCCCTTTATTTGCAATTCTTACTTTGTTTCTGTTTGCAAAATTTCATTTATTGTTGATGATGATTTTTGAAACAAAATGTGAATAATTGATTTAAAATTTTGAAAATTATAAAAACTTTTTCCTTTGATTTATGAATACAAAAAGGAATGTCAATGGTTATTCCAAGAATGGTAAGATCAATGTTTTCCCCAGCAAGGTTCGTTCTTACTCCTCTGGTAGAATTTATTGACAGCTCCCTAATAGAGTTTGTTGATACTTCTCTAGTAGATTTGTTGATATTTCCTCAATAGAGTTTGTTCCTGTGGATATAACCAGTTGTTGACAAGATGATGGTTTCCTTTAAAAGTTTGTTATGATGTGTTGATTCATAAGGTCCAATGTTGTTCGGTTTTTCCTAGCTAGGTCTTGTCCGTATCTTCTCCAGTTGATTATGTTATGGTTAGGCAGTTGAGCAGTTTTGAGGACCACTTTTCCTTGGTGTCAATCCCAACACAGAGATTCATCTTTTACTATCCCTAGCAGAAGTTATATACGGAATCTTTGCTCAGGGTTTTTATCCTCTTGATGTGTTGTTTTTGCTTTGGATGTCCCCAAACAGAAGAGCAATGTTATTTCCCTCTAAGGAGTATTGATATAGTGGCTGTTTGTCGGGTTTTTATTTTGTCTTGTGGATGTCTTTCTCTCCAGGTTGTTCTACCTGGAGATTTATCCTTGCTGATTCCCCAGCGGAGGCAGAGCATTTGTTTCGAATGTTTCCCAAGCATGGAGCAGTGATGTTAACTTTTTATTTTCCCCGGCAAGTCCAGGATGTATTTCTCTCCAGACTATTTTATTCAGAGATTTATCCTCCCAGTGAAGATTGTCCATCACTATTGCGGCTATTCCCCAGCAAAGTTGTTAATGACGTCTCTATTTAAGGAGTATTAATATATTAGTCACCTGTTGGGTTTTCTCTCATTTATGATGAGTATTGATCTAAAATCCCCCATAGTTTGACCTTTTGCTGTTTTCCCAGCAAGTCCAGGATGCTTTAATCAGAATTGGTTAATCCTCAAAGAGCTTTTCTCTTGTATCTTTAGCAGATCTGCCTCGCTTTCCCAGTGGAGTTTGTGTAAATGTTTATATGTTTACAACCCCCAGAGGATCCATCATTTTTCCGCAGCAGATCTCTCTATTCCTTGAGGCAAAGTTCATGAGAATTTTTATTATCCCCAGAAAGAGTCAGAAGGATTTGGGTTGTCATAATTCCCCATCAGTTTTCCTGCCATCCTCAAAGCAGAGTTTATGTTGATTCCTCTTTGTGGATCGTTGATGCTAGAAGATTGATATTTGGGTTTCTCCCCAAGGAGTATCTTCTTTTCTCCAGCAAGATTTGAGCCTTGTAGTAGGATTTATTTTCCTTTGATGGCTTTTGTTTTTCTTTTGCAGGGTTTCTTCAGCTAAATCCTAGCAGAGTTTCTAATGATCTCTATCTTGTTGAGATTATCCGAGTATTTCAGTGGTGTTGTGGTGTTTATTCACCCTCATTTCATCCTTATGTCTGTTTTGTCAGCATATTCATATTGATATTCATTGCATGCGCATTTATTTATTGTGCATAGCATATTGTTGTTGCATTGTGCATCTTGCATTTGTGTTGGTGCTTCTTTGCTCTCTGGTGTTGTTATCCCCGCAGAGCGTGTATGTCCTCTCTCTATTAGAGTGTCGACCCGTAAGCAGAAAATGTCTATCTTTGTTAATTCCCCATTGAGCTTATGCCTCGTGGAAGATATTTATTTCAGTTTCCCCCCAGTGCATTATCTGGATGAAACTAATCTCCAGTTGAGATATTTCCTCCTCGGGATGAGTCTTGTTTGACTGTTTCTCTCTGGTTTATTCTCGGAATGAACTTTGGTCCTTTTCTCTGACAACAGAGGCTTGTCACCTTTTGGTTGATTACCTCGTAGTAACTATTACTTGGTTGATAGTTGGTAATCCCTCTTTTTAAGCTTATCACCTTTGTCGCCCTGCCCATTTAGTTGGTAGTAGGTGATATAGCTGCTTATTACCTTTGTTGTCCTGCCCATTTAGTTGGTAGTAGGTAATGTAGCCGGGTTTGGTTACCTTGTCGTAGCTATCACTTGTTTGATAGTTGGTAATCTCTCCCTTTTTTCGAGTTTATTACCTTTGTCGTCCTGCCCTTTAGTTGGTAGTAGGTAATATTTCTCGTACCCCTTTTTGGTTGATTACCTCGTCGTAACTATCACTTGGTTGATAGTTGGTAATCCCTCTTTTTGAGCTTATCACCTTTGTCGTCCTGCCCATTTAGTTGGTTGTAGGTGATGTAGGTGCCTTATTACCTTTGTCATCCTACCCATTTAGTTGGTAGTAGGTAATGTAGTCGGGTTTGGTTACCTTTTCGTAGCTATCACTTGGTTGATAGTTGGTAATCTCTCCCTGTTCGAGTTTATCACCTTTGTCATCCTGCCCTTTAGTTGGTAGTAGGTGATATTTCTCGTATCTTTTGAGATTATTACCTTTGTCGTCATGCCCTTTGTTGGTAGTAGGTAATATTTCTCATATCCTTTTGGTTGATTACCTTGTCGTAGCTTCCACTTTGTTTGTAGTTTGTAATCTTTCCTTTCGATCATGTTATTATCGAATACCTGGTAATGGATGAACTTTTCCCCAGCTGAGGTTGTTTCCTCTCCTGTTGGGATGTGTTTTCCTCCTGTTCTGGTATTGGTAATTTTCCCTCGGTGGAATCTTACTTTTTTTATCTTCCCTAGTGGAGATTGTTTCCTCCCATGTTGGGATGTGCTTTCCCTCTTTTGTTTTCCCCTGTGGAGTATGTTCTCTTTTCTTTTGCCCTTTAGCCTTTTGTTTGTTTCCTGTGGCATTTTCTCCCCACAGAGGTCTTGTGTCTGCATATCATCCACATAATCATATCACTTTTTTATCTCTTAGGGCCAAAAATTGGGTTATTATTATATTTAAGTCTCTTCTATCTCGTCGAGACAAAGATGTCAATCTTCTTATCTCCAGATAGAAGAAACTTAAAGAAGGGCAGTTGTAATACCCTAATTTTTACCCCTAAGATCCCACATATCATTTGCATCTCATACCACAAACAAAATCACAAGCTTCGGTTCTCTTGCCCTCCTTTGTAGGTTTGCTCTTGAGGGAGATCACCAAGCACCCATGTTTTCTTGTTTGCTTGATGTTTGTTTATATTTATGTTTACTAACCCCTAATTAAAATCCAAAAATATGTTTGTTTTCCCTTTATTAACCTTTTCAGGAAGATATTTGGATCAAGAATATCAAATACCAGTTCCTTAGCTCGAATGAAATTCATCTGAACAAAGTCAAAGTTGACCTGCAAATAATTCAAAATCATCTGATCAAGGGTTTCCCAAGATTTGATTGTCTATTATTCAAGAGACTCCAAGGTTCATGTGTTTATTTCCATGCCTTCTTTGACGAGCAAAAAGAATCGAGCTAGATCTAAGACGACACATCAAAAATCCATTTTCCACACTTTTTCACTGTGTTAATCGATTAACACATTTGCACATGCAAATGGTTAATCGATTAACCAGTGCGTTTTTTGTGAAAATGAGCCAAATTCAAATTCTGCAGCATTTTGGCACCAAAATTCAAATGTTTCATCATGAGAATATTCTAGATCACCTCATTTCAATTCCCCAACCTCATCACAATTAATTCCCACAATACACCCTCATTAATCACCACTTGATCTTGATTTTGCCTCCAAATTCAAATTCCAAGCCTAATTTTGGTTCCAAACCAAAATCCAATCCACCAAAATTTCCAAGCTTAATATAGGCCTCATTTCATTCATTTCACAAGCTTTTGATAGCCAAATTCACCTTGTCAAAATTCTTCCTCATTTCCATTTTTCTTCATCTACCCAAATTCACCAAAGCTCTTTCTTCCGTTGAAAGTTAGTAAGTTCTTCATTGGAGCTTACTAATCTTTGAGCTAAACCTCTATCAAAACACTTTTTCATCATCAATTTCTGTAAATCAAGGCTTTGGTGTTATTTGTTGTTGTTTTACTTGAATTTTCGTGCTAATTTGCATTCATGACCATGAGGTGTTTGAAGAAATGATTAGATCATGAATGCTGAATTTTTCAAAAAAAATTGTTGTACTATCAGGGTTAATCGATTAACCAAATGCAGTACAATTTGGTTAATCGATTAACCAGTAGCAGAATGGTGTTTTTGGTTCTGTTTTGGTTCCTTTCTCTTCTTCTTCCTTTTCCTTTTGATTTTTGCCTTGGTTTGCACTTTTAAAGGTCTTATTCCTCTTTAAATTCAATGGACTTAGGGTGTAGATGAAGTTGGATAAACATTCACTAATTCAAATCTATCTTTAAAGTGAGTTGTTCAATTCATTTTAGGTGTTTTGAGTTAATTATATGTTTAATGCTTTAATCCACGAAGATGAGTGGTTAAACTTAAAGATGGAATGATTTTAGAATTGTAATTCAATTTGGCTTTCCCCTCCCTTCTTCTTTTTTTTCTTTTGATTAATGAAAATCTTCGATATCATTGAAACTTATTTTAAGTTCTTGATGAAGATGAGATTGTTACTACTTTTCTTTTCGTGCGGTATTGCTTTCAGAGAGTGATCTACATATCACTTCTCTAGCATGCATTATCACTAACATTGTTATTGACCAGCCTCAGATAGTCGTGGCTTCTACATAAGTCCGATTACGATTGCTTAACATAGTGCTAAATTGTCCCGAAATCGGAAAACCGTTATGATTTGTAAGTGAATTATCAGTCTTGTAACACCCCATTTTTTGTTAGATTTATTTAATCGAGTCGATTTAATTATTTTTGTTTTTATATTATTTTATTTTTTACTTTTATTTGGCAATATATTATTTGTCATCGTGATTATGTTTTATCGCGTTTTGAGAGCGTTTACGAGATATTTGAGTGTAGGGGTATTTTGGTCTTTTGGCTTGGTTAGATATTATGTTTTTCATAAAAATAGAAATAGAGAGAAGAATAGAGAGAAAGAAAAAGAGGAGAAGGAAAAGAGAAAGAAAAGAAAAAAAGGGGAAAAACTTGGAGAGTAAGGAAACGATCCAACCGACTTTTGAAAACACGATTAATCGGGTAAGGGTGTGAAACTCGATTATCCTATACTTGTGTATGATTATGTATGTATGTATTTGTGTGATATTTGGTTGAAATTGGATATAGAACCAAAACCATTGAAATGTTGAGATTGTTAGAATTTGATTCAAATTGTGTCTGAAATCATGTTTTGATGTTCCTAATTACTGAGACATGTTAGATAGATGTTGTTGTGCATTCAATTGGTAATTTGCTGGTGTTTAGATGAGATTTGGAGATGATTTTGGTTGATTTTCGTAGCAGAAATTCTGCAGGAAAAATTCTGGGTTTCGCTGCCCATACGCGTATCAGGCTTGGCATTACGCATATTGGTTTGGGCAATACGTGTATGGCAAGGGGGAAATGAGGGCAATACGCGTATGGAACACATTTTTCACGGCCTTCTGCTGATTTGTGTAATGGTACGCGTACTTGGCAAGGCTTTACGCGTATCGAGTGGGGCATTACGCGTATGGAGTTTTAGTGGAATTTTGGGGAGGAATCAGTCTCTGCCCATACGCGTAGCACTTTGGACATTACGCGTATGGAATGGGCGAGCGAGCTGGGCAGTACGCGTATGGCCCAAGGCAATACGCGTATGACCAGAGAGGGTGTAGAATGGTTCCCGATTTTGCGGCCGATGTCGTAACTTTTGATCCGTAACTCGGATCGAGGCGTTTTTGGTACCGTTAGAAAGCTATTGAGATGTTCTTTCTTATTAAAATGGTTTTGAGATTGTTGGCCGATTTAATTATGTCGGGAATTTGGAAATGTGTCATTTTGCCGACTTTTACCGTCTTAACTGTATGTGATTGTTGTGTTATCATACAATATGTTCTTGAGTGATGATTCCACTAAGTAACAAGCGATGATTCCAATAGTTCTTGAGTGAACTAATGATGAGAATGATGGATGGAACGGTACTGCATTGCATTGCATAGAGTCGTTGTGTCGGTCTCTGTGCATTTGCATAAATCATGAATGGATTGATTTTGTGTGGAATTGTGAATGGAATTGATGAGTTGATATATATATATATATATATATATATATATGTGTGTGTGTGTGTGTTGGTGATAAATGTATTGTGCATGATTGATATGCCTTTGTGATGGATGTATGAGATATGAATTGTGTTGTTTTGCAATTGAATTAGGGTGTAAGTTGTGGTGAGAATGTTTTATATGTGTATTTTGTGTTAATATATAATTGTATGCAATTATATTATGATTGTGTTTCTCACCCTTCCGCTGTTTTGAATGCTCTATGAGGCATTGCAAATTAGATGCTGGAGGTCTTTTTGTGAAGCTTAGGTCTTCATTCTTTTGTCGGTCGGCTCTGATATGTAGCACTGGGTAGTCGGGGATATCGTTTGTGATTATGTGTATATTTATATGTTCTTTTGGGATTGTACATGTATGACTCTGTGTATGACAGACAAACTTTTATGTTATATATATATATGAGATTTCAGTTGCAGATTTTCCGCTTTTATTTTGTACCTGAATTGTGGGTGTTAGGAACTGAGTTCCTCTGTTATGTGCTACCTGATTGTTGCATATCTATATGAGCAGGTTGTTGTATTTTGTTTCAATTGATGTGACGCCTCCGACTATGCCATGAATGTTTTAATTATACTCTGATTATTTGTTATCGCTTTATTTGCTTGGGGGATAGATTGGGGGTGTTACAAATCTCATATTCGTCCATGGCATAGTTTGAAATAGATTGGCTTTCTCTTGTTACCCGTGGGGGTTAGTTGGCATACTCGTTGATTTTATCCGAGTTGGAGCCCTCCTCATGGTAATGTATGAGACCATGTTTTCATTCTCATGGATGTTTAGTCGAGCATTTCCGAAAACACAACAAAACTTGTGCTCTTATTTTTGGATGATTTTTGCTCTCTATTGTTATATTAATCGTGCCATTGTTTATGCTTCCTTCTCGCTCCCTAACTCTCTTTATTTTTTATGCTTTATGTTATCATATCATATCATACCATTTGTTTATGCTTCCGCCATTTTTTCCTTTGTCCACTTGGACCTTTTGTTTATGTTTATGCTCTTTTCCTTTTGTCCATTTAAACCAAAAACATTAATAAAGGTTTAAACTCCTAAAAAACTTGTTCTCTTAATTTTGGACTATGGCTACTATCCGTTGCATTGGACATGGAACTTTGGACTTAGAATTAAGATCATAACCTATGCTTGGAAGTTTGTGATGGAAAACCTTGGATTTTGGGTACTTGGAGTTCTCATTTGAAGACCTATCTTGATCAAGGCCTAATCTAAAGGAAATAATGCTTATGTTATGGAGCTTACTTGTGTGGATAGACCGTTCTTATCCTTAGCTTTTATCTTTATGCAATAGGGTAATCCCTTCTTCTCCACCCCTTTTTAATTTTCAAAATCTTCTCTCTTTTTCAAAACCTTCTTTTTTTTCGAAACTTGAACCGTTTTCATAATAAAACTTTAAATTTGGTCAAGTGATTTTCAAACTTTGTTTTCTTTAATAAATGTTAATAAATGTTAATCATACTTTGACCATTTCAAAAAAACATAAAAAATACAAAACTCATTCAAACTTTTTGTGCTTTTGTGCACTGTTTCTTTTAAAACTTTTCAAAAAGATTACACATGAGTCATCTTCTTTGATGAGAAGTAAAGCTCCTAACCATGGTAATTTGTGTAAAGTATTTTCATTTTCCACTATGATGTTGAAGTGATAAGTCTTGTTGATTTCAATCCAAGCAAATCCTCCATCTTAAAGTGATGCAAATGCCTCTTTCACATACTTTTGGGTAATTAGTCGAGTAATCTCTCTTGAGAATGGCAGGTTGTCTTTTCAAGATAAAATGAATCATAACTAATAATTTTTGTTATTTGTACCACGAACTACGAGGTTTTGATCCTATATTGCACTTTGTGGGCACGTAGGCATGAGGCGATCAGTCTCTCCAAACATAAAAATCTTAAAAAATATTTCTCTTCTCATCTCCTCAATCTCTTTCTAAACAACCCTTTTCAAACCAAAAAACGTAGATATTTCAAAGGGCTCCTATAGAGTACTATAGACGCTTTGGGTGCTAACAGTTTCCCTTAGCGTAACCAACCCCCTTACCTATTCTCTGTTTATTCTTGTTTTAAAAATTATTTAGGTTTTGTTTTCTTTTTTTCCTTTCCTCTTTTTTTGGATAAAATAAAAGTGTGGTGACGACTCTTGCAATTTTGAGTTAAGTTAATCAATAGCTTACAGTCACAAAATTCCCTGCAACAAAAGTCTATAGGAAATAAATGGTCGTCAACCTGTATCAGTACATCTTTGATTATTCCTGTTGGTTTCCTGCATGTTTCATATGCCATTTGCAGATCTGCTACATACGACTTTACCTGAAAATACCCAATTCTATCTACCACTGAAAGTGGCATAATATTGACGTTCACATCTATATTAATAAGTGTTTTTCCAGTTTCCATATTGCCTATAGAGACAAGTAATACTACTACTCCAGGGTTAGCTTCCTTCTTGGGTAGGTCCTTCAACCTTTCTTGGCAAGCTTCATCATGCACTTCTTCTTCTGAATCTTATGCTCCTTATTCCTTGGCCTTCACAACAATTTTATCATCCCTGACAACAACATTGCAATTTTCCTTTGGACTATTCTTGGTATTTAAATTCAATGTTTTGCTTGGGAGATCAGAGAGCTGTTTGGCTAAATGGCCCACTTCTACTTCAAGGTTTTTAATGGAGGCTTCGGTATTTTTATGGCTGTCCATAGACACCTACATAAACTGATTGAGTGTATCATTCAACTTTGTCACTTTTTCAGATAGTGAAGGTGTTTGTGAATAATGGTGAAAAGGTTGTATATTGGATGGACCACCTTTGAATCACCATCCTTGATTGAAATTATTGTTATGTGGGAAGTTTTTGTTTTGATATTGTCCAGGCTTTTGATTACCTAAATAGTTTATTTCCCCATCAGTAGAGGGAAAAATCCGGTCGGATGATCTTCGTTGCAGAGCTCAGATAATATAATCTTCCTTTATTGAGGTACTTCATGAATTTCCTTTAGTTGTTGTGACACCTTTGGCAATTGTTTAGTTAGTTCACCCATCATCTGGCTTAACAACTTGTATTGAGCAAGCATGACATCATTGTTATTCAGTTCTATGATACCATTATTTCTTTAAGCGGGCTTCCTATTATGTTATCCTTGATGATCATAGAGCTTCATATTCTCAATTATTTCATGTACATGTTTGGCATTTTTGGACATTGAGAACCTCCAGCAGTAGCATCTAGCAACAACTTAAATTGTTGCTGAAGTCCATTTCTGAAAATGTGTATTTGGATGAGTTTGTCAAAACCATTGCTTGTACATCTTCTCATGATACTTTGTAAGCATACAAAAATATCGAAGTAGTAAAAATAGTTATTATCTTCATAGGCCAATGTTCAATTAACAGTTTTTATTGTATCGATGTTTATCTAAGACTATATAATATACAATTTGTTTGCACAAAAAGGTGAAAATACTGATTTTTATGAATAATAAAAATAAGAATCCATGACTATGATTCTTGTCCCCCAACATCACTCATACAAATTGTCATGTGGATTATAATGAGAATTGTGAATTTCTTAATTGGCTTATAAACACTTACAAAATTTTAGAACTAATTGTCTGAAATTTTAAGTCAGACATCGCTTATGCCTTTTTGGCGCATAAACGATATCCATGTGTTCCTACTTTCGTAGTGAATATTTTTCCTTTTTAAAACAAAAATTACATTTAAAAAATATCATTCTCGTTTCAATTGATACTTAGGAAACTTTCATGACGTATGTCGATATGATAGTCCTAATGCCTCAGACTCTAAAACAAATTACTCAAACATGGCTAACGATAAAACAACATGAATATAATAATAAGCATTCATTATGTTTGCAATCGTAACAATAAGAGAAACAAAACCTGAATGATAAACAGAAATAACTTGAACTAAAAGTGCTTCAATGGAGTCTTTGAGTACGGTAGTGCAACGCTTTGACAGAACTCCAAAATGCAAAGGAACTAACAAAAACAATATGAAAGTTGAAATCTAGTACAAAGTGGTGTCTTTTCCTCTTGCTATGCTAGCTATTCATAGGCATAAACACCTAATTATAACCACAAATTCGTGTAAATGGCCTTCATGAGGTTTTACAATGAAAATATAATAGCTGGAAGGTGGAAAAAAACCCAGGTGAAGCAGCAGCAAAAAAAGGAATTTGAGGCTGCCTGATGAGTTATTACAGCCAGTAATGGCCATTATGGCTAGGCCATAATACTCTCATGTGTGTATTATGAAAGGTTTTGGAAGGTGGAAGGAATGGTGCCTATTATGGGTCGTAATGCCCCTTACGGACAGCTCGTAATGGGCTCTGGTTTTTGTACCAGAGACTCATCCTTGGAGCCTATGATGCATACTTTGTCCTCTTTGGTCCTTTTTTGTCTCAGTTGGTCTTTGCTACCTGAAATGCGTAGAAAATGCACAAACTCAAGTAAAAACAAACAAAAATGAAGCTTAAACTACGATTGTTCAACCATAAAACTTACACGAAAATATCCTAAAAAGTTATTGATCAAATCCTCCCATACTTGGGTTATTGCTTGTCCTCAAGCAATATGGCTTGTGTTGAAAGAATTTAAGTAAAGCCATCAGTTTTTAAAGAAAATTCCATGAAATATAGATGAAGATACTCCTACAACAACTTAAGTTTTGATCGGCTAGAGGTTAATTCGTCTTGCACTCATTTGATCCTAAGGGTCTTGTGAGAACACAAACTAGAGTCTCCCTCAAAAACAAAAATTCTAGTATGGATTTGACTATAAGTCTCAGTACTCAAATCTCTCTTCCTTTCAAATACATAAAAGTATCAATTTTAAGGGATATATCTTGTTACACCAGAAAATCTTAGCTGAGGAAATATTTTTATAATTTATTCTCAACAATTTGAACGAACCAGCGTTTGGGAAGGTCAACCTTTTTAGGGTGTACTCGACTTACTCTGATTAGTTATTATTTATTTTGCACGCACATATCTACATTTTCACACTTTTTTCATTTTTTTGCAGCATTGGGGATCAACCACCATTGGGCTGAGTAACTGGGTAAGGGTTACCCAACTTAGTAGGTGTAATTGCCTTTTATTGCCCATTTATTTCATCTTTTTCATTTTTGTTTGTTTTCCTCAGTCGATCAATACACAGTGTTCATAAAATAATGTCAGGCCAAATCATGTAAACTACTCAGAAGATACTCACATATTATAGAAACTACAAGTCAAATTGAGTTAGAATGATTTTAATCGGGAGGCTCTAGGTGTTAGGACAAGACCAATTTATCGAAAAAATTCATACTCATTAACCTTAAGTATCTCTTCCCATAAACTTAATATACTTTTTCTGCATCTACAATCAAGACTCTTCAACCCATGAGAGTTTCTTCTTTCACAAACACCATTGGGCTTAATTTCAAGTTGATGTTTGATTTGAATTAGTCATATGCTTAATTCGAATCAAACGTTAAAAAAATTATTTCAAGTTTTCTAACTTGTGATTCAAGACACACAGATTTTGACTTTGGTTCATATCTAATTTATTGAATGAGAGGGTAACTCAAGGTACAATTCTAATCAAATAAATTAATAATTCATGATAACATTGAATCAATGTACAATTTTAATCAAATAAATTAATAATACATGATAACATCGAAATTACAAACAATAACAAATCAAATTACAAATAGTTTAAATTGAATAGAACATCAAAATAAAGATGATACCAACTGAGCAATTTTATGTACTCTCTCAAGGTCTCTTTCTTCCTTTGTATAATATTGTTAAGCATCACCATTATCTTTAGTTGACACTTTAAGGAGGTGAAATATGACGTGAACACTTTGCAAAGTTTCCTCTAATATTTGATAGATTTATCCTCCAAACATTTGAATTAAATCATAGAAGCTCTCTGTAATGTGAGAACGAAAAGCTTGCATTTTACTACATTACTAGCTTGATGACATTCCAAAACGTTGTCCACATGCTGGTCAGGATTCCCAATGTTATCATATGTCTCTAGCCTTAAGGGATTATCCTAATACCATGGGATAATTAACTCCATGATCCTTTTTATGAACGGGTTCCATCGAGGATTAGAAACTATCTACTCATGAGAGTTATGTTCGTGCCTTTTTCATGGCCGACAGGGAGAAGGGGGCCTTCTTGGCTAAAAGTCAACACGTGGTGTATGGTTGCTACCTCCCCTAACCTAAGTCATGTGGAGGAGGTGGATTTTTATGGCGAATAGACTAGACATATTTTGTAGTTCCTGAATTCTTGATGGTTGCAAACCAGTGTCAGTGGACACATTCACCAAAATTCCTTTGGATTGGATGTGTTGCAAGGCCTCAAACTATAGAGAACTTTAAGTGTTCAAACACTAAATAAGTAAGATTAGTCTTGTCCATCTTAACAATACTCCATAGTATATTTGTATGCTTTTAACTTATATGATCTAGTAAGCCTTTCTTAGGGACAATGTAACCCTTTATCAGTTTGAAAAAGACTTTGCATGGTATCTTTAAGTTTGTTGCAATTTTTCCAACACGTGAATCCCTAAAGAGTTCCTTGATTATCATCTTAATAGTAATAGTTTTCTTATATGCATGGTTTATTTCAATTCAATCATCAACATATTTGAAATTATAACTGTAACACCTTAAACCCCAAACACTTAATTTAAAAATAATGCAAAATTATAAAATACAAAAAGGTGCTACATTTCTCAGCATAACATTTGCAAATCACAATAGCAGTGGAAAATAAACTTCAACACAACTCCAATTATCTCATAAATAAAAATCAATTCCATTTAATCATAAAAGAGTTAATTCAACAACTCGCAGAAAAACAGAATAAGGTATTCCCAACCCAGTGTTACACTATCAGAGCGACATGCGGAAAACTAAATAGTGCAAAAAGATAAACAACGAAAAATGTCAACTATGTCATCCTCCAATACAAGCAACAACTAAAGCTCCTCGGTCTCTACCTGAGTATCTGCACCATAAGCGTAAAGAACAACACGAAAATAAATAGGGGTGAGAATACATTAACATATGTTAACATTGCATAAAACAACAAGGATAATGCAATTAGCATAAATAGTCAATCAAACAATTCATCCACAACCATAATCATTCGCAAATGCAATTATGAATGCAATGTATTCATATCCTTTACTCTAATGCAAGTGGTACCAAAATTCAGATATTCATAAGTGTGTTACTGAATCATCCAACTCGTCATTGGACCGAAGTCTTAACTCGTCACTGAACCGAAGTCCTACTCGTCACTGAACCGAAGTCCTAACTCGTCACTGGACATAAGTTCTACATGTCTCCAATATACATGATGCATGAATGGTACACAAATATATGCAATACTCATCTCAACCTCCAACGCCAATACTCATCATTGGTTCTTCTTGAACCTAAAACTTAGCATAAATCATCGCCAATGCAATGCCATGTCAATGGTTCCACTGAACCAAAACATCTCAGCATAAACTCAATATTTTTCCTCTTCATTAGGCATTCATCATAATCTCAACATAATAATTAAAAATATATAACTTCTAATTAATACTCATCAAACGATATAAAAAAACATCAAACGGTATCCTTCATGCTTAAACACTCATATCATGAACAATTCCACATCCCCCTTACCTCGAATTCGTGGAATAGCTTGAAATTTTGACTATAGAGACTCTTTTTCTACTCTTGCTTTTGCTCTCAACTCTGGTGACAAATTATTTTCACCAAACAACCCCCTTATTCTGTTTCTCTTCTCTATTTAAATAATAATCCTATTTTTATTTTTATTAACTCTAATAATCCCCTCAACTTTTAATGATTCTATTCACCATTACAATTTAATTAAAAATCTATTTTTCTCCCCAAAACCACAATTTTTCATTTTCTCGATTATTTTAAATAAATAAAAATTATAATAATTTTTAGTAAAAACTCAACCATCCTTAATAATACTAATAAAATAATTTAAAGCATTCTAAAATCAATTAAAAATAAAATAATTAAAATTATAGTGTTACAATAACAACCAAAGTTTGAGTAATTTTATCTTGGACACACAATATTGTTGAGTTGACTTTGTTACAAAATATAATGGCAAACCTCTAGGTCTCTTTAGCCAAATTAATGTAGTTGTAAACCAACATTAACTATTTTTTATTTTATTTGTATATTATTGAAGTATTTTTAAAATAACTAATAGTGTTTGAGGAGAGTTGACATTCTTCTCTAAACTCTTCCATACAATCCTCTCCATTCAAATGAAAGATCAAGGTTGTAAAAATGCAAGAAATGTTGAGAACATGTGTAGATCTATAATGAGAGAACATGAGAAAAAATACAAAAATGTAAGAGATTATGAAGGAGTAAATAGATAAGAGAGAGGAAATCATTACACTTGGGTAATTTGGATTTTTTTCTTACAGCATTAAAATCAACAAATCTATCAAACTCATGTAAACTCTTTGATTTCTTTGAACAATAAAAGTTAATAAATATTACAAATCTAAATGATATTATGGAATAAAAGGTAAATCAACATATCGATATACCTTTGAGAGGTACTTCTATGATCCCTTCTGAGAACAATAATCTATTTAGGCTACTTCTAGCCCTCCCATCTGAACTTAACCAAGTATATTTATTACCTATTGTTTGAATATCAATTCATTTCATTAATTCTATGATTGGTTTAAGTTCCTCCATCTCACAAAGGTTAACATTAGAACTTCTATCTACCATTTCTTTAGTATTTTTGACTGAATTAAAGTCTCCTCCCATAGTCCATTCCACAACACCTAATATACTTTTCCAGTTCAATAATTCAGCCCACATAAGTCTTTTCTAATATACTCTACGATAAAATACATGCTTAAGAAATAACATGTTTCCTTTATAGAGCGCTTGAATTCTGATGAAGCCACTTCCTCTAAAGTTGAACATAAGGTCAATTACCCTCAATATCTACATTGTGATGATGCCTCTAGATTGACCATTTGAATCCAACACTGACCATTCTATTTTTATATTTTCCCATATGTTTGTCACCATCGATTCCCGCATTAACTGAACCTTTGTTTCTTGAATAAATCATAAATTGGCTAGTTCTTTGGCTAGAATATGACTTACTTTTTTACTTTTAAAAGAGATGTCGCACCACGAATGTTGATTAATGAAATATTCATGATGATCTCTTGTAAGCAAAAGACGTTATTTACCCTTAAATAGAGAGGTGTAAAAAAATGGAATGGGTAAATTGATATTAACCAATGTATCTAATTTTTATAGATATATAGATATAATTGGAAGGTAGCTAAACAATGATAATAAAAAAATTTTAAAAAAAACATTTAGGTTGTCTTTAAAGATTAGTCATATAATAGGTCCAAATACATAATTCATAGATAAACTTTAGAGCCTTTGCTATATCGATTCTCAAATATTTTAACTAGAATGTATTAAAAATAAACATAAAAAATATAGAATATAGAACTCTTAGAAAATTGGAGTTAAAAAGATACTACTGACACCTCATTCTTAAATTTTTCATATCATTACTCAACATTCTAAATTTCTTTAAAATAAAAACTATATTTTGTATTTAGAAATAGAATACTAGATAAACAAAAATAAATTTGAATATCTATCTTTGTTGTTTTATTAAAAATTAGCTTTGATAACATTGTGCCAATGAAATAGGAAATAGTGTAACTCACGTGGGAAGAATGAAGTACTAATGAAATAGGAAATAGTATGACTCATGTGAACAGAATGAATTAAAGAAACTCATAAACGATATGTATTAAATGATTATAACGATTATACAACATGGCCCGTTAGCTCAGTTGGTTAGAGCGTGGTGCTAATAACGCCAAGGTCGCAGGTTCGAGACCTGCACGGGCCAGTTTATTATATTTTACAATTTTAACGCTTCTTTGTGACAAAATGTGAAAACATATGCAAAAGACGCCGTTGCCGGGGATCGAACCAGGGTCACCCGCGTGACAGGTGGGAATACTCACCACTATACTACAACGACTCATGTGTCATTCTATAACAATCAATAAGTATTAATTCAAACTTTGCATTCTGTAATGAACCAAACAACACCCAAACTTTTCATTTTGTAATAAAAAAATATAAATGATCAAATTTATTTTAGAAGATTACTGCATACATACCAGTATATCATCTCTGTAATTAAGCTCATCAAAACCATTTTACAATACACCACAAATTCATTATAAACTTTGTATACATAGTAGCCGACTTCGACAAACTCTATTACATACATTGTTATATATAAGTTGTCCCAACATGTACTATACATCATATATTACATGAGTATTGCTCTTACAACTTTGTATACATAGTTTTATCCCTGCAACTTAAAATTTCTGGATCCGTCGCGCGATGGTGCATACTTATGAACAAGTAGCTAGACCATCTTGTGGTAACAAACTCCTTTCTTGATTCAATATTGTATCCCTAACTGCCTTATAGAAAATTATCCATGAAGAAGAGTAGATATCCACAGAACCCCACAAAAATGTAGGATTTGGACTTGCAGGGCAAGATGTAATCAAATCCAAAACTGATACTGGTTTAACATTTTGTGGAAAATTGAATGCTAAGTTATCAACTTTGTGTTCATAAATCTTGCCATTTTTGTCCAACTTATACTTTGAAGTGCCTTGAAATTCTCCTTTTGCTTCCCAAGGGACGCGCGGCACGCCTTTAAGGTTCCACCTAATCAATATCACATTCTTTGAAGGTTGCCACACTCTGTATACATCAAGTGATATCTCATGAACCAAGAGTTTTCCATGAAACCTCAATGCCCAGAAGATCAATTTGTACTTTTCAATTCCGGTAAATGTGTTCAAAGGGTCCAAAAATGTTATATCATCCCTGAAAAATTATCAATATGAAGTCAAAACATTTATAGTGAAATTACCTATAGATATCATAATTGAGGTCTTTGATGAAGATCATCAGCAAGTCTTCACGGAGAGTTCTCACCGCAAGTCCAAGGTTGACATAGAATTCATCTTTTGGAAGATGCTGTTGATGTTTATCTTGAATACTTGTAGGTGTGTTAACTTGTGAAGAAGAGGCTGAGGAAGTTGAAGATACAAGAAAATGAGAAGTGAGTTTTGGGTGTGAAAAGGTTTGATGAAGAGGTTTGTTTTTGGATTTAGATTGAGTGTGAAGATAAGGTTGGAGATTTGGTAGAAGAAAAGCCATAACCTTTTTAATGCTTCAATGGTTTTCAAAGATACTACTACTAATTAGGTGGTTAGAGAGTTGAGATTTGTAAAATGATTGTTCTGTTTTGTGTTTGTGAGTTTGTGTGATGAAGCAAATTGAGACTCTTGTTGTTTACTTTGTTTTTTTGAGTGGCTTTGAATGTGGAAATGAGATTGGCATGATAGAAAGAAAGATTGTCATTTTACATATTGGTCCTTGCATTTTTATTATATTCTCCCTTTCAATTAGGGACTAATTTTTTATGGAAAAATCGATAATCGAAGTCTTTTAGCACTGACACATCTGAAAAAAGATGTGTACATTTCCGTGTGAGACACCGACAACAATACGACACTGAAACTTGTAGTTACGTTCAATTAATTAATTTTTTCAAATTACTACTGATATCGACGTATCAGTGTCGTGTCTGATGTATATGTCAGTGTATGTGTTTGTAGATAGAAACACAGCCTGGTGGTTAAGAAACTAGAAAGAGAGTCCTTCCCAAAGGGAATTCTGAAATGGATATTCTTAAAGATTCTTACTTTTCTTTTCAAGAGTCAATACAAAGAGGGAGCACATTCCTTTTTCAAGATACCTTGCATTTAAGCATCTTTTTTGTTTTGTTTCTATTATCATAACATTTTCCTCTAATCAAATGTCATCTTCTCTGCCTCATGTCTGTAAGACTCAAACAACTGAGAAGAAAGGTAACGCTCGCCGAAACTAGGGAACACCACCTGCACCAATCAAAACGAGTCGTCTGTTACTTGAAACACTCTTATCACCATATCAATGCGCATGAAACATCAAGTATTAATGAAACAAAGTTGAAGGTGTATTTTTTTAATGTCAAATAGTTTAATAACTCTAAATATATCATTCCAGAATTATTTTTGGAATTGTTGAGAGGTGCGTAAACGTACGGCGATAAGTTTGCCGGAATTTTCTGGCCTCTTTCCCAGTTTTATTGCTGCTGCAGCTGCTGCTCCAGACGAAATCCCAACCTAGAACATCATTTTCAACATATAAAAATGGAATAAGACGAAAAACAACTTATGGACGGGTCATAATATGTTTTCATAATCTCTGTCAAACAGAATTACAAGTGCTTATATCAGTAGATAAACTCAAATAAGTCAGTTCAAACATGCCTATAAATTTATAACCATGGCCATACCAGCAAACCTTCTTTTAGTGCTAACTGTTTAGCAGTTTCTATAGCTTCTTCACTTGTAACCTGAATAATTTCATCAAGTAGATTAACATCCAGCACTTCAGGAACAATGCCAGCACCAATTCCTTGAATCAGATGCATGCCTTTAACATAGACACGTAAAACATCCGGTTAGTATATCTCCGTTCAGATGTCAGTCTGAAAGTAAAATACCGAATAATTGACTAGTGAAGAAAAGATGAATAACTAATGGAATTTGAGTATGTAGTTCAACACGCTGACTAGTTAGTATAAATGTTTCTAAAATTATAGCATTTGGTTTGCTAGATGCAATGAAGGATATATGCTTCTCTAAGATTGATACCAAAAGCTTTTTTTTTCTCTTTACAAAGTGGTAATAACCACTAAAACTCACATACACAACAGTGAGTATCAGGGTTCGAACCCTGGTGATGACGTCCAACCTAGCAATATCAGCTTTTGTTAGTTAAGCTAGGATTTGCGGAACAAAATACTACGAGTTAAAGGAGTTGTAGGAGAAAATACAAACATAACAACTAATATATTAATATTTTCCTATAAAAGAATTTTAACAAATGTGTTGGAAGTTCTAGTGGAGAATTTGACCTGGCTGTCCTCCACTCAATACTGCACTTTCAACTGGTTCCACTCCATAGACCTAAATGAAAACACACTACATTAGCATCTTAAAGAAAATTCCAACTTCAAAAGAATTTAAACTATCTTCCCTCCACAGACACGCCACACAGGCATTTCATGTGACATAAAAATGAACCTTGATTTCCGGGTTTCGCTCCTTGAGGAACTTCCCTACACCTGTTATTGTACCACCAGTTCCTATACCTGCTACAAGGGCATCAACTTTCCCTCCAGAGTCTCTCCATATTTCAGGGCCGGTAGTTTCATAGTGAATCTACAAGAATGTGACAAAAGCTTTTTCATCAAAATGTCACTCATCCGCCCTACGAGTGACACATTTGCAACAAAAAAAATAAAAAACACTTTAAAATGTGTCATTTTTTATTTTCAACGTAACTTCAATTTTTCTTTCCAATTGGACACTTGAAGTAATACTATGTGCATCGCTCCCGAGTCAATATCCTCCACTTTATATTTATGGTAACGGTGAGTACACCAATACTTGATAATGTTAATTTAGTAAAATCATCTTTCAATTATAGAACTTTTTTAGTGTGTAAAATAAACATGTATATCACTCATTGTGAGATAAATGGAGTTACTTACAACATTACAACACCTCAAGATGAAAAATTACCTTTGGGTTTGCAGGATTTTCAAATTGACGAATCATAAAAGCATTCGGTATCTCCTTCTCTAACTCCTCAGCTTTTTTATGACTACCATTAAACCCCTTGGCAGGATCTGTGATATGAAGCTCAGCTCCAAAAGCGCCGAGCAAAATTCTTCTCTCGAGACTCATTGAAGCTGGCATTGCTAAAACTAGCCTGTAACCTTTAAGCGCTGCAATGAAGGCCAGCCCAATTCCGGTGTTCCCACTTGTAGTCTCGACAAGAACAGTCTTTCGCCACCATGTCCACAGCCGGCAAAAAGAAAATTCAACATCGGGCATGGCATTACTAATGACTAGACATGATTGGTTAAGGGGAAAAAAGAAGTTTCTCAAAACAAGAATCGTATTACAAACCTTCCCTGGTGTAATCAGACCCTTATCCTCAGCATCCTCGATCATACTCAATGCTATCCTGCATACCAAATTTCCAAATAACAGTTAGAAAGTCTCCATTTACCTAAGGCGGTTCAGCTCTACAAGATAGCCTCTTCAGCTTTTCAAATAAAACTTCTGTTAAATTCAAGAGTCGGGTCGTAAGCTAAAAAAAAGTTCTGCAACAATACAACAACAATAACCGAGCCTTTTTCCACTAAGAGCATGTTTTTTTATGCGTTCGAAAGGCTTTCGTCACACAACCAAATGGAAGCTAAAATGTGCAGCTTCATTGTAATCACAAGTCTACATTATTTCTAGTTCTACCATGGTTCTTATAGAAAATATTTCTGATATATTTCAAAGTTGTGTGAATAGGATATGTTTCAGGCCGCCCGCAAGGCCCAGAAGACGGAAGTCCAATTACGGAGTGACAAGCTACTAAACGTGGAACAGGTATACCCCTTTTCCTTCGTGTCGCATGTAGCCTCTCATGAGAACATCATGCCAACAGCCCAGATCAATCCAACGACTAACTACATCTCATGTCGTTCCACACACGTGCAGGTATCAACCACCTCCCCTATTTAAAAAGGAAAGTGCGCCATTCCACAAGTATTCAAATCTTTTCTCATTCAAATTTCACTTTTCACTCACTTAGTGACTTGAGCGTTGGAGTGCTAACCTTCCAAATCAATCCACTCTTTCCGATCAACTCTATTTCCAGTACGGAACAGGATACAAACTATTCTAGCATCTTCACTTCTTTGAGACTATCCAAATGTTTTTCCCTAATAATTGAATTTCTGATTCTATTTCAGTGATATAGCAGAGAGAAAAAAAAATCAAATATCAGAAAAGAAACAATAAAACCTAATTTATGAAAGAGAAAAACAAAGAGTAAACTCTTTTGATACCTACCTATCTTTGACACTTGAACAAGGTTCCATTGACTCCAACTTGGCAGCAATCTGAGCAACACAACCTTCCACAACTTTGTTTAGATAAACCATGGGAGTGTTTCCAATTAACTGTAAAATCAACATGTAAGTTACTGTAACAATTATTTCCAATTGCAGAATCATCATGAATAACCAAAAGGACAAAAATTATTTCAAAGAAATTACTTCAGTGACATTGTTCTTGATTGCATACTGCATCTCCATGTTTGTTATCTTGGTAGAATCTGAGCACCATGGACAAAGAAAGCTTGCATTACATTAACAATTATTAAACTGTACAAATCCATAGAGTCACTACTATTTTTTAATCTCTTTTGAACAATCCAACTTGATTTTACCAATTTGGACTCTTTTGTTTTTGTAGTATTTATTTATTGGAAATAATCGTTACTTATTAATTTTTATTTGTCCTTTTTAAATTTTAATCCATTAATTATTATTTTTTTAATAGAACAGTTAATCATAAGCGTTAGATGTCATGGGAAGTGTTCTGGACTAGGCCGGGGTCCGCTCCTCAATCGAGCAGGCACAACCCACACGTTCTGGGATGGCCCAACAAAGGCCTCTTAGCACGACCAATGTCGAGCACATACCCGCCTCAACAGTGTCGGGCACACATCACACCTCGGCGGTGTTCGGGCACACACGGCGTAAAGCATCGAGCAGAGGCGCTAAGCATCTCCGGGCTCGCTCCTCCTCGACACTCATGTGCTTCCCCCTCGAGGACCCATCTCCTTCTGCATATGAGAGTCCTCCCCACGAGGACACGTCTCTCCCCGACACGCAAGACTCCTCCCCGCGAGGACACATTCTCATGTAACCACCTACTCCCGATGGAATCGGTCTGCCCTAATTCCGGAGATCTAGGAACGGTTACCTCAGGGCGAAGACCACGTGCTGGTCTTCACTACGCCATGTAAGCTCTAGCAGTTACTTGGATTGGGCCTCGCAATCCAGCCCAGTGCTAGTGAACGTTGGCCCCGCGCTGGGGGCTCTCTATAAATACCCTCTCACTTGAGAGGGTCAGGTTACACAATCTCATACATTCTAACCTCTTTCTGTACTTGCCTTTCTCTAACCGTTATCTTACTTGAGCGTCGGAGTACCTTGCAGGTACACCCCCCCCCCCCCCCCCCCGGCCGTGTTTCAACCTCACCGGAGCTGAAGTCCATACGACGTTGCTGGCCACTGAATAACTGTCTGATCCAGGTACGATCAGTGACGCCTTCTGTGGGAACCCTTGCTTCCCCGTTTTTCCTCCGATAAACCAAAGCAATCCTCTCGTACATCACCAGCATGGCCAACAACCCATCTGCTACCAAAGCTCTGGACACCGTCCTCGCGCAACTCGAGAACGGAAACCACCATGAGTACGCTGCCACCCTCAACGTCGAAGAAAGTGACGTCAGGGACGGGCAGACCGCCTCCCCAGACTCCCAAGACACGGCTTACGGCGCCGCCCGCCAGGACGACCAGCAAGCCGTCTTTCAGCCAGTTGCTCATCCGTCCAATGCAGATTCGAGCACCGTGGCCCTATTTGCCTTGGTCAATCAGACCAACCAGCTGATCGCACACCAGAATCTCAGAATTGAAGCACTAGAGCGAGGGCGGACACGGCGATTTTCCCTGCGAAGACATCGTCGTCCACCTTCACCTCGCCGTTCTCCTTCCCCGCGAAGGACCCCATCCGAAGAGTCTCGAACCCCCTCACCGGTGCGCGAGGGCCGTCGTCCACGCCTTGAACGCCCCCAACCGGCGATCTCCCAGAAGCGCCACCGTTCCCCGCCTCGGAAGGAACCCAGGCCCTCCACTACCAAGAAGTCCAAAACCACCGAGGAGAGGCCAAGGAACCGTTCGAGGAATTCCTCTCCACGGCATCACCGATCCCCTTCGAGGTCCCCGGCAGGAAGCGACGACGACGACCAAAGGACCCCGCTATCATGGGAGATCATGAACGCCACAATACCTGTGGGCATGGAGAAACCCCCACCGCTGGGAACCTACGACGGCCTGGCCGACCCCGACGATCACGTCGAAAGTTTTGAATCCATGCTCGACTTCAGGAACGTTAGGGGAGCCATTAAGTGCAGGCTTTTCCCCACCACCTTGCGGAAGGGCACCATGACGTGGTACAAGGGTCTGGCACCCGGGTCGATCACATCTTGGAAGAAACTAAGACAACGCTTCACCAAACACTTTACTGCGTCTCGTCAACACCCGAAGACGGAGGCTGCCCTAGAGAGCATCTTCCAGGGGAAGAACGAATCTCTCCGGAACTACATTGAGAGATTCAACAGAGAAGCTGTCGAGGTTCATACGACCGACGACATGAAGAATTATTTAATCATCCATGGACTACGTTTTGGATCTGATTTTTCCAAGTCCGTGAGCCTCCGCACACCCCGCCGTCTGGAGGACCTCCTCCAACGAGCTCAGTCGTACATTGAGCTCGAGGAGTCGGAGGCAGCGTAGATCGCCCTTGAGTCAAGACGCTAGGAGGGCCCCCGCGGCCACAAAGAAGAAGACTCTCCTCCCAGGCGATGAGGAGAAAGAAAGAAAGAAAATCGCCCCCGGGATCCTCGTGAACCGTGCGGACCAGCTGGCCGGTTCATGGAATACACCCCGCTCAACACTCCCCGCGCGCGAATCCTCTCCGAGTGCCAGAACTCGGAATTTCTGAAAGGAGGCGTCCGTTTTCCGAAGCCGACTACCCCTAAATCAAACACGGACAAGTCAAAGTACTACAGGTTCCACCGGAGCCACGGACATGTCACAGAAGACTGCATCCATCTCAAGGATGCCATTGAGATCCTGATTAAGGAAGGGCACTTGAAGAAGTACGCCCAGAAGAATGATACTCCTCGTCCCAGTTCCCGGGAAGCCCAAAACGTCGAGGAGACAACACCTCCTCCCGATGAGAGTCGGGTTCAGGTCGCCCTCAGCGTCACTCGACCCGGAGACTTCTTTGTCCCCGAAGGCATTGAGGGCCAAGAAGCAGTTCGCAACATGTGGGTGAACTTCCCCCATGAGGACCCCGTCGCTGCCCGGAGCACGTGGGAAGGCTTCCCCAAGACAATGGTAATCTCCGGGGGAGGCTACGAGAAATTGTGCGTCGGGTCGATCAAGCGGAAGTTTGACGAGCTGGAGTCTGCAACATCGGCAAAGACCACTACTCTCGAGAAGGTGCAAGGGAAATCAAACCCTATCACCTTCTACCTCGAGGAGCTCCCCGGCGGAGCACCCAACGCCACTATCCCCCTCCTGGTCAGGGCACAGATGGCGAATTTTGACGTTCGAAGGATCCTTGTCGACCAGGGCAGTTTGGTCGACATCATGTACGCTCATCTGTTCGGGACTCTCCAGCTCGACGAAAGACATCTGACCCCGTACGTCGGTTCAGATCTGCAGGGGTTCAACGGCACCACCACCAGACCATGGGGCTACGTTAAGCTGATGGTCACATTCGGGGCCGAAGACACTGCCCGACAAGTGAAGACCCGCTTCCTGGTGGTCGAATGTCCATCCCTCTACAACTGCATCTTCAGGAGGACCACCTTGGCCGAACTCACAGCAGTGCCATCAACGGTCCACCTCAAAATGAAGTACTACACGACCCGGGAACGTGTGGTTACGATGCACGGGGACATAGACGCGTCCAGGAGGTGCTTCGACGCGGCGATTAAAGCCATGAGTTCCATCGGCAACAAGCCCAAGACCGGAGCAAAGCCATCCACGGACACCGTACAAAGACCTCTCCCGCCCGTCAACGCGGTCGACCTCGACAGCAGGTTCCCGGGCGAACCCGATGAAGACGGGGCAGAAGACCTCGACCTCCAGGCATAAAACAACGGGCGGCCTCTCCACGCAACGCGCCCCATCCCATACAGAGACTTTAAGCTCGTGGCACTCGAGGACGATCCAGACCGTAACGTGAAGATTGGCACCGGGATCCCCGAACTGGCGAAGGAGCAGCTGAAGGCATGTCTCCGGGAGAACGCTGACATGTTCGCATGGAGCGCCTTCGAGATGCCTGGCCTTGACCCCGAGGTGGCGTGCCATCAGCTCGCAGTAGATCCGGCCGCTAGGGCCATAGCTCAACGTAGGCGTAAGCAGTCTCCCGAAAAAGCGGAGGCTGCTAAAAAAGCTGTAAAAGACCTCCTAGAGGCAAATTTTATTTCGGAGGCCAGGTACACAACCTGGCTGTCCAACGTTGTACTCGTCAAAAAGAATAATGAAAAATGGAGGATGTGTGTTGACTATACTGATCTTAATCGGGCTTGCCCGAAAGACTGCTATCCTTTGCCTAACATCGACCAGCTGGTCGACGATTCTGCAGGTTACAAACTGTTGTCCTTCATGGACGCCTACTCGGGATACAACAAAATTCCCATGGATAAGGCCGACAAGCAGCACACGGCTTTCATGACCGAGTCGGGCAATTACTACTACAATGTAATGCCCTTCGGCCTGAAGAACGCCGGTGCGACCTACCAACGGATGATGAACAAGGTTTTCCGGGCTGAAATCGGCAACATGCTCGAGGTCTATATTGACAGCATGATCGTCAAATCCGCGAAAGAAGTCGACCACGCCGCGCACCTCAAGAAGGTGTTCGACACAGCGAGGAGATCCCGCATGAGGTTCAACCCGACAAATGCACCTTCGGCGTTCGGGCAGGTAAGTTCCTCGGCTTCTACCTCACATAGTGAGGAATCGAAGCCAACCCCGACAAGTGTAGGGCTTTCTCCGAGATCCCTACTCTGGACTCGAAGAAGTCTATACAGTCATTGAACGGGATGCTCACCGCCCTCTTCTGCTTCGTCACCAAGTCTGCGCAATACGCACTCCCATTTTTCAAACTTCTTCGACAAAAAGCGACGTTTAAATGGAGCGAGGAATGCGAGCAGGCGCTCCTCCACCTAAAACAAGTCCTATCACAACCCCCGGTCCTCTCACGGTCCGAGAGCGGGGAGACACTTTTCTTGTATCTCGCAATCACGAGTGAAGCGGTCAGCGCTGTCCTCATTCGAGAAACCCCGGACGGGCAGAAACCGATTTACTTCACGAGCAAAGCCCTCCAAGGCCCCGAGCATAGGTATCATCAGATAAAGAAATTCGCCCTTGCCCTCGTCATCGCGGCCAGGAGGCTACGCCATTACTTCCTAGCCCACACTGTCATCGTAAGGACCGAACTGCCCATAAGGCAACTCCTTGGACGGCCAGATATGGCAGGGAGGATGCTCAGGTGGTCACTCGAACTCGCCGAGTTTGACATCCAATATGAGGGAAGGAAGGCCCTGAAGGCTCAGGTATTGGCCGACTTTGTGGCAGAGATGACCGTCCCAGAACCTTCGACCAACGGATCCTGAAAATGGACGATCTATGTCGACGGAGCATCTAGCCCGAAGGGAAGTGGGGCGGGCATCATCCTCGAAAACGAGGAAGGCATCCTGATCGAGGTATCCCTCATACTATCCTTCCCGACATCGAACAACCAAGCAGAGTACGAGGCTTTCCTCGTCGGGCTTCGGCTGGCCGAGGACCTCGGCGCCAAGGAGGTCAAAATCTTCACCGACTCCCAGCTCGTGGCCTCGCAAGTCTGAGGAGAGTACCAGGCCAAGAACGACAGCCTCATCGAATACTTGACCTTGGTGAAAGAAAAGATGAAAAAATTCACCTCCACGGAAGTAACCCACATCCATCGCGAGCACAACGTCCAAGCAGATGTCTTGTCCAAATTGGCGAGCACAAAGAAGAAGGGCGGAAACAAATCCGTCATACAAGAAGTGCTTTCCCACCCGAGCATTGACAAGCCCGTTCCAACAACAGACATGAACGCCATTGGGGACAACAATTGCTGGATGACCCTGGTGTACGAGTACCTCACGACGGGCAGACTGCCTGAAGATCCCAAGGAAACGGGAACGGTAAAGCGGCGGGCGTGCTCATACACGATAGTCGAAGACAAGCTATACCGGCGAGGGTTTACTATCCCTCTCCTCAGATGCGTCGAGGAGACCAGGGTCCCCGGCATCCTCCAGGAAATCCACGAGGGAATCATTGTACAGCACCTCGGCGGGCGATCGTTAGCCCGTAAGGCACTTCGAGCAAGGTATTACTGGCCCACCATGCAACAGGACGCCAAGGAATACGTTAAGAAGTGCAATAGATGCCAGCGACACGGGGACATGTACCTCGCTCCTCATAACAAGCTCAAAATGCTGTCCTCCCCGTGGCCATTTGCGTGGTCGGGAATGGACATCCTTGGACCTTTCGTCATAGGATCATATCAAAACAAGTACCTCATCGTCGGAGTGGACTACTTTACGAAGTGGATCGAGGCGGAAGCATTGGCCAAAATCACAGCCTTCAACATACTGAGTTTTTACAAAAGAAACATCCTCGCCCGATTCGGCGTGCCTCAAGCCATTGTCACCGACAACGGAACACAGTTCACCGACAGGAACTTCCAAGACTTCGTCACCAAACTAGGCACGAAGCAGCACTTCACTTCGGTCGAGCACCCTCAAACGAACGGGCAGGCTGAAGCGGCGAATAGGGTAATCCTCTGAGGATTGAAACGTCGATTAGGCGATGCCAAACAACGGTGGGTCGAGGAGCTGCACAGTGTCCTCTGGGCCTACCGAACAACCCCGCATTCCACAACCGGGGAGACCCCTTTTCGTCTAACCTACGGAACGGAAGCGGTGATTCTCGTAGAGATCAGGGAACCCTCGAGGAGGACAGAAGCTCCCCTCGACAGAGACGCGAACAACGAAGCCCTGAGGGAAGAGCTCAATTTCGTCGAGGAGACGCGTTCGGACGCTTCTCTCTGGGAAGCTTCATTTAAACAGAAAATAACTTTACTTTATAACGACAAAGTTATCAAACGTGATTTTCAAGTAGGCACCCTCGTCCTAAGAAGGAACCAGAAAGATTCGCGAGAAGGCAAACTCGCCGCGAACTGGGAGGGCCCGTACCGTGTCTGCGCGAAAACGGGGACAGGAGCCTACTTCCTCGAAAATCTGCACGAGGAGGAGTTTGCTCGACCATGGAACGCTGAGAAGCTCAAACAGTACTACAGTTAAGCACTGCCCGCGACACACTAGCATCGCGGTTACGGGGACGCACTAGGGTACAAGTGCGACACCCCTATACGAAACACGATGGTCAAGGGTTGCGTTGTGTGTGCGCAAGCACTTTGATCCGACGAGGACACCTCGATCGAGCTCCTGCGTCGTCGTACCAATTAGGCAGAACACCCAGCTCGCGATGGGAAGTTCACGCCGCGAAGCTAAGACCTCGACCGAGCTCTTAGCCTCGTTGAAGGTCGGGATACACCCCCGGCCACTCGACAAGCTCTCCGCGCAGTCAAGGATTATCGAAGTCGAGCAAGCCCCAAAATCTCTATTACTTAGACAAAAATAAACAAAGTATAGCAAATGCAATAACATCACACACAATTGAAAACATACAAACAGCACACGAGCAGATAAACAAAAATGCATTGATCGGGCAGAAGCCCAGCGTACAAATATTACAAACAACTATCAAAAAGCCCCTGGCACGCAGGTCGGGCATAGGCATCGAAAAATAAAATGGCTCACGGGCCAAACTGAACGAGAAAGGAAAAACCTACTCGGCGACGGTCCCCTCGGGTTGTTCGTGTTCGACAACCTCGTCCTCCTGTGTCGGCTACACGATCTGACCGTCGACCACCTCGTAGTCGGGGTCAGTCCCTTCGGTTATGAGGCCGGGGTTGAGAACCTGAAGCTGCTGCACGGCGTTTCTGAAACCTATGTCATCCGCCACGAGGTTATCTTGCTCGGATTCCCTTAGCTTCGCTATCAGCGCTGCCCGCGAAGTCAGCAACCTGTCTTCTTCGGTTTCCTCATCATTCGAGCGGACAACCTCTTCCAGCTCGGCGTTCCTTGCCAAGAGGCGACCCCTCTCCTCTGCAATCTCGGCGTCCCTCGCCAAGAGACGTTTCCTCTCCTCCTCAGCATTTTTCAACTTCTCCTCCAACTTTCCTTGAAGCTCGACCTGGGCTTGGTTCTGGCTTTTGTAGTCAGCCAGCTCCTTGCCCACCTTCTCCATTTCGGCTGAGATGGACCTGAAACTTTCTCGCAGCTTATTCAGCTCGTCTTCGGAGCACGCCTCGTCGTTCAGAACCAGGGCTGCGGCGCAAACCCGCATCACCGCAGACACATCCTCCACCAGCGCCTTTCTTCGAAAAACCTTGTCGACGCCTAAGATGGCCCGAGCTTCGGGGGCACCCACGTATAGGGAATTATTCCCCATGAAGAAGTTCGGCCTCGAGTGACAAGGCGGGAGCACAAATTTTACAGCAGGGGGACTCTCGTTCTCGCTAAGGTCGATGTCCACTTGATCGGCGACCCGCTGCCTCTTCGGGGAGCCCTGAGGGCTGGGAGAATCATTGTCCTGGTGAGAGCCTGAAGAACCCCCGATTGTCTGGGTGGGAATGGATTATTGCGCTCGAATCTGCTCGATGTGGCCTTTACCTCCCTTCTTCGAAAGGCGGGCAGCCTTCAACTTTTTGAAGCGTTCCTTGGCAGTCGACATCTTACCTGCAAAAAGAAAATAAACATGTCAGTAAGCCGGATATTAGGACGTGAAGAAAAAAGTAAGTCGAAGAGGATGTCACCACCTAGTAGCTCGAGAGCATCCTCATCGGAGAACGTCTCGAGGAGGGCCCTAGTATTGATCAAACGGCGTTCCGTCAACACCTGCCTGTCGTCTCCCGAATGAACTCCCTGTCCATCGTCACGAGCTTGGCTTTATAAAAACTGTTGACAAAAGCAACTATCCTCTCGTAGGCCATACGATCCCCCTCGTCAAGACGGCCAGGACTGACTTTGTAGTTGTCCGTCCCCTTCTTGAAGTGTTCTTCCATCCAGAATAAGGGGAATCTCGACAAATGCACCTTCAGCGTTCAGGCAGGTAAATTCCTCGACTTCTACCTCACAGAGCGAGGAATCGAAGCCAACCCCGACAAGTGTAGGGCTTTCTCCGAGATCCCTACTCCGGAATCGAAGAAGTCGATACAGTCATTGAACGGGATGCTCACCGCCCTCTCCCGCATCGTCGCCAAGTCTGCGCAATACGCACTCCTATTTTTCAAACTTCTTTGACAAAAAGCGACGTTTGAATGGAGCGAGGAATGCGAGCAGGCGCTCCTCCACCTAAAACAAGTCTTATCGCAACCCCCGGTCCTCTCACGACCCGAGAGCGGGGAGACACTTTTCTTGTATCTCGCAATCACGAGTGAAGCGGTCAGCGCTGTCCTTATTCGAGAAACCCCGGACGGGCAGAAACCGATTTACTTCACGAGCAAAGCCCTCCAAGGCCCCGAGCTCAGGTATCAGTAGATAGAGAAAGTCGCCCTTGCCCTCGTCACCGCGGCTAGGAGACTACGCCATTACTTCCTAGCCCACACTGTCATCGTAAGGACCGAATAGCCCATAGGGCAACTCCTTGGACGGCCAGATATGGCGGGGAGGATGCTCAGGTGGTCGCTCGAACTCGCCGAGTTTGATATCCAATACGAGGGAAGGAAGGCCCTGAAGGCTCAGGTTTTGGCTGACTTTGTGGCAGAGATGACCGTCCCAGAACCTTCGACCAACGGATCCCGAAAATGGACGATCTATGTCGACAGAGCATCTAGCCCGAAGGGAAGCGGGGCGGGCATCATCCTCGAAAACGAGGAAGGCATCCTGATCGAGGTATCCCTCGAACTATCCTTCCCGACGTCGAACAACCAAGCAGAGTACGAGGCTTTCCTCGCCGGGCTTCGGCTGGCCGAGGACCTCGGCGCCAAGGAGGTCAAAATCTTCACCGACTCCCAGCTCGTGGCCTCGCAAGTCCGAGGAGAGTACCAGGCCAAGAACGACAGCCTCATCGAATACTTGACC
Organism: Lathyrus tuberosus; assembly: GCA_022829125.1. Taxonomy (NCBI): domain Eukaryota; kingdom Viridiplantae; phylum Streptophyta; class Magnoliopsida; order Fabales; family Fabaceae; genus Lathyrus; species Lathyrus tuberosus. The sequence continues at coordinate 1,550,857 of JALAZF010000259.1, forward strand.
TTGGTGAAAGAAAAGATGAAAAAATTCACCTCCACAGAAGTAACTCACATCCCTCGCGAGCACAACGCTCGAGCAGATGTCTTGTCCAAATTGGCGAGCACAAAGAAGAAGGGCGGAAACAAATCTGTCATACAAGAAGTGATTTCCCGCCCGAGCATTGACAAGCCCGTTCTAGCAACATACGTGAACGTCATTGGGGACAGCAATTGCTGGATGACCCCGGTGTACGAGTACCTCACGACGGGCAGACTGCCTGAAGATCCCAAGGAAGCGGGGATGGTAAAGCGGCGGGCGTGCTCATTGTAGCGAGCGATTTTGGACGCGGTTCTTAAGCGCTGGTCGCTCTCTGCGGTTTGAGCTTGAACTACAGGTCGATTCATTTTTTATCCTATTGTGAGCTGAATAAGGAAGGGAAATAGATGTCTCCAATTAACCCTGCTTGCATACTGAGTTTAAATAGCGGTCTGTTAGGTTACGAATGCTATCAATGTGGGGGGGCCTTTGTACTGGTTATTTGTATTTTCGCCAATACTATTTTCTTTCTTTTTATCTAGGCAGAAGGTTTCTGGTGGGGAACAAGGATTAGGATGTTAGGACTGATGCTTTTGAATTACTGCTTTTTTATTGATGGAGATATGGGATTTGGGTTTTTTGTTGATTGCGCTCGCTAAGATCTTTTCTTTCGATCTTATGCCTACGTATTCCCGTTTACCGAAACAGGGAAATCAGAGTGTTCGTAGTTCCTCCTATTCTATGGGAGGAAAAGGGTGTTTTGGTGTCTTGTTCAAAGCCCAAGACGTGAAGCGAAAGGTCTATTTGTGTCTTGTTCAAAGCCCAAGATGTGAAGCTGAAAGATCTCGGCTTTAGAGAGAATTTGTCATCTCTAAAGAGGGGAGAAGGAGAATTACTTTAACTTGGATACGCGGATCTGAGCAATGCCATAATTTTCGAAGAAAGGGTTTTAACCTGAAGGAGAAGACTTTAACTCAGTGTAGAGCAATGCCATCTTTCCTTAGGAATTTCTCATGCTAAAAGAGGGACAGTGGCGTGGATATAGATGATCCAGAGGCTTGCCGCTTACAGCGATTAGATGAAGGGAAAGGAGTTGTTAATGTTTGTGTACTGTGAACGAGGCACAACTTTGATGCTAAAAGATTGATTGGATCAACCAGTGGTTTTCTTATACAAAGCCTAAGAGGAGGCTATTGGCCCAGCAAGAGGGAGTTTTTATGTGTCTCGTACAAAGCCCGAGAGAGAGGCTAAAAGGGTTGACTCAACAGGAGAATCTTTTATACTCAACAAGAGAGTGTTTTTGTATCTCGTACGAAGCCCGAGATAGAGGCTAAAGGTTTGACTCAACAAGAGAGTGTTTTTGTATCTCGTACGAAGCCCGAGATGGAGGGTAAAGGTTGTTTGACTCCGCTGGGGAGAATCATTGTACAAAGCCCAAGAGGAGGCCAAGGTAACTGTTTCAGTTAAGTGACAGGTCCAGTATACTGATTTTAAAAAGAAAATCAGTTCTTATATGAGCAACACTGTACTCAGGGATTTGATCTGAGGATCGGGGTTGTTTCCTTTTCTTTGAGGAAACTGGAAATCTAAAGGGTGTTGAGACTGTCCGAGTCTGCGGGTTTCCTTCCTATTTAACGAATGGGTCACTTGAGAATGTCTTTGAGACTCAAGGAGATTAGACTGTCCAAGTCTAGAGTTTTATCTTTTGTACTATGCTTTGAGAAATAGTAGTAGACTCTAGGAAAGGACTGTTCTATGAGGATGACTAGGTTCTGTTCCTATACCTCTAGGAGGTCGTCGGGACAATTTGTACGAAGCCCAAGAGGAGGCTATTGTAACTGTTTTAGTTGAGTGACAGATCCAATATGCTGATTTTGAAAGAGAAAATCAGTTTTTATATGAGCAACACTGTACTCAGGGATTTGATTCAAGGATCTGGGTTATTCCTGTTCTTTAAGGAAGCGGGAAATCCAAAGGGTATTGAGACTGTCCGAGTCTGCGGGTTTCCTTCCTCTTTTCGAAGAGTGCTTGAGAATGTCTTTGAGACTCAAGGAAGTTAGACTGTCCGTGTCTAGAGTTTCATCTTTTATACTATGCTGTGAGAAACAGTAGTAGACTCTATGAAAGGATTGTTCTATGCAGATGACTAAGTTCTGTTCCTATACCTCTAGGAGGTCGTCGGGACAATTTGTACGAAGCCCAAGAGGAGGCTGGAAACTTTTAAGAAGCCGACGGGTCCTTGTACTAAGCCCAAGAGGAGGCTATCATTCCCGGAGGAAGAGATCATTATACGAAGCCTAAGAGGAGGCTGTGAATACTTCGAAGAAGCCGTAGGGTCCTTGAATAATGCCCAAGAGGAGGCCGATGCTTTTAAGAAGCCCCTGGGTCTATCATCTCCTTTCCATTAGGAGAGATAACTCTTTTAAAGATAAAAACTACTGGTAAACGTGCGAGGTTTACTATCCAGCGACTTTTAGCTTTTAAAGAGGGTTCCTTAGTTAAGGTCCAAGATTATGACCGTATTGGGTACCCAAACCCCGAGACATTCAAGGCAAGCTATCCACAAGGAATAGATCAAGTCAGGAAAGTTCGAGAATTTGGAAGAAACTCAAAGATGCCATTCACGGAGAATACATTCATCTTGGGGAGTAGAGCTTCTTGACGATTCCTAAGGAGGACATCCGAAGAGAAGACTGTATCTGGTGCTCCTATTGGGGATCTAGGCGTCTATTTCTATGAATAAACGAAACGGCTTTACCTAGTGCTAGACGTAGTTGCCGGGGAAACTCGAAATATCTATACTATTATTACACAGTAGATATGAGTTTATGAAAGGAGACTTACAGTGAGCAGCCCCACAATACAGTTTATAGTATGAAAGCAGTAAACGAAAGCGATAAACACTTACTCGGTTGTAGAGCTTCCATGCTGTTGGGTTAGTTGTTCAACAAAGAAAGATTGAAAACAACAGTATATTCAAAATCAAAGGAGAAAGTGCTTTGAAAAAGAAAGATTTGGGGCTTACAGCTCAAGGAGAGGCCCAGGGTTTTATCAGTGAGCGCACTGTTTAACTTTGTACAGAGGGACTTATACAAGTAACTGGGGCCCAAAAAATGATTTTCTGTACAAAGGGATGGGTCTTACACTCTCTCAAGAGGCCCAAAGAGTTTTAAAGAAAAAAAGAGTGGGGCTTATAACACGAGGGTAGGCCCAAATGATTTTTCGTTTAAAAATGGCGATCGTGCCGAGGTTTTCTTTTAACGCGGAGGGACTTATACAATAAGTGAGGCCCAAGATGTTTTGGTTAAAAGGGGATTGGGTCTTACACTCTAATAGAGGCCCAAGGGTTATTTTGAAAAGGCGACGATCGCGCCGTTTACTTGTACAGAGGGACTTATACAATGAGTGAGGCCCAAAAAGTTTTTGTACAAGGGGGGATGGGTCTTACACTCTCTCAAGAGGCCCAAAATGTTTTGAAAATGATTTATGAGGGTTGAATTAATCCAAAACCCTAATTTGTTTTCAAAATGTATTTAATTGAATAAAAATTCAATTAAAATGATCAAAAATTGTTTAACACATGGAAAACAAATTCTGATCTTGGATTAATGCTTCAAAAATTAAGTATTGACCTACAAAATAATTAGAAAGCATTAAAAGTTGCAAAATCAATGTAGAAAAAATATTTAAAATGCCAAAAACAATCAAAATATTAATTCTTTACAAAAATATCAATTATATGAAATAAATAATATTTTTGGGATTTTTTGGGAAAATAAAATATTTTAACATTTTTGTGAATTATTAAAAAAAGAATCAACTCAAAATCATTAAAACTCAGAGAGAAATTAATTTTTGAATCAATTAAACAAAATCACAAAATTCAAATATTTGAATTTCTAAAAATGGCGCCAAGAACAAGCTGAAGAACACGCGCGTGTTCTTGGTTTCTCAGATTTGCATTTTCTATCCAATCTCCATGAATACGTAATCATATCATGCAATCCACATATCATTATGCTCGTCTCAACCTCACGATCATGTCTATGTACTTTAATTTCATTTAAATTAAACATACAACAAGAAATCATGAAGAGACCTCAAGAACCCTAATTTCTGCATGAAGGCTAGGATTTTTGATACACGATTCAAACAATGCAATTAATTGAGGGAAAATATTCCATGCATGATTATGAACACATGGCCAAATTATTGTGCGAGGAAATATGCATAGATTGAGAGATGACCAAGCATGTGCTTACCTCCAAGCCGTGACAGCAAGTGCAATGTGATTTTTGATTTGGAGGTGTTACAGATGAGTTGTGATGATCTGAACAGCTTCCCTACACCCTATGGATTGTGTTTGGATGGTTGGACTTGATTGAAATTGGCTGGATCATTTTGTGGTACCTCAGCTGCACTTTGGTTAAAACCTTGAGCAACCAGCTGGTGATTTTGTGAAATTGATGTTTCAGAAGTAATCTAAGTGTTTGATCAGCTCATATGTGATGTATGTGAGGTGTGTGAGTGATTGGTTTGATTGGAATTGCTCTCAAACTCAAAACCCGATAATGACTTGCCTTAGAAGGCAAAATTGGAGTGAAAGAAGAGATTTTGAGGAAAGCATCTGTTAGATGGCTTTGGTGTAGTCAAACTGACCACAATTGAGCTCTATTTATAGTAGAGCAAGTTTGTTTTACAAGGAATAGTGCATGGCAGCTGGTAAGTAGGTTTGGCCAATGTTGGCAAATGAAAATCCAAGTCTCCTCTAGCCATTGACTAGGTTAGGGCACAGAGCTTTGGTTCCCTTGGTCTTGGATAAGTCTTGATTGATTTCAGATGAGAATGGCTCAGCCCATGCCACCTTGATGGTTCCATTGAATGCCTCATTCCAAATTTGAAGTCTTGTCCCTATTTTGGCCATTCTAGGTTCAACATGTTATTTCTTGTTCCATGGACTTTGGAGGCTTGGCTCAGTGATTGTCCCCTTTAGATTCAATCCTCTGAGGTGTCTAAGTGGATAGGAGCAATTGAATTTGGCTGATTTTGGCAAATCGACCAAAGTTGCAAATTCTGCCTTGCCTTGACAGATTTCAGCAAGGCAACTTGCCAATGTCATATCTCATGGTGTAAGTTGAATTTGGCAATGTTCTTGGCCATTTTGGAAAGCTCTTACATGATACAACAACTGTTTGAACAAGTTTGATTTTGATCTCTTTTGATTCCAAGTGAAAAATCCCCCTACATTTGGCAAAAAGTGAGGCAGAATCTGACTTAGTGAAAATTTCACTAAGTGTTGGAAAAAGTGACATTTTCAATTTTCAGCCACTTTAATCACTCCATAACTCAAAATCCTTAATGAATTGGAATGACTTGTAGTTGAAGTTTTTGTAGGTGATAATGAGGGCTACAAATCCATCTTTGGATGAGAAAAAATGGCTTTGTGGTTTAGGAGTTATGGTCCTTCAAAGTTGGTACCCTTGCCACTTTATTTTTAACTTAGAAAAATTTCTAAGTTTTATGGTTACCCCTTTTACAAGTTATCCCACTTTTCTTGATTTTTCTTGATGAATGATGATTCAAATCATACATTAACATCATTTTAGGGTTAAAAATCCATTTTGGTGAAAAATCTCAAAAAGTCAAAGTTGACTTTTGTGCACAGTTGACTTTTTATCAGATGAATTCCAAACTGTGCAATTCTTCAGGAAATCATGTCCTTGACCTAAATCAAACTTGATGGACATGTTCCATGGGTGTCATAGGGTATATTCAATCATGTATTAGGGTTTGGGAGCATGTCTTGGTCAAAAGTCAAAGTTACAGTTGACTTTTCCCTTAAAACCCTAATTGTGGTGCAGATGGAATTGAGACTTGTTGCTCAAACTTCTTGGATTAATCCATTGTCCTAAATGGATCAATTTGGTATATTAGAGACCCTCAAATCATATCTTGAGGTCTTGGCTCATGATTTGTCCCAAAAGTCAACTTAGTGGTGAATTAGGTCAAGAAACCCTAATTCCTGATTTTTGATGAATGCATCCCTTGAGGCAAAATTGACTTGATGCATGGGTTCATGAGGTTCCATGAAGTATATTAGGTTATGTTTTGGATCAATGGCTTGTGCCCAGATGAAACTTTTCATCTGGAGGCCCTGGGTGATCAAAACCCTAATTTGGTGACACTGGCGATCTTGAGGCTTAATCCACCTAGAAGGGAGCAACCTTGTGCTTAATCCTTGAAGTGGGAGTCCTTTTGATCCTTTGAGGATGTTTGAGAGATTAGAAAAGTTGAAAATCAAGTCATTTCTTGATTGAGCCTTTGTCTAAAGCTCAGAGAGGGCTTGAAACCCTAATTTTGATTGTAGTGGATGCTCACCCATCTTTGGGGAGACTAATGAGATACAAAGGTACATCCATATTGTGCTGATGATTTGCAAAATGATGGGAAATCTTAGTGGTCAAAATTTTGGGTATGACAGATGCCCCTATTTAATCTTCTTGGACCCGAAGGTGTGAATGACGAAGGTGTTCGGGCATTCGGGGTGCAAGAGGATTAAATATCGGAATACCCGAAATTTTGATGGTGGTTATGAATGGTAGCTTACGCATTCATCTTCTTTAGTTAAGCGATGATGCTTAGAAAAGGTAAACTTCCCCTCGATCCTGGTCTCCTACCAAGGAACTGGTCTTAGTTCCTTAAGTGTCAACTCCCCCTCGTTCCTGGTTTTCTACCAAGGAACTGGTCTTAGTTTCTTTTGTAAACTTCCCCTCGATCCTGGTTTCCTACCAAGGAACTGGTCTTAGTTTCTGATTTAAACTTCCCCTCGATCCTGGTTTCCTACCAAGGAACTGGTCTTAGTTTCTGATTTAAACTTCCCCTCGATCCTGGTTTCCTACCAAGGAACTGGTCTTAGTTTCTGATTTAAACTTCCCCTCGATCCTGGTTTCCTACCAAGGATATGGTCTCAGTTTCTTTTGTCAATAAACTTTATTGACAAGGGACGCTATTCGTAGCAGTTTTCCTCAAACTTCTCGCCGAATTTTCCTGGGGAGATGCCATTTGAGTGGAAAAAGTTTCGAAGTCAGACTTACTGGGGAACCCAGTCGTCTGAGTTGTAGAGCTGCACAAACTTCTCTGCTGGAGATGCCATTTGTCGACTCTACTGGGGAAAGCGAGTCTCTTGAGAGACTGTTTTCGTTTGGGTTACATCATACTTTTCTCGGGATCCTCCTGGAGAAATGCCATATGATGGGATCCAATTTTGAGGTGCCAATGACCTTCTCATCAGTGGTTTTTCGGAGCAAAACTGTCGTGCTGCCGAATCTCTGATCACGAGGCTTTCTCTGTGGATTTTCCTTAATCCGGGAAAGCAAGGATATCATCTTCAATGGCGAAGAGTGATGTTTATTGAAAGTTTTCTCTGGCTTTTCAGAGGTTCAAGTTATCAAAGTGGTCAAGGACCAACTTCTTTCCAGAATTAAACTGGAAGCGAGGTTGTTCAGACACAGTATTTCCTGACGAGGCAAGGACTGACAACTCGATTGAGAGGACTTCTACCACTAGGGGACAAGACCGACTAGAGTGATAGTGATGCAATATGAAATGTGAATGCAAATAAAAAATGCATGATGTATGTATGTATATGCTGACAAAACAGACGCGACATACAGACTAATGGATGAACACAATTGGATACTCGGCCATCGCGGGGCGAAGAAGTACCGTTGATTCAAAATAGCAATTCCACCTTGCTTAGGAGAGATAGTCCCGTTGGGAGCTATGTTGATCGGGCTTAGGAGATGAGAACTCGGCCGAGGTGTGTCAGACGAAACAAGGTCTCTGGCACAGTTGATCCCTCATTTAGGAGTACTGGATTAGAATGAGTACTTTGATTCTGCACTTTGAAGTTTGCTTACTTCGGGAGAAGCGATCGATGTTCTTCTAATGTTCAACAGTCAAAAGAAATGCCATTTTTAATTTAAAAGCAGAAAAAGTTTAACAAGTAAATTTATTCTTGTTTTATTTCAAGAATCGCTGATTAAGTTTAAACAACGTCGTTCTGTAAAGCTAAAACAAGTAAAGAATTACAATCAAAAGCACAAGGGCTCAAATTTTATTGATAAGATGGAGATCAGCCAAACGCGTGATTCCAAAGAGTATATACAAAGTTAGAAAATGGTAATTTACAGGGAAAAGGGCTACGTTGAAACATAACGACCACTATCCTTCTACCAACTTTGAGTTCGGGACATCCTGAGCTTCTGTCGAAGATGACCTTTGACTGGAGATTTCCTCCGATGGATGATGCAACTGCTGTTGCTGCTGAGGGACTCGCCCCTGTTGAACATAGTTACTTGCCATTATCCCTAACTTTTGCCTGGATTGTACTATGAGATTTCCAATCCATCGGGATGATTTTTTTTCTATTTTGTCTCTAACTTTTGCCTGGACCGCCCTTTCGGGTTTTCAATCCACCGAGACGTTTTTTTTTTTTAGTTTAGGCGAAGTATTTCTTGACTACATCAACATTCGTGGGGTAGGCAAATTCCTCTCCGTCCATGGTTGCAAGTCTCAAGGCACCGCCTAAGAAAGTTTTCGTGACCACATAGGGGCCATCATAATTTGGGGTCCATTTGCCCCGAGAATCATTGAGAAATGATTGTATCTTCTTGAGCACAAGGTCTCCTTTCCTGAAGACACGAGGTCGGACCTTTTTGTCGAACGTCCTCTTCATTCTCTGTTGGTACAACTGACCGTGGCATAGTGCCGTGATTCGCTTCTCTTCGATCAGGTTCAATTCGTCGTGTCGACTTTGACACCATTCAGCTTCGGTGAGCTTAGCTTCCATCAATACCCGGATTGATGGGATCTCTACTTCTATGGGGAGAACTGCCTCCATGCCATATACTAGAGAGAAAGGGGTTGCCCCTGTTGAAGTGCGGACAGATGTTCGATAACCGTGAAGAGCAAAGGGTAGCATTTCGTGCCAATCTTTATAGGTTACAACCATCTTCTGAACAATCCTCTTGATGTTCTTGTTAGCCGCTTCTACCGCTCCGTTCATCTTGGGTCGGTAGGGAGATGAGTTATGGTGTTCGATTTTGAACTCAGCACACAACTCTTTCATCATCTTATTATTCAAGTTAGATCCATTATCAGTAATGATCTCGCTTGGAACACCATATCGACAGATGATATTGTTTTTGATAAATCGGACCACCACTTGTCGGGTTACATTGGCGAATGACGCTGCTTTGACCCACTTGGTGAAATAGTCAATGGCTACCAGGATGAACCGATGTCCGTTTGAAGCCTTGGGCTCAATCATACCAATCATGTCGATTCCCCATATGGAAAATGGCCACGGGGAAGAAATAACTTTGAAATGTGATGGCGGTACATGAATTTTGTCGGAGTATATCTGACACTTGTGACACCTCCTCATGTACTTGTAGCAGTCGGATTCCATTGTCAACCAATAGTACCCGGCCCTGAGAATTTTTCTCGCCATTGTGTGTCCGTTGGCATGAGTGCCAAAGGACCCTTCGTGAATTTCTTTTATCAGCATGTTTGCTTCTGGTCTGTCGATGCATCGGAGCAAGACCATGTCAAAATTTCTCTTATAAAGAGTGTCACCGCTCAGGAAGAAGTTTCCAGCCAATCTTCTGAGGGTTTTCCTGTCTTTTCTGAGTGCCCCGGATGGGTACTCTTGTTTCTGAAGGAAGCATTTGATATCGTGATACCAAGGTCTGTCGTCTATGACTGCTTCAACCGTGAAGACGTAAGCGGGCCGTTCAAGGCGCATGATGTCGATCTTGGGTATGTCATTCCATCGACCTACACTAATCCTGGAAGAGAAAGTGGCTAATGCATCAGCCATGTGATTCTCATCACGGGGGATGTGATGAAAGTCGACTCTGTTGAAGAAGGGTAACAACCTCCTTGCATAGTCTTTGTAAGGAATCAATCCTGATTGGTATGTGTTCCAATCTCCTTTTATCTGGTTAATAACCAGGGCCGAGTCGCCATATACGTCCAAGTTTTTTATCCTTAAATCAATCGCTTCCTCGAGACCCATAATACATGCTTTGTATTCGGCCTCGTTGTTCGTACATTTGAACGTAAGTCTGGCAGTGAAAGGAATGTGGGAACCCTGAGGGGTAACAATGATTGCCCCAATTCCGTTTCCATAATGATTGACTGCTCCGTCAAAGATAAGTCTCCACTGGGAACCTGGTTCTGGCCCTTCACTGGGTAGCAGTTCATCGCAATCTTTCATTTTTAGATACATGACATCTTCCTCTGGGAAGTCAAACCCGATTGATTCTTGATTGTCAATCGGTTGATGAGCCAAATGATCGGCTAAAATACTTCCTTTAACGGCTTTCTGAGCGTGGTACTCTATGTCATATTCTGATAACAGCATCTGCCAATGGGCAATCCTTCCTGTGAGAGCAGGTTTTTCGAAAACGTACCTGATTGGATCCATTTCGGAGACCAACCAAGTAGTATGACGAATCATGTACTGGCGAAGACGTTTGGCTGCCCAAGCCAAAGCGCAACAAGTTTTCTCAAGCATTGTGTACCGAGTTTCGCAGTCGGTGAATTTCTTGCTTAGATAGTAGATGGCCGACTCTTTCCTTTTAGTTTCGTCTTGTTGGCCAAGTACACATCCCATTGAGTCCTCTAGAACTGTGAGGTAAATGATCAGTGGTCTTCCTTCCACTGGGGGTGATAGAATCGGAGGATTCAATAGACATTCCTTAATACTGTCGAAGGCGGTTTGGCAATCTTCTGACCAAACGCAATCCTGGTTCTTTTTGAGTAATTTGAAAATCGGCGCACACGTCGCGGTCATAAGGAATATGAATCTGGAGATGTAGTTCAAACGTCCCAGGAATCCTCTGACTTGCTTTTCAGTTTTCGGAGAAGGCATTTCTTGAATGGCCTTGACCTTGTCAGGATCAACCTCAATTCCTTTCTGGCTGACGATGAACCCTAGTAGTTTCCCTGAACGGACACCGAAGGTGCACTTGTTGGGATTCAAGCGGAGATTGAATTTTCTTAGACGTTCGAACAATTTTGACAGATGTTCAACGTGTTCATCCTCTGTTCTTGATTTTGCAATCATATCATCGACATATACCTCGATTTCTTTGTGTATCATGTCATGAAACAGAGTAGTCATGGCCCTTTGATAGGTTGCCCCGGCATTCTTCAAACCGAACGGCATTACCTTGTAACAAAAGGTACCCCATGGGGTCATGAACGAAGTTTTCTCCATGTCTTTCGGCGCCATTTTGATCTGGTTATAGCCCGAGAATACATCCATGAAGGAGAATACTTTGAACTTTGTTGTGCTGTCAACCAACATGTCAATGTGTGGTAAAGGAAAGTCGTCCTTTGGACTTGCCTTGTTCAGATCTCTGTAATCAACACACATTCTGACCTTTCCATCCTTTTTGGGAACGGGTACGATGTTGGCTAACCATTGAGGATATTCAGATGTTGCAAGGAAACCCGAGTCAATATGTTTCTGTACCTCCTCTTTGATTTTGATGGCCATGTCCGGGTGAGTCCGTCTCAACCTTTGCTTTACTGGCGGACATTTCGATCTTAACGGTAAGTGATGTTCCACGATGCTGGTATCCAACCCTGGCATATCCTGATAGGACCAAGCGAATACATCGGGGAATTCTTTGAGAAGCTTTATCAAACCCTCTCTGGTGGTTGGACTGAGCAGTGCCCCAATCCTGATTTCTTTTCTCTCTTGCTCTGAACCCAAGTTTACCGTTTCCAACGGTTCTTTGTGAGGTTCAATGGACCTTTCCTCTTGTCTGAGTAGTAGGGAGATCTCTTCTGGAATTTCGTTGTCAACTTCTTCTTCAGCCTCGAATACCGGGAACTCAAAGTTGGAAGAAGGCATCGGATCGTATGTTTCAGCGGGGTTTAAAACAAGCAATCTGCATGACGTGATGATTCGTGTTTAGAAGAGATAGAGAGAAATGCAAGTGTGTGCAGTGTATTTATTTTACTGCTTGTTTTTATCATTGAATGTTTTTTAGGATTACCATTTTCTGAAAAAAGCAAAAAGAGAAAACAGCAATTAATGCGGAAATTACAGAACGACGTTATTTTATTAATGAACAAGTCGAATCTTGAAACTACAGCCCTATAAAACAAAACTCTGTCACTTCGGGCAAAGCGAAGAGGGAAATTTACAGAAAACGAGCCCTATCAAAATATCCGTTTCACCTGGGCAGGGTGAAAGGTTAAAGATGGCAATTACTTTGACTGATGAGCGACCTTCGGAACCTCGACGGCAACCCATTGGCGGCGAACTCCTCGGTGAATCATAAAGTCTGGCACCTTCCTTGATTTGTCTTCAGAAATGACGCTGATTTCTGGTGGAGCAGGATCGTTGGAATCTGTCTCCCAGGTAGAGTTGTCGTAGGAGAATTCCTCAGTTGTATTTTGCATAGCATTTGTGCTCTCAGTTGTATCTCCCCATCCAGTTGGCTGGATATCTTCAAGCCTGATACGAGAGCTTTCGGGAGCAGTGTACTTGATCATAAAGTCGTATTTTCCACTTGGTTGTCCTAGAGTGTCCCAAACTTCTTTGGAACTGGAGAAGTCATCCCTCTCGATGACGTTGACCTCGGGAAAAGCATAATTGATGAATTCTAGTCCTGCAAACGTTGCGAATTCATCGTCATGTTGAGTAATTTCCGAATGACCTGAGTGTTGATCCCATGACATGGTGGGGACATAGGTATTCTGTTCAATGACGCTCAGCTGAGTTTCATTGTTCGGCTGACTCTCTTGCCCCAAGTTTCCTGGGTAAGGCTGCCACATTGGTAGGCCATCCATCGGGCCATAGTAATTGTAGTCAAAATTGTCTTTCATCAGAGTGTCCTCCTCTAATGAATTTGGCGGAGCACGACATCCTTCTGGATCACAATCTCCGTAGATCATTTCGACATCTGATCTTGGTATAAATCTCAGACTTTCTGTAGGAAAGCAAAAAGGCATAGGCACCTCTTCCTGAGACATATAACCGTCCTTGTTAAGGTAGGACTTCCATTCTTCATCTGTGTCAGAGGGATCTTCCTCATTGATAGCATGAATTGTTTGAGACACTGGGTGAAGAAAACCTCCACTGTGGAAGAAGTTTTGAAGGGGGTGAAGACTTTCATCATCGGCAACTGTCTGGGTACAGGTTGCAGAAAAACCAAGACCCTTCTTTGTTTTATTGTCAATAGGAATGACAAGCCGTCCCCATCCTGTCGTATCGGTACTCTCGACCGCTTTGATAGCATCTTTGTATGAAGAAATTGAAGTTCCTTCTTTGAACTGATTGTCCTTGCTTACCGATAGTGCTTGGAACTGAGTTCCAATAACCTCCTTGGGTTCCACACAAGTAGATGATGATAGGTTACTCACAAACAAGGCTTGTTCCCCACAAACTGTGATAAGTTGATCGTTCTTGACGAACTTTAGCTTTTGGTGGAAGGTTGAAGTAACCGCTCCAGCCTGATGTATCCAAGGTCTCCCTAATAAATAACTGTATGTTGCCCGGATGTCCATGACCTGGAAAGTGATTTGGAAAGTGTGAGGACCAATAGTTATGGGAAGATAAATTTCGCCGATAACTATTTTTCTAGATCCGTTGAATGCTTTGACGATGACCTCGCTGACTCTCATCGGAGGGCCCTTAATGATAATTGCATCAAAGTGGACTTCGGCATAACATTCAGGGCTGACCCTGTGTCTACCAGTACGTTGGCTAAAGCATCGCCCTGGTAGTTAACTGTAATGTTGAGCGCCATGTTATGACGGCGACCCTCTTCAGGTAATTCTTCATCACTAAATCCCAAATTATTGCAGAAAGTGAAGTTAGAGACAATGTTATCGAATTGTCTGATTGTTACATCCTGTTCCACAAAGGCTTGTTCCAAGACTTTCTGTAGAGCCTCCCTGTGGGCTTCTGAACTGAGTAACAGTGATAATACTGAGATCTTTGAAGAAGTCTGTAACAGCTGATCAACAATGTTATATTCACTCCTTTGGATGAGCTTTAGCATCTCATCTTTGTCTTTTGAAAAGTCGGGATTACTAGATTGGCCGACTGGCGGATCAGGAATTTCTGCCTGAAGTTCCTTTTCTTTGTTGGATTCTCCAACCCCTCGGTTGAAGATTCGACCGCTCCGTGTTACACGACTGATGTCTGCAATATTCACGACGGAGGGTAATGGAATTTCCTTTCCATTCTCGATTATTGTTGCACCGTATTTGTAAGGGATTGCCTTAGCTGATTCATACGGTAGTGGCCCCGGTAGATAGATAACTATGGGAACCTTCTGATTTTTCTGACCATCATAAGTAACCTTGATCCGTTCCTGGTTGGGAACTCTAGATTCGTCAAGTAGAAGGATGATGGCAAAACATCCCTGGTCCTGTGATGACCAGAGATCGTGACAACATCCTCAACTTGCTCGGCAAGGTAGTTCGGCGACCAAATGATGGGTCCTGAACCTGGATATGGACGAATTTCTCCATGATCGACCTTACCCTGAAGAGCTGCTCTCACAAGGTAACACCCTTGGTTACTTTCCGAACAGGCGTTACAACTGTCATAGTTGTGTGGTGGCACCTGGCCACGCCCACTTTGAATACAATGTAACCTCACTAGGTTACCTTCCATTGATCGGACATCCTGACTTTGACGACGAGTAGGATTCCTGTTATTGATACTAATCTGCTGAGTATCTTCATCCATGTAGATTGGCATCCACCAGTGATTTAACAAGTACTGGAGTGCCTCCTGGACAAGGGTACAACCTCGATCGTTTTCGCAACCCGCTTTACAATTTTGATAGTCATGTGATATTAAGAATCCAAGTCGGACCTGCTCAGCATGTAACTCTACCAGGTTGGTATTCATCACGCGAATATCGAAGATCTGAACCATATTGATCTGATAGGAGTTCCTATCATGGTAGTCTTGGATCCATCCAAGATCCATCTGACGCTGGAGGGCCTCTTGTATGAAAGAGCATCCCTGTTTGTTTACCGAGCAGGTCAGACAGGAACTGTAATCGTGCCGCGGCAGATTATGATACTGACTTTGCCTTGAGTGCATCGCCACCAAGTTGACATTCATTGCACGGATGTCGTGGTTTTGAATGACATTAGAATTCGTGTAAACCATGTTAACTCCACGAACTCGGTGCTCTTGGATCCATCCAAGATCCATTTGTTCCTGTAGAGCTGCTTGCACCACCGAACATCCCTGGTTGTCTTTAGAGAAAATATCACATTGGTGATAATTATGAGGTGGCACATGGCCATATCCACTCTGTCTACAATGCATCTTGACTAGATTGGTTTTCAACAAGAGTACATCGTGAATTTGATAGACATTGTTAGTCTCTTTCTCAATCAGATTGATTGCAGCTTTCTCATGTTGAGGCAGCGGGTTCGTAAGAACATTAGGATTCGTATCTTTGAAAGATAAGAGCCCGCTCCTAACAAGCTTTTGCACGTCGGACTTGAAATTGAGACAATTCTCTATGTTATGCCCTGAACCTCCTTGATGATAAGGGCAGGTCTGATCCGCTTTAAACCAAAAAGGCGGATTTTCCGGAACTGAAAGGGGAGACTTAGTTTGAATGTGCCCCTTGGCTAGCAGTAACGGAAACAACTCTGCATATGATACGGGTATAGGATCAAATCCTGGTGGCCGTGTTGTACGGTTGTTGTTATATGGAGGACGAGCCTGCTGAAGAGGTTGTTGTGTCCTTTGTTGGTCAGGTTGGCTCTGCGCAACCTGAGGTTGATACATAGGAACAGGCGCGGGGCCGATAGCAGGAGTTACAGCTGCTACCGGCTGATAACGTCGCCTTTGTTTTCCGAGAGAGATATTCCCAATATCTTGCTCTTTTTTCTTAGGGAGATCACTACCATATTTTTTAGTACCGCACGTCGATCCAGTGTCTTTTACCAAACGTCCTTCTCGGACGGCTTCCTCAAGACGTACGCCCATTCCGACCATCTCGGTGAAATCACTGGGCGCACTGGCAATCATTCGGTCATAGTAAAATGAGCTTAAGGTCTTTAAGAAGATTTTTGTCATCTATTTTTCCTCAAGAGGTGGACAAATTTGAGCAGCAATTTCACGCCACCTTTGAGCATACTCCTTAAAGGTTTCCTTGTCCTTTTGCGACATCGATCTGAGTTGATCTCTGTCGGGTGCCATGTCCAAATTGTATTTGTATTGTTAGACGAAGGCAGTACCAAGATCTCTGAATGTACGGATCGTAGTACGGTTTAAACCCATGTACCATTTGAGTGCGGCACCGGTTAAACTATCCTGGAAGTAGTGAATCAGCAGGTCCTGATTCTCCGTCTGAGCTGACATCCGCCGAGCGTACATCACCAGATGGCTCTGAGGGCAAGAGTTACCCTTGTATTTTTCAAAGTTGGGCACTTGGAACTTATGCGGGACTTTCACATTCGGGACCAAGCAGAGGTCTGCGGCGTCCTTTCCAAATAGATCCTGACCGCGAATGGCTTGCAGCTCTTTCTGCATTTCCAAGAATTGTTCCTGGAATTCATCCATTCTGTCAAACATAGTTTCCTTCTTACCAGAAGGTGTCTATGGAATCTGTCCTTCCGGGACAGTGTGCACCACAGGGGGTGGTACCGTGACTACGGCAGTAAGTCTTGGCGTCTCCCGAAGTTTGTAACCTTCAGGAGTCTTCAGTATGCCCCTAGCATCTTCGCTTTCCCGAAGTTTGTAACCTTCAGGCCCAGCGGATTCTGTTGTGATTCCCTGATCTTCAGTGATCGGCGGAACATATCCTTCCGGGATATAGTTAACAGGCATGCCCCACGGACGATCTTTCGGCATCTGATACCTAGGATCATGCTTTTCTATGATGGGCGTTGAGGTGATCTCTGAGATCACAGTTCTTTGGAGCTGAGCTTCTGCCATGGCTTGCATGTCGTTACGAAGCTTTCTCATATCCTCTCTCAGAGCGTCGATCTCTTCTTTCAACTCTCTGTTTTCTTCCTCAAGATCATCCATCTTTTTCTGACGATTGGCCCGAGTATTATACGAGTGAGACAGTTTGACTCTAGAATCGAGACACAAACGTGAGATTCGTAGGGAAGAAGAATACGCGATGTGAGAATGATGAATGCAATGATTAAATTAATTGTTGTTTTTTTTTTGTTTAATCAAAATAAACTTCGACAACTAGATTGCAAATCTCAAACAGTGAGGAAACCCCTTTTTATTGAATTCCAAAGGATTACATAAATGGAAATACAGTAGATTACAAAGTGCAGAAACAGAAACCTAAACTAATGGGTCCCGAGTCCTCTTCTTTGACCGGGGCGCTTGGGCCGTTGTCGGGTTGTCATTCCTTTGCCAGGTGAAAGGAGCGAGCAAATTCCTTTGGTCATCTTGATTCTCTACAGCATGCTGCTCTAAAATTTCAGTCAGAGCATCTTTCTCTTTTAGTAGTTGTTGTATTTGGATACACTCCATGTCGAGGGTGCGGTACTTGTTCTTCCCAGACCTCCTCTCCTTTTGAACTTTGTTGAAAGTAACCTGAAGCTTTTCAGTTTCCGTCATGAAGTACATGACAGACTCCCTCGGTGGAAGAATTCCGTAACGAGGATAAGGCATCTTTAGCTTGAGAGCTCTAGTTTGTACCCAATGGAGATAAGGCTCCACCGAGACACAGTCCGGTTTTCCCAGAGACTCTCGTCCTTTCTTAGGAACATGTTTCCAAGCTTGCACTATTTCCATCTTTAGTGCTCTGTCATTTTCTCCTTCTTTGAAGAAAAGACCTTCCAGATGAACACCCAGTGGGATGTGTCTCATCGGGTATCCAAATTGATGAAGAACCAATATCGGATGATAGTTGATTCCTCCTTTAGTTCCTATGAGGGGTACGCTGGGGAAGTTTCCACAACGGTCAATGATTCTGATTCCCTCATAAATCCTATTACACCAATCTATATCGGAATTGGTGAGAGACATGATCTTCTGCGACCAACGTAAGACACTCTTGCAATCCCAAAAAGCAGCAGACTTGGGCAAGTAAGAGATAAACCATTTGTTGAGAAAAGGTACACAGCATGTGATCTCCCCTCCGCTGTACAAATTTCCCAAGTGTACAGAATGATACGCATCTGCGAGCAAAATCGGCACAGGGTTTCCAATGAGAAAAACCTTAATAGCGTTGATATCGACGAAGTTATTAATGTTAGGAAACAAAAATAACCCATAGGTGAGCAAGACAAAGATGCTTTCAAAAGCAGTCATGTTCCCTATACTAGCGAAGTACAGGGCTTTCTTTGTCAAGAACTGGGCTGGCAAACCTTGGATGCCACCCTTAGTGGTCATGTGAGTCCTGACCTCAGACTCGTCCAAATGAATTGCTATTGCAATAGTCTGATTCTTTGGAATTTCTTCCAGTCCAGAAAATGGAGCTCGATCAGTGATATGTAAATCAGTCAGATGAGAATACTCCTCCAGCGTTGGTGATAGCTGGTAATCCGGGAATGTGAAACAATGATAAACCGGATCGTAGAACTGAATGAGCACGTCCATGATCCCCTTAATCACATGGACTCTTAACAGTGGTAGCAAACCACCGTGCTTGGCTCTGAAAGCCTCTGGGTTAACGATCATCCTCGCTAACTTTCTTAAATCCCCTAGCTTTGGAACCTTGAAGGTATACTGGTGAGTTCTCCTTCTACCGAAATCCATTAATGCAATATTTTTCTCTGATATTTGCAATCACAGTCTTAGTTTAATTTGAAAAATAGAGGGACTAGAAGAGAAGTTTTTTGAATGTTTTAATGTTTTATTAAATGGATGCATGAATGCAGCACACAAAAACATAGAAAAAACATGGGGTCAAAGGGTCGTTGTCATGAAGTCAAGGCTCTACCCATCCCCAAAGGTTTATACTAGGGTGATTTTTGTACCTGTACTCATTATCATCAGCTCCTCCCAGGAAAGCAAGACAACAAGCGGATCGCCAGCGAGTTGTAAAGCAATCTTAGAGTAAGTGCCATTCACCGAGAATAGATCACCAGCCTCAAATGAGGGTAGTATCGCGTAACAACTATTTCCGATAGTTTCCGCACTACGAAAGGGTTTGGCTCCTCAGCTTCTCAGACTTAACAACCGGCCCATTGGCTAGAAGAGTGAATGGGTTGCGTTGGTCAGCCTCCACTGAGGTTGATGGTCGACC
Source organism: Lathyrus tuberosus (assembly GCA_022829125.1). NCBI lineage: Eukaryota > Viridiplantae > Streptophyta > Magnoliopsida > Fabales > Fabaceae > Lathyrus > Lathyrus tuberosus. The sequence goes on from JALAZF010000259.1 coordinate 1,570,146, forward strand.
TCGTCGCCATCACTTATCTTAAGTGTATACTCATTCTCACCACATGCGGCATCACACGCATTCTCAGTAGCAAAAAAATAAACACGTATAGCAATTAGGAAAAGCAGTATATATATTTGTCCTAATCATCCTAGACCTTTAAAGCTATGAATCCTAAGTTCCTGACAGAAAATGGGTTCCCCGGCGGAAGCCCCAATCTGTGGTATTCACACAAGTGAAGAAAAAGGAAATCAGAAAAATAGAGAAGGGCCCCACGGTGGGCGCCATTTTTCTGTAGCGAGCGATTTTGGACGCGGTTCTTAAGCACTGGTCGCTCTCTGCGGTTTGAGCTTGAACTACAGGTCGATTCATTTTTTATCCTATTGTGAGCTGAATAAGGAAGGGAAATAGATGTCTCCAATTAACCCTGCTTGCATACTGAGTTTAAACAGCGGTCTGTTAGGTTACGAATGCTATCAATGTGGGGGGGCCTTTGTACTGGTTATTTGTATTTTCGCCAATACTGTTTTCTTTCTTTTTATCTAGGCAGAAGGTTTCTGGCGGGGAACAAGGATTAGGATGTTAGGACTGATGCTTTTGAATTACTGCTTTTTGATTGATGGAGATATGGGATTTGGGTTTTTTGTTGATTGCGCTCGCTAAGATCTTTTCTTTCGATCTTATGCCTACGTATTCCCGTTTACCGAAACAGGGAAATCAGAGCGTTCGTAGTTCCTCCTATTCTATGGGAGGAAATGGGTGTTTTGGTGTCTTGTTCAAAGCCCAAGACGTGAAGCGAAAGGTCTATTTGTGTCTTGTTCAAAGCCTAAGATGTGAAGCTGAAAGATCTCGGCTTTAGAGAGAATTTGTCATCTCTAAAGAGGGGAGAAGGAGAATTACTTTAACTGGGATACGCGGATCCGAGCAATGCCATAATTTTTGAAGAAAGGGTTTTAACCTGAAGGAGAAGACTTTAACTCAGTGTAGAGCAATGTCATCTTTCCTTAGGAATTTCTCATGCTAAAAGAGGGACAGTGGCGTGGATATAGATGATCCAGAGGCTTGCCGCTTACAGCGATTAGATGAAGGGAAAGGAGTTGTTGATGTTTGTGTACTGTGAACGAGGCACAACTTTGATGCTAAAAGGTTGATTGGATCAACCAGTGGTTTTCTTATACAAAGCCTAAGAGGAGGCTATTGGCCCAGCAAGAGGGAGTTTTTATGTGTCTCGTACAAAGCCCGAGAGAGAGGCTAAAAGGGTTGACTCAACAGGAGAATCTTTTATACTCAACAAGAGAGTGTTTTTGTATCTCGTACGAAGCCCGAGATGGAGGCTAAAGGTTTGACTCAACAAGAGAGTGTTTTTGTATCTCGTACGAAGCCCGAGATGGAGGGTAAAGGTTGTTTGACTCCGCTGGGGAGAATCATTGTACAAAGCCCAAGAGGAGGCCAAGGTAACTGTTTTAGTTAAGTGACAGGTCCAGTATACTGATTTTAAAAAGAAAATCAGTTCTTATATGAGCAACACTGTACTCAGGGATTTGATCTGAGGATCGGGGTTGTTTCCTTTTCTTTGAGGAAACTGGAAATCCAAAGGGTGTTGAGACTGTCCGAGTCTGCGGGTTTCCTTCCTATTTAACGAAGGGGTCACTTGAGAATGTCTTTGAGACTCAAGGAGATTAGACTGTCCAAGTCTAGAGTTTTATCTTTTGTACTATGCTTTGAGAAACAGTAGTAGACTCTAGGAAAGGACTGTTCTATGAGGATGACTAGGTTCTGTTCCTATACCTCTAGGAGGTCGTCGGGACAATTTGTACGAAGCCCAAGAGGAGGCTATTGTAACTGTTTTAGTTGAGTGACAGATCCAATATGCTGATTTTGAAAGAGAAAATCAGTTTTTATATGAGCAACACTGTACTCAGGGATTTGATTCAAGGATCTGGGTTATTCATGTTCTTTAAAGAAGCGGGAAATCCAAAGGGTATTGAGACTGTCCGAGTCTGCGGGTTTCCTTCCTCTTTTCGAAGAGTGCTTGAGAATGTCTTTGAGACTCAAGGAAGTTAGACTGTCTGTGTCTAGAGTTTCATCTTTTGTACTATGCTGTAAGAAACAGTAGTAGACTCTATGAAAGGACTGTTCTATGCAGATGACTAAGTTCTGTTCCTATACCTCTAGGAGGTCGTCGGGATAATTTGTACGAAGCCCAAGAGGAGGCTGGAAACTTTTAAGAAGCCGACGGGTCCTTGTACTAAGCCCAAGAGGAGGCTATCATTCCCGAAGGAAGAGATCATTATACGAAGCCTAAGAGGAGGCTGTGAATACTTCTAAGAAGCCGTAGGGTCCTTGAATAATGCCCAAGAGGAGGTCGATGCTTTTAAGAAGCCCTTGGGTCTATCATCTCCTTTCCATTAGGAGAGATAACTCTTTTAAAGATAAAAACTACTGGTAAACGTGCGAGGTTTACTATCCAGCGACTTTTAGCTTTTAAAGAGGGTTCCTTAGTTAAGGTCCAAGATTATGACCTTAGTGGGTACCCAAACCCCGAGACATTCAAGGCAAGCTATCCACAAGGAATAGATCAAGTCAGGAAAGTTCAAGAATTTGGAAGAAACTCAAAGATGCCATTCACGGAGAATACATTCATCTTGGGGAGTAGAGCTTCTTGACGATTCCTAAGGAGGACAGCCGAAGAGAAGACTGTATCTGGTGCTCCTATTGGGGATCTAGGTGTCTATTTCTACGAATAAACGAAACGGCTTTACCTAGTGCTAGACGTAGTTGCCGGAGAAACTCGAAATATCTATACTATTATTACACAGTAGATATGAGTTTATGAAAGGAGACTTACAGTGAGTAGCCCCACAATACAGTTTATAGTATGAAAGCAGTAAACGAAAGCGATAAACACTTACTCGGTTGTAGAGCTTCCATGCTGTTGGGTTAGTTGTTCAACAAAGAAAGATTGAAAACAATAGTATATTCAAAATCAAAGGAGAAAGTGCTTTGAAAAAGAAAGATTTGGGGCTTACAGCTCAAGGAGAGGCCCAGGGTTTTATCAGTGAGCACACTGTTTAACTTTGTACAGAGGGACTTATACAAGTGACTGGGGCCCAAAAAATGATTTTTTGTACAAAGGGATGGGTCTTACACTCTCTCAAGAGGCCCAAAGAGTTTTAAAGAAAAAAAGAGTGGGGCTTATAACACGAGGGTAGGCCCAAATGATTTTTCGTTTAAAAATGGCAATCGTGCCGAGGTTTTCTTTTAACGCGGAGGGACTTATACAATAAGTGAGGCCCAAGATGTTTTGGTTAAAAGGGGATTGGGTCTTACACTCTAATAGAGGCCCAAGGGTTATTTTGAAAAGGCGACGATCGCGCCGTTTACTTGTACAGAGGGACTTATACAATGAGTGAGGCCCAAAAAGTTTTTGTACAAGGGGGGATGGGTCTTACACTCTCTCAAGAGGCCCAAAATGTTTTGAAAATGATTTATGAGGGTTGAATTAATCCAAAACCCTAATTTGTTTTCAAAATGTATTTAATTGAATAAAAATTCAATTAAAATGATCAAAAATTGTTTAACACATGGAAAACAAATTCTGATCTTGGATTAATGCTTCAAAAATTAAGTATTGACCTACAAATAATTAGAAAGCATTAAAAGTTGCAAAATCAATGTAGAAAAAATATTTAAAATGCCAAAAACAATCAAAATATTAATTCTTTACAAAAATATCAATTATATGAAATAAATAATATTTTTGGGATTTTTTGGGAAAATAAAATATTTTAACATTTTTGTGAATTATTAAAAAAAGAATCAACTCAAAATCATTAAAACTCAGAGAGAAATTAATTTTTGAATCAATTAAACAAAATCACAAAATTCAAATATTTGAATTTCTAAAAATGGCGCCAAGAACAAGCTGAAGAACACACGCGTGTTCTTGGTTTCTCAGATTTGCATTTTCTATCCAATCTCCATGAATACGTAATCATATCATGCAATCCACATATCATTATGCTCGTCTCAACCTCACGATCATGTCTATGTACTTTAATTTCATTTAAATTAAACATACAACAAGAAATCACAAAGAGACCTCAAGAACCCTAATTTCTGCATGAAGGCTAGGATTTTTGATGCACGATTCAAACAATGCAATTAATTGAGGGAAAACATTCCATGCATGATTATGAACATATGGCCAAATTATTGTGCGAGGAAATATGCATAGATTGAGAGATGACCAAGCATGTGCTTACCTCCAAGCCGTGACAGCAAGTGCAATGTGATTTTTGATTTGGAGGTGTTACAGATGAGTTGTGATGATCTGAACAGCTTCCCTACACCCTATGGATTGTGTTTGGATGGTTGGACTTGATTGAAATTGGCTGGATCATTTTGTGGTACCTCAGCTGCACTTTGGTTAAAACCTTGAGCAACCAGCTGGTGATTTTGTGAAATTGATGTTTCAGAAGTAATCTAAGTGTTTGATCAGCTCATATGTGATGTATGTGAGGTGTGTGAGTGATTGGTTTGATTGGAATTGCTCTCAAACTCAAAACCCGATAGTGACTTGCCTTAGAAGGCAAAATTGGAGTGAAAGAAGAGATTTTGAGGAAAGCATCTGTTAGATGGCTTTGGTGTACTCAAACTGACCACAATTAAGCTTTATTTATAGTAGAGCAAGTTTGTTTTGCAAGGAATAGTGCATGGCAGCTGGTAAGTAGGTTTGGCCAATATTGGCAAATGAAAATCCAAGTCTCCTCTAGCCATTGACTAGGTTAGGGCACAGAGCTTTGGTTCCCTTGGTCTTGGATAAGTCTTGACTGATTTCAGATGAGAATGGCTCAGTCCATGCCACCTTGATGGTTCCATTGAATGCCTCATTCCAAATTTGAAGTCTTGTCCCTATTTTGGCCATTCTAGGTTCAACATGTTATTTCTTGTTCCATGGACTTTGGAGGCTTGGCTCAATGATTGTCCCCTTTAGATTCAATCCTCTGAGGTGTCCAAGTGGATAGGAGCAATTGAATTTGGCTGATTTTGGCAAATCGACCAAAGTTGCAAATTCTGCCTTGCCTTGACAGATTTCAGCAAGGCAACTTGCCAATGTCATATCTCATGGTGTAAGTTGAATTTGGCAATGTTCTTGGCCATTTTGGAAAACTCTTACATGATACAACAATTGTTTGAATAAGTTTGGTTTTGATCTCTTTTGATTCCAAGTGAAAAATCCCCCTACATTTGGCAAAAAGTGAGGCAGAATCTGACTTAGTGAAAATTTCACTAAGTGTTGGAAAAAGTGACATTTTCACTTTTCAGCCACTTTAATCACTCCATAACTCAAAATCCTTAATGAATTGGAATGACTTGTAGTTGAAGTTTTTGTAGGTGATAATGAGGGCTACAAATCCATCTTTGGATGAGAAAAAATGGCCTTGTGGTTTAGGAGTTATGGTCCTTCAAAGTTGGTACCCTTGCCACTTTATTTTTAACTTAGAAAAATTTCTAAGTTTTATGGTTACCCCTTTTACAAGTTATCCCACTTTTCTTGATTTTTCTTGATTAATGATGATTCAAATCATACATTAACATCATTTTAGGGTTAAAAATCCATTTTGGTGAAAAATCTCAAAAAGTCAAAGTTGACTTTTGTGCACAGTTGACTTTTTATCAGATGAATTCCAAACTGTGCAATTCTTCAGGAAATCATGTCCTTGACCTAAATCAAACTTGATGGACATGTTCCATGGGTGTCATAGGGTATATTCAATCATGTATTAGGGTTTGGGAGCATGTCTTGGTCAAAAGTCAAAGTTACAGTTGACTTTTCCCTTAAAACCCTAATTGTGGTGCAGATGGAATTGAGACTTGTTGCTCAAACTTCTTGGATTAATCCATTGTCCCAAATGGATCAATATGGTATATTAGAGACCCTCAAATCATCTCTTGAGGTCTTGGCTCATGATTTGTCCCAAAAGTCAACTTAGGGGTGAATTAGGTCAAGAAACCCTAATTCCTGATTTTTGATTAATGCATCCCTTGAGGCAAAATTGACTTGATGCATGGGTTCATGAGGTTCCATGAAGTATATTAGGTTATGTTTTGGATCAATGGCTTGTGCCCAGATGAAACTTTTCATCTGGAGGCCCTGGGTGATCAAAACCCTAATTTGGTGACACTTGCGATCTTGAGGCTTGATCCACCTAGAAGGGAGCAACCTTGTGCTTAATCCTTGAAGTGGGAGTCCTTTTGATCCTTTGAGGATGTTTGAGAGATTAGACAAGTTGAAAATCAAGTCATTTCTTGATTGAGCCTTTGTCTAAAGCTCAGAGAGGGCTTGAAACCCTAATTTTGATTGTAGTGGATGCTCACCCATCTTTGGGGAGACTAATGAGATACAAAGGTACATCCATATTGTGCTGATGATTTGCACAATGATGGGAAATCTTAGTGGTCAAAATTTGGGGTATGACACTCATACACGATAGTCGAAGACAAGCTATACCAACCTTGTGCTTAATCCTTGAAGTGGGAGTCCTTTTGATCCTTTGAGGATGTTTGAGAGATTAGACAAGTTGAAAATCAAGTCATTTCTTGATTGAGCCTTTGTCTAAAGCTCAGAGAGGGCTTGAAACCCTAATTTTGATTGTAGTGGATGCTCACCCATCTTTGGGGAGACTAATGAGATACAAAGGTACATCCATATTGTGCTGATGATTTGCACAATGATGGGAAATCTTAGTGGTCAAAATTTGGGGTATGACACTCATACACGATAGTCGAAGACAAGCTATACCAGCGAGGGTTTGATATCCCTCTCCTCAGATGCGTCGAGGAGACCAGGGTCCCCGGCATCCTCCAGGAAATCCAAGAGGGAATTAATGCGCAGCACCTCGGCGGGCAATCGTTAGCCCGTAAGGCACTTCGAGCAGGGTATTACTGGCCCACCATGCAACAGGACGCCAAGGAACACGTTAAGAAGTGCGATAGATGCCAGCGACACGGGGACATGCACCTCGCTCCTCCTAGCGAGCTCAAAACGTTGTCCTCCCCGTGGCCGTTTGCGTGGTTGGGAATGGACATCCTTGGACCTTTCGTCATAGGATCATATCAAAACAAGTACCTCATCGTCGGAGTGGACTACTTTACGAAGTGGATCGAGGCGGAAGCATTGGCCAAAATCACAGCCTTCAACATACTGCGTTTTTACAAAAGAAACATCCTCGCCCGATTCGGCGTGCCTCAAGCCATTGTCACCGACAACGGAACACAGTTCACCAATAGGAACTTCCAAGACTTGGTCACCAAACTAGGCACGAATCAGCACTTCACGTCGGTCGAGCACCCTCAAACGAATGGTCAGGCTGAAGTGGCGAATAGGGTAATCCTCCAAGGATTGAAATGTCGATTAGGCGACGCCAAACAACGGTGGGTCGAGAAGCTACACAGTGTCCTCTGGGCCTACCGAACAACCCCGCATTCCACAACCGGGGAGGCCCCTTTTCGTCTAACCTACGGAATGGAAACGGTGATTCCCGTAGAGATCAGGGAACCCTCGAGGAGGACAGAAGCTCCCCTCGATGGAGACGCGAACAACGAAGCCCTGAGGGAAGAGCTTGATTTCTTCGAGGAGACGCGTTTGGGTGCTTCTCTCCAGGAAGCTTCACTTAAACAGAAAATAAATTTACGTTATAACGACAAAGTTATCAAATGTGATTTTCAAGTAGGCATCCTCGTCCTACGAAGGAACCAGAAAGATTCGCGAGAAAGCAAACTCGCCGCGAACTGGGAGGGCCCGTACCGTGTCTGCGCGAAAACGGGTCAGGAGCCTACTTCCTCGAAAATCTGCACGGGGAGGAGCTTGCTCGACCATGGAACGCTAAGAAGCTCAAACAGTACTACAGTTAAGCACTGCCCGCGACACACTAGCATCGCGGTTACGGGGACGCACTAGGGTACAAGTGCGACACCCCTATACGAAACACAATGGTCAAGGGTTGCGTTGTGTGTGCGCAAGCACTTTGATCCGACGAGGACACCTCGATCGAGCTCCTGCGTCATCGTACCAATTAGGAAGAACACCCAGCTCGCGATGGGAAGTCCACGCCGCGAAGCTAAGACCTCGACCGAGCTCTTAGCCTCGTTGAAGGTCGGGATACACCCCCGGCCACTTGACCAGCTCTTCGCGCAGTCGAGGATTATCGAAGTCAAGCAAGCCCCAAAATCTCTATTACTTAGACAAAAATAAACAAAGTATAGCAAATGCAATAACATCACACACAATTGAAAACATACAAACAGCAGACGAGCAGATAAACAAAAATGGATTGATCGGGCAGAAGCCCAGCATACAAATATTACAAACAGGTATCAAAAAGCCCCTGGCACGCAGGCCGGGCATAGGCATCGAAAAATAAAATGGCTCACAGGCCAAACCGAACGAGAAAGGAAAAACCTACTTGACGACGGTCCCCTCAGGCTGTTCGTGTTCGACAACCTCGTCCTCCTGCATCGGCTGCACGATCTGACCGTCGACCACCTCGTAGTCGGGGTCAGTCCCTTTGGTTATGAGGTCGGGGTTGAGAACCTGAAGCTTCTGCCCAGAGTTTCTGAAACCTATGTCAGCCGCCACGAGGTTATCTTGATCGGCTTCCCTTAGCTTCGCTATCAGCGCTGCCCGCGAAGTCAATAACCTGTCTTCTTCGGTTTCCTCATCAGCCGGGCAGACAGCCTCCTCCAGCTGGTGTTCCTCGCCAAGAGGCGACCCTTCTCCTCGCCAATCTCGGCGTCCCTCGCCAAGAGACGTTTCCGCTCCTCCCCAGCATTTTTCAACTTCTCCTCCAACTTCCCTTGAAGCTCGACCTGGGCTTGGTTCTGGCTTTTGCAGTCAGCCAGCTCCTTGCCCACCTTCTCCATTTCGGCTGAGATGGACCTTAAACTCTCTCACAGTTTGTTCAGCTCGTTTTTGGAGCATGCCTCGTCGTTCAGAACCAGGGCAGCCGCGCAAACCCGTATCACCGCGGACACATCCTCCACCAGCGCATTTCTCCGAAAAACCTTGTCGACGCCTAAGATGGCCCGAGCTTCGGAGGCACCCACGCATAGGGAATTATTCCCCATGAAGAAGTTCGGCCTCGAGTGACAAGGCGGGAGCACAAATTTTACAACAGGGGGACTCTCGTTCTTAGTAAGGTCGATGCCCACTTGATCGGCGACCCGCTGCCTCTTCGGGGAGCCCTGAGGGCTGGGAGAATCACTGTCCTGGTGAGAGCCCGAAGAACCCCCGATTGTCTGGGTGGGAACAGATTCCTGCGCTCGGATCTGCTCGATGCGGCCTTTACCTCCCTTCTTCGAAAGGCGGGCAGCCTTCAACTTTTTGAAGTGTTCCTCGGCAGTCGACATCTTACCTGCAAAAAGAAAATAAACATGTCAGTAAGCCATATATCAGGACGCGAAGAAAAAAGTAAGTCGAAGAGGATGTCACCACCTAGCAGCTCGAGAGCATCCTCATCGGAGAACGTCTCGAGGAGGGCCCTCGTATTGATCAAACGGCGTTTCGTCAACACCTGCCCGTCGTCTCCCCGGACGAATTCCCCGTCCATTGTCACGAGCTTGGCTTTATTAAAATCGTTGACGAAAGCGACTATCCTCTCGTAAGCCAGGAGATTCCCCTCGTCAAGACCGCCAGGACTGACTTTGTAGCTGTCCGTCCCCTTCTTGAAGTGTTCTTCCATCCAGAATAAGGGGAATCTCGGCTTGAGGACTTCCTCCGTCTGCCCATCCACCTCGCGGGAAACACGGTGATACACCGAATTCACAGCTTCAAGCGTGACCGACCTCACGATGTAATACCGGTATTTAAAGTCGCGAACAGAATCTAGGTAGGTGTGGAAGAGACTGCTCGTTTGTTTAAAAGACACTTAACCATGTCTGTAGTCGGAGGCCTGTCGCTGGAGGTGGAAGATACGAAAGAAAAGAGGCACGGTTGCCTCGATTCGAAGATATTTACAGACGAGATCGAAGGCTCGGATAAAAGCGAGGGAGTTGGGGTGAAGCTGCGAAGGCGCCAAGCGCAGCCAGACGAACACTGCTTGTTGAAAGTTCGTGAAGGGCAAACGCCACCCCGCCTCGTCGAACATAAACTCGTAAAGAGGGAACCTCATCCCTCGGTAGGTCGAGCATATGCGATGGTGTGCTTGGGGACGGAACACCTTCCACGACTTCGACAAACCCACCAGCCGGTGCTCGACAGTACAAAAAATATCGTCCTCGTCCCCGTCGACGAACTGGGAAGCCATATTTAGCGGCTCGTCGCTAACCCGCTCCACAAGGGGACGTTCCTCGACACTAGTGATTGGCGCCATTGGAGAGTCGGGTTGGTCGTCGACGTCCAACGATCCCACGGCCACAGAAATGGACAAAGCTTCCATATACCTGAAAAGCAGAAGGAAACGGTGAATTCGATGATCCATATCAAATTCACCCCTCCACCGTTGTTCAAGTGAAAGGGCGAAGAGGGAACGTCGAGATCTCGAGACGGTCGCGCTCGTCCATGTCCCCGCGACAACCGACGAGTGACCCCGCGACCATCCTCGGGTCAACGGTATGCCGCTTGGGGAGGATTCATTCACACAAGGGATATTGGCAAGGACCCCGAGGGTTTCATATCGTGTCCTCGGGACATTCTTCGTGTCCCCGGGAAACTCGTCCCCTCTCCCCGCGATATGCAACAAAAACTATGAAATCCCGCCGTTTTCGCCAGAGATTTCGTGATTTCCATGAGAACTTCATCAGTTCACCATGAAACCACCCTACAAATGCGAACGAAAGGAGAGAAAAAAGAGAGAAACTTACTTGAAAAACGCTTCCGGTAGGGTTCCGGCATGGCAGTTGGTGGTGGCGTACGGTGGCGAAGTAGAGAAGGAAGAGAGAGGGAGTCTGAGCGAAGGGGGAGCAAAAGTGCAAATGAGACGAGATGACCCTTAATTATAAGGGTCTCACGGGACTCGAGGATTTCCTAGGCAATCGATTACGCTACCCTAGCGTAGCCGCCCTAGGGAATGATGAGGTGTGACATGTGGCACACGCTTTCCCACGCGCGTCTTTTCATTCCCCAACACGCGTCCTTCCATTCGCCTCGCTTCAAACTTCTCATATCCCCACGACGTCGCTCATCCGCGGCCAGTCCAGCCCGAGCAGATCGATTTGTTTCTCCCCGTTTGACCAACCGTTTCTCGTCTAGAATCCCTTCCCCGACTAGAAAAGTCCTCGACGTAGCTGGCCCTTAAATCATTACTCCGACGCCTCAGAGCAACGACTTGAGGGGCTCTTGTTCTGGACCGGGCCGGGGTCCGCTCCTCAATTGAGCAGGCCCAACCCACACGTCCTGGGATGGCCCAACAAAGGCCTCTTAGCACGACCAATGTCGAGCACATACCCGCCTCAACAGTGTCGGGCACACACGGCGTAAAGCATCGGGCAGAGGCACTAAGCATCTCCGGGCTCGCTCTTCCTCGACACTCAGGTGCTTCCCCCTCGAGGACCCATCTCCTTTTGCATATGAGAGTCCTCCCCGCGAGGACACGTCTCTCCCCGACACGCAAGACTCCTCCCCGCGAGGACACGTTCTCATGTAACCACCTACTCCCGATGGAATCGGTCTGCCCTAATTCCGGAGATCTAGGAACGGTTACCCCAGGGCGAAGACCACGTGCTGGTCTTCACTATGCCACGTAAGCCCTGGCAATTACTTGGATTAGGCCTCGCAATCCAGCCCAGTGCTAGTGACCGTTGGCCCCGCCCTGGGGGCTCTCTATAAATACCCTCTCACTTGAGAGGGTCAGGTTACACAATCTCATACACTCTAACCTCTTTCTGTACTTGCCTTTCTCTGACCGTTATCTTACTTGAGCTTGGAGTACCTTGCAGATACACCCCCCTCCCCCTCCCCCCCCCCCCCCCCCCCGCCGTCTTTCAACCTCACCGGAGTTGAAGTCCATACGACGTTGCTGGCCACTGAATAACTGTCTGATCCAGGTACGATCAATCCCCATACCTCCTAAAGCGACTAACGCACCAGGACCTAAAAATATTTGAAAGTTCCTATTACAAATTCAATAAAGTCGTGTAAAGCATACGTATATTATGAGTACAGAAAAGAAGTTAGATCAAATTTAATGGTTTTGATGGTGTGGTTAATGATCCTTGGTTTATCAAGTTGTTACCATTGATGGTAGTGCTCAACGGTCCTATTTTTGTTGGCATTGGTGGTGGTTCCCAACATTCTTGTGTGATCAAGTTGCTTGTTGGCATTGATGATGATACTTAACAACTTTGGTTGATCAATTTGTTCTATGGCATTGATGGCGAGGCTTGACAATCATGATGGTCCCGATGTTTTTAGAGTCTAAGGATTGTCGGTGATTGTATCACTCCTGATATTTTCTAGCCAACTATTGTATCAAGCGATATGCAAATATAGAGTTTCAATGGTGGTTTGTCGTTCCTCATGAGGGAAAGTTTTCTCAATATATCTTGAGATTTTGAGGTTAAACACTTGGTAGAAAATTGAATCAGAAAAATCAAAGGAAATTATCTGACAAACAGTCTTTTCATGCCTACTGGATATATTTTATCGCTAATATTTTCTGGTTTGAGTTGATCGTACCTTTAACAAGTATGCAGAGAAGAAATTAAAAAATCTAGGTAAAAATGGTGCATTTATGAAGTTTTGGGGGGTGTCAAAGCAATAATTTAGGCCCAATCACTTGACAAGGCCCAAAAGATCAGAGTGTGTTGCCTATAATCAAATCATGATATGATCTCAAATTTATTGCCCTAATTGATTATCAGGGTAGATAATCGATCAGAGGTAGAGTATATAAATAGGTACACGTCTCCTCTTTTTCTCTCATCCCTATATTGCATTCTTCAACTATTTTCTTTTTGTTTTCTTTGTATTTTTTTGCAAAATCTCTTGAAATCTTCATCATCATTAATGGCTCCAAAAAGGATGTGTTACTTTGGAAATTCTAATCAACACCCTTTTCCTCAAAGTTATTCTCATCTCAAGAGCAAGAAGTGTGTTTCAAATAAGATTATGCAAAAATAAGAATTCTTAAATCCTACTGTCATACCCTAATTTTTATCCCTAAGATTCTATCTCTCTTTGCATCATCTGCATAGCCTATCATGTCTTTCATTGTGCATAATGCCGAAATTATCATCCAGAATAAACTTGTTGGATTTACAGCCGAATCGGTAAAATTAAAGTCAACTGTGCGTAAAGTCAGTGGACGAAAAGTTTCAAAATCGAGCTTGCAGACGTCATTAACCTACATTTCGCGTAGTTTAACCTGGCGTGCTCATTTTAATTTTTCGATTGCTTTTCGGTCGCATTTTGATCAGTCTGAGCCATTTAACCGGGGAAATTTTATTTCGAAATTTAACCAAACGGTGTATTTTTCCGAGTCGTTGATTTCGCGTTAATTATTTTGGTGCAATCATTTTATTTTTTCGAGCACTTCGATATCAGTCTAATTATTCGTTTTTAACCAGCTTCTTTTTAATTTTTAATTAATCAGACTTTTAATTTAAGTTTAATTAGTTTAAGTTTTTTTATTTATCATTATTATTTGTTTTTAATTTAGGTATTGTTTTTTTTTAATAATACAAAATTTTGTTTTTATTTTGTTTTTAGAACAATTAATGCTTAAGTTTGGAAAAGGTTGTTTTGTTTTTGCTCCATTTTGGTGAAAGTACCTAGTAAGCATTGCATTGGGACAGCTCACACACATCTAGCTCTCTTTCTCTCATTTTTGAATTTGAAAACAATAAAGAGAAAAATGTTAAAAAGGGACTTCACTGAGAAAACACATACGACATCTTCACCTTCAGATTTTTTCTCCTACAACTCCATCATCTTTTCATAACTGCTCACAAATCACATAGCACACTCACCTTACACCTACTGTGCACAATAAAACGATTCCCCCCATCACTCTTCTCCCTGGCCATACACACCATCATATTTTTTTCAAAACCTCTCACATATTGCCATCTCCCATTCATAACAACAACACTTCACCCCTCCTGCCCAACACAACATACTCCCTCCTGTTAGTTTCAATAAACAAAAAAACATGTAAACTACACCTTCAACAAACAACTCATCTTCCAAACTTGGTTTCTCCCATTATTTTAGAACCATTCACCACACTTCTCTTGCTAACCCACAAAGAACCTCAATCTCTCTTCTTTAACCTCACGACACCACCTTCATATTCTAGCCTTTAAACCCTACTTCTTCAACCGAAATCACACAGTCACATCTCCTCTTCTCATACTCATTATTCATACGCAGCGCTTGATACTCCCGACGCCTTCATATTTCTGATACATAAACCACCTTGAAATAACCTCCACACGACTCCTTCAACTTGTCCTATAACCACCAACAAACACCATGACAAATTCGTCTGACCACTGCCATGTTCCCTCCGTTCATCATAACTAGTATTTCCTTCCACCACTAAAATCACCACTCGTCCAGACGCGGAAACAAGCAACAACACAACTCAACCGCCGTATTCTGGTAATTGTGTTCAAAGGGTCCAAAAATGTTATATCATCCCTGAAAAATTATCAAATTTCAATGAAAAACGGAATGGAGATCATAAAGTTAAAACATTTATAGTGAAATTACCTATAGATATCATAATTGAGGTCTTTGATGAAGATCATCGGCACGTCTTCACGGAGAGTTCTCACCGCAAGTCCAAGGTTGACATAGAATTCATCTTTTGGAAGATGTTGTTGATGTTTCTCTTGAAGACTTGTAGGTGTGTTGACTTGTGAAGAAGAGGCTGAGGAAGTTGAAGATACAAGAAAATGAGAAGTGAGTTTTGGGTGTGAAAAGGTTTGATGAAGAGGTTTGTCTTTGGATTTAGATTGAGTGTGAAGATAAGGTTGGAGATTTGGTAGAAGAAAAGCCATAACCTTTTTAATGCTTCAATGGTTTTCAAAGATACTATTAATTAGGTTGTTAGAGAGTTGAGGTTTGTAAGATGATTGTTATGTTTTGTGTTTGTGAGTTTGTCTAATGAAGCAAATTGACTCTTGTTGTTTACTTTGTTTTTTTGTGTGGCTTTGAATGTGGAAATGAGATTGGCATGATAGAAAGAAAGATTGTCATTTTACATATTGGTCCTTGCATTTTTATTATATTCTCCCTTTCAATTAGGGACTAATTATTTTATGGAAAAATAGATAATTTAAGCCTTTTAGCACAACACGTCTGAAAAAAAATGTGTCCGTTTCCGGTCAGACATCGACAGCGATACGACACTGAAACTTGTAATTACGTTCAATTAATTAATTTTTTTCAAATTATTATCATCATCGACGTGTCAGTGTCGTGTCTGATGTGTATGTGAGTGTATGTGCTTTGTAGATAGAAACACAGCCTGGTGGTTAAGAAACTAGAAAGAGAGTCCTTCCCAAAGGGAATTGTGAAATGGATATTCTTAAAGATTCTTACTTCTTTTCAAGAGTCAATACAAAGAGGGAGCACATTCCTTTTTCAAGATACCTTGCATTTAAGCATCTTTTTTGTTTTGTTTCTATTATCATAACAGTTTCCTCTAATCAAATGTCATCTTCTCTGCCTCATGTCTGTAAGACTTAAACAACTGAGAAGAAAGGTAACGCTCGCCGAAACTAGGGAACACCACCTGCACCGATCAAAACGAGTCGTCGGTTACTTGAAATACTCTTATCACCATATCAATGCACATGAAACATCAAGTATTAATGAAACAAAGTTGAAGGTGATTTTTATAATGCCAAATAGTTTTATAACTCTAAATATATCATTCCAGAATTATTTTTTGAAATGCTGAGAGGTGCGTAACCGTACAGCGATGAGTTTGCTGGAATTTTCTGGCCTCTTTCCCAGTTTTATTGCTGCTGCGGCTGCTGCTCCAGACGAAATCCCAACCTAGAACATCATTTTCAACATATAAAAATGTAATAAGACGAAAAACAACTTATGGACGAGTCACAAATTTTTTTCATAAGCTCTCTCAAACAGTACTACAAGTGCTTATATCGGTAGATAAACTCAAATAAGTCAGTTCAAACATGCCTATAGTAATATGTGGAGATTTTAGTTTCAAAAGAAATGGAGTATAAATTTATAATCATGGCCATACCAGCAAACCTTCTTTTAGAGCTAATTGTTTAGCAGTTTCTATAGCTTCTTCACTTGTAACCTGAATAATTTCATCAAGTAGATTAACATCCAGCACTTCAGGAACAATGCCAGCACCAATTCCCTGAATCAGATGCATGCCTTTAACATAGACACGTAACACATCTGGTTAGTATATCACCGTTCAGATGTCAGTCTGAAAGTAAAATTCCGAATGATTGACTGGTGAAGAAAAGACGAATAACTATTGGAATTTGAGTATGTAGTTCGACACACTGACTAGTTAGTATAAATGTTTCTAAAATAAAAGCATGATTGAAAAATCATAGCATTTGGTTTGCTAGATGCAATGAAGAATATATGCTTCTCTAAGGTTGATACCAAAAGCTTTTTTTTTTTCCGTAGACGTAGTGGTAATAACCACTAGAAACTCACATACACAACCGTGAGTATCACGGTTCGAACCCTGGTGATGACTTCCGACCTAGCAATATCAGCTTTTGTTAGTTGAGTTAGGATTTGCGGAAGAAAATACTATGAGTTAAAGGCGTTGTAAGAGAAAATACGAACATAACAACTAATATATTAATATTTTCCGATAAAAGAATTTTAACAAATGTGTTGGAAGTTCTAGTGGAGAATTTGACCTGGCTGTCCTCCACTCAATACTGCACTTTCAACTGGTTCCACTCCATAGACCTAAATGAAAACACACTACATTAGCATCTTAAAGAAAATTCCAACTTCAAAAGAATTTAAACTATCTTCCCTCCACAAACACTCCACACAGGCATTTCATGTGACATAAAAATGAACCTTGATTTCCGGGTTTCTCTCCTTGAGGAATTTCCCTACACCTGTTATTGTACCACCAGTTCCTATACCTGCTACAAGAGCATCAACTTTCCCTCTAGAGTCTCTCCATATCTCAGGGCCGGTAGTTTCATAGTGAATCTACAAGGATGTGACAAAAGGTTTTTCATTAGAATGTTACTCTTCCATCCTACAATGAGTGACACATTTTAAAACGAGTGTGACTTTTAATTTTCAACCTAACATTAATTTTTCTTTTCAATTGGACACTTGAAGTAATGCTATGTGCATCGCTCCCAAGTCAATGTCCTCCACTTTATATTAAGGTAATGGTGAGTACAGCAATATAGAATTTTTGTAGTATAATAAACATGTATATCACTCATTTTGGGACAAATGGAGTTACTTACAACACTACAACACCTCAAGATGAAATTACCTTTGGGTTTGCAGGATTTTCAAATTGGCGAATCATAAAAGCATTCGGTATCTCCTTCTCTAACTCCTCAGCTTTTTTATGACTACCATTAAACCCCTTGGCAGGATCTGTAATATGAAGCTCAGCTCCAAAAGCGCCGAGCAAAATTCTTCTCTCGAGACTCATTGAAGCTGGCATTGCTAAAACTAGCCTGTAACCTTTAAGCGCTGCAATGAAGGCCAGCCCAATTCCGGTGTTCCCACTTGTAGTCTCGACAAGAACAGTCTTTCGCCACCATGTCCACAGCCGGCAAAAAGAAAATTCAACATCGGGCATGGCATTACTAATGACTAGACATGATTGGTTAAGGGGAAAAAAGAAGTTTCTCAAAACAAGAATCGTATTACAAACCTTCCCTGGTGTAATCAGACCCTTATCCTCAGCATCCTCGATCATACTCAATGCTATCCTGCATACCAAATTTCCAAATAACAGTTAGAAAGTCTCCATTTACCTAAGGTGGTTCAGCTCTACAAGATAGCCTCTTCAGCTTTTCAAATAAAACTTCTGTTAAATTCAAGAGTCGGGTCGTAAGCTAAAAAAAAGTTCTGCAACAATACAACAACAATAACCGAGCCTTTTTCCACTAAGAGCATGTTTTTTTATGCGTTCGAAAGGCTTTCGTCACACAACCAAATGGAAGCTAAAATGTGCAGCTTCATTGTAATCACAAGTCTACATTATTTCTAGTTCTACCATGGTTCTTATAGAAAATATTTCTGATATATTTCAAAGTTGTGTGAATAGGATATGTTTCGGGCCGCCCGCAAGGCCCAGAAGACGGAAGTCCAATTACGGAGTAACAAGCTACTAAACGTGGAACAGGTATACCCCTTTTCCTTCGTGTCGCATGTAGCCTCTCATGAGAACATCATGCCAACAGCCCAGATCAATCCAACGACTAACTACATCTCATGTCGTTCCACACCCGTGCAGGTATCAACCACCTCCCCTATTTAAAGAGGAAAGTGCGCCATTCCACAAGTATTCAAATCTTTTCTCATTCAAATTTCACTTTTCACTCACTTAGTGACTTGAGCGTTGGAGTGCTAACCTTCCAAATCAATCCACTCTTTCCGATCAACTCTATTTCCAGTACGGAACAGGATACAAACTATTCTAGCATCTTCACTTCTACGAGACTATCCAAATGTTTTTCCCTAATAATTGAATTTCTGATTCTATTTCAGTGATATAGCACAGAGAAAAAAAATCAAATATCAGAAAAGAAACAATAAAACCTAATTTATGAAAGAGAAAAACAAAGAGTAAACTCTTTTGATACCTACCTATCTTTGACACTTGAACAAGGTTCCATTGACTCCAACTTGGCAGCAATCTGAGCAACACAACCTTCCACAACTTTGTTCAGATAAACCATGGGAGTGTTTCCAATTAACTGTAAAATCAACATGTAAGTTACTGTAACAATTATTTCCAATTGCAGAATGATCATGAATGACCAAAAGGACAAAAATTATTTCAAAGAAATTACTTCAGTGACATTGTTCTTGATTGCACACTGCATCTCCATGTTTGTTATCTTGGTAGAATCTGAGCACCATGGACAAAGAAAGCTTGCATTACATTAACAATTATTAAACTGTACAAATCCATAGAGTCACTACAATTTTTTAATCTCTTTTGAACAATCCAACTTGATTTTACCAATTTGGACTCTTTTGTTTTTGTAGTATTTATTTATTGGAAATAATCGTTACTTATTAATTTTTATTTGTCCTTTTTAAATTTTAATCCATTAATTATTATTTTTTTAATAGAACAGTTAATCATAAGCGTTAGATGTTATGGGAAGTATGACTTTTATTTTAAAGGCTAAATATGTTTGTGGTCCCCTTAAATATCTCAAATTTCGTTTTTAGTATCTCAAAATATTTTCTTTAAAAAATGGTCATTCTAAAATTGTGCATCCACACTTTTGGTTCTTAATACTAAAACCGTCGCTAAAATTGTCGTTAATTTAGTCGCTGGGTAATAAACTGTCGCTAAAATCACTGCTAATTTTATCGTTAAGTTGTAAAAACCGTCACAAAGTTGCATGAAAGACCAAAAGTGTGGATAAAAATTTTTAAAAGAACCATATTTCGAAGGAAATATTTTGAGAGGCTAAATATTTGACTTTCTTTACACCAAATATATAAACCTTTTTTATTCACTTTTTGATTTACTGCAATCTTTTTCTTCTTATATGATGTTAATGACAATGTTGCTTTGTTCTCTTATTCAACATAAAAACCACAGTGAAATCCATAGTTACATTCACATCACATATAGCCACAATGTGATGTTCTACGGTCACAAATCCATATAAAAGGAGAAATACTTGGAAGACTATAATGTCTTAAACCTTTAAGAGAAATGGTAGACATGTGAATCAGAAGCGAATTTTTAAGATCAGATAAATGTTATTCGTGCGAATTTTTAAGAAATAAAGTAATCCGTTTGCATGAAACTTTAGAAAATTCATTAAGGGTAAAGATAAATTTGGTTTAATTCTATCTAATCAAAGAAAAATGGCACGGGTTATAAACCCAATATATCACTTAATATTGTTTGGCGTGATAAGAAGAAATCTAATCACCTGATCTATAAATTCAACTTATGTAATAAGTTTTGTCATCTTGAACTCTTTCGCTTTGCTAAATTAAGAGGGACCTAAAGGTAATATCCCCATGCCTCTTAAAGCGACTAACGCACCAGGACCTAAAAATATTTGAAAGTGCCTATTACAAATTCAACAAAGTTGTGTAAAGCATATGTATATTATGAGTATAGAAAAGAAGTTAAATCAAATTTAATGGTTTTGATGGTGTGGTTAATGATCCTTGGTTTATCAAGTTGTTACCATTGATGGTAGTGCTCAACAGTCCTATTTTTGTTGGCATTGGTGGTGGTTCCCAACAGTCTTGTGTGATCAAGTTGCTTGTTGGCATTGATGATGATACTTAACAACTTTGGTTGATCAATTTGTTCTATGGCATTGATGGTGAGGCTTGACAATCATGATGGTCCCGATGTTTTTAGAGTCTAAGGATCGTCGGTGATTGTATCACTCCTGATATTTTCTAGCCAACTCTTATATCAAGCGATATGCAAATATGGAGTTTCAATGGTGGTTTGTCGTTCGTCATGAGGGAAAGTTTTCTCAATATATCTTGAGATTTTGAGGTTAAACACTTTGCAAAATCTCTTGAAATCTTCATCATCATTAATGGCTCCAAAAAGGATGTGTTACTTTGGAAATTCTAATCAACACCCTTTTCCTCAAAGTTATTCTCATCTCAAGAGCAAGAAGTATGTTTCAAATAAGATTATGCAAAAAGTCAATTGTGCGTAAAGTCAGTGGACGAAAAGTTTTAAAATCGAGCTTGCAGACGCCAGTTATATTAACCTACATTTCACGTAGTTTAACCTGGCGTGCTCATTTTAATTTTTCGACTGCTTTTCGGTCGCATTTTGATCAGTCTGAGCCATTTAACCGGGAAAAATTTATTTCAAAATTTAACCAAACGGTGTATTTTTCCGAGTCGTTGATTTCACGTTAATCATTTTGGTTCAATCATTTTATTTTTTCGAGCACTTCAATACCAGACTGATTATTCGTTTTTAACCAGCTTCTTTTTAATTTTTAATTAATAATCTTTTTAATTAATCAGACTTTTAATTTAAGTTTAATTAGTTTGAGTTTTTTTTATTTATCATTATTATTTGTTTTTAATTTAGTTATTGTTTTTTTTAATAATATAAAATTTTGTTTTTTTTTTTGTTTTTAGAACACTTAATGCTTAAGTTTGGAAAAGGTTGTTTTGTTTTTGCTCCATTTTGGTGAAAGTACCTAGTAAGCATTGCATTGGGACAGCTCATACGCAGGTCACACACATCCAGCTCTCTTTCTCTCATTTTTTAATTTGAAAACAATAAAGAGAAAAATGTTAAAAAGGGACTTCACTGAGAAAACACATACGACATCTTCACCTTCAGATTTTTTCTCCTACAACTCCATCATCTTTTCATAACTGCTCACAAATCACATAGCACACTCACCTTACACCTACTATGCACAATAAAATGATTCCCCCCATCACTCTTCTCCCTGGCCATACACACGGACCCTACACACCATCATATTTTTTCAAAACCTCCCACATATTGCCATCTCCTATTCATAACAACAACACTTCACCCCTCTTGCGCAACACATCATACTCCCTTCTGTTAGTTTCAATAAACAAAAAAAATGTAAACTACACCTTCAAGAAACAACTCGTCTTCCAAACTTGGCTTCTCCTATTATTTTAGAACCATTCATCACACTTCTCTTGCTAACCCACAAAGAACCTCAATCTCTCTTCTTTAACCTCACGACACCACCTTCATATTCCAGTCTTTAAACCCTCATTCTTTAACCGAAATCACACAGTCACATCTCCTCTTCTCATACTCACTATTCACACACAACGCTTGATACTCCCGACGCCTTCATATTTCTGATACATAAACCACCTTGAAATAACCTCCACATGATTCCTTCAACTTGTCCTATAACCACCAACAAACACCATGACAAATTCGCCTGACCACTGCCATGTTCCCTCCGTTCATCATAACTAGTATTTCCTTCCACGACTAAAATCACCACTCGTCCAGACGCGGAAACAAGCAACAACACAACTCAACCGCCGTATTCCGACAACGTTTTGCAACGCAATAACTAGCAGCACACAGCGTCAGTAATATTTCGTTTTCAAATAATATCACATTTTGGTTGTTGTATTTAATTGAAATTGCGTTGGAGTTTTATTATGTTTAAGCAATGTAAATGAATCCATAATGTTACTATAGTGTTGCTGCAATTTTGTTCTAACCATGTCGCAACTAATTACATACTTGTACTTTGTTTTTTTTTTTCTTTTCCTTTTTTTGATATGTAAACCTGCTTTATTTTAGCCTTTTTCCTTACATGTTGTATGAGTTATTACTGCTTTATTTGATGCGGATGGAACACTGATCAAACTTTGATTCGCAGAGTATTAAATGGTTTCCTATGCGCCGGGTTCTAGTAGCATGTGTTTCTTTATTACTATTTTATTTTATTTTTGTTTGCTTATATTGTCTAACTAGTAACAGACCCGTGCGTTCGTACGGGTCGTGCAGTATCGTTATACATATTGATTAAATACAGTATAATTATTCAAAAAAAATATTATAAAAAAATATTTAATTTAATAGAAATAAGATATTTTATTTCATAAATAAAATATATAATTATTAAATGAGTGAATTTATTTAAATTATAACAACTTATATAATTGTAATGGAATATTTAATACAAAAAAATAATAAAATGAATTTATATTTAAAATGAATAATGAACAATTATCAAATAAACTCAATTATATTAAATAATCATAGAAACCCGTGAGATGCAGAAAAAATATGTATTGTATTAATAGTGAACCCGTGAGATAAAAAATATTTTTATTATTCTAAATTTTAATATTAATATATAATACTCATATTAAATTTTAATATTTATGTATTGTATTAATAGTGAACCCGTGAGATAAAAAATATGTATTGTATTAATAGTGAACCCGTGAGATAAAAAATAATTGTTTTAATTTTGAGTACAATAATCATAATTTAGATTTATTTGCATTTAGTACAATTGTGTTTAAATGTTGAATAATAGGAAAGTTATATAAAAATAATAAAATAAAATCAAGAATTAAATACAATTAGTATAATTATTTTAGTATGTATTAATTAGAATTGATTGTCCTAATATTAAAAAGTTAAATATATAACTTTAAATTATAATTGTAATTTTAAAATAAATAGTTTAAAATTATTAAATGTTGGTCGTTTAAATAAATATAGTACAGTGATGGTTAAAAAAAATATAATATTTGAAATTATGAATGTCATATAAACATTAATTTTTTCTATTGGCCAATTTATAATAATAATGTGAATGTTACCGTTTTCAAATTCTTGTCTATTTATTGAATAATTATTATCTATTAAAATTTTAACTTGAAATTTATTTCCTATTATAATTTATTATAATTTTTAAAATATAATAATTTTATAGTTGAAAACCGTATATGATTATTAAAAGATAACTATTTTAATCTAACAAATAATATTTGATTATACTATAAAGACAAAACTATAAAATTATAATAAGAAAAGTTATTAACCCAAAAATAAAAAGCAAAATGACTATTATGCATGTGTCACGTTGGTAACCGAAAAGTTTCCCTATTATCCAAAATAAATGGTAGAAAACAAAAAAAAATTGATTTTTTTAGAAAGCTCTCATACAAATAGAAAGCTCTCATACATCAAATATATAAAAATGGTAGAAAGTTATCTTCAAGCCTATCAGTTTTGCATTTGCCTTCATTTTCTGCAAGGAAAACACCCGCATAAATGGAAATAACAACAAAACTACTCTTATATATCATAAAAAAGTGATTATGATTGGGTTAAGAGATTAAGACTAATATCAAAATTGAACTTACATGCAATACAGTAGCTCGATTAATATACAATGTTTCAATCAAATTATTTTCAATTGCACCAACCTCAAAAGGAGTCATGTGCAATGCCTATATCTCAAACAACACTAGTTTAGTTTCAGTAAAAACAATTTTCATGCAGAGAAATTATTGGCACTCTTGCTATCAAAATAAGTATACCTGAGTATAATAATCCAGTGCCTTGGCATAATCAGCACTGGAGAAGCATTGGTTACCAAGCTGCTTATATTTCAATGTGGTTTCTTTGTTCTTGCCGCATAAAGCAAGCCAGGGTCTACAAGTTCAATATTATTAACATAACTTAAAACCATAGCAGGGACAATTTTACAAACGCTAGGCGTGCAAAATTCAAAACGAAAAAAGGAATCAAACATGGAAAGATTCTAGAAACCACAACCTCCTTCGAACATTGTTATTAAATATATGTCAATGTAGGACATAGAAGACAAAAGTACTAAACATAGAAATGCTTAAGGAGAATCGGAACCGAAAACTGCACGGATGAAGAGGAACCGAAAACTGCAAGGATGAATGAAAAAAAAGCTATGGAACACTTATCAAACTTACCTTTCAGTATCTGTTGATTTATTCAACCCTATCGTTTTTTATTCTTTGGAGTCTGTATGTTGTATCGTATATATTTGGCTCCTTTTGGAATACGCAAGGTTGGCAATAATCATATTACTCTGCCTAGGTAATAAATATTATAACTTTAAATTAATTATAAACTATCATCTCTCTCATTATAAAAAACAAATCAAATAATCTTCCCTTTCTTACTCAAAAAATGCAGTAACCGCACTCCAAAAATCAAAACAAATCTTCTTCCTCTATTTAACAATTAAAATAAATAAAAAATACAACACAAATCCAGACTTTCAAATTCGAAACAATCAAAAGAGATAATTGAAGAAAGGAAAATGAAAAGCTACCGACGACGGATCAGGTGAGCAAAGGAGGCGCGACGACAGTTGAATACAGAGGTTGCGATTTCTGGCGAGTTTCACGACGGGACAGAAAAGTACGACAGTAGTGGTCGCGTATGCGTTTCTGATGGCGGTGGCAGTGTAACGAAGGGAAACAACTGGAAGATAAAAAAAAACATGACAAAGATCAACACATTGAATGAAACGATTTGATGATGAAATGAAGTTTACCTTAGTTTTCCCCCAATTTATTCCTCTCCCAATTGATGTTAATGACGATTCTCTGTTGTTGAATGTGTTTAGGTTAGGGTTGATGCAATGTATATCCCTGCCTTGGAATGTGAAAGTTTTCATTAGAATAGGCTATGGTTGTTGTATTTTATCTCCCTGCCTTGGAATGTGAAAGTTTTCATTGGAAAATATGTAGATCTGAGGACTTCATCTAGGAAATAGAAAAAAGCCATAAAAGATGTAATGTCATTTAAATAAAATATTTGAATTATCAGTAATTAATAAGTAGTAATGATTAAGGAATGAAAATGACGTTTAGGGACATGAAATTAGCCTTCAAATTAGTTTTAAGTTGGTTAATAATGTAATAATGGTGGTATATAAAATTCTTATATTGATAGTAGATTGTCCAATTATAACATTTTTTGATAGATTTCTAATTACCCTTTCTTTTATTACGTATATTATATTTATTGCTAAAAAAACAAAACAAAAAAAAAATTATATATATTTTTTAAATTGTTTATTTTTTTAATTTGTATAATATTTAAAAAGATGCCAAAAAAATATGTTATTAATTATTAATCACTTTAAATATTTTCATTTAATATTGATTAATTAAATTATTAAGTAACCTTATTAAATATTTATATTTAACTTGATTAATAATTCTCTCGTGGCCCGATTATATTTTGTGATTGTTTGCTTCCATGTTTCGGGCACGTTTTCCTTGATCATACATGATGTTTTGCCATGTGTGCTTTGTTGATTATATTTGTTGATACCATGATGCTTTTCCATGTGTATTTTGTCGATTCCATTTGCTGTTGATTCCTTGATAATACATTATGCATTGCCATGTGTACTTTGTTGATTCTATTTATCGTTTTATCATCCATGATGCTTTTCCGTGTGTACATTGTTGTTTCTCTTTGTGGTTTTATCATACATGATGCTTTGCCATGTACCTTTGTCAATTTTTTGTTGTTTGATCATACATGATGCTTTGCCATGTTTACGCTGTTGATTTCATTTGTTGTTGATCATACTTTTTATTTGTTGATACATGATGATTTGCCATGTGTACTTCATCGATTCTATTTGTTGTTTATTCTACATGATGCTTTGCCATGTGTTGTGTACGTTGTTGATTTTATTTGTCGTTTTATCTACATGATGCTTTACCATGTACGTTGTAGATTTTATTTGTTGATGTTTCTACATGATGTTTTGCCATGTACTTCATTGATTCTATTTGTTGTTTATTCCACGTGATGCTTTGCCATGTGTACTTCGTTGATTTTATTTGTTTATGTTTCTACATGATGCTTTGCCATGTGTACTTTGTTGACATCATTTGTTGTTTTATCTTCATAATGATTTGCCATGTGTACGTTGTTGATTCTATTTGTTGTTTTATCTACATGATTTCTTGCCATGTACCTGTCGATTATATTTGTTGTTACATGATGTTTATGCCACATACTTGTCGGTTTCATTTGTTGCATGAACATACTTTGTGTCTGTTGACTACATGATGATTTGTCACGTGTCTGTGGATTTTATTTGATGTCGTGTACTTGTTGATTACATGATGATTTGCCATCTATCTATTGCTTTCTTTTGATGCTTGTGACCTAATCCAAGGGAAAGGGAGTGTATGTTGGTTTATTGTCATTGTGCATGTTCATTGTATGTTTGTCGTTTTACCTTGCCCGTCTTTTCACTTTTAGCAATCAATTTGTAATACCCCGTATTATCTAAATGCTCAATTGGATATCAGATGAGATCAAGTGAGTATCTATGTGCTCTATTTTTGGTAAATTGGATTAAGGGAATATTCTAAGTATTTTAAGTATTATTAATTGGGATCAATAGAGCAACTGGTGAACTCTAAAGAGATCAATTATTTTAAAAAAAAAGGACGGATTTATATTTATTAATCCGAGAAAGTAATTTTATGGTAATTCTAATAATTGATCAATTGGGTTGAGACGACAAATATCAATTGGGGGTATTTTACCCTATTGGATTTATATTATATATTAATGATTATATATATATATATATAAGAAAAGAAAGAAAGTTAGAAAGAAAGAAAAATAGAAAGGAAGAAGGAAAAAGAGAAAGAAGAAGAACTTGGGAAGAAGAAGTTCGTGGGCCATCAATTCATCATCTTCTTCAAACTCCTCTTCGATCATCAGGTGGGTTCTAGATAGAGACTTTAGTTGTAGAGTTTCATGAGTTTAGAGTTAGGTGGATATTGTGAGAAAACGATTTAATCTTGCTAAAATCATGAATCTAGCTGATGGAATTCGATATAAACTGCGTAGCATACTTGTTAATTATGTGGGAACATATTTGGATTGACATATTGTGATTTAGAAGTGTTTAGATGAGAATTGGAGAGGTTTTGGGGTGAAATTCGTAACGGGAACAATGCAGGAAAAATTCTGGGTTTCGCTGCCCATACGCGTATGGGACAGGGCAATACGCGTATTGGGTTGGGCAATACGCGTATGGCAAGGAAGGATTATAGGCATTACGCGTATGGGATTGGGCAATACGCGTATGGAGTGAGGCAATACGCGTATTGGTTTGTTAGTGGAATTTTTAGGGAGTTTTGGTCTCTGCCCATACGCGTATCACTTTGGGAAATACGCGTATGGATGGACGAGTGAGCAAGGCAATACGCGTATGGCTTAAGGCAATACGCGTACGGCCAGTGAGGGTGCAGAATTGTGTTTTTCGCGGTACCATTTCTTGTTGTTTCCATAACTGTTGACTCGTTTATCCGATGTGAGTATTCTTGGTGTCGTTATGAAGCTATGAATATCCTCTAGCTAATGGTAGTGAGAAATATCTGTTTATTGCCCGATTAAATAAATCGGAGGGAACCGTGAATTGGTGTAATGTGTGATATGTTGAATTATGTGTTTCCATTATGCGATTGATGATTATTTTGCCTAAGCTCTTATTGTTAAACATGTTTGAATATATATATGCTTGTTAAAATACGAAATAGGTAGAGTGAGGAATATTACTGTAGACAATTGTCGGAAAGTGTAAACTGACCATGTGACAACGCTCGTGCATGAGAGGCCGAGGCGTGTGTCTAGTAATCATAACCAGTTTATCTTACGGTGTAGTTTCATGAGACTCGAGCACCTCCTCTGAAACGTATGCATAATTACTTAGTAGGTTTGATTCCCGCGTGTAGTACGAATGGAGCCTATATGGTAAAGAGACTTGTGATGGTTAATAGGCCATGAGAAGTGACGGTTCACGGTTAACAGGCCGATGATCCTGAATCCATTTCGTATGCCAAGTAAATACAAGGATCCATGACTCAGGTCGTCTTCTAGACGTAGAAGCGGACGGGAAAAGGGGATGCCTTGGTACGGTTATTGATTAGCGAGATTCTTGAGTTAACAGACTCAAGACTTACCTGGGTACTAGTGTGAGTTAACAAGCTCAGGACTTACCTTGGTACTAGTGTGAGTTAACAGGCTCACGAGTGTGGATCCAGTTATGGCGTGTGTGTACTCAAAGTTATTTCCCTTCCCCTTGACTTGAGTTAGGATTGATAGAACCTTGTAAATCCGAGAGAATCTATAGGATAGGGAACTCACTGAGATTTGATGTATCTCACCCCACTATAGTTGCTTTATTTCAGGTGCAGGTTTGGTTACAAGTGGAGCGATGCTCGGATGTTTCGAGAGAAGCTTAGTTAAGCTTATTCCGCTGTGTATTCTTTTGTTGTATACAATTGAGGATATTGTATATTATTCTTAGTTTTATTATTTTGGCTAGTTTCCATGACTTGTGCCATGTAGTGTATTTATGTTTTAGAAATGGACAAGTATGTGAACTATGCCATTAAGCGCTTTTGATGTGTATGTGAACTATGCCATTAAGCGCTTTTGATGTGTCAGTACCAAATAAAGTGCTTGTATTGTATTATTCTAGATATATATTATACAGGGCATTACAGTTGGTACCAGAGCAGGTCGTATTCTCAACCTAGCCTTGAAACATCATAAGTAAATCTATTCCTACCTCTTAAGTGTGTCTTGCCATCATGAAACTTAATATCATACTATGTAGTGTTGGATCTGATCAACCTAATACTATGTATGTGATAGGTAGAATCATGGTTGAGCGACCACGAGGACTCCGAGGTGTTGTCGGAATTTGTGTTGTGAGGGTTAGCTCAAGCCAAGAGTTAGTAGTGAGGAGTTTTGGTCAGCTCAGTTGAGATCTTGGTAGAAGTCGTGCATGGGTAGCATGGAAATGAAAGAGTGGTGCGTTGTTAGGCAATCCTTTAGAATGGATGGAGTTTGAAAGTTGAGGACCTCTACCGGACGATGGGTCAAGGTATCAAGGATTTTGTAAAATCGCTAGCGGATCTGGATTGACCACTAGTATGGATAAAGATTTCAAGTAATCTCATTCTGTGGAAAAGAAAAGTTGTTTTGTGGAATGTGTGATGTAAAGTCCGGAAGTGAGATAAGTATTGGTTCCTCAGTTTTAAGGTCGCTATGGTATCTGGAATAGGCGAGAGTACCTTAAGGAATGTGTTCGAAACAATATCTTCCAATTGGTTTAAGATTGAGAGTTAAGGACGTTCGGCTTCTATGGGAACCAAAAGTGGTAGAGAAGTGTGTGAGGGAACACCAGGATGTGTTTACATGCTTCAAGTGAAACAAAGTATGTGCCGGACGAAGAGTAGGAGATGAATTGTGTATCTTCAGTTATGTAGAGAAATTAAGTTCTAGATATTACATCGGGATTTTCTGTATTCGATGAGAGACCAATTTGGAATTTTGGAAATGTTAAATTACCCAAGGAACAGTATAAGGTATTGTGTTGAAGAAAGAATGAGCTTCATTAAGTAACAGAAAGTGTAGTGATACGAACCGGAATAAGTTGTATTAAGAAACAGAGTAAGAACCTTGGACTTAAGGAAATGTAAGTATGGTGGTTTTATATTTGGACCTAAGAGGATTACAATGGAGAGCGAAAGTAAGTACGATGTAGAAAATGGCATTAACGGTATGTTAAGAGGAAGTGACAACAGAATGTATTTTGGACGAGTGTGCAATGGAGTTTTAAGGTGTTGATGAACCTGTAGTTAAGGAAGTGTAATCAAAGATGATTCACTCACGCGAACCCTAGTATTATGAGTTAAACTGAAGAAGTTACACTTTGGTATTAACAGCAAGCGTAGTAGTAGCACCATGGTCACAAGTGTACGTAATGGATTCTTATTCCTGAGACAAGTGTGAAGAGACGTACTTTGTGGAACAGTGAGTATTGTATTTTAAGAAACAAGATTGTGGTAAAACAAGGAGAAGCAAATCAGGACTTATTATGGACTAAGTGTAAATCATGGAACGATTTATACCGGAAGGGTTTGGTAAGTAGTTGTTGAGAGTTGTCGGTTGCGAATTTTCCATTAAGTAATTTGGTGTAAGTGGGATGTGTAATGGATAGTGAAGGGCAATAAATCCCGGTTAATGTGTACGGAGTGAGAGAATAAGGTGGTATGCTTGATATGACATGTCCATCAATTTTGTGGTACCGTATGATGATTGTGTGTTGGATTTTGCTTATGAACGAATCAAGCATGAGTTGTGGCAAAAACCCTATAATGTCGTCATTTTGGCTTTCATCTAGCGTAGTTGTTGAGTAGAAAAATGAACTATTTCGCTAAAGCTTTGTAGTGTGACCGCATGAGAATTTGGAATTTTGCATGTCACTTGGTTAGAGTGTGTTGTCTGCATGCTTTGACTTGGTCAGTTTTACCTAAGTGGGTCATGGTTAGTGAATGTTATACAAGTTAAGAAGCCACGAGTTGTGAACGATATTTCAAGTAGGATGAATCGGATTAATGGTTTGAGTAAGAATGGCTTTGAATTAAGAAAAAACTGGTTTTTGTTTCTGCAGCAGTGTTACCCAACTAACGCAAGGTGGTTAACCAATTAACACGTGCATGGAAGGTGTTACGTGGGATTGGGAGAAGTTAACCGATTAGCCCAGATGGTCAACTGATGAACGCATGGCTAAGCTATGGAATCTCTTGAAAACTATCATCTGTGTTTAGTTACCTTATGTTGCTCCGAGGGGAGAGTATTGTGCGAATGGAAAACGGGATGGTGAGTAAATGGAAGATAGATTGCGTTTTGGAATCGTAACTTTTGGAAAGGTGTTGCCTAGTTAACTGTCTGTTTAGATGACAAGGGAATTGTCTTCGAGGAAGTAATCTTGTAAACGATGTTGAGTATGAGAAGGTCTTGGGTGTTTTTCCGTTGTGAGCCTTAAGGACGAAGTTAAAGAATACCCACGAAGTATTGATCTTGCAAGGAATATTTCGGTGTGTAATCATGGTATTAGTAAGGTATGAACGGTTGGTCAGAATTAGTAAGTGCTATCAGCCGTGGGTTCACGGTATTGGATTTAGACTCCGTGAGAGTGGTACCAGTTATGTGCAGTTGTGTTTTACCAAGAGAGTGAAATTTGGAAGTTATCTTTCCAAGTACGAGTGAGAATTTGATGTTCCAAAGTTAAGCATGTAACTTGGAATCGTTTAAGGAACATAACGATTGAGAAAAGCGGATTCAACTGAGAGGTGTGGTATGGACTTCGAAAGTGGGTATGTATGTGGATTGTGGTATGTGAGTGGGTGAGTAATATGGAAACTCACAATCGTGCTTTGGATGGGTTAAGTTTTGATAAGTGGTGACTTGCATATGTTGAAGCTTCGTGATGGTGCTATGTAATATTAGTCGAGAACTCATACCAACAACAAACCCTGAGCAAGTCGGAGACCTGTAAGAAGAATTAATGGGGAGTGTGATAACTAGAAACGAAAGTTGTTAATCTACTTTGGATGAATTATTCCAAGTTTGGAATGGATTGGGAGTTGTATACGTTATGGTTGTAGCAGTGTAACTCCTGTGTCTTTATTGTCTGGAGAGTGTTGGACAGATGTTATAATGTTGTGTGTTGGCAAAGAAAGTGTTCTACCATAGAAAGCCAGTAAGTTTCTGGTACCATTGGTTAGTAAGGACCCCATTGGATAAGTGTGTTCTTCATGTACCGTTAGCTACTTGGTAGTGCTTAAGAATTCGCGGTGTTCCACTGCTAGAATTGGAGTTGCGCAGTGGAAGGTGACAAATGAAAGGGGCTCAGTCGGATTTATAAGAGTCAGAGGAGAAATTGATTGTAAGATTGGAAATAAGAAGATTTTGTTCTAAGTGGGTTACCTTTTCGATGTGATACGAAAGGAAGGAAATATTGGATTTAGTGAGTACCATGTACAACGTCAGACCAGATGGAACTGGTAAAGAAGTCGTTTAAATAATAATGAAGTGGTTTTGGACGTTGAAAGTTATGGAAATATAAATCGTCGTGGATTGCAGGAAGTTGAGAAATCACTAAATTACATCGCGAAGAGGTGATGAGTGTTTGTTATCCTAGACCAAGATAAGGTGTTGAGGTTTTGTTGTGTGACTCAGTAGAGGAATATGGAAGGATACCTTCTTGCCGGAAGTAGTATGCGGCCAAGTGTTTTGTATAGAACAACAGATGAACTATGGGAAAAAGTTAAGTTCGAAGTTAACCCAATGTTGGAATAAGAGTATGACTAAGGAACCGAAGTTTGATCATTCATGAAAATAAGGATTTTGGTCTGTGAAGTTTAGTTGGAATTGGAATACGTCAGGAAGTTGAACGGAAGTAAAATTAAGTGTGAATCTAAGACCAGGATACAAGTTGTGGCTATTGCCGAGTAAAGGAAATTCGGGGGCGAATTTCAATTTAAGAGGGGGAGAGTGTAATACCCCGTATTATTTAAATGCTCAATTGGATATCAGATGAGATCAGGTGAGTATCTATGTGCTCTATTTTAGGTAAATTGGATTAAGGGAATATTCTAAGTATTTTAAGTATTATTAATTGGGATCAATAGAGCAACTGGTGAACTCTAAAGAGATCAATTATTTTTAAAAAAAAGGGACGGATTTATATTTATTAATCCGAGAAAGTAATTTTATGGTAATTCTAATCATTGATCAATTGGGTTGAGTCGACAAATATCAATTGGGGGTATTTTACCCTATTGGATTTATGTTATATATTAATGATTATGTATATATATAAGAAAAGAAAGAAAGTTAGAAAGAAAGAAAAATAGAAAGGAAGAAGGAAAAAGAGAAAGAAGAAGAACTTGGGAAGAAGAAGTTCGTGGGCCATCAATTCATCATCTTCTTCAAACTCCTCTTCGATCATCAGGTGGGTTCTAGATAGAGACTTTAGTTGTAGAGTTTCATGAGTTTAGAGTTAGGTGGATATTGTGAGAAAACGATTTAATCTTGCTAAAATCATGAATCTAGCTGATGGAATTCGATATAAACTGCGTAGCATACTTGTTAATTATGTGGGAACATATTTGGATTGACATATTGTGATTTGGAAGTGTTTAGATGAGAATTGGAGAGGTTTTGGGGTGAAATGCGTAACGGGAACAATGCAGGAAAAATTCTGGGTTTCGCTGCCCATACGCGTATGGGATAGGGCAATACACGTATTAGGTTGGGCAATACGCGTATGGCAAGGAAGGATTATAGGCATTACGCGTATGGGATTGGGCAATACGCGTATGGAGTGAGGCAATACGCGTATTGGTTTGTTAGTGGAATTTTTAGGGAGTTTTGGTCTCTGCCCATACACGTATCACTTTGCGCAATACGCGTATGGATGGGTGAGTGAGCAAGGTAATACGCGTATGGCTTAAGGCAATACGCGTACGGCCAGTGAGGGTGCAGAATTGTTTTTTTCGCGGTACCATTTCTTGTTATTTCCATAACTTTTGACTCGTTTATCCGATGTGAGTATTCTTGGTGTCGTTATGAAGCTATGAATATCCTCTAGCTAATGGTAGTGAGAAATATCTGTTTATTGCCCGATTAAATAAATCGGAGGGAACCGTGAATTGGTGTAATGTGTGATATGTTGAATTATGTGTTTCCATTATGCGATTGATGATTATTTTGCCTATGCTCTTATTGTTAAACATGTTTGAATATATATGCTTGTTAAAATACGAAATAGGTAGAGTGAGGAATATTACCGTAGACAATTGTCAGAAATTGTGAACTGACCATGTGACAATGCTCGTGCATGAGAGGCCGAGGCGTGTGTCTAGTAATCATAACCAGTTTATCTTACGGTGTAGTTTCATGAGACTCGAGCACCTCCTCTGAAACGTATGCACAATTACTTGGCAGGTTTGATTCCCGCGTGTAGTATGAATGAAGCCTATATGGTAAAGAGACTTGTGATGGTTAACAGGCCATGAGAAGTGACGGTTCACGGCTAACAGGCCGATGATCCCGAATCTATTTCGTATGCCAAGTAAATACAAGGATCCATGACTCGGGTCGTCTTCTAGACGTAGAAGCGGACGGGAAAAGGGGATGCCTTGGTACGGTTATTGATTAGCGAGATTCTTGAGTTAACAGGCTCAAGACTTACCTGGGTACTAGTGTGAGTTAACAGGCTCAGGACTTAGCTTGGTACTAGTGTGAGTTAACAGGCTCACGAGTGTGGATCCAGTTATGGCGTGTGTGTACTCAAAGTCATTTCCCTTCCCCTTGACTTGAGTTAGGATTGATAGAACCTTGTAAAGCCGAGAGAATCTGTAGGATAGGGAACTCACTGAGATTTGATGTATCTCACCCCACTATAGTTGCTTTATTTCAGGTGCAGGTTTGGTTACAAGTGGAGCGATGCTCGGATGTTTCGAGAGAAGCTTAGTTAAGCTTATTCTGCTGTGTATTCTTTTGTTGTATACAATTGAGGATATTGTATATTATTCTTAGTTTTATTATTTTGGCTAGTTTCCATGACTTGTGCCATGTAGTGTATTTATGTTTTAGAAATGGACAAGTATGTGAACTATGCCATTAAGCGCTTTTTATGTGTCAGTACCAAATAAAGTGCTTGTATTGTATTATTCTAGATATATATATTATACAGGGCATTACATAATTTTATCAAAAATACAAATTTTACAAGAGGTTCTTGTAGAGTATTGCAGATGCTTAGGGTGTTAGTATCTTCCCTTAGTATAATCAACCCTCGTACCTTTGATCTCTCTTTTCTTAGCTTTAGGTCTTGCTTTTTGCTTTACATGTTTACTTAGGGTTTTTGTTCGATCTTTTCTCCCTTCCCTTGGAAAAATAAAAGTTCGGTGGTGATATCTTATCTTTGCGAGTCGAGCTAATCAATAGCTCTGGTCTCCGGTTCTCACTGCGACACCTGCCACTTGGAAGATATATAAGATCTTTAAAGATTATGAATTTTGAAGTGGTTTAAAGAAGCTCCGCTAAGGATATTCATTTATATTAGAGGGATCCTTACCACTAAAATAAAAAAATGGTTTGAAGAAGCTTCACCAAGTTTGATTGGTATGTTATATTCCATCCTCAAGTATATTAAATCGATTCTTACCAATGAAGTAAAAAACACCCAATTAGATTATCCCTTGAGGAATTTGCTGAGATCAACAATCTTTCGCGCATCAGCTCATAATTCGAAGTTGAATATAATGGTTATTCTTATATGTCTGTTATTTTCCATTCTTGGTTGATTATAGATATAGAATTCCTACTTATTTCAAGGTGGGATCAATTCTCCTCGATATTCATCTTACCCATTATGCAGACTCCTATATTCTTGTCCCAAAGAAACATAACATTGAGCAACTATCCAGAACCGAGGTTGTTATGGTCTGGATAATTGCCAATAAAATAGAAATGAATTGAGCAAGTGTTGTAATCCACCACATGATTAATACCAAAAGAAATAATATGTGGTTATCATTTGGTGGGTCGATAATGAAAATCTTAGAGCACATTAGGTTCAACCTTGAGGATGAAGATCCAAACTCGGACTACATTGGGATTGAAAGTAGGAAAATAGGCCAAATGAGAATGGACATCGACAATGGAGCGTTGTTCTACAAGTCTTCCAACGAAAATGTGAGCTCTTCAAGTCAATAAGCTCTACCTCAGTAAGGAGAAGCATCGGTTTTAGAAGAAGTTGACTATGAGATTATATTGACTACTCCAACTGAAGTTATCCTTGACACTATCATCAAGGTAGAAAAAGACTGATGGGTAAATCAACAATTTAGCATGTATGCTCGCCAAAATGGATCTCAGAGGCCTCATAGAGTTTTTCGTGATGATGAGGATTTTGAGTAGTTTTTCTTAGTTGTGCTTTATTGCTTTTATGTTATAATTATTGTTTCCCGATCTTTCTACTTGAATTATGTTTTTCTAATTAATGAAGTATTTTGAGTTTTAAATGCTTGTGCATGTTTGGTTATCTATGTGATAGTGTATATGCCATATTTGTTTATCGTTTTTTGTACTCGTAAAAAAGTACATAATGCGTGGCAACTGTAACACCTCAATTCTCATCGCGAATAAATAATACATGATTAAATCAGAGTAAATAAAAATTTTATTTTTCCGAAAGAAACAAGGATGCCACAATTTAAAGAAAGAAAACACAATCCCTGCTCATAAATTTTTGATACATAACACAAAATGGAATAACCTCAAAGGGAACTTTTTTCCATATAAAAGGAAAGTTCAATTATGGAATAAAGCGGAAAAACCGATAACTGCCTTGTTTTACAAAATAAATCGTTTTATAACGTCAAAATATACATATAAAAAGTAATACAAAATATATTCAACAAATGTATATACAACAACAGCGTTCCCCGACTCCCGTGTTACGTATCAGAGCAGACAGACCGACAAAAGGATGGAGAACTAATCTTCACAAAAGCCCCCAAGACTACTAATCTGCAATTGCCCCATAGAGCAACAAACCACAGCAGAAGGGTGAGAAATAACAACTAAATCAAGATTGCATAATAATATGCCAACACATAAAAATTCACATGCATAGTTATTCACACCACAAGCATCACACGCTAATACCTATAACATGTCACAAATATATAACATATATCGATTATACTAACCTAATCACATATTCTCACATAATGCATCCCAAAGTTATCACATATGGAAACACACCACCACACCATGGATATTCACATATAACATACCATAGGGAATTAATACCATCAGTGTAACTCACCACGTCTCCACAAAACCTAGCACATGGCTATACATAAAACATATCATCAACAACCAATGCATTTATCACATATGCACATCCACTTACCAATTCAAACATAAATCTCAATACACACTCAATCAATTCATGATTTTCCACACATAATCAATCCATTCATGATTTTCCACACATAATCAATCCATTCATGATTTTCCACACATAATCAATGCATTCATGATTTATGCAAATGCAAAGAGACCGACACAACGACTCTATGCAAATGCGGTACCATCCATCCATCATTTCTCATCACTAGTTCACTCAGGAATTATTGGAATCATCGCTTGTTACTTAGTGTAACTCCCCGTCGGGCAAACGATGTTCCCCGTCACTTTCGGTCCTCTTGGTATAAGGCTCACGACGTTTATGGATTGCTTTCAGTCCTCTTTGTATAAGGCTCACGATCCGATGGCTTTCGGTCCTCTTTGTATAAGGCTCACGATCGTCTATAATCATCGCTTTTAGTCCTCTTTGTATAAGGCTCACGATGTTATGGCGGATTCCCTCTGGAATCGATTCGTCGCTCACACCCCACAAGGGCACACGACATCACAAGATGCATATCATGATGCTTGGCATACAAGGACTCATGACAATCAAATGCATATTCACATATACACCATAATCATGCATATACAATCAAACACCACACAATGCATTTTCTTGCCCTTAGGCCACAAACCATCATCACAACATTTCATCACATGTATTCGCATCATATAACATCACACAAGTCATACGATATATATATCAAAAGCATATTGCATGATAACACATCAAATACACACCATTAAACCGGTAAAAGACGACAAAACGACACATTTCCAAATTCTTGACATAATTAAATCGGCCAACCATCTCAAAACCATTTTAATAAGAAAGAACATTTCAATAGCTTTCCAACGATACCAAGAATGTTCAAAACGGATAATCGAAACACAAGTTACGGAATCAAAAAGAAAAGGAATCGCGAAAACACAACATTATGCACTCTCACTGGCCATACGCGTATTGCCCTGAGCCATACGCGTATTGCCCTGCTCGCTCGCCCATCCATACGCGTATTGCCCAAAGTGATACGCGTATGGGCAGAGACTGATTTCTCCACAAATTCCACTAAAAATCCAAACGTGTATTGCCTCACTCCATACGCGTATTGCCCACTCCCATACGCGTAATGACTAAATTCCTTCATTGCCATACGCGTATTGTCCAACCCAATACGCGTATTGCCTTGCCTGATACGCGTATGGGCAGCGAAAACCCAGAATTTTTCCTGGATAATTTTTCTACGAATTTTCCCCCAAAAATCCCATTTTTCATCCCCAAATCCATTTTCACCAGCAAAACAAGTACCAGCAATTGTTCCTAAACACAGGGTAATCATACTACGCGATTTATATCGATTTCTAACAATGGTTCATCAATTTATCAATAAGGAAAACATTGTAAAAACAACCAAAACACATACATAACCAACACATATACATACACAAGCAAGATATAATTGAAACTTCTCACCCTTACCCGATTATTCGCGCTTGAAACGGAGTTCCCGCGATTTTCCTCTTTTCTCCCCTTTTTCCCTTCTCTTCCTCTCCTTTTCCTTCTTTCCTTTCTCTTTTCTCTCTATTTTTCTCTCTTTCTATTTTTATGAAAAATATAACTAAGCAAAAGACCAAAACATCCCTCAGCTCAAATATCTCGCAAACGCTCTCAAAACGCAATAAAACATAAACATACCGGTGAAATATATTTCAGGAAATAAAAGTTGAAAATAAATTATAATGTAATGCAAATATTTTATCTATCAGAGAAACTAACCAATTAACTCAATTAGCAGGTAAAATACAATAAATTCACACATTTCACAAAATTCACATAAATGAAATAAATAAATACAATTAAACAAATCGGGGCGTTATAACTCTCCCCCACTTAGACATTTCCGTCCTCGAAAATGTAACCGATACGAACAACTCCGAATACGACTCTCGCATCCGACTAACAAACCAACATGCCAACAAAAGGCACACTACGAATAACACAATAAACCAACCACCTTGCTAACAGCAACCACAACAACGACACGACAACGACAACAACTACAACGACAAGATGCAAATCCCATACAATGCACTTGACGACCAATTCACAACTCAAAGAATTCCCAAGTCACGACCACACACAAGTTCACTCTTGAACCAAAACACAACAAGATTGTTACCATCACAGTAGGTAACACTCCTTTAATTCACCACAAGGGAATTAGCTACTCGCACTCGAACCATCACCATGGAACCGAGACCACAACACAAATAAGAACATAAAGTTCCACGACCCAACAACGTTTCAACAACTTCTACATAACCATAATACCAACATCCTTGTCACACCACAATACCGCAACAATGCTACGATTCACCAATCGAACATATAACCAAAACATCCATTCACATAGTAGCCCATGAATAATATTTAAACCTTCCACCTAACATTTCCATTCTGAAACGTCCAATAGTCTCATCATTCCTACATGTTCCCAATGTTCAACCTATGAACTCTTACAAGTCACACACTCAAATACAAAATGTGCCACATCACGCTTCCGCTGCACACTCTGATTACTCGTAACCATCAAAACTACCAATCTCACGTCCAAAGTCTAACTCTTCTCATATTCGCCAAAAATCACTGTTCACTTTTAATATACCCAACCTCACACTCTACTGTGTTATCTCACACACCAGACACAAGTCTCGGAACTGCTCAAATAATTCTAATTCTCTGGCCATCCAAACAGACATGCATAATAACTTCTGACTTAACTTTTCAGCCACATCCTTAGCTTCTCCCGAAGGATAATCCAAGCCAAATTCATAACTCGTCACTAATTCCAACCCTCCTCGTTGACTCCTACTCTATTCCTTCAGACCAAACAAGTACTCAATATTCTTGTGATTACCAAGCACTTTGAACCTAGAACCATAAAGATAATACCTCCAAATATTCCAACACAATACAACCACAACCAATTCCAAATCCAGAATAGTATAGACCCTTTTCTGAATCCTCAATGGTCGTAAAGCATAAGCCACGACTTTACCCTCTTGCATTGCACACTGCCTAAACTCATCAAAGACGCATCCCAACACCTCACAAGCGGTTTATTAGGATCATCCAGAATCAAAACTGAAGTCGTAGACAACTTTTACTTCAGCTCACCAAAACTCACTCACAACGAACATCCAAAACAAACGACTCACCCTTTGCAAGTCAACTGGGATAACAGAAGTACGAACTTAGCAAAGTCTTCCCTAGCCTGCAGTAACAACCAACTAAGCCCAAAAAGATTCTAATCTCCTTACCCAACTTCGGAGCCTCTCATTTGTAGAACTGCATCTACTTCCAATGGATCCATAACCATACTCTCATCTGGAATAACATATCCAAGAAAACTAACATTTTTCAACCAAAATCCTCACTTGAATAACTTAGCATAAAACTTCGTCTCTTTTCAACACTTGTAATTCAAATCTCAAACACTCTATCTGTTCTTCCTTTGAGTTTATAACAGATCCGAACATCCTCAATCAAAACCACTATGAACTTATCCAAATAAATATGGAAGATATGATTCCTCTACTCCAGAAACATTCCAGTCGCATTACTAACACCAAATACCATCACTGTACGTTGTAATGCCCAACCAAATTCCAAAAGATATGAACTCTTAAAGCTTTTGCAAAAATTTTCACTAGGTAACTGGTTACTCGCATACAAGCTTAACCGAGTAAATAACACCCTATCCCGATGATAACAAACATAACCAGTCACATTAAATCGACCAAAGCCTCAACTCACACAATTCACCACTCTTATCAAACATTCCAAACAATTGCAATTTCACTCAAACTCAGCCAAATCATTCTAGTCATCTGTTCATGAAAGTGGACACTTGTTCTCAATCGTTAACTTATTCAACTGTTAGTAATCCATCCCCAAATCCTTCTCTTGATAGACCAAATTCCATAAATCCCAAAATGTAGCAACAACCAACCAAAAAGAACTCTCAAATATTACATCCACACCGAAAGGGTTTTCTCAAGATTTCCATTAATGCTCTAAAAATCCAAAGTCTCCAAACCTCACCAGAACTCTAAGTTTGCTTTCCATAGTCTCAATACCCTTTTACACATCATGCTTATTATTCCGTTCAATCATCCTTCCTTTTTGTTACTAACAATACTAGAGCTCCCTAAGCCAACACCCTAATGTTCCATCCAAAAACACATCTGAAAACTATGCACAACTGACGGCCCATCACTGTGACTTCCTGCCAATTTCCAGAACACTACCATCGTAGACAAAACACACATCTTAGTCCCATTTACCAAGAGTTTCCTACTTACTTAGCAGATATAAACCTCAACTATTCACCTTCGTCCAATTAAGTTCAATCTCTATTCTCTGAGAAGCAGCCCTAAATAAAACCCAATCATTCTCCCTCAATGACTTCCCAACTGAACCAACATACCAAAACCTCTAATCCGCCTCATCTTCCGATATAATAATCTTCATCAACTCATCAAAACAATCCGTAATCATTTTCTTAATTCCAAACAATTCATTGCACACACTATCAAAGCCGAAAAGACACGTCTATTCCATCCAACATAATTCCCGTCTGCTATCAACAAGAGATTAAGGGTGATCAGTTCCTCAATTTGTCAATAGACATCCGACAGTCATGATGGGGCATAAACCGTCTTTACCAAACTATAATAGCATTCCTTACATCCTGTGCACAAAACTACCTAAGGCACAAATCCTTAGTTGACACAACCTTACCTTCGCATTCCTTCTGGAACCGCGAACTACACTGTCCAAACAACATTTACAATCTTGCAATTCACAACACACTGAGCCAGCGCTCCACACTTGAAGCAACATGGAGAAGTACCAGCCTCTCCCCCACTTATCTCATTCTAACTCCTGCAGACAACAGAATAGAACAACCAAAAAGTAATGACAGTGTCTCACACACATATCACATACTAAGGAACAAACAACATCAACAGTATTCAACTGTCACACCAACTGACTCAACAACTTGGCTGGACGGACCGACCTGCTCTGATACCACTTTGTAACACCCCAATTCCCATCGCGAATAAATAATACATGATTAAATCAGAGTAAATAAAAATGTATTTTTCCGACAGAAACAAGGATGCCACAATTTAAAGAAAGAAAACACAATCCCTGCTCATAAATTTTTGATACATAACACAAAACGGAATAACCTCAAAGGGAACTTTTTTCCATGTAAAAGGAAAGGTCAATTATGGAATAAAGCGGAAAAACCCATAATTGCCTTGTTTTACAAAATAAATCATTTTATAACGTCAAAATATACATACAAAAGTAATACAAAATATATTCAACAAATGTATATACAACAACAGTGTTCCCCGACTCCCATGTTATGTATCAGAGCAGACAGACCGACAAAAGGATGGAGAACTAATCTTCACAAAAGCCTCTAAGACTACTAATCTGCAATTGCCTCATAGAGCAACAAACCACAGCAGAAGGGTGAGAAATAACAACTAAATCAAGGTTGCATAATAATATTCCAACACATAAAAATTCACATGCATAGTTATTCTCACCACAAGCATCACACGCTAATACCTATAACATGCCACAAATGCATAACATATATCGATTATACTAACATAATCACATATTCTCACATAATGCATCCCAAAGTTATCACATATGGAAACACACCACCACACCACGGATATTCACATATAACATACCATAGAGAATTAATACCATCAGTGTAACTCACCACGTCTCCACAAAACC
The DNA here is from genome assembly GCA_022829125.1 of Lathyrus tuberosus. Classification (NCBI taxonomy): domain Eukaryota; kingdom Viridiplantae; phylum Streptophyta; class Magnoliopsida; order Fabales; family Fabaceae; genus Lathyrus; species Lathyrus tuberosus. Next base: position 1,613,457 of record JALAZF010000259.1, read on the forward strand.
TAGCACATGGCTATACATAAAACATATCATCAACAACCAATTCATTTATCACATATGCACATCCACTTACCAATTCAAACATAAATCTCAATACACACTCAATCATTTCATGATTTTCCACACATAATCAATTCATTCATGATTTTCCACACATAATCAATCCATTCATGATTTATGAAAATGCAAAGAGACCGACACAACGACTCTATGCAAATGCGGTACCATCCATCCATCATTTCTCAACACTAGTTCACTCAGGAACTATTGGAATCATCGCTTGTTACTTAGTGTAACTCCCCGTCGGGCAAACGATGTTCCCCGTCGCTTTCGATCCTCTTGGTATAAGGCTCACGACGTTTATGGATCGCTTTCAGTCCTCTTTGTATAAGGCTCACGATTCGATCGCTTTCGGTCCTCTTTGTATAAGGCTCACGATCGTCTATAATCATCGCTTTCAGTCCTCTTTGTATAAGGCTCACGATGTTATAGCGGATTCCCTCTGGAATCGATTCGTCGCTCACACCCCACAAGGGCACACGACATCACAAGATGCATATCATGATGCTTGGCATACAAGGACTCATGACAATCAAATGCATCTTCACATATACACCATAATCATGCATATACAATCAAACACCACACAATGCATTTTCTTTCCCTTAGGCCACAAACCATCATCACAACATTTCATCACATGCATTCACATCATATAACATCACACAAGTCATACGATATATATATCAAAAGCATATTGCATGATAACACATCAAATACACACCATTAAACCGGTAAAAGTCGACAAAATGACACATTTCCAAATTCCCGACATAATTAAATCGGCCAACCATCTCAAAACCATTTTAATAAGAAAGAACATTTCAATAGCTTTCCAACGATACCAAGAATGTTCAAAACGGATAATCGAAACACAAGTTACGGAATCAAAAAGAAAAGGAATCGCGAAAACACAACATTATGCACTCTCACTGGCCATACGCGTATTGCCCTGAGCCATACGCGTATTGCCCTGCTCGCTCGCCCATCCATACGCGTATTGCCCAAAGTGATACGCGTATGGGCAGAGACTGATTTCTCCACAAATTCCACTAAAAATCCAATACGCGTATTGCCTCACTCCAAACGCGTATTGCCCACTCCCATACGCGTAATGACTAAATTCCTTCATTGCCATACGCGTATTGCCCAACCCAATACGCGTATTGCCTTGCCTGATACGCGTATGGGCAGCGAAAACCCAGAACTTTTCCTGCATAATTTTTCTACGAATTTTCCCCCAAAAATCCCATTTTTCATCCCCAAATCCATTTTCAACAGCAAAACAAGTACCAGCAATTGTTCCTAAACACAGGGTAATCATACAACGCGATTTATATCGATTTCTGACAATGGTTCATCAATTTATCAATAAGGAAAACATTGTAAAAACAACCAAAACACATACATAACCAACACATATACATACACAAGCAAGATATAATTGAAACTTCTCACCCTTACCCGATTATTCGCGCTTGAAACGGAGTTCCCGCGATTTTCCTTTTTTCTCCCCTTTTTCCCTTCTCTTCCTCTCCTTTTCCTTCTTTCCTTTCTCTTTTCTCTCTATTTTTCTCTCTTTCTATTTTTATGAAAAATATAACTAAGCAAAAGACCAAAAAACCCCTCAGCTCAAATATCTCGCAAACGCTCTCAAAGCGCGATAAAACATAAACATACCGGTGAAATATATTTCAGGAAATAAAAGTTGAAAAGAAATTATAATTTAATGCAAATATTTTATCTATCAGAGAAACTAACCAATTAACTCAATTAGCAGGTAAAATACAATAAATTCACACATTTCACAAAATTCACATAAATGAAATAAATAAATACAATTAAACAAATCGGGGCGTTACAGCAACCCCTATGCTGGTAGGGGTGGCCAAAGGCCTTAGTGATTTTCAGTGGGTTAAAGCTTGCTCTCGGTGGTGAGGGATCCTATTTGGTGGTGTTTTGGCTATGGAGAAAGCAAGCTCATGTGAGGTGATAAGTTATGTATCCTCTAGGAATTTGGTATACATAATGATTTGTACCTCCTCAACCCTTAGGTAAAAGTATTTATAGAGCTTTTGAGACTTGATTTGAGGGAAGTTACTTTCGCTTCACTACTAGATCATGGAGAGGAAGGAGTTATTCCTCCTTTGACTCATTTTTCTAGTTCTTTGTAATGAGACATGTCACCTCTCACGTCTACTAAAGAAGTGGGAAAGAGTCTGAATGGATTAAGCCTAAGAAAATCTATTACTAAGATATGGGCATCTTAATGACCCATTTTAGGTGACAGGTAGCTTCAATGGGAAGCTCGCCCCTCGCCCATGTGCTGGACTACCTCACTTTTGCGTAAGTCATACCTTCTTGGGGGGCCCAATAAAAACATATCATTACATAGTCCCTTAAGCACAAGGGCTTGGTAAATGGCGAAATGTTTAATTGACAATGTGTCAGGGGAGCTTAGCCTTGTAGGTGATGCACTCAAACGATCTTATCTGCCGAAAATCTTAGCCGAGTCCTTAAGTAGAGACTTTAAGTTAAGTCTCTCAGGAAGACTTCGGTCGAATCCCTTGGTCAAGACTTTAAGTTAAGTTTCTTAGGGCAGACTTCCATCGAGTCCCTTAGGCGATACTTTAAGTTAATCCTATCTAATGGGACTCTAAGTCCCTTGGGAAAGGCGTTGGAATGAATATGTTTGATGGGACTCTAAGTCCCTCAAGCAAAGTTATGAGTTGAGCTTGTTTGATGGGACTCCAAGTCCCTCAGGCGATGTGTTGAGATGAGCCTGTTTGATGGGAATCCAATACCCTTTGGAGAAGCTATAAGTTAAGCATGTATGATGAGACTCTAAGTCCCTCAAGCGAGGCATTGAGATGTTCCTGGTTTATGGGACTCCAAGTCCCTCAGGAAAAGCTATAAGTTGATCCTGTTTGATGAGACTCTAAGTCCCTCAGACGAGGCATTGGGATGAGTCTATTTGATGGGACTCTAAGTCCCTCAGGCAAAGTTATAAGTTGAGTATTCTTGATAAGACTCTAAGTCCCTCATAAGAGGTGTTGATTCTTTCAGGAAAGACTTCGGTCAAAACCCTTAAAGTAATACTTTTAAGATAAGTCTCTCGGGTCAGACTTTGGTCGAGTCCCTTAGGCAATACTTTAGGCTGAGCCCTCCTGATGAGACCTTAAGTCCCTCAGGCGAGGCATTTAAATGAGGTGGTCCCCCTTACGTATAGCCCATTTGTATTTCCCATTAGGGTGGAAAGGATAATCTTGGAAAGTCCAACATTCATGTATTTCCTTACGAGGCGGCAAAGATCTTCCAATGGAAGTCAAACATTCATGTATTGCTTTAAGAGGCGGCAAGGATCTTCCTGTGGAAGTCTAACAATATAATTACCCCCATAGGGTGGCAAGGATCCTCTAATGGAAGTCTAACATACTTATATTGCCTTAATAGGCAACAAGGATATTCATGTGGAAGTCCAACATATTTAATCTCTTTGAGGGGCAACAAGGATCTTTCTGTGGAAGTCCAACAATATAATTACCCCCTTAGGGTGGCAAAAAACTCCTGTGAAAGTCTAACATACTTGTATTGCCTTAGGAGGAAACATGGGTCTTCATTTGGAATTCCAGCATATTTAATCTTCTCGTGGGCAACAAGGATTCATGCGTGACGAACCAACGTATTTAATCGTGTAGAAGGGAAATAAGGATTCCTTTCCTCTATTTTCTTTCAGGACTTTTAGTCAAGGCCTCCTTCTCCTATATTCTCGCCCTTTTGGGGAGGGGTGTCTTCATCTTTCAAAGCTTCTTCCAGTGGCTTGATTCTATAGCCCACCCTTGTGGTGTTCATGTCTCTTGGTTTTGCTTCCAATCTCGCTTATTGGTGATAACTCAATTGTTTTAAAACTTTTATGCTTCACCATTGATAATATGGTCACATTCATGTATCATGCATTCCCTTGAAACCATCGAAACAAGGCTTGCTTTGCTATATAATACACACACTATGTATGACGCTAATTTATTTTAACATGCTTTTGTTCCTTATTGTCTCGACACAAAAAATACCCGAGCGCATCGCACGCTCGATGATACAACAAAGTTGCCATCGAAGTTTATTTATTCCAAAAGGAAAGGGAAAATATCGATAAAGCCTCAGGGAAATAGAAATGAGTAAGAGAGTCGGTTATGCGAGGGGAATGTATTATCATCCCTCACATCCGTCGTACTCGACGAGAATCATTTTGATTGTTTTTTGTATGGATGGGTGTTATATCTAAGGTTACTTACGAAAAGGGAAAAAAGTTTTATAATTAGTGTGCTCGCAAAGGATTGGGGCCCTCGTGCCTATATATCCTCATAGTACAATGAGGAAATCAGAGGTCCGTAGTTTGGAGGAAAAGTAAAAAAGGTTGCTCGCCAAGATCTCGCAATCCTGTGCCTACATATCCTTATAGTGCAATGAGGAAATTAGAGTTTCGTAATTCGGAGTAGAAAAATAAAAAAGGTTGCTCGCCAAGATCTTGTAATCTTGTGCCTACGTATCCTCATAGTGCAATGAGGAAATCATACCTCCATAGTTCGTGGAACTAAAGGTGTATTGGTAGAATAAGGAAAGAATGTTGCCAGAGGACGAGGCTCCACAGGGCAAAAAGAAAAGAGAAGAATTGCAAGAGCATGAAGCTCCACAAGGGAAAAATAAAAGAGAAGGATTTCCAGAGCATGAAGCTCCACAGGGCAAAAAAGAAGGGAAAGGTTGCCAGAGCATGAAGCTCCACAAGGTGAAAGGAAGGTATAAGGTTGCTTGGAAAAGAGTTGTGAAATATGTGGTGAAAGTATGGTTTGGACATGGGTTGTGTGGTTTGGATCCATAGGTAGGTGTATCCAAACCAAAGAGGTGTGGGTTTAACCAATAGATGGTGTGGCGGAGCTGTCAAAATGGGCTACCTGGCCCTAACGGGTCGCCCCTGATGGGCTCGGGCTTTTTAGGGCTGGGCCAAAAAAGTCCATTTCTAATATGGGCTCGAAAATTACTACCCGAGCCCGACCCTAGATGGGCTTCGGGCTACACGACCCTAAATGGGCTTTTTTTAATAAAAAAATTAAAATAAAAATGTCATAATATTTATTATAAATAAAATTAAAAATTATATTATTTTAAACATAATACATTTTAAAGTACTATATTATCTTTTATCAATAGTATAATGTGTTTTTAAATACAATACATGTCTAAATTGTATAAAATAATACTCTAATATTTAGCATAAGAGAAACTAATAGAATACGAGAAAAGAGTGTTGATTATCTTAATGTATAAAATTTAAAAGAGTCATATTGAATAGAATATATATAAAATTTAGTGAGGTGAGAAAAATCAATGTGTTATTTTGGAGTAAGATAATATAAGTATTAGTATAATTTTTTAAAATTTATAGTGATATGGGCCTAATGGGCTACCCACGGCCCATATGGGCTAGCCCTAATGGGTAGCAGGCTTTTTAGGGCTGGGCTAAAAAGGCCCTGAAAAATATGTGCTCTAATTTTAAGGCCCAAGCCCTATGATTCTTCGGGCCTGGTGGGCCGGCCCATGTGGGCTAGCCCATTTTGACGGCTCTAGTGTGGCCAATGCAGAATTATAGGGTTTTGCCTAGATCTGGAGATCAAGACCTACAAAAAGGTTTTTCCTAAGCACGTGGCTTATATGGAAGAAATGAGATTACTTGAGCACGAAGCTCATAGGGAAAAAGGAAATGCATGAGCACGAAGCTCATAGGGCAAAAGGAAATGCATGAGCACGGAGCTCATAAGGCAATGAATGAGAGGTTTTAGTTCAGAGAAGGGTACTTGACGATGCGGTGCTTAACCCAAAGAAAGTATGGATGCCAAAGAAGGCTGTGTTTGATCCAAAGAGAGAAGAGTGTTATTGGTGAAGTTTGTTGCGGTGTTACAATGTTGTCTGTTGAAGATGGGGAATCATACTTGTCAATTATATGATTTGAATTGCACTAAAGTCTATGAATAGGGGTGAATAATCTGAATAACTATGGCTTACGCCCCATACACAGAGATACTCTAGACAAGGATAAGAATAATCTCTCTCATCATTCTCTGTTGCTTAAGGCTCGTGGTGCACAATTTGCATCGAAACAGACAAGTGAAAAAGAGCCATTGTTGTGCTTGAACAGTAGTCCAGTCTCCAGTCTACCTACAATGTCTTGACTTGATTGAAGTGTGAAGTCTTAAGACCCAAAGCAACTCTAATACAGGGATTAATCTCGTTAAGTGAACAAGAGACTTATGATCATTTTACTTAGATAGAGGAAATAAGCACAATCAAAGGATATAGTTTATCAAAGAAACTTTGATCAACTTAATCATGTAGAATAGAATCAGTTGAAAATCAGGCACAATGAATTCAATGACCTAAACCTAAAGGATTCAAAATATCTACAAGCAAGTTAATTTCTAAAATTACCCTAGAAACTAAGGGGAATATAGCATGCTTATTTGATGAGAAATATATCTAAAGAATTAATCCTAACAAAATAGTGATTAAAATCTAAAATTCAACTAATGGTCATTTTCACAAAATGTGAATTAAATCATATCAAGCCACATTAAAATTCTAAATTTTATGATATACAAAATGTATTAAAAGCATCTAAAAAGTAATTAAAGAAAATAGAAAGAAGACAATTAATGTGAAAATAAGAAAAAGAAAGTGAAACATGGAGGGTGCAACACTACCTGGATGGTGTTAACAGCAACAGAGATTAGGCCTGGGGGACTAAGCCCAAGGCATTTTAGTGGTTGTAGAAGGGGTGTAAAATGAATCCTAAGGTGTGGTTAGCATCTCCAATGGGCCTGAGACCCAACGTGCAAAGATGTGCTTGATGCTAAGGGGTTCATCTTGGTTTGGAGATACTTCATTCATTCAGTAAACACCTCACCACGTTCTCTCCCCACATCTTTCTCGCTTGCACTTCTAACCAACTCCGTTGCGCTGGATTTTTCCACTAGTGGTGGCGGAGGTAGAAACTGAAGGTGTGAAAAGTACACAAGAACGGGGGGTTGAATTGTGTTTCGCGTTCTCTTTTAATTTAACTTCTGATCAGAGTTTTAGAATCAGAATTGATGTTCAGATTCTGAGTTAATTTGTTTGGCAACGGATATAACAGAAGTAAATAAAATAACAACACAAGACACAAAAGATTTATACTGGTTCCTCCCTTAATTGAGAGTAGTTCGGTCCCCTTTCCTCATAAGATGTTTTCACTATAACCACTTCATGATTTCAATCGCTTATGCTTCTGCATAATACTTTTACAACTGCTCAGACCAATTGTCTGAGACTTCCCTTGCTTAGAGCACATGTCTAAGACTTAACCTTTGCTCACACCATCTGACTGAGCCACCTGTTCTTCAGTCTTCTGGCTGATACTTTCCCTTTGCTTAGAGCACATGTCTAAGACTTCCCTTTGCTCACATCCTCTGGCTGAGCCACCTACTCTTCTGGCTATCCATACTGAGGCTTCCCTTGCTCAAGCTGTACTCGAGACTTCTTTCTCATGCCCCTCGGAAAGAGACTTCTCCATTTGCTCAATCAGAATAGCTGAATAAGACTGAAAGCTCTTGGAGTTTGACAAAATTTTGGTTTAAACTTGATGAAGAATGATGCAGATAAAGATGTCGAATACAATGTTCCAACATCCATATTCGACAGATATATCAGGTTTTAAATCTGGTGCAAGATTCAAGGAGAATAAAAGTAGTGGATCAAGGAATCAGCCAACAGAAGATTGAAAGCCTGAAGCAGCAGAAGGCTATAAAAGAAGACCTAGTCCAAAGGTAGGAAAGAGAGTGAGAGAGAGAGAGAGAGAGAGAGGGAGAGAACGACATAGACTTAGGAATCTTATTTTGTAAAGTAGGGTTTAGGGTTTGAGAGTCGTAGGTTTCTCTTGTAAGTCTCCCTCTGTATCGATTTGATACATTGTGGAAGACATAGGTACTTGTACAGATTCAGAAATATGTAGGTAATGAATCGTGTATTGTTCTTGGATGAAGCTTTTAAGCAAATCCGAGTTAACTTGTTAGCCAATAATGCTTGACTGAACTTTGTATTGAAAGGGGTGTCTTTCAAGTAGGATGATACAGTTATTGTGACTATAACTGCTAGATAATCACAGGTTGTGATTTAGGGAGTGAGATGGGTTTCTCTTTTCTAGGATGGAGTTCTTAGATAAAGTTTTCATTGGGTAGTGATAGGTAACCCAGAGGTTGTTTACTGTAAACCGACGGTAGTTTACATAAAACTATACTACTAATAGTGGATTCTTCTTCTTGGCTTGGTATGCCCCCAGATGTAGGTGATTTGCACCGAAATGGGTTATCATATTCTTTGTTATTTATCATTCTGCAATTTACAGTTCAGTTTTAATTAACAATTAGTAACAGATGTTGAAACACCTGTCTTGCTGCTGTTACTGATATTCTGAATATCAGTTTGCTTGTTCTGTTCTTGTTTTAAAGTTGTGCAGAGAACAATGTTTTGACATGTGTTAGGACATTTGTCATCTGCTATGCTAGAATTTCAATTGGTATTAGAGCATGCATCCTGTCTGTTTCTGGATGAGATCTTAGGAGATATTTTTTGGCACTTTAAACAAGAAGTAGTTTTAGAGATCAGATCATTCACTCGGACATACTCAAGGGTATTAATGGATGGGATGGATGTTTTGGATCGTTGGTAACAACTACTGGTGGGTGTTCTTGGTTTCTAATGAGTTTCTACAGCAAATGTAGGAGAAGTGGCTAGTTCTCTTCTGTGATGTCTTATAAGATATTCTGACGTCTTATTAGGGCATGTTGAAGATGTTCCTTGGTGGTTCCGCTGCATATGTTTCTGATGGAAGAACTCTGGTATTTATGGGATTCCGGAGTTGTGATAGAAGAAAGATGGTGGAAGATCTCAATTGTTGACTTCTTCTCTTGAAGATATCAGCATCTATTCATTCCAAAGTTGGGAGCGATGTAATGGAGAGAGTTGTTGGTTGATGTCTGTCATGGTGACTTGGTACTTGAAAGGCTGGTTCCATCTTGAAGTTAGTTTGAAGATAAGGTGAGTTGAGATTGGGTTTATCAAGTTCATGCTCTAGGAAGTTGGTAAATTAATTTTTTGGCTAAGTTGTCAAAGATACTTGAGATTTCTCTCAAGTCCACTCATAAAGGCATCTCACTCGTGCATCTGGAGACTTCTAGTTACTCTTCTAACTAGAGGGTGTTTCTGTGAAACATAAATCTGAAGAAAGTGGAGGTGATTTATTTTCACCATCCAAATCTGCAAGGAAGGATTCTTCTTTCTTAATCCTAAGGATGAATCCAGTCTGAAAGGAGATTTCAAATCTATTGAGGTAAATAGGGTTCGTTCAGAGAGAATCTTAGTTACTTGAGTCAAGGGTGGCAGCCTTGATATCTCAACACTTTGTTTGTCAAGGAAGATACTTGCAACAATTGAATACTTGATAAGTGTTCATGAAGTGATTTGTTGGAGTATATATTCAACAGTATGATAGGGTTACTGAACAAGGATTTAAGATCAATTGCTATTTGTGGAATTCACAAATATTTAATTGATTATTCTTGTAATTGGAGTTCGAGATTGCTGATGTCACAAAGATGTTCAATCAGATGTTGAAACATCTCTTCATTAAAGATTGTGCAGAATCATGGGAGGGGTACTGCATACTCTTTGGATTTGTTACACGTGGGGGTTGACCTAAGGTGGTGAGAATCGTCTGCAGACTGGTATTGTAGAAGCATCTTACCTCTAGTAAGTTTCCTGGCAAGAAACCTTTCTAGAAGATGGTGTTGTTGAAGGTGAAGATGAAGACATCATAATCTTGATGAATATCTTTTGGTTCAGTTTATTTCTGACCTAGGAGCATTGGAGTGCAGCAGATGTGTTCCAGTTATTACTATAAACATCTGATCTTAACTGGAAAGTTTCCTGGCAAGAAACTTGTCTAGAATATGGTGCTGGTGATAGCATTAATTGGGTCAGTTTATTTTTGATCTAGGTTCGTAGGAGCATGTGATCTTGCTCATCTTGGAGGTGAAGGATAAGTGGCAGTTATCTCTGACTTCCTGAAGAAGTCTCTACTTAAGGAAAGTGAGATTCCTTTTGTAAAGACCTTGTGTGACAAATCTCTTCTGAAGAATCAAGCTTTGGCAGGTGTGGTTTCTATGAAGATGAGGTAGTTGTTGTAGTGCAGTAAAGCAGGATGAAGGGTGTCTACTCTAACTTGATATCGTTGATCAAGTCTATGAGAACATGGAACTCTTGTTCTGTTATAGGGAGGAGGTTCTTCTAAGTGGCAGAAGGAAGAGCTGAATTCTTCAGCTGGATGTCTGATCAAATGTTGTGACATCAAGCAGAAACTTCAGGGTCTTAGTTGTTATTGTGGAATATCATCGTAAGATAAGTTGATCTTCTAAAAAATTAATGGAATTAATGCTTCAAAAAGGTCTATCTCATGTAGTTTGCGGGAGCTGTGAGAAGGAGTAGATGTTACATGTCTGAGTCTTGGTGTATCTAAGATGGCTTGTGATAACGAGAAATTATATCGTATTTTATGGCTCATTACGCATATGATTCGCTCATTTTTATTCGAGTTTTATTAGTATTTATTCGTGTTTTATGTGTTTTGCAGTTGATAACTTCATCTGTGGAAAAATCGGGCAAAAGATCGGAAAAGAGCAAAAGAAGAAGAAAATCCAACAAAGAAGTGAAGATTCTGCATTTTACTGATATGGCGCTCGCCATCCCCAGATAGCATTCGCCATGAGCTTGGAGGCCACATCATTTAAAAAGTCCAGGGCCATGGAGTTCGCCATGGCCTGGTGGCGTTCGCCATCAGTGCGCAGTTGCATAATTTAAAAAACTGCAACTGCTTTAGGCAGTTTGATTTTTCCTACTTTCCCTCCATTTTATGTGCACGTTTTAGCAATTATTTCTGAGACTTTTCTCTATATATAGGACCTTTCACTCTTGTATTTGGTACCCGATTTTATACGCGGAAGCTCTATTGAATTCCTTTTAGGCATATAACTACCTTTAGAGCGACAATTACTCACATCAAGGAACTGTCGCAAAACTCTTGTAATTTACTTTTGCTGCTGTACTTCTGATTTCGAACAAGCCTTCCGACGTTTCCTTTTGCAATTCAAGTTCAGTTTTCATTTTTATAGGTTATTTATTCTTGCCTTATTTTGAAATTTACAATTCTTGTCTTGTATGCTATGAACCTTTCCATGTTAATTACCATAATTATGTTTGTAATTAAAACCGAAATGTGTTGCTAAATTTTCTTGAGTTCGGCGTGTGAGGACCATCGTTATCGCGGGACTCCGTAGAAAATGTAGGCGCGACTTTATGTGATTGCATGCTAGTTTTGGTTTTTGTTTCTATTTTTCATGTTTCATTATTCCGACACGAGAGAGTGAGGAACACTACTACGAAAAACCCATTTAGCAATAGTTTTGGTTTTGGTTTCTATTTTTCATGTTTTATTATTCCAACACGAGAGTGAGGAATATGCCAAGTTCGGACCGATAGCGCGAGAGTGTGAGGAAAGAACGGATAGTAGAAACTAGGCACCGATCCTAAAAATAGCGAGAGTGCTTTAGACATCGTTTAGTATTTCATTGACTTCCAAAATACGCTTTTCAATTAAAACGGGTGAGCGAGAGCAAAATCCTGTGGTTGTTAGGTGTGGCTTTTGCTGATAGCGCGAGCGTGTGAGACGGAGCCTTTAAGTTAGTACGTCCTACGGAACGAAGTGCAGTCGTAATTAGCACTCGACTTCTGCAAGTCCCTTAGGTATGCAGAATCCACATTCCGGACTCGGTTTTAGTATTATTTACCAAACCTTTAGAATTAGTAATTTTCCTTTCCGTTTAAATCCCGTAAATCCTTAGCCTTAGCTTTGCACTGCAACTATAGATTGCATTAGTTTGATTATCCGTTCTCCGTGGGTTCGACAACATTATTTAAAACTACGCGAACAGCTGTATACTTGCAGTTTTAGCTCGACGGTCATGTTAGTGCCTTCGACACGCATCAAGTTTTTGGCGCCGTTGTCGGGGAAGGTTGATTTAGTCAATATTGTGAATCCTTTGTTGCGCAATATAGACTAAGGCACCAAATTTTTTCCTTTTTCTCTAATTCGTCGATTGTATATCAAACACTCATTCTAGAAGCAACAAGCTTGAGCAACCGATTGACGATATCGAGCGTTTCATTAACTTAAGACGCCGAATTAACGAATTCCGAATTAAGTATAATCTTCCTGAACCTAAAATTCCTTACCCGGAATTACCAATACCCATGGCTGAGAACCCTTAAAACCGTCCTCTCAAGGATTATGCTGTCCCATCGCAAGATGAACAGCATAACATCATTGCTGCCCCTGCCATTAATCGAAACGATTTTGAGCTTAAACCTTCGTTGTTACAAGTCGTTCAACATAACCAATTTTCTGGAAGTTCCACGGATGACTCGAACCTTCATTTATCAATGTTTGTGCAATATGCTGATACCGTAAAAGCAAATGGTGTTAGTAACGAAGCCATACGACTATGTATTTTTCCTTTCTCTTTAAGAGATAGAGCTAGAGCTTGGCTCCAGTCTCTACCATCCAACTCTATCACTACGTGGGACGAGTTGAAGAAAGTCTTTTTAGCCCGATATTTTCCCCCAAGCAAAACCGCTATGCTAAGAGCCCAAATTAACGAATTTAGGCAAAAAGACAATGAATCTCTTTTCGATGCTTGGGAAAGATACAAGGACATGCTAAGGTTGTGCCCGCACTATGGACTTGAACAATGGTTGATAATCCATACTTTCTACAATGGTCTTCTTTATAACACAAAGTTGAATCTAAGCGGTGCAGCTGGCGGCGCTCTGATGGACAAACCATATGAAGACGCTTATCAACTTATTGAAAATATGGCTCAAAACCACTTCCAATGGGGAAGTGAGAAAACTCCGACAGAAAAACCTGCTACGAAAAATGGAATGTACGAAGTTAACAGTTTGGACCGTGTCAGTGCTAAAGTGGATGCGCTTACTCAAATAGAAAGTTTGACTGTAGCTCCAGCAGCCACCGTGGCCGCTGTGACGCTGAATTGTGAATTGTGTGGAACCCCTGGACATAGCAAAGCGGAATTTCATTTACTAGTCGGTATTCCTACCGGCCAAGTGAATTACGCCCAAGGAAACCCGTACTCAAACACATACAATCCTGGCTGGAGGAATCACCTGAATTTCGCATATAAGAACAACAATGCTTTATTTGCCCCAACTCAAGCACCTGTAGTACCTCCAGGATATCAGAAGGGAGCAATCGCTGCCCCTCAAGCACCAAGAAAGTCAAGCGTTGAGGTTTTACTAGAAAATTTCATCGCAACACAAACCCAACAAAACAAAAAGTTTGCCAACCAAAATGTGCACACAAGTGAATTGTTAAAGCAGATGGCAACTAAGCTTGACGCCATGGCTACCCATAACAAAATGTTAGAAACCTAAATTTCTCAAGTAGCCCAACAACAAGCAACAGTAGCAGCCCCTACAGGAACATTTCCTGGACAACCACAACCAAATCCAAAAGGACATGCTAATGCTATTACATTGCAAAGCAGAACCGAACTAGATGGACCAGTAGATCCAAGGCTTCAAAACCCCGCCATGTATCAGAATCCTGGTAAAGGAACCGAAAAGGTAACAGAACCGAAAAATGACAAAAATGACAAAAGTGAAGAGGCCGTAGAGAAAAAAACGCCTTATATGCCTCCACCACCATATAAACCACTAATACCTTATTCGCAAAGGCTCGCCAAGCCTAAAAATGAAGGACAATTCAAAAAGTTTATGGAGCTTCTGAAACAACTCAATATTACTATACCTTTTATAGAAGCCATAACACAAATGCCTTCATATGCTAAATTCCTTAAAGAGATCCTGTCAAATAAGAAGAAGCTCGAGGATAACGAGACCGTTATGCTCACTGCTGAGTGTAGCGCTATCATCCAAAATAGCATGCCTCCTAAACTGAAAGACCCAGGTAGTTTCTCGATACCTTGGGTAATCGAAAAGTACGTCATAGACAATGCTCTATGCGATTTAGGAGATAGTGTTAGTCTAATGCCCTTATCCACCTGTAAAAAGCTCGAATTAGGAGAGTTGCGACCAACGAAAATGTATCTACAACTAGTAGACCGTTCTGTTAAATTCCCTATAAGTATGCTAGAGAACGTGCCCGTTCGTATAGAACAATTCTACATTCCTACTGATTTTGTGGTAATGGACATAAAAGAGGATTTCAACATTCCTATTATTTTAGGAAGATCCTTTTTAGCTACAGCCGGAGTGATCATTGACGTTAAGAAAGGAAAGCTAACTTTTGAAGTTGGTGAAGAAAAGGTCGAATTTATTCTGGCCCAATTCTTGAAAGCTCCCGCTATAGATGATTCATGTTGTTTTGTCGACGTCATCGACGAATGCGTAAAAGAAGTGGAGATGGAATCGTTCAAGTGTACAGAAATACTAAAGTTTCCAGCACCTCCTATACTCGAAGACGATAATTGGCGTGAGCCATACGTAGATGACAGTCTGAGAGAATGCTTAGCGCTAACACATGATCTAATACCATGCCCGAAGAAACCTTCTGTAGAACTTAAGACACTACCCAAAAACCTAAGGTATGAGTTCCTAGACACCGAACTGGAACAACCAGTGATAGTTAACGCTGACTTAGGACAGATAGAGACCGAAAAACTTCTACATGTTTTAAGAAAGTATCCTAAAGCGCTGGGGTATAACATTTTGGACCTAAAAGGAATAAGTCCTTCTATTTACGTGCATCGCATTATGCTCGAAGAAGATTGTAAGACCTCTAGAGAGCACCAAAGAAGGATAAATCCTATCTTAAGCGATGAAGTAAAAAAGGAGGTACAAAAACTACTAGAAGCAGGAATCATATACCCGATATCTGATAGCAACTGGGTTAGTCCTGTACACGTCGTGCCAAAGAAGGGAGGTGTTACGGTTCTTAGTAATGAAAAAGGCGAATCCATTGCTAAACGAACTCAAACTGGATGGAGAATGTGCATAGACTATAGAAAGCTAAATAAGGCCACTCGTAAAGATCATTTTCCTCTATCTTTTATAGATCAAATACTTGAACGATTGGCTAAACATTCTCACTTCTGCTATTTAGACGGATACTCCGAATTTTTCCAAATTTCTATCCATCCTGATGATCAAGAAAAAACTACATTTACATGCCCCTATGGTACGTTTGCCTACATACGAATGTCGTTCGGACTGTGTAATGCTCCCGCAACCTTTCAGAGATGCATGATGGCAATTTTTGCCGACTTTATAGATAATATAATGGAAGTATTCATGGATGACTTCTCTGTCTATGGGGAAAGTTTTGAAGGATGTTAATCGAACCTAGAAATGGTACTCGAACGTTGCGTTAAAGTCAATCTAGTGCTGAATTGGGAGAAATGCCATTTCATGGTCCGAGAAGGAATTGTTCTTGGACATGTAGTATCTAACCGAGGAATTGAAGTGGATAAAGTGAAAATTGAAATCATAGAAAACCTTCAAGCCTCGAAAATAGTTAGAGAAATTCGAAGTTTTCTGGGACATGTCGATTTCTACCGACGATTCATTAAAGATTTCTCTAAGATAACTAAACCACTAACGGGCTTGTTAATGAAGGATGCTGAATTTATATTTGATGAGGATTTCTTGAAAGCATTCGAACATTTGAAAAAGGCTCTAATAACTGCACATATTATGCAACCGCCCGATTGGAGTAGATCATTCGAAATAATGTGCGATGCTAGTGATTATGCTGTTGGTGTTGTCTTAGGACAAAGAAAGGATAAAAGGCTTCATGCCATATACTATGCTAGTAAAACCTTAGATAGTGCGCAGATGAACTACGCTACCACAGAAAAAGAACTCCTAGCTGTTGTGTTCACTTTAGATAAATTCTGTTCTTACTTGGTGGGAGCGAAAATTGTTGTATATACCGACCGCCATAATTAGGTACCTGTTGAATAAGAAGGATGCTAAACCGAGACTTCTAAGATGGATCTTGCTTTTGCAAGAATTTTATCTAGAAATCAAAGATAAGAAAAGAACCGAGGACGTAGTAGCAGATCACCTTTCTAGAATCGAGGATCAAGAACCTGAGCGAGTCCCCATCAATGACAATTTTCCATACGATAGACTTGTAGCCCAGCTAGAAAAAAAAAGCGAAACGAGTGAATGCTCTCTAATTTATCATGACGCAGAAACAAATAAAGTAGTAGAATCAATATGCTCAAAGACCACACTGCCGTGGTATGTTGACTTTGTCAACTACCTAGCAGTTGGGGTACTTCCACCAGATTTATCCTACCAACAAAAGAAGAAATTCTTCCATGATCTCAAACACTATTATTGGGATGAGCCCTTACTTTTCAAGTGAGGCGCCAATAGAATTTTATGTCGATGTGTCCCTGAATCTGAAGTCGAAGATATCATATCTCATTGCCACTCTACACCTTATGGAGGGCATGCAATCATTCCAAAGACTTGCGCAAAGATTTTACAATCTGGCATATTTTGACCTAGCCTTTGAAAGGACGTCCACATCGCTGTCACAAATTTCGACCGATGCCAGAGCACTGGTAACATTTCTAGATGCGATGAGATGCCACTAAAGGGTATCCTAGAAGTAGAAGTCTTTGATCTTTGGGGAATAGATTTCATGGGCACTTTTTTGTCATCCTTTGGCAACAAATACATACTTGTTGCAGTCGATTATGTTTCGAAATGGATCGAGGCAATAGCTTCTCCTACCAACGATGCACGAGTAGTAATAAGACTCTTCAAGAATATAATATTTCTTAGATTCGGTGTGCCAAGAGTTGTCATTAGTGACGGTGGATCCCATTTTATCTCGAATATTTTTGGGAAACTATTGCTCAAATATGGAGTGCGACATCGAGTATCAACACCATATCACCCTCAGACGAGTGGACAAGTGGAGGTTTCCAATAGAGAGATCAAGCAAATATTAGAGAAAACAATTGCGACCTCTAGGAAGGATTGGTCTGCAAAACTTCATGAAGCTCTATGGGCTTATAGAACAACTTACAAAACTTCGATAGGAACCACCCCATTCAAGCTAGTTTATGGAAAACCGTGTCATCTGCCTGTCAAACTTGAGCATAAAGCTTATTGGGCCATTAAGACCCTGAATATGAACTATACGGCGGCAGGAGAGAAAAGAATTCTTGATATCCATGAACTAGAGGAACTTAGATTGGACGCATACGAAAATGCTCGAATTTATAAGGAAAGAACCAAACAGTGGCATGACAGACGAATAGCTAGACGAGAGTTCAACCAAGGCGACATAATTCTCCTTTTTAATTCTTGACTTAAGTTGTTCCCTGGTAAACTTCGTTCCCGATGGTCTGGCCCCTTCGAAGTTGTAAGAGTTCTCCAAAGCGGAGTAGTGGAAATCAAAGGAAAATCTGACGAGACCTTCATTGTTAATGGGCAGAGACTAAAACACTACCATAACATTGAGAAAAAAGATTTATGCGTAAGTTATAAGTTGGAGGAGCTACCCGCTCTTTCGAAAGACTAGTTCGGGAGCTAAAGACATTAAAAAAGCGTTGCGTGGGAGGCAATCCATGACCCTTAGTTTTTTAGACTTTATACCTTTCTTTTTATTTTTATTTTTGCATTATTATCTATTCCTGTGTCTGTTTATTGTTATGTTATTATTACTATTATTATTATTATTACTACTATTATTATTAGTACCTTTTTGTTTTTATTTTTGACACCTTCGCGGTACAGTTCATTGATGGTGTACTCTTTGTCTATTTGCAGGCTAACTTAGCTTAGTATAGCCTTCACTGACTTAGAGTATGGATCACAATGTTGATGTGGAGATTGTATTTAGGAACGATGCTCAGAGACGTAGATTTGACATTCTGGTTCAGAGGGAATTGACACTCCCTATTTACCCTGATGGTCGTACCTTGACCACCCTAGGATTGAGGGACAATGTGATGTACTTGCTTGACCAGATTGGTTGGGTGAACTTTGGTGTAAGGCACAAATATAGCCCTTACCGTATGATGTCCCTAGAGTTTCTTAGCTCACTGTATTATGACCCAAACTGAGGTCTTGGCTTTGGCCGAGGTTTAGCCACATTCATGTTGTTTAACACCAAACACCGTTTTGTCCATCATGAAATGGCCAACCTGTTAGAATTTCCTAATGGACCAGATGCCCATTCAGTGACACCTGATGATGCTTTTACCGACCTTGACCTTAACTACTTCTGGGTACCATTATCGGTAACTACCATCCCGAACCTGACACCATGTTCTTTAGTAACATACATAACCCTACTTTTAGGTACTTTCATAAGATTTTGGCTCACACCCTATTTTGTAAGGAAGAAAGTATCACCTATGCTTCTAAGGATGAACTGTTCATTATGTATTGTGCTTCACAGGGAAAGCCTGTGAATGTTGTTTCCTTTATGTTGGCTGGCTTAAACCGCATTGCTCAAGAGACCGATGGTGTTGTCCTTGCTGGAGGTTTAGTTACCATGATCGATGAGGCAATAGGTTTTCGTTATCAACTTAACTGCATCCGTGCTTTTGGAGGCATCCGTCTGATGCACTTGAATTTCTGTTTTAACCATGGTATGTTGGCTAACCTAGGACCAGCCGAGTTTGAATTCCTAATTGATAACAAAGTGGTCCATAAATTTACCCTGCCTAACCACGAGAGGACAAACGTGCATAATAGGAACAATTGGCTTTATGACCTTGAGGAAGAGAGTGAATCACCAACACCGCCCCAAAGCCCACAACCTTATGAGATACCTGATGTCAATCCCCCTGATGCCACTTCACACGTCTCTGGAGCTCGTGTAGATTATGCTACTGCCATTGGTGCTATACAGTGCCAAGTGGACACCCTTAGGGATGAGATCACTTCCATCCGAAGGGACCTCATTGGATTCATGGACGTTGCTAATGAGCAGTTTGACCATTTATTCCAGCAAGTCCATTCTTTCACTATGCACTTTAGCAAATGAGCTATGATTTGTACCGAAGGAGTTCTTGTTGCTTTTATGTTTTAGTTTGTTCTGCTTTTTATTGTATTTTCATTCCGTTGTAATTTGTACTCTTTGTATCATCGATTCACCGGCGAAGACATGATGTTCTTGTTTTTGAATTGATGTGATCTTTCATTTTTGTCATTTATATTATTTCGTAATATTTAATGTTTATTTTATTTTTCTACAATCTTAATCTCGTAATAGCAATTCTGCATTTGAACTGATGTTTTATGTTTGTTTAAATTATCAAAAATCCAAAAAAATACTGCTTGTTAACCAAAAAAATTGAAATTTGCACAATTCTGCCTAATGGCGTTCGCCATGGCATGATGACGTTCGCCATCAGTTCTCTAATTTTCAAATTTCTAACGTTAAACACATGGCGTTCACTATGTGCTTAATGGCGTTCGCCATGAATACGAAACGTGCAAATTTTCCTGCACGTATTTTGTTGCAGAAAACGCGCGGGTTTCAAACAAAACCCTTCCAACTTCCCATACACTTCTGTAACCACCCAAATAACTACCCATTAATTATACTATTAACCCCTAACCACTCATATACCCTTTTTTATTCTATTTAAACCTTCCAAGCCTCATTCTCCATCATCACCAACAACATTCTTAAACACTCCTACTCACTGTCCTTACTTCCTAACTCCCAAACCTTTCCGAAAAATTCAAAATGC
This sequence comes from Lathyrus tuberosus, assembly GCA_022829125.1. Classification (NCBI taxonomy): domain Eukaryota; kingdom Viridiplantae; phylum Streptophyta; class Magnoliopsida; order Fabales; family Fabaceae; genus Lathyrus; species Lathyrus tuberosus. The sequence goes on from JALAZF010000259.1 coordinate 1,633,418, forward strand.
CTCCTAGAGTTGCTCGCGACATTGATTACATGGGAATCGAATTTCCCGACGGTATCTGTAACACCCCAAATTTGTAAGAATATTTATTTAATTTATTTAAATATAATATTCGTGATTTTTGGTGAATTTGGGTGGTTTGGGCTATGTGTGGAATTTTGTGGAGTTTTGGTTATCTATTTAAATAATAGTATATAATATGGAATATATTAGTATTATTATTAATTTAAATAATATTAGAAGAATTAAGGGTAAGGTTGACTTTTGAGGAGGATTAGTGAGGGTAAATTGGGAAAAACCCATTTTAGAAGCCCAAGAGTAGGTTTAACAAAAAGGAGAGTTTGAGAATGTGATTCATTTTGTTAGACCATGAAAAGAAGGAAAGAAGACGAGAGCTCTGAGGAAAAAAGAAAAGGGTGTTACATTAGTGGTATGAGAGCAGGTCGGTCCGTCCGGCTAGGTTGTATAATGTCGTTTATTCCCTAGTGTGCGACATGTGTGTGAAAACACTGTTGATGCTTGTTTTGTTTTCCATTTGCAGGTTGGGAATGAAACAAGTGGGGGGAGAAGATGGTGCTTCTCCAAGATGCTTCAAGGGTGGAGTAATGGCTAAGTGTGGTGTTGGATGCTACAATAGTTTGGTAAGATAGTTTGTACCACCTCATGATAGTCGGCTGTTATTAACAAATTAAGGAACTGATCACCCTTAATCTCTTATTGATAATAGACGGGATCATGTTGGATGGGATAGATGTGTCTTGCGAGCTTACGTTGTGTGCGCAGTGAATTGTTTGAAGTTAAGCCAAGTGCTTACATATGGTTTTGATGAGTCGATGCAGGATGGTGTCGAGACGTTTATGTTGAGGGTAATTTTGAGTATTAGTGAAGGTGGAGAAGTTGGGGTTTTGCCTTTTGTTTGTGAAATTTCGGAAGTGTTTCCTATTGGCATAAGTGATTAGCCTCTAGAGCATGAGGTAGAGGTTGTGGCAGATTTGATACCAGGTATGAGTCCGGTGTCAATGGCTCCTTACCGGATGTCTGCATCTGAGTTAGGAGAATTGAAGAAACAATTGGAAGAGTTGCTTAGGGTGAAGTTTGTTTGACCGAGTGTTTCTCTGTGGGGTGCTCCTGTGTTGTTAGTGAAGAAGAAAGATGGTACTATGAGATGGTGTGTGGATTATAGATAGTTGAATAAAGTAACGATCAAGAATAAGTATCCACTTTCGAGGATTAATGATTTGATGGATTAATTGGTAGGTGCCTGTGTGTTTATCAAGATTGATTTGAGGTCTGGTTATCATCAGATTCATGTTAAGCCTGATGATATTCCGAAGACAGCTTTCAGGACGAGGTATGATGACTATGAGTATGATGTGATGTCAGTTGGCGTATCTAATGTACCTGGTGTTCATGGAGTATATGAATCGAATTTGTCATGAGTATTTAGATAAGTTTGTAGTGGTTTTTATTGACAATATTCTGATGTACTCTAAGCCTGAAGAAGAGCATGCTGAGCATTTGAGGATTGTTTTGCAAGTGTTGAAAGAGAAGAAGTTATATGTGAAACTGTCGAAGTGGAAGTTTTGGTTGAAGGAAGTGAATTTTCTTGGCCATGTGATTTCAAGTGGTGGAATTGTTGTAGATCCTTCTAATATTGATGTTGTGTTACGGTGAGAGACTCTGAAGTCTGCTACTGAGATCCGAAGTTTTCTAGGATTGGCGGGTTATTACCACAAGTTTATCGAGGGCTTTTCTAAGTTGGCATTACCTTTGACTCAGTTGACTTGAAAGAGTCAAGCTTTTGTGTGGGATGTAGCTTGCGAAGAGAGTTTTGTGGAATTGAAGAAGAGGTTGACGACCGCTCCAGTGTTGATTTTGCCTAATCCGAGCGAATCTTTTATGGTGTATTGTGATGCGTCGAAGATGGGTCTTGGTGGAGTATTGATGCAGAATGGACAAGTTGTTTTCTATGCTTCGAGACAATTGCGAGTTCATGAGAGGAATTATCCTACGCATGACTTAGAATTGGCTGTCGTGGTGTTTGTGTTGAATATTTGGAGACATTATCTGTTTGGTTCTAAGTTTGAAGTATTCAGTGATCATAAAAGTCTGAAAAACTTACTTGATCAGAAAGAATTAAATATGAGACAGAGAAGGTGGTTAGAGTTGTTGAAGGATTTCGATTTTGATTTGAGTTATCATCCGGGTAAAGCTAATGTAGTGGCTGATGCATTGAGCAAAAAGTCATTGCATATGTCGATGCTTATGGTGAAAGAGTTGGAATTAATTAATCAATTCCAAGATTTGAGTTTGGTATGTGAAGAGACTCCTGACAGTGTGAAGTTGGGAATGTTGAAGTTGACTAGTGGTATTCTGGAAGAAATCAGAGTGGGATAACAATCTGACTTGAAGTTAGTTGACCAGTTGACTTTGATTAACCAAGGCAACGGAGGAGAATTCCGGATTGATGAGCATGGTGTGATGAGGTTTCGGGATAGGGTATGTGTTCCAAATGTTCTAGAAATTAAGAAGAGCATTCTTGAAGAAGGACATCGAAGTTGACTGAGTATTCATCCCGGTGCTACGAAGATGTACCAAGATTTGAAGAAGCTATTTTGGTGGCCAAGTATGAAGAAGGATATTGGGGAGTTTGTTTACACGTGTTTGACTTGTCAGAAGTCGAAGATTAAGCATCAGAAGCCTTTAGGTATGATGCAGCCATTGAATATTCCAGAATGGCAATGGGAGAGTATTTCCATGGATTTTGTGTCGGGATTGCCGAGGACTGTGTTAGGTACAGATTTTACCTAAAAATGACATATCTTTCTTTGCACTTTTTCTTTTCTTTTCTCATGTTTTTATTAGTTTTACTAATGATTGTTGTTGTTCTTCTAACTTTGAGAATATACCTTTGGTGCTTGTAATGTGTGTGTTATTGTGCAGTAAAAGGCATAAATGATCAAAGTTGTAAGACACAAGAAAGTGGTGCAAGCTATCAAAGAACAGGGGAAAACTTCAAGAAGTTCGCTTTGCGAATGAGCTAGCGAAGGTTCGTTTTGCGAACATCTAGCGAGGTCCCAGCGAATGGTTCCAGAATTATGGCAGAGGAAAAAGGAGCTAAAGTTCGCTTTGCGAACTTGAAAGCGAGTGTTCGCTTTGCGAACATTCCTTCGCATTGCGAACTCATGAAAATTCTGTGGCGGTTTAAGCTTATCAGAGGCACCTCAAGTGCCTATTTTTACCATTTGCTTTGCGAACTGTGAAATTCCTGAATGTGTATAAATAGATTTTTCACGCATTTTAGATTATTATGAACATAGAAACTTGAGAGAAATATCAGAACTTGTAATTAAAAGATCAAAACTTTGTATCTCTTCATTTCAAGGAAGACAAGGTAAGATCTTTGATTTCTTGTTGGGAAAGGATGTAATCTTTTGATACCTATTGTATTTCATCTAATATATGTTTGTGAACTAGTTTGGATTCTCTATTTTTGTTGTCTTTGATTGTTTATTTGTTGCTCTTGACAAAACCTATTTCAAATCTTCAATTTTAGATGTTCATTTATCATTGAGCAAGCTTTTGATAATGTTTTGTGATTTGATATTCATTTGCATCTCAGCTTTTTAGCATTGTGTTGATTGTTAGTTTGAATAGCTTCTAGTAATTAATGCAATAAGAGACCGCAATATTGCTTGACGAACGGTATCGTTAGGGTGCATGAGAATAGTGATGAAGAACGATGTTCACATTCATTTGGCAAATTAGTTTAATGCGTGTAAAAAGGGTTAAACGTGTGTACATATTTTGATCATTGGCTTGTATATGAATTACTCATTGGTGTGATATTGATGTTATAGTAATATATGTTGGGTTTAGATGCCAGAAATGGATATAGGCTTTAAATGCTTTGTATTGATTGGTGATGTGCGAGAGCAATTATTGATTGGTATAAAATCACTCATAATATGCGGGGACCGAGAGGATATGTATGTTGTGAGTGATACATGATGATATTAGGCGAATGTTTGATTTATGTATAAATTGGTCAGAAGAATGCATGTGTTATCAATTGATGAGATCCAATTCCAACAAGGCTCCATTTATAATTCAGTCTTTACTTTATATTTTCCGTCTTTACATTTTCTTCATTTGCTTTTGGTTCTGTTTTAAACCAGAAATTTTGAACCATAAGCTTAGAAATGTAGATACCGTCGAACGACATTCTTTCCCTCGCATTGATCCCTGTGGATACGACAAAACTGGGTGACTTAAATGTTTGTGTTTGCCGTTGTGTTACACTTTTCAACAGATTGCTAAGGGAAATTATTCAATTTGGGTGATTGTGGATAGATGAACTAAATCGGCTCATTTCTTGCCGATGAGGATTAATCATTCTATGCAGAGGTTAGCCGAGATGTACATTAAGAAGATTATGAAGTTGCATGGGATACCTTCGAGTATTGTGTCGGATAGAGATCCGAGATTTACGTCAAGGTTTGGAAGAGTTTGCAAGATGCTTTGCGTACTAAGTTGAGGTTGAATTCTACCTATCATCCGCAGACGGACGGTCAGACAGAAAGGACTATCCAATCCTTAGAGTAATTGCTGAGGGCTTGTGTGTTAGATCACATAGGATCTCGGGATAGCCATTTACCGTTGATTGAGTTCACGTACAATAATAGTTTTCATGCTAGTATTGGAATGACACCCTATGAAGCTTTGTATGGGCGGAGGTGTGGGACTTCTTTGTGTTAGTATGAGTCGAGCGAGAGTGCTATACTCGGACCTGAGGTTGTACAAGAGACGACTGAGAAGATTAAGATGATCCAAGAAAGGATGAGAGCATCGCAGATTCGCCAGAAGAGCTACCATGATAAGAGAAGGAAGACACTTGAATTCCAAGAGGGAGGTCACGTGTTTTTTTAGGGTGACGCCAGTGACTGGTGTGGGTCGAGCTTTGAAGTCTAGGAAGCTCACTCCACGTTTTGTTGGTCCATATCAAATTTTGCAGAGGATATGAGAGGTAGCCTATCGAATTACTTTACCGCCGTCACTTGCGAATTTGCATGACGTGTTCCATGTGTCTCGGTTGAGGAAGTACATTCTTGATCCGTCGCATGTGATTCAGATGGATGATATACAAGTGAGGGATAACCTGACGGTGGAAGCTTTACCTGTGCGGATTGACAGTCGAGAGATGAAGCAACTGCGGGGTAAAGACATAACTTTGGTGAAAGTGTTGTGGGGTGGACCGGTTGGCGAAAGTTGGACTTGGGAACGTGAAGATCAAATGAGGGAGTCGTATCCGACTCTATTTCTTTGAGGTAATTTTCGAGGGCGAAAATTCTTTAAGTGGGGGAGAGTTGTAACACCCCAAATTTGTAAGAATGTTTATTTAATTTATTTAAATATAATATTCGTGATTTTTGGTGAATTTTGGTGGTTTGGGCTATGTGTGGAATTTTGTGGAGTTTTGGTTATTTATTTAAATAATAGTATATAATATGGAATATATTAGTATTATTATTAATTTAAATAATATTAGAAGAATTAAGGGTAAGGTGGACTTTTGAGGAGGATTAGTGAGGGTAAATTGGGAAAAGCCCATTTTAGAAGCCCAAGAGTAAGTTTAACAAAAAGGAGAGTTTGAGAATGGGATTCATTTTGTTAGACCGTGAAAAGAAGGAAAGAAGACGAGAGCTCTGAGGAAAAAAGAAAAGGGTGTTACAGTATCCTTGGTGAGTGACAACGGGCTATTTTTCTCAAAATCCATAAGAGGCCTGTCGAAGCCACGCGATATGCTCATATCGATTCTGTACGTGCACTGGGATTATTCGACAGCATCAACTAGATGGTCACTAACGTAGGTTTGTCTCATCTTTTCTCTAATCCGAGCCATACTTTTGTTAGACTAACCTATGAGTTTTTAAGTTCGTTTTAATACATGTGTGACCCGTCACGTACCTCTGGCACCGTGCACTTTAGGATGTTCAATAGAGATTACGAGCTGCCCCAAGAGAGGATAGGTGAGATTTTTCAGTTTCTGAGTGGCGAAGAGTATGCATGTTTAGCACCGCTTGAAAGCGAATAGCAAGCCAGTGCCTTAGGCTTCTGGCGCCAAATCACTGGCAAAACCACGTCCACGTGGGAAGGCCTAAAAGCCACTTCTATCCATAACCCCGCAATTAGGTACTTTCACTGCGTCATAGCGAGCACTATCTTTGGTAAAGAAAACACGGGGAATGTGAATTCTAAGGATTTATTTTTCATTCACTGTGCACTGTCGGAGACTAAGGTTAATCCCACACCTTTCTTGTTAGCTCGCCTTAGTTCTATTGCTAGTCGATCCGGTGGTGACATCTGTGTCGGAGGCATGATTACCTCCATTGCTTTAGATTTAGGACGGCAGGATGAGATAGGTACCCTTGAGGGATTAGCCACCCCTTTTGTGATTTAGAGTACTGTCGCAATATGCGACTTATCAAGAATGTGCCAAGCGGCAAGTATAGGGTTATAATCAGGAATAGGGAGGTGATGAGCATAGATTTACCTTGCGCTTCGTGCATTAATGAGCACGTTAGCACAAATTGGCTATTTGATACTGAGGCCCCGAGCTTAGATGACGAAGCTAGAGAGAGGGCATATGCTGAGACCATGGGATTTGCACATCAGCCTAGCCCCTGTGCCAATGTTGACATCCCAGAACCGAGTCACAAAGCACACAGAGCACCCCCTACACCCATTTTCTCTGACCAATTTTCAAGTACCTACCAGCCTCGGGAGGAGTACGACTATGTCGCCATTCGAACCAGTTTGGATGATATTTTGTTCGAACTGCGGTATCAGAATGACAGGGAGGCAGAGCGTGACTTGCTGCTCCAGAGCTTACAATGTCAACAGGAAGATATCAGAGTTGCTATAGATCTTGCCAACCAACAACAGGTTGACTTTGCAGAGCGTATCGAGCATGATATGGCGGATTTAACTAAGCAGATAGAGGGCGTGAGAGTGCAGGTTACCACTTTGAGGGAGTATGTTCAGCATGTTCCTAACCCTGCCCTTGGCAGAGGTTTTGGACGACCAGGCGGCCGAGGCCGTCATCATTGATTATTCTAGGTTCTTCCACTCCTTTTTCACCTTGTACTAGAACATTGGGGACAATGTTCGGTTCAAGTGTGGGGGAGGAGTTTTACTTGCTTTGTTTTTTATTATTTTCATGTTATTTTTTATACTTTCTAGTTAGTTTCTTTTATGTCGAGTCGTTTATGCGTAATTGAGTCTTATTGTACTTTACCCTTTTCTTTCGTTAGAAAAATTCCCCTAAGATTGATAAAAAGCAACCCCGACGAAAAAATATTTGTATCCGAATTTATTGCATGACACTTTTTCACCTTTAGGCTTTGTTATTTAGACTTAGGAAAGTATTGACATTGTAAGTACCGTTTTAGCACCCTAGACTCCCTAAGTATGCGGCACCGATCTAAATAACCATTATACCGAGACCTTGATTTTCGAGTTTCTATAGTAGTCTCTTGAGTAGTTTATGTTAGCGGTCAGCACCATCCCAAAAAGACATGCTAAGTAATGAACCGATGCAAATATGTGGTGATCTCGAAAAATTAATACTAATTTCTATTTGAGTTGTATTGTAGAAAAGCGAATGAAACAATTCCTTTCCTTCTAAGTTAGGTGGCCCTCACCCGACCATTTAGCCCAACGGATCGGATTCTTGAAATTCGAAAAGAAATAAAAGAAATAAAAGAAGAAATAGTGCAAAAAGTTAAAAAAATAGAGATCATGAACACTAACAGGTTCAATTACCATGCGAGTGTAGGGATAAAGGGCTTAATGTGATCGCGCGAGAATGAAAAAGAGGAAAAAAGAGACAAGGAATATAAGTCGAGTTATAATGGTATGATTTGGATTAGTATTGCATAAGGGGAGTCTTTGTCCGCAAGTGTGGATGTGTGACGTCACGGTATCCTCGTTGTCGAAGTCTAGTACCTATATTTTAACATTAGCCTATTAGTCGTGTTCGGTTTTAAAGTCGTGTCGTGCTTTCGTTTTAGATGTTGCACTAACTGTTTTTAATTGTGTCGGGAGTTTGCTTGAGGACAAGCAAAAGTCTTAGTGTGGGGGAGTTTGATAACGAGAAATCGTATCGTATTTTATGGGTCATTACGCATATGTTTCACTCATTTTTATTCGTGTTTTATTAGTATTTATTCGTGTTTTATATGTTTTGCAGTTGATAACTTCATCTGTGGAAAAAGCGGGCAAAAGATCGAAAAAGAGCAAAAGAAGAAGAAAATCCAGCAAAGAAGTGAAGATTCTGCATTTTACTGATATGGCGCTCGCCATCCCCAGATGGCGTTCGCCTTGAGCTTGGAGACCACATCATTTAAAAAGGCCAGGAACATGGCGTTCGCCATGGCCTGGTGGTGTTCGCCATCACTGCGCAGTTGCAGAATTTAAAAAACTGCAACTGCTTTGGGCAGTTTGATTTTTCCTACTTTCCCTTCACTTCATGTGCATGTTTTAGCAGTTATTTCTGAGACTTTTCTCTATATATAGGACCTTTCACTCTTGTATTTGGTACCCAATTTTAGATGCGGAAGCTCTGTCGAATTTCGTTTAGGCATATAACTGCCTTTAGAGCAACAATTACTCACATCGAGGAATTGTCGCAAAACTCTTGTAATTTACTTTTGCTGTTGTACTTCTGATTTTGAATAAGCCTTCTGACGTTTCCTTTTGCAATTCAAGTTCAGTTTTCATTTTTATAGGTTATTTATTCTTGCCTTATTTTGAAATTTACAATTCTTGTCATGTATGTTATGAACCTTTCCATGTTAATTACCATAATTATGTTTGTAATTAAAACCGAAATGTGTTGCTAAATTTTCTTGAGTTCGGCGTGTGAGGACCATCATTATCGACGGGACTCCGTAGAAAATGTAGGCGCGACTTTATGTGATTGCATGCTAGTTTTGGTTTTTGTTTCTATTTTTCATGTTTCATTATTCCGACACGAGAGTGAGGAACACTACTACGAAAAACCCATTTAGCAACAGTTGGGAATGACATATAATGACGCAGGCGAAGGCGTTGTTATGTAGATTGTTGTTGTAAGATTGCTGTTTCTACAACGGTCTGGAAACCGTTGTTGTATTCTGGAAGCGTGCGTTATATTGCAACGGTTAGGTATTTCAATCATTGTAATATAAATTAACTATCACAACGGTTATGAGTATCAACCGTTGTCATATATATTAACTATCACAACAGTTATGTGTTTCAACCATTGTGGAATGTACCCTTTGTTTATTAAATACAAATGTATATTGCTTATTTTACCATACACCTAATTAAAGAAATACAACCATTAAAATTAGTAAAGAACTATATAATCTGAAAATTAAACTGTTCTTGAAAACCAACTTAAACACACCACTGTTTTCCGAATTGCATCCATTTCATTCGGTTCATTTTATGTTCCTTAACATAAAATTTATGGTTCAATGGTCAGTTTCCTTCAATCCATCGATATCTTTTATTATAGTTTACCTCATCATCGCCAAAAATCATCGCAATTTTATCATCATAACAATCATGATCTTAACAACCACGATGATTAGTGACGACGATGAGGTAAACTATAAGAAAAGATATAGATGAATTGAAGCAAACGGACCATTGGACCATAAATTTTATGTTAAGGAACATTAAATGTGCTAAATAAAATGGATGCAATTCGGAAAACATTGACATGATAAAGGTTGGTTTTCAAATACATCCTAATTTTCAAATTATAAGTTTCTATATCAATTTAACTGATTGCATTTTCAATAAAAGGATAGTGAAACAAACAATATACATAGTATATAATAAACTAAATTTCATATACAATATCAGAATGAATTCATATATATGTACCTTATCATAATGAATTCATATGTATGTACCACCATCATCATCACCATGTGAAACAAACCCTAAGAAGTCGGAAGCAATGAAGAAAATTAGTTAGTATTCAATTTAACTATATACAATATACATAGTATATATATAATAAACTAATGTTCTATATCAATTTAACTGATTGCATTTTCAATAAAAAGATAGTGAAACAAACAATATACATAGTATATAATAAACTAAATTTCATATACAATATAAGAATGAATTCATATATATGGACCTTATCAGAATGAGTTCATATATATATGTATCACCATCATCATCACCATATGAAACAAACCCTAAGAAGTGGGAAGCAATGAAGAAAATTAGTTAGTATTCAAAACAAAACAACCAAAAGTTGAAACAAAACCCTAAGAAGTGGGACTGTACCATTACAATGAAGTTCACATTGCTTGTGAAGCATTGAAGTCGAATCTGCACAAAATGAGAACAATCAACAAAAACAACATGAAGCAAACGAGATAATGGGAACTATCTAACAAAAAGATTGAAGTAGAAGACTACCTTATTTTCCATAAACAATATGTACATTACGCTTGCTACCGCCAACATCATCACCATGTTCATCTAGTTTTAGATTCTGCAAGCAGAAATACAAGGAGGAAGAAGCTTAAATCAAAAGCTTCATACTTCTTGTATTTCTTTTCGCGGATTCTATAAAAAGATGAAGTTTGCTGCCAAAAATGGGTGCTATGGTTTCGCTGTGAAGGAAACGACGCTACTGTAAAAAATAGAAAGTTAATTCCCTTATATAGGTAAATATTTCACAACGGTTTTCTAAAATAACCGTAATGATAAGTATATATATTATTTTAATAATATCACAACGGTTAGTTATATTAATCATAGTGACAACCCTTCTAATTGGTACAAGGTTCGACTCCAGGCAACAACATTTTTCTATAATTACGTAAAATAGAAAAATGTTGTTGCCTGGAGTCGAACCTTGTACCAAGTATAAGGGGTATCGCTACGGTTATTATTACTAACCGTTGTAATATTATAACCCTTGCTCTTCCCAGAGTAGAGAACACTCTGGCCATAATGATTTAAAATTTTCTCTGTTTTTTAAAAAATATCGTTCCAGAATATCAACCATTTACAAGTTATCATCATTGCAAGCATTAAACTATCAGACTTTTCATCTTCAACCTCATCTATAAATAGACAACTTTACATTTCTTCATAATATATTCTTTGTAACAATGAGTTCTACAAATGAGAATGCTAGAATCACTAATGAGGAACGTCAGGCGCCAATAGAGGAGGTCCAACCAGCGGTCAGGGATGCCTTAAGGGTGAGGGAGGATAAGAAGAAGAAGAAGAAAAAGATAAAGAAGAAAAGGAGAACAATTTATTATGATTCCGATGAGGGGAGTGAGGAGAGATGTCTGGATTATGAAGATGCATTTGCAGCAATGGGCTAGGACATTGAATAATATATGTAATATGATTATCAATGTACTCTTCTTAATGGAATCTTAATAAAATGTTATTTTATATATGCTCATCTCTTACAGTTTTATTTTTAAAGTTATATATACTATTCTCTTGCACTTAAAAACACTAACAAAAGAAATAAAATATATGTTTAAAAGAAAAACAATGATGAATTTTGAGTTTTGAGGTTAAATCCCCGTAACACTAACAAAAGAAATAAAATATATGTTTAAAATACAAAAACATGACAAAAAATATAGTTGCTGGGAATCAAAGCTTGTTACATGTATTACAACGGTGTTTTAATACAACCGTGTTTAAAATGTAAAAATATGGAAAAAAAATGTAGTGGCTGGGAATCGAAGCTTGTTACACAGCTTGGATTACAACGGTTCTTTAGTACAACCGTCGTTAAATATGGCGTTATAAATTTTTTAACGTATTACAACGTTGGGATACGAATCCATGGTAAACCTGGCGTCATTAAATGGGTTTTTCGTAGTAGTGGAATATGCCAAGTTCGGACCTATAGCGCGAGAGTGTGAGGAAAGAACGGATAGTAGAAACTAGGCACCGATCCTAAAAACAGCGAGAGCGCTTTAGACATCGTTTAGTATTTCATTGACTTCCAAAATACGCTTTTCAATTAAAACGGGCGAGCGAGAGCAAAATCCTGTGGTTGTTAGGTGTGGCTTTTGCCGATAGCGCTAGCGTGTGAGACGGAGCCTTTAAGTTAGTACTTCCTACGGAACGAAGTGCAGTCGTAATTAGCACTCGACTTCTGCAAGTCCCTTAGGTATGCAGAATCCACATTCCGGACTCGATTTTAGTATTATTTACCAAACCTTTAGAATTAGTAATTTTCCTTTCCGTTTAAATCCCGTAAACCCTTAGCCTTAGCTTTGCACTGCAACTATAGATTGCATTAGTTTGATTATCCCTTCCCTGTGGGTTCGACAACCTTATTTAAAACTACGCGAACAGCTGTATACTTGCAGTTTTAGCTCGACGATCACGTTAGTGCCCTCGACACGCATCAGCTTGCTATGGAGCAAGTAGATTATGTGACTTGAAGATTATGTTTCATTGGTGGATCAGAAGATTTCTGAAACTCTGAAGAAAAGCTGAGATTAATCAAGCAGTAGCATTTAGTTGATCTCTATAAGTGCATTCAAGCAGGGTTCTTGGAACTAATTACTCTTGTACAGAAGGGTAGTTGGTTGAAAATCAAAGGAGGTTCTGGTTCTGTTCATATCTTGGAGCTTGTGATAGAAGCCCTAAGTTGCTGATGGAAGATTACCTTCCTTTGGGAGTTGAATGAGAGTTTATTTCTCTCTTTGGGTATCTGGAGTTCTTATTGATCAAGCTAGTGGCGCAATGTTGTCTGAAGATCTTCAGTTGGATTACTAGGCAGTAGTAAGTCCAGTGGTGGACATATCAAGAACCATGTTGTTTGGTGTCTGTGATATGTGAAGGATGTCCTAACTGATGTTAGAACATCATCTGGGTTTGTTGTCCTTGGAAAAGGAGTTGAAGTTCTGTGTATAGAACTTGATGTTCACATCTTGTCTAAGAAGAATTTTATCTTATCATACGAGAGAATGATAAGTAAAGGAATGTCTTGGAAGTCTGATGTGAAAGCGTTAAACAAGACTGAAGTGGATCATGGGTTGATTGCATGAAGGTTTGGATTTTGATGTGTTCATAATATGGAAGCTGATATCACTAGTTGAATCAGAAGTGTTCTATCTTATCATATGGGAGCATGATAAATTAAAGACTGTCTTGGATCATGGGGTGTTTATCTGGAAGACTGACTCTTACTGAGGTCAGAATACTTGTGGAGAGGTGGTTTCTTCTGCTAAAAGTCATGCTAGAGAAAAGTGGATCAGTTTGGTGCTTATGGAGCAAATAAGCTGAGGATTTATGGAGCATGTGTTTGATGTACTTCAAGTGAGAAGAACATCTGGGCGAGCTAGCAAACTAAGGGGCTATGTATGTCTCTTTGAGGAATGTGAAGCATTCAAGATTCAATTGGATTGTATCTCAGGGAACAAGGATATCTATGGCTGTAAAATCCAAGGTGGATTTATATAGGGTATGGATGGTTTCTGGATGAGATGGATCAATGGTGGTTTTGGTCTCAATCCAAGAGTTTGTTGGTTGTGGTATAAGGATACGTTCCTAGTACTTTCTCACTATATGATCATGAAGTTGTCATGGGATATCATGTGGTGATTTTTGGTGGTTCTTGCTGAAGAAGCATCTTTTGTGAAAAATAGGGGGAGAACTTCTGTCAGTTGAATGTACTGGTGTGGTACATGGATTGCTTGAGGATCAGACATTAAGTGAATGCGTTCTGCAGGTGTGTTGAATAGAGGGTGCGCTTTTAAAGACATGAAGATGTGTCTTATGCTTTCCATTCATTTAAGGTGTTCTTCTTGTAAAGGAGCACTGGGTATCTACGACAGAGGGAGTTAGACTCCTGTTTTTGGATATGTTGTTGCAGTAGTGCATTTGCTTATCAAGATTGTTTGTGGTTTCAAGCAGTTTGTGATAAAATGCCTCAGGTGAGGACGATATGTCAGACGAGATGTCGTGACATTGTGCTACTAGTATAAGTTCTATGTGGACTTTTTAGGTTGCTCTGATTCTGTCATTGGTGTCAATGGATTAAATCAGAGTGGTACAAGTATCTTGGGAGTCTTTGCTGCTAACTAGGAGATGTTTGAAGAAATGTCTTAACATCTTGGTCAGTTATTCTTAGTCTTCTGGTTGAAAGGATTGTTCTAGGGGCTCATTGAAAGGGACTATGAATATGCATCATATGTTACAAGAGGGACTAAACAAAGTCTGACAAGATGTCAGAACATTGGTTAGGATGTATTATTGTATCCTCATTGATTGCTTTGGACGGTGGAGAGAATGTGTATTAGGAAACATGTGTTAAACATGCGTCTTGGTAAATGCACATTCCTTGGATGGTCCTCATTAAAACAAGAAATAGTCAAATGCAACTTGGTCGGTGCACTTTTGTCTGTGAAGTTACATCCTTTTATTTAATGCTCACATGGAATGAACATGTGTTACTTCCAATGGTTCGTTACATCCGAAGAAAAACACTCTTGTATATAAAGGGTGTTCTTGACTTCATAGTGTCTCAGGTCGTCTGTTTTGTGTTGTGTTCTAATGGGATTTATCCGCTGCTGGGTTTGTTTAGGTTGGGTATGGGTCTGTCTTGGACATGCTTGTCAATTTTTGGCTAAAAAGGGGGAGAAATGTACAAGGGTTGAGTCTGTCCTTGCAGTTGGTTTACAAGGATGTTGGACAGAATGTTATGAAATTCTGACTGAGTCTCAGTATTCCCATATGTTTTGAATCCTTCTTTCGTGTCCTGTGATCTAAGTTATGAACACAGCTGTGCCCTGTGTTCTGAGTTACCCATGTTGGTGTTTGGTTGCTTCAGTCGCAAAATTCTCCCCCCCAAGTGAGGAAGTATAGATTCATGGGAAACGGGGAATGTGTGTCATTCTTTTCATCATGTACACCAACATGATTGGAGTCACATCATTATTCCAATCATAACCGCCACTCAGGGTGAAGAGACATCAAGAGCACCCTGGGTTTATTGTCCAAACGGAGTTTTAGCCAAAATTTGTCAAAAGGGGGAGATTGAAAGCTCCTGGGGTTTGAAAAAATTTTGGTTAAAACTTGATGAAGAATGCTGCAGATAAAGATGTCGAATACAATGTTCCAACATCCAGATTCGACAGATATAGCAGGTTTTAAATCTGGTGCAAGATTCAAGGAGAATAAAAGTAGTGATCAAGGAATCAGCCAACAGAAGATTGAAAGCCCAAAGCAGCAGAAGGCTATAAAAGAAGACCTAGTCCAAAGGCAGAAGAGAGAGAGAGAGAGAGAGAGAGAGAGAGAGAGAGAGAGGGAGAGAGAGAGAGAGAGAGAGAGAGAGAGAGAGAGAGAATGACATAGACTTAGGAATACTATTTTGTAAAGTAGGGTTTATGGTTTGAGAGTCGTAGGTTTCTCTTGTAAGTCTCCCTCTGTATCGATTTGATACATTGTGGAAGACATAGGTACTTATACAGATTCAGAAACCCGTAGGTAATGAATCGTGTATTGTTTTTGGATGAAACTTTTAAGCAAATTCGAGTTAACTTGTTAGTCAAGAATAATTGACTGAACTTTGTATTGAAATGGGTGTCTTTCAAGTAGGATGATACAGTTATTGTGACTATAACTGTTAGATAATCACAGGCTGTGATTTAGGGAGTGAGATGGGTTTCTCTTATCTAGGATGGAGTTCTTAGATAAAGTTTTCATTGGGTAGTGATAGGTAAACCAGAGGTTGTTTACTGTAAACCAGCGGTTGTTTACATAAAACTATACTACTGATAATGGATTATTCTTCCTGGCTTAGTATGCCCCCAGATGTAGGTGATTTGCACCGAACTGGGTTATCATATTATGTGTTGTTTATCATTTTACAATTTACAGTTCAGTTTTGATTAACATGTTGTAACAGATGTCAAAACATATGTCTTGCTGTTGTTACTGATATTCTGAATATTAGTTTGTTTGTTTTGTTCTTGTTTTAAAGTTGTGCAGAGAACAATGTCTTGACATGTGTTAGGACATCTGCTATCTACTATGCCAGAATTTTAAATACTTTCACAACTCAATCACTTAAGCAATGAGACTTACGTGGCTTAAGCATCTTGGCTCAAGACTTGTTGCTTGAATCCCAATGAGACAAGACTTTTGCTCAAGCACATAGCAGGAGACTTAATCTAAACTACTGAAGGTTCAGCAAAATAGAGAACAAGGTATACACGATACAAGCATCAAAGGTACGGGAAATCACCATAACAAAGACCTAAAGCACTTAAGATTTCTCAGATATTTAATAATAAGAAATCTTAAGGCTTTTACAATTACAACCTAAAACATAAAATATGTATATTACATGAGAGTTGATAATTGCTTGATCTTAGTACTCCTTCATTAGAAGAATCCTTGTTAAGATTCAAACTTGAATCTTCAGCCATATATATATATATATATATATATATATATATATATATATATATATATATATATATATATATATATATATATATATATAGTCTTTGCAGAAACTAGCCGTTGAGGAAGTGTATTGATCAAGTGTCTTTGCCTTTACTCCATAGTACAAGAGACATTGAAGATGGATGCACAGCAGATTCTGAATCCAGTGTGTAATGCGTTTAACCTTTGAGTCTTCAAGAGGTTTTATACTGATAGAGTCGTTGGGAGCAGACATCCATAGAACGTACCAGCTTTTCTTGAGCCTTGCAATCTTGTAGACTCGAGCTGACAGGATGATAAGACAATACAACTTGCTTTCAGTAGTACGGACAGTCCACAGCTTTATCACCAACTCTGAATGGTACCTGATGCTGATATACAATTACCAAGTGTAGAGACTCATCTGAATGTTAAGGCCTTCAGCTCAGAGTCCGCTTCAAACCACACTAGCAATTATTCTTCAGACTCTGCCACCAGAAGCTAACAATGAAGCAACTCCAAGTGTGTCTAAGTAAAACAGATTCTGATTATTTATGTACAAGAACCTACATAAATAAAACACACATCAAATAAACCATTGTTCTTTCAATACTTTTGTTATCATCAAAACTAAAAGAGAAAATGTCAAGAACAAATCTTGTTCTAACAATCTCCCCCTTTTTGGACAAACACAAGTATTTAAAAGACAATGTTGGGCATTTAATTTTCTCTGCAACAACAGGGTATGAGGTTTGTAAGCTCCCCTTGAGTCTGATAGTCCATAACTGAGTTCTATTGACTCTAACACCAAGAACTACATTTCAAGAAAAAATAAATTAGTCTTCTTAGTAACATCAGGGTCTGAGGTTTTCAAGCTCCCCCTGAGTCAAACAGTTCCAAGGTTGAGGTTTGTAAGCTCCCCCTTAGTTCCATATTTAAGAAAACCAAAATAACAACATTTTAACATCCTTTGGCAACATCAGAATACGAGGTTTGTAAGCTCCTTCTAAGTCTAATAGGCCAAGTCATAGGTTTGTAAGCTCTTACTTAACACTATGTACAAGAGAGTTAAAATATGTTGCCCTTTTTAACTTTCTTTGGCAACACCAAAATATGAGGTTTGTAAGCTCTTTCTGGGTCTGATAGGCTAAGTTTGAGGTTTGTAAGCTTTTATTTAGACCTATGTACAAGAAAGTTAAAAATATGCCCTGGGCAAGGTAACCATAAATAAAATGACAAGAAAATAAATGACCAATATGTACGGGACATGTATTCAATCGGTTTAGTTTCCACTTAAATACTAACTATTATTTCTCCCTCTTTTGTCACATCAAAAAGAAGAAAAGGAAAGAGAAAAGATATCACTAATAAATGTAACTCAGATCATCATTATAGGATCAGTTTCCAAAGAGGAAGAATAATCAAGTAATAAGAGTCATTAAGGTTTGTAAAGTACACGCTTTGAAGTCTTAGTGGTCATTACTATTCCAAGAATTAAACAAGGATTAATTTTAGACTATTGATATCCACAAAAGTCGTTATAAAAGCATTCAACTCCTAAGTCATTTTCATCAATCACCTACCTAAAGATATGGAATCACCAACTGAGAGTCATAATGCATCCGTCGTAATAGACGCAACCGGAGCTCTACAAGCTTAGTAATCCAATCCCCTCAGAGGCGACCTGCTTCTGAGTCATCTAGAATTGAGCCTCTGCACTCAGCAATACTTTCTACAGAAGAGGAAACTTCGGCAATACCTGAACGAAATTCAAAAGGAGGTTCAGCAATAACTGCTTTGAAGCCTTAGAGAAAAAGCATGAAGAGGTCAAGGAATAAGAAAATGAGGGTCAACAAGAAGTTCTACCGCTCTCTTTCAGACATAGAAGAGGAAGAAGTGATTGATTCTGAAGATGAGGAGGTAGACTGTGACAACAGTGGACGCCGCTGGACACGAGATGCTCTAGCTAGGGATCAATTCTAGAAAACATCTTGTTCCAGTTTTTTTTATTAAAAAAATGTAATCCATCAATATAATTAATGAGAAATATTTTTTGACCAATACTGCTTTAGCATGCATTTACATTCCAGTAATTTCTTTAGATTTTTTGAAGGTACACTATCAAAGTGAAACTGACACAGAAACGAAAATTAAAATAGATCAACCATAAAATCAGAGTTATTCAGAGAATCTTAATAGGTTAGACTGCTAGATCACATTTCCAAGAGTCATTATTAAAATACTAATAAAATTTAATCATTACTTAAATAATATTAAACTCAAGACAATGAATGTAACACGTCTATAAAAGGACCCTAGTAGGCTTTCTTCCATATCATCACTTAATCCCTAAAACACCAAGATGTATAAGAAAAAGCAAATATGGGTTCAAAAGAGAGATTTCAGGAAGGCCACACTATTGAATGCAGCAACTCAAGCAAATCAAAGCAAGGTAGCAGTTAAAGAATCTGCAAGCAAGGAGACAGCTTCATAAGTGCTCTCATCTTCAGCATCCTTTGTGAAGACACGCAGAAGAAGAAGATCTTCTGGATCCAGACGCAGAAACAAACTGAGAAAGGAGGCTTTGGAGTTTGCTAAGGAAGAATGATAAGATTTATTAGACAGTCTAGACATGTCATAAGATCCTAGGGAATTCCTTAGGACACATCCATTAGACTAGAAGAATCTAATTGTCTTGTAATAACTTCCTTTTTATTAATAAAATAAGTTGCAAACATTTGAGTTCTTTTATCTATTTCAGATTCTCATTGAACAACAAAAATAAATATTAATCAGTTAAAACTGATCACAAGCATGAACAAACTCTGAATTTATTAATAAGATGATTAATACAGAGATTTCAACAATACAAAGCATAGCTATGCAGAAATCTAACATCAGAATCTTTCATAGATAACTTCAAACTTGTCTCTCCAAATCTTGGAAGAACTAGCCTCAGAACTTATGTTAACCCCTTGCTGAACAAGTATTTCAGAAATAACTTGTCCATAAGGAATGAAGAAGATCTTTCCCTTTTGAAAAGAAGAAAAAGACCTCTTCAGATGGTCAAACATAACTTGAGGAAGATCAATCTTCAAATCTGAATTAAGAAGTGGAAGCAGATATTTTTCAATAGGGTCCACTTGGTCTAAATATTTATTGTTAGGCAGTAAGTTTGAATTCATAATCTGACTCCAAACAACAGCATCAGGAAGAAGATTTGAAACCACTGATGTATTAGATAGATCTACAAAGATACGCCAAGTAGGAAGATAATGTTCCCAAACAAAAGTTCTTGGGATTTCTCCAATTTCCTCACAATTGATCACATTTGTAATCGCTTTAGAGGTTACTGTAATAGAAACACCAGTTACTCTAGACGGAATAGCATACTCAGAATTCAACTCAACAATGGAGGCATTGATCCAAAACTCTTTGACAAGACTTGGATAGGTGAAACCACAAAGCATCTCAAAGTAGCCGTTCCATCTTTGTTTAGACACTGTTTTCAGAAGTTGAAACCAATCTTAAGCAACTCATCAAAATCCATAAATTTTTCATTGATGACAACCAACAGATTCAAAAGAGAATAAACTGAAGAACTCATCTCAGGTTTGGTTTGATCAGCACACAACCAAGAAGAAGAGAAAAAGAAAAAGAAGAAGAAGAATAACTGAACAAGAATCTTACAAGAATAAGAATCTTGTCAGAAAAAGGACACAATGATGTTTCACAAGACAGGGAATAGTAACAGCAAGTACTAAAAGAGAAAACATCATTACCCAAACGTTCTTTATCCAGCAAATATTTCAATTCCACTAGATGAGTTTCACCTTTATGAAAAGTTAAGTATTATAAAAGTTTTTTTAAAAAAACTTTTTACTTAAACTATTATGACAGACAAAAATAATCTTCTTCTAAATCTCAAAAACTGACAACTTTTAGAAGCTATCATCTATCATAGTCTAGTAAGTCTAGACTTAGACAGAGATATCATCTGTCAGTCACAAGTCTCTAAGGTTTTATTCAGAACTAACACTTTATCTTGAAACAAGAGTCATGAGTGATAGATGAATATTGAATTGTCTTCTTTAGACAACTAACAAGCAACAATATCAACACAAAAGTGAGAAAACTGTTTTCATAAATGTGATCAACATCTGGCTTAATAAGATATTCAGTATAGACAAACACAATAGAGTTTCCTCTTAAAGATTTCTGAAGTTCCTTTTCACAAAAGAACTTCTGTAGAAGTCTAACAGAAACTTAGTATTTATATATATACAAACGTTTCATTGAATCAAAAGATAAACCAGAAAAGAACAAGCATACCATTATTTTTTTGTTTGGCCATACTCGATTCAGTATTCAGACTTGACCAATAGAGTCTGAACACAACTTTAAGTGGATTCTGATTCAATGTCTGTCTAACCATTGATTCCACTACTCTCACCAAATTTAGTACCACCAGTACTTGAATTTGGGTTGTTGGCTCTTCTTCCAATAAATGTTGTAAACACCCTTATAGAAGATGCCTCTGCTTCTTTCCTTGATATCTGTAGCAGATACATTATGATACTCATATTTCTATAAGACCATACATGTAAGTACAGACAGACTCTTCTTTGCCTAACATCTCAATCTAATAGCAGACCATAAGTCACTCTAGAGTATAAGTCTAGAATGAGATATGATAGGAACAAAATCTTGTTCAAATCAATGTCAATAATCTAATTATCTGGGATTAAATCTTTTGACTTTGAAATAATTGACATGCTCAGAACCAGATGGTGTTAGCTATCCAAAATTGACATAAAGCATATCAGAGTACTGTTCTAGTACGGCTGACAAAACTCAAAGAGAAGTTGAAGATTTCTCATGAAATGTCTTTTAAAACAACTTCTATGATGCTCCTCAAACAAGAAGCAATGGAGTTTCTTAAGATATCACCTTAAAGAACAAACTCCATATAATCATATATTTTGAAACAAGATAGCTTTAACAACATCTCTTGCTTTTCAATACTTGATTTTTATTTCAGAACATATATGCTTCTTTTCATCTGCATCCCACATTAATATCAACTTCAAAAGATTAAAGACCGAAGAGCATCTGATATTAGGTTTTGGTAGTGTTTTTTCTTGCTTTCATATTTGGAAAATCAGTTGAAATACAAATATTTCAGAATTTTTTGAAGTTACTCTTATATCAACATATATCACAATCCATTCAGCCAGTATAGAAGTCTTTCTGACAAGAAACCTAAGTTTCTTATCATTAGTCATTCCAAAGAACTTAAGCTAAAAAGAGAAGATGATCTGTTAAATAGTTTTTCATCATCCAACTTCATTTTTTTCCTTTGAAGACTGCAAGACAAACCTTCAGAACACAGCAGATTCAAGATGTAAACATAAAAAAAACTGTGACTTTAGATTTATGTCAAGGAACAATCTTCTCATAATTTGCTTGAAAAGATTAGATGAAATGTAACTACTTCAAGCTTCAAAGACTGATCCCCATAAACCCAAGCACATGATTTCAAAGATAGTCCAAGCATCAGACATATAAATGATGTTGATATACTCGGAAGTGAGATAGTGCATCTACCAGAATGCAACTACCTCTGAAGATATTCAATATGCATCTTATGAGTTGGTGAAAGAGATTTTCAAGATAATCATCTTTAACATGATCAACTTCTATAGTAATACCTTTTTCAAGGATATTCTATAGACCTTCAGCAACCCTTTATCAAGTCCAATGAGTTAAAAATATGTTTAGCTTTTCCATCATTTAAATTCAGTGGAGTCACCCATTTGAATATGGTAGGAAATGTCGTATGATATTTTTCATGTGGCACTTGATTCCTTATTGAAGAAGAAATATACTTTTCTTATTGGATCATTATCTGCACCACTGTTAAGTGTTAAGCATAAACCATGCTCTGATACCAATTAAAGGTGTGAAAAGTACACAAGAATGGGGGTTGAATTGTGTTTCGTGTTCTCTTTTAATTTAACTTATGATCAGAGTTTTAGAATCAAAATTGATGTTCAAATTCTGAGTTAATTCGTTTGGCAGCGAAAATAACAGAAGTAAATAAAATTACATCAGAAGACACAAAAGATTTATACTGGTTCCTCCCCTAATTGAGAGTAGTCCAGTCCTCTTGCCTCACAAGAGATTTTCATTATAACCACTTCATGATTACAATTGCTTATGCTTCTGCATAAGACTTTTACAACTGCTCAGACCAATTGTCTGAGACTTCCCTTGCTTAGAGAGCATCTCTAAGACTTAACCTTTGCTCACACCATCTGACTAAGCCACCTGCTCTTCAGTCTTCTGGCTGATAATTTCCCTTTGCTTAGAGCACATGTCTAAGACTTCCATTTGCTCACATCCTCTGGCCGAGCCACCTGCTCTTCTAGCCATCCAGATTGAGACTTCCCTTGCTCAAGCTGCACTCAAGACTTATTGCTCACGCCCCTCAGACAAAGACTTCTCCACTTGCTCAATCAGACTAGCTGAATAAGACTTTCACAACTCAAGCACTTAAGCAATGAGACTTACGTGGCTTAATCATCTTGGCTCAATACTTGTTGCTTGAATCCCAATGAGACAAGAATTTTTGCTCAAGCACATAGCAGGAAACTTAATCTAAACTACCAAAGGCTCAGCAGAATAAAGAACAAGGTGTACATGATGCAAGCATCAGAGGTACGGGAAATCACCATAACAAAGACCTAAAGCACTTAAGATTTCTCAGATATTTAATGATAAAAAATCTTAAGGCTTTTACAATTACAACCTAAAACAGAAAATATATATATTACATGAGAGTTGATAATTGCTTGATCTTGGTACTCCTTCATCAAAAGAATCCTTGTTAAGGTTCAAACTTGAATCTTCATCCATATATATATATATATATATATATATATATATATATATATATATATATATATATATATCCTTTGCAAAAACTAGCCGTTAAGGAAGTGTCTTGATCAAGTCTTTTTGCCTTTACTCCATAGTACAAGAGACATTAAAGATGGATGCACAGAAGATTCTGAATCCAGTGTGTAACGCGTTTAACCTTTGAGTCTTCAAGAGGTTTTGTACAGATAGAGTCGTTGGGAGTAAACATCCATAGAATGTACCAGCTTTTCTTGAGCCTTGCAATCTTGTAGACTCGAGCTGACAGGCTGATAAGATAATACAACTTGCTTTCAGTAGTACGGACAGTTGACAAATTTATCACCAACTCTGAATGGTACTAGATACTGATATACAATTACCAAGTGTAGAGACTCGTCTGAATGCTGAGGCCTTCAGCTCAGAGTCTGCGTCAAACTACACTAGAAATTGTTCTTTAGACTCTGCCACCAGAAGCTAGCAATGAAGGAACTCCAAGTGTGTCTAAGTAAAACAGATTCTGGTTATTTATGTACAAGAACAAGAACCTGCATAAATAAAACACACATCAAATAAATCATTGTTCTTTTAATACTTTTGTTATCATCAAAATTAAAAGAGAAAATGTCAAGACCAAATCTTGTTTTAACAAAAACTACCAGAATCACATGCCAATTTACTCGTCATTCTCTTAACCCCACAAATTTATTCCTAATTTGTTCAAATTCCTTACCACTCAAACAAATTGAAACAAGAATTACAAGAACCCCAAGGTACCAATTCAATAATTAAATGTCACAGAAGAACAATTTAGAGCCCAAACCTTAGGGGTTTGGCGCCTTAAACGAAGGACTACATCACAATATGCTCGAAGTGTCAAGAAGTAGTGGAAAAATGACCAACCTACGAAGCCTTGGATTGCTTCAGTTATGTGTTGAAGAAGACGAAGATGAAACTTGAAGAATCAAAGCAACAAAACCTTCACGTAAGCTCTCAATTCTCTACTTCTTCTTCTCAATT
This sequence comes from Lathyrus tuberosus, assembly GCA_022829125.1. Taxonomy (NCBI): domain Eukaryota; kingdom Viridiplantae; phylum Streptophyta; class Magnoliopsida; order Fabales; family Fabaceae; genus Lathyrus; species Lathyrus tuberosus. Next base: position 1,657,844 of record JALAZF010000259.1, read on the forward strand.
CTTGTACACTTCTTCTTTTTCTTATTCTTCTTCAATTCTCGTAGTATTAGGAAATTGTGTAGTTGTTGTTAGTTCTTGTGTTATTATGATGTTTCTTGCTCGATGCTTGAGAGGAGAATGAGGCTGAAAGATGACCAGAGAGTGGAAAAAACATAGAGAATTTGGTGTGATTTGGAGGAATTCTGAGAAGTGAATACTTGATGAATAAAATTGGCAAGGGTGAATTGAATTTATAGAGGTTATAGATTAACAGAGTTTTAACTTTGTTAGATAGTGCATGTGTAAATTTAGTTAAAAGTTATGACAATGTTTAAAAATTAATTAGGGTTAGATTAGTAAATGCAATTGAGTTAGTTAAGATCAGTTGTTAGTTATGTGATTCTGTTACAATTAGTTATTGCTCAGTTAGGGTTAGTTAAGGTGGGATTGGCTTGTTTTAAATTTATGTTGCAGATAGTTATGTGTTATTTACAGAAGTCAGTTTGGATACTATGCTAGTAAGTTAATTTGGATACTATGCTAGGAGGTCAGTTATGCTACTAAGTTGTTAAATTGAATTTCAATTGTGAGTGCAATGCAATGGACTATTAATTAGCTTGAATGGTTGTAGGGATGTTAGTTTTAGATGGTGTAAAGGTTTATTATCATAGTGTTTGCTAGTTAGTTAGATGAAGAATAGTTAGTTATTCTGTTATGTATTCTAATGGTGATTGAATTGTGATGTTAGCTTTGATGTAAAAGTTCTATTAAGTTGCGTTGGAGTCAGAAGTTAGAGTTAATTGGAATTAATTTGGTTAGGCTATTAGAATTAATGATGAAATTAGTTATTTCTATCATTGTGAGTTGTTAGCTAATTATGTGAAAGATGTTGGATCTTTGTCATTAACTTTGTTAGTTACACATTTTGTTTCTTGAATGACGCTACTTGATCAATTAGAAGTGGTTATGTTGCTGCTATTATACATTTACAACGGGATATATGTGTGCATGATTGGGTGACTTTGGTGTATTGAATCAATCATGTTAAATTGTTTTGAATGGTATGGCTTATGTGTGTATGTTTTACTTGCTGCAGAAAACTAGGATGATTTGGCATGGTGTTGCATTTCAAGATTGGCATGGAAGAAACTGACAAGTCATGGCATGAGGCTAAAAGGAACATGGACATGAAGATGATGGATGAAAATGAAGAAACTAGGTCTAGAGTGAATGCTAGGGTTAGGGCTTAGTCGGTTGACTTTGGTTAACTGGTTAACCAAAAAGTCAGCAGTTGACCAAAAGTCAACCTAGGTCAAAAATAGAGTTTTCTTGGTATAATTTTGTACGGATGATTAAAATGTAAACTTGGTCGTTTGTAATGATAAATGGATCTTCTTTTGAATGAATGATATCTTGTGTTGATCTTGTACAAAACAAAGTAACCTTATGCCTGGAAAATGAACCTCCACAACACAACCATCCTTAAAAGTCATAATCAAATGCCAACCAACAAAAGCAACATACATGAACTATGAGTGTCAAAAGGTCAAGCAATTATGACTTCTTATTTAGTTATAAAATAGCAAAACTTTGAATCCATGATGCTTATAAAACAAGAAATGAAATGTTACAATGACCTATATGATTAAGAGGATGCAGATGAACCACTATCAAAAGTAAGACAAAAATGCAAAAAGGAAGGGCAAATTTTGGAGTATGACACTTATAACTTTTCAACATCGTTAACCGTTGATAACAATTTAATAAAAATAAATCAATCAATAACAGACCATTAATTTAAATGAGATTATATTTCAGTTCAACCAAATATATATATTATAAATAGCATAATTGTTTGCGTAATATAGTAAGCTAGAATGATCCTAAATAATTATTTATTAATATTCAAAAGCATGTAAAAAAATGTAGTGCCAACAAACAATTAAACACATATTTACATTTAAAAGGGAACTAAAACCCTAACTCATATGCAGTCGCTGAAGGGAGAATGCAAGGATTTGTTATCCTATAAAACAAATTTAGATAATTGTTCATTTCTCTAACATAATTCACTAGGTTGGTTTGGAACTCCAAATCAACCTTATATGGAACAAAAGAGATTGCTTTTGGAATACTTTTAACATAGAAAAACTGGCAGATGCATCGTTTTGAAAAGTATGCCATAATAGTTGGGCTTAAACGAAGACAATTTGAAAACAAAGTCATGTCATTAAATTGAAAATGCACTTTGTGACATTCTTATGATGTTCAAATGACATCACCATGTTTTAGTGTATCAATCCTCTACGATACTCTATAATGCCCCCGAGCATGACATGTTTCTCTTTCTATCTAGTTGCATAGGGTGCACCGTTACTTTGAGGCCTAACATCCTTCTTATTTGAACCAAAAAGAAATTCTTCAATTTTTGACCATGAATGAACACCTTTAATGCGCCCAATCCATTTGAAATAAATGATAAAATAAAATAAATATAATTAACAATTATTTAAACTAAAAAAAATATCTTATTCACATAATCTCACTACTACATGATCCTGATATTGTGCCAGCACTTAGGTATCAATATATTCTTGTGTAAAACCACAAACACCATGCTCATTATATGCATGCATCTCATAATGCTACTCATGCACATTGTCCTTCATATGACAAAACTAGTGGGATACCCGTGCATTCGCACGGGTACCAGTATGATACGCGCATTTTTTTAAAATATAACAAAAATAAAATAAAAAAAAAATTAAATTGTTCAACCAAAAAAGATTATTATTTTTAAAAGAGATAATAAATCAATGCTTATAATTCTTTCCATGTATAAAAATATTTATAACAATTATATATATGTTATTTTTGTTTTGACATTAATTATATATTTGAATCTATATACAAATATTTGAATCAATAATGTATTTTTTCCCGTAAGTAAATAATATTTTGTTTAATGACAGACCCTTTTACTTATATTTTATAATTTATCTTAATTACAAATATATAATTTCTTTAAACTAATAAATTATTATTATTTTCTTAAAAAATATTGTATTTTAAATTAAAAATAATATCACAATAAAAATATTATTAACAAAAATAATTAAAAACAACTATAAAATATTTATATCAACAATATTTTTTTTCCTTATATAAAAATAAAGTGGTTTTTGCTATATATTTGAATGAAATATCAATAATACACCTTTTTTTTCATTATATAAGGTAACATTAATTTTTGAATTTCACTTTGAAATTTCAAGTATAAATATTTGAATCATTTTTAGATTGAATTGTTGAGTTTATTAATCTTTTTCATAAATATTTTAATACATAACAAAATGTATTTAATGAGACTATTTAATGTCATGAATAAGCAAATTAAAAATAAAAATTATATAATGGTATATTAAAGAAATCATTAAATTTGATAAAAATTCATAATTTAAACAAAACTTGGAAAAATCCATTTATAATATCTATAACACATTTTCTCGCTTTCTAGGTCTGGACAGTGATATTCTCCTGCACGACTCCTGCACGGTGACAAAGAAAGGTCATTCAATATAAAATAGACAGTAAATAAAATTAATAGATTTCAAACATTTAGCAGAAAATAAAAAATGTATCTTATCCACACCCTATCCTCAAACAACATAAAACAAATTGTATTTAACATGAGAAAATTTAGCTTAAACAATGACAACTTTGCAAGAATAATATCCATGTAATTTCAAAGAATAAAAAATGGTTATAAGCTTAGTACCAGTTTTAGAGAATATCTCAAAAAGTCTAATTAGTAACAAAATTCATGTACTATTGATATTGACAGTAGCTTAGTTTTGAATTTTAAAAAACTGCCACATATATTGTCATTGCATTAAGAATACAACATCTAGGTATAAAAAACTGAGATCTGGTATAGGGTACCGGTCTTGTTATTTTCGGCCTTGTTTTCCATGAGATCTGGTATAGGTTCACCAACCAATCCAATCCCAAGAATTATGTGACAAATAAGATATTTAATGATGCTTAATGGATCGTACTTATGCTTTCTACCTTGATTTTTCTTATTTGCTTTTTTCCCACTAAGTAGAATTAAAATCTTTTGTAAGAATAATGTTGCAATGAAAGAGCTATCTGGTGTAAATTTTCAAGAAATTGATTATGCAGTAGTGTATTGGTAATTAGTTGTGGCCTTTGGTTCTCTCTTTAATCTAAGATATGGTTACCTAAGATTCATATATTGGCCACTTGTTAATAGAGACTGATTTGTATAGATATAATGTATTAGCAAACTGCTGTCAAGTAGTTAGAGGTATGTCTATGCAAGCTCTTAAAGAGCTCCACTTGATGAAGGGTTGAAACTACAATACTGCAAAATGTAAACATTCTATTCCACATATTTAAAATGCAAACATGTTGTAGGTATCAGAACATGAAGATCAGGAATGTGCTTCTCAAGTTCTGATAACAGGACAACAGTTAGTCATAAGTTCAAGCAATCATAAACTTTCGATATTATGGACATATTTAAAATTCAAGCATACAAATATAAAATGAAAAACATTTAAAATCATAAGTAATCTCTGCAAGTCTACCAGCAAATTCCGATTCAATTACGGTCATTATTCCAACACAACACAAATTAGGAAAGAACATACTGCACATTCAGATTTTACGAATACTTGCATATCACCAACCAAAACAACTGGAGATGTTGAATCCACTATAAAGGCCAACAATTCCATCAGACTTTAGAGTTTTTGCGTAAACATCAATCTTTCCATTGAATTGCCTCCCACCACCCTTGTTAGCAGCCTTTGCGTCATTTGCCAAACGAGTATGAGCATAATCCAAAGAATAGAAAAATGCCAATGAGGAAGCCCCAGCAGCCCCAATACATGGTAAATTCCTAGCAAACCATTTTCAATATCCATCTCTGTCTTTTTTAAAATTTAAAACTCTATTGAAGTAATCCTTAAAAGCAAAGTTCAGAGCCTAAATGGAAAATGAGGAAATTAGAAATGAAAGGTAAATTTGATAAGCCTCTTGCACTTGATAAGTCTTTCTCAAGTGAGACTGTCAAGGTAAATTTGCGAAGCCATCTCTCTATTAATAACCCTATGATTCTCAGTGGTCAGCTATTAAACTGGAGTTGTTACGCCCGTGTTCTCAGCCGCCTTGCAATAGATGCACTACAGGAAATAAGAGAAACCATTACCAAAGTTCGTGAGTATGTGAAATTTGTAAAATATTGTGAATCTTACGAAGAGAAGTTTATTGAGCTTAAGCAACAACTACAGGTACCTAGTTTGGTGAATCTATTATGTGATGAAAATTATAAATGGGATACAACAACAACTATGTAATTGAAGGAATTCTTTGCTTGCTTGGATACTCCTTGTCCATATTTCACAATGAATCTAACTATGGATGAAACTATGTAATAGAAAATGTTACTTCAATGGCCTCAGCTTTCAGATCTCAACCCATAAATGTTACTTCATACTAATCGCATTCAATAATAGTAGTCATAATAACAACACCAATAAAAACAACAATAATTGTAAAAAAAAGAGATTCAAACTTGTACATGGAGCTGAAGCTGTTTTAGGTATTCAATATATTCATCTAGCATTGAAGCCTTATCAATCTGTCGCACACACATGGAAACAAACAATCCACAACAGTAATAATAATAATAAGGAATTAAAAACTAACACACCCTTTAAACCAAAGGTTAAAAAAAACACAGGCACCTTTTTAGAATTAGGTATCAGATTGTGTATAGCCTTCATTTTTTCATTGATCCTACTTCTCCTTCTCTACTCAAACTAAAAACCATAACAAACTCAAAATTGTCACCAACACTGTCCTAACACATAAATTTATAATCAAGTTCACCATACAGAGCAAGAGCAATAAACATCAATTGTAATGTAAATCTGAAACCAAAAATTGGTGAAAAGGAAGAGATCAATGCAGAAGGATCAACTTCCTTCTTCTATCAACTTCTTCAACTGTAAAACCAAAACTATTGAAATTTTTGTTGTTGATCATTCTTCTTACAGAGTCTTCAACTTCTTCAATTTCCTTCTTCTTATAGATCCATTTTCATGAGAAAACCAAAACTATTGAAAACCCTAAACATGGAAGTGCTACAATAAAAAAAATAATGAAAACACAAAACCTGAAATTGCTCTGAATAGCCATCTTTGTTGTTGAATGTTCGGCGAAGCTAAAATTTTTCTGAGAGTGTTCTTTGTTGGGAGACAGGGTCTTGTAGTCTTGTTTCAAAGCATTTGAAATTTTAAGAGCAAGATGGGTTGTGAGACGCAGGAAATAGGAAGCTCTGGTATCAATGTTTTATGGTATTTGAAACAACTAACTGGTTTCATGTCTAGTCTCACCAAAAGGTGCTTGGGTAATTGTTCCCCAAAAGGCCAAAACGTGATGTACTCAGCAAAAGGTAAAAACTGGTTGTGGATGCATTTTTTCAGTTACTATTTGCCCACAACTTGGTGTAAGTATTTCAATTAGTGTAGTTTGGATTCAATTAGCCCGTCATTTGGTTGGAAATAGCTCAAATTAGACACTAAATGCCCCTAATTGTGTGACATGGCAGCTTAATGACAAAGGTTATAAAATGGTTTTCCAGAACAATTAGAGTTCTTATATTATAGATTACTCGTAAACTTTATGGGGCACACAGTCGTGTTCCTCATAATGTTAGTTTAACTACTGAGGAACATCACCATGTGCCTTATGAACCTGCTTAAGTTGGTAAGATATGTTGTCTAGTGCTGCTCTATGAAGTTGGTACTCAACATCCTCGCTCTAAGCACGCTGCTCTGATTTGTCACATCTACCTTTGCGATCCCAAATATGTGGTTCACGAACCACGTCAGTCCTCCTACATTGAATGGTAATGGGTGCAAGTTGTAACACCCTTCTACCCCACAAGCAATTTTAGAAAGATAATTCATATTATCAGAGTAACGTCAATGAGAAAGGTGCCACTTATGTTCAAAACATCATTTAGTAATCATTATCTTGTCCCGTAACACAGGTTACACATTCTTAATAATAAAATCAACAACTACGCAGCGAAAATCAACTTTTTATGTCAATTCAATAAAACACTTCATACTAAATATATCAAAATCAAATCATCACCAACAATGTAAAAATTCAACATAAAACAAAAGAACGCGAGGTCCACAACAAATCCCAACCCGATGTTACATGACACAGAGCAGGACACCTCTAAACAAAACAACGATAACAACAACTATTGGTTATCTGCAAGTTACCCACATAAGGGGAAACATTTACAAGCAGGCTGGGTGAGAAATCATAATTCATTATAGTAATATAAGTACATGGAAAATGAACAGGAAGGCAACAATAACATCATGGCATAGCCAACGACAGCATCATAGCATAATCAATCAACAACATCGTAGCATAATCAACCACAACATCATAGTATAATCAACACCAACCTCATAGCATAGTCAACAACAACATCATAGTAAAATAAACAACGACATCATGATACAATTAACATCAACATCATAGTATAATCGACAACAACATCACGATGTAATCAACAACAACATCATAGTTTAATCAACAACAACATCACGATATAATCAACAACAACATCATAGTTTAATCAACAACAACACCATGGTATCCACAATAAAACATACATATTATTCGACAATCAACTCATACACATGCAATGCCACTTAGAAAGAAATGCAACTTCATCGGAAACATGCATGTGGTACCAATTCTCCATGTGATGGACACTGGCCATCAACCCTCCACAAGGGAGCACAACATAACAACATATCACTTCAATCCGCACAATGGGATTGAAGCTACAAATAGGCCGAAGCCCCCAACATAAAATGCTATGAAATGCAATGATGCTAATTCCCCTTAACTCATCAAATATCAACGTGTGCATCATTTATTTCATATTCAACAGTTAATCACCATCCATCATGTTTTATCATCCATACAACAGCAAAATAACAAGACAACAACAATCAGCAAGAGAAAACATTAAAACAGCAAAAACGGCTAAAACAGATGTCTGACACGGCCGCCCGTGTCCTGTGACACGACCCGTGTCAGAAGGCCTGCACGAACAATCCAAACCAGAAAAATTATAGCAGAAGCAAAGGCCTGACACGGCCGCCTGTGTCCTGTGACATGGCCCGTGTCAGAAGCTTTGTAACAAAAGTTTCCATTTTCCCCAACCAGTAAGCTGACACGGATGCCCGTGTTGTGTGACACGGCCCGTGTCAGGGTGCGACAAAAACCCCATTTTCCAAAAAGTGATTTTTCTGCTGCGTTTTCGACTCAGAATACCCCAAAATTTAGTTTTATCCAATACGAAGTTTGATCAAAAGACTCACACAAGGCACATACATCAAATACACCAATTTGTTTCACTCATTCTCATCACAACACTCACTCCTAACACACTCTATATCATCAAACACCACCATTATTCAAGAATCCATAAAACCTAATCTATTCATAAACCAATTCCTATAAAATTATAATAAACCGTGAAAACTCCCCATACCTTAGAATAATCCGAAGCTTTATCCTTCTTTCTCCAAGATTCTCCTAGCAATCCTTCAAAACCCTTGGTTTTCCTCTTCCTCTTCTCTTCTTCAGCGTTCTTCCCAAAAATACGATCAGTTAGAAAATTGATCGATCTTTCTTCTTTAGTTACATTATCCCAGTTTATGAACTTCCAACTCTACCCTTACTCCTTTTCCTTTATGACCATCTTGCCCTTTTCTTAATATTTTTAAATAATAAATAATAATCTAAATAATACATGATTATTCACTCTATTAAAATTATTTAAAAATACTCTTTTAATCCATAATTCTCCAAATTACCAAAAACCTCTTAATTCCTTCTAAATTAAATAAATAAATAAATAAATGATTAATTTAGATTTTTGGGGTGTTACAACTCTCCCCTACTTTAAGAATTTTCGTCCTCAAAAATGTATGCAGACCACTACAGATACGTTATCACCTCCGACTAATCAACTCTCATGCCGCGTGTGGCAATACCACAAATAGCGCAATACAACAATACACCTTATCAATGCCAACGACAACAAGATGAAATGCTCACGCGATGTACTCGACGACCAACTCAAAACACTGAGAATAATCAGGTTAGGAACATACAGGTTCACTATGAACCAGAATACAACACGATCGTTACCATCGCCATAGGCAACCCTCCCCTAACTCCCCATCATAGGAATTAGCTGCTCGCACCCGAACCATCACCATAGGTAACGAGGCAACAACAAGGTAAGAACACAAAGGCCCAAAGCACAATTTCAACGTAACCAACTACCGACATCGTTGATACTCACATAAGAACCAACTGCGCTACCCACGCCTTCGCTACGCACTCTGAGTACTCGCAACTATCTAATCTACCAAGTTTATATCAACTTCCGACCATCAAAGCAGACATAAGAAAAGACCTTTCAACTTAACTCATCGGAAATTCCATCTAAACAGGCATTCTATACTCTTGTGATTACTGAATACTTCGAACTTAGATCCGTAAACAATACCTCCGAATATCCAACACAACTACAACTGCAGCCAATTCCAAATCTTGAATAGGATAGATACTTTCAAGAATTCCTAATTATCGTCAACATAAGCTACAACTTCACCACCTTGTATTAACACATAATCAAAATTCATCTCAACGCATAATAGCCATAGATTTAGCCTCAATAACTTACACTTAACATGGCATATTAACCAAACCAATCAAACAAACTAATTCCTCAAGTCCTACTCATACTAGCACAATTCTCCAAAATCCCTCATCCGAATTAACACAACCACTCAACTTCATCTTTACAAATCATAATTTACACCTTGCTAACTCAGCATATAGCTTCACTTCTTTCAATACTTGCAACTCAACTCTCAAATACTCTACGCGCTCTTCTTCTGATTTTATAAAACATCAGAATATCCACAACGAACACCAGTTATAACTCATCCAAACAAGTATGGAAAATACCATTCATATTTTCATATATACACTTTAAGGCATACCAGCCACTACCCTTCTCGATCCGACATCCTTGGTCAAAGCATAGTCTTACATTACCATTTACTTCCTACTTGGTTTATCTCTACAGTTCTTCAAGTCTCATGTCAGTCGAATTCTCGATCCACCACAAACCAAAACCTAAGTTATCCAGAACACAACTGTGAGTTTCCAAACTACTCACTAATCAACTCCAAACCTCATACTAACATCCTCAAGTCCACCTCATTTCCCCCTATATAGGAATCCGCATCGACAATTCAATCAATTCATAAGCACTTGGCTCAACCCCAAACAATTCACTGTGCATACTATTCTAGTTGGCAAGACACATCTACTCCATCCAACATGATTTCGTCGACTATCAACAAGAGATTAAGGGTGATCAGTTCCTCAATTTGTCAATAGACAGCTGACAACCATAATGGTGGCATAAATCATCATTACCCAACTACAATAGCGTCCTTTACCTTTTTCTTAAAGTTATCTAAGCATACTGCTCCACCATCTCTCTAAGGCTTACGAACGTTTTTCTTAATTTTATTATTTTCCATCTCGTCAATGATACGAAAAGTCCAAAATCCAGTACATATTCTCCTATACAAGTTAGTTGCACAACACAATCATTAAATATCCTTCTAATATCGGAAACGTTACCACATCACGTACAATCCAAATCGACTTACTTCAGTCGAAACATTTATCTAAGTTCAAACCTTTGACGACCCTAACCAATCCTCCATCTTCCTTTTTAATCTCACAACTTCGATGATCCGTATAATTTCAGACTTGATCATCATTCCAATCACAATCTCAACAATACCATCTCATCATCTGGTTGGTGATATAACTTCCAAAAATTTCCGACTCATGCCGACACATATCGCCAACAACACATAATCCACTTTACTATTTAACATTCCTCAAATATTTCTATACTTTAATCATTCTCAACTATCATACGCCGCACTTCCATGTGCTTCTCCGATATTATTCTTCTTATTACTAAACATTTCATACTTGACTTCATCTTACCATTTCCAGCAAGAATTGTCCACTTCAAACATGATTATCTTCTTTAATACAGACCTCCCAGACACAAAATTATATTCCAAAATGAAGGGAATTTCGTGTAGATTCCAGAACTTCAAGAATCGCTCAAATCTGAATTACGAGTAAAAAGTTATCGTCCTTGCAATGGGACTGGTCAAGAAATCCCGTATACAAACTTCCACCAAACAAAATCAACATCAGACCCAACTATTCAAACGCGTCTTTCTCTCTGCTCAAAAACATGCCGAAGATAAAATTTATATACAAACTGTAGGGAATTTCGTAAACTTTCCAAAAAGTCCAGAATCGCCTTCATCGGGGTTACGAGTAGAAAGTTATGCCTCTTTTACTGAAGGCTGTTCCATAAATGTGAGAATAAAAACCGAAATTGGTGAACATGAGTTCTACCTCTTTCTCCTGCTTCCAAACCCTTCCAACAATCCTTGTTTTTCACCCAACTCTGAAAATCATCCGAACTCACTCCATATATATTCCACTTGCATATCACTATTCGTCACATTGCCCTCTTTTCTCCGAGAAGTAAACATCAATCATACCGGCTTGTTCTCCCTCCAGGAATCTCAAACTTGACAGGCAACTAAGAATTCGTGAATCTGTACTCTCGTCGGTTCGCGACATTACAACTCCAACAACACTTGTACTCTTACACTTAATATCACCTTGAGTCAACTCCTCACACATGAAACATCTCCGGGAAGCAAACTTCTCCCCCACTTGTTTCAAACCAACACCGGGAGCCAATGGTTAGTAAACAAACAAGTACCGACAGTGTTCCACACACTTATCGCGTACCAAGGGATAAACGGCATTAGGCAACTTGGCCAGACAGACCGACCTGCTCTGATACCACTAATGTAACACCCTTCTACCCCACAAGCAATTTTAGAAAGATAATTCATATTATCAGAGTAACGTCAATGAGAAAGGTGCCACATATATTCAAAACATCATTTAGTAATCATTATCTTGTCTCGTAACACGGGTTACACATTCTTAATAATAAAATCAACAACTACGCAGCAGAAATCAACTTTTTATGTCAATTCAATAAAACACTTCACACTAAATATATCCAAATCAAATCATCACCAACAATGTAAAAATTCAACATAAAACAAAAGAACGCGAGGTCCACAACAAATCCCAACCCGATGTTACATGACACAGAGCAGGACACCTCTAAACTAAACAACGATAACGACACACTTCAAGGCTACATGCTCCATCGTCGCGAATCTACTCTTGGTTATCTGCAAGTTACCCACATAAGGGGCAACATTTCCAAGCAGGCAGGGTGAGAAATCACAATTCATTATAGTAATATAAGTACATGGAAAATGAACAGGAAGGCAGCAATAACATCATGGCATAGCCAACGACAGCATCATAGCATAATCAATCAACAACATCGTAGCATAATCAACCACAACATCATAGCATAATAAACATCAACCTCATAGCATAGTCAACAACAACATCATAGTAAAATAAACAACGACATCATGATGAAATCAACAACAACATCATGATACAATTAACATCAACATCATAGTATAATCGACAACAACATCACGATGTAATCAACAACAACATCATAGTTTAATCAACAACATCATCACGATATAATCAACAACAACATCATAGTTTAATCAACAACAACACCATGGTATCCACAATAAAACATACATATTATTCGACAATCAACTCATACACATGCAATGCCACTTAGAATGAAATGCAACTTCATCGGAAACATGCATGTGGTACCAATTCTCTATGTGATGGACACTGGCCATCAACCCTCCACAAGGGAGCACAACATAACAACATATCACTTCAATCCGCACAATGGGATTGAAGCTACCAATAGGCAGAAGCCCCCAACATAAAATGCTATGAAATGCAATGATGCTAATTCCCCTCAACTCATCAAATATCAACGTGTGCATAATTCATTTCATATTCAACAGTTAATCACCATCCATCATGTTTTATCATCCATACAACAACAAAATAACAAGACAACAACAATTAGCAAGAGAAATCATTAAAACAGCAAAAACGACTAAAACAGATGTCTGACACGGCCGCCCGTGTCCTGTGACACGGTCCGTGTCAGAAGGCCTGCACGAACAATCCAAACCAGAAAAATTATAGCAGAAGCAGAGGCCTGACACGGCCGCCTGTGTCCTGTGACACGGCCCGTGTCAGAAGCTTTGTAACAAAAGTTTTCATTTTCCCCAACCAGTAAGCTGACACGGATGCCCGTGTTGTGTGACACGGCCCGTGTCAGGGTGCGACAAAAACCCCATTTTCCAAAAAGTGATTTTTCTGCTGCGTTTTCGACTCAGAATACCCCAAAATTCAGTTTTGTCTAATACAAAGTTTGATCAAAAGACTCACACAAGGCACATACATCAAATACACCAATTTGTTTCACTCATTCTCATCACAACACTCACTCCTAACACACTCTATATCATCAAACACCACCATTATTCAAGAATCCATAAAACCTAATCTATTGATAAACCAATTCCTATAAAATTATAATAAACCGTGAAAACTTCCCATACCTTAGAGTAATCCGAAGCTTTATCCTTCTTTCTCCAAGATTCTTCTAGCAATCCTTCAAAACCCTTGGTTTTCCTCTTCCTCTTCTCTTCTTCAGCGTTCTTCCCAAAAATACGATCAGTTAGAAAATTGATCGATCTTTCTTCTTTAGTTACATTATCCCAGTTTATGAACTTCCAACTCTACCCTTACTCCTTTTCCTTTATGACCATCTTGCCATTTTCTTAATATTTTTAAATAATAAATAATAATCTAAATAATACATGATTATTCACTATATTAAAATTATTTAAAAATACTCTTTTAATCCATAATTCTCCAAATTACCAAAAACCTCTTAATTCCTTCTAAAATAAATAAATAAATGATTAATTTAGATTTTTGGGGTGTTACACAAGTTTATTGGCCTTGATGACAATCTCATCAGCCTTTTATGCAGCGTTAGGGTCGACTCTAATGATGTCACTCCTATCTTTCAACTTATGTGAATAGTATGGATAATAATCCCACATTGGATAGGAATGTGGTGACTTGAGCATTTATAAGTGGGAGAACCTATACACCTATCACCTTAAGGTTTTAGGTAGACAAGTGGCGTGTCTCCTATAAATGTGACTAGTCATACACTATGTATCAATGCTCCATAGTAATCTCCCTCCAACAAATGGTATCAGAGTCTGGTTCGTAAAGGGACCGACTTACTTGTATCGAAATGTCCAGGAAGTGAACCCATGTCTCCTACAAAGATGTCTAGTCCTACACTATGTATCAATGCTCCATAGTGAACTCCCTCTAACAAAATGCGTCTGTCAATTCCTTTAATCATCATTTGTTTAAGAATAAAAAAATACAATTGATTACGCCAGGCAAAGAAAAAAAATGAAATTTATACATATTTAAAAAAAAAATCATCATTATGCCATATTTCCGCAGATTTGTAAAAATAAACTTAACTTACTTTGATTTTTTCTTTTAATTTTTGAAGAATGATAGAAGCAAAAATTTACTTAAAACTTTGTTACGGTAAATTAAAAGAGTATAATAGTAGTAGTATTTTCATTTAAATTGAGAGGTTGGGAGATATATCTTAAGAGGGGTAAGAGGTAAATTCCTCAAATAATACCACAGTGCTAGTATTTGACAAAGTCACATGGGCTGAAAGGCCCAAAAAGAATCTAGGGTTTCGCCGTTGTTGCTTCCTCTACCTATTTAACCCTTTCCTTCTCTTCGTCACTCGTCAATCACAGCCTCTAATGCTCACTAAACATTTTTCTCAAACCCTCACTGTATATGAATTTCCTCAGGATTTTCTTGTTCTCTTGCAAATTTCATTTAGTTTTCTTCGATTCAAGGCAGTGATGATGAATTATGTATACCATCAAACTTTGAAAGCTATTTAAAGCTTGTTGATGCCAACCATACAATCTGAGCCTATGTTTCTTCGATTTTTTTTTATTTCCTTCGATATGTTATTTTGATTTGATACCAATTTTTAGGGTTTTAGATTTCTTTTCGGCTGAAGGCAACAATTTAGAGTCTCTGATTCACTTATTCGATGGCGATTTCAGTGCTGTACGTTGCCAACAGTGATTTGAAACTGAGATTCTGGCATTTGTTTATTTAACTTAGACTTATGCATTCAGATCAGATGTTTCTACATTTTCAACCTCTTTACAGTTTTGTTAAAATTGGATTCAATCAGAATCAATTCAATCTTAAGTGTATATGATTCTTTAGGACTAAGGCAACAATTTAGAGTCTCTGATTTACCACTTCCATGGTGCATTCAGTGCTGTACGTTGCCGAAATTGATTTGGATCTAATATTCTGGCGTTGGCCTTTGTTTAATTACAGGCTTATGCATTCAAATGTTCCTACATATTAAATGTTATAAGTTAAATTTGTTTTCTGAAAAGCCAATTTGCAGAGCAAGAACGTCAATTGATGGCTGCTTCTTGCATTGAAGGTTGGCGACAAAGAACTCTGGCGATTCTCCGTGCCTATCAAATTATCTGTTTTGAATATGGCCTCGAACAAGTTGCTACATTTTTTTAATTTTTACGTTTTCTCAAGCATATATATATATATATGTATGTGATTAAAATTAAACATTATGTATTCCAAATTGGTTGAATCCGTAATGTTTGTTTAATTTGGCATTTCAATAATTATTTGTTTAGTTGAGGATTGTCTCCAACTGATTGATTAGATTCCTATACTTTGTAAACACTCTAGTAATAAAAGTTTTAATTTCTTTACAATAATTTTTATGTTTAGATTTGAATTTTAATAGGAGCTGTGGTTATGAATAATGATATTAAATAGAAATCTTAATATTTTTGTATAATACATGAGAAAATATTCACTATTACTTTGAAAAACACAAAAGATATAATAATAATTTTATAAAGGATAATTTAATATATTGTTATTTCAGCAATATATTCTCAATAAAATAATTATCATGTGTTTTTTAAGAAAAATCGGTATATAATTTTTCATTTTTTTTTTAATAAACAAATGGATAACAAATACATTTTACACAATAATAATAATGTTGCTAACAATAAAATATAGAAATTTTTACAATTTACTTTTAATAATATTATTATAACAATTTTTTGCCGAAGTAATGTCCTTGAAGTTTTTATAATCTAAATTTGTAATATACAAACAAGAAAATAATGAAAAATTTACTTTCATTTCATTTCAACTCCATATAAAAAAACATTTAAAAAGTTAACAATGAATAAAAATACAAAATTTAATAAAATTAAAATAATTAAAATAATTTTGTACATGAAGTTGTTCATGATATAACAGAAAATAAATTAAAATCAGCACTAAACAATATATAGAGAAAACTAATAGTAAGGGATATTTGGGCAATTAATTAAGAAAATAATATAACAGAATAATCAAATTGGACGTGACCACTTGCTTATGCGGTTGTGACACTTGTTTTGGCAAAATATAAAAAAAAGGATTTTATGTTTTAAATTAAGATAATTATTAATTAAAAATAAAATATTTATTATGTTTATAGTAATTTATGAAATAAAAAGTTAATTTAAAAATAAAAATTGTCTCTTAAATTAAGATTAAAAAAAATAGATATTGTGTTGATAGTGATTTGTGAAATAAATATATAATGTTATTGTATTAAAATTAAAAAGTAGATTATTAATATTTTTAATAATAATAATTAAATAAGGAAAAAAATTAAAATCCATAAATTTAGTGAATTAAATAAGGAAAAAAATTTAAAAAAATTAAAAAATGCCCCGAGCCTAAAATATGTTGCTCTTATCAAAGCGGTTATCGGTAGGTTTTGGATGCTCTTGAATACAAAATTCATTGATTCAACGAGGTTTGTTGTCATGTGGCCCCTTTGTTGGCAATTGTCGATCCACCTTAATGCATCTGTGTTTATCAATCTGATTTTGTCACGATAGTGTTTGAAGGAAGGTTCTGTTAGTGCATATCCTGCGTTCACAACCTTCTTCTGCAGTGTCTTATGAGAAGGCTCTGTACACACACACACACACTCATATGCCATATGGAATGATGTGTGTGTACAAACATCACACACATGCGCCATATGGTATGGCGACAATGTTAAAACCTCTATGCAAAACCTAGAATTTACGTGTAGAGAAGAAATCCATTATATGGTCTTCACAAAAAAACTCTTCTCATCACAACCTTTCATTTTAAGCAAGCAAAGTATTTCAACAAGCAACAAGTTATTCTCATCACAACCTACATTCATTCCAATCCACAAAGTGTCTCTACTCACTATGGGCAACGAACACAGAGGAACAATTGAGAGAATATTGCAGAATTTGTAAGTGTTTTGTTTTATTTGTTTTGTTTCCCCTTACTGAGTTGTTTTTTCTTTATAACTAAGATTATTTATATTCTTTGTCAGGATGTAACAAGATTTCGTTGTCATGTACATGACTATATACCACACGACCCATTCATACAAGGATACCTTGAATCACGTGGCTTCAGTGATTTGATAAAAATCACTTCGTACTCAATTGATCCCAAATTTATTCTAGCTTTGCTAGAACGCCGGAGACTAGAGACCCACACATTTCACATTCCTTTCAGTGAATGCACCGTCACATTGGAAGAAGTCTATATGTTATTGGGCCTACACATCGATGGTAAGGCCGTTAACGACAAAATTGGTGTTGATAACCAAATTTGCGAAGATTTGTTGGGTGCCTCTCTTTGTGTCGAAACACCTCAGCCACAACGTGTATGTCAACCAAGGGATCAAGGTATTAATTTAAAATATCTTAGAGAACATTATAAAACTATCATATTAATCGAGGAATTCACCGAGTATGACAAGATAATTAAAACTCGGTGTTATTTTATGATTTTATTTGGACATTTTTTATTTCCAGAAAGTACAAGAAATACTGTAAATATTATGTATTTGCTGTAGTTATGCAACATTAATAAAGTATGCACTTGTAGTTGGGGTTCAGCTGTTCTGACCCATCTATATAGTTCCTTGTGTAAAAATTCAAAAAAAAAATACTTGTACGTTTTATGGCCGCGCCTTTCTACTTCAAGCAAGGGGTTGGTCTAGAATGCCGACACTAACTCCGGTCAACCTGCATCCATACAAATTCTCCTACGCAAACAAGTAAGTTTATTTTAAAATATCAAACATGTATACTTTGATGAAACGTTTATTTGTAACGAATTTATTTATCTCACTTTTTTTAGGTGGTCAGTTCTGGGAATGACTTACCAACGATGTCCCAGAAACTTAATAATCGTGTACCGCAATCTTTTAGAACACATTGGGCCGGCCGATGTAAATTATTCTTACACTACTATGAATTAGGCTATTAAATTACCACACTGTAATTTTTCTCATTAAATATTTTGTTCATGCAGTTTGTCTGGAGGCCGTATGTGGGTCTCGACCATCAGCCCAACGCCGATGATGGTGTAGTGTGGACAACAAAAACACCGATCATTCGGTTCATTACAGTGGAAATGTACCAAAGTGATAGAGTGAAACTGCAGTTCGACATGCATCAAGATATTTCAGTCCCTCCGACGTCTTTAGGATACTGACATCAATTGAGAGTGGGTGCACAATGGCGTCTAAATGATTGGAGAGACTTTGCAAAAGAGATGTGTCGACTTTGGAAGAATCGACATCGCCACATCTTAAACGAGCCTGTTGTGGAAGGGGCTAGACCAATTCATCAATATATGATTTGGTTTAGGTCGGTTATAACACAACAATTTGTGTCTGAGCCGACATATTTGATAGATCAGTGCCAACGTGCTTCTTCCTCATACACACAACAACAAACACTGCACTACACCCAACAACCATATCTACCCACCCAAACAATTTTCTAGACCCACAACCCATTCATGCCACCCACCCAATCACAACAACAAGAGCCTGACCCTTACCGCCAACATCCACTCACCGACACCACATCTGCCTATAGGCCTGATGACTCTTTCGACTCCACCCAGGCCACCATAACCCCCACAAATGAACACACAATCGTCCTACCACCAAAACACCCAACCACTATTTGACTACCTAACCCCACAACAACCATTGCATTGTTTCCAAAACGGTTTAGTGTACCAATTCGACTAACCATACCGTCCACACCTAACCCACCCCCGGTCCAAACTTTGAAAACATGTGCATGAAACTGAATTACGGAAGCGCCGTTGGCAGCAACCCCCCGACTATTAGGGACAGATGATTCAAAATTTGTCAAATACGCCGGGACCCTCTCAACAAATACCTTTTCCGCAGGACAATACACAAAGACCACAAATGTAACGCCCCGATTTGTTTAATTGTATTTATTTATCCCATTTATGTGAATATTGTGAAATGTGTGAATTTATTGTATTTTACCTGTTAATTGAGTTAATTGATTAGTTTCTCTGATAGATAAAATATTTGCATTAACTTATAATTTCTTTTCAACTTTTATTTCCTGAAATATATTTCATCATTGTTGTTATGTTTTATCGCATTTTGAGAGCGTTTGCGAGATATTTGAGCTGAGGGGTATTTTGGTCTTTTGCTTGGGTATATTTTTCATAAAATAGAATTTTGAGAGAAAAAGAGAGAAAAGAGAAAGGAAAGAAGGAAAAGAAGAGGAAAGAAAGGGAGAAGAGGGAAAGAGAGGAAAATCGAAGATTCGTCCGTTTCAAGCGCGATTAATCGGGTAAGGGTGAGAAGTTTCAATTATATCTTGCTTGTATATGTATATGTGTGTTTGTTGATTGTTATTGGATTAAAATGGAGATTTTAATAAAACTCATAATGTTTAGAAATTGGTAAAAATTGATCCAAATGTGTCTAAACTCATGTTGATTGTGTTCTTTGTTGTTTATACATGTTGGATATGTATTGTTATACCTCAAATTGGTGTTTTTCTGAATTTGGATGATGATTTGGAGGATTTTGGGTGTGAAACCCGTAACAGCAAAAACCTGCAGAATTTCTGATTTCGCCCAGATCATACACGTATGGGGCATGTTCATACGCGTATGGGCCTTGGCGATACGCGTATCATTGGCGAGTTTTGGAGCCAATACGCGTATGAGATGTCACTTTTCCCGGCCATCTGTCCATTTGCGTATGGTACGCGTAACACTTGAGGGCAATACGCGTATGGTGTTGGCACTACGTGTATTGTACTTTTAAACGTGAATTTTGGGGAAAAATGAATTTCTGCCCATACGCGTATGACCTTGGGCAATACGCGTATGGAATGGCGAGGAATCAGGGCAATACGCGTATGACAAGGGGCCGTACGCGTATGGTTAGGAAAATTGTAAAATGGGATTTTTCAAAATATCGTTTCGTTTTTCTTTCGTAACTTGGGTTCCGTTTATCCGATTTTTACATTCTTGGTATCATTGGAAAGCTATTGAACTGTACTTTCTTATTATGATGATTTGGAAATTGTTAGCCGATTTAATTATGTCGAAAATTTGGAATAGTGTCAGTTTGTCGACTTTTGTCGTTGTGATTGTGCGTAATCAATGTGTATCATGTAAGGTGATGTTGTATTATGTAAATGCATGTGTTTAGATGGTGTGGTGATGATTTGTGGCCGTATGGCAATTAAATGCATTGTTTTGGGCTTAAGTGCAAAGTGTGATTTTGTTGATGGAGATGAATGCATTTATATGTGTATTTGTGCGCAGGATGTAAGGAATGCTATTATAGTTTGGTAAAGACGGTTTATGCCCCATCATGATTGTCGGCTGTCTATTGAAAAATTGAGGAACTGATCACCCTTAATCTCTTGTTGATTGTAGACGGAAATTATGTTGGATGGAATAGGCGTGTCTTTCCGGCTTTGATAGTGTGTGCAATGAATTGTTTGGAATTAAGCAGGTGATTACAGATTGTTTCGATGAGTTGATGAAGATTCTTATACTGGAAGATGAGACGAATTAAAGGCTTTGGTATGTTGGTCCAGTTGGGAAGTTTTGAGAGAGAATGATTGGGCATCGTTAATAGTTGTTCTCAGAGAGAAGAGTGTGAACTCAAATTGGACGAAGGTGAAAATTTGAGGTTTGGATCTGCTAAGTAAGTAGAAGACTCTTAGTAGATGGGACTAAGGTGTTTGTTTTGTCTGTGATGATAGTGTTTTGGAAATTGGCAGGAAGTCACAGTGATGGGCCGTCAGTTGTGCATGGTTTTCGGATGTGTTTTTGGATGGAACATTAAGGTGTGGTCTTAGAGAGCTCCAGTATTGATAGTAATACAAGGGAATGATGATTGAGCGGAATAACAAGCATGATGTGTTTAAGGGTATTGAGACTATGGAAAGTAAAACTTAGAATTCTTGTGAGGTTTGGAGTCTTTGGAGTTTTAGAGCATTAATGGAAATTTTGAGAAAACCTTAAGTATGGATGTAATATTAATATTAAGAGTTCCTTTTGGTTGGTTGTTGCTACATGTTGGGATTTATGGAATTTGGACTGTTAAGAGAAGGACTTGTGTATGGATTACTAACATTGGAGTAAGGTAACGATTGAGAATAAGTGTCCACTTTCATGGTTAGATAACTGGAATGGTTTGGTTGAGTTGGAGTGAAATTACAATTGTTTGGCATGTTTGATAAGAGTGGTGAAGGGTGTGAGTTGAGGCTTTGATTGATTTAATGTGACTGGTTATGTTTGTTATCGTCGGGATAGGCTGTTATTTACTCGGTTAAGTTTGTGTGTGAGTAACCAGTTACCCAGTGAAAATTTTGCAAAAGCTTTAAGAATTTATATCTTTTGGAATTTGGTTGGGCATTACAAGGTGCAGTGATGTTATTTGGTGTTAGTAATGCGTCTGTAAGGTTTATGGAATAGATGCATCGTATCTTCTATATTTATTTGGATAAGTTTGTAATGGCTTTGATGGAGGATATTCGGATCTGTTGTAAACTCAAAGGAAGAACAGGTAGAGTGTTTGGGATTTGAATTACAAGTGTCAAAAAGAGACGAAGTTTTATGCTAAGTTATTCAAGTGAGAATTTGGGTTGAAAAAGGTTAGTTTTCTTGGATACGTTATTTCAGATGAGAGTATGGTTATGGATCCATCGGAAGTAGATGCAGTTCTACATTGAGGGGCTCTGAAGTTGGTTAAGGAGATTATAAACTTTTGAGCTCAGTTGGTTGTTACTGCAGGCTATGAAAAACTTTGCTAAGTTCGTACTTCGGTTATCTCAGTTGACTTGCAAAGGGTGAGTCGTTTGTTTTGGGAGGTTCGTTGTGAGTGAGTTTTGGTGAGCTGAAGTAGAAGTTGGCTACGGCTTCAGTTTTGATTCTGGATGATCCTAATAAACCGTTTGTGAGATGTGTCTCGAAGAGTGTAGTCAGGTGTTAATGCAAGAGGGTAAAGTCGTGGCTTATGCTTTACGACAATTGAGGATTCATAAAAGGATTTATACTATTCTGGATTTGGAATTGGTTGCAGTTGTATTGTGTTGGAAAATTTGGAGGTATTATCTTTATGGTTCTAGGTTCGAAGGGTTTGGTAACCGCAAGAGTTTAGAGTACTTGTTTGGTCTGAAGGAATAGAGTATGAGACAACGAGGAGAGTTGGAATTCCTGATTAGTCATGACTTTGGCTCAAATTATCCTATTGGTAAAGTTTATGTCGTGCGTGACGAGTTAAGTCGAAAGTTTTACTTATGTATGCTTTGATGGTTAAAGAGTGGGAACTTTTGGGAGAATTTAGAGATTTGGGTTGGTGTGTGAAATGACATCTGATGGTGTGCGGTTGGGTATATTAACAGGGAACAATGATTTTTTGGTGAATATGAGAAAGAGTTAGACTTTGGACGTGAAATTGGTAGTTTTGATGGTTACGAGTAATCAGAGTGTGCAACGGAAGCGTGAAGTGGCATGATTCGTATATGCGTGTGTGACTTGTAAGAGTTCATGGGTTGAACACTGGAAACATGTAAGAATGATTAGACCATTGGACATTTTAGGATGGAAGTGATATGTGAAAGGTTTAACTATTATTCATGGGCTACTGTGTAGATGGATGTCTTGGTAATATGTTCGATTGGGGAATAGTAGCATTGTTGTAATAATGTTGTGTGACAAGGATGTTGGTATTGTGGCTATGTAGAGGTTGTTGAAACGATGTTGGGTCGTGGAACTTGTGTTCTTGTTGTGTTTCGGTTCAAGAGTGAACCTGTGTGTGTTCGTAACTTGTGGATCCTTTGAGTAGTGAGTTGGTCGTCAAGAGCATTGTATGGGCTTTGCATCTTGCCGTTGTAGTTGTCGTCGTTGTCGTGTCGTTGTGGTAGCTATTGTGAGCAAGATGGGTTATCATTTTGTGTTATTCGTGGTGTGCCTTTGGTAGGCCTGTTAGTTTGTTGGTCGGATGCGAGAGTCGTATCCGGAGTTGTTCGTCTCAGTTATATTTTCGAGGACGAAAATGTCTAAGTGGGGGAGTATTGTAACACCCCGATTTGTTTAATTGTATTTATTTATCCCATTTATGTGAATATTGTGAAATGTGTGAATTTATTGTATTTTACCTGTTAATTGAGTTAATTGGTTAGTTTCTCTGATAGATAAAATATTTGCATTAAATTATAATTTCTTTTCAACTTTTATTTCCTGAAATATATTTCATCATTGTTGTTATGTTTTATCGCATTTTGAGAGCGTTTGCGAGATATTTGAGCTGAGGGGTATTTTGGTCTTTTGCTTGGGTATATTTTTCATAAAATAGAATTTTGAGAGAAAAAGAGAGAAAAGAGAAAGGAAAGAAGGAAAAGAAGAGGAAAGAAAGGGAGAAGAGGGAAAGAGAGGAAAATCGAAGATTCGTCCGTTTCAAGCGCGATTAAGTTGGTAAGGGTGAGAAGTTTCAATTATATCTTGCTTGTATATGTATATGTGTGTTTGTTGATTGTTATTGGATTAAAATGGAGATTTTAATAAAACTCATAATGTTTAGAAATTGGTAAAAATTGATCCAAATGTGTCTAAACTCATGTTGATTGTGTTCTTTGTTGTTTATACATGTTGGATATGTATTGTTATACCTCAAATTGGTGTTTTTCTGAATTTGGATGATGATTTGGAGGATTTTGGGTGTGAAACCCGTAACAGCAAAAACCTGCAGAATTTCTGATTTCGCCCAGATCATACACGTATGGGGCATGTTCATACGCGTATGGGCCTTGGCGATACGCGTATCATTGGCGAGTTTTGGAGCCAATACGCGTATGAGATGTCACTTTTCCCGGCCATCTGTCCATTTGCGTATGGTACGCGTAACACTTGAGGGCAATACGCGTATGGTGTTGGCACTACGTGTATTGTACTTTTAAACGTGAATTTTGGGGAAAAATGAATTTCTGCCCATACGCGTATGACCTTGGGCAATACGCGTATGGAATGGCGAGGAATCAGGGCAATACGCGTATGACAAGGGGCCGTACGCGTATGGTTAGGAAAATTGTAAAATGGGATTTTTCAAAATATCGTTTCGTTTTTCTTTCGTAACTTGGGTTCCGTTTATCCGATTTTTACATTCTTGGTATCATTGGAAAGCTATTGAACTGTACTTTCTTATTATGATGATTTGGAAATTGTTAGCCGATTTAATTATGTCGAAAATTTGGAATAGTGTCAGTTTGTCGACTTTTGTCGTTGTGATTGTGCGTAATCAATGTGTATCATGTAAGGTGATGTTGTATTATGTAAATGCATGTGTTTAGATGGTGTGGTGATGATTTGTGGCCGTATGGCAATTAAATGCATTGTTTTGGGCTTAAGTGCAAAGTGTGATTTTGTTGATGGAGATGAATGCATTTATATGTGTATTTGTGCGCAGGATGTAAGGAATGCTATTATAGTTTGGTAAAGACGGTTTATGCCCCATCATGATTGTCGGCTGTCTATTGAAAAATTGAGGAACTGATCACCCTTAATCTCTTGTTGATTGTAGACGGAAATTATGTTGGATGGAATAGGCGTGTCTTTCCGGCTTTGATAGTGTGTGCAATGAATTGTTTGGAATTAAGCAGGTGATTACAGATTGTTTCGATGAGTTGATGAAGATTCTTATACTGGAAGATGAGACGAATTAAAGGCTTTGGTATGTTGGTCCAGTTGGGAAGTTTTGAGAGAGAATGATTGGGCATCGTTAATAGTTGTTCTCAGAGAGAAGAGTGTGAACTCAAATTGGACGAAGGTGAAAATTTGAGGTTTGGATCTGCTAAGTAAGTAGAAGACTCTTAGTAGATGGGACTAAGGTGTTTGTTTTGTCTGTGATGATAGTGTTCTGGAAATTGGCAGGAAGTCACAGTGATGGGCCGTCAGTTGTGCATGGTTTTCGGATGTGTTTTTGGATGGAACATTAAGGTGTGGTCTTAGAGAGCTCCAGTATTGATAGTAATACAAGGGAATGATGATTGAGCGGAATAACAAGCATGATGTGTTTAAGGGTATTGAGACTATGGAAAGTAAAACTTAGAATTCTTGTGAGGTTTGGAGTCTTTGGAGTTTTAGAGCATTAATGGAAATTTTGAGAAAACCTTAAGTATGGATGTAATATTAATATTAAGAGTTCCTTTTGGTTGGTTGTTGCTACATGTTGGGATTTATGGAATTTGGACTGTTAAGAGAAGGACTTGTGTATGGATTACTAACATTGGAGTAAGGTAACGATTGAGAATAAGTGTCCACTTTCATGGTTAGATAACTGGAATGGTTTGGTTGAGTTGGAGTGAAATTACAATTGTTTGGCATGTTTGATAAGAGTGGTGAAGGGTGTGAGTTGAGGCTTTGATCGATTTAATGTGACTGGTTATGTTTGTTATCGTCGGGATAGGCTGTTATTTACTCGGTTAAGTTTGTGTGTGAGTAACCAGTTACCCAGTGAAAATTTTGCAAAAGCTTTAAGAATTTATATCTTTTGGAATTTGGTTGGGCATTACAAGGTGCAGTGATGTTATTTGGTGTTAGTAATGCGTCTGTAAGGTTTATGGAATAGATGCATCGTATCTTCTATATTTATTTGGATAAGTTTGTAATGGCTTTGATGGAGGATATTCGGATCTGTTGTAAACTCAAAGGAAGAACAGGTAGAGTGTTTGGGATTTGAATTACAAGTGTCAAAAAGAGACGAAGTTTTATGCTAAGTTATTCAAGTGAGAATTTGGGTTGAAAAAGGTTAGTTTTCTTGGATACGTTATTTCAGATGAGAGTATGGTTATGGATCCATCGGAAGTAGATGCAGTTCTACATTGAGGGGCTCTGAAGTTGGTTAAGGAGATTATAAACTTTTGAGCTCAGTTGGTTGTTACTGCAGGCTATGAAAAACTTTGCTAAGTTCGTACTTCGGTTATCTCAGTTGACTTGCAAAGGGTGAGTCGTTTGTTTTGGGAGGTTCGTTGTGAGTGAGTTTTGGTGAGCTGAAGTAGAAGTTGGCTACGGCTTCAGTTTTGATTCTGGATGATCCTAATAAACCGTTTGTGAGATGTGTCTCGAAGAGTGTAGTCAGGTGTTAATGCAAGAGGGTAAAGTCGTGGCTTATGCTTTACGACAATTGAGGATTCATAAAAGGATTTATACTATTCTGGACTTGGAATTGGTTGCAGTTGTATTGTGTTGGAAAATTTGGAGGTATTATCTTTATGGTTCTAGGTTCGAAGGGTTTGGTAACCGCAAGAGTTTAGAGTACTTGTTTGGTCTGAAGGAATAGAGTATGAGACAACGAGGAGAGTTGGAATTCCTGATTAGTTATGACTTTGGCTCAAATTATCCTATTGGTAAAGTTTATGTCGTGCGTGATGAGTTAAGTCGAAAGTTTTACTTATGTATGCTTTGATGGTTAAAGAGTGGGAACTTTTGGGAGAATTTAGAGATTTGGGTTGGTGTGTGAAATGACATCTGATGGTGTGCGGTTGGGTATATTAACAGGGAACAATGATTTTTGGTGAATATGAGAAAGAGTTAGACTTTGGACGTGAAATTGGTAGTTTTGATGGTTACGAGTAATCAGAGTGTGCAACGGAAGCGTGAAGTGGCATGATTCGTATATGCGTGTGTGACTTGTAAGAGTTCATGGGTTGAACACTGGAAACATGTAAGAATGATGAGACCATTGGGCATTTTAGGATGGAAGTGATATGTGAAAGGTTTAACTATTATTCATGGGCTACTGTGTAGATGGATGTCTTGGTAATATGTTCGATTGGGGAATAGTAGCATTGTTGTAATAATGTTGTGTGACAAGGATGTTGGTATTGTGGCTATGTAAAGGTTGTTGAAACGATGTTGGGTCGTGGAACTTGTGTTCTTGTTGTGTTTCGGTTCAAGAGTGAACCTGTGTGTGTTCGTAACTTGTGGATCCTTTGAGTAGTGAGTTGGTCGTCAAGAGCATTGTATGGGCTTTGCATCTTGTCGTTGTAGTTGTCGTCGTTGTCGTGTCGTTGTGGTAGCTGTTGTGAGCAAGGTGGGTTATCATTTTGTGTTATTCGTGGTGTGCCTTTGGTAGGCCTGTTAGTTTGTTGGTCGGATGCGAGAGTCGTATCCGGAGTTGTTCGTCTCAGTTATATTTTCGAGGACGAAAATGTCTAAGTGGGGGAGTATTGTAACACCCCGATTTGTTTAATTGTATTTATTTATCCCATTTATGTGAATATTGTGAAATGTGTGAATTTATTGTATTTTACCTGTTAATTGAGTTAATTGGTTAGTTTCTCTGATAGATAAAATATTTGCATTAAATTATAATTTCTTTTCAACTTTTATTTCCTGAAATATATTTCATCATTGTTGTTATGTTTTATCGCATTTTGAGAGCGTTTGCGAGATATTTGAGCTGAGGGGTATTTTGGTCTTTTGCTTGGGTATATTTTTCATAAAATAGAATTTTGAGAGAAAAAGAGAGAAAAGAGAAAGGAAAGAAGGAAAAGAAGAGGAAAGAAAGGGAGAAGAGGGAAAGAGAGGAAAATCGAAGATTCGTCCGTTTCAAGCGCGATTAATCGGGTAAGGGTGAGAAGTTTTAATTATATCTTGCTTGTATATGTATATGTGTGTTTGTTGATTGTTATTGGATTAAAATGGAGATTTTAATAAAACTCATAATGTTTAGAAATTGGTAAAAATTGATCCAAATGTGTCTAAACTCATGTTGATTGTGTTCTTTGTTGTTTATACATGTTGGATATGTATTGTTATACCTCAAATTGGTGTTTTTCTGAATTTGGATGATGATTTGGAGGATTTTGGGTGTGAAACCCGTAACAGCAAAAACCTGCAGAATTTCTGATTTCGCCCAGATCATACACGTATGGGGCATGTTCATACGCGTATGGGCCTTGGCGATACGCGTATCATTGGCGAGTTTTGGAGCCAATACGCGTATGAGATGTCACTTTTCCCGGCCATCTGTCCATTTGCGTATGGTACGCGTAACACTTGAGGGCAATACGCGTATGGTGTTGGCACTACGTGTATTGTACTTTTAAACGTGAATTTTGGGGAAAAATGAATTTCTGCCCATACGCGTATGACCTTGGGCAATACGCGTATGGAATGGCGAGGAATCAGGGCAATACGCGTATGACAAGGGGCCGTACGCGTATGGTTAGGAAAATTGTAAAATGGGATTTTTCAAAATATCGTTTCGTTTTTCTTTCGTAACTTGGGTTCCGTTTATCCGATTTTTACATTCTTGGTATCATTGGAAAGCTATTGAACTGTACTTTCTTATTATGATGATTTGGAAATTGTTAGCCGATTTAATTATGTCGAAAATTTGGAATAGTGTCAGTTTGTCGACTTTTGTCGTTGTGATTGTGCGTAATCAATGTGTATCATGTAAGGTGATGTTGTATTATGTAAATGCATGTGTTTAGATGGTGTGGTGATGATTTGTGGCCGTATGGCAATTAAATGCATTGTTTTGGGCTTAAGTGCAAAGTGTGATTTTGTTGATGGAGATGAATGCATTTATATGTGTATTTGTGCGCAGGATATAAGGAATGCTATTATAGTTTGGTAAAGACGGTTTATGCCCCATCATGATTGTCGGCTGTCTATTGAAAAATTGAGAAACTGATCACCTTTAATCTCTTGTTGATTGTAGACGGAAATTATGTTGGATGGAATAGGCGTGTCTTTCCGGCTTTGATAGTGTGTGCAATGAATTGTTTGGAATTAAGCAGGTGATTACAGATTGTTTCGATGAGTTGATGAAGATTCTTATACTGGAAGATGAGACGAATTAAAGGCTTTGGTATGTTGGTCCAGTTGGGAAGTTTTGAGAGAGAATGATTGGGCATCGTTAATAGTTGTTCTCAGAGAGAAGAGTGTGAACTCAAATTGGACGAAGGTGAAAATTTGAGGTTTGGATCTGCTAAGTAAGTAGAAGACTCTTAGTAGATGGGACTAAGGTGTTTGTTTTGTCTGTGATGATAGTGTTCTGGAAATTGGCAGGAAGTCACAGTGATGGGCCGTCAGTTGTGCATGGTTTTCGGATGTGTTTTTGGATGGAACATTAAGGTGTGGTCTTAGAGAGCTCCAGTATTGATAGTAATACAAGGGAATGATGATTGAGCGGAATAACAAGCATGATGTGTTTAAGGGTATTGAGACTATGGAAAGTAAAACTTAGAATTCTTGTGAGGTTTGAAGTCTTTGGAGTTTTAGAGCATTAATGGAAATTTTGAGAAAACCTTAAGTATGGATGTAATATTAATATTAAGAGTTCCTTTTGGTTGGTTGTTGCTACATGTTGGGATTTATGGAATTTGGACTGTTAAGAGAAGGACTTGTGTATGGATTACTAACATTGGAGTAAGGTAACGATTGAGAATAAGTGTCCACTTTCATGGTTAGATAACTGGAATGGTTTGGTTGAGTTGGAGTGAAATTACAATTGTTTGGCATGTTTGATAAGAGTGGTGAAGGGTGTGAGTTGAGGCTTTGATCGATTTAATGTGACTGGTTATGTTTGTTATCGTCGGGATAGGCTGTTATTTACTCGGTTAAGTTTGTGTGTGAGTAACCAGTTACCCAGTGAAAATTTTGCAAAAGCTTTAAGAATTTATATCTTTTGGAATTTGGTTGGGCATTACAAGGTGCAGTGATGTTATTTGGTGTTAGTAATGCGTCTGTAAGGTTTATGGAATAGATGCATCGTATCTTCTATATTTATTTGGATAAGTTTGTAATGGCTTTGATGGAGGATATTCGGATCTGTTGTAAACTCAAAGGAAGAACAGGTAGAGTGTTTGGGATTTGAATTACAAGTGTCAAAAAGAGACGAAGTTTTATGCTAAGTTATTCAAGTGAGAATTTGGGTTGAAAAAGGTTAGTTTTCTTGGATACGTTATTTCAGATGAGAGTATGGTTATGGATCCATCGGAAGTAGATGCAGTTCTACATTGAGGGGCTCTGAAGTTGGTTAAGGAGATTATAAACTTTTGAGCTCAGTTGGTTGTTACTGCAGGCTATGAAAAACTTTGCTAAGTTCGTACTTCGGTTATCTCAGTTGACTTGCAAAGGGTGAGTCGTTTGTTTTGGGAGGTTCGTTGTGAGTGAGTTTTGGTGAGCTGAAGTAGAAGTTGGCTACGGCTTCAGTTTTGATTCTGGATGATCCTAATAAACCGTTTGTGAGATGTGTCTCGAAGAGTGTAGTCAGGTGTTAATGCAAGAGGGTAAAGTCGTGGCTTATGCTTTACGACAATTGAGGATTCATAAAAGGATTTATACTATTCTGGACTTGGAATTGGTTGCAGTTGTATTGTGTTGGAAAATTTGGAGGTATTATCTTTATGGTTCTAGGTTCGAAGGGTTTGGTAACCGCAAGAGTTTAGAGTACTTGTTTGGTCTGAAGGAATAGAGTATGAGACAACGAGGAGAGTTGGAATTCCTGATTAGTTATGACTTTGGCTCAAATTATCCTATTGGTAAAGTTTATGTCGTGCGTGATGAGTTAAGTCGAAAGTTTTACTTATGTATGCTTTGATGGTTAAAGAGTGGGAACTTTTGGGAGAATTTAGAGATTTGGGTTGGTGTGTGAAATGACATCTGATGGTGTGCGGTTGGGTATATTAACAGGGAACAATGATTTTTGGTGAATATGAGAAAGAGTTAGACTTTGGACGTGAAATTGGTAGTTTTGATGGTTACGAGTAATCAGAGTGTGCAACGGAAGCGTGAAGTGGCATGATTCGTATATGCGTGTGTGACTTGTAAGAGTTCATGGGTTGAACACTGGAAACATGTAAGAATGATGAGACCATTGGACATTTTAGGATGGAAGTGATATGTGAAAGGTTTAACTATTATTCATGGGCTACTGTGTAGATGGATGTCTTGGTAATATGTTCGATTGGGGAATAGTAGCATTGTTGTAATAATGTTGTGTGACAAGGATGTTGGTATTGTGGCTATGTAGAGGTTGTTGAAACGATGTTGGGTCGTGGAACTTGTGTTCTTGTTGTGTTTCGGTTCAAGAGTGAACCTGTGTGTGTTCGTAACTTGTGGATCCTTTGAGTAGTGAGTTGGTCGTCAAGAGCATTGTATGGGCTTTGCATCTTGTCGTTGTAGTTGTCGTCGTTGTCGTGTCGTTGTGGTAGCTGTTGTGAGCAAGGTGGGTTATCATTTTGTGTTATTCGTGGTGTGCCTTTGGTAGGCCTGTTAGTTTGTTGGTCGGATGCGAGAGTCGTATCCGGAGTTGTTCGTCTCAGTTATATTTTCGAGGACGAAAATGTCTAAGTGGGGGAGTATTGTAACACCCCGATTTGTTTAATTGTATTTATTTATCCCATTTATGTGAATATTGTGAAATGTGTGAATTTATTGTATTTTACCTGTTAATTGAGTTAATTGGTTAGTTTCTCTGATAGATAAAATATTTGCATTAAATTATAATTTCTTTTCAACTTTTATTTCCTGAAATATATTTCATCATTGTTGTTATGTTTTATCGCATTTTGAGAGCGTTTGCGAGATATTTGAGCTGAGGGGTATTTTGGTCTTTTGCTTGGGTATATTTTTCATAAAATAGAATTTTGAGAGAAAAAGAGAGAAAAGAGAAAGGAAAGAAGGAAAATAAGAGGAAAGAAAGGGAGAAGAGGGAAAGAGAGGAAAATCGAAGATTCGTCCGTTTTAAGCGCGATTAATCGGGTAAGAGTGAGAAGTTTCAATTATATCTTGCTTGTATATGTATATGTGTGTTTGTTGATTGTTATTGGATTAAAATGGAGATTTTAGTAAAACTCATAATGTTTAGAAATTGGTAAAAATTGATCCAAATGTGTCTAAACTCATGTTGATTGTGTTCTTTGTTGTTTATACATGTTGGATATGTATTGTTATACCTCAAATTGGTGTTTTTCTGAATTTGGATGATGATTTGGAGGATTTTGGGTGTGAAACCCGTAACAGCAAAAACCTGCAGAATTTATGATTTCGCCCAGATCATACGCGTATGGGGCATGTTCATACACGTATGGGCCTTGGCGATACGCGTATCATTGGCGAGTTTTGGAGCCAATACGCGTATGAGATGTCACTTTTCCCGGCCATCTGTCCATTTGCGTATGGTACGCGTAACACTTGAGGGCAATACGCGTATGGTGTTGGCACTACGTGTATTGTACTTTTAAACGTGAATTTTGGGGAAAAATGAATTTCTGCCCATACGCGTATGACCTTGGGCAATACGCGTATGGAATGGCGAGGAATCAAGGCAATACGCGTATGACAAGGGGCCGTACGCGTATGGTCAGGAAATTTGTAAAATGGGATTTTTCAAAATATCGTTTAGTTTTTCTTTCGTAACTTGGGTTCCGTTTATCCGATTTTTACATTCTTAGTATCATTGGAAAGCTATTGAGCTGTACTTTCTTATTATGATGATTTGGAAATTGTTAGCCGATTTAATTATGTCGGAAATTTGGAATATTGTCGGTTTGTCAACTTTTGTCGTTGTGATTGTGCGTAATCAATGTGTATCATGTAAGGTGATGTTGTATTATGTAAATGCATGTGTTTAGATGGTGTGGTGATGATTTGTGGCCGTATGGCAATTAAATGCATTATTTTGGGCTTAAGTGCAAAGTGTGATTTTGTTGATGAAGATGAATGCATTTATATGTGTATTTGAATGTCATGAGTCCTTGTATGCCAAGCATCATGATATGCATTGTTGTGGCGTCCTGAGTGACGGTTGGATTCCAGAGGGAATCTGCTATAACATCGTGAGCCTTAAAAATAAGAGGTATGAATAGCCTTAAAAATAAGAGGACCGAAAGCGATGGTTATAGACGATCGTGTGCCCTTGTGGGGTGTGAGCGATCGGATTGTGAGCCTTAAAAATAAGAGGTATGAATCGCCTTAAAAATAAGAGGACCGAAAGCGATCCATAAACGTCGTGTACCCGTGTGGGGTGTGAGCGACGGGGAACATCGTATGCCCGACGGGGAGTTACAGTGATGTAACGAGCGATGGTTCCAACAGAGTTCCTGAGTGAACTAGTGATGAGAAATATTGGAAGTCGGTACCGCATGGCATTTGCATAGAGTCGTGGTGTCGGTCTCTGTGCATTTGCATAAATCATGATTTGATTAAGTATGTGTTGAGATTTGTGATAGAATTGGTGAATTGATGTGCATATGTGATAAATGCATTGGTTGTGGATAATATGTGTTATGTGTGGACATGCTATGTGATGTGGTTGGATTGTTAAAAATATGTTATGCATCTGTGGCTTGCTATATGTATTGGTATGTGATGCGTGAGGTGAGAATAACTGTGTATGTGATTTTTTATGTGTTTTTGCATATTATTATGCAATCTTGATTTTAGTTGTTATTTATCACCCTTCTGTTGTTTTATAATGCTCTATGAGGCATTGCAGATTAGAGTTGCTGGAGGTCTTTTTGTGAAGATTAGTCCTCCGTTTTGTTGTCGGTCTTGGTGTCTGCTCTGATACGTAGCACGGGAGTCAGAAAACGATTATATATATATATGTATACATTTGTTGATTGTATTTTGTAGTACTTTTGTGTATATAGTTGATGTCCTAAAATGATTTATTTTGTAAAACAAGTCGGTTATGGATCTTTCCGCTTTATTCCATAATTGACCTTTCCCTTTATATGGAAAAATTTTCCCCTTTGAGGGTATTCTATTTTATGCTATGTATCAAATATATGAGCAGGGATGATTGTTTTGTTTATTTAAATGTGACATCCTTGTTTCTGTCGGAAAAATAAATTTTTAGTTACTCTGATTTTAATTATGTATTATTTATTCGCGATGGAAATTGGGGTGTTACAACAAACACCTCAACAAAATCGTGGTAGACCTCGGAGGCACGCTAATGCGCCGGGATGTGGAACCGGAGGACGTTTTGATCGGGCTGATTATTGATTTTTTTTTCATTTCTTTTAAACTTTAATGTATTTTTATAATATTTATAATTATTTCTTATTTGTTTTTTATTTCTTATTTACTATCAAAACAAATAAATAAAAATTAAAGGGAGGATGCGCCATATGAGATGACGCATGGACTCCAAAGCTTGGGCTAGGGTTTTTAAATCATATGACGCATTCATGTAATTTGATTAAGAAACTACGCCATTTTCGGAATTTTTTTAAAAATATAATTTCTTTTTGATATTTTTGTTGAATATATAAATTATTTAAAAAAAATTCAATATTTTTTGAAGAGAAACACTTTTAATCTATACTAATATAAAGGTAAAACATAGATTTGGTGTAGCTTTTTTTCTACCCATTTTACCCTTATTTTAAAATTTGTAACTTCTACGATAACTTCCATTCAATTATAACTATCATTTTTCACATAACTTACTTCCATTTAAATATTTAAATTAATATTAAATAAAAAATTATTTTTTATATTTTTACGTGTGTGTATTAAAAAAGCGAATAGACGGACACGCAAGTGTCCATCTGAATGCTAGTGGGTTTATAATAGAAGAACAATTAGTTTTTTTTAAAAGAAACACGCCGAATATATTAAGATATGAAGGTTACTATTGTATTTCCATTTACTTATACGTGGGATAACTTTTGTCCGATAATTAAGTGAGTTACAAAAAAAGTTGATACTTGTCAAATCCCTCGTTCTTTTAATTGTACTGTCCTTTTATTTATTTTTTAAATTAAATAGTGAATAAATAATTTTGTCATGTCAAATCCTCCTTTTTTAACAATGCAGCTTAAAAATTCAATCACCAAATAGCACTTTACTTTTTTATTTAAATTTAAGTGATATGAACTGATAATTTAAAATAATTTTATATTGTAAATTTTAAGTAAATGATCTTATATGGTAGATTGATAAATTTTTATTAAATGAAATACCAATTAATTTAATTATTTTAATTATTGTTAGTGCATATCAATTAAATTTTTTTTTAATTTTTTTATAAAAACTTATATCTTCCACACCTACCTGTAGTCTCATCTCTTGTGCGGGGGAGTTTACATATGGTTTGATAGCTCTTATGATTAATATGGTTGGAGAGTTCTTATGATCAACTCCTTACTGGGCAATAAACAGACATTCATGAAATCAATTGTTCTAGAAGAAATAACAATATCATTACACAGTTTTTTTTTTGCAGTAATTGATTTTAAGAATATCTGAAGTAATTTAGTTTGGTTTCGCTATGAACAATTGAATTTTCATATATTGCACAATTATATATAACACAACAATATATATATATCAAAATAAAATAAAAAAAAAAAATATATATATATATATATATATATATATATATATATATATATATCAAAATTACTAAATATAAATAAAAATAATATAGAATCAACTATAC
Organism: Lathyrus tuberosus; assembly: GCA_022829125.1. NCBI lineage: Eukaryota > Viridiplantae > Streptophyta > Magnoliopsida > Fabales > Fabaceae > Lathyrus > Lathyrus tuberosus. The sequence continues at coordinate 1,693,989 of JALAZF010000259.1, forward strand.
ATGAATGTTAAAAAAAAGCTTTATAAATTCTATTAATTAGACACAATTAAAAAAAAAATATTTAAAAAATAAATTATATGAATAACAGTACACTTTACAATCCCACAATATAATTTAAAAAATGAAAAAGAATTAATTTTTTTAAATAAATATCTTAGTGGTTAAAATTAACTACCTGCTCGTTACTATTCAATGCCACCGATTTATCTAAATTACCCTTTCGCCATTATTGAGTTATGCCTAATGAAAGGATATAATAGTAAATCACATATTATTCTATCTTTGTGTTGCTGAGAACAATTCCTTCACCCACATGGAAGTGTCTAATTGGTCCGAATTTTATGCTCTTCCTTAAATTAATTTTCCATCTTTTTTCACTTTATTTTCTAATCTCACTATCTCTTTCATCAAACTGAATAATATTCTCTTCTCTCTCCTTAAGCTTAAGAATAACTACAACAAGTCAAAAATCACGATTTTGGGGCATCATCGCAACTGAAGAAGTGAAGATTCAAGGTTCACTCTCATTCTCATAATCTGTTACTGCGATTCTTGAACTTGATTTTATCATTGGTCTCAAATGAACAAAATTATTTTTCTTTTTATTACTCTCTCACCATAAACTTCATAACCAGGTGAAAACAGGGCGAGCGATTTTAGTTTTTAGGTTGTGATTTTGATTTCAAGCAAATAAGAAGTTGTTTGCTGTGCGGTCATTTTTAGTTCACCCAAAGAAGAAAATGTAGATCTGTTTATAGATTGTGGAATGATTTCAAGCAAAGAAAAAGATGGAGATATGTTTACTTATTGTGGTTTATATTTCACGTGAAGAAGAAGATGGAGATCTGCTTGTGGGCTGTGATTTCGCTTTTAAGCAAAGCAGAAGATGTCACTTCTCAACTGGTTCATAACACTGCTTACTGATTTTGATTCTTTATTGAAAATGTAAATCTATTTTTTTTTACTTTATTTGAGAATAAACAAATTTTTATAGGGGTTTCATGTTGTTGAATAAGATTTGGTTTTATGTGGATATAGAAGGAAAATTTTCTTTTTGTTCATAATATGGAAAAAAATTGGGTTGTTTTTATTTGAGTTAGATAGAAAAAATTGTGTTAAGTTTTCTGGGTGCTATTTTGCAGCGAATTATGATCCTTACAGCACCACATGACATTTTCAGAAGGAAAATGAATGCCTTTTATGCAACTGTCAGAAAAGTTTGATTCTTAGAATCATGTTTGCATAGTGTAAATCAATGTCTTTAAAGGTTATAGAATTCAGAGATTCAACTTCTAAGCATTATCACTAATTTTCACAAATTTAAAGTATTGCATTTACTCTGTATGAATGACTTGCTTGTCATTAATTTATCAAACATTTCAGGGGGATCAAATTCATGTTACTACTCAAAACCAAGAGTTTAAAGAAGGGAATGAACAACACATGGAATATGAAACTTATTGTCTATATATAATGGAGAACCAGTTTTGAATGTGCGAGTGCATATTTCTGTTTAGTTATATTTTGAATGATGTCAAAGCTAGGAGAAACGTTAGGTTTATTTTACATTTGACGGTATCCACTAATTCTAGGTGTGCATTGTTCATCTTAGCATTAGGGTGCATATAAACATGTTTGGAAATGATTGGAAATGACTTAGGAATGACCCATGCATCAAAAATTAAGTTTCTAATGTGAAAACTACAACACATGTCGACACATAGGTGTTTAGGTCGACCTATAAAAACTTTTGCTTCAGCATAGATCGACACATAACTCACTTAGGTCGACACCCATGCCTCAATAATAAAGCATGTAACCACTGCCTATGTGTCGCCTCAAATAGGTTGACCTAAGACCTTCATAGGTCGACACATATGCTTTCATAGGTTGACCTTTAGACTTCAATTTTTGATTTTTTGTTTTCCTTTCAGTTTCTTTTGCATGTCCTTTGTTTATATATATATATATATATATGATTTAATTGAAATACACTGACAGTGTAAAGAAGTTTTACACTGTCAGTAAATTATAGCCGTTAGATGTTAAAAGTGGTTTGATTTTTATTTTAAAAACTTATAAAGTCATACAAACGGATGATGGTGATGAATTGACAGTGTAAAATTTTTTACACTGTCAGTGCATAGCAATTAATCCCATATATATATATATATATATATATATATATATATATATATATATATATATATATACACACACACACACACACACGAAACCTACATGAAACATAATTTCAAAGCATGTTCATCATCTTCAACCTCTCTTTTATACATACGCACAAGCAAAAGTACACATAATCATTTTTTGATTGGGTGACCATCTAGATTAAGGTTGATAACGTCCAATTAGGTTGTTGTACCGAGCATATTAGGTTGAGTTCTTTGAGTGTTTCAAATAAGAAAATTGAGATGGGGTTTTTCTTCAAGGTCGTTAAGGATTTGAAGGTTTTTGACAAGATTACGCAATTAGGATCCGATCGAGTGAAAGACTTGGGACAAAGGGTGCCTTGCAAGGGAGTAGCGTGAGATAGTGGATCGTGTTGGTAAATCTTGGGTTTCAACAAGTGTGCACTCGGGATTAATTCGACCGTGTGAAAGCCTTAGGACAAGGAGGTGCCTTGCAAGGAAGTAGCAAGAATTGGTGAATTGAAGCGACATTGTTGGTGACTTGATCAATCTTTGATCAAGGGTTTCAGAGGTGGTAGAATCAACAACAAACCATAGGGTCTAGAGGGTTAGAGTTCTTCATCTCTTATATATACACTTTTTGCAAAGTAAGGTTAATTGCAATTATCACAGTTCGAATTCGAATTGAGGGCAGGCGTACCCATAGCCAGGACGATTGGGGAACTGTCTAAACAAATCCTTGTGTCTTTCTCCATATTTTTTTTTAATTTGTGTGTTAGGAAATTATTGAATCCATTGTTGTTTGATCAATTCGATTGGAAATTATTTTTGATCATATTTTTTAATTAGGTGTTGTTGATAGAATCATAATCCGATTGGTTGTGATTGATTTTGGTTCAACATAACAAATCAAATTTCCAAAAGATATCGATTGCACACAAGGTGTTCGATAAATTACATTGTTGTATTTTTGTGATTTTTGATAATTGGAAATAAGCTCTACATATAGCTTAGCATTTAATTGTTTCTGATTAATCGTCGTTGAACAATTTGTGTTCATTATCATTCAATTATGTACCTTTACGCATATCCGAACTTTTCGATAGAGGTCCGGTTAGACGATTCGATTCAGGTTGTTTCCATTGTGCCATAAAACTTTTGAAAACCATTTTTGCCAAAGGTTTGATTTTTAATTTGTGATGTATTCACCCCCTCTAGATCGAAGCCAATCGTCTAACAGAATGATGACCCATTCAAAGTATGTTCCAACAACCTTAAGCTTGTCTTCAATAGAGGAACAAATATTACGAAGCTTAACGTACCCGAAATAACGCCACGCTAATTCAAATTTAAGCTCGCTGAACATTTTCTCAATGGAAATTACCAACATGATATGTTATAGGGTAATAGTTTACTATGCAATCTCATGTTTTCCAATATCATTGTTTGGCTTCACAACTCGATTGGCACATTGCCAATTTGTCTTGCGGATAATCTTTTGTATATTGCTTTATTATGCTTTAGACGTTATTGGAGTTCTACAAGATGTTGTGAAAACACAAATTGGCGGTGGTGGTAAGAAATTGTGCGCCAATATCACTTTACGTGATGAAGCTGAGAATGTTATTGAAGTTGTTTTATTGAGTTTCCCATTTGCAGCATACATCACATCCTGCTGAATTGGAGAAGGGCACACCTGTTCCAGTTAACATTCAAGACCAACTAATTGTAGTTGCTCTTTTCTATTAGCATATATTTATTATTTCTGCAACAACATTCTTAATTCAAAATGGACTTAAATATCATTTTTTTTGTATATAGGTGAGCCAATCTGTTGAACAAACCTTCTCTGCACAACCAACCACATATGCTAACCAAGCTTGGAGCCCATTAAATAGATCCAGCAACACCCCTGCTAAAAGGGTTGTTATTTCAACTGTGCTTGATGATATTTTGCAAGATGAAATCCTAACTCCAATGCAATCTGCCACTAAAGTGAAGCACCTTAAGAATGAGTGATCACGTGGCTAGAGTATTGTAAGCCTCACTTTTTGCTGCGATATAATATTTTGTTGAGACCATATATGTAAGGATTAATTCCAACTTCTTAAGACCTATGACAATATCATTGTATTGTTTTGTAGAATGTTTACCTTTGCATTATATCTTTAACTAAGGAACTAATGAATTTAATGGTTTGTAATGTGGCTTGAAACTTTGATGATTATGTTAATGTTTAAATTTAGCTGATTGTGATTATTTCACTTTATCTTACTCCCTCACGTATTGCATTGTGGGCGAAACATTGTAACTTTTGGTAAAAAGTACGTTACTTTTGGTACGTAACTACTGCTTCAGTCATGTTAAAAATCTTCCCATACAAAGCATTTACTTCTTTAACATGATGAGGGATAAATCTATTTACTCAACATACATTGTTTCATTGAATAAACATGAACCAAACATTAAAACTCAACATATCTATTCAACTTATTTCTCTCAACATACATTTGCTTTGAGTTAGTCTATGCCAATATGTTTTCTCTTAACCTTTATCAGCATAACAACTTAGTATGTATGCTAAAGTACTGCCACTTTCTACATATCAATACAAAATTATATTGAAATAGACAATGTTTAGTATGCTTTATGTGAACTTTTATGAAGTTGATCTATGATATTGTGTACTTTTATGTGTGTTTTTGTGTATTCTTAGTCTTTCGGGTAAAGATGACCATCCTCTAGATAAATTAGAAATCAAGAAAGGAAAAATGTGACAAAGTTACAAATATCAGAGTTTCCTCAATACAAAATCCATGGAGCTATTTACAAGTGGCTGTCGCAGGAGGGCGGTTGAAAGAAGTTTTGTTTTTTCTTGCTCCTTTCTTCTATAGTGAATTGTCTTAACACTGATTGTATGTGAAATTGATATTTTTAATAAGGGTTTAGCTTATATAAACTTATGAATTGGAAAATAAAAACACACCTTATGCCCTAGTCTTTAGTTTTATTGCAAGTTATTTTTTTGTACATTGCTTCTATTTTAATTGTTTCCATTTCTTTAATTCAAGTCTTGTTTATCTTTAATCCATATATTTACGCTTTCTTGTTATTATTTTATTTTATTGAATATGTATGCTTTTTCCATGAACCCTTTATTTATTTATTTATCTGATTGTTATTGCTGAGTCTTCGATTAGGATTTTAGGGCAATCAACATTGCCTTAATGATCATCTTGTAGATCCTTAGCCAATTTGTTACGGGAACTTTAGGAAACTAAATTTCTATGTTTTGTATCTTAAATATATTCAATTCTGCCCATACATTGAAAGAGTGTAGTGTGATATCATAAACATTAAATTGATTGAGGCGACAATCGTGTCTCAAAGATCATAGAAAGTATAATTTTAATTTTATATACTCTGAAAACTGACTCTGAACAAATACTCTATGCCAATGAAAGTGGATAACATAATTGATTAGAGCAATATAATACATCTATGAAAGTGGGTAGCGTAATTGATCAAAGCAAGACAACACATTGATAAAAGCGGGCGTTGTTTACTTTTTTCAATTTTCTACGAACTTAACTTTATTCTTGTAACAAATTAGGGTTTGCAAGAGGATTAGAGGCATGAATTAGAGTCTTAAATTCTACTTGTTTTAATTATTTTATTTAAAAAAAAAAATCATCACAAAACTCAACTTTTGAGATTAAGCCATCTCTTGTGTGTATGGCTCAACAGAATTAATTCTTTGGGTTACTGAGTGAAATCCCCAACCTTCGTTTTTCTATATTTGTCAAATTTTGCGGCACGTTAAAAGATAATGGTGTTGATCAAAATACTATTCGACTTAGATTATTTTCCTTCACCATGAGAGATAGAGCCCATGCATATTAAGGATTTATTGAGGTTTTTCCCTTTTCATGGGCTTGAAAAGCGGCTCATTATTCACACATTCTATAACAGTATCCTTTAGTCCACAAGGATGAACCTTGATTAATAGTCCTCAGAACGTAGCATATATTCTTATAAAGGATATGTCGAAGAACTACCACTCGTGGGGAAACGCGTGTGAAATCATTTCAAAAGTCCCTCAAAAGGGTGAGCTTTATGAAGTTAGTCCTTTTGATCATATGAATGCTAATGTAGATGCTCCCTACCAGAAAATAAAAAATTTGAGCATTACTCTACCTCCACATACTCCTGTAGTTTAGGTTACCCCAACGGTTCTTCACTATGAGGTTTGCCGAATAAACTGACATACCGCAGCTGACTGCTAGATGATCCTCGTCAGAGGAATTGGTCAAGAAAGTATTAACTGTCCTAATAATAATCAGCGCGATAATTTGTATTCCAACACTTATGAACCAGGGTACAGAAATCATGCCAATTTTCCCATAAGAACAACCAACTCCAATATGCCATGGGTAAAGTAAATTATTACCCATAACAAAATGATGGAAACTTAAATCTCATAGGTTGCACAACAACAAACTTTGTTGTCCGTCCCTCCAAGATAATACTAAGTAGCAAAATACAATTTATTTTTATAAGCAAAATTATATTGAATAAGAGTACTAGGGATACTCTAACCCAATTACAAGAAGAACCACCATACCGTTAATAACAACATCAACAATTAAAATAGAGGATTTATTTTAACACATCCATAGAAAATTTACACCATTCATAAAAAAATACAGTTATGTTTCTTTTTTAGTTCTATCCATAACCAAGATACAAATTTAACATCTCCAACATCGCCTATATCATCATTAAACATTATCGCACTTCTATTATTTCAAATGCACCAACATATGATCATCAAAATAATTTCTTCACAGTTTTTCTCCATTTTTCTTTTGAGTAATGACAAGGATCTCAGACATAATTGAGCATTTCTTTCTGCCTAAATAGTATTTTCTCCAATCTAGGCCCATATTTTTCTCCAAACTTGACTTGTTATGGAACAATGAAGCATCAAATGGTCAATATTTTCATCCTCTTTAAAACATAATGCACACGCTTTGTCATGGGGATCCTGAATTATTCCTTTTTTAAACAGTTGAACTCTATATGTAAGTCTGTCCTTAAGCATTCTCTAGTAAAAAAATTATGACTTTTGAAGATATCTTGGCTTTCCATGGTTTCTTCCAAATCAGCTGCATGTTGTCCTCAAGGATGACCTATTGCACTTCCTTTATGATAGAGTTATAACAAGACTTGACTCAAAAGTTTCTATTCATAGTTGTAGACCAAATTAATTCATTTTCTCTTTCTTGTTATGGTTGAACTTCAACCAGTATCTGGTTTAGTTCTATTAATTCCTCTTCAGTCTGAAAGTCAACATTTTCTTCCTCAGAAGATAGCTTCCAGCACCAAACTCCATCCACCCATTCACCTAAGTCTCGCACTAAACCTTGCCTACTTGCAGATAGAATGTATAATGATGGGAATTCGCTAGCCAGAGGCATATTACCTAACCATCTTCCATTCCATAGTGGGATAGAACTCCCATTCCCAATTCTGCAGTTGATTAGTGGCATGAATCCTTCACCTCTTTCCCCTGTTTCTTTACCTACTTTGATGAGATCTCTCCAACATAGAGAGTTTTTTGAACTTGTTCTATACTCCTCCTTAAACCACAATAGTCTTTAAATATTGCCATATCTATGAGTTATTAATCCCACTCATAATGCTTCATTCTCTTTTAACATCCTCCATATCCATTTGTATAAAAGGGCTTTATTGAAGCTACCTATCTCTTCCACTCCCAACCCACCTTCACTTCTTTCTTTACACACATTCTCCCAACTAATCTAATTAATTCCCTTTTTATCTATAGATCCATGACATAAGAAATCCATCTGAATTTTAATTATCTCTTTTCTCACTTTCACTGGAATCTTGAAGAAAGACAAATGGTATATTGGCAAGTTGCTCAACACTGAATTCGGTAAGGTAACTCTACCACCTATTGACAAGAATACGCTCTTCCAATTTGATAATTTGTTTCTTTAAGTAAGTAAAATTTGCTTCCAAGATTCTATCCTTCTAGGGTTTTACCCCACTTGGATTCCCAAAAATCTAAAAGGAATGCTATCAATACTACAAAATAATAAATGTGATACAACTAGGAGGAAATGATTACTCAAGCCCATCCTATACAATTTGATTTTGCACATATTGATTCTAAGGCCAAAAACCATTTCAAACCCTCTCAATATACCTTTTATGACCCATCAATTATTCCAGCTTCCCTCCCCAGCCAGAATAGTATCATCTGCTAATTGCAGTATACTGAAGGACACTTGCTCATTGATTTTGAATCCTTTAAAACTACCATTATCTCCTGCTTTGCCCAACATACCAGCTAAACCTTTTGCAGCTATTGCAAAAAAGAAAAGGTGATAGGAGATCACTTTATCTTAATCCTCTAGATACCACAAAATCCTTACTTGGATGCCATTGATTAAAACAGAGACATGCTACTACTAAAGACTCCACCTTCTGTAACACCCCATTTTCAATTTAGTCATTTAATCGATTTATCCAGGAATTAATTATGAATTGGTGTATTTTATTAGATTATAATATGTGGGGTGCAGATGTTAGTTGGAATAAGTTAGAATTATTTATGATTATCTTGGTAATTAAATAATAAGAGTTTATTTAATTAGTTGAGTAAAAAATATTTGGAATAATAAAATAATAAGAAAAAGGGAGTGTGTAGAGATTTTAAGGGTAAGGTGATACTTACAAGGTTAATTTGAGTGTAGTATAGGGCATGCCTAATGGGAGAAATAGATTTACTAGAAAAAGAGAGAATTAGGAGATAAAGTCAGTTTGCATATTACGTGAAAAACTTGGAAGAGAGAAAAGAAGGGTAAGGGCAAGATGAAGGATAAGAAGGGCTTAGGAGAAAAAGTTCAAAGAATCTTTCATCTTTGCTAGAATAATCAAGTAAAGGGGGAAACTATTCATCTATGAGTGCTAAATCATGAAAGGGTGGAGGGGTTTTCTTAACCTCAAATAGTATTTGATCATCTATGAATATGTGATGTGAATTGATGAACATTTAAATGATGAATCTGTTTGTATGTTGATCTTGATTATGTTTTCCATGAATTGATTCCAATTGTATGCTGATAATTCAGTTTTCACATGATCGAATTGAATTACAATTGTGTGTTTTTGTTATATTGTTGTGTTCTTGGGTTTTGATGAAAATTTGGTGTTTTAGAGCATGATTTTGGGTGATGAAATCATGAGGAAAAACTGTAGATGTGTCTATTTAATTATGTTTGATCCATTGGTGATGTTAGAATGTGATTTTGAGAGTTTTAAATTGATTAATTTGGGACTGGTGTGAGGTTTGAAGGATTGGAATTGGTTCTGCAATCGTAGCAGAGAAAACTAAATTTTTAGAAAATCCTTCAATGACAATCGATTGCACTAGTGTGAATTTTGGCAGTTTGCACTCATGAAAAATGGTTGTGGCAGAGTGACAATCAGTTGTCATGCTTTCAAAAACGTGAATTTTGGGTCTAGTGGATGGGAGTGACAATCGGATGTCACTTTGTGACAATGGGTTGTCATTGTATCATATTTTAGAAAATTCATTCATGAAAACCGATTGTGCCAAAGTGACAATCGGTAGTCACTTTGTGACAACGGGTTGTCACTGTATTTTTTTTTGAAAAAATTTCTACATGCTTCGAAGTTTTACCTCATAACTTTTTGACCGTGTATCCAAATGAAGTTCCACTAAAAGTGCTAGGAAGCTAATACTCATAGCTGCACAATGGTAGTGAGAGTTGGAATGATTGAACTATGATTATGTGTGTATTGTTATGGTTTGCATGATGACGTTTATGAACCGTTTAGCGAGACGTTGAGTTTCCGTTGATGATGAATTGTTGTGGTAAATTGCTAATATAATTGTAGGTTGTTTAATGGTCGTGTTTGATGACATGTTGAGTTGAGATGCATGGTTTCGATGTGAAACTATCGTGTCGATGTTGTACAGGAAATTATGTGGTTCGGTGTCGTTTGTGTTATTTCAATTGCTATGATAATGTTGATGTGATTACGAGATGAATTGTTATACTTATAATGATAACATGTTGAGTGGAGATATCTAGTTTCGGTGCGGAAACTACCTTGTGGTTGTTGTACAAGAATCGTGCGATAAGATGTGATACTGTTAATTGTTGTTAAATTGCGATGATGGTGCATTCACTCATTCATGCATCATGAATTGTTGTTGTGAAAGAGGCGATTACAAGTTTCGATGTTGGTGACCGATAATTGTCCCAAGCTTGATGTTGAGGCTTGGAGCTCGGGGTTGCTGAGTGAAGCCCATGGGTTCGCATTTGATTGGAACCCGGTTCATAATGAGAATCATTGTTGAGACCGGTATCACATGCATGAGTCTATAATATTGTTGAGAGGCACATTGCATATTGATTGTATATTGTGGTGAAGTGGGTGAAACTTGAATACATGTGTTGTGGTGCATAGTGGACTATGTTTGAACTGTATTGTATTTAATCTACTCTAATTATTTATGCACCGTTAATTATTTGAATGTATTTCTCACTCATTCTGTTTGAATGTTGCATTTACATGAACATCGTGCAGATACTCAGGAGTAGATCTCGCTGAAGTGAAAGCTGGCTCTTGGAGTACTTCCTTAGTTTATCATTTTGATTAGTGGTGTTTTGCTCTGATTAGGTACCATTGGGTTGAGAACATTTGTTTTAGTTATTACAAGTAAAAACCGTTTGTTTCGTGGAGATTCTAACTGATTCTCGTTCGAGTTTATTGATATAACTCCTTTTATTTACGTTATAAAAATTGAAGTTTGAGACTAAATGTCATGAGATGCGTGAATTAACGTAATCTGTATTACAAAACAGAATATGTTGAATGTGAGTGACGCCTATATGATTGTACTTTTTATTAAATTATACTATAATTTCTACGTAGAATTTTAGAGTGCTACACCTTCCACCCCAAAATATGAGAAACCCGTATCACACAATTGAAGGAAACATCCACACACTACTTGCGTTAATAGTTAATCTTATGGATTAGTGAAATAATTCCTTTTATAAATATCATACTGTGATTTTAAAACAACATTTAATCTAAGAAACTGAGGCTGAGAAACAAAGCTCTTTCTTCAGCACAACACAATCATTTGAAGAAAAAAAATTACTATTGAAAACTATTAGACAACGTAAACTTAAAAGCCAACGTAAATCAAAGCCAACGTAAATCTTAAAAGTTACTTAAAAATGACTTTTATTTTAATCGAGCTTATTTATATGTCTATCACATAGATTAAATAAAAAGCAGTTATTTGAAGTAAACTTAACGATAAACATTAGTATATCACATAACAAAAACAATCCAATCCCATGTATCAGCAACTATAAACAAACAAAAACTACGTCACTTGTCTCAAACAAAAAAGTCAAAACAACTCTCTTTCCTTCCATCATCATCATCATACTGATATCTTATGCTCAGGTCTATGAGTGAACTCAAAATCAATGTGCACAAAAGCTCTTTCAACCTCTGGAAGCTGTTCTAGTTTCTCTTGAAGTGTTTCGCCAATGTTGTGTGCTTGGTTTAGAAGCATGTCTTCCGGCAAAACAATGTCGACTTCCACAAAGTAATGTGCGCCGAACGTGTACGCTCTAACTGTATCAATGTGCTTGATTTGTTCGTGGTGGTTCCATATTAGGTATGTTAGCTTTGCCAAGAAATCGGGTGGCGCTGTTCTTCCGATGAGTGACCAAACATTCTCAATCACTGTCTTTGTCCATGTGTTTATTGTATATAATGCAATCTGCAATACACATTCAAGAAAATTTTGTTATCATTTGTGTTTTTAGACCCGAGCCGTTACAATGGTTCGGTAAAACTAAACCAAATTGTTAATGGTTTGCCATAAACCGAATTGGTGTAACGGTTCGGTGCACCATTTATAATAAGAAAATACGATATAGTTGTACTTACGATAATAGCTCCGGCTGGATCGATCCACCATACGTACTTGACAGCTAGAACAGCAGCAGCTAATCCGACAGAGTTAGTAATGACATCGAACAAATGATCTTGTGCGTAAGCTCTGACGATTTCGTTTTTGAATCTTCGACAATAGATCATAAGAATGAACTTCACCACGGTCACAGCTACCATAATTCCGATCATCCAATTTACCTTAGTTGGTTCAACTTCAGGCTTTGCCTGTAAGAAAACAATGAAGAGAAACTTAAAACACTTCTACACGCGACAAAACACGATTAAGCTCAAATTTAAACTAGTGAACAAATAATTACCTTTGCAATAATTTGCCGACCAGACTCGATCAAAATCTGCAGGCCCAAGGTTGCCATTACTGATGCAAAAACAATGATACCCTGCATAAAAACCAATAAGCATTTGTTTTCCGAGAATATGTTAAACAACGGATTTAAAGGAGTTATCGATCACATTGCGATCTTACCACTGGTTGCATGCGTTTCTTTCCAATCGGATAGTGAAATCGGTTTGGCTTTCTCATAGCATTGGAAGTAAACCACAGTATGAAACCTGACAAGAGATCCAAAAGAGAATCTAGTGTTGATGCAATGACGGCCAATGATCTACTCTGGATCGACGCAAAAACCTTTGCCGCAAACAGCACCAAGTTACACACATTCGACACATGAACCGCCATTCTTTCACTCTTTGCAAGCTGCTTCATTTCATCCTGAGAAAAATACATGCAATCTTATTTAGTAGAATCCTTTTAATTGGACTAAATTCAATCATTCATCAACAACAACGTGTGTATGAATCAATTGCATTCAATCCGAAATAATCTATTGTCTAGTAACATTACACGCATCAAAACTAGTAAAATTGCATCTACATTTTTTGTCGATTTACAAGTAAATCATAGTAATATATAGAACAAACTACCTCGGTGAGACCTCCGGGGTAAAAACCGGTTTCATGCATAGCCTCCATTTCGTTAAACCCTTCAAGGAGCCTCTCTTGTTTCTTGTAATACTCCGCCACCTTGCGTTGCTTCCCTGAAACACAAGTGGTTTAACTTTAACTGAGTCATAAATTTCAGTGTAAAATCACGTTTAGAGTTAAGCTACAAATCTTAACTTCAGTTTATAATATATTTTATAGACAAAATCAATTCTAATATGTTCAGTTTATAATATGTTCAGTTTATAACATCACCCAAACATGGCAAAAACAATTTTGTGTCTGAAATCACTTTTGCCTCTCCATAACGTGAAATCAAACACACTTTATTGAATATGTTACGAAACACGGATATCCCAAACACGACTCCGATACTGACACTCCGACACCAACATAGACAGGTCCCGATTTTCAGAAGTGTCTGTGGTACGTAGTGAACAAGTAATGGAACAGAAGCACTTAACATGAAAATCTATTTTAATCCTTCAAAAAAGTAGTATCATTATTATTATTATTATTATTATTATTATTATTATATTATAAAAGTACAAAAGCACTTTAAATTGATGAATATCCACCATAAAAAGCTCTTCCTTTAATTAAAGATTCCCACTAATATCACAATCAAACAACGCAAAAAAGATTAACATTACTTTTCAAGACTTGCACAATTCAACTAATCACCACCGAAAAAACCCTAAAAATCAAAACTTTATTCATTCAATGTATGAAAAACATGAAAACAAAAATCCACAACACACTGTATCAGTTCACAAAATAAAAAACACAAACTTTCGGAAATTTTAAGAATGACTCACTAGGCTTACGAAGGAGGCCATTGAAACCGAAAGAGCTTTTGTTCTGCTGATCAGCAACATTCTGGGTTGGCAGATGAAACTCCTTGATATTGAGTTTCCAAGAACCGTTAGCAGCATCTTGATCAAGAAGAGGTTCAGTTCTAGCATGAATCTCAGCCATGTTTGGTTCTTTCTGAAAAAACGAGGAGGGTTTGTTTGTTTGTTGGAGTATTATGTTGTGTGTTTGTGTGTGTTTTTATATTATGATTTTGGTTTTGGGTTTTGTTACGATTTGAACGCAAATGTGTAACGATTTTCCCTAGATAGATGGAGAAAACACGCAAGCGGGGAACTTAGGTGTATGTGTCAAACGTATGATAGTGAAACATATAAGGTTGTTTTTTTTTTTTTTTAATTTTAAAAATATTTTTAAATTAAGAAATATTTTTAAATTTACAAATATTTTTAAATTTAAAAAGTAGAAGATAGAGTTTGTGATGAGGATCACTAGAGTTTAGGTGATTTGTGGACACTGTTGGAGTAGTGATCGATGCTTTTTACTTTTTGTTTTTTGTTAGGTTATGGGAAAAAATAATACATCTTTACAAAAATAATTTTTTATATTTTTATATTTAATTTGTTTGTTTGATTTTGAGAAGGTTCATTGTATATGTACAAGTTTTTTATTCTTTGTATTTTAAGGTAACTTTGTTTTTTTAAACTATAAACCTAACTCAGACTGTTATTTTAGTAAAAAATATATATATATTTGTTGAAAATTAATAGGTTATTTGTTAGATTTTATATATTAGTTAATCTTTTTATTTGTTATGATAGTTATCTTAATAGTTAAATATTGCTTTTGCATTCTAATAATAATTTAAATATTGTTTGGTTGTTTATTTTGTTAAAAAAAAAAATCTCCAAATTAGTTGTGTTTTATTTAAAATTTTAATTAATAACTAGTTTTAAAATATTTTTTATAAAATTGATATTTTTAATCCAACACAAATATTTATAGATATTAATAACCATTAAAACCCACACACACAACACAATTTTGAGTACCAATTTGGATGACGGCATTCAATTTAATAATATCGATTTTTGTTGAGTTAAAATTTGCATTTTCAAATATTTTAAAAACTGATATATTTTTGTTTTATCCATAAAGTATATCATTTTTTTATTTGTTTTATTTTAACATACTTTTCCTTATTAAATTTAATTATTTATTTTGTTAAAATAATTATTTTAATATATTCTTTATTGATTGTTTATTTTGTTCAAAAAATTTAAAAAATATTCGCATGAGCCAAGTGGAACTCACGTTTTTCTGAAACTTAAATATATATATATATATATATATATATATATATATATATATATATATATATATATATATATATATATATATATATATATATATATATATATATATATATATATATATATATATATATATATATATATATATTATTTTTAAAATTTTAATTTAATTTGAATATCAATAGGTTGTTTGTTTCAGAGACCCAAAGTTTATGCCAATTCTTTTCAAAACTATTTAAATATTAATTGGTTTTTGTTTATTAATATAGTTTAATGTTTGACTAAAACAATATTTTGATTTATAAATGCAATTAATCTAATTTTAACTTTTGATTTTTGACTGAAATATATACTGTATTTGAATATTATTAATTGGTTCATATTTATTAATTTAATTCAATGTTTGACTAGAATAATATATTAATTTAATTTTATAAATGCAATTTAACTTAATTTTTAACATTTTATGTTTGACTGAGATCATATATTTCATGAAAAAAATGATTTCATGAAAAAAACTTTAATGACAAAAAAAAACATTAAGGTATACTATATTAGTACCTATCCTTAATGGTAACTTTGAAATTTGAAGAATATAAAAATAGATACTTTAAGGGCATTAAGTGTCATCTTACTTTATAATTAAAATATAGCTCAAATAGTCAGTTGGTCTATGTAAGTTAGCGAATTTTTTATTTTAGTCTTTGTAATTTATTTATTTTTGTCTGAGTCCCTGTATCTTATTTTTTTGCGTGCAGTTTAATCTCTAAAGCCAAAATTTGCAGAAAAATCTGCAGGTTTCTTGCGGAATTTCCTTTGAATTTTCCTGCGGATTTTGACTTTAGAGACTAAAACACATACAAAAAGTGAGATATAGGGACTCAGACAAAAAAAATTAAATTACAGGGATTAAAATCAAAAACTCGCAAACTTACAAGGACCTAAAGTGCATTTAAGCCTTAAAATATCAAAAATTGCAAACTTTTAGTATCTCTTTATTTGGATATTAACACTTTTAAAATACAAATCTTTCGGTTGAAAGCGTGCACTTTTTTTGTTGTTATTATTCGACATAGATTGCTGAACTTTTTAAATTCTAATAAAGTATAAAAGATTCATTACGTTTCTTCGTATTTTCTCAGAATTTTGTACTCAAATAATTCAGTTTTTCAAAAAAAATCCCAAAATACCCCATTTTTAAAATTATTCCCAAACTATCCCACTTAGGGTTTGGGCTTACACAAGGGCGTCATACCAATTGGTGACCCTTTCTTAAGGACATAAGGGTGTCACCAATTGAATTGGAGACACCTCATGCAGTCTCCAGTTCAATTGGCGACATGGTTCAAGGTACATAAGGGAGTCGCCAATTCATCTGGAGACTCCCTAGAAACTGAAATTTTTTTCTATAAATAAAAGTGTTCTGATCATTTAGTTCCACATCTCATCTCATATTTTGTTCTACTGATAAAATGTATCGTCGCCAATGGGGAAAAGTCGTTTATTCGCGAGAGAAGCCTCCGATGGACATGTTGTTTTGGAACATACAAAGTTTCAATCAACTTAAAAGGGAGCTGATATCGGTGGTTGGAGGGAGACATTGGTGAAGGGGAAAAATCTGAAGTATCGAGAGACTTGATCGGTTGCGTGGATGGTTCGCGTGGAGACTGACAAAGATGCGAGGGAAGTCATGTTTGGACCGAATGAAATTAGTTTGATTGTTGTAATTAGTTAGTGTTGTTTGTTGTTAACATTGTTGTTTGTTGTTAGTGTTGTTTGTGTTAGTGTTGTTTGTTGTTAACATTGTTGTAACAAAGACTTATCAATATATGAAAATATTTGGTTACAACAAATGAAAAGATAAGCTAAATCATGATATAGATGTTCCTCCGACATTGGGACAATTTTTTCGGTTGTGTCCGGGCTGACGACAGATACTGCATAATCTTATCATTTTATCAGCGGTATCCATTTCGGTTCTTATACGCTTGCTATTTGGGCGTCCCTTTTTCTTTCTTCCCATCTCATCATTATGCCAAACTATGTCACCTTGGTATGGAGGCCAATAATCCTCCATTAGTAGCACTGCGAAGCCTTCGTTGTATACATTCATAACATTAATCACCTTGTAAACATCAGATAGATAGCCATAAGCATCCTGACGAGCATGTGCGCATGCTGCAATGGCATGTGAGCAAGGTACACAGAAGGCCTGGTATTTGCCACAGTCACACCAACATCTATTTAGTCTGACAGCATACGATAAATTTGGTTTCCCCTCATTATGGTCCATTGTTTCTTATACACTGAATGTTTACCTATAACGGTCAAAGATTGTAACTGCATGTGTGTTGGCACTGATAGTATCCTCTTTCATCAATTTCATTATGTTTTCACTAAATACTTGACCAGACGCTAACACTGCACTTCATCTTTCGCCTCTTCTTGCGAAAAATGATGCCAACCTATAATAGGTTGATCTCACCAAAGCGGTGATTAGAAGGTTTCTAATTCCTTTTAATACCCCGTTCATGGACTCCACAAGGTTTGTCGTCATGTGGCCACAACGACAGCCACCATCAAAAGCTCTAGTCCACTTTTCCAGTGGAACGTTATCCAATCAGCTTCCTGCATATGCATTTGACATCCTTATTTCATTAAGGTAGTATTGAAATGTTGGTTAAGTTAGAGCATAACCATCATTCACAACCTTTTTGCGAAGGTTCTTGTCTTTAATTGCACGCATGAAGTTTTGTGCAATATGTCTAATGCAATATACATGGGTAGAAGGAGGATTATGCCACCCATTATCATGGTTATTATAGACACTCTCTATAGTAGCATGCCTGTCTGAAATCACACAGAGATTGGCTTGTGGAGCGACATATGTTCTGAGATTCTTAAGGAAGAAACTCCAAGCAGAAGCGGTCTTACCCTCAACTAGAGCAAAGGCTATGGGAAAGACATTATTGTTGTCGTCTTGTGCAACATCCATAAGCAAGGTGCCCTTGTATTTTCCGTAGAGCCATGTTCCATCAATTTGAATAACAGGTTTGCAGAATGCAAAACCTCTTATGCATGGTTGAAACGACCAAAAGAGACGGTGAAATATGACATTTCCATCAACAATGGTTCCATCTGGCCTACATGTCGGCACTGTCTGCATGATTGCAACAGTTCTCGGTGTGTATGTCTTTAGGGCTACCAAAAATCGCAGTAATTCCTTGTATGAATCCTCCCAGTTGCCAAAGACCTGTTCAACAGCCTTTGTCCTTGCAATCCACGCCTTCTTGTACGAGGGAGTATAATTATACCGCGTCACGATATGAGATATTATTATACTCACCTTGACTGAAGGATCCTTATTAACAAGCGGCAAAATGTCTTTGTTGACAATCGGTGAAACGCATAGAGGCACTGTCGCAAATATCGCGGATTATGTAAGCGTTAATTTTTAATGTCTCTATTTATTTTTACTGTCTTTGTTAATTTTTATTTATTTTGTTAATTCTTTTTTTGTCTATTAATTTTTAATGTCTCTAATTATTTTGTTTCTAAATTAATAATTATGTAGGATGTTTCTAGATTTCGGCCTCGTTCCCATGAATACGTTGCACCCGACAAACTAATAAAACCATATATTGAGCTCGCAGGTTTTAGACATGTAAGTAAAATCATGTCTTATTCGGTTGATGCAAAGTTTATACTAGCTTTGCAAGAGAGATGACGCCCAGAGACACGCACCTTCTTTTTTCCAACCGGTGAATGTACCGTGACCTTAGAGGATGTGTACATGTTACTCGGTTTGCGAATTGATGGTAAGGCGGTCAATGGACCAACAAACCTTGACTCATCAATTTGTGAGGAACTTTTGGGTGCCTACTTGCTAGATGAAAGCTCGTGAGGCCAAGGTATCTTACTCTCGCAACTAAAATCATGGTATGCCAGTTTTATATTAACTGAAGATTCTACAAAAGAAATGAAAATAACGAAAACAAGGTGTTATCTTATGCTTTTAATTGGTTTATTTTTATTTCCCGAGGGTACTGGTTCTTCTATGCACATTATGTATTTACCCTTATTGAGTGATCTAAATCAAATAAGACAGTATAGTTGGGGTTCCGCTTGTCTGTCTTATTTGTATAGCTCTTTCTGTAAGTGCGCAAAAAAAACACATCTACTTTTTTTGGATGCGTCGTTTTGCTCCAAGCTTGGGGTTGGTCTAGATTGTCATCCCTAGCGCCCGTCAACCACAACAACTTTTCCTTCCCGTATGCACAAAAGTAAGTTAATAACTTAAATTTTTTTTCACCTTACCAATTATTGTGTCTAACTAATTGAATTTTCACTTCTTGTTGTTTAGATGGTCGGCTAAGCGTATGCGTTACAATAGATGTCCAAAACATTGTATCATTCAATACTGCAATCTTTTGGATCACCTAACACCCGCGGATGTAAGGCCTCCTAAACATTTTCTCTTATTTTATATCATCTATTTTATTATCTAATATTTCTTTCTTCTTCAGTTCATATGGTGTCTATATCTAGGCATGGAACACCTACATGAAGTCAGAGAGGAAGATCATGCAGTTTGGACTGCATGTGTCCCGATCATCAGATTCACAAATGTGGAGATGTATAACAGTTACTGTGTTAAACTGCAATTTGGAATGCATCAAAACATCCCAGATCCTCCCGTTGACATTAGTAAATGGCATCTAAAAAGAGTTAATGATCAATGGGACTTCAATGACTGGAAGGATTTTGCAAAACTGAGCGTCGTAAATGGATGAACCACAACAACCATGTCTTACGTGACCCGGTGATGTCAACCCCATCTATACTAACAAATAATTATATGGCTTGATACAAATCGGTTGCAACTAGGTTTGTCTCCGAAGACAGGTATTTATACGACCCACGCCAGACCACCTACACACAAGAAGCCTCAACACCTAACCCACCTAGAAAGCCATGTTATCATAACCCCATATCCAACAAAACTACCAACACATTAACCATCCAAACATGCCAAACACCCAACCACAATACTAAGAGCGTCCCCCATACCATCTTCAACAAAATGATTACTATCAAGAAACCCAATATGGCTATGCTCCCAACACAGCACCAAGATACAACCAAAATGAGGGTACATCATACCATAGCTAAATTGGGCAAACATCTTTCTATAGCCATAACGCCCAAACATCATACCCTAGCCAACACCATTAACCATCTCAACAACCTTATGGCTTTCAAACACCACTATCATTTCAACCTTTCACCAACAAATCCTTCACACCAATGTCCCCCTTCAATCGTCCAGGGCACACACCAATGACCCCTTCATCACATCCAAAATACTCTGGCATGGGTTGCGCACACAGTTTCAACACGCAAGACTTCATGGAAATGCAAGAAATCCTTAGGGAACCATCTGGGAATGTTCCTGAGACTTCAACTCCTCAAATATCAGGCGTGAATCAACAACGAGGGGGACGAGTGCAACGAGTGAGGATGCCTAGGGGATGTGGAACCGGTGGCCGGTTTGATCCACCCGGTCGCCAACATTAATTAATGTAATACTTTATTAAATTAATGATAATTTTATTTCATTGTGGCAAAAAAATTACATAGTACACCCTGTCTCCACATCAATTGGCGACATGGCTTTATCCCTTGAATCATGTCGCCAATTGGATTGGAGATTGCATGAGGTGTCTCCAATTCAATTGGCAACACCCTTATGCCCTTAAAGAAGGGTCGCCAATTGGTATGGCACCCTTGTGTAATCCCAAACCCTAAGTGGGGTATTTTGGGAATATGTTTGAAAACTGGGGTATTTTGGGATTTTATTTTTGAAAAACTGGGTTATTTGGGTAAAAAATTGTATTTTCTCAATTAAAATATTATTCTTTTTCACGTTAGGTTTCGTTTCTCTTTTTTCATTTTACGAATTTATCTTATATATTTATTTTACACAAAAAATATTATATATTATTTAATAATATATATTAAAAGTGTATCGTCCGGAAATCAGAAATAGTTGAATACTACTGATCTTTGTGGTTGATCAGAACCTGAAGTGCGCCAGAGACTTCGTCTGCGATGCTGGATTCCAAGGATGAGGAGGGGGTGTACCTGCAAGGCACTCTGATGCTAAAGTGAGAATCGGAAGAAGAAAAGGCAAGTACAAAATGAGTATGTCTTAAGATGATTTTAGAATACCTGACCCTCTCAAATGAGAGGGTTTTTATAATGCCTCAGCGTTTGGCCATTGGTCCTTATTTTCGGGGCGAGATATTCGCTCTCCAAAAGTAGGTAACTTCCAGAAACTAGTCGTTGAGACGAATAGACATGTTCAGAACTATCCGTTGCTGCGAGAAAGGGCGTGGTCGTGGGCAAGGGCGTCGTGACTATTCCTGTATGGTGGAACCGTGCGTGACGGGCAGAAATGTGACACAGGGCAGCTGATCCTGGGGGTCAGCTGGCCAACCCTCCTCGGCTGCGGGGCAGAAGAGAAAATGTTTTCCTTTGGCCTTATTTGGCAGGGTTTAGGCTATTAGGTCGTTCTAGGTGCTGTAGTGGATTGGGCCATGCCTAGCCATTGGGCCAGCCCGGAACAGGAGCCCCCTAAGTCGTTACTCCTGACCTTAGGAGTGATGACTCAAGGGTAGAATGTGGTCCCGAGAAGGAGTAAGCGTGGTCGACGCCTGTTACTGAGATGGGGTATTTTCGTGGTGCTCGAGGGTACCTGTGCCCGAGGAACCTGAAATGTTGTCCTGCGTGCCCGACAAGCGGGGAGCCCAACGGTTGATGAGACTTGAAGGGATGGAGTGTCAGGCGTGCATCAAGCCACGTGCCATATTTAATGCGTAATGATGGTTATTCTAGGGTCATGATGATGCCCATATGTCGCGCGTTCTCGTGCACGTGCCTCTGGTCTGTCTATAAATAGAGGGAGAAAGCGTTCATTTTCACTTTTCGCTTCTCTCTCTTCTCTTGATGTTGTGTTCGTTTCCCTCATAACATCGTCACACGAGCACTGACCAGGCTTCGCCGACCACCTCTTTTCTCTCTTCGACAACGTAAGTTTCCTTATCCTTTTTTGTTTTATGCATTTCAACCTTGGTTTGCTTAGATTTGTATGCATTTAGGATGAAAATTGGGTAGAGTAGGGGTGCATTCCGGTGAATGTTGGTGTCTGGCGGTGGTTGAGCCATTTTCTACTGCCGGCGCCATTGTCAGAGTGTTAGGAACTTAGGTTTTTTGTTAATTCTGGCACCGTTGCAATGATAAACGAGTTTGTCACCGGTGGAACTTATGAATTTTCCCGTGTACTCACGAGTTTTCCGGTGGATCTCCAACGGAATCATGGGTAACACGTCGGGGAGGATCTCCCCGTGATGGTTTAAGGGATTGCCATGAGAATCTCCTCGCACCGTTGTTGCGTTGTTTGAGTAAGGGCTTAGGTCGAGGACGTTGTCCTCGGGCCTTCGCGCACCTTTTCACTTGACTAGCGGTGGAATGGTGGATTTGATTTTGCCATCAAATTCACTTTTATCCTCTGCTTTTCAGGTAAAGGAGATGTCTCGCAATCCCGAGGAGGAAGTTATGCTAGAGCGGGAGCTGTCCGAGGAGAGCTCTTCGGAGGATAGTAGTGTTGACGAAACTGCCACTCCCCAGAATGCCGATGAAACCTCTGTTCCTAGCAGTACCAGGGAAGAGTGGATTGCTGTTGAGCCTCGGGAGCATGCCTCCCTTTTTGCCTTCCATACTCAGAACGTCTTCACGACGGTGGGGGTCGGGGGAGATAGGATGGTCCATTTTCTTGAGGAGGATAAGCGAATATGCCTGACTTACGGAGAGAGGTTCCCCATGTACGAGTTCGTTTTTCAGGAGATCGGGGTGAGGCTACCCTTCACGGATTTTCATGTGGCAGTTTTCGGACACCTAGACTTAGCGCCCTCCCAACTATGCCCGAACTCAATTGCCTTTATCCGGGCATTCGAGATCACATGCGAGTTTTTGAGAATTGGAGCCACTCTCCCCCTTTTCTTCATTGTCTTCCATCTTCAATGCCCGATCGTGGGAAGGAAGTTCAGATGGGTTTCCCTGAAGCAGGGGAGAAAATTGTTCAAGGCCTTCTCCGAGTCCATTAGGACGTTTAAGGAGAGGTATTATGTATTGGAGCATGTGTCAGAGAGGGCTAAAGACTCCACGTTCGCCTGGGAGATCCTTACGGATGAGAGCGGTGAGCCCCTCATTAACGAGCGGGGCAAGATAAAGGGGCATCGGGTGCTAAAGTTCTATTTCTCCTAGAGTGAGGATCACTTCTCCCGGGAGACCGAGGAGTAAATAACCAAGCCGCCCATGCTGGGGGAGGATGATCAGGCCAGCTACGACAAGCTGATGGCTTTTGTTGATGGCTTCAGCCCTGCCTAGTGTGTGACCAGGGGCGAGGAAATTTTTTATGAAGAAGATGGGGGGCCTAAGGTGGAGACCCAATACATTAATACGAATGAGCTCCTCAAGTGCGGCACGCGCGAGAAGGCTTTGGAACTTTTGGGTAACCATTTATTTCTTCTTAACTTGTTCGTATTGTTGTTGTTTGTTTATTAACGTGTGTCCATTGTTTTGCAGGCAAAATGTCCTCGGCCTAGGAGCGTTTGGTGAATAGTGCCTAAGCCAAGCTCAAGTTGGGGAAGAAAATAGGGAAAAGCCGCCTTGGCAAGCAAGTGGTTCCGCCCCCGACGGGGTCGGGGACCTCATCATCCGGAGTTGCTGCCACCCAAACCTCCCCTCTGCTGGTAACCTCAAGGCCCAAGCGCTCCCGGGAGGAGGAGGTCCTCGACCTTACCAACGAGGGAGAGAATAGCAAATATGAGCTGCCTCCTTGCTTTCATAATAGGAGTTTCTTCAAAGGCTCCTCCCTCGCACTCCATCGGGCGGAGTTCTTGGCGCTCGAGGAGCTGGACCGTCCGAGCAAGAGGACATTGTTGGCCCAAGACGTCGCTGCCCCAATGAGAGTCTTGAGCATGGTAGTGGTCTACACCGAGGAAGGGGGCCTTCAAGTGGCGGAGCTGAATAAGACCCAGGCCACCATCGCGGTTCTGAAGGGGGAGCTGAAGGTTACGAAGGAGGCGGTGAAAAAGTCTAAGGAAGAGCTGGTCACGGTTACCAGGGAAAGGGATACCCTGGCCGCGGAGAAGAAAGCTGCGGAGGACATGGTTGTTTCATTGAGGGTTGTCGATGCTCCTGCTAAGGACGAAAGCAATGAGGTGAAGAGTCTGAAGACTCGAGCCGAGCTTGTTACCCGGATCAGCCAGGCTGAGGAGGATTGCTTGGGGGCCGCCGAGGACGCCTTTAACAACGCGGTGGAGCAGCTGAAGGTTGCGAACCTCGGGGTCGAGCTGTCTACAGAGCACGCCGACGGTTGTGGCCTTAACTATAATATTGTTTTAGCTTTTCGATGTTCCATGGTCGTGCGAGTTTTTCCCCATTGAGAAGTTCTAGGTAGTAGGCTCTATTCTCTGTTTTTGCTCGAACACGATAGGATCCTTCCCAGTTTGCGATGAGTTTGCCTTCATGAGAATCTTTGTGATTTTTCCTTAGGACGATACTGCCCACTTAGAAGTATCGTCGTATAACTTTGGCGTTATGCCTGATTTCGATTTTTTGTTTTAATGAGGCCTCGCGGAGAGCTGCCCCTGATCGGACCTCTTCGACGAGATCGAGCTCCTCCCTCAGTGCCTCGTTGTTGTTCTCCTCGTCCAGGGGAGCTTCAGTCCACCTGGAGGGCACGTGAATTTCGATCGGGATTACTGCCTCAGTCCCGTATGCTAAACGGAAGGGGGTTTCCCCGGTCGAAGAGTGGGGTGTAGTACGGTAGGCCCATAGCACGATGTGCAGCTCCTCGACCCATTGTTTCTTGGTTTCGTCCAGTCTTCGTTTGAGACCTCACAGGATTACCCTGTTCGCCGCCTTGGCTTGCCCGTTCGTCTACGGGTGCTCGATGGACGCGAAATGTTGTTTTGTGCCCAGTTGGGCGACGAACTCCTATAATATTTTGTCTGTGAACTGTGTCCCGTTGTCGGTGACGATTTCTTGGGGAATGTCGAAGCGGGCAAGAATGTTTCGCTTGTAGAAGCGAAGTATATTTTGGGTCATTATTTTGGCCAGAGCTTCTGCTTCTATCCACTTTGTAAAATAGTCCACGCCTAATATCGGGTATTTATTCTGATTTGACCCTACGACAAACGGTCCTAGGATGTCCAAGCCCCACCATGCGAAGGGCCATGGGGAGGACATTATTTTGAGCTCATTGGACGGTTCCAAGTGCATGTTCCTGTGACGTTGACATTTGTCACATTTTTTGCTATGCTCCTTCGTGTCATGTTGCATGGTCGGCCAATAATATCCTGCTCGTAGAGCTTTCCTGGCGAGGGATCTTCCTCCAAGGTGCTGGTCGTTGATTCCTTCGTGGATTTCGCGCAGGACGTGGGCGACCATTTCTTCCTCAATGAATTTGAGGAGAGGAATGGAGAACCCTCGCTTGTAGAGCTTATTTTCGACCAGGACATAGGAACAGGCTCTGCACCTGACGACGCTGGCTTCCTTTGAGTCGGATGGTAGTTCGTCATTGGCGAGGTAGTTGTAGACTGGGGTTATCCAGTAGTTGCTGTCGCCAATGATGTTCACGTCAAGGATCGTGGGAGTTCTCTCGATGCTTGGTTGAGGAAGTACCTCCTGGATGACGGATTTGTTTCCTCCCTTCTTAGTGCTCGTCAGCTTTGACAGGACATCTTCCCGGACATTGTGTTCATTGGGAATGTGCTTTACCTCCACCGATGTGAACTTCATCATCTTTTCCTTAACTAGGGTCAAGTATTCGGATAGTTCGTCGTTCTTATCCTGATATTCTCCCCGAACCTGGAGGGCCACGAGCTGGGAATCTGTGCAGATTACGACTTCCTCGGCTCCTAGGTCTTTGGCAAGGCGTATACCTGCGAGGAAAGCCTTATACTCTGCCTAATTGTTGGAGGTGGGGAAAGATAGGGTGAGCGAGGCCTCGACGAGGATACCCTCCTCGTTTTCCAGGATGATGCCCGCTCCACTCCCTGTCAAGCTAGATGCTCCATCGACAAAGATTGTCCACTTGCAGGCTCCGTAAGTCAGGGAGGCGGGCAAAGTCATCTTCGCCCCGAAGTCGGCCAGCGCCTGAGCTTTAAGGGTTTTCCTGCTCTCATACTGGATGTCGATCTCAGACAGTTCCAGTGACCATTTGAGCATCCTGCTGGTCATGTCTGGGCGGCCTAATAGTTGTCTCACAGGCTGATCCGTGCGCACCACGATGGTGTGGGCTAGGAAATAATGCCTCAGCCTTCGTGCTGTGTTGATGAGGGCCAGGACGACTTTTTTGATATGCTAGTATCTAAGTTTCGGTCCTTGCATCGCCTTGCTCGTGAAGTATATGGGCTTCTGCCCTTCGGGGGTTTCACAAATGAGGGCGGCGCTGACAGCCTCGGTTGCGACAGCGAGATAGAGATAGAGGGTATCCCCGTTATCTGGCCAGGAGAGGACCGGTGGTTCTGATAGTGCTTGTTTTAAGTGAAGAAGGGCTTTGTCGCATTCCTCCGTCCACTCAAAAGTTTCCTCTTTGTGGAGGAGTTTGAAAAGGGGAGCGCGTGTTGAGCAGATTTTGCCACGAAACAGGACAGTGAGGTGAGCGTCTCATTCAGGGCTTGGATTGATTTTTTTGAATTTGACGTGGGGAATTCGGGGAAGGCTCTTCATTTTTCGGGGTTGGCTTCGATTCCTCAATCTGTTAGGTAGAAATCGAGGAACTTGTCTGCCCGTACCCCGAACGTGCACTTTTTCGGGTTGAAGCGCATCTTATACTTCCTGGCCTGCTCGAAGACCTTCTTTAGATGGAGTGTATGGTCGGATTCCTCATGGGATTTCACAATCATGTTGTCCATGTAGAGTTCGAGCATATCCCCAATTTCTCCTCGAAAGACTTTGTTCATTATTCTTTGGTAGGTAGTGCCAGTGTTTTTCAAGCCGAAAGGCATTACGTTGTAGTAATAGTTGCCTAATTCGGTCATGAAAGCTATGTACCTTTTATCGCTTTCGGCCATGGGTATTTGGTTATAGCTCGAATATGCATCCATGAAAGACAATAATTTAAAACCGGCAGAATTATCAACTAATTTGTCTATGTTGGGGAAGGGATATGCGTAATTAGGGCATGCCCTATTAAGATCGGTATAATCAACACACATTCTCCATTTTCCATTCGATTTCTTTACAAGTATAATGTTGGACAGCTAAGTAGTGTACTTGGCTTCTGAAATGAAATTTTCCTCTAGGAGGTCTTTTACAGCTTGTTTGGCAACCTCAGTTTTTTTCAGAGACTGCTTTCGCCTACGTTGAGCTACTGCCCTAACGGCTGGTTCGATGGTGAGCTAGTGGCAAGCCACCTCAGGATCCAGCCCGGGCATCTCCGAGGCGCTCCACGCGAACAGATCTGCATTTTCCCGAAGACATGCTTTCAGCTGCTTCCTCACAAGGTCGGAGAGGCCGATCCCGATCTTCATTCCCTTGCGGGGGTCGTCACCGAGGAGGACTAGTTTGAACTCGCCATTCGGGATTGGCCGCATCGGATGGGCGATCTCGCCGCTGCTGGTTGATGCGGAGGGGCTGCTCGAGCTTGGCTGAATATCCTTCCCCTTCCTTTTCTGGTCCTTCAAGTCGTCCTTGGAGAAACAGCTGTCGAGGTCGATGGAGTCGACGCGGGGTAGCGGTTTCGCCTCTTCGGAGCTGCAGGGCAGAGCAGGCTTGCTGGGAGTCTTTGGTCGAGCGGTGATGGTGTTTAGCCCTTTTGAGGCTGCCTCGAAACACTTTATCGCTGCCTCTATGTCTCCGTGCAGGGTGGCGACGAGCCCTTTGGAAGTGTAATACTTCATCTTCAGCTGCACGGTGGAAGACACAACTACCAATTCGACCAGAGTTGGTCGTTCGAAGATGTATTGGTAGAGGGATGAGTAGTCAATGACCAGGAACTGGACTTTGATGGATTTGGCCGTCTCCGCTGCCCCGAAGGTGACGATCAGCTCTGCGTATACCCATGGATTCGTGACAGAACCGTTGAAGCCTTGTAGATCAGAGCCTACATAGGCCATCAGGTGTGTCTCATCCAGCTAAAGCGTGGAGAACAGCTGGGAGTACATGATGTCGACCGAGCTTCCTTGGTCGACCAGAACTTGCCGAACGTCGAAGTTGTCCATTTACGCCTTTACGAGCAGAGGAATGCTGGAGTTAGGAGCTCTGCCGAGGAGTTCCTCACGGTGGAAGGTGATAGGAGCCGACTCTCCCCAGACCTTATCAAGGGTAGAACTCTGGTTTGAGCTTGCATTGATGAGGTGCTCGAATTTCCTCTTCACGGACCCCACAGTCACCTTGTTGAACCCTCATCCCGATATGACCATGGCGGAGGGGAAGGTTTCCTATGGGCTATGTGCAACGAAGTAAGGAGGGACGTTGAGACCATCGGGGACATAGAAGTCTTCCGGCTGTGAGATGGTCATGGTGACCTGAAGACTGGTCTCGTCCGAGAAAGGCACCTCCTCTTCAACTTTCTTTGATTCCTGAGCATCCTGCCGAGGAGCATCCTTCTTCTTCACGAACTATTTCAGGTGCCCGACCCTGATTAAGATCTCAATTGCATCATTGAGATGGATGCAGTCAACTGTCATGTGCCTGTGGCTCTTGTGGAACCGGCAGTACTTCATTTAATCTATATTCGGCCTGGCTAGTATCTGCTTCGGGAAACAAACCCCTGCTTACTAAAACACCGAGTTTGCGCATTTGGAGAGAATCTTCTCGCGAGAGACGGTCAACAAAGTGTATTCGTGAAAATGGCCAGATAGCCCTTTGTGATCTCGGGATTCCCAGGGGCGGCCATCTCTTCTTTTCTCCGTTCCCTAACAATTTGACGAGGAGTCATCGTGCTTGGAGGACCTGGAGCTCTCTTGGTGCCTCGAGTCCTGGGCGGTGTTTGCAGCTTCCTTTTTTTGTATTGGATGTACGCCTGAGCCTTGAGTTGGAGGGTGTCTAGTTTCGCTGGAGTCTCGATGCCAACCACTTTGGCAAATTCGCTGCGGGGACGAAGTCCTCGTTCGAGCAAGTACTTCTTCATGTCATCAGTCGTGGAGACCTGGACGGATTCTTTATTGAATCTTTCTGATCGTACCTGGATCAGACAGTTTGAAGATGACCAACGACGTCTGGAATAGTTGCTACTTCAATGATGATGAAAGACGGCGGGGGGGGGGGGGGGGTGTATCTGCAGGGCACTCCGATGCTTAAGTCAGTGAGGGCACAACAAATACAGAGAAAGTGAGTGAGAGTAAGAAGTTAACTATCCTGACCCTCTCAAGTGAGAGGGTATTTATAGGAGACCCCCAGCGCGTGGCCAACGGTTACTTGCAACGGGTGGGACCAGCGTGTGACCCGTTCCAAGTAACTGCTAGGGTTTACGTGTAGTAATAATGACCAGTTCGTGGTCAACACCCTAGTGTAACCGTCCCTTTAATGCCATTAGTAGACGGTTACATGAAATGTATCTGTGTAGATAAGACCGTTAGTAGACTCCTCGGGGGAGAGTCTACAATGTCGGGGAAATATGGTGGTCGTGGTCTGGACGTGACCTAACGGAGGAGAACCATGCTTGTCGAGGACCTATGAGTCACGAGATTAGGAGTATTCTCGCGGGGAGAAGTTAACTTGTCGAGGAGGTCCATTTCATCAGGGTGTGATGTCTTCCTTTCCTGTTTGTCCTCATAAGCTCGAAACTGTCAAGGTGCCAGGTGCCCGACATACCTTTGGCCTCGCGTAAGGCAATCATGTGTCCTTCTTTAGGACTTTATTGGGCTTCTTCAAGTTGTATGGATTGGGCCTGTTTGATTGTAGGAAACCACGGCCCAGTCCAGAACAGGGGCACCCCCAAGTCGTTGCTTTGAGGTATCAGAGTAATGACTTGAGGGTCAATAATCGTGTCGGGGAAATGCCAAGGGATGATCCGAGGAGGATATCAGCATAGTTGAAATTATCATGACGTTGGGCATTGATATCTTGCGGGCAAATATCATGAGGTGGGCACTGATAGCTTGCGGGCAACGAAGAGTTGCATCTGGTTGAAATGTTGGGGAGATGAGAGGTTTCCGTTTTGAAACGATGGGATGACGAAAGGACATGCGTGGAATTTTGACCGGTGCGAGTGTGCCACGTGTCACTTGTCATCATTGCATAGGGTGGCTGCCTAGGGTAGAGTACTCGAGTGCCCCAGGCTTCTCGAGTTCCGTGATTTGTCTATAAATACTCCCTCTTCCCTTCATTTCTCATTTTTCATTCTTTTGTTCAAGAATCGTTTCCTCCGTTTTCTCATCCTCCGTTCGCCACCATCAACCACCGCAAGTCCGCCGTGAACCGCCGTGCTACACCGTACCGGAACCCTACTTCACCATCTACAAGGTATTTTCTTCAAAACTGTTGTTTTTTCTGGCATTTCCTTTAAGTTTAACTTGCTTGAAATTGTTTCTCTGATGAAGTTCTCATGAGAAATGGAAGGATTCCTGGCGAATACGGCAGGGATCTTTGGCTGTTTTAAGAGAAAGAGTGTATGAATTTTTCTCTGTTTCCGTTTCTGTTGAATAAAACCGAGGAACTAGTTGAATATTCCGAGTACTTGTAGAGAATTCTCGGGGAGCCTGATGAACATCGCGGGGACCTGATAACGTTTTGGGTCCCCAACAATTACTCTTTTTCGTTGATTTTACGGGAAAAAGGGGCAAGATTTTCCGGGGAAGCGATGAGTTTTCGGGGATATCCATTATTCGTCTTCGACCGGATAGTTTGGTATGACTCGTCGAATTCACCTGTTCCCTTCTGCTTTTCAGGTTGATGGACAGATTGGCTGCTGAAGTGGCCGTAGGTGAATTCGAAGAGGATAACCAACTCGAAATTCCGATGGCCCATATGGCTTTTATACAAGAGCGTCCGCTTGAGGACTGGGTGTGTGAGGAGGCCCTCACTATGTCGTCCGTCATCACATTCCCCGACAAAGATGGGTTTTGTACTGTCGAGCATAGGTTGCTCGGTTCTGAGCAATCCTGGAAAGTGTACTTCCCCAACAAGGACCATCGTATATGTACACCTTACATGGGAATGTGTTTCCCAGTGTATGAGTTTATGTTTCAGGAGGCGGGGTGGAGGCTCCACTTCACATACTTTCAAGAGGGGGTCTTCAAATGGTTAAAATTGGCTCCATCGCAAATCCACCCGAACTCATTGGCCTTCCTTCGGGCTTTCGAGCTCGTCTGCAAACACTTGGACATCCGGGCAACAATGTCCCTTTTCTTCCGAATTTTTCATCTGCAGAGGTCTACAACTGATGGTCGACACGGCTGGGTGTCGTTTAAACAAAATAAAGCTTTATTTCACACCTACTTGGACTCCGTTCGAGATTTCAAGTGGCGTTACTATTTTGTGAAGTCGGTCACTCCCGAGGCCATTAATTCGATATATAAAAGGGTGACTCAAGAAGTGGATGGGCTGTCTACAGAAGTGATGGTGCCAAAATTCCCCCTCTTCTGGACAGAAGAGCATTACAAAGAGGGGGTAGACAAATATAAAGTAAGACATAATAAGCTCAATGTCGAGGATCACGATGCTTATGGCAAGATTGTCGAGTACGTGGAGAGTTTGAATAAAATTCCAAGCGTATCCGAGGATGGAGAGACCTCGACCGGTGGGAAAGAGCAGGTGACGAAGACCCGCCGCCTGATTAATACTCGTGTTCTGCTCGAGACTTTCTCTGATGAGGAGGTTGTCGAGCTCTTAGGTGGTGCAAAGATCCTCGGCTTAGATTTCTCTCATGTTCGTGTATCTTGTTTTACTAATATTTTTCTTTCTTTTTGTAGGGAAAATGGTCAAAGCTGCAGAAAGATACTCGAGGCTAAAGGCAAAAAGGGCTAGGGAAGAACAATCCCGTCCAACCGAACAAAGTACCCCTCAGCATATCTCTTCTACGATAGTGCCTGAGAGTACTCCCTCTACTGCAGTGCCCGAGGGTTCCGAGCAATCTCATGTTGTGTTAACTGCAACCGTGACCTCTGAGAATCAGTCCTCGGGGGGCCCAAAGGACATTTAAGCGGGCAAAGACTACTGGGTCGACCATTGATGATGTGGAAGGTAGTCCCCCTCCTCCTCCTGCAAGCTTCGAGATTCCTCCGTGTTATCTCCAGCGTCGCTACTTCTCCAAGGTTATTTGTCCTCGTGTCGCCCCTGCTGAAGCCCAGGCTTTGTTGGGGAGTGCTTCAGAAGCGAGAAGGAACATAATTATCGAGGATATATCTGCCGTCATGCGGCTCTGTTCGGCTGCCCTCGTTCTGAACGACTAAAGTTGCTCTGCTGCTGAGCTTTCTCGACTGAAAGAAAGACTTCAGATTTTGGAGGCTGAATTGCTCGGCGTGCAGAAAGACTTGAAGGACTGCAGGGGCCTGAACAGAAAACAAAGCGAGCAGCAAGAACAGTCGGAGAAGAAGTTGAAGAAAGCTGAGGATGCGGCGAAGGACCACCTTGCTCGGGTCACTGCATTGGAAGGGGAAGAGCAGCGTCTCAAGGACGGGATAGTTGAACTGGAAGAGGCTGTTCGGCTAGCCGAAAATGAAATTGAGGAGGACAAACTATTAACCTCTCGAGCAGCCCTGATAGTCAAGCTCAGGGAAGTCGAGAAGGGTCTTCAGCTGGCTGAAGATGATGCTCTAGAGTTTGCAGACGTCGGGTTCCAGAACGCTGTGGCGCAGCTTAAACTCCTGAATCCGGACCTTATAACCGATGGAGCTGATTCCAAGTTTGAGGTGGTCGACGGTAAGATTGTGTTGCCCGGACAAACAGTAAATGTTGATGGGGGGAACGGGGAGCAGGAGAATCCCGAGGCAGCTGATGCTGCTACGGAGTGATAGTGTAGTCAGTTTGGCCTGCGTGCCAATTTTTTGTATTGACTGGCCTGCGTACCATACTTGCTGATTTTCCCGGCCTAAGAGCCAGGGCTTTATGTAATATTTTTACAATGGGCTTGCCCGACTTAGTATTTCCATTTTGCCTTTTTATCTGCTCCGTGTGTGGTATTTTACTTATTTTTATCTAAGTTATTTTGAAATTGCTGGATATTTGGGAGTTTGCTCGACTCTAGTGATTCTCGACTGCGAAGGGAGCTGGTCGAGCGGTCAGGGGGACCCCGACCTTCAACGAAGCTAAGAGGTCGATCGAGGTCTTAGTTTCATGGCGTGAACTTCCCATCGCGAGCTGGGTGTTCTGCCTACAAGGTACTTCGACGACGGAGCTCGATAGAGTACTCCTCGCTGGGCCAAAAGTTCAACGCACACACAACGTGACTTTTGATCTTCGTTAGCATATAGAGGTGTCGTACCTGTACCATGGCACGCTCCCCGTAACAGCGACTTTTGTATAGTTACATGCAGTGTTCAATTGTAATATTGTTTAAGCTTCTCAGCATTCCATGGTCGAGCAAGTTGTTCACCTTGGAGGTTTTCGAGGTAATAAGCACCCATCCCCGTTTTTGCGATGACGCGGTAGGGGCCCTCCCAGTTTGCGGCCAACTTTCCTTCACGTGAATTTTTCTGATTTCTTCGTAAGACAAGACTGCCTACTTGGAAATCTCGTTTGATGACTTTGTCATTATAACGCAAAGTTATTTTTTGTTTTAAAGAGGCTTCTCGGAGGGATACACCCGTCCTTATTTCTTCGACCAGGTCGAGTTCCTCGCGAAGGGCTTCGTTGTTCGCTTCTTTGTCAAGAGGAGCTTCTGTCCTTCTCGAAGTTTCCCTGATTTCCACGGGAATTACTGCCTCGGTTCCATATGTTAACTGGAACGGGGTCTCCCCGATCGTGGAATGAGGGGTAGTTCGATATGCCCAGAGAATGCTGTGTAACTCCTCGACCCACCGTTGTTTGGCTTTGCCGAGTCGTCGTTTGAGTCCTCGGAGTATTACTCTGTTCGCTGCTTCAGCTTGCCTGTTGGTTTGTGGGTGTTCGACCGACGTAAAATGTTGTTTCGTACCCATTTTGGCAATGAAGTCTTGGAAGTTTCCGTCGGTGAACTGTGTCCCATTGTCTGTGACAATGGCCTGAGGCACGCCAAATCAGGCGAGTATATTTCTCTTATAGAAACGTAATATGTTGAAAGCAGTGATATTGGCTAGTGCTTCTGCCTCGATCCACTTTGTGAAGTAATCTACCCCGACGATGAGGTACTTATTTTGGTATGATCCTACGACAAAAGGTCAGAGGATATCCATTCCCTACCACGCAAAGGGCCACGGGGATGACAATGATTTAAGCTCGTTTGGAGGAGCGAGGTGCATGTCCCCATGCCTCTGATAACGGTCACACTTTTTGACATGTTCCTTTGCGTCTTGTTGCATAGTGGGCCAGTAATATCCTGCTCGAAGAGCTTTTCGAGCCAAAGATCTTCCGCCTAGATGTTGCGCGTTGATTCCTTCAAGTATTTCCTGGAGAATCTCTGAAACTTTACCTTCCTCGACGCATCAGAGTAGAGGGATGGAGAATCCTCGGTGATATAGCTTACCTTCGACTATGGTGTATGCACATGCCCGCCTCTTAACTATCCCAGCTTCTTTAGGATCGTCGGGCAGTATGCCTGTCATCAGGTATTCATAAATTGGAGTCATCCAATAGTTTGCGTCCCCGATAACATTCATCTCTGTGGTCGAGGTAGGTTTGTTGATGCTCGGATGGGTCAGTATCTCTTGGATCACTGATTTGTTCCCTCATTTCTTCTTAGTGCTCGCTAGCTTGGAGAGCACGTCTGCTCGAGTGTTATGCTCGCGCGGGATGTGAGCCACCTCCGCGGAGACAAATTTCTTCAACTTTTCTTGTACCAAGGTTAGGTATTCAATGAGACTATCATTTTTGGCCTGAAATTTTCCCCGAACTTGTGATGCTACGAGCTGAGAGTCTGTAAAGATTTTGACTTCTTTTGCGCCAAGGTCTTCTGCAAGTCGAAGTCCTGCGAGGAATGCCTCATACTCAGCTTGGTTATTTGATGTTTTGAAAGATAGCTCTAGTGAGACTTCTATCAAGATGCCCTCCTCGTTTTCAAGGATAATGCCTGCCCCGTTGCCCTTTGCACTGGAGGCTCCGTCGACGTAAATTGTCCAGTTTTGGGAGCCATTGGTCAAGGGTTCGGGGACTGTTATTTCCGCTACAAAGTCGGCCAATACCTGAGCTTTCAAGGATTTTCTTCCTTCGTATCGAACGTCGAACTCGGATAGCTCGAGAGACCACCAGAGCATTCTCCCCGCCATATCTGGCCGACTAAGGAGCTGTCTGATAGGCTGCTCAGTTCTTACCACAATTGTGTGGGCCAGGAAGTAATGGCGTAGTCTTCTGGATGCAGTTACGAGGGCCAAGGCGACCTTTTAAATCTGTTAATATCTGAGCTCGGGACCCTGAAGAGCTTTGCTCGTGAAATAAATCGGTTTCTGTCTGTCGGGGGTCTCCCGTTTGAGGACAGTACTTACCACTTCGCCGGTGATGGCCAGGTACAAGAAGAGTGTTTCCCCGTTATCTGGTCGGGACAAGACCGGGGGTTATGATAAGACTTGTTTTAGATGGAGGAGGGCTTGTTCACATTCTTTACTCCATTCAAATGTTGCTTTCTGTCGAAGAAGTTTGAAAAATGGGAGTGCGTATTGGGCAGATTTAGCGACAAAACGAGATAGGGCAGTTAACATTCCGTTAAGTGACTGTATCGACTTCTTTGACTTCGGAGTAGGAATCTCGGAAAAGGCCTTACATTTGTCGGGATTCGCTTCAATTCCTCTCTCCGTAAGGTAAAAGCCGAGGAATTTCCCTGCTCGAACCCCGAAAGTGCACTTGTCGGGGTTGAATCTCATGCGACATTTCCTTGCCGTTTCGAACACCTTCTTAAGATGAGCAGCGTGGTCGACTTCTTCTGCGGATTTGACGATCATGTCGTCCATATAGACTTTGAGCATGTCACCAATTTCTGCTCAGAAGACCTTGTTCATCATTCGTTGGTAGGTGGCGCTAGCATTCTTCAGATCAAAGGGCATTACATTATAATAATAATTGCCCGACTCAGTCATAAAAGCTGTATGCTTTCTGTCGGCCTCATCCATGGGAATTTGGTTATATCCCGAATAAGCGTCCATGAAAGACAACAGTTTAAATCCTGCAGAATTGTCGACCAGTCCGTTGATGTTAGGCAGTGGGTAAGAGTCTTTCGGGCATGCCCGATTAAGATCCGTGTAGTCAATGCACATCCTCCATTTTCCATTAGATTTTTTAACAAGTACAACATTGGACAACCAAGTGGTGTACTTGGCCTCCGAGATAAAGTTTGCCTCTAGGAGGTCTTTTACAGCTTTTTCAGCAGCCTCCATTTTTTCTGGAGACTGCCTATGCCTACGTTGAGCTATATCCCTAGCATTTGGATCTATGGTCAGCTGGTGACAAGCCACTTGAGGATCTAATCCGGGCATCTCCGAAGCGCTCCAAGCGAACAAATCTGCATTATCTCAGAGACATGCCTTCAGCTGCCTCCTCGCCAAGTCGGGGAGTCCATGGCCGATCTTCACAGTTCGCTCTGGGTCGTCGCCAAGAGGGATCAGCTCAAAATCTCCGTCTGGGATGGGGCGTGTTGGGTAGAGAGGCTGCCCGTTGACTTCAACTGGGAGGTCTTTGCCTGTAACTTCTTCTTGTTCCCCGGTGAACCTGCTATCAAGGTCGACCGCACTGACCGGCGGTAGTGGAACCTGTGCGACATCTGAAGTTGCTCTTCTGGGGTGGACGCCACCGACAACACTTAGACCTTTGATCGCTGCATCAAAATATCTTCTAGCTGCTTCAATATCCTCGTGGAGGGTAACCACACGTCCTTGTGTCGTATAATACTTCATTTTTAGGTGGACAGTGGATGGTACAGCTGTTATTTCAGCCAAAGTGGTCCTTCCCAAGATGCAGTTGTAGAGGGAAGGGCAGTCGACCACTAGGAAACGCGTCTTCGCCTGTCGAGCTGTTTCACCTACTCCGAATGTGACCAACAATTCTACATAAACTCGAGGTCTAATAGACGCGCCGTTGAAGCCTTGTAGATCAGATCCCACATATGGGGATAGGTGATGCTTTGTTAGCTGGAGAGTGTCGAAGAGGTGAGTGTACATGATATCTACTGAGCTTCCCTGATCGACCAAAATCCGATGCACATCAAAGTTGGCCATTTGTGCCCGAATTAGGAGAGGTATATTAGCATTTGGGGATCCACCTGGTAACTCCTCGAGATAGAAACTTATAGGGCATGATTTTCCACGAGATAAGCTGAGAGTTGGGTCTCGAGGAGTGGATGTCCTCAACTCGTCAAACTTCCTCTTTATTGAACCGACGGTCACTCGTTTAGGGTTTCTGCCCGATATGACTAGGGCTTGGGGGAAACTTTCCCAGGTACTGCGAACACTTACTAGTTCTTCTGCCGGGAAGCTCTTCCATATGTTTTGAATAGCTTCGGCATCGCTAATATTTCCTTGGAAACCGAAGTCTTCAGGTCGTGTGATGCTTAAGCCAACCTGCAGTTTTCCAGTGTCCGGAGGGTTTGGTTCCTCGGTATTTAAAGCTTCTTGGCTGGTGGGACGAGGAGCCTCGTCTTGTTTGGCGTACTTTTTCAGGTAGCCTTCTTTAATCAATGTTTCAATTGCGTCCTTAAGGTGGATGCAATCCTCAGTAACATGCCCGTGACTGCGATGGAACCGACAGTACTTGGATTTATCAGTATTTGGCTTGGGAGCTGTTGGTTTTGGGAAGCGGATTCCCCCTTTCACGAACTCCGAATTTGCGCATTCACTGAAAATGCGTGCACGGGACACGTTTAGTGGAGTGTAATCTTTGAAAAGGCCGGAAGGTCCCCGAGATTCGCGGGACTCCTTATTCCGATTTTCTTTTTTCCTCTCCCCGCCTCGCTTAGGTGGAGGGGAATCTTCGCTTCTCCTATCCCCTCCTCGCCTAGGTGGAGGGGAGTCTTCCCTGTTCCGGCCGCGGGGGCCTTCTCTGCTTCTTAAATCAAGGGCAATCTGGGCTGCTTCTGCTTCCTCAAACTCAATGTGTGATTGAGCTCGTTCGAGGAAACCTTCGAAGCTACGAGGACGGTGTAATCCGATAGATTCTGCGAACTTGGAACCAACCCGCAGTCCTTTGATGATGAGATATAATTTTATATGGTCGGTCGTATGGACCTCGACCGCTTCTTTGTTAAATCTCTCTATGTAGCTCCGGAGAGATTCTTTCTTTTCTTGGAAGATGGCCTCCAAGGAGGATATAGTTTTTGGATGTCTTCGAGAAGCTGTAAAATGCTTCCTGAAACATTCCATCAGAGCTTTCCACGACGCTATTGATTCAGGTGCCAGGTTTTTATACCAAGCCATGGCCCCTTTCCGAAGAGTCGTAGGGAATAGTCGACATTTGATAGCGCCTGAGACGTTTCTAAAGTCGAGAAAAGCCTCAAAGCTCTCGACGTGGTCGTCCGGATCAGATGTTCCATCGTAAGTCCCCAAGGATGGAGGTCTCTCCAAGCCTTTAGGAATAGGAGCTTCCATTATTTGTCTGGATAAAGGAGTCCGGTAGTCGTCATCATCGCTGCCTCCTGGGGATACAGAAGGAGAATTATGACCACGAACATAGTGACGTCTCGAGGAGTTTTCCTTATGACGGCCTCTTGGCTCCTCGACATCAGGCTTACTCTTCTTAGTCTTCAAGGGACGAGTGGGCCCTCTTGGTGGCGGGGAGCAATGACGCTTCTGTGGATGTTCGGTCTGGTTACGCTCCAAACGTGGCCTGCGACCTCTATCTACTGGAGAGGGGCTGCGAGATTCCATTGGAGATTGTGAATTTCCAGGATAAGGAGGTGGTCGGTGTCTTTGCGGGGAAGTTCGACCACGACCTTTTTCTAACTTCTCGATCCGTAAGCTTTGGTTGAAGATCATTTGATTGGTCTGATTGACCAACGCAAACAAGGCAGCAGTGTTCGGATCTGCATTTGGTGGTGGATCCACAGGATGGTAGGTGAGCTGGAAGATTGCTTCCTGTCCATCTTGTTGAGCAGTCTCGTATTCTACCTCATCGGAAGATGGGGAGTCGGTGATTCCATCTCTGACATCATTCTCCACGACAGGCTGAAGAGCATTGTTGTCGCCATGGGTGTTACCACCAAGTTGTTTGATGACATTGTCTATAGCTTGATTCGCTGACGGGTTGGCCATTGCTAGTAGTTGAATGAGGAAAGCTTGGTTTATCGCGAGGAAAACAGGGAAACTTATGAAGTTCCCATAGACGGTACCACTGATCGTACCTGGATCAGACAGTTTAAAGATGACCAACGACGTCTGGAATAGTTGCTACTTTAATGATGATGAAAGACGGCGGGGGGGGGGGGGGGGGGTGTACCTGCAGGGCACTCCGATGCTTAAGTCCGTGAGGGCACAGCAACTACAGAGAAAGTGAGTGAGAGTAAGAAGTTAACTATCCTGACCCTCTCAAGTGAGAGGGTATTTATATGAGACCCCCAGCGCGTGGCCAACGGTTACTTGCAACAGGTGGGACCAGCGTGTGACCCGTTCCAAGTAACTGCTAGGGCTTACGTGTAGTAATAATGACCAGCTCGTGGTCAACACCCTAGTGTAACCGTCCCTTTAATGCCATTAGTAGACGGCTACATGAAACTTATCTGTGTAGATAAGACCATTAGTAGACTCCTCGGGGGAGAGTCTACAATGTCGGGGAAATATGGTGGTCGTGGTCTGGACGTGACCTAACGAAGGAGAACCATGCTTGTCGAGGACCTATGAGTCAACGAGATTAGGAGTATTCTCGCGGGGAGAAGTTAACCTGTCGAGGAGGTCCATTTCATCAGGGTGTGATGTCTTTCTTTCCTGTTTGTCCTCATAAGCTCAAAACTGTCAAGGTGCCAGGTGTCCGACATACCTTTGGCCTCGCGTAAGGCAGTCATGTGTCATTCTCTAGGACTTTATTGGGCTTCTTCAAGTTGTATGGATTGGGCCTGTTTGATTGTAGGAAACCACGGCCCAATCCAGAACACTTTTAATATATGCTCGAAGAGATTCATCTTTACCTTGAATGATTGCCTCAAATGAGGCTTCCGTCTTCGGGTGATGCTGAGATGCCGTGAAATGTCTGAAGAACATCCTCCTCAACTGCCTCCACGATGTGATGGATTCGAAGGGTAGGCTCTTGTACCATAACATTGTTCCCTTCCTCAGCATAGTTGGGAACAATCTGCATTTGATGGCGCCTCTAATGCCACGGTAGTCAAGCTGGGCATCGATGTTCTCGATGTGCTCGTCGGGATCTATAGTGCCATCGTATGTGCCCAGGGGCGGGGGTTTCTCCAGCCCTTTGGGTAGGCGTGTGGCTATAATCTCTTGGGATAACGGGCCTCGAGGATCGCCATCACTGCTGCTGCTCAACCGCGAACGATAGGGGGTGTTTCGTCTAGGCAGAGGACCGCGATCTCGACGGGAGAAGGAGTTCGTGCCCGATCCTTAGATCTGGGCGGAGGCGAACGCTGGTGCTTTGTCCGTAGTTCCCTTTTGGTTTTCTTTGCCCCTAGGGAGTGCTGGCTCCGGGGATGAGTATGGTCACGTTTTCTTACTGCCATGTATTCTGGCTCCGCTGGCACCCGACAGTCTCTTCCTCGTATGGGAGAAAAACTTCGAGATCTTCGGCGCTCTCACCTCGTCGAAGGAGATCTTGGACGGCGGGTCTCTTCTAAGACTTCATTTCTTGTATTCTACTGGAGGATCAGAAGTTCATCTTGTTGAGCGCCTCGAGTAGGGCTGCCATGGCCGGATCGGCGTTGGACGGAACTGGGACGGGCTGATGGTCCTCTGAGGGTTGGACCTCAACGTTGTCAGCACGATACGGGATGTGGTGGCTCAATCCCTCTGCTGATGAACGTCGTTCCCAAGAAATAGGGTTGCCCCGCTAGTGTCTGTCTTGCTGACGGGGAGGACGACGGTGTTGCAAGCATCGTTGACGTTGTCATAGCTGGCCATGATCAGAATCTTGACAGAACTGCTTTGATCTCTAATTTATGGGGAAAGAAAGACGGGGAGAACAAAGTTTCCCACAGACGGCGCCATTGATCTTTCCGGTTGATTAGAACCTGAAGTGGGCAAGAGACTTCATCTGCGATGCGAGATTCCAAGGATGAGGAAGGGGTGTACCTGTAAGGCACTCCGATGCTAAAGTGAGAATCGGGAGAAGAGAAGGCAAATACAAAGTGAATATGTCTTAAGATGATTTTAGAATACTCGGCCCTCTCAAATGAGAGGGTTTTTATAATGCCCTCAGTGCTTGGCCATTGGTCCCTATTTTCGGAGCGAGATATTCGCTTCCCAAAAGTAGGTAACGGCCAGAAACTAACCGTTGAGACGGGCATACATGCTCGGAACTAGCCGTTGTTGCGAGCAAGGGTGTGGTCATGGGCAAGGGCGTCGTGACTGTTCCTAGATGGTGGAACCGTGCGTAACGGACAAAAATGTGACGAAGGGCAGCTGATTCTGGGGGTCAGCTGGCCAACCCTCCTTGGCAATGAGGCAGAAGAGAAAATTCTTTCCTTTGCCCTTAATT
The DNA here is from genome assembly GCA_022829125.1 of Lathyrus tuberosus. Lineage (NCBI taxonomy): Eukaryota > Viridiplantae > Streptophyta > Magnoliopsida > Fabales > Fabaceae > Lathyrus > Lathyrus tuberosus. The sequence continues at coordinate 1,736,032 of JALAZF010000259.1, forward strand.
GGCAGGATTTAGCTAATTGGGTCGTTCTGAGTGCATAAGTGGATTGGGTCATGCCTAGCCATTGGGCCAGTCCGGAACAACTACAAAAAAATAATAATTATTAGTGACATAACTTTCACGTCATAAACTTTAATTAGCGACGTAGCAAAACACGAGGCACGAACACTTATGACAACTTTTTTTTATTACGTGAAAGTCACGCCACAAATTTACCACGTAATTTTCACGTCACAAATTTGCCACATAATTTTCATGTCACAAATTTGCCACATAATTTTCACATCGCAAAATTATAATCTAATTTTCACGTCACAAAATAGATGGGAATCAACTTACTCTAAGAGTAAGTTTTTTTAACTTACTCAAAATCATAGTCTTTGAATTGAATATAATCTAATGGTTAATTAAGTAAAAGGCTAATCCAACCATTAGATTAAATTCAATTCAAAGGCTACGATTTAGAATAAGTTAAAATATCTTACTCTTGAAGAAAGTTGATCCCATATATATACAATCAACAGAAAAAGTTAAACGATGGAATAACGAAAACAAACTAGCAAGAATCTATAAGAAACTAGCTGCGATGCACTGTATAGGATGTAACCTCCACAATTGACAATCGAAAATAAACGGTTTGAAATACGATTTCAACCACTAGAAAGATTGAAGCTTAACTTTTTTTAGTGATAGAGGTTAAAGTATTATTACTACTCTGAAAAATTTGTTGGTTCCACTCTTCCAAATGATTCACACAACTGCAGCCAGATAATGTGAAAAGCCATACGGCCAGACTTTGACCATCCACCCAAGGTCACAAAGTGATTGTAATTACTACATATATTATGTCTTATATATGTAGTTTGCTTTAAAAATTATATATATATATATATATATATATATATATATATATATATATATATATATATATATATATATATATATATATATATATATATATATATATATATATATATATATATATAATGACACAAATAAAGTATGTTAGTCACATTTATTTTCCCCAACAACTATTTTCAAATTAATTTTTTGAATTTTACAATTTCAGTAGCGACGTGATAATCACGACACTACAGATTTTTCAAAATTTTCAAATTTCCTCCCACATGAAGTTGAAACATTAAGCTGAAATTTATTTTTTTTATTCTAACTTTATGGTAGCGACGTAATTTTCACGTCACCACACAATTTTCCAAAATGTATCCCTTCCCCCCACGTGAAAAGTTGAACACGTATTTTTTATTTTAAAACGTTTGCGCGTGATAAATTTCTTTTATAGTGATGTGAAATTCACGTGGCTAATTCACGAAGCTGGAGAATTGTTTTCTTGTAGTGGAATTTGGTGGTAAAAAACTTGAATCGGTGGTGTTAATCTCTGATATTGTGTCGTGGGCTAGACCTGTAAAATTAGCACTCAAACATCCAAGTCAATTCAAGATCCAAGATAATTGTAGCAAAAAATGGAGATAAAAAATGTACCTTGCATTTTGTGTAAGATGACTTTTTACCTTGGGTCATATAGAGTGGATTTGAGTTGACTTGTGTGAAGACAAGTCTCTTCAACACTATTTTGTGTTTTGATGAAGACAAAGGTTCAAGCTCAATTGCATTATCAAAGAAGAAAAAAGTTCATAGCTTTCAAGTATCTTTTACTACAAATCTTGGATTTCAAGTTATCTTCAAGAGACAAATGGACATTGATGAATTGATCAAGCATGTAAGGTATAACTTACAATTCTACATTGATTAATACATTTGTTGCTTAGAACAAACCTGCATATTTCATCTCTAAACATTTTAAAGTGTTTTAAAACTTATTCTATTGATTAACATTGGTTATAAACTAAATTTCAATTTTTCTATTTGCTGTAATCGGTTACACATATGTGTTAACCGATTACATACACGAAAACTATTTTTATTTATAAATCTATTCAACTGTAATCGGTTAACTAAACTCTGTAACCGATTACAACCACAAATTTTTTTTAAAATATTTTTTAGCTTCAACTCTAACCGGTTACGATGATATGTTAACTGATTACCATTGAAACAATGACACTTTTTCATGAAAATCACATTCCAACATTATCCAAGCTTGGTCCTTGAATCATAGCAATGCTTAATGATTTTAGACTGATTCAAAACGGTGTTTTCACATTATAAATAGACAATGTTTCTGAACTTCAAAAATCACTCATTCAATAATTTCAAATTCAAAAACTCTCTAAATTTTCATTTAAGTTACTTTAGTGATACTTTATGTGAAGCTTTCTGCATAAACTTTTACAAGTATCATTAAAGTTTCACTCATAAAAATTCTGAGCACTTACGTATTACTATTGTATATTGTATACATTGAAGGAAAGATCATTTCTAAAAAAATGTATACATATTAAAATCTTCTTCATTATAACATTTTGTTTTGTGGATCCCAAAGTGTTAAGTGATCATTTTGAGATAAAAATTAGTGTGCTTTTTATTCATGTGTAAAAGAAAGTGGTATGTTTTCTTGTGTATGTTAGATAAATGTATGGGTGACCTTGGTGTAAGAATTGTACTAGTTCTAACATATTGAAATCTCTTGTGAGGGTGTGAGGGGACTGGATGTACCCTTGTTTGGAAAGAGAAACTTGTATACATCTTGGTGTCTTTTATTTTTCTGCACTTACTTTATGCATTTTATCATTCATATTGTAAGTTCTGTGATTTGTGGATTGGATACATTTTGGTAAAACAACATGCTGTTAGCAAGATGTTAAACCAGATGTTCTGCCAAGACAGTCAGACATCATGTCTAGGATGATGTTGTGACATGTGCCAAGACATGTTATACCAGAAAGTTAGGGCATGACTATTTTGGTATTTTTAGTGTGATTTTTTTGCGTGTTCTTATTCACACATGTGTGTTATTCATGAGAGTAGATTGTGGGAATTTCTGTCATGACAGATTATGTTAGTTTTTGTAAAAAGGATCATTTAGCCTTTTTTAGGAAAGTTTGTACTTTGTTCATATTATTGTGCATAATGATTTGCAGTGAGATAAAAATGATTGCTGCTATTTTTACGCTTCAAGAGCCCAGGCCCAAGTGAACAAAAGGCTATTTAAAGAGAAGACTTAACCCTATTGGAGATGTACATAAGGTGAAGATTGAAGCATTAGGATTAGCCATGTTTTGGTTGGTCTTTAGGGTTTAGTGCTTGTTAACTTAATTGTATGTCACTCATGTATATTCTGATGCATTGATGTTAATTGATTGTTCATTGTTAATTGTTCACTCTAAAGATTTTAAGCAAGAGTGTATTGTTTTTGGTTGAAGCTTTTAAAAAAAATCAAGTATTGTCTTGGATCAAGCTGTTTTGATCAAAGTGTTGTGACATCTGTCTCGACATCTGGTATCTGCGTGCAAGAATTTTAATTGGCATTAGAGCAGAGAGTTTGTATTCTGGTACTATGGACAAGGAAGAAGAAGGAAATGTTAACAGGCCTCCAGTCTTGGATGGCACTAACTATGACTATTGGAAGGCACATATGGGGGCTTTCTTTAAATCTATGGATAGAAAAACTTGGAATGCTATCATCAAGGGTTGGGAGCATCCTGTGGTTAAAGATAAGGATGGAAAGGAGACCTTGAAGCCAGAAGAGGACTTGACAAAGGAGGAAGATGATATTGCTTTTGGAAACTCCAAAGCCTTGAATGCTTTATTCAATGGAGTTGACAAGAACGTGTTTAGGTTAATCAACACTTGTACTGTGGCTAAAGATGCTTGGGAAATTCTCAAGACAACTCATGAAGGAACATCCAAGGTAAATATGTCTAGACTACAACTTCTCACTACCAAATTTGAGAATCTAAAGATGAGAGAAGATGAAAGTATTCATGACTCTCACATGAATGTGCTTGAAATAGCTAATGCCTTTAGTGCATTGGGAGAAAAGATATCAGAAGAAAAGCTGGTTAGCAAGATTCTTAGGTCACTTCCTAATAAATTTGACATGAAGGTCACAGCCATTGAAGAAGCCCAAAACATCAGCAGTATGAGAGTTGATGAGCTAATGGGATCACTCCAAACATTTGAATTAACCTTGAATGATTGAATTGAAAAGAAGAACAAAAGTATTGCTTTTGTATCCAATGCTGAAGATAAAGAGAGTCAAGCTAACCTAGATACTGATGAGGGACTGTCAAATACCATTGTTTTACTTAAGAAACAATTCAATAGAATCCTGAAGAGAATAGACAGAAAAGGAAGATCATGTGTCAAGGACATCACATCTGATATCAGAAATAACTATGAGACTCATAGGAATACCAGAACTGAAGAGAAGGCAGATCAAGGTAAAGGGATTCAATGTTATGAGTGTGAAGATTTTGGTCACATTAGGCCAGAATGTCCCAACTATCTCAAGAAGCAGATAAAGGGGTTGATTGTTTCTTAGTCTGATGATGATGAGTAAAAAGATAAATCTAACACAGAGACTACTGAACCTGTTACTGCTCTCTCTGACATATGGGCTGGTGAAGTAGAAGTTTGTGATGAAAATGATCTCTATGAAGATCTGGATGTGGACTAAGAGGAAACCTATAACAGGTGTGAAGAACATCAGAAGACAGAGGAAAATCAGAGAAAGGCCATAGCTGAATTGGAGAATGAGAAAAAGGAATTCTTAGGTGTTGTCTCTCAGCTTCAAAGTGAGATAACCCTCTTAAATTACAAGCTCAATAACGTAACAGATTCCTTAAGAAGGATGAAAAATAGGGTTGATAAAAAAAAAGATACTGGAGATGCAAATTTTCATTATCACCCTGATAATATACAAAGAAGAATGTCTGAAGAAAAGTTCCTTCCTTCTGAAAGGGAGAAGGTGAACACAATGTCTAACAACATGTTACAACATTCTCGCAGACATAATGAACCTTTAAATAATTACCAATCTTGTTGGAGATGTCATTACTGTGGAGAGTATGATCACATAAAGCCTTTGTGTTATAAATTATATGGAAATCAAATGTCCTCAGTTCAGTCCAAGGATAAGCCAGTTAGCAAGAAGAGAAGTGTTAAATGTATGGGTGTTAACCATATAGCTCACACATCCTTGAGAGCCTCAACTAGAGAAGACTGGTACTTTGACAGTGGATGTTCTAGACATATGACAGAGGTTCAGAAGTTGTTGATGGACATTAGGTCTCTTCCTACAGGTGTTGTCAGATTTGGTGGTGGTGTTAAAAGGAGAAATGAAAGGAGTTGGTAAATTGATGGATGTTGGATCACTTAGGTTGTAAGATGTTCTTCTTGTGAAAGGACTAACTATTAATCTCATCAGCATTAGTCAGCTCTGTGATCAGGGTTTGCTGGTTATTTTCTCCAAGTCATAATGTCTAGTCAAAGGTGAGAAAAATGGTGTTTTGATGAAGGGTATAAGGTCTAAAGATAACTGTTATCTTTGGGAACCTCAAACAACTGCTTACTTTTCCACATGTTCAAAAACTTAAGAGGATGAAGTGAAGCTTTGGCACCAGAAACTTGGACATCTTTATCTCAAAAGAATGAAGGAAATCATATCTGAATGAGCCATTAGAGGGATGCTAGAACTCAAGTTTGAAGAAGGGAAAGTCTGTTGTGAGTGTGAAATTAGTGAGCAAACCATGATGTCACACACAATGTTGCACCATCAGACTACTTCCAGAGTATTGGAACTTCTCCATATGGGGGTTATGGGACCTGTGGAGGCAGAAAACCTGGGTGGGAAAAGGTATGTCTATGTGGTTATAGATGATTTCTCAAGGTTTACATGGGTAAACTTTCTTAAAGGAAAATTAGACATCTTTGAAGAGTTTAAAGATTTTTGTCAGAGTGTTCAAAAGGAGTAAAAAAGTAGGATTGTCAAGATCAGAAGTTATCATGACAAGGAGTTTGAGAATACCCAAATCACTAAATTTGGTGAGTCTGAAGACATCAGTTATAGTTTTTCTTCTCATCTAGATGGAATGTTTGAGCAACAGACCTGGGATATACAAGAATCAACAAAAGTCATGCTTCGTGATAAGCAAGTACCAAGTCATTTTTGGACTGAAGCTATGAATAATGCTTGCTATATTCACAATAGGGTCACTCTACGAGAGGGCACTTCAAGCACTCTCTATGAGCTATGGAAATGAAGGAAGCCTACAACAAAATACTTTCATATTTTTGGAAGCAAATGCCATGTCCTGACTAACAAAGACCAAATGTGTAAGACGGGTCCCAGAAGAGATGAAGGGATATTTATGGGTTACTCTTCAAGCAGTAGAGCTTTTAGAATCTTTAACTCCAAAACTATGATGACAATGGAATCTATCAATGTGGTGATTGATGATTCAAAATAAAGGATGGATGTTGAGGACAATGTTGGAACATCCTCTGTGCAGACTGATGTGGCAGGAAGGGAAGAAAAATGTAATTTCTCTAGCACTGTGTCAGATAACTCCCAATATACTTCAAATCTCTCTAGTAAGGGTCATTCAGATCAATCTAAGAATCTCCCGACAAGACACTCTATAGAAAAAACATTACTAGGTTTGCAAAGTATCAAACTCGTGCCTTGAATCTAAGAGAAGTCCTATTGTCCAAGAGAAGAAGATCTTGAATTGAATCACTAGAATAAGGGATTGTGCCATGAATTACTTCTACATCGCAAAGGTTATGATGAAAGAATTATGCAAGGTAGAATGGGTGAGTGATATGACAAATAGTCTGACTGCCTGGATTAACAAGAAGTAAACATGTGTTTCTTGGTGTACCACTGGAGCTGAGTACGGCGAAATCAGAAAAGGTTGCCTTCAATTAGTATGGATGAAGCAGATATTGAAGAAACATGATAACAATGCTGATGTTCTGACATTATATTGTAAAGATCTAAATACTATAAGATATTTTATCCAATCAGTCTGGAACAAGAGTCCTAACAGGCGTGATCAACTTATCAGGAATCTTGATGAAGGGAAGACAAAGGTTATACTATTGAAGTGTGTGGATTCTCAGGATCAACTGACTGTTATGGTTACTAATGCCTCATATGAAAATGTTTTTGAGAACATAAGTAGTGAAGTGAGGAAAGGCACTGCTGAGGAGTTGTAGCACTTACAGACGTGGAGGAATGCAACACATATTACATTCTTCCTCTATCCTCTGATGCTCGGGAGACCTGAGTAAGTGACGATTGTTAGTAGATGAAATAAAAGATCTTTGCAAGATAGAAGGACTGTTTTGAAAAAGCCATGTTTTAAGGATGCAACAGGGAAGTTCAGTATCAACACTCATAAATCTTGTGACAACTTCAAGGAGTGTAGAAGGGTCTTTGATAGGGGCAAGGGATGGAAGATCATCTAAAAAGGATCTGTTTGTTTCCATCTTTGTTTATGCTTTATGCATTATTTTTTGTGTGCTTCCATATGTGTGTGGTTCCACTTATGATTGTTTACATTTACTCTATTTTTCTTTTTGTCAATTTTTGGCTAAAAAAGGGGAGTAAAGTGTTAGTGTGTTTCTGAAGTTGGATCAAATGTCATGACTTCATGTCATGTGTTTTACTACTGCTTTGGAAGAGTAGTTTTATTTGTTGTTGCTGGGTGTATACAACTATTTAGGGGGAGCATGATAATCTAGTGTGTGTCTGTGCTGAAAAGTAAGAACCACTGCTGTTGGTGTGCAAGAATAGGATGTCAGACTCTGAGGTGTTTGTAAGATGGAGTTATGGTCTTGTTGTGTCTGGAAGAATACATTATTCTCTGCAGTAGTTTGTGATATTCAGGGGGAGTATGCTTATGTTTGGTTTTTTTTAGTTTGGTTCCTTTGTAAGAACTTGCAAGAGTTTATGTGTATTTTTCTTGTGATTTTGGCTTTCCCCTTCAGGGGGAGTACTCGTTATGTATGACAGGGGGAGATATGTACCTGTCTGGTTTGTAGCTACAAGGTTGCAGTTTGTACAAAGCTTACATGTTCTCGTGTAGATTGTGTTGTTTTGATTGTTTTGTGATGCCAGACCTGATGTCTTGACATTGTGCTGTCAGGTGTGCTCTATTGTTTTGACAACATTATTTTTGGGTTTGTGGTTCCTGTTGTCTGTGTTTCCTTTTGATTTCGTTGTGTATGCCTCTGATGTGTGCTAAGGTTGTTTTAGCCAAAATTTTCCAAAGGGGGAGATTGTAAGTTCTGTGATTTATGGATTGGCTACATTTTAGTAAAACAAAATGATGTTAGCAAGATGTTAAACCAGATGTTCTACCATGACAGTCAGACATCATGTCCAGCATGATGTTGTGACATGTACCAGGACATGTTATACCAGAAATGACTATTTTGGTATTTTTAGTGTGATTTTTTAGTGTGTTTTGATTCACACACGTGCGTTATTCATGGGAGTAGTTTGTGGGAATTTCTGTTATGACAGATTCTGTTAGTTTTCGTAAAGGATCCTTGAGCCTTTTTAGGAAAGTTTATATTTTTTTTCTTATTATTGTGCATGATGATTTACAGTGAGATAAAACTGATTGCTGCTATTTTTGTGCTTCAAGAACCCAGGCCCAAGTGGACAGAAGACTATTTAAAGAGAAGACTTAACCCTATTGGAGATTTACATCACGTGAAGATTGAAGCATTAGGATTAGTCATGTTTTGGTTGGTCTTTAGGGTTTAGTGCTTGTTAATTGTATGTCACTCATGTATCTTCTGATGCATTAAGGTTGACTGATTGTTCATTGTTAATTGTTCACTCTAAAGCTTTTAAGCAAGATTGTATTGTTCTTGGTCGAAGCTTTTAAGCAAAATCAAGTATTGTCTTGGAAGTGTGCTACTTTTATTGTTGGTGGTTGTTGAATTATCACTGGGATTGTGACTGATTAGGAAGTGATAGATGGATCTCATAACTAGAGGGTGTCTAGGTAGAAGTTGCACAAGATAGGGATTAGGCTAGAAGTTATAAACGGGGGAATTTAGCTTTGAACTAATACTATCATAGTAGATTTCCTTTCTGGCTTGGTATCCCCCAGATGTAGGTGAGTTGCACCGAACTGGGTTAACAATTACTGGTGTTAATTTTACTTTTCTATCATTTAAATCTCTGTATTTGTATTTGTGTGATCAAGTTGTTTTGATCACAGTGTTGTGACATTTGGTATCTGCGTGCCAGAATTCACATATCGTTTCCAAAAAGATAGTAACATCTACCATCACTCATAAAATGAGAAAATTTCAAAAATTCCAATTAATTTAATTCAACCCCTCCCTCATCTTAGATTACATATCATACTTACATTTTCCATCAGAGCAGGTTATAGGTAACTTGTTCCTAAAGATCCAGATATGGCTTCCACAAATCCGGTTTTTAGAGACAGTTGCAGCAACAACAAGCCTCCATAATTTTATGGGAATACTTTGATTTCTGGAAAATTCGTATGAAGGTTCATGTAGAAGCACAAGGAGAAGAAGTGTGGGACACCGTAGAAAATGGTCAGTTTGTTCCTACAAGTGTTTTCAATGGTGTTGAGACATCAAAAATAAAAATCTCATGTGATGAAGATGATAAGAAAAATGTCATTTACAACAAGAAAGCAATCAACTTACTCCAAGCAACTCTAAGCATGGATGAATTCTCCTGTGTCTCTCAATGCACAATGGAAAAAGAAATATGGGATACATTAGTAGTCACTCATGAAGGAACCACTTAAGTAAAAAGATCAAGATTGAACATTTTATGTCAAGAGTATGAGTTATTTAGAATGCAGCCCGAAGAATTAATCCTTGACTTGTAGAAAAGATTTGTATACTTGAACAATCACTTGATTGCTCTTGGTAAGATTTTTACTAACGATGAATTTAATCTTAAAGTACTTAGATCTTTAACTAGGGAATGGTAACCAAAAGTAACGATAATATCTGAAAATAAAAGTTTATCCTCTATGTCATTTGCATATTTATTCGGAAAAATTAAAGAGCATGAGATTGAATTGAGAGACTAGAAAATCATGAGATTCAAGAGAAGAAATCCAAAGGCATTGCTTTAAAAGTTTACTCAAGAGACAAATTAGAAAAAGATGCTCCAAATGAAGATGAGAACTTCATGCTTATTATAAAAAGGCAAGGTAAGCTTTTCAATAATGATAAATATTTAAACTTTGCAAAAAGAAAGAAATTTTGCACGAAGAAAGAAACCTCTACGTCAACACAAAATTATACTTACTTTGAATGTGGAAACCAGGGACACGTGAAGGCAGATTGTCCAAAACTTGCCATGAAAAGTAGTCATAAATGAAGAAAGGAATTAAAATCCAAAAGACCTATGTTGCGTGGGATGATAAAGAAGCAAGTTCATCACCCGATTCAAAAAGCGAAGAAAATGATAATCTTGCATTGATGGTATCACACCATTCCGAAGATGAAGAATATGAAGTTAATAACAAAAAACTTTCTTATGATAATGATGCACAAGAATCAATAAATTAATTACTTAAAGAGTGTAAAATTCAGTACATAATAGTTTCAAATCAAAAGAAACAAATTTTATCTCTTGAAGATAAAATTGACACTATGCAAAAAAACTTTGACAAAGAAAAACATAATTTTACATGCAAATAGTGTGATCCACTATCTTTTCAAATTGTCCAATTAAAAAGAGTTATTTAAAGATATGAGAAATGAAAAATTGGATTAGAAGGTATCCTTAGTAGACAAAGATATTTAAATTATAAAAGTTGGTATTGGTTATTCAAAGTTTGACAAACTAAGTTCTAGTAAAACTATCTCTGTTAAGGCAAGTGACCAATCCACAAAAGAGAAAGTGAATAAAGTGCAACATGTTCATCATAATCCTAAGAATATAAATGGTTTAAAAAGGACTTATGTTCCAAGATATAAAAGTAATTTTGTTCCTACATGTTTATATTGTGGCATAATTTCTCACACACTTAATGCTTGCTATGTTAGGAACTTTAGTGTTGCTAGTAGGCATTATACGTGGGTCAAGAAAAGAAATAATTATGAAGGAACCAAGGAACTTGGGTACCTAAAAACCTTAATTTGTTTTTTTAGGTTTGCTTGAAGACCACTACAAATCTATGGTATTTTGATAGTGGTTGTTCCAAGTATATGACGAAAGATACAAACAAATTTTCATCTCTAGTCCTAAAAGCCAAGGGATATGGTCATATATCTGGACAAAAAAGGAAAAATTCTTGGTATAAGTAAAGTTGGAGCACCACCTTTCACGACCATTAAAGATGTACTTTATGTTGAATGACTAAAGTACAATCTTCTTAGCATAAGGCAACTTTGTGACAAAGGATTCAAAATCAAGTTCACCAAGGATGAATGCTTGATTGAAGATGAAGCCACTCATGAGATAAAACTTAAAGGAAAAAGAATTAATAATATTATCATGATTTCTTTAGATGATTTATATTTGAAAGTAAAATGTGTCATGGCAAGAAACAATGACTTATGGCTTTGACATAAAAGAGTAGCCCATATTCATATGGAACATTTAAACAAACTAGTCAAACATGAAATTTTCATTGGTCTACCAAAGATGAAATTCGTCAAAGATAAATTATGTGATGCATGTCAAAAAGGGAAGCAAACCAAATCAACTTTTAAGCCAAAGAATATGGTATCAACTACAAGGTCACTTCAATTGTTGCACATGGACTTGTTTGGTCCATCAAGAACAATAAGCTTTGGAGGTAATGTATATGCCTTAGCTATTGCTGATTATTTTTCTAGATTTTCTTGGACACTTTTTTTAGTGTAGAAAAGTGACGCTTTCAAGGCATTCAAGAAGTATACAAAGCAAGTGAAAAATGAAAAATCACTAAAAATTATATCAATTATAAGTGACCATGGTGGAGACTTGCAAAATGAATCATTTGAAGAGTTTTGCGAAGAGTGTGGCATCTTTCATAAATTTTCAACACCAAGGACTCAACAAAAAAATGGAGTGGTTGAAAGAAAGAATCGATCTCTAGTTAAACTTGCAAGAACCATGCTAAGTGATTCAAATCTATCAAAGTATTTTTGGGTGGATGCGGTTAGCACAACATGTTATATAAGCAATTGGGTTATCATTAGGCCAATCTTGAAAAAGACTCCATATGAACTCTTCAAGGTAAGAAAGAAAAACATTACTCACTTTCATATCTTTGGATGTAAGTGTTTTGTCCTCAATAATGACAAAGATAATCTCTGTAAGTTTGACAAGAAATTCGATGAATGTATTTTTCTTGGTTACTCCCTCTCTAGTAAGGCTTATAGAATTTACAATAAAAGAACTTTAACTATTGAAAAATCAATGCATGTTTCTTTTGATGAATCTTGATGACTTCTCGGCAAGTGTACCAATAACGTCACAGTAATAAAAAAAGATTGTATCCACAGGGACTGCTATTTAATAAGACAAAGTTGTGCAATATTTAGAGATAGGGAGGTTTCAAAGAATCCAAAAATGCATTTCATTCTACCTTAAAGTAGAAGTTAAAGAAATAATACAAATATCTAACTAATGGTTTCATAAGTGGTTTTGATACCACTAAAGGGAAGTCACAATTAAAATACGTAGTGTAGAAAAAATCCCTTAAGTTGTTCCTTACGAATGGACATGATTAGTGATAAAATTGTTACCTCTTGTGATGATTAACCATTGATACAAAATTAGGGAGCAATCATGAGCGTTAGACGAACAACAACATCTCTACTCAATCCACACGAACAGAGGGCCTCCTATTTTAGTGCTAGCTATTACGAATGAAGACTTTGAGAGAGAGAAGTGCAACTAGGGTTTCACAAACCAAATTTTGGTTAGATAATAAACACTTCAACATAAGGATTTTATTTATAGAACCACTTATGTGGGATGCAAGATGAACATGTCCACTAAGCACAACTTACCATATATATGGTGTATTATATTTCACTTAAGTGCATCATACCGTATAGAATTAGTCATATTAGTGAAAAGGGGCTGAATGTTTTGGCCAAAAAGGATGTTCTTCCTGGATTAAAGAATGTAGATTTAGAGAAATGTTCTCATTGCATGGCTGGTAAACAGACTAGAGTATCTTTCAAGAGACATTCTCCCTTAAGGAAGTCAAAGTTGTTTCAATTGGTACATTATGATGTTTGTGGTCCATTAAAGGTAAAATCCTTTAGTGGTGCACTTTATTTTGTTACCTTTTATTGATGATTGCTCCAGGAAACTATAGGTTTATGCCTTGAAAACAAAAGACCATGTTTTGGAAAAGTTTAAAGAATTCCATGCTTTGGTTGAGAGGCAGACAGGCAAGAAGCTGAAATGTGTTCATTCAGACAATGGTGGAGAGTATCGTGGACCACTTGATTGCTCTTGGTAAGACTTTTACTAAAGATAATACCATTTAATTGTGTGTCGATTTTAGAGAGAGGGAGGTTTATTTGTGTGTCTACATTTTTATAGAGAATAACGAAAGAGTGGAGTTGTTTTTTCTTGAATTTATTCTTCAACTTTGAAAAGTCAAAATTGATGTTATTTATTTACTTATTCTACCTTTTAATACATTTTTATGTCATTTTATTTATTTATTTATTTATTTGTATTATTATATGTTATCATTGTAAAAATATGTTAGATTAAATATTGGGTTTTTCTTGTGTACATTTGATCTATTAGTCATTGCACCTCCTATTACTTTACATTGTAAATATGTAAATGTGAGGTATAGTACCCTAAATTTTGACCAATGATTTTTCATCTTTTTAGAGTCTTTGGTGCTAATAGGGGGTGTCAATTTGGCTTTTGGGGTTTGTTAGTGCTTTCAGGCCTATTTTGGGTTTGGTTTTGTACAAGGGATTATTATAATTAGTTAGAAATTAAGAAGTTTTTAGTCTAATTTTACTAATTAGTGAATAATTAGAATTTTGTTTTATGACTAGTTATTGTCAAATGTTAGGAAATTAAATTTTCTCTTTAGAGTTAGTTAGGATTTTATTTTAGGATTAGCAATTTTAATTTATTTTGGGAATTTGCTTTGATTTATTTTTTGAGGTTTAGTTTATTATTCTTAAGACTATTAGAATCACTTAATTGGGTTTAAGTTCAAATATATTAGGTTAACCTTTTAGTTAGAAGTTTTTATCAACTTTAGAGTTTAAGTATGTATTAGTAGTTATTAATTAGGGACAATTTTTTTATTAGAATCTACTAAGACTAATAATTTATTTGGTATTTCATCCATTTTTATTATTTTTTATTTTATTAATTAAGAGATGGACCGACCTGTCCGTATGGTGGTCTTTAGTTTTTTATTAGTATGATTGATTGTTTTTGGATTTTATTTAGGAGTTACTTTTATTTTAATTTTTATTTTTTATTTTTTGTCTTCGGTCAAACCTATTGACCCAATGGGCCTTCTTCTTCCCAATTCACTAACCCTAAATCTGCGAAGAAAAGGGGAAGTATGAATCGAATCAGAGGATTTGGATCTGTCTAACAAAGTAGAATCAATTCTCATTAATATTTTCAATCAAATTACAATAGAAATCAGTTACAATCAAAACCTAATTCTAAATACATAACAAATAAAAAATAATCACAAATTACAATCAAATCGGACAAATCTGATCAAATAACATCAAAACTTTCCTAAAAAAAACATCAATCTAATTAAGGCTCTAAACCCTAATTTCTAAGTATAAAAACGCAAAAAAGAAAATAGAGGGGGGGGGGGGGTCGGACGGAGAGGGGACGAGGAGAGGGAGAACGGAACCCAGCGGCGCGAATCCCTTTGATAACCTGCAAAAGTAAAAAGGAGAGATCAGAAGGAGATCGAGGGATAAAGTAAGAACGGGCAAGGAGGTAAACCACTTAGCTTCTTGGTTGGTGGATTGTTGAATGTCGCGATTTGGGGTTTTCAGGGTTTTTTTGGAAATTTTGGGTTAGGGTTAGGGTTCTTGGGGTTTATAGGATTTCTGGGTTTTGGGGATGAAGTGGGGTTATGGTTCATGCTTCAGGGTTAGGGTTCTTGGAGTAGGGTTAGGGTTCTTGGGTTTTAGGTTAGGGTTCTTGGTCGTTGAAGGATCCGGTTGAATCCTCAACCGGATTCTGGGAATTTGTGGTGGTTTATGGGGTATGTGCGGTGGCCGGAAGCTCACCGGAGGGAGAATAGTTAGAGAGAAGCGAGAGAGAATGAGAGACTTGGAGAGAGAGGAGTAGAGAGAGAAAGGAAATGGAAAATAAGGGATTTCTGAAGCGAATGAGGGTTTTGTAGTTCCTCATGAACGGGTCTGATCTGCGCCATGTGGCAGTCAGTCTCCTCTTGGATTGGTTGACTATCCACTCAACCAAGGGATCTCGCGTGTGGGGTTTCATGGTGAGTCTGTGCTGACTTCCCATCTCGTCCGCACGATTAGCGTACTGTAAGATCAACGAGTGGAGGTCCAACGGAAAGATGATCGTCTGATCATCATCAGACGTTTCTGAGGGAGTCAATCGCTGACTCTCCCCACCGTGGGTTTTTTTTTGCCAGGTTGGGTTTTTTTTTTGGATGTTTGGGCCTTGCGCCCAGAAAGCTATTTACACCCTCTTTTTGGCCCATCCCTAAATTCAGCAGGAAATCACACCTCATGTTGCTTCTATTAGTTAATTTAATTAATAAATTAGCGTTTAATACTAATTAGGATAATTTTTTCAATTAAGGCATAAATATGGATTTAGGGTTAAGTTAATCAATTAAATTGATAACTCAGTTTAATTGGTTACTTGGGTTTTATTAGGGTTTTTTATCAATTAAATTAATAAACTTAATTTAATTGTTTATTTGGGTTAAATTAGGGTTTCTATCAAATTAAATTAATAACTTAATTTAATTGATTGGGGGGGGGGGGGGGGGGGGGTTCTTTTAACTTAAGTTTTGGGTTTGCCAATTAAATTAATAACTTAATTTAATTGGTTATGTAGGTTTTATTTAGGGTTTTAAAATATTGAACTTATATTATGTAGCTTTGTTATTTAATGGGTTCTTCATAATAGTTACATCTCTTCCGTTTAAGAAATAGGGTTTTGGAATTTAGGGATTCTATGGCTTTTTAAAATAAGGGGTATAAGGGATTCTTAAGGATTTAAGCATAAGGGATAATGCTCTTGGTCCGAGAGCCTAAATAAGGGATGGAATAAGGGATAGAGCTCTTGATATCCGAGAGCATAAATAATGGATTAGGGGATAGAACTCTTGATATCCGAGAGTATAAATAAATGGATTAAGGGACAGAACTCTTGATATCCGAGAGTATAAATAAATGGATTAAGGGATAGAGCTTTTCGTCCAAGAGCATAAATAAGGGACAAGGGATAAAACTCCTTATCTAGGAGTATAAACAATAGATTTAAGGGATAAAACTATTGATATCCGAGAGTATAAATAAATGGATTAAGGGATAGAACTCTTGATATCCGAGAGTATAAATAAATGGATTAAGGGATAGAACTCTTGATATCCGAGAGTATAAATAAATGGATTAAGGGATAGAACTCTTGATATCCGAGAGTATAAATAAATGGATTAAGGGATAGAGCTCTCCGTCCGAGAGCATAAACAATGGACAAGGGATAAAACTCCTTATCTAGGAGTATAAACAATAGATTTAAGGGATAAAACTCTTTATCCAAGAGTATAAATAGTGGATTGAGTTTAGGATTAAGAATGGGTTTAGGATTAGGAATGGGAATAGGATTAGGGGGTAGGAATAGGGGAGGTAAACTACGGTTACTCTGATCCTTCAAAATTAAAGGTACGTAGGTATAGGGTTGTAAACCCTAGCGAGTATAATTAATAAAAAACTTTGGACTCTTTTGTACATAAGTGAATTTAGACAAACAAACAAGCATACCCTAAAATCTAAGGAGGATCCCATTGAGTACAATGGCAGTGAGGGGTGCCTAACACCTTCCCCTCACTTAACCGACTCCCGAACCGTAGGAATCTCTGTCCTTGGGATTAGGATTTTTTAGGTTTATCATTATTTTCCTTAAAAATTATGATGGCGACTCGATATTTTTGCCGGTCGCGACAACTGGCGACTCCGCTGGGGATACCTAAAGAGAGTTCATCCTATCCTTAGAATTTAGGGTCCTGTTTGTTTGTTTTGGGTTTTGGTTTTTTTTTCTCATGTTTTTTTGTTTTTTATTTTGTTTTATTTTATATTTTGTTTGTTTATTTTATTTAACCCTTGTGTTTTTATTTTTGGCATTAAGCATGGGATTGGGGCAAATAATGAGTGAAGCTAAAGCCCAAGCTTGGAGGATAACCCTAGATTAACATGTGGAACGAAAATGTTTTTGGGGGGGATGCGACATCCCCAACAATGCATTGATGCCACACTTTTGGGGGGGATACAAAGTGTCCATGTCATCATGCATTTAAAAACTTTTTTTTTTGCATATATGCATTTTTGTGGGGAATTTCAAGATGTGTTGTAGGAATATTGGAAAGAGGGATTCAAGCGAAAGGGCTACCCTACGCATTAGAGTGCTAAGTGTTGATTTACAAAGTCTCAAAGACCTTTGATACTTAGTGCCAAATCTTCTCAAAGGATGTTTACACACAAGTATGGAAGGATCCTCGATCTCTTAGGGATCCCTATGAAGGTAGGGGTCGTAATTGCTTTTGCGCAATCTTAGGATCCTCCTCTATGTGACTTCCTCCTCAAGGATTTTCAACTAGCTCTTACGCTGGAATAATTGGGACTACTTGGATTTACAAGGAGAGGGAAAAACCTTACAAGGGGCGTGGGGGAAAAAAAGGGAAGGGAAAAAATAAGGAAAAAGAAAAAGGAATAAAAAAGAGGAAAAAGGAAAGAAAAACAGAAAAGGGGAAAAGGGTCAAGCCTAAAGACTTAGCTGTGCCTGTTGAGGATCTATTATCTCACCACAAGGAGGATAAGGAAGTGCAAGGGCTCAAGAAAGGATACTTGGAGGAGTTTAAAGCATTTGAAGAAGGCATTGGGGGCATCTATGTAGTTTACGCCTTCTTAAGTTCAGGATTTTCCATTTTTTGGGATCGTTATGGGTTATTCCCGAGGAACTATTATTATAAGTTTGGAAGTCATTTTGGATTTGGGATTGGCTAATGGACTTGGATTTTACATTCTATGGGTATGGGTTTCATCCTTTGGGTATATTCATCTTTAACTACAGTGGATTTTGGAATTCCCCCCAAATAATTTTTTAAATTTATTTAGCATACATCATGCATATTCATACATTCATCATCAACATGCATTCAAAATAAGGAAAAGGAAAAAAAAATTCATTTTCTTTTACAAACTTTGTCTCAGAGTCATTGAGCATAACAACCTGACTTCCCGATCTCACACTCGAGCGTACCGAAGGGAAGCTATGGATCAGATGGAGAGGGAGCTGGATACTCTAAGAGGAGAAATGGATACCGTCATGAAGAGCGTGGAAGGAATGAAAAGCCAGATTGATCAACTGACACTTGCCGTCCAGAGTTTGATAGCCAGAAGAACCAAGTCAAGCCATCAAAGGAAGGTTCCTACTCCTACCTCCCATGTTGAAGACAATAACCCCCTACTAGGGTTTGTCCATGATCTGGAAACTGAGGAGACTGAAACTACTAAGCACAAAACTGTGACCTACCTCTCGAGGGAACCGTCTCTCCACCTATTTCCAATGGGGCACCTCGTACTATATACATACCTACCCCGCGTAAGAACTACGCATACGATGGTGAAAGTCCGAGACAAGTGGCACTCGAAAATAAAGGAACCATTGTTAGGGAAAGGAGAAAGATTGATGATAAGTACAAAGCACTTGAGGAAAGGCTAAAGGTCGTGGAGGGACTCAATGTTCTTGGAGTGGATGCCTTGGACCTGTGTCTGGTGCCCGATGTGGTCATACCTCCTAAGTTTAAGGCACCTAACTTCGAGATGTATAAAGGAGTTAGTTGTCCCAAAAATCACATCCAGATGTTTTCCCGGAAGATGGGGGCTCATGCTAAAAATGAAAAGCTAATGATGCATGTTTTCCAAGACAGCCTTAGTGGGGCATCCTTGTATTGGTACGTAGGGATAGAGCTTTTCGTCCAAGAGCATAAATAAGGGACAAGGGATAAAACTCCTTATCTAGGAGTATAAACAATAGATTTAAGGGATAAAACTATTGATATCCGAGAGTATAAATAAATGGATTAAGGGATAGAACTCTTGATATCCGAGAGTATAAATAAATGGATTAAGGGATAGAACTCTTGATATCCGAGAGTATAAATAAATGGATTAAGGGATAGAGCTCTCCGTCCGAGAGCATAAACAATGGACAAGGGATAAAACTCCTTATCTAGGAGTATAAACAATAGATTTAAGGGATAAAACTCTTTATCCAAGAGTATAAATAGTGGATTGAGTTTAGGATTAAGAATGGGTTTAGGATTAGGAATGGGAATAGGATTAGGGGGTAGGAATAGGGGAGGTAAACTACGGTTACTCTGATCCTTCAAAATTAAAGGTACGTAGGTATAGGGTTGTAAACCCTAGCGAGTATAATTAATAAAAAACTTTGGACTCTTTTGTACATAAGTGAATTTAGACAAACAAACAAGCATACCCTAAAATCTAAGGAGAATCCCATTGAGTACAATGGCAGTGAGGGGTGCCTAACACCTTCCCCTCACTTAACCGACTCCCGAACCGTAGGAATCTCTGTCCTTGGGATTAGGATTTTTTAGGTTTATCATTATTTTCCTTAAAAAATATGATGGCGACTCGATATTTTTGCCGGTCGCGACAACTGGCGACTCCGCTGGGGATACCTAAAGAGAGTTCATCCTATCCTTAGAATTTAGGGTCCTGTTTGTTTGTTTTGGGTTTTGGTTTTTTTTTCTCATGTTTTTTTGTTTTTTATTTTGTTTTATTTTATATTTTGTTTGTTTATTTTATTTAACCCTTGTGTTTTTATTTTTGGCATTAAGCATGGGATTGGGGCAAATAATGAGTGAAGCTAAAGCCCAAGCTTGGAGGATAACCCTAGATTAACATGTGGAACGAAAATGTTTTTGGGGGGGATGCGACATCCCCAACAATGCATTGATGCCACACTCAGAATAGATCCTTTCAAAGGTGTCCTCATGGAAGGGCTAGCCCATAACGTAGAGGATGATTTGGATGTGGTCTGAGACTCTGAGAATTTTTAGCCTACCCCTTGCCAACTCATGGAGACCCTATGTATTCAACCCTCAAGGGCTGTTACTAGGGTCCTACCCAGATGAGACTTATCCCGAAGGATTACCATAGGAAGGCTTGCTCCTTCTTATGGTAAAACAAGGGTATAGTCTGTACATTATAGGGTCGTTATGCAGTCCAAACTTTATATCCTACATGTGAGGGGATTGGGAAGATAAGCTTTAGATCTAAACCTATTATAAGGAGCCTGCCTAGTTAGGGTCATGCTTGCATTTTCACCTTACCCTAACCAAGTAAAAAACAAAATACAAAGTGTCCATGTCATCATGCATTTAAAAACTTTTTTTTTTGCATATATGCATTTTTGTGGGGAATTTCAAGATGTGTTGTAGGAATATTGGAAAGAGGGATTCAAGCGAAAGGGCTACCCTACGCATTAGAGTGCTAAGTGTTGATTTACAAAGTCTCAAAGACCTTTGAGACTTAGTGCCAAATCTTCTCAAAGGATGTTTACACACAAGTATGGAAGGATCCTCGATCTCTTAGGGATCCCTATGAAGGTAGGGGTCGTAATTGCTTTTGCGCAATCTTAGGATCCTCCTCTATGTGACTTCCTCCTCAAGGATTTTCAACTAGCTCTTACGTTGGAATAATTGGGACTACTTGGATTTACAAGGAGAGGGAAAAACCTTACAAGGGGCATGGGGGAAAAAAAGGGAAGGGAAAAAATAAGGAAAAAGAAAAAGGAATAAAAAAGAGGAAAAAGGAAAGAAAAACAGAAAAGGGGAAAAGGGTCAAGCCTAAAGACTTAGCTGTGCCTGTTCAGGATCTATTATCTCACCACAAGGAGGATAGGGAAGTGCAAGGGCTCAAGAAAGGATACTTGGAGGAGTTTAAAGCATTTGAAGAAGGCATTGGGGGCATCTATGTAGTTTACGCCTTCTTAAGTTCAGGATTTTCCATTTTTTGGGATCGTTATGGGTTATTCCCGAGGAACTATTATTATAAGTTTGGAAGTCATTTTGGATTTGGGATTGGCTAATGGACTTGGATTTTACATTCTATGGGTATGGGTTTCATCCTTTGGGTATATTCATCTTTAACTACAGTGGATTTTGGAATTCCCCCCAAATAATTTTTTAAATTTATTTAGCATACATCATGCATATTCATACATTCATCATCAACATGCATTCAAAATAAGGAAAAGGAAAAAAAAATTCATTTTCTTTTACAAACTTTGTCTCAGAGTCGTTGAGCATAACAACCTGACTTCCCGATCTCACACTCGAGCGTACCGAAGGGAAGCTATGGATCAGATGGAGAGGGAGCTGGATACTCTAAGAGGAGAAATGGATACCGTCATGAAGAGCGTGGAAGGAATGAAAAGCCAGATTGATCAACTGACACTTGCCGTCCAGAGTTTGATAGCCAGAAGAACCAAGTCAAGCCATCAAAGGAAGGTTCCTACTCCTACCTCCCATGTTGAAGACAATAACCCCCTACTAGGGTTTGTCCATGATCTGGAAACTGAGGAGACTGAAACTACTAAGCACAAAACTGTGACCTACCTCTCGAGGGAACCGTCTCTCCACCTATTTCCAATGGGGCACCTCGTACTATATACATACCTACACCGCGTAAGAACTACGCATACGATGGTGAAAGTCCGAGACAAGTGGCACTCGAAAATAAAGGAACCATTGTTAGGGAAAGGAGAAAGATTGATGATAAGTACAAAGCACTTGAGGAAAGGCTAAAGGTCGTGGAGGGACTCAATGTTCTTGGAGTGGATGCCTTGGACCTGTGTCTGGTGCCCGATGTGGTCATACCTCCTAAGTTTAAGGCACCTAACTTCAAGATGTATAAAGGAGTTAGTTGTCCCAAAAATCACATCCAGATGTTTTCCCGGAAGATGGGGGCTCATGCTAAAAATGAAAAGCTAATGATGCATGTTTTCCAAGACAGCCTTAGTGGGGCATCCTTGGATTGGTACGTAGGGATAGAGCTTTTCGTCCAAGAGCATAAATAAGGGACAAGGGATAAAACTCCTTATCTAGGAGTATAAACAATAGATTTAAGGGATAAAACTATTGATATCCGAGAGTATAAATAAATGGATTAAGGGATAGAACTCTTGATATCCGAGAGTATAAATAAATGGATTAAGGGATAGAACTCTTGATATCCGAGAGTATAAATAAATGGATTAAGGGATAGAGCTCTCCGTCCGAGAGCATAAACAATGGACAAGGGATAAAACTCCTTATCTAGGAGTATAAACAATAGATTTAAGGGATAAAACTCTTTATCCAAGAGTATAAATAGTGGATTGAGTTTAGGATTAAGAATGGGTTTAGGATTAGGAATGGGAATAGGATTAGGGGGTAGGAATAGGGGAGGTAAACTACGGTTACTCTGATCCTTCAAAATTAAAGGTACGTAGGTATAGGGTTGTAAACCCTAGCGAGTATAATTAATAAAAAACTTTGGACTCTTTTGTACATAAGTGAATTTAGACAAACAAACAAGCATACCCTAAAATCTAAGGAGGATCCCATTGAGTACAATGGCAGTGAGGGGTGCCTAACACCTTCCCCTCACTTAACCGACTCCCGAACCGTAGGAATCTCTGTCCTTGGGATTAGGATTTTTTAGGTTTATCATTATTTTCCTTAAAAAATATGATGGCGACTCGATATTTTTGCCGGTCGCGACAACTGGCGACTCCGCTGGGGATACCTAAAGAGAGTTCATCCTATCCTTAGAATTTAGGGTCCTGTTTGTTTGTTTTGGGTTTTGGTTTTTTTTTCTCATGTTTTTTTGTTTTTTATTTTGTTTTATTATATATTTTGTTTGTTTATTTTATTTAACCCTTGTGTTTTTATTTTTGGCATTAAGCATGGGATTGGGGCAAATAATGAGTGAAGCTAAAGCCCAAGCTTGGAGGATAACCCTAGATTAACATGTGGAACGAAAATGTTTTTGGGGGGGATGCGACATCCCCAACAATGCATTGATGCCACACTCAGAATAGATCCTTTCAAAGGTGTCCTCATGGAAGGGCTAGCCCATAACGTAGAGGATGATTTGGATGTGGTCTGAGACTCTGAGAATTTTTAGCCTACCCCTTGCCAACTCATGGAGACCCTATGTATTCAACCCTCAAGGGCTGTTACTAGGGTCCTACCCAGATGAGACTTATCCCGAAGGATTACCATAGGAAGGCTTGCTCCTTCTTATGGTAAAACAAGGGTATAGTCTGTACATTATAGGGTCGTTATGCAGTCCAAACTTTATATCCTACATGTGAGGGGATTGGGAAGATAAGCTTTAGATCTAAACCTATTATAAGGAGCCTGCCTAGTTAGGGTCATGCTTGCATTTTCACCTTACCCTAACCAAGTAAAAAACAAAATACAAAGTTTCCATGTCATCATGCATTTAAAAACTTTTTTTTTTGCATATATGCATTTTTGTGGGGAATTTCAAGATGTGTTGTAGGAATATTGGAAAGAGGGATTCAAGCGAAAGGGCTACCCTACGCATTAGAGTGCTAAGTGTTGATTTACAAAGTCTCAAAGACCTTTGAGACTTAGTGCCAAATCTTCTCAAAGGATGTTTACACACAAGTATGGAAGTATCCTCGATCTCTTAGGGATCCCTATGAAGGTAGGGGTCGTAATTGCTTTTGCGCAATCTTAGGATCCTCCTCTATGTGACTTCCTCCTCAAGGATTTTCAACTAGCTCTTACGCTGGAATAATTGGGACTACTTGGATTTACAAGGAGAGGGAAAAACCTTACAAGGGGCATGGGGGAAAAAAAGGGAAGGGAAAAAATAAGGAAAAAGAAAAAGGAATAAAAAAGAGGAAAAAGGAAATAAAAACAGAAAAGGGGAAAAGGGTCAAGCCTAAAGACTTAGCTGTGCCTGTTGAGGATCTATTATCTCACCACAAGGAGGATAGGGAAGTGCAAGGGCTCAAGAAAGGATACTTGGAGGAGTTTAAAGCATTTGAAGAAGGCATTGGGGGCATCTATGTAGTTTACGCCTTCTTAAGTTCAGGATTTTCCATTTTTTGGGATCGTTATGGGTTATTCCCGAGGAACTATTATTATAAGTTTGGAAGTCATTTTGGATTTGGGATTGGCTAATGGACTTGGATTTTACATTCTATGGGTATGGGTTTCATCCTTTGGGTATATTCATCTTTAACTACAGTGGATTTTGGAATTCCCCCCAAATAATTTTTTAAATTTATTTAGCATACATCATGCATATTCATACATTCATCATCAACATGCATTCAAAATAAGGAAAAGGAAAAAAAAATCATTTTCTTTTACAAACTTTGTCTCAGAGTCGTTGAGCATAATAACCTGACTTCCCGATCTCACACTCGAGCGTACCGAAGGGAAGCTATGGATCAGATGGAGAGGGAGCTGGATACTCTAAGAGGAGAAATGGATACCGTCATGAAGAGCGTGGAAGGAATGAAAAGCCAGATTGATCAACTGACACTTGCCGTCCAGAGTTTGATAGCCAGAAGAACCAAGTCAAGCCATCAAAGGAAGGTTCCTACTCCTACCTCCCATGTTGAAGACAATAACCCCCTACTAGGGTTTGTCCATGATCTGGAAACTGAGGAGACTGAAACTACTAAGCACAAAACTGTGACCTACCTCTCGAGGGAACCGTCTCTCCACCTATTTCCAATGGGGCACCTCGTACTATATACATACCTACCCCGCGTAAGAACTACGCATACGATGGTGAAAGTCCGAGACAAGTGGCACTCGAAAATAAAGGAACCATTGTTAGGGAAAGGAGAAAGATTGATGATAAGTACAAAGCACTTGAGGAAAGGCTAAAGGTCGTGGAGGGACTCAATGTTCTTGGAGTGGATGCCTTGGACCTGTGTCTGGTGCCCGATGTGGTCATACCTCTTAAGTTTAAGGCACCTAACTTCGAGATGTATAAAGGAGTTAGTTGTCCCAAAAATCACATCCAGATGTTTTCCCGGAAGATGGGGGCTCATGCTAAAAATGAAAAGCTAATGATGCATGTTTTCCAAGACAGCCTTAGTGGGGCATCCTTGGATTCGTACGTACAACTGGAGAGGACTCACATCAAGAAGTGGGAGGATCTGGCAAGTGCCTTTATAAGACAATACCAATATAATGTAGACATGGCCCCTGATCGCATACAATTACAAAACATGTCTCAAAAAGGGAACGAATCTTTTAAGGAGTATGCCCAGAGATGGAGGGAGCTAGCCTCTCGTGTTCAACCTCCATTGCGGGAAAGCGAGCTAGTAGATACATTCATGGGAGCTCTGCAAGGGCTATACTATGAAAGGATGATTGGGGCAGTCTCAACAGGATTCACTGACTTGGTTATCATTGGAGAGAGGATCGAGAACGGTTTAATGACAGGAAAGATTGGGCAGTCATCCTCCGGCCAACATAACAATAAGGGGTACCCCGAAAACAACTCAAAGGAAAATGATGTCAGTGTTATAGACCCTGAAGATCCAAATCTGGGAGATAATGCATTACTGGGGCACATTGAGGCAACAGTCAGCACCATGGAAGGAATGAAAGATGGATTCCGGGTTAATAAGGGAGACATAACAAACTGGGGCAAACAATGGGAGTCACCTGAGGAGAAGGATTTGTTTGGGCTGGGTTACAAACCAGCTAATGAAGGATAACAAAGCGATTTCCATGACGTGGGATTTGGAATTTGGGATCATGTGACCTTAATGGAAGAGGAAGAAAAGAATGTCTAATTTCGACAATTGGAGAACCATCGGGATTTCTGAGATGATTTCTGTTTCGAAGTAATTTACTTTTTCCTTAAAATAATAATAAGTCCCTTGCCATGCCCAAGGCAAGTGGACAAAGCTTTGTAGGGCCGCCCTTTATTTCTTTGGATTATTTCTATCAATAAAATTGTGTTTTGTTTTCAATCAAGATCTTTTTCTTTCATTTTCTATTTATTCAAAATGGCAATATACCTTCTTTCAATATTTTCATTTCTAGTACTTCATTCCAAAAAGAAAAAAAGGAAAAAAAAAAAAGAAAAATCTTCGTCTCCATGCAAATTTAAAAATGAACCTATTAAAAATGACACCGCTATAATCTCGAATGACTTCAGATTACGATTAACCAAGCGGAAGAGGGTGATGAGGACGGGTGTGAGCTTCCTGAAGAGTTAGCTAGACTGTTGAGGCAAGAGGATAAGGAAATACAACCTCATCAGGAACCAGTGGATGTGATCAATCCGGGAACTGAGGAAGATAGGAAAGAGGTCAAAGTCATGCTTCTCCGGATAAAGATATAAAGGAAAGACTGATCGAGTTATTACAAGAATACTCCGACATGGTTACAGGGTCATACCAAGATACGCCAGGACTTGATGCAAGCATCGTCGAGCACAAACCACTACTAAAACTAGAATGCACGCCAATCAGGCAAAAGCTGAGGAAGACTAGATCAGATATGATCCTCCAGACCAGGGAAGAAGTCAAGAAGCAATTTGACTTTTTGTCACAAGGTAACACCTGTTGGGCTAAAGAACGTAGGAGTAACTTACCAAAGGACTATGGGGCATAAGGAGATAGAGGTTCATATGGATGATACGATTACCAAGTCGCAAAAGGACGAAGATCACGTAACTAACTTGTAAAAGTTGTTAGATCAGTTAAGGAAATTCAAGTTACTACTAAGGCCCACAAGGTGTACCTATGGAACCAGATCTGGAAAATATCAGGGTCCATGGTCAGTCAAAAGGGAATAAAGGACAAAATGAAATCCACCTATATTGGTGCTACCAGTCCCAAGGAGACCACTCATAATGTACTTAACAATATTTGAGAATCCAATGGATTGTGAGACTCTAGACTCCTATGAAGGACCTGAACCTGGACCTTGAGGGAAACTTATATATTTGCATAAGGATATGGGCTATCAATCAGAGTTTAGGATCATAAAGGAAGCTAAACTGGATAAGGCAGAATGGGGGCAAACTAGGCTCAATCAGCTAAACCTCGTATAAGGGAAACGTGTGGTTGCAGGCCATTATATCAATAGGGAATTAAGAGAGCGTTTGACAAAGAAATTCGTCCTCGCCTACGCGAAGAGGGAGACTTGGGGTTAAGGAAAATATTACCCATCCATAAAGACCACCACGTCAAATGGACCCCACCCTATGAAGGGCCACATGTTGTGAAGAGTGCCTCCTCTGGCGGAACACTAATATTAACAACCGTGGATGGAGCGGATTTACCGCGACCAGTGAACTCTGATTCGGTCAAAAATACTATGCCTAGAAAAAGATGATAAAAGCCCGCTAAGTCGAAAACCCTAAAGGGCGACTTAGGCAAAAATTAGGGCGTCCCGGTGGATTGAAAACTCGAAAGAGCAATCCAGGAAAAAATTAGGGACTCGGATAAAAATGATTCCCGACAAGTCGAAAACCCTAAAGGGCGGCTTAGTCGAAAAAATGGTATATCATCCCGGTGGACTAAGACTCTAAAAAGAGCGGTCCAGACAAAAGTTAGGGATATCCAAAAGGCATATGACTGAAAACACTCAAGTCACCCCGTAATAGGAATTCAGAAGGGAACGATCATTCCAGCCGTCATCTTCAGAAGCGAAGTGTCGTGATCTTGGGGACTTAGGGATATTAGCTGGTGTTAAATTTAATAGGATCATAAATAAATTTGTTTTCTTATTGCCATTTTACATTTTTTCTGGATTTTCGGTAATATCTCCTTATGAGAATTCCCCTCCTTGCTTATCATCGCCCATTTTCGGGCCAACTCTCAATAAATTTGCTTTTCAAATACATTTCTTTGCCTCCTAAATTATTCCGCTTGATTACAACGTGTTGATTAATTGTGAAATAATACATTGAAATATCGGTATAAACAAAAGCTTTGAAAAGGGAAAATGGATTTTACTTCGATTTTTGGAATCATCAAAGGGATCATATTCTTCCAAAGCAGGATATAGGGTCTATACACTGACAGGAATGTACGGTACAATCTAACCAACATGGGAGGTTCTTTAACGGCATGTTAAATAGGAATCAAGGGTATCATGGCTCGCTACAATTATCAAGGTCTCAAGGGTCAGGGAGTCGGGACGTTATGGAAAGTACTATTTCAGACAAACACATGCACTGCATATCATAAAAGAGGCGTTAGCCCAAATCATGCATCAATCATGTCGCTACGCTCTAGCATCTAACATGCACTCATATACACAAACATGCATACATGCATAGGGTTCATAACCACCATTAGGGATTTCATGTGGATTGTTACTTAAAGGGTTTTACCAGGGGGAATTCATTAAGGGATTTTTATTCAAATTTCAAGGGGGTTATTGGGATTTTTCATCAAAAAGGATTTCATCAAGGGATCTACAAAAATTCCTATCCAGGGATTTTTCATCAAAGGGGATTTCATTAAGGGATTTATCAGGGGTTCTACAAAATTCCTATCTAGGGATTTTTTATCTAAAAAGTTTTTCTGGGGGGTTCAATTGGATATTTCCCTAGGGGTTTATTACCAGGGGCTTTAGGGTATTAGTTTAGCATTTATTGGGTTTTGCGGTCAAAATTAGGGTCCTTCTTGTATTTAATC
Source organism: Lathyrus tuberosus (assembly GCA_022829125.1). Taxonomy (NCBI): domain Eukaryota; kingdom Viridiplantae; phylum Streptophyta; class Magnoliopsida; order Fabales; family Fabaceae; genus Lathyrus; species Lathyrus tuberosus. Next base: position 1,764,902 of record JALAZF010000259.1, read on the forward strand.
ATCTCCTCTTCAAAAGAGAAAGACATGTCGACTTCCTCTTTCTGATTCGAAGACGACTAAATAGGGGCAGCTGTAGTACCCTAAATTTTGACCAATGATTTTTCATCTTTTTAGAGTCTTTGGTGCTACTAGGGGGTGTCAATTGGGCTTTTGGGGTTTGTTAGTGCTTTCAGGCCTATTTTGGGTTTGGTTTTGTACAAGGGATTATTATAATTAGTTAGAAATTAAGAAGTTTTTAGTCTAATTTTACTAATTAATGAATAATTAGAATTTTGTTTTATGACTAGTTATTGTCAAATGTTAGGAAATTAAATTTTCTCTTTAGAGTTAGTTAGGATTTTATTTTAGGATTAGCAATTTTAATTTATTTTGGGAATTTGCTTTGATTTATTTTTTGAGGTTTAGTTTATTATTCTTAAGACTATTAGAATCACTTAATTGGGTTTAAGTTCAAATATATTAGGTTAACCTTTTAGTTAGAAGTTTTTATCAAGTTTAGAGTTTAAGTATGTATTAGTAGTTATTAATTAGGGACAATTTTTTTATTAGAATCTACTAAGACTAATAATTTATTTGGTATTTCATGCATTTTTATTAGTTTTTATTTTATTAATTAAGAGATGGACCGACCTGTCCGTATGGTGGTCTTTAGTTTTTTATTAGTATGATTTATTGTTTTTGGATTTTATTTAGGAGTTACTTTTATTTTAATTTTAATTTTTTATTTTTTGTCTTCGGTCAAACCTATTGACCAATGGGCCTTCTTCTTCCCAATTCACTAACCCTAAATCTGCGAAGAAAAGGGGAAGTATGAATCGAATCAGAGGATTTGGATCTGTCTAACAAAGTAGAATCAATTCTCATTAATATTTTCAATCAAATTACAATAGAAACCAGTTACAATCAAAACCTAATTCTAAATACATAACAAATAAAAAATAATCACAAATTACAATCAAATCGGACAAATCTGATCAAATAACATCAAAACTTTCCTAAAAAAAATATCAATCTAATTAAGACTATAAACCCTAATTTCTAAGTATAAAAATGAAAAAAAGAAAATAGAGGGGGGGTCGGACGGAGAGGGGACGAGGAGAGGGAGAACGGAACCCAGCTGCGCGAATCCCTTTGATAACCTGCAAAAGTAAAAAGGAGAGATCAGAAGGAGATCGAGGGATAAAGTAAGAACGGACAAGGAGGTAAAGCACTTAGCTTCTTGGTTGGTGGATTATTGAATGTCGCGATTTGGGGTTTTCAGGGTTTTTCTGGAAATTTTGGGTTAGGGTTCTTTGGGGTTAGGGTTAGGGTTCTTGGGGGTTATAGGATTTCTGGGTTTTGGGGATGAAGTGGGGTTAAGGTTCATGCTTCAAGGTTAGGGTTCTTGGAGTAGGGTTAGGGTTCTTGAGTTTTAGGTTAGGGTTCTTGGTCGTTGAAGGATCCGGTTGAATCCTCAACCGAATTCTGGGAATTTGTGGTGGTTTGTGGGGTATGTGCGGTGGCCGGAAGCTCACCGGAGGGAGAATAGTTAGAGAGAAGCGAGAGAGAATGAGAGACTTGGAGAGAGAGGAGTAGAGAGAGAAAGGAAATGGAAAATGAGGGATTTCTGAAGCGAATGAGGGTTTTGTAGTTCCTCATGAACGGGTCTGATCTGTGACATGTGGCAGTCAGTCTCCTCTTGGATTGGTTGACTATCCAGTCAACCAAGGGATCTCGCGTGTGGGGTTTCATGGTGAGTCTGTGCTGGCTTCCCATCTCGTCCGCACGATTAGCATACTGTAAGATCAACGGGTGGAGGTCCAACGGAAAGATGATCGTCTAATCATCATCAGACGTTTCTGAGGGAGTCAATCGCTGACTCTCCCCACCGTGGGTTTTTTTTGGCCAGGTTGGGTTTTTTTTGGGATGTTTGGGCCTTGCGCCCAGAAAGCTATTTACACCCTCTTTCTGGCCCATCCCTAAATACAGCAGGAAATCACACCCCCTGTTGCTTCTATTAGTTAATTTAATTAATAAATTAGCGTTTAATACTAATTAGGATAATTTTTTTCAATTAAGGCATAAATAGGGATTTAGGGTTAAGTTAATCAATTAAATTGATAACTCAGTTTAATTGGTCACTTGGGTTTTATTATTGTTTTTTATCAATTAAATTAATAAACTTAATTTAATTGTTTATTTGGGTTAAATTAGGGTTTCTATCAAATTAAATTAATAACTTAATTTAATTGATTGGGGGGGGGGGGGTCTTTTAACTTAGGTTTTGGGTTTGCCAATTAAATTAATAACTTAATTTAATTGGTTATGTAGGTTTTATTTAGGGTTTTAAAATATTGAACTTATATTATGTAGCTTTGTTATTTAACGGGTTCTTCATTGTTATTTCTGTGCTTGTGTGGTTGGCATTTATTTTGCTAAAACTATTATAGCAGCAAGATGTTGAATCTTAATGTTCTAAGTGGCTGCTTTCAACATGTCGGATGAAGATGTCCCATACCAGCTCATAGGACATCGCGTTGTGGATTCAGTTTTAATGCAGATTCTGTTACTATGAATTGTTACTAAATATTCTATGAATATTTGGTTATCCTATGTGGCATCCAAAGCATTTTTGGATTGTGGTTATTTGTTGGTTTTCGGATTTGCTGCTGTTTCTAATTATGGAGACATAATAGGAAACTTTGGATTGAAAACCTATTTTGTTGGAGTTAATTTTGCAGATTTGTGAGCAGTCTATTTGCTGCGTTTTTGAAACCCAGTTCAGTCCAGATTATTTGCTATATATTGACTGATGTAAACCTAGTTTTAGGTGTGGAACTTACTTGTGTTTTTGTTAGGGTTTTCGAGTATTTTTGTGAGCCTAACTGGTATCATTCTGATAACAGTATAAGGACTGATTTTTGTGTTGTAAGTTCTGTCAAGTTACTCATAAGCTTTTAAGCATTGAGTTTCTTGTGTGTCAATCCTCATAAGCTGTGAAGTATTGAGGATTGTGTGTTTTGAAAGTGTGTCTTTCGTTTTTGTTTCTTGTGTGGAAAGGTACCAATCACGGGTTGTGGTTGTAGAGGGATTTGAGGAGGGCCTCATACCTAGGTGAGTCTTAGGTAGAAGTCATAGGAAGGGTAGTGATTAAGTGAGCGGATTATCCGGTGTTTGTATGATCTGTGAATTGATACTATCGTATATTGATTTCGTCCCTGGCTTGGTAGCCCCTAGAGTAGGTGTGTTAGACCGAACTGGGTAAACATATCGCTGTGTTATTTACTTTCTGCACTGTTATTTTTAATTGTTATCTTGTTCATTGTGTTGGATATCAGTGTCTCAACATCCGTATAGGACATCTGATATCTGTGCCAGAATTTCATTCATAATAGTTACATCTCTTCCGTTTAAGAAATAGGGTTTTGGAATTTAGGAATTCTATGGCTTTTTAAAATAAGGGGTATAAGGGATTCTTAAGGATTTAAGCATAAGGGATAATGCTCTTGGTCCGAGAGCCTAAATAAGGGATGGGATAAGGGATAAAGCTCTTGATATCCGAGAGCATAAATAATGGATTAGGGGATAGAACTCTTGATATCCGAGAGTATAAATAAATGGATTAAGGGATAGAACTCTTGATATCCGAGAGTATAAATAAATGGATTAAGGGATAGAGCTCTCTGTCCGAGAGCATAAATAAGGGACAAGGGATAAAACTCCTTATCTAGGAGTATAAACAATCGATTTAAGGTATAAAACTCTTGATTTCCGAGAGTATAAAAAAATGGATTAAGGGATAGAACTCTTGATATCCGAGAGTATAAATAAATGGATTAAGGGATAGAACTCTTGATATCCGAGAGTATAAATAAATGGATTAAGGTGTAGAACTCTTGATATCCGAGAGTATAAATAAATGGATTAAGGGGTAGAGCTCTCCGTCCGAGAGCATAAACAATGGACAAGGGATAAAACTCCTTATCTAGGAGTATAAACAATAGATTTAAGGGATAAAACTCTTTATCCAAGAGTATAAATAGTGGATTGGGTTTAGGATTAGGAATGGGTTTAGGATTAGGAATGGGAATAGGATTAGGGGGTAGGAATAGGGGAGGTGAACTACGGTTACTCCGATCCTTCAAAATTGAAGGTACGTAGGCATAGGGTTGTAAACCCTAGCGAGTATAATTAATAAAAAACTTTGGACTCTTTTGTACATAAGTGAATTTAGACAAACAAACAAGCATACCCTAAAATCTAAGGAGGATCCCATTGAGTACAATGGAAGTGAGGGGTGCCTAACACCTTCCCCTCACTTAACCGACTCCCGAACCGTAGGAATCTCTGTCCTTGGGATTAGGGTTTTTTAGGTTTATCATTATTTTCCTTAAAAAATATGATGGCGACTCGATATTTTTGCCGGCCGCGACATGAGGTATTTTTGTTGCTACTGCTTTTTATTGCGTTGCGATTTCGGAGCATACAATTGATTTTTTGCTTCCAAACTCATTTGAACACATATATTTTGTTGAACAACTATTTATACTGTGATTTCTACATGAATCCACTCTAAATGAGCTTAACATAGTTCTAAATTTGGTTTGCTTTCAATTTCGGTTGGTTTTCGAGTCCTGTGGCTTACTCTTGGACCTTATTACAATGAGTTCATTTTATTTTCGGTCCCGTGGCTTACTCTTGGGCTTTTTTACAATGAGACTTTTTGGTCACACTTATGTGATGGGCTTGCTTTTAAATTGCTTTATTATATCCCCATTCAATAAAATGTACCCCCATTCCAATGACGTGTAATAATTTTACTGCCTTCCTTTATTTTTGTTTCGATTGTGTTAGTTAACTGATTAACTCAAGACTTGTGTAAAATCAAGACTTTTTAGAAAAGAACAAAAAAATAAGTTCGATTCAACATTGAGCAATTTTAACAAAAATCAAACCATTTCAATATCACTTCAATAATTATTTTCAAACCATCAATTTGATTTCATAATTTCAATTCTAATCATTTTCATAATCACCCAATGTAATAAACCTCAACTAGCATCGATTATTTTTTTCTCAATCAAACTTCAAAACACTTAAAAATATCGAAACTCTTTCTCAAATAAGATGAAAAAAGAGCGGGGTGTAGTCAACGATCTCCCGGGAGTGAGGACACGAGATGTAGTTCTCGACTGTCCAGACTCTCTCATCAACCCAAAAATACTTCAAACAAACCAAGCTCTTTTTTTCTCGCCCCCGTGCCATCAAACCTTTTTCACAAACGTAAAATATTGTCTCAAGACGACGCAAAACATTGCTTTGTCCACAAACTACTTGAGTTGAGATAAGTTACATTTTTCTTGTGAATGTCGATATGTAGAAATCCAATTAATGTGATGTAAATGTCCGCTCCTTGCCTGTTTTGGGTAAAGTAATATTTTATGTCGAATGCGACTAAGTATCTTTCGCTAAAATCGACCAACAAACAAAACATTTTCTATCCAGAACTACGTAGCATTGATTTCTCTATTGCACCTAGAGATACGTAGGAGCAAGATTCAAAGTCTCGTCAGACACCCTTTTAATAAAAAAAACATTTTTAGGTCCTTTATTCCTTTCACCCTTTCCTTTCCTTTTTTTCTCTTTTAATAACTTGAAGAAAACAAATAACATAAGCTAACATTCAAATCGTAAATCTAACTAAGAGGTTCTTGTTGAGTACAACGAACGTGAGGGGTGATAATACCTTTCCCTTGCGTAATTAACTCCCGAACCCGAATATGGTTCTGACGACCATTATTCTATTTTTAAAAGGCTTTATCGATATTTTCCTATTCTTTCATTGGAATAAATAAAGTTTGATGGCGACTCTGTTCGAACTATTTTTCCGCGACCATCGCGAATGATTGTATTTTTCGAGGTACAACAATTATGAAAGGTTATTTGAAAAACATAGAAATATAATTAAAATGAAACAAATTTATATACCAGTTCCAACCATTTTAATAAATGGATAAATCTCTTTTTTTTAAATAATACTTGTCTTTTACATGTGGGTTACCAACACCTTCTAATGGAAAAATATACTTTAAGTAGGGTAGACGTATTGGTTATGTGAATAAAGTAAAGAATATTGAAATCAAATCTATTAAATACCATACATGTTAAATGTTTAGTTATTAACAATATTTGCAGAGAACCTTATATCTTTCACACATCACTAAAAACTTAATACCAAACATGAACACAAAAAGTGGCGACCAACTAAAATTTTCAGCTGAAATAACCCTAAACCCTAAACATATATTTATGAATTAAGAAACTAGCGGCGAAGGCACGGCGAGCGGCGAGCGAGTCGTATCCTCTTGAGATCGCCTCCTTTTGAGGTCGACGACGCCTCTTTCTTCTTCGTTGGGTGCCCTGTTTTGTATCTGTTTTGAGCAATGACTTAGTTAACTTCAACGAATCTTCGGCTTAAATTCCTAATCTTAGGGTTAGGGGCCTTGGTTTGTTGCTTGTGTTTTTCTAGGTCATTGATGGTTAGCGAATTGTAGAGGCTTGCGATTTGTAGAGGGAGGTGTTTCTGTTCCTGTTTCGTTTCGGAGGCGGAGTTTATGGTTTTATGGTAGACGATCAGGGATGGCCGGAGGTGAAGAAGAGGAGATACCGAAAAGGGTTGCCTAGATGGGATTCTTTCTCGGTGGGTGGAGGAGAATTCAAATCAAAAACCAAAGGTACCTTTTCCGTATACTTCTCTGAGTTTCTTGAGAGAACTGCAGCTAGAGATATTTTTCAGTTGTTTGGGTGTGTGGGGGAGGTTGTAGAGGTGGTAATACCCCCAAAGAGAAATAGACAGGGGAAACGTTTTGGGTTCGCAAGGTTACGTGAAGGGGGAGATGCAAGACTTTTGGCGGTGAAATTAGATAATATTCTGATTGACGGGAAGAAGATTCACGCAAATCTTCATAGGTTTAAGAGAACAGGCTAAAATCAATTCTCAAAGGGAAGAGTGGGTGTTGAGGCGAGTCGTGGTGCGAATGGGCTAAAGAAGGGGGTCCTCAGTGGTGATGGGAGAAGAGACGCTTATGCAGGTTTTAGTTCTTATGCTGAGGTGGTGGCACGAAAGGAGCAGGTGGTTTATCCGAGGGGAAATAAGGTCATGCTGAGATTTTGTTCAAAGAAGGTGGACTGTGATAGATTGAAAAAAGCTTATGTGGGAGGGTTTTGTCTCCTGGTTCTACATACAATCTACAAACTTCTTTCGAAATTGAGGGTATTTTCACGATCAAAGTTACTCTGATGGGTGGTAATTTGTGTTTGTTAGAAGATTTTATTAAGGAGTTATTGCGTAACGGCGAATCTTGGTGGAAACTTTGGTTTTCCGAAATCAAACCGTGGGACGAGAGGGCGGTGGATGCGGAGAGAGTGATGTGGGTTAGGGTGTATGGTGTGCCTTGCCACGCTTGGAACTTGGAATTTTTCATTGAACTGGGCAATTCCATCGGTTCTTACGTATGTGCGGATGAGAGTACATCGAAGGGCTTGAATTTGGATGTGGCGAGAATTATGATTAAGATGTCAAGTGAAGAATGTCTTAAGGAAGTGGTGCATGTGGAGATTGATGGAGTGGAGTTCCCGATTATTCTCAAGGAGGATACTTACGGTCTGGTCAGAACTTCAAAGGAGGTGTCAAACTATAAGAATAGCAGGTTGGAGAGTTAGAATTCTGAAGATACTGGGTCTTTTTTGGACGATAGAACTGTAGGAGATGAAGATCACGATTCAATTGGAGTTTACGGTACTGACATCGAGGTTCCTTGTTTCAAACAAGGGTCTGGTATTCGATCTGTCAGCGCTGATGATATAGAGGAATTCTCTGCTACAGATTCTGTCTATGCTAATGGTTCTGTTTCGGTTTCCAAGGATGTTGAAGGCAGTTTCGACGCGGCGGTAGAGGGTCTGAAAGACAATCTGGGAGGGGCTGATGTAAGTAGCTCTGGCAAGCTGGGAGTTACTGTTGGTAACGCAGGCGGGGAGTATAATTCTGTTACTCCGGTTCTGTGTTCTGATGGTACGGTGGTTGGCTGTAGTTTCGAGTCCGGAGCTGGGGAGATTGCGATTATCAAGAGAAGGAGGAGAGTCAAATCGGTGAAGTACAAACTTTGTGTTGAAGAGGGAGGATTACGGAAAAAGTGAACGGGAAGAAGGGTGACTAGGAATTTAAAAACGGTTTTGAAATGGGCTGAACTTATCTCGGCTAAGGAATTAGTGTTGCCTTTGGACGGAGGCCATTCGCAAGGTTTTATTGAAGAAAATATTATGGCTGCCCCGATGATATATGGGGACCAATCGGAAGAATCTTTGATTCAAAGGAATAATCAAAGGACGTGGGAGAATATGAATAACGATGTGGGAGATAAGTTGTGGAAGGTGATTGAGAGACTTGGAGTGACCTCAAAGGGTGCGAATGAAGGGTATAGAGAGAGAACTTTGGAGATGGAAAAGGCGGACAAGAAGAGAATGTTGATAAGGAGGGTGAACAACAATGGTATTAAATGATTATCGGATCTTTTAATATTAGAGGAGGCGGGTCTCTTTTGAAGAGAAGAAGAATAAGTCGCATTATCAAAAAAGGGAAGGTGGATTTGTTTCTATTACATGAAACTAAATTATCTAATTTGAAGGAGGGAGTAACCAAGAGTTTCTGGAGTAGAGAGAAGGTTGGTTATTCTTTTCTTGATTCTAAAGGAGCATTGGGTGGGCTAGCTATATGGTGGAAGGAAGGAGAGATAGAAGTTTTTTGTAGCTTTAAAGGGGAGGGGTTTTTGGGCATTAAAGTGTTGTTGAGGAATTTTTTATATTATATTGTGAATGTCTATTCTCCTTGTGAGTTATCCGGCAAGAGGGTCTTGTGGAATTCTATACTTGACATCAAGGCCAAATATACGGATGGGGATTGGATATTGTGCGGAGATTTCAACGCGGTGAAGAACAATATTGAAAGGAAAGGAAAGACTAGTTGGTATAGAAGTTCGGAGATGAAGGAGTTTGGGATGTTTATTGAGAAGAGTATGTTGATGGATGTTCCTTGTAAAGGAAAGAGATATAGTTGGTTTAGTAAAAACGGGAAGACTATGAGTAGATATTTTGGATCATTGCCCGATTTGGTTGGTAATGGAGAACAAGGATTGGGGTCCGAAGCCGTTTAAGTTCAATAACGAATGGTTTAAAAACAAAGATTTTATCCCTTTTGTGGAAAAAGAATGGAAGAAGTTGGTGGTTAACGGTAGGAGCGATTTTGTGTTGAAGGCGAAATTGAGATTGATAAAAGTTAGTTTAAAGTGGTGGAATACTAATGTTTTCGGGAAGTACAAGTTGGAAGTGGAGGAGGGGGTTAGGGAGGTGAATGAGGCAGACGACTGCTTATGCCATGTGGATATGCATGAGGTTGAAGGGGTTTTAGGGAAGAGGAAAGAAGTGACTAGTCGATTTTGGGTAAACTTAAAGATCAAGGAGAACATGTTAATTCAAAAGGCGCGGTTGAATTAGATTAACGATGGTGATAACAATAGTAGATTTTTCCATAATGTCATGAAGGAGAGAAGGAGGAGGAACCATATTGGTGTGATTAATACCGACAATGGCATTGTGGATTCGGTGGGGTTGGTGAAGAAGGAGGTGTTCGATTATTTCTGTAATAAATTTAAGGAAGATGATGTCAAGAGACCTTTGTTAGAAGGTATTCCTTTATGCTCTCTCTCTCTCTCGCCTTTGGAGATTGTTTCTCTTGAAGCTTTATTTTCCGAGGGGGAAATTAAGGAGGCGGTTTAGAGTTGTGAAGGAACGAAGAGCTCGGGTCTCGATGGGTTTTCGCTCATGTTCATTCGAAAGTGTTGGTTTTTCTTGAAAGATGATTTTGTTAATTTCTTCAATGGTTTCCACTCGGGGTTGAATTTGTCTAAGTCCATTACTTCGTCTTTCTTGACGTTGATTCCGAAGGTTCCGAATCCGTTAGCGCTTGATGATTATAGAATAATTTGTTTGGTGGGGTGTCTTTATAAGGTGTTATCGAAACTTTTGGCGGGTAGATTGAAGTTGGTGTTGAATTCTTTTATTTCTCCGTGTCAAAGTACCTTTGTGCCCGGTAGGCAACTTCTTGACGGGGTGGTCATTGCTAATGAATTGGTTGATTTTTATTCTAAGGAAAGGAGAAGTAATATGCTTTTTAAGGTGGATTTCGAAAAAGCTTATGACAAGGTAAGTTGGAATTTTGTTAGATTTATGATGAGAAGGATGGGTTTCGGTGGGAGATGGATGAGATGGATGGAATTATTGATCTTTAATAGTAATATGTCGGTGCTTGTCAATGGGAGTCCTACGAAGGATTTTGGGTGGAGAGGGGTTTGAGAGAAGGATACCCGCTTTCACCTTTTATCTTTGTGATTGTGGCGGAGGGGCTTTCGGGGTTGATCAAAAAGGCGGTGGATATAGGGGTGTATAGAGGAGCGGTCGTTAATAGATTGTGTTCGGTGGATATTCTTCAATTTGCGGACGATACTTTATTGATTGGGGAACCGTCTTGGAACCAAATTTAGGCTATTAAGGAGGTTCTAAGAAGTTTTGAAATTGCGTCGGGTTTGGGTATAAATTATCATAAGAGCAAGTTGATTGGAATCAATTCGAATCCTTGTTTTTTGGAGGCCGCGGCTCATTTCCTCTCTTGTAAAGTGAAAGATCCTAATTTTACCTTTCTTGGGATTCCTATTGGTTTTAATCCGAGGAGGAAATCTACTTGGAAGCCTTTGGTGGACAAGATTAAGAGGCGATTAGACAACTGGAAGAATCGGTTTCTTAGTTTTGGCGAAAGAATTACTCTTCTAAAGACGGTTTTGTGCTCTCTATCGATTTTTTGGCTTTCTTTTTATAGGATGTCGGTTAAGATCGCGAAAGAAATAACTAGTTTGCAAAGTAAATTTTTATGGGGAGGAACAGAGGGGAGGCAGAGGATTCATTGGGTGGGATGGAAGGATGTTTGTAAGCCTATCGAGAAAGGCGGATTGGGGATAAGAAGGATTGAGGATTTTAATATGGCTATTCTTCTCAAATGGAAATGAAGTATTCTTAACGGAACAGACCCTCTTTGGTATCGGTTATTGAAAGCTCGTTATGGTGACATCAACTTAGCTTTAGTTAGCAAGGTTAACTCTAATGATATCAAGGGTTCTAGTTCGGTTTGGTGGAAAGATTTGGGCTTGATTGATAAAAAGTTAGACGAAGATTGCTTTGTTAAGAATTATATTTTTGAGATTGAAAATGGAATGATGACGTCTTTTTGGTTTGCCTATTGGTTGGAGAATTGTTGCCTTAAAGATAGATTTTCTCTTGTTTTTTAGGTTTCGGAGCTCAAAAACGTTTCGGTGGGGGCTATGGGAGGTTAGGTTGACGGGGGCTGGGTTTGGAGTGATTTGGGTATTAATCAGGGGATAAGTTCGGGGGCGGAGTCTGAGTTGGTGGAATTACGGTAGCTGCTGGAAGGTCGTGGCTCTTCCTCTTTAGCCCAGGATAAGGTTAAATGGAGAGTGGATGTTGATGTTGGATATTCAGTGAGGTCTTTTGTTGATTTATTGCAGAATAACAGGGGTACTAAGGTCGGTTACAGTGGGAACAACAACTTTTATGCTGCTGCTGGTTCTGGTTTTCATAGTAGCTCTAGTAATGCTGATGTTTCTTGCCGGGATTCTGCTACTGCATTGAGATGCTCTAGCAGTCGCCATGCTGCCACTGATATTGCAGGTGTTGAGGGTACGTCTACAGTGCGTTGCTTATGCAACGGTCTGAGTTGCGATTACCTTAGGAAACTGGACAGCAGTTATGTTGTTGCTGCGGACTCGTCTAATTACAGCAGCGGGGAAGCTTCGTCGTATGCTGTTTTGGCAGCCCGGCCTTCCCCTGCTCAGAGTTTACTCGCCGATGGCAGCTTTGCTGCTTTTGTGTCTGCAGGTCCGGATGAGGAGAAATTATGGACGTTTTTATGGAAATCGGAGGTGCCTTATAAAGCTAAAGCTTTCGGGTGGCGGTTATTCAAGAAAAGACTTCTGTCTAAAGATAACCTTAAGGTGAGAGGTATTATTTTTCCCGATTATTCTTCTACAGCTTGTTTGTTTTGCTCTTCGGTAGAAGAAAATTTGGATCATGTTTTTTTGGGGTGTATAGTGGTGAAATTGATTTGGTGGGAGATTAGGGAGTGGATTGGTTTTGTGGATATTTCGGGTTTAGAAACAGGGAGCTTCCAAGATAGCTTTTCGAGGTGGATTATTTTTTGCAAATCTCGGAATGTCAAAAAAGGGAAAGCGGGTGTAATTTGGTTGGCGGTGTGTTGGAATATTTGGTCTCTCAGGAATAGTATATCAACAAAAGTGACATTGATAGACATGATATATCAACAAAAAAAAAAATCATGGCAAAAGTGATTATGAAAGCATAATTATTAATCCCAAAAAAATCTTGTAAAAATACAATCATTCAATATCAAATTCACCTTAGGGTGCAAAATGTTTTGATAACTAATCCAATGATTTATACTTGGCATAAGTCAACAATAAAAATATATGATTATTATATTTAAATTCACTAATAAACAATACTAGAAGAGAAGATATGTTGTGTACAAAACGAAGTGGATTTGTCTTAAGCCAACTTGGTCAAATTAGAATAGATCCATCCCATAATAACTATTAAACAATCTATGTAGTGGGTTGCATAGAGTTGACACTAGATGTGAATTAGTCTACCCAATACATGGTTATGAATACGACAACACATAAAATAACAATTAGCTTAAACAAAATTATAGGAATGTTTTATCACAGTCTTATCAATTTTCAAGGTAACTACACTTTGTTTTCGAAATAACCTAGTTACTCTTGTGTTTTTAATAGCTGCCTAATATCAACCATATTGTAGCACATCCAAAAAAGAAAATTCTTATTTTGATGGTTTCCTCAAAACACGAAAAAACCTTTCTTGAAGTAGTGTCATACTTTTATGCTTTTTTGCTTGTTATACAAATTATATTCTACAAAAACAGTGGCGATCGTGTGAGCACCTTCTTACATAGATGGCAAATCCAAAACAATGGCTTGACAAGTTTGATGACCATTTCGTCAGGAAAAAGTTGTATTTGTTTGGGAGGTGTTCAAGCCTTGGTAGGATAAATGGCAACAAAGCATCTGCCCTTGCTCCTGTATTACACAAATTTTTTAAGTATCAGGTATAGTCGTAGAATTAACCATTGGAACCAGGGTAGTAGTTAAGTATATAAAAAACTATATGTGAGGGAGAAGTTACAGAAAAAACTCAATTTAGACGGATAAACATAAATCATAAAAAATAACATATATCATATATGGAGGGATGCACATGAGTTTAGCCATTGATAACCTAGATACAAACTCTCATTATAATGAAATAGGAAGCAAAATTTTTGCACAACTATATAAAACAAAGATAACACGCGCACGCGCGCGCGCACACACATATATATATATATATATATATATATATATATATATAGGTTAAATAAGTATTAGGTCCCTGAAAATAACTCAACATTCAAATTTGGTCCCTATAAATATTTTCTTCAAGGTTTGGTCCCCCAAATGTTTTTCGTTTTCAACTATAGTCCCTCCCGTTACTTTTCACTAACGGAGGATGACATGGCGTGTCATGTGTGCTAATATTCCTTGCCAACTGTGTATAATTTCTTTGACCAGTCAGGGACCAAACTTGAATGTTGAGTTATTTTCAGGGACCTAATATTTATTTAACAATAAAAGATTAAAATAAATATTTTTTTTTGGAAATATTAAAAATAAAAGATTAAACTAAAAATAAAATATTAAAATATTTTTTTGGAATTTTTTTTAATATTATCTTAACAAATAAATATCAATTAGTAATCATTTATGCATGCAATATCAATTAGTAATCATTTATGCTTTCTCCATATTTTGTAAAACCGCTTTGTAAATTTTCATTTGAATGTTGTGCTGCTGAATTTTACTAGATTCTTTTGTTGATGTTATAGTATCCATTTCCTTTTGCAACATATTCTCCTCATTCTTGAACTGCAGTTGAAGTTGTTTTAGTGGTTTTTCCTCTATATTTATTGTCTCTAAACCTCTTATTGAGTTAATGATTATGCTGAATTTGAGCCAAGATTTGGTTCCTCACCATCAGTTGAATAATCTGCTTGTACATATTTGAACTAATTGAATACAAATTATTATTTTCCTCAGAACTTCTTGAAATATGTTGTGTATTCTCTTATGCCTAAGTGAATGTTGTTGGTTATTCATCTTAGAACTGTAAGAATTATGTTTGTTTTGCTCCTTAGAACTGCTTGAAATTTGTTGATTCTGCTCCTTAGGATTCAATGAACTTTGTTGGTTCTACTCCATAGAAATGTGTTGTTGGTTATGGTCCGTAGAACTGTGGCTAGTATTTAACGCCATGGATGGTGTTAAATTCATTAGTTTTTTTTTTGCACTTTGTATTATAATTATATATATGTTACTCTCAATGATTAAGATAATGTTTAACCTTCTCTGTTTTTATATTCTTGCAGGTTTAACTACAACTTTTTTACTTATTGGTTTGACTACAACTTTTTTTTTTACCTTTATGTATCTATGTAACTTTTAATTGAAATGTTAAATTGTTGTCAACTTCTAAATTATGAAGATCTAAAACCTTTGTTGTCATTTGCTGGTTGATCTATAGTTGTTCTTGAGTCTATAGTTGTTCATATGCTTTCATTGCATGACGTGGTTAAAAATTTAATATGCTTGAATATAAATATCTTTTACATTCGTTGTACCATTTTTTCCTTACGATCATTGTCGGTGATGTTTGAGCAGTGATTTGGTTTTATCATGTTTTCTTTAAGTTGTGGCTTGTTTCAAAACATTACTCTCAGTTACAAGAGAAGTTGTGAAATGATTATGAGGAAGGGAGTTGGTTTTGACGTTTTATGTTGTTCTCTGTCTATGTTTTTTTGTTGTTGTTCTAGTTTTGCTAATAGTGGAGGTATTGTTGGTTTACATGCTTTAGCTACCAATGGATACATTGTTTTTATTGTTAGTTTAATTATTTATTTGTTAAGATAATATTTAAAAAAATTCCAAAAAAAAATTTTTAATCTTTTATTTTTAGTTTAATCTTTTATTTTTAATATTTTAAAAAAAAATTATTTATTTTAATCTTTTATTGTTAAATAAGTATTAGGTCCCTGAAAATAACCCAACATTCAAGTTTGGTCCCTGACTGGTCAAAGAAATTATACACAGTTGGCAAGGAATGTTAGCACACATGGCACGCCATGTCACCCTCCGTTAGTGAAAACTAACGGGAGGGACTACAGTTGGAAACAGAAAACATTAGGGGGACCAAACCTTGAAGAAAATATTTATAGGGACCAAACTTGAATATTGGGTTATTTTCAGGGACCTAATACTTATTTAACCTTATATATATATATATATATATATATATGTTCTTGCTCATTCTTCGAACTTAACTAACATGCGTTTAGTTTAAAACTTCACTAAGCAATGTTCCTCCTATTTTTTCTTGCTCCCTTTCACTACGATGTGTTTAGTTTACAAATAACGAATTAAGTACAAAAACTAGAGAAGAAGATGGAATCGCTTGAGAGAAAAATATCCTTCCACAACTTCAAAGATTTCGGCTGTAACACCCTACTTTACCCATTCGTATAAAATTAAAAAATATGAAAATATTGCGGAAATAAATCAGAGTTAATACACGTAGGATGCTACATTCAACAAAACATCAACATGAAGTATTAAATCACTTCATATCTTATTCATTAACCAAAACCAAACTTTAATTAAACATCGGAAGTAAATCAATGGTTTAGCATTAAAGCTTCAATTACATCAAAACTCCATACAACACGTGGTTCCATAACAATAATCAAAACAGATACGTAACAAATACAACGTCAAATAAAATAAACGAAATACGAAATCCTCATCCTTCCCGTGTTACGTATCAGAGTGACTCCTAATACTCGATCAAATAGCAACACAATGCTCCAAGCACTACTCAGGTACCTGATCATCTGTATTCCCCAAGGAGCACATACACAACAAACAGAAAAGGGGTGAGAACTACATTCAATAAATAACCGGTGAAAAACACATGCTAAGGAGTAGTTAACACACAAAACACACCAATCATACCATTATCACGCACATACAAGTGCCACGTCATCATCTGGCATAAACAACCCAAATTCAATCATACATATGCAATGCGACTCAACTGACACGTCACAATGCATACGCTACCATCACAATCACATACGGTTCACCCTAGAACCCCGATTCCCATCAGAATCTGGATAAGTCGTGTACGTTCCTCTGAACTACAACTTATCTCCACACGACTCCCACATAGATTCCGGACGAGACTAGGCACCCATCATGAATTCCCACCTAGCTCATCTCCACATAACATGACATTAATGCATGACACAAATTATGCACAATATAATAATCATTCAAGCACAATTTGACGATCCTCAATGATCACACACGAGCCATATGTTCACCATAATTCTCTCCAGAATTACCACCACAGCACAAGACCGTCCACACACGACAACCTTGGCTCACACACCCAACACATCTCGACTAGACATTCTCATAAAAACCCATATTTTATCCTACTTAAAGTTATTACTAGTTTCTCCTATGTCCAATTATACCATCTTAGTCTTACGGATCAAGGGAAATTGCATTACACGCGAAATCAGGACAGAAATCGCGAAAACGAGAAAATTCTGCTACCGCTCTGCCCATACACGTATGGCCCTGCCCCATATGCGTATGGCCAGCTTCCCTCGCCCCATGCCTGCGTATCATACGCGTAGGCTCACCTGCCTAGGCCATCCATACGCGTATTGGCTTGGGTCTTACACATATGGCCAGAGAGGATTTCCCTCTCAAAACCCCTTAAAAACTCCCCATACGTGTAATGGCTAGCCCATACGCGTATGACCCCTTCCAAAAGCTACCCATATGCGTACTGATCTTGCCATACGCGTATGGCCACCCCACCATAAGCGTATCATATGTGTACTGGCAGAGGGTCATGCTGGCTCTATGGACAAGGCACGTATGCTACACGTACGACCTCTGGGAGTGTCCCCTATACGCGTATGGCCTCCCCCATACGCGTATGGCCAATGAGCATGCCAAAAATTCTAGTTTTTCATCTACACGAGTTCTCACACATTGAAACTCATTCCAGCACCTCAATCAGATCCAAAATCAACTTTATTTCAGTCTAATTCCAAAGTCCTAACTCTACTTCATTGTTTAATCATTTTTATCAATATTTTATGTGCTAAAAACCTATTTTTCGTTAACCCCATTAAACCCAAATTTCCATATCTGTTCTATATCAGAACTCGGCAACACAGAACCAATTTGCACGAATTCACCATTCGAATTCAACATACAACACATATTCATACACATATTCAGTACATGGTTACAAATTAACAGCAATGTTCCAGACTGGCCCAATGACTAGGCATGGCCCAATCCACTTCTGCTCCCATAACAGTCCAATTGCCTAAGTCCAGCCAATTTGGGGCGACATTTAACTTTCTGCCCCTCTATCGGGCAAATATGGTCGGATGACCCCAAGGGTCACCTGCTCCTCCTCGGTAGTTCATGTCCGTTATGCACGGTTCCACCATCTAGAAACAGTCACGACGCCCGTGCCCGCAACTGCGCCTTTGCCCGTGGCAACGACTAGTTTCGGGCACCTCTGCCCGTCCCAACAACTAGTTTTTGGAAGTTTCCTATTCTTCGGGAAACAGTTATCTCGCCCCGAAAATAGGGACCATTGGCCAGGCGCTAGGGGCACTATAAAAACCCTATCATTTGAGAGGGTGAGGTATTCTAAATCATCCTACGAAGCACATACTTTGTACTTGCTCTCTCTCTCTCTCTCCTGATCCTTACTTTAGCATCGGAGTGCCAGGCAGGTACACCCTATCCTCATCTTTCACACCCAGCATCGCAGATGTCATCTCTAGCCTAACTCAAGTTCTAATTAGCCGTCAAGATCAGTGGCGACGTCTGTGGGAATTTATGTTGTCCTCGTCTTTCCTCCATCGTAGATTCAAGGCCAAAACAACCCTTTTTCCAAGATTCTGATCATGGCAAGCCAAGATCATGTCCACGATGCTCGTAACTCTACTTTTCTCCCTGTCAGCAAGATTGATACTGACAGAGCTGCACTCTTCCTTGGGAACGGCATCCATCATCTGAGAGACGGAGCCACCGCGTCTCCCTCCCTTGCTCGCGTCGATCATGTTAAGGACCAGCCCTCCCTGGACCACCAGCCTGTTCCTGTTCCGTCTAAAGTCGACCCGGCCGTGACGGCCCTTCTTGAAGCCCTCAACAAAACCAACCTCTTAATCCTCCAACAAAACATGAGGATTACAGCTCTAGAGGAGTCTACCCAGCCAAGATCCCCTCCGTCGAGGAAAGAGCGCCGAAGATCCCAAAGTCTACCTCCCCGACGTGAAAAAGACCGTCAGGCACCACCTGAACCAGAGTCCCAGACCGTCAAGAAGCGCGACCACATCTCCCCGCGGAGCTAGTACTCCCCGGGACCCAAGAAGACCAGGAGGGACCAGCGTTCGCCTCCGCCCAGATCCAAGGGTCGGGCACGAGCCCTGTCTCCCCGCAGAAATCACTGTCCTATTCTTGAACGAAGCACCTGCTCCCCATCATGGTCCAGTAGCATCAGTGATGACGAGCCTCGCGGCCTGTTGTCTCAGGAAAGCATGTTCATGCCCTCCCCAAGGGACTGGAGAAACCACCGTCTCTGGGCACCTATGACGGTACAATGGATCCTGACGAGCACATCGAGAATATCGATGCTTTGCTCGACTATCGTGGCGTCCGGGGAGTCATCAAGTGTAGATTGTTCCCCACCACGCTCAAAAAGGGAGTGATGACCTGGTACAAGAAGCTCCCCGCGAATCCATCACCTCATGGAGACAGTTGGGGAGAATGTTCTCCAGACACTTCACGGCCTCCCGCCGCCACCCGAAGACCAAAGCCTCCCTTGAGGCCATAATTTAAGGGAAGGACGAGCCTCTCTGAGCCTACATCGAAAGGTTCAATAAAGAAGCAGTACAGGTCTCAACGACCGATGACATGAAGAAGTTCTTGCTCGAGCGAGGACTTCGTCCCCAGACAGAATTCGCTAAAGCAGTTGGCATTGAAACTCCGCGGACCCTGGACGCCTTCCTCCTTAAGACGCAAGCCTATATCCAGTACAAGGAGAAAGAAGTTGTCAGCTCCTCCCGAGACTCAATGCACCAAGTGAGTGCTTGGGCCTCCAACCATGATGATCTCCCGACATCTCGTCGGGGAGACAGAAGACGCGAGGAGCGCCCCCGGGAGTCCCGGGACAACAAAGGACCCTCCGGCCGCTTCCATGAGTATACTCCCCTGACCGTCTCCAAGGGGAAAATCCTCTCCGAATGTGTCAACGCAGAGTTCAAACAAGCAGGGGTTTGATTCCCTAAACAGATTTCGGCCAAGCCGAATACTGACAAGTCGAAATATTTTCGTTTCTATAAAAGCCACGACCATACAACCGATGAATGCATCCACTTGAAGGATGCCATTGAGATACTGATCAGGGACGGGCACCTGAAGCAGTTCACCAAGAAAAGAGAAGCTCCATGGCAGGATGCTCAGGAGTCCAAGAAGGTCGAGGAAAAGGTGTCTTCCTCGGAAGAGACGAGCCTTCAGGTAGCCATGAGAATATCGCGGCCTGAGGACTTCTACATCCCTGAGGGACTCAACGCTCCCCCTACTTCGCCGCACATAACCCATGAGAAACCTTCCCCTCTGCCATGGTCATCTCTTGGGGGCTTTAATAAGGTTATTATGGGCTCTGTTAAAAGGAAGTTCGAGCATCTTCTTTGCACGAGCTCAAATAGGAGTACTACACTCGACAAAGTCCAAGGAGAGTCGGTCCCCGTCACTTTCTACCGGGAGGAACTCCTCGGTGGGGCTCCCAACTCAAGCATTCCGCTGCTCGTGAGAGTCTAAATGGCTAAATTTAATGTTCGCCGAATCCTAGTCGACCAAGGCAGCTCGGTCGACATCATGTACTCGCAACTGTTTTCCACCCTTCAGCTAGATGAATTGCAATCAACGCCCTATGTAGGCTCTGATCTACAGGGCTTCAACAGGTTGGTCACAAAGCCCTGGGGGTACGTGGAACTGATCGTGACTTTCAAATTTGCAGAGATAGCCATGTCTATTAAAGTCTAATTCCTGGTCATCGATTACCCTTCTCTCTATCAGTGCATCTTTGGGTGGCCAACTTTGGCCGAATTTCTTGGTTGTACCATCAACCGTGCACTTGAAAATGAAGTACTACACTTCTAAGGGTCTGGTTGCCACTCTACACGGGGATATCGAAGCAACAAGGAGATGTTTCAAGGCAGCCACCAAAGGGTTGAACACTATTGCCGCCAAGCCGAAGACTTCTAGCAAGCCGGCCCTGCCCAGCAGCTCTGAGGAGGCAAAAACGCTGCCCCGCATCGACTCCATCGACCTTGACAGCCACTTCTCCAAAGACGACCAGAAGGAGCAGAAGAAGAAGGGGAAGGAGATCCAGACTTGTTCGAGCAGCCCTTCAACTTCAACCAGTACCGGTGAGAGCTCTCATCCAATGCGCCCAATTCTGGATGGCGAGTTCGAACTTGTCCCGCTCGGCGAAGACCACCAGCAAGGAGTGAAGATCGGGACCGGACTCCTCGACTTAGCGAGGAAACATCTCAAAGCTTATCTCCGAGAGAACGCAGATTTGTTCGCTTGGAGCGTCGCAGAAATGCCCAACCTAGATCCTGCCATCGCTTGCCACCAGCTCACAATCCACCCCGCCGCTAGGGCAGTAGCTCAACATAGGCAAAAGCAGTCTCCAGAGAAAACGGAGGCTGCCGAACAAGCTGTAAAAGACCTCCTCGAGGCAAACTTTATTTCGGAGGCCAAGTACACTATTTGGCTGTCCAATGTTGTACTCGTTAAAAAGTCTAATGGAAAATGGCGTATGTGTGTTGATTATACCGATCTCAATAGGGTATACCCTAAAGATGCTTATCCCCTGCCCCAATATAGATAAATTAGTTGATAATTCTGCTGGTTTTAAACTGTTATCATTCATGGACTCATATTCGGGCTATAATCAAATACCCATGGCAAAAAGCCACAAAAGGTACACAGCTTTCATGATCGAATCGAGAAATTATTACTACAACGTAATGCCCTTCGACTTGAAAAACGCTGGCGCTACCTACCAACGGATGATGAACAAGGTCTTTCAGGGAGAAATTAGGGACATGCTCGAAGTATATATAGACGACATGATCGTGAAGTTCCACGAGGAATCCGATCACACGGCCCATTTGAGTAAAGTCTTCGAGCAGGCCAGGAAGTACCGGATGCGTTTCAACCCGGAGAAGTGCATGTTCGGGGTACGAGCGGGCAAGTTCCTCGGCTTCTATCTGACGGAACGATGAATCAAACCTAACCCCAACAAGTGCAAGGCCTTCTCCGAGTTCCCCACGCCAAACTCGAAGAAGTCCATCCAATCCCCAACATGGCCTCGGCCTCATTCCTGAAACGCTTGACAATGGCGAAAGCCTGTATCTCTACCTCGTCGTGGCAACCGAGGCCGTTAGCGCCGCCCTCATTCGTGAAACGCCCGATGGGCAGAAACCCATATACTTCATGAGCAAAGCGCTGCAGGGATCAGAGCTGAGATACCAACAAATAGAGAAAATAGCCCTGACCCTCATCAACGTTGCGAGGAAACTAAGGCACTACTTTCTAGCCCACACAATCGTGGTATGAACAGACCAGCCCGTGAAGCAACTGTTATGACGACCAGACATGGCCGGCAGAATGCTCAAGTGGTCGTTGGAACTATCCAAATTCGACATCCAATATGAGATCAGAAAAGCCCTCAAGGCCCAGGCGCTGGCCGACTTCGTCGTAAATATGACATTCACCGACTCCCCCACTTGTGGGGCAGACAAATGGACAATCTTTGTCGATGAGGCATCCAGCTCGGCAGGAAGCGGGGCGGATATCATCTTGGAAAATGAGGAAGGAATCTTCATCGAAGTCTCGCTTACCTTATCTTTCCCCACTTCCAACAATTAGGCTAAATACGAAGCCTTCCTCGCCGGTCTACGTCTGGCCGAAGATTTAGGAGCGAAGAAGACACCATCTGCACCGATTCTCAACTCGTGGCCCTCCAAGTCCGAGGAGAATATCAGATCAAGAACGACAACTTGTCTGAATACTTGACCATGGTCAAGGAGAAGATGACGAAATTCGCATCGGTGGAAGTGAAACATGTTCCCCACGAACATAACGTTAGAGCAGATGTTTTATCAAAGTTGTCGAGCACGAAGAAAAAGGGCGGAAACAAATCCTTCATATAGGAAGTAATTCCTCGACCCAACATTAAGAAAGCTTCCGTGATCCTCGACGTGCATGTCATCAGGGCAGCAACTGTTGGAGGACCCCCGTCTAGAACTACCTCGCCAAGGACGAACTACGGTCCGACCCCAAGGAGGCCAGCATAGTCAGGCGCAGAGCCTGCTCCTATGTCCTGGTTGAAAATAAGTTATATAGGCGAGGATTCTCCATCCCTCTGCTCAAGTGTGTCGAGGAGGAGATGGTCGCCCACGTCCTGCGCGAGATCCACGAAGGGATCAACACCCAGCACCTTGGGGGGAGATCCCTTGCCAGGAAAGCCCTACGAGCAGGATACTACTGGCCAACCATGCGGCATGATGCCAAAGAGCATGTGAAGAAATGCGACAAATGCCAACGGCACGGGGACATGCATTTGGCACCACCCAATGAACTCAAAACAAATTCCTCCACGTGGCCCTTCGCATGGTGGGGCCTAGATATCCTAGGACCATTCGTCGTGGGGTCAAATTAGAACAAGTACCTGATAGTGTGCGTTGACTACTTTACCAAGTGGATAGAAGTAGAGGCTCTGGCCAAAATAACGGGCCACAACATACTCCGCTTCTACAAACGAAACATCCTTGCCCGCTTCGGCATCCCCCAAGCAATCGTCACCGACAACGGGACGCAATTCACAGACAGAAAGTTTTAGGAGTTTGAAGCCCAACTGGGCACCAAGCAACACTTCGCGTCCGTCGAACACCCCCAGACTAACGGGCAATCCGAGGTAGCAAATAGGGTAATCCTACGAGGCCTCAAACGAAGGCTGGACGAAACGAAGAAAGCTTGGGTCGAGGAGCTGCACAGCGTACTCTAGGCCTACCGTACTACACCCCACTCTTCGACCAGGGAAACCCCTTTCCATCTAGCATATGGAACTGAGGCAGTGATCCCCATCAAGATACACGTGCCCTCTAGGAGGACTGAATCCCCCCTGGACGAGGAGTTAAATAGTGAGGTAATAAGGGAGGAGCTCAATCTCGTCAAGGAGGTCCGGTCAGGAGCAGCCCTCCGTGAAGCCTCACTAAAAGAAAAAATTGCAATTAGGCACAACGCCAAAGTTATACGACGAGAATTCTAAGTAGGCAGTCTCGTCTTAAGAAGGAATCACAAAGATTCCCGAGAAGGCGAACTCACAGCAAACTGGGAGGGACCCTATCGTGTTCGAGCGAAAATAGAGAACGGGGCCTACTACCTAGAACAACTCGACAGAGAAGAACTTGCTCGATCATGGAACGCCTAAAAGCTAAAAAAATATTATAGCTAAGGCCTCAATCGTCGGCTTGCTTCGTCGACATGACGAGCATAGTGTATCGATCATGAATTCGCGCCCAGGTACAGGTGTTGCATACAGAAACAAATCAAGGCAGGCTTTTGCTCAAGAACGAGCAGAGCCCATGCCCAACAGCGGTTCCTCGACCGAGCCTGCCATCGTCCAAGTACCATGAAAGGCAGAACACCCAGCTTGCAATGGGAAATTCACGCCGCGAACTCAGGCCTCAAACTCGACCTGAGCTCCGCTCTCATGCCCGGAAGTTACCCCGGACGTTGGACCAGTTCCCCTTACTGCCGAACACATCTAAGTTGAACAAACCCCGAAACAAAAAATCATGCAAAGTTACCCTTATTAAGGGCACACACGTGTATCGAGCAAAAATTCAACACTTAGCTATTATAAAGAAAAGTAAAGCCATGCGCAAGAATAAATCATACAAAACCGACCACGTCGGGGATAAATATTACAATAAAAGTGGTCGTGAGGGCCATGAGTGTGCCAGTTACATTAACAAAGGGACATGCCCCGTACAAAAAATAAAGTTACATAAATACGGCACGTAGGCCGAAAATACAACAAAGAAGAAATCACTCCTCCATGCGCTGAGGCTCGTCGTGAAGGATATGTGCATGCTCCTCGCCAATCTGAAGAAACTCGAGAACGACGATCTTGCCGTCCTTAACGCTGTAGAGGGACCCAGACCCCTCGGTGGTCAACTTAACCCCGGGTTTCAGGATCCTCAGTTACGCCACAACGTTGTTAAAGGAGTCCTTGGTGATACCTTCCACGTCGTCCTCCACCTGGTTGATGGGTGCGACCAGCTCAGCTCGAGTCTTCAATCCCTTCAACTCCTCGTACTCATCTTCGGCAGGGGCAGTAACATTCCTCAGTTGCTTGACCAGGTCTTCTGCGGCTTTCTTCTCCGCGGCAAGGGTATCTTTCTCCCCATTAATCTTGGTCATTGCATCGTGGGATTTCTTCAGCGCCTCCTCGACGGCCCTAGCCTGCTCCTTCTTAGATTTCTTCAACTTTTTCTCCAGCTCTGCAATCGTGGCCTGGGCATTCTTCAGCTCAGAGTCCTTGCAGGAGCCCTCCTCGGTGTAGATCTCATTGGCCACAAAGTTTCTTCAAAGGGCCTTGAGGTCGATCAAGCCAAGGTTGACGTTATTAAGAAATTACTACCATCGTTGAATGTAAAAGGTATAAGGAGTTTTCTCGGACATGCGGGATTTTATCAGAGGTTCATCAAGGATTTCGCAAAGATAGCAAAGCCTTTGAGTAATTTGCTCAACAAAGATAAGTCCTTTGATTTTGATGAATCTTGCATGTTCGCTTTTAATTCTTTAAAGCAGAGTTTGACCACCTCACCCATAATCATCGCGCCCAATTGGAAAATGGATTTTGAACTCATGTGTGACGTGAGCGATTATGCGGTGGGCGCGGTTTTGGGTCAACGGAAAACAAAAAATTTTCATGCTATACACTATGCGGCAAAGTCTTAAATGTAGCTCAAGTAAACTATGCAACAACTGAAAAAGAGTTGCTTGCGATAGTGTATGCATTGGAAAAATTTTGTTCTTATTTAATTGGGTCTCGAGTAGTCGTTTACATGGATCACACGGCGATTAAGTATTTGCTCACCAAGCCCTATTCTAAACAAAGGCTTATTCGTTGGATCCTCTTGTTACAAGAATTTGATTTGGAAATTCGTGACATGAAAGGATCTGAGAATTTGGTGGCGGATCACTTATCCCGCCTTGTAAATGTTGAAGTGACCAAAAAGGAATTAGAGGTCAAGGAGGAATTTTCGGACGAAAAGTTGTATAGGGTGCAAGTTAGACCATGGTTCGCCGACATGGCTAATCACAAAGCCGCTGGATTAATACCGGATGGTCTAACTCACCATCAGAAAAAGAAATTTTTATCGGACGCCAAGTCTTTTGTTTGGGATGAACCATATTTGTTTAAGCTTGGTGCCGATAACCTTTGGGGAAGATGTGTGTCAATAGATGAAGCCACTAGCATACTTTGGCATTGTCACAACTCTCCTTATGGAGGACATTTTAACAGAATAAGAACGGCAATGAAAGTCCTTCAATCGGGCTTTTATTGGCCTTCTTTATTCAAAGATGTGCATGTGCATGCGCAAAGTTGTCACAAGTGTCAAAGGAGTGGTGGAATTTCAAAGCGGCATGAAATGCCTTTATAAAACATGTTGGAAATTGAAGTGTTTGATTGTTGGGGAATCGACTTTGTTGGACCTTTTCCATCATCGTTTTCCAATGAGTATATTTTAGTCGCAGTTGATTACGTATCCAAATAGGTAGAGGCAATAACATGTGCTAAAGCAGACGGAAAAACTGTGATAAAATTTTTGAAAAAAAACATTTTTTCTCGATTTGGTACTCCGCGGGTGTTGATAAGTGACGGAGGATCCCACTTTTGCAACACTCAGCTTGAAAAAGCCTTGGAGCAATATGGTGTAAAGCATAAAGTTGCAACACCATATCATCCACAGGCCAATGGGCAAGCGGAGGTATCAAACCAGAAAATTAAAAGAATTTTGGAAAAAACGGTGTCATCCTCAAGGAAGGATTGGTCAAATAAGTTAGATGATGCTTTGTGGGCCTATCGAACAGCTTTTAAAGCTCCGATTGGTCTCACACCTTTTAAATTGGTCTATGGTAAGAATTGTCATTTACTGGTGGAGTTGGAACATAAGGCATTTTGGGCCTTGAAATTTCTGAATTTTGATCCAACTTTAAGCGTAGAAGGAAGAAAGATGCAATTGCATGAATTGGAGGAATTACGCCAAGCGTATGATTCCAACAAGCTGTATAAAGATCGAGTCAAAACTTACCATGACAGAAAGATAGTGACCAAACAGTTTGAAGTAGGGCAGCTGGTCCTACTTTTCAATTCTCGATTAAAACTATTCCCAGGTAAATTGAAATCTAAGTGGTCTGGTCCATTCCTGATTCGTGAAATCAAGCAATATGGGGCAATAGTCATTGAAGACACAAAATCAAATGAGAATTGGACTGTTAATGGTCAGAGGCTAAAGATTTATCTCGGTGGTGATTTCGAGAGGAATCCCTCCGTTGTGCCGTTTTGCGATCCTTGAGGTTGCATTGGAATGTCGAGCTTAGCCGGCGTTAAACAAGCGCTTGTTGGGAGGCACCCCAACATTGTAAGTATTTATAGCTTTATTTGTTGTTTTAAGTGATGTTTGATGTTTAGAGTGGTTTAGGAAGTCGCAGCAGTGCATAATTTTTTTTGCAAAACCTGTCATGTTCACTGGCGTTCGCTTTGCGAACCTGGGGCGAGCATTCGCCATCCAGTTCGCTTTGCGAACCCAGCGAGACAGGGGAAGTCTGTGTGCTGCCACCTTAGTTAAAAAGGGTTTTTAATTTTTGGGTGGGCCAACACTTGAGCCCAACACCCATATCATTTTTTGAAAGTGAGAGGGAAAACCCTACTCCCACTCTTGCCTCTCTATCATCCAAACAAAACACTCTAAAGAACTTATTTCCTCACGTGCTTTGTTCCTCAAATTTCACCCAAGTTTTTCCCCCAATTTCAATCAGAAGTTCAGGTTTGCATCCCTTTTTCTTGCTAATTTTTGTTAGATATTGTTAGGGTTGTGGTTTACATTAGAGACATTTAGGAATTTAGGGTTAATTTCTGTTGTAAGGTTTAGATGCTGATGCATGTTGAATATTGATTAAGCCTTAGAATAGAAATGATTTTGTGAATGAGGCTCTAATGTTGGACTGTTTGGCTGCTGTATTTTTCTGAATTTTCGTGGGTTCGCTACTTTGTTCGCCTTGCGAACCTGGCCGAGCATTCGCCAGACCTTCGCTTTGCGAATTTGGGGCGAATGTTCGCCAGCCTTCGCTTTGCGAACTCTGGAGCGAACATAACAGAATGCTGAATTTTTTTTATATTGGTTTAGTTGTGATTTGCATTTGGCTGCCAATTCTAATGATTGTGTTTCTACTTTTTGCTATTTACTTGTTGATGTGTACAGATGGGCCCCAAGGTTAACCCCACCAAGAAAAGAAAGTCTTCCACATCGCGCCAAGTGTCAATCCAATTTGACGACACCCGCTTTAGGGGTGCCAAACAAGCAGCAAGGTATCTTACCTTGGAAAAAAAGAAGCATTTTAGCGGAAAAGAGATTCAACCTAAGTGACCGAGGGAGTTATCGGTCTGTGGCCGCACTATTGGAAGAAAAAAATGGGGACGGTTGATAACTCTAGTTGATAGCTATAATGTAGAGCTTGTCCGAGAATTTTATGTGAACGCCCTTCCTGATGATGGCGAGCAATTTAGTTGGACAACATTAGTTGGGGGAAAAGTCGTGAGATTTGACCGTAGAGCCATTAGTATTCTTCTTCGAAGTCCTCTACCTTTAAGAGCTAGCGAGATTGATGATTATCATCAAGACCTTCACCTTCGCCGAGATATCCTAAAAATGACCAGAGATCTCCTTTGTCCGGGAAAAACTGTTGGACTTAACCCATCTGGGGTAGCTATTAGGTACCGGCGTGAGGACATGCAGCCTTTGGCCTAACTCATTTTGCTTTTGGTGATAACCAATATCAAGCCAAAGTCTCATTCATCTACCATCCCGATTCCATTAGCTCACCTTGTCCACAGTACTTGACAAACGTGCAGATTGATGTGGCCCGTATTATTGCCGATGAGATAAGGGCAATTATGGAGAGTGGCCTTGGTGGTACCGCTTCTCGAGCGAATACCCCTCTCGCATTTCCTTGTCTTATCATGTCTTTGTGTGCGGATGCTGGGGTTGATATTCCCACACGCCGCCAGGTCACTATCCCGCCGGCTATTGATGATCGATATGTCGACAAATTCTACAAACCAAAGGGGACAAGGGGTGAGACGTCGGGTGCTGGTGCTGAGGCTAGCACAAGGGGTGAGGGTGCTTCTAGGTCTGGATCTCAGGGATTTTACCCTTATCAGCAGGAGATATGCCAGTATAACTGGGACTGGATGGCGGCTTCTCAGCGTGCAATGACTAATTTACATGACTCTATGCAGGTACTATAGCTGCAGATTCGCGATCCCGCCACTGAGCATACGATGATGTCAAGGGAGCAGTTCCTTGCACATGCTGGTTGGCCTGAGGCCAGGCCATTATTCGGAAGGGGGGAGGATGTAGTTGGTCCTGATGCTGATGAGGAGGAGGGTGCTGATGGTGATGATGCTGAGGTATCTGGTTCTGGATCTGGCTCAGAGGAGGAGGAGGTTGAGGTGTATGCTTTTGAAACCTCTTTTGAGCCGAAATGAAATTTTTGTTTGAATCATAAACCCGATTTTAACCCGTTTGAAGAGCATTTAAGCTAAGATTATGGCAATGTTGAAGTGGGGGAGAATGGTTTATCTGGAAAAGAGAAAAAGGAGTTGGTGATACAATGCATTCTAAGATAAAGAAATTAAAAAAAAAAAGAACAAAAAGAAAAGAAAAAGAAAAGAAGAGAATGCATTGTGAAAGAAAGAAATAAGGATTGAACAAGATCGAAAATTTTGAAAAAGAAATGCTCTTCAAAGTCTTTACCCTTTCTTGTTTTAATGGTCATGTACATATGTCCTTTGTTTTTAACCCCGGCCAAGTTACAACCGATAAAAGCCCTTAGTGATCTTTTGCTTCTATAATTTTTTGCGATCGTTTAGATATTGTATGAATTGCTTAGTATTTGCTGTATTTGTCAATTGAGCGAAATTGCTCCGCAGTTGCAAACGCGTTAATTTCCTTCAATCCTGTTTTGAAGAGGAGTATAGAGTGACATAAGCATGATTGTTGAATTATTTCTGGAAACATTGTCTGAGATTTGTTGTAAGAATCAAGTTCTTTTCCATTGTCGGTTCTAGGATTGTGTAATTGTGCTTTGTTACAATTGTTGTTTTATTTGAGTCGTTTACCCTTTCTTGGATTGAATCAAATACTCAAGCAAATCCTCTTGTTTTCAACGAGAGGCATACTTTGGTTGAGGACAAACAAAGACTTAGTTGGGGAGAGTTGTTAGATGTCAAACATGTTATATATTTATACTTGATACTTGGCATTTTTCATTACTTTCATGTCTTAATTGTGGATTTTTATAGAGAATTGTTGTTATTCTTCATGCATTATATTTATACCGTTGGTGCTTGTAATTTGTGTACTATTATGCAGGAAAGTGCACTAAAAACATCAAAGATAGAAGACACAAAGAATTTATGTAAGCTGCCAAAGAAAGTGTAAAACAACAGCAGGTTCGCTTTGCGAACCCTGGCGAAGTCCCCAGCGAATGTTCGCTTTGCGAACATTGGCGAAGCTCTCAGCGAACAAAACAGAGGAAAAAGGACCCAAAATTCGCTTTGCGAATGTTTTGGCGAGTGGTTCGCTTTGCGAATGAATTGTTCACTTTGCGAACTCACGAAAACAGCTAGGGCGGTTTAACTTTCGGAGGCACTTAATGTGCCATTTTCTTTAATTCACTAGGCAAATGATTCATTCGCAGTGCGAATGTTGCTGATCTCAAGTGTATTATAAATAAATTTTTATGTTTTCTTGGGATCATAACTTGATATTTTTCACACCAAAACATACTTTTCTGAGTTTTGATCATCCAAGAGTGAACTTCCACATAGAGAAGCTGAAGTCACATCCGATCTTGATTATTCGACGCGGATGTTCTTTCATCTCCTCTTGAAACTTGTGATACAAGCTACCATGGAAATGTGTATCTAAACACCTCTTGTGTTAAGGTTAGAGGTAGTTAATCTTGCTTATATGTATTTCTTTTGATCTTTTGTATATAAACAAGGTTGATGATCAATATATGATGAAGTTGTTTGTTCTTAATGATGTATTTGTGGTTTGAATCACTCTAGACATAGATTTTCCAAATCTTGACATAATATCTTCATCTCTTAAAAACCAAACTCTAGACATAGATTTATGGTTTAATATTCGCTTTGTATTGATATTAACGGTTGTTGTTTCGATTGTTAGCGTGAGACATCATCTAACGGTCTAAACAATGATACTCACGAATTTGCTTTAGACATAAACTTATTCGAGAGGATACGCGATTGCATTGGTCGGAACTAAGTTCATATGCTTGATTAATCGAATATGTATGAAAAGGATTAGCGAAATCTAATCTTGACATGCTTTTATAAAACTTACAACATCTTTGTTATAGTTTATTTCTTTGCTACCAAAATTGATGTTACAAAACCAAGAACAATTTGAAAACCCCTTACTTAAAATGTTTCGACTATTGAACGACAAGCATCAAAATATTGCACAATCCATGCGGATACGATAAAAACACCCCTCGAAATACTGTTTCAACAGTGACAAACGCACCCGTCGTCGTAGCGGCACCAGAATAAACCTAAAGTCCTAAGTTCCTAAGGTTCCAGTGACTACGGCAGCGGCAAAAATTGGCCAAACCACCGCCTACCACCAACAGCCACTGGAAACTGCTACTGCGCTACCTAAGTTTCACCCTAACAACATGCATTCTAAGAGAACAGAAAGAGAAAAAGCCAAAAACAAAGATCAAGTTAAGTAACTTACGTTGTCGAGGAAGAGGTTAGAGGGTTGAAGAAGGCTGGTCGGCGGCTAGACGGCAGCGAGCGACAGGATGCAAAACAATGAAACGAAGAAGAGAGAGAAGCGAAAAGTGCAAATGAGCATCTTCTCCCTCTATTTATAGATGATATGAGGGCACGTGCACGTGCACGAGCACGCGCGGCTAGGGGCATCATCATGACCCTAGCCTAGCCATTATGACGCATTAAATACAGCACACGGCTCGAGGCACACGTGGCAGCCCACTTCTTCAGATCACATTAACCGTTGGGCTCCCCGTACGCCGGGCACGCTGAACAACGTTACGTATCCCGCGGGCATAGAACATCCTCACCTCGTCGACAAGCGACGATCATTTCTGGAACTCCCCAGGACTGTGAACTACCCTTAAGTCATCACTCCCATACTCGGGAGCAATGACCTGGGGGGCTCCTGTTCCAGACTGGCCGAATGATAGGCATGGCCCAATCCACTTCTGCTCCCAGAACAACCCAATTGCCTAAGTCCAACGAATTTAGGGCGGCATTTACCTTTCTACCCCTCTATCGGGCAGATATGGTCAGATGACTCCAAGGGTCACCTGCTTCTCCTCGGTAGTCCCTGCCCGTCATGCACGGTTCCACCATCCAGAAACAATCACGGTGCCCGTGCCAGCAACTGTGCATTTGCCCGTGGCAACGGCTAGTTTCGGGCACCTCTGCCCGTCCCAACGACTAGTTTCTGGAAGTTAGCTATTCTTTGGGAAACAGTTATCTCGCCCCGAAAATAGGGACCGTTGGCCACGCGCTGAGGGCACTATAAAAACCCTCTCATTTGAGATGGTCAGGTATTCTAAATCATCCTACGAAACACATACTTTGTACTTGCTCTCTCTCTCCCCCCCCCCCCCCCCGATCCTTACTTTAGCATCGAAGTGCCTTGTAGGTACACCCCCTCCTCATCTTTCACACCCAGCATCGTAGACGTCATCTCCGGCTCAACTCAGGTTCTGATCAGCCGTCAAGATCAAGCAACATTCACACAACAATTATCCAAATACGAAAAATCAAGCAAGAAGGAGAAAAATGCACATAACCTACGAGGGAAAGGACCCCTCACTACCCTCTCATGTTTAGATCACCTATATTGAATCCCACTCTCCCCCCTTACCTGAAATTTGAGCTTTGATTCTTCAAAAATGGTGGAAAATTCCTCTTGTTCTCTAGCCATAGCTTTCCTTCTCTTTTCACGTATTAGAAACTGACTTCCAACTTCCCACTAATTACTCTTAATTGTTTTATTTATTTTATTAATTCCTAATAATCATATTACTAATAATAATAATAATAATGATAATAATAATAATAATAATAATAATAATAATAATAATAATAGGAATAATAATAATAATGGTACTATTATTAATAACACTAATATTACTAATATTTCTCACCTATTATTAATTAATTATCATTATCCTAAAGTTTTATTGATTTTACTCTGTTAAGGCTAACTCTTCACACTCACCCTTAACCAGACACCCTTAATTAAGACAATAAATCACAACAACACACAAAATAATTACAACACGACTAAATAATTAAATGGGGTGTTACAACTCTCCCCCACTTAAAATATTTTCGTCCTAGAAAATGTACCTGATGAGAACAATTCTGGATACGAATCTCGCATCTTGCTCTCCAACTCCCAGGTCACACTTCCTCCAGCAACTCCTCCCCAAGCTATTCTCACTAAAGGAATATCTTTTCCCCTTAGCTACTTCATCTTGCGATCCTCGATCCTTATCGGCATCGCATCCACGATAAGATTATCCTGAATCTGTACTTCATCCCTCTGAAGCACATGGGATGGGTCAGCAATATACTTTCGAAGTTGCGACACATGAAACGCATCTTGCAAATTCGAAAGTTCAGGTGGCAACGCCACTCTATAAGCAACAGTCCCAACTCTCTGCAAAATCTGATACGGTCCAATGAACTTAGAATCCAACTTCTTCGATTTCAGCGCACGACCAACACCGGTCACAGGATTGACCCTCAGAAACACATGGCCTCCCTCGCTGAATTCCACGTCTTTTCTCCTATTATCATGATAGTTTTTCTGTATACTCTGGGATGCCTTCATCTTCTCCCTAATCATCTGAATTATCTTCGTAGTTTGTTGCATAATCTCGGGTCCGAGTACAATACTCTCACCCGACTCATACCAACATAGAGGCGTCCTACACCTCCTACCATACAATGCTTCAAAAGGCGCCATTCCGATACTAGAATGATAATTGTTATTGTAAGTAAATTCAATTAGCGGAAAGTGAGTATCCCAAGCACCTCCCTGCTCGAGTATACAAGCTCTCAACAAGTCTTCCAGTGACTGAATAGACCTCTCAGACTGTCCATCTGTCTGTGGATGATAAGCAGAACTCAACTTCAAACTAGAACCCAAAGCTTCCTGCAAGCTCTTCCAAAATCCGGAAGTAAACCTCGAGTCTTTGTCAAACACAATGCTCGACGGAACCCCGTGAAACTTCACTATTATCCTGATATAAATGTCTGCTAACCTTGTCAAAGGAAAACTGATGTTAATCGGTATAAAATGTGTCGATTTCGTCAGTCTGTCCATAATTACCCAAATAGCATCAAAGCCTCTCACCGTATTCGGCAATCCAGTCACAAAATACATCGCAATACTATTCGACTTCCACTCTGGTATTTCCATCGGTTGCATCAAAATGGAAGGCTTCTGATGTTCCACTTTTGACTTCTGGCAAGTCAAACAAGCATACACAAACCGAGCTATGTCTTTCTTCATACCCAGCCACCAAAACAAATTCTTAAGATCCTGATACATTTTCGTAGCTCCTGGATGAATACTCAAGCTACTCCAGTGGCTTTCCTCTAAGATCATTTTTCTCAATTCCGGATTATCCGGCACACAAATTCTGCCTCTAAATCTCAACACACCAAAATCATCTACTTTAAAGTCACATTCTGCATCCGACCCTCTTGCGGTCATCAAATCCACCAACTTCAAATCAAGCTTCTAACTCTCTCTAATCTCACTGAGGAACTCATTAATAACTTTTAGCATACCCAACATCACACTCTCAGGAGTCAATTCACAAACCATACTCAAGTCTCTAAACTGTTCAATTAAATCCAACTCTTTAATCATCAATGTCGATATATGAATTGTCTTCCGACTCAAAGCATCTGCTACAACGTTAGCTTTACCGGGATGGTAACTCAAGCTAAAATCATAGTCCTTTAAGAACTCCAACCATCTTCTCTGTCTCATATTCAATTCTTCTTGGTCAAATAAATACTTCAAACTTTTATGATCACCGAACACTTCAAACCTCGATCCATACAAGTAATGTCTCCAAATTTTTAACACAAAACCACTGCAGCTAACTCAAGATCATGGGTAGGATAATTCCTTTCATGTACCCTCAATTATCGTGAGGCATAAGCCACGACCTTACCGTCTTGCATCAATACTCTGCCTAACCCCATTTTAGACGCATCACAATACACCACAAAAGGTTCATCTGGATTTGGTAAAATCAACAATGGCGTTGTAGTCAACCTCTTCTTCAATTCTCTGAAACTTTCTTCACACAAGATATCCCACACGAAGGCCTGACCTTTTCTAGTCAAGTGAGTTAGAGGAAGGCCAAATTATAAAATCCCTCAATAAACCTGCGGTAATAACCTGCCAAACCCAAGAAACTCCTAATTTCTGTCACTAATTTCGGAGGTTCCCATTGAAGTACAACACTTACTTTGGATCGATCCACTGTGATGCCATCACCAGAAATAACATGTCCCAGAAAACTCACCTTCTGCAACCAAAAGTCACATTTTGAAAGTTTTACAAACAACTTATTATCTTTCAACACTTGCAATGCAACCCTCAAATGCTCTGCATGATCTCTTTCCGACTTGGAATAAATTAAAATGTCATCAATAAATACTACCACAAGCTGATCCAAATAAGCATGAAAGATATGATTCATGTACTCCATGAATACGCCTGGTGCATTGGACACTCCGAACGGCATCACGACATATTCGTAATGATCATACCGAGTCTTGAAAGCCGTTTTCTGAATATCATCCTCTTTCACCCGAATCTGATGGTAACTAGATCTCAAATCAATCTTACTGAAAACACGGGCTCCCACGAGTTGATCCATTAGATCATCAATTCTTGGAAGCGGATATTTGTTCTTGATGATCACTTTATTCAGTTGACGATAATCAAAACACAATCTTATACTATCGTCCTTCTTCTTAACCAACAACACTGGAGCTCCCCACAGCGATACACTGGGTCTAATAAACTTCTTATCAAGCAATTCTCCGAGTTGAGATTTCAACTCTGCCAATTCTGATACTAACATTATGTATGGTGCCATAGATATAAGTCAGGTACCAGAAACAAGATCAATTGCAAATTCCACCTCTTGCTGCGAAGGCAACTCTGAAGTATCATCTGGGAACACTTCTGGAAACTCTTTCACCATAGGTAATTCATTGATCGACGGTTTGCCTTCAACAGACAATGAGGCAAACACCGCAAACATTTTAGCTTCATCTTCCAACAAGGTTCTCAACTCCTTGGTAGATATAAAGCTAATCAACTCTTCTTCCTCTGGAGTAAGAAATAGCAACCTCCTCCTATAGCAATCAATGTGGACATAATTGCTCTCTAGCCAATTCATCCCTAAGATAACATCCAGATCACTGAGTGGTAAGAAAATCAAATCCACTATAAAATATTTACTAAAGATCAACCCAGGACAATTCAAGCACACTAAAGATGTAGTGATTGACCCAATAGATGGAGTATCAATCACCATTACTTTACTCAGAGTAAACGACACAAGTCCTAGTCCCTTCACACAATCAACAGAAATAAACAAGTGGGTCGCACTCGTATTAATGATAGCAATCAAATGAGTGTTATGAATGTAACAAGTACCTCTGTCCAAACGATCCTCACTGGTAGGTTGAGCCCCCACCAATGCAAATACCTTCCCACCGGTCTGTGACTTATTCAGCTTCTGGCAATGGGTGCTGATGTGACCCTGTTCACCTTAGTTGTAACAGGTAGGTATATTGGTCCAAAAATCTACCACAACATGACCTGGCTTCCTGCATTTGAAACACTTCTTCACCTTATTCCGACATTCATTAGCATGGTGACCCGGGCCACTACATCTAAAACACTTGAGAGGATTGGAAGAATTTCCTCCCCCACTTGCTTCTTGCCAGCAACAACTTTCTGCTTTCCCTTATCTACCGGAGCACTGTAAGGTGTACTCCCATGTCTCTGCTTACCTCTTTTGTCACTCAGGGCCTTTTAGTGAGCAACCCGAGCCCTGTTGTCTTCATCATAAATTCGACACCTGTTCACAAATTCAGGAAAGTATTTGATCTTCTGATAATCGATACCTTGTTTAATCTCGAGACGCAGCCCATTCTCAAACTTGATACACTTCAAACTCATAGCAACATCAGTATTGTAATAAGGACAATACTTCACCAGTTCCTCGAACTTGGCCGCATATTCAGCGACTATCAAGTTTCCTTGCTTCAATTTTAGGAATTCCACCTCTTTCTTGCCACAAACGTCTTCTGGAAAATACTTCTCCAAAAACTCATCCTTGAACGTTGTCCAAGTGATAGGACCACCTGCAACTTCTAGCCTTTGACGGGGGTTATCCCACCAGTCTTCAGCTTCCCCATTTAGCATGTGCGTGCCAAATTGTACCTTCTGAGCTTCGGTGCATCCCATGACTCTGAAGATCTTCTCAATATCCTTCAGCCACTTCTGTGCCACATCTGATTCATGTCTACCCTCAAACTTAGATGGCTTGTTGTTCTAGAACTTTTCCAAATTCCAGAACCTGACATCCTCAGAGCTTCGATTGTTACTTTGCACCGCCTGCGCAACAACCTATAACGCAACAGCAATCCCAGCATCATTCATACCAGGCATACTGCTCAACACCAAATGAAACACAAGTTAGAAGAAACACACGACTATACACACTCTATAGTCAGACTTTACTACTACACTGGCCAGACGGACCGACCTGCTCTGATACCAATGGTAACACCCTACTCTACCCATTCGTATAAAAATTAAAACTACAAAAATATTGCGGAAATAAATCAGAGTTAATACACGTAGGATGCCACATTTAACAAAACATCAACATGAAGTATTAAATCACTTCATATCTTATTCATTAACCAAAACCAAACATTAATTAAACATTGGAAGTAAATCAACGGTTTAACAATAAAGCTTCAATTGCATCAAAACCCCACACAACACGTGGTTCCATAACAATAATCAAAACAGATAGGTAACAAATACAACGTCAAATAAAATAAAGAAACTACGAAATCCCCATCCTTCCCGTGTTACGTATCAGAGCGACTCCTAAGACTCGATCAAATACCAACACAATGCTCCAAGCACTACTCAGGTACCTGATCATCTAAACTCCCCAAGGAGCACAAACACAACAAACAAAAAGGGGCGAGAACTACATTCAATAAACACACAATGAAAAACACATGCTAAGGAGTAGTTAACACACAAAACACACCAATCATACCATTATCACGCACATACAAGTGCCACATAATCATTCGGTATAAACAACCCACATTCAACCATACATATGCAATGCGACTCAATTGACACGACACAATGTACGTAGTACCATCATAATCACATATGGTTAACCCTAGAACCCAATTCCTGTCGGAATCCAGATAAGTCGTATACGTTCCTCTGAACTACAACTTATCTCCACACAACTCCACATAGAGTCCGGACAAGACTAGGCACCCATCATGGATTCCCACCTAGCTCATCTCCACATAACATGACATGAGTGCATGACATAAATTATGCACAATGTAATAATCATTCAAGCACAATTTCACGATCCTCAATGATCACACACAAGCCATATGCTCACCGTAATTCTTTCCGGAATTACCACCACAACACAAGACCGTCCACACACGACAATCTTGGCTCACACACCCAACACGTCTCGACTATACATTCTCATAAAAACCCACATTTTATCCTAATTAATGTTATTACAAGTTTCTCCTATGTCCAATTATACCATATTAGTCTTACGGGTTAAGGGAAATTGCATTACACGCGAAATCAGGACAAAAATTGCGAAACGGGTAAATTCTGCTACCGTTCTGCCCATGCGCGTATGGCCCTGCCCTATACGCGTATGGCAAGCTTCCCTCGCCCCCGGCCTACGTATCATATGTGTAGGATCACCTGCCCAGGCCATCCATACGCGTATTTCCTTGGGCCCTACGCGTATGGCCAGAGAGGATTTCCCTCTCAAAACCCATTCAAAACTCCTCATACGCGTAATTGCTAGCCCATACGCGTATGGGCCCCTCCAAAAGCTACTCATACGCGTACTGACCTTGCCATACGCGTATGGCCACCCCACCATACGCGTATTATGCGCATACCAGCAGAGGGGCGTGCTGGCTCTGGGGACAAGGCATGTATGCTACGCGTACGGCCTCTGGGAGTGTCCCTCATACACGTATGGCCTCCACCATACGCGTATGGCCAGTGAGCATGCAAAAAATTCCAATTTTCCATCTACACGAGTTCTCACACATTGAAACCCATTCCAGCACCTCAATCAGATCCAAAATCATATTTATTTTAGTCTAATTCCAAAGTCCTAGCTCTACTTCATTGTTTCATCATTTTTATCAACATTTTATGTGCTAAAAACCTATTTTTCGTTAACCCCATTAAACCCAAATTTCCAGATATGTTCTATATAAGAACTCAACAACACATAACCAATTTGCACGAATTCACCATTCGAATTCAACATACAACACAGATTCATACATATATTCAGTACATGGTTACAAATACCAGCAACATTCACACAACAATTGTCCAAATACGAAAAATCAAGCAAGAAGAAGAAAAATGCACAGAACCTACGAGGGAAAGGACCCCTCACTACCCTCTCATGTTTGGATCACCTATATTGTATCCCATTCTCCCCCTTACCTGAAATCTGAGCTTTGATTCTTCAAAAATGGTGGGAAATTCCTCTTGTTCTCTAGCCCTAGCTTTCCTTCTCTCTTTTCCTTTTATTTTCACGTAGCAGAAACTGACTTCCAACTTCCCACTAATTACTCTTAATTGTTTTATTTAGTTTATTAATTCTTAATAATCATATTACTAATAATAATAATAGCAATAATAGGAATAATTATAATAATAATGGTACTATTAATAATAAGACTAGTGTTACTAATATTTCCCACCTATTATTAATTAATTATCACTATCCTAAGGTTTTATTGATTTTATTCCGTTAAAGCTAACTCCCCACACTCACCCTTAACCACCCACCCTTAATTAAGACAATAAATCACAATAACACACAAAATAATTACAACACGACTAAATAATTAAATGGGGTGTTACATCGGCCGAGTAAGAAAAGAGATAAATTTAGTTATGATGAAATGAGAGAGAGAGAGAGAGAGAGAGAGAGAGAGAAAGAAAGAGAGAGATGATTAAGTTTAATAGGAGAGAGAAAAATGATGTATTGTGGTTATATTGCTCAATCCGTTGGGACATGCCACGTGGAAGAATTAGGAAATATAGTTGACAAAGATTTGCTTATTATGTTAATTACATCAATGTATATATTGTAGTGTAAATTTTGAAATTATAGATGGGTTTTATAGAAAATCACGTGGCATTTTCTTATCATAGGTAAGTAGTTGATAACTTTTTGACATGTTTGGTAATTTAATGATGTGGTACTTTTATTATAAAGCAAATATTACATACACAACTCATCAATTATATGACTCAATTAAATTTTTTCTTGTAACTCATTTATTTCTTCTGTCTCAAATTTCTCTATTGGTGCTCTCCTATGAAAACCCATATTTGTTAGACGATGGCAATAATCTAAAAGGGGGGTTGAATAGATCACAAAATTTTAAACAGAGTCGGCGCTTAAAAATTGATTTAAAAACGTGTGGAAGCGGCCAAGGAAGTAAATCGTCTCAACGGACCATTATTGGTAAGATCAGATATGCGAAACCGAATGGAATTGAATTTAATGAGAAAACGAATCAATAATTTGAGAATTAATCAATACAAGTAATGATCAATTTAGTTTGTCCAATTTCCAATGACTTGTGAAATGTAAACTTAAGTTGACAATATCACAAACAGTTTGTGTGCAATCAATTCGTCGAACACTTGGTGTGCAAAACACTCCAAGTTGAATTTCCTATGTAATGTTTATGCAGAATTTTTCACAATTACAATCCAAGTGATTGTAATGAGTTTTCAAAATAGAATTTAAGCACTACACGACAGCAGAAATTTATCGAGCAATTGATATTACACAAACGTGAACAACACAAATTAAAGAGATAGAGAAAGAGAGAACAACACCGGATTTGTTTAGGCAGTTTCTCATTCGTCCTCGCTTCGGGTATGTCTGCCCCCAATTCTAAAAACTAGAATTGAGATATTTATTATAAAGTTGCAAAGTTTATACAAGAAAAAGCAATCGTCACCACACACTTAAGCCTAATTGTTGAAGTTGATACTATTCTCTTATCTCCCCTTGATTCAAGTCAAATCAAGTGCATCAAATGCCTTGAACAAACCTCTGATTACCGCTACTTGTTTAAACAAACCCACCGGTCTTCAAACCTTTTGCTCGGGTGATTTGGATCACACGATGTTCGAACCCAAATCTTTCTACACAATCCTCCGGTTACCGCTACTTGTTTGAACGAACCCACTATTCTTCAAACCTTTCACTCGGGTGAATTTGTGAAGCAAAAATCTGTGCAAAAAACCCCCAAATCCTCAAGATCTTAGAGGACAAAACCATCACGGATTTATTCAAGAAAAACCAACTGAATTCTCAACCCAAACTAGATACACAATCCAACATTTGGACGTTA
The DNA here is from genome assembly GCA_022829125.1 of Lathyrus tuberosus. Taxonomy (NCBI): domain Eukaryota; kingdom Viridiplantae; phylum Streptophyta; class Magnoliopsida; order Fabales; family Fabaceae; genus Lathyrus; species Lathyrus tuberosus. Next base: position 1,806,410 of record JALAZF010000259.1, read on the forward strand.
TCACCTTGACAATGCAAAAGATCAACAAAAATGATTATGTGTAATTGTTGAAGAATGCAAGATTGGGAGTGAATTTTCACTTTTCTTGTTCTATATCTGTATAATAATGACACAAATGAATATATATGTTGCAAAGACCCAATAACAGAAAATAATAGCTTTTTGAAACACAAAGGATCAGAAAAACTAGCTTTAGTACGCGAGAGGTCGACCATACTACTAGGGGGTCGACCTGAGCACACCCGAATGCAAAATCTGCGCAAAAATTCTAGCGATGCGTCAACCGGAACAGGGTCATGCGTCGACGCAAGGCACCCTTAAAAGGCATAAATGTTCTTCTTACAGTATACGTCGACCGCTCCTTGCATGTGAGTCGACGCATGGACACCCGAGAGCAACAAATATTTATTTCCATAGCATGCGTTGACTCCACATGGTTGCGAGTCGACGCGAGGTTGCCAAACTGCTAAAAACACATTTTTGTGTGTATTTTGGTCGACTTAAACCCCTTATTGGGTTGACCAAAGGTATCCAACATACTCTAATGCACAAATTCCGCACATGAGATGTTCCTATATGCATAGATACATTTTTACAGAACATTTTATGCATAGACACATTAAAGAATGAATGCAATCTAAGACGCGGTGATACTGTCCAAAGTACAAGTACGAGATTATACTAATTTTGACATCATTAAAACTAGGACTAAGGAACCTTGCCCTCACATACTCCCTATTTTTATGATGGCAAAATCCTTGCAAAATCTTTGACATATCGAGTACTTTGTGTAGCATCATCCCCCTGATTTTATGCATTTCTCAAAAAAATTTGATCAAACTTTGTGAAGCACTTGCTTTTTGCATTCTCCCCCTTTGACATCATAAAAAAGAGCGAAGCAATAGGTCAATCGTAATCAAAACATATTCACGTGTACACAATTATACTCTTTGCAACGGATAAAGCATCAACAATGATTCACATAAAATGTTGTCAATGCCAGAGATAAAATCATAAATAAGACAAGAAACATAACAAAAGAAACTTAGTGCATTACACAACCAAATTAGTTCAGTACAATTTCCAAGTCAACAAAAGCAAACACATAACAAAACATAAGAAAAAAATATGCAAAATGAAACATGTCATGCACAACCAACACAACTCAATCCTCTATGGTCTCCTCCCCCTATATGGGTGACCCCTCCCTCTAAAATAGTAATCTGGAGGTGGTGCTTGTTGCTCATTGTAGCGAGCGATTTTTGTCGGTGACGCGACCACCTTATCACTGGTTCTTCTCCTCACCGCAATGAGGAGGAATGGGTGTTACTTTCTGATTTCTTAGTTATCCCATGAAGCTAAAAGGGAAAGGGAAGCTATCTAAAACTAACCTTGCACGTGAATGTTTAACTGAACAAACACTTTTAAAGAGATTGGGGGGTCCAGGGTCAGGTTATACAATGGGTAGTTGTCAATTACACATCCTATATGTGGTTATCCACAGGATGTTAGCTTTAGGTTTCGCTTTGTAATTGATAGTGTTTATCTGCTGATGGGTTGTGAAAGTTTCTTGGGAAATATGAGTGAGTGAGTGAATTTTTGTTGATGTTCGGGTTTTTTCGATGTTTTTGGTAAGGTACTGGACCTAAGTTTTGATTGATGTGTGAAGGTGCTGGACCTAGAGTTTTTTATTAGTATGCTCGCTAAGATTTTGCAATATTATGCCTACGTATTCCCGTTTAAACGAAACAGGAAAATCAGAGCACTCATAGTTCCTCCTATTCTAAGGGAGAAAAAAGTTGCTGATTTGGTGTCTTGTTCAAAGCCCAAGATTGAAGCTAAAAGGTTGATTTGCGTCTTGTTCAGAGCCCAAGATTAAAGCTAAAAGGTTTTGACTGAGAGAGAATTTGTCATCTCTAAAGAGGGATTGGACTTCCTCTGAGGGTATTGTTGATTTTTGTGTGCCTTGATCAAAGCCCAAGGTTGAAGCTAAGAGGTTGATTGACTCTGCTAGGGAAGTTCTTATTATCCAAAGTCTGGATAAGATTGACTCAACAAGGGAGTGCTTATATGTCGGTATCTTGGACAAAGCCCAAGATGGAGGCAAAAAAGAGACTGACCCTTTGGGGATATCATTATACAAAGCCTAAGAGAAGGCTAAAAATTCGACTCTGCGGGAGAGTATTATCTGTCTTGTACAAAGCCCAAGATCGAGGCAAAAAAGAGACTGACTCTGGTAAGGATATTTTAATGTATCTTGTACAAAGCCCAAGATGGAGGTTGAAGTGGGTTTGACTCTGCTTGGGGAAATATTTGTCCCAAGCTTAAGAGAGGAAGGTTTGTGTCTTGTACAAAGCCCAAGATTGAGGCTAAAAGGGTTGACTCAATAAGAGAGTGATTTTATGTGTCCTGTACGAATCCCAGGATTGAGGCTAAAAGGGTTGACTCAACAAGAGAGTTTTGAGAAGTGACTGACTCAATAAGAGAGTCTTGAGAAGTGGTTGACTCAACAAGAGGGTCTAAAAAGGTTATTGAGTCAATAAGAGAGTCTGAAAAGGTTAGCTCCGCTGGGGAGAATCGTTTGTACAAAGCCCAAGAGGAGGCTAACTATGCTGAGGAAAGATCATTATATAAAGCCTAAGAGGAGGCTAACTTTCTGCCGGGAATAATTGAGATCCCGAGGCAGGTCCAAGTGGGGAATCAACTCTTGCTGAGGATTACAGAAGAGTTGAGGTATCAGATGCCTTGAGGTTCTGATTTTGGGATTTTTAGGAGAGAGACTGAGTTTCAGCTCTGCGGGAGATTGATCTAGATTGACCGGAGTTTCTCCTATGTTTGTAGGGAACTTGAGAATGTATTTGAGACTCAAGAGGTTTAGACTGTCCAAGTCTACTGGAAGAGTTTTATCTTTTGTACGATGCCTAAGAGGAGGCACGGACATTAAGGGATGATAATCAACCCTAAATTAACCGGAGTTTTGACACTGGAAAGACTGCTCTAGCAAAGGATGACTAAGTTCTATCTTATACCTTTAAGAGGTCGTCAGGGTCCTTGTATTAAGCCCAAGAGAAGGCATGATAACTTCTAAGAAGCCGAAGGGTCCTTGTACAAAGCCCAAGAGGAGGTGGGGATGCTTTTAGGAAGCCTGTGGGTCCCAAACCGAGAGAAGTTCAAGAAATGCAATTCATAGAGAAGAGATCATTTCAGGAAAGTCTGAGGTTTGAAGAAAGTCAAGAGATGCCATTCACTGAGAATAGATCAACTCTGGGGAGTAGAATTTCTTTGACAATTTCTAGGGGTGACAGTCTGAGAAAAGGTTCACTGCGAATACTGCCTTTCTCTTTGTTCCATATTGTTTAACCCTAAGAGAAGGGAAGACTGTATCTGGAAATCCTATGGGGATCTAGTTTTGACTGTATTTAAGAGTGACCAGCAGGGCTTTACCTAGTTCTAGACCTAGTTGCCGGGGAAAACTCTAAATAACTATACTAGTATATATACAGTTGATATATGACAAGTATTTTAAAAGGATATGAAAGAAGACTAATCATGCGCAGCTTCCCACAATACAGTTATATTTATATAACATGTATTTAAAAAAATGAAAGAAGACTAACCATGCGCCGCTTCCCACAATACAGTTATATATATTAAAGCGAGCAAATGAAAGTTGTTAAAACTTACAGGTGGGCGAGCTTCCATGCTGTATTGTTAGTTGTTCAGAGAAATTAAAGAAAGTTTTGATAGCAATATATATTTGAACCTAAATCAAAAAGGAAATTGCTTTGAAACGATTGTTGGGGCTTATACTCAAGGAGAGGCCCAAAGTTTTAACAGTGGTCGCACCGTTGTTTTGAATATCGTCTCGGGATTTATACAATGACTAAGGCCCAAAGAGGTGTATTTACAAAAGGGTTGGGTCTTACAACTCAAGGAGAGGCCCAAAGTTTATTTAAAGAAAAGAATGAGACTTACAACACGAGGGTAGGCCTAGATGATTTGATTTTGAACTGGCGATCGCGCCGAGATTTTGACTGTATCGGGACTTATACAATGCATTGAGGCCCAAAAAGGTTTTATTTACAGAGAGATGGGACTTACACTCTATCAAGAGGCCCAAAAAGTTTGAAAATGAATAAAGATGGGACTTATAGCTCAAGGAGAAGCCCGGTTGGTTTTGTTAAAAAGGCGGCGATCGCGCCGAACTTTTGAGAATATACAGAGGGACTTATACAATGTGTGATGCCCAAAAATGTTTATTTACAAAGGGATGGGACTTACACTCTATCAAGAGACCCAAAAGTGTTTGAAGAAAGATTAATGAGGGTGGAGTCAATCAAAACCCTAATTTGATTTCAAAATGTATTTTAATTAAATAAAAATTCAATTAAAATGATCAAAATTATCAAACATGTGTGAAAAACAAGTTGTGATCTTGGATTAATGTTTGAAAAATCATGCTTTTATCCACAAAATGATTGGAAACCATTTAAGTTTGGAAAATCAAGAAGGAAAAAATATTTTAAATGTTAAAATAAATAAAAATTAATTCTTTTGCAAAAATATCAAGTATATGAAATAAATAATATTTTTGGGAAATTATTTTAAAATAAAATATTTTAACATTTTTGTGAATTATTAAAAAAAGAATCAACTCAAAATCATTAAAAATCAGAGAGAAATTAATTTTTGAATCAATTAAATAAAATCACAAAAATTCAAATATTTGAAAATTTGAAAAAGAGCGCCAAGAACACCTTGGTCTTGCCCGCGTGCTCTGTTTTGCCCAGATTTACGTTTTCCCCTCAATCTCACTGAATACTTGATGAAATCACACAATCCACATATCAATCTACTCGTTTTCAACTCATGATCATGTATATGGTCTTTAATTTCATTTATTTTAAGCATGGAATAAGAAATCAAAGAGAAACCTCAAGAACCCTAGTTTCTGCATGAAGGCTGAGAAATTTGATACACGATTCATACAAAGCAATTAATTAAGGGGAAACCCTCCATACATGATTATGAACATATGACAAAAGTATTGTGCGAGGAAATATGCATGAATCATGAGATTACCAAGTTGAGGTTTACCTCTTGCAGCTGGTGATCGAGTTCTAGGTTGGAGGTGTTGTAGCTTGGTTCCAATGATGTGGACAACTTCCTTAGGTGTTATGGAGTGTGTCTAGATGCTTGGAGTGGATTGAATTGAGCTGGAACTTAATTTGGCACCTCAACTGCAAATCTGTCAAAGGTTTGTGCAGGTGGCTAGTAATTTTGAGAATCTGGTGTTCCAGATGTTGTTTAAGTGTTTGGATCGCTTCTATATGATGTTTATGAGGTGTGTGTATGATTGGTTTGGTTGTAATTGCTCTCAAACTCAAAACCCGTTAGTGACTTGCTTTAGAAGGCAAAATTGGAGTGAAGGAAATGATTTTGAGGAAAGCATCAGTTTGGGTGCTTTGGTGTACTCCAACTGATCACAAATGAGCTCTATTTATAGTAGAGCAAGTTTGTTTTGCAAGGAATAGGGTATGGCAACTGGTACAGGTCTGTGGCCAATTGGATCACTTTGGAATCTCAAGTCTCCTCTAGCCATTGACTTGAGATTAGAGCACATGCCTATGGTTCCCTGATTCAAGGATAAGGCTTGACTGAAGTGTTCATGTTTGCTCTGATATATGCCACCTCTAAGCATCCATTGAATGCCTCAAAACAAAATTTGAGTCTTGAGGCATCTTTAGCTTTTTAGGTTTGGCATGCTACTTGTAGTTCCAAAGACTTGGGAGGCTTATGGATCAGTGTTTGTTCCTCCTTGGTCTCCCCCCGAGGTATGCAGATGGATAACCATGCTTGTCATTTGCACAAATTGTTCAAATCGAGCCCTAATGCACAAATCTGTCTTGCAAGACAGCTTGCATCAAGGCATATTGCAACTGTCATAACTCCTAGCTCAGATGGGATTTGATGGAGTTCTTGGACATTTTGGAAATCTGATATATCCTATTTCATCATGATGTCAAACTTTGGTTTTGATCCAACTTGAATTACATTGAAAACTGCCTCTACATTTGGGAAAAAATAAGGCAGGTTCTGACTTAGTGAAAATTTCACTAAGTGTTGGAAAAATGTCACTTTTGTGTTTTCAGCCATTTTGATCACTCCATAACTTAAAATCCACGAGGAATTGGAATGAGGTGTAGTTGACACTTTTGTAGTATGCCATGAGAGCTACAAATCAATCTTTGGACCATCCAAAATGGTTGCTTGGATCTCAAGTTATGATCCTTGGAAGTTGGTACCCTAGCCACTTTGTTCCATAACTTAGAAAAATTCTAAGTTTTTATGGTTACCCCTTTTACAAGTTATCTCACTTTCTTTGATTTTTCTTGATGAATGATGATTCAAATCATACATTAACATTGTTTTAGGGTCAAAGAACCATAATTGTGAAAAATCTCAAAAAGTCAAAGTTGACTTTGTGCACAGTTGACTTTTTATCAGATGAATTCCAAACTGTGCGATCCTTGGTGAAATCAAGTCCTTGACCTAAATCAAACCTAATGGATATGTTCCATAGGTGTTATAGGGTGTATTGAATCATGTCCCACGGTTAGGTAGTATGTCTTGGTCAAAAGTCAAAGGTACAGTTGACTTTTTTCTCAAAACCCTAATCGTGGTCCTGATGAAATTGAAACTTGTGGATCAAGCTTCTTGAATCAATCCATTGTTGCAACTGGATCAATGTAGTGTATTGAAGACCCTCAAATTATGTCTTGAGGTCTTGGCTTATGTTTTGTCCCAAAAGTCAACTTAGGGGTGAATTGGGTCAAGAAACCCTAATTCTTGATTTTTGATGAATGCATCCCCTGAGGCAAAATTGACTTGATGATTGGGTTCATGAGGTCCCTTGGAGTATCTTAAGTTGTGCTTTGAAGCAATGGCTCATGTCCAGAGGAAAATTTCCATCTGGAGGCCTTGGTCGACCAAACTCTAATTTGGTGACACTGGCGATCTCAAGGCTTAATCCACTCGGAATGCTGCAACCTTGTGCTTGATTCTTGATGTGGGAGTCCTCTTGATCCTTATGGGTGTTTTAGAGGTTAGACAAGTTGAAGATCATGTCATTTCTTGATTGATCCTTTGTCTAAGTGTTCTGAGAGGGCTTGAAACCCTAATTCTTGGTTGTGGTAAATGCTCAACAATCCTCGAGGAGATTGATGAGGCATAAAGGTACATCCATATTGTGGTGATGATATGCACAATGATGGGAAATCTTAGTGGTCAAAATTTGGGGTATAACACTCATCTATGCGTTCAGTGAGTTTTAAAACAACCATGTTGAGAGTATTGAAGCTATTTGTAAGAGAGCGATTCTGACCATCATCTGTCTCAGCCATATTATCAAACCTTTGTATCACGGTGGAGGCAAACAAATCAAAGTTGTCACTTTAAGCTTGGAGTTGGCCCTGTAAAGTTGTGTACATTTCCTCTTGAAGAGTAGTAAAGTTTTGTTGTTGAAGCTGCATATTCCTCAACATTTCAAGAACTTGAGAGTTGTTTGGTTGAGGTCGAGGTGGAGACGGAGGTATGTAGGATGAATCTTGATTAGTCCAGTCATTGGTAGGAGGCATGTAGGATGAGCCTAAGGTCATCCAGCCTGTGTGTTGCCACTCACCCCAGCCTTGATTGACATAGGGATCCTGAATAGGTGAGTGACCCAACCAATCACTGTCATCATGATCATCATCATAAGGGTCAGTCTCCATCTGGTGAGCTTCCCCATCCTCCTCTTCATCTTCTTCTTCATCCTTATCTAGATTTTGTACTCTTGCACTCGAGCTCTTTGTCTTAACCATGTACCTTTGCCCTTGAGGATCCCAAAAGTAACCCATCAAAGTCATGGCCTTTTGGCTAAATTCTTGATCATTAGTAATAGAGAGGTATGGGATATCTTGGACAATAATTCCAGCCCTATCAAGAACACTTTGAATGAAGGAACCATAACACAAAGTTGTCCCTCTATCTGATTCCTTTAGAGCAAAAATTCTGCTTGCAATGTAGTATGGCCAATTAATTCTTTTCTTATTTTTCAGCATATAGACCAAATGTACCTCAGCTTGGTCAATCCTTGAATAACCTCCCTTCTTGGGACGGAGAATGTGAGCCACAATCCATTGCAAAATCCAGTCAATAGGCTTCAACCAACCTGTAGTAACCGATTTAGGAAACAAATCACTAGCAACATTATCATCAAGATAGAGATCCTTCAACATTGAATTTAGAGCAGTCTTGAATTGATAATTCGGTGCCAATTTGGTGTCGATTATGTTAAAGTGAGGATACTCAACTGAATACATACTAAATAACTCTTCCCAAACTTTACCACTAACCATTAAGGTCTTACCACCAATTTTGTAACAAATTTCAGGATCAAGAAATTTTCCCTTTATACCCGTATAGAACAACTTAACCATGCCTTCATTATAGTTTGTACCACATTCTAAGAAGTTATATAAATTTTGAAAATCAAGCAACTCTATAATTTATGTAATGTGCATACGTTCAGCCACTTTCGGATAGTAAACAAATTGTTTGATGACTGACCTTTTCTTAAACTTCTTCTAAAAAACATCAGCTAGTTCATCAGAAAGTAGAGATATAGCATTTACCAGAATGTTTGATGGAGGTTGAGATGGAGATTGTGAAGTTCCTGCTCTTGAAGTTGAAGCCCTAGTAGTTCTCTTTCATATTACTCTTGAAGAAGCCATGAAAGCTCTGTTTTTCCAAGAGATGAACAATGCCCAAATTGTGATTGATGATGAGGAACCAAGTTGTTCACTAAATTGTTGTTGAAGTTTCTGATTTGAGAGAGTTTTTGGAAATGGGTTTTAGGTTTAGTGGAGAAATTAGAGAGAGAGAGAGAGAGAGAGAGAGAGAGAGAGAGAGAGTTGGTGATAATGAGAGGAAATAAAATGAAAGGATTCTAATGATGATGATAATGACAATGTAAATTGAAAAGGTACATTGAATGATCATAATTTCCAAGAAAACATTAGTTACGCTACATTTCCAAGAAATATTTTATGGGTTTCGCAGCGATGCGTCGACCTAAGCTTAGGATACGTCGATGCACATACGTTTAAATTTTAAATTTTTGAATTACTTCAGTATGAGTCAATGCAAGGGTCGGCGCATACAGCCCCGAATCCAATCTTATCACAAATGAAATGGCATGAGTCGACCTATGCCCTGTTTTGGTCAACGCATACAGTGCAATCATAGAAAAATGACAAATTTTGTTATGTATGCAACACACAAGAATAAATAACAAGCCCACACATATTTCAAACATACAAATGGACCAAAAATGTATCTAAACCATCAAATAAACATCAAGATGACACTAGTTATAGCACAATTTCATATATATATATATATATATATATATATATATATATATATATATATATATATATATATATGATCAAGATAAGTCAAATAGATAGGAACGATATTACCTCTAATGAAGATGAATGCTCTCACATCGCTTGAGCTTCTCAATATAGTTAATCAAAGTATAGACAGACATAAATACAGAGCATGCAACCATTCAATTTTAAACACGATCTGAGATATCAAGAACACCAAGTTCCATGCGGATGTTAAAGAAAGGTTCTGTCGCAAGTGGTTTTGTGAAAATATCAGCAAGTTGATTCTTGGTATCAACATGCTCAAACACGACATCACCTTTCTCTACATGATCCCTAAGGATATGATGGCAAATTTCAACATGTTTCGTGCGTGAATGTAGTACAGGATTTTTGGTTAAGTTAATGGCGTTTGTATTATTACATAAAATGGGAATATGTTCAAGTTTAACCTCAAAGTCGAGCAATTGTTGCTTGAGCCACAAGATTTGGGCACAACAACTGGCGGCCGCAATGTATTCCGCCTCGGTTATTGACAAAGCAACGGAAACTTGCATTTTTCTATGCCAACTCACTAAGGAATTTGAGAAGAAATGACAAGTGCCACTAGTGCTTTTCCTATCCGATTAGCAACCGGCAAAGTCGGAATCAGAATAGCCAACCAAAGAGCAATTAGTTCCCTTGTAATACCAAAGCCTATACTTTGGAGTACCACATAGGTATCTAAGTATGCGCTTGACGACTTTTAAATGCGATTCCTTGGGACATGATTGATACCTAGCACACATACATACACTAAACATGATATCCGGTCAATATGCAGTAAGATAGAGGAGGGAACCTATCATACCTCTATATTTCTTTACATCAACGACCTTACCATTCTCATCTCGATCCAAGTTTATACACGTAGGCATTGGAGTGTCAATTGCGTTATAGTTAGCCATGTCGAAGCGCTTAAGTAGCTCATAGCAATACTTCGTCTGGCTCACAAACGTTCCTTCCTCGAGTTGTTTGATTTGCAATCCGAGGAAATAGTTTAGCTCCCCCATCATGCTTATCTCAAACTCTCTCTACATCAACTTAGAGAATTCCTTGACCATATTCATGTTAGTAGATCCAAATATTATATCTTCTACATATACTTGTACCAAAATGGAGTGTTTTTTTTTACGTTTTATGAAGAGAGTTATATCAACCTTCCCTCTTGAGTATCCTTGGTCTAGTAAAAATTTGCTAAGACGTTCATACCAAGCTCAAGGGGCTTGCTTGAGACCGTACAAAACATGTTTAAGCTTATAAACATGATTAGGATACTCATGAGATTCAAAACCAAGAGGTTGAGATACATAGACCTCTTCATTAATGTACCCATTTAGAAAAGTACTTTTTACATCCATTTGAAATGATTTAAAATTTTTAGAACATGCGTAAGCAAGCAAAAGACGTATAGCCTCGAGTCGGGCAACAGAAGCATAAGTTTCCTCATAGTCTATGCCCTCCTTTTGGTTATACCCTTGCGCCACTAAGCGCGCTTTGTTCCTTGTCATGACTCTGTTTTCGTCAAGCTTGTTCCTAAACACCCATCTGGTGCCAATTACTCGATGGCTTCGCGGAGGAGGGACAAGGTCCCAAACCTCATTCCTTTTAAATTGATGTAATTCCTCTTGCATTGATAAAAACCAATATTCATCGAGTAAGTCCTCTTTAGAGTTTTTAGGCTCAGTCTAAGAGACAAAAGCAAAGTGATAACAAAAGTTACTGCTTGGATCTCGTAGTTACTCCCTTTGAAAAGTCTCCGAGTATGTTGTCAATGGGATGGTCCTTAGAAGACTTCCAAGCTGGAGGAAAGTCATCGTTGTTAATTGGATGATCCTTCTCAATCTCTTCAAGATGGTGATCTTTTTCCTCCTAAACTTTCACCGATTCAGGTTGATCAGTCCCTTTTTCAGTGTCCTTGAGTATGTCTTCTGAAGATACACCTGCACCATGAAGAGAAATACCTTTTCCAACATCTTTTGGATAAGATTCATCAAAAGTAACATGTACGGATTCTTCAATAGTAAGTAACCATTTATTATATATCCTATATGCCTTACTAGTTTGAGAGTATCCAAGAAAGATACCTTCATCGGTCTTCGAATCAAACTTGCCAAGGTTCTCCTTACCATTATTCAACACAAAGCATTTACAACAAAAAACGTGAAGGTGTGATACGTTAGATTTCCTTCCTTTCAAAAGCTCATACGAAGTTTTGTTGAGAATATGACGGATGAACACCCTATTCAAAACATAACAAGTTGTCCTAATGACATTGGCCCAAAAGTATTTAGGAAGGTCACTCTCATTGATCATAATTCTTCCTAATTCTTCCAAAATTCGATTTTTACGTTCCACTACCCTGTTTTGTTGAGGAGTACGTGGTGCAGAAAAATTATGATCAATCCCATTCTTATCACAAAATTCTTCAAATAGATGGTTCTCAAATTCACCTCCATGATCACTTTAGATTGTTACAATGCTCGTATTCAATTTGTTGTGAGATATCTTGGCAAATTTCTCAAAGCGCTTGCTAAGAAAATAGTCCAGCAAAACCTATAGTAGTCATCTACAATCACAAAATCGTAGTAATTACCACCTCAGCTTTTAATCCTAGATGATCCAAAGAGGTCCATATGGAGGAGTTCAAGGGTTCTCGTTGTTGAAACAATGTTTTTTTTACTTAAACGAGATCATTGTTTGCTTCCCCATTTGGCACGCATCACATAAGTGATCATTTAAAATTTTGATTTTGGGTAAGCCGGCTACTAGATCCTTAGAGACTATTTTATTTAGCAAATCAAAATTGACATGCGCTAAACGCCTATGACACAACCATGAATCTTCACTCATGGTGATAATACATTTATTGCTACTCAACGATACCTCACTCAAGTCAAGCATATAGACGTTGTTAACCCTCAGGCCTTTAAACATATTCTCTTTCTTATCATTATTTTCAATTATGCAGCAATCTTTTGAAAATGAGACTTTATAACCTTTGTCGTATAATTGACTAATGTTAATTAGGTTGTGTTTAAGACCCTCAACTAATAGCATGTCTGAGATAGTAGTAGAAGAGGGATTACCTACACTACCTTTGTCAAGTATTGCCCCCTTGTTGTTGTCTCCGTAGGTCACAAATCCCTTCTTCTTTGCCACAAAGTCAATGAATAAGGAAATGTCTCCCGTCATATGTCTTGAGCATCCACTATCGAGAACCCATTTTCTTTCCGTATACTCAAGACATTGTACTTACACAATCAAACAAGGGAAATACGTACCCAATTTTTATTGGGTCCTTGGTTGTGAGTGAATCTTTGGTTGCATTTAGGCAACCATTGAAAAATGCCTTTAGGAACTAAAAACCTCCTAAAGCGACTTTTGGTAATGGTATGACCCCTTTTGCAACAATAAAAGCAAGTAAGATTAACATGGGTGTCACTTTTGTTAACTTGATCTCTAATCACATAAGTGTATTTTTGGTAGGGATTATTCATGCTTTTTCTAAAATGTGATCGATCAATAGCAAAAGTGACTTTAGGTTCTAAATCCTTGTCAAGTTTGGCTTTAAGAGTTCTCACTTCTTTTTGCCAAATGTGACAAGTTTCACAACCCCAATTTAACCAAATACTCTTGTCATCCTCAACTTTTGCTTTTGTTGCTTCCACCATAGACTTATTAAGAGCCTCTAATTCCTTTTCAAAATCAGAGATCTTTCTCTCCAAATGAGAGAAAATTTGTTTGTTTGAAGCTAATCGTTTAAAGGCTTCTTTGGCCTCATGGTGTAAAGTATCAAAAGCAAGTTATAATTTAGAATGAGACATTTTATTAGAGTGTTCATATTTATCGTGTCTTACCTTTTTCTTCTTATTTTGATGAGCAGAGAGACAAAGGTTGACAAACTCTTCTTTGTCACTTGAGCTATCTTCACTAGACGACTCACTATCACTTTCCCAAGCAATGTAAGCTCTTATAGGTTTACTTTGTTTATTTTGTTGATGATTTTTTTTCCTTCCCCTTGTCCTTCTTCATCAATGGAAAATCTGACTTATAATGGTCAACTTTTCCACAATTGTAGTAAGACCCTTTTATTTTACCACTCTTGTTTCCTTTCATTCTTGAAGGACCTTGTTTGCCGTCGAAAGTTGATGAGATTCTTGTCCGAATGTTGAATACTATTTTTCCTTATATAACGATTGTATCGCCTCACAAACAAACCCATATCTTCATTCATATCTTCATCATCATCACTCGATTCACTATCACTTAGCTCTTTAGCGGAGGACTTTGAGCTAGAAGCCTTTAGAGCTATTGACTTCTTTTTCGCATCTTTGGTCTTCTCTTTCTTTTCCTTTTTCTCATGTTGGTCGAGACTAATGAGCACTTGCTCATGTTCCTCAAGCTTGCCAAATAAAGTTGTGATGTCCAAAGTCATGAGGTCATTAACTTCCTTTATGTCCGTAACATTTGGTTGCCACTCCCTAGTAAGACACCTCAAAATCTTATTAGTATCAACTTCATTGGAAACCGGTCTCCTAAGTGAGTTTAGTTGATTGATTAAATGAGTAAATCTCTTTTGTATTTCAGCAATGGTTTCACCATGCTTTATGTGAAAGAGATCAAACTCTTGTGTCAAAGTGTTGATTCGAGCTAAAGAGGATATGAGAAACTCTTGTGCACAATAGCTTTAGCAGTAGCACAATGTGAAACTCTATAATATTGATAAACTCCTAAAGAGGATATGAGAATATTTCTATATTTCCAATCATAGTTATACTTTTTGTCATCTTCTTTGTTCCATTGTGCTTCCGGCTTAGGCACAACAACGTTATCCGTATTGGTAATGGTGATTTCCATAGGACCATTTTGTATAACATTCCATACCTTTCTATCAATAGAATTGATATGCACACACATACAATCTTTCCAATAATTATAGTTCTCATCGTTAAAAACTGATGCTCTATTGTACGCCCCTTTTGGTTAGTTAGCCATTTTCTAAAGAGTTATATGCGAAGCACTAGATGAACCGCTGCTCGTGATACCACTTGTTAGACGATGGCAATGATCTAGAAGGGGGTTGAATAGATCACTACTTTTTAAACAGAGCCGACGCTTAAAAATTGATTTAAAAGATGTGTGGAAGCGACAAAGGAAGTAATCAATACAAGTAATGATCACTTTAGTTTGTCTAATTTCCAATGACTTGTGAAATGTAAACTTAAATTGACAATATCACAAACAGTTTGTGTGCAATCAATTCGTCGAACACTTGGTGTGCAAAACACTCCAAGTTGAATTTCCTATGTAATTTTGTGCAGATTTTTTCACAATTACAATCCAAGTGATTATAATGAGTTTTCAAAACATAATTTCAGCACTACATGACAACAGAAATTTATCGAGCAATTGATATTACACAAACGTGAACAACACAAATTAAAGAGATAGAGAAAGAGAGAACAACACCTGATTTATTTAGGCAGTTCCTCTTTCGTCCTCGCTTCGGATACGTCTGCCCCTAATTCTAAAAACTAGAATTGAGATATCTATTATCAAGTTGTAAAGTTTATACAAGAGAAGCAATAGTCACCACACACTCAAGCCTAATTGTTGAAGTTGATACTATTCCCTTTTCTCCCCTTTATTCAAGTCGAATCAAGTGCATCAAACGCCTTGAACAAACCTCCGATTACCGCTACTTATTTAAACAAACCCACCGGTCTTCAAACCTTTCGCTCAGCTGATTTTGATCACACGACGTTCGAACCCAAATCTTTCTACACAATCCTCCGGTTATCGCTACTTGTTTGAACGAATCCACCGTTCTTCAAACCTTTCACTCGACTGAATCTGTGAAGCAAAGATCTGTGCAAAAAACCCTAAATCCTCAAGATCTTGGAGGACAAATCCCTAACGGTTGATTAGTGCATTTTATTACACATTCTCTTATGTTTGTACTTAGGCATTCCTACAGTTTATTTGAGTATTTTTACTATTTTAATGTGTTTTCATATTTATGTTTGTTTCTACATTTATTTTATTTCTGCAGCTTATTTTTAAGCATTAACACTTATTTGATACCTTTCACTGTGCAGGTCATAACTTGAGCTATGGGATGTCGTTCTACGCATTCTACCAGTCGACGGAAAGCTAAGACAGAGAGCTACAACTTTCATGTTTTACGCAGAAGCTGATTCGGAGTGAAAGATGGTCAAATAAGTCGTTGAAGTCAGAGGGCGAATACTATCCAGAGCAAAATAAAATACGGGGTATTACATCCTCCCCCCCTTAAATAGAAATTCGTCCTCGAATTTAAAAGATTACCCGAATAAATGAGGGTAAGCATCTTTCATCTCTGATTCTAGTTCCCAAGTTGCGTCACCCGGATGCGTTTCATCCCACTGAACTTTCACTAGAGGAATCTCTTTATTCCTTAGTACCTTAGTTTCTCTTTCCGTGATACGGCTTGGTTTTGAGGTTCAAACGTCAAATCTATTTCTATTCCAATTGTATATGGTAGAATTGGCTGAAGAGGACCTGGAATAAACTTCTGAAGCTGAGACACATGAAAACATCATGCATTCCTGACAGAGAAGGCGGTAAGGCCAACTTGTAAGCTACTTCACCAATCCTATCAAGAACTTGATACGGTCCCACGTATCTCGGACTTAACTTGCGTGACTTAAACGGTCCCTTCCACCTTAATCTCGGAGTAACTTTTCAAAAATACATGGTCACCTTCCTCAAATTCTAAAGGCCTCCCATGATTGTCCGCATAACTCTTTTGGCGATCTTGCGCTTGCTTAATATTCTCGCAGATCATTCGAATCTTTTCCGTAGTCTCTTGGATAATTTCGGGTCCCAAAATTCTATCTTCGCCAACTTCTGCCCAACACAAAGGTGTTCTACATTTCCTCCCATACAACCCTTCGTAAGGAGCCATACCGATACTCGCATGATAACTGTTGTTATAAGAAAACTCGATCAACGGTAGAAGTTCCTTCCAATTTTCTCTACTTTCTAGTACACAAGCTCTTAACATATCCTCCATCGCTTGTATTGTTCGCTCAGTCTGACCATCCGCCTGAGGATGATTGGACGTGCTCAAACGTAACTTCGTACCCATAACTCGCTGAAAACTTCCCAAAACCTTGAAGTAAACTTTGGATCTCAGTCGGACACAATATTAGAGGAAATACCATGCAATCTCACAATTTCAGCAATGAACAACCTTGTAAGATGACTTGCTTTAAAAGTAGTCTCCACGTCTTGATACATCTTCGAAGAACCAGGATGTATCGTAAAAGTACCTTTATGAGCTTCATCTAAAATCTTTCTTTTTAACACCGCATCGTCCGAAATACAAATCCTTTTGGTTAAACATAATAACTCCGTCAGTAGCTTCTATAAAACCCGGTTGCACTACCACTTCTTGTAACTTCTCCTCCAACAATTGTCCATGTTGAATCTCAACTCTTAGAGTAGAATTGACATTCAAATTTCCCATGATTACACCATTCGGAGCCCACACAAATTGAAGGTTAAGATCCCTAAACTTTTCCAACAGAGCATACTCCCATATCATCAATTCTGCACTATGAACTACTTTCCAACTTAATGCATCTGCCACCTTATTTTCCGCATATTCAACTCCTTTTTGGTCAAATGAATACTTCAACTTTTTATGATCGCTGAACATTTCAAACCGCACACCATACAAATAATGACGCCACACCTTCAGTGCAAATACAACTGCTGCTAGTTCCAAATCATGAGTTGGATAATCCTGTTCATGAATTTTCAATTGTCGGGAGGCATAAGCTACCACCTGACCACCTTGCATCAGAACACCTTCTAATCCCATCTTAGAAGCATTGCTAAATTCTTCATAAAAGTTATTGGGATCAGGAATGATTAACACAGGAGCCGTCGTCAATCTTTCCTTCAACTCATAAAACTTCTTTCACAAGCCGAAACCCATATCATGTGAACAATCCTTTCGAGTAAGTCTCGTCATTAGTAAAGCCAGTTGGGAAAAGCCTTTAATAAACTTTCTACAATAACCTGCCAATCCCAAGAAACTTCTAACTTCAGAAACATTCTTCGGTCTCTCCCAATTAATCACTGCTTCTACCTTCGACGGATCCCCAGCCACACCACCTTGAGATATAACATGTCCAAGAAAATTAACTTCCGACATTCAAAATTCACACTTGCTTAACTTAGCAAAAGGTTGATTCTCTTGCAATACCGATAAGACAATTCTCAGATGTTCTCCGTGCTCTTGTGGAGTACGAGAATAAATAAGAATGTCGTCAATAAAGATTACGACAAATAGGTCTAAGTAAGCTTGAAATATACGGTTCATGTAATCCATAAAACAGCTGAAGCATTAGTCACACCGAAAGGCATCACCAAGAATTCGTAATGTCCGTAACGGTTCTAAATGCAGTCTTAGGCACAACGGAACTCTTCACACGGATCTGATGATAACCCGACCGTAAATCAATCTTCGAGAACACACAAGGTCCTTTCAATTGATCCAACAGGTCGTCTATCTTAGGTAAGGGATACTTGTTCTTAATGGTGACTTTATTCAACTGTCGATAATCAATGCACAACCGCATTCCACCATCTTTCTTCTTTACCAACAACACTGGAGCTCCCCACGGTGAAACACTAGGTCTAACAAAATGCTTAGCCATTAATTCCACCAATTGCTCTTTCAGTTCTCATCAATTTAAGTGGTGTCATCCGATACGGAGAAACGGATATAGGAGTCGTTCCCGGTACCAGGTCAATCTGAAAAACTCTACCATTCACAGGCAAAACACAGTTCTCGCACATTAAAGGTGTTTCAACTATCTCATCCATGGCAGTAGTAACCACCATGGGAGGAGATAACGGAAAATCTTGCAACCCTAGTCGCTTCACACATTGCATTGACACAAAAGAGTGCGTCGCTCCATAATCAAATAATACAAAACAAGGAAACTCATTAACGAAACACGTACCAGCAATCAAGGAGTTATCACCCTTTGCTTTCTTTGCATCCAGAGTATACACTCGACCGGTATTCTTTCCTTATGCTTGATTCTTATTCTGAGAACAATATCTCACCATATGGTCCACCTTCTGACATTGATAGTACTTCACTCCTTCAAAGCGACATCTACCCAAATGCATCTTACCACAAGTACGACACACAGGAGGTGCACTAGTCCTAGAATTCTGGACTTGTTTCCCTTTGAAAACTTGTTGCCTAGGCCTAAACTGTTGGCTTGACCTCCCACAATCATTCTAAACCACATAACCTTGCCTTAGCGGCTCAACATAAGCAGTTACTGCCACACTACCTTGCCTCAACTGTTGGAATTCAAACTCTCTTCGGATCCTCAAAGAACTAGGAAGGTACTTTTCCATAAAAGTAGCCTTGAATTGCTCCCACACTTTAGGCACACCTTGAATAGTCATAAAAGCTGAAGCAATATCCCACCACCTCATAGCAGGACCTCTCAGTGAGTGAGAAGCAAACACTACCTTGTTCTTCTCACTACAGTAAATTATCAGAAAGATTCTCTCAATGCCAGCAATCCATTCATGAGCTTTCACAGGGTCCAATCCGCCATGAAATTCTGGAGAATTCATGCGGATGAAATCTCAAAAACTTCCACCTACAACATCTGGAACAACCACCTGAGGATGAAGACCCTCATTCATCCGTTGCACCATCTGTTGCATGAACTGGTTCTGCTGCTGTTGCACCAACTGATACAAATGAGCATTCTCATCGCCGCCTGGCGGATTCGTCCCAGCTGGAGGGTTTGTGGGTCTACCACGATTGCTTCTGCGTCCGTCAACCATGTTCCTAAACGTCATATAGATAGGATTAAGTTGATCAGGCTCAATACCATGCATATAACACTTAAGACCAATGGCGACACAACACATATGAAACGGAAAGAATTACTTATACTATTTCATGGCTAGGTCGAGGATACGACCTGCTCTGATACCAAATGTAACACCCATATATGTAAAACTCATACATCAAAGCATAAATCATATATATGAATCCAAGTATTTGGTACTGAAAGACCATAAGTTCCTAGTTAACAATTTGTATACGATAAATGCCCAAAATTCCTAATACAAACAAAACTATGGCATAAATACACAAGATGTTCAAAATGATAAAAACTAAGAACTAGATCAACAATGATCTCAAAATCGACTCCACAACGGAAGCCTTGCCACACAAAAGCTACGATCCGTAAGGAAAAGTCAAACAACCTTGTCCTTACCCTTCACCGAACCTGCAGTACCTGTGATGTAAACAACAACGTGGGGTGAGATATATCAAATCTCAGTGAATTTCCTATCTTATACGCCCTCTCGGCTTTACAAGGTTCTAATAAGCCTAACTCAAGTCAAAAGGGAAGGGAAAAGACTTTGAGTACTCACACACACTATATGGATCCATGTCATGAGTCGCTTTAACTCACCATATCACTAATCGATAACCTCACCAAGGCATCCCCTTTTCCCGTCCGCTTCTACGTCTAGAAGTCGACCCGAGTCATGAATCCTTGTAACCTACTTGACATACGAATGGATTCGGGTTCTACAGGCCTTTTACCGTTATGAACCGTCACTTTACACGAGCCTTATACCGTCAGAAGCATTCACCCCACGGGCGCTATTCGTACTGCACACGGGAATTAAACCTGCCAAGTAGTTGCGCATACATTTCAGAGGAGCCTGAGGCTCATGAAACAGCCACTCAAGATAAAAGGTTACGATTACGTGATCTCACACACAACCGTGATTATATTTGACAATCACAAGGCCACAATCGCCTTAAGACCTCTTGGTCTTCTAAAAAATAAACACAATAAAACATGATTCATACTAGTGTACTTATTTCCACAATTTCCTAACCGTTACTAGTTTCTAACATTGTTTTATGGTAATGATCCTCACTCTACCTATTTCACTTCCTTTTTAACATGCTATTCACTCACAAATATGATAACAACAATAGAATATGCAAGATATATCATAATTGCACAATAGAATAATATATGACAAGTAAAACATAAATATACCACTTTTGGAATTTCTCCGATTATCTAATCGGGCAGTAAAATTAACATTTTTCACCTCCATTGCATAGAATATTTTCTTAGCTCTCTATCGGTACCAAGAACGCTTAAATCGGATACCCGAAACAAAAGTTATGGAAGAAACAAGGTGGACAAATCTGTCATGTTCGCTAGGCGAAGCCCCCCAACGAACGTTCGCTCTCCCCTTCGCTGGGTGAACCCCCGTGGCGAACTGAAACCCAGTAAAAATGACATAACGTTCGCTTCGCGAACACCCGGGCGAACATTCGCCTTGCCCTTCGCTTCGCGAACCTCTGGGCGAAACAAGGCAGAACCAAACAGAACTGAAAAGGCACAAAGTTCATTTCGCGAACACCTTGGCGAACCTTCGCCTTGACCTTCGCTTCCGGGTTCGCTAGGCGAACCCTCGAACCCATTCGTTTTCGCCTTCGCCCCAGGTTCGCTAGGCGAACCATGCGAAACCCAGAATCTCAACAGCGCTGTTATGGGTCAAAATCCATTATTTCCTCACCCAAACTATTCCAAATAGCACAAACAAGCATCAACAATGTTCATATGCATAATGTGATCATACTGCACAATTTATATCGATTCTTAACCGTTAGATTATCGATTCCAATACTTCTAACCTAACTCAAACATTTCCAAAAACTCTAAAACTAATGTTCTAACTAGAATCCACCTTGGTTAGAGGTTGAAGATGAAGAAGATGAGATGAATTAATGAAGAAGAGATGATGATCCAAGCTTTTCTCTTCAATTTCCAAGTTTTCTCTTCTCTTTCCTTTCTCTTCCTTCTCTCTACTTTCTCTCTCTCAAAAGTTACTATGTTTGGCAAGGGAGGAAAAGAAATGATATAGAGAAATATCTTTAATCAATAACACTACTAAATGTCCAAAAAGTCTCTATAGTACCAATTAATAAAATCTCAGAGTCAGATAATATTAATTTGATCTGCTCTGAGTTCATCAGTTACTCTAATTACCTTTTCAGATAATTTCTCCGAGTGCACAGGAACCCAGTTGATCACGTACAATTAATACTATCCAGAGCAAAATAAAATACAGGGTATTACAATAGGATTTATAAAAAACATTTTTTATAACATTATTTTTACTTAGTTAGAAGAAAATGTTTATTTCTCTATGAAAATGTTTTTTTGATATATTTATTTTGTTGATAAATTAAATAAAAAAAATCATGAAACATTGTTTACAATTAGTGTAATATTAGGAAAAAATTGAAACATTGTTGATAAATTTACATTTTTTGATAAATTTATCGTATTTTGATAAGTAATATATTTTTACCCGTATACAAATATTATTTTTGTTTGGTCATATTTATCCAAATATTTTTATTATATTTATTTTAATTTATAAAATATTTTATTAATTGAATGTATTATCTTATAAATACGATTAAATATCTAAATAAACATAACTTTTCCGTAATGTTTTTTGTATTTAAATCACTTAAATTATTATACCACCGAAGTTAATTTTTAAAAAACATTAAAGAGAATGTTAAATGCAATTAACCATCATTTATAGTGATCGAAATAAAAATTTACTTTTTATTAAACATTAAATGTTATAATGATAATAAATAAATAAATAAATTAATTTCAAAACCTATAAATAAGATAATAAATTGATTTAAATTATTATAAATAAATTGTAACAACAAAAGTTACTATATAAAAATTGTGTGGAAGAAAAAAAACCAAAAATTAAAAAAAAAATTAATAATTTAAAATACAAGTAAGTGTGAAACATCGAACCATATTAAAATAAAAATATTTTTTCATTCATATTTGGAGTATAAATATAGTTTTTTCATATATACAAATATTTGGATCAACCGTATATTTTCTGGTATGTAAATATTAATTTTGTTTTGACATTACTTACTATTTTTCTTTTGACCATAGATTCATTTTTAAGGAACCCATAACTAAATAATTATATGCCAGATTCAGCTGCACAAAAAATTGCTCAAAATCTCATACACAACAGCTCATCTTGCATGTAGAAGAATGTCACTTTTGTTGGATGACTGAAAACATCCAAAACTCATCAAGGCAGCAACATCATGATCGATTTATGGTTCTTCTGCTGTCTCCATCTTCTGAATACAAAATTGAAAATTAGTTAGTTACTGCTTTGTGAAAAAAGGAATCTTCAAGCGACTTAATACGGCGGAATCAAGTGGGTTGTCAGGAGCTACACCGTCAACTTGAACCCAATGATGACCTGCAAGAAATTAAACATATATAACTTATAAGCATGAAAAAATAAACTTCGTTCAACTAAGATGTTAAGACTATTCAAGCATATTAGTCTTAATGCTGTTAAAACTAAAACTTTTTTCATGTGTTAAAATTGTAAGAAAGTCAAGCAATACAAAGGCATGATGTTGGATGCATTTAAATCTCTGAGATATAAAGGATAATCTCTTTATCAAAGCAGAAAATTTTGTGAAAAATAAATAGCCTTGATTTATCCTGAACCCTATTATAACCAACAAAATCAACTGCTACTGCAGCTGATGATGAATGGGTTGATGAATCTGATTAATTCTGATGTCCAAATCCCTAGCTTCAGATTTATCTCACCACCACCCAACCAAAATAAATCTGGAGTTTGTTTAACAAAATCACCTGAAATAAACCCATAACATTCAACCAATAAATGAAAAAGTTGCAGCAAAGTGAAAGTGTGAATGATGAGTTGTTTCATTATCATCGCCAGGATGCAAAATTTTATACGCTATACCATTATAAGAATTTAGATTCCAATAATAATCACAGGTTAGATCCAACATTTATCGAAATGTCTGTTTACATGCTAATACAAGTCACTGCATTGAGTCCATGTCCGGATAACTTCAATGATATCTCTTCAGGGGCTAGCCTCACTGTATAATAAGTAACAACATGATTACTTTCTATGAAATAAGAGGATAGAGACATTTAATAAAAAAATTTCAATCTTCAAAACCAAAGGGAAAAATTGTCTATTAACCTATAATAAAAATGAATAAATGATAACATATTAACATGGTGAGCCATAATGCCCATATGGACACAATTCTTCTCCGCCTGCATAAAATAAAAAAAAATCAACCAAAAGATATATGCAACATCTGAACAAATTAAAACATCATTAATACTCTATCCATTTCTATTTCATTATGTAACACTAAGAATGTGGACAATTCATAATATGAGTGAAAAGATGTACCATAATATGTGCCATTAGCAGAATTGAAAATAGAGAAAAATCATTAGTATTTGTAAGGAGTTTATTTACACTTTTAGATTTCATTGATGTTTCCATTGATCCTTTATGTATCTGAAACAAAAGAAATAATCACAACCAGCAAAATAAGCTCAGTTAAAACTCAACTAATGACCTAATCAATATTATTATGTTGAATTACTGATCATACTTTATTTAGAGCAACATCCCTAATCCAATGAAACCTTGAATCTAGTATAGAAGCATTTAAAGTATATTCTTCCACCTGCAATATAAAGTTCACTTTGCCGTCTGAAAAAACTATGAATACATAACTAATTAGGATTTAAAGCAGACTCTGCCACCTGCGATAAACAAATATTAAAAGTTTGTAAAATACTATATTCTAACCATAACAGAAGGGAAAAAATGAGACACCAGCAGAATAAACTCACATTTATCATAGATTCAGGAGTTTCATTTTTCCAAATGAAGCAATAGTAGTGGATCCATGGTAGATGTCCTTTCCGTGTTTACAAATATTTCTTGCAGCATAGTCGGTAACGTTGCAAATGTTAGTATATATATTCAAACTTATAGTAAAATAAAACATGTTGCAGTAAGTTTAAGTAGGTAACAGAAGTCAGTTTTAGAGTTCATCAATACCTCCAGTATAAATTATAGTAGTTTCACCTTCAATAGTTACAATGTAAATTTCACCTTTAAAAAAAATCAGAAAAATTAATAGTAACGTCAAAATAAAATATTCCAAATAACATGCCTGAACTTTTATGTTATATTTCCAAACAAAATGCTCTTTCTTCATCTGTTTTCTTCTTCCCAAGTGCCTTCACTCCAATCTTGTTTTCCTTCAAAGATATTATATCCTGTCTCAGATTCAATTTCATAACTATATTAATAATAATTTATGTAACGAAAACCATAAAAGATAATAACTATTGCTTACATAAGGTGTAACTCAATAATCTCATTTCTTAGGGAAACAAAATTTTCAAATCAGTAAGAATAGTAAAATATGTAGCAACAATATAACACAAACTATTAAAATGAATGGAAAATCACAAATCATGGTAGTAACTATTTCCTCAATCACAAATGCACTATAATTGGTTTCAATGGCCATGATGATAATGTTCGGCATCTGGAATTATCTGAAGGTAATTTTAAGTTGTTTGAACAACAAAAATGAATTAACCATTGGGGGAAAACTATAAAGTTATAAAACTCATAACCAGCTAGAAATTAAAAGGAGGAAACTTATCTTATATCGTCGGTATCGGTGTTGCGATTCTCTTTTTCACTTAATATTACAAACAAACAAGAAATAGAGTTAACTATAAAAGTATATATTCCGAAAATCATAAACCAGTAACAAAATCTGAACCATGTTTTTTAGATTAAAACATGAAATTAAGATAGTTTCGAATCTGACTACCACCACATTCGTCGTCAAAAACGATATTTGAACAAATTAAAACATCATTAATACTCTATCAATTTCTATCTCATTATGTAACAACAACCCTTAATGTGGAGAATTCATAATATGAGTGAAAAGATGTACCATAATATGTGCCATTAGCAGAATTGAAAATAGAGAAAATCCATTAGTATTTGTAAGGAGCTTATTTACACTTTTAGATTTCCTTTATGTTTCCTTGATCCTTTATGTATCTGAAACAAAAGAAATAATCACAGCCAGCGATATAAGCTCAGTTAAAACTCAGCTAATAAGCTAATCAATATTATTATGTTGAATTACTAATCATACCTTATTTGGAGCAACATCCTTAATCCAATGAAACCTTGAATCTAGTATAAAAGCATTTAAAGTAGATTCCGCCACCTGCAATATAAAGTTCACTTAACTATCTCAAAAAACTATGAAGACATAACTGATTAGTATTTAAAGCAGACTCTGCCACCTGCGATAAACGAAAACCAAAAGTTTGTAAAATACTATATTCTAACCATAACACAAGGTAAAAATACAACTCTGAACAATGAA
The DNA here is from genome assembly GCA_022829125.1 of Lathyrus tuberosus. NCBI lineage: Eukaryota > Viridiplantae > Streptophyta > Magnoliopsida > Fabales > Fabaceae > Lathyrus > Lathyrus tuberosus. The sequence goes on from JALAZF010000259.1 coordinate 1,832,285, forward strand.
AACACAACTCTCTAATTAGTATTGAGAAAGAGTGGATAATAGAGATCTTATTTTGTCGGTTAGATCAAACGCTAAAATTGAGTCCCAAAGTATGAAACCCTAAAATCTCCACATATCCAAAATGTCGATAAACAATATGCACATATAAACAACATTAGACATTAACAACAACAACTTTTTCACGAAATACCAAACAACATTCATGATGAAAAGTCTCTAAATCCACAAAATACAAAACATATTAACAGAGTAAATCGAGAAAAATAGGAGGTTGAAATCAATCTTGTTTTAGAATACTCACCAGCGGCCGCCGTGAACCAAAACCAAAGAAGAATCCATCACCGAAAAACACAAGGATCGTCGTTTGTGTTTTAGCTCCAACCACCATCTCCCCACGAAAACGCGAATCTGCCACCGAAATGCAAAAAGATAATAGATTTAGAGACAAAATGATGTAGAAAGTTTAAATAATGAAAATGAAATGCAGTTTAGGGTTTTGAGCAAATATAGAAGAACATAAAGAAAGTTGAGAGTGTTATCGGCTTCGGTTAGGGTTTCGTTAGCGAGATGTTAATGAGTAAGGATCTAAATTTGTTATTGGAAGAACTTTGACGGCATCGTAAAGAAGACGAAGGAGGAAGGAAAAGACGGAGAAAGAAGAAGAAAAAGAAGACGGAAGAAGAAGATAGAGAGAAAGATACAGTGTTGTGGAAAGACGAGAGGCAAGGCAAAAGGAAGGTTTTCCAAAACACAACCACGTGTAGCAAGTTTTCCAAAACACAACCACATGTAGCAACAATAAACTAGCCATGTTAAGGGCTGTGGAACCAGAGGGGCAAAGTAGACCTTTTGGTAGCCATGTATTTTCTTATATGTAAGATTACATCAATGTATCTATTGTAGTGTAAAATTTGAAATTATAGATGAGTATTATAGCAAATTACGTGGCATTTTCTTATATTAGGTAAGTAGTTGATAACTTTTTGATATGTTTGGTACTTTAATAATGTAGTACTTTTATTATAAATCAAATATTACATACACAACTCATCAATTACACGACTCAATTAAATTTTTTCTGCCTAAATTTTCTCTTTTAACTCATTTATGTCTTCTATCTCAAATTTCTCTATTGGTGTTCTCCTATGAAAACACATATTTAAAAATAATATATATTTTTATTATAGGAGATTTTTAATAAGTTGGTAAAGCTAAATATGAAAAATAAATTGTTTCTACATATATGTGTTTTTTATTCTAAATATAAGAGCTATTTAATTAATTTAATTTATAATTTTAAGTATGATAAAAATAAAAAAAAATTTCATTTTTAAATAAAATGTTTTATAATTAAAATAAAAAATTTGAAAAAATTGATTTTTTTTTGTCGGGAGAAACAAATTTATGGATTCTCCCCACATCTTCTATAAATCTACATTCTCTCACATAAAAAGTGCCTAAAACCATAACCAAAGAGAAAAAAAATATCAAATATCAATGATTATGAATTTCAGAATTTCTTCAATAATATCACTATTTCGATTTTTTTCGCATTGGATACAGGTATTTTTATAATCTATGTAAATTGTAATTTATATACAATCTTTTTTCTATATTTAACGTTCACATTAACATATAATTATTCTGTTTTAGATTAATTATTAAATTAACTCTAACAATACTTCATCTACATAATCATCTCTCACCATAATCATACTCATGGAATCCCAAAATCATCTCTCAAGCTTTGCCCTAGTGCATCCCATTTGACGGTTAAACAAATTCTTTAAACATATTATTAAGGTTTATACTTCGTCCATGTTAAATCCTATATGATTTGCACTTCAAATTAGCCTCTAACTTTCAACCCTAACAAAATAAAAACTTAAACACACGTTTCTGAAGAAAAAAACTTAAAACTCCTCTGTTTTTTTTTTATGTCACACGCTCCACTTTGTTTAAATTTAGAATTATATACAATTTTAACTAAATAAATTTTAAATTAATTTTTGATAATATTATTTTCCGCTGATTTTAACAAATTGCATTATTTATAGACATTTTCGCATTAATTCTCTCTTCACTCGAAAAGTAAGTAGGCCCCACTTTATACTGTTTCAAAACTATAACCCCATTTCCAATTCTTTCGTATCCTAATTCCACTGAAACAAAATTTCAATTCAACCCAAAACCCTAATTTTCTTTCGACTTTGCTCCTTTCAATCGTAGATCATATTTTAGGGTTTCCTTCACCTTTCAGAAACCATGGTTAGTTCTTTACCTTTCGCTTCGATTCCGATTTTTTCTTCCTCTTTTTACTATTTTGTTTCACTGAAATTTTTCTTATGTTACTATCTTCCAATTGTTTATATATGCTAAATTGGTTGTTTGGTGTTTTTTTTTTGAATAACAATTGATGATGATGCTTGAAGTGAGATGTGTTGAATTTAATGATTTGTTAGTGATGTATTTATGTTGTTGCGTGTTGTGTTAACTAATTGTTGTGATTTGTTATGCAGCATAAATTGGGGAGAGGTCATCGGGATAAACTCCAGCAGTTTGTAACAATAACCGGAGCTAGGTAATGTTGTAGTTTCTTGCTTTGTTTAGTTTTGCGTTTTGCTGTTTGGATGAACTTATTTGAGCTTATGACATAATCAAAACAGCTTATGATAATTTTTCATGAACTTTTGAGTTTATTTTTAATAAGTTCTTCAAGATAGCTAATGAAAATACTACCTCCGGCCCTTTTTATAAGAGACTTCTCAATTTTTAGATTAATTGAATACTTAATGTATATGGTCTATAATCCAGATACATTAGTTTTTCAATGAATCTAAAAAATAAGATGTCTCTTATAAAAAGGGCAAGGAGTAACTTATAACATGTATTAAAACAATTTAAGTTTATTTTATCTTTTGTTATAAAAATAACTTATGCAAGGTTATTCATAAGCACTTATTTTGATAAGTACTTATGCTATAAGCTGCAAATTAGCTGTATATCCATAGAGGACCTTGTTGTTACAGCACTTGCTTATGAAACTTATAGAAATTAGTTTTTTTTTATGTATTTATTTATTTATTTATCATGTTTAACAATAGAATTAGATACCTTATAGCTTTGTATATGTGGGTCTTGATTTGTTAATGGGGGAGAGGGGAGAGAGGGATATTAGTGTTAAATCCTGGATTGAAGGGCTTTGTGTATAGTTTTGTGATCATTCATTTTTGTAACTTTGTCTAATATTTTCTAAATCAATCACGTTTCACATTGGTTTCTATGCTGATAGTGAATTTTAGTTTGGTGAGCTGATTCTTTCTAATTTAGTGTGTGTTAAAGAAATGCTTGTCAACTTCATCCTTAACATGTGCTGTCAATATGATAATCTAATTTTGTATTTTCAGCGAGAAAGTAGCAATGCAGGCTCTGAAGGCTAGCGATTGGCATCTTGAAGGAGCATTTGATTATTTTTACAGCCAGCCTCAGCTTAGAAATGTAACTGATTCTCGACACTTGGAGGAGCTATACAATAGATATAAAGGTTAGCAACGAAGGTGAAAATATTGTGACACCTATAGCTTTTAAATAGTTGCAAGTAATCAACTTATAACCTCCAATAACCATAACGATCAATGGCTCTAGTAACATGACAAAAGGATTGAAATCCCAGTATTAGCATTACAAGCATAGAGTGGCTGGCATCCACAGTTTATTTTCTTTCCTTTGAGATTGCATCCCTGTTGGAAAGCTAGTATATTTGAAGGTTGTCAAAATCGAGATCTTACATAAGATCGGGAGAGATTATCAAGATCGTAAAATATAAAATCATACCTAAGATCCGAAGATCATACCCAATTATTTTTGTAAGATCGAGAGGGGGTAACAAGATCGTAAAGAATAAGATCGCAACAAAAATCATAAGATCATACTAAAATGAAAAAATAATAGTATATATTTAAAGTATTTTTACATGATATGCGTTAGTATGTGTTAGTAGGCAAGTGTATTTGTGAGAAAATGACTCTTTCATATTCTTTAGACGTGTATGATTGATTTTTATACTTTATTACTACCACATGGAACATTTGTTTGACATTAAGGACATATTTGATCAATTACTAGGATTGTCATAAATCAATTAGTTAAAACAAACCCTATAAGTGAGATGTTTATTCTCATAACCCTAAATCTAAAACTTCATAATTTCAAAAGGCATGCATTTGTTCCAGTCGGACCAAAATTGTTACGCCTTTGCATCTTGTCATCCTTCTCACCTTTTAATGATAGTGGCCGAAAAACGGCCAATCATAGTCGAAACTGGAAAATATCCCACAAAATCAATGATTTTACGATTTTTTCACAATTTTGCTACAACATAGGATTCTACTTAAGATCTGGATCGTTGGGGGTGAATGAGATTGTAAAATCTTAAGATTTTAAGATCTAGATTGCGATCTTGACAACCATGATTTTGACGACTAAATAAACTTATTTTTATTTTGAGAGAACATCCATGCCATCCATACCTATTTTAAATTAATTATGCTTCTCTACCAAACTTTGGAAGCATTTTTAGATAAAGTATCATGGAATAAAAACTGATTTTGTGATGTGGCCAGATGAAGACATTCTAGAAATATGTAGGAAATAATAATTAGGGCTCCCTGTAGCCTTATCTTGAGGAAAGTGTCTATTTGGATATCATAGTTTTCATGTATTTCAAATGCTGATATTCTGAATCTTTAATAGTACACATTGGTTATTCTCTCCCACTGCAGTTTTACTTATATCCATATAAAAAATGTAACTCATTCAAAGTGTTGAAGGTAGAGGGCTTAAGATGATGAACGGGGCGAAGGAAAGGATAAATACTTTGAATTGTGATTAGTATTTTTATATACCAGAGTGAGAACTATTGTGATTATTATTTTTATATACCATAGTAAGAACTATTGTGATTATTATTTTTATATACCAGAGTGAGAACTATTGCTTGCTTATATTAGACTCCTAAGATCATCATTGATAAGATAAGATAACACACATAACAGTTGAAGAACTGAGATAGAGTAGAGGACAGCCAAATCTAGGACATAACCAGGGTGAAACTGCATCAGGGGTATTTGAGGTCAAACTTCATCTTGGGTTGGGGCTAAATTGCATCCGAGACAACCAAAGGACTAACTGCATATGGTAGGGCCTGGCAAAAGGATGATAGAATAGCGGGACAAATATTTTAAGGCTTTTGAGATAGGTCATAGAAGCGTAAACAAATAATCCACAAACAAGAGAGATTTCTGAGAAAGAAAGGGTAGCCGAAATTTGTGTACGTCTAACAAGAAGAAAAGAATCAGAGAGAATTTTCAATAAAGTATTAGATTCTATGGATCTTGGCATCGTCACATAACAATGACTAGATAGGCCATCAAGGATGCATGGTGAAGTTGCGATTATGGTCTTCATACAAAACTGTAAAACCTTCGAAATATGATAAGGAATGATGCAAAATAATAAAAACTTCTAATTATGATTATCTATTTTATTTTGCACAAAAGTCTAAGCACTAACTCTTATTTATACTAGCACTAGATATCTACGCTAATTTAAAATTTAACAAAAAGAAATTTGGAAATCAATCCTAAGATACTATATGATATTTTAAATTACTCTAAAATATAAAGCAAAATTGGAACATATATCTATAATAGAAAATTTCCTTTATTGAGTATAAGAGATGTGAATGATATGGTAGGTTGAATATCTTGTATTAAAGGTCCCCTTTACATTAAAGGTCCCCTTTACATTAGAGGTCCCCTTTTTTTTGAGCTGAGATGCTTATATTTTGAGTTATTCCCAACTCACAATTAAGTCGCTATCATTTACTAGAACAAGGTACATAATGACTGTTTGCTAATCCTTCACTTCCCTCATTTTCATACAGATCAATATATTGATATGATTTTCGCAGACGGCATTACTCTCCTTTGCAACGATATCCAGGTTACTGCTTCTGAATGCACCAAATTATACTCTTGAATCTTTGATTTAGCATCTTATAGTCTTTCACATTTAATTATCACAGAACCTGTTATTTAGAACAGTACTTATAAGCAGAAGAGTATTTTTTATTGAAATTAGAAAAGAATTGCTGTCAAATACTTTAGTGGTTTTCAAAGTTTTTGTCATTTGATTAGGGGATTGATCTGATTAATTATAATCCAAATAAATCTGAGTGGTGGAATTAGAAAGAAGAAAATCTTGGCTTTACACCTAGGTTTCTTAGAGACAACACGTAAGAGATGCTTGGCATGTCTTGACAACTTGGTTTTTTGTTCTTTATGAGTTTTTTATTCTAAAAATGAGTTTTTAAATTTGTTCTCAGATGATTTCCTACCCCAAAATTAGTTAAAAGTAGGTGGGTAGTAAAAAACTTAGGACCCATTTTGAATAATGATGAGAATAGAGGATACGATGGGAATACAATGTAATTTATTAAAGGGATCTGCATATTCCAAGAGAGTGGGGTTTAATGCCGTTTCTCTTTTGTTGGGGAGTGCTTTAATTGGAAAAAAACACAACACAGATGAGATCTTATTTCTTAACAAATAAATTAAATTTAAAACATGAATTATACAGTATCGAACATATTTCAATGAAAAGAAGCTATATAATAAATTTTGCCATTAACACTGAAATTGGAAAAAATAGATTAAAACTCAAAGGAAAACCAATACAACATTTGAAATAAAATACTACTCTCTTTGTTTCAAAATAAGTGTCTTTCTAGCCAAAGAAATTTGTCTCAAAATAAGAGTCTCTTTACTTTTCAATGCAACATTAATTAATGTTTTCCAACTCTACCCCTAATAAATGTTGTCTACACTACTTTCAAGTTATCAAATCATACTATTTATTTATGACAACCAATAGTTATTAAGGGTAGTTTTGTAATTTTGTTACATTTATTTATTCAATCATTACTTTTCTTAATTTGTGTGTAATAAATAACTTTAAAAGACTTTTATTTTGAGATGGAGGGATATTAGGTACATTCCAGTTGAGCTTTTTAAGTGTCTGTCAACTTGTTTATTGCTCTATTTAGCATATGCTATGTAACCGAAACTTTCATTATCTATCTTAATTTTGAATTCCATCTCATTCATGTCAGACACTATTCTGATTTCTGATATCATGTTAATACCTCTTTGATCATCACTGTTTCATAGGTCTTGTCAAATATTGTCGTATAAGTTCAAATCTTATTGACTTAAGCTGTTTTATTCTCTTATTTACATTTCCAATGTTTGTGTTTGGATTTATTCAAAAGGTTAATACCATATTCATTCAAAATATAATTGATATTTTCTTGCCATGTGCAGGTGGATCCTCAAGATATCGTAATGGTATGAATGTGTTTTTAAGATTGTTTCATTTTTAGATCATGTGGTTATTTGCGGTTTCCTCAATTGATGTTGTCCTCTGAATTCGACTTTAGAAAATGTTTGAAAGAGATTGGGGGGTTATAAATGGGAAGTGAAAACTTCCTAGGTTTTTTCAACGGTGTATTTTATTATAGGGTTAAACATACGAGAAGTTTAAGATGACATGTAGAAATGTTAATATTGGCTTCATAATTTTGCAATTTTCTGAGCAAAAGCTCTATTTTTTTTTTATATAAAAAAACTGGTGCTACAAAGCCGACATCATAATAGTACCTGGGGAATTGTTGTAAACGAAAGCTGATGCTACAAAGCTCCCATCATAGTAAGATTGGCGAATGGCTGGATTCATAAGAATGTTTTCCTTAATGGGGGGATGTTTACATTTTTGCAGTTAGTTCTTTCATGGCACATGAAGGCTGGCACTATGTGTGAATTTTCCAAGAAGGAGTTCATTGAAGGCTTACAATCTCTGGGGTATGAATTTTATAGTAACTTTGAAATATAACTTGTTTCGGTAATGACTGAATCCCTGAAGGTCTTATAAAATTTTGCAGGGTTGATTCGCTGGAGAAGTTCCGTGAAAAGATACCATATATGCGCTCTGAGCTGAAAGATGAACGTATGAACAATACCATTCAGATCGTGGCTTTAAATGAATCTCAGTCATACCATTTTTATTCATTTGTCATTAAAATATGGGCCCGTTTATTTTAGCTTTTTTTTTTTAAATGATTTTTTATAGTGTAGCATATTTTTGTTAAAAAAAATTTATGAAAATTTGGTTTGAATAGTTGTTCTTAAAATGTTATTTTAAGTGTTTCATCATCTTATTCAAACTTTTTTTGGATATCAAAATTTCAAAAAATCACTTAATTATGAAGCTTTTTCAAATAGCTTTTCATAAAACTTATTTTTGAAATACAATTTTTTGAAAAAATTGTGATTTAACTATGTATGTTCAATAAAGTATGTTTATGTTATAAGATGTCAAAATTAGTTTTTTTTTTGGTTAAGTAGTCTAGTGGCTAGAGTCCACCTTACTAAAGCTGAACAAGTGGGATGTCGTGAGTTCGAACTCGCGCCCCTGCATCCGATGTCCCTATACAGTTATCAACTGAGTTGTGTCTTAACGGGACAATTAGTCTTTCAATTTAAAAAAAAAGTGAGTTTGAAAAAACTTTTAATATTTTGAAAAACATTTTCGTAAAAATGATTTTTGAAAATAGAAAGAGAAAATATATTTTTTTAAAGCTAAACAAACATGCCATATATCTCCAACGATAATTGAAGAACTGACATTATTTATTCGTTTTTGGGTTGTCCAGAAAAATTTCGTGAGATATATAACTTTGCTTTTGGCTGGGCAAAAGAGAAGGTAAGAATTGATATCTTCTTGTTAACCCCTTTTTTGTGTAGCTTGACAAATCTATATGGAAGCAAGTGAGAACTTATTGGCCATAAGCCCATTACCTAATTCAAGCAATGTATTTGAGCCAATGGAAATATACCAGTTGATCATAAGAATCAATTGCCCCTTCCATTTTACTTGGTTATTATTGAGATTTCTTTTCCTATTCAATTAGGATCAGGAGTCTTGATTCTATATAAACAGGGTTTAGTACTTAACCTTTTAGTATCATCTGATTATTTATCATCAAATTATGAATCAGAACTATATTTTAGTCTTCGGTATTCTTTTTCTCCTTTCTTTATCTAAAATCAGTAATTTCAACAAGTTGTATATAAATTTTAGTTGATTTAAATGCAGTATTGATTCTTTCACTTTTGCAATCTGTTAGCATGCAACAGTAATATGCAAGTTAACTTTTTTGCAGGGTCAAAAATCTCTGGCATTGGATACAGCTATTGGAATGTGGCAATTATTATTTGCCGAGAAGCAATGGCCACTGGTTGATCATTGGTGCCAGTTCCTACAGGTAATAACACACTAATTATACACTTGGTAACTTAGAAGCTTTCTTATTAGTATGATAATACTTGTTTATTTTATTTGAAATTGAAAATTTCGATGCCACTTACTCAGGCTCGACACAACAAAGCAATATCGAGGGATACATGGTCTCAACTTTTGGAGTTTGCAAAGGTAAACTAATAAATTATTAACCTTTAGAAAAAAGTTCAATAGGTGATACTCTCATCATGCACCCCTTCCTTGATGTGGATTTAGAGTCATGAAGATAACCATGCTTGGTCACTGTTTGTATACTCCTGTGTATGCCTAGACTAAAAATCCGGAATAACAAGGAAAAGTAAATGTGACGGTTCAACTTCATCGTTCAACTTTAATTTTAAATCGATAAAGTCTTCTTTGAATTCTGATTGCCTACTGGTGTTTATTTATGTATTGCCATTTGTTTTGCACTTTCTGCTCTGAAACACAATGTGTCAATTGGAACAAAAAAATCCTACAATTCACCAGGACAATTTTCAATATTCTTATGACAATTTTCAATATTCATTTATCATCTTACAAAAAGAGCCATAACCATAACTGAAGTGTAACTTAGTCAAGTGAAAAATGAACCGGTTTAGGAATATTCCTCTGCAAACTGAAGATAAACTCAAATTGCGAAAGAAAAAGCCATAACACTTTGCTACGAATCTTTGATAATAATTCGTGGAAAAATTGAAAAGATATTGATCGCAAAATCTTGGTTTTTTCTTTCATTATCTGACTAGTTGGATGTATGAAATTGTAGTAATGCTTATTCTTTCATTATCTGATTAGTTGGATATACAGAGTCAACACACAAACCCCTAAATATTTGGTGCGTTCTTTTATGCAGACTGTTAGCTCCAATTTAACTGATTACGATGCTGAAGGTGCTTGGCCATATCTTATTGACGAGTTTGTTGACTATCTGAACGAAAATGGCGTTGACCAACACGGTCAGATAAATGATTCTAGTCTAAAACGATGATTCATTAAAATGCTGTTTTAGAAAATTTGATATCTGGACTTTCTATGATGGACTCGTTGAGGGGGATGCGGTCTAAATATGCAAAAAGAAGCAGACATGGCTGCTAGAGCAAACTCATTCATTCTGACAAGGAGTAACATCAGTTTCTTGAGATTGTTTATATTAGTACACCAGTTTATTTGGGAAGTATTGTGGAGTTAGTAATGGGAGACTTCTGATACCATATTAGTTTGTTGGCTCTTTTAATAGCTTATTCTTGTACAATGTTTGGTTAGATATAATATTTTGAAGTTATCTGGGAAAATTGCTAGCACACGTGATGCCACTTTACTTGGAATTACTCAGAGAAAAAAGCACTGGCTCCTTATGTTGCTATCTTTCTTGTTTTTTCTACTAAATGCATATTCCAAGTAAAACGATGGTGGTCTTTGTAGCACAAGCGCTTATTTTGAAATATTATAAGATGTTTTCACTAAGTTATTTTAGAGAAATTATAAGAAAGTTAAATTTTTTAAATAAAAAATATCGATTTGATAAGACTACTACTATAGTGTTACAAGTCAATTCAAACAGAGTCACTTGTTAAGTTTAATAATTTCTGTGAACTATGAATTGAATAAATTTAAAAGTGAGTTGTGTAGGGTATTATTTTTGTTTATAATGAATACTAAATTTGTGATGATAAATTAAATGTTTTTAAGTATATAATTATTTTGTATTCAGTTGTTTTTTTATTCAATACAATAGTTACTTCGAAACACAATAAGTTTGTTAATAAATTGTTATTCTCTTCGATTGATCAAATATATTTGTTATAGAGGTACATTTTATGAAAAAAAAGATAAATTATGTATACAGTCAATAAAGAAGAAAAAAAGGCCCTCCCTCTTCACAAATAAGTTATTTTAGAAAAAATATAAGAAAGTTAAATGTTTTATTAAAAAAAAATATCGATTTGATAAGACTACTATACTTAACAAGTCAATTAAAAAAGAGTCACTTGTTAAGCTGAATAATTTCCTTGTGAATTATGAATTCAATAAATTTAACAACGTGATTTGTGTTGGGTATTATTTTTTTCTGATAATGAATATTAAATTTGTGATGATACTTCCTTCGTCCTAAAATAAATCATCTATTTAGAATAAAAAAATATCACAAAATAAATGATTTATTAAATTTTTAATGTACATTTTTTAATTCTACTTTATAATTAATATTACTTTTATAAATATATAATTGTTTGTATTTAGTTGTATTTTGAGTCATTACAATAATTACTTCAAAACCCAATCAAGTTAAATAAAGTACGTAGTTTCAAGAAGCATTAGAAGTTGAGGGCCTCGATTGAATAGTAAACTGTGTTTAAGAATACAATCACTTATGGACTTTTTTACACACATGTCACTATTCTAAAAATTTAATATTAAAATGACACAATTAAAATTTTTTTTTTCAGAAATGCAATCTTTTCAGTATGGGTTTGGCCAACCATTGGACAAACCAATGGACTAGCCCACGACATGTATAATGGATGGCCGAGCCTTTGAAGAAGCATTTTTTTAAATTTTTTTTGTTTAAATTGTTTAAATATAATTTAATTAATATTATAATATAATAAATGTTAAAAATAATATAATTTTTATTGAATAAATTGTTTAAAATTATTTAAATTGTTTAAAAATGATTTAATTAATATTATAATATTATAAATAAGAATAAATAAATGTTTTAATTAATATTTTAATTTTCTTAGTAATTAATATAATTTTATAATAAATATTTGCATAAAATATAATTAAAATTTAATTCATATTATCAAATAATACAATTTTAATATTTTATTCATATTATTAATTAATTTTTTTTATCAATTACACATCAATAGTTGCATGAAGATGCTCGACCATCTATTGGCTGAGCAGCAAAATATTTTATTATTATTATATTTTCTATAAATAGCTTTGTGTGAGATTTCTAGTTCTCAGATCATTTACACCAATTTAATTATTTCACTTTGAAATATTTCTTCAAAAACGAAGTATTTTACCAATCCAAATGCTCCTCTTATCAAAAGAGATGCTCAATTATTTTTCTCGGCAATAAAGCCTCCGCTAAAGACCCGACTATGGAACATAGTGACATTCAAGCATTTTCAGAGAAGCCTGATGAGTTGGTTAGATGGAGAAATTGCTGAAGGTGAAAAGATTAGAGGAATTAACAAACTTGTTAAAGATGGAGAAACTCGGTCCTAGAAAGCTGTTAAAAATGACTATGATGTTGTTTTGATGATGTATGGACCAATTGATATTGTCTTGATGGTTGTAATCTCTTAGGCATGCTTAGATGTTTAATCGTTATATTGTTTATCGTCTTGTTTTTTTTATGCGTGGTTTCTTTATTTTGTTGTTGCTGAAACTTGTCTTGAATATTAACTGAATAGTGAATTACAAAGACATGTAATGAAAGCTAAAACCTTGATTTAATGATTAATTAAAAAAACAAACAAAATCATCTAGACAGGCCAGCTACATTTGAACATTTTCTACGCATATGGCCTATTTCGCGACAAATCCCACACATTCTCTTCTTTTTTTCAACATCGTCCATTTTGGTTCTAATTCAAGTACTATTTGGGCATCCTTTCTTCTTCCCTCGCATTGTCTCATCATGGAAAAGAGTATATCCTTCATATGTTGGCCAGTTTTCCCGGTGCGGAAGACCGAGGAAGCTTTTCTTGTAGACTTTAAAAACATTCAAAATCTTGAAAACATCTGGTATGTTCATGGTGTGGTTCTGGCGTATACTAGCACATGCTGCGATTACATGGCAACAAGGTAAATGAAATGCTTGAAATTTCTCACAATCGCAACGCCCCTTCCTGAGATCAACGCTGAAAGTACCTAATGGTTGGTCATCGTTCTGATTAATTCTTTCGGCCACCATAAAATAGAATCTCTCGCGATCGAAAATGGATGACATTATGGCTGCTAGATTTACTCGCTTCTTTAGCCATTCCCTTATTATAGTTATCTGTGAAAGGTTGGCCAGATGCCAACATTTTTGTCCAATCATGGTCTCGTTTACAAAACAGCGATCCCAGCCGATAGTATGTAGATTGGATCAATGTTGTGGTTGGAAGGTTTCGGGTAGCCTTAAGTACTGAGTTCATTGCTTCGGCCAGGTTAATTATCATAGGTTCCCACCGTTGTCCTCCATCATACGCCTTCACCCACTTCTCTTGGGGAATTTTGTCTATCCACTCCAAAGCCTCTCTATTTGATCTTCGTATTTTACCTCGGTAGTAATTAAATGTCGCCTTCGTCAACGCATATCCTATAGTAAAAATGTTAAGTAAAACATCTGAATATCAATAACTCAATAACTATTTATAGTAACTATAAATGTAGATTGTTACCCATGTTGACAAGTTTTTTACGTAGTTCTTTGTCTTTGAACTCACGCATGAAGTTTTGCGCAATATGTATGATGCAATTAACATTGTAAGATGGAGGATATTGCCATCCATTTTCAGGATCATCATAAGCACTCTTGATCGATGGACGTCAGTTGGATATGAGACACATATTGGCCTGGGGTGCGACATTCATTCTCAATTTCCTAAGAAAGAAACTCCAACCATCCTTTGTTTCACCTTCAACTAATACGAATGCTATTGGGAAAATGTTACCGTTCACATCTTGTGCCACAACCAATCTGAAGGTGTGAAAAGTACACAAGAAGGGGGGGTTAAATTGTTTTTCACATTTTCTTATTATTTAGTTTCTGATCAGAGTCTCAGAATCACAATTGGTGTTCAGATTCTGAGTTAATTCATTTGGCAGCGGATACAACAGAAGTAAATAAAATAACAGCAGAAGACACAAAAGATTTATACTGGTTCCTCCCCTAACTGAGAGTAGTCCACTTCATGATTTCAATCGCTTATGCTTCTGCATAAGTCTTTTACAACTGCTCAGACCAACTATCTGAGACTTCCCTTGCTTAGAGCTCGTGTCTAAGACTTACCTTTGCTCACATCCTGTGGCCGAGCCACATGCTCTTCTGGCCATCCAGACTGAGACTTCCCTTGGTCAAGCCGCACTCGAGACTTCTAGATCAATCAAACTAGCTGAAAAAGAATTTTACAGCTCAAACACTTAAGCAATTAGAATTACGTGGCTTAAGCATCTTGGCTCAAGACTTGTTACATGAATCCCAATGAGACAAGACTTTTTGGTCAAGCACACAATAGGAGACTTAATCTACTTCTGAAGGCTCAACAGAATAGAGAACAAGGTGTACATGATGCAAGCATCAGAGGTACGGGAGATCACCATAACAAAGACCTAAAGCACTTAAGATTTCTAAATATGTACATGGGTAAGAAATCTTAAGGCTTTTACAATTACAACCTAAAACAGAAAATCTGCATATTACATAGAGTTGATAATTGCTTGATTTTGCTACTTCTTCAACAAAAGAATCCTTGTTGAAAAATCAGGCTTGAATCTTCAGCCATATATATAGGCTTTCCAAAAACTAGCCGTTGAGAAGGTTACTTGATCAAGTGTCTTTGCATTTGCTCCATAGTACAAGAGACGTTGAAGATGAATACACATCAGATTTTGAATCTAGTGTGTAACACGTTTAATTTTTGAGTCTTTCAAGAGGTTCTTTACTAATAGAGCCGTTGAGAGTAGACATCCATAGAACGTACCAGCTTTTCTTGAGCCTTGCAATCTTGTAGATTCAAGCTGACAGGCTGATAAGACAATACGTTTGCTTTCAGTAGTACGGATAGTCCACAACTTTATCACCAACTCTGAATGGTACCAGATACTGATATACAATTACTAAGTGTAGAAACTCGTCTGAATGCCGAGGCCTTCAGTTCAGAGTCTTCGTTAAACCACACTAGAAATTGTTCTTCAGACTCTGCCACCAGAAGCTAGCAATGAAGCAACTCCAAGTGTGTCTTAAGTAAAATAGATTCTGATTATTTATGTACAAGAACAAGAACCTGCATAAATAAAGCACACATCAAATAAACCATTATACTTTTAATACTTTTGTTATCATCAAAACTAAAAGAGAAATAATCAAGAACAAATCTTGTTCTAACAATCTCGCCCCTTTTGATGATGACAAACAGAAGTATTTAAAGGACAATGTTAGGCATTTAATTTTCTCTGCAACAACAGGGTATGAGGTTTGTAAGCTCCCCCTGAGTCTGATAGCTCACATCTAAGTTTAATTTACTCTAGCATTTAGAACCATTTTTCAAGAAAAATAAATTAGTCTTCTTAGTAACATCAGGGTCTGAGGTTTGTAAGCTCCCCCTGAGTCAAACAGTTCCAAGGTTGAGGTTTGTAAGCTCCCCCTTAGTTCCATATTTAAGAACACCAAGATAACTACATGTTAACTCCTTTTGGCAACACTAGAATACTATATTTGTAAGCTTCTTCTGAGTCTCATAGGTAAGTCAGAGATTTGTAAGCTCTTTCTAAACACTATGTACAAGAGAGTTATGTTGCCCTTTTTAACTTTCCTTGGAAACACCAGAATAAGAGGTTTGTAAGCTCCTTCTGGGTATGATAGGCTAAGTCTGAGGTTTGTAAGCTCTTCCTTAGACCTATGTACAGAAAGTTAAAAATGCTCCTTGGGCAAGGTAACAGAAAATAAATGACAAGAAAATAAATGACCAATATGTACATGACATGTATTCAATGGGTTCAGTTTCCACTTAAATACTTACTATTATTTCTCTCCCTTTTGTCACATAAAAAAGAATAGAAGAAAAAGAAGGAAATAGAAAAATATCACTAGTAAATGTAACTCAGATCGTCATTACAGGATCAGTTTCCAAAAAGGAAGAATAATCAAGTAATAAGAGTCATTAAGGTTTATAAAGTGAACGCTTTGAACTCTTAGTGGTTGTTACCATTCCAAGAATTAAAACAAGGATTAATTTTAGACTCTTGTTATCCATAGAAGTCATTATAAAAATATCCAACTCCTAAATCATTTTCATCAATCACCAACCCTAAGAATATGGAGTCAGCATCTAAAAGTCATAAGGCATCTGCCGTAACAGACACAACTGATAGCTCTACAAGCTTTCCAATTCAATCCCCTCAGAGGCGATCTGCTTCCGAGTCCTCTAAAACTGTACCTGTGCTCTCAACACAACTTGCTTTTGAAAAGGCTACTTCAGCAGCACCTGAACGACCTTTAGAAGGTGGTTCAACAGTAGCTGCCCTGAAACCTCAGAGAAGAAGCATGAAGAGATCAAGGAAGACGAAAATGAGGATCAACAAGAAGTTCTACTGCTCTCTTCCAGACATAGAAGAGGAAGAAGTGATTAATTCAGAAGATGAGGAGGTAGACTATAACAACAGTGGATGCCGTTGGGCACGCGATGCAATAGCTAGAGATGAAATCTAGAAATCATATTGTACCCTTTTTTGTTTTAAAAAAGATGTAATTCTTTAGTTCAATTAATGAAAAAGTTTATCAGATTACTTACTTCTTTAGCATACATTTACATTCTAGAATTTTCTTTAGATTTTATGAAGGTACACTATCAAAGTGAAACTGACACAGAGACAACAGTTAGAACATATCAGATATAAATTCATAATTATTCATAGAATCTTAATAGATTAGACTTTTAGATTACATTACCAAGAGTTATCATTAAAATACAGATAAAATTTAACTAGTACTTAAATAATATTAAACTCAAGACAATAAATGTAACATGTCTATAAAAGGTCTCTAGTAAGGTTTCTTCCATCATCACTTAATCCCTAAAACACCAAAATGTATAAGCAAAAGCAAATCTAGGTTCCAAAGAGAGATTTCATGAAGGCAACACAACTGAATGCAGCAACTCAAGCAAAACAAAGCAAAGCAGCAGCTGAAGAACCTGCAAGCAAGCAGACAACTTCAGAAGTGCTCTCCTCTTCAGCATCCTTTGTGAAGACACACAGAAGAAAAAGATCTTCTAGATCCAGATGCTGAAATAAACTGAGGAAGAAGGCTTTGGAGTTTGCTAAGGAAGAATGACAAGATTTCTTAGACAATTTAGACACGTCAGATGATCCTAGGGAGTTCCTTAGGACACATCCATTATACTAAAAAATCTAATTGTCTTGTACTAGCTTCCCTTTTATTAATAAAATAAGTTGTAAACATTTGAGTTCTTTTATCTGTTTCATATTCTCAATGAACAACACAAATAAATATTAATCAGTTAAAATTGAACACAAGCATGAACAAACTTAGAATTTATTAATAAGATACTTAATACAAAGATTTCAACAACAATACAAAGCATAACTACGCAGAAAATCTAACATCAGAATCTTTCGTAGATAGCTTCAAACTTGTCTCTCCAAATATTGGAAGAAGTAGCCTCACAACTTATGTTAACCCCTTGCTGAACAAGTAATTCAGAAATAACTCGTCCAAAAGGTATGGATAAAGTCTTTCCCTTTTTAAAAGAAGAAAGAGACCTCTTCAGATGGTCAAACATAACTTGAGGAAGATCAATCTTCAAATCTGAAGTGAGAAGTAGAATCATATCTTTTTCAATAGAGTCCACTTGGTCTAAATCTTTATCACTTATGTATTAGATAGATCTACAAGGATATGCCAAGTAGGAAGATAGTGTTCCCAAACAAGAGTTCCTGGGATTTCTCCAATCTCCTCACAATTGATCACATTTACAATCGCTTTAGAAGTTACTGTTATAGAAACACTAGTTACTTTAGACAAAATAGCATACTCAGAATTCAGCTAAAAAATGGAGGCATTGATCCAAAAATCTTTGACAAGACTTGGATAAGTGAAACCACATAGCATCTCAAAGTAGCCATTCCACCTATGTTTAGACACAGTCCCCTAAAGGTTGAAACCAATCTTAAGCAACTCATTAAAATCCACAAACTCTTCATTGATGATAGTCAGCTGATTCAAAGGAGAATAAACTGAAGAACTCATCTCATGTTTGGTTTGATCAGCACAAAAACAAGAAGAAAAGAAGAAAGAGAAGAAGAAGAAGAAAGAAAAGAAACTGAACAAGAATCGTACATAAATAAGAATCTTGTCAGAAAAAGGACACAATGATGTTTCACAAGACAGGGAATAGTAACATAAAGTATTAAAAGAGAAAACATCATTACCCAAAGGTTCTTTATCCAGTAGATATTTCCATTCCACTAGATAAGTTTCACCTTTATGAAAGGTTAAGTATTAAAAAAAGCTTTTAGAAAACTTTTTACTTAAACTGCCAAGACAGTAAAAAAGATTCTTTTTCTGTACCTCAGAAACTGACAACTTTCAGAAGCTATCAACCATCAGAGTCTAGTGAGTCTAGACTTAGATAGAGATATCATCTGTCAGTAACAAGTCTCTAAGATTCTATTCAGAACTAGCACTTTATCTTGAAACAAGAGTCATGAGTGATAGATGAATATTGAATTGTCTTCTTTTAGACTGCTAACAAGCAACAATATCAACACAAAAGTGAGAAAACTGTTTTCATACATGTGATCAACATCTGGCTTGATAAGACATTCAGTACAGACAAATACAACAGAGTTTCATTTTAAAGATTTCTAAAGTTCTCTTTTTCAAAAGAATTTCACTAGAGATCTAACAGAAACTTTGTATTTATATCTAAACAAAATGTTTCATTGAATCAAAAGATAAGCCATAACAGAACATACCATATTTTTTTTTGTTTTTTTGGCCAGATTCGATTCAGTATTCAGACTTGACCAATAGAGTCTGAACACAACTTTGAGTGGATTCTGATTCAATGGTTGTCTAACCACTGATTCCACTACTCTCACCAAATTTAGTACCACCAGTACTTGAATCTGGGTGTTGGCTCTTCTTCTAATCAATGTTGTAGACAACCTTGTGGAAGATGCCTCTGCTTCTTTCCTTGATATCTGTCGCAGATACATTATGATACTCATATTTCTATAAGAACATACATGTAAGTACAAATAGATTCTTCTATGCCTTATATCTTAATCTAACAGCAAATCATAAGTCACTCCAGAGTATGAGTCTAGAATGAGATATGATAGGAACAAAATCTTGATCTACGCAATTTCAATAATCTCATTATCTTGGATTAAATCTTTTGACTTTGGAATCATTTACAAGCTCAGAACTAGATGGTGTTAGCTATCAGAGATTGACATAAAGCAGACCAGAGTACTGTCTTAGTACAACTAACAGAACTCAAAGAGAAGTTAAAGACTTCTCATAAAAATGTGTTTTAAAATAACTTTCATGATGGTTCTCAACTAAGAAGCGATGAAGTTTCTTAAGATATCACCTTAAAGAACAAACTCCATATAATCAAATATTTTGAAACAAGATAACTTTAACAACATCTCTTGCTTTTGAATACTTGATTTTTTATTTAAGAACACATATGCTTCTCTTCATTTGCATCCTGCACTAATATCAGCTTCAAACAATTAAACATTGAGGAGCATCTGATATTAGGTTCTGGTAGAATTTTCTTCTTGCTTTCAGATTTGGAAATCAGTTGAAATACAAATATTTCAGAAGCTTTTGAAGTTACTCTTCTATCAACAGATATCACAATCCATTCATCCAATATGAAAGTCCTTCTGACAAGAAAACTAAGTTTCTCATCATTAGTCATTCCAAAGAACTTAAGCTAAAAAGGAGAAAGTGATATGTTGAATAGTTTTTTCATCATCCAACTTCATTTCTTTCCTTTGAAGACTTTAAGACAAACCTTCAGAACAAAGCAGATTCAAGATGTAAACATCAAAAAATAAACTTTGACTTTAGATTTAAGTCAATGAACAATCTTCTCAGAATTTGCTTGAAAATATTAGATGAAGTGTAACTACATCAAGCTTCAAAAACTGATCCCCACAAACCCAAGCATAAGACTTCAAAGATAGTCCAAACATCAGACATACCAATGATGTTGATATACTCAAAAGTGAGATAATGCATCTATCAGAATGGAACTGCCTCTGAAGATATTCAATATGCATCTTCTGAGTTAGTGAAAAGAGATTTTGAAGATGATCATCTTTAACACCATCAACTTCTATAGTAATACCTTTTTCAAGGATATTCTATAGACCTTCAGCAACCCTTTATCAAGTCCAATGAGTTAAAAATATGTTTAACTTTTCCATCATTTAAATTCAATGGAATCACCCATTTGAATATGGTAGGAAAAACCGTATGATATTTTTCATGTGGCACTTGATTTCTTCTTGAAGAAGAAATATACTTTTCTTATTGGATCAATATCTGCACCATTGTTAAGTGTTAAGCACATACCATGCTCTGATGCCAATTGAAGGTGTGAAAAGTACACAAGAAGGGGGGGTTGAATTGTGTTTCGCATTTTCTTATTATGTAGCTTCTGTTCAGAGTCTCAGAATCAGAATTGGTGTTCAGATTCTGAGTTAATTCATTTGGCAGCAGATACAACATAAGTAAATAAAATAACAGTAGAAAACACAAAAGATTTATACTGGTTCCTCCCCTAACTGAGATTAGTCCAATCCCCTTGCCTCATAAGAGATTTTAATTATAACCACTTCATGAGTACAATCGCTGATGCTTCTGCATAAGTCTTCTACAACTGCTCAAACCAATTGTCTGAGACTTCCTTTTCTTAGAGCTCGTGTCTAAGACTTCCCTTGCTCACACCATCTAACTGAGCCACCTGTCCATCTGTCTTCTGGTTGAAACTTCCCTTTTCTTAGAGCACATGTCTAAAACTTCCCTTTGCTCACATCCTCTGACCGAGCCACCTGCTCTTATAGCCATCCAGACTGAGACTTCTCTTGCTCAAGCCGCACTCGAGACTTCTTGCTCAATCAGACTAGCTGAATAAGACTTTCACAACTCAAGCACTTAAGCAATGAGACTCACGTGGCTTAAGAATCTTGGCTCAAGACTTGTTGCTTGAATCCCAATGAGACAAGACTTTTTGCTCAAGCACACAGCAGGAGACTTAATCTAATCTACTGAAGGTACCAGAGCAGGAGACTTTATCACCAACTCTGAATGGTACCAGATGCTGATATAAAATTACTAAGTGTATAAACTCATCTGAATGCCGAGGATTTTAATTAAGAGTCTTCGTTCAACCACACTAGAAATTGTTCTTCTGACTCTGCCACCAGAAGCTAGTAATGAAGCAACTCCAAGTGTGTCTTAAGTAAAATAGATTCTGATTATTTTTGTACAAGAACAAGAACCTGCATAAATAAAACACACATCAAATAAACCATTATACTTTTAATACTCTTGTTATCATCAAAACTAAAAGAGAAAATATCAAGAACAAATCTTGTTCTAACACAATCAACAAAGTCCCGCTGTACTTGTCGCACAACCATGTTCCGTCAACTTGCACAACAAGCTTACAATAAGTAAAACCACGGATACACGGTTGGAACGCCCAAAAAAGACGGTGAAATATCCTTTAGTCAGCCAATTGGGTTCTGTCGTCTGAAAATACTGACAATGTTTACAACTCTATAATAGTAGCAGGAAGATAGGTTCTCATTACCAACAACCACTGTGGCAGGTCATTGTAAGACATCTCCCAATTTCCATACAATGATTCGATGGCCGTAATCTTCGCAATCCACGCTTTCCTGTAAGATGTTCTATACCCGTATTTTTAAGCAATATGGGCGATAATCACTTTAACTTTAAGTGAAGCGTCGCTGTTAATGAGATCCATGATGTTGTGACTAATAATTTCTGAATCAAGTTTTCTATGATCCAGTGACATAGAAGACATTGTGCAAATGTGGAATCCGATTATCATAGCAATCTCCCATATTGAGCTCTTCTTACGCAATGCAACTCTACATTTGAATTTGCATTGTGGGTTCTTATGTTTGCTTATATATCTTACACAATCATATTTGTACACTCCATAGTCAAGATTGTTATTTATATGCCAATGTTGCAAGGAAATAACACATGCTTCCTTACTTTCAAACTCCATTCCTACCTCTAAGTTGTCACCAATATGGTTTGGTGTGTAGTTCCCAAAAATAGAGATAGGTTAAGAAGCCTCCAAATATATGTTTGACATGTGAATTGGTGGATTGTACAAAATAATAGGTTGGGCATTTGTAACCTGGGAAGGCACAGGGACAAGATCCTCATCATCGCTGGCACCGAAAAGATCTTCAAGACGAACCTCATGTAGTTCATCTTCACTGTATTCACCAACCTCTTCATTCAGAATGAAAGATTCAATGTTTTGCGTAAGTTCTTCATCATTGGTTTGACTCATTCCGTAGTGATGTGAATGCGATAACTCCGTCGGATATGCTTCGTCATCAAGGCGAACATATAACTTAATTGTGTTCAGATGAGCAACTGTGTAATGACACTGGAACATTGATTTGAACGAATCTTTGGTATCTATCTGCTTCATTAGGTAAAACACACTACAATCATCTCCATTAAGTAATGGTTGTCGGTAGATAATTTCAAGAACAGAACGTTGCACTTTTTTCCCGATGCGTTCTTTCGGATGATGAAGGTCAGAATTGCGATGAAGTTTGAATATCATAATTTCTGTACTGTTGAATGAGAATCTGACATTAAGATTGATGAAAATGGATTCATTATAGTGCATGGTTACATGTGTATTTCTCTCTGCCATTGTTACAATATTTTTTTGAAAAGTAAGATTGTTGAAGCAGATTGTGAAAGATGAATGTTAGCCAAGATTGCTTGAACGAATATAATGGGGTACAATGATGTATTGACTCGGTTAACCAAAGGCCGACCCTATGTTGATTCTCTACGCGCTTATCCAACAAAAGGACGATCCAATGTAAATCATGTATTGGCTCTTCCATCAAAAGGCTGAGCTGCATAAATTCACGCGTGGGCTCGTCCAAACCAAGACTGACTTGTATGTTGGTGCATTGAGTAGTCATGTCTTGCAGGCATGCATGCATAATATTGGAATCCTACAGGTAGTATAGCCTGCAGAGTAGCTGTGTTGCTACACTCCTTTGACTAAGGGTTAATAACATGCATAAAAAATAACAATCACATTAAACCTCTATAAATACCATGGTCGTGCATGCATATTCATCATCAACACACTTCTTCATCAATAGTTTGTAAAATATATTCTACATCAGTAAAATTACATTAAATGGCATTGTTGTGGATGAGAGAAAAACACCGGGGAACACCGAAAAACGTCGCCGCATTCGTAAGATTTTTATATCGTACTTAATTATTTTTATACAATATTATTACATATTTAGACTTCATTTTTTTGTTGAACATCATATTGATTTTTTTTATATTTGCCACAGGCTGAAGATAGATTTAGACTTCAATCGCATTCTATCGATGCACCAAGTCTGGTAATAATACCGTATTTGGGACGAGCCGGCTTCGGAAATGTGGCAAAAATAAGCAGTATCAAGGTTGATTCGAAACTTGTTATTGCTTTGTCAGAAAGATGGAGACTGGAAACACATATATTTCATCTTCCAATAGGTGAATGTACCATAACGTTGGTATGTTGTTTGGTCTTCGTGTAAATGGTAGGGCTGTTAATGGTCCTACTCAAGTAGGGAATTATGTATATATGGATCATTTAGGTGTATAACCTTCAACTTTAGATAAAGTTAAAGATTCTGTTAAAATTGTTTGGCTAAAAAGTATAATAAAAGAATTAAAACAAAAGGTTGCACCAACCAAAGAGGATTTTTAATGCCAGACAAGAGTCATAATTTATTTCATTCTTCTTGGATACCCATAGTAGGAGATTTAGATAAATGCAATAAATATAGTTGGGGTTCTGCTTGTTTAGCTACATTATTTAGACATATGTGTAAAGCATGCAAGGTAGGAGTAAAAAGTATTGGAGGATGCGTTCTCCTACTCACCGTTTAGGCATATTGGCATATACCACTAATTGCTCCTGAGAGTTCCGTCGTGCCATCTTATCCATATGGAAAAAGGTAAATATAATTTAGACTTGCTATTTTTTATACGCGCGCGCATACACACACACACACACACATATATATGTCGATAAATTTATTACATTTCTTTATTTTGAAATTGCAAGATTTGTTCAACAAGGAATGACTTACCAAAAAAAATATCGTTTTCACCTACGTGGATATCGATTCGTATTAGATAGATTGAGGTCGAACAATGTAAGTTTGTTACCAAGACAATATCTAAATAGTTTCTAAGATATGTATTTGTACTCTAACTATTAAATTTTGTGTAATAGTTTATTTGGATGCCATACCTGAACTATCCACCTTGCGTTCTTGATGATAGCCAGATTTGCAGTGAGACAACATCAATCATATGTTTTCATATTGTTGAAATGCATCAAGCTGATAGGGTTAAATTTTAGATAGGGTATGAATAAGAAATCCCTACTCAGCCAAAATGTCTAGCTGAACATGATGAAACAGAAATGCCCAATACATGGGGAGATCATTGGCGCAATCTGAATAAAAATGAGAACAATGATTGGAAAAATAGAAGACATTTGACATTGAAGGGAAACATGGTAAATGATGACTATGTGCATAGCGATGCATATATTTAATGATTTTTATCAATTCCATTTATGCCTGCTTCTCAAGCACAGTTTCTAGACGACCCCCGTCAATATGCCTCTTCTTCATCACAACAAATAACCTCGCCGTCCATGCATCAGGAAATCCCTCAAATGAGCACATCACAATTTCATTCACAAACATCTTCATTCCCCTAACACACATACCATCAAACCCAAACATATCATCACACCCAAGCCACACTACCCCAACGAACATACCATCACACCCAAACCATACAACAACACACATTCTATGCCACCTCATCTCAACAACCAACACTTCACACCCCGACCCCTCAAACTAACTACTACTACCACCAACAATATCAACAACAAACCACACTTCGATCATCCATACAATTCACTCCAATTCCTCAACCTAACTTTGACAACTCATACCCCCAATCTCAACAACAAACATTTAACCCATTACTCTCTCAACCCACTTCTACCTACCACACTAAATATATGTTTATTATCCTCCCATTCAACATAGCCCTCCAACCATCTTCAACCCACCATCACAATCAGTTCCCAACTTTAACCTCACTGATGATCAGCTCATGGATTGACCAGGTTTTTCTGTTGCTGATGTGGATATGGACATGACTGTCAATACATCACATCACAATGAAGAGTTGCCTTCCAACTCTACTCCACCTTCTCAAAGACAGCAAACCCAAGACTTAGGCAGGGGGAAGCACAAAAAAAAGAGTATACGGTGTGGAACTAACAGTCATTTACTTAAACCCACTTGATGTATCTTATCTTTTCAGTAATATTAATAAAATTGCATTTTGTTACATATTATTTAATACAAGAATAATATTAATTAATTATTCATTTAATTAAATGTTAAATATTATATAAGAAAATTAATTACATACAATTAAAAAAAATATTTCTTAGTATATTCAAATAATAAAATAAAATATTAATTAAAATATTTTATTATATTATAATATTAATTAATGTACTTATTTATTATTATTTAAATATGAAAATTATTCTTAAATTTTAAAAATCATTTAAAATTTTAAAAATATGTCTTAAAATAAAATAGTAAACATTTAAAAAAAAACTTCTTCAAGGGCTCGACCAATGGATGGCCGAGCTAGTGCATGTCGTGGGCTTGTCCATTGGTCGTCCAATAGTTGGCTGAGCCCAAACTCAAAAAGTGGAATTTATGGATTTTTTTTTAAATTATGGCATTTTGGTATTAAATTTTCAAAATAGTGGCATGTGTGTAAAAAAGTCTCACTTATGCCATTGCTACTTTAATAAATGACACATTTTTATTAGGGGTGTCGCTCTAGAGATAGACGGTGTTGAGAGAATGCGTGACGATATTAATCGGATCTGCCTTCACATGTAAGATTGAAAGAATGCGTATAAGTTAGGCTGAATAATTTCCTTGTGAATTATGAATTCAATAAATTTAACAACGTGATTTGTGTTGGGTATTATTTTTTTCTGATAATGAATATTAAATTTGTGATGATACTTCCTTCGTCCTAAAATAAATCATCTATTTAGAATAAAAAAATATCACAAAATAAATGATTTATTAAATTTTTAATGTACATTTTCTAATTCTACTTTATAATTAATATTACTTTTATAAATATATAATTGTTTGTATTTAGTTGTATTTTTAGTCATTACAATAATTACTTCAAAACCCAATCAAGTTAAATAAAGTACGTAGTTTCAAGAAGCATTAGAATTTGAGGGCCTCGATTAAATAGTAAACAGTGTTTAAGAATACAATCACTTATGGACTTTTTTACACACATGTCACTATTCTAAAAATTTAATATTAAAATGACACAATTAAATTTTTTTTTTTCAGAAATGCAATCTTTTCAGTATGGGTTTGGCCAACCATTGGACAAACCAATGGACTAGCCCACGACATGTATAATGGATGGCCGAGCCTTTGAAGAAGCATTTTTTTTAATTTTTTTTTGTTTAAATTGTTTAAAAATAATTTAATTAATATTATAATATAATAAATGTTAAAAATGATATAATTTTTATTGAATAAATTGTTTAAAATTATTTAAATTGTTTAAAAATGATTTAATTAATATTATAATATTATAAATAATAATAAATAAATGTTTTAATTAATATTATAATATAATAAAATATTTTAATTTTCTTAGTAATTAATATAATTTTATAATAAATATTTGCATAAAATATGATTAAAATTTAATTCATATTATCAAATAATACAATTTTAATATTTTATTCATATTATTAATTAATTTATTTTTATCAATTACACATCAATAGTTGCATGAAGATGCTCGACCATCTATTGACTGAGCAGCAAAATATTTTATTATTATTATATTTTCTATAAATAACTTTGTGTGAGATTTCTAGTTCTCAGATCATTTACACCAATTTAATTATTTCACTCTGAAATATTTCTTCAAAAAAATGAAGTATTTTACCAATCCAAATGCTCCTCTTATCAAAAGAGATGCTCAATTGTTTTTCTCGGCAATAAAGCCTCCGCTAAAGACCCGACTATGGAACATAGTGACATTCAAGCATTTTCAGAGAAGCCTGATGAGTTGGTTAGATGGAGAAATTGCTGAAGGTGAAAAGATTAGAGGAATTAACAAGCTTGTTAAAGATGGCGAAACTCGGTCCTAGAAAGCTGTTAAAAATGACTATGATGTTGTTTTGATGATGTATGGACCAATTGATATTGTCTTGATGGTTGTAATCTCTTAGGCATGTTTAGATGTTTAATCTTTATATTGTTTATTGTCTTGTTTTTTTATGCGTGGTTTCTTTATTTTGTTGTTGCTGAAACTTGTCTTGAATATTAACTGAATAATGAATTACAAAGACATGTAATGAAAGCTAAAACCTTGATTTAATGATTAATTAAAAAAAACAAACAAAATCATCTAGACGGGCCAACTACATTTGAACATTTTCTACGCATATGGCTTATTTCGCAACAAACCCCACACATTCTCTTCTCTTTTTCAACATCGTCCATTTCGGTTCTAATTCAAGTACTATTTGGGCATCCTTTTTTTCTTCCCTCGCATTGTCTCATCATGGCAAAAAGTATATCCTTCATATGTTGGCCAGTTTTCCCGGTGCGGAAGACCGAGGAAGCTTTTCTTGTAGACTTTAAAAATATTCAGAATCTTGAAAACATCTGGTATGTTCATGGTGTGGTTATGGCATATACTAGCACATGCTGCGATTACATGGCAACAAGGTAAATGAAATGCGTGAAATTTCTCACAATCGCAACGCCCCTTCCTGAGATCAACGCTGAAAGTACCTAATGGTTGGCCATCGTTCTGATTAATTCTTTTGGCCACCATAAAATAGAATCTCTCGCGATCGAATTGGATGACATTATGGCTGCTAGATTTACTCGCTTCTTTAGCCATTCCCTTATTATAGTTATCTGTGAAAGGTTGGCCAGATGCCAACATTTTTGTCCAATCATGGTCTCGTTTACAAAACAGCGATTCCAGCCGATAGTATATAGATTGGATCAATGCTGTGGTTGGAAGGTTTCGGGTAGCCTTAAGTACTGAGTTCATTGCTTCGGCCAGGTTAATTGTCATAGGTTCCCACCGTTGTCCTCCATCATACGCCTTCAACCACTTCTCTTGGGGAATTTTGTCTATCCACTCCAAAGAATCTCTATTTGATCTTCGTATTTTGCCTCGGTAGTAATTAAATGTCGCCTTCGTCAACACATATCCTATAGTAAAAATGTTAAGTAAAACATCTGAATATCAATAACTCAATAACTATTTATAGTAACTATAAATGTAGATTGTTACCAATTGTAGCGAGCGATTTTGGACGCGGTTCTTAAGCGCTGGTCGCTCTCTGCGGTTTGAGCTTTGACTACAGGTCGATTCATTTTTTGTCCTATTGTGAGCTGAATAAGGAAGGGAAATACATGTCTCCAATTAACCCTGCTTGCATACGGAGTTTAAACAGCGGTCTGTTAGGTTATGGATGCTATCAATGTGGGGGGCCTTTGTACTGGTTATTTGTATTTTTGCCAATACTGTTTTCTTTCTTTTTTACCTGGGCAGAAGGTTTCTGGCGGGGAACAAGGATTAGGATGTTAGGACTGATGCTTTTGAAATACTGCTTTTGATTGATGGAGATATGGGATTTGGGTTTTTTGTTGATTGCGCTCGCTAAGATCTTTTCTTTCGATCTTATGCCTACGTATTCCCGTTTACCGAAACAGGGAAATCAGAGCGTTCGTAGTTCCTCCTATTCTATGGGAGGAAATTGGTTTTTGGTGTCTTGTTCAAAGCCCAAGACGTGAAGCGAAAGGTGGTTTGTATCTTGTTCAAAGCCCAAGATGTGAAGCTGAAATGTCTATTTGTGTCTTGTTCAAAGCCCAAGACGTGAAGCTGAAAGACCTCGGCTTTAGAGAAAATTTGTCATCTCTAAAGAGGGGAGAATGAGAATTACTTTAACTGGGATACGCGGATCCGAGCAATGCCATAATTTCCGAAGAAAGGGTTTTAACCTGAAGGAGAAGACTTTCACTCAGTGTAGAGCAATGCCATCTTTCCTTAGGAATTTTTCATGCTAAAAGAGGGACAGTGGCGTGGATATAGATGATCCAGAGGCTTGCCGTTTACAGTGATTAGATGAAGAGGAAGGAGTTGTTGATGTTTGTATACTGTGAATGAGGCACAACTTTGATGCTAAAAGGTTAATTGGATCAACCAGTGGTTTTCTTATACAAAGCCTAAGAGGAGGCTAATTTCCGCTAGGAAAATCATTATACAAAGCCTAAGAGGAGGCAATTTTGTGTCCCGTACAAATCCCGAGAGAGAGGCTAAAAGATTTTGACCCGACGATGGAGTCTTTTGGTATCTCGTATAAAGCCCGAGATGGAGCCTATTTGACTCAACAAGGGAGTTTTTTGTATCTCGTATGAAGCCCGAGATGGAGGCGATTGTTTGTTTGGCTCAATAAGAACCTTTTTGTATCTCGTACAAAGCCCGAGATGGAGGCGAAAGAGGGATTGACTCAACGAGGGAGTCTCTTATGTGTCTCGTACAAAGCCCGAGAGAGAGGCTAAACGTTGTTTGACTTCGCTGGGGAGAATCATTTGTACAAAGCCCAAGAGAAGGCTAAGATTATTGTGTCAGTTAAGTGACAGGTCCAATATACTGATTTTGAAAGAGAAAATCAGTTCTTATATGAGCATCACTGTACACATGGGTTAGATCTGAGGATCGGGGTTGTTTCCTTTTCTTTGGGGAAACTGGAAATCCAAAGGGTATTGAGACTGTCCGAGTCTGCGGGTTTCTTTCCTATTTAACGAAGGGGTCACTTGAGAATGTCTTTTGAGACTCAAGGAAGTTAGACTGTCCGTGTCTAGAGTTTTATCTTTCGTACTATGCTTTGAGAAACAGTAGTAGACTCTATGAAAGGACTGTTCTATGAGGATGACTAGGTTCTGTTCCTATACCTCTAGGAGGTCGTCGGGACAATTTGTACGAAGCCCAAGAGGAGGCTGGAAACTTTTAAGAAGCCGACGGGTCCTTGTACGAAGCCCAAGAGGAGGCTATCATTCCCGGAGGAAGAGATCATTAGACGAAGCCTAAGAGGAGGCTGTGAATACTTCTAAGAAGCCGTAGTGTCCTTGAATAATGCCCAAGAGGAGGCCGATGCTTTTAAGAAGCCCGTGGGTCTATCATCTCCTTTCCATTAGGAGAGATAACTCTTTTAAAGATAAAAACCACTGGTAAAGGTGCGAGGTTTACTATCCAGCGACTTTTAGCTTTTAAAGAGGGTTCCTTAGTTAAGGTCCAAGATTATGACCGTAGTGGGTACCCAAACCCCGAGACATTCAAGGCAAGCTATCCACAAGGAATAGATCAAGTCAG
The DNA here is from genome assembly GCA_022829125.1 of Lathyrus tuberosus. Classification (NCBI taxonomy): domain Eukaryota; kingdom Viridiplantae; phylum Streptophyta; class Magnoliopsida; order Fabales; family Fabaceae; genus Lathyrus; species Lathyrus tuberosus. The sequence continues at coordinate 1,863,243 of JALAZF010000259.1, forward strand.
GAAAGTTCGAGAATTTGGAAAAAACTCAAAGATGCCATTCACGGAGAATACATTCATCTTGGGGAGTAGAGCTTCTTGACGATTCCTAAGGAGGACAGCCGAAGAGAAGACTGTATCTGGTGCTCCTATTGGGGATCTAGGCGTCTATTTCTACGAATAAATGAAACGGCGTCACCTAGTTCTAGACGTAGTAGCCGGGGAAACTCGAAATATCTATACTATTATTACACAGTAGATATGAGTTTATGAAAGGAGACTTACAGTGAGCAGCCCCACAATACAGTTTATAATATGAAAGCAGTAAACGAAAGCGATAACCACTTACTCGGTTGGAGTGCTTCCATGCTGTTTGGTTAGTTGTTCAACAAAGAAAGATTGAAAACAACAGTATATTCAAAATCAAAGGAGAAAATGCTTTGAAAAAGAAAGATTTGGGGCTTACAGCTCAAGGAGAGGCCCAGGGTTTTATCAGTGAGCGCACTGTTTGACTTTGTACAGCGGGACTTATACAAGTGACTGGGGCCCAAAAAGGTTTTCTGTACAAAGGGATGGGTCTTACACTCTCTCAAGAGGCCCAAAAAGGTTTAAAGAAAAAAGAGCGGGGCTTATAACACGAGGGTAGGCCCAAATGATTTTTCGTTTAAAAATGGCGATCGCGCCGAGGTTTTCTTTTAACGCAGAGGGACTTATACAATAAGTGAGGCCCAAAATGTTTTGGTTAAAAGGGGGATTGGGTCTTACACTCTAATAGAGGCCCAAAGTGTTTTGAATGGGTCTTATAGCTCAAGGAGAGGCCCAGATGATTTTTATTTTTAAACGGGCGACGATCGTGCCGTTTACTTGTACAGAGGGACTTATACAATGAGTGAGGCCCAAAACGTTTTTGTACAAGGGGGGATGGGTCTTACACTCTCTCAAGAGGCCCAAAGAGTTTTGAAAATGATTTATGAGGAAGCATTAAAATGATCAAAAATGATCAAAAATTGTTTAACACATGGAAAACAAATTGTGATCTTGGATTAATGCTTCAAAAATTAAGTATTGACCTACAAAATAATTAGAAAGCATTAAAAGTTGCAAAATCAATGTAGAAAAAATATTTAAAATGCCAAAAACAATCAAAATATTAATTCTTTACAAAAATATCAATTATATGAAATAAATAATATTTTTGGGATTTTTTGTGAAAATAAAATATTTTAACATTTTTGTGAATTATTAAAAAAAGAATCAACTCAAAATCATTAAAACTCAGAGAGAAATTAATTTTTGAATCAATTAAACAAAATCACAAAATTCAAATATTTGAATATATGAAAAATGGCGCCAAGAACAGCTGAAGAACACGCGCGTGTTCTTGGTTTCTCAGATTTGCATTTTCTTTCCAATCTCCATGAATACGTAATCATATCATGTAATCCACATATCATTATGCTCGTCTCAACCTCACGATCATGTCTATGTACTTTAATTTCATTTAAATTAAACATACAACAAGAAATCACGAAGAGACCTCAAGAACCCTAATTTCTGCATGAAGGCTAGGATTTTTGATACATGATTCAAACAATGCAATTAATTGAGGGAAAATATTCCATGCATGATTATGAACATATGGCCAAATTATTGTGCGAGGAAATATGCATAGATTGAGAGATGACCAAGTATGTGCTTACCTCTAGGCCGTGACAGCAAGTTCAAAGTGATTTTTGATTTGGAGGTGTTACAGATGAGTTGTGATGATCTGAACAGCTTCCCTACACCCCATGGATTGTGTTTGGATGGTTGGACTTGATTGAAATTGGCTGGATCATTTTGTGGTACCTCAGCTGCACTTTGGTTAAAACCTTGAGCAACCAGCTGGTGATTTTGTGAAATTGATGTTTCAGAAGTAATCTAAGTGTTTGATCAGCTCATATGTGATGTATGTGAGGTGTGTGAGTGATTGGTTTGATTGGAATTGCTCTCAAACTCAAAACCCGATAATGACTTGCCTTAGAAGGCAAAATTGGAGTGAAAGAAGAGATTTTGAGGAAAGCATCTGTTAGATGGCTTTGGTGTACTCAAACTGACCACAATTGAGCTCTATTTATAGTAGAGCAAGTTTGTTTTGCAAGGAATAGTGCATGGCAGCTGGTAAGTAGGTTTGGCCAATGTTGGCAAATGAAAATCCAAGTCTCCTCTAGCCATTGACTAGAGGTTAGGGCACAGAGCTTTGGTTCCCTTGGTCTTGGATAAGTCTTGACTGATTTCAGATGAGAATGGCTCAGTCCATGCCACCTTGATGGTTCCATTGAATGCCTCATTCCAAATTTGAAGTCTTGTCCCTATTTTGGCCATTCTAGGTTCAACATGCTATTTCTTGTTCCATGGACTTTGGAGGCTTGGCTCAGTGATTGTCCCCTTTAGATTCAATCCTCTGAGGTGTCCAAGTGGATAGGAGCAATTGAATTTGGCTGATTTTGGCAAATCGACCAAAGTTGCAAATTCTGCCTTGCCTTGACAGATTTCAGCAAGGCAACTTGGCAATGTTGTATCTCATGGTGTAGGTTGAATTTGGCAATGTTCTTGGCCATTTTGGAAAGCTCTTACATGATACAACAACTGTTTGAACAAGTTTGGTTTTGATCTCTTTTGATTCCAAGTGAAAAATCCCCCTACATTTGGCAAAAAGTGAGGCAGAATCTGACTTAGTGAAAATTTCACTAAGTGTTGGAAAAAGTGACATTTTCACTTTTCAGCCACTTTGATCACTCCATAACTCAAAATCCTTAATGAATTGGAATGACTTGTAGTTGAAGTTTTTGTAGGTGATAATGAGGGCTACAAATCCATCTTTAGATGAGAAAAAATGGCCTTGTGGTTTAGGAGTTATGGTCCTCCAAAGTTGGTACCTTTGCCACTTTATTTTTAACTTAGAAAAATTTCTAAGTTTTATGGTTACCCCTTTTACAAGTTATCTCACTTTTCTTGATTTTTCTTGATGAATGATGATTCAAATCATACATTAACATCATTTTAGGGTTAAAAATCCATTTTGGTGAAAAATCTCAAAAAGTCAAAGTTGACTTTTGTGCACAGTTGACTTTTTATTAGATGAATTCCAAACTGTGCAATTCTTCAGGAAATCATGTCCTTGACCTAAATCAAACTTGATGGACATGTTCCATGGGTGTCATAGGGTATATTCAATCATGTATTAGGGTTTGGGAGCATGTCCAGGTCAAAAGTCAAAGTTACAGTTGACTTTTCCCTTAAAACCCTAATTGTGGTGCAGATGAAATTGAGACTTGTTGCTCAAACTTCTTGGATTAATCCATTGTCCCAAATGGATCAATATGGTATATTAGAGACCCTCAAATCATCTCTTGAGGTCTTGGCTCATGGTTTGTCCCAAAAGTCAACTTAGGGGTGAATTAGGTCAAGAAACCCTAATTCCTGATTTTTGATGAATGCATCCCCTGAGGCAAAATTGACTTGATGCATGGGTTCATGAGGTTCCATGAAGTATATTAGGTTATGTTTTGGATCATTGCCTTGTGCCCAACTGAAAATATCCATCTGGAGGCCCTGGTCGACAAAAACCCTAATTTGGTGACACTGTCGATCTTGAGACTTGATCCACCTAGAAGGGAGCAGCCTTGTGCTTAATCCTTGAAGTGGGAGTCCTTTTTGATCCATTGTGGATATTTAAGAGATTAGACAAGTTGAAGATCATGTCATTTCTTGATTGATCCTTTGTCTAAGCACTCAGAGAGGGCTTGAAACCCTAATTTTGATTGTAGTGGATGCTCACCCATCTTTGGGGAGACTAATGAAGCATAAAGGTACATCCATATTGTGATGATGATTTTCACAATGATGGGAAATCTAAGTGGTCAAAATTTGGGGTATTACACCCATGTTGACAATTTTTTTACGTAGTTCTTTGTCTTTGAACTCACACATGAAGTTTTGCGCAATATGTCTGATGCAATAAACATTGTAAGATGGAGGATATTGCCATCCATTTTCAGGATCATCATAAGCACTCTTGATCGATGGACGTCAGTTGGATATGAGACACATATTGGCCTGGGGTGCGACATTCATTCTCAATTTCCTAAGAAAGAAACTCCAACCATCCTTTGTTTCACCTTCAACTAATACGAATGTTATTGGGAAAATGTTACCGTTCACATCTTGTGCCACAACCAATCTGAAAATGTGAAAAGTACACAAGAAGGGGGGGGGGGGGTTAAATTGTTTTTCACATTTTCTTATTATTTAGTTTCTGATCAGAGTCTCAGAATCACAATTGGTGTTCAGATTCTGAGTTAATTCATTTGGCAGCGGATACAACAGAAGTAACTATAATAACAGCAGAAGACACAAAAGATTTATACTGGTTCCTCCCCTAACTGAGAGTAGTCCAGTCCCCTTGTCTCACACGAGATTTTCATTATAACCACTTCATGATTACAATCGCTTATGCTTCTGCATAAGTCTTTTACAACTGCTCAGACCAACTATCTGAGACTTCCCTTGCTTAAAGCTCGTGTCTAAGACTTACCTTTGCTCACATCCTGTGGCCGAGCCACATGCTCTTCTGGCCATCCAGACCGAGACTTCCCTTGTTCAAGCCGCACTCGAGACTTCTAGCTCAATCAAACTAGCTGAAAAATAATTTTACAGCTCAAACACTTAAGCAATTAGAATTACGTGGCTTAAGCATCTTGGCTCAAGACTTGTTGCATGAATCCCAATGAGACAAGACTTTTTGGTCAAGCACACAATAGGAGACTTAATCTACTTCTGAAGGCTCAACAGAATAGAGAACAAGGTGTACATGATGCAAGCATCAGAGGTACGGGAGATCACCATAACAAAGACCTAAAGCACTTAAGATTTCTAAATATGTACATGGGTAAGAAATCTTAAGGCTTTTACAATTACAACCTAAAACAGAAAATCTGCATATTACATAGAGTTGATAATTGCTTGATTTTGCTACTTCTTCAACAAAAGAATCCTTGTTGAAAAATCAGGCTTGAATCTTCAGCCATATATATAGGCTTTCCAAAAACTAGCCGTTGAGAAGGTTACTTGATCAAGTGTCTTTGCTTTTGCTCCATAGTACAAGAGACGTTGAGGATGAATGCACATCAGATTTTGAATCTAGTGTGTAACACGTTTAACCTTTGAGTCTTTCAAGAGGTTCTTTACTAATAGAGCCGTTGGGAGTAGACATCCATAGAACGAGTAGCACTGTACAACTTCTCCATATGTTGATGTCTCTGCAACTCAACCTCATAAATAACCACAACATCTGAGCTCTCGTAACCGCTACCGCTGAACTGTTTAATTACAGCCTGGTAAAATAAGTACATCAACTCAGATCACAATCTGAATCTAAACATCAAGCTATACAACAACAAAGAAACAATAATTCAGTTCAAGAAAACAGAAACACCGCGTCTTGATGAACCTAAATCCAACTCATACAACACCAATTTTTCAAATGCATATCAGTGAAATAAGTCGCTATCTAACAACGGTGAATAATCACCTTCACCTTCGCTTTGCAGCATTACCATGCGGATGCTGATTTGCTTTACTATCATCAGTTTTGATCCTGTCCGCGTACATGGGAAGGCGAATTATCTCATTTATTTCATTCAACAAGTTTTTCTCTGTGATGTTGTCTTTTATGCTTCACATCACCTGTAATAAATTAAGCAAATGGTTGAAACAAAGTACAAATTAAGAGATGAAGATTAAAAAATGGGAGTTAGTATTGGACCTTTCTGTAAGTATTAAACTCGTTTGGAGTTGATTTATCTGTCCTAATTCGCAAGAATATCCATTCCAGGTTATCAAAATCCCAAGTACACTCAATTATCTTTCCCGAATAAAGTGAGGGACCCGAACCATCTGGCATATTTAACGCTATCAGAAAGCAATTGGAACTAAAACAAAACAAACTAGTATTAACTGTGGACTTAAAAACAAAGTAGGGTGAATCTGCACAAAGCATATGGTCAAAAGAAACACCATAATTACAAATTCCAACTGTTCAAGACAAATATGTTTTGTATACTAACCAAACCACCTCTGTTGGACAGGGCACAATAATTTCCAGAAAAAAATCTCTTTGAATCTTCCTGCTTGAAAACCTCAACCCTAAGGACATCCTTCAGCAACTCCTCAACTTCCTGAACAATAGATGGCAGTAAACACTAGATCAAACTAAGAAAACAAGTTTCTTTCAAAATTAATTTTTGTCTTAAGAAAGAATGAGATATAGTAGCATGGATGGAAAAGAAACCTATGATATACAAGTATGACAATACCGGGTAAAGATTAGGGTACGTGAGGGCCACACGGTCATTACATGCTACATATCTTCCATAATAAGTCAATCCTTGTGGAATGCGCTGAACAACAGTTTCATGAGGCAAACTTGTTTTTATATGCTGATATTCTTTAGATAACCATTGCAAAAATACCAAATACGGTAAGTTGGAATAATATCATAAATGGTGTGTTTTGACAAAATACCAACAAAAGTCAAATTGACACAAGTACCAGTAAACAAAAGCCAGCCAAAGAACAACATAATGGAAGTAGCCAAAACAAGCGTCACCGAGAAAAACCCTTCAACACCAAGCAAAAACAAAAGCCCTAAAACAGCAGCCGCTCTACGAACCTAACTTCCATCCAATGGCAAACCGCTAGAACTCCGGACACCAGATCCACAACAACATATCAAAAACACCATGGCTACAATAGAGCCACTGAACACACTGGAACAGAACAGACCTATTGAACAACTTTTGGTTAAGACACTGGATAAAATTCCAAAGTCAATCAGAGAAAAAGGAGTTCACATATACCCAACTACAAAACCAACTCCAAGAAAAAAAAAAGCACTCTTTTCTATCAACTCTTTCACATTTGTTATCTTACTAAAAAAGTGTTTCGCATAACGCACTAACCAAATAGACAAAATGAGAGTCCTCTAAAGATATGAAAAGAGAGTCCCAGGGTTCCTAGTGTACACTACATAATAGCTGAAATTACCTTTGTCTGTGGTTGTATGGGGCACGAGAAGCCCATATTTGTTTGCTGCAAATCAATAGAGGAATAAACTTATAAGGTCCAATTGCCATTATAAACAAATTAATTAATAAGCAGAAAAATTTATGTTACCATTTCTTTAGTGTAATACTAAAAATTTAACAGAAAAACTTTACCAATACAATGAGGACCAACAAGGCTAGTGCCAGTAACGGTGGTTGTAATGACAGGTATATCATCTTCAATGCCGGCCACAACTCCCCTGTACAGAAAACACATACATTCATCTATTCATCTGATCATTTGAAACCAAATGCAGAAATCCATTAGGACAAGAAAAGATTAAAAACCTATAAAAGTTGTTGCAACCTTCACCGACCAAACAATAGTTATTGGTAAGTTTACAAAACAATCCAATATCTTCAACGTCATCAAACAGAAGCCCTGAAAGAAACACACAATATTTACTTCATTGTAGCATTTAAAAGATAGAAAAATCTTGTTTGCAAAAGATGTATTAACAACTTTGTTAGAAAAGGACAATTTACGGCTTACTATTTACCATGACTGAGATGAAAGAAATCTCCGATCCTGGCAATAAATGTAGCAGTTCAATGCGAAATAACTACTAATCAATAGCTACACATCAAGTTGAACTAAAATACAATTACATAACAAACACTTAACAATAATCTAACATCAAGACAATTCTGTTTCGCAATTTAGGGCTTAAAGGAGAAGGAAGGTTTCTGCAAAAATGAATATAGAGAAGAAAGAGAAGAACTTAGGGTTTGAGAAGACTAACCTGTTAAAAAGGGTTTGGGATTGTTGGTGTTGGTAAGTTTGACGGAAGCATGAGCTGAGAAAGAGATACCATGGCATTTTGTCAAGAATAAAGACACTCATATAGGATCCTACAAACATATTTATCAAACCCACAATATGAAAAAAATAACCCTTGTAATGTTTTTCACACTCTACCAAATAGCCAGGCTTTCAAATACTGATATTGATTAGTGTAACATATGAAGTTAAAGGACTTGACGAAAGTAGTTATTATAGTAAGAAAGCAAGAAACAAGAATCATCTCACCATACAATGTAAGCAGATTTGTTGACTAAGAAATAGTATACTACTTGCTCAACTGTACTTAACATATGACATTGGAAACAATTTATTGCTTTAAACCATGAAGGAACTTTCCCACTTTACAAACTCATAATTTATTAACCAACCTTGATTTTAAGGAACTTCTTTCATCATTTTCCATCCTTTTCCTATCGTAACACCCTGGTCCAATTCGATACAAAGAGAAAAGATTGCTTCCAAAGTTTAACATCACCATTTTTATGAAGAAGCAAGATATTGTGAACTTAGACATACAATGATATAACTCTTTAATGCAAGCTAGTCATCAACAAAAACATCAAGAACAATTATTATATGATGAAATAAGTAGTACATTGATGAAATAAAGTAAGACTTCTACATGATTTTAACCACTAAGTGAGATACCAAAAGAGTACAACATATAACAGAGTGTAACTTCCTCACACCCAATCCCACCTGAGAGAATAAAGCATTACTATTTATTAATAAATAAATTACATTCATATTGAACAATTCTAGGTAGAATACCAAATTCAATGCTTTCACTATCTTCCCATCATATTGTAATCTTAATTTGATGTTATCGATATAAAAAACCAAAAGACATCAGTTTAGAAATTAAAAAAATAACAGTGTAAGCAAAAAAAATGAAAAACTAGAAAATAAAAAGCAATTAATCAATTAATTAAAAACATAATGTATACCCTTTCTTAAACATATCAAGATTATGAAATCTATGAACATATATGACAACTTCCTGAACATTTTCCATTCCACTAAAACCAACCACTATCAGTTTAATCACACAATTCAAACCATTGTATCAAGGGAGAAATGGCTATGCTCCCATCAATACTCTAAAGTTTCAACCAAAGATTTTATTCCATCATAGCAATACAAAATGCTAATCACTACCTATGATTTATACAATATCAACTAACCCATCTCAAATTATTCATATAAGCCATCAATAATCCATCTATCAGAAAACACATTAATTAAAAACCATATTCCCCCAATTCAAAAACCAGATAAATTACAGTGAAAAAGAAAGGCATATTGAGAAGAAGAAATTTCCGAACCTCAGCTTCAAGCTTAGTGATGCAAGCTACAAGTGCAGACTTGTCTTTATGTTTAGTCGATTCTTCGTCAAAACCCGCGTACCTTAAGCGTTTCCAGACCTGATCATCGGAGAACGGGCTTCTCAAAACCCTAGACCGCGGTGTAATAGACAGCGGCCTTGAAACGGTAGGAGTCGAAATCTCCATCTCTGACTCCAGAATTGATTTTCCCAAAAGTGCTTCGAAATTTTTGAAACCCTAGATTATTAGCGTTTTGGAATCACTTAGTTTCAGTGTGTGTTTGTTCTCACTTTGTTCTTTTCTTTATCTTTTGCTTTTCAGTAATGGGAAATGGATGCGGTGAGGTGAGTGTGCTGTTTACTGCTCAAATCACAGGGCATACAACGACACTTTTTCTTGGGATGTGACGCCTCGTTTTGAATTTATAAAAAATACTTAATAGTGTGCATTATTTAGGGTATAACGACGGTTTTAAAACCGTCACGCTCCATATTTAAAGTATAATGGCGGTTTTACAACCGTCGCAAACATGTTTTTAGGGCAGTTAATGAGCAAACTGTCGCAAATTATCTTTATTTTTTCTTAAATCTAGAGGCGGTTATACAAAACAGTCGTGCAAACCGTCGCAATACATGGGTAAGGACGGTTTTAATAAAACCGTTGCAACTTTTATGTCGCAAAACATCTTTTTTCTTGTAGCGGTACCAGCTTTTCTTGAGCCTTGCAATCCTGTAGATTCAAGCTGACAGGCTGATAAGACAATACAGTTTGCTTTCAGTAGTACGGATAGTCCACAACTTTATCACCAACTCTGAATGGTACCAGATACTAATATACAATTACTAAGTGTAGAAACTCGTCTGAATGCTGAGGCCTTCAGTTCAGAGTCTTCGTTAAACCACACTAGAAATTGTTCTTCAGACTCTGCCACCAGAAGCTAGCAATGAAGCAACTCCAAGTATGTCTTAAGTAAAATAGATTCTGATTATTTATGTACAAGAACAAGAACCTGCATAAATAAAACACACATCAAATAAACCATTATACTTTTAATACTTTTGTTATCATCAAAACTAAAAGAGAAAAAATCAAGAACAAATCTTGTTCTAACAATCTCTCCCCTTTTGATGATGACAAACAGAAGTATTTAAAGGACAATGTTGGGCATTTACTTTTCTCTGCAACAACTGGGTATGAGGTTTGTAAGCTCCCCCTGAGTCTGATAGCTCACAGCTAAGTTTAATTTACTCTAGCATTAAGAACCATTTTTCAAGAAAAATAAATTAGTCTTCTTAGTAACATCAGGGTCTGAGGTTTGTAAGCTCCCCCTGAGTCAAATAGTTCCAAGGTTGAGGTTTGTAAGCTCCCCCTTAGTTCCATATTTAAGAACACCAAGATAACTACATTTTAACTCCTTTTGGCAACACTAGAATACTATGTTTGTAAGCTTCTTCTGAGTCTCATAGGTAAGTCAGATATTTGTAAGCTCTTTCTAAACACTATGTACAAGAGAGTTATGTTGCCCTTTTTAACTTTCCTTGGAAACACCAGAATAAGAGGTTTGTAAGCTCCGTCTGGGTCTGATAGGCTAAGTCTGAGGTTTGTAATCTCTTCCTTAGACCTATGTACAGAAAGTTAAAAATGCTCCTTGGGCAAGGTAACAGAAAATAAATGACAAGAAAATAAATGACCAATATGTACATGACATGTATTCAATGGGTCCAGTTTCCACTTAAATACTTACTATTATTTATCCCCCTTTTGTCACATAAAAAAGAATAGAAGAAAAAGAAGGAAATAGAAAAATATCACTAATAAATGTAACTCAGATCGTCATTATAGGATCAGTTTCCAAAAAGGAAGAATAATCAAGTAATAAGAGTCATTAAGGTTTATAAAGTGAACGCTTTGAAGTCTTAGTGGTTGTTACCGTTCCAAGAATTAAAACAAGGATTAATTTTAGACTCTTGTTATCCATAAAAGTCATTATAAAAACATCCAACTCCTAAATCATTTTCATCAATCACCAACCCTAAGAATATGGAGTCAGCATCTAAGAGTCATAAGGCATCTGCCATAACAGACACAACTGAGAGCTCTACAAGCTTTCCAATTCAATACCCTCAGAGGCGATCTGCTTCTGAGTCCTCTAAAACTGTACCTGTGCTCTCAACACAACTTGCTTCTGAAGAGGCTACTTCAGCAGCACCTGAACGACCTTTAGAAGGTGGTTCAACAGTAGCTGCCCTGAAACCTCAAAGAAGAAGCATGAAGAGATCAAGGAAGACGAAAATGAGGGTCAACAAGAAGTTCTACTGCTCTCTTCCAGACATAGAAGAGGAAGAAGTGATTAATTCATAAGATGAGGAGGTAGACTATAACAACAGTGGATGCCGTTGGGCACGCGATGCAATAGATAGAGATGAAATCTAGAAATCATATTGTACCCTTTTTTGTTTTAAAAAAGATGTAATTCTTTAGTTCAATTAATGAAAAAGTTTATCAGACCACTTACTTCTTTAGCATACATTTACATTCTAGAATTTTCTTTAGATTTTATGAAGGTACACTATCAAAGTGAAACTGACACAGAGACAATAGTTAGAACATATCAGATATAAATTCATAATTATTCAGAGAATCTTAATAGATTAGACTTTTACATTACCAAGAGTTATCATTAAAATACAGATAAAATTTAACCAGTACTTAAATAATATTAAACTCAAGACAATAAATGTAACATGTCTATAAAAGATCTCTAGTAAGGTTTCTTCCATCATCACTTAATCCCTAAAACACCAAGATGTATAAGCAAAAGCAAATCTAGGTTCCAAAGAGAGATTTGAAGAAGGCAACACTACTAAATGCAGCAACTCAAGCAAAACAAAGCAAAGCAGCAGCTGAAGAACCTGCAAGCAAGCAGACAACTTCAGAAGTGCTCTCCTCTTCAGCATCCTTTGTGAAGACACGCAGAAGAAGAATATCTTCTAGATCCAGACGCAGAAATAAACTTAGGAAGGAGGCTTTGGAATTTGCTAAGGAAGAATGGCAAGATTTCTTAGACAATCTAGACATGTCAGATGATCCTAGGGAGTTCCTTAGGACACATCCATTATACTAAAAAATCTAATTGTCTTGTAATAGCTTCCCTTTTATTAATAAAATAAGTTGCAAACATTTGAGTTCTTTTATCTGTTTCAGATTCTCAATGAACAACACAAATACATATTAATCAGTTAAAATTGAACACAAGCATGAACAAACTTAGAATTTATTAATAAGATACTTAATACAAAGATTTCAACAGCAATACAAAGCATAACTACGCATAAAATCTAACATCAGAATCTTTCGTAGATAGCTTCAAACCTGTCTCTCCAAATATTGGAAGAAGTAGCCTCAGAACTTATGTTAACCCCTTGCTGAACAAGTAATTCAGAAATAACTCATCCAAAAGGTATGGATAAGGTCTTTCCCTTTTTAAAAGAAGAAAGAGACCTCTTCAGATGGTCAAACATAACTTGAGGAAGATCAATCTTCAAATCTGAAGTGAGAAGTAGAATCATATCTTTTTCAATAGGGTCCACTTGGTCTAAATCTTTATCCTTAGACAATATTATTGAATTCAGAATCTGACTCCAAGCAACAACATCAGGAAGAAGACTAGAGACCACTTATGTATTAGATGGATCTACAAGGATATGCCAAGTAGGAAGATAGTGTTCCCAAACAAGAGTTCCTGGGATTTCTCCAATCTCCTCACAATTGATCACATTTGCAATCGCTTTAGAAGTTACTGTTATAGAAACACTAGTTACTTTAGACAAAATAGCATACTCAGAATTCAGCTAAAAAATGGAGGCATTGATCCAAAAATCTTTGACAAGACATGGATAAGTGAAACCACAGAGCATCTCAAAGTGGCCATTCCACCTATGTTTAGACACAGTCCCCTAAAGGTTGAAACCAATCTTAAGCAACTCATTAAAATCCACAAACTTTTCATTGATGATAGTCAGCGGATTCAAAGGAGAATAAACTGAAGAACTCATCTCATGTTTGGTTTGATCAGCACACAAACAAGAAGAAAAGAAGAAAGAGAAGAAGAAGAAAGAAAAGAAACTGATCAAGAATCGTACATAAATAAGAATCTTGTCAGAAAAAGGACACAATGATGTTTCACAAGACAGGGAATAGTAACATAAAGTATTAAAAGAGAAAAAATCATTACCCAAAGGTTCTTTATCCAGTAGATATTTCCATTCCACCAGATGAGTTTCACCTTTATGAAAGGTTAAGTATTAAAAAAAACTTTTAGAAAACTTTTTACTTAAACTGCCAGGACAGTAAAAAAGATTCTTTTTCTGTACCTCAGAAACTGACAACTTTCAGAAGCTATCAACCATCAGAGTCTAGTGAGTCTAGACTTAGACAGAGATATCATCTGTCAGTAACAAGTCTCTAAGATTCTATTCAGAACTAGCCCTTTATCTTGAAACAAGAGTCATGAGTGATAGATGAATATTGAATTGTCTTCTTTTAGACTGCTAACAAGCAACAATATCAACACAAAAGTGAGAAAACTGTTTTCATACATGTGATCAACATCTGACTTGATAAGACATTCAGTACAGACAAATACAATAGAGTTTCATTTTAAAGATTTCTAAAGTTCTCTTTTTCAAAAGAATTTCACTAGAGATCTAACAGAAACTTTGTATTTATATCTAAACAAAATGTTTCATTGAATCAAAAGATAAGCCATAACAGAACATACCATATTTTTTTTTGTTTTTTTGGCCAGATTCGATTCAGTATTCAGACTTGACCAATAGAGTCTGAACACAACTTTGAGTGGATTCTGATTCAATGGTTGTCTAACCACTGATTCCACTACTCTCAGCAAATTTAGTACCACCAGTACTTGAATCTGGGTGTTGGCTCTTCTTCTAATCAATGTTGTAGACAACCTTGTGGAAGATGCCTCTGCTTCTTTCCTTGATATCTGTAGCAGATACATTATGATACTCATATTTCTATAAGAACATACATGTAAGTACAAATAAATTCTTCTATGCCTTATATCTTAATCTAACAGCAGAACATAAGTCACTCCAGAGTATGAGTCTAGAAGGAGATATGATAGGAACAAAATCTTGTTCTAAGCAATGTCAATAATCTCATTATCTTGGATTAAATCTTTTGACTTTGGAATCATTTACAAGCTCAGAACTAGATGGTGTTAGCTATCAGAGATTGACATAAAGCAGACCAGAGTACTGTCTTAGTACAACTAATAGAACTCAAAGAGAAGTTGAAGACTTCTCATAAAAATGTCTTTTAAAACAACTTTCATGATGGTTCTCAACTAAGAAGCGATGGAGTTTCTTAAGATATCACCTTAAAGAACAAACTCCATATAATCAAATATTTTGAAACAAGATAACTTTAACAATATCTCTTGCTTTTGAATACTTGATTTTTTATTTAAGAACACATATGCTTCTCTTCATTTGCATCCTGCACTAATATCAGCTTCAAACAATTAAACATTGAGGAGCATCTGATATTAGGTTCTGGTAGAATTTTCTTCTTGCTTTCAGATTTGAAAATCAGTTGAAATACAAATATTTCAGAAGCTTTTGAAGTTACTCTTCTATCAAAAGATATCACAATCCATTCATCTAATATGAAAGTCCTTCTGACAAGAAAACTAAGTTTCTCATCATTAGTCATTCCAAAGAACTTAAGCTAAAAAGGAGAAAGTGATCTGTTGAATAGTTTTTTCATCATCCAACTTCATTTCTTTCCTTTGAAGACTTTAAGACAAACCTTCAGAACAAAGTAGATTCAAGATGTAAACATCAAAAAATAAACTTTGACTTTAGATTTAAGTCAATGAACAATCTTCTCAGAATTTGCTTGAAAATATTAGATGAAGTGTAACTACATCAAGCTTAAAAAACTGATCCCCACAAACCCAAGCACAAGACTTCAAAGATAGTCCAAACATCAGACATACCAATGATGTTGATATACTCAGAAGTGAGATAATGTATCTATCAGAATGGAACTACCTCTGAAGATATTCAATATGCATCTTCTGAGTTAGTGAAAAGAGATTTTCAAGATGATCATCTTTAACACCAACAACTTCTATAGTAATACCTTTTTCAAGGATATTCTATAGACCTTCAGCAACCCTTTATCAAGTCTAATGAGTTAAAAATATGTTTAGATTTTCCATCATTTAAATTCAATGGAATCACCCATTTGAATATGGTAGGAAAAACCGTATGATATTTTTCATGTGGCACTTGATTTCTTCTTGAAGAAGAAATATACTTTTCTTATTGGATCAATATCTGCACCATTGTTAAGTGTTAAGCACATACCATGCTCTGATGCCAATTGAAGGTGTGAAAAGTACACAAGAAGGGGGGGTTGAATTGTGTTTCGCGTTTTCTTATTATTTAGCTTCTGTTCAGAGTCTCAGAATCAGAATTGGTGTTCAGATTCGGAGTTAATTCATTTGGCAGCAGATACAACATAAGTAAATAAAATAACAGTAGAAAACACAAAAGATTTATAATGGTTCCTCCTTTAACTGAGAGTGGTCCAGTCCCCTTGCCTCATAAGTGATTTTCATTATAACCACTTCATGATTACAATCGCTGATGCTTATGCATAAGTCTTCTACAACTGCTCAAACCAATTGTCTGAGACTTCCCTTTCTTAGAGCTCGTGTCTAAGACTTCCCTTGCTCACACCATCTAACTGAGCCACCTGCCCATCTGTCTTCTGGTTGAGACTTCCCTTTTCTTAGAGCACATGTCTAAGACTTCCCTTTACTCACATCCTCTGACCGAGCCACCTGCTCTTATAGCCATCCATACTGAGACTTCTCTTGCTCAAGCCGCACTCGAGACTTCTTGCTCAATCAGACTAGCTGAATAAGACTTTCACAACTCAAGCACTTAAGCAATGAGACTCACGTGGCTTAAGAATCTTGGCTCAAGACTTGTTGCTTAAATCCCAATGAGACAAGACTTTTTGCTCAAGCACACAGCAGGAGACTTAATCTAATCTACTGAAGGTACCAGAGCAGGAGACTTTATCACCAACTCTGAATGGTACCAGATGCTGATATAAAATTACTAAGTGTATAAACTCGTCTGAATGCCGAGGATTTCAATTAAGAGTCTTTGTTCAACCACACTAGAAATTGTTCTTCTGACTCTGCTACCAGAAGCTAGTAATGAAGCAACTCCAAGTGTGTCTTAAGTAAAATAGATTTTGATTATTTTTGTACAAGAACAAGAACCTGCATAAATAAAACACACATCAAATAAACCATTATACTTTTAATACTCTTGTTATCATCAAAACTAAAAGAGAAAATATCAAGAACAAATCTTATTCTAACACAATCAACAAAGTCCCTCTGTACTTGTCGTACAACCATGTTCCGTCAACTTGCACAACAAGCTTACAATAAGTAAAACCATGAATACACGGTTGAAACGCCAAAAAAAGATGATGAAATATCCTTTTGTCAGCCAATTGGGTTCTGTCGTCTGAAAATACTGACAATGTTTGCAACTCTATAATAGTAGCAGGAATATAGGTTCTCATTACCAACAACCACTGTGGCAGGTCATTGTAAGACATCTCCCAATTTCCATACAATGATTCTATGGCCTTAATCTTCGCAATCCACGCTTTCCTGTAAGATGTTCTATACCCGTATTTTTAAGCAATATGGGCGATAATCACTATAACTTTAAGTGAAGCGTCGCTGTTAATGAGATCCATGATGCTGTGTCTAATAATTTCTGAATCAAGTTTTCTATGATCCTGTGACATAGAAGACATTATGCAAATGTGGAATCCGCTTATCATAGCAATCTCCCATATTGAGCTCTTCTTACGCAATGCAACTCTACATTTGAATTTGCGTTGTGGGTTCTTATGTTTGATTATATATCTTACACAATCATATTTCTACACTCCATAGTCAAGATTGTTATTTATATGCAATTGTTGCAAGGAAATAACACATGCTTTCTTACTTTCAAACTCCATTCCTACCTCTAAGTTGTCACCAATATGGTTTGGTGTGTAGTTCCCAAAAATAGAGATAGGTTAAGAAGCCTCCAAATATATGTTTGACATGTGAATTGGTGGATTGTACAAAATAATAGGTTGAGCATTTGTAACCTGGGAAGGCACAGGGACAAGATCCTCATCATTGCTGGCACCGAAAAGATCTTCAAGACGAACCTCATGTAGTTCATCTTCACTGTATTCACCAACCTCTTTATTCAGAATGAAAGATTCAATGTTTTGCGTAAGTTCTTCATCATTGGTTTGACTCATTCCGTAGTGATGTGAATGCGATGACTCCGTCGGATATGCTTCGTCATCAAGGCGAACATATAACTTAATTGTGTTCAGATGAGCAACTGTGTAATGACACTGGAACATTGATTTGAACGAATCGTTGGTATCTATCTGCTTCATTAGGTAAAACACACTACAATCATCTCCATTAAGTAATGGTTATCGGTAGATAATTTCAAGAACAGAACGTTGCACTTTTTTTTCCCGATGCGTTCTTTCGGACGATGAAGGTCAGAATTGCGATGAAATTTGAATATCATAATTTCTGTACTGTTGAATGAGAATCCGACATTAAGATTGATGAAAATGGATTCATTATAGTGCATGGTTACATGTGTATTTCTCTCTGCCATTGTTACAATATTTTTTTGAAAAGTAAGATTGTTGAAGCAGATTGTGAAAGATGAATGTCAGCTAAGATTGCTTGAACGAATATAATGGGGTACAATGATGTATTGGCTCGGTTAACTAAAGGCCGACCCTATGCTGATTCTCTACGCGCTTATCCAACAAAAGGACGATCCAATGTAAATCATGTATTGGCTCTTCCATCAAAAGGCTGAGCTGCATAAATTCACGCGTGGGCTCGTCCAAACCAAGACTGACCTGTATGTTGGTGCATTGAGTAGTCATGTCTTGCAGGCATGCATGCATAATATTGGAATCCTACAGCTAGTATAGCATGCAGAGTAGCTGTGTTGCTACACTCCTTTGACTAAGGGTTAATAACATGCATAAAAAATAACAATCACATTAAACCTCTATAAATACCATGGTCGTGCATGCATATTCATCATTAACACACTTCTTCATCAATAGTTTGCAAAATATATTCTACATCAGTAAAATTACATCAAATGGCATTGTTGTGGATGAGAGAAAAACACCGGGGAACACCGAAAAACGTCTCCGCATTCGTAAGATTTTTATATCGTACTTAATTATTTTTATGCAATATTATTACATATTTAGACTTTATTTTTTTTGTTGAACATCATATTGATTTTTTTTATATTTGCCACAGGCTGAAGATAGATTTAGACTTCAATCGCATTCTATCGATGCACCAAGTCTGGTAATAATACAGTATTTGGGACGAGCCGGCTTCGCAAATGTGGCAAAAATAAGCAGTATCAAGGTTGATTTGAAACTTGTTATTGCTTTGTCAGAAAGATGGAGACTGGAAACACATATATTTCATCTTCCAACAGGTGAATGTACCATAACGTTGGTATGTTGTTTGGTCTCCGTGTAAATGGTAGGGCTGTTAATGGTCCTACTCAAGTAGGGAATGATGTATATATGGATCATTTAGGTGTATAACCTTCAACTTCAGATAAAGTTAAAGATTCTGTTAAAAGTGTTTGGCTAAAAAGTATAATAAAAGAATTAAAACAAAAGGTTGCACCAACCTAAGAGGATTTTTAATGCCAGACAAGAGTCATAATTTATTTCATTCTTCTTGGATACCCATAGTAGGAGATTTAGATAAATGCAATAAATATAGTTGGGGTTCTGCTTGTTTAGCTACAT
This sequence comes from Lathyrus tuberosus, assembly GCA_022829125.1. NCBI lineage: Eukaryota > Viridiplantae > Streptophyta > Magnoliopsida > Fabales > Fabaceae > Lathyrus > Lathyrus tuberosus. The sequence goes on from JALAZF010000259.1 coordinate 1,882,433, forward strand.
TATTTAGACATATGTGTAAAGCATGCAAGGTAGGAGTAAAAAGTATTGGAGAATGCGTTCTCCTACTCACCGTTTAGGCATATTGGCATATACCACTAATTGCTCCTGAGAGTTCCGTCGTGCCATCTTATCCATATGGAAAAAGGTAAATATAATTTAGACTTGCTATTTTTTATACGCGTGCGCATACACACACACACACACACACATATATATATATATATATATATATATATATATATATATATATATATGTCGATAAATTTATTACATTTCTTTATTTTGAAATTGCAAGATTTTTTCAACAAGGAATGGCTTACCAAAAAAAATATCGTTTTCACCTACGTGGATATCGATTCGTATTAGATAGATTGAGGTCGAACAATGTAAGTTTGTTACCAAGACAATATCTAAATAGTTTCTAAGATATGTATTTGTACTCTAACTATTAAATTTTGTGTAATAGTTTATTTGGATGCCATACCTGAACTACCCACCTTGCGTTCTTGATGATAGCCAGATTTTGGAGTGAGACAACATCAATCATATGTTTTCATATTGTTGAAATGCATCAAGCTTTTTAATTCTTGTAGTTGGCTAGAATTTTGGTAAAACAATGTTGATGTCATGGTTGATGTTTCAACATGAGTTTTTAACAACCTTGTTATGTTTAGTTAACATTCTGGTTATGTTAAGTTTTTAAGGGTTGCAGTTTTGTGCTGATGTCAAACCCGATGTCATAACATCAGATGACAGAACATCAGTTTGGTAAGTTTTCGGGCTGCGCATGTGCAAGTTTGTTAAGGATAAGATCTGATTGAGAGATTGCAGGAGAATATCATGGAATAGATATATTCTGCTACAATCAAATGTGGAGCAGATATTGTTACTATTTTCATGCAAAAAGATATGGAGAATAATTAGATTTAATTGAAGATTTAATAGAAGATTTAATTGAAGATTTGATTGAAGATCTATTTAGTAGCAGAATCTTTTGCAGATTTGTAGCAGCTGATTTGTTTTGATTTGAAGGCCCAAATCCAGTTGGGAAATAGGTTATAAATAGAAGCTTTGTAACCTAGTTTTAGGGAGCCAGCCATCATGTAAATTATAAGGGTTGTGTTGGTTGATGAACCACCCGGTTTGTGGGATGGTCATCATGTTTATCTCGAAGCCTGTAGGTAAGAGATGTATTGTTCTTGGAGGAAGCTGTTAAGCAACTCTAAGTATTGTTCTTAGTCATGTGTGTCATGTCTAGGTATTGTCATGGAAGTGTGTCTTCTACTTTTCTGTGATTGAAGAGTTGTTGGAAATCAAGCTGTTGATGCAGTGGCTGAGATGTTGACTGCTAGACATCATTGCGATGATTGGAAGTGAGATGGAGTCTCTTATCTAGGGTGGACTTAGGTAGAAGGGTCATTGGGTAGTGATTAAATTAGGTAAATTGTCAACTGGTTTGTTGAGTCTGTAATTTGATACTGCTAATAGTGGACTTCCTTCCTGGCTTGGTATGCCCCCAGATGTAGGTTGTTAGACCGAACTGGGTGAACAATCCTTGTGTGTTGTTTATGCTTTTCAGTACTTTTATTGTCTTGTTCATACAGCAGATATTGATGTTGTGACATCGCACTTAACATCACATATCTTATACCAGAATTTCAATTGGTATCAGAGCAGGCATCCTGTCTGTTTCTAGATGAGATCTAGGGAAGATACTTTCTGGTTCATGAGCAAGGAAGATAGTTTTGCTGAGATGGTGTATTGGACTTGTCTATTGTTATCAGGCTTGTAGCTGAGCTGCTGTGTGGTTTGACTTATTTTCAAACCTATGTTGACCTAGTGCACATGGAGTGCCGTGTTTTCCTGAAGGTTGTAGAGGAGTTTTCTGGTGTGTGTTCCGCTGCATATATATATCTGATGGAAAATTCCTGGTGGTTTTGTGTTAAGGCTGTAACATTCTGTTCTCCTCTGAAGATGTATCACATGGTGTGGTGATACTTGAGGATATCTTCAACTAGCTTGTTAAAGTTGCCAAAGATACTTGTGGTTCATCCCAAGTCCACTCATAAAGGAACTCTTATATGAGCTTGTTGAAAAGAGGTCTGAAGAAAGTTAGAAGCAATTTATTCTTGCCTCCTACCTTACAAGGTCAATCTCTGAGTTGTGTTAAAGGATCTTTTGGTGTGTTTCTTGTGAAGAGAACTTATGTCCTACCAGTTGTTGGAACATAAAACCAGCAGATTGTGCAGAATCGTGTTGGATAAAGGTATGACATAACAGATGCTTGGGGGCTAAACAAATGTGTACTGATCACATCTGTTTGGAACCTACTCCTGGCTTGGAAGAGGAGGCATCTGAGTTGTGTATCTAAGAAGTTTCCTTCAAGAAACATGTCTTAGATATGAATGTTGGTCAAGAGATGATCAATTTAGTGTCACTCATTGGATTAGTGTATTGCTGACCCAAGTGAGTAGGTGTTCATAGGCTGTTTGTTTTTGTGAAGGTCAAGCTCAAATGTCAAGGACATTTTCTCTGATATCTGAAAGTTCCTTCTGATCAAAGCAGCTAGGTGTTTGCAATCTTGTTTATGGCCATGGAGTAGATTTTGTTTGAAAGGAGTTATATGTACCAACCATAGGATGGGCATTTCAGATTTGTGCAAGGAGAAGTTGGGGTTTTTTTACCAAAAAGATTATGGTTCCCTGGTATCTGCATGAGAAGTTTATTTTTAAGCTGGAGTTCAGTTATGTGGTGTCCTCACATAATGGAATATTTTTTGAGGATTGAAGGGCATCCTGAAACCTGTTTGAGAGAATTTCCTCGTTAGGTGCAGAAAGATGGCATACAACATCTCAAAGACAGACAGAAGGTCTGAACTTTAGAAGGTTGAAAAGAAGATTCTTGAGATGTAAAGTATGCAGGTTCTTGCGTTTGTGTATGGTTTGGTTGATCAGACATTGTTGGAAGAGATGTGTGTGGATGTTTAATGTGATTCAGACTGATGTCGGAACTAATGTTGAAACATCATTTCAGTTCTTTGCTTTCTCAGCCAAAGAAAGTTAGGTGTGCTCATGGTAGAATATCAGGTCAAGCCACTTACCTAATCTAAAGTGATCAGTGGTGTGGATTAATAAAAGGGGGATCAGCTAGTGCCACAAGTGTGCAGGAAAAGAGTGTCAGACTAGATCAAATGTCGTACCTTGTGTGAGAAGGTTATCTTATCACATATGATAAATAGTTTGACAGCAATTGAGTATTTGTCTACCTTTGATAATGTTGTGCATTCAACTAATGACAATATACATTGACGGGAGACTATGTATATGACTGATGTAAAAGTGCAGGACTGCAGAAGTGTTGAGAATTTACTTTTCTCTATGTGGCTGTTTATCTCTCTTTGTGGTGTGTTTGTGTGTGACGACTTGAATTATGTTGTGGGAAGACTATGAAGACATCATAATCTTGATGGTTACATCTTGGATCAGTTTAAGTGGTTTGGAGCATGGTGCTGGCTCTGGTTGTGAAGGTCGAGGATAAGTGGCAGTTATCTCTGGCTTTCTACTGACGGCTCTACTAAGGGAAGTGACTTTCTTTAGTATTGCTATGGGGTAGTCTTGGACTATTTTTTTCTGAAGATTCGGATGTGGTAGGTTTGAAGTCTTTGGAGTTTCTGAGCAGGATGGAGGTTGTCTACTCAAACTTGATTGAATCAAGTCTATGAGAGCATGGAAATCTGTTTCTACAAAGGGAGGAGGTTCTTCTAAGTGGCAGAAGGAAGAGCTGAATTCAACAGTTGGATATCATAATGTTTTGACATCTAGCTTAAAATCAGAAGTCTCAGCTGGTGATGTGGCACATCAGCTTAAGATAGAGGTGATATACAGTAATGGAAGTTATGGATGTTTCAAAAAGATCTATCTCATACAGTTTGCGGGAGCTGTGATTTGAGAAGATGTTACATGACTAAGAGGCTTGGTGAATCCAAGATGTCTTGCTTTGGAGCAAGTAGTTCATATGACTTAAAGATCTGGTTTCATATGTGGATCAGGATATCTTGTGGGAGTTCTGAAGAAGATTGAGATCAATCAAGGTGGAATTTAGTTGGCTTCATTGTGTGCATTCAAGCAGGATGCTTGAAACTGATTGCTCTTGTGCAGAAGAGTATTTAGTTGAAAATGTAAGGAGGTTCTAATTCTCTTGGAGCTTGTGGCAGAAGTTCTAGGTTGAGGATGGAAGTATACCTTCTTTTGGTGGATGAGAGTTTATTTCTCTCTGGTTTTCTGAAGCTCTCTTTGTTCAACCTGATGACGCAGTGTTGTGTGAAGATCTTCAGTTTGGATTACTATGCTATTGTAAGTCCAGTTGGTGGAGCATATCAAGAATCATGGTGATGATGTCTTGGTGTGTGGCAGATGTTCTAACTTGTGTTGGGACATTATCTGGTTGGATATCCTTGGTGAAGGATGATTATGCTCTGGTTCAGAAGCGTGGTGCCTACATTATGCCTAAGGAGCGTCTACATAGTCATACGGGAGAATGATGAAGTAGAAGGTCTGCCTTGGATGGAGAATGTAGAGAAGACTGAAGTAGATCAAGTATTGATTGCTTGGAAATCTGAAGATAAAGAGTATGATAGGGAATGTCTGCTTTTGGAGAGTTGGGGGATCTATGTGACTTTGATCCTTATCTAACAGTTTGTTTGAAGGAGGATGGTGATTCTTATGTTCCTCACGAATAGCCTAATGGTAACTTCATGTGGAGTTGGATGCTCAAGCATTATTATCAGTAGAGGTGTTTCTGACTATGTGGATTAAAATGTGGAGATTCTGAGCTTGTTTGTAGTAGTATGTTCTGGCAAAGCATGACTACTAATTTTTGAATGTAATGGCAGAGGGATTGTGTCATATGGTGTGATCTGATCAGAAATTTTTTTTAAAGAGCTATTATTTTTCTGCTACAAGTGTCTCTTGAAGAGATTAGATCTCAGTAAAGCTGAGAATTTGTGGAGTCTGTGAGCAGTGTCATACCAGTCAGGATACTTGAATGTGTTCTCCAAGAGTGAAAGTACAATATGTGAAAGTGCTCAGCAAGTGTGCTCAAATGTTCATCTCCATCTAGTGCTTTAGTTAACCATGACAGGGAGAGTACTTGTCTATGGATTTTGCTGCAAAGGTGCACATATTGTGAAGCTTGCATGATGATCAAGCTTGTGGAGATTGGTTGCCTCTTCTGAGGATATAATGTCAGATAACATGTTATGACATTAGGCTGTTGGATGGCATGTTGGTGTGGACATGAATGGTTCTAGCCATGTGAAGTTAATTGTTTGAATCATATGTGCACATGCTTCTGTGGAGGAGTCTGAAGGAAGATTTTATTTGTGCAGATTTTGGAATTACTTTGATGGGAGATGTCACACTTGTCTTGGTGTGTGAGTTCAGTGGAAGGAATTGTGTGTGTGCTTCATAACTTGTGGATGATTGGGTGAAGCATTCCTGACTGGATGGATGAAGACTGTGTCTGGATTTTCCAAATGTTATGATCAAGGAGTTCATTGTGATCATTCCTGTGGATATTACAGAGAGAAGTTGATCAACTTGGCAAGATGTGAGTTTTGGAGCATGAGAAGATAACAAACCAAGAGGGAATCATGTGAGTTTTGGTATTTGGATTATTTGAGGATGAAGCATTAAGTGAATGCGTTCAGCAGGTGTGTTGAACAGAGGGTGCGCTCTTGAAGACATGAAGATGAGTCTTATGTTTTCCATTCATTTAAGGTGTTCTTCTTGCAAATGAGCACTGGTTATCTTAGATAGTGGGAGTTGATCTTTTGTTGAAGTAGTTGTCAGGCAAGATGTTACTGGTGAAGTTCATGGTGTGTCAATGGATTGAATCAGAAGTATACATTTACTCCAATGTTTGTCAATTGTTGGCCAAAAAGGGGGAGAGAATGTACAATAGGAGCTATTGAGTTTGTCCAATTGTGGCTAAAAAGGGGGAGAGTTAGCCTAGCCTTTGTGTGTAGAGTGTGACCTATCTCAGTTTTGGTGTGGTGCAGATGTTGACGGGGAGTGTGCATGTTGAACAGCTGGTTGGTTATGCTGGTTCTGGTTTTGAGGAAGTTTGCCCTATGCAGATGTGAAAGTGAGTTTATGCAGCTGTTGGTTGTTGTTGCTGTTTGTGTTGTGCTTGTTAGTAAGTGTTTTTTCCGCTGCAAGTTGTTCTGGTGTAGGCTGAAATTGTTTTAGCCAAAATTAACCAAAGGGGGAGATTGTTAATTCTTGTAGTTGGCTAGAATTTTGGTAAAACAATGTTGATGTCATGGTTGATGTTTCAACATGAGTTTTTAACAGCCTTGTTATGTTTAGTTAACATTCTGGTTATGTTAAGTTTTTAAGGGTTGCAGTTTTGTGCTGATGTCAAACCCGATGTCATAACATCAGATGACAGAACATCAGTTTGGTAAGTTTTAGGGCTGCACATGTGCAAGTTTGTTAAGGATAAGATCTGATTGAGAGATTGCAGAAGAATATCATGGAATAGATATATTCTGTTACAATCATATGTGGAGCAGATATTGTTACTATTTTCATGCAAAAAGATATGGAGAATAATTAGATTTAATTGAAGATTTAATTGAAGATTTAATTGAAGATTTAATTGAAGATTTGATTGAAGATCTATATAGTAGCAGAATCTTTTGCAGATTTGTAGCAGCTGATTTGTTATGATTTAAAGGCCCAAATCCAGTTGGGAAATAGGTTATAAATAGAAGCTTTGTAACCTAGTTTTATGGAGCCAGCCATCATGTAAATTATAAGGGCTGTGTTGGTTGATGAACCACCCAGTTTGTGGGATGGTCATCGTGTTTATCTCGAAGCCTGTAGGTAAGAGATGTATTGTTCTTGGAGGAAGATGTTAAGCAACTCTAAGTATTGTTCTTAGTCATGTGTGTCATGTCTAGGTATTGTCATGGAAGTGTGTCTTCTACTTTTCTGTGATTGAAGAGTTGTTGGAAATCAAGCTGTTGATGCAGTGGCTGAGATGTTGACTGCTAGACATCATTGCGATGATTGGAAGTGAGATGGAGTCTCTTATCTAGGGTGGACTTAGGTAGAAGGGTCATTGGATAGTGATTAAATTAGGTAAATTGTCAACTGGTTTGTTGAGTCTGTAATTTGATACTGCTAATAGTGGACTTCTTTCCTGGCTTGGTATGCCCCCAGATGTAGGTTGTTAGACCGAACTGGGTGAACAATTCTTGTGTGTTGTTTATGCTTTTCAGTACTTTTATTGTCTTGTTCATACAGCAGATATTGATGTTGTGACATCGCACTTAACATCACATATCTTATACCAGAATTTCAAAGCTGATAGGGTTACATTTTAGATTGGGTATGAATAAGAAATCCCTACTCAGCCAAAATGTCTAGCTGAACATCATGAAACAGAAATGCCCAATACATGGGGATATCATTGCCGCAATCTGAATAAAGATGAGAACAACGATTGGAAAAATAGAAGACATTTGACATTGAAGGGAAACATGGTAAATGATGACTATGTGCATAGCGATGCATATATTCAATGATTTTTATCAATTCCATTTATGCCTGCTTCTCAAGCACAATTTCTAGACGACCCCCGTCAATATGCCTCTTCTTCATCACAACAAATAACCTCGCCGTCCATGCATCAGGAAATCCCTCAAATGAACACATCATAATTTCATTCACAAACATCTTCATTCCCCCAACACACATACCATCAAACCCAAACCACACTACCCCAACAAACATATCATCACACCCAAGCCACACTATCCCAACAAACATACCATTACACCCAAACCACACAACAACACACATTCTATGCCACCTCATCTCAACAACCAACACTTCACACCCCGACCCCTCAAACTAACTACTACTACCACCAATAATATCAACAACAAACCACACTTCGATCATCCATACAATTCACTCAAATTCCTCAACCTAACTTTGACAACCCATACCCCCAATCTCAACAACAAACATTTAACCCATTACTCTCTCAACTCACTTCTACCTACCACACTAAATATATGTTTATTATCCTCCCATTCAACATAGCCCTCCAACCATCTTCAACCCACAATCAGAATCAGTTCCCAACTTTAACCTCACTGATGATCAGCTCATGGATTAGCCAGGTTTTTCTGTTGCTGATGTGGATATGGACATGACTGTCAATACATCACATCAAAATGAAGAGTTGTCTTCCAACTCTACTCCACCTTCTCAAAGACAGCAAACCCAAGACTTAGGCAGGGGGAAGCACAAAAAAAAGAGTATACGGTGTGGAACTAACAGTCATTTACTTAAACCCACTTGATGTATCTTATCTTTTCAGTAATATTAATAAAATTGCATTTTGTTACATATTATTTAATACAGGAATAATATTAATTAATTATTCATTTAATTAAATGTTAAATATTATATAAGAAAATTAATTTCATACAATTAAAAAAAAATTTCTTAGTATATTCAAATAATAAAATAAAATATTAATTAAAATATTTTATTATATTATAATATTAATTAATGTACTTATTTATTATTATTTAAATATGAAAATTATTCTTAAATTTTAAAAATCATTTAAAATTTTAAAAAAATGTCTTAAAATAAAACAGTAAAAAAAAAAAAAAAACTTCTTCAAGGGCTCGACCAATGAATGGCCGAGCTAGTGCATCTCGTGGGCTTTTTCATTGGTTCGTCCAATGGTTGGTTGAGCCCAAACTCAAAAAGTGGAATTTATGGAATTTTTTTTCAAGTTATGGCATTTTGGTATTAAATTTTTCAGAATGGTGGCATGTGTAAAAAAGTCTCATTTATGCCATTGCTACTTTAATAAATGACACATTTTTATTAGGGGGTTTCTATGGTGAAGTCACTCAAATGACTTCTTTTGTGAAGTCACTTTAATTGACCAATAGAATACCTACTGAAGCCATGTTCGTTATTCTATGATTCAAACTCTAACCCAATTAATAATATTAATAATAATAATAATAATAAAAACAATAATTTATAAATTAGAAGCAACTATTTTAATTTAAGTGAAATAATAATGGATTTTATTTGATAAAATTAATTATGCAATTGAAAACCCTAAATTTCCAAATCCCTAATATCTATTATTCGTTTTCTTCTTCTTCATTTTCCTTCTCCCAGACCGAATTCTTAAATGTTTGGTAAGAATCTTCGTTTTCTTAACATGATTAAGTTTTGCAGTAACTATTGTAATGACTAAAAATACAACTAAATATAAAACAATTATATACTTAAAAGCGTTTAAAGCAATAGTTCAACGTCGCCGTATGATTTCATAGGTAGTTGTTCATATCCATCTCAATATGTAAATTTTCTCGAAATCAAGTTGATTTTAGTTATTACACATAAATTATTGATTGGGTTAGTGTTTGAATCGTAGTTAAAGGGGGGGGGGGGGTTGTTATCGTCTCCACAGGGATTGCAGATATTTTGATGCTTGCCATTCAACAGTCTATTGTTTCAAGAAAAAATGTTTTTAAAGTTTTGTTCATAAAATTGTCACGTTTTTAGTAGAAAAACTTATAAATTCTAAAGAGTTCGATTAACAAAGTATATCAAAAGTAGTTTTCATATACCCTAACTTATACGTATTCTTTCAATCTTACATGTGAAGGCAGGTCCGATTAATATCGTCACACATTCTCTCAACACCGTCTATCTCAAGAGCGACGTCGCGAGAAATACAATATTCATCGCTACATGATTTTTCCATATAACAACCAATATAGTAAGCTTTAAGTTCAACACAAAGCAACTATCGACCATAGACCGGTCTCTCCAATCTATAAACCGATAAATGAATATTTTAGGTCAAGTTTCACAAAATCTATGTCTAGAGTTTTACAAAACAAGAATGAATCATTAAGTACAAAAATATTCATCATATATTTATCATCACTTGTTCACATACAAGGCCAATCAAAAGAAATACATACAAGCTAATGGTAGACTACCTCTACCTTTGATACAAAGGAAATTGGCTACCCATAACCATGGTAGCTTGCTTTATAAGTTTTGGAAGAAGATGAATGAGCATCCACGTCGAAGAATCGAAATCGAATGCGAATCCAACTTCTATTTGCAAAATATCACCTTTTTGGTGAAGAAATGCTGAGAAATGAAGTTTTGGTGTGAAAAATGGGTTTTTATCCCCAAAAAATGTTAAAAGTACTTATATAGTACTTTTGGAATCTGTCACGTTCGCCCAGCAAACCATTTCTTCACCCAGTGAACTCACTTTTAGGCACCTGATGTGCATCTGAACAGTTAAACCACCCCTGAGAAATATCTGAAGTTCGCTCTGCGAGCAATTTTTCGCCCTGCGAACTACCTCGCTACAAGTTCGTACAACGAACTTATGGTCTTTTAGCTACTGACTCTAGTCTAGGATGGTTGGCTAGTCCTTCGCTGAGACCTCGCCACAGCGAACATTCGCTACCAGTTCGCCCACCGAACTTAGTGCCCTTTCCTTACTGACTCTTAGTTGAGAGGGCTCGCTGGGGCTTCACCATGAGTTCGCCCAGCGAACATTCGCTGCTACTCCTTGCTGGCAGTTCGCCCAACGAACATGCTGATTTTCTTCTCTTCCTTTGGGTTCCTTGTTCAATTATTCGTGTCTTACACTTTGATGTTTTCATGCCTAATTTCTGCACAATAACACACAAATCAAAGCAACCAAAGGTATTTTCACAGTATTGAAGAATAACATGATATCATGGAGTAAATCCAACAAAACATAAGAAAAGAGTTGAAAAATGCCAATAATTAAAGATCAATTTAAAGCAAGTTTGACATTCAACAAACCCTCCCCAACTAGATTTTTGCTTGTCCTCGAGCAAAGTATGGCTCTCATTGAAAACAAGAGGATTTGCTTGAGAATTTAATTCAACCAAGAATGGATTTATGGCTCAAATAAACAACAAATGCACACAAGCAATGTTCACAACTTCCTAGAATCGAACAATGCATAAGAATTTAGTTCTTAAACAAATATCATGCAATGCTTCAAATAACAACTAAATTCTCATACTTGAATCACTCTAACACTCCTCTTCGAATAAGAATTGAAGAAATTAACGCGTTTGCAACCGCGAGACAGTTTCACTTACCTGACAAACGATGCAAATACAACCCAATTCATACATTCATCAAATCAATCATCAAAGAATTCACGGAAGTAAGAAGATGACTAAGGTCTTTAAAGGTTTTAGCTTGGTTAGGTTCACAACAAAGGGACATTTATAAGGTCATGGATTCAAAGTTGCCAATGCAAAAGAAACATCCACTATACAAGGTTATGTACACATTACAACTTCATCCTACACTTTCTTTTCTCCATTGGTCACCCTTCCAACACCCTTTATGCACATTATTCATTTTTTTCTTCATTCAAACAAGCATGCTTTTTCTTTTTCTTTTTCACAATTCACATATACAATTTTCTTTTCAATGCTTGTTTGAAAATTTTCAATATTTTTGAGTAACCTACCACTTCCTTTTCACTCTCCCCAACTTGGTTTTTAAGCAAACCTTAAGTGAATGTTCCTTGCTTTTTATGGCAAGGAAGACAATTTAGAACAATTTCAAAGGTTCAAGAAAAATAATATTTTAGAAACCTACACAATTCAATGATGAACTATCTTTCAAATTATCTACAAATACCAAGTTCATCACTAAACTAAGATCTAAACTATTAAGCTCAAAGGGGTTAGCAAATTCTCACTACTCACAGGTAAGTTACTTTTGGATATGGTTGTGCTCATTATCAACAAATGCCTTGATCATATCTAATGCTTCCACAAAATCAAAATAATCACAAGATTAAGCATGAATCAAATGTATTCAACAAGATTTATCAGTCATCCTATGCATTTAGTAAACAATTGAGGTTTCTCACAAATTTGTGGCTATTGGAACCTAAGTGATACAAGCATTCAAACAAAGTTGCGAAATGAAAAAAAATTACATTTGCACTAAGAAAAAATTCTTAAACATTCTAGCATCCTAGAAAAAGGTAACCATGTACCTTGCCAGCATTTACATGATCAAATACTATCATCACCATCCAAACTTGGGAGAATTTTCATTGGATACTTTTAGCAAATAACAACCAATCTAGAAGTTCTCACATTTAATCACCACAAAAGGGAAACATTAAATTCAAAGCAAACTACCAATAATAAATAAAACTACTAGAGTTGAACATTCCTAAACTGAAGAATTCAACTCTTCAACAACATAATAAAAGAAAACAAAAGTAAAGAAAACGAAAGTTGAACATTCGTGAACTAAAGAATTCAATTGAAAATAACATTAAAATGTTATGGTGTAAAAACACCAACAAAAGTACTAGTACCCAAAAGTGGTACATACAAACAACATTATCCAAAATAATCCACCAAGTGGATATTGTACATCAAAAGAAAATACAATAAACATAAAACAAATATAGCAATGATCTAAAGTAACAGAAACCTTCACTTTGTAGAACCAAAGAAAGTAGCCTAAGACCATGCTCAAAATATCCAACAACAAAAACTAGTCCTCATCAAACTCGATCTTCTCCTCCAAATCAACCTCTTATCCAGATCCAGAGCCATAATCATATCTCTAGCCTCCGCAGCATCATCTGCCTCACCAGGATCATCACCAGCTAGACCTGCCCTTCTCCAAAGTCTGGCCTGGCCTCAGGCCAACCAGCATGAGCTAGGAACTGCTCCCTAGTCATCATTGAACGCTCCACAAAAGGTTCTCTGTACTGTAGCTGTGACACCAGCATAGAGTCATGAATATCAATCATGGCGCGCTGAGTTGCCGCCATCCACTCCCAATTGTAGCTACAGATCTCCCTCTGGAACAGGTCAAAGCTCTGGGAGACTGCAGCTCCAGAACCGGAATCCTCACCAGCTCCTGAACCTGTACCAACACCAGCACCAGAAGTCTGTCCTCCTCCCATGCCCTTCATCCTACAAAACTTATCCACATAATTGTCATCAATAGCAGTCGGGATCGTCACCTGACGGCGAGAGGCTACCTTCACCCTCGAATTCACGCATTAAACCATGATTAGACATGGGAAGTCCAAGAGGCAATTAGCTCACGACCTTGATCTAAGTCCACTCTCAACAACAACGCACATCTCATCAGCAATAATCCTAGCTACATCAATCTGAGTATTAATCAAAATGCTGTGAACCAAGTGCGCAACCATAATGGTCACAGTGGAGGTATGCGACTTAGGCTTAATGTTTGTCAACACCAAGAGAAGCACCCGTTGTGCTAACGGACGCATATCCTCCCTGTGGTATCTTCTTGGAACTCCAGATGGGTTCAATTCCACCGATTTTCCCTCCAACAACAATGCACCAGAATGACGCCATTTTGTTCGAATTGTAGTTAAATGGGGGGGGTTTCTTTATCGTCTCCACAGGGATTGCAGATATTTTGATGCTTGCCGTTTAACAGTTTATTGTTTCAAGAAAAAAGGTTTTCAAAGTTTTGTTCATAAAATTGTCACGTTTTTAGTAGCAAAGCTTATAAATTCTAAAGAGTTTGATTAATAAAGTATATCAAAAGTAGTTTTCATCTACCCTAACTTATACGTATTATTTCAATCTTGCATGTGAATTCGGATCCGATTAATATCGTCACACATTCTCTCAACACCGTCTATCTCTAGAGTGGCGTCGTGAGAAATATTGTATTCATCGCTACACGATTTCTCCATATAACAACCAATATAGTAAGCTTTAAGTTCAACATAAAGCAACTATCGACCATAGACCGATCTCTCCAATTTATAAACCGATAGATGAATATTTTAGGTCAAGTTTCACAAAATCTATGTCTAGAGTTTTACAAAATAAGAATGGATCATTAAGAACAAAAATATTCATCAGATATTAATCATCACTTGTTCACATACAAGGCCAATCAAAAGAAATACAAAGAAGCTAATGATGGACTACCTCTACCTTTGATACAAAGGAAATTAGCCACCCATAACCATGGTATCTTGCTTTACAAGTTTTGGAAGAAGATGAATGAGCATCCACGTCGAAGAATCGAACTCGAATGCGAATCCAACTTCTATTTGCAAAATATCACCTTTTGGTGAAGAAATGCTGAGAAATGAAGTTTTGGTGTGAAAAATGGGTTATTATCCCCAATAAATGTGAAAAGTACTTATATAGTACTTTTGGAATCTGTCATGTTCGCACTGCGAACCATTTCTTCGCCCAACAAACTCACTTTTAGGCACCTGATGTGCCTCTGAATAGTTAAACTGCCCCTGAGAAATATCTGAAGTTCGCTGTGCGAGCAATTCTTCGCCCTGCGAACTACCTCGCTACAAGTTCGCACAACAAACTTATTGTCCTTTAGCTACTGACTCTAGTCTAGGATGGTTCACTGGTCCTTCGCTGAGACCTCGCCACAACAAACATTCTCTACCAGTTCACCCACCGAACTTAGTGCCCTTTCCTTACTGACTCTCAGTTGAGAGGGTTCGCTGGGGCTTAACCATGAGTTCGCCCAGCGAACATTCGCTGCTACTCCTTGCTGGCATTTCGTCCAACGAACATGCTGATTTTTTTATCTTCCTTTGGCTTCCTTGTTCAACTACTTGTGTCTTACACTTTGATGTTTTCATGCCTAATTTGTGCACAATAACACACAAATCAAAGCAACCAAAGGTATTTTCACAGTATTGAAGAATAACATGATATCATGGAGTAAATCCAACAAAACATAACAAAAGAGTTGAAAATGCCAATAATTGAGGATCAATTAAAAGTAAGTTTGGCATTCAACAATTAGGGTTTGTATTTTATTTAAATTCCTAAATTCTAAAATTAATTTGAATTCTTACTTATAAATTATGTAATTGGAGATTAGGGTTTAATATAATATTATAATAAAAGTGTGGTGTATTGAGCAGTCTTGTGCTCTTTATTTGGAGCTTATATCATGTTACATGACTCTCCCCATTCAAAATAATGCAGGGTTCTTTTGCTATCTGGGAAGTGAATTCCACCTTAAATATGATGAACATATGCTGACTACTGCTAAATGCTATATTGAGGTATCAACTTGAAAGAAATTTCCTCATGAAGTATCAACAAATGAAGAACTATGAAAAATTGTTTGGCATGAACTCACAACATTAAATGAGAAAATACTCACCAACATTATAATTGAATATATTTTCTAGTTTTGTTTGAATAATACCATGTAACCTGTAACAGGTTATGAACATATAGGTGACGAAAGCACTTTGTGCAAGTGCCTCAAAAGGTTGGAACTTCGCGATCCTTTTATAATATAATCATAGAATTAGAGTGGTCATTTGTATGTTTTGCCCTCAAAATTTAAATATTCTATTTGTCTTACCACACCATAAAATAACCTTATTAGTCAGCTTTGCAATATATCCCCATAAGAAGGGCAAGCACTTGGTACCATAACAAAGATGTTTTCAACTTTCTGAAGTTCATTGCAAGCAAACAGTAAACACTAAAGAAGATTTATGCATTCTTTCAATTGTACATGAAACAAATAGAAACATTGCATTCTTACAATGTCATCAACTTTTACAGGATCATAAGTTTTTTCAAGGTATTTCACAATCATGTCATAGTCATTTCAATTATTCTCGAGGGCAACTGCAATCAATATCACAACACTTATACAAACTGAAATCACAAAAGTTTTTATGTGACTACAACATAACCGCGTGAATGATATTAAAAACCTTGAGCAGCAGCAAATAAACACTACGACCAAGTCAATTGCTACTAATAGCTACAATCAAGGTATGAACTGAGAATCAAATAATATAAAACTCTACCCAAGTAAAAATAAGAAAGAGTCCACACATAAAAATATTAAACAAGAGTCACTTTTTAAGTCCCAAGGAATTTTAATGCACTAAATAGATTTTTTTTCTTCATTTTCCTACATTCATTGTTGATTCATGAAACTGTCTCAATTGCTTTCCAACTTCCAGTCAGTCTTGTAACTCTTCAAAAGATCTTAAATTCTCCACTTTTGTCATTAAACCCATCTCATTAAATCATTCAACCTTACACTATCCAAAGACTCATTAATATTTTGCATTCTTCATTCTCTATAAATGGCCATCATTTCTCATTCTTCAAATCAGATCCTACTCTGAAACTCATCCTTTCAAACACCTTGTGTACAAATTTTTTCTGAGAAATCATCAATGGCACCCAAAATTGCAAGAACTAAGAGTGATTCTAGAGACAAGGGTAAGGCTACCACATCTTCAACTGCTCTAGAAACTGTTTTCTCTTTGGTTTTGGATGATCGTGTTGAAGAATTTGGAGAAAAGCATCAACACCGTCTTGTAATAAGGCATCATGTGTGGAAACGAGTGGTGGCCGGATGCTTAGATATTCCAGAAGTTGTTCGACTTATTGAGAACCAGAAGATAAACTATTTTTTGGATGTCATGGGATTATAACAAAGATCTGATCCAGGTGTTTTATTCTGGACTGTATGATCGGAAAGGATCCGCTTTCAAATTCTCAATAGGTAATAAAGTCTACTACAAATGAATGATGGAAAACGATGTTTGATATCACTCTTGCTGATCCTGATGTTGAGGAAGATGCTTATCTATTGGTGACAAATATCCATACTCATATGAATTTTGAGTGGACCATGCATCTGAACAAGATGCTCAAAGCACCTAGATCAGATGACTGTCATGACACTCTTGTTGTCAATCAACTGAAGATAGTTCCCAGGATTCTGTTAAGGTTGTGTCGCATGTTTTGCATCCAAAAAAGGATGGATACTCTAGAATTGACATCACTGAAATTCATCTTGTGTACATTCTCTTGTACAAGATCCGAATCAATTGGCCTCACTATTTTGTCCACTGATGTTCACTGTCAAAGAGTGTAATAATGGAACATCCTTTTGCTACACGTCCATGATCTCCAAGATTCTCAACTACTTCAATTTAGACTTTCCAAATCTGTTGTTCATATCGCCTGACCCAGTTAAAGAGTTCTCAAAACGTACGTTAACCAATATGGGGTACTTTAATATGAAGAACGACAAGTGTACTACTTTCGGATGGGTAAAAATGGAAGGAAAATTATACAACTTTGATGACCCCTTTGAATTTGCTGACTCCACTACAAAGCCACAAGTTACCGGCGATGAACATATGCATGATGTTGATCATGAAGCTGGCCTACTGGGTGGTGAGCATGGAGATCAATCCTCTATCATAAATTTGCTTAAAAATATGTAGGTCAAATAGGATGAGCGTTATCAAGAAGAATTTCTGAGAAGAGAAGCCTTTGAGGCAGCTAAAATGGAACAGCTCTGCATTATACAAGAGCACATGAAGACTCAAGATGCAAACTTTGAGGATTTTGCTTCATTCTTGACTAAAAACCCGGTGTCTTTAAAGGATGAAATGGATGCAAACATTACTGCTACTATAGCCAGGGTCAATCACATGGTTGCTGCCCAAAATAAAGACCATCATCATTATACAAAGTTTTATCAAGAAATGTGTGATTTCTTGGATTGCCAGTTTGGGAGTGATGGTCAAGGATGGTTTCGTGGAACAAGACTTGCAGGTCATGGAACACATTGAGCTTGAGTCGTTTCTGTCTAGAGTTTTAGGATTTGTTCTATTTTGGTTATGCATTCAGTTTTTATTTCACGTCATAATGCATTTTCAAATTCTATTTGGTTTGTTTTGTGATGCTTAGTTTATGTATTGATGCAATACTTGTACTATGTTTTATTAAAATCAATAAATATGAGTATTGTTGGTGTGTTTATTAAATTTGTGTGTTTACATATATTGTATGTGAGTGTACTACCTATCTTTGCAATTGTCTATGTGTAGTATAATACATATGTGTAATGTGTATCTATGTGATACTTCTAATGTATTACTTATCTCTTTTTGATATTTTCAAAGGGGGAGAAGATTATGAAGAAGATAATGCACACATTCAGGGGAGCTATTCATTGTACTGAAAAAAACGCATGCATCGTCTCAAATATCAAGTTTTTCATCATAAACAAGGGGGAGTATGTGAGTGCATTCTTCCATTTAGTCATGTTTTGAATGATGTCAAAACTAGGAGCAACTTATAGTTTTTGTACATTGAACGCTATCAACAAAATTCTAGATGTGCATTGATCATCTTAGCATTAGGATGCATATAAATATGTTTGAAAGTGAATGGAAATATCTTAGGCATGTTCCATGCATCAACACTGAGTTTTTAGTGTAAAAAATGTTGCATAGGCCGGCACACACACGCTCAGATCGACCTATAAAAGCTTTTGCTTCAGTATAGGTCGACACATAGCTTGCTCAGGTCGACCTCCATGCCTTAATAATGAAGGCTGTAGCCACTGCCTTCAAACCGCCTTAGATAAGCCCACTTAAGACCTTTACAGGTCGACCTATTGCTTTACATCATCATTTAATAACCTATCAACACCATACTAAAAACTAAATAAAAAATAAAGAGAGAGAACAGGGCATGGTTCTGCATTTGGAAGAAAACTCACAAAAATAAGATTTAGAAAAAGGAGATAAGTCCTCATCCAAAACAACATCATATTCAAAACAACAAAAGGAAACCCAAGGCAACGTTAATTGGAGAACGAAATTCACGCCGAGAAGAAGAACAAGACGGCGAGGAGAAGCGTAACAAATCTAGTTTCACCCTCTTTGCGGTGAAAATCCTCCGTCTCTTCCGTTTACGCTTGGACTTCATATGTGCTCAAAATTCCTCTCTGTTTCATCTCATCTTCTTATTTCGGTTAGATTTCATTTGGGTTTTGGACGGTTTGGGTTCTGATTTGGAATGGTGGTGGGTTCGCTGTTGTTGCAGATTTGGTTTTGGAGTGGTTAAGTTGTGTGGCCTGTGAGTTAACAGTGAGGTTGAAGTGAATGGAAGAGATGCGAGTTAAGAAGGTGAAGTTGTTTTATGTTGTGGGAGGGAAAATCGAGGGAGCCGTGTGATGCATGGTGATTGAGTTACAACAAGATGGTGATGTTATTGTCGGATGGAAATGGAAGCGGAGTAAGACGGATGTATGTGATGAAGGGAATGGAAGCAGGTGGAAGGAGATATATGAGTGCAGAAGGTGAATGGTTATTTGATGGTGTGTTGTTGAAGAAGTAACAAGCGGGTTCTTTTTTTTATGCGTAATAAATGGAGGAGAGACTGGTACATGAGTAGAAAGAAGAAGGTGATATGGATAAAGATGTGTGGAAGGTTGACACAGTGATGGAAAGTTGTTTATGGCTTGAGGAAAAATGAAAATAAGAGGAGGAGGAAGGGTAAGAAGTGTGTTTAATGAAGATGGGCTCATATGAGGCTATGGAAGTTTGGAGTGAAGTGAGGATGGAGTTTTGTGTTGAAAAATTAAGGGAGTATGAATGTCGTTTTGTGTTGTATGGATGGGTTTTTTTTACGTGTGGAGAAGAAGAAGAAGAAAATATGAGGTGTTATGGTTTGTGTGTACACGATGG
This sequence comes from Lathyrus tuberosus, assembly GCA_022829125.1. NCBI lineage: Eukaryota > Viridiplantae > Streptophyta > Magnoliopsida > Fabales > Fabaceae > Lathyrus > Lathyrus tuberosus. Next base: position 1,902,077 of record JALAZF010000259.1, read on the forward strand.
TGCAGGGTGGTGGACAGCTTTCATTTCCTCCCTCCTTATTCTCCTTTTTATTCCATGGTGGTTATGATGTTGGTGAAGAATATATGAAGGTGATGAGATTTATTAGGCGTGTGATTATAGTGAAAAAATGAAGTATTATGTGTTGGAGTGTGAAGGATCTGTGGACCGTGAGGGAGAGAATAGAGAAGTGTTGTGTTTGTGGAAAAATAAAAAAACGAAAAAAAAAACACCTTTATGTATTTTTCTCTCTTTCATTAAATTCAAAGAATGAAAAAAGAATAAAATAAAAAAAATGGTTCACGCATGGGAAAGAGAGAGTGGGATAATGGAGTGTGTGGTCTCTCTCGGCCTGTGTAATGGAAGGCTATCCACTAGGTAAATTTCACAAAAAAGTAGGAACAACAAGATGTCCTTTTAAAACTTATCTATTAAGCATTTCTAAAAGTAAAATGAAAACAAAATATATTATATATAAAAATAAATAAATAAAACAATAAAAATAATAATAACAAGTAATATATATAAAACTAATAATAAAAAAGAAAAGTCCTAAATTTGATAAATTAAAATAAATATTAATTAAAAAAGGAACTGAAACCAGTTAAAAAAGGGTAATCGGACTGGTATCAAAGTGCTCAGAAAAATAAAACGAATACGCCAAAATGATCAGCGCAAAATATACTTACTGGAAAAATACAGCGTTTGGTCATATTTCGAAATAAATTTACCTGCTGAAAATAGCTTAGACTGTCCAAAAAATGCGACCGAAAAGTGGTCAAAAAATTTAAATGAGCACGCCAGGTTAAACTACACGAAACGTAGATTAATACCACTAACGTCTGCAGGCTCGATTTAAAAGTCTCCGTCCCCTGATTGTTTGCACTGGTGACTTTTAATTTGACCGAATCGACTGTAAATTCCCACAAATTTATTCTGGCTGATAAATTGGGTATTATGCGAGCTGAAATGCGTGATATGCTATGCAGACGATGCAAAACGAAAAAAAAATGCAGAATCTTAGGGTAAAAAATTAGGGTGTGACAGATGCACCTATTTAAGTTTCTTCTATCCAGAGATATGGAGATTGAAATCTTCGTCTCGATGAGATAGGAGAGACTTAAATACAAACATGCACAACTTTTGGCCCTAAGATGCCACAGAATGCACATGATATGATATGAAATGATATGAATGCATGACAACGATCCTGTGGAGAAATGGTGCCACAGGGGATAACTGTATACAGAAACGTGGCTGACACACAGTTAAAGGATGAAAGACCCAAAAACAAAGCTGGACTCCACGGGGGAACGATCTAAGTCTACTGGGGATGAGACTAAACTCCATTATGGAAGAGACTACCAACTGACAATCACAAGATATCTTGAACACAGGGTGATGAACATGTGATGAAATCCTTTAACAACTTCCACTTGGAGAACCTACTGTCGAGGCCAACTGTGGTGGTTTCAAGAGATATCAACCAGAGGAGTCTACTGTCGAGACTTGAACCTCACTGGGGATACTTACTGTAAAAGCTTTTTTTATTGAAGAAAGTGTTAACCATCAAAATCACTGGGGAATCTGCTGTCGAGATTAACCTGGGAATCTGAAAAGAGGACAACTATTTGTAGAAGTTTAAAGATGCATCAGAGTTAACCAGAGGGTCTACTGTCGAGATTTTGGAAAGAATGAAACATCTTCTGTCAAAATCTGCTGGAGATCTACTGTCGAGAATAACCAGAGAATTTATAAATGAAACACCTTCTGCCGAGGTCTACTGGAAATCTTCTGTCGAGACTTGCCAGAAAATAAAAGAAAATACCCACTGCCGAGGCTTGATGAAAGTTCTATTTTAAAACTTGTCGAAGAATCTACGGTCGAGATTAACCAAAGAATCTGAAATAGAGGCAACTTCAAATAATCAAATGATCTGTTTAAAAAAAGATGATAAGCCTCCCCTGGCCTCGTGTCGCAAGCCACGCACTGGTCTCAGCTTCTTCTTCAATTAAGGTTTTCCTTGAGAAGGGTAAACAAACCTCCCCTCGTATCGGGTCTTGGACCGCAGACTGGTCTCAGTTTCTTCTTTGACTAAGGTCTTTCACTTAGAAAGGGTAAACAAACCTCCCCTCGTACCGGGTCTTAGACCACGGACTGGTCTCAGTTTCCCCTTTGATCAAGCTCCATTAGCTTGAAAAAGGTAAACAAACCTCCCCTCGTACCGGGTCTTGGACCGTGGACTGGTCTCAGTTTCTTCTTTGATCAAGCTCCATTAGCTTGAAAAGGGTAAAGAAACCTCCCCTCGTACCGGGTCTTGGACCGCGGATTGGTATCAGTTTCTTCTTTGATCAAGCTCCATTAGCTTGAAAAGGGTAACAAACCTCCCTTCGTACCGGGTCTTGGACCACAGTCTCGTCTCAGTTTCTTCCTGGAATAGTGAATACTTATGGGAGAGTATCTTCACAGGGAATTGGAACTTCACTAGAGATCTACGACTTCAGCGGGAATCCATAAATTTCTGGAGACTTGGAAGTTTCACCGGGGATCTTCAAAAGAGATGCAGGCCGGCTGACTTGTAAACATGTCTTCTCTAATAAAGAGAAAGATCATCTGAATCTTCACCAAACTTCTCGAAGAGATGCCATTTTATGGAATTAACTTTGAATAGTGGACTCACAGGGAGAACATCACTGAGGAGCAATATTGTTGTAGTTTGAAGATTGCATCGAAGCAAATAATCCTTGTAACAGGAATTCCAAATAAGGAGAAACACTCGTAAAGTCTTCAACAAAATTCTCTGACGGATTTCCGGAGAGATGCCATTTGATGGAGGACAATTGATAATCTTGATACTTTGCTGGGGATAGACAAACTGCCTTGAAAAGAGACTGCCATTTTCCATCCGAATAGAAAACCTGAGACTAAAACAAACTGCTCAAATAAAGAGCTTCCATTTGTTGTCTGGGCATAAATTGTTTGAGAAAGATTTTGTCTTCAAGGGTGATCTTCAAGTAGATTATTCCTCGGGAGACAAAGTGCAAAATAAATGCACGGTCGATCTAGGTTCAACAGCCTAGAGAGACTCAAAATTGTGATTGTCAGGGACCAAAATTCAATTTAGGAAATAACTGAATAGAAACGGTCAAGCAAGACTCTATCCAGTGAGGAATGAACTCAACTGGGGTTTATCTTATCCAGAAATGGAAAAGAAAAACTAAAGCAACCATCTTCCACGAGGATCGAACTCAGTGGGAAATTAAAAAGTATGTGCTATTTCTACTTAGGGCTGACGACTCTACTTGGAGGGAGAAGACAAAACCCAGTCACTTGGGGATAAACGCAGCCAAAGTGAACAGATAAGCAAACAAACAAGCAAAAATACAAAATGCGCAGATGCCTTGAATATATGAAATGAATGTATGTTATGTTATGCCTATGCTGACAAAACAAACAAGGAGAAAGTAAACTGGAGATGAAATAAACATCTCGACATGGATACTCGGCCAATTTTCACAAGATAAAAACATCACTAGGGATGAATGGGATGCCACATATGGAATCATCACCCTGCTTCAAGGCTTCAAACTTCTCTGGGGGGAGAGAGTACTCCACGTGGGGATATAACATCATGCCTTTACTTAGGGGATTGTCAAGATGAATCTCGCTACTCTGTTGGGGATGAGAAAGGTCCACTGGGAAAGGATCAAACTCATGTTTGGAGAAACTTCATGGGGGATAAAATAAATATCCACGACGAACTGAAGTAGTCTGAATGAAGTCGTGATCGGAGATGCCAGAGCTGAGGCCACACAGGGGATAAAATAAATATCTACTTTATTGGGGAAGCTCGGATCAAAGTCGCAACTGAAGACGTCAGAGTTGAGACTCCATGGGGATGAAATAAACAACCACCTCGCTGGGGAAGACTGAAGTTGTAAGAAATCCGCTGAGGAGTGAGATAACATTCACTTCACTGGGAACGCTGAAGCAAAGGAGGTTCACTGAGGAATTCTTAGGTCACCAACTGGGGAAATCTCACACCAGACATGCCATAACTGCTTGAAGTAGAGATTCACCGGGAAATTGTCATTAGGGATGGCAACGGGTCGGGTCGGGTGCGGGTTTCACACTCCCTAAAACCGCACCCGAAATCACCACCCGAACCCGAACCCGAAGCCGAACCCAAAGGCTATTCGGGTGGCAAAATAACACCCGCGCTCATACCCGTTGGGTTCGGGTTTTTTCACCCAAACCCGAACCCGTAGTAAAAACACAAAAATACAACAGCAACAATGAAATTTGAAACACAATAATTCCATCAAGGTCTCTCAAAGAAATTAAGGAATTAAATTACAACTTTCCATCAAGTTTGGTAACATTACAATTAAAATTAAGGTTTTCAACATCTTAACATTACAATTAAAATGAAAGTCTACATATATATTTAGGGGCACTTATGTACTTTCATGTCTAAGCGGGTGTGGTTTCGGGTGCGGGTTTCACACTACCCAAACCCGCACCTGAAATATCGGGTGGTACCCGAACCCGAACCCAAACCTAGTCAACTTGGGTTTTCACCCGTTGACTCGAGTTCGGGTGCGGGTGGGCCCCGCTGGTTTGGGTCTACCTGCCATCCCTAATTGTCATGACTGCTGAAGTAGAACTTACTGGGGACATGTGTGAAGAATGTTGTGAGAACAATGTAGTTCTGCATTGATAAACTGCGTGGTAGTCACCATTTCGACCAACAGTTGATGTCAATGGATAGAATAATCTTTAATTCTCAAATGCCCCAGATCACATGGTTTATGAAAATAAGTCATCTCAAGAGGATTTTACAGAAAACTTGGAATCCAAAACGTTCCAATGTCTTCAAACTCTTGGAGAGATTTATCGAATCTCGAGGTAACTGCCCCAGATTGACTGTATTTTGCATAGCTGAGTCTTCAACTTGCTCTTTAGGGATGATGAGAGTGTGAAAGCAACAATTGGGAAACAACTTGCCCCTGTTCAGCAGAGTCTTTAGGCAACATTCCCCTGGATCTGATCATCCTTTGAACTGATGTGGCATTTTCATCAGAGTTTCAAGTCTCAAAAGATTGAGCTCGTCGCTGTTGTTCATATGCAAGCTTCTATGATATCAAGCAATGTTAGCAAGCAGAAAATGCTAATTTTGAAACTGCTAATGCAACACACATGTTTGTCTTTAAGTTTTTATTGAAAATGATATCGCAATAACTTGTGACCGAATCACTAGTTAGGATATGAATTAATTTTACAAAGCCAACACAAATTTTGAGCACAACTCATGGGAGTCAGGAAACATTATCTCATTGAGTATGCTTTCAAAATAAACCCTGCTTCAATTAGGTCTTTTGAGGGTTGTAACGTGGCTTGGTTCACGGTTTAAGAAACAAAGGATATAAGACTCAAAGTTTATTTGTACCCACCCCTTCTTCGTGATGTTCTCCAATCCTATGCTCAGTCAACTCAGACTATACATTCAGGTTCCAAGATTTGGAATTTGTACTGATGATAGTAATGATGGTTCAGAAGCCAAGGGACTTTTGAAATGGCAATCACTACTTCCTTACCAAAATTTTTGCCATTGAGGATTTTCATGGTGAAAGTTTTAAAGATTTCCTCTTTCTGGTTGTCATACAAACTTTTTTTGTATAAGGCAAGGTTATGAGCTTCCCATCTTTCTTAGCTTTTGCCTTGAAAGGGACTAGACTCATTCTTGGAGTAAGGAAAGTGATTAACCAACTTAATGATTACGGTGAACCATCATTGGCATTTGACTTGAAAGACATCTTTGACACTTGCTTGATGTGTACGAAGGAATATTTGTGAGCGCAACCTTTATATGAAAGGTGTCTTGCATGAACGCACAACCAAGTTAATTGAGAACTACCCTATCCCAAGTTAAAATTGAGGGTTTTTTGATTTGGAAGGAAACTCCTACTTCAAGGCTCAAATGGGTTAAAGAGGGTCTATCTCCCTTATATCTCCGGTGTTTGGGGATTTGAAACAATGCCTTACATCATCAGCAGAGTTTTATTCAAAAGCATACGACAAGAGATCTTGCGTTTTTGATTTCGTCATCCTCCCTCCAATTCTCTGCCTAGGCAAGAGATTGGGTAAAGTTGGCATTATAAAACATAAAAAGCATTTTAAGAGTGAATACGAATGGATTTCTTCAAGACAAACATATTCATTGCATTAATCATTCAAAACAAACAAGTTCTTACATGCAAATCATGTTTTTACAATCAAAGAAAATAACAACAAATGCAAGCAAACAAATAAACAACCTGATGATCTTGGGAATGGGCTCTCCTCTTGATTTCAACGGCTTGAAAGAACTATCTTGAGTCTTCATATTCATCAACATAAAGGCGTTCCATTCACAACTGGGCTTCCTCCCTCGAAGGTCAGCACCTCATCGTCGATCATCTCTTGAACCTTTTCCTGGAAAACCTTGCATTCTTCAATCGGATGCACCACTACTCCATCATGAAATTCACAACTAGTATTTGGATTGTACCAAGGAGGACGAGACTTCATGTCTCTAGTCTTTCTGGGTGTCATCACCGAGTTTCGGGAAAAATAGGACCACAATTGACTGTAAGTCATTGAGATTGGATAAAACTGGTGAGTCTCTCCTTCTGGGTTATTCAGAGGCCTCTGCTAATTCTGGCGTTGATTCTGAGCCAACCTTTGTTGCTGGTACAGATGTCCACCAAATAGTGGTCGCTGACACTGAACAGGCGCTGCATACTGAGATGGATGATAAGGCACCGGATTTGGAGCTTGCAAGATCTGAGGAGAATCCCAAATTGCATCAACATCAATACTCCTTTCCTCTTGGGAATCACTAACAGATTTCTCTTCACTAGCTTGGCTATTCGAGTCATCTTGGATTCTTCCACTTTTAAATGTGTTCTCGATGTTTACCCTAATTTCCAAAATTTTTTAGAACTCTAATGGCACAACGCCTACCATCCTGACATAATAAGAGTCTGACAGCATTTTTAGAAACATCTTGGCTAACTTTTTCTCTTGGAGTGGTGGATGAACTTGGGTTGCCAACTCTTTCCACCGATGTGCGCACTCCCTGAAGGATTCGTTGTCCTTCTGACTCATGCTCATCAATTGATCACTGTCTAGAGCCATGTCCATATTGTAACTGTACTGCTTCACAAAAGCGTCAGCTAGGTCTTCCTAAGTCTGAATATGGTTCCTTTCTAGCTTCATATACCACATCAAGGATGCACCAAATAAACTTTCTTGAAAGAAGTGAATCATCAGTCTGTCGTTGTCAATATAAGCGGTCATCTTTCGACAGAACATTGTCAAATGGTAACTTGGACAGCTAAAACTTTTGTATATTTCAAAGATAGGCATTTTGAACTTCAGGGGAATAACCACACCCGGAACTAGACACAAGTCATGAGACTTAAGACCAGATACATTGAGTTCTTTCATCATCTTGAATTGTTCCTCAAGATCACGAACTCCTTCCTCGATCTCTGCAACCCTAGGATCATTCACCTTTGTCACATGATGGACATTCTGAGGATTTGGTATATACCTCGGAAATCGGGAATCTCTTCCATCAACTTGAACAACTGGGTTATCTTGCACAGGCTGAGATCGTGTAGGAACTTCCACTTGTGGAGTGTTGTCTTCAGGAGGAAAACCAAACATCAGGTTAGTCATCACTCTGAAGCCTGACATGGGATCCACATTCTCTGTCCTCTCCATTACCTTTCGGTAACCACTTCAAGCTCGGTACAAATACCAGGAAATCAGCTGACTGATACAAGGACAGAAGGCCGAATGAGCTGCTGTTTTAGGGAAAAGATGTATGCAAATGATGCAATGTTACATGATGTATGTTGTAGAAATGCAAATGCATTTCAAGGAAACAAAAAAGTTATGTTACAAACACCGTAAAATGGATAACACTTTTGAGTGGCTGAAAATCTCATTTTATTGAAAAGTTTGAAGGATCACAAAATAGAGTACAACTTCCAAAATCCATGGTAAAACCTATGATGTTTGCAAAATAACTCTAAGGTCCTTGAAGAAGTTGGAAAATGGTGCATGAATGCATGAATGGATGAATGCACAAACACAGGTATACACATATTCACATATTCACATATATACATGCAACAAGCAAAAGAGGGCCTACGTTTGAAGATCACGAGCATGGAGTCATGGTCTACCCATCCCAAGAGGTATGTACTATGGGTTTATGATCTGCAGAACAGGGTTCTAAAAAGTTCCCTGAGTCAACAACCCATCTTTCGGATATTATCGATTTCCCGAATAACTCAGTAGTCAAAAATATTCTCAAGAGAGTCTCGTCCAAGTGTAGTATCGCGTATCAACCATTTTGGGAATCGACTCCCTCATAGTCATCACACTACATCCTAACAGGCCAAGTGGGGTTAAAGGTGACTAATGGTCACCAGTGTCATGGGCTCCTAGGACGAGAGTAGCAACGTTTTCGCGAATAGACTCGTTCAACATGACTAACTCTCAAGAGGGCCTCAACTGAGTGGTGGTTTCTCAAGTCAACTTTTTCGGGAATCGACTCCGTCAAAGTCTCCTTGAATATACCACCTTCCTATCATAGGTGCACTCTGTAATACCCCAAAATTTGCCCTCTTTCTTTTAACACTAACTGGCTTATGCTTCACTTCATTTGCATCCTCATTTCTGCATTTTGTGTAACACCCCAATTCCCATTGCGAATAAATAATACATAATTAAATCAGAGTAAATAAAAATTTATTTTTCCGACAGAAACTAGGATGCCACAACAATAGAAAGAAAATACAATCCCTGCTCATAATTTTTGATACATAACACAAAAATAGAATACCCTCAAAGGGAAACTTTTTCCATATAAAATTAAAGTTCAATTATGGAATAAAGCGGAAAGATCCATAACCGACTTGTTTTACAAATGAATGGTTTTATAACGTCAAAATATACATACAAAAGTAATACAAAATACATTCAACAAATGTATACATATATAACAAAAACGTTACCCTACTCCCGTGCTACGTATCAGAGCAGACTGACTGACAAACGGATGGAGGACTAATCTTCACAAAAGCCTCCAAGACTACTAATCTGCAATTGCCTCATAGAGCAACAAACCATAGCAGAAGGGTGAGAAATAACAACTAAATCAAGATTGCATAATAATATGAAAACACACATAAATTCACATGCACAATTATTCTCACCACAAGCATCACAGACTAATACACATAGCATATATCAATTATACCCACACAATCACATATTAGCACATAAGGCATACCAAAGTTATAACATATGGAAACACACCACCACATCACGTATATTCATACATAGCATACCATAGAGAATTAATACAATCATTGTAATGTACAACATCCCCACAAATCATAGCATATGTCTATACATCAAACATATCATCCATAACCAATGCATTTATCACATATGCACATCAATTCACCAATCCAATCACAAACTCAACACATAATCAATCAATTCATGATTTTCCACACATAATCAATCCATTCATGATTTATGCAAATGCAAAGAGACCGACACAACGACTCTATGCAAATGCAATGCGGTACCATCCATCCATCATCTCATCACTAGTTCACTCAGGAACTATTGGAACCATCGCTTGTTACTTAGTGTAACTCCCCGTCGGGCAAACGATGTTCCCCGTCGCTTTAGGTCCTCTTGGTATAAGACGCACGGCGTTTATGGATCGCTTTATGTCCTCTTTGTATAAGGCGCACGATCCGATCACTTTAGGTCCTCTTTGTATAAGGCGCACGATCGTCTATAATCATCGCTTTAGGCCCTCTTTGTATAAGGCGCACGATGTTATAGCGGATTCCCTCTGGAATCGTTTCGTCGCTCACACCCACTAGGGCACACGACATCACAAGATGCATATCTTGATGCTTGACATACAAGAACTCATGACAATCAAATGCATCACCACAATTCAACAATATGAATTATCTCATCATCATTATTCATGCATTGGAAATCAATTCAAACAATGCACTTACTTGCCATAAGGCCACCAAATAACACACATTGAATTTCACATAAACAATGCATTTCATCATAATCCACAACCACCACAATTATCATTTTAGCATATACACTCATACCAATTCACATCAAGAATTACTCACCATCAACCACAACAATCCTACGATCATACAATGATACTCACAACACTAGGATTCACGCCACGAAGGCTATCCACAACAACATACATTAATAACATACATTTGTATTCAATTCAACAAAGTATTTTTCCATTAGGCCACAAGCAACCACAACAATTATCACATACTTCAACATCATATAAACCACATAAAAGCTCCACGTTATATAACAATAGCACAACACACGGTAAAACACCGACCGCACGCATTTAACGCGATAAAAACCCGACAACCCAACACTTTTGCAAAACCACGACTTAAATAAATCATATCCTACCCTCCAAACCATTTTTAATAGAAATAATATTTCATTAGCTTTCCAACGCTTCGAACGGCGACCAAAACGGACTTACGGTTTGAAAATTATGAAGAAAACAAAATAGAAAAATATCACGTTCGCTCCAGTATTCGCTAGGCGAACCCTAGCGAACCAAGGCAGTGGAAAACCAACATAAAGTTTGCTAGGCGAACCTCTAGGCGAACAGTCGCCCGTTCCTTCGCCTAGCGAACCCACGAAACCCAGAATTCGCAGCAGCGTCAATATAGGTCATTTGGGGCCAAAATACATCATTTCTTCCACCCAAACACTTCCAAATCACAATATATCAACCAAAACATGTTCCAACATAATCGACAAGTATTCTACGCAGTTTATATTGAAATTCATCCGTGAAAACATCGATTTCTATCAATTTATCAATGAGAAAAAGTTGTGAAACAACCAAACCAATTACAACAAACAACACATATACATACACAAGCAAGATATAATCGAAACTTCTCACCCTTACCCGATTAATCGCGCTTGAAACGGAGTTATGTCGATTTTCCTCTTCTCCTCTCTTTTCTCTCCTCTTCTTTCCCTTCCTCTTCCTTTCTTTCCTTTCTCTTTCTTTTCCCTCTTTTTCTCTCTATTCTCTACTTATATAAATATTTAACTACCCAAAATGACCATTTTGCCCGTACGCTCAAATATCTCTCAAACGCTCTCAAAATGTGATAAAACATAATAACGATGAAAATAATATATTGTCAAATAAAAGTCAAGAATAAAATAATATTAAAACGAAAATAATTAAATCGACTCGATTAAATAAATCGGACAAAACGGGACGTTACATTTTGCATGGTTCTTTTGGGCATGGGATCAAGGTATTTTCCAGCAGCTCATGGCGTCAGCAGTTCTAGTATCATTTTCAACAATGTTCAGAGCCAAGCAGATGGTCTTCAAAATCTTTTCGAGCATTTATTTTGCTCATTAGGTAACTTGATGATCAGAAACAGTTGTTATCAGCAGTTTAATCCGAGGGCGAAAAAACATTTCACAGCATATTTCAAGTGTATTCCAGTGGTAATATCAAATGGCAAGTTTCAGAGGTCTATTGTGGTTCAGAGCGGGTGGAACCAGACGAATATCCAAGTTTTCCTCCTTTTGGCGCAAAAATTCAAAATTTGAATGTGTTAATCGATTAACCAATTGCAGTGCAATTAGGTTAATCGATTAACCATAGTGAATTTTACCCAAATGTTGCATTTTCAGAGCTGTTTCTTTTTAATCCAATTTTTAATCACCCATTTTAATTCTACACATCAGTAGAAGGATCTAGAGAGTTGATTTTCCATTCAAAAATTCAAATTCTTTCCACTCCAATTCCACATTTCCTTTCCTAATTCACTTTTCACTCCAATTTCCACTCACTTAACCTCACTCCAAACCCAAACTTAACTCCTAACCTAGGGGTTATTTAATCTCACCAACTCCAAACCTCTATGGGGGAGATCATTTTTTCACTCTCAATTTTCAGAATTCTCTTTCAATTCTCTCTCACATTTTCACTCTCAACCTCCATTTTCAACCACACTCAAAGCTCTTCCATATAGATTAACAAGTTCTTCATTGGAACTTGTTAATTCTTAAGCTAAAGCCACTCATTACCACTTCATTGCTGCATTTCATTGGTGATTTTTGTTTGGATCTAGATTTGGAATTTCAGAAGTGATTATTGAAAGTGATTTTGGAGTTTTTGTTGCTTATTGCTTGGATTTTCAACTTTTGAGTGCAAGGAGCTTGTGGATCTTGGATTTCTCTACTTGGATTCATCAAATTCTGTTTACAACACTTACCAAAGAAAATCTCAGCTTTGTAGGTTGGTTAATCTCAGATCCACACTCATTTTAGCTTAACTGCAACTTATACAATGTAGATCTTTGGTTGTTCTTGATTTGGATCCATTTTGCTTGAATGTGATTCTTGATGTTGATGATTATTGGATCTAATTGGTGTTTGATTACTGATACTTGATTTAATTTTCGTGCATTGTTGATTACATGATCACTGGAGATGTTTGCATAAGTGATTTTGCTGCTGGAAGTGATTTTTCAAATTAATTTTTGCTGCTGTAACAGGGTTAACCGATTAACCAATTGCAGTACAAGTTGGTTAATCAGTTAACCAGTGTATTTTGCTGTTTCTGCTGATTTTGGAGCTGTTAATCGGCTAACACACTTGGTTAACCGATTAACACTGTTGCAGAGTGTGTTTTTTGTGTATTTTTGAGCATGTTTCGATCACGTTTCATTTCTAATCTTCATGGATTGATATGATACTTGTCTAAGGACTGTTTTGATGCTGTTGCACCTCACACCATTGTATGCACACAATTTTCCGACACGCGACTCTTGGATTTTTATCGTTTATGATCATGTTTGCGTTGTTGCGTTCTTGATGCGATGAACACATAACACACACTCCTCGAGCATATTAATTGTTGATTGATGCTTGTGCTGCTGGGATTGTTATGTGCATGCTTGTTCACTTTCCTTTCATTGAGATGCACACTTGTTTCGACTTGTTCATATGCCAAACGATATGCATTTCTTCCATGATGTTCTCAAATTCATTCAACTTGATGTATGATGTGTTTGTGATCATGATCAATGGTGTAAGGCTTGATGCATGTTTGCTTTTCCATAAGTGAATCATTTTTGAATGTATGCTGCCCTGTTTTTACAGCTGATGTTCTAAGTTTGTTCATGTGCTGTTATATGTGCTGTTGTTTGGCCTTTTGCACCCTTTTTTTGTGCTGAATTGTGTGCTGTTATAAGTTGTCTTGCTTGTGTGCTGTCTTTAACTGCTGCGCAGGTGCGGATGGGCTGTTGTAGCTGCTGTTTTTTTGTTCATTTCTTCTTTTTCTTCCCTTGAATCTCAAGACTTGCTTAAGTCTTGGATTTACTCCCTTAGATCTACCTAGTCCAACTTAATTTTCGACTAAGCTTGGGGTAAGATTAGCGTTAGGCTTCCCTTTGCATGCTAACTTAGGTAAAAGTATCCCTTTCAAACTCAACCTTAGGGCCATCTTTTGCATGACAACATTAGAATAGAATTCCCCTTAGAGTTTTTCTTTTCCTTTGAGTCCTCTCTTCTCATCTCATAACACTTCTAAAACACTTAATAATTATAACGTATATTGCGCTCGAGCCTTAAGTGTAGGAAATGAAGAACGAGGGGCCTTCCCTCCTCTTCTAGAGTGTTTAGCATATGTCTCATTTGGGGGCGACCATGCGACTCACTCGTTCCCGTATGGTAGACTTTGGTGCAATGTAAGTTATGAACTAACTTCAATCCACTTCTTCTAAAAAACACAAAACAAACAATGATTCTCTTCTCATCTCTTTCATTCCTTCGCAAGGATACGTCAATTCCGTCCTACCGCAAACAGGTAAATGCCTAAGACTCCGTACAATGAGCTGCGACACCTAACTGCTAGAACGTGAACGTTGATGTACTTCACTTAAAAAACACAAACAAAGCAAGGCCGACCTTGTTAGGTCGAACTACGAATGCTCTGACTTCCTCTCTCTAGTCCGATTGAGGATACGTAGGCACAAGACGGCGATGTCTTGGCGAGCAACCTCCCCCCTTAGTTCGCGTCCGAACTACGTTGACTCTGACTTTTCCATTGCACGAGGGAATACTTAGGCATAGGACGAGCGATGTCCTATCGAGTCACTTCTTTTTCTTTTCTTCTTCGTTTCTTCATTCCTTTCCGTTCCCGTTTCTTCTCCTTTCCAGTAGTAGTGGAGCTCCAGACGACGACACCCTTTGATCGAGACAACAAGCGTGGATCCCATCGGGTACGATGGACGTGAGGGGTGCTAACACCTTCCCTTCGCGTAACCGACTCCCTTACCCGTTTCTCTTGGTCGTGAGACCATGCTCTTTCCCTTCCCTCAGGTTTACGCAGTGTTTCCTTTCCCTCTCTTGGGATAAATACACATTGCTGGCGACTCTATTTTCTGCGCCACTTTCGCGTTTGTACCATGGATGAAAATCCTCGGGAGCGACAGCTGGCGACTCTGCTGGGGACAGATTGACCTCTTGCTGGTCCATCCCCTTTTGCGATTCAATCCTAGCGATTGTTTGTTTGTTTTCATTAGGTGTTTACTGTTGTGCTTTATTTTGTTGTATATTACTGTATTACTATATTACTATTTTACTGTATTACTGTTTTTACCGCATTTATTACATTGCATTTCATTATTATGCTGGACTGTGCTGTGCTGTACTGGTTTTCTATTTGGCAGGTTGGGATGTTCTGAGAGATAAGCCCAATACCCAGGCTTGAGCATACACCTATGATTAACGTGGAAAGTAGTGTGACTTGTGTGGCATTTGGCCAAACGTAGTATACATGAAAACTCCACATCCAGACGAGGTTTTCTTTGGTAATATTCTATCCTGCGCATTTGGGGCAGATGATGGAATGTAACCTGGGAAACTGTCGACTCTGGTGACCATTTCCCGAGGACTCAGTTGCGGCACTCCTTCCGAGATGTGATAATCACAGACCAGAAATGGCAAATCCATTACACCTCTCGATCTGAGGACCCAATGCTGGGAACTTGCTGTAGGATATCCTTTTTGAGGGGAATCAGTTAAGGCCTCCTCGATTGATGATGATGTCAAACCAGAAATGGTGAACGTATCATCATTTCTCGACCCGAGGGCCCGTGATATTGAGGATCCTCTCCTTTCTAGAACCCACATGTGAGAGGGGTTGGGTGTTTGCAGGTTTGTAGGTAACCTTGACCTTCAACCTACCTGGTTTTCTGGTCTTCTTATCAGTGTGGACTTATCATCTTGGTATTCCGGTATTCTGATTATTTCGGTATTCTCTTCAGAGTAGACCTTTGAACTTATTCAATCATCAACACTACAGCTATTCAGAATTTATAGATACCTTGATCCTGTGTCTTTGCATTTGCATTACATTACATTTTGCATTCTCATACTCATATGCATAGCAGGTATTCAAAGATGGGATTTCTTATTCTGACTTGGTATTTTCTTCAAAACTGCAAACCTGACTTCTCACCACTATGCAAATCGAAGCAATCAGAGGAGAATCATGGATCAGATGCGAGTAGAGTTGTCAGAATTCCAGACTCGTATGGCTCAGTGCATGAAGGTGATGCAGGGTATGGCTCAACGTCAAGAGGAATTAAGGGCGATTATTCACAGGGCTACTGTTGTTATCCCAGAAGCTGGTAATGGGAATGTTGTTGGTAATACTCCGAGCGGAGTTGTGAATCCTCCATGAACTGATCATCCTCCACCTCCTCCTATGAGTTAATCCAGAAGAAGTGTTGCTAAGATTCCTATTCCTCATCGGGAGGTAGATAATCAGGATGAACAATTTTATGACGCTGAGATGAGTTTCCCTACTGAGACGGACAAGAGGCTTCGTATGCTTGAGGAGAGATTGGAGGCTATTAAGAGCCAGAATGCTTTGGGTATGGATATGTCTGACTTAGGGTTGGTCCCAGGTGTGAAAATTCCTCCGAAGTTCAGGGCGCCTGTTTTCGAAAAGTACAATGGATCCACCTGCCCCAAGCTTCACATCAGGGCATATTCCAGCAAAATGTCTGCCTATACGGATGATGAGAAGCTGCTGATGCATTTCTTTCAAGACATCCTAATTGGGGCATCTTTAGACTGATATATGAGCTTGGAGAGAACGCATATTAAAAGCTGGAGAGATTTGGCAGAAGCTTTCATTAAGCACTACCAATACAGCACGGACATGGCACCCAATAGGATGCAATTGCAGAATATTTTCAGGGACAAAATGAAAGCTTCAAAGAGTACGCCCAGAGGTGGCGTGAATTGGCTTCCCGAGTTCAACCTCCGATGTTGGAAAGAGAGCTCGTTGATATGTTCATGGATACACTTCAGGGGCATTATTATGAGAAATTGGTTGGATGTTTGTCAGCCGGATTTTCAGGTCTTGTATTGGCAGGAGAAAGAGTCGAAAACGACATCAAAACGGGAAAAATTCAAATTGTTGTTGGTTCCTCTGAAGATGCAAAGAAACCTTATGCTGGGTCCTCCAAGAGAAAGGAAGGAGAAACTAGTGTTGTTTATACTCCTCCTATTGCTCAACAGCCTGTTCGGTATCAGCGACCTTATACTCATCAGCAACAGGGACAAAAAAGATCACGAAGGCCTGCGAGAAGGTTCAATCCACTCCCTATGCCTCACAGTCATGTTCTTGCCCGTCAACTTGAGAGTTCTCTGGATGAACTAAGGGATGCAAAGCCTGTTCCCGACCCTATTCCTCTTGATTATAATCTGGATGCAAGATGTGAGTATCACTCGGACACACCAGGCCATTCAATTGAAGATTGCAATGTGTTCAAGCACAAGGTGCAAGATCTGGTCGACTCAGGTTTTATTGCATTCACTGCAGATGATATGTACATCAATTGAAGCCTCCTTTCTCAAGTGATCACCCAGACTGCAAGTATGCCGTGAAAAGCAATAAGTCCAGACAGAATCAAGCTTCCTCAGCGATGGCAATCTTCAGTTTCTTTACTGCATTTTCATTTGTAGTTTTTCATTTCTTGTTAAAGCATTGTGTAATACCCCGTATTAATTAAGTGCTCAATTGGACATCAGAAGAGATCAATTATTTTATTAAAGAGACAGAGTGATATTTATTAGTTTAAGGGAGTATTTTAAGTTAACTCTAATAATTGATCAATTGGGTTGAGATGACAAAATATCAATTGGAGATATTTTACCCTATTGGATTTATAATATATAATAATGGTATTATATATATATATATATATATATTAAGAAAGAGAAAGAAAGAAGGAAAGATAGTAAGAAGGAGAAGAGAAGAAAAGGAAAGAAGAGAAAGAAGAGAAATGGAGAAGGAGGAAATTGATGAAAACCCAAGAACAAATCATCATCAAATCTTTGCCCAATCTTCTCATCATCTTCATCTTGCTCATCTCAAGGTAAGTTCTAGTTAGAAACCTCATTTTAGGTTTTTGGATAGTATGAATTTTTAGGTTAGAATGTAGAAAACAATGTTTTAACGGTTGGAAATTGATATAAATCGAAATGAATGATCAATATGCTTGTAGAAACATATATTGATGCTCGGTTTGAAGTTTTAGTTTGTTTTGATTTGTTGGTTATTTTAGGTTTATGTAGAAAATGTGATTTTTTGTTCAAGACTTGGGTTGTGAAGTTTGATGATGAAACTATGTTATAAACATGTTGAATATTGTCGCTCCCAAAAGATTCGCATCCAACGGTACAAACGCGAGAGTGGCGCAGAAGACACAGAGTCGCCAGCAATGTGTATTTATCCCGAGAGAGGGAAAGGAAACACTGCATAAACCTGAAGAGAAAGGGGGAAAGACATGGTCATCGCAACCATAGTCCGGGTTCGGGAGTCGGTTATGCGAGGGAAAGGTGTTAGCACCCCACGCATCCATCGTACTCGATGGGATCCACGCTTGTTATCTAAATGGAGGGTGAGCTGTCCTACTATCTATGGCTGGACAAAAGAAAACGGGGATGGGGGTTACTAAGACGGACTCGGTAGGACATATTCGATGCCCTAGGCCTACGTACTCCCTCAGTGCAATGGGAAAGTCAGAGTCAACGTAGTTCGGACGGGAACTGCGGGGGAAGGTTGCTCGCCAAGACATCGCCGTCTTGTGCCTACGTATCCTCAATCGGACTAGAGAGAGGAAATCAGAGCAGTCATAGTTCGATCTAACGAGGTCGGTTAGTGTTTTTTATGAGCGACGTTAGATTCACGTTCGGCAGTTAGGGTCGATGTCTGTTTGCGACGAGACGGAAGTAACGTGCTCTTTTCTGAAAATGGTCTGGAACCAAACAATCCCGAAGGATAAAAAGATTTGAATTTGTTTTTGTGTTTTTTAGACAGAAGTGTTTTTTAAGTTAGTTCATAACTTGTATTGCACCAAAGTCTAGGGCACAGGGACGAATACTTAACAAATCATCCCAAGACAGGACGCCCGCTAAGCACTCTAGAAAGATGAGAGGAAGCCCCTCATTTCTCATTCCCCACGCTTAAGGCTCGTGCACAATACACTTTATCTTTATTAAGTGTTTTCAAGAAGTTTTGAGATGAGAAGAGAGAAGACACAAAGGAAACTCTAAAGGGAAACTAAGAGTCCTAATGTTATCATGCATGGGTAACCTATGGTTAGTGAGGCTTAGGAAGGACAACTACCTAAAACCTAATGCTAATCCTACTCCAAGCTTAATCAAAAATTAAGTTGGACTAGGTAGCTCTAAAGGGAGAGAATCCAAGACTTAAACAAGTCTTGAGATCCATGGGAGGAAGAGAGTGAAAGAGAAGAAAAGAGAAAGAGAAGGAGAAGATGAGATACAATAAATGGCAGCAAGCACATCACATCATAAATTTCCAACTCAAATCATCAAAAATGTTTCAAAGATCAATGCAAAACAAATCAAGTAAGCATGCAAAGATAAACATGAAAAAAGGCAAGCATACTTGTATGGAATGCACAATTAAGCACCAATGAACTTCATATCAAAATGAAATGAGAAAGATAAGATGAAGATGAGTGCAAGTCAGAACCAAACTCATATCATCATCAACAACTCATGTGTGCAAAAGTAATTCAAAACATGAAGCATTACGCACCAAAGAAAATCCACAAAATGGAAGTCAAAGTTCCAACACCTAAGCATATCCAAACATGATTCAAATATGATCCATAAATGGAAAAATATGGTCACAAGGGACCTCAACCAGGGGTAAACATCATATCAAATGCACATACAAATAATCAAGAAGAAACTCAAGCAAATAGGCATGGCAAGTCAACTTGTATAAAGAGATGTCAAGATATAGTCATGCATAAGTCATTTAAGCACAAATAATCAAACATATATCAAATAACATTCAAAAATTGTGAAATTAAAACTCAAAAGACCTAATTCAGAAGCCAATCACATGTCAAAAGATCTCACAAAAATTCACAAGTTAAGTACCTCAAACAACTAGGCAAAGATCACATAGGAACCATGAACCAATATGCAAAGGAGAGGGACTAAAATGCAATATGCAAAGAGTTTAAAAATATGAGAAAAATGTTTTTAAGGACCTCAAGATGTTGATGAAACAATACAAAAAGAATGGGTTCAAAATGTTTTGTAGATGATGAGAAATAAAATCAGCAAGTTAAGTGTGCACAATTTAAAAAGAAATAAAAAGAAAGTGCCAAAAATATGATGAAAAATGACCAAAGTCAGAAATAAAAAATGTCCAAAATTAATTAAATGCAAAAATATGCTTCATGATTTTTTTGGTGATTTTTGGATGCATAAATCTAATTTTAAAAATTAAAAATGAAATGCAACAATTAATGAAAATAAAAATAATTGAAATAAACATGGGGGGTGCAAACAGCAAGCATAGCACGTTTAAAAATATTAAATGGGCTGAACAGGGGGTGGGAATAGCAAGCCCAAACCAACAAATCCATCAGCGCATTCCAAACAAAAAAACAAAGTCCAAGTCAACATGATTGACTCATACACGCCATCAGATTCATCCAAGGACCCACAATCAGTCAACCAAAGCCAAAGGTAATCAAGATCAATGCTCAGGATCAAAGGTACACGATAACCAAAGTACATGCGCGCACATCAAATCATCAGAAATAAAAATAAAGAGCATGTGGGAAGCATATGGGATTTTAATGTGTTGGCACAATCATGATCATCAGATTAAATCAACGCACAAAAATAAATCATCAAATAAAAAACGTGTGGCTCAGATCTGCAGCACATGATAGCAACCATGGATTAACAAACACACAAACCACAAAAATAAAAGGAATTTAAATGACGTGTCCCAACGTGAGCCATCAGATCAACACAACCAACGGCTGTGATTACATCTTCTCCAAACAAACCCTCAGCCGTCTGAAAAAGACCAGGTGCCGGAGCCCTAGCTCCGGTCACCTTCTCCGGTGACCTGCAACTTCAAATTTCCCAGAAAATGCAAACGAGTACACTATCTTGACCAGAATTCAACAAGGAGTTCAAATATGCAATTAGTTTCAACAGATGATCAACATACAAGTCAAATCGAACAGAATAAGTTTGGATCTAAAACTTTCAATCTCAAAATTCAGGCAATTCACACGTCCAAAATCAAAACCAAATAGATCAGCATCATCAGTGAACATCATAAATCATCATGCAAGCTTAAAATTCAAGTTACACGATCATGAAAAGAGAGCTAACCTGAAAGTTGTAGAGCTTGAAATACACCAAGAAACCCTTCCAAAAGCTGCAGATCTTCCTCTTTTGAGCTCTATTTGCAAAATAAATGCAAATAGAGGCTTGAAATTGGCTGGATCTAAGATTTTGAACTTGAACCAACTTGAAATGCACTTGTTGAAAACCTTGCTTAAAGCTCAAACCAATGGTGGATTCTTGTTCTATGGAGTGTTCTGATCACAAATATGGAAAGAAATCTCACTGAAACCCTAGGAGGAAGGAGTTTCGAAGGAGAGAAGGTTTGGAGTCAAAAATGAATTCTGAGCAGAAGTGAGTGCATGACCTAATTTTGAGCGTGTGAGTAAGCTTATATACTCTTCATTAGACCCCTGATCATGATTAGAACTTGATTAAACCCCTGATTAGTGACTTTGGAAAGGTTTTGCAAATTGGCAAGATGTGATGAATCCACCTATTTACTCGTGCACATTCATGTTTTTCTCCATGTATCACACACACTTCCCTTGCTGATCACTTTTCAAATGAACTTGGGCCTTGTGCATGCTTGGATAATGAGATTTGATCCATTATGCAAATTGGTCACTTGATAAATACACCATGAATGTGGCACGGTTTGGCATGAAAAAAAGGTAAAAATGATCCTCATGGCTTGTACTTTAATAGTACAACATGACTTGAAGCAATAGAAACCATTACAAGTCTTTTTGAATCAAAACGCAAATGGTGTAAAAATTGGTACATGAGAAAACCCTTAAAAACACCTTGCCTTCTTTTGATCATAACTTGAGTTTCACAAATGATATGGAGACAATCTAGTACTTTTTGGAAATGGGAGAGAGAGATCTTCAACTTTCATGTTTGATGAAAATTCATTTGAAGCTTTTTTGATGATGAAAAGTCAAGTTGAATGTAGTGTAAAAACTTGCCAAAAATGGGAACTTCTCATTATAAGTCATTTTCCAAATTTAGTAACTTTTGTACAAACCCTTGATTTTTGATGAATGGTGTGAAACTTGACCCTTGAGGACCATATGAGGATGTGAGACCTTGAAAACCATGAAGAGAACCTCAAAATTCCACAGTTGACTTTCCTCCTTACAGTTGACTTTTGCTTACTTCACAAGTAACTGATCCACTGAACATCTTCCACAATAAACCACTAGCCAAGCCTTCCTCTATGAGCACTTGTGAGCATATGAAACCCATGAGAACATGCTTGAATCCACAAAGCCCTTCAAGAAGTCCTTTGAACCCAAGAACCCTAATTGGTCCCTCTGGATAGGAGGGAAAGATTCACTTGAAATCCTTTGCCATTCTTGACCTTGTGAAGATATGATGAACTCCTCAAACCACCTTGAGGCTTGAGACACCTTTGAGATGAACCAAGTACCTTGATCCCATGCTAAGAACCAATGTTATGCACAAATGCTAATGCAAGAAATGCAAAGAAACATAAGCCAGTTAGCTAAAAGTAAGAGGGTAAATTTTGGGGTGCTACAACTGCCCCTATTCAATCAACTTGAACCTGAAAGGATGATAGCAACGGCTTTCAGACATTCAAGGTAGAAGGTGATTGAATACAAAAAGAACCCGGAAATTTGCAAACCGTGGGGAGAGAAATGACATAGTGATTGCCAGCCGAATGTGGACTTACAACCGGAGGTTTGTAGAATCAACAGACCTACAAAGATGACTCCGCTGGGGATAAGAAGGTAGACCATCAACTTTGAGGTTGAGGAAAAATGGAATTCGCTCTGAGATTGAGTAAATTTGAAGTAAACAATAACACTGAGGTTGAGGACAAGGTAGACATCAACTCTGAGGTTGGTCAGAAGAAGGATATACGTCAACTCTGAGGTTGGAGACATGCCACAATATACGACAACTCTGAGGTTGGTAAAGAGGGGTGTCAACTCCGAGGTTGGACAAAGGGACGTCAACTCTGAGGTTGGACAAAGATATACAACAACGCTGAGGTTGGTAAAAATAAGTGTCAACTCTGAGGCTGGGGAAGGAAGGGATTGTTCATTAACTCTGAGGTCGAGAAAAGGTAAATGACAACTTTGAAGTTGGAGAAAGGTGTCAACTCTAAGGTTGGGGAAGAAAGGAGATACGACAACTCTGAGATTGGGAACAAAAGGCGTTAATTCTGAGATTGGGCAGACAGACATACGACAACTCTGAGGTTGGAAAGGGAATAAACGACAACTCTTAGGTTGGTAAAAATGGCTTCAACTCTGAGGTTGGGGAAAAGGATATTCATCAACTCTGAGATTGGTAAAAAGGTATACGACAACTTTGAAGTTGGGGAGGAATGGATTGTTCATCAACTCTGAGGTCGAGAAAAGATATGCAACAACTCTGAGGTTGGAGAAGAAAGGGGAATATTCATCAACTCTGAGGTTGAGAAAAGGTACATGAAAACTTTGAAGTTGGTAAAAGGGAAAGGATATTTCATTAACTCTGAGGTCAAGAAAAGAACCACGACAACTTTGAAGTTGGTAAAGGAGGGCGTCAACTCTGAGGTTGGGGAAGAAAGAGATGTACGACAACTCTGAGGTTAGGCAAAGGCGACAACTCTGAGGTTGGACAAAATAAGCGTCAACTCTGAGGTTGGGATCACTGTTTTGATTGAGGATTGATCTGGGCACAAGGTACCAAATCTGGCTTATGCTCCGTATGCATATGTTTGAATTTTCTTTCTATGGCGTAATGCTCCATACGAAATGGAAATGCTACACGTTTTAAGGATGCAATGCAATGATGATAACTATATGCAAGAATGAGAGGACACTCCATCGAGGAATGTGCAGAACAGAACAAGCAGACTTCGCTGAGGAAGGAATCACCAATATCCGATCTCCTGTAGGGAGATAACCAACTGTACCACCAATAACCACTGATGATGCAAACTCTGTTGGGGAACCGCAAGCTGAGTTGGAGAATCTGTTAGGGAGATGCCAATGAAGATTGGACTTTGAACTGCGAGGAATGCCAATAACCATTGGACTTTGACTTGCGATGAAATGGCAAACCTGACTTTTGATGAAGAGAATACTCTGACTTCTCACCATCTTCAAACTGGTTGAAAGTATTCCGTCGTCTTACCCTACTGATAATGAGGAATCCGCCTACACTGCTGGGGATGAGAAATCTTCACAAAGAACCCCTTTCGATTCGAGGGTAACTCTCTGCTTGGGGAAGAATAGCAATTCTAACACCTTGCTGGACAAAGATATCCTCAGGCTCCTTGCTAGAGGAGAGACTTGGTACTTCAAGTTTCTGCTGATCAGCTGCACACTGATTATCAAGAGTGAACAATGGTTCCTTTAACTCTCGACTTGCCCCAGACCACAGGGTCTAATCTCAGGAGGATTTTACAGAAGACCGGGCGTTCGAACTGCCTCAGGATCTTCAAACTCTTGGAGAGATTTATCGGATCTTGACGTAACTGCCCCAGACTGTATGATCTTTGAAGGAATTTGCCTCGAGAGGACTTGTAGTGACTTGAAATACTCTGCCTCAGTATTTTGAACCTTGAAGAGGTGCTTCTGATTATCCGTCTTCTGGTGAGTATAACTTCTCAGGCTCTTGAGGTGGCCTGCCTCAATGAGCTTTGAAGTGACTTCTGCCCCTGATCAACTGATCTTTGAATGAATGCTCCAGAATACCTGAACTTCAGAGAGATTTCTCGACATAACTACCCCAGACTGGCTAAACTTCGGAGAGATTTCTCGACGTGATTGCCCCAGATTGGCTACATCTCATCACGACTTATTGGGGAAAGCCCACTGCACTGAGTCTCCTGGCAGCATGCCCCTTGATATGACTGCCTTTCGTAACTTTCAGGCATCTCAACTTGGCAGGATCAAACTTCTCGACTGACGTTCACTGTGTAAGCTTCCTTGATGCTTAAGCACATGTATGCAAGCAGAACAAGTTTATTATGAGAATGAAAATTCTAATGCAACAAACATATTAACCTTGAAGTTTTTATTGAAAAGATGTCGTAAAACCCTGTGAACGAGTCACTAGCTACGACATTGATTTTTGAATGGAAAACAATACGCACATGCAATACCAACAAAAATATTTTATTAGCACGACTCATGGGAGTCAGGAACGCCATCTCGTTGAAGTACGCCTTCAGAATAAACCCTGTTTCAATTAGGACTTTTGAGGGTTGTAACTTGGTCTGGTTCACGGTTTTGAGAAAAAAGGATTTAAGGCTCAAAGTTTATCGGTGCCCACCCACTCTTCGTGATGTTCTCCAGTCCTACGTTCAGCTAATCTGACACAAACGCTCATCTCCCAAAAGGATTCCACGACGAGTGACAGTTAAAGAACCCACAAGGTTTTTGAAATGACAGTCACCCCTTTTGTCTTCAGTGTTTCGGTCACACGACTTGTTCTTTATCGAGGGTTTTCTCTTGATCATTTCTTTTTCATTTTTGCTTTTTTGTTTCCCTGATTTTGCCTGGACTGATTCTCTTTTGAATCTTTCAATCTTAGAGTCCAGCGGGATGCCCTAACTTTTGCCTAAGTCATTTGTTTTCAAGTTGTCGACTTAGTGGGCTTTCCCTTTTTTTTTCTCTTTTTTTTTGAACAAATCGTGTGACACTGGTTGTCTAACTTGTTTGAAAGGGTTGTGACTGTCTCACTCCTTGATCATTGATGGATAACCATTGTGGTTTCACGTCCCTCGATCTCCTGGTGTGTGAGGGAAGAGAGGGAATGGATCCTCAGATGCACATTCCTTTTGAAATTTGGGCGCTCGGTCAAATTACTGACGACTACCCTGCCCTTGGTTAAATGTGAGGGTTTTTCTTTTGGAAAGAAACTCCTACTTCAAGGCTCGAAGGGGTTGACGAGGGTCTATCTCCCTTATATCTCCGGTGTTTGGGGATTTGAAACAATGCCTGTACATCTTCAACAGGGTTTTATCCAAAAGCATACAACCAATGACTTTGCGTTTTCACTTCATCATCCTCCCTCAAGAGTTTAAAACAAGAAAGATGGTATTGCAGTGCATATAAACATGATATGATTGCATAAAAGTGAATTACTTCAAGAAAAAACATATTCATTGCATTAAAACATCATTCAGAACACAAACAAGTTTTTTAGGCATACAATGCTTTAACAAGAAATGAAAAACTACAAATGCAGTAAAGAAACTGAAGATCGCCATCGCTGAGGAGGCTTGATTCTGTCCGGACGTCCTTGCAAACTGAGTGCTCACTTGAGACAGGAGGCTTCAATTGATGTACATATCATCTTCAGTGAATGCAATGATCTCTGAGTCCACCAGATCTTGCACCTTGTGCTTGAACACGTTGCAATTTTCAATGGAATGACCCGGTGTGTCTGAGTGATACTCGCATCTAGCATCCAGATCATAATCAGGAGGAATGGGGTCAGGGACAGGCTTGACATCCTTTAGTTTAACCAGAGAACTCTTAAGTAGACGGGCAAGAACATCACTGTGAGGAATAGGGAGTGGATCGAACCTTCTCGCAGGCCTTCGTGATCTTTGTTGTCTTTGTTGCTGAGGAGCATAAGGTCGCTGATGCTGAACAGGTCGTTGCACAACAGGAGGAATATACACAACACTAGCTTCTCCTTCCTTTCCCTTGGAGGACCCATCATAAGGTTTCTTTGCATCTTCAGTAGCAATTCGAATCTTTCCCGTTTTAATGCCATTTTCGACTCTTTCTCCTGCCAATACAAGACCTGAAAATCCAACTGACAAACATCCAACCAATTTCTCATAATAATGCCCTTGAAGCGTATCCATGAACATATCAACGAGCTCTCTTTCCAACATCGGAGGTTGAACTCGGGAAGCCAATTCACGCCACCTCTGGGCGTCTCTCTAAAGCTTTCATTGCTCTTTTGAGACATACTCTGTAGCTGTGTACGATTGGGAGCCATGTCGATGTTGTATTGATAGTGCTTGATAAAAGCTGCAGCTAGCTCTCTCCAAGTACAAACATCTCTACTTTCCAGTGCCATGTACCATTCCAAAGACGCGCCAGACAGACTGTCTTGGAAAAAGTGCATCATTAGCTTTTCGTCCTTGGCATGGGCAGCCATCTTCCTGGTATATGCCTTTACATGAGTTCTCGGGCAGGTAGAACCATTATACTTCTCCAGTGTAGGAATCTGAATCTTGTGCGGAATGACAATGTCAGGGACCAACCCTAGGTCGTCCAAATCTATTCCCAGATCATCCTACTTCACAACCCCTTTCAGTTGCGCCTCAATTAAACGGATCCTCTCATCACTGACCACAGGAAGGCCAGCGTCCAAGCTTCTGGCTGAAAAAACATCATCTTGTTGATCATCAAAATGATGACCATGGATAGCTCGAACAGTGCTTCCTTCTCCAACCACTGAAGGAATCCCACCCTGTCTACCAGCACCAGTGATAGGAATGTTGATACCAGCACCACCTCCGCCTGGAGGAATAACACGATTAAGAAGACCACCGTGTAAGATACCATTTTCATCAACCTGCGACACCAAAGGCTGAACTAGAGTTTTGAATTCATTCTGACTCTGCACCACACCCTACATCATCTCCATGAATTGATCGATGCGAGCTTACATAGCTGCCATGTCTGCCTGAACTTTGTCCATCACTCTGCTTTGATTAAGCCTGGTAGAATACCGATGAGTTGGTTGATCGATCCTGACTGTCAAAAAGAGAGAGCATAAGAAAACCAGAGAAACCAAGATAACTTGCAATGCAAAATGAGATAATTATGCAAATGCAAATGCAAACATGTATGAACATTATCAAGGCGATCTACCCCTTGATTCCAGTTTTAACAACAGAAGAGAACTGAATTCCTGATCATACAAAGAGAATAAAAAGCAGTCAAATTCCTCTCCTTAACATGTATACAAGCTTGATCAAACAAGAACTTCAATAAGAAACCCTTAGCTCCTTGTTTTTCCACAGTATTACTGCTCGGAGCGGATTCACCAATATGAAGAGCAATGGCCATTTCTTTTATCCCAGGACGTTCTTCAGAAAAGAATGCTATGTCATGCCTGATGGGGATTCCCAAAATAAATGAGAACTCCTCCAACGTTGGAGCCAAGATATAGTCTGGGAAAGTGAAGCAACGCAAAGACGGATCATAGAACTGAAGAAGTGTATGAATGGCATCCTTCTCATACTTGGAGATATTGTAGACAAACTTCAGAAGTCTCCCATACTCTCCACTGAACTCTGTACGAACTCTGGGACCAGCCATACCCATCAGCTTGTGAATCAACGTCAAGGTCGGATCTGGGAACAAATAAGCAACAGTCTTCTTTCTCTGGACGTCCATGTTAAGCCAACCTCAGAAAACCGGAATCAAGAGTAAGATGCAAGCCCTGAAAAATGTCAAACATGTTAGAATGCAAGAAAAATGATATGCACATACAAACATGGGATCAAGGCATCACTGCTGGATGTGCCGTGCTGTTAACTGAACGAGAACCACAACCCAGAAAACCAGAATTCCAGAATACCGAACCACGGAGATAACCAGAAACCCAGATAATCAAACACTGATGAGAGATCCAAAAAACCGGGTAGGTTGAAGGTTTCGGTTTCCTGCAAACCTGCAAACACCCATCCCCTCTCACATGTGGGTTCTAGAAAGGCGAGGATCCTCAATATCATGGGCTCTCAGGTCGAGAAATGATGATACGTTCACCATTTCTGGTTTGGCATTATCATCAATCGAGGAGACCTCAACTGATTCCCCTAAAAAATAAGGTCATCCTATGCGAGTCCCTCAGCATTGGGTCCTCGGATCGACAAGTGTAATGGGTTTGCCACAGAACGTGGTCTGCCACTATCACAGGTCGGGAGGAGAGGCGCAACTGAGGTATCGGAGAAACGGTCACAAGAGTCGACAACTCTCTAGATCAACACCCTGAAATGCACAAGACACACACGTCAGGATGCGTCCCAAGATAGCCTCGTCTGGTTGTGAATTTCGTGAACACACAAACGTACCAAGCGAACACGTAGGTCCCACTACTCTCCACTCTAGTCCTAGGGTGTACTCAAGCCTGGGTATTGGGCTTATCCCTCAGAACAACCCAACCTGCCAAACAGAAACCAGCCAGCACAACACAGCAATATCCAGTATGACAGTAATAAAAAGAAATGCAATGCAATAAAAGTTGTAAAACAGTAATATACAACATAATAAAGCACAACAAATAAACACCCAACGAAAAAAATAAACAAGCGCTAGGATCGACTCGCTAAAGGGGATGGACCAGCAAGAGGTCACCCAGAGTCCCCAGCAGAGTCGCCAGCTGTCGCTCTCGAAAGATTCGCATCCAACGGTACAAACGCGAGAGTGGCGCAGAAGACACAGAGTCGCCAGCAATGTGTATTTATCCCGAGAGAGGGAAAGGAAACACTGCATAAACCTGAAGAGAAAGGGGGAAAGACATGGTCATCGCAACCATAGTCCGGGTTCGGGAGTCGGTTATGCGAGGGGAAGGTGTTAGCACCCCACACATCCATCGTACTCGATGGGGTCCACGCTTGTTATCTAAACGGAGGGTGAGCTATCCTACTATCTATGGCTGAACAAAAGAAAACGCGGATGGGGGTGACTAAGACGGACTCGGTAGGACATATTCGATGCCCTAGGCCTACGTACTCCCTCAGTGCAATGGGAAAGTCAGAGTCAACGTAGTTCGGACGGGAACTGTGGGGGAAGGTTGCTCGCCAAGACATCGCCGTCTTGTGCCTACGTATCCTCAATCAGACTAGAGAGAGGAAATCAGAGCAGTCGTAGTTCGACCTAATGAGGTCGGTTAGTGTTTTTTATGAGCGACGTTAGATTCGCGTCCGGCAGTTAGGGTCGATGCATGTTTGCGACGAGACGGAAGTAACGTGCTCTTTTCTGAAAATGGTCAGGAACCAAACAATCCCGAAGGATAAAAAGATTTGAATTTGTTTTTGTGTTTTTTAGACAGAAGTGTTTTTTAAGTTAGTTCATAACTTGCATTGCACCAAAGTCTAGGGCACATGGACGAATACTTAACGAATCGTCCCAAGACAGGACGCCCGCTAAGCACTCTAGAAAGATGAGAGGAAGCCCCTCATTTCTCATTCCCCACGCTTAAGGCTCGTGCGCAATACACTTTATCTTTATTAAGTGTTTTCAAGAAGTTTTGAGATGAGAAGAGAGAAGACACAAAGGAAACTCTAAAGGGAAACTAAGAGTCCTAATGTTATCATGCATGGGTAACCTATGGTTAGTGAGGCTTAGGAAGGACAACTACATAAAACCTAATGCTAATCCTACTCCAAGCTTAATCAAAAATTAAGTTGGACTAGGTAGCTCTAAAGGGAGAGAATCCAAGACTTAAACAAGTCTTGAGATCCATGGGAGGAAGAGAGTGAAAGAGAAGAAAAGAGAAAGAGAAGGAGAAGATGAGATACAATAAATGGCAGCAAGCACATCACATCATAAATGTCCAACTCAAATCATCAAAAATGTTTCAAAGATCAATGCAAAACAAATCAAGTAAGCATGCAAAGATAAACATGAAAAAAGGCAAGCATACTTGTATGGAATGCACAATTAAGCACCAATGAACTTCATATCAAAATGAAATGAGAAAGATAAGATGTACATGAGTGCAAGTCAGAGCCAAAATCATATCATCATCAACAACTCATGTGTGCAAAAGTAATTCAAAACATGAAGCATTACACACCAAAGAAAATCCACAGAAGGGAAGTCAAAGTTCCAACACTTAAGCATATCCAAACATGATTCAAATATGATCCACAAATGGCAAAATATGGTCACAAGGGACCTCAACCAGGGGTAAACATCATATTAAATGCACATGCAAATAATCAAGAAGAAACTCAAGCAAATAGGCATGACAAGTCAACTTGTATAAAGAGATGAAGATATAGTCATGCATAAGTCATTTAAGCACAAATAATCAAACATATATCAAATGACATTCAAAAATTGTGAAATTAAAACTCAAATGACCTAAGTCAGAAGCCAATCACATGCCAAAATATCTCACAAAAATTCACAAGTTAAGTACCTCAAACAACTAGGAAAAGATCACATAGGAACCATGAACCAATATGCAAAGGAGAGGGACTAAAATGCAATATGAAAAGAGTTTAAAAATATGAGAAAAATGTTTTTAAGGACCTCAAGATGTTGATGAAACAATGCAAAAAGAATGGGTTTAAAATGTTTTGTAGATGATGAGAAATAAAACCAGCAAGTTAAGTGTGCACAATTTAAAAAGAAATAAAAAGAAAGTGCCAAAAATATGATGAAAAATGACCAAAGTCAGAAATAAAAAATGTCCAAAATTAATTAAATGTAAAAATATGCTTCATGATTTTTTTGGTGATTTTTGGATGCATAAATCTAATTTTAAAAATTAAAAATGAAATGCAACAATTAATGAAAATAAAAATAATTGAAATAAACATGGGGGGTGCAAACAGCAAGCATAGCACGTTTAAAAATATTAAATGGGCTGAACGGGGGGTGGGAATAGCAAGCCCAAACCAACAAATCCATCAGCGCATTCCAAACAAAAAAACAAAGTCCAAGTCAACATGATTGACTCACACACGCCATCAGATTCATCCAAGGACCCACAATCAGTCAACCAAAGCCAAAGGTAATCAAGATCAATGCTCAGGATCAAAGGTACACGATAACCAAAGTACATGCGCGCACATCAAATCATCATAAATAAAAATAAAGAGCATGTGGGAAGCATATGGGATTTTAATGTGTTGGCACAATCATGATCATCAGATTAAATCAACGCACAAAAATAAATCATCAAATAAAAAACGTGTGGCTCAGATCTGCAGCACATGATAGCAACCATGGATTAACAAACACACAAACCACAAAAATAAAAGGAATTTAAATGACGTGTCCCAACGTGAGCCATCAGATCAACACAACCAACGGCTGTGATTACATCTTCTCCAAACAAACCCTCAGCCGTCTGAAAAAGACCAGGTGCCGGAGCCCTAGCTCCGGTCACCTTCTCCGGTGACCTGCAACTTCAAATTTCCCAGAAAATGCAAACGAGTACACTATCTTGACCAGAATTCAACAAGGAGTTCAAATATGCAATTAGTTTCAACAGATGATCAACATACAAGTCAAATCGAACAGAATAAGTTTGGATCTAAAACTTTCAATCTCAAAATTCAGGCAATTCACACGTCCAAAATCAAAACCAAATAGATCAGCATCATCAGTGAACATCATAAATCATCATGCAAGCTTAAAATTCAAGTTACACGATCATGAAAAGAGAGCTAACCTGAAAGTTGTAGAGCTTGAAATACACCAAGAAACCCTTCCAAAAGCTGCAGATCTTCCTCTTTTGAGCTCTATTTGCAAAATAAATGCAAATAGAGGCTTGAAATTGGCTGGATCTAAGATTTTGAACTTGAACCAACTTGAAATGCACTTGTTGAAAACCTTGCTTAAAGCTCAAACCAATGGTGGATTCTTGTTCTATGGAGTGTTCTGATCACAAATATGGAAAGAAATCTCACTGAAACCCTAGGAGGAAGGAGTTTCGAAGGAGAGAAGGTTTGGAGTCAAAAATGAATTCTGAGCAGAAGTGAGTGCATGACCTAATTTTGAGCGTGTGAGTAAGCTTATATACTCTTCATTAGACCCCTGATCATGATTAGAACTTGATTAAACCCCTGATTAGTGACTTTGGGAAGGTTTTGCAAATTGGCAAGATGTGATGAATCAACCTATTTACTCGTGCACATTCATGTTTTTCTCCATGTATCACACACACTTCCCTTGCTAATCACTTTTCAAATGAACTTGGGCCTTGTGCATGCTTGGATAATGAGATTTGATCCATTATGCAAATTGGTCACTTGATAAATACACCATGAATGTGGCACGGTTTGACATGAAACAAAGGTAAAAAATGATCCTCATGGCTTGTACTTTAATAGTACAACATGACTTGAAGCAATAGAAACCATTACAAGTCTTTTTGAATCAAAACGCAAATGGTGTAAAAATTGGTACATGAGAAAACCCTTAAAAACACCTTGCCTTCTTTTGATCATAACTTGAGTTTCACAAATGATATGGAGACAATCTAGTACTTTTTGGAAATGGGAGAGAGAGATCTTCAACTTTCATGTTTGAGGAAAATTCATTTGAAGCTTGTTTGATGATGAAAAGTCAAGTTGAATGTAGTGTAAAAACTTGCCAAAAATGGAAACTTCTCATTATAAGTCATTTTCCAAATTTAGTAACTTTTGTACAAACCCTTGATTTTTGATGAATGGTGTGAAACTTGACCCTTGAGGACCATATGAGGATGTGAGACCTTGAAAACCATGAAGAGAACCTCAAAATTCCACAGTTGACTTTCCTCCTTACAGTTGACTTTTGCTTACTTCACAAGTAACTGATCCACTGAACATCTTCCACAATAAACCACTAGCCAAGCCTTCCTCTATGAGCACTTGTGAGCATATGAAACCCATGAGAACATGCTTGAATCCACAAAGCCCTTCAAGAAGTCCTTTGAACCCAAGAAGCCTAATTAGTCCCTCTGGATAGGAGGGAAAGATTCACTTGAAATCCTTTGCCATTCTTGACCTTGTGAAGATATGATGAACTCCTCAAACCACCTTGAGGCTTGAGACACCTTTGAGATGAACCAAGTACCTTGATCCCATGCTAAGAACCAATGTTATGCACAAATGCTAATGCAAGAAATGCAAAGAAACATAAGCCAGTTAGCTAAAAGTAAGAGGGCAAATTTTAGGGTGCTACAAATATGCCTTTAATTGGTTGTTGGAACTAGTATTGAGGGTTTAGAGGGGCTGGTTTTGAACTGTTATAGCAGGTATTTTTCTGAGTTTCGCAGACGCCCGCTCAGCGCGCAGTTGAAATTCTGCAACCCCTCGAGTCAGAGAAAAACGCGCTCAGCGCGGACAGCGGCGCGCTTAGCGCGACCTGGGAGTTGAGATTTTATTCCTTTTGGGGAAAAATTCATAACTTTCGACTCGTTTATCGGATTCGATCATTCTTTATATCGATGTAAAGCCGAGGAAATATTCTATGGACTGGAGATGAAATATGTCGAATTTACCGACCGATTAAATAATCGAGAAAGTTCAAAAAGAAATATAATTATGTTTTAATTGTTGTATATTGTTCTATTATGAAATTATGATATGTCTTGCTTATCCTACTATTGTTTAGCCTGATTGTAAGTGAATATGCATGTTAATATAAAATGAGATAGGAAGAGTGAGGAAACCTCAAACTTGAACTATAGGAGAATCTAGTAAGGAACTAGAAATTATAGACAACTCTAGATGGCGATGCTTGGGCACGTGTTGTTGGAAGATACACCCTTGCCGAGTATTGGCCTAGTTGAGAGTGAAACACTATTATGGAACATGTGGTTAACCTTTGTGGTTGTGGAAAAGGCAAGAGAGGCCTTAAGGCGGTGTAGTCTTGTGATTGTCGAATAGAATCGTAATTGTTGTTTGTGATCATGTAATTGTAACCGGTATATTTTGAGTGTAGTTTCATGGGTCTCGAGCTCCTCTGAAACGGGTACACAATTACTTGGTAGGTTTGATTCCCTACGTGTAGTACGATTGGAGCCTATGCTATAGGTAGAGACTTGTGATGGTTAACAGGCCCTGAGAAGTGACGGTTCACGGTTAACAGGCCGATGATCCCGAATCTAATTCGTATGCCAAGTAACTACAAGGATCTATGACTCGGGTCGCCTTCTAGACGTAGAAGCGGACGGGAAGATGAGATGTCTTGGTATGGTTATCGATTAGTGATACTTTTGAGTTAATAAACTCATGGCATGTTTCCATATAGTGTGAGAATTGAATGTGAACTCGAAAGTCCTTTCCCTTCCCTTGGACTTGAGTTAGGATTGGTAGAACCTTGTAAAGCCGAGAGAATCTATAAGATAGGGAACTGACTGAGATTTGATGTATCTCACCCCACTATAGTTGCTTTATTTCAGGTGTGGTTTGCAGGTTTGATTTACAAGTGGAGCGATGCTTGGATGTTTCAAGAGAAGCTTGGCTTTAGTATTTTCCGTTGTGTATCTTTTCGTTGTATACAATTGAGGATATTGTATATTATTCTTAGACTTTTATTTTTTGGCTAGTTTCCATAGCTTGTGCTATATGTTGTATTTATGTTTTATAAATGGACAAGTATGTGAACTATCCCATTAGGCACTTTTGATGTGTCAGTACCAAATAAAACACTTGTATGGTATTACTCTAGATATATATTATACAGGGCGTTACAGTTGGTATCAGAGCAGGTCGTGTCCTCGACCTAGCCTTGAAACATCATAAGTAAATATATTCCTGCCTCTTAAGTGTGTCTTGCCGTCATGAAACTTAATATCATACTATCTAGTGTTGGTCCTGATCAACCTATTACTATGTATGTGATAGGTAGAATCATGGTTGAGCGACCACGAGGACTCCGTAGTGTTGTCGGAACTTGTGCTGTGAGGGTAGGCTCAAGCCAAGAGTTAGTAGTGTGGAGTTTTGGTCAGCTCAGTGATGTTTTAGTAGAATTTGTGCTTGTGTAACATGGAATTTAAGAGTGTTGGTTTGTTAAGCAATCATTTGGAAAGGATAGAGTCTGAAAGTTAAGGATCGCTACCGGACGATTGGTTAAGGTATGGGGGAATGTGTAAAAATCGCTAGTAGAGCTGGATTGACCACTACTACGAATAAGGATTTCAAGTAATCTCATTCCGTGGAAAAAGAAAGTTGTTTTGTGGAATGTGTGACGTAAGGTCCGGAGGTGAGATAAATTTTGGTGCTTCAATTTCTAAGGTCGTTAAGGTATCTTGAATGTACGAGAGTACCTTAAGGAGTGTGTTCGGAACAATAGCTTCCGACTGGTTAAAAGTTGAGAGTTAAGGAAGTTCGGCTTTCATGGGAACCTACAGTAGTAGAGAAGTGTGAGAAGGAATACAAGGATGTGTTACATACTTCAAGTGAAACAAGTGTGCGCCGAACGAAGAGTAGGAGATGAATTGTGTATCTTCCGTTACGTAGAGAGATTAAGTTCGAAATGCTACATCAGGATTTTCGGTATTCAGTACGAGACCAATTTGGGAATTGAAATTTGTTAACTTGCCCAAGGAACAGTATAAGGTTTTGTGCCGGAGAAAGTGTGGACTTCAGTTAGAACAGAAAGCATAGCGATGCGGACCGGAAGAAGTTGCTTTAAGACATAGAGTAAGTATCTTGGAATCTAAGGGAATCGCAGTAAGATGGTTTTATATTTGGACCTAAGAGGAGTACCAAGGAGAGCGAAAGTAAGCACGATGTAGAAATGGTATCAACAGTATATATGAGGAAATGACAACGGAATGTATTTTTGGACGACTGTGCAATAGAGCTATTGGGTAGTTGTTGAGGCTTAAGTTAAGGAAGTGTAACCAAGGATGGTTTGCCCGTGAGAACTCTAGTAAGTATGATGTGAAATGGAAAAGTTACACTTTGGTATTAAGAACGAGTGTGGTAGTAGCACCGTGGTCATAAGTGTACGTGAGGGATTCTTATTCTTGAGACAAGTATGACGGGACGTACCTTGTGAAGCAGTTAGTATTGTATCCTAAGAGATAAAATTGTGGTAAAACAACGAGAAGCAATTCAGGACTTATTACGGACTAAGAGTAAATTATGGAACGGTTTATACCGGAAGAGTTTTGTAAATGGTTGATGAGAATTATGGGATGCAAGCATTTCATTAAGTGACTTAAGTGTAAGTGTGGGGTGCAATGGATAGTGGAAGGTAAGGAATTCCGGTTACTGTGTACGAAGCGATGGACAGGTTCTTCAGGAGGATGCATTACCCCGATTTATTTTCAAGTATAGAGAGAACTTCTGTATTTGTGGATAATCGGAATATTCAGAATCTACCTTTTGTTGGACTCAGAACTTTGTTGTTTTATTTCTCACCCAGGGAGTTAAGTGAGAGGGTAAGGTGGTATGCTTGACATGAGATGACCATCATTTTCGTAGTACCGTGTGATGGATGGGTGTTAGGTTTTGCTTATGGACGAATCAAGTATGAGTTGTGGCTAAAACCCTAGAATGTCGTCATTATTGACTTTCCGCTGGTGTAGTTGTTTGAGTAGGAAAATGAACTACCCCACTGAAGATTTGTAGGGTGACCGCGAGAGAATTTGGAATTTTGCCTGTCAC
This sequence comes from Lathyrus tuberosus, assembly GCA_022829125.1. Classification (NCBI taxonomy): domain Eukaryota; kingdom Viridiplantae; phylum Streptophyta; class Magnoliopsida; order Fabales; family Fabaceae; genus Lathyrus; species Lathyrus tuberosus. Next base: position 1,939,233 of record JALAZF010000259.1, read on the forward strand.
TTGGTTGGAGTGTGTTGTCAACTTTGTTGGTTTTACCTTGAGTGGATCATGGTTGGTGAATGTAATACAAGTTAAGAAGCCGTGAGTTGAGAATGATGTTCCAAGTTAGAACAAATTGGATTGATGGTTTGAGTGGGGATGGCTTTGAATTAAGAAGAAACTGGGTTTTGTTCTGCAGCAGTGTTAACCGACTAACACAATGGGGTTAACCGTTTAACACGTGCATGAAAGGTGCTTTACGTGGAATTTTGGAGAAGTTAACCGATTAGCTCAGGTGGTTGATCGATTAACGTGTGTGTAAATTGTGAAATCTCTTAGGAACCATCATCTGCATTTTGTTACTTTGTGTTGCTCCGACTGGAGAGTATTGTGTGAATGGAAAACGAGGTCGTGAGTAAATGAAGCACGGATTTGTGTTTTTGGAATCATAACTTTCAAAAAGGTGTTGCGTCATTGACCATTCCTTCAGACAATAAGGGAGTTAACTTTGGGGAATAATTTTGTGAACTCTGTTGAGTATGAGAAAGCCTTAAGTGTATTACTGTTGAAAGACTTAAAGACGAAGTTAGGGAATACTCACGAAATATTGATCTTGTAGAGATCGTCTCAGTAAGTTATTTGTTGGTGTTAGTAAGATATGAGCGGTTGGTCGGGAGTTGTAATTGCTATCTTCCGTGAGTTCATGGTTTTGGGTTTGGACTCTGTGGGAGTGGTACTAGTGGTGTGCAGTTGTGCTTTACCAAGAAGATGAAATTTGAAGGTTATCCTTCCAAGTATGAGTAAGAATTGGAAGTTCCGGAATTAAGCATGTAAATTGGATTGTATGTGAAACAAAACATTCGAGAGAAGTGGATTCAACCGAGAAGCGTGGTATGGACTTCGACGAAGTATGTGCGTATGGAGTGTTGTATGAGAATTTGTGAGTGGTATGGAAACTCACAATTTCGAATTGAATGGTTCAAGTTCTGATAAGTGGTATCTCGCGTGTGATTGAAGTTCTATGTTGGTGTTACGCTGTTATTGGTTGAGATCTCGAATCAACAAGAAACCCTGAGTAAGTCGGAAACCATAAGAAGAATCGATTTGGAATGTGGTAACCAGAACCGGAAGTTGTTAAACTATTTTGGGTATATTGATTTTGAATTTAGGATGGAATTGGAGTTGTATATGTTATGGTTGTAACAGTATGGCTCATGCATCTTTATCGTCTAGAGAGTGTTGGACGGGGATGTTATTATATTGTGTGTTGGCGAGGAAATTGTTCTACCAAAAGACGTCAGTAAGTTTCTTATGCCGTTGGTTAGTAAGGACCCAGTGGATAAGTCTGTTTTCCGTGGACTGTTAGCTACTTGGTAATGCTTATGAAATCGTGGGGTTCCACTGTTAGAATTGGATTCCGCGGTGGAAGGTGATAGATGAAAGAGTTCAGTCAGTCTAATGAGGATTAGAATGATTGTTACTTATAAGTATGGAAATAAGGAGGTTTTGTTCTAGGTGTGTTACCCTTGGGTGTGATCCGAAAGAAAGGAAGCATCGGATTTAATGGTTACAATGTTTAGTATCAGACCAACTGGAACTGGTAAAGAAGTTGTTTGACTAGTTATGAAGTGGATCAAAGGTTAAAGGATTTACCAAAGGATAGTTGTCAGTAATTGTATAAAAGAAAGAAATAATTGAACTACCTCGCAAGGATTTGATGAGTGTTTGTTATCTTAACCCAAGATAAGGTGTTACGGTTTTGTTGTGACTCAATATAGGAATGTAGAATGGTACCTTCTTTCCGAGGTAAAATGCGACCAAGTGTTTTAGTAAGAAACAACAGATGAATTGGGGAAGCAAAGTTGGAAGTTAACTCGATGTTAGAACAAGAGTATGATTAAGGACGTGAAGTTATTAAATTGTGAAAATAAGGATTTTGGTCTATGAAACCAAGTTAGAGTTGGTATACGTCAGAATTGAACAGAAAGGTTAACGGAAGTGAAGTGAGTGTGGAACTAAGACAATGATGCAAGTAGTGGTTATTGTTGAACGAAGGAAATTCGGGGGCGAATTTCAATTTAAGGGGGGGAGAGTGTAATACCCCGTATTAATTAAGTGCTCAATTGGACATCAGAAGAGATCAATTATTTTATTAAAGAGACAGAGTGATATTTATTAGTTTAAGGGAGTATTTTAAGTTAACTCTAATAATTGATCAATTGGGTTGAGATGACAAAATATCAATTGGAGATATTTTACCCTATTGGATTTATAATATATAATAATGGTATTATATATATATATATATATTAAGAAAGAGAAAGAAAGAAGGAAAGATAGTAAGAAGGAGAAGAGAAGAAAAGGAAAGAAGAGAAAGAAGAGAAATGGAGAAAGAGGAAATTGAAGAAAACCCAAGAACAAATCATCATCCAATCTTTGCCCAATCTTATCATCGTCTTCATCTTGCTCATCTCAAGGTGGGTTCTAGTTAGAAACCTCATTTTAGGTTTTTGGATAGTATGAATTTTTAGGTTAGAATATTGAAAACAATGTTTTAACGGTTGGAAATTGATATAAATCGAAATGAATGATCAATATACTTGTAGAAACATATATTGATGCTCGGTTTAAAGTTTTAGTTTGTTTTGATTTGTTGGTAATTTTAGGTTTATGTAGAAAATGTGATTTTTTGTTCAACACTTGGGTTGTGAAGTTTGATGATGAAACTATGTTAGAAACATGTTGAATATGCCTCTAATTGGTTGTTGGAACTAGTATTGAGGGTTTAGAGGGGCTGGTTTTGAACTGTTATAGCAGGTATTTTTCTGAGTTTCGCAGAGCGTGCTTAGCGCACAGACGCCCGCTCAGCGCGCAGTTGAAATTCAACAACCCCTCGAGTCAGAGAAAAACGCGCTCAGCGCAGACAGGGGCGCGCTTAGCGCGACCTGGGAGTTGAGATTTTATTCCTTTTGGGGAAAAATTCATAACTTTCGACTCGTTTATCGGATTCGATGATTCTTTATATCGATGTAAAGTCGAGGAAATATTCTATGGACTGGAGATGAAATATGTCGAATTTACCGACCGATTAAATAATCGAGAAAGTTCAAAAAGCAATATAATTATGTTTTAATTGTTGTATATTGTTCTATTATTAAATTATGATATGTCTTGCTTATCCTACTATTGTTTAGCCTGATTGTAAGTGAATATGCATGTTAATATGAAATGAGATAGGAAGAGTGAGGAAACCTCAAACTTGAACTATAGGAGAATCTAGTAAGGAACTAGAAATTATAGACAACTCTAGATGGCGATGCTCGGGCACGTGTTGTTGGAAGATACACCCTTGCCGAGTATTGGCCTAGTTGAGAGTGAAACACTATTATGGAACATGTGGTTAACCTTTGTGGTTGTGGAAAAAGCAAGAGAGGCCTTAAGGCGGTGTAGTCTTGTGATTGTCGAATACAATCGTAATTGTTGTTTGTGATCATGTAATCGTAACCGGTATATTTTGAGTGTAGTTTCATGGGTCTCGAGCTCCTCTGAAACGGATACACAATTACTTGGTAGGTTTGATTCCCTACGTGTAGTACGATTGGAGCCTATGCTATGGGTAGAGACTTGTGATGGTTAACAGGCCATGAGAAGTGACGGTTCACGGTTAACAGGCCGATGATCCCGAATCCAATTCGTATGCCAAGTAACTACAAGGATCTATGACTCGGGTCGCCTTCTAGACGTAGAAGCGGACGGGAAGATGAGATGTCTTGGTATGGTTATCGATTAGTGATACTTTTGAGTTAATAAACTCATGGCATGTTTCCATATAGTGTGAGAATTAAATGTGGACTCGAAAGTCCTTTCCCTTCCCTTGGACTTGAGTTAGGATTGGTAGAACCTTGTAAAGCCGAGAGAATCTATAAGATAGGGAACTCACTGAGATTTGATGTATCTTACCCCACTATAGTTGCTTTATTTCAGGTGTGGTTTGGAGGTTTGATTTACAAGTGGAGCGATGCTTGGATGTTTCAAGAGAAGCTTGGCTTTAGTATTTTCCGCTGTGTATCTTTTCGTTGTATACAATTGAGGATATTGTATATTATTCTTAGACTTTTATTTTTTTTGGCTAGTTTCCATAGCTTGTGCCATATGTTGTATTTATGTTTTATAAATGGACAAGTATGTGAACTATGCCATTAGGCACTTTTGATGTGTCAGTACCAAATAAAACACTTGTATGGTATTACTCTAGATATATATTATACAGGGCGTTACACCTTGTATGCATGAAAAGACTTGTTTGTTTTTAATGATGATCTTAATGCAATGAATATGTTTTTTCTTGAAGTAGTTCATTCTTATTCACTCATATAATGTTTCTGCGCATTGCAATACCAATTTTCTCGCTTAAACTCTTGGAGGGAGGATGATGAAGTAAAAACGCAAAATCTTTGGTTGTTTGCTTTTGGATAAAACCCTGTTGAGGATGTACATGCATTGCTTCAAACCCCCAAACACTGGAGATATAAGGGAGATAAACCCTCGTTAACCCCTTTGATCCTTGAAGTAGGAGTTTCTTTTCGTATGAAAAAAACCCTCACACTTAACCCAGGGGTAGGGTAGGCGTCAGTTAATTTGACCGAGCGTTCAAATTTCGAAAGGAGTCTGCATCTGAGGATCCATTACCTTTTATTCCACCATCAAGAGGTCAAGAGATGTGAAACCACATTGGTTATCCATCAACAATCAAGGAGTGGGGCAGTCACAACCCTTTCAAACAAGTCAGTCAACCAGTGTCGCACGATTTTCTCAAAAAAAAAGAAGAAAGAAAGCCCGCTAAGTCCAAACTTGAAAGCAAGTGACTTAGGCAAAAGTTAGGGCATCCCGCTGGACTTCAAGATCGAAAGATTCAAAAACAATCAGTCCAGGCAAAATCAGGGAAATAAAAAGGACGAAGAAAAAGAAAAAAGAAGTGATCAAGAGAAAATCCTCAATAAAGAACAAGTCGTGTGACCGCAAAGCACCAAAGACGAAAGAGGTGACTGCCACTCCAAAAACCTCGTGGGTCCATTAACTGTCACTCGTCACAGAATCCTTTTGAGAGATGAGCACTTGTGCCAAATTAACTGAACGTAGGACTGGAGAACATCAAGGAGAATGGGTGGGTACAAACAAACTTTGAGCCTTAAATCCTTTTTTCTCAAAACCGTGAACCAGGCCACGATACAACCCTCAAAAGTCCTAATTGAAACAGGGTTTATTTCGAGAGCGTACTCCGATGAGATAACGTTCCTGACTCCTATGAGGTATGCTAAAAGACGTTTGTTGGTATTACATGTGCATGTTTTCTTTCATTCAAAAATCAATGTTGTATCCTAAGCAGTGATTCGTTCACATGGCTTTGCGACAACTTTTCAATAAAGACTTCAAGATTAACATGTGTGTTGCATTTGAATAATCATTTTCAGAATAAATATTTTCTGCTTGCATACATTTGGGTGACATCAAAGAAGCTTACATGATGAACATCAGTCGAGAAGCTTGATCCTACCAAGTTGAGATGCCTGAGACTCCAGAGGACATGTTGCTGAAAGATTATGTGGGGCAAAAGCATTCCCAGCCAGTTGTGTTAAGATGTAACCAATCAGGGGCAGTCACGTCGAGAAATCTCTTCGAGGCTCAGCCAATCTGGGGAAATTACGTCGAGATTCGATAAATCTCCCCAAAAGCAGTGTAATCATGGGCTGTCAAGTCGAGAAATCTCTTCAAAGTTCAGCCAAACTGGGGGCAACCATGTTGAGATCCGTTGAATCTCTCCAAAAGCATTCATACTGGGGAAATTATGTCGAGATCCGATAAATCTCTCCACAAACAGGTAATATGGGGTAATCAGGTCGATTTGACAAATCTCTCTAAGATCAGTCAGGGGAGAAGTTTCTTCGAGACTCGAGACATGCCACCTCAAGAGTACGAGAAGTTGTCCTTTTCAAAAGATGACTAGCCAAAAGTACCTCTCAAAGAGTTTGAAGACACTGGGGCATTTTGAATGCTACATCTTCTGTAAAATTCTCTCGAGGCGAAATTAGTTCATAAACCTTGCATTCTGGGGCAAATGGAGAATTGAATGAATCGTTGTTCACTCATGACAATCAATGGGCAGTTGATCAACTCAGAAACTTGAAACAGAGGTCATTTCCAGCATGAGGTGTCTTTGATCTCTTTTCCCCAGCAGAATGCAATGGAGTTCCTCTCCCCAACAGAGTATATGAATATCCCTCTTCCTAACAAGACATCAGGAAGTTTGATTTCCCCAGTGGAGTCCATGGTCATGGCTCTCCCCAAGCAGAAGTGGGTCCCTCAACAGGAAAGTTCTTCCTTGAGGTTGTCATCCCCAATAGTATAGAAGAATTCCTCACCCCCAGCAATGCAAAGTGATGGAATATTCCCAAGCAGTTTCGAAAACGGTGGAAAGTCAGAGTATTCCCCTCCTTTAGCATATCAAATCATTGATGTTGCCTACAATTAAAGTCCAATGGTTATTGATAATTCAGACCCATCGGTTGTTCAGAGGTTATCCCCAGCAGAAGTTTTGGTTGATTTCAGTCCCCTAGCAAGTGTTTCTTCCCCTAGCAAAAAATATGGTTGATCTCAGTCCCTCAGCAGGTATTTCCTTCCTCAACAGAAGTTCGTTTGATCTCAATTCCCCAGCAGCCAGGCCAGAAGGTTATCATTTCCCCAGCGGAGTTCTATGGTTATAGTTCTTCCCCAAGTAGATTGGTTCAGATGATACCTCCCCAGCAAGGTCATCATTCTTTACAGTATTCCTCAGGAAGCTTGGCAGTTCAAAGACCAGATTGTGTCAATGTCCTCCCCAGCTGAGTTGATTTTTTTCCCACGGGATGTCAGAAGATCAGATTGATGTTTGTTTCCTCAGCTCGGTTTGCAACAATCCAGTTTGTTATCCCCAGCGGAGTTGACTTCATGTCCTCAGCATTTATTTTGATGAGGAGCCTCTTTGCATTTTGCATATAGTAATCATTGCATCCTAAAAAACGCGTAGCATTTCCATTCGAGATGGAGCATTACGCCATGGAAAAATTCAAACATGCATCGAAGCATAAGCCATATTTGGTACCTTGTGCGAAAGCCCAGATCAACCCTCAATCAAAACAGTTTCCCCAACCTCAGAGTTGACGCCTGTTTTCCCTAACCACAGAGTTGGCGCCCTTTCTTCCCCAACCACAGAGTTGACGCCCTTTCTTCCCCAACCACAGAGTTGACGCCTCTTTTCACCAACTTCAAAGTTGTCGTGGAGGTTCCTTTTCACCAATTTCAAAGTTGTCGTTGCCGCCTCTTTTCACCAACTTCAAAGTTGTCGTGGAGGTTCCTTTTCACCAATTTCAAAGTTGTCGTGGATGTTCTCTATACCAACTTCAAAGTTGTCGTATATCTTTTCTTGACCTCAGAGTTAGTGAAATATCCTTTTCTTTACCAACTTCAAAGTTGTCGTGGTTCTTTTCTCGACTTCAGAGTCGGTGGTTATACGTTCCTTTCTCGGAGTCGGTGTTTAGTTTTCCTCAACCCCAGAGTTGATGGTCTACCCTCTTATCCCCACCGGAGTCATCTTTGTAGGTCCGTTGATTCTACAAACCTCCGGTCATAAGTCCACCTTCGGCCGGCAATCACTATATCATCTTTCTCTACCCATAGTACAAATTTCTGGGTTCTTTTTCTATTCAATCACCTTCTACCTTGAACGTCTGAAAGCCGTTGTTATCATCCCTTCAGGTCCAAGTTGATTGAATAGGGGCAGCTGTAATACCCCAAAATTTGCCCTATTTCTTTTAGCACTAACTGGCTTATGCTTCACTTCATTTGCATCCTCATTTCTGCATTTTGCATGGTTCTTTTGGGCATGGGATCAAGGTATTTTCCAACAGCTCATGGCGTCAGCAGTTCCAGTATCATTTTCAACAATGTTCAGAGCCAAGCACATGGTCTTCAAAATCTTTTCGAGCATTTATTTTGCTCATTAGGTGACTTGATGATCAGAAACAGTTGTTATCAGCAGTTTAATCCGAGGGCGAAAAAACATTTCACATCATATTTCAAGTGTATTCTAGTGGTAATATCAAATGGCAAGTTTCAGAGGTCTATTGTGGTTCAGAACGGGTGGAACCAGACGAATATCCAAGTTTCCCTCCTTTTGGCGCAAAAATTCAAAATTTGAATGTGTTAATCGATTAACCAATTGCAGTGCAATTAGGTTAATCGATTAACCATAGTGAATTTTGCCCAAATGCTGCATTTTCAGAGCTGTTTCTTTTTAATCCAATTTTTAATCACCCATTTTAATTCTACACATCAGTAGAAGGATCTAGAGAGTTGATTTTCCATTCAAAAATTCAAATTCTTTCCACTCCAATTCCACATTTCCTTTCCTAATTCACTTTTCACTCCAATTTCCACTCACTTAACCTCACTCCAAACCCAAACTTAACTCATAACCTAGGGGTTATTTAATCTCATCAACTCCAAACTTCTAGGGGGGAGATCATTTTTTTCACTCTCAATTTTCAGAATTCTCTTTCAATTCTCTCTCACATTTTCACTCTCAACCTCCATTTTCAACCACACTCAAAGCTCTTCCATATAGATTAACAAGCTCTTCATTGGAACTTGTTAATTCTTGAGCTAAAGCCACTCATTACCACTTCATTGCTGCATTTCATTGGTGATTTTCGTTTGGATCTAGATCTGGAATTTCAGAAGTGATTATTGAAAGTGATTTTGGAGTTTTTGTTGCTTATTGCTTGGATTTTCAACTTTTGAGTGCAAGGAGCTTGTGCATCTTGGATTTCTCTACTTGGATTAATCAAATTCTGTTTACAACACTTACCAAAGCAAATCTCAGCTTTGTAGGTTGGTTAATCTCAGATCCACACTCATTTTAGCTTAACTGCAACTTATACAATGTAGATCTTTGGTTGTTCTTGATTTGGATCCATTTTGCTTGAATGTGATTCTTGATGTTGATGATTATTGGATCTAATTGGTGTTTGATTACTGATACTTGATTTAATTTTCGTGCATTGTTGATTACATGATCATTGGAGATGTTTGCATAAGTGATTTTGCTGCTGGAATTGATTTTTCAAATTAATTTTTGCTGCTGTAACAGGGTTAACCGATTAACCAATTGCAGTACAAGTTGGTTAATCGGTTAACCAGTGTATTTTACTGTTTCTGCTGATTTTGGAGCTGTTAATCGGTTAACACACTTGGTTAACCGATTAACACTGTTGCATAGTGTGTTTTTTGTGTATTTTTGAGCATGTTTCGATCACGTTTCATTTCTAATCTTCATGGATTGATATGATACTTGTCTAAGGACTGTTTTGATGCTGTTGCACCTCACACCATTATATGCACACAATTTTTCGACACGCGACTCTTGGATTTTTATTGTATATGATCATGTTTGCGTTGTTGCGTTCTTGATGCGATGAATACATAGCACACACTCCTCGAGCATGTTAATTGTTGATTGATGCTTGTGCTGCTGGGATTGTCATGTGCATGCTTGTTCACTTTCCTTTCATTGAGATGCACACTTGTTTCAACTTGTTCATATGCCAAACGATATGCATTTCTTCCATGATGTTCTCAAATTCATTCAACATGATGTATGATGTGTTTGTGATCATGATCAATAGTGTAAGGCTTGATGCATGTTTGCTTTTCCATAAGTGAATCATTTTTTAATGTATCCTGCCCTGTTTTTACAGCTACTATTCTAAGTTTGTTCATGTGCTGTTATATGTGCTGCTGTTTGGCCTTTTGCACCCTTTTTTTGTGCTGAATTGTGTGCTGTTATAAGCTGTCTTGCTTGTGTGCTGTCTTTAACTGCTGCGCAGGTGCGGATGCGCTGTTGTAGCTGCTGTTTTTTTTTGTTCATTTCTTCTTTTTCTTCCCTTGAATCTCAATACTTGCTTAAGTCTTGGATTTACTCCCTTAGATCTACCTAGTCCAACTTAATTTTCGATTAAGCTTGGGGTAGGATTAGCGTTAGGCTTCCCTTTGCATGCTAACTTAGGTAGAAGTATCCCTTTAAAACTCAACCTTAGGGCCATCTTTTGCATGACAACATTAGAATAGAATTCCCCTTAGAGTTTTTCTTTTCCTTTGAGTCCTCTCTTCTCATCTCATAACACTTCTAAAACACTTAATAATTATAACGTATATTGCGCTCGAGCCTTAAGTGTAGGAAATGAAGAACGAGGGGCATCCCCTCCTATTCTAGAGTGTTTAGCATACGTCCTATTTGGGGGCGATCATGCGACTCACTCGTTCCCGCATGGTAGACTTTGGTGCAATGTAAGTTACGAACAAACTTCAATCCACTTCTTCTAAAAAACACAAAACAAACAACGATTCTCTTCTCATCTCTTTCATTCCTTCGCAAGGATGCGTCACTTCCGTCCTACCGCAAACAGGTAAATGCCTAAGACTCCGTACAACGAGCTGCGACACCTAACTGCTAGAACATGAACGTTGACGTACTCCACTTAAAAAACACAAACAAAGCAAGACCGACCTTGTTAGGTCGAACTACGACTTCTCTGACTTCCTCTCTCTAGTCCGATTGAGGATACGTAGGCACAAGACGACGATGTCTTGGTGAACAACCTCCCCCCTTAGTTCGCGTCTGAACTACGTTGACTCTGACTTTCCCATTGCACGAGGGAATACGTAGGCATAGGACGAGTGATGTCCTATCGAGTCACTTCTTTTTCTTTTCTTCTTCGTTTCTTCGTTCCTTTCCGTTCCCGTTTCTTCTCCTTTCCAGTAGTAGTGGAGCTCCAGACGAAGACACCCTTTGATCGAGACAACAAGCGTGGATCCCATCGGGTACGATGGACGTGTGGGGTGCTAACACCTTCCCTTCGCGTAACCGACTCCCTTACCCGTTTCTCTTGGTCGTGAGACCATGCTCTTTCCCTTCCCTCAGGTTTACGCAGTGTTTCCTTTCCCTCTCTTGGGATAAATACACATTGCTGGCGACTCTATTTTCTGCGCCACTTTCGCGTTTGTACCATGGATGTAAATCCTCGGGAGCGACACACTCAAGTCCGGGTATAGGACATCCTCACCACTCAAAGTAGCAACCCTGCACATAGAAAAAACCCAAGCAAGCAGATATATACAGATATACAGATATACAAGTATACAAATATACAAACAAATAACACATAAAACATGATAGGTGTAACCCTCTTAGGGGAAGCTTCCCCAGTGAAGTCGCCATTTCTTTCGCGGTGAGAATCAGATATCAAGCTATTAATTAACTTGAATCATAAATCATAATTCACCACCGATCTTTAATTTATTAAAGGGAAGGGAAAAAGAACAAATAACCCATGCGTATGTAATGCAATACAAAGCAAGAGAGAATCTAAGGTTCGGGGGTTGGTTATACAAAGGGAAGGTATTAGCACCCTATGTATCTGTAGTACTCTACAGGAACCTCTTGTCTTTAATGTGTTATTTGTTATCTTGTCTACTAAAGGGTGAAAAGAAAAGACCTAGGGGTATATATACTAAGTGTGCCCGCCAATACGTCGCATCTTCTGCCTACGTATCTTGTCTAAAAGAATCAGAGCACTCGTAGTTCCCCTCAATAAGGGTAAACAGGGTGTAAAAGAAAAGGTTGCTCGCCAAGGATTGACCTTGTGCTTATGTATTCTCAAGAGAAGACTTGAGATCAGAGCGTCCGTAGTTCAGACTACGGATAAAAGCAATGTTTATTGATTGGTTAAGAGAAGAGACAAGTTGTCATCTTAAGGGGAAAACTCAACTAAACCACCACAAACATGCGAGAGATGGATCTTTTCTTCACATTAAGAGAAGGGCTCTGACTCGGATATCGAATCGACGAGTATGCCACATACCTCTCTCAAGTGGAAAAGAATCAACATTTTTCTCAACTAGGTCATGGGGTAGGAGAATTACATCTCAATTAGGGATGACTTATGTCTAATCTCTCTCATGGGAGAAAAGGGGGACTAACTGTAAGTTGTCTAAAGTTGAACATCCTAAGGGAAACTATCCTGAGTAGCTATCCTAAAGGAATCTGTCTAAAGTCAAGAATCTAAGTATGTACATCCTAGAGGGAATCAACCTAAAGGGGAAACAAGGATCAAGCGCAGAGGTAAATGATACAAATGAATGCAATGTATGACTGTAAAATCAACAATAAGTCCTTCCCTTGGACTCAAACAAAATATGCATCATGAAAATAATGTACAATGCGCAAAAAGAAAAGTTAAGAGGGATGAACAAAAGACAGCATATATACAAGACATAAATCAAGGCATCATGAAAGCAGCAGGCATCAAGCAAATAGTAAGAGATGGAAGGATCTAACCAAAAAAAGATGACGCATGACAAGAGTTCCCCTCTACTGGACTGGTGAGCCACCAATACAGACAAAGCAACATAACAGGCGCAAGGTCTCCAAATCTCAACTCCAAGAGCATAGGGAAGGGTCCTAGATCTAAGTCCACAGTCCAAAGCTCGAGATAGTGACCACAATCCACCAATTGAATCATTTATTGTTTCGATAATTATTAGTGTGTTTTGAATAAGGTATGAACAAGATATGAATATGATAGTATGAACAATATAATAAGATATTAATATGAACAGTATGATAATATGAACAATAGTATATAGTCAGTGACATATTAACAGAAAGATAAATCAAGAGTATATAGGCAGAAATTAAAGTTAATGGTCAATTGTTAATCAGATGAATTGGGTCCACTTTAGCGCTAAACCGTCTTAGCACGATCTATGACGAAGATCATACTATAAAGAAATGATATTGAGGATCATTATCCAATGAAATCGTGCCACACGAAAAGAAAATGTGACAATCTCGTCTTAATCACAAACTTTCGTCGATTAATCGAAGGTAACCTATCATGATCCTAAAGTATAGAAAGTGATCTCGATGATCACTCACTACAGATTTGAAATAATGAAGGTTCATCGCTTCAACTATCAACATTTGTGAATAAAAAGACTTCATCGATCGGAAATGAAAATAGAAGAAGAAGATGTGAAATGAAATGGAAATCGAAATGGTCTCGTCTTAATTATGATTTTAAATCGATGATTTTAGACTTTCATTAACCAAAAATAAATCAAAAATAAAATCGAAATGAAAATAAAATTCAAAAATAAAAATCCAAAGAGAAATGGAAAGATCATGAAAATAAACCCCGGAATTGAAACTAAAATTCATTATGAAACAAAAATATGAAATATTTATTTTGTTTTGAAAAAATGAAACAAATAATAAAAAAATAATTAATGAAAAGAAATTTGAAATTAAAATAGAGGGAGGGGTATGGCGTAGAAATTGATGTGAGAATGGAAACAGGTGGAATCATTTGGGCTTTACAAGCCCATCATCCACCCTTAAGAACAAACCCGGTTGTAGAAGAAAAAAGAAAAGGGTGGTATTATGAAACAAAAACCGCATGGGCCCGGAGCCCATCAAACAAACACGGTGACAAAAATTCTTCAAGGCACACGTTCAAATAACAACATCATCATTTAATAACCTATTAACACCATATTGAAAACCAAACAAAAAATAAAGAGAGAGAACAGGGCATGGTTCCGCATTTGGAAGAAAACTCACAAAAATCAGATTTAGAAAAAGGAGATAAGCCCTCATCCAAAACAACATCGTATTCAAAACAACAAAAGAAAACCCAGGGCAACGTTAATTGGAGAATGAAAATCACGTCGAGAAGAAGAACAAGACGGCAAGGAGAAGCGTAACAAATCGAGTTTCATCTTCTTCGCGGTGAAAATCCTATGTCTCTTCCGTTTACGTTTGGACTTCAGATGTGCTCAAAATTTCTCTCTGTTTCATCTCATCTTCTTATTTCGGTTAGATTTCATTTGGGTTTTGGACGGTTTGCGTTCTGATTTGGAATGGTGGTGGGTTCGCTGTTGTTGCAGATTTGGTTTTGGAGTGGTTAAGTTGTGTGGCCTGTGAGTTAACAGTGAGGTTGAAGTGAATGGAAGAGATGCGAGTTAAGAAGGTGAAGTTGTTTTATGTTGTGGGAGGGAAAATCGAGGGAGCTCTGTGATGCGTGGTGATGGAGTTACAACAAGGTGGTGATGTTGTTGTCGGACGGAAACGGAAGCGGAGTAAGACGGATGTATGTGATGAAGGGAATGAAAGCAGGTGGAAGGAGATATATGAGTGCAGAAGGTGAATGGTTGTTTGATGGTGTGTTGTTGAAGAAGTAACAGGAGGGTTCTTTTTTTTATGCGTAATAAATGGATGGAGATACTGGTACATGAGTAGAAAGAAGAAGGTGATATGGATAAAGATGTGTGGAAGGTTGAAGCAGTGATGAAAAGTTGTTTATGGCTTGAGGAAAAATGAAAATAAGAGGAGGAGGAAGGGTAAGAAGTGTGTTTAATGAAGATGGGCTCATATGAGGCTATGGCAGTTTGGAGTGAAGTGAGGATGGAGTTTTGTGTTGAAAAATGAAGGGAGTATGAATGTCGTTTTGTGTTGTATGGATGGGTTTTTTTACGTGTGGAGAAGAAGAAGAGGAAAAGATGAGGTGTTATGGTTTGTGTGTACACGATGGTGCAGGGTGGTGGACAACTTTCATTTCCTCCTCCTTATTCTCCTTTTTATTCCATGGTGGTTATGATGTTGGTGAAGAAGATATGAATGTGATGAGATTTATTGGGCGTGTGATTTTAGTGAAAAAATGAAGTATTATGTGTTGGAGTGTGAAGGATCTGTGGACCGTGAGGGAGAGAATAGAGAAGTGTTATGTTTGTGGAAAAATAAAAAAAAACGAAAAAAAAAACACCTTCATGTATTTTTCTCTCTATCATTAAATTCAAAGAATGAAAAAAGAATAAAAAAAAAAAAAAGGTTCACGCATGGGAAAGAGAGAGTGGGATAATGGAGTGTGTGGTCTCTCTCGGCCTGTGTAATGGAAGGCTATCCACTAGGTAAATTTCACAAAAAAATAGGAACAACAAGATGTCATTTTAAAACTTATCTATTAAGTATTTTTAAAAGTAAAATGAAAACAAAACATATTATATATAAAAATAAATAAATAAAACAACAAAAATAATAATAACAAGTTATATATATATATATATGGGAGGGGATCATTTGACACCGGTGTCAAAATATTAACTTTGACACCAAATCCTACCCCTTTATTATTATCCATTCAATGGCTAAGATATATATATATATATATATATATATATATATATAACTAATAATAAAAAGAAAAGTCCTAAATCTGATAAATTAAAATAAATATTAATTAAAAAAGGAACTGAAATCGGTTAAAAATGGGTAATTGGACTGGTATCAAAGTGCTCAGAAAAATAAAATGAATACGTCAAAATGATCAGCGCACAATATACTTATTGGAAAAATACAACGTTTGGTCAAATTTTGAAATAAATTTACCCGCTGAAAATAGCTTAGACTGTCCAAAAAATGCGACCGAAAAGTGGTCAAAAAATTTAAATGAGCACGTCAGGTTAAACTACGCAAAACGTAGATTAATACCACTGACGTCTGCAGGCTCGATTTAAAATTCTCCGTCCACTGATTTTTCGAACTGTTGACTTTTAATTTGACCGAATCAGCTGTAAATTCCCACAAATTTATTCTAACTGATAAATTGGGTATTATGCGAGATGAAATGCGTGATATGCTATGCAGACGATGCAAAATGAAAAAAAATGCATAATCTTAGGGTAAAAAATTAGGGTGTGACAAAATGGAATTGGCCTTGGGAGTGGTTTTGGACCGTTGGAGCAAGTCAAGGATGTGTTGATACTGCTTTTGAGTGAAACCAAACGAGGATGATGCAGCTGAATTGGACTGAGAAGGATCAGGGCTAGCATTTACTGAGGCAACAGATTGAGAAGAGGCTGATTGCTTGCTTTTGCCCTTAAAAACCTGGTGGATATCTATGCTTGATAAAGCATGTCTCAACTGTGTGGTTGGTCCGGCCACAATGTGTACATATGCGATTTTGCCCTTTGGCTCCACCATTTCCATGTGATTTGCCCTTGAAACCATGCTATCCATTTCTTGTAGTGGGAGTATTGGAAGTGTTATTGACCTGAAATGCTGCAGCTTCTTCACCAGTATAATCACTAGGTACAACAGGCAAATGAGAATTACTCATTTCCCTTTCTTGTTGGATGACTAGAGAGAAGACTTTATCAATTTCAGGTAATGGATTCATCATCATTATTTGGGATTTAGAATGAGCAAACTTTTCATTCAAGCCCTTGAGAAACCTAATCACATAGTCTTGCTCACAATATCGTTTATTTGAAGCAAGAGCACCACAAGAACATGGAATAGCACAAACACAAACAGGTAGTGGGCGATAATTTTCTAACTCGTCCCAGATAACTTTCAATTGTGTAAAGTAGTTAGAAACATCAAGTGTACATTGACGAAACTTGTAAAGATCTTCCTGAATATCTGATATGCGGAATATATCATTGTGTGAAAAACGAATCTTCAAGTTCTGCCATACTCTTGCAACGCTATCGATCAATAAAACGGATTTTGCAATTGACTCTGAAACAGAACACAAAATCCAAGCTAGAACCATAGTATTACATCGAATCCATGGAGCATATAACGGATCTGATACAGAAGGTTTGGTGAGAGTTCCATCAATGAACTTCTCTTTGTTTTTGGAGATAAAAGCTATATGCATTGATCTTGACCAAGTGTGATAGTTCTTATCATCAAGAAGAGGAGAAACAAGAACAATTGCATGATTTTCATTAGGGTGCAGATAGTAAGGGTTTGTTGAATTCGTTGAGAAATCAGTGTAGTTCTGGTATGTCATTGAAGAGGAAAGAACAACAAGAAACCGATTTCAAAGAAAAAAGGAGGAAGATGAAGTTTGCAGAAAAAATCGAATAGAAACAAAGAAAGAGAGTTCTGCCATGCTTCAAGAAGAAGGAAAACGGTGAGAAACAATGGCTATCAGAGCTGTTTAAGCTCTGATACCATGTCAACAATAGTGAATTCAGGAAGAGGGAATAACAGAATGTAACAAACTCCAACTGTCTTGGCAATGCAATTAGGAGAAGAAGAAGAGTAAAAAGTGATTATCATCAAATTGAATAATAAACTGTTACATAGAGATTAGAGACTATATTTATATACAAAGAGTGGTCCGCATAAATGTAAAAAGGATAGACAAATACTAGTCATACACGTAAGATACAAAATACATTAAGTCACTAAACCTATATAAGCTAAGATTTTATATCATAATAATTTCATATACATTCACACTTCGAGAATAAAATTATTCCAACGCATCATTATTCCAACGCATACTCGCCTAATATGTAATTGCACAAGACAAACATTTACATATAGACAAGACAAGCATTTACAGTAATATAATTTATTCTTATTCTTATTGCTAATTGAAAGTTTCGAGAAGGAAACACAAATATTCCTAAACATTACATGCTACAATATAATATGAAATCCAATATTCTTAAACAAATTCAAATTATAAATTTCTAAATGAATGATAATTACTTATAAATAATAGGAGTAGAAACAATAAGAGACTATTTTTAACAGCAAATCGAGCATAATTGAAGTAAATGTCATAACATACAAAATCAATATCCAATGATTAAACAATAATCATTGCATGCTACAATATGATATCAGAGCCGATATTCAAAACTAAATCCGAGTTATAAACTAATCAAGCTCAAATGCTTTATGCAACTAAATTATGCATTCACTTTAACGCAACAGTATAACATATCAAATTCAACATATAAGACGTTGCCACATTAACATTCAAAAAAACAAATTCATCACCATTACACAATATCTATAATGTCACACACGTTATAGCTATCAATTAAGTTGAATTTCAAGGAGATAATGAACAGGGCCGGCCTAACATATTTAAAGGTTTAAGGCGAAATAATATTTAATTAAAATTAAACCAAATTTTTAAATTTTATATATATATATTAAATCATTTATTTTAATTTATGTGTAATAAAATTTTAGAATTTGTTTTAAACAAATTTTAAAAAATGATGGAATTTGATTGATTTCCCAAAATTTTGTAGTTGAGAAGTTATGTACTAGAGAGAAGTTAGTAAGAAATGATAAAAACATGCAAATTGTGGAACACCAATATCAAACCCAAGTACTATTGCGTGTTTTACCACATTCTTCACCACCTGACAATCGTGTTTTGTTAAATTTAATTAAAAAGTCATGTTAATTATATAAATTTAGAGACCTATTTTTTATGATACTAGGCCTATTTTAAAAGCCCCAAAAAATGAGGCCTAAGACGAGGGCCTCACTCGCCTTAGGCTCGGGCTGGCCTGATAATGAAAATTTGAAAAGTAAAACCTTAATATTTTAGAAATAATATGTTGACATAAGAATGTCCTATTGATTAACACATGTGCTGACATAAGAATGTTGATCAAGAGGACATATCCTTGAAAGTCCAAAATCAGCAACTTTAGCTACAAGATTCTCATCAAGCAATATGTTTGTGGATTTCACATCAGATGGATTATTCCACCAGCTACTCCTTTGTGAAGGTAATGAAGACCTCTAGCAGCACCAATACAAATCTCAAGTCTTTGCTTCCAACTCAAAATACTAGGCAAATTTGTACTGTACAAATTATCTCTTAGTGTCCCTTTTTCCATGTACTCATAAACAAATGTCATCTCACCACTTTCATCACAATACCCAATTAAGGAAACAAGGTGTATGTGTGGAATTATCTATGCTAAAATGCAAGGAAACTGACAACTGATTCTCCATTTTAGTAACTTCACTTTCATACCAATTCTGTCAAAGCTGGCTCCATGACTAGGCCTAAGCTACTATCATATTCTTAATTTCACAATGATAGCTCAGATTAATACTATTCCCAATCATAATAATCAATGGTGTTATGCTAGTAATTTTTTTTTCAATTAAAATAACTTTGATTCCAGAAAACCCAGGGCTGCAAAAACAATAATAATACCGGCTAGAGAAAAATCACCATAAGTGAATTTATGATAGAGAGCCAATGTACTCGGGAACCCTCCATCTTTAAATAAGCATCCAAATGAGACATCATCTTATATCACTTTTCACAAATTCAACTTCATATGTAAATGATATCCTCTCTTGCTCTTTTATAAGTTGAAGCTTGTCACGCTCGGCCGGACAATTAATCAAAGAGACATTGTCATACACGTGGAGCTTTGTCACGACTTTATGATCACATTTGACACTAAAAGGAACTACATGAAAACCAACAATTTTAAATCCAGCCCACTATCATCAGTCGCTGTGTACCCAATAGGAAGCGAAATCCACTGGACTTTCACCCCATTTTGAATGGAAAACCTCATAACCCGCAAATTAACAATATCATATTTACTTGACAGAGATCTTGGGTTCTCTATTTCAATAGCTTCACCTCATGCTCATTCAACGGGGTTGTTGTACAAAGGTAAATTGACTGATTTTCATTCATCTGAAAAGGTAAGAAGAGTTATCAATCTGATCTCCCATAAGAAGTTCTCCAACATTCTCGCCACTCTACTTAACACCGCCAAGGGGCTGGCAATAAGGAAGACTATAGTAACTAAATGGAGGTTTTGTTTCAATAGAAGTCAATGAATTATGTTTGGCATACATGCGATCTCCATTTGAATATGTATGCATGTAACTTCCCGGTAAATAAAAAGAATTTCTAAATTGAACAAACACAACGACGAAAACACAAATCTAACATGTTTTCTTCTTATCATGAACAAGATCCATCTTTCGGAACTCGCCGAGGAACAACGAACAAGGTCAGAATTAGAATAACCTACTTCTAAACAACATCGCTGCAACCACGTTAATATTAATCGGTGTCGTCGCTAGGGATTACAATGGGCAGGGTATGGGTAGGGTACTATAGTATCCGTTCCCATACCCGCAGTTGAAAAAAATCTCCGTACCCGAGTCCATACCCAATGGGTATCAAAATTGGCACCCGTCCTCGTACCTTATGAGTATATAAGTGCCCGTACTCGTACCTGTTACCCGCATTTCTAATAAAAATTAATATATCAAGTATAAAATATCATAATATTTTAAGTTTTTAAAAATATTAAAAAGTTTTTAAAAACTTTTATTGTTGAATTATGAAATAAATGATCACGTATATTAAATATGTAGTAGTTTAAAATTGATGTTTTTTTTTAAATTGTATAAACATTTATTTTTATATAATAATATAAATTAAAATATATAAATATATATTGTGCGGGTATGTGGCAGATTGGGTACTAAGGTGTCCATCTCCGCACCCATCCCCACTTATTTAAGTGAGTAATTACCCGAACCTGTACCTATTTTTGCGGGTTTTTACCCTTCCCGTTGTGAATAATTTTCTAAATACCCACTAGGGATGGACCATATTGCCATCACTAGTCGTCGCGGCAATTGGTGCTATTGGGGCACCACTTATGGCTCTTAAACTATCATCCACTATTAGAGATAGAATGAACTCTTGTTTCCTTGATATCCACACTTATATTTTCAGTAGAAACAGGTTTTCTTCTTAATTATCATGAACAAGATTCAGCCTTCGCAACTTGCGAGGAACAACGAAACACAACAAGATTGTTTAAACAGCTTCGAGATAAATTGCAAACATAATTTATCTTGGAAATCTAATGGAACATGGTGTGAAGTGTTTAGTTGATGTAGGAAATGGTTGTATTGCATGTTGGAAAGTCTATGTAATATATTGATAGGACACACAAAACATTACAATATAAAATGAGCTATTGTTTTATTTCTCAATGTGTCTTCTATAATGGAACACACAAGACATTATTACAGTAGATTGTGATTCAAAGTAACAAGAACTCAACAGAATATGGTCCAGAGTGACAGACTTGAGTACCAAATGAGAAACAAGTAGTCTCATAGACATTTATTCAAACACATAATGAGCACCAAGACAAAAGAAACAATCCTTCATTTTTTTTGACATTTCTTCAAACACTTAAAGAGCAGTAAAACAATAGAAGGAAATACATTACTACAAAGTGCAACCAAAACACACACACACACTTGAAAGAGAATAAATCCAAAAAATATTTTTAGCTAATACAAGAAATTTAACCTATATAACATTTTCAGACAATAAATGAAAGTAAAAAGATAAAAGAAAATCTCTAATATTTATTTATTCTCGAAAAAAGGTGATGATACAGGAGAAGAAAGAACAGCGGCGACGAGTACGTATTTTGGGAGGAGGAGGCGAGTACCGTGTTTTGAGAGGAGGCGGCAAGTATTTTGGATAATATCTATTTATAGATTTTTTAGAAAAAATTTACACCATTATTATTAGTATCATAAATTGGAAAAAGAAAAAAATAAGGAGGGAAAATTTTGAAACATAACGCGTTTTAATTCATTATAAATAAAAAAAAGGGAAAGTTTTATGATAAGGCGTTTATGGTTTTAACATTAAATATAGTTATGTAAATAACGGCGGTCCAAACCGCCATTATATCAATAGTATCATGTTCTTATAAATGTCACAATTTATCGTAAATTGTGACGGTTTTTGCCGCAATTTACACGTTTCTTTAGTGTTAAAGGTCCTCATATCCTGAATATGAAACACATCATTTGTGAATTGAATTATACATACTAACGATTGACATAACTTGGAAACTGAGATTAAGTTCAATGTAAAATTAGGTGAGTACAAGACATTTGTGATGTAAATGTTTGGTGAAAATTGAACATTACCTGCATAATTAACTACTACTGAATTTCCATTAGGAAAATGCATTAGAATGGGCCTAATTCTATAAAAGGATTTGAAGAAATGTAAAAAAAAAAATATATGTTATCATTTGCTCCTAAGTCAAGGAGCCACATATGAGACCTGTTACTTGAAAAACAAGTAATGACACTAGGTATACTTGAGATGTGTTTCTCATATGGTGGATGACTAGAATGAGTAGTATCTGATGTGGTGATTTGGTTGGAGCTTAAACTAATGTCAGGATTTGCTGAAAGGATCAAGTTGGCTTGTTGGAGCAAACATACTAGTTGATTATATTCTCTCGAGTTAAACATGATACTTAAGGTTCTTATGGAATCACTTTTGGTAAAGGATTATAATGGTGTGATTCACTAGCATTAGTGTTGAAAGTGTTCGCAGATGTATTAACTTGTGGATTAACTTGTGGATGACCATGTTTTGGGTAGCAAAATTCAATTGTATGGCCATACTTGTGACAATGTGTGCAATATCTTGAATTGTTCTTGTTAGAACCTCCATAGCTAGCTCATCTTCCTCGACCATAACTTTTATTAGCTTCATAGGCATTAGTGAGAATGCTTGATTCATCAACAACAAACACATGTGCAAGAATTTCGCTACTTTCTTCTATTGCAACCAAAGAGTAAACTTTGTTTATAGAATTCCATCATCAATACCTAAGTCTTCACTACAAAAAATTGTTCATCAAACCAGTCAAAAATTGAATGACTTGATCTTCAAGAATGTAATTTCTTGTTGATCTCATTGTTTCACACCTACAAGAGTGATGACATATGCATGCATGAATTGGTCGATAAGTTGTAGCTTCATCCCATAAGGCCTTAATCTCGATAAAATATTCAAGAACTGTTTTCGAACCTTGTTTGAGATTGTTCAACTAAAATCAAAGAGTAGCAACTAGAACACGATAATTCTTATAGAATATTTCCTTGAGATCATTCCATGCATCTATGGAGTTTTCATGAAAAATTATAGTTTGAGAAATCGAATTAAATGCTGCATTTAAAAGCAAAGAATGTACCAAGTGTTTGCAGCTTAATCAAGGATTGGTGGAGAACCATCAATGATTGGAAGTTTTTTCTTGGCACCAAACGCTCCATGCATCGCTCCATGCATCAATGAATGGAGTCACACCGATTTTCACGAAGTTATTTGCATCCACGGTCTTATGCTCTTACCAAATCGCTTTACTCTCTAATTTCTGATATAACCAATTCGATTGACAGTTCAATTCAGGTTTTTAAACACGAGTCAAAAATACTTTATCTACGTTTTTATTGATTCATTTTAAAATTAAAATATTTTCATAAAAATAATATAAAATAATCTTATTCCAAATAGTTTCATAAATTAATGACAATGTATTTCTTTTGTTCATTTCTCATAATTTAATATTTTGAATTTGTTTAGTGTAGATACATCTAATTAATACTTTAAATCCTTAAGATTATATTTAAAATGTTTTCATGACTAACAATTTGGTCGAGTGATATATATATATATATATATATATATATATATATATATATATATATATATATATATATACACGGAAAAAGTCTATTGTTGTTACAAATATTTGTAAAAATGAAAAAAAGTGGTTGATAAAAATATTTTTATAAATGGGAAAAAGTGAAAGTTTATTGTTGATACAAATATTTTTATAAATGAGAAAAAGTGTGTTGTTGATACAAATATTTTTATTAACATGAAAAAGTGTATTGTTGATACAAATATTTTTATAAATGAGTAAAAATGTATTGTTGACACAAATATTTTTATAAGCAGGAAAAAGTGTATTGTTAATACAAATATTTTTATAAACAGAAAAAAGTGTACTAGTGATACATATATTTTTATATACAGAAAAAAGTCTATTGTTGATACAAATATTTTTATAAACGGAAAAAAAAATATATTGTTGACACAAATATTTTTATAAATGAAAAAAAGTGTATTATAAATATTTTTATAAACGCACAAAATTTATTGTTGATACAAATACTTTTATAAACGAAATTTTTTTTATTATTGACAGAATGATTTTGAAATGTTGTAACATGTCTTTTTTAAAATATTTTTAAGATACGAAATTATAACTTTACATAACATAATTAACATATTACCTTTTCAAGTTTATAATAAGTATGTTCTCATTATTTGTTCACATTTCCTTTAATGTATAGCGGTCAATGCATATTATTAGTTTATATTTATAATTATGTGAATGTTTATGATATGTGTGTAAATCAAATTTCAAAGATGACAAATGAGATATCGCGACGTATAATATGAATCTAGACAAAACTTGTGGTATTTTTCAAATTTTAAAGTTGACAAATGAGATATTGCGGCGTGTAATATGAATCTAGATCGAACCTGTGGTATTTTACTAGTTAAAATAAAGAGTAATATTTTTTATTCAAATTGTGTTACGTGCAAATCTAAATGAGAAATAATATTCTTACACCACACTTTACACTACACCGTATTTCACTATTCATCAATACGATGAAAAATGAAATATTATAATAATAAATAATTTTTTTAAAAAATATATAAAAATCTTTTTTCTATATTTTAGATTAAGGGGTACTGATATAAAAATTGTGTGATTAACCAACTTCATAATTTCATTAACCAACTTTGTTTTACTACTGAAAGTTATTTTTAATATTTGGACTTTTATCAACCAAATTCATAATTTCATTAACCAACATTTTATTTTTCATTAACCAACGTTATTTTACTAATAAAAATTATTTTTAATAGTTGGGTGTTTATTAACCAACTTCATCACTTTATTATCCAACTTTTTACTTTTCATAAACCCATTTTGTTGTACTACTAAAATTATTTTTAATATCTAGACGTTTATTAACCAACTTCATCACTTCATTAACCAACTTTTTACATTTCATTAACCAACTTTGTTTTACTATTAAAAGTCATTGTTTATGCACTGTTCATGGACACTGTAACATCCTAGTTTTTGAGTTATTATTTTAATTGATTTAATTGTATTTTAATTTGATTATTATATGTGTTAATTGAATTAATTTCGGGGATGGGGTGTGTGACCTCGAGGTGGGTGTGAAGAGAGTAAGTAGATGTTAGTGGAATTTATTTAGAATAATTGGAGTTTATATTAATAATACTATTTTATGGGATTTATTTAATTAAAATAAGAAAATAGGGAGTTTGTGTTCAATTTGTAAATTAAGAGAAATAGAGGGGAGGAAAGACTAAAAGTATTTACTAGTGGGGATGAAATTATAATTATGAATAGATTACCCTAAACATATAAGGTTAAGAGATAATCTAGGTTTAGAAATTTTCGGTCAGTATGTGAAAAGGGGATTAGAGGAACAAGGGAGATAGAGGGTTAGAGCTTTGGAGAGAAGGGAGGAACAATCAAAGACTAGAATTGTTGTTATTGCTTCTAGGAAAACCAGGTAAGGGGGAAAATGGATTCAATAATGAGTATATGCTTGAGGGATAGAATTGAGGATTCCTTAACCTCCAATAAGGTAATTGAGATTGTGATTTAATTTTGAAATTTTTGATGATGTTCTGATGTATATGCTATTTTGGATGTGGAAATTTGTGCACTGAATATGTGGGTAAATTTTGTTTTGGTATTGTTCTGATATGTTCACCATTGTTGATATTTGAAGCTTTTGGGATGAGCGTGATTTTATGGGATTAATTGATTCAATGTGTTAAACTACTTAATTTATGTGTTAAAATGGATTATATGACATGTTTGGAATGTTTAGAAGTGATTTTGGAGTGTTTAGAAGTGATTTTGGGAGATTCCATGATCTACAAATTGCAAAATCGCTTTTCTGGTGTTGTTGCAGGTTGTTGGCGGGCGTCAGCTTGGTGATGCCCAGGGCGTCATGTGTGTTGATTCATGGCTCCCAGTCGCGTGTGTTGGTGCATAGCATCACAATGGTGACGGGTTGGATTTAGATGTGGATGACGGGCGTCATGCATGTGACGCCCAGGGCGTCATGAGCTTGGGAGTTGCGCAGTTGGGCTGTTTTGCTTGTAATGAGCTGCCAAATTTGATTTTTCGATTTTTATGAATTGTTTGGCTATTGTTAGTTGTTGTTTAATGTTGTTTTGATGATTTAACATCATTTTAATCAGTGTTATGAATTATTACGATTAATTGAAGGTTGTCGATAAATATGATGTTGAATATGCTTATGAATGATTGTTGAGAATATTGATAATGAACATGTCATGTTGATGTCGTTATGGAATAATGGTTAGGGAAAGGAACTGTTATCGTTGAGTCAATGCATGTATTATTTATTTCCAGGAGGGACTTTAAACATTATGTTGTTGTTGCATTCACGTGTTGTGACATGCATTCATTATGTCGTTATTGTTGATGAAAGAGGCATGTTAGAATCTGAGCATGATGGATTAGTGACTTGTCCCGAATCTGAGCAGTGTGGATTCAAGGTTCGAGCAGGATAAACTCGGTTCCTGAGTTAACCAATTGATGATGATATAGTACCACATGCATATGAGTTCGGTCAAAGTTGTGAGTCTTATTGCATAAATTAAATGATGAATACGTGACTGTTTATGTATGTTGATGGATTGTGTGTGAGAATGATGTTGTGTGATCATTATTGTATGATTATATGTTTGAATTCTACCTCACAATTTATACCGTTAGTTTATTGATGTAAATACTCACCCCTTTTTGCTTTGACGTTGTCCACCATGGACATCTTGCAGATGATCGACATTAGAAGTTGCTGTTGTGAGTGGAATATAACTTTTACCATTTTTTCTGTTTAGTTTCATTGTTTATTTAGTGGATATGCTATGATCATGTAACACCGGGGACTTAAAGGCTTGTTTTAATTGTTGAATCTGAGTTAATGTGTTTCAGGAGTTTTTATGACTTGTTTTAAAGTTGAGAACAAATATGATTTTTGTCGAGTATTTTAATTGATTTTTACGCTACTATTTCAATAAAGTTGAGATGTTTTGAAGTTGATAACAATTTAATCAGCGTATAATGATTGTTATTTAAGTTTCAGGGTTAGGGTGTTATGTGAGATATTGGATCGAACTCTAGTTTAGCTTGTCGTTGAAGTCTGCTCGCGTGATGTTGTTGAAGACCTACATGCTGTAGTTGAATTGTGTTATAGTATGTAGCTGTCAAATTAGGCTTTGTGTTAAGGATTCAATTGTTTAAGTTAGCTTGTACCCTAAGTTAGCTTGTAATGGGTAATTGTTAAAGGCCCATTAGTTTAGTATGTTAGGTTTTATTATTAATAGCATACTAGTCTCTCATCATAAGTGTGGTGTGGCAAATCCTAATTAGGGTGAGAGAGTTATTTGTTATTCTTGAGTACTTGTAATCTGATTCATAGAGAAAGTAAAGAATAGTAGTTATAACCAATCCTTGTTGTTTTTCCTTGTTAACCCTAACCCTTGTGTGTTTCTTGATCATAAAGAAACCTATTATACCTTGTTTTAAGGCATCCTAATTCACAACAAATTGGTGCAGTGAGCATGGAGGAAGATCCTTCAACAAAGTATGAGATTGAAAAGTTCACTGGAGTGAACTATTTCGGTCTGTGGCGCTTGAAGATGAAAGCCCTACTGGTTCAGCAGGGTTGTTTGGAAGCGTTGAAGAGAGAGGCAGCCATGGATGCTGCGTTAACGGAAAAAGAAAAGACGGACATGATAGAGAAATCCCACAGTGCAATATTGTTGAGCCTTGGTGATAAGGTTCTTTGACAGGTATCAAAGGAGACTACGACATCGGGGTTATGGTTAAAACTTGAAAGTTTGTACATGACCAAATCTCTGGTGAATCGACTCTACCTGAAGCAAGCTTTGTATTCATTTAAGATGAGTGAAGATAAAGTGTTGGATGAGCATTTGGATATGTTCAACAAGTTGATTTTTGATCTTGAAAATATTGATGTGATGATCGATGATGAAGATCAAGCACTGTTGTTGTTGTGCGTTTTGCCCAGAACACATGCTCACTTTTAAGAAACTCACATGTATGGAAGGGAGTCCCTGAGCTTTGAAGAAGTTCAATCAGCCTTGTATTCTAAGGACTTGAACGAATGAAAGGAGCATAAACCTTCGACAGTTTGTGAAGGTTTGGCCGTTAAGGGAAAATTCTTGCGAAAGGATGGTGAGTTTGACAAGAAGAAAGGTAAAAGTCAACAGAAGTCTTATAGTGGCGAGGCATCTAGTATTCGATGCTATCATTGTAAGAAGGAGGGTCACACAAGAAAAGTGTGCCCTAAACGCCTAAAAGGTCATGGAGGTAAGGATAATGGCACCACAACCATTGTTCAAGATGACTTCGAATCATCTGATGTTCTTGTGGTTTCAAGTGAAGACTCAAGAAAAGAGTGGATTATGGGTTCAGGTTGCACTTGGAACATGACTCCAAATAGATAATTGTTCGAGGAGCTATATGATCAAGATGGTGGATCAGTGCTGGTGGGAAACAACAAAACTTGCAAAATTGTAGGTATTGGATCTGTCAGATTCAAGCTCCATGATGAGTCAATAAGGTTATTGACTGAAGTCAGGTATGTACCTGATTTGAAGAGGAATTTGATTTCTCTTGGTGAATTCGAAAAGATGGGATATGTTTTTCAAGGAGAGAAAAGTATCCTAAGAGTCATGAAGGGGTCAAAGGAAGTCTTGAGAGGCGTGAAGAAACAGGGCTTGTATACCCTTGAGGCTGAAGTTGTAAGTGGTTCGACAAATGTTGCATCCACGAAACCTTTGTCGAAGACAGAAATTTGCCATATGAGATTAGGTCATGTCAGTGAAAGGGGTCTGGTCGAATTGGGGAAACAAAATTTTCTTGGAGGAGATAAAGTCGAAAAGTTGAAATTTTGTGAACCCTGTGTACTTGGAAAATCTTGCAGAGTGAAGTTCAACAAAGACAAACAAAAAACTCATGGATCCCTTGATTACACCCATGCTGGTCTTTGGGGGTCTGCAAGGCATCCATCACATTCAAGAGCAAGGTATTTTCTATCCATAGTCGATGATTATTCCAGAAAGTTATGGGTATTCATCCAGAAGACTAAGGATGAAACTTTTGAGAATTTCAAAGGTTGGAAGACTCTGGTCGAAAATCAGACTGACAAAAATGTCAAGAGGTTGAGAACTAACAATGGCCTTGAATTTTACAATGAGGCGTTCGACAGCTTTTGTGCTGCCTCAGGTATTGCAAGGGACAAAACTACTGCAAGTACTCCACAACAAAATGGTTTAGCAGAAAGGTTTAATCAAACTATTTTGGAAAGAGTAAGATGCATGTTGAATATTGCTGGATTAAAGAAGATGTTTTGGGCTGAGGCTGTTTCGACGACAACATATCTGATAAACAAATGTCCTTCGACTGTGTTAGATATGAAGACACCTAAAGAAGTTTGGTCGGGGCATCCACCTAGTCTCGACAGACTGAGAGTATTTGGCTGCGTGGCCTATGTTCACATTAGGCAAGACAAGGTCGAACCTAGAGCTCTGAAATTCATGTACATGGGATACCCTGAAGGAGTCAAAGCTTATAGGCTATGGTTCCTAGAGCTAGGTCACAGGAGGTGTATCACCAGTCGAGATGCAGTTTTTAATGTAGTTGAGATGGCCTTCAAGAAAACTGATGATGCTGACGAAGATCTGGAATAGGGAGAGATTCCCGTTGAGGTGGAGCATGTTGATGTTGAATTGCGTATCCCAGATATAGTAAAAAAAGAAGCAAAAGCTGATGTCGAAGATGAGGAGACTGATAATGACTACCTACTAGCAAGATACAAGTCGAGGGAGTCATCAAGCCACCTCAGAGACTTGGGTATGCATATCTTATAGCTTATGCCTTAATCTCTGCAAGTGAGGTTCTTGACAAAGAACCTAGAGACTATAAGGAAGTTATGAGGAGTCGAAAGAAGATTGAATGGCTGAAGGCCATGGATGATGAGATGAAATCTCTTCATGATAACAACACCTGGGAACTGATCAAGAAATCAGCTGGAGCTAGGTTAGTCAGCTGTAAATGGATTTTCAAAGTTAAGGAATCGAAGGAATGGTGTCGAAGAGATACAAGGCAAGATTGGTCACTATGGGTTTCACTCAGAAAAAAGGTGTCGACTTCAATGATGTGTTCTCTCCTGTTGTGAAGCACATATCCATTCGAATGTTGCTTGTCACGGTGGCACAATTCGACCTTGAACTAGAACAGAAGGATGTGAAGACTGCATTCTTGTATGGTGATCTAGATGAAATAATCCTGATGAGGAAAACTGAAGGTTATGTCAAAAGGGGGAATGAAGATTATGTGTGAAAACTAAAAAGATCTTTATATGGACTAGAACAGTCTCCTCGACAGTGGAATAGGAGATTCGACAAGTTCATGGCACGTATAAGTTTCATTAGAAGTCAGTTCGACCACTATGTTTACTTCAGATTTCGACCTGGTAATTCATTTTTTATTTTGTTGCTTTTTGTGAATGATATTCTAATAGCAAGCAACAATGTCGAAGATGTAATGGGTGTGAAGGCTGAACTCAATAAGGAGTTCGACATGAAGGATCTGTGAGTTGCGTCCAGGAATCTTAGGTTTGACATCCGAAGAGATAGAAAGAAGTTGAAATTATGCTTATCTCAAGAGGCATATCTACAGAAGATTCTCGAAAAGTATGGTATGTCGAATTCAAAGCCTGTTGTGACTCCGACAAACCCTCAATTCAAGCTGAGTATAGATCAGTGTCCTAGAACTAATGTCGAAAGAGCTTATATGAATAGCATTTCATATGCTAATATAGTGGGTTCTTTGATGTATGTTATGGTCTGTACTAGACCTGACATATCACATGTAGTAAGTCTTGTAAGCAGGTACATGGCAAATCCTGGAAAGGCTCACTGGCAAGCATTGAAGTGGATTCTAAGGTACATAAATGGGTCTCTGAACAAAATCCTAATTTATGGTGGAGCCTTGGATGAAGATAGTAAATCAGAAATCGAAGGATATGTCGACTCTGATTATGCAGGTTATATGGATTCCAGAAAATATATTTCTGGATATATGTTCATTATGTTTGGCATATCAATTAGTTAGAAAGCAACTCTTCAGAAGGTTATTGCCTTATCAACCATTAAAGCAGAATATATTGCCCTAACTAAAGCTGTGAAGGAAGCATTGTGGCTTGAAGGTTTTGCATAGGAGTTGAAACTTCAAGGTCAATTTGTCATTGTTAAATGTGATAGTCAAAGTGCAATACACTTGTCGAAGAATTCAGCCTATCATGAGTGAACCAAGCACATTAATGTGAGGCTGAATTTCGTCAAAGGGGTAATCGAGCATGGAGAATTCCAAATGCTGAAGGTTTTGACAGATCATAATGCTGCTGATATGATCATCAAGATGTTGCCCAGTTGCAAGTTTTTCCACTGTATGCAGTTGATAAAGCTGCATGAAGAAAGCTAGTTTATTTCTTGAGGATATAGAGTTAGATCCAAGGTGGAGATTTGTGAGATATTGGATCGAACTCTAGTTTAGAATGCCGTCGAATTCTGCTCACATGTTGTTGTTGAAGACCAACATGTTGTAGTCGAATTGTGTTCTAGTATGTAGCTGTCGAATTGTGCCTTGTGTTAAGGATCCAATTGTTTAAGTTAGCTTGTACCCTAAGTTAGCTTGTAATGGGTAATTGTTAAAGGCTCATTAGTTTAGTATGTTAGGTTTTATTATAAATAGCATATTAGTCTCTCATCATAAGTGTGGTGTGGAAAATCCTAATTAGGGTAAGAGGGTTATTTGTTATTCTTGAGTACTTGTAATCTGATTCATAGAGAAATTAAAGAATAATAGTTATAACCAATCCTTGTTGTTTTTCCTTATTAACTCTAACCCTTGTGTGTTTCTTGATCATAAAGAAATCTATTATACTTTGTTTTAAGGCATCCTAATTCACAACATGTTACAATAGTGATATCAATGTAGGTTGGCCCGTCCTGCCACGTTTTGCATGATAATTGTTCCCTATTATGCAACATGTGTGTGTACACGGTCGATGCATTATTCTTCTAATGTATATTTGATGATGTGCAGAATGGCTGGAAGAAATGATCACATAATTGCTGATGTTTGGAGTCATTGGCTCAGGCGCTGTATGGACAACAAAATCAGATTGATAATGAGTTCCATGGCTTGGGAAAGTTTCAGAGGAATATTCCATTAACTTTCAAGTGTAGATATGA
This sequence comes from Lathyrus tuberosus, assembly GCA_022829125.1. Taxonomy (NCBI): domain Eukaryota; kingdom Viridiplantae; phylum Streptophyta; class Magnoliopsida; order Fabales; family Fabaceae; genus Lathyrus; species Lathyrus tuberosus. The sequence continues at coordinate 1,971,437 of JALAZF010000259.1, forward strand.
CTCAAAGAGTGCTCATACATGTCTGAAAGAGATTGAAAGGATTTTCTGAGTAATGGCCTATATTAAGGAGTATAAGGTATTATTTGGTACTCACATGTTGTCTGGGGAAGCTGAAGATTGGTAGGATAACACGCACTAGAGACTAGAGGTTGCTGGTACTCAGGTTACCTGGGTTGTATTCAATGCGCAGTTTCTGGATAAGTACTTCCCGGCGGATGCGGGTAGCAAGAATGAGATTGAATTCCTTGAGTTGATGTAGAGAAATTTAACGGATGCAAAGTATTTTGTGAAGTTTGAGGAACTAGTGAAATTTTGTCTGCATTATAATAGTGTTGCTGCTGAGGGTTCGAAGTGGGTTAAGTTTGAGAGTGGGTTGCGTCCTGAGATCAAGCTGGGTATCGGTTATCAGGAGATCCATCGCTTTTCTGTACTGGTAAATAAGTGCAGAATCTATGATGAAGATAGCAGAGCCCGATTTGCTCACTATAAGAGTACTAGTGAAAAGAAAGGGAATGGACAATTCGAGGAAAGCCGTATGTTACTATTGCTAACAAAGGGAAATAGAAAGTTGTAATTGAGAAGAAGACAAGTAGGGGATGAGCTTTTGTTTTGATCCAGTGTTATAGGTGTGGTATGATAGGTCATCATGCCAATGAGTGCTTCAGTGTTGAGAAGAAGTGTTATAAGTGTGTAAAGACCGACCACTTCATCGCTGGTTGTAAGGGTAATGTTGTGACTTGCTACAATTGTGGAGAACAAGACAATATAAGTACTAATTTCCAGAAATCGAATAAGGCTCATTATAGGTGTAAAGTTTTTTCCTTGTCTAGGACAAAGACTACTAGGGCATACAGGTTGATTCGAGGTACGTGTTATATCAATGGTATCCCTCTGATTGATATTATTGACACGGGTACGACACAATTTTTTATTTCGCTTGATTGTGCTAAGAGATTGGATTTAAAGTTATCTTCTATGGTTGGAAGTATGGTTATTGACACCCTAACCAATGGTTCACTAACTACATTGGTGTGTTTGAAGTGTCCTTTGACTATTTATGGTAAGATTTTTGCGATGGACTTAGTTTGTCTACAGTTGAATCAGCTTAATGTTATCTTTATAATGAATTGGTTGGAGGTCAACTGTGTTCATATCAACTATTTTTCCAAGACCGTGATGTTTCCAGGTATGGGATTAGATGGAGAGTTGATGTATGTATCTGCTAAGCAAGCAGAAGAATTCTTGAAAGAGGAGGCGCAAGTGTTCGCATGTTTGTTGCTTTAGGAATCAATAGTAAAGATGTGATGGAAGAGATGCATGTTATGTGTAATTTTACCGAAGTGTTTCCTGAAGATATCAGTGATTTTCCGCCAGAGCGCGATATGGAGTTTGCTATAGACTTAATCCCTGGTACTAGTTCTGTGTCGATGGCTCTTTATAGAATGTTTGCTTCAGAGTTGAGTGAGTTGAAGAAGCAGTTGGAAGAGTTGCTTGAGAAGAAGTTTGTACGAACGAGTGTTTTACCATGGGGAGCTTCGGTGTTGTTAGTTAAGAAGAAGAATGGTAGCATAAGGTTGTTTGTTGATTATCAATATATGAATAAAATGACTATAAGAACAAGTATATGTTTCGATGATTTGACGGACCAATTAGTTGGCGAATGAGTTTTCAGTAAGATTGATTTGAGGTCAGGTTATCATCATATTTGAGTGAAACTAGAGGATATTCTGAAGACTGCATTCAGACGAGGTATGGTCATTACAAGTATTCAGTGATGGTGTTTGGTGTATCTAATGCGCCTGGAGTGTTCATGGAGTACATTAATTGAATATTCCATCTGTATCTAGATCAGTTTGTACTTGTGTTCATCAACGATATTATGGTATATTCGAATTCAGATGAAGATCATGTGAGCATGTGAGAATTTTGTTACAGAACTTGAAAGAAAATAAGTTGTATGCAAAGTTTATAAATGCGAGTTATGGCTGAAGGAAGTGAGTTTCTTAGGTCATTTAATTTCTAGTGGAGGTATTGGTGTTGGTCATTCTAAGGCTGATGTTGTGTTACAATGGGAAACTCCGAAGTCTGTTACTAAAATCATAAGTTTTCTAGGTTTTGATGGTTACTACATGATGTTTATTGAGGTTTTTTCTAAGTTGACGATGCCTTTGACTCGGTTAACTTGAAAGGGTCAAGCATATGCGTGGGATGCTTGTGTGAAGAGAGTTTTATAGAGCTCAAGGAGAAGTTGACATTTGTTATAGTATTGATTTTTCCAAATCCTAGTGAGCCTTTTGTTGTGTATTGTGGTGCTTCAATGATAGGTATGTGTGGTGTGTTGATGCGGAATAGACAGATTGTGGCTTATGCTTCTAGAGAGTTGAATGTTCGTGAGAGGAATTATCCTAGGCACGATATGGAATTAGTCGCCTTGTGTTTGTGCTTAAGATTTGGAGGCATTATCTATTTGGTTTCAGATTTGAAGTGTTTAGTGATTACAAGAGTTTGAAGTACTTATTCGACCAGAAAGAGTTGAATATGAGGCAGGCGAAAATCCGCCAGATGGTCGCCAGGCGAAAATTCTCCAGATGGTCGTCAGGCGAGAGTCAGGCGAGCAGAGCTGAGACGAACCGAATTTTTTGAAACTTTAAAAATTTGTATCTTTTGATCCGTAGGTCCGTTTTAGTCGCCGTTCAAAGCATTGCAAAGCTGGTTTCGCACACTATTTCTAAAAATCGATTTCAATACCAGAATTCCAACCCTTTGACGTGTTAGTTGGGTTTTGTGTATGTTGTTATGTGTTGTAAGTTGAAATGATGGATTCGTTGGTGTGTATGCGTGTCGTTGTTGTGGATTGCAATGTTTGCATGTTTGAGGAGGTATATGCTATATGTTGGGCACTCGTGAGGTAATGTATTGGTGATATGGTAGTCATATGCTTTACGTCGTTGTTGTATGTTGTTGCTGAGTGCAATATTGTTGCTTATGATGTTGCATGATGTTGTTGTTGAGTTATTATGGCATACCGTGTAAATATAATGGTTGTTGCTTATGATGTTGTATGATGAAGTTGTTGATTAGTTATGGCATGTTGTGTTGTGGCATAACTTGTAAATGCAATAGTTGTTGCTTATGATGTTGCATGATGTTGTTGTTGAGTTATTGTGGCATACCGTGTAAATATAATGGTTATTGCTTATGATGTTGTATGATGATGTTGTTGATTAGTTATGGCATGTTGTGTTGTGGCATAACTTGTAAATGCAATAGTGGTTGCTTATGATGTGGTATGATATTGTGGTTGAATGCATAGCATGTTGCATAAGTTGCGTGATAAGCCGTGTGCCCATGTGGGGTGTGAGCGTCTTATCCGGATTCTTTGAAATAGAATCGTGTTGGTGTTGTGGTTGTTGTTCAGGTAATCATGTGCCCATGTGGGGTGTGAGCGATTACGGGTGATCGTGTGCCCATGTGGGGTGTGAGCGATCACGGATGTCGTGTGCCCATGTGGGGTGTGAGCGATTATTATGAAATCCCGACGGGGATTATGACCATGAAACAGGGGTCGAATTGGTACCACATGCATTGAGTCGAGTCGTAGGTCTCATTGCATTGCATTGTGTCGTGTTGTGATGCATAAAATTGTATGCCTGTAAGGACATTCGTGTTGTGTTGATGTTGTCGTGTTTGTGTGGATGTTGTGTGCCTAGGGTGAGCCGTATAAGAATTATGTTCTTTCATACGTATATTATGCTTTTCTTATGTGATTTTGAGAATCTCACCCCTTCTGTTTGAATGTTACCTCCACGTGGGTAACGTGCAGATACGCATGAGTAGTTCGGAGTTGGAGTTAACGAAGACGAGGTCTTCTCTTCTATGTCATTGAGTCGCGTCTGCTCTGATTGTAACACCGGGTTATCGAGACGCTTAGAGTCCTTTACCTTGTTATGTGTTATTACTCGTTTATTTGATGATGTTATGTGTGGTTGAACATGTTTTAGATTTCGTTGAATTTTCGCTGCTGTAGAAATGTTTAAATACCATGTTTTAATTTCGATGTTGATGTATTACCTTTAGTATGCATGAGAAGTTGAATAGTTGAAAGTAGCATCCTGAATCTACGTGTGTTATTTTTACTCTGATATTTTATTATTAATTGTTGCGGGGGTTCAGGGTGTTACAAAGTGGAATCAGAGCAGGTTGGTCTGTCCGGCCAAGTTGTCGAGTCGTTGTGGTGTGACAGTTGAATACTGTCAATGTTGTTTGTTCCTTAGTTTGTGATATGTGTGTGAAACACTATCAGTGCTTTCTTGTTTTTCTATATCCCCTGTCTGCAGGATGAGAGTGAGACAAGTGGGGGAGAAGCTTGTGTTTCTCCAAGATGCTTCATGTGGGGAGTGTTGGCTTAGTGTGTCGTTAATTGCAAGAGTGCTATTGTTGATTGGGACAATGTTGTTCCCATTGTTGAAGAGAGCGGATATCGTGTGTTGTACCCCAAATTTTACCCTCTGGTTCTGATCGTTTGCATATCCTTTTCCTTGGTCTCTGTTTTCGCATTTTTAGTAAACATATCAATAATCATGCATTTTTCGTTAGAGTTTAATTTGTTATATTTCTTTTTTTTTTACTAACTATTTTCAATTATCTTTTTTATTATTTTTAGTTTTGTTATTATTATTTCTTTTTTATTATTATTATTATTATTATTATTAATTTTATTATTATTAATTTTATTATTATTGGTTTAATTAGCATTATTAGTTTTATTATTATTAGTTTTATTATTACTAAGCTTTATTATTATTATTAGGCTTAAATAATGTTTTCGTCCCTGTAAGTTGGCGAGTTTTTGGTTTTCGTCCCTGAATTTTTTTTTCGGTTTTAGTCCTTATATCTTACTTTTTGTTGGTGTTTAGTCCCTAAAGGATTTTCCTGCGGACTTTCCCGCGGATTTTCCTGCGGACTTTTCTGCGGATTTTCCTTAAAACCAAAATTCGTAGGAATATCCACAGGAAAATCCGAAGAAAAATCCGCAGGAAACCTCTGTAGGGACTAAACACTAACAAAAAGTAAGATTTAGGGACTAAAAAAAAAAAAAAAATTCAGGGACGAAAACCAAAAACTCGCCAACTTATAGGGACGAAAACATTATTTAAGTCTTATTATTACTATTATTATTATTACTTTTATTTTGTTTATCTTCATTGGTAAGTGGGGACCACTCAATTATTCTAACACTTCACATGGATTGCCAACTTGGATTTATCAATGGCCAAAAAGCATTCTTACACTTCACTTATCAATGACCAAGAATCATTCTCATAAAGTCACATGGATTGTCAACTTGGATTTATCAATGACCAAAAATCATTCTCACACTTCACTCATCAATGGCCAAGAATCATTCTCATAAAGTCACATGGATTGCCACATCAACACTCCCACTTTATTCAAACTATAAATAAGATCTCTCTTTCTCTCATTTGACACCAGATTCACCCCACACAAAGGCTGAATACTCTCTTAATTTTCTCCCTCAATTATTCTTGCAAGTTTTCTAGAGAGAAGGCTCGTCTTCATTTTTCCATAACTCGTGTCATTGAAGAGGCAGTGGACCGTCTCCACTAGGTAACATTCACCTCTTTTATTTCTCCGTTTTCAAAGTACCATGATCATTTATCTATGCTGTTATCAAGTTCATTAGCATGTTAATATTTTTCTGGAAAAAGTATTGTAATATCTTATAATTTTTGTTTGGTTTTATTATGAATGATGTTTAAAAGATAAGATAAAAATTCAAAAAGACAAAAAACATGCTTCATCACCACCCTTTTATTATTTCATACTATTTTTATTTTATTTTCCATTTATTTCTTAATTTTGTTTCTCTAGTTTTTATTTTAGGAGCACTTTGAATTTTTAGTTTCAATTTATCATGTTATTTCTTGAATTCATAACTTTTTCTTTCGAATTTTGTTTTAATTTTTATTTTTCGCTTACGATCTTTATTTCGATTTTTAGGGCCAATGATATCATAAAAATCTTGACTTTGTTGATTTATTCAAAATGACTAAAAGTCTTGATAAATATGAGGCCACTTTTTTATTTATCTTTATTGGTCGATGAAAGCCAAAAATCTAAGATTATCGATTTTATCGATTAAATCTTGATTAAGACTAGACCAATTTTATTTTCATTTTGATTCCATTATCTTTATTTTGGTCGATGATATAACACACCTCATAGTTTGATTGATCTCATTAAAGTGACAAAACTTTGATCAATATGAGACCACTTTATTTCTATTTCAGTTTCATTTACTATTTAGTCGATGAAAGTCAAGAATCATTGATTATCGGTTTCTCGATTAAATCATGATTAAGACGAGACAAAACTTAGTGTACATATCCTTAGGTCTTTACCTTTACCTTAGCATAGATTTCCTAGCAAGCAAACATAGCATAACACAAATTAAAACAAGAGGTTCCCGTAGAGTACTACAGACGTTTAGGGTGCTAATACCTTCCCTAGACGTAACCAACTCCCGAACCTTAGATCTCCCCCCTTTAGATTTTTTAACGATCTTGAACCTTTCCTTTGGATAAATCAAAGTCGGTTGTAAAAGAAATATGATGCAAGTTAATTAATAGCTTGTTATCCGATTTTCACCGCAACAGAAATGGTGACTTCACTGGGGAGACAGTTAGACCTATTGCTGGACCTCACAAATGCCTTCATAAAGCAGTACAAGTATAACCTCGACATGGCTCCTGATCGCCGTCAACTGCAAAATATGTCTCAGAATGATAAAGAGTCTTTCAAGGAGTATGCTCAGCGCTGGAGAGAGTTGGCGTCCCAGGTTGAACCTCCTTTGGCTGAGAAAGAGTTAACCGGAATGTTCATGGATACCCTATCCCCATTCTATTGGGAGAAGATGGTTGGAAGTGTTTCCTCCAATTTCACTGATTTGGTTACTATTGGCCAAAGATTAGAGGAAGGTCTTAAGAAGGGAAAAGTATCCAAGGCTGTTGAAACTTTTAATGCTGTGAAGAAATCTTATGGTAATTTTCAAAAGAAAAAGGAAGATCAGACTAATGTTGTCCTGGTTGAAGCAAGAAGGCCTCGTCCCCGACCTCAGTATGTTGTTCACCCTATCGTTGCTGTTGTTACTCCTGTGGTTGCTGCTCCACGACCAACTCAAGCTTTCCAACGTCCGGCTGCAGGACAGAACCAGTACCGTAATAGGGGTCAATTTGATCCTATTCCCATGACTTACACTGAACTTTATCCTGGTTTGGTTCAACAAGGTTTGATTACCACAAGGCCTCTGCCTCCTCCTCCAAATCCTCTTCCAGCTGGCTATAGGGCTGATCTTCATTGTGAATACCATCAAGGTGGTGCAGGCCATAACTTGGAAAGTTGCTTTGCGTTGAAGGCTAGAGTACAAGAGCTGATGAGGAAAAAAATCCTCTCCTTTAAGGACAATCCCAATGTTCAGAACAACCCTCTGCCAGGGCACGCCAAGTGAAGCTTCAGTCGACTTCAGCATGCTATCCTCCTAAAAGCCAGTGTTTCAGACAGGATAACTCATCCTTGTGTTGATTAGTCACTAGACCTTTGTTTCTTGTTGTTTTCACTTTCTTTATTTTGTAATGGGTGTTTGCTTTCAAATTATGTTTGTACTTTCTCAATTAATGAAATGAGCATTGCAACTTTTTGATTTAATTCATTTGTGTTTGCTATTTACATCTCCATGCTTTCTTTTTCAATAAATACTTTATCTCTTTTCCATTTTCTTTTTGATTATGCAAAGATTGGAGGGAGGATGATGATACTTTATACTCATAATTGCTGTTGGTATGCTTTCAAATCAAAACTTTACTGACGATGTAAGGCATTGTTTCAATCCCTAAACACTGGAGACATAAGGAAGATAACCCCTCTTTAACCCCTTTGAGCCTTGAAGTAGGAGTTTCTTTTCTTTACAAATAAAAACCCGCAATCTTAACCTGGGGCAGGGTAGTTCTCAGTTAACTTGATTGTGCATTCAAATACAAGAGTAGCATTCAAGACGCCTTTCGACAAAGTTCACAAATGTTCCTTCGCACACAGCATGCAAGTTTCGAAGATGTCTTTCAGGTCTAACGCCAATGATGGTTCACTGTAATCATTAAGCAAGGCAGTCACTAAAAAAAGGGAGAAAAAAAATAAAAAATAAAAAAAATAAAATCCCGCTAAGTCAAAACCTATGAAGGAGACTTAGGCAAAAATTGGGGCATCCCGCTGGCTGTAAGCTCATATGACACAGTTCAGGCAAAAATTAGGGATAACAAAGATCATTCAAGAGGTTACCAAAATCCTCATTGACAAAACTAGTTGACTGAATATTGTAAGAAGCAGTGACTGCCATCTCAAATCCATTGAATTTTGAACCATCATCATTATTATCATCAGTGCAATTCCTAACCTATGGAAACCTGAGTACATAGTTTGAGTTAACTGAGCATAGGACTGAAGTTCATCACGTAGATTGGGTGGGTACAAATAAACTTTGAGCCTTTATCCTTTGTTTCTTAAACCGTGAACCAGGCCACGTTATAACCCTCAAAAGACCTAACTGAAGCAAGGTTATTTTGAAAGTATACTACAACAAGGTTGCGTAAACTGACTCCAAAAGATCTTTGCAGGTCACCTATTTTGGGTATTACACCCTTTGCTTAAACGTTTCACTTTAATGTCTTGAACCACCGTGTTCTGACCAGTATCCCATATACTTTGCACCTCTTTCAAAATGATTTTGATTTCAAAAGTTGAATGAACTTTGCATTTACCATGTTTGTATAAATACTTTTGTTTGCAAACTAGCTTTCTTCTTAAGGAATTTTCAAACAATTGAGAAACTTGGTCGGTGATCCAATCAGGGCAAGTTCCTTCCATATCCTGTTGAGAATCAGTTCAAGATTTGAGGTTTAATGGCGACTTCTCAAAATCGGTTTATACATAAGATTTTTCAAGACCCATACTGGGGCAAGCTTTCCCAGTGTACAGTAAAACAATTATTTTCAAGACTCATACTGGGGCAAGCTTTCCCAGTGTACAGTAAAACAATCATTTTCAAGACCCAGACTACGGTAAGCTTTCCAAGAGCACCATGAAACAGTCATTTCCAGAATCAATCAAGCCGAAGCAATGATTATCTCATCTACAATAATCAGCTAATCTGGGGCAGTTTACTTGAAGAATCCCCAAGAAGCTCTCCATCCTTCTTTACAAGGATCATTACTAGATACAGTTTATTAGTGTGGCAAAGATGTGTTCAGTAGAAGCATCTGTAGTCCCAAGCAGAATGGCAGTGATCTCCGTGTAAAGGAATCAGTCTTCCAGTCTTGTCTTCCCAGAGAGTCGAACCATGTCGTCGACATCTGCATTCGCATTTGATGATATATCATCTACATAATTTATACCATATGCATAACATGAGTGTTTTATCCTCATTTTCATTTCTCCCGAGGTCGTGTCGTTATCCACGTCTTACCAAAACGTTATCTGTCCTTTTCATTCAGTGCCATTCCTGAATGTTGGCATTCTCTTGCGCATCTAATTTTGTTGATAGATATTGGTCTTCTCTTATTCCAATGCTATTCCTGGATCTTTATATTCTCTCACTCCAGTGCCATTCCTGGATGTCTGTCTCTTGTGATCTCTAGTGCCATTCCTGGATGTCTGTCTCTTGTGATCTCCAGTGCCATTCCTGGATATCTTGTTCCCCTTGTTTCTCCCAGTGCTATTCCTGGAAGTTTTGCCTCTCTTTTGTAATCCTCATCAAATTTTCTTGGATATCTTTCAGTGCCATTCCTGAAAGTCTTTTTTGTCCATTCAGTGCCATTCCTGGATGAGTTTTCTCCTTTGCATTCAGTGTCATTCCTGGATGTCTTTCTCACTATCATTCGATACCATTCCTGAATATAGTGATCTACCTTTACTTTCAGTGCCATTCCTGAAAGTTCATAGTCGTCCAATGCTTTCTTGGATTTCTATCTTGTTCACTTTATCTAAAGTCGTTATTAGATATTGTGATCTATACCTTTCATTCAAAGCCAGTATTGGATGTCCAGTTTCTCTACCATCTGATGCCTATCTGGATGTGTCTCTCTTTCTGATGTTTTTCAGATAGAGTCTTTTTTCACTTTATCTAAAGCCGTTATTAGATATTGTGATCTATACCTTTTGTTCAAAGCCATTATTGGATGACTGGCTTCTTTGCATTCAAAGCAATTCTTGAATGTAGTCTCTGTTCACATTCATCTAAAGCCATTATTAGATATTGTGATCTATACCTTTCATTCAAAGCCAGTATTGGATGTCCGGTTTCTCTACCATCTGATGCCTATCCGGATGTGTCTCTCTTTCTGATATTTTTCAGATAGAGTCTTTGTTCACTTTATCTAAAGCCGTTATTAGATATTGTGATTTATACCTTTTGTTCAAAGCCATTATTGGATGACTGGCTTCTTTGCATTCAAAGTAATTCTTGAATGTAGTCTCTGTTCACATTCATCTAAAGCCATTATTAGATATTATGATTTGTACCCTTCATTCACAGCCATTATTGGATGACTGGTTTTTTTTGCCATCTGATGTTTTTTCGGATGGGTCTTTCTCTGTCTTTTTTTGTTTTTCTTGAAGATTCCGTTTAAACTCTTCAGTATAAGAAAATCCCAGAAAATATTTTGTTGGTGTCTATCCTTTTATCCCAAATTGATCCCCAGGGGAGATCATGTCTTCTTTTTGGTTCCATGCCCAGTAAAGAGTGTACTTTCATTTCCCCAGTGTCGTCCGGTCACCTATAAACCTGTCGTCCATCTCCTTGGACTTTCCCCTAGTGGAGAGCCCCTCTCTGGCTCCCATCCCCAGTGAGGGCCTGTAGGATTTCTTCTTTATTTTTCTATCCCCGGTGCATCCTTAGAGTCTTCCCAGTGAGTCTATCGTTGGACAGTTTGTATCCCCAGTGAGTCTTTCTCGTGAATGCTAACCTTATCCTTCTCCAGTAAGCTCACCTGTGGTGGATTGCCCTTCATCCTTGGTGTCTTGTTTATCTGCATTCTTGCACTATCATATCATCATACTAGAAGTTCATGGCATGTTAGCATTTGCATGTCTACTGCTTATCCTTAGCATCTGCATTCCATCTAAGGGCAAAATTTTCGGTTTGCTATATTTAAATACCTTTCACCTTGATGCACCAAGGATTTCCATTCCTCATGCCATCCGGTAAAGTTATATAAATAGGGGCAACTGTTGTACCCCAAATTTTACCCTCTGGTTCTGATCGTTTGCATATTCTTTTCATTGGGCTCTGTTTTCGCATTTTTAGTAAACATATCAATAATCATGCATTTTTCGTTAGAGTTTAATTTGTTTTATTTCTTTTTTTTTTACTAACTATTTTCAATTATCTTTTTTATTATTTTTATTTTTGTTATTATTATTTCTTTATTATTATTATTATTATTAATTTTATTATTATTAGTTTTATTATCATTATTAGTTTTATTATTACTAAGCTTTATTATTATTATTATTATTACTTTTATTTTGTTTATCTTCATGGTAAGTGGGGACCACTCAATCATTCTAACACTTCAATTGGATTGCCAACTTGGATTTATCAATGGCCAAAAAGCATTCTTACACTTCACTTATTAATGACCAAGAATCATTCTCATAAAGTCACATGGATTGCCAACTTGGATTTATCAATGACCAAAAATCATTCTCACACTTCACTCATCAATGGCTAAGAATCATTCTCATAAAGTCACATGGATTGCCACATCAACACTCCCACTTTATTCACACTATAAATAAGATCTCTCTTTCTCTCATTTGACACCAGATTCACCCCACACAAAGACTGAATACTCTCTTAATTTTCTCCCTAAATTATTCTTGCAAATTTTCTGGAGAGAAGATTCGTCTTCATTTTTCCATAACTCGTGTCATTGAAGAGGCAGTGGACCGTCTCCACTAGATAACATTCACCTCTTTTATTTCTCCGTTTTCAAAGTACCATGATCATTTATCTATGCTGTTATCAAGTTCATTAGCATGTTAATATTTTTCTGGAAAAAGTATTGTAATATCCTATAATTTTTGTTTGGTTTTATTATGAATGATGTTTAAAAGATAAGATAAAAATTCAAAAAGACAAAAAACATGCTTCATCACCACCCTTTTATTATTTCATACTATTTTTATTTTATTTTCCATTTATTTCTTAATTTTGTTTCTCTAGTTTTTATTTTAGGAGCACTTTGAATTTTTAGTTTCAATTTATCATGTTATTTCTTGAATTCATAACTTTTTCTTTCGAATTTTGTTTTAATTTTTATTTTTCGCTTACGATCTTTATTTCGATTTTTAGGGCCAATGATATCATAAAAATCTTGACTTTGTTGATTTATTCAAAATGACTAAAAGTCTTGATAAATATGAGGCCACTTTTTTATTTATCTTTATTGGTCGATGAAAGCAAAAAATATAAGATTATCGATTTTATCGATTAAATCTTGATTAAGACTAGACCAATTTTATTTTCATTTCGATTCCATTATCTTTATTTTGGTCGATGATATAACACACCTCATAGTTTGATTGATCTCATTAAAGTGACAAAACTTTGATCAATATGAGACCACTTTATTTCTATTTCAGTTTCATTTACTATTTAGTCGATGAAAGTCAAGAATCATTGATTATCGGTTTCTCGATTAAATCATGATTAAGACGAGACAAAACTTAGTGTACATATCCTTAGGTCTTTACCTTTACCTTAGCATAGATTTCCTAGCAAGCAAACATAGCATAACACAAATTAAAACAAGAGGTTCCCGTAGAGTACTACTGACGTTTAGGGTGCTAATACCTTCCCTAGACATAACCAACCCCCGAACCTTAGATCTCCCCCCTTTAGGTTTTTTAACGATCTTGAACCTTTCCTTTGGATAAATCAAAGTCGGTTGTAAAAGAAATATGATGCAAGTTAATTAATAGCTTGTTATCTGATTTTCACCGCAACATCGTGTTACTACATGAGGGAGTGTAGTGTTAGATTGTTCACCTATTTGAGAATAGTGTGACCCTCGAGGGAAGACGAACATGTGTCCTCGCTGTTCGCTTCCTTGTGGGGGGGGAGGTGATGTTTAGCTATAGGTTGGCCAGCGACGCGTGGAGTATCGTGACGTGTTCCCTAAGGATGGGAACCGTTTGTCTTCAATTGGAACGAGATGATGTTACTCTTGAGATGCATTGGTAGGAGCTAAACCCTGTAGTTACCAATCGTTTGGATAAGTAAGGTAGTGTGCTGCTGATTTCAAGGATGTAGGAGTTGTGAGAGTGTGTTGTTTCTGAAGCTGAAGGAAATACATAAAGAATACTTGTGTCAACTAAGGATTGTGCCTTAGATAGCTTATGCACAAGATACGAGGAACACTATTATAGTTTGGTAAAGATGGTTTATGCCCCATCATGATGGTCGACTGTCTATTGAAAAATTGAGGAACTGATCACCCTTAATCTCTTGTTGATAGTAGACGGGATCATGCGAGATAGAATAGACATATCTTGTCAGCTTAGATAGTGTGTTAAATGAATTGTTCGGAGTTAAGCAAAGTGCTTACTGATGGTGTTGATGAGCCGATGCATATTCTTATATATCTGAAGATGAGACAGATTTGAGGTTTTGTACGTCGGTAAGTTGGGATGTCTCCGAGAGGAAATGATCTGGTATTATGGATGGTTACTTCTTAGAGAGTAAAGAGTGAACTTAACTTTACGAAAGTGAAGAGTTAAGGTTATGCCTGCTAAGTAAGTAGAAGAACTCTCAATAGATGATGCTCAGATGTTGCCATGTTTGCGTTGATGGTATTCTAGAAAGTAGCAGTAAAGTCACGTCGATGAACTGCCAGTTGTGCGTGAGTTCTAGACGTGTTTTGGATGATATATTGGACGTGCCGCTAAAGATAAAGGTGGAATTCTCTGTTGATCTTGTCCCTGGTACCATATTCTATGGCATCATACATGATCTTGGCGTTAGAATTAATATAACTAAAAGAGCAGTTAAAAGATTTATTAGAAAGAAGATTTGTGAGACCAAGGGTGTCGCCTTGGAGAGCTTCGGTATTGTTAGTAGAGAAATGGATGATAGCTTGAGGTCGCGTGTTAATTTGTGAGTAGTATGGGAACCCACAGTTGTATGCTAGATAGCTTGAGTTTGAATTGTGACGAATCACAGATGATTTGAAGTTCCTTGATGGTATTACTTTGTTATGGGTTAGAAATCTCGTGCCAACGGAAACATTGAGTGGGTCAAAACCCCGTAAGAAGAATTGATATGAAATGTGGTAACCAGAACTAGAGGTTGTTAAGCTGTTTTGGATAAATTGTTTTGAACTTAGAATGAATTTCGACGGTTGTGTATGTTATGATTGTAGTAGTATTACTCTTGCATCTCTATCATTGGAGAGTGTTGAACCTATACTAAATGGCTGTTTGTTGATAGGGAGTTTATTCTTCTGATGGACATAAATGATATTTGTGTACTGTTTGATGGGTAGGCACTCCAGTGGATAAGTGTGTTTCTATGCAGATTAATAACTCTCCAAAGTTCTTAAGGATAAGTGTCCACTTTCAAGAATATATGGCTAGGAATCTTTGAAACTCGGTTTGGAGTATTACAATATAGGATGATGTTGTTCGGTGCTTATAATGCGTTGGTGTGTGTGGGGATTACGAACCATATCTTCTGTACTTAATTGGATAAGTTCGAAGTGGTGTTCGTTGGGGTATTCTGATCCATTATAAAATCAGAAGAAGAACATGTGGAGTATTTGAGAATTGAGTTACAAGTATTGAAGAAAGATGAAGTTATGATAAGTTAGCAATGCGTGATTTTTGGTTGATAAGGATGAGTTCTTGGTTATGCTATTGCAGATAAGAGTGTTGTCGTGGATCTATCCAAAGTAGATGCGGTTCTACAATGGGACATCTCCGAAGTTGGTTAAGGAGATTAGAGGATTTTTGAACGTAGTGGGTGATTACCGCAGGTTATGGATAACTCTTCCAAGTTAGTATTTTGTCTTAGTTGACTTGCGAAGGGTAAGTTAATTGTGTAGGGATGTTCTTTGTGAGGAAAGTTTTAGAGGGATGAAGTAGAGGTTGACTACGGCTCCAGTTTTGATTCTACTTGATCCTAATAAACCGTTTGTGGGGTATTGGGATGTGTCTGTGATGGGTTTAGACAGTGTACTATTGTGAGATGGTGAAGTCGTAGCTTATGCTTTACGACAATTAAAGATTCATGAAAGGGTCTATCCCGCCCGAGATTTGGGATTGGCTGCGGTTGCATTTGTGTTAAGGATCCGTAGGTATTATTTTTATGGATATGGACTCGAAGTGTTTAGTAATTACAAGAGTGTAGCACGCCTGTTTAGTTAGAAGGAATATCATACGAGACGATGAGGATGGTTGGAATTTCTGAGAAGTTATGACCTTGGCTTGAATTATCCAATTGATAAAGTTAATGTCGTGCATGATGAGTTAAGTCAAAAGTCTTTTCATATGTCTGCTTTGATGGTCAGAGAATTAGAATTGAGTAGCAGTCCAAAGACTTATATCTGGTGTGTGAGCTGACGCTGTGGAGTGAGAGGTTGGGTATATAAAAAGTGAATGATGACTTCCTGGTGAATGTTGGAGAGAATCAGAATTTGGATGTAAAATTAGTGGATTTGATAGTTGCGAGTAATCAGAGTGCGCAGCAGAAGCTTGATATAGCGCGGTTCGAATATACGTGCGTGAACGGTAGAAGTTCAAAGGTTGAACGTTATGACCTGCAGGAGTGGAAGTGATCTGGTGAAAGGTCTAAATATTAATCATGTACTACCAGTTACCTGTTTTATTAGTAAATCGTAGAACTGTTTTCTTGATGATTGTGTGACTACGAGGTTGATGTTCCGGTTATGTGGAGGTGGTTAGGGAAATGTTGTGTCATGGAACTTTATGTTCTTATTCCTGTGGTGATGGTAATGATTATGTTGTGTTCTGGTTCAGGAGTGAACATGAGTGTGCGTAACTCGGTTATTCGTTGCGTCTCGAATTGGTTGTCGAGTGCATTGTGTAGGCATTGCATCTTATGGTTGTTATTGATGAAGTGGGTTGTTGTTTTGTGTCACTCATGGTGTTGCCTTTCATGACTTGGGAGTAGAAGAGCCTGATGCGTGGGGCGTATCCTGAGTTGTTCGTATCGGGTGAATTTTCGAGGACAAAAATATTCTAAGTGGGGGAGAGTTGTAACGCCCCAAAATAATTAGGGTATTTATTTAATTAAGTTATTATAGATATTTGTGAGTTAGGTGAATTTTGGTGGAATATTTTAATACCTGATGACCTGTGTTGTGGGGTATTGAAGATGTTAAGGGGGTGCTGAGAGTATTTAGAAGTAGGTGATGTGTTAACAATATTTTGGTAATAATAATATGATTATATGATATATTATTATTATTATTATTATTATTATTATTATTATTATTATTATTTTAAAATAAAAGGAAGGGCTAAGTGGTAATTGTGCGAGGATAAGTGAGGACGAAGTTGGGAAAACATATTAAGGGTCCTAAGGGTATAGTGGAAAAAAAGGAATTGGAGAGAAAGGAGAAGTCGTTGTTGGTACGATCATTTTGGGGAGAACCGCTCTGAGGAAAAGGGAGAAGCAGAGCTAGGGCTTAGAGACATTGGAAGAATCTTCATCTAAGGTAAGGGTGGGGTTCTTTAATCTCTAAGGGTTGCATAATGTTTGTATGAGGGTAGATAAACCATTAGGAACATCCCTATGTGTTGTTTGTGTTGATTTGGGGATTGGGGTTTTGCGTGTCGGAAGTTTTTATAAGGGGAAGAATGCACAAATTTATCGGTTGAAATGTGATTTCTGTATTTCCTACTTGTTTGTATGTTAATATGTGATTATATGTGTGTTTTTGGACTGAATTGGGAGTGAAATTGGGGAAGAATTGAGGTCTGAGTCGTGCAGAATCGCAATTGCAAGATTGCTGATCCTACCAGATTTGCCAGGCAAAAGGAAATTCGCCAGGCAAAAATCCGCCAGATGGTCGCCAGGAAAAAATCCGCCAGATGGTCGCCAGGCGAATTAAGAGGCGAGCGAAGGGTGAAAAATGGGGGTTCTGGATTTTGTATGGGGAAGGAGATTCGCCACTGCTCCGCTAGGCGAGCATTAGGTAAAAGGGGAATCCGCCAGGCAAAAATCCGCCAGATGGTCGCCAGGCAAAAAATTCGCCAGATGGTCGTCAGGCAAGCGTCAGGCGAGCAGAGCTGAGACGAACCAGATTTTCTGAAACTTTAAAAATTCGTATCTTTTGATCCGTAGGTCCGTTTCAGTCGCCGTTCGAAGCGTTGGAAAGGTGGTTTCGCACACTATTTATAAAAATTGATTTGAATACCAGAATTCCAACCCTTTGACATGTTAATTGGGTTTTGTGTATGTTGTTATGTGTTGTAAGTTGAAATGATGGATTCGTTGGTGTGTATGTGTGTCGTTGTTGTGGATTGCAATGTTTGCATGTTTGAGCAGGTATATGCTGTATGTTGGGCAGTCGTGAGGTAATGTATTGGTGATATGCTAGTCATATGCTTTACGTCGTTGTTGTATGTTGTTGCTGAGTGCAATAGTTGTTGCTTATAATGTTGCATGATGTTGTTGTTGAGTTATTGTGGCATACTGTGTAAATATAATGGTTGTTGCTTATGATGTTGTATGATGAAGTTGTTGATTAGTTATGGCATGTTGTGTTGTGGCATAACTTGTAAATGCAATAGTTGTTGCTTATGATGTTGCATGATGTTGTTGTTGAGTTATTGTGGCATACCATGTAAATATAATGGTTGTTGCTTATGATGTTGTATGATGATATTGTTGATTAGTTATGGCATGTTGTGTTGTGGCATAACTTGTAAATGCAATAGTGGTTGCTTATGATGTGGTATGATGTTGTGGTTGAATGCATAGCATGTTGCATAAGTTGTGTGATAAGCCGTGTGCCCATATGGGGTGTGAGCATCTTATCCATATTCTTTGAAATAGAATCGTGTTGGTGTTGTGGTTGTTGTTGAGGTAATCGTGTGCCCGTGTGGTGTGTGAGCAATTACGGGTGATCGTGTGCCCATGTGGGGTGTGAGCGATCACGGATGTCGTGTGCACATGTGGGGTGTGAGCGACTATTATGAAATCTCGACGGGGATTATGACCATGAAACAGGGGTCGAATTGGTACCACATGCATTGAGTCGAGTCGTAGGTCTCATTGCATTGCATTGTGTCGTGTTGTGATGCATAAAATTGTATGCCTGTATTGACATTCGTGTTGTGTTGATGTTGTTGTGTTTATGTGGATGTTGTGTGCCTAGGGTGAGCCGTATAAGAATTATGTTCTTTCATACGTAAATTATGCTTTTCTTAAGTGATTTTGAGAATCTCACCCCTTCTGTTTGAATGTTACCTCCACGTGGGTAACATGCAGATACGCAGGAGTTGTTCGGAGTTGGAGTTAGCGAAGACGAGGTCTTCTCTTTTATGTCATCGAGTCACGTATGCTCTGATTGTAACACCGGGTTGTCGGGACGCTTAGAGTCCTTTACCTTGTTATGTGTTATTACTCATTTATTTGATGATGTTATGTGTGGTTGAACATGTTTCAGATTTCGTTGAATTTCTGCTGCTGTAGAAATGTTTAAATACCATGTTTTAATTTCGATGTTGATGTATTACCTTTAGTATGCATGAGAAGATGAATAGTTGAAAGTAGCATCCTGAATCAATGTTTTCTTTTCAGAGACCTAGTGCAAAATGCTATCAAGGATGGAAGGCTAAGGTTTGGAGAAAAAGTGAAGGCTCAGATGAAAATTAATGTTGATCCTTTGCAAGTAGTTGATGCTCATTTCACTGAACCTGCAGTTGTCAACCTGGTCGAAGTTACTAATGACTTCACTCACAATGTCAACATGATAGAAGTCACTGATGACTTTATCAACGATGTTGTCATGGTTAAGATCACTGAGAATCTTGATGAGAAAATGATGGAAGATTACATGTGTGAGGACATTGATGCCCTCACCAAAGGAATAGTCAAAGACTATAACAACGAAGCTGCTGATGGTTTCGATACTGTAGGAATCACTGAGGATTCCAATTTGGCGATAGTAACAAGGTGCAGTGCCGTATTCGATAAGAAGGTGGCCCAAAATATAGAGGGAGTTCGACTGGAAAAGGCCAGAGGAAATTGGAGAGACTCTGGTAGCCACCTAGGTTTCGACAGAAAGAGGACACACATGGGGCAGGAACAGGCAAAGCCAACATTCTCAGGTGCAAGACCCACCACTTTCAAGCCATTTGCAGAGCTTTCTAATGGAAAGTGGACAAGACCAACTGAAAACGGAGAAAATGGCCAGTAAAAGTGGCAGAACTTCGACGTTGGTAGGGGTTCGTCGGTTCAATACCGTAAGGAGTTCCAAACCTCCAAGAAGTCAGCCTATATCTCCGAGAATTACAAAGGTAAGAATCCAATGACCAGATCCTAATGGAGAATGAAGCAAAGGAGAAGAAAGGCAGAAATGGATGCTAAAGAAAATCAGGTAGTTGAATCAAGCACTAATGTGCCTGCTCAAAAGAATGAGAAGAAGGAATTAAAATCCTTCGAAAAGAAGCCTGTGGAGGGGAAGGTTTGTCCTACTCAAGAAGAGGTTAAAAAGGAAGGTGATCACTTGATTGCTGAAGACGAGATGCTTACTGATGATTTTGATACAGATTCAGAAGCATCTTTGGATATCATGGTTAACGTGGTATCTGTTTGTCATACCCCAAATTTGTACCCTCAGATTCATTGATGTTCGTCATATTATCATGAGTCAGCCATTTTTGTACTTTTTTTAGTTAAGCATCTCAGTATTCATTAATTATGCATTTTAGTCTATTTTATCATTCCTTGTCATTTAGATATTTATTTCAGTTTATAACTATTTTGGTTTATATTTTTTTTAATTTAGTATATATTTTTTTAATATAGATTATTTTTCTTTTAGTTTATATTTAATTTAGTTTATTCTTAATTATAGTTTTTTTTAATTAATTTAATTTTAACCATAGTTTACCTTTTATTTTAGTCTAGATCAAACATCCTGACTTTGATGCCTAGTAGGGTTCTCATTGGTCATGCTGACTTGTTGCGTGTCTTCATCTAGATAGATCGGAAGCCACCAGTGGTTTAACAAATGTTGCAGAGTCCTTTGAACGAGTGCACATCCTTGGTCACTCTCCCGATATCCCTTACAGTTTTGATAATTATGCGAAGTCAGAAAACCGAGCTGGACTTGCTTAGCGTGTAATTCCACCAAGCTGGTATTCATCAGGCGAATATCGAAAATTTGAATCATATTAACTTGATACTGACTTCTATCACAGTAATCCTGAATCCATCCAAGATCCATCTGACGCTGGAGGGTCTCTTGTACAAAAGAGCATCCCTGATTATTTATCGAGCAGATCAGACAGGAATCGTAATTGTGTCGTGGCAGATTGTGATGGTGGCTTTGCCTTGAGTGCATGGCCACCAGGTTGACAGTCATTGCACGGATGTCGTGGTTCTGAATAACGTTGGAATTCGTATAAGTCATGTTGACTTCACGAATTCGGTGATCTTGGATCCATCCGAGATCCATCTGTTCCTGTAGAGTTGGCTGCACCACAGAACATCCTTGATTGCTTTTGGAACAGATATCACATTGGTGATAATTATGAGACGGTACGTGACCTATCCACTGTCTACAATGCATCTTGACCAGGTTGGTTCCCAATAAGTGTACATCGTGAATTTGATAGTTGTACTTATACTCTTCTTCTATCAAATTGACTGCAGCTTTCTCGTGTTGAGGCAACGGGTTCGTCTGAACATTTGGATTTGTATCCTTGAAGGATAAGACTCCGCTCCTAACAAGCTTTTGTACACCGGACTTGAAGCTAAGACAGTTTTCTATGTTATGCACTGGCCCTCCTTGATGATAAGTGCAAGTCTGATCCACCTTGAACCAAAAAGGCGAATTTTTTGGTACTGTAAGAGGAGCCCTGGTTTGGACGTGCCCTTTGGCCAGTAGTAGCGGAAATAGTTATGCGTACAACATTGGTATAGGGTCGAACCCTGGTGGTCGCATTGTACGGTTGTTGTTGTACTGAGGATGAGCCTGCTGAAGAGGCTGTTCTATCCTTTGCTGATATTGTTGTTGATTCGGTTGGCTCTGAGCAACCTGAGGTTGATACGTAGGAATAGACACAGGGTTGATAGCAGGAGTTACAGCTGCTACTGGTTGGTACCGTCGCCTTTGCTTTCCGAGTGATATATTGCCAATATCTTTCTCTTTTTTCTTAGGGAGAGCACTACCGTATCTTTTGGTACTACTTGATGATCCAGCGTCTTTAACTAAACGTCCTTCTCGAACTGCCTCCTCAAGACGAACTCCCATGCCTACCATCTCAGTAAAGTCACTGGGCGCACTGGCGACCATTCTGTCATAGTAAAATGAGCTCAAGGTTTTCAAGAAGATCTTTGTCATCTCTTTTTCCTTAAGAGGTCGACAAATCTGGGCGGCAATTTCACGCCATCTCTAAGCATATTCCTTGAAAGTTTCTTTGTCCCTCTGCGACATGGCTCTGAGTTGATCTCTGTCCGGTGCCATGTCCAAGTTATACTTATACTGTTGAACAAAGGCAGCGCCAAGATCTCTGAAAGTGACGATCTTAGTGCGGTTCAAACCCATGTACCATTTGAGTGTGGCACCGGTTAAACTATCTTGAAAATAGTGGATCAGTAGCTGTTGGTTCTCTGTCTGAGTTGACATCCTCCGAGCGTACATCACCAAATGACTTTGAGGGCAAGAGTTACCCTTGTACTTTTCAAATTCGGGCACCTTGAATTTGCGTGGAAATTTCACATTTGGGACCAAACAAAGGTCTGTGGCATCCTTTCCAAATAGATCTTAACCGCGAATGGCTTGTAGTTCCTTCTGCATTTCCAGGAACTGTTCCTGGAATTCCCTCATTTTGTCGTCCATACTTTAGTTTCCAATAAAAGGTATCTGTGGAATCTGCCCTTCTGGGATAGTGTGTACAACGGGTGGTGGTATAGTCATTACGGCAGTGACTCTTGGTGCTTCCCTCTCTCGAAGTTTGTAACCTTCAGGAGTTGCTGTCATGCCTCTTGCATCTTCGATTTCCCGAAGTTTGTAACCTTCAGGCCCAGCGGTTCCTGCTGTGGTTTCCGGAGCTTCTGTGATCGGCGGAATATATCCTTCCGGGATATAGTTAAGTGGCATGCCCCAGGGACGATCTTTAGGCATGTTATACCGAGGATCATACTTTTCTACTATGGGCGTCGATGTGATCTCTGAGATCACAGTTCATTGTTGTTGCATCTGGGCTGCTGCCAGAGCTTGCATGTCATTGTGAAGTTTCCTCAAATCTTCTTTCAGAGCGTCGAGTGCTTCTCTCAACTCTCTGTTCTCTTCCTCGAGATTATCCATTTTCTTTTGTTGACTGCCCCGAGTATTGTTCGAATGAGACAGTTTGACTCTAGAATCGAGACACAAACGTGAGATTCGTAGGTAAGAAGAATGCGTTATGTGAGAATGATGAATGATATGCAATGATTATATTAAAAAAATTATTTTTGTTTAATCAAAATAAATTTCAAAAATTGGATTGCAAATATCATATAGTGAGGAAGCCCTGTTTTATTGAATTCAAAGATTGCTGAAATGGAAATACAGTGATTTACAAAGTGCTGAAAAAGGAAATGTCTAAACTTATGATCCTGGGTCCTCTCTGAGGAGAGCTCAGGTGTTGGTACAGGTACTTTCCTTTTCTTTGACTGGGGCTCTTGAGTTGTTGCCGGGTTGTCATTCCTTTTCCAAGTGAAAGGAGCGAGCAAATTCCTTTGGTCTTCTTGATTCTCTACAACATGTTGCTCTAAAATCTCGATCAGAGCATCTTTTTCTTTTAACAGTTGTTGTATTTTGCTACATTCCATATTGAGAATACGGTACTTGTTCTTCCAAGACTTCTTCTCCTGTTGAACTTTGTTGAGAGTAACCTGAAGTTTTTCCGTATCAGACATAAAATAAAGGACAGATTCCTTTAACGGAAGAACTTCTTGACGAGGATAAGGCATCCTCAGCTTGAGAGCTCTAGTTTGTACCCAGTGGAGATAAGGTTCCACAGAGACACAGTCTAGTTTTCCTAGAGACTCTCTTCCTTTTTTGTGAACATGTTTCCAGACATGTACTATTTCTGTCTTTAGTGCCCTGTCATTTTCTCCTTCCTTGAAGAAAAGACATTCCAGATGAGCATTATGCGGGATATGCCTCATCGGGTATCCAAATTGACGGGACTAAAACTGGATGGTAATTGATTCCTCCTTTAATTCCTATAAGGGGTACATTAGGGAAGTTTCCACAATGGTCAATGATTCTGATCCCGTCATAGATTCGATTGTACCAATCGATGTCAGAGTTGGTAAGAGACATGATTCTCTGCGACCAACGTAAAGTACTCTTATGATCCTAAAATGCAGTAGACTTGGGTAAATGGAAAGTAAACCATTTGTATAGCAGGGGTACATAGCATGTGACCATTCCTCTTCTATACAAATTCCTTAAGTGTACAGAATGATAAGCATCTGCGAGCAAGGTCGGTACGGGGTTTCCAATCAGAAAAATCTCAATGGCATTGATATCAATAAAGTCATCAATGTTGGGAAACAGAAATAACCCGTAGGTGAGCAGAACAAAGATGCTCTCGAAGCAAGTCACGTTCCTTATACTAGCAAAGTACAGGGCTTTCTTTATCAAAAACTGAGCTGGCAAACCCTGGATTCCACCCTTAGTGGTCATGTGAGTCCTGACTTCTGACTCGTCCGAATAGATTGGTCTTGCAATGGTTTGATCTTTTGGAATTTCTTCTAGTCCAGAAAAGGGAGCTTGTTCAGTGATGGGTAAATTAGTTAGGTGAGAGTATTCCTTCAGTGTTGGTGCAAGTTGATAATCTGGGAATGTGAAACAGTGATAGACCGGATCCTAAAACTGAGTGAGCGTAGCCAGGATTCCCTCAATTACATGGACCCTTAACAGAGACAGAAGTCCTCCGTACTTAGCTCTGAAAGCATCAGGGTTGGTGATCATCCTTGCCAACCCTCTTAAATCCTCTAATTTTGGAACCTTTAAGGTGTACTTGTGAGTCTTCCTTCTACCGAAATCCATAACGCAATCTTTTTCTCTAATATTTGCAATCATTGTCTCAGTTTAATTTGAAAAAAGGGAGACTAGAAGTGAAATTTTTTCTTTGTTTAATGTTTTTTAATGAAATGAATGCATGAATGTAGCACACAAAAACATAGAAAAAACATGGGGTCAAAGTTCGGTGTCATGAAGTCACGGCTCTACCCATCCCCAAAGGTTGTACTGGTGATTTTTTGTACCTGTCCTCAAAATCATTGACCCCTCTTGGGATAACAACAGCAGGCTGGTACACCCGAGCGAGCTGCAGTATCTTAGAGTAATCTCAAATGAGGGTAGTATCGCGTGACAACTATTTCCGATAGCTTCCTCACTATAAAATAGTAACAAGGTCTCAGCCTACTAAATCCTCAGTTTCACGGACACCACAATCGAACAATCTGCTTTCAACAACCGAAGTCGTATAGGCATTGAATCTGCAAAGGGTATCTCCACTGATTCGATGGTCGACCGGGGTCTCTTATTTGGGAGCCACTCCCTGTAAGATTACCCGTCTAGTGTCATCACTTATCTTAGGTGTCACTCAAACTTTCCAGATGCGGCATCACCCGCAGTGTCATTAGTAGAAAAATAAACACGGATATCAATTAGGAAAAGCAATATATATATTCATTCCTAAACCTAACATCCTAGACCTTTTAAGAGCTATAGCCTATAATCCTATCAAATAAAATGACTCCCCGGCAGAGTCGCCATTTTACTGTAGTGAGCGATTTTTGTCGTTGACGCGACCACCTTATCGCTGGGTTTTCCTCACCGCAATGAGGAGGAGGGGGTGCTACTTTCTGATTTCTTATTTATCCCATGAATCTGGAAGGGAAAGGGAAGCTATCTAAAACTAACCTTGCACGCGATTGTTTAACTGAACAAACGCTTTTAAAGAGATTGGGGGGTCCAGGGTTAGGTTATACAATGGGGAGTTATCAATTACCCATCCTATATGTGGTTATCCACAGGATATTAGCTTTAGGTTTCGCTTTGTAATTGATGGTGTTTATCTGTTAATGTGTTGGGAAAGTTTCTTGGGAAGTATGAGTGAGTGAGTGAGTTTTTGTTGATGTTCGGGTGTTTTTGGTAAGGTACTGGACCTAAGTTTTGAATGATGTGTGAAGGTACTGGACCTAAAAATTTTTATTAGTATGCTCGCTAAGATTTCACAATCTTATACCTACGTATTCCCGTTTAAATGAAACAGAGAAATCAGAGCAATCGTAGTTCCTCCTATTCTAAGGGGGGAAAAAGATGATGTTTTGGTGTCTTGTTCAAAGCCCAAGATTGAAGCTAAAAGGTTTTGACTGAGAGAGAATTTGTCATCTCTAAAAAGGGATTGTTGATTTTTGTGTGCCTTGATCGAAGCCCAAGGTTGAAGCTAAGAGGTTGATTGACTCCACTAGGTAAGTCCTTATACAAAGCCTAAGAGGAGGCTAGAAATGACTGACTCAACAAGGGAGTGTTTATCTGTCTCGTACAAAGCCCGAGATTGAGGCAAAAAGAGGATGACCCTTTAGGGATATCTTTATACAAAGCCTAAGAGGAGGCTAAAAGCTTGACTTTTCCGGGGAAAATGTTTTATCTGTCTTGTACAAAGCCCAAGATTGAGGCTAAAAGGGGTTTTAACTCTGCCGGGGAGATTTGTATGTGTCTTGTACAAAGTCCAAGATTGAGGCTGAGACGAGTTTGACTCTTGCTGGAGAGTATTATCTGTCTTGTACAAAGCCCAAGACTGAGGCTAAAATGAGTTTAACTCTTCTTGGGAAAGATGTTGGTCCCAAGCTTAAGAGAAGGTTATGAAGATTTATATCTCATACAAAGCCCAAGATTGTGGGTAAAAGGGTTTGACTTAACAAGAGAGTGCTTTTATCTGTCTTGTATAAAGCCCAAGATTGAGGCTAAAAAGGTTGACTCAACAAGAGAGTCTGAAAAGGTGTTTGACTCAACGAGAAAGTCTGAAAGGGTTAGTGACTCAACAAGAGAGTATGAAAGGTAATTGACTCAACAAGAGAGTCTAAAAAGTAATTGACTCAACAAGAGAGTCTGAAAAGGTTAGCTCCGCTGGGGAGAATCATTGTACAAAGCCCAAGAGGAGGCTAACTTTGCTGAGGCAAGATCATTATACAAAGCCTAAGAGGAGGCTATCTTTTGCCGGGGATCATTGAAATCCCGAGGCAGGTCTAAATGGGGGAATCAACTCTTGCAGGGGATTGCAGAAAAGTTGAGGTATCAGATACCTTGAGGTTCTGATTTGGGTTAGTGTTATACTGATGATAAACTGATCCTGGCTTGGGGATTTTTAGGAGAGAGACTGGGTTTTAGCTCTGCTAGAGATTGATCCAGAGTGATCAGGGTTTCTCCTATGTTTTTGTAGGGAACTTGAGAATATCTTTGAGACTCAAGGGGTTTAGATTGTCCAAGTCTACTGTCGTGGAAGAGTTTTATTTTTTGTATGATGCCCAAGAGGAGGCACGGGTATTAAGGGATGAGGATCAACCCTAAAATCTGATATTTGACACTGGAAAGACTGCTCTAGCAAAGGATGGCTAAGTTCTATTTATACCTTTAAAAGGTCGTCAGGGTCCTTGTATTAAGCCCAAGAGAAGGCATGAGAACTTCTAAGAAGCCGAAGGGTCCTTGTACAAAGCCCAAGAGGAGGTGGGGATGCTTTTAGGAAGCTTGTGGGTCCCAAACCAAGAAAAGTTCAAGAAATGCTATTCACCGAGAATAGATCATTTAGTGAAGGTTCGAAGGTTTGAAGAAACTCAAGAGATGCTATTCACCGAGAATAGATCAACTCTGGGGAGTAGAATTCCTTTTACAATTTCTAGGGGTAAAAGTCTGAGAAAAGGTTCACGAGGAATACTGCATTTCTCTTTGTTCCATATTGTTTAAGTCCAAGAGAAGGCAAGACTGTATCTGGAAATCCTACGGGGATTTAATTTTGTGCGTATTTAAGAGTGACCAACATGACTTTACCTAGTTCTAGACCTAGTTGCTGGGGAAAACTCTAAATAACTATACTAGTATATATACAATGGATATATGACAAGTATTAAAAGGGTATGAAAGAAGACTAACCGTGCGCAGCTTCCCACAATACAGTTATATTTATATGAAAGTGGTTTAAAACTTACAGGCGAGCAAGCTTCCATGTTGTATTGTTAGTTGTTCAAAGAAATTAAAGAAAGTTTTGATAACAATTGTATATTAAATCTAAATAAAAAAGGAGTTTGTTTGAAAAGATTATTGGGGCTTATACTCGAAGAGAGGCCCAAGGTTTAACAGTGATCGCACCGTTGATTTGAATGCCGTATCGGGACTTATACAATGTCTGAGGCCCAAAGTTTATTTAAAAGGGTTGGTCTTACACTCTAATAGAGGCCCAAAGAGTATTTAAAGAAAAGAAATGGGACTTATAACACGAGGGTAGACCTAGATGATTTTGTTTTAAAAGGCGACGACCGCGTCGTGGTTTTGAAAATACAGTGGGACTTATACAATGTCTGAGGCCCAAAAATTATTTATTTACAAAGGGGTTGGGTCTTACACTCTCTCAAGAGGCCCAAAAAGGTTTTGAAAAAGAAAAGTGGGACTTACAACACGCAGGTAGGCCTAAAATTATTTTTGCTCTGAAATGGCGATCGCGCCGAGATTCTTTTAACGCCGAGGGACTTATACAATATCTGAGGCCCAAAATGATTTTGGTTAAAAGGGATTGGGTCTTACACTCTATTAGAGGCCCATGAGTGTCTTGAAAAAGATTGATGAGGGTGAAATCAATCAAAACCCTAATTTTGTTTAAAATGGAATTAATTTTTCTTAAAAATTAATAA
Source organism: Lathyrus tuberosus (assembly GCA_022829125.1). Lineage (NCBI taxonomy): Eukaryota > Viridiplantae > Streptophyta > Magnoliopsida > Fabales > Fabaceae > Lathyrus > Lathyrus tuberosus. Next base: position 1,999,668 of record JALAZF010000259.1, read on the forward strand.
AAATTATTAAAAACATGTGAAAAATGAGTGGTGATCTTGGATCAATGTTTCAAAAATCATGTTTTTATCCACAAAATGATTGAAAACTATTTAAGTTTGGAAAATCAAGAGAAAGAAAATTTTCAAAATGTTGAAAAACAAATAAAAATTAATTCTTTTAAAAAATATCAAATATATGAAATAAATAATATTTTTGGGGAATTTTTGTAATATAAAATATATTAACATTTTTTTGAATTATTAAAAAAAGAATCAACTCAAAATCATTAGAATTCAGAGAGAAATTAATTTTTGAATCAATTAAATAAAATCACAAAAATTCAAAAATTCAAATATTTGAAAAAGGGCGCCAAGAACATCTTGTTCTTGCCCGCGTGCCCTGTTTTGCCCAGATTTGCGTTTTCTCATCAATCTCACGGAATACTTGATGGAATCATACAATCCACATATCAATCTGCTCATTTTCAACTCACGATCATGTCTATGGTCTTTAATTTCATTTATTTTGAACATGGAATGAGAAATCAAAACAAAACCTCAAGAACCCTAATTTCTGAATGAAGGCTGAGAAATTTGATACACGATTCATACAAAGTAATCAATAGAGGGGAAACATTCTATGCATGATTATGAACATTTGGCAAAAGTTTTGTGCAAGGAAATATGCATAAATTATGAGATGACCAAGTTTAGGCTTACTTGAAGGTCGTGGCAGCAAGAGCAATTTGATTTTTGAGTTAGAGGTGTTACAGATGAGTTGGGATGATTTGAATAGCTTCCCTACACCATATGGAGTGTGTTTGAAAGCTTGGATTGATTTGAAATGAACTGGAACAGATTATGGCACCTCAACTGCAACTTTGTTGAAAACTTGAGCAAATGGATGATGATTTCATGAATTTTGTGTTCCAGTTATTGGTTTAGTGTTTGATCAGCTCACATATGATGTTTATGAGGTGTGTGTGTGTGATTGGTTTGGTTGGAAATACATTCTAATTCAAAATCCGATAGTAGCTTGCATTATAAGGCATTTTTGGAAGTGAGAGTGTGATTTTGAGAAAGTCAAGTGTTATAGGCCTTTGGTGTACTCAAACTTATCAGAAATGAGGTCTAATTATAGTGTGTCAAGTTTGTTTTGGCATCAATAGGGAATGGCAACTGCAGCAGGCCTTTGGCCAATGTGGATCAAATGGAATCTCAAGTCTCCTCTAGCCATTGACTTGATATTAGAGCACAGGCCTATGGTTCTTTGATTCAGAGCTTATCCTATACTCATTCAGTTGGAATAGGCTCAGTTCATGCCACCTTGGTGCATCCACTGAATGCTTGGAAACAAAATTGGAGTCTTGGCCTCTTTTAGGATTTTTAGGTTTGGCATGCTACTTGTAGATTTTGGGACTTTGGAGGCTGATAGATCAGTGATTGTCCCTTGTTTGTTCCCCCTTGAGGTGTGCAGATGGATAACCATGCTTGTTGTTGCACAATTTGATCAGATCGAGCCCTTATGCACAAATCTGCCTTGCCAAGACAGTTTGCAGCAAGGCATGTTGCAGCTGTCATAACTCCTAGCTCAGATGGAGTTTGAGGGAGCTCTTGGTCATTTTGGAAAGCTGACATATCCTATTTCAACATGATATCCAACTTTGGTTTTGAAACAACTTGAATTACAATGAAAAATGCCTCTACATTTGCGAAAAAATAAGGCAGATTCTGACTTAGTGAAAATTTCACTAAGTGTTGGAAAAATGTCACTTTCATGTTTTTTGCCATTTTGATCACTCCGTAACTAAAAATCCATGGAGAATTGGAATGAGATGTAGTTGACACTTTTGAAGTATGCCATGAGAGCTACAAATTCAGCTTTGGATCATCCAAAATGGTTGCTTGGATCTCAAGTTATGGTCCTTAGAATTTGGTACCTTAGCCACTTTGTTCCATAACTTAGAAAAATTCTAAGTTTTTTATGGTTACCCCTTTTACAAGTTAACTCACTTTCTTTGACTTTTCTTGATGAATGATGATTCCAATCACATATTAACATTGTTTTAGGGTTAAAGAACCATAATTGTGAAAAATTCCAAAAAGTCAAACTTGATTTTGTGCACAGTTGACTTTTTATCGGATGAAATCCAAACTGTGCGATCCTTTGTGAAATCAAGTACTTGACCTAAATCAAACCTAATGGACATATTCCATAGGTGTTATAAGGTGTATTGAATCATGTCCCAATGTTTGGGAGCATGTCTTGGTCAAAAGTCAAAGGAACAATTGACTTTTCCCTTGAAACCCTAATTGTGGTTCAGATGAAATTGAAACTTGTGGATCAAGCTTCTTGGATCAATCCATTCTTGCAAATGGATCAATGTGGTGTATTGGAGACTCTCAAATCATGTCTTGAGGTCTTGACTCATGTTTTGTCCCAAAAGTCAACTTAGGGGTGAATTAGGTCAAGAAACCCTAATTCCTGATTTTTGGGTAAATGCATCCCTTGAGGTTAAATTGACTTGATGATTGGGTCTATTTGGTCCCTTGGAGTATCTTGGGTTGTGCTTTGGAGTATTGGCTAATGCCCAGAGGAAAATTTTCATCTGGAGGCCTTGGTCGACCAAAACCCTAATTTGGTGACACTAGCGATCTGAAGGCTTGATCCACTTGGAATGTTGCAACCTTGTGCTTGATTCTTGATGTGAGAGTCCTCTTGATCCTTTATAGGTGTTTGAGAGGTTAGACAAGTTGAAGATCATGTCATTTCTTGATTGATCCTTTGTCTAAGTGCTCTGAGAGGACTTGAAAACCTAATTCTTGATTATGGTGAATGCTCAACAATCCTTGAGGAGATTGATGAGGCATGAAGGTACATCTATATTGTGATGATGATTTTCACAATGATGGGAAATCTTAGTGGTCAAAATTTTGGGTATGGGCTGATCTTTATTGTGAATACCATCAAGGTGGTGCAGGCCATAACTTGAAAGGTTGGTTTGCGTTGAAGGCTAGAGTGCAAGAGCTGATCAAAAATAAAATCCTCTTCTTTCGGGACTCCAATCCTCATGTTCAGAACAACCCTCTGCCAGGGCACGCCAAGTGAAGCTTCAGTCGACTTCAGCTTTACTACTTCTCAAAGACAGGACATCTCATCCTTATGTTTAACTAGTCACTAGGCCTTGATTCTTGTTGTTTGCATTTTCTTTATTTTGTAATGGATGTTTGCCTTTAAACTATGTTTGTACTTTCGTTGATTAATGAAATGAGCATTGCAACTTTTGATTCAATTCATCTGTGTTTGCTATTTACATCCTTTTGCTTTCTTTTTCAAATAATGTTTTACCTCTTTTCCACTTTCTTTTTTATTGTGCAAAGATTAGAGGGAGGATGACGAAAACGCTATACTCATAATTGCTTGTATGCTTTCAAATAAACTTTGATGACGGTGTAAGGCATTATTTCATATTGCCTAAACACCGGAGAAATAAGGAAGATAATCCATTGTCAACCCCTTTGTGCCTAGAAGTAGGAGTTTCCTTCGTTACAAAAACCCGTAATCATAACCTGGGGCAGGGTAGTTCTCAGTTAACTTAGTTGTGCATTCATGCAAGACACCTTTCATATAAAGGTTGCACTCACAATTTTTCCTTTGCACACAACAAGCAAGTGTCAAAGAGGTCCCCTAAGTCGAATGTCGATGATGGTTCACCGAAATCATTAAGCTGACTAGACACTTTCCTTACCCAAAGAATGAGTCGAGTCCCTTTCAAGGCAAAAGCTAAGAAAGATAGGAAGCTCATGACCTTTCCTTATATAAAAAGTTTATATGAAAACCAAAAAGAGGAAATATTTGAATCCTCATTCTGAAAGTCCTCAATGGCAAACATTGGTAAGGAAGTAGTGACCGCCATTTCAAAGTCCATTAACTTCTAAATCATCATCATTACTATCATCAGTACAATTCCCCGCCTGTGGGAACCTGAGTGTAAAGTCTGAGTTAACTGAGCGTAGGATTGGTAGTTCAACACGAAGATTGGGTGGGTACAAATAAACTTTGAGCCTTTATCCTTTGTTTCTTAAACCGTGAACCAGTCCACGATACAACCCTCAAAAGACCTAACTGAAGGAATGTTATTTTGAAAGCATACTAAGCAAGGTTGCGTAAACTGACTCCAAAAGATCTTTGCAGATCAACTATTTTGGTGTTACCCTTTTTGCTTTACCTTTCACTTTTAAATGTCTTGAACCGCCGTGTTCAGACCAGTGATTCATCTGTTTTACATCTTTCAAAAAATAATTCTGATTTCAAAAGTTGCATGACTTTGCTTTAAAATTACCATGTTTATACAAATACTTTTGTTTGCAAACTGGCTTTACTTTCAAGGGATTTTCAAACAATCAAGAAACTTGGTCGGTGATCCTATCAGGGGCAAGTTCTTTCCAATCCTGTTGAAGAATCAGTTCAAGATTTGTTGTTCAGGGGCAAGTCCTTCTCAGAATTGGTTTATACAGAAGATTTTTCAAGACTCAGACTGGGGCAAGCTTTCCAAGAGAATCATGAAACAGTCATTTCAGAATCAGACAGGCTGAAGCAACGATCAGTCCAACTACAACAGTCAGCTAATCTGAGGCAGTTTACTTGAAGAATCCCCAAGCAGCTCTTCATCCTTCCTACAATGACTATCAACTTGATACAGTTTACCAGTGTGGCAATGATGTGTTCAGTAGTAGCACCTTTAGTCCCTAAGCAGAATGACAGTGATCTCCGTGTTGAGGAATCAATCGTCCAGTCTTGTCTTTTCCCAAGAGTCGAGTCGTGTCGTCAACCTCTGCATCAGCATCTACATTGTATTTGCATTTGATCATATATCATAACATAATGCATATACCATATGTATATCATGAGTGTTTCATTCTCATTTGCATTTCTCCCGAGGTCGCGTCGTTATCCACGTCTTACCTTGCGGTCAAAGTCCAACTCACTTGGCACCTGCCCAAACAGATGTTGTCGTATCTATCTGACGTTCTTCCAGATATGACCTTTCTTATCCGATTATTTTCCGGATATGTCTGTTCCTCTTTTGTATCTAATGCTTTCTTGGATCTCTACCTTTCTCACATTCATCTGATACCATTCTCAGATATTATGATTGTACCTTTCATTCAAAGCCATTATTGAATGTCTGATGTCTTTTCATCCAATGCTTTCTTGGATACTGTGATTCCTTTTATCCAATGCTTTCTTGGGTATCTCTTTGTCCACATTCCTCCAATTCCTTCTTGGATATTGTGATTCCTTTACATCCAATGCCTTCTTGGATTTCACCTTTTATCTCATTTGCATCTAACGCCTTCTTAGATATTATGAGTTTGCCTTTCATTCAAAGCCATTATTGGATGACTGGTTTCTTTACATCCAATGCCTTCTTGGATTTCACCTCTTATCTCATTCTCGTCTGATGCCTTCTCAGATATTATGAGTTTGCCTTTCATTCAAAGCCATTATTGGATGTCTGTTGTCTTTCTGTCTAATGCCTTATTGGATTACCCTTTTTATCTCATTCTCATATGATGCCTTCTCAGATATTATGAGTTTACCTTTCATTCAAAGCCATTATTGGATGACTGATTTCTTTTTGCGTCCAACGTCTTCTTGGATTACCCTTTTTTATCTCATTCTCATCTGATGTTTTCTCATATATTATGAGTTTACCTTTCATTCAAAGCCATTATTGGATGACTGATTTCTTTGCGTCCAATGCTTTCTTGGATCCATACTTTGCTCACTTTCATCTAAAGCAATTATTAGATATTGTGATTATACCTTTCGTTCAAATCCATTATTCGATGTCTGGTTTCTTTTGCCATCTGATGCTTTTCCAGATGTGCCTTTCTCTTTCTGATGTTCTTCCAGATTGAGTCTTTGTTATCTGATTCCCCAGTGGAGACTATCTTTTCGGCTCTACTTCCAGTGAGGATCTTATGTTATCTTTCCTTCTAAAGTGTCAGTCGATCACGCTTGAACCATTTGCTCAGTCACTTTAGATTTTCCCCCAGTTTTGTTTCAGTTTCCCCAGTGTTGTTTTCTTCCCCAGTGAGTGATTGCTCATTGTGTGGACTTTGTCCCTATTTGCTTTCGTTTTCGTTTGTATTTTGCGTTTACCATTCCATCATTTTCATCATATTAGAGTTCATAGCATGTCAACATTGTCGTTTAGTTTTCTTTTGTCCATAGTGTCGTACCCCAAATTTTGACTACCTTTCTTTTCTTTTTTCACACTTTTATTGCTTATATAAATTAAAAAAATATAGTGCCAATAAGTAGTTTGTTTTTTAATTTTTTCTTTTAAAAAATTAAATACTATTTCTATACATAAAAAAAGGGAGAGAGACAATAAAAAATATAGTATATGTATCATTTGCAAGAAGAGTGCAAATTAGAAATTAGATTTTAATTAGTATGTTACTCTTTGGGTGTAATTTCATTTCGAACCAACATAATAGTCACTTTGGTAGAGGAGTAGGCCTAAGGATTGTAAGGGAGAGTGCATGAGTTTGAATCCTACCTCTTCCACTTTTAATTATTTTTCTTTTTATTCCGTTACTACTAACTGTTTTTATTTTTACTTTTAATCATAAAAAATTATAAAAATAGTATTTTTTATTATTTAAATATTAATTTTCGTATTTGTATTTAATGCATTTTTAAAAATATGATTTTTTTCAATAAAATCATTGTTTTATGGAAAAAATCTCAAAAAATCATATAAATCAAAATAAATCAAAAACTTTTTCATTATCATTATGTGACTATTATTATTATTCAAATTGGAATTTTTATTTTATGTTATTATTATTAATTATTCAAATTCACCAAGCCATGAATCCATCCAGATTCATTGGCTTGAGTTTTAAGAAATAAAATAAATCTGATTAGATTAAATCTTTCCTATTTGATTCAATCACATTTAATTTCTTTTGACCTAAATTTTCCCTATAAATAGGGCCCTTGTCTCTCCTATTTTCTTCATCCACAATCTACAAATCCTTACCCAAAGTTGTTGTTCTTCACACTGAAAAACATCAACAAGTGAAACCCTAAGCCTCCTATATTCCTCCAAGCAAAAAAGGAAAAACGTCTAACACCAAAGACGAAGGGAGAAAAATTACAAAATAAAAGGAGTCAAAGGATGAGGAGCAAGAACAAAGAAATTGGAACTCTTCCCCTGATAACTATCGGGCCGGTAACTTCTTGTCCTATTATCTCTGATATTGGTTTGTTTTGTGTGATATAATTTTCTTAGTAAGAATTATAAATCTCCACTGAACAAATTTTTAGAATAATCTTAAGTACTTAAATTTGGGAATACAAAACTAATTAATTAACTTTTTATGAATAAACGGTAATGATAACTGTTTTTACTATTATAATAACATAATAATTGAATCAATTATTATTTTTAACTAAATAAAAAGATAAAAAAATATAAATAATTAAAAAAAAAAGTAGGTTTTTTGGTTTAAGAGATTTGAAAAGTTAGCAACTCTTTATTATTTTTTAGTAAGATGTGATGTGGGATTTAATTGGTACCCTATATTTTAATAATTTTTTAATTTAAATAATTAATGTACTAATTTGAAAAAGTACATCAGCTTGCTCCTGTTTTCTCGCTGACGTTGCATACGATTTGTGATGGACATAATTTAGTGGATATGATGTAAGCAGATTATTTTGAAAAACTATTAAAAATAAATTAATATTTTAGTTTTTATATTTATATAATTTTACTTTAACTTTATTTAGTTTATGATTCAAATATATATAAAAAGTATTAATTAATTAGATTAAATAATTGTAGTTTAATCAATTTTAATCATATTAATATTTGTTTAGTGTTAATCTTATTAGGAAATAAACACAAAAATAAAAAATATATATTTAAAACAATAACTATATTATTAACTAATTAATTCATGATTAAGATCACCTCTTGACTAATTAATCATGATAGCCTAAATTAAAGTAATGAGGATTAATTAACATTTCATAATAGCTGGCCAAAGTTATAATGTAATTAACATTTTAGGAATAATTGAAAATAGGGTTAATACCCTTTTGCCCCCTGCCATATGGGCGAAATCCCAAAAACAACCATGTAAAAAAAAAAACACAGATTCTCCCCTTGTCATTTGAAGATTCTACTGTTTTGACCCCTCTTGAAATCCAGTCAACAATTTCTATGACGTGGCAATGTTCTTTTATTTTTTATTATTATTTTTAATTACGTGGACGAATTATGTGGCATTTTTTATTATTTTTTATTTTTTAAATTTCATGTGGCATTTTTTTCGTATTATTTTTTATTTTTAATTTAATTCTATTTTTTTTAAATTAATAATTTAAAAATTATTTTATTTGGGCCAAGTACATATTCCAAATTTATTAGCCCAAGTATTTTTCCATTTAATATACATTACACAAGTGTCTTATATAAAACCTATATTTTTTCCTACATCAAACGATGTGGGACAACAGTTCTCTTCATCATCAATTTGCATCACACTTTGCATCAAACGATGTGGGGCAACAGTTCTCTCCAAAAACTAAACTGCAATCTACACAATCTTAAAATCGCCATTTTAAAAGCTTAAACAAAAGGCAGTAATTAAGCCAATTTCAGATTACTCATATGTTTCTCATCATAAAAGCATGCATGTCTATACAAGTTCAGGAACACATGCGAAAGGCAAAAAGACATATAGGCTACAAATATGACATACTAAACAATTTTAATTTCACTACCTGTTCAAGTTGCACCATAAGCTGATTTTTCTGAAATTCATGATTCTCTGCGACTTTAGGTAATCCAGCAGCCCTAGTGATCATAGAAAACATAGGGTATCGACCAAAGTATATTATTCTGTGTGCCTCTAGCATTCTGTTTTATAAGAAATCTGGGGCTTAGCTGGGGATGATTCATGATTGTTTGTTTCCTTACCCTATGTTTGGGAGTTTAGGAGGGGATGTTTTCATTTGGGAGGAAGGCACAGGTGATGGTGTTGTCCCACATCGTTTGATGTAGGAAAAAATATATGCTTTATATAAGACACTTGTGTAATGTATATTAAATTGGAAAATACTTGGGCTAATAAATTTGGAATATGTACTTGGCCCAAATAAAATAATTTTAAAATTATTAATTTGAAAAAAAATAGAATTAAATTAAAAATAAAAAATAATACGAAAAAAATGCCACATGATATTTAAAAAATAAAAAATAATAAAAAATGCCACATAATTCGTCCACGTAATTAAAAATAATAATAAAAAATAAAAGAACATTGCCACGTCATAGAAATTGTTGACTGGATTTCAAGAGGGGTCAAAACAGTAGAATCTTTAAATGACAAGGGGGGAATCTGTGTTTTTTTTACAGGGTTGTTTTTGGGATTTCGCCCATATGGCAAGGGGCAAAAGGGGTATTAACCCTTAAAAATAATGGCGGAGGTATCAAAATAATTAGATAATTTTCTAGAAAATTATAGTAAACATAGAGTTAAGAAATCAAAGTATAATTGTGAGGATTTAACTAGATGTTAGGAATTAACTCTAGAATAAATAGACATATTAAAATTAGGGATTAATTTAAATAATATGAAGAATAAAATATATTTGAGATTAATTATACAACTTAATTAAATTAGAGAAATTTGTTGGGATAATTAAAAGATATTATTTGGGATAAATAAATAGGTATTATGCGATAAAATATTAGGGTTTCATGAGATAAAAACTCAAAAATAAAATCAGGGGTAAGGATTTAATTATTTTCTGAAAAAATTAAGAGCTTTTCTTTTGCAAATAAATATGGGATAAAACATTAAGGGTTTAAGGGATAAAAACTTAGGGTAACAAATAACATAAGGGATAAAATATTTTGTGTTTATAAAGGGATGATGAGGGGAAATTCCATAGGATTCTAAGGGATAAACACAAGGGATAAATAAGGGAAATAGGGTTAATTCTATGGTTGACTTATGGGATAATTTTGAGGGGTAATAAACTTAAGGGTTTTTATATAATTAATTTAAACAATTATATAAATAATTTATTTTCTAAATAATTAATTAATAAAAGGGATATTTTATAAATCAAAGGGATAAAATCTAAGGTTTTTTGTGGGATAAATAAAATTGAATTAAGGGATAAGGGATAATAAACTTAAGGTTTCTTTATATAATTATATAATCAATTTATTGAAAAGGGATATTATTTTAATAAATAAAATGGGATAATTTTAAGGATAATTCATGGGATAAAATGGGATAATTTTTTGGGTTAATAGTAAATTTCACCCCTGTAATGTTAGCGAATTTTGCTTTTCCCCCCTCCCTGCCTTTTGGCAACGGTTTTTTCAAAAAAAACCGTTGCCAAAACCTGCCTTTGGCAACGGTGGGGGGAGAGGGGTAAACCGAAACACGCTCATATGACAGGGGGGTAAATCACTATTAACCCTAATTTTTTTGTAATAAAAAACAGGATAAATATTGGGATAAAAAGGGATAAGGGATAAAACTCTTAAGATCCAAGAGTATAAACATATGACTAGGGATAGGGGATAAAAATCTTAAGATCTGAGAGTATAAATATAAGACTATGGATAGAAACTTTGGGATAAAACTCTTAGGATCCAAGAGTATAAATATAGGACTAGGGATAGAAACTTTAGGATAAAACTCTTATGATCCGAGAGTATAAGTATAAGACTAGGGATAGAAACATTAGGATAAAACTCTTAGGACCCGAGAGTATAAACATAGGACTAGGGATAGAAACTTTGGGATAAAACTCTTAGGATTCAAGAGTATAAATATAGGATTAGGGATAAGGGATAAAAAACATCTAACTCACTTTTTTTCAAGGGATAAAATTGGGATAGAAACTCTGGGATAAAACTCTAAAAATCTGAGAGTATAATTAAAGGATTAGGGATAAGGGATATGAGATAATTACAACTTAAACATAAAAGGATAAGGGATAAACAACACCAACCAAATAGGGGATAGGAGAGGTGAACTACAGAAACTCTGATCCTTCAAATTTGAGGATACGTAGGCATAGGGTTGTAAACCCTATCGAGTACAATAATAATAAAAAACTTAGGGTTCCCCTCTTACACTTAAATCATTTCTTCTACCTAGTAAATAAGGATTTTGTACATAAATATAAACAATTGAACTTTCAAGTAGTAAGCAAACATACCCTAAAACTTAGGGAGGATCCCATTGAGTACAATGGAGGTGAGGGGTGCTTAATACCTTCCCTCCGCCTAACCGACTCCCGAACTTAGTGTCTCACCTTTAGGGATTAGGTTTTCTCATTATTTTCCTGTCCTTAGGACGAATAAAGTATGATGGCGGCTCGAATTTTTTGTTGGCTGCGACACATAGCATTGCATGTCAGTGCATCTGAGGGCAAAATTTCCGGTTATCTATATTTAAATACCTTCCACCATGATTTCATGAAGATTATCATCACTCATGTTATCCGGTGAAGATATTTAAATAGGGGCATCTGTCATACCTCAAATTTTTACCCGCAGATTCGTTGATGTTCGTCATATTATCATGAGTCAGCCATTTTTGCACTTTTTTTAGTTAAGCATCTCAGTATTCATTAATCATGCATTTTAATCAATTTTATCATTCCTTGTCATTTATATATTTATTTCAGTTTATAACTATTTTGGTTTATATTTTTTTAATTTAGTATATATTTTTTTAATTTAGATTATTTTTCTTTTAGTTTATATTTAATTTAGTTTATTCTTAAGTATAGTTTTTTTTAATTAATTTAATTTTAACCATAGTTTAGATTTTATTTTAGTCTAGATTAATTTTAATATTAGGTCACTTTTAATTTAGTTTAAATTTAATTTAATTATTTTTATTTTTTTTTATTTTAGTTAAGATTAATTTCAATCATTATCCATAAGCACATCACAAGTTTATTTACAAAAAAATTCATGAAGTCACACCATCTAACAGGCCCATTACATTTTAAGTATTCCACCACTACACTCCAAAGTTTGCTGAGACAAGAGAAATAATTAGAACTTCCTGCATCAATTCGTACCACCCTTGCAAAAGCCGGTCCAACCTCAAAACAAAACCGTCATCTGCAATGCACTGCCATATTCACACATCAACAATTAAGTCTACTCCTAGACAAACTCAAAGACATGTGCCTAGAAAAACTTGCACCAAAATGAAGACGTACAAATCACTCCAAAACAATGCAATGCCAAACCAAGACACTACTGCAAGTCTGCTTTAAAACAAGCAATACAAAAGGCCTGAACCAAAGACAAATTTTCTGCAACCGAAAGTGATTCATCAGAGTAACAAAGACAAATTCATTTTGATACAAACTGGTTTTAATTTAAGAAGAGGAGGGATCAATAATCTAAAAAAAGAGGGAACAAATAGAAATTGGGAGAGAGAATTCTAAGGAATTTCTGGAAAAAAAACTCACCACTATTCTTTCATCATCAAATAATAAACCCTTCAAAGAAGTGCTTCCAAGAACTCACCCTGTTACATCCTTACCTCCTCCCTTAGCCGAACAACAACATAATCCACCATCGCCTAAGAACCATTAACTTTCAGCCTTCACTTCCACCCTTGAGATCTTCTTCTTCCTTCTGATTTCCACCTAATCGTTTCTCCACTTCACCCTTGACCGCACAACCCTCTTCTACCCATTAAACCATCATCTTTCAACCCCCCTCTGACATCCACCAGCCACCAACTAACCTCCTCTCCATCAACTTCATCAATCATCTTCCATCGTCAACCACAATACTCTTCAACACGCACGAACAAACTCAACAGAACAGAACCCATAAAAGCAGAGAAAAGAGAAGAATTTCAGATTAAAGCGAGAGGTATACCTTGGCTTTGAACCTCTATCCGAACCGCCATCAAGGTAGTTTTGTTTCGCATCTTCTCTATTTTATTTTGTTTCATTCGGCTCAAAATCATAGCGGAGATAAATCATGAATGAGGGGTGACGGCGAGATTGAATTGTGACGAGAGATGATGTTGATCCCACGTTTACATTTCCTACGTTCTTCGTTGTGCGTGAGTTTTTTTATCTTCCTTGAGAAGAGAGTTTTTAGTTTGAATAGATTGAAACTGAGAGAGAACATGGTCGTTTGAGAAAAGAGAGCGATGGGAATGGTTGATGATTTTCTTAACGTGATTGTTTTTCGTTTTTTTTTTGGAATAAGATATATATTGACCAAAAAACCAATAAGTACAAAATGCCGATCAAAGTGATCCAGGCTACAAAAAGACTATATACATCAGAAAAAACAAAATTGAAAACACCTATGTATTTCTATTGATGTAAGCTAGTATCTTCTTGTTAGTTTCAACCTTGTGAATCACCAAATCTTTGACTATGCTACTTTGTAGGTTGTCGGGTTTGCCTTGCTGGAAGATGCAAGCATTTCTACATTTCCAAATCTGATATATGGTTTCAGCTGCAATACGTTTCATAAGTTTTGCCTTTGGTCTTTTGCCTTTGGTTGCCTTAACTACCCAAAGCGAAATCTACTTTTCGTTTTGAAGAAATGGAACGACTGCTTCACTAGGGCTTCTTTTGCCCTTTTTGTTTCATGAGCAGCTGAACCGGGTCCGGGTCGGGTCCAACCCGGTAGGTCTCTAGGCCTGGATGCCCTAATGGGCTCCTTCTTGCATGGGCCTCCTTCCCTGTTCTAATTCTGCACTCTAACACCCCTTTAATCTTCTTCAACTCTTTTTATACTTTGCCTTTTATTTTTATATTTTAACTAATTAATTTACTAACTTTTTAATTGTGTTTTTTAATTTTAATTAACATTAGATTTAGCTTAATTAGTTATTAGTTAGAAATTAATTTAATTAGTAATTAGTTAGATTTTAATTTAACTTGTTATTTAGTTCTCAATTAGAATTTTAGCTAGTAAGTCTAAATTGAATTTTAACTTATTAGCTTTAGTATTTAATGTTAGAACTAGTATACTTTTTAGAACTAGTTTAATTTCTAGAGTTCGTTTTTAGAATTAATTTAGTTTTAGAATTAGAGTTAGTTTTAGAATGAATTAATTTGTTTTTAAGTTAGTTTTAATTAAACTTATCTAAATAGTTATTTTAGTTAGAATTAGTTTTTTAATTTTTAATTGACAAGTTTTAGAATTTAGCTAACTTGTTTTTAGGATTAATTTATTTAGTATTTTTATTAGAATTTAACCACTAATTAATTAATATTTTAGAATTTATTTAATTAGCTTTTAATTAGATATTAATCCTTTTAGGTTTTAGTTTGCTTAAGACTTTATTTAATTTCTAATTTATTCTGACATTTTCATATTTTTATTAATTCCTGGTATTCGGTTTCTCATTTGACTCTTGATACTCGCTGTATATATTGCTATTCGTTTTACTCTTGATACCTGAGGTTTTCCTCGTTTCTCTGTTTCATGCACTTCATTCCAAAGGAAACGGTCGTTCCCGTTGACTGTCATGTCATTTAGGATAACCTTGTTCATCATTCCCTTATCTCACGCCACCACACGATCGAGACTTGCCTTCCCTTTTTAACCTAACCTTAGGTTTAGAGTCTCCGTGCTCTATTTAGGTGTTCCGCCGCAAACACTTCTTTCTATGTTTTACCTAGCCTTAGGTTTGGAGTCGTCGTACTCCATGTAGGTGTCTTGCCATAGACCCTACTTTCCCTTGGAACCTTGACCACAGTCAAGAGTTCCTCATCCCCGTTGAGGGGAACTACGGACGCTCTGATTTCTCAAAGTACCACTTGAGAATACGTATGCATAGGATCGTGAGATCCTAGCGAGCTACCTTTTCTTTTTTCCACCTTTCTATTTCTCACCCTTTTACCCCATAGTGAGGGGAACTACGAATGCTCTGATTCCATTCCCGTCAGGCTACGTAGGCACGGGATGCGATGTCTTGGCGAGCATACTTAGTGTATATGCCCCTAGGTCCTTACCTTAGCACTTTACCTTTTCACCCTTTAGCAGACAAATAACACAATAAAACAAGAGGTTCCTGTAGAGTACTACAGATACTTAGGGTGCTAGTACCTTCCCTTAGTATAACCAACCCCGAACCTTAGATTCTCTCTTGCTTTGCATTGCATTGCATTCATGGGTTATTCGTTCCTTTTCCCTTCCCTGGGATAAATTAAAGATCGGTGGTGAATTATGATTTGCGATTCAAGTTAATTCAATAGCTTGATATCCGATTCTCACCGCGACACCGTCCTACCAAGGGAATTCGACCAAATAACTGAGGTTGAGGAGCTGGAAGATAACACTGATATAGAGATAGCCACTCATAGGCCAATTTGCTACTATGTGATGAACAATGGTTGTGTAGAAAAATAGAATGTGTTCTTCGAAAGACCTAATGAGGCCATGAAAAGTCACTTGAAGCCTCTTTTTATCACTGGAAAAATTGAAGATGTGCCAGTCAACAAGATCCTGGTAGATTGCGGTGCAGCGGTAAACCTGATGTCGTATTTCATGCTAAGAAAAATAGGGAAGTTCGACACAGACACCAAGCCCCACAATATGGTGTTGTCTAACTATGAAGGAAAGCTTGGCACCACATTGGGAGTAATTCAGGTTGACTTGACAGTAGGAACAATTACAAGACCGACCATGTTTATGGTTGTGGAGACGAAGGCTAACTATAACTTGTTGTTAGGAAGATAATGGATTCACAGCATAAGAGTCGTGCCATCATCAATGCATCAGAGGATTACCATCTGGCGAACAGATGGTATTATGGAAAATATCAAAGTTGACCAGAGCTATTTCATGGCTTCGTGTAGCGAGCGATTTTGGACGTGGTTGCGAAGCACTACCGCTCTTTGGTATCTACAGCTTGATTCATTTTTTATCCTATTAAAGCCGATGAAGGAAGGGAAATAGATGTCTCCAATTAACCCTACTTGCAAACTGAGTTCGAACAGATGACTGTTGGTTTACAGATGCTACAAAGATTGTGGGTCTCTTTTAGGTTTATTTTGTTAAAAATAGTGTCCGGTCGATTGGTGGGAGGTTAAGACTGATGCTTTTTGATTGATATGTGGAGGTATGGGATTTTGGGTTTTGGATTAGTGTGCTCGCTAAGATTTTTCTTTCAATCTTATGCCTACGTATTCCCGTTTTTTCCGAAACAAGGAAATCAGAGCGATCGTAGTTCCTCCTATTCTATGGGAGGAAATGGTGTTTTGGTGTCTTGTTCAAAGCCCAAGACATGAAGCGAAAGGTAGTTTGTATCTTGTTCAAAGCCCAAGATGTGAAGCTGAAAGGGTTTGACTTTAGAGAGAATTTTTCATCTCTAAAGAGGGGTTTGTACGTCACAACTATTTATAAAGGAGAATTACTTTAACCGTGATGTGTGAATCTGGCAATCCCATAATTTCCTTTATAGGGGATTTCCAACCTGAAGGGGAAGACTTTAACTCAGTGTAGAGCAATGCTATCTTTCCTTAGGAATTTCTCATTCTAAAAGAGGGACAGTGGCATGGATGTAAATAATCCAGAGGCTTGCCGCTTACAACGATTAGATGAAGGGGAAGGAGTTGTTAATGTTTGTGTACTGTGAACGAGGCACAACTTTGATGCTAAAAGGTTGATTGGATCAACCAGTGGTTTTCTTATACAAAGCCTAAGAGGAGGCTAGTGGCCCAACAAGAGGGTATTTTTGATCTGTCTCGTACAAAGCCCGAGATAGAGGCTAAAAGGGGAGTGACTCAACAAGAGAGTCCTCTATGGTATCTCGTACGAAGCCCGAGATGGAGGCCAAGGGGTTTTATACTCAACAAGAGAGTGATTTGTGTCTTGTACAAAGCCCAAGACGGAGGCTAAAAAGTGTTTGAATCCGCTGGGGAGAATCATTGTATAAAGCCCAAGAGAGAGAGGCTATGGTGCTGTTTCAGTTGAGTGACAGGTCCAGTATATTGGTTCAAAGAGAAAATCAGTTCTTATATGAGTAATGTTTGTACTCATGGATTTGTTCCAAGGATCGGGGTTATTTCCTGTTCTTTAAGGAAATGGGAAATCCAATGGGTATCGAGACTGTCCGAGTCTACGGGGTTCCTTCCTATTCTTGAAGGGTGCTTGAGAATGTCTTTGAGACTCAAGGAACTTAGACTGTCCAAGTCTAGAGTTTCATCTTTTGTACTATGCTTTGAGAAACAGTAGTAGACTCTTGGAAATACTGTTCTATTAAGATAACTGATTTCTGTTCCTATACCTCTAGGAGGTTGTCGGGACAATTTGTACGTAGCCCAAGAGGAGGCTGGAAACTTTTAAGAAGCCGAGGGATAATTTGTACTAAGCCCAAGAGGAGGCTATCATTCCCGGAGGAAAAATCATTTATACGAAGCCTAAGAGGAGGCTGTGAATACTTCTAAGAAGCCGACGGGTCCTTGTACAACGCGCAAGAGGAGGCGGGGATGCTTTTAGGAAGCCTGTGGGTCCCCAAACCCTGAGAAGTTCAAGTCAGGCTATTCACAAAGAATAGATCAAGCCAGGAAAGTTCAAGAATTTGGAAGAAACTCAAGAGATGCCATTCACGGAGAAAAGATCATCTCTGGGGGGTAGAGTTTCTTGACAATTCCTAAGGGTGCTTTTAAGAAGCTCGTGGGTCCCTAAACCCCGAGAAATTCAAAACATGTTATTCGCAAAGAATAGATCAAGCCAGGAAAGTTCGAGAATTTGGAAGAAACTCAAGAGATGCAATTCACGGAGAAGATATCATCTCTGGGGAGTAGAGTTTCTTGACAACTTCTACGAGTGACAGTCTGAGAAAGGGTTCAAAAAGAATCTGCCTTTCACATCTCCATATTATTTAACCCCAAGAGGAGGGAAGACTGTGTCTGGTAATCCTACGGGGATCTAGTTTTGACTATTTAAGAGTGATCAACGGGCTTAATGCTAGATGTAGTTGCCGGAAAAACTCTAAATATCTATACTATTATTACACAGTTGATATGAGTATGAAAGAAGACTTACAGCGAAACAGCCCCACAATACAGTTATATATATATGAAAGCGGTAAATGAAAGCATTTAAACACTTTCTCGGTTGTAGAGCTTCCATGCTGTTTGGTTAGTTGTTCAACAAAGAAAGATTGAAAACAACAGTATATTTCAAAATCAAAGGAGAAAGTGCTTTGAAAAAGAAAGATTTGGGGCTTACAGCTCAAGGAGAGGCCCAAAGTTTTATCAGTGAGCGCACTGTTGAATTTGTATAGAGGGACTTATACAAGTGACTGAGGCCCAAAAAATGGTTTGTTGTACAAAGGGATTTGGGTCTTACACTCTCTCAAGAGGCCCAAAAGGTTTTGAAAAAAGAGTGGGGCTTATAACACGAGGGTAGGCCCAGATGATTTTGTTTAAAAATGGCGATCGAGCCGAGATTTTCTTTTAACGCGAAGGGGCTTATACAATATCTGAGGCCCAAAGTTGTTTTGGTTAAAAGAGGATTGGGTCTTACACTCTATTAGAGGCCCAAAAGTTTTGAATGGGTCTTATAGCTCGAGGAGAGACCCAATTGATTTTTAAAAGGCGACGATCGCGACGTTCATTTGTACAGAGGGACTTATACAATAAGTGAGACCCAAAATTATTTGTACAAGGGGGTTTGGGTTTTACACTCTATTAAGAGGCCCAAAGAGTTTTAAAGAAAAGAAATGGGTCTTACTACTCGAGGGTAGGCCCAAGGTTTGTTTTTCAACGAATGATGATCGCGTCAAACTTTTCGAAATACAACGGGACTTATACCATAAGTGGGGCCCAAAATAGGTTGTATTTACAAAGGGTTCGGTCTTACACTCTATTGGAGGCCCAAAGTGTTTTGAAAATGATTTATGAGGGTTGAATTAATCAAAAACCCTAATTTGTTTTCAAAATGTGTTTTAATTGAATAAAATATTCAATTAAAATGATCAAAATTGTTTAACATGTGAAAAACAAACTGTGATCTTGGATTAATGCTTCATAAATCAAGTTTTGCCCTACAAAATGATTAGAAGTCATAAAAATCTGAAAAATCAAGAAGGAAAAAATATTTTAAATGTCAAAAACAATTAAAATATTAATTCTTTGCAAAAATATCAATTATATGAAATAAATAATATTTTTGGGATTTTTTCATAAAATAAAATATTTTAACATTTTTGTGAATTATTAAAAAAAGAATCAACTCAAAATCATTAAAACTCAGAGAGAAATTAATTTTTGAATCAATTAAATAAAATCACAAAATTCAAATATTTGAATTTGAGAGAAATGACGCCAAGAACAGCCGAAGAACACGCGTGTTTTTCAGCTTTGCCCAGATTTGCATTTTCTATCCAATCTCACTGAATACTTGATTATATCATGCAATCCACATATCAATCTGCTCGTTTTCACCTCACGATCATGTTTATGACAATTAATTTCATTTAAATTAAGCATAAAACAAGAAATCACGATAAATCCTCAAGAACCCTAAATTTTGCATGAAGGCTGGGATTTTTGATGCACGATTCAAACAAAGCAATTACTTGAGGGGAAACATTCCATGCATGATTATGAACATTTGGCAAAAGTATTGTGCGAGGAAATATGCATAGATTGAAAGATGACTAAGTTTAGGCTTACCTCTAGGTCGTGACAGCAAGAGCAAATTAATTTCTGAGTTGGAGGTGTTACAGATGAATTGTGATGATCTGAACAGTTTCCCTACACCTTATGGAGTGTGTTTGAATGCTTGGACTTGATGGAAATTGGCTGGATCACTTTATGGCATCTCAACTGCAACTTGGTTAAAACCTTCAGCAATTGACTGGTGATTATGAGAAATTAGTGTTCCAGATGTTGTTTAAGTGTTTGATCAGCTCACATATGATGTATATAAGGTGTGTGTGTGATTAGTTTGAGTAGAATTGATCTCTAATGAAAAACCCGATAATGACTTGCTAAGAAAGGCATTTTTGAGAGTGAGAAGTAGATTTTGAGAAAGACAAGTGTTGTAGGCCTTTGGTGTACTTAAGCTGATCATAATTGAGCTCTATTTATAGTAGAGCAAGTTTGTTTTGCAAGGAATAGTGAATGGCAACTGCTGAGTAGGGTTGGCCAATGTTGGCAAATGAAAATCCAAGTCTCCTCTAGCCATTGACTAGAGGTTAGGGCACATGCTGCTGGTCCCCTTGGTCTTGGATAAGTCTTGACTAAATTCAGTTTCTAATAGCTCAGTCCATGCCACCTTCGTGCTTCCATTGAATGCTCCAATCGAAAATTGGAGTCTTGTCCCTATTTTAGGCAATTCTAGGTTTGGCATGTTATTTCTTGTTCTAAGGACTTTGGAGGCTTGGCTCAGTGATTGTCCCCTTTAGATTCAATCCTCAGATGTGTCCAAAGTGATGACAAGGCTTGGAATTGGCTGATTTTGGCAAATCGAGCAAAAGTGCAAAATTCTGCCTTGCCTTGGCAGATTTCAGCAAGGCAACTTGCCAATGTCATATCTCATGGCCCAAATTGAATTTGGTGATGTTCTTGGCCATTTTGGAAAGCCCTTATATGATACAACAACTGTTTGATCATATTTGGTTTTGAAACCTTTGGGATCCAAGTGAAAAATCCCCCTACATTTAGAAAAAAGTAAGGCAGATTCTGACTTAGTGAAATTTTCACTAAGTGTTGGAACAAAGTGACTTTTCTTGATTTTGATCACTCCATAACTCAAAATCCATGAGGAATTTGGACATAGGTCAGTATGAAACTTTTGTAGAGGGCAATGAGATCTATAAATCAAGCTTTGGATGGGGAAAAGGGGCTTTGTGGTTTAGGAGTTATGATCCTCCAAAGTTGGCACCTTTGTTACTTTATTTCATAACTTAGAAAATTTTCTAAGTTTTTTATGGTTACCCCTTTTACAAGTTATCCCACTTTCTTTGATTTTTCTTGATGAATGATGATTCAAATCTTACATTAACATCATTTTAGGGTTAAAAATCCATTTTTGTGAAAAATCTCAAAAAGTCAAAGTTGACTTTTGTGCACAGTTGACTTTTTATCCGATGAATTCC
This sequence comes from Lathyrus tuberosus, assembly GCA_022829125.1. Lineage (NCBI taxonomy): Eukaryota > Viridiplantae > Streptophyta > Magnoliopsida > Fabales > Fabaceae > Lathyrus > Lathyrus tuberosus. The sequence goes on from JALAZF010000259.1 coordinate 2,020,806, forward strand.
AAACTGTGCAATCCTTTAGGAAATCATGTCCTTGACCTAAATCAAACTTGATGGACATGTTCCATGGGTGTTATAGGGTATATTGAATCGTGTCTTAGGGTTTGGGAGCATGTCCTAGACAAAAGTCAAAGTTACAGTTGACTTTTCTCGCAAAACCCTAACTGTGGTTCAGATGAAATTGAAACTTGTTGCTCAAGCTTCTTGGATCAATCCATTGTTCCAAATGGATCAATATGGTATATTAGAGACCCTCAAATCATGTCTTGAGGTCTTGGTTCATGATTTGTCCCAAAAGTCAACTTAGGGGTGAATTAGGTCAAGAAACCCTAATTCCTGATTTTTGATGTATGCATCTCTTAAGGTCAAATTGACTTGATGATTGGGTCCATGAGGTTCCATGGAGTATATTAGGATATGCTTTGAAGCATTGGCTCATGCCCAGAGGAAAATTTCCAACTGGAGGCCCTGGTCGACCAAAACCCTAATTTGGCGACATTGGCAATCTTGAAGCTTGATCCACCTAGAAGGGAGCAACCTTGTGCTTAATTCTTGATATGGGAGTCCTCTTGATCCCTTGAGAGACTGCTTTTACGCTTAGGGATATTACATCATACTTTTCTCGGGATCTTCCCGGAGAAATGCCATGTGATGGGATCTAATTTTGAGGTGCCGATGACCTTTTCATCAGTGGTTCTTTCAGAGAAACTGCTGTATCACCGAATCTATGATTAGGAGGCTTTCTCTAGGGATTTACTTAATCTGAGAAAGCGAAGATATCATCTTCAATGGCGAAGAGTGACATTTGTTGAAGGTTCTCTGGTCTTTCAGAGGTTCAAGTTATTAAAGTGGTCGAGGGCCAATTCTGATCCAGAACTAAACTGGAAGAGAGATATTGTTCAGACGCAGCATTTCCTGACGAGGAAAAAACGGACAACTCAATTGAGAAAATTGCTATCACTAGGGGACAAGACCGACCAGAGTGATACAATATGAAATGTGAATGCAAATCAATAATGCATAATGTATGTATGTATATGCTGACAAAATTGACGCGACATACAAACTAATGGATGAATATAACTGGATACTCGGCCATCGCAGGATGAAGAAGTACCGTTGGTCCAAAAGTAGCAATTCTACCTTGCTTAGGAGACGTAGTCCTTGCGGGGAACTATGTTGGTCGGGCTTAGGAGATGAGAACTCAGCCGAGGCGTGTCAGACGAAACAAGGTCTCTGACACAGTTGATCCCTTCATTCAGGCGTACTGGGTTAGAAGGAGTACTTTGATTCTGCACTTTGAAGTTCGCTTACTTCTGGAGAAGCGGTTGATGTTCTTTTGATGTTCAACAGTCAAAAGAAATTACCATCTTTATTTTAAAGCAGAAATTTTTTTTCAAGTAAATTCATTTTTGTTTTATTTCAAGAATCGTTAATCATATTAAAATGTCATTCTGTAAAGCTAAAACAAATGAGAATTACAAACAAAAGCACAAGGGCTCAAATTTTATTGATAAGATGGAGATCAGCCAAACGAGTGATTCCAAAGAGTATTTAAAAAGTTAGAAAATGGTAATTTATAGGGAAAATGGCTACGTTAAAACATAACGACCGTTATCCTTCTACCAACTTTGAATTCGGGGCATCCTGAGCTTCTTTCGAAGATGACCGTGACTGGAGTTTTCCTCCGATGGATGGTGTAACTGCTGCTGAGGGACTTGCCTCTTTGTCGAACATAGTTACTTGCCATTATCCCTAACTTTTGCCTGGATTATACTGTGATGTTTCCAATCCACCAGGATGATTTTTTTTTTGTTTTTTTTTAGTTTAGGCAAAGTATTTCTTGACTACGTCAGCATTCGTGGGGTAGGAAAATTCCTCTCCATCCATGGTTGTAAGTCTCAAGGGGCCGCCTGAGAAAGCTTTCTTGACCACATAGGGGACGTCATAGTTCGGAGTCCATTTGCCCCGAGAATCAGTGAGAAATGATTGTATCTTCTTGAGCACAAGGTCTCCTTTCCTGAAGACGCAAGGTCGGACCTTTTTGTCAAATGCCCTCTTCATTCTCTGTTGATACAACTGACCGTGGCATATTGCCGTGATTCATTTCTCTTCAATCAGATTCAGTTCGTCGTGTCGACTTTGACACCATTCATCTTTTGTAAGCTTAGCTTTCATCAATACCCGGATTGATGGGATCTCTACCTCGATGGGGAGCATTGCCTCCATGCCATATACTAGAGAGAAAGGGGTTTCCCCTGTTGAAGTACGGACAAATGTGTGATAACCGTGAAGAGCAAAGGGTAGCATCTCGTGCCAATCTTTGTAGGTTACAGCCATCTTTTGAACAATCTTCTTGATGTTCTTGTTAGCCGCTTCTACCGCTCCGTTCATCTTGGGTCGATAGGGAGATGAGTTATGGTGTTCAATCTTGAACTCTGCGCACAACTCTTTCATTATCTTATTGTTCAAGTTAGATACATTATCAATAATGATCTGGCTCAGAACACCATAACGGCAGATGATATTGTTTTTGATAAATCGGACCACCACTTGTCAGGTTACATTAGCGTATAACGCTGCTTCGACCCACTTGGTGAAATAGTCAATGGCTACCAGGATGAACCGATGTCCATTTGAAGCTTTGGGCTCAATCAAGCCAATCATGTCGATTCCCCATATGGAAAAAGGTCATGGGGAAGAAAGAACCTTGAGATGCATTGGCGGTACATGAATTTTGTCGGAGTATATCTGACACTTGTGACACCTCCTCGTGTACTTGTAGCAGTCGAATTCCATTGTCTACCAATAGTACCCTGCTCTTAGAATTTTTCTCGCCATTGTGTGTCCATTGGCATGAGTACCAAAGGACCCTTCGTGAATTTCTTTTATCAGCATGTCTGCCTCTGGTCTGTCTACGCATCAGAGCAAGACCATGTCAAAATTTCTCTTATAGAGAGTATCACCGCTCAGGAAGAAGCTGCTTGCTAGTCTTCTGAGGGTTTTTGTGTCCTTCCTTAGTTCCCCAGGTGGGTACTCTTGTTTTTTAAGGAAGCATTTGATATCGTGATACCAAGGTTTGTCGTCTATGACTGCTTCAATCGTGAAGATGTAAGCGGGCCATTCTAGGTGTATTACGTTGATCTTAAGTATGTCATTCCATTGACCTACACTAATCATGGAAGAGAGAGTGGCTAATGCATCAGCCATGTGATTCTCATCACGAGGGATGTGATGAAACTCGATTCTGTTGAAGAAAGGTAACAACCTTCTTGCATAGTCTTTGTAAGGAATCAATCCTGATTGGTATGTGTTCCAATCTCCTTTTATCTGATTGATAACCAGGGCTGAGTCGCCGTATACATCCAAGTTTTTGATCCTTAAATCAATCGCTTCTTCGAGATCCATAATACAAGCTTCGTATTCGGCCTCGTTGTTTGTACATTTGAACGTAAGTCGAGCGGTGAAAGGAATGTGGGTACCCTGAGGGGTAACAATTATTGACCTAATTCCGTTTCCATAATGATTAACTGCTCCGTCAAAGATTAGTCCCCACTGGGAACCTGGTTTTGGCCCTTCACTGGGTAGCGGTTCGTCGCAGTCTTTCATTTTTAAATACATGACATCTTCGTTTGGGAAGTCGAACCCGATTGATTCTTGATCGTCAATCGGTTGATGAGCCAAATGAACGGCTAAAATACTTCCTTTAACGGCTTTCTGAGTGTGGTATTCTATGTTGTATTCTGATAGCAACATCTGCCAATGAGCAATCCTTCCCGTGAGAGCAGGTTTTTCAAATACATACTTGATTAGATCCATTTCGGAGATCAACCAAGTAGTATGACGAATCATGTACTGACGAAGACGTTTGGCTGCCCAAGCCAAAGCACAACAAGTTTTCTCAAGCATAATGTACCAAGTTTCATAGTCGGTGAACTTCTTGCTTAGATAGTAAATAGCAGACTCTTTCCGTTTGGTTTCGTCTTGTTGGCCAAGTACACACCCCATTGAGTCTTCCAAGACTGTGAGGTAGATGATCAGTGGTCTTCCTTCCACTGGAGGTGATAGAATCGGAGGATTCAACAGGTATTTCTTAATACTTTCGAAGGAGGTTTGGCAATCTTCTGTCCAAACGCAGTCCTGGTTCTTTTTTAGTAATTTGAAAATCGGCGCACATGTCGCGGTCATGAGGAATATGAATCTGGAGATGTAGTTCAAATGTCCCAGGAATCCTCTGACTTGTTTTTCAGTTTTCGGAGAAGGCATTTCTTGAATGGCCTTGACCTTGTCAGGATCAACCTCAATTCCTTTCTGGCTGACGATGAACCCTAAGAGTTTCCCTGAACGGACACCGAAGGTGCATTTGTTGGGATTCAAGTGGAGTTTGTATTTTCTCAGACGCTCAAAAATTTTTGACAGGTGGGTCACATGCTCCTCCTCTGTCTTAGATTTTGCAATCATATCATCGACATATACCTCGATTTCCTTATGTATCGTGTCATGAAATAGAGTAGTCATGGCCCTTTGATAGGTTGCCCCGGCGTTCTTCAAACTGAACGCCATTACCTTGTAATAAAAGGTACCCCATGGGGTAATGAACAAAGTTTTCTCTATGTCTTTCGGCGCCATTTTGATCTGGTTATAGCCCGAGAATCCATCCATGAAGGAGAAAACTTTGAACTTTGCTGTACTGTCAACCAGCATGTCAATGTGTGGTAAAGGAAAGTCGTCCTTTGGACTAGCCTTATTTAGATCTCTGTAATCAGCACACATTCTGACTTTTCCGTCCTTTTTCGGAACATGTACGATATTGGCTAACCATTGAGGATATTCTGACGTAGCGAGGAAACCTGCGTCAATCTATTTCTGTACCTCCTCTTTGATTTTGATGGCCATGTCCGGGTGAGTGCGTCTCAATCTCTGTTTTACTGGCAGACATTTTGATCTTAACGGTAAGTGATGTTCCACGATGCTGGTATCCAACCCTGGCATGTCCTGATAGGACCAAGCGAATAAATCAGAGAATTCTTTGAGAAGCTTTGTCAAACTCTCTTTGGCAGTTGGACTGAGCAGTGCCCCAATCCTGATTTCTTTTCTCTCTTTTTCTGAACCCAAGTTTACCATTTCCAACGGCTCTTTGTGAGGTTCAACGGACCTTTCCTCTTATCTGAGTAGTCCGGAGATCTCTTTTGAAATTTTGTTGTCAACTTCTTCTTCAGCCCCAAATACCGGGAACTCAAAGTTGGGAGAAGGCATCGGATCGTATGTTTCAACGGGGTTTAAAACAAGTAATTTGCATGACGTGATGATTCATGTTTAGAAGAGACAGAGATAATGCAAAAGTGTGTGCAGTGTATTTTTTTTTACTGCTTTTTTTTATTAGTGAATTATTTTTTAGGATTACCATTTTCTGAGAAAAGCGAAAAGAGAAAAAAAAACAATAAATGCGGAAATTACAGAACGACGTTATTTTATTAATGAACAAGTCGACTCTTGAAACTACAGCCCTATAAAACAAAACTCTGTCTCTTTGGGCAAAGCGAAGAGGGAAATTTACAGAAAGCGAGCCCTATCAAAACATCCGTTTCACCTGGGCAGGGTGAAAGGTTAAAGATGGCAATTACTTTGATTGGCGAACGACCTTCGGAACATCGACAACAACCCATTGGGGACGAACTCCTCGGTGAATCACAAAGTCTGGCACCTTCCTTGATTTGTCTTCAGAAATGACGCTGATTTCTGGTGGAGCAGGATCATTGGAATCTGTCTCCCAGGCAGAGTTGTCGTAGGAGAATTCCTCTATTGCATTTTGCATAGCATTTGTGCTCTTAGCTGTATCTCCCCATCCAGTTGGCTGGATGTCTTCGAGCCTGATACGAGAGCTTTCGGGAGCGGTGTACTTGACCATGAAGTCGTAGTTTCCACTCGGTCGTCCCAAGGTGTCCCACACTTCTTTGGAACTGGAGGAGTTATCCCTCTCGATGACGTTGACCTCAGGAAAAGCATAGTTGATGAATTCAAGTCCTGCAAACGTTGCAAATTCATCGTCATGTCGAGTAGTTTCTGAATGACCTGAGTGTTGATCCCATGACATGGTGGGGACACAGGTATTCTGTTCAATGATGCTCAGCTAAGTTTCATTACTCGGCTGACTTTTTGGCCCCAAGTCTCATGGGTAAGGCTGCCACATTGGCAGACCGTCCATCGGGCCATAGTAATTATGGTCAAAGTTGTCTTTCATTAGAGTGTCCTTATCTAATGAATTTGGCGGAGCACGACATCCTTCCGGATCACAACCTCCGTATATCATTTCGACATCTGACCGTGGTATAAATCTTAGACTTTGTGTGGAATTGCAAAATGGCGTAGGCACCTCTTCCTGAGACATATAACCGTCCTTATTAAGATAGGACTTCCATTCCTCATATGTGTCGGAGGGGTCCTCCTCATTAATAGCATGGACTATTTGAGACACTGGGTGAAGGAAACCTCCACTGTGGAAGAAGTCCTGAATGGGATGAAGACTTTCATCATTAGCAGCTGTCCGGGTACAGGTTGCAGAAAAACCAAGACCCGTCTTTGTTGTATTGCTAGTAGGAATGACAAGTTGCCCCCATCCTGTTGTATCGGTACTCTCGACTGCTTTAATAGCATCTTTTTATGAGGAAATCGAAGTTCCTCCTCCGAATTGTTCGTCCTTGTGAAGCGAAAGCGCTTGGAACTAGGTTCTAATTATCCCTTCTGGTTCCATATAAGTAGATGACGATAAATTGCTGACGAGCAAGGCCTGTTCCCCACAGACTGTGATGAGTTGGCCATTCTAGACGAACTTTAGCTTTTGGTGGAGGGTTGAAGTGACCGCTCCAGCCTGATGTATCCAAGGTCTTCCTAATAAACAACTGTACGTTGCCCGGATGTCCAAGACCTGGAAGGTGACTTGGAAAGTGTGAGGACCAATAGTTATGGGAAGGTCAACTTCGCCGATAACCGTTTTTCTGGATCCGTCGAATGCTTTGACGACGACCTCGCTGGTTCTCATCAGAGGGCCTTTGAATGATAATTGCATCAAAGTGGACTTCAGCATAACATTCAGGGCTGACCCTGTGTCTACCAGTACGCTGGCTAAAGCATCGTCCTGGCAGTTGACTGTGATATTGAGCGCCATCTTATGATGGTGACCCTCTTCAGGTAATTCCTCATCACTAAATCCTAAGTTATTGCAAGAAGTGATGTTAGAGACAATATTATCGAACTGTCTGATTGTTACATCATGTTCCACAAAGGCTTGCTCCAAGACTTTCTGTAGAGCCTCCTTGTGCGCTTTTGAACTGAGTAACAGTGATAATACCGAGATCTTTGAGGGAGTCTGTAACAGTTGATCGATAATGTTGTATTCACTCCTTTGGATGAGCTTCAGTATCTCATCATCATTTTTCGAAAGGTCGGGATTACTGGACTGACCGATTGATGGATCAGGAGCTTCTGTCTGAAGTTCCTTTTCTTTGTTAGACTCTCCAACTCCTGCGTTGAAGATTCTACCACTCCGTGTTACACGAATGATGTCTGCAATATTCACGACGGAGGGTAATGGAATTTCCTTTCCATTTTCAATTATCGTTGCACCGTATTTGTAAGGGATTGCCTTAGTTGATTCATACGGTAGTGGTCCCGGCAGATAGATGACTATGGGAACCTTCTGGTTTTTCTGACCATCGTACACAATTTCGATCCATTCTCGGTTGGGAATTCTTGATTCGTCAAGCAGATGGATAATGGCAAAAACATCCCTGGTCCTCTAATGATCAGAGATGACGACAACGTCCTCAATTTGATTGGCAAGGTAGTTCAGTGACCAATTGATGGGTCCGGAACCTGGATATGGGTGAATCTCTCCACGATCCACCTGCCCCTGGAGAGCTGCTCGCACAAGGTAGCACCCTTGGTTACTTTTCGAACAGACTCCACAACGTTCATAATTTTGTGGTGGCACCTGGCCATGCCCACTTTGAATACAATGTAACCTCACTAGGTTAGCTTCCACAAGTCGGACATCCTGACTTTGACGCCGAGTGGGGTTTCTGTTATTGATACTAATTTACTGAGTATCTTCATCCATGTAGATTGGCATCCACCAATGATTTAACAAGTGCTGAAGTGCTTCCTGGACAAGGGCACATCCCTGATCATTTTCGCAACCCGCTTTACAGCTGTGATAATTATGTGATATCAGGAATCTGAGTCGGACCTGCTCAGCATGCAACTCTACCAAGTTGGTATTCATCAAGCGAATGCCAAAGATTTGAACCATATTGATCTGATAGGGATTCCTATCATGGTAGTCCTGGATCCATCCAAGATCCATTTGACGCTAGAGGGCCTCCTGTATGAAAGAGCATCCCTGTTTGTTTACCGAGCAAGTCAGACAAGAACTATAATCGTGTCGCGGCAGATTATGATACTGGCTTTGCCTTAAATGCATTGCCACCAGGTTGACATTCATCGCACGGATGTCGTGGTTCTGAATAACGTTGGAATTCGTGTAAACCATGTTAACTCCACAAACTCGGTGCTCTTGGATCCATCCGAGATCCATCTGTTCCTGTAGAGCTGATTGCACTACAGAACACCCTCGACTGCTTTTAGAGCAGATATCACACTAGTGATAATTATGAGGTGGCACATGGCCGTACCCACTCTGCCTACAATGCATCTTGACCAGATTGGTCCTCAACAAGAGTACATCGTGAATTTGACAGATATTGTTAAATTCTTTATCAATTAGGTTGACTGCAGCTTTCTCATGTTGAGGCAGCGGGTTTGTGAGAACATTGGGATTCGTATCTTTGAAAGATAAGAGCCCGCTCCTAACAAGCTTTTGCACGTCAGATTTGAAATTGAGACAGTTCTCTATGATATGCCCTGATCCTCCTTGATGATAAGGGCATATCTGATCCACCTTAAACCAAAAAGGCAGATTTTTCAGTACTGTAAGAGGAGACTTAGTCTGGATGTGCCCCTTAGCCATTAGTAACGGAAATAGTTATGCGTACAACATTGGTATAGGATCAAATCCTGGTGACCGCGTTGTATGGTTGTTATTGTATGGAGGACGAGCCTGCTGAAGAGGCTGTTGTGTCCTTTGTTGATTAAGTTGGCTTTGCGCAACCTGAGGTTGATACGTAGGAATAGGCGCAAGGCTGATAGCAGGAGTTACAGCTGCTACTGGTTGATAACGTCGCCTTTGCTTTTCAAGAGAGATATTCCCAATATCTTGCTATTTTTTCTTAGGGAGAGCACTACCGTATCGTTTTGTACTACTTGATGATCCAACGTCTTTTATTAGACGTCCTTCTCGGATGGCTTCCTCAAGACGAACTCCCATACTGACCATCTCGGTGAAGTCACTGGGCGCACTGGCAACCATTCTGTCATAGTAAAATGAGCTTAAGGTTTTTAAGAAGATTTTTGTCATCTCTTTTTCCTCAAGAGGTGGACAAATCTGGGCGGCAATTTCGCGCCATCTCTGAGCGTACTCCTTAAAGGTTTCCTTGTCCTTTTGTGACATTAATCTGAGTTGATCTCTGTCTGGTGCCATGTCCAAATTGTATTTGTATTATTGGACGAAGGTAGTACCAGGATCTCTGAATGTACTAATCGTAGTACGGTTTAAACCCATGTACCATTTGAGTGCGGCACCGGTTAAACTATCCTGAAAGTAGTGAATCAGTAGGTCTTGATTCTCCATCTGAGCTGACATTCGCCGAGCGTACATCACCAAGTGACTTTGAGGGCAAGAGTTACCCTTGTATTTTTCAAAGTCGGGCACTTGAAATTTGTGCGGAACTTTCACATTGGGGACCAGACAGAGGTCTGCAGCGTCCTTTCCAAATAGATCCTGACCGTGGATGGCTTGCAGTTCTTTCTGCATTTCCAAGACCTGTTCCTGGAATTCATCCATTCTATCGAACATAGTTTCCTTCTTACCAGAAGGTATCGGCGAAATCTGTCCTTTCGGGACAGTATGCACCACAGGGGGTGGTACCGTGACTACGGCAGTGAATCTTGGCGTTTCCCGAAGTTTGTAACCTTCAGGATTCTTCAATATGCCCCTGGCATCTTCGCTTTCCCAAAGTTTGTAACCTTCAGGACCAGCGGCATCTGTTGTGATTCCCTGATCTTCAGTGATCGGTGGAACATATCCTTCCGGGATATAGTTAACAGGCATGCCCCAAGGACGATCTTTCGGCATTTGATACCTAGCATCATACTTCTCCACTATGGGCGTTGAGGTGATCTCTGAGATCACAGCCCTTTGTAGCTGAGCTTCTTCCATGGCTTGCATGTCATTACGAAGCTTTCTCACATCCTCTCTCAGAGCGTCGATCTCTTCTTTCAACTCTCTATTTTCTTCCTCAAGATCATCCATCTTTTTCTGACGATTGGCCCGAGTATTGTACGAATGAGACAGTTTGACTCTAGAACCGAGACACAAACGTGAGATTCGTAGGTAAGAAGAATACGCAATGTGAGAATGATGAATGCAATGATTATATTAATTATTTTTTAGTTTAATCAAAATAAACTTTGACAATTAGATTGCAAATATCAAACAGTGGGGAAACCCCTTTTTATTGAATTCAAAGGATTACAGAAATGGAAATACAGGAGATTACAAGGTACAGAAACAGAACCTAAGCTAATGGGTCCCGAGTCCTCTCTGAAGAGAAATCGGGTGCTGACTCTGGTACTTTCCTTTTCTTTGACAGGGGCTCTTGGGCCGTTGTCGGGTTGTCATTCCTTTACCAGGTGAAAGGAGTGAGCAAATTCCTTTGGTCATCTTGATTCTCTACAGCGTGTTGCTCCAAAATTTCAATCAGATCGTCCTTTTCTTTCAACAGTTGCTGTATTTTGATGCACTCCACGTTGAGGGTGTGATACTTGTTCTTCCAAGACCTCCTCTCCCGTTGAACTTTGTTGAGAGTAACCTGAAGCTTTTCAGTCTCAGTCATGAAGTACATGACAGACTCCCTCGGTCGAAGAACTCCATGACGAGGCTAAGGCATCTTCAGCTTGAGAGCTCTAGTTTGTAACCAGTGGAGATAAGGCTCCACCGAGACACAGTCGTGTTTTCCTAGAGACTCTCGTCCTTTCTTATGAAAATGTTTCCAAGGGTGTACTATTTCCGTCTTTAGTGCTCTGTCACTTTCTCCTTCCTTGAAGAAAAGACCTTCCAGATGAACACTCCGTGGGACGTGCCTCATCGGGTATCCAAATTGCCGATGAGCAAGAACTGGATGGTAATTGATTCCTCCCTTAGTTCCTATAAGGGGTACATTGGGGAAGTTTCCACAACGGTCAATGATCCTGATTCCATCATAAATCCTATTACACCAATCTATGTCAGAGATGGTGAGGGACATGATTTTCTGCGACCAACGTAAGGCACTCTCGTGATCCCAAAAAGCAGCAGACTTAGGCAAATGGGAGATAAACCATTTATATAGCAGAGGTACGCAGCATGTGATCTCCCCTCTGCTGTATAAATTTCCCAAGTGTACAGAATGATACGCATCTACGAGCTAAGTCGGCACAGGGTTTCAAATGAGAAAAACCTTAATGGAGTTGATATCGACGAAGTTATTAATGTTGGGCAACAGAAACAACCCGTAGGTGAGTAAAACAAAGATGTTTTCAAAAGCATTCACGTTCCCGATACTGGCGAAGTACATGGCTTTCTTTGTTAAGAACTGGGCTGGCAAACCTTGTATGCCACCCTTAGTGGTCATGTGAGTCCTGACCTCAGACTCGTCCAAATGAATTGCTCTTGCAATGGTCTGATTCTTTAGAATTTCTTCCAGTCCAGAAAATGGAGCTTGATCTGTAATGTGTAGGTCAATCAGATGAGAATATTCCTCCAGCGTTGGTGCTAGCTGGTAATCCGGGAATTTGAAACAATGATAGACCGGATCATAGAATTGAATGAGCGCATCCATGGTTCCCTCAATCACATGGACTCTTAGCAGAGATAGCAAACCTCTGTACTTGGCTCTGAAAGCCTCTTGGTTTGTGATCATCCTCGCCAAACCTTTTAAATCCTCTAGTTTTGGAATCCTGAAGGTGTACTTATGAGTTCTCCTTCTACCGAAATCCATTAGCGTAATCCTTTTCTCTGATATTTGCAATCACAGTCTTAGTTTATTTTGAAAAAAACAGAGAGACTAGAAGAGAAATTTTTTGAATGTTTTAATGTTTTTTAAATGATTGCATGAATGCAGCACACAAAAACATAGAAAAAACATGGGATCAAAGGGTCGTTGTCATGGAGTCAAGGCTCTACCCATCCCCAAAGGTTTATACTAGGGTGATTTTTGTACCTGTACTCAAAATCATCAGCTCCTCCCAGGATAACAGACAGCAAGCGGATCGCCAGTGAGCTGTATGAAATCTTAGAGTAAATGCTATTCACCGAGAATAGATCATCAGCCTCAAATGAGGGTAGTATCGCGTGACAACTATTTCCAATAGTTTCCGCACTAAAAAAGGGTTGGCTCCTCAGCTTCTCAGACGTCACAATCGGCTCATTGCCTATGAGAGGGAATGGGTTGCATTGGGAAGCCTCCACTGAGGTTGATGGTTGACCTCGTCGCCATCACTTATCTTAAGTGTATACTCAATCTTTCCACATGCGGCATCACACGCATTCCCATTAGCAGAAAAATAAACACAGATATCAATTAAGAAAATCAGTATATATATTTGTCCTAATGTCCTAGACCTTTTTTTAAAAGCTATGAATCTTATGTTCCTGACAGAAAATGGCTCCCCGGCGGAGACGCCATTCTGTGGTTCCTTCCCCACTTAAAGAGTTTTTTGACCTAAGAAAGAAAGACCGGCCCCATGGTGGGCGCCACTTTTTTTAAGGTTTCCGCCTAATAGATGGGAAGAGAACAAGATATCGTCGTCCCCAGTGAAGTCGCCATTCTTCTGTAGCGAGCGATTTTGGACGTGGTTGTGAAGCACTACCGCTCTTTGGTATCTACAGCTCGATTCATTTTTTATCCTATTAAAGCTGACGAATGAAGGGAAATAGATGTCTCCAATTAACCCTGCTTGCAAACTGAGTTCGAACAGATGACTGTTGGTTTACAGATGCTATAAAGATTGTGGGTCTCTTTTAGGTTTATTTTGTTAAAAATAGTGTCTGGTCGATTGGTGGAAGGTTAAGATTGATGCTTTTTTATTGATATGTGGAGGTATGGGATTTTGGGTTTTGGATTAGTGTGCTCGCTAAGATTTTTCTTTCAATCTTATGCCTACGTATTCCCGTTTTTTCCGAAATAGGGAAATCAGAGCGATCGTAGTTCCTCCTATTCTATGGGAGGAAATGGTGTTTTGGTGTCTTGTTCAAAGCCCAAGACGTGAAGCGAAAGGTAGTTTGTATCTTGTTCAAAGCCCAAGATGTGAAGCTGAAAGGGTTTGACTTTAGAGAGAATTTGTCATCTCTAAAGAGGGGTTTGTACGTCACAACTGTTTATAAAGGAGAATTACTTTATCCGGGATGTATGAATCCAGCAATGCCATAATTTCCTTTATAGGGGATTTCCAACCTGAAGGAGAATACTTTAACTTAGTGTAGAGCAATGCTATCTTTCCTTAGGAATTTCTCATGCTAAAAGAGGGACAGTGGCATGGATGTAAATAATCTAGAGGCTTGCCGCTTACAGCGATTAGATGAAGGGGAAGGAGTTATTGATGTTTGTGTACTGTGAACGAGGCACAACTTTGATGCTAAAAGGTTGATTGGATCAACCAGTGGTTTTCTTATACAAATCCTAAGAGGAGGCTAATGGTTTTCTTATACAAAGCCTAAGAGGAGGCTAGTGGCCCAACAAGAGGGTATTTTTGATCTGTCTCGTACAAAGCCCAAGATAGAGGCTAAAAGGGGAGTGACTCGACAAGAAAGTCCTCTATGGTATCTCGTACGAAGCCCGAGATGGAGGCCAAGGGGTTTTATACTCAACAAGAGAGTGTTTTGTGTCTTGTACAAAGCCCAAGACGGAGGCTAAAAGGTGTTTGACTCCGCTGGGGAGAATCATTGTATAAAGCCCAAGAGAGAGACTATGGTGTTGTTTCAGTTGAGTGACAAGTCCAGTATATTGGTTCAAAGAGAAAATCAGTTCTTATATGAGTAATGTTTGTACTCATGGATTTGTTCCAAGGATCGGGGTTATTTCCTGTTCTTTAAGGAAATGGGAAATCCAATGGGTATCGAGACTGTCCGAGTCTACGAGGTTCCTTCCTATTCTTGAAGGGTGCTTGAGAATGTCTTTGAGACTCAAGGAACTTAGACTGTCCAAGTCTAGAGTTTCATCTTTTGTACTATGCTTTGAGAAACAGTAGTAGACTCTTGGAAAGACTGTTCTATTAAGATGACTGATTTTGGTTCCTATACCTCTAGGAGGTCGTCGGGACAATTTGTACGAAGGCCAAGAGGAGGCTGGAAACTTTTAAGAAGCCGAGGGATAATTTATACTAAGCCCAAGAGGAGGCTATCATTCCCGGAGGAAGAAATCATTTATACGAAGCCTAAGAGGAGGCTGTGAATACTTCTAAGAGTCGGGCTTATAACACGAGGGTAGGCCCAGATGATTTTGTTTAAAAATGGCGATCGCGCCGAGATTTTCTTGTAACGCGAAGTGGCTTATACAATATCTGAGGCCCAAAGTTGTTTTGGTTAAAAGAGGATTGGGTCTTACTCTCTATTAGAGGCCCAAAAGTTTTGAATGGGTCTTATAGCTCGAGGAGAGGCCCAATTGATTTTTAAAAGGCGATGATCGCGTCGTTCATTTGTACAGAGGGACTTATACAATAAGTGAGGCCCAAAATGGTTTGTACAAGGGGGTTTGGGTCTTACACTCTATTAAGAGGCCCAAAGAGTTTTAAAGAAAAGAAATGGGTCTTACTACTCGAGGGTAGGCCCAAGGTTTGTTTTTTAACAGATGATGATCGCGTCGAACTTTTTGAAATACAACGGGACTTATACCATAAGTGGGACCCAAAATAGGTTGTATTTACAAAGGGTTGGGTCTTACACTCTATTAGAGGCCCAAAGTATTTTGAAAATGATTTATGAGCGTTGAATTAATCAAAATCCTAATTTGTTTTCAAAATGTGTTTTAATTGAATAAAATATTCAATTAAAATGATCAAAATTGTTTAACATGTGGAAAACAAATTGTGATCTTGGATTAATGCTTCATAAATCAAATTTTGTCCTACAAAATGAATCGAAGTCATAAAAATCTAAAAAATCAAGAAGGAAAAAATATTTTAAATGTCAAAAACAATTAAAACATTAATTCTTTGCAAAAATATCAATTATATGAAATAAATAATATTTTTGGGATTTTTCAAAAAATAAAATATTTTAACATTTTTGTGAATTATTAAAAAAAGAATCAACTCAAAATCATTAAAACTCAGAGAGAAATTAATTTTTGAATCAATTAAATAAAATCACAAAATTCAAATATTTGAATTTGAGAGAAATGGTGCCAAGAACAGCTGAAGAACACGCGCGTTTTTCAGCTTTGCCCAGATTTGTATTTTCTATCCAATCTCACTGAATACTTGATTATATCATGCAATCCACATATCAATCTGCTCGTTTTCACCTCACGATCATGTTTATGACAATTAATTTCATTTAAATTAAGCATAAAACAAGAAATCACGATAAATCCTCAAGAACCCTAAATTTTGCATGAAGGCAGGGATTTTTGATGCACGATTCAAACAAAGCAATTACTTGAGGGGAAACATTCCATGCATGATTATGAACATTTGGCAAAAGTATTGTGCGAGGAAATATGCATAGATTGAGAGATGGCCAAGTTTAGGCTTACCTCTAAGTCGTGAGAGCAAGAGCAAATTGATTTCTGAGTTGGAGGTGTTACAGATGAATTGTGATGATCTGAACAGCTTCCCTACACCTTATGGAGTGTGTTTGAATGCTTGTACTTGATGGAAATTGGCTGGATCACTTCATGGCATCTCAACTGCAACTTGGTTAAAACCTTGAGCAATTGACTGGTGATTCTAAGAAATCAGTGTTCCAGATGTTGTTTAAGTGTTTGATCAGCTCACATATGATGTATATGAGGTGTGTGTGTGATTGGTTTGAGTGGAATTGCTCTCTAATGAAAAACCCGATAGTGACTTGCTAAGAAAGGCATTTTTGAGGGTGAGAAGTGGATTTTGAGAAAGGCAAGTGTTGTAGGCCTTTGGTGTACTTAAACTGATCACAATTGAGCTCTATTTATAGTAGAGCAAGTTTGTTTTGTAAGGAATAGTGAATGGCAACTGTTGAGTAGGGTTGGCCAATGTTGGCAAATGAAAATCCAAGTCTCCTCTAGCCATTGACTAGAGGTTAGGGCACAGGCTGCTGGTCCCCTTGGTCTTGGATAAGTCTTGACTGAATTCAGTTGCTAATAGCTCAGTCCATGCCACCTTGGTGCTTCCATTGAATGCTCCAATCCAAAATTGGAGTCTTGTCCCTATTTTAGGCAATTCTAGGTTTGTCATGCTATTTCTTGTTCCAAGGACTTTGGAGGCTTGGCTCAGTGATTGTCCCCTTTAGATTCAATCCTCAGATGTGTCCAAAGTGATGACAATTCTTGGAATTGGCTGATTTTGGCAAATCGAGCAAAAGTGCAAAATTCTGCCTTGCCTTGGCTGATTTCAGCAAGGCAACTTGCCAATGTCATATCTCATGGCCCAAATTGAATTTGGTGATGTTCTTGGCCATTTTGGAAAGCCCTTATATGATACAACAACCGTTTGATCATATTTGGTTTTGAAACCTTTGGGATCCAAGTGAAAAATCCCCCTACATTTGGAAAAAAGTAAGGCAGATTCTGACTTAGTGAAATTTTCACCAAGTGTTGGAACAAAGTGACTTTTCTTGATTTTGATCACTGCATAACTCAAAATCCATGAGAAATTTGGACATAGGTCAGTATGAAGCTTTTGTAGAGGGAAATGAGATCTACAAATCAAGCTTTGGATGGGGAAAAATGGCTTTGTGGTTTAGGAGTTATGATCCTCCAAAGTTGGTACCTTTGTCACTTTATTTCATAACTTAGAAAATTTTCTAAGTTTTTTATGGTTACCCCTTTTACAAGTTATCCCACTCTCTTTTATTTTTCTTGATGAATGATGATTCAAGTCATACATTAACATCATTTTAGGGTTAAAAATCCATTTTTGTGAAAAATCTCAAAAAGTCAAAGCTGACTTTTGTGCACAGTTGACTTTTTATCCAATGAATTCCAAACTGTGCAATCCTTTAGAAAATCATGTCCTTGACCTAAATCAAACTTGATGGACATGTTCCATGGGTGTTATAGGGTATATTGAATCATGTCTTAGGGTTTGGGAGCATGTCCTGGTCAAAAGTCAAAGTTACAGTTGACTTTTCTCGCAAAACCCTAACTGTGGTTCAGATGAAATTGAAACTTGTTGCTCAAGCTTCTTGGATCAATACATTGTTCCAAATGGATAAACATGGTATATTAGAGACCCTCAAATCGTGTCTTGAGGTCTTGGTTCATGATTTGTCCCAAAAGTCAACTTAGGGGTGAATTACGTCAAGAAACCCTAATTCTTAATTTTTGATGTATGCATCCCTTGAGGTCAAATTAACTTGATGATTGGGTCCATGAGGTTCCATGGAGTATATTAGGATATGCTTTGAAGCATTGGCTCATGCCTAGAGGAAAATTTCCAACTGGAGGCCCTGGTCAACCAAAACCCTAATTTGGCGACACTGGCGATCTTGAAGCTTGATCCACCTAGAAGGGAGCAACCTTGTGCTTAATCCTTGATGTGGGAGTCCTCTTGATCCATTGTGGATGTTTGAGAGGTTAGACAAGTTGAAGATCATGTCATTCCTTGATTGATCCTTTGTCTAAGAACTCTGGGAGGGCTTGAAACCCTAATTTTGATAGTAGTGAATGCTCACCCATCTTTGGGGAGACTGATGAAGCATAATGATACACCCATATTGTGATGATGGTTTTCACAATGATGGGAAATCTTAGTGGTCAAAATTTGGGGTATGACACTTCGGTTAATCATGTTGATAGACGTAGTTTCGACAAAAGTTTGGCTAACATTGCTCTTTGCAATCCAGTCAATTTTGCATTTACTCCATATGATAATGCATACTGCTCTTTGTACCTGCACCCCACCAACAGTTTTCATTAGGATCGAGAGATGGTGGGCAAAGATGAATTTGGATACATAGGGATATCTGGAATCGACCCAACAGGTTAGGGGAGCGAATTTGGTGACAATGACTGAGTTTCCAGCGCTCGAAAGAATTTCAGCTTACATAGTCGAAAATAAGCTAAAAGAGGCCTTGGAGGCTGAGGTAAAGTTCATGGCTGTCGAGGCCAAGAAGGAATCATGTCAAGAATGTCCTGGTAAGGACTTCGACCCAGAGCCACCTGATAAGGCTCAGGACAAAGTACAAGGCTAGAGGCTCGACGCCATCTACGATGACGAGCCTTTGGGATTCGAAAAGGATCTGCTGGCAAGCAACATTAAAATGCTAGCACAAGATCCACTTGAGGAAATCGACTTAGGAGATGGGGCGACAAAAAGGCCAACGTACATCAGTGCCAATATCAACCCTTAACTCAAAGTCAAACTGATTCAATTACTAAAGGAGTTCAGAGACTACTTCGCATGGGATTATGACGAGATGCCTGGTTTAGACAGAGAGCTGGTTGAATTAAAGTTGCCAATCAAGCATGGGAAGAAGCCCATCAAGCAGAATCCAAAGAGGTTTGCACTTAAAATTCTCTCAAAGATTAAAGAGGAGGCTGAAAGACTTCTGTGATGCAAATTCATCCGTACAGCCAGGTATGTCGAATGGCTTTCAAATACCATGCTAGTTATTAATAAAAATGGTACTTTGAGGGTTTGCATAGACTTTAGAGATTTAAATAATGCAACCCCAAAGGATGAATATTCGATGCCAGTGGCAGAAATGTTAGTCGATTCTGCCGTATGACATGAATACCTGAGTATGCTTGATGGATATTCAGGGTATAATCAGATATTCATTGTTGAAGAGGATGTCCCTAAAACAACATTTTGATGTCCTGGAGCGTTCAACACTTATGAGTGGGTGTTAATGTCGTTCGGCTTGAAAAATGCAGGGGCAACTTACCAAAGGGCAATGAATTTGATTTTCCATGATTTCATTGATACTTTTTGTCGCTCCCGGGATTTTCATCCTAGTACAAACGCGAAAGTGGCACCGAAACAGAGTCGCCAGCAATGTGTATTTATCCCAAGAGAGGGAAAGAAAACACCGCGTAAACCTGAAGAGAAGGAAAGAGCATGGTCTCGCGACCAAGAGAAGTGGGTAAGGGAGTCGGTTACGCGAGAGGAAGGTATTAGCACCCCCTCACGTCCATCGTACCCGATGGGATCCACGCTTGCTTGTCTCGATCAAAGGGTGTAAAGAAAGGAATGTTGGAAATGGAACTGGAAAAGGAATTGAAAGAAAGAGAGAAAGGAAGGAGAACAAATGTAGGGAAAATAAAAGAAGTGCTCGAATGGGCCCTACCCCACTGCCTACGTATCTCATCGGGAGCATGAGAATCAGAGCGACGTAGTTCCCCTCACTAGGGATGAATTGTTTGTGTTTTTTAAGGAACGGCTAACGTTCTAGCTCAGGTGTTGCAGGCTCGCTGGTCCGAGTGCGTTACCATCTTGCAAGAGAACGAGTAGAAGCGCGTTCGTGCGTTGAGAGTGAATGAGGTGAGAAAAGAATTCCCGAAGGAAAGACGTTATTGTTGGTTTTTGTCTTTTAAGAGTTTTTTCATTTGTTTGCATATGATAGTGTATCTGAATCTTAGTCATTGGAATGTGTACATCCTCACATTCCAAGATGGAATGGGTAAGAAAGCACACTAAGAGTGAAGAAGACCCCCACACTTAGTTCCAATTGTCAAGGTTCAAACACACTAGCATACTTGTGTTTATTAAGTGTTTTTGTTGATTAAGAAATGAAGAAGTGCTTTTTTATTATTTGCACCTTCAACAAGTATTGCATTTAAGTCCCTCATACAAGATCAAATGTTTAACACATTGACCCAAGATGGGCTATATGCTACACATTCTAAGATTACAAGAGAAGACCCCTTATAACCTTTTCTTTATATGAAAGGCCTAAATGCAATAAATGCCTACCTTTATTAGATATTTTGAATTTTCTTTGGGATGAGAAAAGAGACTCAAGGGAGGAGAAAAGGTAAAACCTATATGGACTAAGACTCAATCCTAATTGAAGATTAAAGGGAGTGATCCTAAAGGTTTGTGAGGTTTCAACCTAAAGTCTAAAGAAGGAAAGAATTAAACAATTCACTTCTAAAGTAGAAGATGAATTGTAATTCACAAAGGGAAAATGATGAGTTATTAAAAGAAAGCACATAAGTGCTTAACAAAACACCAAATGAAATTGTAAAAGAGAAAGGATAGAAGTTGAATGTGGATTCCTTATCCACACTCAATTGAAACTTACCAAAGCCCCTACATGGTTAGTAAACATGTATAAGAAGTATAAGAAGTAAAAGAACATGTAATGCATCATAAAACTCAAAAGAATTAAATGAGAAACCAAATCCTAGAACCACAATCAGAATGTACATCATATGGACAACAAATTAATATCATCATACAAGTGCAAGTGAATAGGCAACAAACATCATCCATTAGCATCTAAACATGTTACAAGAAGAAAGGGTAGATGAAAGATGGAAAGAAATGAAGAAGACATGCATAAATGGAACATGTAAATCAACAACCAGAATTGAAACTAAATGGAAAATGGTTTATAAACATCTCAAAAGTATTTATGAATCAACTTCAAGGCATTCAAGAAGTAATATGAGAAGAATTGAAATGAAAGTTCCAAAAGAAAGTGCAAACAAAACATGTTAATGATGCACAAAGTTCAAATTGAAATGAACATGTAAAGATGACCTATAATGTGTATCAAAGACCTATAATATCATATGAATGACTCACACAACTATGCAAATGCTCATACAAATATGCACAAAAGAATTCATGCAAACATGCACTAAAGATTACAATGATATAACATGTCATAATGCCTTGAATGAAATGCATCAAACAAAAATCAAATGGCCTCATGAAAATTATGAAAACATGGTATTGGAGTTCACTAACCAGAGATGAATCACATATCAAAATAGCATATCAAAATTCAAAGCAAAATGACTTCAAACAAAGCAATTAGGTCAAGTTGAAATGTCATGCAAAGTGGTACAAATATAGGCATCAAAACATGTGATAAAGTGACCTAAAAAATCAAATAAAAATCATCTAACATGCTTCAATGTATTAGTGAATTAATGCAAAAAGAACCATGCCAAAACAATTTGTAATGAGCAAGAACAAAATTAAACAAATTCAAGTATCATGCTTAGGATACATCTAAATGGAAATTCAAAGAAAATTATGGAACAGGGGCAAAATGGTCATAAAATCAGAAAATAAAATCATAGAAAATTTCCTAAATGTTTTAAGAATACACATGAATTTTTGTGGAATTTTATGATACCATTTGATATTTTTAAAAATTAATTATGAAACGTGTAGCAAAAATGGAAAAAATAAAATGGAATGTAAATGTGAATGGGGGTGCATGCCTAGTAACTATTCAGTTTAATTCAATTGGGCCTTAAAACAGGGAGGTGCGAATAGCATTCTGGCTAAGTCCACTAAGCGCGCAGAGCATACTAACAAACATGAACCCTCAGTCAACAATCTTGACTCACTCCCAACCATCAGATCAAGTCCAAGTCAAACCAAAGTCAAAGTATTTGGATCCAACGCACTCACATGAATGTCCACTCACACTACCATGCACTGCACCACACGTTGATTAATTGAATTCAGAAATAAGGCACGTGAGGTGCATGTGCATTTTAATGTGTTGGCACGCTCCTCACCACACGATTAGAACACATCAACGGCCATGATTTAAACTGCAAACAAAACCCTAACCAAAAACCACCGGCCGGAGAGGGACCTCCGGTCACCTTCTCCGGTCACACGCCACCGTCTGCAACTTCAATTCTCCCAGAATCTTACAAACAGTATACCAAAATGAAGAGGAAGTAATGTAGAGCATGAATCCAGTGACAAAACGTACAAAAAGTTCATGAAATGGGAGAATCGAGCATATGAATATTTGCCCTAACATTTCAACTATGCCTCTAAAGGCCTATCAACTAGCCAGACAAGTTCTTGAGCTTATATGAAGCATCAAGAACCTGATAACATCTTCACATTAGGTCTATAAGGGAAGAAATTCGTACCTGAAGATTTATGATCTTGATGTGTTCTTCAGAAAAACCAGAGATGTTGCTTCTTCTTTGAGTTTCTTTTGGCCAAATAAAGGCTTAGATGCAGAGAATGAATGATGCTTCAGTGGAGGAGAGTTGATATCCAAGCTCCAAAACAGTTGCAATGTGATGAAAATGGAGATAGAATCAGAGATATTCTGAGATGAAGATGAGGAAGATGAATGAAATGGAGTTTGAAAATCAGTTGCAATGTGGAGGAATTGAGAGAGAATCGAGAGAATTTCTGAGTTGAATGTGAGAAAATGAAGTTGAAAACTGAATTGTGAAGTGAAGTTTGAATTTATATCATGAATTAACCATGGTTTAGTGAGTTGGTTAATTGAGTTGAGTGGGTTAAACTGAGTCATCCCTAACTAACTGAGTCAAGTTAGTTAGGGAGAGCAGTGCTATGGTGAAGATGGCTCATGGTGAGATATGGTGGGAGCCAGGAGAAAGTGAATTGGCACGGCTTTTGTAGGTGAAACTTGCTCAGCAAGTTGTTCTTTCTATTTTTATGTAATGCACGTGCTCATGTGCATGGACATGTGATGAATGTTTGGTTAAATGAAGAAAGAGTTGGAGAGTGAGCAATGCACGGGCAAACTGAGACCACAACAACAACATTCATTTTTCTGGTTTTTTGTGACAGTTTGGAAATAATGCAAACATGGATGTTTAATGGTGATTTTCTCTTGGCATCGTGGATGATCTAATGAGTTCTTGGAGACGTTGGAAAGAGGGGATGTAATAGGACAACTTTGATATGAAAATTGAATTGAAATGGGGTTTGGAGTAAGTTGCAAAATGACTTATAACACATAAGCTTGAGACTGGTATGAGGGCGTGGCAAAGGTTGGTTGACAAGGTAACATGGCACCTAGGTTCTCAGCATGATCATAGCACATTGGACTCAACATAACTTCTTGACCTTTGATCAAATGAAAAAAACATGAACACCAATCTTAAAGATCTCACATAGAGGAACAACTTTCATGTTGAAAGATTTTTCATTTGAGGCCTTTAACCATGAGAAAAATGAGTGGACATTAGGCCCACCACATGTTTGTTAAAATGACCGCGCGCGTGCCCTGAAAATCTTGGTCATGACCTAGTTTTGAACCTACTTTCCTCCAACTTTGATCAATCATATCTCTCTCAATTTTTATCCAATGGAGATGTTCTACACATGGATTTGAAGCTTAAAACAAGACCTTTCATTGAGGCAGAGTGGATTTTTCATTTGGTGCTCCAAATTTAAATGGCCTTGGTTCAAATTCTGATGCAAAATGGCCAAAACTTGCTATTTTTAGCAACCCTACTTCATCCAAAAATGGCAACTTTCCACATCTTGATTTTTTCATGATTCCTTTGGAGTTTCTTGACCAAATTTTGTACATTGGACACATGTAACATGAATTTCATGAATTTGGGCTCAAAAAGTCAAGAGTTGACTTTTTCCTCTGATTATTTGACTTTGCCCCAATTTCTCTGATTCTTGATCTTTCTTCCAATTGAACCACTTCTAAAACCAATTGAGATGCAATTTTCCACATACATACACTTAAGGACATATAGAATACCATGACATCAAGTTTTGCCCAAAAAAGCAAAGATTCCCTGATTTAACTGGAAACCCTAATTTTGGCCCCCTCTGGTTAGGAGGAAAAAGTGCAGTCTTCAATTTCAAATTCCTCAGAGCATGTTGTGTATCCTCTTAAAGGATGATGAGAAATGCCACTTGGGAATGATTTTGAATCAATGAGCTATCTCTTTTGAGGGTTTTCCTTCAATTTTTGGACTTCTTGCATAGTGTAGGATGTAATGCTTCAATCTCCCATTGTATCTCTTATCCTTGAGGTTGTGGATGATCAATTGAGATGGTATGAGACATGAAAGACCTCTTGGCTTGCCTTGAGGGCATTTGATTGACCTTTTGTGCTTTGAATGATCCCTTGATTGTCCACCTTCCACCTGATCACATGCCCTGATGGTAAGAAGGATGCCATGCTTCATTTTTCTATGTTAAATGCAATGCAATGCTAATGAGATGGATATGATATGATAAATGATAATGCCATGCTATGATGCCAAAAGGGAAGAGCAAATTTTGGGGTATTACAGCTGCCCCTATTCAAGCGCTGTAGACCTGAATGCCTGAAAGCAATTGCTTTCGGACTTTCAAGGTATATAGTGATTGAATACCAAAAATAACCAAAAAATTTGCTCTGGGTGGTGAAGAAGAAAAGGGATATAAACCCAACGAGACTGCTGGATTGAATCTTCGATGAAACGTCGGAGAGATCTGTCTTTTGAACGACGCCAGACGACTACTGGCTTGCCACACTGCTGGTGGACTTTAATACTGTCTTTTATGCAATTCCAGACGACTACTGGCCTGCCACACTACTGGTGGACTTTAATAATGTCTTTTATGCAATTCCAGACGACTACTGGCCTGCCACACTACTGGTGGACTTTAATAATGTCTTTTATGCAATTCCAGACGACTACTGGCCTGCCACACTACTGGTGGACTTTAATAATGTCTTTTATGCAATTCCAGACGACTACTGGCCTGCCACACTACTGGTGGACTTTGCAGCTTCGTGCCACCCGAAGATGGACTTTTGCCAATCCACTGTTGGACTTTTGCCACCCGAAGACGGACTTTTGCCAATCCACTGTTGGACTTTTGCCACCCGAAGACGGACTTTTGCCAATCCACTGTTGGACTTTTGCCACCCGAAGACGGACTTTTGCCAATCCACTGTTGGACTTTTGCCACCCGAAGACGGACTTTTGCCAATCCACTGTTGGACTTTTGCCACCCGAAGACGGACTTTTGCCAATCCACTGTTGGACTTTTGCCACCCGAAGACGGACTTTTGCCAATCCACTGTTGGACTTTTGCCACCCGAAGACGGACTTTTGCCAATCCACTGTTGGACTTTTGCCACCCGAAGACGGACTTTTGCCAATCCACTGTTGGACTTTTACCACCCGAAGACGGACTTTTGCCAATCCACTGTTGGACTTTTGCCACCCGAAGACGGACTTTTGCCAATCCACTGTTGGACTTTTGCCACCCGAAGACGGACTTTTGCCAATCCACTGTTGGACTTTTGCCACCCGAAGACGGACTTTTGCCAATCCACTGTTGGACTTTTGCCACCCGAAGACGGACTTTTGCCAATCCACTGTTGGACTTTTGCCACCCGAAGACGGACTTTTGCCAATCCACTGTTGGACTTTTGCCACCCGAAGACGGACTTTTGCCAATCCACTGTTGGACTTTTGCCACCCGAAGACGGACTTTTGCCAATCCACTGTTGGACTTTTGCCACCCGAAGACGGACTTTTGCCAATCCACTGTTGGACTTTTAGCATTTCAAAATTGAATTACTCTCTGCCTCTGCGCCAGACATCTCTGCTGACTCTGCTGAGGAACCATGATCAATGACCTGACTTTAGAGGTTCCTGAGAGGATAATATCTCTGCTGGCGAATGGATGAACAATCCGTCTGCTTCGAATTGTCAAGCTTGCCAACAATAAATTGGACTTTAAGATATGAGGGAATGATGACTCTGCCAGGAATTATTCCATCTGTTTGGGGCTGGATTCTAGTCACAGCAACTCCGCTGGGGATGAGAATTTTTGAATGACGTCCTGCTGGGGAAATGAGCCATTAAAACTCTGCTTGGGGATTTATTCAACCCAAAATCCTTTATAGGGATTATCAACCTTCTGACCCGGCTGGGGAAAGACTGTGCCATCCTTGTTGAGGAATAGATTCTGCCGATCTTATAAACTTCTGCGGGGAGAACGACAACTCAGCTGGGGAGTATTGCTGACAAGATTCGATGCTGACATTTGTGGGGATACCATGACCAGAGATACGATCTTGCTGGGTATCAGGGCTACTCTGCCAGGGATATGCAAATCCTGGTTAGAACATTCCCCTGCAACTTGCTACGAAGAGTCATTAGAGATCTGTTGGGGAAACCCAAAGCAAATCCACAGTAGTCTGCTGAAGAATATGACTATCGAGCTTAGGATAAGTACCACAATGCCCCATGTTAGGCGAGCTTCCCTTTAGACAATTCCGTTAGGGACGACGAGTTTATGACAAACTCTGCTGGAGGAAACTGCTTTAAAACGTCTCGTGCTGGAGAATGCCTTTTGAGAGGATTTTACAGAAGACCAACTGTCCTCAAACTCTACTGGGGATGATCAACACTTCATGCTGGGGAAACAAACATGCCCCATGCTTAAGAAAACCAACAATTTGTCCCCAAAGCGGATGTCATAAGAGGATTTTACAGAAGATCTAGCCTCTTCAAACTCTTGTGACTTCGCTGGGGATAATGACTATCAGTTTCGGTGTCGATGAGACCACCCTTTTGGGGAACCTGTGACCGTTATCGACACAGAAAAGCTTGTGGTTGTTGGAAGTACTGAATGAGATAATCGACTTAATAAGATACAACGGTACCCAGTTGAACTTAATTCGCTGAGATCGACCCGATGAACGCCGATCTCCTTACCCATAATTGCCCCAGTCTCTTGCGTGGGGTGATTTATTGCTAGTCTTGTGCTTAAAATCATCTGCACCTGCTACCTGCAACAAAAGAATATGCCCACATGCCCCGAATATTGCGTGGCTAGAATCCATCATCCGGGAGTATTCAACATTCGAAGTAATTTCAAATGTTTTTTCTGCGCATGTTATTGTAAGGCTGCCATGTTTTCAAATGCAATGTTTTATCAAAAATTAGGACGTTTTTGCAAACAAAGCAATAAAACAAAAATAGAGAGCTTTTTATTGAAATTCAATTTATTGACTGAGAGCCCAGAATAGGCAATTACATCCGGAAGCAATCCCTGGAAAGAGGTGATCGCTGAAAATTGAGAAAAGAAACTATCCTAATGGCAATGTGAAAACGGAATTCCACTGAGTTTCCATTCTGTTATGACCAGTATGTCTTCAAAACTCCCCGACCTTGCCTTCTGAGGAATGATCAGACCGATTCCTATCCTTCAGAACGTCAGTTGTTCAAACGGTGACAGGGTACAGATAACTCAAACCGTAGTCATTCGCTTAAATCCCTCTTTTGTGTGGACCGCCCTTTCAGGTTTTCGATCCACCAGGATACCCTTTTTTGCCTAAGTTGCCCTTTCGGGTTTTCAACTTACCGGGTGTACAAAATTTTTTCAATTATATCCCTAATTTTTGCCCGAACCTTATTCTGTTTTTGGTTCGCCGGGATGCCCTTTTTTGCCTGGATTTTTTTATTTTTATTATCCAGCGGGTCTATTCATGCGAAGTATTTTTTGACTACGTCCGAGTTGACAGGGGATGAAAAGTCTTCGCCATCCATGGTTGTAAGCAATAAAGCTCCGCCCGAAAAGACCTTTTTAACCACGAATGGACCTTCATAATTAGGAGTCCATTTGCCCCTGTGATCTGTATTGGGAGGAAGGATCCTTTTGAGTACCACATCTCCGACTTTGTAAACCCGAGGACGCACCTTTTGGTCAAATGCCTGTTTCATTCTGCGCTGATATAGTTGCCCATGACATACAGCCGCCAATCGCTTTTCCTCAATAAGGCTCAACTGATCAAATCTGGCTCGTACCCATTCAGCTTCATCTAGCTTAACATCCATCATGACTCTGAGGGACGGAATCTCTACTTCAACCGGTAGCACTGCCTCCATACCATATACGAGTGAGAATGGGGTTGCCCCAGTGGACGTGCGTACCGACGTTCGATACCCATGCAAAGCGAATGGTAACATCTCATGCCAATCTTTGTACGTGACAACCATCTTCTGTACAATCTTCTTGATATTTTTGTTGGCCGCTTCGACCGCGCCATTCATCTTTGGGCGGTACGGAGAAGAATTGTGATGCTCGATTTTGAAGTCCCGGCATAACTCAGCCATCATCTTATTGTTCAAATTAGAACCATTATCAGTAATGATTCTTTCGGGAACTCCATATCGGCAAATGATATCCCGTTTTAAGAAACGAGCGACCACTTGTTTTGTAACATTGGCATAGGATGCGGCTTCAACCCATTTGGTGAAGTAATCAATTGCCACCAAGATGAAACGATGACCATTGGAAGCTGTAGGCTCAATCTTTCCGATCATATCAATGCCCCACATGGCAAACGGCCAAGGCGACGACATGATGCTCAACGGATTTGGAGGCACATGCACCTTGTCTGCATAGATCTGGCATTTATGGCATTTGCGGGCATATTTACAACAATCTGACTCCATAGTCAACCAATAATATCCCGATCTTAACAACTTTTTAGCCATTGCATGCCCTCCGGCGTGAGTACCGAAAGAGCCTTCGTGCACTTCAATCATCAACAAGTCTGCTTCATGTCTATCCACACATCTAAGCAGGACCGTGTCAAAATTTCTTTTATACAGCACGCCATCTTTGTTCAGGAAGAAACTACCAGCTAACCTTCTCAACGTCTTCCTGTCTTTGGACGATGCCCCTGACGGGTACTCTTGACTTTTCAAGAAACACTTAATATCATGAAACCATGGCTTGTCATCAGACGTCGCATCGACCGCAAACACAAATGCTGGTCTGTCAAGGCGGGATACCTCAATCTTAGGTACATGGTTCCATCCTTGCACTTTGATCATGGAAGACAAAGTGGCCAAGGCATCAGCGAACCTATTCTCATCTCGAGGAATATGGTACAGTTTCACTGTTGTGAAAAATGTCAGCAATCTCCTCGTATAATCTCTATACGGCACTAGATTTGCTTGGTGCGTGTACCAACTCCCTTTCACTTGATTGATTACCAAAGCTGAATCACCGAATATATCAAGGGTTTTAATCCGTAGATTAATCGCCTCCTCGATCCCCATTATACAAGCTTCGTACTCTGCTTCATTGTTGGTGCACCCGAAAGTTATTCGGGCAGTGAAAGGCATATGAACACCTTCCGGCGTGATAAGAACTGCTCCAACTCCGCACCCATTCATATTGACAGCCCCATCAAACATCAGACTCCATTTGGATTCAGGGTCTGGCCCCTCCTCCGGAAGTGGTTCCTCACAGTCTTTAGCTTTGAGAAACATGATATCTTCATCAGGGAAGTCAAATTTCATGGGTTGATAATCATCAATCGGCTGTTGCGCAAGATAGTCGGACAAGATACTTCCTTTGATGGCCTTTTGTGAAGTATACTGAATGTCATACTCTGTCAAGACCATTTGCCACCGTGCAACTCTGCCTGTCAATGCTGGTTTCTCGAAAATATACTTTATAGGATCCATTTTTGAAATCAACAAGGTCGTGTGCCTAACCATATATTGCCTCAATCGCTTAGCGGCCCATGCAAGCGCACAGCATGTCTTTTCAAGCATTGAGTATCGGGACTCACAATCATTGAACTTTTTGCTCAGGTAGTAAATAGCATGCTCCTTCCTACCTGTCTCGTCATGTTGACCGAGAACACAACCCATGGAACCTTCAAGCACTGTCAGATACATTATCAGCGGTCTCCCTTCAACTGGAGGCATTAGAATCGGAGGTTCCTGCAAGTATTCTTTTATCTTATCGAATGCCAATTGGCAATCGTCATTCCACCTGACCGTTTGATCTTTCCTTAACAATTTAAATATTGGTTCGCACGTGGCTGTTAGGTGAGATATGAACCTTGCAATGTAGTTCAATCTACCCAAGAAACCACGAACCTCTTTTTCTGTTCTCGGTTCAGGCATTTCTTGTATTGCTTTCACCTTGGCAGGATCAACCTCGATTCCTCTTTCGCTCACAATGAAACCCAGTAACTTTCCAGAACGCACCCCAAACGTGCACTTGTTAGGATTTAATCTCAGACGGAACTTTCTCAACCTTTCAAACAGCTTTTTCAGGTTAACCAGATGTTCCTCTTCGGTTCTCGACTTGGCAATCATATCATCTACATAACATTCGATCTCCTTATGAATCAAGTCATGAAACAATGTCACCATCGCCCGCTGGTACGTTGCCCCTGCGTTTTTCAACCCAAAAGGCATTACTTTATAACAATATGTACCCCACGGAGTAATGAACGTGGTCTTCTCCATGTCTTCAGGTGCCATCTTGATCTGGTTGTACCCGGAGAAACCGTCCATAAATGAGAACACTGAAAATTGAGCTGTATTATCGACCAGCACATCAATATGAGGTAGTGGAAAATCATCTTTCGGGCTAGCTTTATTAAGATCTCGATAATCCACACACATTCTCACTTTTCCATCTTTCTTCGGTACAGGCACAATGTTGGCTACCCATGGAGGATACTTTGTCACAGCAAGAAAACCAGCGTCCCACTGCTTCTGGACTTCCTCCTTAATCTTTAAAGCCATGTCGGGGTGAGTCCGACGAAGTTTCTGCTTGACTGGCGGACATTCTTCTCTCAATGGCAGCCTGTGCACAACAATATCTGTATCCAACCCCGGCATGTCTTGATACGACCAGGCGAAGATGTCAACATACTCGCGCAACATTTCCATCAAAGTTTGCTTCACATCTGCTTGCAAGCTGGCACCAATCCTGATCTCTTTCTTGGCGTCCTTAGTACCAATATTGATGATTTCTACAGTCTCCTGATGAGGCTGGATGACCCTTTCCTCTTGTTTCAACAATCTGGCCAGTTCTTCAGAAAGTTCACAATCTTTCCCATCCCCTTCTTCGGCTTGATAAATCGGATTGTCAAAGTCATACATGGCCATATCAAAATCGTTATCAGTGGTATCCGGAGGATCAAGTCTGCATGAACGGGTTCATGCCTTATTTTAGAATTTATTTTTAAGCAAAACAAAAGAAAATGAAACATTGCCATTTTATTTTTTTGTGCAAAAATAAAAACTGAAAGACAGAGAACAAAATTTGATTGCAAAACGTCCTTTATTAATGATTAAACATTGCAAATGCAACCATGGTGGCCCTACAAATGAATCTATACGCCTTGGGCAGAGCGCAAGATTTTGTCATGCATTATGGTTAGAAAAAACAAAGAAAAATTACTCTGTCTGAAGAGTAACCCGGATGACTTCCTCAACGAACCAGTTCTGCACTTGTTGTCCCGAAGCATGAGGGCGTACCCAGTTGTCCAGGTCACAATTACTGTCAACACTATCCTCCGTGGCTGCACAAGACTGGTCCATGTAGATAATTCCCCCACTATTGAAAGTAATGGGTCCCCTGCTCCCCGCATCTGAAGTTGTAGAAGGATGATAACCAATACCAAATTTGTCTTCCTTCATTGGGGTCTCTATCAACCTGCCCCAACCTTGGGCGTTGCCTGCCCTAACGACTTCGACAGCTTGTTTGTAAGATGAAATGGAGGTACCAGCCCCAACTGGTACAGAAGAAGACTCAGGTGCATCGTCAATATTGACTGCTTCAAATGATTGGCACAGCATCTCATGAATTTCCCCATCCATTTCAATGTACTTGAACGTGGACAAGTGACTCACAAAGATGTCTTCTTCCCCACACACTGTCACAACCTGCCCTTCAAACTCATACTTCAGCTTTTGATGTAGAGTAGAAGTAACAGCCCCGGCTCCGTGAATCCAAGGGCGTCCCAATAGGCAGCTATATGCAGGTTGTATGTCCATTACATGGAACGTGGATTTGAATACCTGTGGTCCAATTTGTACGGGCAATTCCACCTCACCAAACACAGATCGTCTAGTTCCATCGAATGCTCTGACCACCAATTCACTAGGCCTTAAGATCAAACCATCAACTTCCAGCTTCATCAATGCCTTCTTGGGCAAGACATTGAGTGATGAACCAGTGTCTACCAGTACATGAGATAACATTGCGCCCTTACACTCCATCGTGATATGCAAAGCCTTATTATGGTTTCTTCCTTCAACAGTCAAATCTCTACTTGTAAAGCCCAAGCCATGGCTAACATTAACATTGGAGATTACGCCCTCGAGCTGATTAACAGTAATTTCTTGTGGCACGTACGCACTCTTCAACACTTTCAACAACGCCTGCCGGTGCGCATCAGAGCACATCAATAGTGACAGGATTGAAATCTTTGAAGGGGTCTGATTCAGTTGGTCCACAATCTTATAATCGCTTTTCTTGATTATCTTCATAAATTCTTCCATTTCCTTATCAAAAGCAATCTTTGTCTCGGCTTCAGGTGTAGGCGCACTTTCAACCCCCTGTTTACCTTTAGCCTTTGCTGCAGCTTCTGCCTCTTTATCACTTCTCAAGGTTTGGGGAGCGAACAACCTTCCACTCCTTGTAAAGCCCCCTACACCCCCTACATTATCAATATTTGGGCTGACTGACGACTCAACTTCCTGTTTTTTTACCTTCGTAATATACATCTGCCCCATAGTGCCATGGGATAGCCTTCGTAGACGTGAACGGAATTGGTCCTGGCACCGTGATAGTGACAGGACTGGGCCTTTCTGGCGCAACACTCGCCACGGGAACTGCATTGACCGGCATTTGAATCTCAGCGGGAGTGTAATAGATGGTCACGGTTGATATCTCATCAGTGTCTTTCACGACTCTATCGAACTGTAGACATCCTTCATCGATCAGATTCTGTAAACCCATCTTCAACTTATCACAGCCGTTCTCCTGATTCATACACTCAGAGCACTCTTGATTACAGCCCGGGAACACCAGTCCCTTCAATAAACGATCTTTTACAACCAACAAAGAAGTTTTCACTTGATGAACGTCTAACACCAGATTCAATCTCCTCCCATCTTCAATAGCGTACACATTTGCTGCACTATGATCAGGCATGGGATGCTGAGTAATATTCGGAGCGGGAGAGAAATTGATGGCTTTAGCATCAATCAAATCTTGTACTTTATGATGGAAAGCCCAGCATTTTTCAATGGAGTGCCCCTGAGCACCTGAGTGGAACTCACAACGAGCATTAGCATCGAAGTTAGGTGGCAGGTTTCCAGCAACCGGAGCTTTCATAGTACGGAGTTCTACCAACTTTAACTCGAGTAGCCGGGGCAACAGCGCGGCATAAGTCATAGGGAGAGGATCCATCTTACGATCCCTCTGTCTAGACCTTTGCTGGAAAAAGGGTTGTTGCTGTTGAACTTGTTGTTGGGGTTGTTGTTTCTGAACGGACGGTGTGGGGATTGTCACAGCATCTACCTGATAATAAGCTCGAGAACGCCCTCTGCCTCGTCCTCTAAACACAGCATTCGTATCACCTTCTCTTCTTTTCTGGTTACTAGCAAACGGTTTCTTCGTCCCCGAAGAGCCAGCCCCACTCACATCCTGGATCTTTCCAAGCTTTAACAGACTTTCTATTCTTTCTCCCGCAATCACAATATCAGCAAATCCAGTTGACGGACAAGCAGCTAATCTATCCAGATAGGCCCCTTGCAATGTGCCCATGAACATATCTGCCATTTCTCTGTCTGACAAGGGAGGTTGAACCTGGGCAGCCATTTCCCTCCACCTCTGTGCATATTCTTTGAAACTCTCCTTGGCATTTTGTGACAACCCCTGCAATTGAGTGCGGTTGGGCGCCATGTCAATATTATACTGGTATTGCTTCAGGAACGCTTCTGCCAGATCTTTCCAATTCTTCACAGCAGCTCTATTCAACTTCATGTACCAGGTCAAGGATGCCCCAGCCAGACTGTCCTGAAAATAGTGCATCCATAGCTTCTCGTCATCCGTATGGGCTGAAATCTTCCCAAAGTAGGCTTGAAGATGCGTTTGGGGACACGCATTGCCGTGATACTTATCAAAAGTAGGAGGTTTGAATTTAGGGGGAATTCTGACTCCTGAGACCAGCCCCAAGCTAGTAACATCAATACCCATAGAGTTCTTGCATTCTATGGCCCTGATCTTCTCTGCTAACTCATCATACCTTCGATCACCTTGATTACCCACATCAGCGTCTAGTAGAGTAAATTGGTCTTCCAGAGTATCTTCAAGAGTAACACCAGCATGCCTACCATTTCCATTACCCCGATTGTTACCACCAGGAGGAGGGTTGCCACCGGGAGGAGGGATGCCGTGTCCCTGTGAATTGTCATGATGATCACCTTCGGGCCCATTGTCGGGACGCTCTACCAGAAGCCTCAGTCTCTCCTGATTTTGCGCCATGCCAGTCATGAGGGTCATGAACTGGTCCATACGCGCCCTCATTTCCGCCAAATCACTTTGCACTTGATCCATGATTCTTACTTGATTTCTTCGCGTCGAATATCGGTGAATATGATTCTCCGCTATACTGCCTGAAACCAAATAAAGGTTAGAGACCCTGCAACGAGTACCTGAAAAGCAAGTAACAAAAAATGCAAAATGATATGCAATGCCATGCAATGCCATGTTTGTCATTTCCGAGGTGCTTTATACCCTGATTCCAATCCAACCACAGAAATCTGAAGACCAGAAATTGTGATATAAAGAGACGTGTCGTGGTCATGTGCTTGTGCGCAGCTATCTGATAAAGAATAATTCTGAATAAAACTGCTCATACTCATTCAATAAAATATTCAAGTACATTTAAGAAAGGTTCAACCGCAAATGCAATACAAGGAAGAAATGGATCCATCAACAAGCCTGATGGTATCCATTAACAACAAAATACAGGGAAAAGAACATCAATCTGACAATTCCACATCCTTCAGCTTATCACTTGAATACTTGATTTCCTCAAAAAGTATACGGGTACGCTGGTGATTCGGCTTTTCAATCATTTCTTTGATCAAGACATCCCTTTTCTCAAGAGCTTCATTTAAAGAACCCATATGCAGCATCAGAGCTTCGTCATCACACACTCCTTTGTGTCTCTTTATGCCGGCTTGCGTCTTGAGTATCTCCCTTTCTATCATGACGTCTTCAAGCTCTTTCTTGGTATTCTTCAACTGGCTTCTAGCTTCTTCTAACTGTTCTTGACTCTTACCGAGGCTTTCCCGATACTTTCTCCTCTGCTCATGTGCCTTTTTAAGCTCCTCGTATTTAGTCTTCGACTGATCCTTTAACTCGGCATTTTCAATTCTGACTTCATCCCAAGCTTGACGAAGTTGAGCTAATGAATCCTTGCTTCGGGCTAAAGCCTGTTTTGTAATCTTGTGAGCCTGACTAGTGTCATCTGCTCCCAAAGTAAGTTTCCGAAAGTACCGAGCTCGGTCATCAAAATCTTCCTCTTTGTCAGCCAAGGTTTTTTCCGCTTTCAAGGCTCTCTTTTCCAACTCTTTGTTGTCAGCTAGAGCTTTCTGAAGACATCTGCTCATTCCAGAATTCTCTATCTGCAACTCTCTGACCATTTTCTTCCACTTCTCACATTCTTCAATAGCCACCATGGTGGGTTGTTCTGGCTGTACTGCACATAAAAGAGGTCCCCTTGAAAAGGGTAAAAGCAATTCCTTTACTTTCGTTTCAATCCACCTGTCATATTCAGGATAAGATCTACAATCTCCTTTTCCAAAAACTGCTTTTCCAATTTTGTGCTTATCTTTCCAAGCATTCACTACTTCTACCACCTTCGCATCTTTAGTTCCTGTAAAGAATAAAGATTCTTCCACATCTTGCTCTGTAGGAGGATCCCTGGAAGCATACCCAAACTGTCGGATGGCCAAAACTGGATTATAATTGATCCCTCCTTTTCTGCCAATCAAAGGCACATTTGGAAAATTTCTGCATCTCGTGACAAGCTCTATTCTCAATAACCGGTGGTCAAACCATACAATGTTATCAGCAGTTAAACTCATCAATCGTTTAGACCATTTCGCCACATCTTTGGTTTCCACAAAGGCACCTGTCTGAGGCAAATGTTTGAAAAACCAATGACTCAGCAGTGGAGTGCAACAACTAACAGATCCTCCCCTCCTTTTCTCATTCTTATAGTGCACGGAATGATAAAAATCTCCTAACAAAGTAGGGACTGGATTTTTAAGAACGAAAACTCTTGTCGCTTGCATATCCACAAAGTCTTGCTGATTGGGAAAGAAAACTAGGCCATATATGCAGAGAGCCAGAATGGAATTGTAAACCGTCCAATTTTTAGCACTTGCAGCCTCCTGGGCCCGTCCAGACAGAAATTCTAAATGAAATCCGCTAACTCCATTTTTGCTGCTCACACCGCTCTTTATCAATGTCTGATCCATTTGTAAAGCAGCAGCAATTTCTTTTACGCTGGGAGAACTACCAGAGAAGAATGGTATTGCCGACGTGATCGGAATTCCCAAAATAAATGAGAATTCTTCCAGCGTTGGCATCAAAATGTAATCTGGAAAAAGAAAACATCTCAACGAAGGCTCGTAGAACTGCAGCAGAGTGTGTAAAGCATCATGTTCATACTTGGTGATTGTACGGACCATCCCAACCAAATTCCCGTAGCTCTTCTGAAACCTATCAAGAATACCCGGACCAGCCATATCTATAACTTTGAGCAATGAATCCAAAACAGGATCTGGAAACTTGTAAGACACATTGTTCTTTCTCTCGGCGACGATCTCTGTTGAACCCATGGATTGGAATCAGAAATGTATTATGCACCTGAAAATGACAAACATAACTGTTATGATATGATAATGCAATGCAAAAGGGCATGTGATCAGGTAATCAAGTGTCGGTGTCTGTATTGAACTGTGTGCACTGTGTCTCTGTACTGAGTCTGGCAATATCTGAGATGAACACTTAAATCACTGTCATAGGATACAATGTCTGAAATCATCATAGAATCACAAGTAAGGTAGGTAGGAGGCTGGGTTTCCTGCAAACCTGTAAACATCCCGCCCATGCTCACATGTGGTTCTTAGAAAATAAGGCTTGTCAGCTTCGGAGGTTTGAGAAGCAATAGCACATTCAGCCCGTAGGATACAATGCTATGCCAATCAAAGAGGTCGTCCACTGACTCCCCTTAGAAAATAAAGGTCATCCTATGCAAGTTCCAAAGTGGGCCCTCGGGTGCGAATGGGTTTGCCACAGAATGTGGTCTGCCATTGTCACCACTAAAGAGGGATATTTCCACTAAGGTCCTCATGATCGGTCACTAGAGTCGACAGCTCTCTAGATCTACATCCTGGAATACGCAAGATGCGTATGCCACGACGTGTCCCAAGATAGCCTCGTCTAGCTGTGAATTTCGTGAACACCCAACGCACTCCAAACGGCACGTAGGTCCCACTACTCTCCACTCTAATTCTAAGTGTATACTCAAGCCTGTGTAATGGGCTTATCTCTCAGAAATCCCATCCCGCCAAACAGAAAATAGCACAGTCCAACACAACAGTAATAATATGATATGTAATGCTAAAAAGCAGTAAATACAGTAATGTACAGTAAAGCAGTAAATAACCATACAATAAAATGGTAAATATAGCACAACATTATCAAAGTTAACACCCAATGAAAGAAAAACAAACAAGCGCTAGGATTGACTCGCTTAGGGATGGACCAGCAATAGGTCAACCGCAAAGAATATCCCCAGCAGAGTCGCCAGCTGTCGCTCCCGGGATTTTCATCCTAGTACAAACGCGAAAGTGGCACCGAAACAGAGTCGCCAGCAATGTGTATTTATCCCAAGAGAGGGAAAGGAAACACCGCGTAAACCTGAAGAGAAGGAAAGAGCATGGTCTCGCGACCAAGAGAAGTGGGTAAGGGAGTCGGTTACGCGAGAGGAAGGTATTAGCACCCCCTCACGTCCATCGTACCCGATGGGATCCACGCTTGCTTGTCTCGATCAAAGGGTGTAAAGAAAGGAATGTTGGAAATGGAACTGGAAAAGGAATTGAAAGAAAGAGAGAAAGGAAGGAGAACAAATGTAGGGAAAATAAAAGAAGTGCTCGAATGGGCCCTACCCCACTGCCTACGTATCTCATCGGGAGCATGAGAATCAGAGCGACGTAGTTCCCCTCACTAGGGATGAATTGTTTGTGTTTTTTAAGGAACGGCTAACGTTCTAGCTCAGGTGTTGCAGGCTCGCTGGTCCGAGTGCGTTACCATCTTGCAAGAGAACGAGTAGAAGCGCGTTCGTGCGTTGAGAGTGAATGAGGTGAGAAAAGAATTCCCGAAGGAAAGACGTTATTGTTGGTTTTTGTCTTTTAAGAGTTTTTTCATTTGTTTGCATATGATAGTGTATCTGAATCTTAGTCATTGGAATGTGTACATCCTCACATTCCAAGATGGAATGGGTAAGAAAGCACACTAAGAGTGAAGAAGACCCCCACACTTAGTTCCAATTGTCAAGGTTCAAACACACTAGCATACTTGTGTTTATTAAGTGTTTTTGTTGATTAAGAAATGAAGAAGTGCTTTTTTATTATTTGCACCTTCAACAAGTATTGCATTTAAGTCCCTCATACAAGATCAAATGTTTAACACATTGACCCAAGATGGGCTATATGCTACACATTCTAAGATTACAAGAGAAGACCCCTTATAACCTTTTCTTTATATGAAAGGCCTAAATGCAATAAATGCCTACCTTTATTAGATATTTTGAATTTTCTTTGGGATGAGAAAAGAGACTCAAGGGAGGAGAAAAGGTAAAACCTATATGGACTAAGACTCAATCCTAATTGAAGATTAAAGGGAGTGATCCTAAAGGTTTGTGAGGTTTCAACCTAAAGTCTAAAGAAGGAAAGAATTAAACAATTCACTTCTAAAGTAGAAGATGAATTGTAATTCACAAAGGGAAAATGATGAGTTATTAAAAGAAAGCACATAAGTGCTTAACAAAACACCAAATGAAATTGTAAAAGAGAAAGGATAGAAGTTGAATGTGGATTCCTTATCCACACTCAATTGAAACTTACCAAAGCCCCTACATGGTTAGTAAACATGTATAAGAAGTATAAGAAGTAAAAGAACATGTAATGCATCATAAAACTCAAAAGAATTAAATGAGAAACCAAATCCTAGAACCACAATCAGAATGTACATCATATGGACAACAAATTAATATCATCATACAAGTGCAAGTGAATAGGCAACAAACATCATCCATTAGCATCTAAACATGTTACAAGAAGAAAGGGTAGATGAAAGATGGAAAGAAATGAAGAAGACATGCATAAATGGAACATGTAAATCAACAACCAGAATTGAAACTAAATGGAAAATGGTTTA
The DNA here is from genome assembly GCA_022829125.1 of Lathyrus tuberosus. Taxonomy (NCBI): domain Eukaryota; kingdom Viridiplantae; phylum Streptophyta; class Magnoliopsida; order Fabales; family Fabaceae; genus Lathyrus; species Lathyrus tuberosus. Next base: position 2,060,364 of record JALAZF010000259.1, read on the forward strand.
TAAACATCTCAAAAGTATTTATGAATCAACTTCAAGGCATTCAAGAAGTAATATGAGAAGAATTGAAATGAAAGTTCCAAAAGAAAGTGCAAACAAAACATGTTAATGATGCACAAAGTTCAAATTGAAATGAACATGTAAAGATGACCTATAATGTGTATCAAAGACCTATAATATCATATGAATGACTCACACAACTATGCAAATGCTCATACAAATATGCACAAAAGAATTCATGCAAACATGCACTAAAGATTACAATGATATAACATGTCATAATGCCTTGAATGAAATGCATCAAACAAAAATCAAATGGCCTCATGAAAATTATGAAAACATGGTATTGGAGTTCACTAACCAGAGATGAATCACATATCAAAATAGCATATCAAAATTCAAAGCAAAATGACTTCAAACAAAGCAATTAGGTCAAGTTGAAATGTCATGCAAAGTGGTACAAATATAGGCATCAAAACATGTGATAAAGTGACCTAAAAAATCAAACAAAAATCATCTAACATGCTTCAATGTATTAGTGAATTAATGCAAAAAGAACCATGCCAAAACAATTTGTAATGAGCAAGAACAAAATTAAACAAATTCAAGTATCATGCTTAGGATACATCTAAATGGAAATTCAAAGAAAATTATGGAACAGGGGCAAAATGGTCATAAAATCAGAAAATAAAATCATAGAAAATTTCCTAAATGTTTTAAGAATACACATGAATTTTTGTGGAATTTTATGATACCATTTGATATTTTTAAAAATTAATTATGAAACGTGTAGCAAAAATGGAAAAAATAAAATGGAATGTAAATGTGAATGGGGGTGCATGCCTAGTAACTATTCAGTTTAATTCAATTGGGCCTTAAAACAGGGAGGTGCGAATAGCATTCTGGCTAAGTCCACTAAGCGCGCAGAGCATACTAACAAACATGAACCCTCAGTCAACAATCTTGACTCACTCCCAACCATCAGATCAAGTCCAAGTCAAACCAAAGTCAAAGTATTTGGATCCAACGCACTCACATGAATGTCCACTCACACTACCATGCACTGCACCACACGTTGATTAATTGAATTCAGAAATAAGGCACGTGAGGTGCATGTGCATTTTAATGTGTTGGCACGCTCCTCACCACACGATTAGAACACATCAACGGCCATGATTTAAACTGCAAACAAAACCCTAACCAAAAACCACCGGCCGGAGAGGGACCTCCGGTCACCTTCTCCGGTCACACGCCACCGTCTGCAACTTCAATTCTCCCAGAATCTTACAAACAGTATACCAAAATGAAGAGGAAGTAATGTAGAGCATGAATCCAGTGACAAAACGTACAAAAAGTTCATGAAATGGGAGAATCGAGCATATGAATATTTGCCCTAACATTTCAACTATGCCTCTAAAGGCCTATCAACTAGCCAGACAAGTTCTTGAGCTTATATGAAGCATCAAGAACCTGATAACATCTTCACATTAGGTCTATAAGGGAAGAAATTCGTACCTGAAGATTTATGATCTTGATGTGTTCTTCAGAAAAACCAGAGATGTTGCTTCTTCTTTGAGTTTCTTTTGGCCAAATAAAGGCTTAGATGCAGAGAATGAATGATGCTTCAGTGGAGGAGAGTTGATATCCAAGCTCCAAAACAGTTGCAATGTGATGAAAATGGAGATAGAATCAGAGATATTCTGAGATGAAGATGAGGAAGATGAATGAAATGGAGTTTGAAAATCAGTTGCAATGTGGAGGAATTGAGAGAGAATCGAGAGAATTTCTGAGTTGAATGTGAGAAAATGAAGTTGAAAACTGAATTGTGAAGTGAAGTTTGAATTTATATCATGAATTAACCATGGTTTAGTGAGTTGGTTAATTGAGTTGAGTGGGTTAAACTGAGTCATCCCTAACTAACTGAGTCAAGTTAGTTAGGGAGAGCAGTGCTATGGTGAAGATGGCTCATGGTGAGATATGGTGGGAGCCAGGAGAAAGTGAATTGGCACGGCTTTTGTAGGTGAAACTTGCTCAGCAAGTTGTTCTTTCTATTTTTATGTAATGCACGTGCTCATGTGCATGGACATGTGATGAATGTTTGGTTAAATGAAGAAAGAGTTGGAGAGTGAGCAATGCACGGGCAAACTGAGACCACAACAACAACATTCATTTTTCTGGTTTTTTGTGACAGTTTGGAAATAATGCAAACATGGATGTTTAATGGTGATTTTCTCTTGGCATCGTGGATGATCTAATGAGTTCTTGGAGACGTTGGAAAGAGGGGATGTAATAGGACAACTTTGATATGAAAATTGAATTGAAATGGGGTTTGGAGTAAGTTGCAAAATGACTTATAACACATAAGCTTGAGACTGGTATGAGGGCGTGGCAAAGGTTGGTTGACAAGGTAACATGGCACCTAGGTTCTCAGCATGATCATAGCACATTGGACTCAACATAACTTCTTGACCTTTGATCAAATGAAAAAAACATGAACACCAATCTTAAAGATCTCACATAGAGGAACAACTTTCATGTTGAAAGATTTTTCATTTGAGGCCTTTAACCATGAGAAAAATGAGTGGACATTAGGCCCACCACATGTTTGTTAAAATGACCGCGCGCGTGCCCTGAAAATCTTGGTCATGACCTAGTTTTGAACCTACTTTCCTCCAACTTTGATCAATCATATCTCTCTCAATTTTTATCCAATGGAGATGTTCTACACATGGATTTGAAGCTTAAAACAAGACCTTTCATTGAGGCAGAGTGGATTTTTCATTTGGTGCTCCAAATTTAAATGGCCTTGGTTCAAATTCTGATGCAAAATGGCCAAAACTTGCTATTTTTAGCAACCCTACTTCATCCAAAAATGGCAACTTTCCACATCTTGATTTTTTCATGATTCCTTTGGAGTTTCTTGACCAAATTTTGTACATTGGACACATGTAACATGAATTTCATGAATTTGGGCTCAAAAAGTCAAGAGTTGACTTTTTCCTCTGATTATTTGACTTTGCCCCAATTTCTCTGATTCTTGATCTTTCTTCCAATTGAACCACTTCTAAAACCAATTGAGATGCAATTTTCCACATACATACACTTAAGGACATATAGAATACCATGACATCAAGTTTTGCCCAAAAAAGCAAAGATTCCCTGATTTAACTGGAAACCCTAATTTTGGCCCCCTCTGGTTAGGAGGAAAAAGTGCAGTCTTCAATTTCAAATTCCTCAGAGCATGTTGTGTATCCTCTTAAAGGATGATGAGAAATGCCACTTGGGAATGATTTTGAATCAATGAGCTATCTCTTTTGAGGGTTTTCCTTCAATTTTTGGACTTCTTGCATAGTGTAGGATGTAATGCTTCAATCTCCCATTGTATCTCTTATCCTTGAGGTTGTGGATGATCAATTGAGATGGTATGAGACATGAAAGACCTCTTGGCTTGCCTTGAGGGCATTTGATTGACCTTTTGTGCTTTGAATGATCCCTTGATTGTCCACCTTCCACCTGATCACATGCCCTGATGGTAAGAAGGATGCCATGCTTCATTTTTCTATGTTAAATGCAATGCAATGCTAATGAGATGGATATGATATGATAAATGATAATGCCATGCTATGATGCCAAAAGGGAAGAGCAAATTTTGGGGTATTACACTTTTATGCAGATATATATTGATGATATTGTTGTAAAGTCAATTTCAGGAAAAAATCACATACACCATCTTCGACACTGCTTTGAAAGGACGAGGAGACATGGTTTGAAAATGAATCCTCTCAAATGTGCTTTTTGTGTGCAGGCGGGGGGTTTCTTAGGCTTTGTGGTTCACAAAAAGGGAATCGAAATAAACCAGAATAAGACCAAGGCCATAATGGAAGCGAAAGCGCCATCAACAAAGAAGGAGTTGCAGTCATTGTTGGGCAAGATTAATTTCTTGCTAAGGTTTATCTCGAATCTTAGCGACAAAACTCAAGCCTTCTCACCTTTGCTTCGACTCAACAAGCAAGGATTCAAATAGGAACAAGCTCAACAAGAGTCTTTCGACAAAATCAAGGAGTTTTTGAGTCACCCTCCAATATTGATTCCACCTTGTTGAAATAGGAGTATGAGGTTGTATATATCTGCGTCGGATAAGACTTTAGGGAGCATGTTAGCTCAAGAAGATGAAAACGGTGTCTAAAGAGCCATTTATTATCTTAGTAGAGTCTTTAACGATGCAGAAACCAGATATAGCATAGTCAAAAAATTATGCCTATGTTTGTACTTCTCATGTATAAAACTTATGCATTATATAAAACCTGTTGATGTTTTTGTTTCCTCACATTTTGATGTTATAAAGCATATGTTGTCAAAACCAATTTTGCATAGTCGAATTGGTAAATAGGCGTTAGCCTTAACTGAATATTCTCTAACTTAGATGCTTTTAAAAGTTATTAATGGGCAAGTAGTGTGTGACTTTATAGTCAACCACTCAATAAATGAAGAATCATTAAAGTACGTCGAACTAGAACCTTGGAAGTTGTACTTCGATGGTTCGAGTCATAAAGACGGAACAAGTGTATGAGTCTTAATTATTTCTCCTAACAAAATTCCAACAAAATTCAAGTATAAATTGGAAGGTCTCTATTCGAATAACGAGGCTGAATACGAGGCTCTTATAGCCAGACTTGAGATATTGTTGGAATTGGGGGCAACTCGAGTCAAAATAATGGGTGACTCAGAGTTAGTCATAAAACAAATCACAAAGGAGTACAAATGTGTGAAAGAAAATCTCATCATGTACTTCGTGATAGAAAATTGAATCTTAAAAAGATTTGAATTGGTCAGTTGTGCTACTGACGAATGTTGACCAAGAGGATGTGATCGAATTCATCAAGAAATACATCATCTACATGTTTGGAATTCTAGAAACCATTACAATAGACCAAGGGTCAGTATTTACTGGTCGAAAGATGCAAGTGTTCGCTAAAAAAATAGGTTTCAAACTATTAACATCTACACCCTACTACGCTCAAGCTAATGGCCAAGTCGAAGCAGCCAATAGGTTGCCATTGCTTTGATTAAGAAGCACATAGGGAAAAAGCCTCGAAACTGGCATAATACTTTGGACCAAGTCCTCTGAGCATGTCGAACATCCCCTAAGGAGGCTATTAATACATCGCCATTTCGATTGATGTTTGGCCATGATGCAGTTTTACCAGTATAAATTTATTTGCAATCGACAAGAATTCAAAGACATCATGAAATTCCATCAGATATATATATTGGAATATGATGTTGGACAAATTAGTGGATTTGGACGAAGAAAGACTGTTGTACCCCAAATTTTACCCTTAGATCCATTGATCTTTTGCATGTCATATTAGGTCAATCATATTGATTACCAACTCTTTTATCAGGTTTGTTTGTGTTTGTTTCATTTGTGAATCAGGTTTTATCTCAAGAAGATTCAAGAGTTGATTAATCAAGATTTTGGATGGAGCATTGAATCAAGCAAGTCTCTCATTTCCAAGAGATATCTCCATAACCCTCTCCATGATCCTCTCCATAACAAATTTCTATCCATTTTATTCACCCTCAATTGTCACCCTTAATTCCAAACCAATCTCAATAGTCATTTATTAACCAATTTTATCCAATTTCTCTATTTGTCAATATCCATTCTCCTAAACCATAACCATTTCAATTACCAAATTCACCTATCTTTTTTTTCTAAACCATTTATTTTTATAACAAAAAAGGAAGAGAAAACCAAACCTTAAAATATTTGATCTTTTAGCCCATTACCATAGGCCCGTCGTTACAAATCATGTTACAAATTATATTGGAATGAAACTCATTGGCTGAGGACCAATATGAATCATGCAAGAGGTTTTGACTTTTCAACTCTACCTCTCTGACCAATGAAGAGACGCCGCGTGGCTTGGAAGGAAGTAAAACAATCAAAAGACATTTTCTTCTCCTTTGTCGTGTCCGTGAGTTTCAGAAGAGAAGAGGAAATTCAAGACCAAATTGTATCAAACTCATCTCAAATCACTTCTATAACCCAATTCCTTGGCGCGTTAATTCACTTTTGAATTCCCCAAATCAATTCCCGTTTGAGCTTTCAATGCTCTGATTCATTAAAAGTGGTTCTGAAGAGTTGCTTGTTTCAGCATAGGTACTGCTTTTTCCTGCAGATACCCTTACGCAATCCCAACCATTGCCTCATTTGATACCCTCTCATATGACAACAAAGGAGAAGTTTTCAAGCAATGCACTGAGTCGTGAAATTTACCCTGCACCTCTGAGGTTTTTGTGCAGCAAGAGAAGCGCGTTTGTCTCCAAGAAGTGGACCAAGTTTGAATTTGAAAAGAGACGTTGCAAACCCTAGTTTTCTACTCAGCATACCATGTGTTTGTGCATTGGACTCAACCTACCAAAGCCCATCTGCTCAGCCTATAAAAGGAGCTCACCTCAACACTTAAACTCACCAACAATTTTCACAAATACTCAAACAGTCTCTTAGTTCTTAAGTTTCGAGCAAGAAAGGAGAAAGGTGGCCTTGGAGTTCTATTGTTAAGTTCAGAAAGGAGAGCATTCAGCACACTTGAAGGTTCAGTGGACATTACTCTACTTGGTATCATACTCTCTCCCTTTTGATAATCATGCTCAATTGATATCATTATGTCATGTGCATTATGTTGTTCTTTTACATATGTAACTTGCTAATATGTACTTGAGTATGTTTGATTGTTTGCTCATGGCTTGATATCATGAAGCAGGATGATTTTGTTTGTTTTACTGATATGTTGAGGTAGACAGGTATACTGCCTTTCGTGTTAAGTTATTATGCTTGAGATATCACCATGATGATTTGGTTTTGTTCATTAACTGGCTGTAAGTTTACAAGATTTCACTTTGGTGTTGTACTGTCAAGCTTAGATGGATATAATTGTTAACCTACTTATGTATGTTTTGGTGCTTGGATGTTATTTTGAGATGAGAGATTCTTGAATCTTAGTTCCATGCTTATTTCTGATATGCTCAGTAAACCTATCTATCCATGCTTGTTTGGAAGTTGCTTGCATTAAATGTCATTTGTATTCTCTTTCTGTCATCACTAATGAATAATCAATTTGTGTGCTTAAACTTATTGCCATGCTTTGTATCCAAAGTCTTGCCTATGTGTGATATTTGTTGAATCGTGTCCTTAAACATAGAAATTATTTTGGATTCATGTGCCTGAGTTTGGTGTGCTAAGATATGCCAATAGTTACTTTATGTCTTTGACTTCTTGTGTTGCAGCTTATTGGTATGATATTGGTTTAATGTATGTGTAAAGTTCATATTCATGCATGTTAAACTTAGGATGAGAATTTTGTTGCTGTCAATTTACATTGAGTTGTTCCTATTTAATCATGTGCCTCTCAATACTCCATGACCTGTCATATCATGATATTTCACTCTGTGCATGCTAAAACTATTTTGGTGAAGCTGTTAATTTCAGAAGGTTTTGTTTTGTGTCATCATGCTTTTGTTCTCCATGTTAGGCTTTGTGTCCAAAATATGCATGCTAGCCTTGAATTGTCTTTTGACATGCTTCTAAGTTATGAATGTTTGATACACTTTGCGCTTATAATATGTACCAACCTGCCTTGAACTTGGTCTACATGTGTGTTATGTATGTCTCTTCATGAGTGTTGCCCAAATTGGATTTTACCATGTCATATGCCATTGGCTGTTTTGGATGGTATCACTTGAGTCAACTTGTTGCTATGCCATCATGTCTTATGCCTTGTTGCCTAGAATGTATGTGCTCAGTTTCTGACTATATGGATGTTATTCTTGTTGTGTATTCATCACTAGAAGCATGACTAATTATACTTGTGCCAACATGATAAGTATGTAACCTTTTGTGTGTGCTTACATGTGATACTCTTTGCTCAACCACTATTTGATTTGGATGTCTATATGTGTACAATTTCTATTTGAATCTATGATCTATGACAGCATTGTGTGTCAAAAAGTCCTAAACATATGCCTTCTACCGTTTATGACTCAATGCAACCTTTCCTTGCCATTATGTTTGATTGTTATGCCTATAATCTTGCCTTGATGAGCAGTTGAGTTGTATGAACTATCATCATGTCTTTGTATGCTATCTTTGTGGAAGTTATGTCTACTGCATTATTTAATAACTACAATGGATCATGACTTTTGAATCTTGTTATTTGACTGGTGTGCTAGCATTTACTGTTGTACATTTAATCCTATGGACTCATTTCCTTGTGGAATGTATATTAACTGCTCTAATGACATGTTGCTTATCTGTTGCTGACTACTTGTATTGTTTATGTTTTATGTTGTTGCCATCATTCTACTTAACACTCATTTGGCATATTTTTAAGGCCTACCACTAATAGTTGGAGTAGTCTTGGAATATGTCATTGCTTGATCTGTCCTATTTTTCACCACTCATATTAACATGTTTGAGTTGCTTTTGAATTTTAAGAATGTATCATTAGAACTGACTGCATCATGCTTTAACCTGTCCTTTTGTTTCCTTGCATTTTGAGCAATTAACCTTGTCAATCATGTGATTTGTTCCTAAAACAGTTCTGCTACCTTTCATTAAGAATGTTAAGCCTTGAAATGTTTTTATATACATGAAACTCAACCTAATGACATGCTGATTTGGATCCATAGTCTATATGTTTGTTTATTAGTTACATTCAACTTATGTCATTACATGATTTCCTTTCGAATGTGTTGAATGTTTGCTAAATATTGCTGCTATGCCTATGTTTGAATTTGTCACACCATGTGTTCAAATGTTCTTTTACTTTGAGGATGTTCAATTTGTATGATGAAAGCATTTACTTGGTATTTAATATGTGTGGCAATTCCTGATGTTGAGGTTTAAATTATGTGTTTATGTTTCATTCTAATTGGTAATGTTTGATTGATGATTGGCATGGCACTGATTGTGAGCAGATTGTTGTATTGTTTAGTTTGCTTTGTTAATTTGAATTATATACGCGCGCAAGGGTTTTGTATTAATTAAGTCAGGATTCTTACCGGATGTAACAGCCACCCCAGTGGCAAGCACACACATGCACATGCGCCCTTTAACCCTTAGGATTGGGGTTCGAATCCCCCTCGCCCCAGTCCTTTTGTTTTATTTTTCTGAATTTCGCTCTACTTTACATATATACATGTGCTATCATTGTTTGTTCAAGATGCGCGCAATGGTTCAAATGGCTTTGGTTTTAAGCTTGCACACGCAGGGTCCTGGGTTCAATCCCTAGGAGTGCCCTTTCCTTTTTTTTTATTACTTATTTGTCTTATTTATTTTAAATTTATGCTTTAATTTCAGACCTTCATAACTTAACCATCTTTTATCCTTTTTCACTCATTCTTTTTACGAAATGTTTCTAATTGAATTTACTTGTTGAATATAAAAAGAAATGGTTGAAAATGTTTAATATTATTGGCTTTTATTCATGTTGAAATTGGAAATTCTTTTAAGGCTTTAGTGCACCTTTTTATTCATCTCATGATGTTATCTTTGTTTATCATGTTTGAACATTGTCTAATATGAATGATTCTAACCTTGCATGATTTTTATAAACTTTGTTTCATCTTGTTATCTTGCTTATGTCTTCTTACATCATCATATTGAATTCATATAACTCTTTACTTCTTAGTAATTTAAAACTATTATCTTCCCCCGTTCCAAAGGGAGATCATCCTAAATTGACTCATGAGTCACTAAACAAACCACCCTACCTTATACTCTTAAGTTTACCCCATTTCTTGGACTCATGAGAGCCATGAAATCATAACTTAGTAATAGGTTAGAGTTTTGAACTATGTGTGATTCTCACCATCATGAGAACTCACTTTCCCCCCTATAACTTAGATTTAGAGAGTTATCGTGAACTCTAAAATGAGCTCATACTCATTTCCCCTTGGAACTTTGGCCATAGTCAATGGTTCCTTCTTCACCCTTAGATCAGTGAACTACGGATACTCTGATTCCACTCCCATCAGGATACGTAGGCGCAAGGTGCGATACCTTGTCGAGTATACTTAGATACTAACCCCTAGGGTTTCAACCTTTAGCATAACACCCTTAGCAAGCGAGTGAGACATAACAAGCTAAAACAAGAGGTTCCCGTAGAGTACTACGGGCGTTTAGGATGCTAATACCTTCCCTAGGCGTAACCAACCCCCGAACCTTAGATCTCCCCCCTTTAGGTTTTCTCGATCTTGAACCTTTCCTTTGGATAAATCAAAGTCGGTGGTGAATTCAAAGTTTTGTGATGCAAGTTAATAAATAGCTTGTTATCCGATTCTCACCGCAACAAAGACTAAAAGCCCTGGAGTTGTTAAAAATACAGAAAAAGAGAATAGAGAAGTCTTATAATAAAAAAGTTAAAGGTAAGGCATTTCTACCTGAAGATTTGGTTTGGAAAGTGATCCTTCCTATGGATCGAAAAGATAGGGCTTTAGGGAAATGGTCCCCAAAGCGGGAAGGTCCTTTTCAAGTTATTCAAGTATTCTCTAACGGTGCATATGAGATCGAAGAATTAAGCAAGGATAAAAGGGTCTTGAGAGTGAATGGAAAATATTTGAAAAGATATAAACCTGCGCTCCAAGAAATAAAAATAGCAAAAGAATAATTACATGCAAAATGGTCGAAGCCAACATGGTAAATAAAGTATTGCCAAAATGGCTTAAGTCATTACAAATTATGCCATAAGGGGCTAAGTTACAATCGAAAAAGGAAATAACATTCAAATTTAGTTCAAAATAGGAAAGAGCTCTTCAGCCTCTCATATTTGGACTTTTGAAGCATCAAGCGACATTCGCAGAGAGCCTTGTTAGTCAAAAGGGCTTCAATTTGCTTTCCAAGCTGCTGGGCTTTATCGACACGATACATTCTAACTTTGAGTTCTTTGGCCACCTCTTCTTGGTTGGAATGGAGAAGCTCATCTTTATGTTGCTTGGCCTGAGAGATCTTGCTCTGAATAATCTTGATTTGTTTTTCCCACTCTTTGAATTTTTCATCACTGCTCTCGATTTCCTTTTTATTCTGCTCAGAGTTTTTCTCCAGGTTCGACACTTTGGTAGTAGATTCTGATGCTGCGTCCCATTCGGCCAGCTGGGTCTCCGACTTGTTGATAATTGTGTTGGAGAACTCTCAAAGATGGTTTAGATTATCAACAACTAGGTCGATTAATGTGCCCAGTTCCATGACAACATCAGCAACTTCAGGAGAAACCTCCAAGACATTGACTTGCTTCAAAAGCTTCTTCAGCCCAAAATGGGAAGAAACATCCTTTTTCGAAAGTTGGAATAGGTCCACGTAAAAATTTGCTCTTTGATTTGAGGAAGTAAGTCTTCTTTAGGCTTCCCAACAGATTGGTTGCCTGAAGCAGTCGAAGTGCTGGTGCTTTTATCACCAAAGTTGTATCTGGAGCTAAGCATGGCTTTCAAGTACTCCAGTGGCCTTTGTACCTTCAGGGACTCAATTTTTTCTTGTGAAAGACTGGTAGAATTTGTGTCAGTCGAAGCAGGGTTGTTTTTCAATGGACCTTTTTGTTTCTCTTCTTCTTGTTTCTCCTCTTCTTGTTTTTCTTCTTGTTCGTTCTCTACTATGATTTCATCTTCAAAAGCAGTTTCCTATTCTTCTACTTCCTCCTCATCATTTTCGTCACCATTGTGCTGTTGAAAGATTGGAGACTTATCTTTAGATTTATCTTCGTCATCTTGGTCTCCCATGATTTCGTCAGCAATGTTGGCCACAACCTCGTCAGCGATGTTTGCCACAACTTCGTCAGCAACATCAGCCATAACTTCTTCCCTAGCTGGACTTTTTTGTTGTTCATGTTCTTTGGTGTGCGAAAGCTTAGTGGCGGCTACAGGCGCCTTCTCTTGAATATCTGCAAGTTGGCTTACTTCGTCAGCGTACCCTTTTGTGGAATCTTTGGGGAAAGTTCTGGAAGGGCTCGTTGGATGGTAGATAGGTTCACTGCTGGTGGTCAGAATGATTTGTCGAACCATTGGCGCCCTTGATCATCTTTAGCAGGCTAAGAAAAGAAACCAAAATGGGTTAGAAGTATGTTAATCGAAGAAAGCTATAAAAGTTCAAATTAAAGAGGAAATTTGTGCACCTCAGAATTCTCAGTCCCAGGGCTGGAGTTATTACTCTCAGCCTGATCAGGGTTTTTCTGGCTAGTTTGTCCCTTGCTAGAAGGCGCAACATCAATTTCGACAACCTTCAGGACAGGAGTTTTCTTTACAAGAACTCTGGTGGGTTTTGGTTGTGAACGAAAGCTGGCATCAGTGATTTTCATGTGTTTTTTCTTCTTTGGTTTGAGGTGTTTTGTGTGGTCTAGTGAAGCATCCCCGTCATCGGATTCAATTATTTAAATGTCGGGTTCCTTTTGCTTCCTGTTTTAGGGGGTCAGAGGGGGTTTCCGTGTCACCTATAAATAATAAAAGTCATGTTAAAATTTTGATGATAACTTGAAAAGAAAAAATGATAAGTACAAAAGTTAAATTTGATGTGGGTTTCTTGGTGTTATAATCTTCTTCTTCTTCGTTGGTTTCTTTCTTGACATGAGTAGCTTTTTTGGCTGGAATCCTCACAGCTGCTAGAGAAAAGTGATGCAGTTAGTATAAGCAAAAGAAGAACGCATATGAAAGGAAAATAAGAGATGTCGAAAAACCTCTCATTCCACACCTTCATATATAGAAGACTCCACGCGAACGTGTTATATGCCAATATGAAGATGGCCTTTGAAATTATCCAAGGTATACTTAGTCAGAACCACTCGCTGAGCACGTTTTTTATAATCATGGTGAATATTTTTTATAAAATTTCCACAAACGAGGCAGTCTGGAAATGGAGGGCTAAAATCCACACCAAAATCAACAGCTGGCAGTCGAGGGAATTTTGGAGGATACAGATTAAAATCTACCTTGTAGCGTTGATCAGGTCGAACGTACGAAGGAAGTTTTAAATCCTCTAATTTCTTAGTAAATTTTTCTTTTAAAGTTACTGCTGCTTCGCTAATGGTTCGACTAAGGTCATTTGGCCTGTAGGCACTTTCAAAGTATTTCTGAAATGCTTGGATCTCCTTGATGTTCCTTGCAATACCTTTCTTTAATTTGTCCTGTACAAGGGCAAAATCTCGAGTTAGTTGTATGTTGAAGGAGGCTACATCAAAGAATTTTGTGTTGTAGTACTCTCTCCACCAGTCGTCGAATTCTTGGGTGCAGAGGAAACTTGGTTTGAAGGCTACAGGGGTAAATTCTATTAAGCCAGAATATTTGGTTAACAACTTGGCACACTCTGTTTCGTTGTGCACCATGTTTTAGTGAATCAATGAGCCTTTTCTTTGAAAAAGAGGCCTGGGTAAAATCTGAATTAAACCAAACTATCGAGAGACAAGGTTTGGTTGATAGTTGACAAGTGAGATACGAAGCTTGAAGGTGTCAAGTCTTGAGGCTAATAGTCGTGGTGTAAGGAAAGACTCCCAGATATCCAGAGATTCTCCTTCGTGTTCCTTCGACTCAGGAGGAGATCGTCTGGTAAACCATGCAGGACCTATCTTCCTGTTAGCAAAAGGGGCCATGGAAGGGGAAAAGTTGTAGCGCTTCGCGAACATCATTACGTAGCTGGTAAAAGTTTGTTGAAGACTTATTCCCTCATCGTTGGGAGTCAGCAACACAAGTCGTGTTCCTTCCACTCTTCTATCCTTCACAGAGGCTTCATTAACAGGGTTTCGACCTGGGAGTGACGCTTCGAAAGTGGCATTCAGCCATAGTTGGAGTAACCAGAAAGGCCCAGAGAGTAGCAAACTTCCTTTCGTCTTGATTGTCTTCAGAGCTGTAACACCTTCGTCGAGGGACTCATACAGGTTCTCCAGGATAATCTCGCTAAGGCAAAGGTCATAATCAACATGCAGTTGGTTCACCATGGTCAAATACCTCTTCGCCACTTGAAGAGATATTGAACAAAAGACACAGCGTGAGAGCCAAAGAGCTAAGAAGGAGACGTGCTCTTAGTCAGAAACCTCTTTCGTCTCCTTCTCATGGTAGTAGGCGATGTAGGTGGTGAAGGCTACCTTACTGGTATTGAATCATATTGAATCATTAGACAAAATGTTGGGATCGTAACCTACTCTAGTCGGTTTCAAGCCCGTGATGGCAGCAATGTCGAACAAGGTTGGGGTGACCATTCCATAAGGGAGATAGAAATTGTTATAGGTGTTGTCCCAGAAGTAAAGGGAGGCGATGAGCATCAAAGGACAATAACCTGGTCCTACCTTCGATAGTTGAATAAGGTCATAGATGCCCATATTTTTCCAAACTTGGGACTTAGCCTTTTCTATTTTCTCTAGCCAAGCTAGATAGTTGGAGGGGTCTTGTGACAAAGGACAAGATCTAAAAACCCTAGCGCTAATATTAATAAATTCTAGGTTTATGGGGTCCCTAGTTGCTACGGCCGAAGGCGAACCTTGACCATCTAACTTAAATCTTTCATCAATCATAATTTCTTGGTCAGTCCTAGGTCTTACCCCATTTGCTATGGGTTTATAGCGATGGTAGGTTGGAAAAAAACTCCCTAATCTTAACAGGGCCAACATTTAAATCAGGCAATGAACCTAGCATGACATGTGTAACACCCCATTTTCCCACCGCGAATAAATAATACATAAATAAAATCAGAGTAACTAAAAATTTATTTTTTCGACAGAAACAAGGATGTCACATTTTAAATAAACAAAACATCACCCCTGCTCAAAATATTGATACATAGCATAAAATAGAGTACCCTCAAATGGGAAACTTTTTCCATAATAAAGGAAATGTCAATTATGGAATAAAACGGAAGGATCCATAACCGACTTGTTTTACAAAATAAACTGTTTTATACATCAAAATATTCATACAAAATATATCCTACAAATATATACATATATAACATAATCGTTCCCCGACTCCCGTGCTACGTATCAGAGCAAACACCAATACCTAAGCAAAGACGAAGATCTAACTCTTCCACTTGCCTCCACGCCTCTAAAGCTGACAATCTGCACTATGCCATAAAAAGCATATTCCAGCAGAAGGGTGAGAAATGACAACTATAACAAGATTGCATAATAATATGCCACAACACAAATAAATTCACAGATATAATATTTCTCACCACATACATCACATACTAACACATATAGCATGCCACCAATACATAACATATTCCTAACAATCCAACCACATGGCATATAACGATTATACCAATACAATCACATTTCACACATAATGTACACCACAATTATGACCTATGAAAACAAACCACCACATCACATATCATATGTTTATACACAAAACATATTACTCACAACCAATGCATTTATCACCTATGCATAATAATTCACCATTATCACCATTCCACATGAACACACACATACTTGTTCATCCAACAATGCATCATTATAAGATACAGTTTATATCATCTCCATAAACATACATATATCAATGTTTATTCATCAATGCACAAATACAAAGATGATCAATGCAACTCATAGAGACCGACTCTCGACTCTATGCAGATGCATGCGGTACCGACTCATCACCCGAGCTCAATTGAAGAACTCAATGGAAATATCCTCCCTGCCGGGCCTACGATATTTCCCCATCGCTCATACCATCATGGCATCCGATGTTTCTGGATTGTTCACGCAGACACAATCCGATTGCTCAAACCCCACAAGGGCACACAATCATTCTGAAGATTCCCACGGAATCAAGTGTAACTCATCGCAACGATTACACCCATTGACTATGCAATGTTCAGAGGATCCTCAATGATCATTTGTGTAATCAATCACTCACACCCAACAGGGACGTGATATTACACCCGATTCTCCACGGAATCGCGACACATGAATGCATATCATGATGTTTCTCATACAAAATGACCATATACACTCATGCAATGCACACATATTTTACAATATAGTCATGCATATACCATTAAATACACACATTGCAATTTCTTGCCTTTCGGCCATAATTCATCACCACAACATGTCATCACATGCATTCACGTCATATAACATCATACAAGTCATACGATATCCATATCAAAAGCACATTGCATGAACACCTCAATTACGCACGCTTACAATGACAAAAGTCGACAAAACAACACCATTCAAATATCATACATCCATCACCAATGCGTATCAATCATGCACAACATTTCATCACATATATTCACATCATATAGCGGCACACAAGCCATACGATACATATTAAAAGCATATAGCACGGTAAAACACCGACCGCACGCGTTTAACGCGATAAAAACCCGACAACCCAACACTTTTCTAAAACCACGACCTAAATAAATCATCTACTGCCCTCCAACCCAATTTTATAAGAAAGAATATTTCATAAGCTTTCTAACGCTTCGAACGGGGACCAAAACGGACTTACGGTTCAAAAGTTATGGCCAAAATACGAAAATACTGTTTTTGCTGTCCCAGGCAAATTCGCCTGGCGAATGCCTGGCGAAACGGACTCGCCAGCAACTCGCCTGGCGAATCTGGACGAACCAGAATTCCTCAAAAACGCATTTGGGCCCCACATGATAGTATTACCCCCAATGACCCAAAAATACATGTTAGAACACGTTTAGGCATACATTTCATCAATTCATCCGTGAAAACATCGATTTCTACGAATTACTCACAATTTCACCCAAATAGAAAAACCTATATTTTCACCCAAACATTCAAACAAAACATACATATACATATACAAGCATGATATAATTGAAACTTCTCACCCTTACCCGATTATTCGCGATTGAAACGGAGCTTTCCCGATTTTTCCTACTTTCTCCTCTTTTCTCTCTTCTTCCTCTTCTTTTCTCTTTTTCCTTCTTTCTTTCTCTTCTCTTTCTATTTTTCTCTCTTTTCTTTCTATTTTCTATTTATTCAAAATATCTAACCCCAAAAAGACCAAAATACCCCTCAGCTCAAATATCTCGCAAACGCTCTCAAAATGCGATAAAACATAAACAATGATGAAAAATAAAATTTTGTCAAATAAAAGTCAATAATAAAATAATATAAAACCAAAACCAATTAAATCTACTCTATTAAATAAATCTAACAAAACTGGGGCGTTACAACATGGGTCTTACCAGATACAAGTATAGGAATCAATACCTGGGATTGATAGATATGACGTTTCTCTTATTCATTAGGAGGTTCCGAAATGTACTGTTGATTCCTAGCCACTCTTGGACCTAACTCCTTATGAACTGGAGCGAGCTCCTTTGATTTCTTAGAACCTTGAGCTTTCTTGGTGTTTTCTTTGGAGGCTATCTGAACGGAAGCCATTGCTGTAGTGAAGAAAGTTTGAAGAAAGAAGATTTTTGGGAGAAGACGCAATTTCAGAAGTTCAGGAAGTGAAAAGAAAAGTGAAAAATGGTGACTTTTTCCTTTTTTATAGGCGAAATAAGGCGAATGGTTACTGTGCACGATCATTACCCCTCATTAATATTGATAAGATCGTGGTACACGCGTCATAAGAGGATAATGCAACTAAACAGTGGCAGTTAAAATTCTGAGCCATGATCTCCTAGGGACTATGAGCGTGGTGATTAGAAAGATTCAGGCATGGGGATGAAGGGACATTTTCAGAAAAGAATCATGATGAACCTGACGTCACAATGTTGTTGAGGCATATGAACAATTGACCACATCGAATCGTCCACGGCGTCGAATCGTGCTGTCAAAAAATATCCTTTTCTCTATTTCAGATGTCGAAAAGGATATTTTGGGGGGGGGGGGGCAATTTGTTGGCTCTCAATTTCGATGCCTGGTTTGATTCTGGTAACAAATAAAGAAAAGGAAATCATTTGCCAATTTTTTTTACATTTCTACTAGGCAAGTTGAATGATAGAAGCTCAGTCGAAATCATTTTTACAAAAGGGAGAATGCCTAGATGGATTTAGGAAACTTTCTAAGTATAGGAGTTGTTTCGACGGAGGATCACAGATGATATTTTCGATGTGAGTTTGAATTTGAATAAAGGAGGGAAATTGTCCTTATCCAATTTCTAAACGAAGACACGTGGAGAGTGCTAAAGAATTGAAGCCATGCCGAGCGCCACTTGTATTAATCTTAGAAAAAGACCGTTAAAAGCGGTTATTTAAATGCAATATAAATAGGCAGTCTTAGTGATAGGATTGTGTGTGTTCAAAGTTGTACAAAATTCTCTAATTTACTCAAAGTATCCGTGTGCAGAGAAAAGAGCGTGTTGAGAAAATGTACGTTTGATGTAAACAACATCATTTTACATTTCAATTCAAGTTTATTTTCTTCATTCGCCCAAGTTATTTTTATCACATTTACTTGCTTTTTGATTACGTTCTGCAGTTTATTTTCTTTAACATTTTCAAAGTTGTTAACCTTTAAAGTCTTAAATATTGTCGAAATCGTCATTTTCACACACATTATTTAAATTGTTAGCACATGTCTTAGGATTTAGTGTGGTCGATCCTGCAAATAACCCAATTTCTTATTGATTTGGAAGACCAACGATTGTTTAGTAATTTTCACAGTATATTACCGACAATATTCATGATGTTGTTCACACGTGTGTCACTTTTTATAGTCTTTATTCCTATAATATTCACGTCATAGTTTATACAATATTCATTGTCCTTTTATTTATGAAGAGTAAATAGCATAACTAAATATGAATTGATCATAGTGATTTTTAAGATTAAATTTTATTATAACAAGATTCTTATTAAATTGAGCATAACATAGGATAAGTTGAATCTGAATATGAATTGAGCATTACAAGATTCTTATTAAATTGAAATAATAAAATATCGGTAGTGTATAACAAGATTCTTATTAAAGTGAGCATAACATAGGATAAGTTGAATCGGAATCTAATTGAGCATAACAAGATTCTTATTAAATTGAAATAATAAAATATGGGTAGTGTGTATACATGGGACACATGGGCGGGTTGTATTTAAGGAAACATAGGAGAATCTAATTAAAAGTTACATGGGCTTGCTGTGTTGCAAAACATATGAAATTATGAATAACACATGCACCGGCGGCGGATCTATAATATAAAAGAGAAATATATAATTTTTTAGAAAAACTTTATGATGTATTTTGTTTCAATCTGCATACTTAATGATAAAAATTAAAATTATAAAAATTAAAAGAATAAATAACTATTAGGCTGAGTTAAATTTTTTATATCACTTATAATTAAATCTTTATTTTCATAAGCGTTTACTTTATGATGATATGATAACAACTAGGCTACACGCTGAATAGAAATAACAGACCTATCAAAATTAAAAACATTCTTTTAGACAAGAACCAAATACAACCACTATTACTATTCAGAGGCAACTTAGCTAGATAGTCGGCACACTAATTAGTTTCTCTAAGAATATGATTAAATTGATTTTCTTCGAACAAGTGAAGGCGCTGACAAATATGTCTTGTCGGGAAAACCCATTTGTGCTGGACAACAGTAGAATTATTAATTTGAACCCAAGAACTTCTTAACTCTTCTCTTCCATACAAAATCTAAACCGATAAAAACACTGAAATTTTGTAAGAGTACTATTACAAATTGTAATGTATTTGTGGAATCCTGAAATTTTGCAAGAGTACTATTACAAATTCTAATGTATTTGTGGAATCCTCCAACAACTATTTTGTATTGAGGTAAGATGTAAATGGTTAGATATTATAAAGTATTATTTTTGTAAATTGATAGATAGTATAAAGTATTATTTTTTATGGTGGCAAGAATTTCTTACAATAGCACTGATTTTTTTTTATAAGATAAAATTATATGATTGTTGTAATAGGTTAACAAGGGTTTTGTTTTTTTAATTATTTTTCATAAAAAATAGACAAATTAAGAATTGAGAAGTATGGGTGGTAAAACATATCAGACAGGTTTGTTTTGGCGATATTTATGTTTAGGATGGAACAAGATTTAATGTAATATTTTTTAAGAGAATTTTTTTATTGTACCTGATCGTGAAGGCTGGTCAGATTATGTGATGGGCCAAGAAGAACGTCTGTGATGCTGGGTGCGTAAGATGAGGAGGGGGGTGTACCTGCAAGACACTCCGATGCTAAAGTAAAAATTGGGGAGAGAAAGGCAAGTACAAAAGTATAAGTTCTTAGGATGATTTTTGGATACTTGACCCTCTCACATGAGAGGGTTTATATAATGCCCCTAGCGCGTGGCTAATGGTCCCTATTTTCGGGGCAGAATAATCGTTTCCGGAAGAATAGGTAACTGCCAAAAACTAGCCGTTATGACGGGCAGAGGTGCCCAAAAATAGTCGATACCACAGGCAAGGGCGTAGTTCCGGGCACAGGTGTCATGATCGTTCTTGGATGAAGGAGTCACGCGTAACGGGCAGAAATGTCGGGGAGGAGCAAATGACCTTGGGATTCATCCGTCCACATGTGCCCGGTAGAGGGGCAGAAAGGTAAATGTTGCCCTACCTCAGCTGGACTTAGGCAATTGGGCCGTTCTGGGAGCAGAAGTAGATTGGGCCATGCCTAGCCATTGGTCCAGTCTGGAACAGGAGCCCCTCAAGTCGTTGCTCCTGAGCATGGGAGTGATGACTTAAGGATAGCTCACGGCACCAGGGAACTCTGAAGAGGTTGTTGCTTGTCGACGAGACAGGATTATCCTTGGATGCCCGGAGGTTATAGTGCCCGCGGGATATGTAACTTTGTTCGGGCTGCCCGCCTTACGGGAAGACCAACGGTTGAGGGATTCTGAAGAAACGTGATGCCACGTATGCCTCGAGCCGTGTGCAGCATTGACTGCGTCATGATGGCTAGGCTAGGGTCATGATGATGTCCCTGGCCTCGCGTGCTCGTGCACGTGCTTTCAGACTGTATATAAAGGAGGGAGAGCTGCTCATTTGCGTTTTCCCTTCTCTCTCTTTCGTCGTTCTTCTCAGAGTTCTTAATTCGTCGCTGCCGTCAGCCACCGTGTCAACCGTCGCACGTAGCTTCAAGCAAACTCTTCGGACCTCCACACTTTCTTCGACCACGTAAGTTACATATTTCCCTCTTCATTTCTAGCATTTTCCTTTCTGTTTAGTTAGAATGCATGCGGTTAGTTTGAACTTAGGTGGGGTTGTTGTGCTTTTCCAACATCTGTTGGTGGTAGACGGTGGCTTGGCCATCTTCTGTTGCTGATGTGGTCGCCGGAGCTCCTTAGAGACCCTAGAGTTAGACCGTTTCCGATGCTATCGCTATGATGGCGCGGGTGTGACTGGTGAAGCTACCCAGTTTCTGTTGCTCTAATGATTTTTCTGATGAACATATGGATTTTCCGGTGGAGATTCAAACGGAAACTGGGTAGTAGGTCGGGGAGATTCCCGTATATGTAGGAGGGGTTGCCTCCGGGCATCTCCTCGTGGGAGACTCTTGTGTTATTCGATTTAGGGCTTAGGTCAGGGATGCCGTTCTCGGCCCTTCGCGCGCCCTTTCACTTGACTAGCGGTGGAAGGGTGGATTCGATTTTGCAGTCGAATTCACTTTTGTCCTCTGCTTTTCAGGTGATCGAGATGGCGCACGAGCCCGAGCAAGAGGTTCTCATAGACTCGTCTGAGGAGATCTCCTCGGATAGTAGCGATACAGAGGTTTCAAATGCCCCCAACGAAGTCGGGGAGGATCTCGAGCAAGATTCCGCGGAGGAATGGACTGTAGCAGAGCCAGCCTAGCTCGCGTCCACTTTCGCGTCCTATACCGGGGACGTCTTTACGGACATAGGGCCAGAGTGGGAGTGGAAGATACACTTCCCAGCTAAGACGACCGAATATGCACGGACTTCGGGGAGAGGTTCCCAATGTATGAGTACGCTTTCAAGGAAATAGGGCTGAGGCTGCCTTTTATTGACTTCCAGCAATCCATCTTCGTTCACCTGGATCTAGCCCCGTCACAACTGCACCCGAATTCGTTGGTGTTTATCCGCGCCTTTGAGCTGACTTGCGAGTTTCTGAAGATAGGAGCTATGAAGCCTTTGTTCTTTACCATCTTCCACCTCCAAAGGCAGGTCTCAGGAGGAGGTATGGTTGGGTTTCATTGAAGCAACCAAGAAAACTGTTTAAGCCTTTCTCGGAGTCTATTAGGACCTTCAAAGAGAGGTTCTATGTCATCAAACATGTGTTGGAAAAGGCCTAAGATACCACGTACGCCTGGGCGGTGACCACGGACGAGGATGACAAGGATATGTATGACGAGAACGAGAAGCTGCTGGCAGAGAGGGTGTTCAAGTTCCCTTTTCGTTGGAGTAAGAGCCACTTCACTCGGGGCACCGGTCACTATCTTGCCCAGCCAAATATGCTGGACGAGCAGGACATAGCCGGTTACGAGGCGCTGATAAACTATGTTAACTCTTTTACGCCCGTGGAGTGCTGGACGAAGAAGGGGAACCCTATCTTTGAGGTTGATGGCGGGCAGAGGGTGGAGTATCGTTACATCAATACGAAGGTGTTTCTGGAGTGCAAGACCCCTGTGGATGCCTTTAATCTGCTTGGTAGTTTTAGCCTTTTTTATCTTGCCCGAATTATAACTTCCTCGTTGGCTAACATGTTTGTTATGTTTATTTGCAGGTGAGATGCCATCTGCCCACGAGAGAATGATGAAGAATGCCATGGAGAGGGGCAAAGCCGGTGCGGCCACCTCTAAGTCTCGGTTTACACAGCACGTGCCTCCTCCCCAACCTGCTGTGGGGAGCTCTTCGCCCGTTCCTTCACTTGCCAAGGGGTCTCCGGTGCCCGGGGCTTTGAGATTCAAGCGGACCAGAGCTAATGAGTTGGTGGACCTTAGTCGGGCGGCTGAGAAGGGCAACTTTGAGCTTCCCCCATGCTTTCATGACAAGAAGTTTTTCGAGGGGACGTCTCTGGTGGTGCCTCGGGCAAAGTCTCTCAAGTTCGAAGGAATGGACCGTCCGAGCAAGAGGGCATCACTAGCGCAGGATGCTTCTGCGGTGGTCTGGGTCCTGGAGATGGTGACAATCTATGCTGAGGGAGATTTCTCCTCCGAGTCTGAACTTAGAAAAGCCCAGGCGACCATAGCGTCCCTGGAGGAGACGGTGAGGAAGGCCAAAGAGGAGGCCAAGGCTACCAACGACGCAAGGAGGAAATCGGACAAGGAGGCTGTCAGGTTGAGAGGGGAGAACGACACTCTGGTTGCGGAGAAGAAAGTAGCTGAGGATCTGGTTGAACAGGTGAAGCCTACGGCGGTCCCGACTGAAGATGAACATGAGGGGGTAAAGGTGTTGAATACTAGAGCCGAGCTTGTTGCTCGTCTTCAACGGGCAGAGGATGATGTCATTGCCATTGGGGTAGAGTCGTTCAACAACGCCGTGGCCCAACTCCGGTGGTGAACCTAGAGGTTCAGATATCCACGGAGGGTACTAACTTCTTGGGCCGTGTTGAGAATGGCAAGATAGTTGCTCCGGACTTCTTCAACATTGGTGACGAGCACACCCAGCTTCTGAACGAGGAGACCCAGTGGCCTGAGCCTAACCAAGAGCATCCTGACCAGATGGAGGAGTGATTCCTTTTTATTTTGTTGTAATGTATCTGGCCTGCGTGCCACTCTTGATGTAATTTTATTTTGTTCGGCAGGGGCGCGACTCCTTTGCCTTGTAATATGCATATCATGGTACTTTGACGATGGCGGGCTCGGTTGAGGAACCGCTGTCGGGCCGAGACCTAGCTCGATCCAGAGCGGGGTCCGGCCTTGGCTGACATGCAACGCTTGTACCTGGGCGTGCATTGTGGTCGGGATGTTATGTTCGATGCTTTGACGAAGCAAACCGACAGTTATGGTTTTAGCTATAGTATTGTTTTAGCTTTTTGGCTTTCCATGGTCGAGCAAGTTCTTTCTCGTTGAGATGTTCTAAGTAGTAGACCCCATTCTCCGTCTTTGCTAGGACGCGATAGGGTCCTTCCCAGTTAGCGGCGAGTTTGCCCTCCCGAGAGTCTTTGTGGTTCCTTCTCAAGACAAGGCTACCCACTTGGAACTCCCATCGTATCACTTTGGCATTATGCCGGATGGAAATTTTTTGTTTTAACGAGGCTTCGCGGAGAGCTGCCCCTGATCGGACCTCCTCGACGAGGTCTAGCTCCTCTTTCAGCACCTCGTCGTTCATTTCCTCGTCCAGGGGCGACTCAGTCCGCCTGGATGGTATGTGTACTTCGATGGGGATTATGGCCTCGGTCCCATAGGCCAGGCGAATAGGTGTCTCCCCGGTTGAAGTGTGTGGAGTCGTGCGGTATGCCCATAGGACGCTGTGCAACTCCTCGACCCACGCTTTCTTCGTTTCGTCCAGCCTTAGCTTGAGGCCTCGAAGGATTACTCAATTTGCTGCTTCGGCTTGCCCGTTAGTCTGGGGATGTTCGAGGGATGCGAAGTGTTATTTCGTGCCCAGTTGAGCGGCGAAATCCTGGAACTTCCTGTCCGTGAACTGTGTCCCATTGTCCGTGACAATTTCTTAGGGGATGCCAAAGCGTGTGAGGATGTTTCGTTTGTAGAAAAGAAGTATGTTAAGGGCTGTTATTTTGGCCAGAGCTTCCACTTCTATCCACTTCGTGAAGTAATCAACGCCTACTATTAAGTATTTGTTCTGGTTTGATCCTACTACGAATGGCCCTAGGATGTCCAGGCCCCACCAGGCAAATGGCCACGGGGATGACATAGCTTTGAGCTCGTTAGGTGGGGCTAGGTGCATGTCCCTGTGCCGTTGGCATTTTTCGCATCCTTTCACGTGCTATTTAGTACCCTGCTCGAAGGGCCTTCCGGGCGAGGGATCTCCCTCCGAGGTGTTGGGCGTTGATTTCTTCGTGGAGCTCGCGCAGGATGTGGGTGACCATCTCTTTCTCGACGCACCTAAGTAAAGGGATGGAGAACCCTCGCCTGTAGAGTTTATCTTTGACCAGGACGTAGGAACAGGCCCTGCGTCTGTCACACCCTAATTTTCACCCTAACCCTAGCCTTGCATATCATATCATTTTTATCATCTATGCATCCCATTAACTCATATCATACGACATGGGATCAGGAGGTCCTTTGAATCAAGGTTTCTTATTTGTTTTGAGGTTCTTCCATTCAAGTCTGAAGCAAGGGTTGAGTTCTAATTCCTCATCAAGATTCATCAGGCTTGTCAGGGCAGGTGCACATATGCAGCACTGATAGAGGTTCAACGGTTTTGACCTAATCTTGGTCGGACGAGTTTTGTTTCAAGATCAAGGCCAGGGTGTGTTTCATTCCAGTGGTTGTGTCTGAAGATCCAATGTAGGTTGTCTGTGTGTGGGATAAGTTATCAGGTTGTGTGTAAGTCAAGTGCTCCATGGTTGAAGATTACCAAGAATCAGATTTGATTTCCAATCAAGGTTTGGTGCAGTGTATCGAGATTCATGGTTCATTTCATAATCTTCTGATTTTAAAAGCATGTTCTCAATTAGTTGGTTCAAAATGAAGATTTCGACTTATCAATACTCAAGTTTCCAGGATCAGGTGGATTCATTTGTTATGAATAATTAGTTTGATTCAAAGCGGGTCTTCTTTGATTTAATGAGTGGTGTTCAAGTTTAGTTGTCAAGGTTGTAAATGTTGTGGAGGCATATTGCAAAACTCATTCCTTACCCATTATTCACTTCCATTTCCTAGATTCGATTTATCGATTTTCCATATTTTTTATCCACTTTGTCATTCGTCAATGATCTATTTCCATCCACAAACCACTTCCTCAATCCATTTCGTTCATCTTTTAATCCATTTCATTTTCTTTTCATTCTCGTTTTTCATTACTATAGCAAGTTTCAAGTCCATTCATTGTACAAAAAAACATTCTACACAAAAGAGCAAATGCTTGTTCATAAAAAATAAATGAGGCCCATGGCATTCCCAATTTTCCACAAAAGAGCCCATTACCATTTCTTTCAAGTCCACATCTATTACAAGGAAAAAATCATCACAAAAAATAATATATTCTCATTATTATTCAAGTTCATTCATTCCAAAAACGTTTTGTCCAAAATAAATTCAATTTACAAAACTCCATCCATCCATGTCACGCGAACCGTACTGCTGCTATGGTTAAGACATACCAAAACTAACCAACAACAACTTGACTTTTCTACCATCCTGTAACCATTCTGCAGCATAAAAACAACTTGACAATAGACAACAGCCTGCATCCCTATACACACAACACCAAAGCTATACGAAAACAACATCACCGTACCTCTACACGACCTGCCAAACCTGCGTTTCGAAAATAACTTCACACAACCAACCAGTAACAACCTGGCATTGAGAGCAACTTTTCATCAGCCACAGCAGGAAGTTTTCAAAAAATTGTTTTAAGAAGAGGCAGAATGTATCAAATAAAAAGGGGGGGAGAAGACAATCGAAAGGAAGAGGAGAGAACGAAAACGTAAAATTTTTTTTCTAAAAAACTACCAGGGTCAGCACCATAAAAAATGGTCGAGTAATTTTATGAAGGCTTCGTCCCCTGTTCATCCTGTCAACAACCACCACAACTCACCATCCTTCACCCTTCCCTGTTTCAGCCACAAATTCCTCCACACCTTACCACCTCCACAGTGATTCACATCCAATCTCACTTACGGCGGCCACCGCCACCAAACCTCCCTCCAAAACTTCAACCGAAACCACCCTCCTTCAGACTCCCTTTCCGCAACATCATTTCCGCAACATCAACTCACCCTGTACCACCATTAATCCTCACAACCATCGAAACCTCAGCCATTGCCACAAGTACACGCCTTCAGCACCATAACATCCTTTTCCTTTCACGTTTTCGACATAAACCATCATCCGCAACGAACAGAGACACCGCGAGAGAAACACGAGAAAAAGAGCAAAGCAACGCCGCAAGCAGAGGAAGAGAAAACAGAAGCCAGAGACGGAATCGTAGCCGTGAGATCGCGACGGAGAGAAAGAAAGCCGCAATCGACGGAGGACCACCGCGTGAGGATCTGAGAGATCACAATCGAGAGAGGGGAAAGCAGATTTGAAGAAGATTGAACGGTTAGATTTTTCTGCGATTTTGTTGGAACCATTTTTCCTCTGAGCGTATCGTTGCTGTTGTGTTTCTGAGCGACCTTTTTTTTCTCCTTTGTTGTGGTTATGAAGGTTTTTTCAAGGAAGCAACAGTCGTGTTTAGATTTAGGGTTTTTTGTTGTTGTTTTTCCTTAAATCCAAACCGGGTCACAACGAACCGACCCGACCTGCAAGATCCTGGCCCATATCTCGTTAGCCCAATTGGTGGTCCTGTCCGTTGAGTCTTAATTTACAGCATATTTGTTATTTTATTTACTTTTTGGTTCAAATTATAATTAGCGAACTTCAGTTTTTTAATTATTTCTTTCATTTTTTTTCTTCTAAATAATTATAATAAGCATTTTCCTTTATTTTAATCATTATTTAGTAAATTTAAAAAATAATAATTCTTTTCCTAAAAAATATGTGAATGTTTTCTAATTAATTGTTTTTTAGACTTATTTACTTTTAGTTAGAATTAATAATTTTTGTTTAGACTAATTAACTTATTTGTTTTCAATTAAATAAAAAATCTCAAAAGTATTTTCTTATTAGACTAACCTTTTAATTTTAAATCATATTTGAAATGTAAATATTTAGATTTTTAATCTTTGATTTCTAATTTCTATTAACTTATTTGACTAATAATTTTGTGAGCTAGGGATTTGATTATTTCTACTTGATCTTGATTTTGAGTCTTTCTTGGCTTTTCTCTTGACCACATTCTTGTATTCATCAACTTATTCCATTTCTCATTTTCATTCTCTTCTAAAGACAAAAAACCTTGGTCTAGTACCAAGTGCTCATTTTCAAAACTTCTTTTTGTATTGAACTAAAAAGAGAGGATTGGGTGAAGACCTATTCCTCTTCGAGTATTAAGATGCTCACTTTAGAGTGTGTGGTCTCGATACTCGTCTTTCAATATGAAGACGTGACTATATCCACCACCCTTTCTTTCAAAAACCCTTTTCTATATTTATTTCATCACCTTAGTCAAAACCTTGGTCTTGTACCAAGTGCATTTTCAAACTTTTCTCAATAAACTTAGATGGTCGTGGAGTGGTTAGGCGAAGGCCTTCTCCTATCCCGAGTGCTTGACACTACCTTTAGGGTTCACTGTCGTAAAGCACTTACCATCTAAAACCAAAAACTCTTTTAATAAGAGAGTAAGGTTCTCTTTGTATTGAATTAAAGAGAGAGGATTGGGTGAAGACCTTTTCCTCTTCGAGTATTAGGATGCTCACTTTAGAGTGTGTGGTCTCGATACTCGTCTTTCACAATAAATCTTTTGAGATAAAGAATTGGGTACTACCCGAAGGGGTTCCTATCCGAGGACTTATTTCACCCTTAAAACCAATCTTCACAAATCAAATGTGACATCTTGCCTTGACGGAGAAAATCAACCTTTTCAAAAAGGACATGTTACGTCCGTTCTACCGCAAACAGGTAACGCATAAGACTCCACGAGAGAGCCACAAAACACCTAGCTGCTAGAACCCGCACGTTAACATCGTCCATAAAAAAAACCAACAAATCGTAGGTCGAACTACGATTGCTCTGATTCTTCATTCTAGTCCGAATGTAAGATACGTAGGCACAAGATCGCAACAATCTTGGCGAGCCCCCTTCCATTTTTTTCACCCGTAGTCCTTCGAACTACACTGACTCTGACTTTCCCATTGCACGAGGGAATACGTAGGCATAGGACTGTGAATGTCCTATCGAGTCCCTTCTTATTCTCCCCACCTTTTCTTTTATTTTCTTTCACATCCTTTGGTTCTCACCCATCTTTTTCCCTCTTAAAACACATTTAGAAAGCAATACTCTTTAGCAAACATCCTTACACATAGATAAGCAAATGGTTCCCATCGAGTACGATAGATGTGAGGGGTGCTAATACCTTCCCCTCGCATAACCGGCTTCCGAACCCGTAATTTGGTTGCGAGACCATCTTATCCTTCCTTCTTTGGGTTTTCTCGATGTTTTCCCTTCCCCTCTTGGGATAAATAAAGTTCGATGGAGACTCTTCTGTTTTCTTCCTTTTCGCCTCCAGTCGGCTATTTTTCGAGTAGCGACAGCGTCTGACTGTGGTGGCTTCTTTGGGGTTGGACGAAAGTTCGTCCCTAGCGAGGTAGTTGTAAACGAGGGTCATCCAGCAGTTGTTGTCGCCGATTACCTGCACGTTGAGGGTCGAAGATGTCTTCTCGATACTGGGTCGAGGAAGCACCTCCTGGATGACGGACTTGGTTCCCTCCTTTCTCTTCGTGCTTGCCAGTTTAGACAACACGTCTGCTCTGACGTTATGTTCGCGGGGAACATGCTTTACTTCTACTGTAGTAAACTTCGTTATCTTTTCTTTGGCCAAGGCTAAGTACTCGGACAGGCTGTCGTTTTTGGCCTGTATTCTCCTCGAACTTGAAGGGCCACGAGTTATGAATCTGTGCAGATGACGACCTCTTCTGCCCCTAGTTCTTCGGCCAGGCGCAGGCCGGTAAGGAAGGCCTCGTATTCGGCTTGGTTATTAGACATGGGGAAGGATAAGGTGAGTAATACCTCTACGATGATTCCCTTGTCATTTTCCAAGATGATGCCTGTCCCGCTCCCTACCGAGCTGGATGCTCCGTCCACGAAAAATGGTCCACTTGCATGCTCTGCAGGTAGGGGAATCCGCGAATGTCATTTCTGCGACAAAGTCAGCCAAAGCCTGGGCTTTGAGGGATTTCTTGCTTTCATACTGAATGTTAAATTCGGACAGCTTTAACGACCATTTGAGCATTCTACCGGCCATATCGGGTCGCCCCAGTAGTTGCTTTACGAGCTGATCTGTTCGAACCACAATTGTGTGGGCCAGGAAGTAGTGCCTCAGTCTTCTCGCAGCGTTAATGAGGGCCAACGCTACCTTTTCTATCTACTGGTATCTCAGCTCTGGTCCCTGTAACGCTTTGCTGGTGAAATATCTGGGCTTTTGCCCGTCGGGTGTCTCACGGATAAGGGCGGTGCTCATGGTCTCGGTTGCTACGGCGAGGATTAGATACAGAGTTTTGTCGTTGTCTAGTCGAGAGAGGACTGGTGGCTCTGGCAGTGCCCGTTTTAGATGGAGGAGAGCTTGGTCGCATTCCTCGGTCCATTCAAACGCTGCCTCTTTGTGGAGGAGTTTGAAAAAGGGCAGGGCGTGCTGGGCAGACTTGGCCACGAAACGGGACAAAGAACCGAGCATCCCGTTGAGGGACTGGATGGATTTCTTTGAGTTGGGCGTCGAAAATTCGGAGAATTCCCTGCACTTGTCGGGGTTGGCCTCGATTCCTCGTTCTGTCAGATAGAAGCCAAGGAACTAGCCCGCCTGGACTTCGAACGTGCACTTTTCTAGGTTGAAACACATCCAGTATTTCTTGGCCTGTTCGAAGACTTTTTTCAAATGGGCCATGTGATCGGTTTCCTCGTGGGATTTCACGATCATATCGTCCATATAGACTTCGAGCATATCGCCTATTTCTCCCCGGAAGACCTTGTTCATCATCCTCTGGTAGGTTGCGCCGGCGTTCTTCAGGCTGAAGGGCATTACGTTGTAGTAATAATTTCCCGATTCGTTCATGAAAGTCATGTATTTTGTATCGCTTATTGCCATTGATATTTGATTGTAGCCCGAATAGGCATCCATGAATGATAATAGTTTAAAACTGGCAGAGTTATCAACAAGTTTATCAATATTGGGGAGGGGGTAGGCATCTTTTGGGCATGCCTTATTAAGATCAGTATAATCAACACAACATGCACCACTTTCCATTATATTTTTTCACGAGTACAACGTTGGACAGCCAAGTGGTGTACTTGGCTTCTGAGATAAATTTTGCCTCGAGGAGGTCTTTTACAGCTTATTCTGCAGGCTCCGTTTTCTCCGGAGACTGCTTCCTCCTACATTGTGCTACTACTTTGACGGCGGGGTGAATCGTGAGTTGATGGTCGGCGACGATAGGATCTAAGCCGGGCATCTCCTCGAACAAGTCTACGTTTTCTCGAGGGCAGGCTTTGAGTTATTTTCGTGCGATGTCGGGGAGGCCGGTCCCTATCTTTACTCCTCGCTGAGGATCGTCGCCGAGCAGGACGAGCTCGAAGTCGCCATCCGGGATAGGGCGCATCGGATGGGAGTTGTTGCTGGTTGAGGCGGATGAGCTGCTTGGGCCAGCCTGATCCTCCTTCTGGTCATCTTCGGCGAAGCAGCTGTCGAGGTCGACGGAGTCGACGCGTGGCAGTGGCTTGGCTTCCTCTGAGCTATTGGGCAAGGCTGGATTGCTGGACGTCTTTGGCTTGGAAGTGATGGCGTTGAGTCCCTTGGTGGCCGCTTCAAAGCATCTCCGTGCAACTTCGATGTCCCCGTGTAATGTAGCGACCATGCCCTTTGAAGTGTAGTACTTTATTTTGAGATGGACGGTTGATGGCACCGCTACTAGCTCGGCTAAATTTGGCCGCACGAATATGCACTGATAGAGAGACGGGCAGTCAATTACCAGGAACTGAACTTTAATGGATATAGCTGTCTCTGCAGATCCAAAGGTCACGATCAACTCGACGTACCCCTAGGGTTTCGTGACAGACCCATTGAACCCCTGGAGGTCGGAACCCATGTAGGGAGTGAGGTGTGATTCGTCCAGCTGGAGAGTCGAGAACAGCTGTGAGTACATAATATCGACTGAGCTACCTTGGTCGACTAAAATCCTATGAACATCAAAATTGGCCATCTGGGCTCGAACGAGCAGTGGGATACTTAAGTTCGGGGACCCTTCGAGGAGCTCTTCCCGGTAGAAGGAGATGGGGACCGATCCCTTCTGGGCCTTGTCGAGCGTCTCACCTTGCTGGAGCTCGTGCTGATCAGGTACTCGAACTTTCTCTTTACGGAGCCCACGGTGAATTTGTTGAATCCCCCTAATAAGATGACCATCGTGGAGGGGAAAGTTTCCCATGGGCTGTGGACCGCGAAGTACGCAGGAGCGCTGAGCTCATCTGGAACATAGAAATCCTCCGGTCGTGATATACACATGATGACTTAGAGGTTGGTTTCTTCCGAGGAAGGCACCTCTTCCTCTACTTTCTTTGACTCCTGGGCGTCTTGCCAGGGAGCATCCTTCTTTTTTGTAAACTGTTTCAGGTGGCCATCCTTGATCAATATTTCTATGGCATCCTTCAAGTGGATGCAGTCTTCAGTGGTGTGGTCGTGACTTTTATGGAAACAACAGTATTTTGATTTATCGGCGTTGGGCTTGGCCGATATCTATTTAGGGAACCGGACTCCTGCCTGTTTAAACTCCGAGTTTGCACATTCGAAGAGAATCTTTTCCCTGGAGACAGTCAGGGGAGTGTAGTCGTGGAACCGGACGGAGGGCCCCTTGTTGTCCCGGGACTCCTGGGGACGATCTTCGCGCCTTCTTTCCCCTCGACAGGATGTCGAGGGCTCATCGCCTTTAGAGGCCCGGGCATTCTCCTGATGGCAGGAGGCTCGGGCGAAGCTAGCCGCTTCCTTTACTTCGTATTGAATATACGACTGCGCCTTGAGGAGGAAGGCGTCCAGGCTTCTTGGAGGTGCAAGGCCAACAGCTTTAGAAAATTCTGAATGCGGGCGGAGTCCCCGTTCGAGCAAAAATTTATTCATGTCGTTGGTAGTGGGGACTTACACAACTTCTTTGTTAAACCTCTCGATATATGTTCGGAGAGGCTCATCTTTCCCTTGAATTATGGCCTCAAGGGAGGCTTCAGTCTTTGGGTGGCAGCGTGATGCCATAAAGTGCCTGGAAAACATCCTGCCCAGCTGCTTCATTAAGGTGATGGACTCCTCGTGCAGTTGTTTGTACCAGGTTATTGCCCCTTTTCGGAGCATGGTCGGGAATAGAGGGCACTTGATGGCGCCCCGGATGCCACGGTAGTCTAACAACGCATCGATGTTTTCAATGTGCTCATCTGGATCGGTCGTTCCATCGTAAGTGCCCAAAGATGGGGGTTTTTCCAAGCCTTTGGGGAGGCGTGTAGCTAATATCTCTTGAGACAATGGGCCGTTGGGCTCATCGTCGCTGCTGGAACTGGTTTGGGAAGGGGAACGGATGATTCGCTCGTGACGGCGACTTCTTCGGGGTGACGGTGTACGTGCCCGACCCTTTGGTCAGACCGAGGGTGAACGTTGATCTCTCTGGGTTCTTTTGTGGCCCGGGGAATATTGGTTTCGCGGGGAAACATGATCGCGTTTCTGAACAGCATGGGATTCTGGTTCTTGCCACCCCCGATGATCAACTTCCCACCGGGGTTGTGGGCTCTTGGATCGTCGTCAATTCTTCCTCGGCTGGGTGGATCTCGGATGGGCAGATTCTTCCAATGCCCTAATTCTCTCGTTTTATTGGAGGATCAGGAGGTTGATCTTGTTGATTGCTTCAAGGAGGGCCACCACGGCGGGGTCAGCGTTGGGTGGAGCTGGAACGGGTTGGAGGGTCAGCAAGGGCTAGTCGTCAACACGGTCAGTAGGAGTGGGGGAGGGAGACACGGTAGCTCTGTCTCTCAGATGATAGACGTCTCCTCCGAGGAGGAATGAAGGTACGTCAGCATCAGTATTGTTGACCGGGGGGGGGGGGGACAGAGAGATGGTGAGCACCTTTGACGTGATCTTAGGAAACCGAAACCATGATCGTAATCTTGGACAGAGAATGTGTTTTGGTCTTAGAATCTGAGGTGGATGTTAAGATGGGGACAAAAAGATTCCCACAGATGGCGCCACTGATCGTGAAGGCTGATCAAATCTTGTGATGGACCAAGAAAAACGTCTGCGATGCTGGGTGTGTAAGATGAGGAGGGGGTGTACCTGCAAGGCACTCCGATGCTAAAGTAAGAATCGGGGAGAGAAAGGCAAGTACAAAAGTAGGAGTTCTTATGATGATTTTTGGATACCTGGCCCTCTCACATGAGAGGGTTTATATAATGCCCCCAGCGCGTGGGCAACGGTCCCTATTTTTGAGGTGAAATAACCGTTTCCGAAAGAATAGGTAACTGCCAAAAACTAACCGTTATGACGGGCAGAGGTGCCCAAAACTAGCCGTTGCCACGGGCAAGGGCGTAGTTCCGGGCATAGACGTCATGACCGTTCTTGGATGAAGGAGTTGTGCATAACGGGCAGAAATGCTGGGGTGGAGCAAATGACCTTGTGAAGATGGCTGGTTTATACCTGAGTGAATTGCACACTCAAAGATAACACAGAGTCGCCACCAAACTTTATTTAGTCCTAAAGGATAGGGAAAATATCGATAAAACCCAAGAGGAAGAGAAACGAGAATGGGGGTCGGTTATGCGAAAGGAAGGTACTAGCACCTAACGCATCCGTCGTACTCGACGGGAACAATTTCGCTTACTTCTAGGCTTGGATGGGTTATCTATCTAAAGGCTTCTAGCTAAAAGAAGAGGAGAGAGAAAAAAGAAAGAAAGAAAGTAAGAAAGACAGTTCTCGCGGAGGATTAGGGCCCTCGTGCCTACGTACCCTCATAGTGCAATGAGGAAATTAAAGCTCCGTAGTTCATGGAACCAGGAAAAAGAGAAGAGGAATGGAAGGGAAGAAGGATGGAAGGGTGAAAGTGTGCTCGCCAAGATCATCGCGATCTCGTGCCTACGTATCATACATTTGAAAGAATGCAGAATCAGAGCTTCCGTAGTTCGGGGAACTAAGACGGAAAAGGAAAAAAAAGTGGTGTCAAAACCAAGAGAAAAAAGAAATAGAGACAAATCTGCTGGGGATCCTAAAGAAATGGTGTCAAAACCAAGAAAGGAGTGCAAAGGAAAAGACAATAACTATACAGAGAATAACGTGCAAGGATGGTGTCAAAACCAAGAAAAGGAAAAGAGCAAAAGGAATAAAGAGACTCCACTGGGGATTAAGAGGACAAAGAATTGTGCTAGGGAGCAGAGGGTAGTGACCCTACCGGGGAACAAGCAAAAGGATGGTGTCAAAACCAAGAGAAAATAAGTTCGGTATATTAACTGACTGGCAGTGGTTAACCGAAGGAAAAGAGATAAGAACTCTGGTCGGGATAAAGGTTTTAACAGATAAACTGTGATCAACCAGAAGAGAGAGTACTAAACCAAGGGAAGGTGTTTGACTCTGAAGGGGTTTTGGTATATTAACTGATAAACAGTGGTTAACCAAAGAAAAGGGTGTGGAACCAAGCAGAGGTTGTGACCCAAAGGGGATGTTGATACTGACTGAACAAGCCGTACTAGACCAACAAAAAGGGTATTGAACCAAAAGAGGTTGCTAACCGCTGAGGGATTCGGTTTTAACAGAAAGACTGTGATTAACCGAAAAGAAACGAGTGATTAACCAAGAGAATGTGATTAACTCAAAGGGCTCAGTATATTAACAGAGAGACTATGGTTAACTGAAAAATGGGTGATTAACCAAGAGAAGGTGATTAACCCAAGAACGACTCAGTGTGTTAACAGATAGACTGTGGTTAAATGGGAAAAAGAACAAATTGGTGTTTTAACTGACAAGCAGTGGTTAAGCAAACGAAGGGAGAAGAACCAAGAGAAGGTTGCGAACTCTGCAAGAGTTTCGGTGTTTAACAGGAAAACTGTGTTTAACCGAAGAAAAGGAATTGAGACTCTTCTGGGGAATCAAAAAGTAATGATTGACCACAAGAAAAGGAGTAGGGTATTGAAACAAAGAGAGTTTGCTAACCCAAGGACAATGATCTTAACCAATAATGGTGATTGATCAAAAGAGAAATTAAAGGAGATAAGAGTGATCAATGATCGACTCGACTAGGGGAGGAGATACACTACCGCCTGAGGACAGAGGTGACTAAGCCAGACACAGGGTCATTCGTCCCCTACCTGAAGTGGTCAGAATGAGAGTAGGAATTCTCCATTTGCATTCCCTCTCTAACACACAGGGTGTAGTGCAGAAGTTGAAACAGACAGCGTAACAGCTCCAAGTTGTACAACTCTCCAGTGTCGCGTGAAAGCTCCGATTCCACGGGGAAGAGGGAAAGAAAGCTCTAAAGGAGGCCTAAAGAGAAACTCCAAAGGGAAAATTAATAATCAAAATGAAGTTTCGATTAATTAACCAAAGGGGGGAACATGCTAATAACTTTTCAAATGAATGAAAATTTATTAAAGCAAAAGGTGTATTGTTGATTGTACAAGATTAAGCTTATCCTTTGAGGAATGAACTTAATTCAACATGAATGAAAGTGCAAAGCAGTACCAAATGATACTTAAAATGTAACATAAAATCATGCTATCATGTGAATAAAATTGTGCAAAAATATTCATGCTCATACAATGCCAAAAATGTGAACAAATGGAATAATCGAAATCGTGCATCGAAAGTTCATGAGCATGCTTCAAACAAAAGTTAAATGAAACTTAAAACATCCATAAAAATCAAGCATGTCAATCCATGGAAGTTAGAGAAATAAAAGATGGCAAACACACTTGGAAAAGAATGAAAATGGCCTTCTGATTCAGTGTTAATCGATTAGCACTTTTGCACTGCAAAGTGTTAATCGATTAACACTTGAAATTTTACAAAATTACACTGGTTAATCGATTAACACTTTTGCACTGCAAAGTGTTAATCGATTAACACTGGAGCAAGGGTAGAAAAAACAGTTTTCAAAAGTGCTTTTGGCCACTTATTGATTGTGCTGTCACTCCAATGCTAGGGTAAACAATTATGCACGAAAAAACAAGTTTAACAACAACAAATGATCAACTATGGAATCAATTAAATCATCAAGATTAAGGATTAAGCAATGGCATAATCAATTCACACACAAAAAAGTATCGAAACTACATTGCGAATGATACAAAAACGTTCGAAACAGAAAAATGAAAGAGATCTACCAACCTACAAACGGAGGATTGGCTTGGTGGTTGTTGCAAAGTGATCTTGATGAAGATAATCAAAGAAAACCAGAGGAATCTTCAATTATAGCCGAAACGTATCAAAACCGAGCAAATTGCGACGAAACTCCGAAATACGAATTCGAACCGTTGAATCTTAAAGTAAACACTTGAGATGAATCCAAAAGCTTATAAAACTCCAGAAATCCAAGTATAATTGCAAGATAATGAAGGTTGAGCTCAAGAAATAATCACTTCCAATGTAGAAGTGATTATTCTTCAATGGTGAATAACTATAGTAAGGTTTGGGAAGAAAATTAGGATGAAGATGAAGAGATAGCAGAGAAATTCAGAGAGAATGTGAGAGAATTGAGAGTGAAGTGTGAGAAATTTGTGTGAAAATGGTCCATCCTTTGAAAAGTCAGTGAAGGCTTGTTTATATAGACTTTTGGTTTGGAGTGTGAGAGGTTTGGAATTTGGTTTGGACATAGCTTTGGGTGGTTTGGAATTAGGCTAGGAGTTGGTTACACTTGACTCACCGAGTCAAGCGGTTAACTTGGTTAGTTAGGAAGTTAACTCGGTAGCAATCCCAATGTAGGCTTCACATCCAAAGGTTCACATACTTGGATATCAAGGAACATGGTGCACTTATTTGGAAATGATGCATTGGAATATGTGTAAGTGGAGTGTCTTGAATGGTCTTGAAATGTCTAGAGATGTCTAGAATGTTCCACACACTGCTAGAATCTTGTAGAATCCCAAAATGTGAAGTGAAAGTTTGTTGTCATAAAAAGCAGCAGAATCTGCCAAATTTGCAAGTGTTAATCGATTAACACATTTGCACTGCAAATGGTTAATCGATTAACCAGGCCAAAATTCCCCAAATTTTCCTGAAAAATGGTGTTGTGTCCATGGTTCCGATTTTCAACCTCTTGCTTTGATGAATAGGCATTGAAACCCTTATTTTGTGCTTGTGTTGATGATGTGATGACTTCGTGAGGATGCGATTAGTCGGGCTTGGAAAACCTGAATATTCCTGCAACAAAATCATAGAGAAAAAAGTGCGAGTGTGTATGTCGGCGATGCGAATACACATGCTTATGTAAAAGGCAAAAATGGGAGGTCAAATTTCGGGTTATGAGACCTTGGGATTCATTTGTCCACATGTGCCCAGTAGAGGGAAAGAGAGGTAAATGCTGCCCTACCTCAGTTGGACTTAGGCAATTGGGCCGTTCTAGGAGCAGAAGTAGATAGGGCCATGCCTAGCCATTGGTCCAGTCCGAAACAGTACCTTATATATATCTTGTGCACTAAGTGAATTTTCAAATATGTCCTCCTGATTCTAGAGATATATCTCTGGACGCACTTTTGGTACACTCAACAAAGACAATTCCTAGAGATGCCTTATATATTGGGTTTAATTTGTTCCAGAAATGCATCTCCGAAACAAGTCAGTAGTTACATCTCCGGAAAAATATCAGAAACAGATTCAACAAAAAATAAACTTTCCAAAATGCATTTGACATTCATAACATAAAATGATCATTACAATGATGATTTCAACAGAAAATTCAATATTACATTTCAATATCCGGTGGACGCTTGCTCATCTTCAGGATATGTTTGACCGATCTTTGTAGTGTCACTTCCAACTCGAGCAAGAATTTCTCTTCGAAACCAAAATACGTATCTCACATAGCCCTAACATCAGCTCGAGTCTTGAGATCAAATTTGTTGAACACAATGTTCCCTTCATTATTATTCGAAGGTGAACGGTACTCAAGCTTCAAAATCCTTCGTTTGTCTCTGTAAGGTAGGAGATAGTGGATTTCGTCTATGATATCTTTGAGGGGTGAGATCAGTGAGCTTATACGTCCTCCCGGGTGTAGCTCTGTCGGAGTATGAGACATTTGCGACATACCAATGGATGTTTATTTGTGACATTCGGGACATTTTGTGTTTGTGTGAAATATAACACAAGAACACCTAAATTTATAGAAACCTAGCTCAATATGGACCACTCATTAAATGTCATGTTGATTCCGGATATATATCTCTAGAAACGCACGTTATTAACTTGTTCTGGAGATGTATCTTCAAAACTTCTCCTGAACCATTTCAAAAAAGAACCATATAACATAACCTTTTGGAGATGTATCTCTGGAACTTCTCTTGAAACATTTTTGAAACAGAACCATATAACAGAACCTTCATAAAGACCAAATATGAACCAAATATGTATAAAGACCAAATATGAATAAAAAGTCAAAATGTAACACTTCATTTATATTGAGATACAAATATATACAATTATTTTTTCGGTTAAGCAAGAAATCAAAATGAATCGAAACATGTGTCGCCGACTAAATTTATAGGTGGTACCCCCTTGGAATTTTGTGCATTCGATTCTTTTTCAATGTTGTTCAATCTCTCAAATTCTTGCATCCTTTGCATAAAATGATTCAGCCATGTCTCAGCTTTTTCGGATGAATGAGTCATCCACTCTAGTGATGTAATCCCAATGTAGGCTTCACATCCTAAGGTTCACATACTTGGACATCAAGGAACATGGTGCACTTATTTGGAAATGATGCATTGGAATAAATGTAAGTGGAGTGTCTTGAATGGTCTTGAAATGTCTAGAGATGTCTAGAATGTTCCACACACTTCTAGAATCATGTAGAATCCCAAAATGTGGAGTGAAAGTTTGCTGTCATAAAAAGCTGCAGAATCTGCCAAATTTGCATGTGTTAATCGATTAACACATTTACACTGTAAATGGTTAATCGAGTAACTAGGCCAAAATTCCCCAAATTTTCCTGAAATATGGTGCTATGTCCACGGTTTCGATTTTTAACCTCTTGCTTTGATGAATAGGCATATAAACCCTTATTTTATGCTTGTGTTGATGAAGTGATGACTTCGTGAGGATGTGATTAATCAGGCTTGGAAAACCTGATTATTCCTGCAACAAAATCATAGAGAAAAAAGTGTGATTGCGTATGCCGGCGATGCGAATGCACATACTTATGTAAAAGGCAAAAAGGGGAGGTCAAATTTTGGGTTTCGACAGTTGCCCCTATTTAATCCTCTTGGACTTGAATGCAAGAATTGCGCCAGCCTTTCGATGATCCAAGGTAAAAGGGGATTAAATAAAAGAGTAGCTCAAAAATTTGGCCAACGACGACAAAAGAAGAGTTTTGAGAATGTTTGAAGTTTTGCTGAATATCTGCTGGAGGGATGAATCAGGCCAAAGGAAAGGGAGTATGCTTGGTGCATATACCATGTATGCGTTCTACATAATGCTTGATATCACCCTATGCAAGGATGCAAGTTAAGGTACAGTGTCACAAGCCGGCAGGTTTTGGACGGGCCAAAGAATAAGGAAAGGTCGTTGGATGAACCAAAGGAAAGGAAGAAACTTTGAAAAAGTTTTCCAGACACGAACTGGACTTGAAAAGTGTGCCTGACGAGAACCGGTCTTTGAAAAAGGTGTGCCAGACGAGAACCGAAAAAGTTTGCCAGACGAGAACTGGACTTTGAAAGGATAAGCCGGACGAGAACTGGATTTTGAAAAGATAGGTCAGATGAGTACTGACCACCAGACGAGAACTGGATTTTAAAGAAATAAGTCAGACGAGAACCAACCAACAGACGAGAACTGGAATTTAATGAGACAAGTCAGACGAGAACTGACTACCAGACGAGAACTGGGTTTGAAAGAGATAAGTCAGATGAGAGCTGACCTCCAGACGAGAACTGGATATTGAAAAATTTTGCCAGACAAGAACTAGACTTTGCAAGGATAAGCCAGACGTGAACTGACTACCAGACGGGAACTAGATTTTGAACAGACAAGTCAGAAGAGAACTGACTGCCAGACGAGAACTGGGTTCTGAAGGAGTTTGCCAGACAAGAACTGGTCTTTAAAGAGATAAGTCTGACGAGGACTAACGACCAGACGAGAACTGGAATTTGAAAGGCAAGGTCAGATGGGAATTGACTACCAGACGAGAACTGAGATTAAGCTTACCAGACGTGAACTGGAATTAAGTTTACCAGATGTGAACTGGGATTAAGCAAAGATGAGCCAGACGGGAACTAACTACCAGACGAGAATTGAGTTTTAAAGAGATAAGTCAGACGAGAACTGACTACCAGACGAGAACTGGGTTTTGAAGGGCAAGGTCAGATGGGAACTAACTACCAGACGAGAACTGGGATTTAAAGAGACAAGTCAGACGAGAACTGGGTTTTGATTAGGACGCTTCTTTGAATCTGCATGGCGTAATGCTCTAACTTGATGAATATGCTATGCGTTTGAGGATGCAATGCTATGCGATGATGATTACTATATGCAGAATGTTAGTGATTGGGTTTTGAAGAGATGTCAAGTGTGATCGGGCTTATGTCAAGGCCTCATGCTATGCTCAGTTGATGATATGCATGAGTGAAGCGACATGATAAATGCATGAGACTAGTCTGTACGATGGTTCAAGTGCTTTTGTTGTGGGAGGCGGGAGATTTGAGGTTAGGGTGTAAGCCATAAATACGTGATTCCCTGACACCTACTCCAGGATCAGCAATTGTTGATGCACCATTGCTCTTGCCTCAAAATAGAGAGAGAACTTGTACCTTGGTAGTCTGTCTCTGCCCCAGTCTGTTGGGTATCTGCATGGATTGCCCCAGCCACAAGTTTTACTTGCCCCAATGTAACAGAACAGTATGCCCCTGATTAATTATCTCTTGGAGAGGTTAGCTTCTTGTGCTCTTGGGATGGTCTGCCCCAGCATGATCCTTGAGGTAATTTTGCCCCTGTCTGATCAATCTTTGGAGGAATGCCCCTGACCAACTGATCTTTGAGAGATTTTCCGAATCTCGACGTGATTTCCCTAGTTTGGCTGAATCTTAGAGCGGCTTGCCCTTTTGCTCAACGGAGTTTTCAGGTGCTTTGTCCCTTGAGGTGAACAAACTTTCCATTGTGGAAACCTTCTTGATGTCAAGCACTTGTTTGCAAGTAAAAAGTCTTTGTTTTGGAAATGATAATGTTAATGTCATGCATATGTCAGTTTTGAAATCCAAGTGTGTTCACTAAGATTATGACATATAGTGACTGAATCACCATTTAGAATGCCATGTCAATACCAACACAAATGATAAGCAAATCTTTAAGAGTCAGCTCTGACATGATCCTACTGTAGTATGCTTTTGAAATAAACTCTGCTTCAGTTAGGTCTTTTGAGGGTTGTAACGTGGCCTGGTTCACGGTTTAAGAAAGAAAGGACATAAGGCTCAAAATTTATTTTAACCCACCCATTCTCCTTGATATTCTCCAGTCCTTGTTCAGCTAGTTTGACACAAGCGCTATTCTTTCAAAAAAGGCTTTGAATGATGGAAGTGATAGTAAAGGAACCGACGAGGGTTTTGGAACGGCAGTCA
The DNA here is from genome assembly GCA_022829125.1 of Lathyrus tuberosus. Taxonomy (NCBI): domain Eukaryota; kingdom Viridiplantae; phylum Streptophyta; class Magnoliopsida; order Fabales; family Fabaceae; genus Lathyrus; species Lathyrus tuberosus. The sequence goes on from JALAZF010000259.1 coordinate 2,102,840, forward strand.
CTCACCTTTTGTTTTTGTCACATGTGATCACACAAACTTGTTCTTGTTGAGAATTTTTCTCTTTTGATTCTCTGTTTTGTTCTTTTTGTTTTCCCTAATTTTTGCGTAGACTGATTATTTTGAATTTGCAGTCTACTGGGATCCCCTAATTTTTGCCTAAGTCATTTGTTTTTTACTTAGCGGGCTTTTTTGTCTTTTTTTTTTCGCTTTTGCTTTTGATTTTTTTTGAACAAAATCGTGTGACATGTGTTTGTTTGATTTGTAAGGGTGAGTTGTGACTGCCTCATTCCTTTGGTCGGTGAGGGACAACCAATGTGGAATTGTTATTTTTCTGACCTCTTGCGAGGGATAGGATGTGGTTGATCCACAAAATGGGGTACTTCTTTTTTTGAAATTTGAACGCATGGTCAAACTACTTGAAGACTACCCTGCCCCCGGTTAAGATTGAGGGTTTTATGCGTACAGAAAGAAACTCCAACTTCAAGGCCCAAAGGGGTTGACTAGGGATTATCTTCCTTATAACTCCAGTGTTTGGGGATAGAACCAACGCCTTACATCGTCAGCAGGATTTTATTCAAAAGCATACAAACAGTGATCTCATGTCCTTTTGATTTCATCATTCTCTTTTTGATTTTGCTTGGTCAAATGTGTGATATTGATAAAAAGTATGAGTGAACACGAATGAATTTATTCAAAACATGCATATTCATTTTATTATTATTATCATCTAAAAGCAAACAAGTTTTACAAATGAACAATGCTTGACAAACAAAAAGATTACAAATGGAAAAGATGGAATGACATGATGATTGCCGATATTGAGAAAGTGCTCTCAGGCTTGATAAATTGTTTCAAAGGATGCTTTTGCAATCTTGACCCCTACACGAACAAGGGATTTCCATTCACCCACAGTATCTTATCTTGAACAGTTAAGTGTTTCTTGTCAATCAACTGTTGGACTTTAGCTTTGAAAGCGTTGTAATCCTCAGTCGAATGTCCAGCCGACCCAGCATGATATCCGCATTGCACATTGAGATCATACCCAAGTGGGAATGGTTCTGGTGGAGGCTTTTGTTAGTTCCTGGATTGGCTGGAATTTTGGTAAAACAAAGTATATTCAATGTTGATGTCAAGGTGCTGATGTTGCAACATTGAAGTCTTAACACTGGGCTGTGTTAAGTAATTAATTGCTGAAGTTGGATGTCTGATGTCACACAGGTGATGTTGTAACATCAGATCTGCAGAATTAACAACAGCAGGTTGTGATGTTGGTAGGGTTACGTATTAGCTGGAATTGTGGAGAGCAAACTGTCTCATTGGATGCGAATATCTTGGGATAGATATTTGCTGCTGCATAGGAGATCTGCTGCAGATTTGTAGGAGATTTAAAAGGTTGAAGATTTAAAAAGATTTTAGGAGAAAATCTGTTTTAATATTCAGTTTTAAATAACAAATCTGGGAGATATTGTAGCAAGTCCAAGACCAATTCAAGGAGCTATATAAAGCGCACAAGACCAAAGGAAAAAGGGACAGAAAACATTCAGAAGATCAAGAGCTGGAGGCTTAGTGTCTAGAGTTTGTTTAAAGTACTTGTATTTACACTATTCTAGGGTTTGAATAGGTGTTGAGTTTCTGTCCTCTCTAGAAGCTGTGAAGCAATAGAGAGTGGTTGATTGATCGAAGCTATGAAGTAAGATCAAGGGTACTCAAAGTGGTTTCTTTGAGTGTTTGTAAGGGATTGAGTGGTGTTCTCATACCTAAGTGGTTTCTTAGGTAGAAAGTCATTAGTAGAGTATAAGTTTAGGAGATTGTCAACGGGTTGTTGAGTCTGTAAATTATATCTACAAGTAGTGAATTGCATCCCTGGCTTGGTAGCCCCCAGAGTAGGTTGGTTGTAACCGAACTGGGTCAACAATTCTTGGTGTTATTTTACTGTTATTACTGTCCATTGTGCAGAGTGTGTTGTTGTGACATCACACCTTAACATCACACGTCTGATACCAGAATTTCAATTGGTATCAGAGCAGGCATCCTGTCTGTCTCTGGGTGAGATCTAGGGAAGTTAATTTCTGGTGTAAAGATGGACAAAGAAGTTGGAGGATTCGTCAACAGAACCCCTATTTTGGATGGATCCAACTATGACTATTGGAAGCCAAGGATGACCACCTTCTTAAAATCCTTGGACAATAAGGCTTGGAAGGCTGTTATTAAAGAGTGGAAAGCACCTGTTGTATGTGAGAAGGATGATGCTGGTAAAGATAAAGAAGGCACCTCTAAGCTAAAGCCTGAAGAAGAATGGACCAAGGAGGAAGATGAGCTCGCCCTTGGAAATTCCAAAGCTCTAAATGCCATCTTCAATGGAGTGGATAAGAATATCTCCAGGTTAATCAATACCTGTGAAGTTGCTAAGCAAGCATGGGATATCTTGCAGGCTACTCATGAAGCAACATCTAGAGTTAAGATGTCAAGACTTCAGATTTTAACATCAAAATTTGAAAGCCTGAAGATGAAGGAAGATGAGACTATTCATGATTTCCACATGAGTGTTCTTGAGCTGGCCAATGCTTCTAATGCTCTTGGAGAGAAAATGTCTGAAGAAAAGCTTGTGAGGAAGATTCTTAGGTCCCTACCTAAGCGGTACAAGATGAAAGTGACTGCTATTGAAGAAGCTCAAGACATCAGCAAGATGAGAGTAGATGAGCTCATTGGATCTCTTCATACTTTTGAACTTGGTTTAAATGAAGAAGAATCAGAAAAGAAGCCCAAGGGTATTGCTTTGGTCTCCACTCCTGCAGAAGATAAGGTAGTCAAAGATTCTCAGGAAGATTTGTCACAAGCCATTGCAATGTTGGGAAGGCAGTTCAACAAAGTGTTAAAAAGATGGAACAATAACTACAAGCCTAGTGTCAAGAACAGTTCCTCTGACATCACCAATCCAAAAGAGAAAGATGAAGAGAAGACTGCTCAGGATAGAGGTGTTCAGTGCTTTGAATGTGAAGGGTATGGACATGTCAAGAAAGAATGTCCCACATTCTTGAAGAAGCAGAAGAAGGGCATGACAGTTTCCTGGTCTGAATCTGATAGTGAAAGTGATGGTGACTCAGCAAGGCATGCTAGAGCCTTAACAAGAACTGTTGTGTCTGATGATGATAGTGATGAAGAAATAACTTATGAGGAGCTAGCTTCTACTTATCGAGAGTTGTGTTTGAAAAGTGCTGAGATTTGTCAAGAAAGCAAGTATCATAAGCAACAGATTGCTCAGCTTGAAAATGAAAAAGCTGATCGGGAAAACGAAGTTGTGCTAGTTAAGTCCCAACTGGATCAGATGACTAAATTTGTTAGGATGATGAACAATGGTACTGCTGATCTTGATAAGATTCTTCAGTTAGAGAAATCTGCTGGAGATAAATCAGGCATAGGATATGTGGCCAACACTTCAGGAACAAAAAGGGAGATGTCTCAACCGTTGTCTCAACATCAACCTACGAAACAGGGCCCTACCCCAAAGAAGGTTGTTCAGCCCCAGAATGCTGAGAAGAAGAATGGTCCTCATCAGAGGAAGATACAGCCCCAAGGAGCTAGTCAGTATATGCCTCCCCAACATCACCAGAGTATGCAAGCTGCCAAGTTCAAGCAGAACAATGGGTGGCAGCCACATCATTATCAAAGTGGGAGAAGATTTAACCACTTTAGAAACGGCAGAGTCAGATGCTTCTATTGTGGCAGGATTGGTCATATGCAGTCCTCGTGCTTTAAGCTTCACGGATATCTAAATTCTGCTCCTCAACCCAAACAGCAAGAGGTTAGGCCTAAGGTATTGAAGAAATGGATCCCTAAAGTTACCAGCTTGATAGCTCACACTTCCTTGAGGGTTTCTACCAAAGATGACTGGTATTTTGACAGTGGGTGTTCAAGACACATGACTGGAGTAAAGAATCTGCTTGTTGATGTGAAACCTCAGTCCTCTGGCTATGTTACATTTGGTGATGGGATCAAAGGAGAGATAAAGGGGATTGGAAGACTAAACTGTGACAGTACTCCCAAGCTGAAGAATGTTCTTCTTGTTAAAGGACTAACAGCTAATTTGATTAGTATTAGTCAACTTTGTGATCAAGGATTCAAAGTAGACTTCACAAAGTCCGAATGTAATGTGAAAGATGACAAAGGAGAAGTCATTATGAAGGGAGCCAGATCTAAGGACAATTGTTATCTTTGGGTGCCGCAAAATTCAAATTCCTCCACGTGTGTGCTTGCTAAAGAAGATGATGTCAAAATATGGCATCAGAAGCTGAGACATCTTCACCTAAAGGGAATGAAGAGAATTATCTCCTCAGAAGCAGTCAGAGGGATTCCTAAACTTAGTATTGAGGAAGGAAAGGTGTGTGGAGACTGTCAAAAAGGAAAGCTGACAAAGATGTCTCATCCGAAGCTTCAACATGACACCACCTCCAAGGTATTGGAACTTCTTCATATGGATTTGATGGGACCTGTGCAGGTTGAAAGTCTGGGTGGAAAGAAATATGCTTATGTAGTTGTGGATGACTACTCAAGATACACCTGGGTGAATTTCATCAAAGACAAATCTGAGGTGTTTGATGTCTTTAAAGAGCTCTGTCAAAAACTCCAAAGAGAAAAGGAGAGTAAGGTCATCAGAATTAGAAGTGGTCATAGAAGAGAGTTTGAAAATAGCAAGTTTGAATAATTTTGCTCGTCTGAAGGTATAAGTCATGAGTTTTCATCGCCTATCACCCCTCAGCAAAATGGAGTTGTTGAGAGGAAGAACAGAACTATACAAGAGTCGGCTAGACCAATGATTCATGCCAAGAAACTACCTTATCACTTCTGGGCTGAAGCCATGAACACTGCCTGCTACATTCACAACAGAGTTACCCTAAGAAGAGGCATTTCATCCACTCTGTATGAACTATGGAAGGGAAGAAAACCTAATGTCAAGTACTTCCATGTGTTTGGTAGTAGATGTTACATCCTGGCAGATAGAGAGCAGAGAAGGAAATTAGATTCCAAAAGTGATGAAGGGATATTTTTGGGGTACTCCATCAACAGCAGAGCTTATCGGGTCTTCAACTCCAGGACCAAAGTGATGATGGAGTCAATCAATGTTGTGATTGATGATGAAGAAAAGCATGAAGTTGAGGATGTCATAGATGATGTTGGAACATCAGCTGATGAGGTAGCTGTTGAAGTTAAAGAAAGAAATCCATCCCCAGGCGCTGCTGACACTGAGCCTGAGCAACCTCAGAAGGATCCTTCTATCAAAATTCAGAAGGATCATCCTAAGGAGCTGATCATAGGTGATCCAAATTCTGGAGTAAGAACTAGGTCCAGAGAAATCATAGCTAGCTCATGCTTCGTATCCAAAATTGAGCCAAAAAATGTCAAGGAAGCTCTGACAGATGAATTTTGGATAAATGCTATGCAAGAAGAACTGGAGCAGTTCAAGAGAAATGAAGTCTGGGATCTTGTGCCAAGACCAGATGGGGTGAATGTTATTGGAACAAAGTGGATCTACAAAAACAAGTCAGACGAGCTTGGAGTGGTTACAAGAAACAAAGCGAGATTTGTTGCACAAGGTTATACTCAAGTGGAGGGAGTTGACTTTGATGAGACGTTTGCTCCAGTGGCGAGATTAGAATCCATCATACTACTTTTGGGTATGGCCTGTAACCTAAGATTCAAGCTGTTCCAAATGGATGTGAAGAGTGCCTTTCTAAATGGCTATCTGAATGAAGAAGTCTATGTAGATCAACCTAAAGGATTCACTGATCCAAACTTTCCCGACCATGTGCTCAAACTGAGGAAGGCACTGTATGGCTTAAAACAAGCTCCAAGGGCCTGGTATGAGAGGTTGACAGAATTTTTAGTAGCAAATGGGTATAGAAAAGGAGGCATTGACAAAACCTTGTTTATCAAGGAAGAAGGCGGAAAATTAATGGTAGCCCAAATTTATGTGGATGACATTGTATTTGGGGGGATGTCAGATGCTATGGTAAAACAGTTTGTCCAACAAATGCAATCAGAATTTGAAATGAGTTTGGTTGGTGAACTTAGCTACTTCCTTGGATTGCAAGTCAAACAAATGGAGGATTCTATCTTTATTTCTCAAAGCAAATATGCTAAGAGCATAGTAAAGAAGTTTGGCCTAGATAAAGCCAATCACAAAAGGACACCTGCTCCCACCCATTTGAAGCTATCCAAGGATGAGAATGGAGTGAGTGTCGATCACAGCTTGTACAGAAGTATGATTGGGAGTTTACTATATCTCACAGCAAGCAGACCTGATATTTCCTTTGCTGTTGGAGTGTGTCCTAGATATCAGTCTGATCCTAAGGTAAGTCACTTGAATCAAGTGAAGAGGATTCTGAAATATGTAAATGGCACGAGTGACTATGGAATGTTATATAGCCATGATTTTGGGACTGATTTAAAAGGGTATTGTGATGCTGATTGGGCTGGAAGTGCAGATGACAGAAAAAGCACTTCAGGAGGGTGTTTCTTTCTAGGGAACAATCTGATTTCCTGGTTCAGCAAGAAGCAGAATTGTGTATCTCTCTCAACTGCTGAAGCAGAGTATATAGCACCAGGAAGTAGTTGCTCTCAGCTGGTCTGGATGAAGCAGATGTTGAGTGAATACAATGTTAAACAAGATGTTATGACTTTGTACTGCGATAACTGAGTGCAATTAATATATCTAAAAATCCTATACAGCACAGTAGGACAAAGCACATAGACATAAGGCATCATTTCATAAGGGATCTGGTAGAAGAAAAAATTGTTACCTTGGAACATGTAGCCACAGAGAACCAGCTGGCTGACATATTCACTAAAGCCTTAGATACAAACCAATTTGAAAGGTTACAAAGCAAATTGGGAATCTGCATTTATGAAGACTGAATCTGCTGGAGGGGTTGTGGGCAGTTGGGGTGGTTCTGAAAATGTGTAGTCAACTGCCAGGTGAAGTTTACCTAATTGTGGCTAAAAAAGGGGGAGAAAATAGTCAAGAGAGTGTATCAAAGAGTATTATTGCCATATGCTACTAATGTGATGCAGATATTAAGAGGGAGATAGATTGATGCTGCTAAAAGGTGTTTAGTTGAAAAGTTGTTGCTGCATTAAGAGGGAGTTTTGACTGAACTTGTGAAGATATCATGACATTTGAAGAGTGCAGCCAAGCAGACATCTAGGGGGAGTAAATTGTTGCACATTGTGAGCTACTGAATAGCTGTGATGCTGGTTCATGTTTTAGAGGGGGAGCACCAATTGGCTGTTGTCATTAATGAAGATGGTGCTGCAGCAGATCAAGTGATGAAGACATTGAAGATTATCAAACTGCTGCTGATTGAGAGTTTCAAATTTCTGAAGATTATTCCGCTGCTGAAATCTCTGAAGGTGCAGAGTTCAGAAGCTGATTGCAGAGTGCAGAGGTTGTTTTAGCCAAAATTAGCCAAAGGGGGAGATTGTTAGTTCCTGGATTGGCTGGAATTTTGGTAAAACAAAGTATATTCAATGTTGATGTCAAGGTGCTGATGTTGCAACATTGAAGTCTTAACACTGGGCTGTGTTAAGTAATTAATTGCTGAAGTTGGATGTCTGATGTCACACAGGTGATGTTGTAACATCAGATCTGCAGAATTAACAACAGCAGGTTGTGATGTTGTTAGGGTTGCGTATTAGCTGGAATTGTGGAGAGCAAGCTGTCTCATTGGATGCGAATATCTTGGGATAGATATTTGCTGCTGCATAGGAGATCTGCTGCAGATTTGTAGGAGATTTAAAAGGTTGAAGATTTAAAAAGATTTTAGGAGAAAATCTGTTTTAATATTCAGTTTTAAATAACAAATCTGGGAGATATTGTAGCAAGTCCAAGACCAATTCAAGGAGCTATATAAAGCGCACAAGACCAAAGGAAAAAGGGACAGAAAACATTCAGAAGATCAAGAGCTGGAGGCTAAGTGTCTAGAGTTTGTTTAAAGTGCTTGTATTTACACTATTCTAGGGTTTGAATAGGTGTTGAGTTTATGTCCTCTCTAGAAGCTGTGAAGCAATAGAGAGTGGTTGATTGATCGAAGCTGTGAAGTAAGATCAAGGGTACTCAAAGTGGTTTCTTTGAGTGTTTGTAAGGGATTGAGTGGTGTTCTCATACCTAAGTGGTTTCTTAGGTAGGAAGTCATTAGTAGAGTATAAGTTTAGGAGATTGTCAACGGGTTGTTGAGTCTGTAAATTATATCTACAAGTAGTGAATTCCATCACTGGCTTGGTAGCCCCCAGAGTAGGTAGGTTGTAACCGAACTGGGTCAACAATTCTTGGTGTTATTTTACTGTTATTGCTGTCCATTGTGCAGAGTGTGTTGTTGTGACATCACACCTTAACATCACACATCTGATGCCAGAATTTCAGCTTTAGTGTTAGAGCAAGAGTTGTCTCTACAAGTCATCTCCATGTTTTAATGATAACAATGGTATTTGTGAAAGAACCATTTTATGTTATAATGTGTGTTGTGTGCAGATCATAATCATGGGAGATATTAGATCCAACAAGCACCAGCCAAACGTGCATAGTTGATTATATGCGAAGTTACTATATGTGACACAAGTCGCAAGAAGCAAGTATGCTTCTATATCTGATCATAATCAGTCAGATCCAAGGATGCCTATATTGCTATTGCAATGCTCTTGTGGATGCTCTTTGAGAGTGGTTATGATTCTGAAGATAGCGAAGCTTCTGAAGAGACAATCTTTTAGAGAACCGAAGTGCTAAAGATTCCAATGACTTGAAGTTCTGCAGGCTGAAGGCTCTGAAGACCAAGTGCAGAAAGACTCTGAAGACTTATGTGTTCTGAAGATTATGGTTCTAAAGGTCAAGTGCTGAAGACTCTGAAGACAGATTCCTAATGGAAAAGTTCTGAAGATTCTAAAGACTTGAAGCAAGTGAATATAACGGGTTTCAAGACAAGTGCTGAAGTTCTGAAGACAGATTCCTAATGGACAAGTTCTGAAGATGGAAGACTTAAAAGATCTGAAGACCCTGTTATAAAGTCTCTACTCATGCTTCAATTAATTACCATCAGAAGCCTCTGAAGACTTGAAGACAAATGTTACCGTTAGCAATGACTGTACACCATTCTAAAAGACCAATCCCATCACTTCTACAGTAAAAAGAAGATATGGCAGTACAACTTTAATCATTGCATAACGACTCTTTTCAAACGGCCAAAGCTCTCCAACGACTATATTTTACTTGGCTATTTAAAGGAAAGGAGTATGCGCTTCTGAAGGTGTCGAAGTTGATGTAATGATAGCCACAACGATGAGTTCTCGTTGTAACACTTAATATCCAAAGTTATCACCATTTACACACGACCATTGTTGTTGAAGCTCAAGATCATAAATCAACAAAACAACAACAATTGAAACAGAAGTTGTTGATGAAGAAGACAACATTGTAAATCAGTCAAGTCATCAACCACCATCTTCGTCTGACCTATATTGAAGATCTGAAGCAAGGAGTTATTGCTCGAAGTTTGCTCAACAAAGAAGACGAAGAAGAAGAAGATCTACAAGATGTCATCAACTATCAAATCAACATACATCTTTGTAGAATCTGAAGATAGCAAGGAGCTGTTGCTCATATCTTGCTTGAACACTTGTGTGTTCTTATGTACTTAAACTTAGGAGTAATCTGCTTGTTAAGAAGCATTATTGTAATATCTTGTTAACTAATTCTATGTGAATCAGGTTACCTCGAGTGGTCAGTGTGATCGGAGACTTGAGAAGATAATGGCTTGGTGTCATTGTGGAAAAGCCTGAAATAGGGTCAGTAAACGTTATATTGGTTGCGACGAATCCCTGAACGCTTAGCTGTGAAATCCTAGCAGTAGATCTTGCGAGATTGGAACCTGCAGGTCAATGTTTGTTATATTCATTAAGCTGAATCCCTGAACGGTTCATTGTGTGTTAGTCACAGCTGCAGTTGTGCAGGTTGTTAGTCACCGGCTGTTGCCCGTGCATCTGTAATCGGATTTGGTTATAGTGGATTAAGTCCTTATGTTCAAGGCGAAATCACCTGAGGAGGGCGGACTGGACTAGCTTGGGAATGGCTCAAGTGAACCAGGATATATCGTGTGTTCTTTACTCTTGCTTATGCTTTGATTTATTATTATGTCTTACACTAAATTATTAGAACCTTTCATAAACAAATCAGAACCTTGCATCTTAACTCTGATAAGCTTCCGCACTGCAAGTTCTGAATAATGCATATCTTATTCAGACTATCCCTGTCATATATGCTTTACACATTAACAAGTCTGAATGCTACTTCGCCAGTCAGAGTCTCTTAATGAACTCAGATGTTCCCTTAGTGCTTTAATGATAAGAGGTAAAAAGTTTTTAAGAGTGAAAACACAATTCAAACCCCCCTTTCTTGTGTCTTTCTCGCACCTTCAATTGGTATCAGAGCTCCGGTTCTATTATTGATGGATATCAAACACCTAACAGTGTCAGAAAAAGATATAGATGTGGTGTGTAGAAATACTCTGGGTGAGATTTCAATCCACTTACAATTTCTGTAACAGCTCAGAAGATGACTGTGTACAAAATTATAATCAATCGGATTACTTGAGCAAGTCACTGATTCTGGAAGTTTCGCAGTTGTCAACAACTGAATCTTCCTCACTAAATCCTTGTTGAAGATTGAAGAATCAGTTGATAAGATAGACTCATCAGATAAGAAGTAGTATCTGTTGAATGCTTATCTTAGAAGATACGTTTGGATAAACTACATATTTGCTCAAAGGTTGAATCATTAGAAAACAAGAAATCTTGTTTGCTGAAGATTATTTCTTTATGAGTTTTTGAGATGTTTTCAAGAAACGGATTAGGTCCACCCTTGACTTTCTCGTTTGAAACTCATTAAGAACTTCTTCATGTAAAAAGAAAAGATTGTTGTTCTATGGTTTTCAACTTCAGAACGAATACTGCAAGAGAAGTCAGAAAACTGAAGATTTCAAACTCTTAGAATTGATTCAACATCTGAATCTTAACTGATCAAGAAGTTAAAAGACTCAATGAAGAATTGAATATTATTTTCTTGAAAAGCTTTGCAGAAAACTGAAAGAATATTCAGGAAGAAGAAATTGAATGATTCATCAAGAATTTAATTAAAGAATCAATTCTAAGTCTTGATTGAATTAACACAGACGATTGAGTTCTGTTATCTTGAGATTCTATCTCAGTTGAACCAAATATGATTGGTCAGATCACTATCTGATAATTCTCTCAGAAATTCATAAATCCAGAATTAGAAGATGTTCAACTAGAGGTAAACACAGAAGTCATCTACTCGAAGCCAAAAAGAATCTAAGTCCCTGATGTTGTTCAGAATGGAAAAAAAATCAGCTGACATTCTTTTCAGAAGCAGATATGCTGTAAATCCTTGATGGACTAATTCTATACCAGTTAGATCAGCATTGCGAGAACAAGAAGTTTCATGCAAACTATGTTTCTTGTTACACACATAATTGATGATACTTATCCATGAACAAGCTCTATATCTATTCAAAGAAACAAAGTCAGATGAATAGTTCTGAACAAGAAAAAGGGAAGGATTATCTAAAGAAGGATTGATTCTAGTTCTCAGACTAGAGATCCAAATTCAGAAAGCTTCGATATTCTTCAACGTCAGATCCCTCTGAAGAAAGCAAAAGCTAAAAGATGATGTCAGAAACTCAGAGTCAGAATGGAAAGTACTCACATAAAGCATTGCGGTAAAAAGATTTCAGAATCTCTAAGGTATGTTTCTCTTTATTCCTGACCATTCTTATTCGTAGCAATTTCTTTAGCCACTATACATTCACTGACACATTAAGTTTTGTAAGATTTAAAAATTATTAGAGTTAGATTCCCACGCATTTATGATTAAGACAATTTTCAAAAATTAAAATAGGCAGTTATAATTACCTTGTGTCAGTCACTCCCTCACGACTCAAAAGTGTGCATCTTTCCGTATCCTTATTTATGATTCGCTCTGACAAACTCTATATAGAGTCTATTTTGTGTCTTGTCAAGCTGACCTCCATAGCTACTCATAGCTATTCTCGAAAATGATGAACCCTGCATGTTCCAGTGCATTAAATAGTTGTTGATCCTATGTCCTTTCCATCTCATTTCCTCTATTCAAAGAAGAATCACTCCTTAAACTATCTCATAGTTTAATTTCCTTCTTTCTCAAACAAAATCACTTCTGTCTAAAATGACTTCCCATAACATCAGAGGAGAAATCTCTGATCTTGAACTCCTGAAGGAATTTACTCTAAATGTAAACCTTCTGCCTAAACTCAACAAAACAAGTATTCTCTCTGGAATTGAATTTCAAAACTGGGAAAACTACTTCAACATGCTCGTTGGACCAGTCTTTCCTGCGCTTGTAACTGAGTTCTGGGCAAATGCTTGAGTACTAGAATATGACTATGGCAAAAATTCTATCTTATCTGTGGTTGCTGGCTGTCCAGTCTTGATCTACCCTACCATCATAGCTAAAGCCATTAGGTGTGTTGAAGATGGTGTGACTGTGGAAAGAAATGTCAACAGTCATAGCTTCGACAGGCATATGCACGTCATTTTTGAAACTGAGGGGCGTCCCACTCAACCATGTACCCTCACTCCCATTGCCAAAGATTGGTACAAGTTAATGGTGACTAATTTAAGACCAATAGAAAGAGGAGCAGGATGGTTGTCTGACAAAGAAAGATTATTTATTTTCTTTTTAGTATCTAGGATCAAAATAAACCTACCCAAATCCATGTACAACCATCTAAAGGAAGAAATTAATCTGTCTAGGGAAGACACAGTATACCAAGTTCCCTACTGCAGAGTTATCTCTCACATTCTTGATCTTCAAGGAGTAGTTTGTCATTGCAGAAGAAATGGAATAACTGAGAAGATCCTTCCTGAGTTTTGTCAACCTATGACCTTCTTAGTCTAAGATAGGAAGTTAGTTTTTCTTAGATCACAAGTTACTCAAGGTCCTTTTCTGTCTGTCCTTATGTCTAAACTTGAGGTGTATCTTCTTGATCAATTTTTGATGTATCCCTAATTGAGAAGTGCTTATTTTTTTATTAATTTTATGTTCACGATGCATTGATTAAATATAAATTCATTAATTATTAAATGAAATAAAATAATTAGGTATTATAAGTGAATCACATGAAAAATTTTAGGATTATCTAGAAGCCACAAAATCACCTTAGGTCATAATTATCTGACGGTTACTATTACCACTCATAAGAGATAAGCCGTGGTTCTTGATCGAATAAACTTCTCTCATTAAAAATTAATCATTAAACCTCTTTTCCCATGTTACTTAATCTATCAAGGAAAAATCAACCGTTACCCTATCAAATTCTCAAAGATCTTACTCTCCTCATTCATCTATAAAAAGGGCTTAACCTTTAATTACTTATCACAACTCTCACGCTATCTAAACTTTGCCTAAGTACCTTCTACCTTGATCACTCTATCATTTTCAACAATGACTTCCTTCTCTCAAAGGAATTTAGCCTCCATAACCACACAAACTCCAGTTGAAAACCTCCTCGTCAGATCGGAAACAATTGTGAACTTTAATAGTTTAAAATCAAATGAATGTGATGTTACTCCCTCGATGGAAACTCAAGGATGAAGTAAATATTTCAAGAGGTTAGAAGGACCAACCTACGGTTGTTTGGTTAAATATTTATGGATTCATGCTAATGCAGGCTCAACAGTTATTGCTTCTTCGGTTTTTGGAAGGAAAATCTTCATTTCTGAGAAGACCATTGCAGATCTTTTGATGCATGACAATAACAGATTCAGAATCACTAAGGATTTACTTAGTGAGGAAAGAGAGGATAAGGTCATGGCATCTATCTTCAAAGAAGGAGTTGCAGTGAGAAAAAAATATTCTCAAATCTGAAGGATTCACTACAAGTTTGGTTCAGAATCCTGCAAGGAAGTGTTTTTCACCATCTTCCTTCAAATCAACTTAATGACACTAAAAAATGTGTCCTATTTCTTCTCCTTAAAGGAATTAAGATACATCTTCCTTCAATCCTCTTCAAACTTCTTAAGGAAGTTATAAGAAACTCCAGAACTGGTTCTAACGCGGAAGTCAGACATATTCCATATGGAATACTCATTTCTGATGTTTTGGTTGAATCAGGAGTAATTGATGATATTTTAATTAATGAAGGAGAATCAAGAAAGCTTCTTAAAAGCGCAGGAAAGATTCTCAGATTTAAGAATCTTATAAGAGAAGACGTCGCTCTGGATGATACATCGTTTAGGAAATTGACGTTGGCCACAAAGGTTCCTGTTTAAGGATTTCCAAACCTCACAACACACAATCAACCAGAAGTAGGGAACTTCTGTAACAATTCAAGGATGAAGACATTGGTGTGCGAATTGATATGAAGAACATTACAGATGTGCTTCAAGAACTCTCAGAATGGAAGAGAAAAGGAAAGAAGCAGAAAAGTGCTGATAATGAAGAACCCTCGTCAAAAAGATCAAGGACTGTCAATGATGCATTAATATCCTTCAAGGATAATGCCATCAACAAAATCCAAAGCTTAATAGATATATCCAGTTCTAGCATGGATCCCACGGAAATGGGAAGTATCTGGACTGAATTCCAAAGATGAATCTTAGAAGAAATTGTGAAGAACAAAAGGTTGGCATTTACACAAGCTGAAGTCAAACAGCTGCATGCCTCAAGAACCGATGAGTCTGAAATATCGTCCTCATCCTCCTCATTATCATTAGGCACCTCTTAGACTAAACCCTAGGAACCTACTCTCATTAGTTCTATGTTTTGTTCGCTCTGAACTACTTAGGGTTAATGATTAATTTATGTCTTGCTATTAATGAAATATCTTTTGAATCTTTTGTTCATTATCATAGTAGGTCATGTTCTAAATGCTTATATGCTCAAACTTTTTGATGATGTCAAAAAGGGGGAGAAATAGAAATATGATTTTGATAGAAATATAATGCAAAACTCAAACAAGTAAATCAATGATAATGTGTTTACCACTAACGAATGTTTGATGTTTAACCGAGGAACTCCGAACAAGTTCACTAGGCATTCTCAGAACAGGTTAAGAAAGAAGAACTCTGAAAGAAGTTCTTATGAACTGTTTATTCATATGATTGAAGTTGTACACTTCGTGAACATGTGTTCAGAATCAGATTTACCCAGTACTGTTTAGAAGTTGTGAACTGTCTGAAAGTCAAAGTTATCGTGATTCTCATTTCATTTTGTTCAGAAGCTGTAAGATGCCTAAGAACATGATATTCAGAACATAAGAATCAGAAGAAGGAAAGCTCTGAAAGTAGTCAAGACAAAGTCTACATCTCAAGATGCTCTTCAAAAGAACTAAGCAAATCAGAAGTCGAAGACTGTCTGAAGAATTGGATTGAAGATCCAAGAAGAAGAAGATCTGATTTTCACCAAGAATCCAATTGAGAAGAAAATGATTTGGTATCAGACTAAATCCACACTTGGTAGTCAGACTCAGTATATAATGATTGATATCAGACTCAGTCTGTAGTAATATCAATCAAAGCCAAGCTGTGAAATGTTTTCAAATACCTTCATTGGTATTAATTTCAGCACACTAAGAAAATACCTTTCATTTGGTATAAGAATACCTTCAGTTGGTATCAGACTTAATATACTTTAGTATCATACTAAGAATCTTGATTAACATTGGTATCAGGTTCAGAATCAAGCTTTGATTGATCACCAAATTATCCTTCTATTAGTATCAGATCAAGAATCAAGCTTTGATGAACCACTGAGTTGTGACAGTAACAAGGTTTTGAGATGAAGGCCTGTGTTCAAAGTCAAACTCTGAAAAGTCATGATCTATTGGTGAATTAAAATGAATATATCTGAATTATAATTCTAAAGATCCCAATATCTGACTTATGGAAACTAAGGGGAGACTACCCAGAAGATTCAATTATTAAAATCTATAATCTTCATCAAGTCTGAAACTCAGGGGGAGTTACTTAAAGATAGTGTCTGTTTCTGATAAACAACGTGGCTATGTTATTAGATGAGAACTGTTCTGTTACTGTGCTAAAATGATTCTGCTAAAAAGTAGAAAATGCTTCAGACGTCTCTGAAGATTACGAGCTCTGATACGACGTAAAAAGGAACTAAGTTCTAAAGGTCTGAAGACGGAAGTTCTAATGAACTAGTCCAGATGCTGAATACTTTTGTCTCCTTAAAGACAAGATAGAGAAGTATTCCTTTTCTATTCTTTGTTGTGGCAACTCAAATTGTTATTTTGTGAGTCTTTGGATCATATGAGATTTTAGATGATCACAAATAAAATTTTGATGATAACACATTCAGGGGGAGCTGTTGTTCCAGACTCTGAATATGTTTAGTTTTGGTGATTACCTTGTACAAAATGTTCAATCAAATACATGGTTTTGTCATCATCAAAAAGGGGGAGATTGTTAGAGCAAGAGTTGTCTCTATAAGTCATCTCTATGTTTTGATGATAACAATGGTATTTGTGAAAGAACCATTTTATGTTCTAATGTGTGTTGTGTGCAGATCATATTCATGGAAGATATCAAATCCAATAAGCACCAGCCAAACGTGCATAGTTGATTATATGCGAAGTTACTATGTGTGACACAAGTCGCAAGAAGCAAGTATGCTTCTGTGTCTGATCATAATCAGTCAGATCCAAGGATGCCGATATTGCTGTTGCAATGCTCTTGTGGATGCTCTCTGAGAGTAGTTATGATTCTGAAGATAGCGAAGCTTCTGAAGAGACAATCTTCTAGAGAACCGAAGTGCTGAAGATTCCAATGACTTGAAGTTCTGCAGGCCGAAGGCTCTGAAGACCAAGTGCAGAAAGACTCTGAAGACTTATGTGTTCTGAAGATTATGGTTCTAAAGGTCAAGTGCTGAAGACTCTAAAGACAAATTCCTAATGGACAAGTTCTGAAGATTCTGAAGACTTGAAGCAAGTGAAGATAACGGGTTTCAAGACAAGTGCTGAAGTTCTGAAGACAGATTCCTAATGGACAAGTTCTGAAGATGGAAGACTTAAAAGATCTAAAGACCCTGTTATAAAGTCTCTACTCATGCTTTAATTAATTACCACCAGAAGCCTCTGAAGATTTGAAGACAAATGCCGTTAGCAATGACTGTACACTGTTCTAAAATACCAATCCCATCACTTTTACAGTAAAAAGAAAATATGGCAGTACAACTTTAATCATTGCATAACGACTCTTTTCAAATGGGCAAAAGCTCTCCAACGGCTATATTTTACTTGGCTATTTAAAGGAAAGGAGTATGCACTTCTGAAGGTGTCGAAGTTGATGTAATGATAGCCACAACGATGAGTTCCGTTGTAACACTTAATATCCAAAGCTATCACCATTTACACACGACCATTGTTGTTGAAGCTCAAGATCATAAATCGACAAAACAACAACAATTGAAACAGAAGCTGTTGATGAAGAAGACAACATTGCAAATCAGTCAAGTCATCAACCACCATCTTAGTCTGAGCTATATTGAACATGTGAAGCAAGGAGTTGTTGCTCGAAGCTTGCTCAACAAAGAAGACGAAGAAGAAGAAGATCTACAAGATGTCATCAACTGTCAAATCAACATATATATATTTGTAGAATCTGAAGATGGCAAGGAGTTGTTACTCATATCTTGCTTGAACACTTGTGTGTTCTTATGTACTTAAACTTAGGAGTAATCTGCTTGTTAAGAAGCATTATTGTAATCTCCTGTTAACTAATTCTATGTGAATTCGGTTTCCTCGAGTGGTCAGTGTGACCAGAGACTTGAGAAGACAATGGCTTGGTGTCATTGTGGAAAAGTCATAAATAGGGTCAGTAAACGTTATATTCGTTGCGACGAATCCCTGAACGTTTAGATGTGAAATCCTAGCAGTAGATCTTGCGAGATTGGAACCTGCCGGTCAATGTTCGTTATATTCATTAAGTTGAATCCCTGAACGGTTCATTGTGTGTTAGTCACAACTGCGATTGTGCAGGTTGTTAGTCACCAGCTGTTGCCCGTGCATCTGTAATCGAATTTGGTTATAGTGGATTAAGTCCTTGTGTTCAAGGCGAAATCACCTGAGGAGGGTGGACTGGACTAGCTTGGGAATGGCTCAAGTGAACCAGGATATATCGTGTGTTCTTTACTCTTGCTTATGCTTTGATTTATTGTTATGTCTTACACTAAATTATCAGAACCTTACATAAACAAATCAGAACCTTGCATCTTAACTCTGATAAGCTTCCGCACTGCAAGTTCTGAATGATGCATATCTTATCCAGGCTCTCCCTGTCATATATGCTTTACGCATTAACAAGTCTGAATGCTACTTCGCCAGTCAGAGTCTCTTAATGAACTCTGATGTTCCCTTAGTGCTTTAACGATAAGAGGCGAAAAGTTTTTAAGAGTGAAAACACAATTCAAACCCCCATTTCTTGTGTCTTTCTCGCACCTTCATTTAGAGCTTTGGGAACCACCAGCGAGTTCTGAACCAGATGTGGGAGAAGTTGAGTGTATGTCACAGGAATAGAATCTAGAGGAGCATTCCTTCATTCTAGATTGTTCTCGGGCTTGCGCTGGTTCTGGTGCTCTCGGCCTTGGGCTTGCTGATTATGAGCTTGAGGAGGTTATTGATATGGTGGTTGTTGATACTATGCAGTAGTAATGTAAGGGTAGGGATAGTATGGCATGGGAGCCATGGGAGTTTGCATTTGAAAGTGGACACTTGCCATGACAACACTTGTTTCCTCTTTATTTTCTTTAGAGAAATCACCTTGTGGCTTATCGACCCTTGGTTGTTGATTCACAGTGCCAACAATTTTTCCTGTTTTGAGCCTATTCTCGATACGTTCCCCAATGGTCACAACATCAGCAAAATTGGAGGATGAACTACCAACCATCTTCTCATTGTACAAACCCTGAAGAGTTCCCATGAATATGTCAACCAACTCTGAATTAGATAGAGCAGACCAGACTCGTGAAGCTATCTCACGCCACCTCTGAGCGTATTCTCGGAATGATTCACCAGCCTTTTGAGCTTGATTTTGCAACTGCAATCTGGTGGGGGCCATATCCAAGTTATACTTGTAATGCCTCAAGAACGCTTCAGATAGGTATTTCCAGGTTCTGATCTTACCTTGCTCAAGATTCATGTACCAATATAGGGAAGCCCCAGATTGGCTATCCTGGAAACAGTGGATAAGCAGATCATCATTGTCTATGTAGGAAGCCATTTTTCTGCAATACATTGTGATGTGACTTCGTGGACAACTCAACCCCTTGTACTTAGGCAAATCAGGCACCTTGAATTTCTGGGGTAGCACAACATTTGGAACCAAGCATAAGCCTTTGGCATCCATGTCGAAGGCAGAGAAACCCTCAATAGCTCTAATTCTATCTTCTAACAACTTGTAGTCTGCAGGTTTGTTATGATCATCAGGTCTGGCAAAAATCCTAGGATTTGGAAGTTGAGATGCAGCTGGAGCAAGCACTCGAGGAGAAGAAATTTGAGACGAATGTAACAACCCAGAATTAACCATCTGACCAGTAGTCTGACCCATCTGAACACCATATGGATAATCAGGAAGATGTACCATAGCAGCTGTAGATGCCCCAGGGTAAGGCATTCCAGAATGAGCATTGTGAACAACAATTTGTGCAGATTGAGACAAAACTAGAATATGAGCAGGAGGACCTCTGTACACATTCTCATCTTCCTCGGGAGTCTCAATGTTAGTTGGCACAGGAGCCTGACGAGTCTGTGCCTGAAGAACCTCATGGTCATCATTCACTGCATGAGGTGGAATCAGAGTAGGTATGCCCCATGGGTAAGTAGCGGCATTTCCATTAGGTATGGGCACAACAAAAGGTTGATATGGCATAAAGGCACCACCACCGGCTATCTAATGAATGAAATTCTAGGGCATTCCCCACGAAATGGCAGCAGGCACCTGATTCGGAACAGGCTGAGAGCTTGACAAATTGATAGTAGGTTAAATAACAGTCTTAATTAGTACTTCAACAGCAGGAAAAGAAGTACCAACCGGAGTGACAACAGTTGCATTAGTGACAGTTGCGACAGCAACAGAGGTAACAGTGGCATCCCTCCGAGTACGAAGGAGTTCCATGATGGCATCCATGTTATCCTGGAATTGACCCATCCTACCCTGGAACTAAGTCAAGGTCTCCGTGTAAGCGGTATTATCAGAATCAACCATGATTCTTGATCTGTCGGATCTAATGAAGTACCGGTGTCGGGTTGTCGTTGTTTTCTAGCTGATGAAGGGAAAACGTGAGCTTTTTCTGGGTTGGATGTATGCGATGCAAATGTATGTATGCCTATGTTGCTTATGCAAATGGAATGCAAATGAGATATGCAACACCCAATGATGTAGAGGTTAGATGATGTAACAGTTCAACACACGTATGATGATGCAATAACTCAAGTTCAAAAGTTCGGCATACATGATGATGCAATAACAGTATACAATAATGTAAGTTAGAGATGCAATATCTTCTGGATAATCTACATACACAACTCTGTGTAGGTGCAAAGATATGACGCGCATGGGAGAACAACGGTATGAAGAGGCTTGGTTTCCTGCAGAAAAACCCATATCCCGCTCACAGGTGTGATCTAGACACGACAAGGTGGTCCCTAGAAAGGTTGCCCAAACCATAGGACTCAGAATGAAAACCCCCCGCCGTAGCGAATTCTCGCAGGACAGAAGTATTCTCAAGCGAATCACGATCTGGGATGTGGCTCTCGTGGTAACCCAATGCGCAAAACGCAGGTCTCACGACTATCCACGTTCTAGCCTATGTGTATGCTCAAGCCCGGTGTTAGGACTTTTCTCTCCAATAATATCTACCCATCCCAACAATAGCAGAAAATAGAAGATATCCAGAATATGCAGCATATGAATATTCAAAGTAGTAAAGAAATGCAGTAAATAAACATAAAGCATAAAGCAAGGAAAATAAAGCGAGTAAAACGCAAAAGATAAACACCCAAAAAAGCAAGAAAAGCAAACAAAACTAGGCGAGACCCCAACTTGCAGGCGCAAGGACTCCTCAGCAGAGTCGCCAGCTGAAGATGGCTGGTTTATACCTGAGTGAATCACACACTCAAAGATAACACATAGTCGCCATCGAACTTTATTTAGTCCCAAAGGACAGGGAAAATATCGATAAAACCCAAGGGGAAGAGAAACGGCAATGGGGGTCGGTTATGCGAAACGAAGGTACTAGCACCTAACGCATTTGTCGTACTCAACGGGAACCATTTCACTTGCTTCTAGGCTTGGATGGGTTATCTATCTAAAGGCTTCTAGCTAAAAGAAGAAGAGAGAGAGAAGAAAGAAAGAAAGAAAGTAAGAAAGACAGTGCTCGCGGAGGATTAGGGCCTTCGTGCCTACGTACCCTCATAGCGCAATGAGGAAATCAGAGCTCCGTAGTTCATGGAACCATGAAAAAGAGAAGAGGAATGGAAGGGAAGAAGGATGGAAGGGTGAAAGTGTGATCGCCGAGATCATCGTGATCTCGTGCCTACGTATCATACATTCGAAAGAATGCAGAATCAAAGCTTCCGTAGCTCGGGGAAGTAAGATGGAAAAGGAAAAAAGAAAGTGGTGTCAAAACCAAGAGCAAAAAGAAATAGAGACAGATCCGCTGGGGATCCTAAAGAAATGGTGTCAAAACTAAGAAAGGACTGCAAAGGAAAAGACAATAACTATACAGAGAATAACGTGCAAGGATGGTGTCGAAACCAAGAAAAGGAAAAGAGAAAAAGGAATAAAAGAGACTCCACTGGGGAGTAAGAGGACAGAGAATTGTGCTAGGGACCAGAGGGTAGTGACCCTACCAGGGAACAAGCAAAAGGATGGTGTCGAAACCAAGAGAAAAGAAGTTCGGTATATTAACTGACTGGCAGTGGTTAACCGAAGGAAAAGAGATAAGAACTCTGGTGGGGATAAAGGTTTTAACAGATAATTTATGATCAACCAGAAGAGAGAGTACTAAACCAAGGGAAGGTGGTTGACTCTGAAGGGGTTTTGGTATATTAACTGATAAACAGTGGTTAACCAAAGAAAAGGGTGTGGAACCAAGCAGAGGATGTGACCCAAATGGGGTGTCGATATTGACTGAACAAGCAGTACTAGACCAACAAAAAGGGTATTGAACCAATAGAGGTTGCTAACCGCTGAGGGATTTGGTTTTAACAGAAAGACTGTGATTAACCGAAAAGAAACGTGTGGTTAACCAAGAGAAGGTGATTAACTTGAAGGGCTCAGTATACTATCAGATAGACCGTGGTTAACTAAAAAATGGGTGATTAACCATGAGAAGGTGATTAACCCAAGATTGACTCAGTGTGTTAACAGATAGACTGTGGTTAACTGGGAAAAAGTGCAAATTGGTGTTTTAACTGACAGACAGTGGTTAACCAAACGAAGGGAGAAGAACCAAGAGAAGGTTGCAACTCCGCAAGAGTTTCGGTGTTTAACAGGAAAACTGTGTTTAACCGAAGAAAAGGAATTAAGACTCTTCTGGGGAATCAAAAAGTAATGAGTGACCACAAGAAAAGGAGTAGGGTATTGAAACAAAGATAGTTTGCTAACCCAAGGACAATGATCTTAACCAAGAATGGTGATTGATCAAAAGAGAAATTGAAGGAGACAAGAGTGATCTAGGATCGACTCGACTGGGGGAGGAGATACACTACCGCTTGAGGATAGAGGTGACTAAGCCAGGCACAGGGTCATTCATCCCCTACCTGAAGTGGTCAGAATGAGAGTAGGAATTCTCCATTCTCATTCCTTCTCTAACACATAGGGTGTAGTGCAGAAGTTGAAACGGACAACGTAACAGCTCCAAGTTGTACAGCGTTCCAGTGTCGCGTGAAAGCTCTGAATCCACAGGGAAGAGGGAAAAAAAGCTCTAAATGAGGCCTAAAGAGAAACTCCAAAGGGAAAATTAATAATCGAAATGAAGTTTCGATTAATTAACCAAAGGGGGGCACATGCTAATAACTTTTCAAATGAATGAAAAATTATTAAAGCAAAAGGTGTATTGTAGATTGTACAAGATTAAGCTTATCCTTTGAGGAATGAACTTAATTCAACATGAATGAAAGTGCAAAACAGTACCGAATGATACTTAAAATGCAACCCAAAATCATGCTATCATGTGAATAAAATTGTGCAAAAATATTCATGCTCATACAATGCCAAAAATGTGAACAAATGGAATAATCGAAATCGTGCATCGAAAGTTCATGAGCATGCTTCAAACAGAAGTTAAATGACACCTAAAACATCCATAAAAATCAAGCATATCAATCCATGGAAGTTAGAGGAAGAAAGCATGGCAAACACACTTGGAAAAACATGAAAATGGCCTTCTGGTTCAGTGTTAATCGATTAACACTTTTGCACTGCAAAGTGTTAATCGATTAACACTTGAAAATTTGCAAAATTACACTGGTTAATCGATTAACACTTTTGCACTGCAAAGTGTTAATCGATTAACACTGGAGCAGGGGCAGAAAAAACAGTTTTCAAAAGTGCTTTTGGCCACTTATTGATTGTGCTATCACTCCAATGCTAAGGCAAACAATTATGCACGAAAAAACAAGTTTAACAACAACAAATAATCACCAATGGAATCAATTAAATCATCAAGATCAAGGATCAAGCAACTGCATAATCAATTCACACATGAAAAGGTATCGAAACTACATTGCGAATGATACGAAAACGTTCGAAACAGAAAAATGAAAGAGATCTATCAACCTACAAGCCGGAGGATTGGCTTGGTGGTTGTTGCAAAGTGATCTTGATGAAGATAATCAAAGAAAACCAGAGGAATCTTCAATTATATCTAAAACGTATCGAAACCGAGAAAATTACGACAAAACTCCGAAATACGAATTCGAACCGTTAAATCTTAAAGTAAACACTTGAGATGAATCCAAAAGCTTATAAAACTCCAGAAATCCAAGTATAATTGCAAGATAATGAAGGTTGAGCTCAAGAAATAATCACTTCCAATGTAGAAGTGATTATTCTTCAATGGTGAAGAGCTATAATAAGGTTTGGGAAGAAAATTGAGATGAAGATGAAGAGATAGCAGAGAAATTCAGAGAGAATGTGAGAGAATTGAGAGTGAAGTGTGAGAAATTTGTGTGAAAATGGTTCATCCTTTGAAAAGTGAGTGAAGGCTTGTTTATATAGACTTTTGGTTTGGAGTGTGAGAGGTTTGGAATTTGGTTTGGACTTAGCTTTGGGTGGTTTGGAATTAGGCTAGGAGTTTGTTACACTTGACTCACCGAGTCAAGCGGTTAACTCTGTTAGTTAGGAAGTTAACTCGGTAGCAATCCCAATGTAGGCTTCACATCCAAAGGTTCACATACTTGGACATCAAGGAATATGGTGCACTTATTTGGAAATGATGCATTGGAATAAATGTAAGTGGAGTGTCTTGAATGGTCTTGAAATGTCTAGAGATGTCTAGAATGTTCCACACACTACTAGAATCATGTAGAATCCCAAAATATGGAATGAAAGTTTGCTGTCATAAAAAGCAGCAGAATCTGCCAAATTTGCATGTGTTAATCGATTAACACATTTGCACTGCAAATGGTTAATCGATTAACCAGGCCAAAATTCCCCAAATTTTCCTGAAAAATGGTGTTGTGTCCACGATTCTGATTTTTAACCTCTTGCTTTGATGAATAGGCATAGAAACCCTTATTTTGTGCTTGTGGTTATGATGTGATGACTTCGTGAGGATGCAATTAATCGGGCTTGGAAAACCTGAATATTCCTGCAACAAAATCATAAAGAAAAAAGTATGAGTGCGTATGCCAGCGATGCGAATGCACATGCTTATGTAAAAGGCAAAAAAGGGACGTCAAATTTTGGGTTACGACACCTTGGGATTCATCTGTCCACATGTGCCCGGTAGAGGGGCAGAAAGGTAAATGCTGCCCTACCTCAGTTGGACTTAGGCAATTGGGCCGTTCTGGGAGCAGAAGTAGATAGGGCCATGCCTAGCCATTGGTCCAGTCCGGAACAATACCTTATATATATCTTGCGCACTCTGTGAATTTTCAAATATGTCCTCCTGATTCTAGAGATATATCTCTGGATGCACTTTTTGTACACTCAACAAAGACAATTCTGAGAGACGCCTTATATATTGGGTTTAATTTGTTCTAGAAATGCATCTCCAGAACAAGTCCGTAGTTACATCTCCGGAAAAATATCTGAAACAGATTCAACAAAAAATAAACTTTCCAAAATGCATTTGACATTCATAACATAAAATGATCATTACAATGATGATTTCAACAGAAAATTCAATATTACATTTCAATATCCTGGTGGACGCTTGCACATCTTTAGGATATGTTTGACCGATCTTTGTAGTGTCACGACCAACTCGAGCAAAACTTTCTCTTCGAAATTGAAATACGTATCTCACATAGCCCTAACATCAGCTCGAGTCTTGAGATCAAATTTGCTGAACACAATGTTCCCTTCATTGTTATTCGAAGGTGAACGGTACTCGAGCTTCAAAATCCTTCGTTTGTCTCCGTAAAGTAGGAGATAGTGGATTTCGTCTATGATATCTTCGAGGGGGTGAGACCAGTGAGCTTATACGTCCTCCCGGGTGTAGCTCCGTCGGAGTATGAGACATTTAAGACATACCAATGGATGCTTATTTGTGACATTCGGGACATTTTGAGTTTGTGCGAAATATAACACAAGAACACCTAAATTTATAGAAGACCTAGCTCAATATGGACCACTCATTAAATGTCATGTTGATTCCGGATATATATCTCTAGAAACGCACCCTATTAGCTTGTTCCGGAGATGTATCTCCGAAACTTCTCCTGAACCATTTCAAAAAAGAACCATATAACATAACCTTTTGGAGATGTATCTCCGGAACTTCTCTTGAAACATTTTCAAAACAGAACCATATAACAGAACCTTCATAATGACCAAATATGAACCAAATATGTATAAAGACCAAATATGAATAAAAATTCAAAATGTAACACTTCATTTATATTGAGATACAAATATATACAATTATTTTCTGGTTAAACAAGAAATCAAAATGAATCGAAACATGTGTCGCCGACTAAATTTATAGGTGGTACCCCCTTGGACTGTTGTGCATTCGATTCTTTTTCAATGTTGTTCAATCTCTCAAATTCTTGCATCGTTTGCATAAAATGATCCGGCCATGTCTCAACTTTTTCAGATGAATGAGTCATCCACTCCAGTGATGTAAGTGGTATGGGGCAACCCACATTCAAGTAAACTTGAACAAAATGACTTGATTTAAAAAACCATCCATTACACATGATTCTGTCATTTGAATTTTGGGGTGGTGCGGTGCGCAGTGGGAAAAAGGTTTTCGAAAAACCGTAACGTGTCATGTCAATGCACACCCAGTCATATGCACATGTTATTAGGTGACCCATTTTCGGGAAGCTAATCCATTTTGACTCCGGTGCCGAACCGCTCTAGCAAGGAACAAGAGACTCATAAACCGCATTGAATTTTTCTTTATTTCCGTACAACCGCGTGTACGATTCTTTATTCGTCTTTAACTCTTGAATAAGTTGATGTCGGACAAGTGCATGGCTATCTTCTCCTTGACCGTGTAAAGTTGAAACGGGTCGGTAACCGCAATTACTCTCCCCATAACATTTACGATCCGCTCGATATATTTGGGCATAAAAATCGGCATCTCGTTGATGAATGGAATCTTCGGTGGAAGCGGTGTCAGAGGTGGTTTGCTAATGCAGGCTCCTTTCACAACATTCTTTTGAGATTTTGGAGTCGGTGAGTCGGGAAAAACTTTATCAACATGTTCAAAATGTGAAAGAGAACGTCTAGTCGAGTTGTCATTCACTGTAGGCTTCATTTTCTTCTGAGCACCTTTTGTTTTTACCAGTTGAGAAGGTTGTTTCATGTCGGTGGTTTCGGGATACACAATCTTCCTTAATTGTTCTTTGATGTGGAGTTTCATGTTGTCATCGCCCTTCAAAAATCTCTCTTGTATCGCTTCCCATTCGGTCAAAATAAAGATCTTCGATTTTTCGTCATCCATGCATCCATCATCATCGAACCTAAGTCTCTTCCAAAGAGAGCAAACCTCGTCCATATTTATTAGTTCACCAAGTTTCACCTTTTTAGCAATAGTACAAGCACACAGGAGACCATATGTTTTCATAATAGAACAACCACACTTTGCGCTATCGGAGCCTACATTATCAGCTCTTTTAGCCTCGTGAAAAATATAGTTCAAACCCGCACGAAAAATGTTACCGCCCAACTGAGAATATAAAGTGTTGTCTTTAAATCAGTGTTCCAAAACCGTGATGCTCCGATCAAATGTTGTTTGTATCTCATTATGCTGGTTCAGAAACATGTGGTTCACGGAGTCTCAGTCTCTACACAAATCCCATTTGCTATTTCTCAACTAATTTTTCAAATTAGCATGGGCCAAATCAACTCTGTTAGTAGTTGTATTTCCAAGGTGTTTAACATTATCAGTCCACACACAAACTAGCTTCTCCTTCCCCTGATCAAGAATGGTGCTTTCAACATATTTCAACAAATCTGGATACTTTTCACACACTTTCCCGAAATGAATAACGGAGTCGGCATATAGTTCTTTTGTGGAAGAATTTATTATACGATTCCATGTATCCATAATTTATTATCACGAAATTCAAACTCTTGCTTGTTATTAAAGTCGTTGCCAGCATCTACCGCATTCACAACAACCCCTTTGAACATTAAGAGAAACATCATTCTGAGAAATAATTTGTTTTGGGAAAACATCGAGGAACACCATATCTTTTGGAAACAATTAAAACAAAAACAAAATATTAGTTCATTTATTGCTGCAGAAGGGCTAAAAAAATGAACACAGACACTTTCCAGAAATGCATCTCCGGACAAGTTCATACACGTTCCAGAGATACATTTCCGGACACAACGTAAGTTTTTTCAGCAAAAATGGATGATTAATGTGAGCAATGTAGAAGTAAAAGAAGAATCATTACCTGTAATTCAATATTTTTTGCTCCCTGTGATAGGATGAACCAAACAGGTGGAGATTTGGAGTGAAAAAATGGATTGAGAATGAATGATTTTTAGGGTAAGGGTTTAAGCGAGAATGAAGTATGGTAACAATGGAGGACTAGTCATGCAGTTGGAAGTTATATCAGATATTTTCGGAGATGCATCTCCGAAAAATACCTGACATGCAAAGGTGACCTAAAATTTCAAAATGACGCCCATAATTTTGAAGATGCATCTCCGGAATGTCCACTAAATTGAACAATTAAATTTATTTTTCATAAAGTTATTTCGAAATTATATCTTTGAAATAAAACTAATCAAAATTATGGGGCGCCTTTCAGAATTGTCTATATTGAGTGTACAAAAAATATGTTCGGAAATATATTTCCGAAATCATATAACATATTTGAAAATTCACATAGTACGCTTGAAGTATAGATAGTACAATAAAAAAAAACTCTTTTTTAATATAGGCTTGTAGCGAGCGATTTTGGACGTGGTACTTAAGCACTGCCGCTCCTTGGGGTTACTACAGGTCGATTCATTTTTTATCCTATTAAAGCTGATGAAGGAAGGGAAATAGATGTCTCCAATTAACCCTGCTTGCATACCGAGTTTAAACAGCGGTCTGTTAGGTTACGGATGCTATGTGGTAGTGGGGCCTCTCTTATGCTATTTTGACAGAATGACGGATTTATTCTATGGACAGGAAGTTAGGACTGATGATTTTCAATTGATATGGGGTTTAGGATTTTTGTTTAGTGTGCTCGCTAAGATTTTTCTTTTAATCTTATGCCTACGTATTCCCGTTTTCCGAAATAGGGAAATCAGAGCGATCGTAGTTCCTCCTATTCTATGGGAGGAAATGGTGTTTTGGTGTCTTGTTCAAAGCCCAGGACGTGAAGCAAAAAAGGTGATCTGTATCTTGTTCAAAGCCCAAGATGTGAAGCTGAAAGGGTTTGACTTTAGAGATAATTTGTCATCTCTAAAGAGGGGTTTGTCTGTCACAACTGTTTATAAAGGAGAATTACTTTAACTGGGATATGTGAATCCAGCAATGCCATAATTTCCTTTATAGGGAGGTTCCAACCTGAAGGAGAAGACTTTAACTCAGTGTAGAGCAATGCCATCTTTCCTTAGGAATTTCTCATGCTAAAAGAGGGACAGTGGCGGGGATGTAAATAATCCAGAGGCTTGCCGCTTACAGCAATTAGATGAAAGGGAAGGAGTTGTTGATGTTTGTGTACTGTGAACGAGGCACATCTTTGATGCTAAAAGGTTGATTGGATCAACCAGTGGTTTTCTTATACAAAGCCTAAGAGGAGGCTATTGGCCCAACAAGAGGGAGTTTTTATGTGTCTCGTACGAAGCCCGAGAGAGAGGCTAAAAGGGTTGACTCAACAGGAGAATCTTTTATACTCAACAAGAGAGTGTTTTTGTGTCTTGTACAAAGCCCAAGATGGAGGCTAAAGGGTTCTGTTTCAGTTGAGTGACAGGTCCAATATGTTGGTTAAGAGAAAATCAGTTCTTATATGAGTAACAATGTACTCAGGGATTTTGATTCGAGGATCAGGGATATTTCCTTTTCTTTGAGGAAATGGGAAATCCAAAGGGTATTGAGACTGTCCAAGTCTGCGGGTTTCTTCATATTTTTGAAAGGGACTTGAAAATGTCTTTGAGACTCAAGGAAATTAGACTGTCCAAGTCTAGAGTTTTATCTTTTGTACTATGCTTAAAGAAACAGTAGTAGACTCTTGGAAAGACTGTTCTATTGAGATGACTAATTTCTGTTCCTATACCTTTAGGAGGTCGTCGGGACAATTTGTACGAAGTCCAAGAGGAGGCTGGAAACTTTTAAGAAGCCGAGGGACAATTTGTACTAAGCCCAAGAGGAGGCTATCATTCCCGGAGGAAGAAATCATTTATACGAAGCCTAAGAGGAGGTTGTGAATACTTCTAAGAAGCCGACGGGTCCTTGTACAACGCCCAAGAGGAGGCGGGGATGCTTTTAGGAAGCTTGTGGGTCTCCAAACCCCGAGAAGTTCAAGACAGGCTATTCACAAAGAATAGATCAAGCCAGGAAAGTTCGAGAATTTGGAAGAAACTCAAGGGATGCAATTCACGGAGAAGAGATCATCTCTGGGGAATAGAGTTTCTTGACAATTCCTAAGGGTGCTTTTAAGAAGCCTGTGGGTCCCCAAACCCCGAGAAGTTTAAGACAGGCTATTCACAAAGAATAGATCAAGCCAGGAAAGTTCGAGAATTTGGAAGAAACTCAAGGGATGCAATTCACGGAGAAGAGATCATCTCTGGGGAAAAGAGTTTCTTGACAACTTCTACGAGTGACAGTCTGAGAAAGGGTTCAAAAAGAATTTGCCTTTCACATCTCCATATTGTTTAACCCCAAGAGGAGGGAAGACCGTGTCTGGTTAATCCTATGGGGATCTAGTTTTGACTATTTAAGAGTGATCAACAGGCTTATTGCTAGACGTAGTTGT
This sequence comes from Lathyrus tuberosus, assembly GCA_022829125.1. Classification (NCBI taxonomy): domain Eukaryota; kingdom Viridiplantae; phylum Streptophyta; class Magnoliopsida; order Fabales; family Fabaceae; genus Lathyrus; species Lathyrus tuberosus. The sequence continues at coordinate 2,133,550 of JALAZF010000259.1, forward strand.
CGGGGAAACTCTAAATATCTATACTATTATTACACAGTCGATATGAGTTTATGAAAGAAGACTTACAGTGAAACAGCCCCACAATACAGTTATATGTATATGAAAGCGGTAAATGAAAGCGGATAAACACTTACTCGGTTGTAGAGCTTCCATGCTGTTTGGTTAGTTGTTCAACAAAGAAAGATTGAAAACAACAGTATATTTCAAAATCAAAGGAGAAAGTGCTTTGAAAGGAAAGATTGGGGGTTACAGCTCAAGGAGAGGCCCAAATGATTTTTCGTTTGAAATGGCGATTGCGCCGAGATATTCTTTTAACGCAAAGGGGCTTATACAATATCTGAGGCCCAAAGTGGTTTTGGTTAAAAGGGGATTGGGTCTTACACTCTATTAGAGGCCCAAAAGGTTTTGAATGGGTCTTATAGCTCAAGGAGAGGCCCAACTAATTTTTTTCTTAAACGACGATGATCACGCCGTTTACTTGTACAGAGGGACTTATACAATAAGTGAGGCCCAATATTGTTTGTACAAGGAGGTTTTGGGTCTTACTCTCTGAAGAGGCCCAAAAAGGTTTAAAGAAAAAGAGTGAGGGTTGAATTAATCAAAAACCCTAATTTATTTCCAAAATGTATTTTAATTGAATAAAAATTTAATTAAAATGATAAAAAATTGTTTAACATGTGGGAAACAAATTATGATCTTGGATTAATGCTTCTAAAATCATGTTTTGCCCTACAAAATGATTAGAAGTCATTAAAATTTACAAAAATCAAGAGGGAAAAAATATTTTAAATGTTAAAAACAATTAAAATATTAATTCTTTGCAAAAATATCAATTATATGAAATAAATAATATTTTTGGGATTTTTTGGTAAAATAAATATTTTAACATTTTTGTGAATTATTAAAAAAAGAATCAACTCAAAATTATTAAAACTCAGAGAGAAATTAATTTTTGAATCAATTAAATAAAATCACAAAATTCAAATATTTGAATTTGAGAGAAATGGCGCCAAGAACAGCTGAAGAACACACGCGTTTTTCAGCTTTGCCCAGATTTGTATTTTCTATCCAATCTCACTGAATACTTGATTATATCATGCAATCCACATATCAATATGCTCGTCTCAACCTCACGATCATGTTTATGACAATTAATTTCATTTAAATTAAGCATAAAATAAGAAATCACGACAAATCCTCAAGAACCCTAATTTCTGCATGAAGGCTGAGATTTTTGATACATGATTCAAACAAAGTAATTAATTGAGGGGAAACATTCCATGCATGATTATGAACATTTGGCAAAAGTATTGTGCGAGGAAATATGCATAGATTGAGAGATGACCAAGTTTAGGCTTACCTCTAGGTCGTGACAGCAAGTTCAAAATGATTTCGGAGTAGGAGGTGTTACAGATGAGATGTGATGATCTGAACAACTTTCTTACACCCTATGGAGTGTGTTTGAATGCTTGGACTTGATGGAAATTGGCTGGATCACTTCATGGCATCTCAACTGCAACTTGGTTAAAACCTTGAGCAATTGACTGGTGATTCTGAGAAATCAGTGTTCCAGGTGTTGTTTAAGTGTTTGATCAGCTCACATATGATGTATGTGAGGTGTGTGTGATTGGTTTGGTTGGAAAAGCTCTCAAACTCAAAACCCGATAGTGACTTGCCTTAGAAGGTAAATTGGAGTGAAAGAAGAGATTTTGAGGAAAAAAATCTGTTTGATGGCTTTGTTGTACTCAAACTGATCACAATTGAGCTCTATTTATAGTAGAGCAAGTTTGTTTTGCAAGGAATAGTGAATGGCAACTGCTGAGTAGGGTTGGCCAATGTTGGCAAATGAATATCCAAGTCTCCTCCAGCCATTGACTAGAGGTTAGAGCATAGAGCTTTGGTTCCCTTGGTCTTGGATAAGTCTTGACTGAATTCAGTTGCCAAAGCTCAGTCCATGCCACCTTGGTGCTTCCATTGAATGCTCCAATCCAAAATTGGAGTCTTGTCCCTATTTTAGGCAATTCTAGGTTTGGCATGCTATTTCTTGTTCCAAGGACTTTGGAGGTTTGGCTCTGTGATTGTCCCCTTTAGATTCAATCCTCAGATGTGTCCAAAGTGATGACAAGGCTTGGAATTGGCTGATTTTGGCAAATCGACCAAAAGTACAAAAATCTGCCTTGCCTTGGCAGATTTCAGCAAGGCATCTTGCCAATGTCATATCTCATGGCTCAAGTTGAATTTGTTGATGTTCTTGGCCATTTTGGAAAGCTCTCATATGATACAACAACTTTTTGATCATATTTGGTTTTGATACTTTTTGGATCCAAGTGAAAAATGTCCCTACATTTGTAAAAAAGTAAGGAAAATTCTGACTTAGTGAAATTTTCACCAAGTGTTGGAACAAAGTGACTTTTCTTGATTTTGATCACTCCATAACTCAAAATCCATGAGGAATTTGGACATAGATCAGTATGAAGCTTTTGTAGAGGGCAATGAGATCTACAACTCAAGTTTTGGATGGGGAAAAATGGCTTTGTGGTTTAGGAGTTATTATCCTCCAAAGTTGGTACCTTTGTCACTTTATTTCATAACTTAGAAAATTTTCTAAGTTTTTATGGTTACCCCTTTTACAAGTTATCCCACTTTCCTTGATTTTTCTTGATGAATGATGGTTCAAATCATACATTAACATCAATTTTGGGTTAAAAATCCAATTTTGTGAAAAATCTCAAAAAGTCAAAGTTGACTTTTGTGCACAGTTGACTTTTTGTCAGATGAATTCCAAACTGTACAATTCTTCAGGAAATCATGTCCTTGACCTAAATCAAACTTGATGGACATGTTCCATGGGTGTTATAGGGTATATTGAATCATGTCCTAGGGTTTGGGAGCATGTCCTGGTCAATAGTCAAAGCTACGGTTGACTTTTCTCGCAAAACCCTAACTGTGGTTCAGATGAAATTGAAACTTGTTGCTCAAGCTTCTTGGATTAATCCATTGTTCCAAATGGATCAATATGGTGTATTATAGACCCTCAAATCCTCTCTTGAGGTCTTGGCTCATGTTTTGTCCCAAAAGCCAACTTAGGGGTGAATTAGGTCAAGAAACCCTAATTCCTGATTTTTGATGTATGCATCCTTTGAGGCAAAATTGACTTGATGATTGGGTCCATGAGGTTCCATGGAGTATATTAGGTTATGTTTTGGATCATTGGCTCATGCCCAGAGGAAAATCTCCATCTAGAGGCCCTAGTCAGCCAAAACCCTAATTTGGTGACACTGTCGATCTTCAAGCTTGATCCATCTAGAAGGGAGCAACCTTGTGCTTAATCTTTGAAGTAGGAGTCCTCTTGATCCATTGTGGATGTTTAGAGGTTTAGACAAGTTGAAGATCATGTCATTCCTTGATTGATCCTTTGTCTAAGAATTCAGAGAGGGCTTGAAACCCTAATTTTGATTGTAGTAAGTGTTCACCCATCTTTGGGGAAACTAATGAGGTATGATGGTTCCTCCATATTGTGATGATGATTTGCACAATGATGGGAAATCTTAGTGGTCAAAATTTGGGGTATGACAGATGCCCCTATTTAATCTTCTTGGACCCGAAGGTGTGAATGACGAAGGTATTCGGGCATTCGAGGTGCAAGGGGATTAAATATCGGAATATCCGAAATTTTGATGGCGTCTATGAATGGTAATTCACACATTCATCTTATTTCGCTAAGAAATGATGCTCAGAAAAGGTAAACTTCCCCTCGATCCTGGTCTTCAACCAAGGAACTGGTCTTAGTTTCTGAAATAAACTTCCCCTCGATCCTGGTCTTCAACCAAGGAACTGGTCTTAGTTTCTGAAATAAACTTCCCCTCGATCCTGGTTTCCTACCAAGGAACTGGTCTTAGTTTCTTTTGTCAATAAACTTTATTGACAAGGGACGCTACTCGTAGCGGTTTTCCTCAAACTTCTCGTCGAATTTTCCTGGGGAGATGCCATTTGACGGAAAAAGTTTTGATGTCAGACTTGCTGGGGAACCCAATCGTCTGAGTTGTAGAGGTGCACAAACTTCTCTGTTGGAGACGCCATTTGTTTCTACTGGGGAAAACGAGTCTCTTGAGAGAATGCCTTCGTTTGGGGATATTACATCATACTTTTCTCGGAGATCTTCTCGGAGAAATGCCATATGATGGGATCCAATTTTGAGGTGCCGATGACCTTTTCATCAGCGTTTTCTTCAGAGAAAAACTGCTGTATTGTCGAATCTTTTGTTAAAAGGCCTTCTCTCGGGATTTTCCTTAATCCGGGAAAGCAAGGACATCATCTTCAATGGCTAAGAGTGACATTTGTTGAAGGTTTTCTGGTCTTTCAGAGGTTCAAGTTATCAAAGTGGTCGAGGAGCCAAATTCATTCCAGATATAAACTGGAGGAGAGAGATTGTTCAGACGCAGCATTTCCTAACTAGGAAAGAACTGACAACCCGATTGAGAGGACTGTTATCACCAGGGGATAAGACCGACTAGAGTGATAGTGATGCAATATGAAATGTGAATGCAAATCAATAATGCATGATGTATGTATGTTTATGCTGACTGACGCGACATACAAACTAAAAGATGAACATGATGGGATACTCGGCCATCGCGGGGCGAAGTCATACCGTTGATCCAAAAGTAGCAATTCTGCCTTGCTTTGGAGAGACAGTCCCTGCGGGGAATACCGTTGGTCGGGCTTAGGAGATAAGAACTCGACCGAGGGTATTAGATGGGAAAGCCGCATCTGATACAGTTGATCCTCCATTCAGGCGCACTGGCTTAGAAGGTGTACTTCGATTCTGCACTTTGAAGCTCGCTTATTTCTGGAGTAGCGAGCGACGTTCTCTCGATGCTCAATAGTCAAAAGAAATTGTCATCTTTAGTTTTAAAAGCAGAAAAAGTTTTAACAAGTAAATTCATTTTTGTTTCGTTTCAAGAACCGTTGATCATGTTAAAATGTCGTTCTGTAAAGCTAAAACAAATGAGAATTACAAACAAAAGCACAAGGGCTCAAATTTTATTGATAAGAGGGAGATAAGCCAAACGCGTGATCCCAAAGAGTATTTACAAAGTTAAAAAATGGTAATTTACAGGGAAAAGGGCTACGTTGAAACATAACAACCACTATCCTTCTACCAACTTTGAATTTGGGACATCCTGAGCTTCTGTCGAAGATGACCCTGACTGGAGTTTCCCTTCGATGAATGGTGTAACTGCTGCTGAGGGACTTGACTCTTTGTCGAACATAGTTACTAGCCATTATCCCTAATTTTTGCTGGATTGTATTGTGATGTTTCCAATCCACCGGGATGATTTTTTTTATTTTGTCCCTAACTTTTGCCTGGACCGCCCTTTCGGTTTTTCAATCCACCGAGACGTTTTTTTAGGCGAAGTATTTCTTGACTACATCAACGTTTGTGGGGTAGGTAAATTCCTCTCCGTCCATGATTGTAAGTCTCAAGGCACCGCCTGAGAAAGCTTTCGTGACCACATAGGGGCCGTCATAGTTCGGGGTCCACTTGCCCCGAGAATCAGTGATAAATGATTGTATCTTCTTGAGCACAAGGTCTCCTTTCCTGAAGGCGCGAGGTCAGACCTTTTTGCTAAACTCCATCTTCATTCTTTGCTGATACAACTGACCGTGGCATAGTGCCGTTATTCTCTTTTCTTCGATCAGATTGAGTTCGTTGTGTCGACTTTGACACCATTCAGCTTCTGTAAGCTTAGCTTCCATCAATACTCTGATTGACGGGATCTCTACTTCTATGGGGAGCACGGCTTCCATGCCATATACTAGAGAGAAAGGGGTTGCCCCTGTTGAAGTGCGGACAAATGTCCGATAACCGTGAAGAGCAAAAGGTAGCATCTCGTGCCAGTCTTTGTAGGTTACAACCATCTTCTGAACAATCCTCTTGATATTCTTGTTAGCCGCTTCTATCGCTCCATTCATCTTTGATCGGTAGGGAGATGAGTTATGGTGTTCGATCTTGAACTCTGTGCACAACTCTTTCATCATCTTATTGTTCAAGTTAGATCCATTATCAGTTATGATCTGGCTCGGAATACCATAACGGCAAATGATATTGTTTTTGATAAATCGGACCACCACCTGTCGGGTTACATTAGCGTACGATGCTGCTTCGACCCACTTAGTGAAATAGTCAATGGTTACCAGGATGAACCGATGTCTGTTTAAAGCTTTGGGCTCAATCAAGCCAATCATGTCGATTCCCCAAATGGAAAAAGGCCATGGGGAAGAAAGAACTTTGAGATATGTAGGCGGTACACGGATTTTGTCTGAGTATATCTGACACTTGTGACACCTCCTCATGTACTTGTAGCAATCGGATTCCATTGTTAACCAATAGTATCATGCTCTTAGAATTTTTTTCGCCATTGTGTGTCAGTTGGCATGAGTGCCAAAGGATCCTTCGTGAATTTCTTTCATCAGCATGTCTGCTTTTGGTCTGTCTACACATCAGAGCAAGACCATGTCAAAATTTCTCTTATAAAGAGTATCACCGCTCAGGAAGAAGCTGCTTGCTAGTCTTCTGAGGGTCTTTCTATCCTTTCTGAATGCCCCAGGAGGGTACTCTTGTTTTTGAAGGAAGCATTTGATATCGTGATACCAAGGTTTATTGTCTATGACTGCTTCAATTGTGAAGATGTAAACGGGCCTTTCAAGGCGCATTATGTCGATCTTAGGTAGGTCAGTCCATTGACATACACTAATCATAGAAGAGAGAGTGGCTAAGGCATCAGCCATGTGATTCACATCATGAGGGATGCGATGAAACTCGATTATGTTGAAGAAAGGTAACAACCTTCTTACATAATCTTTGTAAGGAATCAGTCCTGATTGGTATGTGTTCCAATCTCCTTTTATCTGATTGATAACCAGGGATGAGTCGCCATATACGTCCAAGTTTTTGATCCTTAAATCAATTGCTTCTTCGAGACCCATAATACAAGCTTCGTATTCGGCCTCGTTGTTTGTACATTTGAACGTTAGTCTGGCAGTGAAAGGAATGTGGGTACCCTGAGGAGTAACAATTATTGCCCCAATTCTGTTTCCATAATGATTAACTGCTCCGTCAAAAATAAGTCCCCACTAGGAACCTGGTTCTGGCCCTTCACTGGGTAGCAGTTCGTCATAATCTTTCATCTTTAGATACATGACATCTTCGTCTGGGAAGTAGAACCCGATTGATTCTTGATTGTCAATCGGTTGATGAGCCAAATGATCGGCTAAAATACTTCCTTTAACGGCTTTTTAAGCATGGTACTCTATGTCATATTCTGATAGCAACATCTGCCAATGGGCAATCCTTTCTGCGAGAGCAGGTTTTTCAAATACATACTTGATTGGATCCATCTCAGAGACCAACCAAGTAGTGTGACGAATCATGTACCGGCGCAGACGTTTGGCTGCCCAAGCCAAAGCACAACAAGTTTTCTCGAGCGTCGTGTACCGAGTTTCACACTCGGTGAATTTCTTGCTCAGATAGTAGATGGCAGACTCTTTCCTTTTGGTTTCGTCTTGTTGGCCAAGTACACAGCCCATGGAGTCTTCCAAGATTGTTAAGTAGATGATCAGTGGCCTTCCTTCCACTGGAGGTGATAGAATCGGAGGATTCAACAGATATTCCTTAATACTGTCGAAGGCAGTTTGGCAGTCTTATGTCCAAACGCAGTCCTGGTTCTTTTTCAGTAGTTTGAAGATCAGCGCACACGTGGCGGTCATGAGGAATATGAATCTGGAGATGTAGTTCAAACGTCCCAGGAATCCTCTGACTTGTTTTTCAGTTTTCGGAGAAGGCATTTCTTGAATGGCCTTGACCTTGTCAGGATCAACCTCAATTCCTTTCTGGCTGACGATGAACCCTAAGAGTTTCCCTGAACGGACACCGAATGTGCACTTATTGGGATTCAAGCAGAGTTTGTATTTTCTCAGACGCTCGAATAGTTTTGGCAGGTGGGTCACATGCTTCTCTTCTATCTTGTATTTTGCAATCATATCATCGACATATACCTCGATTTCCTTGTGTATCATGTCATGAAACAGAGTTGTCATGGCCCTTTGATAGGTTACCCCGGCGTTATTCAAACCGAAAGGGATTACCTTGTAATAAAAGGTACCCAATGGGGTAATGAATGAAGTTTTCTCCATGTCTTTCGGCGCCATTTTAATCCGGTTGTAGCCCGAGAATCCATCCATGAAGGAGAAAACTTTGACCTTTGCTGTACTGTCAACCAGCATGTCAATGTGTGGTAAAGGAAAGTCGTCCTTTAGACTTGCCTTATTCAGATCCCTGTAATCAACACACATTCTGACTTTTCCGTCCTTTTTCGGAACGGGTACGATATTGACTAACCATTGAGGATATTCTGATGTGGCGAGGAAACATGCGTCAATCTGTTTCTGTACCTCCTCTTTGATTTTGATGGCCATGTCTGGGTGAGTCCGTCTCAACCTCTGTTTTACTGGCGGACATTCTGATCTTAACGGTAAGTGATGTTCCACGATGTTGGTATCTAACCCTGGCATATCCTAATAGGACCAAGCGAATATATCGGGAAACTTTTTGAGAAGCTTTATCAAACTCTTTTTGGCAGTTGGACTGAGCAGTGCCCCAATCCTGATTTCTTTTCTCTCTTTTTCTGAACCCAAGTTTACCGTTTCCAACGGTTCTTTGTGAGGTTTAATGGACCTTTCCTCTTGTCTGAGTAATCGGGAGATCTCTTCTGGAATTTTGTTGTCAACTTCTTCTTCAGCCCCAAATATCGGGAACTCAAAGTTGGGAGAAGTCATCGGATCGTATGTTTCAACGGGGTTTTAAATAAGCAATCTGCATGACGTGATGATTCGTGTTTAGAAGAGATAGAGAGAATGCAAAAGTGTGTACAATGTTTTAGTTTTACTGCTTGTTTTTATTATTTGAGATGTTTTTTAGGATTACCATTTTCTGAGAAAAGCAAAAAAGAAAACAGCAATTAATGCGGAAATTACAGAACGACATTATTTTATTAATGAACAAGTCGATTCTTGAAACTACAGCCCTATAAAAAAAACTCTGCCGCTTTGGGCGAAGCGAAGAGGGAAATTTACAGAAAGCGAGCCCTATCAAAACATCTGTTTCACCTGGGCAGGGTGAAAGGTTAAAGATGGCAGTTACTTTGACTTATGAACAATCCTTGGAACATCGACAGCAACCCATTGGCGGCGAACTCCTCGGTGAATCACAAAGTCTGGCTCCTTCCTTGATTTTTCTTCAGAAATAACACTGATTTCTGGTGGAGCAGGATCATTGGAATCTGTCTCCCAGGCAGAGTTGTCGTAGGAGGATTCCTCTGTTGCATTTTGCATAGTATTTGTGCTCTCAGCTGTATCTCCCCATCCAGTTGGCTGGATATCTTCGAGCCTGATACGAGAGCTTTCGGGAGCGGTGTACTTGACCATATAGTCGTACTTTCCACTTGGTTGTCCTAAGGTGTCCCACCCTTCTTTGGAACTGGAGGAGTCATCCCTCTCGATGACGTTGACCTCGTGAAAGGCATAGTTGATGAACTCTAGCCCGACAAGCTTTGCAAATTTATTGTTGTGCTGGATATTTTCATAATGCCCTGAGTGTTGATCCCATGACATGGTGGGGACGCAGGTATTCTTTTCAATGATGCTCAGCTGATATGCATCGTTCGGCTGACTCTTTTGTCCCGAGTCTCCTGGGTACGGCTGCCACATTGGCAGGCCATCCATCGGGTCATAGTAATTGTGGTCAAAGTTGTCTTTCATCAGAGTGTCTTCCTCTAATGAATTTGGTGGAGCACGACATCCTTCAGGATCACAATCTCCATATATCATTTCGACATCTGACCGTGGTATAAATCTTGGACTCTGTACGGGATAGCAAAATGGCGTAAGCGCCTCTTCCTGAGACATATAACCGTCCTCGTTCAGATAGGATTTCCATTCTTCATATGTGTTAGAGGGATCCTCCTTATTGATGGTGTGCACTTCTTGAGGCACCGGGTGAAGGAAGTCTCCACTTTGGAAAAAGTTTTGAATGGAATGAAGACTTTCATCGTTAGCAGCTGTCCGGGTACAGGTTGCAAAAAAACCAAGAGCCTTCTTTGTTGTATTGCTAGTAGGAATGATAAGCTGTCCCCATCCTGTTGTGTCGGTACTCTCGACTGCTTTAATAGCATCTTTGTATGAGGAAATCGAAGTTCCTCCTCTTGATTGATTATCCTTGCTCACCGACAGTGCTTGGAACTGAGTTCCAATAACCTCCCCAGGTTCTATACCAGTAGATGATGATAAGCTACTCACGAGCAAGGCCTGCTCCCCACAGACTGTGACGAGTTGATCGTTCTGTACAAACTTTAACTTTTGGTGGAGGGTCGAGGTGACCGCTCAAGCCTGATGTATCCAAGGTCTTCCTAATAAACAACTGTACGTTGCCCGGATGTCCATGACCTGGAAGGTGACTTGAAAAGTGTGGGGGCCGATAGTTATGGGAAGGTCGACTTTGCCGATAACTGTTTTCCAGGATCCGTCAAATGCTTTGACGGTGACCTCACTGCCTCTCATCGGAGGTCCTTTAAATGATAGTCGCATTAGAGTGGACTTCGACATTACGTTTAGAGCTGAACCTGTATCTACCAGCACGCTGGCTAAAGCATCTTCCTGGCAGTTGACTGTGATATTGAGTGCCATGTTATGATGGCGACCCTCTTCCGGTAATTCCTCATTACTAAACCCCAAATTATTGCAGGAAGTGATGTTAGAGACAATACTATCGAACTGTCTGATTGTTACATCCTGTTCCACAAAGGCTTGCTCCAAGACTTTTTGTAGAGCCTCCCTGTGCGCTTCTGAACTGAGTAAAAGTGAAAGCACCGAGATCTTTGAAGGAGTTTGTAACAGTTGATCAACAATGTTGTATTCACTCTTTTGGATGAGCTTCAGCATCTCATCATTGTTTTTAAAAGGTCGGGATCACTGGATTGACCGACTGGTGGATTGGGAACTTCTGTCTGAGGTTCCTTTTCTTTGTTAAGTTCTCCAACTCCTCGGTTGAAGATTCGACCACTCTGTGTTACTCGACTGATGTTTGCAATATTCACGACGGAGGGTAATGGAATTTCCTTTCCATTCTCGACTATTGTTGCACCGTATTTGTAAGGGATAACCTTAGTTGATTTATACGGTAATGGTCCCGGCAGATAGATGACTATGGAAACCTTCTGGTTTTTCTGACCATCATAAGTAATCTCGGTCCGTTCCCGGTTGAGAATTCTTGATTCGTCAAGCAGAGGGGTAATGGCAAAAACATTCCTGATCCTCTGATGATCAGAGATGACGACAACGTCCTCAATTTGATTGTCAAGGTAGCTCGGCAACTAATTGATGGGTCCGGAACCCGGATATGGGCGAATCTCTCCACGATCCACCTGCCCCTGGAGAGATACTCGCACAAGGTAGCACCCTTGGTTACTTTCCGAACAGACTCCACAACGTTTATAATTATGTGGTGGCACCTGGCCACGCCTGCTTTGAATATAATGTAACCTTACTAGGTTAGCTTCCACGAGTCGGACATCCTGACTTTGACGCCGAGTAGGATTCCTATTATTGATACTAATTTGATGAGTATCCTCATCCATATAGATTGGCATCCACTAGTGATTTAACAAGTGCTGAAGTGCCTCCTGGACAAGGGTACAACCTCGATCATTTTCGCAACCCGCTTTACAGCTTTGGTAATTATGTGATATCAGGAATCCGAGTCGGACCTACTCAGCATGTAACTCTACCCGGTTGGTATTCATCACGCGAATATCAAAAATCTGAACCATGTTGATCTGATAGGGATTCCTATCATGGTAGTCTTGGATCCATCCAAGATCCATCTGACACTGGAGGGCCTCTTGTACTAAAGAGCATCCCTATTTGTTTACCTAGCAAGTCAGACAAGAACTATAATCGTGCCATGGCAGATCATGATACTAGCTTTGCCTTGAGTGCATTGCCACCAAGTTGACATTCATCGCACGGATGTCGTGGTTCTGAATGACGTTGGAATTCATATAGACCATGTTAACTCCACGAACTAGGTGCTCTTGGATCCATCCGAGATCCATCTATTCCTGTAGAGCTGATTGCACCACAGAACACCCTTGATTGCTTTTAGAGCAGATATCACACTGGTGATAATTATGCGGTGGCACATGGCCATATCCACTCTGTCTAAAATGCATCTTGACCAGATTGGTCCTCAACAAGAGTACATCGTGAATTTGTTAGACATTGTTAGACTCTCCCTCTATTAGGTTGACTGCAGCTTTCTCATGTTAAGGCAACGGGTTTGTGAGAACATTGGGATTCGTATCTTTGAAAGATAAGAGCCCGCTCCTAACAAACTTTTGCACGTCGGATTTGAAATTAAGACAATTCTCTATGTTATGCCCCGATCCTCCTTGATGATAAGGGCATGTCTAATCCACGTTAAACCAAAAAGGCAGATTTTTCGGCACTGTGAGAGGAGACTTAGTCTGGATGTGCCCCTTATCCAGTAGTAACGGAAATAGTTATGCGTACAACATGGGTATAGGATCAAACCCTGGTGGCCGCGTTGTACGGTTGTTATTGTATGGAGGACGAGCCTGCTGAAGAGGCTGTTGTGTCCTTTGCTGATTAGGTTGGCTCTGCGCAACCTGAGGTTGATATGTAGACACAGGCGCAGGGCTGATAGCAAGAGTCACAGCCGCTACTGGCTGATAACGTCACCTTTGCCTTCCGAGAGAGATATTCCCAATATCTTGCTCTTTTTTCTTAGGGAGAGTACTACCATATCGCTTTGTACTACTTGATGATCCAGCGTCTTTTATTAGACGTCCTTCTCGGACGGCTTCCTCAAGACGAACTCCCATACCCACCATCTCGGTGAAGTCACTGGGCGCACTGGCAACCATTATGTCATAGTAGAATGAGCTTAAGGTCTTTAAGAAGATCTTCGTCATCTCTTTTTCCTCAAGAGGTGGACAAATCTGGGCGGAAATTTCACGCCATCTCTAAGCGTACTCCTTAAAGGTTTCCTTGTCCTTTTGTGACATTGATCTGAGTTGATCTCTGTCCGGTGCCATGTCCAAATTGTATTTGTATTGTTGGACCAAGGCAGTACAAAGATCTCTGAAAGTGCTGATCGTAGCACGGTTTAAACCCATGTACCATTTTAAGGTGGCACCGGTTAAACTATCTTGAAAGTAATGAATCAGTAGATCCTGATTCTCCATCTGAGCTGACATTCGCTGAGCGTACATCACCAGATGGCTCTGAGGGCAAGATTTACCCTTGTATTTTTCAAAGTCGGGCTCTTGGAACTTGTGTGGAACTTTCTCATTGGGGACCAGACAAAGTTCCGCGACGTCCTTTCCAAATAAATCCTGACCGCGGATGCCTTGCAGTTCCTTCTGCATTTCCAGGAACTGTTCCTAGAATTCATTTATTCTATCGAACATAGTTTCCTTCTTACCAGAAGGTGTCAGTGGAATCTGTCCTTCTGGGATAGTGTGCACCACAGGGGGTGGTACCGTGACTACGGCAGTGAACCTTGGCGTTTCCCGAAGTTTGTAACCTTCAGGAGTCTTCAGTATGCCCCTGGCATCTTCGGTTTCCCGAAGTTTGTAACCTTCAGGCCCAGCGGCTTCTGTTATGATTCCCTGATCTTCAGTGATCGGCGGAACATATCCTTCTGGGATATAGTTAACAGGCATGCCCCAAGGACGATCTTTCGGCATTTGATACCTAGGATCATGCTTCTCCACTATGGACGTTGAGGTGATCTCTAAGATCACAGTCCTTTGTAGCTGAGCTTCTGCCATGGCTTGCATGTCATTATGAAGCTTTCTCATATCCTCTCTCAGAGCGTCGATCTCTTCTTTCAACTCTCTGTTCTCTTCCTCAAGATCATCCATCCTTTTCTGACGATTGGCCCGAGTATTGTATGAATGAGACAGTTTGACTCTAGAACCGAGACACAAACGTGAGATTCGTAGGTAAGAAGAATACGCAATGTGAGAATGATGAATGCAATGATTATATTAATTATTTTTTGGTTTAATCAAAATAAACTTTGACAATTAGATTGCAAATATCAAACAGTGGGGAAACCCCTTTTTATTGAATTCAAAGGATTACAGAAATGGAAATACAGTAGATTACAAGGTACAGAAACAGAAACCTAAGCTAATGGGCCCTGAGTCCTCTCTGAGGAGAACTCGGGTACTGATTCTGGTACTTTCCTTTTCTTTGATCGGGGCTCTTGGGCCATTGTCGGGTTGTCATTCCTTTGACAAGTGAAAGGAATGAACAAATTCCTTTGGTCATCTTGATTCTCTACAGCATGTTGCTCTAAAATCTCAATCAGAGCATCTTTCTCTCTTAGTAGTTGCTGTATTTGGGTACACTCCACGTTGAGGGTGCGGTACTTGTTCTTCCAAGACCTTCTCTCCCGCTGAACTTTATTGAGAGTAACCTGAAGCTTTTCAGTCTCAGTCATGAAGTACATGACAGACTCCCTCGGTGGAAGAACTCCGTGACAAGGATAAGGCATCTTTAGCTTGAGAGCTCTAGTTTGTACCCAGTGGAGATAAGGCTCCACCGAAACATAGTCCGGTTTTCCTAGAGACTCTCGTCCTTTCTTATGAACATGTTTCTAAGCGTGCACTATTTCCATCTTTAGTGCTCTGTCATTTTCTCCTTCCTTGAAGAAAAGACCTTCCAAATGAGCATTACGTGGGACATGCCTCATCGGGTATCCAAATTGATGATGAACCAATACCGGATGGTAGTTGATTCCTCCCTTAGTTCCTATAAGGGGTACGTTGGGGAAGTTTCCACAACGATCAATAATCCTTATTCCATCATAAATCCTATTGCACCAATCAATATCAGAGTTGGTGAGAGACATGATTTTCTGCGACCAACGTAAGCCACTCTTGGGATCCCAAAAAGCAGCAGACTTAGGCAAATGGGAGATAAACCATTTATAAAGTAGAGGTACACAGCATGTGATCTCCCCTCCACTATACAAATTCCCTAAGTGTACAAAATGATACGCATCTGCGAGCAAAGTTGGCACAGGGTTTCCAATGAGAAAAACCTTAATGGAGTTGATATCGACGAAGTTATTAATGTTGGGCAACAAAAATAACCCGTAGGTGAGTAAAACAAAGATGCTTTCAAAAGCAGTCACGTTCCCGATATTGGCGAAGTACAGGGCTTTCTTTGTCAAGAACTGGGCTGGCAAACCTTGGGTGCCACCCTTGGTAGTCATGTGAGTCTTGACCTCAGACTCGTCCAAATGAATTGCTATTGCAATGGTCTGATTCTTTGGAATTTCTTCCAGTCCAGAAAATGGAGCTCGATCAGTAATGTGTAGATCAGTCAGGTGAGAGTACTCCTCCAGCGTTGGTGCTAGCTGGTAATCCGGGAATGTAAAACAGTGATAAACCAGATCATAGAACTGAACGAGTGCATCCATGATTCCTTCAATCACATAGATTCTTAGCAAAGGTAGCAGACCTCCGTACTTGGCTCTGAAGGCCTCTTGGTTTATGATCATCCTAGCCAAACCTCTTAAATCCTCTAGTTTTGGAACCTTGAGGGTGTACTTATGAGTTCTCCTTCTACCGAAATCCATTAGCGTAATCCTTTTCTCTGATATTTGCAATCACAATCTTAGTTTAATTTGAAAAAACAGAGAGACTAGAAGAGAAAAATTTTCTTTGTTTTAATGTTTTTTTGATGAATGCAAGAATGCAGCACACAAAAACATAGAAAAAACATGCGGTCAAAGGGTCGGTGTCATGGAGTCAAGGCTCTACCCTTCCCAAAGGTTTACTAGTGATTTTTATACCTGTCTCTCTTCATCATTAAATCTTGTCAAGAAAACACCAGCGGGCCGGGAACCGTGCTAGGTGGTGTTTTTTGAAGAGTCCTCAGAAGAGGGTGGCATCGCATGACAACTATTTCCGATAGCCTCTGCGCCACTAAAGGGGTTTTTCCTAGGTGTATACTCAATCTTTCCACATGCGGCATCACACGCATTCCCATTAGAGGAAAAATAAACACATATATCATTTAGGAAAAGTAGTATATATATTTGTCCTAAAGTCCTAGAATTTTAAAGCTATGAATCCTACCTTCCTGACAGAAAATGGTTCCCCGGCGGAAACGCCATTCTGTGGTTTCGACACAAGAGATGAAAAGAAAGAAGAAAAATAGAGAGGGGCCCCACGGTGGGCACCATTTTTCTGTAGCGAGCGATTTTGGACGTGGTTCTTAAGCACTGCCGCTCCTTGGGGTTACTATAGGTCAATTCATTTTTTATCCTATTAAAGTTGATGAAGGAAGGGAAATAGATGTCTCCAATTAACCCTGCTTGCATACCGAGTTTAAACAGTGGTCTGTTAGGTTACGGATGCTATGTGGTAGTGGGACCTCTCTTATGCTATTTTGATAGAATGACGGATTTATTCTATGGACAGGAAGTTAAGACTGATGTTTTTCAATTGATATGGGATTTAGGATATTTGTTTAGTGTGCTCGCTAAGATTTTTCTTTTAATCTTATGTCTACGTATTCCCGTTTTTCGAAACAGGGAAATCAGAGCGATCGTAGTTCCTCCTATTCTATGGGAGGAAATGGTGTTTTGGTGTCTTGTTCAAAGCCCAAGACGTGAAGCAAAAAAGGTGATCTGTATCTTGTTCAAAGCCCAAGATGTGAAGCTGAAAGGGTTTGACTTTAGAGATAATTTGTCATCTCTAAAGAGGGGTTTGTCTGTCACAACTGTTTATAAAGGAGAATTACTTTAACTGGGATATGTGAATCCAGCAATGCCATAATTTCCTTTATAGGGAGGTTCCAACCTGAAGGAGAAGACTTTAACTCAGTGTAGAGCAATGCCATCTTTCCTTAGGAATTTCTCATGCTAAAAGAGGGACAGTGGCATGGATGTAAAAAATCCAGAGGCTTGCCGCTTACAGTAATTAGATGAAAGGGAAGGAGTTGTTGATGTTTGTGTACTGTGAACGAGGCACAACTTTGATGCTAAAAGGTTGATTGGATTAACCAGTGGTTTTCTTATACAAAGCCTAAGAGGAGGCTATTGGCCCAACAAGAGGGAGTTTTTATGTGTCTCGTACGAAGCCCGAGAGAGAGGCTAAAAGGGTTGACTCAACAGGAGAATCTTTTATACTCAACAAGAGAGTGTTTTTGTGTCTTGTACAAAGCCCAAGACGGAGGCTAAAGGGTTCTATTTCAGTTGAGTGACAGGTCCAATATGTTGGTTAAGAGAAAATCAGTTCTTATATAAGTAACATTGTACTCAGGGATTTTGATTCGAGGATCAGGGATATTTCCTTTGCTTTGAGGAAATGGGAAATCCAAAGGGTATTGAGATTGTCCAAGTCTGCGGGTTTCTTCCTATTTTTGAAAGGGACTTGAGAATGTCTTTGAGACTCAAGGAAATTATACTGTCCAAGTCTAGAGTTTTATCTTTTGTACTATGCTTAAAGAAACAATAGTAGACTTTTGGAAAGACTGTTCTATTGAGATGACTAATTTCTGTTCCTATACCTTTAGGAGGTCGTAGGGATAATTTGTACGAAGCCCAAGAGGAGGCTGGAAACTTTTAAGAAGCCGAGGGACAATTTGTACTAAGCCCAAGAGGAGGCTATCATTCCCGGAGGAAGAAATCATTTATATGAAGCCTAAGAGGAGGCTGTGAATACTTCTAAGAAGCCAACGGGTCCTTGTACAACGCCCAAGAGGAGGCAGGGATGCTTTTAGGAAGCCTGTGGGTCTCCAAACCCTGAGAAGTTCAAGACAGACTATTCACAAAGAATAGATCAAGCCAGGAAAGTTCGAGAATTTGGAAGAAACTCAAGGGATGCAATTCACGGATAAGAGATCATCTCTGGGGAATAGAGTTTCTTGATAATTCCTAAGGGTGCTTTTAAGAAGCCTGTGGGTCCCCAAACCCCGAGAAGTTCAAGACAGGCTATTCACAAAGAATGGATCAAGCCAGGAAAGTTCGAGAATTTGGAAGAAACTCAAGGGATGCAATTCACGGAGAAGAGATAATCTCTGGGGAATAGAGTTTCTTGACAACTTCTACGAGTGACAGTCTGAGAAAGGGTTCAAAAAGAATCTTCCTTTCTCATCTCCATATTGTTTAACCCCAAGAGGAGAGAAGACTGTGTCTGGTTAATCCTATGAGGATCTAGTTTTGACTATTTAAGAGTGATCAACAGGCTTAATGCTAGACGTAGTTGCCGGGGAAACTCTAAATATCTATACTATTATTACACAGTCGATATGAGTTTATGAAAGAAGACTTACAGTGAAACAGTCCCACAATACAGTTATATGTATATGAAAGCGGTAAATGAAAGCGGATAAACACTTACTCGGTTGTAGAGCTTCCATGCTGTTTGATTAGTTGTTCAACAAACAAAGATTGAAAACAACAGTATATTTCAAAATCAAAGGAGAAAGTGCTTTGAAAGGAAAGATTGAGGCTTACAGCTCAAGGAGAGGCCCATATGATTTTTCGTTTGAAATGGAGATCACGCCGAGATCTTCTTTTAACACAAAAGGGCTTATACAATATCTGAGGCCCAAAGTGGTTTTGGTTAAAAGGGGATTGGGTCTTACACTCTATTAGAGGCCCAAAAGGTTTTGAATGGGTCTTATAGCTCAAGGAGAGACCCAGTTGATTTTTTTCTTAAAAGGCGACGATCGCGCCGTTTACTTGTACAGAGGGACTTATAGAATAAGTGAGTCCCAATATTGTTTGTACAAGGGGGTTTTGGGTCTTACACTCTCTCAAGAGGCCCAAAAAGGTTTAAAGAAAAAGAGTGAGGGTTGAATTAATCAAAAACCCTAATTTATTTCCAAAATGTATTTTAATTGAATAAAAATTCAATTAAAATGATAAAAAATTGTTTAACATGTGGGAAACAAATTATGATCTTGGATTAATGCTTCAAAAATCATGTTTTGCCCTAAAAAATGATTAGAAGTCATTAAAATTTACAAAAATCAAGAGGGAAAAAATATTTTAAATGTTAAAAACAATTAAAATATTAATTCTTTGCAAAAATATCAATTATATGAAATAAATAATATTTTTGGGATTTTTTGGTAAAATAAAATATTTTAACATTTTTGTGAATTATTAAAAAAATAATCAACTCAAAATCATTAAAACTCAGAGAGAAATTAATTTTTGAATCAATTAAATAAAATCACAAAATTCAAATATTTGAATTTGAGAGAAATGGCGCCAAGAACAGCTGAAGAACACGCGCGTTTTTCAGCTTTGTCCATATTTGCATTTTCTATCCAATCTCACTGAATACTTGATTATATCATGCAATCCACATATCAATATGCTCGTCTCAACCTCACGATCATGTTTATGACAATTAATTTCATTTAAATTAAGCATAAAACAAGAAATCACGACAAATCATCAAGAACCCTAATTTCTGAATGAAGGTTGGATTTTTGATACACGATTCAAACAAAGTAATTAATTGAGGGGAAACATTCCATGCATGATTATGAACATTTGGCAAAAGTATTGTGCGAGGAAATATGCATAGATTGAGAGATGACCAAGTTTAAGCTTACCTCTAGGTCGTGACAGCAAGTTCAAAATGATTTTTGAGTAGGAGGTGTTACAGATGAGTTATGATGATCTGAACAGCTTCCTTACACCCTATGGAGTGTGTTTGAATGCTTGGACTTGATGGAAATTGGCTGGATCACTTCATGGCATCTCAACTGCAACTTGGTTAAAACCTTGAGCAATTGACTGGTGATTCTGAGAAATTAGTGTTCCAGGTGTTATTTAAGTGTTTGATCAGCTCACATATGATGTATGTGAGGTGTGTATGTGATTGGTTTGGTTGGAAAAGCTCTCAAACTCAAAACCTGATAGTGACTTGCCTTAGAAGGCAAAATTGGAGTGAAAGAAGAGATTTTGAGGAAAACATCTGTTTGATGGCTTTGATGTACTCAAACTTGCAAGGAATAGTGAATAGCAACTGCTGAGTAGGGTTTGCCAATGTTGGCAAATGAAAATCCAAGTCTCCTCTAGCCATTGACTAGAGGTTAGAGCACAGAGCTTTGGTTCCCTTGGTCTTGGATAAGTCTTGACTGAATTCAGTTACTAATAGCTCAGTCCATGCCACCTTGGTGCTTCCATTGAATGCTCTAATCCAAAATTGGAGTCTTGTCCCTATTTTAGGCAATTCTAGGTTTGGCATGCTATTTCTTGTTCCAAGGACTTTGGAGGCTTGGCTCAGTGATTGTCCCCTTTAGATTCAATCCTCAGATGTGTCCAAAGTGATGACAAGGCTTGGAATTGGCTGATTTTGGCAAATCGACCAAAAGTGCAAAAATCTGCCTTGCCTTGGCAGATTTCAGCAAGGCATCTTGCCAATGTCATATCTCATGGCTCAAGTTGAATTTGGTGATGTTCTTGGCCATTTTGGAAAGCTCTCATATGATACAAAAACTGTTTGATCATATTTGGTTTTGATACTTTTTGGATCCAAGTGAAAAAGGTCCCTACATTTGGAAAAAAGTAAGGCAAATTCTGACTTAGTGAAATTTTCACTAAGTGTTGGAACAAAGTGACTTTTCTTGATTTTGATCACTCCATAACTCAAAATCCATGAGGAATTTGGACATAGATCAGTATGAAGCTTTTGTAGAGGGCAATGAGATCTATAACTCAAGCTTTGGATGGGGAAAAATGACTTTGTGGTTTAGGAGTTATGATCCTCCAAAGTTGGTACCTTTGTCACTTTTTTCATAACTTAGAAAATTTTCTAAGTTTTTATGGTTACCCCTTTTACAAGTTATCCCACTTTCCTTGATTTTTCTTGATGAATTATGATTCAAATCATACATTAACATCGATTTAGGGTTAAAAATCCAATTTTTTGAAAAATCTCAAAAAGTCAAAGTTGACTTTTGTGCACAATTGACTTTTTGTCAGATGAATTCCAAACTGTGCAATTCTTCAGGAAATCATGTCCTTGACCTAAATCAAACTTGATGGACATGTTCCATGGGTGTTATAGGGTATATTGAATCATGTCCTAGGGTTTGGGAGCATGTCCTGGTCAATAGTCAAAGCTACAGTTGACTTTTCTCGCAAAACCCTAACTGTGGTTCAGATGAAATTGAAACTTGTTGCTCAAGCTTCTTGGATCAATCCATTGTTCTAAATGGATCAATATGGTGTATTAGAGAACCTCAAATCCTATCTTGAGGTCTTGGCTCATGTTTTGTCCCAAAAGCCAACTTAGGGGTGAATTAGGTCAAGAAACCCTAATTCCTGATTTTTAATGTATGCATCCCTTGAGGCAAAATTGACTTGATGATTGGGTCCATGAGGTTCCATGGAGTATATTAGGTTATGTTTTGGATCATTGGCTCATGCCTAGAGGAAAATTTCCATCTGGAGGCACTAGTCGACCAAAACCATAATTTGGTGAGACTGTCGATCTTGAAGCTTGATCCATCTAGAAGGGAGCAACCTTGTGCTTAATCCTTGAAGTGGGAGTCCTCTTGATCCATTGTGGATGTTTGAGAGGTTTAGACAAGTTGAAGATCATGTCATTCCTTGATTGATCCTTTGTCTAAGAACTCAGAGAGGGCTTGAAACCCTAATTTTGATTGTAGTAAGTGTTCACCCGTCTTTGGGGAAACTAATGAGGTATGATGGTTCCTCCATATTGTGATGATGATTTGCACAATGATGGGAAATCTTAGTGGTCAAAATTTGGGGTATGACAAGGCTTAAATAATGTTTTCGTCCTTGTAAGTTGGCGAGTTTTTGTTTTTTGTCCCTAAATCTTTTTTTTTTCGGTTTTAGTCCCTATATTTCACTTTTTGTTGGTGTTTAGTCCCTAAATCCAAAATCCACAAGAAAATCCGAAGGTTTCCTGTGGATTTTCACCAACTTACAGGGACGAAAATACTATTTAAGCCTTTAATATATTTGTCTAACTCTGTTTTTTCTTTTTACAAATTCATACCAGATCTCTTTTAGATTTAAATGTGTCTTTCGATAATGCATGGGTATGCCACAAACTCCATGGAAAAGTTGCAGTGCAACATCAAGAAGAAGATGATGAAGATAAGAGAAAACATAAAACTATTATTCATTGAATAAAGTAGTTACACCATGAGGTTTATATACAATAGACAATAACAGAATTAACTGAAAAATAAAGGATTGGAACTAACTAAGTACACGTGGCTGGAATAGATAAGCTGATAATAAAGGAAATGAATGATCTAGTGTTGACAGGCCCCCTCAAGTTGGACTGTGTATGCTTAACAGACCTAACTTGGACAAAATATCGAGCAGAGTTGAAGAATGTAAAGGCTTGGTAAATATATCTGCGAGCTGCGCATGAGTTGATACTGGTATCAGATGAATGAGCTTGGAATGTATCTTTCCGCGTACCGCGTGACAGTCAAGTTCTATGTGCTTGCTTTTCTCATGAAATGTAGGGTTATGAGCTAAGTATATTGCTGATTTACTATCGCAAAATACTGATGCAGGGTGGGAAACTTGATTTGAAAGTCCTAAAAAATGAAATGTAGCCATTGCAACTCACAAGTTAGTGAGGCTAAGGCACGATATTCAGCCTCAGTTGAGGATCTGGATACCGTGCGTTGCTTCTTTGACTTCCAGCTAATTAATGAAGAACCAAGTATCACACAATAACCTGTGACTGATTTGCGAGTATCTGGACAACGTGCCCAGTCAGAATCATCAAAAGCATATAATTTGAGATCACTAGCAGGTGAAAAAAAAGACCTTTAGCAGGGGCAGACTTAAGGTATCTTAGGAGTTTCATAGCAGCTTGATAATGAGGTTGTAGAGGACAAGATACATATTGACTTAGATGCTGAACTGCAAAGGCAATATCTAGTCTTGAATTTGTCAAGTAGATGAGTCTACCAATGAGTCTCTTATAAGGTGTTGGATCAGGTAATGCCTGGCCAGTAGTAGTTGATAACTTGATGTTAGGGTCAAATGGAACAGAAGAGGGTTTTGAAGCAAGCAAACCATTATCTTCTAAGAGATCTAGTGTATACTTTCTTTGATTGAAGAATATGCCAGTCTTAGACCTAGCTATTTCAAAACCAAGAAAAAATCTCAACTGTCCAAGATTTTTTATCTTAAACTTGGTATCAAGCTGTTGTTTAACATATTGAATTTCATTCATAGAGTCACCTGTAAGGACTATGTCATTAACATATACTAATAGAGCAGTAAAACGACAAGAAGAGGCCTTAATATAAAGGGAGTGATCTGCTTGTGACTGAACATATCCAATGGAAAGAAGAAAAGATGAAAGTTTGGAATACCACTGCCTACCTGCTTGCTTTAGGCCATACAAATATTTGTGCAATTTACACACTTTAGAAGGAGAATTAGCAGACATACCTGGTGGGAGGGACATATAAACATCTTCATTCAAATCACCATGCAAAAATGCATTGTTCACATCCCGTTGTTCCAAGTGCCATCCTTTAATTGCTGCAATGGATAAGAGAACTCTAATTGTTGTGATCTTAGCAACTGGAGAAAACATCTCAAAAGAGTCAAGCCCTTTCATTTGTGTGTACCCTTTGGCAACTAATCTTGCTTTATGCCTTTCAATGGATCCATCTGCCTTATATTTGATCTTATACACCCATCTACAACCAATTGTTTACCAGGAGGCAAGTCAACTACATCCCAAGTGTTATTCTATGCAAGAGCCTGTATTTCAACCTTCATAGCTTTTCTCCAACAGTCAAGTTTATTTTCTTGGGAAAAAGTTTTAGGTTCAATGTTGGATGATATGGTGCAACAAAAATATTTATAAGATGTAGCACATTTATCATAAGTCAGCACAGAAGGTAAAGGATATTTAATAGTATGCTCAAAATAATGCAAAGTATGTAATGTGTTATATGTAGAATAACAATGGTAATCAGCCAAATAACTAGGAGGATTGGATGTCCTAGTTGAATGTCTTAAAGGTACTATAGGGCCATGAGTATTGTCTGCATCAATTAGAGAAGGAAAAGGTGTTTTGGATTGGGTAATAGGATTATTTTCTGTGTTAGATTGAGATGATATATTGGTATCATTATCTGCAGATTGGGGAGAGGGAATGGGATGGTCATTTAATGTGACTGGTCTATGGCTATTTGACTGATGGCTAGACTGGTGAGAGGGTACCTCAATATTGGGTGATAGAGAACTGTCAAGGGTAGGGTTAGAAGACTCTATGAAAGGTTCAGAATTGTGATTGTCATTGGAAAGAGGAGTAGCAGGTGTATTATTATGAATAGGAGTGGACATATCAGTGAGGCCAACTATATTGGGAGTATTGGTTATGTCATCAAGGATAGTACAATGTGTATCAGGAAAGGTTTGTTGGTTTTTAGATGTGTGTTTGGCTGTTTTAAAGGGAAAATCAGTTTCATAAAAAACCACATTTCTAGATACAAAGATGTTGTTGCTATGCATATCATAAAGGATATAACCTTTGGTTCCATCTTTGTATCTAAGGAAGGTACATTTTTGGCCCTTGAATCAAATTTTGTTCTATGGTTGGTAAGTGTGGCAGCATACCCTAGACATCCAAAGGCTTTCAAATAGATCATGGAGGGTGGTTCAGAAAACAACATTTCATGAGGGCATTTTGAATTGAGTAATGGAGTGGGAAGTCCGTTTATCAGGTGAATGGCATGTTGGACACAGAAGTTCCACATGTTTAATGGAACATGAGAATGAAAATAAAGACTTCTAGCTACATTGAGTATATGTTGGTGTTTTCTTTCAACCAACCCATTTTGTTGGGGTGTTTCTACACATGATTTTTGATGCAAAATACCTTTGGATAAAAGGAATTTGGCTAAAGCAACAAATTCTGTGCCATTATCAGATCTTATACATTTCAAGGATTTGTTAAATTGAGTCTCAATGTAAGCTACAAATTGGATAATGCTATCTTTCACTTGATCCTTAGTTTTAAGGAATATAACCCAAGTATACCTACCATGATCATCAACAAGGGTAAGAAAATACTTGTTTCCTAAGAAAGATATGGTAGAAAAGCGGCCCCAAACATCAACATGTAGAATATCAAAAATTGCAGAAGAAGTAGATTTGCTAATAGGGAAAGGTAATTTTCTTTGTTTACCAAAATGGCATGAGTCACAAGGACTATGATTATTTGTACATGGAATAAATGGAAAAATCTTGGAAACATTTTTCAGTCCTATATCAGAAATGTGCCCTAATCTAAGATGCCAGAGATTACAATTGTCATTAGAAGAAGAATTGTAAATGGAGGACTAAGGAGTTGATGAAAGAACATACAACCCTCTTTCCAATCTAGTTGTACCAATCATTTCTTTGGAATGATTCTGCATTATGGTACATGAATTAACATTGAAATGTACTGAACAACTATTACCATTAACAAGTCTAGCTATGGAAATCAGATTCACATGAAAATTTGGAATGTAAAGAACATTATGCAATGTCAAAGAGGATGAAACAACAACTGTACCAGACATGGATGCAATGAGATGTGATCCATCAGGTAAATGGACATGAATAGGTATTATGGATTTAGAATGCACAGAGTTATTTTTGTCAAAAGAGATGTGGTCTGTTGCACCAGTGTCAAGGATCCAAAGTTTGGGATTCTTACCATTAGTGTTGGATGAAAGGGAATTTAAGGCCAAGAAAGAGGTTGAGATAGAGTTGGCTTGAGGGGTGTCCTTTGACTGTTGAAGCAATTCTATGAGATTGTTATACTGCTCTTGAGTGAATCCAAAAGGAGATGTAGCTGGAGCCTGCTGTGACACATCGGCAACATTGTTGATTGTTGCATTGCTTTGTGAAGAACTACCATTACCTTGTGATTTTGCTTTTCCTTTGAATCCTGGTGGGAAGCCATGTTTAATAAAACAAGTTTCTGTTGTATGATTTGTTCTTTTACAATGAGTGCAAATGCGATTTTGTCCTTGAGCACCATTGTTGCTTTGACTCTTCCACCTGGAGTTATTTGCTTTGCTCTGCTGAGTACCAGAATTCGTATGAAAAGCAGCAACTTCCTCAGAATTAGTTGCAGCTGGTGTAACAATAGCAACAAAATTATTCATTTCACGTTCTTGCTGTATTACCAAAGAAAAAGCTTTATATATATATATATATATATATATATATATATATATATATATATATCTGGCAGTGGATTCATCATCATGATCTGCGATTTAGAGTGAGTGAATTTCTCGTTCAAGCCTTTGAGAAAACGGATTACGCAATCTTGTTCCCTGTAAGTTTTGATCGAAGCAATTGCTCCACATGAACACGATATAGCGCAAGAACAGCCAAGAATCGGTCGGTAATTGTCGAGTTCATCCCATAGAACCTTCAACTGAGTAAAGTAGTTAGAAACGTCGAGAGTACCTTGACGAAGCTTATACAGATCTTCTTGAATATCTGAAATGCGAAAAATGTCGCTATGTGAAAATCAAGTCTGCAGATTACGCCAAACACCTACAGCACTATCGATCCAAAGAACTGACTTAGCTATCGATTCAAAAATCGAACGATGAAGCCATGAAAGGACCATGGTATTGCAAGGAACCCACAATGTATATAGTGGATCTGAAACCGGAGGTTTGGTGAGAGTTTCATCAATAAACTTTTCCTTGTTCTTGGAGATTAATGCAATGCGCATTGATCGAGACCATGTGTGATAGTTTTTATCATCAAGCAATGGAGAAGCAAGAACGATAGCAGGATTTTTATTTGGATGCAAGTAAAAATGGTTTGTGGAATTTGTGGAGTAATAAATGTAGTTCTGATAAGTCATTTTAGAGAAAGAAAGAAGATGAAAACCGAAAGAAGGGAACAAACCAGAGGATGCGGAAGCGAGAAAAAAGAGGAGAAACAATGGCTACTAGAGCCGTGATAGCTCTGATACCATGTCGATAATGCATGGGTATGCCACAAACTCCATGGAAAAGTTGCAGTGCAACATCACGAAGAAGATGATGAAGATAAGAGAAAAGATAAAACTATTATTCATTGAATAAAGTAGTTACACCATGAGGTTTATATACAATAAACAATAACAGAATTAACTGAAAAATAAATGATTGGAACTAACTAAGTACACATGGCAAACATAAATAAGCTGATAATAAAGGCAATGAATGATCTAGTGTTGACAATGTCGTTTCTCTGCTCAACCTTCTTTTCTTTTTCGAGGCATAGAATGGTAGACTCCATTATATATAAAAAAATTGATAAATGAATTTTAAGCCAAGCACCGACCAGATTTGTCTAACAACATATTATATAAATAAATTTTGATAGATTCAATTATAACCTCGTACGTTTCGCATGCACGTGACTTTTGGAAATACGAATTTTTCTCAAACCTAGTTAGGTGCTTTGATTCCAAATTTTAAAATTATTTTATTTTGATCTCTTCATTATATATTTATAAATTCAAAAAACAATATAAGTTATATAATATGATGTGGTATAGATATTAACACCATCTAAACCAAAGTTAAAGATAAAGAGTTAAGATTGTTTGTTGTTTAGTGCGAATTTACTAGTATTCATACTCAACTATTATTGAGACTAAAAGTGAATCTTAAGAATGAGGTCTTTTAAAAATTAATAAAAAAATTATTATTAAAATATATTTTTAATACTTTTTTAAATATAAAATCATTTATTAAATTATTATAATTGATTTGATTTAACATTTTTTTTCTTTCAATTGATAATAATGTCAACATATTTAATCTTTGTTTAAACATTGTTGATTTAAGATAAGATTTTACTGTTGTTAATTTTGAAAAACTATGATAATTTTCAAAACATGAAGAGAACTCGAAATTTTGAATGAGCATGATATTTAATCAACACACAAAGACAACTCTGCACTCAATAATGGTAACACAACTCTCTTCACAAAAACTTATTAAAGTACATGCTTTATGATACATTTTATGAGTTAATTTACAAATTCATGTGTGAATTAACATATCTTTGATGTTTTTCATGGTTAAATAGTCATTATGTGCATGTTTTAAATATATGATATGAGATATATGTGTTTAGTATTTGGTTACATGTTGTCTGCCAACTCTTTTAAAAAGATTTCAAAATTTTTCTGCATGTAACTAGTTACATATTGTCAGTAATTGGTTATATGCTCGATTTTTTTATTTTTCTTATGATATATATATATATATATATATATATATATATATATATATTGTGAATTCTGGTTTCCCATTTCATTTGGATTAAGATATGTATGTATGTTTGCTTGTGTCCTCAAATAATAGCAACAACTAAGTCATTTAAATCTCTATCGATCAGGGGGGGGGGGGTTTGTCAAATTTTGGGGGAACACTTGCTCAAGAGCTTTTCAATAATCTAAGAGATTCAAGCTTTTCAACTTCAATGGTTGTCATTATAAAAAAGGGGGGGACATTATAAAGACAAGCTTCTCCAACATTAATTTGTGTTTTGATAAAGACAAGTATATCTATCAAGATCAAAGTGCGTTATCAAATCATCTCACAAATTGGATAGAGAGAGAAGGCCCCCCTTCTCTCTAAGCCTCACCATTTGTATGAGGGATACTTCAAACGACGAAGGTGGCTGGACAAGAGTTTTGAAACGGGGTAAGTCTAAGGATACTGAATGGGACACGAAGATCAACAACGAGCACAAGGAAGGCAGAGGCGAATTGGAGGGTGTTACTGTATTTATTACTGAGTTTCCTGAGTCTATGAGGGCAAAGGACCTTTTCAATCACTTTGAAGAATTCGGGGTGATTGACGAGATCGTTATTCCGGCTAGAAGGGACAAGTATGGAAGAAAATACGGATTTGTCCATTTCTTTGGCATTGAAGACGTGAGAAGTTTGGTGTTGAGGATGGATAATCTTTGGTTAGGTGGAAAAAAGTTGCATGCTAATATCCCTAGATTCCAAAGGGCTGTTAAGGCAGCGTTCCCTGAGGATTAGGGCAAAGATAAAGGTAACCATCCAGTTCGGCAAGAGCAAGGCCAGAAAAATGGAGGGACAGCAGGGACAAGGGTCTTCCATGGCAACAGGTACACTGAGAGGGGGAAGACGTTTGCTGAAGCAGTTTGTCCCAGAACGGATACGTCCTCTACGCAGGCCAAGATGTTAGAGTTTGAAGTAGAGGACGTGACGATGAAGAGATTTAAAAAGGCGTACGTGGGAAAAGTTTTGAATCCGGGGTCTACCTACAACATTCAAAGAATGCTACATGCTGAAGGATACTTTGCTCTAAAGGTTACTCCGTTAGGATCTAGCCTATGTCTGCTTGAAGAAGATGATTTAGGAGAGTTGGAAGCGCTTGTCGAGGGTGCTGCAAGGTGGCTGAGTCAGTGGTTCTCTGAAGTGAAGAAATAGAGAATAGAAGATGTTGATCTGGAAAGGTTAACATGGATGCGTATCTATGGAATCCCTAGCTTCGCGTGGAGTATTGATTTTTTTGAGTTCATTACATCTATTATTGGCAAATATATTTGTTGTGATGATTCAACTTCAGATCATTCGAAAATGGATGTTGCTAGTCTTATGGTGAGGACCTCATGTGGGACGTTAATTAATGAAACTATTAGGGTTTAAATCAATGGTATTGTATTTAGGATAAGAATGGTGGAGGAATCGCTTGGCCCGTCCTCAAAAGTAGTCAAACAGCTCCCAGTTGAAGATTTGGAGTTGGAGAGTGAAGATAGTAATGTCAGTTCCTCGTGGAGAGCTTTTCTGAGTAACGACGAAGAACAATATTTGTTTGATGATGGTGGGCCCCTTGGTCCTAGCATTGAGCCAAACGATAAAGCAGACTTGCACCAAAAGGCTATTTCTGTCCCATTAAAGAAGGAGTGTAATTAGATGAATCCTAGTATAGGAACGGAAGGCACAAGTAGTAGCCCTGCGACGACTTCTGCAGCTTTTGATAAAGGTGTAACAGGCTCTATATCTTCTGATAAAGGTGGGACCCCCTTATGTTTTACTGAATCGAGTAAGGGAAATAAGGGTTTAGATGATATGGAATTGGGTCGGAAGACTGGTTTGGTGTTTGATGAGGTCATTAAAGCTCATAAGACCCAATTTCCTGGTGTGGGTCAGCGGGGGAAGAGAAGTAATGCAAGTTTCGAAGAATTTTCTCAGCATAGAGTTGCTAGTGCTCAAGAAATTTATGTGGACAGTATTGAATCCTTTGTAACTCGCTCCCATTTCCTGAAAATAACTTCTTTGGTGGATCTAGGTAACAACAATCATCCACATCCTCCTATTGTAGCAATTAATGGTAGATGTTCTAGCTTGTCTAAATCTAGTAGACAGAGTAGAAAATTCTCTCATAATGTTAAGAAGAAGAAGGAGGTGAAGAATGTTAATACGGAGGAATCGGAGGCAAGGTGCCATTCGGTAACCGATTCTGAGATTTATCAGGGCAACAAGAGATTTTGGGTGGAATTGGAGTCTAAGGTGGCGGTTAAAATCAGGGAAATGTTAACGAACCTTGGTGTCAAAGGGGGAGGAGTAGATTCAGCCCTTGAGGAAGAAATCAGGTGCTTGGAAAATAGAGATAAAGATATAGTGGCTAAGAAGGTGCTTAATGTTAATAATGCTCAATGAATATTTTTTTCTCTTAATGTAAGAGGGGATGGGTGTGAGGTTAAAAGAAAGAGGGTGGCTTACGTAATTCAATCTAGGAAGATGGATATGTGCTTCATTCAAGAATCCAAACTTGCAGTGATTGATTATTCTATAGCGTCGTCCTTTTGGGGTGACTCTGAAGTGGAGTGGACGGAGTCGGGTGCTTTAGAAACATCAGGGGGGATGATTATTCTTTGGAGAAAGGGGCTGTTGAATCAGATTTTCAGCTTCAGGGGATTGGGGTTTGTGGGTTTGTGTGCTAATTGGAAAGGCATTGATACATTCTTTGTTATTGTATACTCTCCTTGCAAGCTAGCTCTAAAAAGGAAATTTTGGAGTGAATTAATCATGATGAAGGCTCGTTTCTCTAGTAATCATTGGTTGGTGGGTGGAGACTTTAACGCTGTCTCGAAGGATAACGAGAGGAAGGGCGTGTCAGCTGGCTGTAGAAGAATTGAAGTAGAGAGCTTTTGTGGCTTCATTGACGACATGGGCTGTATTGATATTCCGTGTGTTGGGGGGGAATTTACATGGTTCAATGGGAGGGGCACAACTATGAGTAGACTGGATCACTTTCTAGCGTCTGGCGACTTGGTGGAGGAGTGGGGTATTGTTGGTCAGACAATTGGTATGAGAGAAATATCGGACCATTGCCCAATTTGGCTGAACACGAATCGTGCTAATTGTGGTCCAAAACCTTTTAGATTCAACAATGGTTGGATCAAACACCATATCTTTTTAGACTCTGTTCGGAAAGCTTGGAGTTCTTGGAAAATTGAAGGTAGAGGTGATTTTATTCTGAAGGAAAAGTTACTACTCCTTAAGAAAGCC
This sequence comes from Lathyrus tuberosus, assembly GCA_022829125.1. Lineage (NCBI taxonomy): Eukaryota > Viridiplantae > Streptophyta > Magnoliopsida > Fabales > Fabaceae > Lathyrus > Lathyrus tuberosus. The sequence goes on from JALAZF010000259.1 coordinate 2,165,241, forward strand.
CTTCGGATATGGAGTGTTGAAGTGTTTGGCTGGATCGACCTTAAAGTCAATAATCAGGTTTCGTTGCTTCATGACCTCGATATGCTTGTTAGTTCGAACGGTGTTAATGAACAGGAGTTTATTGAATTTCAATCTAATAGAGTCAAGGCTGCAGAGGAGATATGGAACAACCTTAGGCTCAAAGAGAACCTGTTGAGGCAAAAATCTAGGCAGATGTGGATTAAAGAAGGTGACCTTAATACTAATTTCTTCCATAGAATGATGAAGGGGAGGCATAGGAGAAATTTTATATTCTTTGTTCTCACGTCGGAAGGAAGGAAATAGGAGGTCTAGGATATTAAACAAGCTGTTTATGATCATTTCAAACTGAACTTTTCTGAAATGAAAAAGGATAGGCCTATTCTTGATGGATTGAATTTTGTATCTTTGTCTGATACGGAGAAAGCAGCCCATGAAGCAGATTTCTCTTTGAACGAGGTTAAGGACGCGGTGTAGGATTAAAACGGGAGTAAAAGTACGGGCCCATATGGTATTACTTTTCTTTTTCTGTAGGAATGCTGGGATTTGGTTAAGGATGACATTATGAAGATGGTTAGAGATTTTGTTACTAATCCTACTCTAACTAAAGCTTCAACAACATCGTTCTTGACTTTGGTTCCCAAGGTTCAGCATCCTCAATCTCTAAATCATTATAGACCAATTTGCTTGGTGGGATGTGTGCAAAAAATTCTCTCTAAACTAATGGCGTCTCTCTTGAAGAAGTATATTGGTTCGTTAATTTCCGCAGAACAGTCGGCGTTTCTTTCTGGCAGAAGTATTGGAGACGGGGTCCTTATTGTGAACGAAATTCTTGATCTTGCCAAAAGAGAGAAGAGAGAGTGTATGAAATTCAAAGTAGACTTCGAAAAAGCGTTTGACTGTGTATCGTGGAATTATTTGAGGTTCCTCTTTTCTAAGATGAATTTTGGAGTGAAGTGGGCTAGATGGATAGAGGCGCTTGTGTACAATGGAACTTGCTCAGTTTTGGTTAACGACAGTGCCACGAGAGATTTTAAAGTCTCAAGAGGATTAAGGCAAGGCGATCCTCTTTCTCTTTTCCTCTTCTTGTTAGTAATGGAGGGCTTGACTCAACTTATGAACAAGGCGGTTGAGTTAGATCTTTATCATGGTTTCGAAGTTAGTTCGGATTTGAGCTTTAGCCTAATCCAATTTGCGGACGATACGATATTTTTGGGAGATTGTAGTTGGGATAATTTGTGGAGTATAAAGGGCATATTGAGAGGGTTTGAATTAGTGTCTGGCCTCAAGGTAAACTTCCTCAAAAGTTGTATGTCGGGAGTTAACTTATCTGCTGGTTTTAATCATGCAGTTGTGGACTTTCTTTGTTGTAGAACTGGTAATCTCCCTTTCAAATTTCTTGGAATAATTGTAGGAGATAACCCTAGGAAGTATCCCTCTTGGAATCCTGTTATTGGTAACATTAGGAATCGTTTGGAAGTTTGAAAGGGGAAGAATCTCTCAGTTGAGGGGAAGGTTGTAATGATAAATTCTATCCTTAACACTCTTCCTATCTATTCCCTATCTTTTTACAAAATCCCTATCAAGTTTTTGAAGGAGTTAGTTAGAATTCAGAGTAATTTTCTATGGGGAGGATCGGAAAGTAATAGGAAAATTCACTGGATTAAGTGGAGTTGTGTGTGCAAGCCAAAGGATGACGGTGGATTGGGAGTGAAGAACCTCTTTATATTTAATAAGGCCCTTCTCTTCAAATGGAAATGGAGGCTTTTAACAGATAACGGTGAATTATGGAAACGATTGATCAAATGTAGGTATGCACAGGCAGGTACTGTATTGTCGATTTTATGTAATACTGGTAGTGGTACTGGTGCTAGAAAAGGATCTATATGGTGGAGAGATCTTTGTCTTTCTTCTATTGATATCAATACTCAGTCGGACTGGTTTGTTGAAAATCTGCATTGTGAGTTAGGTGATGGAAAGAATCTTTCCTTTTGGTCGAGCAAATGGTTGAAAGGCAGTTCTGTCAAAGATCTGTTTCCTATTTTATTTCCTTTGAGCTCTAGTTCTAACTTGTCTGTAGCAGAAGGATTAGCAATGGTAAATGGAAATTTGTCTTGGGTGAACACACTGCCTGTTATTGAAGAGGGCTCTAGTACGAGAAGGGTTTTGTAGGAGTGTCAATCTATGATTGATGATTGACTGGTTCAGAGTCAGAAGGAGGATGTAGTATCGTGGGCAGGCTCAAACGATGGCCGGTATTCTGTTTCCTCTGTTTACGAAAGGCTTGTGTAGGCTGCAGCAACTGATGAAAATGGCCAGGTGAATTTGGAAGCGGTTAGATTGGTTTGGAAGTTAGGCATTCCACCTCGAATTCAAATTTTTCTTTGGCGGATGATTCAATATAGGGTTCCTACGAAGCATCAGCTGAGCAAAAGAGGCATTCTGCTTGAAGGAGAGAAGTCCTTGTGCATATTCTGCAGAGATAGCGTGGAAACGGTTGATCATCTTTTCTGTAGTTGCCCCTTCGTGGTTTCAGTGTGGAATGCTATCCTTTCTTGGCTTAGCATTAGTTTAGATATTGGGAATTGCTGTCCTACTGCTTTTACTTCTGCTTGTGTGTTTTTCAAGCGGCGAAGCGGAAACTATAATGGCATGTTCATATGGGCAGCAACAGTCTGGCAGATTTGGCTCTGTCGTAATGTTGTTATTTTCAAAAGCGGTAATTTTTCGATAGAAGATGTAGTTAACTCTGTAAAAATATCTGCTTGGCTGTGGCTGGGTATGATTATTAAGGTTTCTGCTGTCTGTAATTGGTCTGTCTGGTTAACTAATCCTTGGGGATGTTTTCCCTGAATTTTGTTGTATGGGATTGAGTACCCGTTGTACTCACTTATAATTGATTCTATTGCTTTAAAAAAAAAAAGGAGAAAATGCTCTATGTTCAAAGCTCTATGGTAACAAGACTTGGATCACAAACAAATTATCAAGATAACATTGGACCTTAGAAGATTGATCACATTATTAAGGTACAAGTTACAATTTAGCGTTGTGTATTATCATAGTACTCAGAACATTCATGAACCTTTAATCTCTAGGCATAAAATCTCTTTTAGAAACAAATGGTTTTGCATTTCAAATATTATTAACTATTTTTCACATTTTCCATCATGTGTAACTGGTTACACTATTGTGTTAATTAACCAATTACAAGAACGAGAAAATTGTATCAGGTGTAACTGGTTAACCAAACCCTATAACCGGTCACACCTTCAAAAAATTTGAAAAATCTTTATTTGCTTCAGTTGTAACCGATTACGATAATATGTTAACCGGTTACCACTAAAGCAGTGATACTTTTTCACATAAAATATGATTCCAACGAATTTTAAATTGCATCTATCAATCATGGCATTGATTCATGAGATTATTCTTCTTCCAAAAGGTATAATGCTTGTATAAATACCTATGGTTTCAAATTTTCAAAAGTTACCTCTTTCATTATAATTCAAATTCAAAACTATTATTTTTATAACCAAGTGGCTTGAGTCATAAGTTTTTGTGAAGCTTTCAGCATATACTTTCATGCAGGTACCCCTTATGTTCACTGTATCAGAGATTAGCAACACCAGTTTAAGATCAACATCTTTGATTCAAGACGTGTCACAATCACAACCTTTGGATCGAGACGCCAATGCCCTTGAATTGCAGCATGCGAAACTTCGCTCTACCATAACTTCCTCATTCTTCTTCATTTCTGATTCTACAATAAAACTCTTTATATCATATAGTATAAGGAGAAGCGACTATCAATATATTAACAAAATAGGCTTATATTATAAATTATAAATTATGTGAAACGGACCAAAATATCGTATAAATTAAAATAAAAAGAGTAATATTTTTAATTCAAACGTTGTTGCGTATCATAGTGTTTTTTTGGAATTAATTATTTTAATTTTTGAAAACAAGATTCTTGTTAAATTCAAGTAATAAAATATGGGTAGTATGTATACACGGGACACATGGGCGGTTTGTATTTAAGGAAACATAGGAGAATCTAATTAAAAGTTACATGGGCTGCTGTGTTGCAAAACATAGGAGAATCTAATTAGTATTATTAGTCAATGAGTTAATCTCTTCAAAGAAAATATGAATAGAAGATGCACCGGCTGCGGATATATAATATAAAAGACAAATATTTAATTTTCTAGAAAATCTTTATAACATAATGTTTTTCTTAAATATGATGTATTTTGTCTCAATCTGCATACTTAATGATAAAAATTAAAAGAATAAATAACTATTAAGGCCAATTAAATTTTTAATATATCACTTACAATTTGAATCTTTATTTTTTAAAAGTTTAATTTATGATGATAACAACTATTTTGTAAAACAACATATAGGTTATAAGTGGGTTTGTTTAATGTTTTTAGAGAGAGGCTCTCTTCTCTCTCTAATTTTTTTCCTCAGGTTTTCGTTCATCCACCGTTTTCTTTCAACCTCCGTTTTTCGATTACTATTAAAGTGTTGTGTGTTTTCATGGCGTGGATACCTGTCCGGAGGAAGCAGAATCAACAGAGGCAGGAAAAATGGGATATTTTCCCTTTTGGGGGAGGTGTAGTCGGAAGGGAGTTAGAGGAAATCTCTTCCTTTTATGTGTCGGAGTTTCCTGATCGATGTAAAGTAAGGGATATTTTCGTTCTGTTTGGCTGTATCGGGAGGGTGGTCGAGGTGGTTATATCACTACGCCGCAACAAGTTTGGAAAGCGATTCGGCTTCGCTCGGTTTAAGGTTGTCAAGGATTGCAGAACTTTGGGAATCAAACTGGATAATGTTATGATCGATGGAAGGAAAATACATGCAAATCTGCCGAGGTTCGAAAGGGGTTTGAAGCGGAGTCGTTTGATCGATCATCAGAGGTGTAAGGAGGGCAAGAATGTTGGGAGGGTTACAAATAATCTTGGTGGAGATAACAATGTGAAGGTCTTCAATGGATCAGTCTCATTTGCGGATATGCTGATGCAAAAGTCTGCTTCGGTTTCAGGGAAGGAAACCAAGACCTGCGTTAGTTTTGTGTCGGACGTGGAAACTAGAGCGAGGTTGAGTAAAGCTTATGTCGGAACCACCATTTGCCCTGGTTTAGTTTATAACGTGAAGACATATTTCGAATGCGAGGGTATTTTTTTGATCAAAATCACACTGTTGGGGTCGAAACTATGCCTGCTTGAAGAGTTGGATGAGGGAGCGCTGAGAGATTTTGTAGAGGGTGGGGATTCATGGTGGAGGCAGTGGTTCACAGATATTAGAAAATGGAGTGCCATGGAGGTTGATGAGGAACGAGATATCTGGGTTAGAGCTTTCGGGATTCCCTGCAACGCATGCAGCTTGGATTTCTTAGAATCAATTGCAAATAATTTTGGAACGTTCATTTGTACTGATGACAAAACTTTAAAGGGGACATCCATGGATGTTGCTCGTTTCCTTGTCAGGGTTCCTGTTAGTTTCAGAATAATGGATTCTTTGGAGGTTGAGATCGATGGGCAATTGTTTACTATTCACTTACGTGAGGATTCTTTTGGACCGACGTTTTTGCCGCATACGGGCATCAACAATAACGTTAATGAGGTGGATTCTTCTTGTTCCAGAAATTCCTTTTGCTCTGAAAAAGATTGATTCCCGGCTGAACCAGGAGGAAGAGAAGAAGACGTGGAGGAGGGTGAGGTTAGAGACGGCCATCGTTTGGATCCAATGGACAAAACATGGGTTGAGGTGGGTAGCTGTGTTAATAGGTCGGAGGGTACAACTTTTGAGAAGGAAAATCACGATTTGTCACTTTTGGCGGATGAAAAGGTTTTGAAAAGTTTTGATGGTTGTCAGAATAAAGGGGAGGGCACCTTTGACGAGGCAGTTGTGAATTGTAGGTTGGTGAAGCAACCTTTTCAAGTCTTTTCCAACGAAAGTAGAAATAATTCTGATAGTTTATTTTCTACTAACTCAATTGTGAAGGAAACAAAAGAGAATTGTGGGAATGAATTGGTAGGAGTGGAGAAGTATGCGCATGGTGGGCCCAGACGAGTTAGGTGTAATGATTAAAAAAAAATGAAATTTAAGTCATGGTATGGCCCACAAGGTATTCTTGGGGTAATTAATGATAAAGGAGTTAAAGGCAAGGGTATTTTACATATTTCTCCTAAGCCTTCGGGTCCGATTGATTAGTCTCAATTTGGTAAGGGTACGTGCCATTCTAAGACAGTAACTCATAGTTTCTCCAACATTCCTTTGCATAAATTTCATTGCGAAAATTCTGAAGCCTCCGATATTTTTAGATGCAATGCAAAGTTATGGGAGAACTTTGACTCGTCGGTTGGTGGTAAAGTGTGGGATGGTCTTTCAAGAATGAGGGTGGTTGTAGTGGATAAAGAGAGGGATTACAAGAAGATGATTGATGAATAAGAGAGGTTGGACAAGGATAAATTGAAGGGTGATAAGGCGAATTAATAGTGTTGAAATGATTATCGGATCATTCAACATTAGAGGGGGGTAGTTTGATTAAGAGGAAAAGAATTAGTCAAATTATCAAGAAAGGAAATGCATATTTTTTTTTAATTCAGGAAACTAAATTAGTTTCATTGTCGGATGAGGTGGTGAGAAGTTTTTGGTCTAAAGAGGAAATCGGATGGACGTGGTCTTGCGCTGAGGGTCTTTCAGGAGGTTTGCTTATTCTTTGGAAGGTTAAGAGTGTGGAAGTTTTGTGTAGCTTTAAAGGGGAAGGGTTTGTTGGTGTCAAAGTATTATGGAGAGATTCTATCTATTATGTAGTGAACATTTATTCTTCCTATGATCTTAGCAAGAAAAGAGTGCTTTGGAAGAATTTGTTGGATTTGAAAGCTAAATTCTCGGATGGGGAATGGTGTATGGGCGGAGACTTTAACGCTATTTGCAATTCTTGGGAGAGGAAGGGTAGGAACGGGTGTAGCCGTAACGTGGAGATAAAAGAGTTCTCGGAGTTCGTGATAGAGAGTGAATTGACTGACGTTCCATGTAAAGGGAAGAAATTCACTTGGATTAGTCGTGATGGTTCTTCAATGAGTAGAATTGATCGATTCTTAATCTCGGAAGAGGCTATTGATAGATGGGGAGTGATAAGCCAATTCATCAGGGCTAGGGATATTTTCGATCATTGTCCGGTGTAGATTGTCATGGATGTTCCCGATTGGGGTCCTAAACCGTTCATGTTCAAAAATGAATGGTTTAACAACAAAATTTGTTTAACCTTTGTTGAAAAGGAATGAGGGGAGTTGCGTGTTGTAGGGAGGAGTGATTTCGTTCTTAAAGAAAAACTTAGACTTCTCAAGTGTAGTCTTAGAAAATGGAATGTGGAGGTGTTTGGTAAACTTGATTTGGAGGTGGAGAATTGTGTGAGGGAGATTAATGAGGATGGTGTGATGGCGTATTTTGCTAATGGAAATTTGTCGACCGAATCCATTGTCAACCGGAAGAAATTGACGAGTCATTTTTGGTTGAACATGAGAATCAAAGAGAACATGCTCATTCAAAAGTCCAAGTTAAAGTGGCTTAATGATGGAGATAATAATAGTAAGTGCTTTCATTGTGTTTTGAAGGAGAGAAGAAGGCGTAATGATATTGGTTATATCAATTCACCTAGAGGTGTTTTATTTTTGGCTAAAGAGGTAAAAGAGGAAGTGAGGAATCATTTCGCCAACATGTTTGTCGAAGTGATTAGAGAGAGGCCTATTTTGGATGGAATTCATTTTAATTCCCTTAATCAAGTTGAGAGGGAGACGCTTGAACAATCTTTTACGGAGGAGGAAATTAAAGAGGCGATTTAGAGTTGTGATAGTAACAAAAATCCGGGGCCGGATGGATACTCTTTTATGTTCATCAAGAAATGTTGGTACTTTATCAAGGACGACTTCTTTAATTTTTTCAAAGCTTTTCATGAAGGGGCCTTTTTGTCAAAGGCGATTGTGTCCTCCTTTTTAACTTTGATTCCAAAGTGTGAGAGCCCTTTGGGATTGGATGACTTTAGACCTATTTGTTTAGTTGGATGTTTGTACAAAGCGTTATCCAAGCTTTTGGCGGGAAGGTTAAAGAGGGTCTTGCATTCTTTAATATCTCCGTGTCAAAGTGCTTTTGTTCTGGGGAGACAATTACTTGATGGTGTTTTGGTTGTTAATGAGGTGGTGGACTTTGCATGTAAGGAAAAAAAGGAGTGCACTCTTTTCAAGGTGGACTTTGAGAAAGCGTATGATAATGTTAGTTGGGATTTTCTTAGGTATATGATGAGGAGAATGGGGTTTGGGGAGTGTTGGATGAAGTGGATGGAGGCTACCATCTTTTCGAGTAAGATGTCTGTTTTAGTCAATGGTAGCCCTACTAGTGAGTTTATGGTGGAAAGAGGTTTAAGACAAGGTGATCCCTTATCTCTGTTCCTCTTTGTTATGGTGGCGAAGGGATTGACGGGATTGGTTAAGAGATCGGTGTCGAATGGTGACTTTTCCGGTTTTGGGGTGAATGGGAAATGTTTCATTGATGTTCTATATTTTGCGGATGATACTCTCTTGGTGGGGGATGGTAGTTGGAAGCATCTTTGGGCTCTTAAAGCGGTTCTCCGCGGTTTTGAGTTAGTTTTGGGCCTTGGTATTAATTTCCATAAGAGCAAATTAATCGGAATTAATGTTACGCTAAATTTTCTTGAAGCGGAAACTTTATTCCTTTCTTGTAGATCGGAATCGAGAGATTTTACTTTTCTTGGTATTCCTATTGGTTCTAATCTGAGGAAGATTTCTTCTTGGGCCTCTTTGGTTAAAAAGATGGAAAAGAGGCTATCTTGTTGGCATGGTAGATTCTTGAGTTTCGGAGGTAGAATCACTCTTCTTAAATCGGTGCTCAATAGCTTGTCGATTTTTTAACTTTCTTTTTATAAAGTTTCAGTTAAGATACAGAAAGAGATTATTAAAATTCAAAGTGGCTTCCTTTGGGGTAGCTCGGAAGGAAAGAGGAAAATTCATTGGATCAATTGGGATTCTCTTTGCTTGCCTTATGATAAAGGTGGCCTTAATTTGAAAAGGATTTTAATGTTGCCCTCCTCAACAAGTGGAGATGGAGAATACTTGTTGGATCAGATAACTTATGGTTTAAAATTTTGCAAGCTCGATACGGGGACATTAAGTTGATGTTATCAAATCGGGATTTTGATTTACCGCGGGGAAGGATTTACTCAACTTGGTGGAAGGATATTTTATCTCTTTCTAAATTTTATTCGGAAGATATTTTCATTAACAATTGTGTGTACCATGTTGGAGATGGTTTTTCTACTTCATTTTGGTGTGTTAGGTGGATTGGATTGGATTGTCTTAAAACCTCTTACCCCCGGCTTTACGAGGCCTCGAGCCTTAAGAATGTGGTTGTTGCGATGTTAGGGGGATGGGTGGATGATAAATGGGAGTGGGAGGATTACGGTATCAATACTGTTGGCGGAAACACAGTGGACGTTGGTGTCGGTTCCAATAATTCTCAAAATTATGGGCAGCTGAATCTTTCAATGGCGGACAATGTGGTTTTTCCTAACAGTTTGTTTGCAGGTAATAAAGGCAATGATGTTAGTGTTGATGCGAACAACAGTGCACCTCTTCACGGGGCTGCTATCTTTGACAATGTAGCTGAACGCTTCGTTGATACAGATCATGCAGATTTTGTGGATGCTTTATCCCATTCTTTTGCTTCTTTTGTTTCTGTTTCTGTTTTGGATGGGGCAGTCTATGTTCCTGTTATGGGGGATGTTGTTTTTAATAATAGTGTCACTCTTTTAGATAACCACAGAAGCGGGCAATATTATAGCAGGAACTATGCAATGGATCCGGCAATTGTTACTGCTGACCCAAGTATGGAAGTGGGAGTGGCACAAGGCCAAACGGCGCATCCTTCGGTTGATGGTGCAGTGCCTCTTTTTTCAAGGCTGCGGAATGAGTTGGACTCTCTAATTATGTTACTTAGCACTGTTGAGACGGATCGGTATTCGAAAGATCAAATTACATGGATGCAGGAAAACGAGGATACGTATACTGTCAATTCTTTCTATCGGTTAACCGATGTTTTCTGTATTCCGTTTGGTCCGGCCAATAGGGACGACAAGGCGGTGGCTCTGGTTTGTAAAGTGTTAGCTCCTTCTAAGATTAAGGCATTTGGGTGGAGGTGTCTCCTCAATAAATTATCGACGAAGGATTTGTTGGAGTTTAGAGGTATTTTACCTTCTACCAGTGATTTTAATTATACCTTTTGTAATTCCTACAAAGAAACGTTGTTTCATGCATTTTTCACTTGTCCAGTAGCAGTGTTGGTGTGGAGGAAGGTGGTGGTTTGGATTGGAATGACGGAGTTTGGTTGCATTAATCCTATGAGTAGCTTTTTGGATTGGTATGCCTTTTGTAAATTAAAGCATGTCAAGGTAGGGAGGGAAGGATGTATTTGGTTAGCTGTTTGCTAGAACTTGTGAATTCTCAGAAACAGAATCATTTTCAGGAATCTCGGATGGAATGTCTTAGATACTATTTGGGCGATTAATTATACGGTTTGGCGTTGGTCTTTTATAGGAGATATTATCCATTCTAATTGTAATTTGTTAGAGTTTGACAAAGACCCTTTGTTTTACTTGTCTTAGTTTCAATTAGTTAGTAATCTCTTTGTGTTTATCGAACTGTGTTTCGATCTTTTGTATCCAAGTTTGAATACCCTTAGTACTCGCGTTGAATATATAACTTGCTTACAAAAAAACTATTTTATATTGAGGTAAAACATAAATGGATAGATATTAGAAAGTTTTATTTTTTATGGGGGCAAGAGCTCCCTTATTAACAAAATAAAATATGGTAAAAATATTTTTAATCAATAGCACTAATTTTTCCTTATAAGATGAAAGTTAAAGAAAAATATTTGGTATAAACACTAAGAGCATATTTGGATATGCGGTGGAAAATGGCCAGACCCACATTTAGCCCAGAAGCTACACTTTATAGCTTTTCATTTCCACATCTTTTCATTTCCACGGTAAAATGTCATGTAGGCGTGCGATGAGGTGAAACAAAAGCTATTCCAAACAGGCACTAAATGGTGTATATATCTTGAAAGAGAAATTAGATAAAATTATATGGGTTTTTTTTATAAATAATTTTTCATACAACATAGACAAATTAAAGTTTGGGAAGTGGGGGTGGTAAAACATATTGGCATGTCTATTTTATCGATACTATTTTAAGACGGATTAAGATTTAATGTCTCTAATATGTCTATTTCACTTTATTCTATTTTTTCTTATGAATTTTTACTAGAACGTATGAATATTTTGATGGATTTAAATAAATCGATAGACATAAATTATAGAATATTATTTAATCAATGAATAATCAACAATAATAAAAACGATGTACCTTGTTGAATTGAAGAGACTTTCGGTTGAGGCGAGTATGAAAGAATTACTACTCTTATTGTTGTCTAGAATTTTTTAGTATGATAATTGTCTAATGAGCGCACTTAAATAGCTAAACGGCTGATGCCAAAGACCTCCCGTTGGGCTTAAATGAATGGTTCAACTCATTACAGATTGTTCGTGCACAAAACCCAATCAAGTAATTCATAAATAATCAGTGTTTTATAAGAATTAATCATAATATAATTTATTAATAATTAATTATGTCAATCCATATTTTATTGATTAATAATTAATCTAACAATCTCCCACTTGGATGATGATAATTAATTACTAAAAATATTAATTTAATATTAAAATATCAATAATGGTCAAAACATTAATCAATAAAAAGAGAAGTAAGTTTCAGCATCAAAGAAATTGTATCCGGTAGGGAAAACAAATCATACATGTTAAAGACTCACAACTTATATAAATAATGATTAATTTAGAGGAACATATTTAAGTTAAGAGACATATGTTATTAAGAATGACCCAAGCATATGAACATGCTATTGATAAACTCCCACTAACCCAAAATATTATAAGACTTACTCATGTGTATAAGTCTCTAGCGAGGGATTTTACTAATGAGTTTTCAAGTTAAAGGTCATAGAATATCCATATAGGTCTAAAAATAGTAATTACATATAGGCATACCCTATTACGATAGTAATTGCATTTAATCATAAGTACCTTCATAACACAATATCATACTCGATAGAAGTATTGATATTTACTTGTACTTTCATATTATGACCTAACAAATATGGACTATTGAAGATAGAATAACACAATATCATTGCATGCTAAAGAATTATTGTGTGTTTACAATGTCGACCTAAACATCAAGTTATGATGTTTCCTGAGATTAAGAGAATAATATATATCTCAGTATAATAGAATAAGACTTCTTAGAATTATTTTATATTTTGAAGTCTTTTTAGAATATGACATATTTACAGTGTACGCAAGAATATATGACACTATGAGAATAATAATCTAAACTTTTTCACATTATATGATTGTTTACACATGCACTTCCACTGATCCAATAGGATAAGGATTTATCAGAACCCACTAATATTAAATACTTTGATTATACAATGGGATACTAATTTTATTTTTAGTGCAAAACTATAAAAGAAGTGGTTATATAATATATCATCATTAGAGTTTTTTAAACTCAGCCACATATTTTGCACGTAAATTGAATACGTCGTTATTCATATAATTTCACATGAAAGAGTATGATGGTCATATAAAAGATTTACCCTCTTTTGAGTGAGATAAATCCATATAATTTTAAATAGAATATAGGATTATATGCAACATTTTAATAACTCACTTGAAACTCAAATGCTACAACTATAATCACACACATTTGAGAAAATTATCATGTTATACGCAGCGGAAAAAATGAGACTTTAATTTATTTAATACTAAGGATATAACAAAAGTAGTCATGGATTTTCATCAATGACTTAAAACTACAACATCATCGATATAAGTCTCTATAAAATAATATTGTTTTAAACAAATAATATTTGTTTTTTATTTCTATATAATTGACATGTTAAATTCTTCCAACTTGATAGAGAAAAATAGTTGGATTATTAATCTAAATTTTTTAAAATATTTAAATAAATACTCAAATATTTTCTCTATTACCCACTAATCATGTCAAGTAATGTTACACTGATAGGGTATGTCTATCACTTACATAATAAAAAAGAGAATTAAAATCCATTTTAAAATATTGAATATAAATTATTGGATTTCTTAAAGTATGACATGTCTTTAAAATACTTTCTCATTTCTCAAATAGTATTTTCAATAATTTTATATAAGAAATATAAAAATGTACAAATATTATATCATAAAAAATTATAATACTGATAGCGTACTCGAACCATAATTTACATAACTTTAAATCACAAGTACATTTTTTTATAGGGTTGAGTACCCCTTGTACTCCTATTAATTCTATTGTTTTTTTTAAAAACAAAATCACAAGTACATTGAACAAAAAATTATATTAGTAACAACACCGATAGAATATAAATATTATCAATATACTTTTTATTATATTAATTAAAATAAATTTAGTTATTTTTCTAAAGAAAATTTGTACAATTATTTCTACAATAGGTGAGTTACAATAAAGCATATTATATAATAATTTAAAAATATTTAAAAGTAATAATTACGACTTACCTTTAAAAAAGGGACTTGCATTTTTTTAAAAAATTTTTTTAGCCTTAATGAATGTTACATTCATTCTTGTATATATATTGAGTCTATGATAACTTTTAGAACATCACATAGTTTGATACAATATCATCTCATAAAGAGTAATATGATTTTCATTTTTGAATTTTAATTTTGCTCTAAAGAATTACACAAAATAATTATAATAATATAATAACAAAAATTATTATAAATTCAAAAATATAATATCAATATAAAATTTATTATAATCAAAATAAATTTAATTATTTTACTAAACAAAAAATTTATATAATTGTATTCACGATAGATAAGTTACAATCATACAAATTAAAAATGGTTATATTTTATTCAAAATATAAAATTTTATATAATTATATCCATGATAGGTGAAATTACAATTATACAAATTAAATATCATTATTTATTTATCTAGAATAAAACTCTCAAAATAATAAGATTTCAAATATACTCATAAGATTAAATTTCCATTTATTAATATATTTATTTGAGCATATAACAAGAAATCAATTTATAAAAAGAAATAAATAATTTTGATTTCAAATTTTATAGATAATAAAATTATATAAATGCATATTTTATAATTTTCAAATGATATATAATATTAAAAATAATTTTCTATTATATAATTAGCCACAAAAAATTTAAAATAAATTATAACTAACCTTATAATGCGACATATTCATCCTTGTGAGTGGAGGCGATGAACTTTATTGACCTTTAAAGTATTAGTATTGCACCAAAATTTTATAAATCAAGAATAAATCGTTATATCCAAATATAAAATTCTATTTATGCATTAACATACTTCAAAAATAATAAATTTTAATTGCCTTAACTGCTCAATATATCATAATATAACAAAAAAACTGTGATGTATAGAAACTTTCATCAAATTTAAGTAATAATTAGTTGAATAAATAGAAAGAAAAAATGCATCTATTTAAGGAAAAGTTTCACATTACAACAATTTCTAGAACCATATTTCATATAATACTCATAACATTTATATGAATAATTCTTCAACCATTCCTAATAAATTGGATCTAACCTAGATTTTCAATTTTTTTCCTTCTTTCATAGGGCACAAAACAATTAATATACATTATTTTGCTGTAATCTTGCAATTTAAGGTGGACTTATCATATTAATATTAGTTCTGATGTTTGAAGAGAATTGCTATCTGCATTGTTGTCCAGGATTTTTGAGTATGATAATGATATAATGAGACGGTATTTAAATAGTTAAATGACTGAGGACATTGACCTCTCATTGAGTTTAAGTGAGTTCAACCCATCATGACTCATTCAAAAACAAGACTCAATCAAATAATTTTTCAATAATTAATATTTTATAAAAATTAACCCTAATATAATTTATTAATAATTAATTATGACAATCCATATTTGATTAGTTAAATAATTAATCTAACTTATATTTTTGAACATAAACGTGTCATCATGTCTTTCCCTCAACCTCATTTTCTTTCGAAGCATTCAAATGGTATATTCCATTATATAAATAGTTTGATAAATGAATTTTGAGCCAACTACCGACCAGATTTAGCTTACAACATATATAAATAAATTTTGATAGATTCCATTACAATTGTACATTTCGTGTGCGACTTTTGAAAATACGGATTTTTCTCAAACCTAGTCAGGTGCTTTGATCCCAAATTTTAATATTATTTTATTATTTTGATCTCTTCATTATGTTTTTATAAATATAATAAAATAGCAATATAAGTTATATAATATGATGTGGTATAGATATTAGCATCATCTCAACCAAAGTTGACGATAAAGAGTTAAGATTGTTTGATGTTTAGTGTGAAACTGTCAACAAATCTGTCAACACATGGGCAGGTTGCATTTATGAAAATACTCAAATCAAAAGACACATGGACCGGCGGCTGTGTTGTGAAACTTGTAAGGAGAATTTAATCACTATTCATACACAACTATTATTGAGGCTTCAAGTGAATTTCAAGAATGGGGTCTTTTAAAAATTAATAAAATAATATTATTTCAAATATTATTCTAAATATTTTTTAATATAAAATCATTTATTAAATTATTATAATCAATTTTATTTAACATTTTTTTCTTTTAATCGATAATAAAACCAATATATTTAATCTTTGTTTAGACATTGTCGACTTAAGAAAATATTTTATTAATTTTAATTTTGAAAAATTATGTTTTGTAGATGTAACATGTTCTAAATCGGTCAAAGGTTTAATTGACTAAGACTCAATCCATCTCAAACTCATTCTACTTGACCAAAACTATAAAAACAGTTCACATGCCATGAGAAGGGACATAGTCTCAAGTCTCCATTTTCACGTTACTCATCTTGAATATTGAACTGACTTGGACATTGGAGCGCTAACCATGCAGATCTACACGCGTTGCTGTAAAAAAGATCAGAGTCATTGTGCGAGATCAATAGTTATCCACCTCACATCATATATTATTCCTTCGTGTAACTGGAACATCCATTTTTGGTTTCCTAATAGAACAATGGTGCCGTCTATGGGAATCAACTCTTGATTCCTACGATTTCCACAAATTCACATTCGTTATTTGACTTTCGTAGTTTGTAACTCTTTCCGATCACCGAAGTAAGTAATCGTAATCAAACAACAAGATCTATCATATTCGGATTCGACTTAGCACGACCTTAGTATCATTTCTTCAAGATTTTTGGATCACCGATTTTCATGTTCAACAGATATGGCTAGATCTAAGGCTACCACATCCACCACTGCACGAAAAGTTATCACTACTTCCTTAGCAACAAGTAATCAACCGCCTCTCCTGCCACCGCAAAACGCCGCAGATCCTAGAGCGGTAGTTTTTTCACATCTGGATCCAATTTGAGTTCCACACGTGGCCAAATTAGTTCCCCTCAACTAATGGAGACTCTTGTTCTGCTTTCAACTAAACAACATGAAGCCTTACCTAAATTTTACATGCTACAAGCAAATCTCAGCGTACAAGGCACCAGCGAGTTACTGAACAATGTCTTTAAAATTGTTCGACAACAAAATTCAAATGTTATTGAAGAAAGGCATCAATGACTTGAAGAGAACTTTCACATCGCTTCTTCCCCGCAAGAATACAATTCAAGAAGTTGCTTCAAGAGAGACTCGCGTTAAAATAACAGAACCACCCGAGACAATGGGAGACGAGGCTCCCCGGTCAAATGATCGACGCAGAAGTAAAAAGCATCAGACTCCCCCTCAGTGTCCCGCAGGAAACTGGGGAAGTTATGCTCCGACCCCGGTTCAAGTAGAAATTCACCTGGATAGGGTGCAACCAAAGCACCCGCTCTCATTACGAATATTGGAAAACGGAATCCCAAAGTCTATGGAGAAGCCACCGAAGCTAACCGATTATGATGGAAAGGGAGATCATGATGAACATGTGCAACTCGTAGATGAACGATTGATATGCTTTAGTGTCGATGATGCTTCTAAATGCAAGTTATTCGTGCTAACTAAATTTAGTGAGTCTCAATTAGGTCGCCCATCAAAAAAAGAACCTCGCCGACATCGGGATGATTTCGACCGAAACATGAAAGGGAAGTATGAAAGATACACCCCGATGACGGTCTATTTTGAGAGAATCTATCAAGAGTGTGTGGACACTGAATTTCAAAAGGTAAGAATATGACCCCTTATCCCGTTAGAAGGACAACCCAAACAGACTAATCAAAATACTGGTGATTCCATAAAAGTCATGACCACAACACCGATGATTGCATTCAGCTAAATAATGCCATTGAAGAGGATCTATGAGCTGAATATCCTCCTCTCTTATAGAAATGGATGAACCGACCACAACACCGATGATTGCATTCAGCTAAATAATGCCATTCAAGAGAGGAGGCCATGCAGTCATTGAAAGAGCTGAATATCCTCCTCTCTTATAGAAACGGATGAACCGACCACTCCGAAGGGTCGCCGAGGCAATTTCAACATGCTCCTAGAGATTTATATGAGCTCCTCAGTAATGTTTTTATTAGGAAAGGATTTAATCGTGGTAAGGTAGATACTACTTTGTTTATAAGGCGTAAATAAAATAATATCTTATAAATTTTGATTTATGTTCATGATACTATATTTGCATCCACTAATTAATCTCTTTGAAAAGATTTTGCTAGTATGATGCAGGGGGTGTTAGAATGCAATTTATGGGAGATCTCAATTACTTATTTGGATTGAAAGTAAAGCAAACAAAAGTTGGAACACTCATCATCTACAAAAATATCGCTAGGAGCTCCTAAAGAAATATGATATGAAAGATTCAAAGAGCATTTATACTCCTATGTCTTCAAATTTTATAATTGATATATATGAACAAGGCGTGGATATCAAGATTACCAAATATAGAGGTATCATATGATCTCTAGTGTATTTAACCACGAGTAGGCCAAGTATTATGTTTAGTGGGTGCATGTGCAATTGATTTCAAGCGTCACCAAGAGAATCACATTTTAAGACCGTTAATGAATTTTGAGGTATCTTAAAGGAACTTCACATCACATTCTTTAGTTTCCTAATGGAAGCAAATATAGCTTAGTATGACTCTCCGATTTTGACTTTGTTGGGTGCAAATCAAATAGAAAGAGTACTAGTGGCACTTGTTATTTGTTTGGAAATTGTTTAGTTGCTTTGCATAGTAAGAAGCAACATAGTGTTGCTATTTCTACCGCTGAGGCTGGATATGTAGTTGTCGGTAACTGTTGTGCACAAGTCTTATGGATAAAGTAACAACTATTGGAATACAATTTAAACCTTGAATTTGTTCCAATTAAATGTAATAACACTAACGCTATCAGTCTTACTAAGAATATTGTGTTACATTCATACATTAAAAATTTAGAAATTCGAAACTATTTCCTTAGAGATCATGTTTAAAAGGGCAATGTTAATTTTGAGTATGTGGAGACCAAAAATTTGTTAGTTGATATTTTTACAAAACCTCGATCCACATAACCTTTTCAGAAGATTCCTAGGGAATTGAGAATCTTGGGTTCTTCATGTTATAAATGGATTCATACTCTATTTCATTTATTTTTTATAAATATACATTTGTTGTAAACTATCATTTCTTTTATAGCAAGTTACTTCAAATCAAATTTATTGATATGATGACTTCAACTTTTATCATTAGCTTCATTATCTTCAAAATATGTTCTATATGTCTATGTGTTTACTTCTTATATGTCGTTTTGCGTTCATAATTTATAATTTGACGAATGATACATTTAAAACCTTTTAAGGATTAATTATGTGAATTTAGAACATCTTTTTGACTTGCTCATGTCTTATTTAATCATAAATTTATGTATATATTGATCATTTGTAGTTTTGTTGTTGATTGGTTTCATATCTTATTGTGCATATTTGTTGCATTTGGCATATGTTGTATCTTATATATCTATGATATATTCTTCTTATTTTATGTATATCATTCTTATATATGTATAGCTTTGTTTCCATGGATTTTTGTTGTGTTACTGGTTATTTTATGTTAATCCTCATTACCATCTATCTCTTTTTGATCAGGTCAAAGGGGGAGAAGTTGTAATGTGAGTCTAGATTTGATTTATATGTTGTATGCTTTTTGTGGTATTGTGTAATTTTTTAGGGGGAGCACAAGAAAGGTGGAAAACATTAATTACGCTTTGCTTCTTCTTAATGTCAACTCAATTATAATTGCAAAAGTTGCAAGCCTACCAAACATCAAAAAGGGGGAGACTGAAGTTTGTCTTCCTCCTAGAATTTAATTGTTTATATCATGCTGCTTGTCAATTTTGCTTCTAATTTATATGTCGTAATTCAGTCTCCTCACATAGTTGCGCATTCTAAGGTTGAGTGCTTAATCATTTTTACGTAGGCATAAATTGAACTATTTGATTAATGTCAACACAATATTTTTCTAGTCGATAAGTCAAACGTTTGAATCAAGAAACACATATGAGAATGGTTGAAATTGTACCAAGTCTTGATTCAAAATAGCACTTCATTTTTGTTAATATTTGAAATCATTTAAGTGTGATTAGAATCATAAGAATTGTTGACTCAAATTAAACTAAATGTGCAAAATTAGGACTATTCTTTGGAGAGTTTGATTCGAATCACATGATTATCTGATTGGAAACAAACATGGGTCTGAAAAACAAGATTTTTCTTCTATGAGTTTGATTCAAATCACAGTAAGCATGACTCAAATCAAAGACGTTTGATTCAAATCAAGAAGTTACCTGACTAGAATCAAAGTCTGGCAACAAATTTTGGATTTTGGTTCTATAATCCTGATTCATATCACATATCTAGATGACTCGAATCACAAGGCTCAAATCATTAAAAAGGTTGATTTGGATCACAAGGAGCATATTTTCTTGGTTATTGGATCTTGATTTAACTCATTCATTCTCTTGACTCGACTCATACACTTTCTCTTGATTCAAATTAATTGGGTATTTTCTCTCATTTTTGCGCCTTATCTCCAACACATATATAAATCACTTATACCAATCCCTCACATAACATCAGTATAATTTATAACTCACAACCCAAATTTTCTCTCAAAGATTTTCAAGATCATTTTGAGTTTTGTTTTGAGTTTGCCACTGAAATCTCTTTTCATCTTGAACCTCTTGTATCTTCCATTATTGTTTTGATTAAGTTCTCATCTTAGGGTATGACATTTGTGTGAGGAGGTTCGTTTTGTGATTAATGAATTATGAATATTCTTTTGAAGGTTTTAGGGGATTGTAATATTTGTGTGGTGTTATGTCTGGGATGAAAAATCCAGCAGATAAAGAAAAAGGTTCTTCTATCTAAAATTACTTTGGTATAGCTGTGTGGAAGTTGCTACAAACGAAGTTATATTTTTTCTCATATTTAGAGAGTTCAAGGCTCAAGAAACTAGTAGGAGTGAGTAAAGTTTAATGTATAATGGAAGCGCGAGCAACATTCTCAAAGATGGCGGGTTGAAGTTGAAGTCAAGTAAAGATTTTGCAAGAATTCGGTGTCAGAAGTTGTGTATAGTCAAATACAGTTTTAATAGAAGATCTTTATTTTTAGCATTACCTCGAATTGTGAATTTACTAAACTAATCAGTGTGATATTGTCAAAATTATATTGGAAGAACAACAAATTTTCAACGGGCTATCATTGGAGACTGAAGTATACATAAGCGAAGACAAATTGTCGAACCACTATAAATCCAGCGTACTATCTCTCTCTTTTAATAATTTATTTAGGATTGCATGTTTATATTTAAAGTTTTCTCTAAATAGCATGATATTACAATTTACCGCATTGGTAGCGATTTTGTAAATAAGCTTTAGGTTTTGTTGGATTGAGAATCTAAAATTTTCTTACTTTTGATTAACACTGAAAACTGTAATGTTAGATTTGTTGCTCAATTGAAAAGACTCGCTTTGCAGATCTCATGTAAATTAATTTTTGATTAATCAAGACGTTGACTGATTTAGTATTTTCAATATGGCTTATTTTGTGTTTCTGATTAAGTCTATATTACAATCAGTCTAAAAGGCATATATTTCATACGAAAATTCCACTACGCGGAGAAATTATTATCGAACTCTAATTTTCAAAAAGTAAACTTTTTAAACTAGCCTTTTGGGAAAGGTCTATTCAGTCCCCTTCTATACCTTTTGAGTTCATGTTCTCCCTCAAAAGTATGTATGATGATTGAAGAGAAAATCTCATCGTAGTAAATCCCCTTATGTTATGAATATCCTTTGGCTACAAGATGAGCCTTGAACTTTTTCTATTCTTTTTGCGTTACTCCTGATTTTCCCTTGAACAACCACTTACAACAGGTGAGCTTTTTTCCCCTTAGGAAGTTGAACATGCTCCCGTGTCTGATTTTTCTTCAAAATCTCCGTCTCCTCCACCATTGCACCCATCCATTTCTCTTTTTAACGACTATTTAACACAGAAATTTAACACCAATACTTACACCATGTACTGTTTATCATATTGATATGATAAATAATGTTTATATTTGCATTTAAAAATATATATTTTTGAAACAAATATGACCACTGCTTCATTAATCAATAAAATACATAATATTAACCATTTTCAAATATTAAAATATGAAATGTATTAATCGATCTTTATACACTACTAACCATTTTTTACTAATTATGTGTTTTTTTTATATTTGATAACTTATTAATAAAATTATGAATAATATTAACTAACATTATAGATACCATTAACCAGAGTTAATTTACAACGTAAAACTTTATTTGATGTCAAAGCACTCAATAACCAAATTATGAACTATATTAACTAATATTATTCTCAATTGACTAACTTAATTTTTTTTTTATAAGCAATTTCAATAAAAGGAGATTAAGGAAATCTCTAACCAACAAACTACAACCAACAAGAAAACTAAACGATTACAAAAACTCTAACGGGAATTTATACCACTCATATAATCTACAATTTTTACTATCTTTTCTACATAGGATCAACCAATTCCACGAGGATACTTTAATCTCGTTTACAATGTCATTAACGTTAAACACATAATCATTGAACAAGATATTATTTCTAGTCCTCCAAATAATCCAGCAAGTTATAAACCATATCGAACTTATCTTTCCCGTAGCACTACGACCTTTAAGACTCGTATTCCACGCCTTCGCATGAAGGTTGCAACTCGATTCCGAAATGCTGCCTATATCCACCCACTCGAAAATCTTGCTCCAAACCAAAGTGGATTTACAGCAGGAGAAGAAGAGGTGGCTCGAATCTTCTAAGTGATGAAAACAGAACATACATACCTTGTCGTGTTCGTTATCGATTAATCATCTAATAACCAAGTTAGCTCTAGTAGGCAGCCTGTCTAGAGCCATTCTCCACCCGAAAATTTTGATATTCGTCAGAATAACCGTTTTCCACAATATCCGCAGCAAATCCTTAATGACCAAGTCAGCCCTATTATCAACAGATGAAAAATCCAGGACAGTATAGAAGGAACTAACCGAAAAAGCCATGGAATCATTTATATTCCAATACCAAATATTCTGCACATCTTTATTGAGAGTAGTTTCATCCAGGAGCTGGCTACAAACGTTCCATTGGTGAACAAGAATTGGGCCATCAATGTCCAACGAGTCGTGCACCCTCCATCTCCAAAGGTCTCCGTCCCACCCCCCCATATCTCTAACCGAACAAAACTGATTTCTGCAGACATGGAACAACCCAGGGAAACGATTCTTCAAAGCCTCGTTGCCAATCCAAACCAACTGCCAAAAAGCCACATTTGCTCCATCTCCAATTGAACAATCCAAGAAATCATTGAAACTATTTGAAGAATCAGGAACTAAGATGGAAAGAACATCCTTCATCCACGTCGAATCATTTCTCGATCTACCAACATCTGATGTTAATTGAGATTTGATACTTAGGTTACCGTATCTGTTACCCAAAGTTTGTCTCCATATTTCGTTTCCACCACAATAAAATTTCCAGAGCCATTTTGCGAGTAAAGCACTGTTGAAACGACCAACATGCTTTATACCAAGTTCTCAGAGGTCCTTCGGTTTACAAACGAAATTCCAGGATATCCAAGATATGTATCTTTTATCAGATGCTCCTACCCAAAGAAAGCGTCGTTGAATTGCTATTATTTCCTTCACAACCTTCTTTGGAGCCTTAAAGAAGGCCAAGTGATGAATTGGCAAGTTAACAAGAACCGAGTTTATTAAGGAAACTCTACCCCCGAAGAACAAGTTTCGACCGTTCCAGCTTGATAGTTTCTTTTTCAAACAAGTTAGAACAGGAGTCCGGAATGAATATCGACGGTGATTCCCTCCTACCGAAAGGCCCATGAATTTGAAAGGGAAAGTTCATGAATTGCAATGCAGAAATTGTTTTGCAGCTGATAGTAAATCCAAATCAACTCTTATGTCGTAAATACAACTCTTGGAATAATTGATCTTAAGGCCATAGGATACTTCAAACGCCCGGAGGATTGATTTGAAAGCCCAGATATTACGCACCGATCCGTCTCCAATAAGCAGCGTATCGTCTGCGAATTGAAGCATACAGGGAGTAGGACTGTCTTGGACTTTGAAAGCAGCCAATATATTGATGTCTGTAGCAGATCTAACCAGACTAGCCAGGCCCTCAGCAACAATGGGGAACATAAAGGGAGCTAACAGATCGCCCTGTTTCAATCCTCTTCTAGCCTTGAAGTCCTTTGAAGGACTACCGTTAATAAGGATAGACAAGTGACTCTTGAAAACAGTTCCACGGATCCACTTCAATCAATTAAAACCGAATCCCAACTTTATAAGTATTTCTTCAAGGAAGCTCCAATCTACGCAGTCGTAGGCCCTTGCAAAATCAACTTTAAAGAATAGACAGGCCTTCTTGAATCTTTTGGCATAATCTGCGATCTCACTTGCCAAGAGGACACCGTCGAAAATCTGGCGACCAGGGATGAAGGCGGTTTGAGAGGGGGAGATAATTTTATGAATAACTTTGGCCAGCCTAAAAGCCAACATCTTAGAGATAGTCTTGAGAACACTACTCACAAGGCTGATAGGCCTGAAATCTTCGAAACTTTAAGGGTTATCAATCTTCGGGACCAGCGAGATAAACCACGAGACAAACATTTTTGGCAAATAACCTTTTCTGAAAAACTCCAAAATACAGTTAGTAAAGTCCACACCAATGATTTCCCAACAGGCTTTAATGAAAGAGAAATTAAAACCGTCTACTCCAGGGCATTTGTTGCTATCGCAACTGAGAACAGCAGCTTTCACTTCTTCAGCTGTAAAATCTGCCTCAAGAAAGAACCTGTCAGGCTTTTCAATACAAGAGAAACTAACAGAATTATTCCTACTGCTAGGAAAATCCTGTTTCTGAAACTTAGACTCGAAAAATTTCATAGCTTCAATCTTGATCGTCTCAGGATCCTCCAGCAGGGTACCTCTCACTCTAACTGCTGCAATATAATTAGACCGGTTCCTCGATTTAAGATAATTATGGAAGTATTTAGTATTGTTGTCTCCTTCTCGCAGCCATCTCACACGGGATTTCTGAGCTAACATATTTTCCTTTAGCCTCAAGTTAGACCACATCTCCTCCTGGATTTTAAGTCTCTCCTTAATTGCCTCTCCTTTAGAAGCTCTTATATCCATCTCAGAGCATTGTTCAAGTTGGTTGAGTTGATGAATACTATCCTCTATATTTAAGTCCAGCCATCCAAATACTTTATAGTTCCAAGTTCTCAGATCTACTTTAAGAGCTTGAAGCTTCTTGATAAGGATATTGCACGCAGATCCTGAGAAATGATAAGATTCCCATTTATTCTTGACAAACGGGAGAAAATCGTGGTGATTCTGCCAACAGTTGAAAGTCCTAAAAGGCTTAGGACCCCAGTTAATAAATTTGGAATTCAGCCACACTGGACGCTGATCCGACACGTCCCTATCACCCACAACTTGATTCTTCAAAGATAAAATATTTATTGCAGTATCATCCACCAAGATTCTATCCAATCTACTTCTACTTTGGCCATTAGAATTGATCCAAGTGAATCGATTTCCTGAAATCGGTAGGTCTATCAAATTCATCTCCTCAATGAAAGCACCAAAATCCCTCATTCCACTGCTGCTAGATTCCCTAATTCCCTTCCTTTCTTCCCTATTTTTAACTGCGTTGAAATCCCCCCCCCCCCACCCACGATCCAACCTCCACCTGTGAATCCACTCTTCGCTTCCCTTAACTCCCTCCACGACCTCTTTTTATCCATTAACCTGCACGGAGAGTAAACATTAACTACAATTAACAGATGATTCTTCCATAAGAATGGAATACCAAGGAATCCATAACCACAGAAACTAGAGCAGGCGAACAAAACTTTGTCGTTCCACATTGTAAGGATACCTCCTGATCTACCTGAAGAATTTAACCCCGACCATTCCATATCCTGACTACTCCCTAAATTTGAAACCAATTTAGAATCCAATTCAGATATTTTTGTTTCCTGAATGAGACAAATATCTGCAAGACCTCTAGAAAGGGTTTGAGAAACTCTCCTCCTCTTAAGGGGACTACAGCACCCACAGATTTTTAATGTCAAAACACATATTAACCAAACTATAAATTGTATTATCCCAATTTTTACACACCATTAATCAATTTTGTTTTGGAGAGAGAAAAATAAATATGTAGAAAAATCAAAATTATAAATATCATTATTTATCGTATTTATGAACAATAACATACAACATATAATATAATCCTAAAAATTGATGTCAAAATAACATTTTTCTTTAACGGTAATTTGAAGTTGAATTCGAGAATACTTTTGTTTACCAAAAACAAAAATGCACTTTATATAATTTTTTTATACAAATGGTACTAAAGTATCATATCCCAATCATGGGAGGCTGCTCACTTACAAAGTTAAATTAATATTAAATATTCCCAAAATATAAATTATGATTTTGTTTGTTCCCTAATGCCTTATAAAAGCTTGCTTCGGGTTTCATATAAACTACACCATATAGTAAGCATTGTATTTTCAAATCTAGCTAATGGCGTTACCCATATTTTCATCTCTCTCATTTACCTCTAACAAAACCCTTTTTCCCAAAAATGGTTCTTTATCTCTACCATTATGGAACTCCAATTTCCATCGTCCAATTCAATGCAAGGCAACAACATATGAAGCTGCAAATATTCAAAATCAAACAGTTGCTCGACCATCTTTTAAATTCCAACCTTCAATTTGGAACGATGATTATATCCAATCCTTAAGTAGTGAATATAAGTTATGATTTTTTTTTACATTTATTTTTACTAGTCATTGAAAGTATATAGGGAAAAATGCTAACAATTACTGGTTAATTAATTTAAATATTGCAGGAAGATATGTATGCAGAGGAATGCAAAGTGCTAAAGGAAGAAGTAAGAATGATGTTTAACAAAATGGGAACTGAGGTTGATCAACTTGAGTTTATTGATGTGTTGCAAAGGCTTGGAATTGATTATCATTTCAACAATGAAATAAGGAACATGTTGGACAATATTTACAACACACAAACATCCAACTTGAAGAATAGTAACTTATATGCCACAGCACTCAAGTTTAGAATTTTAAGGCAACATGGTTATGATATATCTACAGGTTAATATTAATCATAATTAAAAACCTTTAATCTCTTTATAAATTTTAAATTATAATTTGAGTTTTGGTGCAGATGTTTTTGTTTGCTTTCAAGATGAAATTCGTGATTTGAAGAAAGATATATCTACCGTTGATGTTGAAGGAATGTTGTCAATGTATGAAGCCTCATTCCATTCATTTGAAGATGAAACTATATTGGATGAATCAAGAGATTTCACAACAAAGTTTCTCAAAGAGTATTTGAACAAATATGGAGATAATGATATTATGTCAGTTCAAATAAGCTATGCTTTGGAGCTTCCACTACATTGGAGAATTCCTCGATGGGAGGCTCAATGGTTCATCGGTGTATATGAAAAAAAGAAAAACATGAGTCCAGTTTTACTTCAGTTTGCTAAACTGGATTACAACATTGTTCAAAGCATTTATCAAGAAGAACTTAAGGATTCATCGAGGTAACATAGCAACTATTGTGCTTCAAACCATTGTATGATCATTTCATTTCACACCAATTCTTAATTTTTTTTGTCTTTTTTTTCTGTAATATAAGATGGTGGAATCGAACAGTTCGTGGAGGAAAGTTGAACTTTGCTAGGGATAGAATTGTTGAGAATTATATTTGGACAATGGGAATAATTTTTAATCCAAATTCGGGATACTTCAGAAAAGTCGTAACCAAGACCTTTGCCTTAATTACCCTAATTGATGATGTCTATGATGTTTATGGCACCTTGGAAGATCTAGAGCTCTTCACAGAAGCCATTGATAGGTTATTGTTAATCTATATGATTAAGTTTTATTAGTTTCCTAATTTTATTAAAAATATTTCCTTGTTACTCAATAGTTAACAAAAAAATATTTTGTTATAGATGGGATCTAAATGGATTGGATTGTCTTCCGGAATATATGAAAATGTGCTTTGAGTCCGTCTACACCTTTGTGAATGAAGTGAGTTATGAAATCCAAAATAAGAGCGGGCGGGATATCTCTCCACACCTAAAAAAAGCAGTAAGTTAAGCAATTATATATATTTTATGTGACCAAGGTAGCAGCGCAGATTGTTGTCCGTTTGCCTGTTATTACTGTATAATTTTTATTAATCGTGATTGGAAGTTTACATTCAAAATAGTGGACAGATCAATGTAAAACATATATGATCGAAGCAAGGTGGTATCATAGTGGATATACTCCAAGCCTTGAAGAATACTTAGAGAATGCATGGATGTCCATAGGTACAACTAATATTCTAATTCATGGTTACTTCTTGACTCAACATGGATTCAAAATGGAAGACATGGTTCTCTTAGAACAAAAGTCCAACATAATTCGGTTTTCAGATATGATTGTACGCCTTGCTAACGATCTTGGGACATATAAAGTAAGTTTATTAAATAATATAAGAATATGGGTTAAAAATAGAAATAAATTTTGGAGATTGAACTTATTATTTCATCTTTTGTTTTTAAAGCGCGAAAAGGATACTGGTGATATTCCAAAGACAGTTCAATGCTACATGAACAAAACGGGTGCTTCTGAAAGAGACGCGTGTGAGTACGTAAATTCCATGATATTAACAGTGTGGAAGAAGATGAATAAAAAAGCTCATACTTCATCATTCTCTAGAAGTTTCATAGATAGTGCTATAAACATTGCTAGAATGGGAATGTGCATGTATATGCATGGAGATGGTCATAGCATTCAAGATCCTGAAATTAAGAATCGTATAATGTCGTTAATCTTTGAGCCTGTTCCTATCATAAGCACACAACATGTCAGAGAATTAGCATCTTGGAGGAGTAAGAGAGGGAAGAGTAGCAATGGAATAATGGATCGAATGGCTTAAAATTGCATATTGGAATTTATAGCATCCATCTTGTAACTAGAAATTCTTCTCTCTAGTTTGTTTTCACTTTATACCAGTAGCATTTGTACTTTCCATTCCATAATTTGTTTGTGAATGTACTCAGCATCGTCCATATACGATTCTGAGATTGTCCATTATTTTGTCATTCTGGTTATTGCATTTTGTTTTAGAATATTTATAGTTAAACTAGTGTTCGTTTATGGACGGTTGAAATGCATATGTTATTAAATTATTTATTAAATGATATGTTATGAAATGAGTTTTGATCTAAACTGGATATAGATCATTCGACATAGATGCTAGGTGATCCACACTGTAAACCTCTTCGAAACAAACAATCAATAATCTATTTATCTATTTATAATATAATAAAATAGAAACGCGCATTCCAATGGTAATATTTAAAATTTATTTGTGTCACATCATTCTATAATTTAGCACATTTTAAAATTCATTTTGATTATTCAAAAGAGAATTTTTTATGTAAATACCCCTAATTTTGGAAAAAAATTTCTAAATAATCCATGTTTCAAAAATATTTCCAAAATGCCCCCATTAGGGTTTTGGTTTGAACTATGTCGCCAATGAAATTGGCGACTCCCTTGTAGAGGTTGAACCATGTCGCCAATTGCACTGGAGACACCCAACCAAGTCTCCAGTGCAATTGGCGACACAGTGTAATGCTTGAACTAAGTCGCCAATCCAATTGGAGACACAGTGTAAAGCTTAAATCAAGTCGCCAATCCAATTGGAGACATGGTGTGTTTTGTGTTTTTTTAAAATATTGGAATATTATATTGATTTTGTTTGCACAATGATATAAAATTTTCATTAATTTAATAAAATATTACATTAATTAATCTTCATGACCGGGTGCATCCAACCAGCCACCAGTTCCACATCCCCTAGGGACCCTCACTCGTTGCAGCCGTTGTGCTCGTTGTACTCGCCCCCTTGTTCCCCTTGTTGTTGATTTACGCCCGGTGTTTGAGGGGTCGAAGTCTCAGGAGCAGTCCTAGATGGTTCCCTTAGGATGTCTTGCATTCCCGTGAAGTCTTGGGGACTGAAACTGAGCGTGCGACCCATGCCATTATAGTTTGAGGGGGTGATTGGTGTGCGGGCAACCCGATTGAAGGGAGACATTGGTGTGAAGGATTCGTTGATGAAAGGTTGAAATGGTGTTTGAAAGCCATAAGGATGTTGAGAAGGTTGGCTAGGGTATGATGTTTGGGCGTTTGGGCTATGAAAAGATGTTTGCCCAATTTGGCTATGGTATGATGTACCCTCGTTTTGGCTGTATCTTTGTGACATGTTGGGGGCATAGCCATATTGAGTCTCTTGATAATAATCATTTTGTTGAAGATGATATGGGGGACGTTCTTGGTATTGTGGTTGGGTGTATGGCATGTTTGGATGGATAATGGGTTGGTAATTTTGCTGGGTAGGGGGTTGTGAGTAACATGGCCTTGGAGGTGGGTTAGAAGTTGAGGCTTCTTGTGTGTAGGTGGTCTGGCGCGGGTCGTATAAATACCTGTCTTCGGAGACAAACCCAGTTGCAACCGATATGTACCAAGCCATATAATTATTTGTTGG
This sequence comes from Lathyrus tuberosus, assembly GCA_022829125.1. NCBI lineage: Eukaryota > Viridiplantae > Streptophyta > Magnoliopsida > Fabales > Fabaceae > Lathyrus > Lathyrus tuberosus. Next base: position 2,195,659 of record JALAZF010000259.1, read on the forward strand.
TACAGATGGGGTTGGCATCACCGGCTCACGTAAGACATAGTTGCTGCGGTGCATCCATTTACGACGCTCAGTCTTTGCAAAATCCTTCCAACTATCAAACTCCCATTGATCACTAACTCTTTTTAGATGCCATTTACTGATGTCAGCAGGCGGATCTGGGATGTCTTGATGCATTCCAAATTGCAGTTTGACACGGTAACTGTTGTGCAGCTCCACAGTTGTGAATCTGATGATCGGGACACATGCAGTCCAAATGGCAGCATCTTCGTCGCTGACTTCATGTAGGTCTTCCATGCCTAGGTATGGACGCCATATGAACAGCAGAATAGAAAAATATTAGATAGTAAAATATATGAAATAAAAGAAGAGAAATGTTTAGGCGGACTTACATCTGCGGGTGTTAGATGATCCAAGAAATAATGATTTAGTGTACAAGAAACAATGGATTTTAATGAGGAGAGGCCCAATTTATCGTATGATGTCAGGCTAAATAGAGGTTGGTGTGATTGTGGCAAGTTCCAGGCCCTCCGTGTACCTTGCTCACATGCCATTGCAGCATGCGCACATGCTCGTCAAGATGCTTATGGCTATCTATCTGATGTTTACAGGGAGGTTAATGTTATGAATGTATACAGCAAAGGCTTCGCAGTGCTACCAATGGAGGATTATTGGCCTCCATACCAAGGTGAAATAGTTTGGCACAACAATGAAATGAGAAGAAAGAAAAAAGGGCGCCCAAACAGCAAGCGTATAAGAACCGAAATGGATATCGGTGATAAAATGATACGACTATGCAGTATCTGTCATCAACCCAGCCACAACAAAAAACATTGTCCCAATGTTGGAGGAACATCTGCATCATAATTTATCTTATCTTTTAGTTTGTTGTAACCAAATGTTTTCATTAATGCATTTCTCTTTGTTATAACAATTTAAACAACATACAACAATAAGTTGATTGATACCTTGTATGTCGATCGGTGGCTTGTCTCGCGAAAAAATAACTTTACCCCAACGACGACGATACATTTTATGAGTAAAACAAAGTTGTGAGAAGAGATGTGGAACAAACCAAGCTTAACACCCCTATTTATAGTGAAAAATTTCAGTTTGAAGGGTGTCTCCAATTGGATTGGCGACTTGATTTAAGCTTTACACTGTGTCTCCAATTCGATTGGCGACATAGTTCAAGCATTACACTGTGTCGCCAATTGCATTGGAGACTTAGTTGGGTGTCTCCAGTGCAATTGGCGACATGGTTCAACCTCTACAAGGGAGTCGCCAATTCCATTGGCGACATAGTTCAAACCAAAACCCTAATGGGGGCATTTTGGGAATATTTTTGAAACATGGGTTATTTAGGGAATTTTTTCCAAAATTAAGGGTATATACGTAAAAAATTCTTCAAAAGACTCTATAATTTAGCACATTTTAAAATTCATTTTGATTATTCAAAAGACTAAATAAAACATTTATTCTTTATTGGAGGTCATGGATTCAAATCTTAGTAAAGGAAAAAAAATCTTATTTTGAACTTGTTAAGAATATTTTTATATAAAATAGTCTCACATCGACTATAACATGTAATTAGCTTTCTGTAGTGCCTTTTAAACCCACGATTTATTCAAACATCTCTCATTATCTTATACTTCAATATGATATCTAGAACTTGTTAATATTCAATTGTTCGATGTACTTTACCTGATTGACCCACTGTCTTCTGATGAGAAAAATTTTTGGGTGACTCATTCCGGTCACCACCATACCTCCGCTTTTCTGGCCACAATCGGCACGCCGCTGCTCCTAATGTCCTGTACGTCCAAATTCACCTCTTCCATATCGGCGAGTCCTCAAAATCTCACTGTCGCCCGCCTTCCTACGCGCCCTCATGCGCCACTTCTCCTTTCGCACATGAAACTCACACGCCACCGCTCCAGCAACGTGTGACAGCGCGTCCGACAGCCCCTCCCATCGCAGTTTCCATCGTCGGTGTCAGCGTCCTGCCCTCTTTCTCATTTTGTACTAGGTTTTCTATTTCAAGACATCAACTCTCATGGAAGACACCAATTCATCCATGGTTGTGGTGGACGAAACTGAAGACGAGGTGACCAAAGTTATGGTATTGGTTGTAACTACTGCAATTGTTACGACCATATTGAAGTTGAATGTCATAAAAAGGCAAGAGAACAACAACGACAACCTAGGGTTGCTACTGCCACTCATCCAATTATCACAAAAGAAGTTAATATTTTCATCATTTGAGTGTCAATCATGTCAATTAGTCAAACATACTCACCACACCTATTATCAATGAGTAAATAAAAGTGTTACGTCACCCTATGCTTTAGTTCATTATGATATTTGGGGTCCTAGTCGTGTCAAGTCAACTTTAGGATATTATTACTTTGTAACCTACATTAATGATTTTTCACAATGTACTTCGTTATTTTTTAGGAAAAACCATTCATATGTCTTCCATATATTCCAAGAATGTTATGCTCAAATTAAAAATCAGTTTGATACTTCCATTAAAATTTTACGCACTGATGATGCTCGTGAATACATGTCATCCCAGTTTCAATATTTACGCACTAAGTATCAATTCTTAATGCTCTGTGTTATTGAGTTGCGTGGGACATCACCAATGAGACAATACTGTTGTTCTCTCGACATTACGTTAGGCATAACCTCTGTTGTGGGTGATACGTGAGGATATTAGACAAATGATTAATTTGTGTTTAACTGATAAGAAGAATGCACGTGTTACCAATTGATTAGATCTAATCCCAACAAAGCTCTGTTTATTTTAAGTCTTTATATTTTCCGCTTTTATATATTGTATCTTGATGCTTTCAACCATTTTGTAACCATAAGCTTATAAACGTAGAAGTTGTTGAACGACATTCTTTCCCTCGCACCGATCCCTGTGGATACGATAAATCCCAGAATTCTTCCAAACTTACTTTTGCTTGCCACTTTACCGCTTCAACAAAATGGTGTCGTTGCCGGGGATTGGTGTTTAGATATTGAATCGCATTGCAATAGTTTCTATATTTTTTAGCTTTGTACATTTGTTTATATTGTATATATTTGTTTCCTTTCACTTTTTCTCAAGTGTTGATTAGGGAGGAATAACGAGAACTTCTTCTATATTGGTTTCTATTTGTATAAAAGTATCCATTGAAGATTTTCCTAAGTTTGGATGGTGCTGGTAGGATGTTGAACATGTGAAGGCAAGCAAGGTACATGGTTACCGCTTTATAAAATGTTAGAATGATTTAAGAATTTTGTGCTTTGTGCAAATATGTATGTTTGTTGCATTTTGCAACTTTGTTTGAATGCTTGTTTCACTTAGGTCCAAAAGCCACAATTTGTGAGAAATCTCCATTGTTTACTATATGCACGGGATGACTGATAATCTTTGTTGAATACATTTGATTTATGCTTAATCTTTTGATTATTGTGATTCTGTGGAAGCATTAGAAATGATCAAGGCATTTGTTTATATTGAGTACAACCATATCCAAAAGTAACTTACCCGTGGGTAGTGAGAATTTGTTAACCCCCTTTGAGCCTAAATAATTTAGATCTCATTTTTGTGATGAACTTGGTTTATGTACATAATTTGAAAGTTTAGTTCATCATTGAATTTTTTGAGATTCTAAAAAATTTTCTTGAACCTTTGAACATTGTTTAAATTGATTTCCTTGCCATAAAAAGCAAGGAGTGTTCATTTAAGGTTTGATTGAATTTAAGTTGGGGAGAATGAAAAAGAAAAAGTGGTAGGTTACTCAAAATTTTGAAAAATTTCAAACAAGCATGAAAAGAAAAAGTGTGAAGATGAATGTGAAAAAGAAAAAGAAAAAGCATGCTTGCTTGAAAAAGAAAAATAGAGCATAAAATAATTGTGCAAAAGGAAGTTTGAGAAGGTTTGCAATAGAGGAAAGAAAGTGGTGAATGAAGTTGTGATGTGTAAATACCATGTATAGTGAATGTTTCTTTTGCATTGGCAATTTCTATTCAATGGCCTTAAGAAATGACCCTTTTGTTGTGAACCTGACCAAGCTGCAACCTTTAAAGTCCTTTATGATCTTTTTGCTTCCTTGATTTTATTTTTTATTGATTAGATGAATGTATAAATTGGATTGTTATTTGCATTGTTTGTCAAATGAGTGAAATTGCCCCGCAGTTGCAAACGCGTTAATTTCTTCATTCTTATTTTGAAGAGGAGTGTTAGAGTGATTCAAGTATGAGAATTTAGTTGTTATTTGAAACATTGCACTATATTTGTTTAAGAACTAAATTCTTTATCATTGCTCGATTCTATTATGTGGTGAGCATTGCTTGAGCGCATTCTCTTGTTTGAGAATATCCTCTTGTTTGAGCAAATTTCTCTTATTTGAAATTGAACTGTTAATCCTTTCTTGGTTGAATCTAATGCTTGAGCAAGTCCTCTTGTTTTCATGAGGGGCATACTTTGCTTAAGGACAAGCAAAAATCTAGTTAGGGAGAGTTGTTAAGTCCAAAATATGACTTATTTTGAACCATATTTCTTGGTATTTTTCAACTCATTTCTCGTGTTTTAATGGATTTATTTCTTGTTCTTGTGTGATTCTTCAATCATATTGCAAATACCTTTGGATTCCTTGGTTGGTGTGTTATTGTGCAGGATTTAGGCATAAAACATCAATGATTAAGACACAAAGGAGTTGACAAAGAAGCCAAAGAAATGAAGAAGAATCAGTTTTCTTGCCTGATGTGATGCTATGAGCCTTGGGATGATGGAAAAGGGCTTTGAAGACCGCTTTTTTGGCAATTTGACGGAAAACCGCGCTTATCCCATTTTCGAGCGTAGTTTCAGCGCACTTTTGAGATAAAGACAGTAGCTAAGGGTCCATGACCGCGCTTAGCACACTTCAACCGTTCTTAGTGCGTTTTTTGGCAATTTGCCGCCTTTGAGCTGATTATGCTAAGCGCGCTCTGATGGCGCTTAGCGCGGTGCCACTTATAGGTACTTTTTGTAACTTGTATATAAGACAACTTGCTAGATATTTTCAAATCCAACTCTCATAACTTCTAAAATTAGATATTTTGGAGATCAAAACTTTATCTCTCTTCATTCCCAGCATATTTTAGAGAGATAAAGACAAACCCTAAGAGGGAGAAGGTAAGATCTTTGATTTGTTGTTTAGTTTGGATGTAATCTTTTGATGCCTTATGTATTTCATTTAATATATGTATTGTGAACTAGTTTTGATTCAATATTGATGTTGTCTTTGATTTCTTATTTGTGGGTCTTGACAAAACCTTTCCAAATTTTAGATCTAAGATAGTCATCTATCAATGAGCAAACTTTTGACATAGTCTTGTGAGTTGATATTCACTTGTATCTTTTATTTTATTGTGTTGATTAGTAGCATGAGTAACATGAGTAGGATCAATACGATATTGTAAGGATGCATGATAATAGAGATGAAGAACTATGTTCACATACATTTGGAAAATTAGTTGAATACATGTGAAAAAGGGTTAAGCGTATGTACGTATTCTGATCATGGTATTTAATATGAAGCAGTCATTTATCTGATATAAGTGTCATCTTTGTTTACCTGTTTATCTTTGATTTGAACTGCTATAGACATATACTCTTCAGATCTGGATCTAGGGTAATTATATGTTAGGTTCTAAACTCTAGACATAGATTTAGGCTTAGCATTTGCGTGAGTATCAGTTCTTAATGCTCTGTGTTGTTGAGTTGCGTGAGACATCACCAATGAGACAATATAGTTGTTCTCTCGACATTGCATTAGGCATAACCTCTGTTGTGGGTGATACGTGAGGATATTAGATGAATGATTGATTTGTGTTTAATCGATCAGAAGAATGCACGTGTTATCAATTGATGAGATCCAATCCTAACAAAGCTCAGTTTATTTAAGTCTTTATATTTTCCGCCTTTATATTTTTCATTTTTATATATTGTATCTTGACTCTTTCAACCATTTTGTAACCATAAGCTTATAAACGTAGAAGTTGTTGAACGACATTCTTTCCATTGCACTGATACCTATGGATACGATAAAAGTCAGAACTCTTCCAAACTTACTTTTGCTTGTCGCTTTACTGCTTCAACAACTAATCCAAAAGGACCAATCCCACCATCCACTAGCAGGAGTCCCATTTAAAGGTAGGGTAAAACTATGTATAGACTGACCTAACACAAGAATCGTTAGCGTTAGGATTTGGACCCGAGACCTTGAGAGGAGCATACTCTCAAGACCCTTGTCTTGGATTTTTTTTAAACTAACACACATTTTCAAAAAAATTTCCAAAAAAACCAATTTTTCAACCGAATTACAAAAATGGCTGGGTTTGGAAGCTCATTATAAGGGTGGCGCCATATGAAATGACGCCTCAGTTAGAGGCCACAAGCCATTTCATATGGCGCCTCAGGCCATTGCATATGCCCTAGAAAAAATGTCTGAGGTCAAGCCATATGAAATGGCGCGTCAGGCCATTTTTTTAAAAAAAATTTTTTTATGTTTAATTTATAATTTTTTAATATACTAAAAATTATATTATTTTATATGTTATACTGTGCCTATAAATAAGAGCTCTCCCTCACTTGTTTTTGCACAGCAATTGTCATCCAAACCCTAATTGCCTCCCTTCCCTGATCAATATCCCAAACTCTCCCAAACTCTCCCTTACTCAACAGGATGTCTTCATCCTCAAATACCCGACCCTCGTCGTCATCAGCAACGGAGGAAAAATGGCCAGAGTTTCCACTGATGAAACGAAATGCCCTAGTTATATATTCAGCTGTCAAGCCTCCGTTGGAGATGCTACTCTGGAACATCCAGACGTTGGAGCATTTGCACAGGGAACTTCGCCGCTGGCTACCAGAAGAATTTCAGGCAGGTGAAAAGATCAGGAAGATAGAGAGGCAGGTTGAGAAGTCTGGTCCAGACGGAGACACCCGGACTTGGAGGAAAGTGGAAAATGATGTTGGCGTCCTCATGATGATGATGTTACAACAGGAAATTAAGTTGATGGTTGTAATTGCCTAGATAAGTTGCTTTTGTGTGTTGTTATTCTATCAATTAAAAACCTAGTCACTTCTATATCCCTAAAATTGAAACCACTCATTGGGCAATCAAATATCTCACCAAGGATATGTGCAGTTATCAAGTATTGTGGTCTTTGAGCCATATCTGAAAATTTGGAAGAAAAATAGTTTGCAGATTGTAATTAGTTTGAATGTAAGTGATGATAGGATGTATAATTCATGTGTATTAATGTCATACCCCAAATTTTGACCACTAAGATTTCCCATCATTGTGTAAATCATCAGCACAATATGGATGTACCTTTGTACCTCATTAGTCTCCCCAAAGATGGGTGAGCGTTCACTACAATCAAACTAGGGTTTCAAACCCTCTCAGAGCCTTTAGACAAATGATCAATCAAGTAATGACATGATCTTCAACTTGTCTAACCTCTCAAACATCCACAAAGGATCAAGAGGACTCCCACATCAAAAATTAGGCACAAGAGTGCAACATTTCAAGTGGATCAAGCCTCAAGTTCATCTAATACAAAGTCAACTGACGCAGAAAGTCAAAGTTTGACTTTTGGTCAACTTTGAGCTTCACAAGCCATTACTCAAGAAAATATGATGGATGATTTAATTTGATCAAATTTAAATAAAGAAATCATGCAAAATTGCAAAATTGATCAAATTGAAAGAAACTTAGAAATTTTTTCTAAGTTAAAATCATGTTCAAGTGCACAACTTTTCAAGGTTGTAACTATTGACCCAAGCATCCATTGGTTTTGCGTAAGGGCTACTTTTAAAAAGGGTATTTGATACTTCAACATTGTAGAAGGAATCAACTCAAAATATCATAAGGATTGAAAGATATAAGTGATCAAAGTTGGGAATTCTTAATGTCCAATGTTCTGATATTGCATATGACATCGCTAATATTTTTCCAGCAAGAATGTCCCAACTTCAAGGATGTTTTTCTCCATGATCCAAGTTGATTCAAGCCAAACCTTGAACATCAAAGTTGAAGTACGTTATCTCAGCTTTCCAGAAAGTTGTAGAACGTCCTTGTAGCATACTCGAGCAAGGAGATATGATTTTTATAAAAAACATTGATAAAGCAGAATTTTCATGACAGCTTTTAGGACAGATTTGACTACACAAGTTCAAGACCATTTTTGATGACTTTGCAAGCTGAACCGAGACCAAAGTCAAACATCAAAGTTAAAGTATGTCATTAGGGCTTTCCAAAATGTATAAGAACTCCCATTAATTCAACTTGAGCAAGGAGTTATGAACATCACAACAGGCCTTGCTCGAGCTGATTTTTTAGGACAGATTTTGCGCACTTTTCTTGTGCCACCCAATTTTAAAACTTTGTCACCATGCAAGACAAGCATCAAAGATGCAATTCACTTCAACTCAAAATATCATAGTGGATTAAAAGATACAAGTGATTAAAGTTTGGAATTATTAATGTTCTTAATGTCTGATGTTCCAACATTGCATAGGACATCATTAATATTTTTCCAGCAAGAATGTCCCAACTTCAAGGATGTTTTTCTTCATGATCCAAGTTAATTCAAGCCAAACCTTGAACATCGAAGTTGAATTACATCATCTCAGCTTTCCAGAAAGTCCTAGAATGTCCATGTAGCATACTCGAGCAGGGAGTTATGGATTTTACAAAAAGGCTTGCTGCAGCTGAATTTTTCATGGGACAGATTTGCACATTTCTTGTGCCACACGAATTTCCAAGCCTTGTGATCACTTTGGATACATCTGAGGATCAAATCTAAAGGGGACAATCACTGAGCCAAGCCTCCAAAGTCCTTGGAACAAGAAGTAGCATGCTATTCCTAAAAAATCCCTAAAAGAGGGACAAGACTCCAATTTTGGATTGGAGCATTCAATGGAAGCATCAAGGTGGCATGGACTGACACATTTGCAACTGAATTCAGTCAAGATTCCTCCAACAAGTAGGGAACCAAAGCTCTGTGCTCTAACCTCTAGTCAATGGCTAGAGGAGACTTGGATTTTCATTGGACAACATTGGCCAAACCTCTGGTGCAGCCACCGTTCACTATTGCTGTGAAAAAAACTTAGTCTACTATAAATAGAGCTCATTTGTGCTTAGTTTGAGTACACCAAAGCCATCAAACAGATGCTTTCCTCAAAATCTCTTCTTTCACCTCAAATTTGCCTTCCAAAGCAAGTAATTCTGAGTTTTTGAGCTTGAGAGCTTTTCCATCACAATCAATCACACATACACCTCATATATATCATATACAAGTTGTGCAAACTATCACAAGTGACCTGTAATCACAAAATCACAAAGTCACTTCTCAAAACCTCAAAATAGCACTTTTTTGCATTTTTCAAGCCATGTCTTGATTCAGTCACTTTCCAAACCAGATAAAACCTCAAACACACTCCAAATATCATCCTTGAACTATCTCAAATGGTTCCCAACATCTGGAACACCATTTAAGAGAGTTGCTATTTTGGTCACTTTTAACCCCTTTTGCAAGAAAGGGACAGTTTGTGTTTTTGCAGGTACCAGCTGATTCCAACCATCCTAAAAGCTTCTAAGAGGTCATTTGAGGGTGTCCGAAGCATCAAATCATTTCTGGAACAAAGCACTTGGTAGGTTGCACAAAATCTCCAAAAAAAGAGGTAAAATTCATAACTTGAATTCTTTGAATCATGCTTTCCTTTGATGTCCACATACATGCATCATATTGAACAATTCTTGAAGCAAAAATGTAGTCCTTAATGTGTATGTTATGATCCTCCTACTGTTTGCACTTTAACATGTTTATATGTGGAGTTTATGTTGTTTTAAACTTAAGGTGCATATTTGGTTTTTTGTCTTGTGTGTGTTGTACATTAAGTTTCAGTATGTATGAGTAATACCATTGGATTCCTTGCAAAAAATTGGTCAAGATAGGTTCTTACGGATTTCAATTTCGTTAAAAATTGAGAGAGTTATGAATGTTTGAAAATTTGATAAGCAAAGATGTTTAAACTTAAGGTGCAGATCTGGTTTCTTGCCTTGTGTGTGTTGTACATTAAGTTTCAGTATGTATGAGTGATACCATTGGATTCCTTGCGAAAAATTGGTCAAGATAGGCTCTTCCGGATCTTAATTCCGTTAAAAATTGAGAGAGTTATGAATGTTTGAAGTTTGATAAAAAAGATGTTGAAAACTCATGAAAGATGTCGAATGTGATGTTGTGACATCTTTCCTCTTTTTCTTAGTTTATCTTCAAAACTCAACCAATTCTTTTACATAGCAAGAATCATCATTTTCAAAATCTGTTTTACACACTTCTTATTCATACTCCATAATATTTTAATCCACCAAAAAATCACAAAAAATATTATGATTTGATATATTTTTAATATATTCAAAAATATTGTTTTAAATTGTTTTAAATGCTTTTAAAATGATTTCTTTTTCTTGATTTTTAAAACCAAAATGATTTTAAATATTCATGTGCATAAAATACTTTTTCATAAACCTTAATCACTGTTTATAACATGATTAATGATTTTATTTGATATTTTTTATCATTTTTTTACTTGATTTTTCTTTGAAAAATGTCCTTTAAAAAATGAAATAAGGGTTTTTGATTAATTCAACCCTCATCAAACTTTTTCAAACACTCATGGGCCTCTAATAGAGTGTAAGACTCAATCCTTTGTAAATACAAACCCATTTTGGGCCTCACTTATTGTATAAGTCCCGTTGTATTTCAAAAACTTCGACGCGATCATCGTCCGTCGAAAAAAATCATCTGGGCCTCTCCTCGAGCTATAAGACCCATTCAAAACACTTTCGGCCTCTAATAGAGTGTAAGACCCAATCCTTTTTTGACCAAATCATTTTTGGGTCTCAGTGTATTGTATAAGTCCCGATACCGTCAAAAACAAATGGCGCGATCGTCGCCTTTTCAAAACAAAAAAAACTTGGGCCTACCCTCGAGTAGTAAGACCCATTTCTTTTCTTTAAAAAACTCTTTGGGCCTCTAATAGAGTGTAAGACCCAATCCTTTTTTGACCAAATCATTTTTGGGCCTCAGTGTATTGTATAAGTCCCGATACCGTAAAAAACAAACGGCGCGATCATCGCCAGTTTAAAAATAAACCAACTGGGCCTCTCCTCGAGCTATAAGACCCATTCAAATTTTTTGGGCCTCTAATAGAGTGTAAGACCCAATCCCCTTTTAACCAAAACCATTTGGGCTTCACTTATTGTATAAGTCCCTCTGCGTTAAAAGAAAACCTCGGCGCGATCGCCATTTTTAAACGAAAAATCAATTGGGCCTACCCTCTTGTTATAAGCCCCACTCTTTTTCTTTAAACCTTTTGGGCCTCTTGAGAGAGTGTAAGACCCATCCCTTTGTACAGAAAACTTTTTGGGCCTCAGTCACTTGTATAAGTCCCTCTGTACAAATTTAAACAGTGCGCTCATTGATAAACCCCTGGGCCTCTCCTTGAGCTGTAAGCCCCAAATCTTTCTTTTTCAAAGCACTTTCTCCTTTGATTTTGAATATACTGTTGTTTTCAATCTTTCTTTGTTGAACAACTAACCAAACAGCATGGAAGCTCTACAACCGAGTAAGTGGTTATTGCTTTCATTTACCGCTTTCATATACATATAACTGTATTATGGGGCTGTTTCGCTGTAAGTCTTCTTTCATAAACTCATATCAACTGTGTAATAATAGTATAGATATTTAGAGTTTCCCCGACAACTACGTCTAGAACTAGGTGACGCCGTTTCGTTTATTCATAGAAATAGTCAATACTAGATCCCCATAGGATTACCAGACACAGTCTTCCCTCCTCTTGGGGTTAAACAATATGGAGATATGAAAGGCAACATTCTCTGTGAACCCTTTCATAGACTGTCACTCATAGAAGTTGTCAAAGAAACTCTATTCCCCAGAGATGATCTTTTCTCCGTGAATGGCATCTCTTGAGTTTCTTCCAAATTCTCGGACTTTCCTGGCTTGATCTATTCTCGGTGAATGGTATGTCTTGAACTTCTCGGGGTTTGGGGACCCACAGGCTTCTTAAAAGCACTTGTCAAGAAACTCTACTCCCCAGAGATGATCTTTTCTCCGTGAATGGCATCTCTTGAGTTTCTTCCAAATTCTCGGACTTTCCTGGCTTGATCTATTCCTTGTGAATAGCTTGCCTGGAATTTCTCGGGGTTTGGGGACCCACGGGCTTCTTAAAAGCATAGGCCTCCTCTTGGGCATCATACAAGGACCCACAGGCTTCCTAAAAGCAACCCCGCCTCCTCTTGGGCTTAGTACAAGGACCCGCCGGCTTCTTAGAAGTATTCACAGCCTCCTCTTAGGCTTCGTATAATGATCTCTTCCTCTGGGAATGATAGCCTCCTCTTGGGCTTCGAACAAGGACCGATCGGCTTCTTAAAAGTTTCCAACCTCCTCTTGGGCTTCGTACAAATTATCCTGACGACCTCCTAGAGGTATAGGAACAGAACTTAATCATCTGCATAGAACAGTCCTTTCAAAGAGTCTACTACTGTTTCTCAAAGCATAGTACAAAAGATGAAACTCTAGACTTGGACAGTCTAATTTCCTTGAGTCTCAAAGACATTCTCAAGCACCCTTCAAGAATAGGAAGGAACCCCGTAGACTCGGACATTCTCAATACCCTTCGGATCTCCCAATTCCTTAAAGAACAGGAATGGCCCGGATCCTCGAATCAAATCCTCGAGTACAATGTTGCTCATATAAGAACTGATTTTCTCTTTAAAATCAGAATATTGGACCTGTCACTCAAATGAAACAGTAACCATAGCCTCCTCTTAGGCTTTGTATAATGATCCTTCTCCAGTTACTATAGCCTCTCTCTTGATCTTTATACAATGATTCTCCCCAGTGGAGTCAAACAACGTTTAGCCTCTCTCTCGGGCTTCGTACGAGATACAAAAAAACTCTCTTGTTAAGTCAAATAGCCTCCATCTCGGGCTTTATACGAGATACCAAAAGACTCCCTCGTTGAGTCAAAACCTTTTAGCCTCTCTCTCGGGCTTTGTACGAGACACATATTAGCCTCCTCTTAGGCTTTGTATAAGAAAACCACTGGTTGATCCAATCAACCTTTTAGCATCAAAGCTGTGCCTCGTTCACAGTACACAAACATCAACAACTCCTTCCCCTTCATCTAATTATTGTAAGCGGCAAGCCTCTGGATCATCTATATCCATGCCAATGTCCCTCTTTTAGTATGAGAAATTCCTAAGGAAAGATAGCATTGCTCTACACTGAGTTAAAGTCTTCTCCTTCAGGTTAAAATCCCCTATAAAGGAAATTATGGCATTGCCGGATTCACATATCCCGGTTAAAGTAATTCTCCTTTATAAACGGTTGTGATAAACAGACCCCTTTAGAGATGACAAATTCTCTCTAAGGTCAACACTTCAGCTTCACATCTTGGGCTTTAAACAAGATACAAACCACCTTTCGCTTCACGTCTTGGGCTTTGAACAAGACACCAAAACAACCATTTCCTCCCATAGAATAGGAGGAACTACGAACGCTCTGATTTCCCTGTTTCGGTAAACGGGAATACGTAGGCATAAGATCGAAAGAAAAGATCTTAGCGAGCACACTAAACAAAAACCCAAAATCCCATACTCTCATGTATCTATCAAAAAACATCAGTCCTAACATCCTAATCCTTGTTCCCCGCCAGAAACCATTATGTCAAAATAGCACAAGAAAGGCCCTACCACATTGATCGCATCCGTAACCTAACAGACTGCTGTTTAAACTCAGTATGCAAGCAGGGTTAATTGGAGACATCTATTTCCCTTCCTTCATCAGCTTTAATAGGATAAAAAATGAATCGACCTGTAGTAAACTCAACCGCAGTGAGAGCGACCAGCGCTTAAAAATCGCGTCCAAAATCGCTCGCTACAATTAATAGGCAGAAAAATATTTGATTGTCAGTTGCTTCAGAAAAGCATTGCCAAAGAGCCATGTGCTGCTCTGCATGCCTACACATTATCCTTGACAAGATCACACAAGACTGCATGCCTACACTAAGCTTGACAAGACCACACAACTCTGCATGGCTACACTATTGACAAGATCACACTCTGCATGACTCAACAATGCATGCCTACACTCTTTTTCTACTGTTCCTACCCATACCTCTGCACAAATTTAAAAACAAACAATAAAAAAAAAAAAAAAAGCAAATGGCCTGAGGCGCCATTTCATATGGCTTGACCTCAGGCATTTTTTTTATGAAATTTATATGGCCTGAGGCGCCATATGAAATGGTTTGTGGCCTCTAACTGAGGCGCCATTTCATATGGCGCCACCCTTATAATGGGTTTCCAAACCCCGCCATTTCTGTAATTAATCTGAAAAATTAGTTTTTTTTGGAATATTTTTTGAAAAACTGTGTTATTTAAAAAAAAAAAAATTCCCTTGTCTTTATCACTATTTCAAAATTAAAATAGATGTGTGAATCCAAACACAATAAAATATTTTTTTATTGATATTATAACAATAAAAATAACATTTCGAAACAAATGTTTTTAATCTTAAAATAGTTTCTACACAATTTTCAAAGAAAATTCACTCTCAATTGTTCTTAAAATATTCTTGAATATGCAAAAAAACTTTTACTGTGTATATACCATAAGGAATATAATAAAACAAAAGATAAAAATGTCTAGAATAAGAACATTTATATTTCAACCCATTTACAATACATCATCGTATAATTTCCAAAAAATAAGGGAAAACCAACTAACTAACTAGACAAAAAAATCAATTGGGTTTTTAAACCAATCATAAAAAGAGCATTTCCTTTTACTAAGGAACCAAACATCTAGCCAACACCAAGATAAATGGGTGATCATATGGAACATATCCTCTATATTTGCTACCAAGTCATTGAACAAAATTTGGTTTCTAGTCCACCATATTACCCAACAAGACGAAATCCAGATAAAACACGCAGAGGATTTGTCGCAACACCTAAAGAGCACTAGAAACCAAGATAATAATGAGTCACAAACATTATATTGAACCTGCCAGTCGACACCCACCAAACTAGCCACCCTCTCCCACACTTTTCGAATCTGCGGGAAAGAAAAAAAATAAGTGATCAATATCTTTAACTACACTAAAGCAGAATATACACACCACTTCATGAATATTAGAGATTACTCCCCTGGAAGCCAGATTTTGCCTCGAATGTAGTCTATAGAGAATCAACCTCCATGAAAAAAGTTTCGATTTTAACGGAATTTTGAAAGCCCAAATAATCTCCAATGCTTCCTTGGAAGAAATCTCGATATCACGTGAAACAGCAACATCAATAAAGCAAGAACATGAAGAAGTAACCGAAAAATATTTGGAGCTCTCTATGTCCCAAGAGAAGTAGTCATCAGTGCCCAAGCTAGGATGAAAACCAGATATAATTGCTTCCAGTTTTGACCATATTGTATCAAAAATCTCACCTGCAGAAACAAACAGCTCACATATGTTCCGTTTATTCCAAGTCCAAGTCTCGCCAACCCAATTTCCCATGTCGCAAACAGCAGCATGTTTGTTGTGTGAAGCATAAAAAAGGTCAGGAAAACAGATGCATAAAGGTCGAGTACCAACCCACCGCGACTGCCAGAAAGAAACCAAGTTACCTGCTTCTAACTTGCAACTGATATGTTTGCTAAAACCAACACCATCCTTGTAGTTTTTCACCTTGATGATATCCCTCCACCATAAGGATTCTATAGACTCTTTACCATGTTCCTTAGACATCATTATCCTACATTTCAAGCACCCGTATTTTTCTTCGAGAACGGGCCTCCACATAGCAGTATTGTCAACCAAGAAATGCCATAACCATTTTGACAAAAGTGCATTATTGAAGTAAACTATGTTCTTCAACCCTAAACCACCTTGATGCTTTGGCTTGCATATGTCATCCCAGCTGATCCAAGAGATACCTGCCTTATCCACAGCACCGGACCAAAAAAACTTTCTTTGTATTGCAATCAATTTTTTGGCGACCGCAGAAGGAATTTTACAGAAAGAGAGGTAGTGTATTGGCAGATTTGAAAGCACAACATTAATTAATGTGAGTCTTCCACCCATTGATAGCATATGACCCTTCCAACAAGAGAGCTTTGATTTTAACTTATCTATAACCGTATTCCAGAATTCCAACCTTCTATGATTCCCTCCTAGTACCAGACCAAGAAACTTTGTGGGCAATACTCCATTTCTGCACATTAGGAATTGAGATGTCGCTTCCATAAAATATTCTTCCAAACGAACACCTACGATACAACTTTTTAAGAAATTTAAACTCAAACCGGAGACGATTTCAAAGCAACGCAAGACAGCTCTTAGGTCCCAAAGGTCGGACCAAGAGCCATTACAAATGAGGAGGGTATCATCTGCAAACTGCACCAAATTGACAGTTTCAGAATTGTTGAATTTGAAGCCTCCCAGGATAGAATTCAAATTTGCTCGCTTCACCATCAAGGCTAGGCGTTCTGCTACCATAGCAAAGAGTAGAGGAGACAGTGGATCACCCTGTCTGAGACCACGAGACGCTTTGAAATCTTTCGTTGCGCCTCCGTTCACCAAAACTGATATTCATTGCACGAGAGAAGTCCACTTTAATTCATTGTAACCATTTTGCACTAAAATTCATTGCCTCCATGATTTGAGTGAGAAAATCCCAGTTTACACAGTCATATGCACGAGAGAAGTCCACTTTAAATAAGAGACATTGTTTTTTCCTTCCTTTTGCCATATCAAGGATTTCATTCATAAAAAATATACCATCCAAAAGCTGCCTACTGGGAATGAATGTTGATTGTGAGCTTGAGACAAGCCTACTGATAACTTTCGACAATCTATTAGCCAGCAATTTGGAAATTACTTTGTAAATACTACCCACCAAACTTATTGGCCTATAATCGTCCAACACCATAAACTGCTCCTTCTTGGGGAAGAGAGTGATAAAGGAAGATACCATTGCTTTTGAAAAATGCCCGTAGTAATGGAAATGTTGTATGGTAGATACCACATCACATCCAACAATCTTCCAACATTTCTTGAAGAATTCTTAGTTGAATCCGTCGGTACCGGGGCTTTTATTCCCATCACAACTGTTAATGGCTTCGACAATCTCACTTTCTGTAAAGGCCTCTATTAAATTCCTATTTTCAGCTTCAGACAATTTAGAAAGATCATTCATTCTCAGTTCTGGTTTGGCTCCTTCAGGATTTTTGAACTTTGATTCAAAAAACTCCGCTACCGCCTTTTTTATTCCCACCACACCCTCCACATCTTCGTTATCATTCCTAATGGACACAATAGCATTTCTGCGAATTCTCTATTTAATTGACAGATGAAATAACCTCGTATTGCAATCTCCATATAATGTTCAGTTGATCCTGGATTTTTGTCTAAGAATGCTTTCCATATGTTTAAGCTTGTTCCAAACTTCATTGATAGTGTCACGTCTTAACCTAAGTTGATCTTCTGATATAAAAGCATCAGGAAATTCCATGATGGTTTCAATCTCGTTTAAGTTCATGATACCTTCTTCTATTTTCATATTAATTCATCCAAATATGTGTTTGTTCCATCATTTCAATGTTCTTCGAATTTCTTTAAGTTTACCCAACAGAAAATGAGTTGGACTCCCAGTGACAGTTATAGCTTTCCATTATGCGTCCACGGACTTCTGAAACTCGGGATGTTTCAGCCAGCAATTGAAGAATTTGAACGACTTCGAGCCCTAGTTGGCTACGTTGGATTTCAGCCACACTGGTTTGTGATCTGAGATATCTTTGACTCCGGTTTGTTAAGCGACAACCATCCACTTCAAAATCAATTCTTTTGATATCAGGAATCTGTCAAGCCTACTGCTACAGGTGCCACTTGTATTTATTCAGGTAAAACTGCTGCCTAAAATTGGAACATATACCAATTCCATTTCCTCAATAAAAGTAGTGAATTGCTCCATCTCGATCAAATTTGGCTACCTTTTCCTTTTCTCTCAGACTTAGATTTTACTGCATTAAAATCTCCAACTAGAAGCCATTAACCTTTTGGGTATTTGAGTTTTTCTCCTAAGATGTATGCCCACAAGGATCTCTTGCCTCCTAAGTTGCAAGGAGAATACACATTTACAAGATAACATAGAACACCTTTCCAATGCCCTGTAACACCCAAGAATCCTCTGCCTTTAAAGCTGAAGGAAGAATTGAACAATTCCTTATTCCACATTGTTAAGATACCACCTGCTTGGCCAGTAGAAACCTAGGCAGACTAATGAGCTGAACTAGATCCCCATATACTATCTACCAACTTCTCCTTCATGTCTTTAATCTTTATTTCTTAGACGAAACAAATCTCTACTTTTCCTTCAGTGATAATATGCGGCAACCTCCTTCTTTTAATGAGCGAACCACACCCACAAATGTTTAGGGTTACACAATTCATGGAGCTCTGCATTTAGACTCCTTCCTACCTTCAAAAGCAATTCTGTCTCTTTTTTCCAGATCCCTGATGATCCTTTCAAAAATCTCATCATCCTCTTCAGCCTCAACTCCTAGTTCCTTTATTAACCTCCAAACTCCAGTTGGGATTACTTCTAAAACATTATGAATTCTAACATTCCCCCGAACTACATCAGAATCCATAATTGAATCGCAGCAAAGGGTTGCGCCACCTGAGAAAAGAGATGAATTATCCTCGACCTCCACGTTACACAATGATTTATTGGTGATGACCTTTCTAACACCTTTAGCTGCTACATTAGACTTGTTGAAGGAATAGATCAGTGCAGAGAAATAGGAAGGGGAGTAAGGTATTTTGATGCTCTCATAAATATCATTAACAAGTTTTAGCTTCTTTTTCCTCCCATGGGTCCAAAATTATTGATAGGGGTGAGGGCCTCCTCACGGATGTTTAAACGATCTGGCCCATCTGCAATATGGCCCACGCAAGTATTTTCACGCATATTGGGGACTATGTTTGCCTCGCCAGCTAACCTTGAAGTTACTTAACCATCCCTTTGACTTTTCTGCATATCAATCATAGGCCTGCCGCCAGGAAGCGTGCAAGCAACTACACTGTCATCACTTTTTCCTGATAGCATATTTCCAAAACTTTCCTCTTCTCCTAATAATGCGCTATTGTCTCTAGGCACCACATCAAAGCTGCTATTAAATTTACATTTTTCATGATACTGCGTCTTGCCTTCCCCAAGATCTAGGTCTCTACACGTATCATCATCATTATTTCCTTGGGAACTTGAAACATCATAATCCTCCTCATTAGAACTTTCTGGGGAATCCCACTCACTGTCTTCGTCTTCTTCCAATGAATCAGTGTATTCCATGTCCCTACCAACTTTGGATAGCTACACTCTTTTGTGGCCGTGGAAATCTTCAACCAGTTTGATGTGAAATATCGATCCATTGATTTCAACATTAAAGACTTCATTTAGATTCATTGCAATTTTTTTACTAAGAATCTTGCAACATCAAACGTCTTTTTCTTCTAAGTTTCAGCATCACAGCAGACAAATTCTCCAACTCAGCCAGACACAAACTTGAAAAAATCGAAGTGTTAAGAAGGCCATTAGAAACGAGAAGGTATGTGTAAATTCAAGGAAAAATAAAGAATAAAAAAATCATAATCAAAGAAAAAGAAAGAAGATAATGGGTCCGTTTGTTTTGACTTTTTAAAAAAATGATTTTTATAGTGTAACATAATTTTGTGGAAAAAAAACTTACAAAGAAACTATTCATAAAAACTTCAAATGAAAATTTTGTTTGAATAATTATTTTTAAAATGTGATTTTAGATATATTAACATTTTATCAAAAAAAAAATTGGATATCAAAATTTAAAAAAAATCACTTAATTTTGAAGCTATTTCAAATAGCTTTTCATAAAAATCATTTTTGAGATACAATTTTTTTCAAAAATTATGATTTCGACAATGTTTTGATCTTCAATAATGTATATTTATGTTGTATGATGTCAAAATTAGTCTTACAATTTAGAAAAAACAAATATATAAAAACTTGTAATATTTTGAAAAATGCTTTTACAAAATCCTTTTTTGAAAATACAAAGAAAAACAATCATTTTTTAAAGCTAAAACAAACAGGTCCAATGTGATGCGACTGATTGAGAAAAAAGAGACTAATGAATAATGGGCTTGTACATTTATTTTGACCCAACATTCTTGGACTAATAGACTAACATTATTTAAAATAAAACTCTTTCAATAAAAGAAAACATATTCCATTTTTATTGCTTATTCTTTTTAATTAAGTCTTGTTTCTAATATAAAGTCTTACTTTTCTTATCTTTAATAATTTAAAAATGAAGTCTTTATTTTTGTTTTTATTATTTATTATTATTTATTTATATGATTTTAAGTTTTTAGCTTTTTTCTTAACTTTGGTGTTTTTCTTTTTTATTATAAATGAATAAGAAATAATTATTTTTGTCTTCTTGTATTGAAAAAACTAATAAATTATATCAATTATTAAAAAAAAACAAATTTATCAAATTGTAATACATTAATTAGTAATTTATTGAATGAAACAATAATGAGATTTGGTTTAAATTTAGACTCATTATTTAAATTAAAAAGTAATGATCGTTTGAATTTGATTTATGAGATTAAACATAAAAATTGATAGAATTAGTCATTTGAATTTTGTTAAGTGTTGATAGTTTGTGCACTTATTTATTAATTAAGTTTTTTTTTATGTTTAATACTTTTCTTAATTCTTTCCACATTTTTTTTAGAGTATTACGGTGGTTAAACATAATATATATATATATATATATATATATATATATATATATATATATATATATATATATATATATATATATATATATATATATATATATATATCATAATTTTTATAAATTTTAATTATCGTATTTTACTTAATATTTAACACTCTTGAGCAAGATCTACCACTAATGTGAAGAAAAAGAAAAAAGGGGAAAAATTATTATTTATTTTTTATGTGCTGATATGTAATTTACTTATCGTAAGATTAATTGGTTTTTAATATCTTTTTTGTCGAGAGTTTCTCTCTCGTTCTTTTTGTAATCAGGTTCGAGAACCCTTAGTTCTCGTTTAATAAATCAACTTGCTTACAAAAAAAAGTGCTCTTCCTAAATAGTTACCACCATTTAGAGATTGACACTTGTTATAAAATATTAACAATTAATAATTTTGAGTATGTTTTAAAATGATAAAAAATATTTAAGTGTAGATTGATTTTTGAATTTAGAAATAAAAAACACTTGTGAAGTATTGCAGTAGGTTTGAATTCATAAATAGACAACACTTGTGAAGTGTTGCAGTGAGTTTGAATTCAAAAACAGGCAACACTTCGAGAAGTGTTATAGAATGCGAAACAATGCAACATTTGAAAACTGTTGTTGTAGGCGAAACAGTGCAACATTTGGTAAAAGAGTTGCTATAGGCGAAACAGTTCAACGTTTTAAAAGTGTTGTTGTAGATGAAACAATGCAACATTTTGAAAAAGTATTGCTGAAAAGTGTGTGATTCTTCAAGGGTCGAAACCTTATTAAAGAACCCCACTTTGACATATAAATTAAGCATTCTGGATTCTGAAAATACATGAGAAAAACCTATTCTCTTCACACAAAATTCCGAATTTCATCTTTCCTACATTCAAGTTTTCATCGGTCTTATGCAAACTCGAGTATAGGCTGAATTGTCTTGGTTATTCCTGCGTAGAAACTCCAAAACCAATTTGAAAGTGCTTGAAATACTATAAGAAAAGTGATCCGTTCACGATTCTAGTCTCGATCTATTTGATTTACATCAAATTTTCTAACAATCTTATAGTATTTTAAATAATGGCAACCGAGACTTCTGTATCAAGAATCAAGAACAAAATTGTCATCATGGATCTAGATACGTTTTCATTGTTTTTTTAATTAGAGTAGTGGAAAAATATAATATCAAAATTCTAAATATAAACTTTCTATGAATTGGTATAGAACATGATTAGCGATATTATATTTTTCGATAATGACTATTTAATTTAATAGAAATTCAAATTAAATCTAATAAATTATACATGTTAATGTGATATAAAAAAAAGTGGTGTTACATGCACATACTGGAAGTCACAAATTGTAAAGTTAATGTACATAAAGAAAGAAAGAAAATTTAAATGAACTTACGGTGTCATAATTGAATTTGTATTTGGTAGTGGCATAGGCATACACTTGATCATGATGTTATAATAGAGTTTGTATTGGGTACTTCCTTCATCCCAAATTATAACATGTTTTGCGTATTTCATACTAATTAAGAAATGTAATTATTATTTTATGAAAAAGTGAAGTGATCTATGACTTTGCAAAACTGTTCTTCATTAATTATATATTAGAAAGCAAACTAAAGGAATAAGAAAAATAAAAAGAAATAAATGATAAAGGATATATTAAAAAAAAAGTCATTAATGTTGTATTGAAATTCTAAAGTGACTTATAATTTGCGATAAATATTTTGACCAGAGGTAATAATGGAATAGGCATAGGCATACACTTGATGATGATCAAAGTATTATCTTATAGATGATCAAAGTTACCATCAAGATAGTCAGGACACACATGACACGTATTCTCACTACTACATTAAACCCATTTAACAACGGTTGGGAAAGATATATCATGACGCGGACACCTGCGTTGTAATGTAGAGTGTCGTTGAATATATGATACTTACAATTACGGTCCTGTGACCATTGTAATAAATTGGAAAGCGCGCGCCCTATAACAACGATTAAGAGTAATAACCGTTGTGATATTGTTTATGAATAAAAAATAAATGTGTCATACCAGAATCAGCAATACACCATTTGTGAATAGATATCAAAACCATTATTAAATCAAAATGTACGTAATTACGAAGGAATATCAAAGGATGAAAAATGAAATTTCAAAGGACAAAGAGATATAATCATTAATTCAACAGCTCGAGGTTGGAAGAAACTTATCCAACTTCCAAGAGAAGATGAAGACTCAGAAGAAATAATATAAAAGCGTAAGAGCCAAAACATAAAAACAACTTAATCCAAAAGAATCAAAATGAGTTCTACTGCTCAAGCTACCAAAAATGTTGAGAATGAAATTGTTGTTGTAGAGGGGGATGTAGTTCAAAACCTTCCTCAAAATCAACATGTTGCTGTAGAGGGGGTTGTCATTCAAAACCTTCCTCAGAATCAACAAGTTACTGTTGTAGAGAGGACAGTTGTGGAAAGAATGAGAGCTCTGAGGGTGAGGAGAAGAAGGAGAAGAATTTTGAGAAGGCAGATGATTTTTTTCCGATTCTGATGATGATGATGAGACTGAATATGGTTGGTCAAACTTCCTCTCAGCCAGAGCATTTAGATTTGATGATTAAGTTTATGTAATGAAACTTAATTTATCTAATGAAATTTTAATCTTTTTGCTTAACAGCTTGAACTATCAGCTACAATATCTATCAACTAATATACTAACAAACATATAACTAATTGAAAATTCAAATGTTTGTGTTGAAGTTACTCGTAAGAAATCGTCTTTTATTAGTTGCATTCCTGTCTTCATAATGTAATTCAAACATCAACAAATGCATCTGCAGTTTAAACATCAACAATGTAATTCAAACCCTAATTCAACTATTACATTTCATAACAAAGAAAACATTAAACATAAAGGAGACAAGAAAACATAACATCTTGAGATTTCCAGAAAATCTCTCTGATTTCAGTTTGTTCTTCAAGTTCTTGTTCTTCTTCTTTAAATCCTCATACATTACCTTCAAATAGCCCATAACTTCCAACTCTGACTTCATAATGTTCTCATCTTCATTTCCACCTCTTTCTCCCATGTCTTCATCCCATATGAACAAATTACATGTTTCATCGCTCCTCCAAAATGGACATCTCCAAAAAAACGTTCCTTTATTTTGTCCCATCTTGCATTGGTATGAAACCATACGACCATCACAACCACAGAAATTTCCAGATCGAGGTTTTACAGCGGAAGAAGACATAGAAACACCTTTGGATGAGTTTGTCTTCAAATGCGACATTGAAACACCTTAAAGTATAACACTTTCTTGTTGTTGTTGTCTTCTTCCCAATGATGGTGACGACATTGGTGTTAGGGCTTGTTTCTTTTTTCAGTGGATAAATGGATATATACTTGGTGTTTAAAATACATAAAGAAGCTTCAGTTTGTAACAACAGTTTTAAAAAATAACTGTAGTGATATCCTTAATATTGTTAGTTAAATATAAATAAAACAAAAAAGGGGCGTATTTACGTCAAAGGAATAAACTATTTGAGGGCGAAGAGGTTCGAATCCATGAAAGCTTGATTGTATCACCACGGTGTTCACAACAACCGTTATTATACCCTTGAAATTTCTAATTAAAATAATATAAATACCCATGACCAGACCTATAATGATGGTTTTTTAAATGCCCATGGTGAAAGGCCTCACATTTCACTCACTATTACAACGGTGTATAGATGTCGTTGTAAACCTGGCGTTGTGCACTCAGACATCAATAGAATAACAACAACATACTTCAATGCTTGTCAAATGATTTGAAAATTAAATATGTGATTACATAAGCAAAATTGTACTAATTTTTTTCAGTTATATTTACAATAATAGTGCAGTAAACAATTACTCATTATTTAAAAATTTAATTTGTTTCAAGGTTTAATTATTTATTTCTACTAAAACTATGTGCTCTTATACCCACACAAATAAACAAAATACTGTGTGATGTAAATATGGACATTTGGTGTGGATGCGCGCGACTACAATGGTGCCACTGAACCAATACATTTTTTTAAAGGAAAAGTGAAGAATTTATTAAAGTAGATATAAGCTATGCCTAATAAATTCTTCACTTTTCCTTTAACAATCAACAGACTTCATAAACAAAATTAGAGTATGGCTAATCCAACCCTCCAATTGTCTCCAAACTCAAACAATCTAGAACAAATCCCAAAAAATAGGTATAATGAACAACAACCTAGGATGGAAAATCTAACTACACCAAGCCAAATTTCATAAACCAGAACCCACAAATATGTAGCAACGGCCCTGCCCAACATGTCTTAACACATCCCCAATGCTTCATTCTACCCAATTGACCGACAGATCCGTAACCATTGAATTTGAAGTTGAAAATGAAATTAGAACAATCCACCCAAACGTTGCAAAACTATATGGACTAATAACTCAAAAATTCCACATTCTCCACCTGCAACAACCCTTATGAACAAAATCCCAAAACACACGAGCTATGCCAAAACTGATTCGAACTGCAATGCGACTACCCCTCGGAGCAACACAAGCCAAAGCAAACACAGGAAATATAAACCCCCAAAATGAATAACAGCCTACAACTTCCATACCACAATCGGGTTAAAAGACAACAAACCTTGCCACCCCTGATCCTATACCAAATAGACCACGACTGCCACTAAATATCTGGCCAGCCTTCTCCCATGTTATAGGAAAATTCTGCAACCTGAAAATCACGGTCAATGAATGCACTTCAGCGGATTTAATATCCAATGTTCCAGAGGATAATTAAACCCAATCATTTTACTCTTTAATCACAACTATGACAGAGTTTTAGTGCTATCAAACAAATTCCCTATCTTTGTTTTTGAAAATCTTATCATTCCGACATTTCCACACAGTCCATATACACGCGAACCAGGCCGATTTGAGTCTTCCACCTTTCCCTTTACCACATTCTAACGAACCACTGAATTGTTTAAAATTTTTCAGGCATGAGTTATGTAACACTGTTGACACGTTCAACCACTTCCGAATTGCATTCCAAACCTCACTCGCTTTTGGACACTCAAAGAATAAATGGGAGACAGATTTGTCTCCTCCACAACCAAACGGGCATAACGTTTGTGTATCATTCAAGATTCCTCTCTTAGTAAGATTATCCTTATCCAGGATTTTGTTTTGCCACATTCTCCGAACCATTGTCGGTACCTTAAGTGGGAGACATTTGTTCCAAGCATCTGCATATATTCACCTTTCTACCATCACACTATCTTTTATAACTAACTTATATGCTTCTTTTACCAAATATTCTTTATTACACCATAGCCACTTGTCTTCAACATCTTCGCTAAAATTTATTCTTTGAGCTTTTCCTTTAATTTCGTCTTAAAACCTTCTTTCCTCTTTGTTAAGAATATGATCCCACATGATATTCATGTTTCCCTCTTCTGCGATTCTCTGCAGCACTTCACTAATTGACACCTCTTTGTGCACGGCCAGGCTATACATATCCGAGAAAATGATCTTCAGAATTTGTCCCTCTAGAAATGGATGACTCCAAAACTGTATTGTAGTTCCATTTCCTATTTTCCTACACAACTAAACTGAAAACAACTGCAGTTTAAATTCCCTATCCCCATTCTCTATCTTATTTAAATCCTGCCACCAAATCAAACCGACTTTCTTCCCTATATTCACTATGTTATTTATTTCGTCGTATTTTCTTACTAAGACCTTAGCCTATAGAATTTGTTTTTCGGTATGAAACCTCCACAACCACTTTCCTAATAATGCAATGTTGAAGGATCTTAAGTTCTTTAAACCTAGACCTCCCTCCTCTCTCTCCTTACAAACCATGTTCTAATGGACCCAGCTTGTTTTTCTACACTCCACTCCCCCACCCCACAAAAACTTTTTAAATATAGATTCAAGATTAGAGATAATACCTGACGGTGCTTTGAAGAAAGAAAATAAATAGACAGGTAACGCGAAGAGTACATATCTTAGGAGTACGATACCTCCACCAATAGATAAATGCCTATTATTCCATTTGGACAATCTATTTATCACTGCCTCCACCAGTGGTTTCCAAAACTCTTTTCTTCTATGATTACCTCTAATAAGAATGCCAAGGTATTTAAATGGTAAAGCTCCGACTTTACTATTTAATACTTGTGCAACTTCTTCCATCCAAATATACGAAATATTTACCGCCATCAAGAGACTTTTGTGAAAATTCACCTTCAAACCAGAATTCACTTCAAATAATTGTAAATTTGCCTTGATGCTCCTCACGTTTTTCCAACTTTTCTTTCCCAGGATTAGTGTATCATCTGCGTATTAGATACCTTGGCCTTCTGCGAGGTTTTGAAACATATTCAACTTGCTTATTTTGTCCATGCTATCTTCAAAATGCAATCATGCGTGTAAAAAAGCATGAAGACTCCACTCTCACCAAAAAAATTCCTCCTCTTCTCAAAATTAATTGTGCTCAAGATAACATGAATATCAATTCGCTTCTTTCTCACTTCAATAAGTGGAACCTCGCAAGCGTCGAACCTTTCCTCATAATTAAGTCTCTAAAATCAAGATTGCATTTTCTCCTTCATTGTCACCTCGTTCGGAGAAAGAGAAAATGACTGGTTACAATATGAGCCAATACCCTGCTTAAAATGGATCTTAAACCAGTACTTCAGATACGAAACCCGACGGTGTAACACCCTAAACCCGACTCATAATTTATAAAGCATGTGGAAAAAAGAATACTAAGGGTATCACATTTCTCATCATAACACTTCAAATTGCCTCATAAATAGAAAATCAACTTCAATTAATCATAAAATAGTTAATTCAACATCTCGTAAAAAAAATAAAGTATTCTCCAACCCAGTGTTACATTATCAGAGCAATATGCAGAAAACTAAACAGCCGATAAGATATGACAATAAAACAGAAAATAAACGCAGTGAAATGGCCAACTATGCC
Source organism: Lathyrus tuberosus (assembly GCA_022829125.1). Taxonomy (NCBI): domain Eukaryota; kingdom Viridiplantae; phylum Streptophyta; class Magnoliopsida; order Fabales; family Fabaceae; genus Lathyrus; species Lathyrus tuberosus. The sequence goes on from JALAZF010000259.1 coordinate 2,223,597, forward strand.
ATCCTCCAAAATAGCTACCACTCACTAGTGTCTACCTAAGAATACGCATAGCAGGCATAAAGAACAACACGAAAACAAACAGAAAAGAGGTGAGAAATACATTCCATATATTAGAGGTGTATAAATACCAAGGGTGGTATATTATCACAGTTAAATTAATCTTATAAATCCAACAACAAAATAATTAATCAACCAATGATAATATGAATGTAATGTATTAATCTCCTCTACTTCCATGCATGTGGTATCATTACTTTGAATATTCAGAGGTGTGTTACTAAATCATTCAACTCGTGACTAAATTGAAGTCCTAACTCGTCACTGGACCAACGCCCTACTCATCACTGGACCGAAGTCCTAACTCGTCACTAGACATAAGTCTTACCTATCTCCAATATACATGATGCATGAATGCTACACAAAAATATGCAATACTCATCTCAACCTCAAAATTCAATACTCGTCACTAGTTCCTCTCGAACCTAAAACACAACATTAATATTCATAGCCATTGCAAGACCACGTCACTGTTACATCGAACTGAAACACCCCAACATCAACAATTTTCATCTTCATCAGTCATTCACCATAAACTCAGCATAATAATTAAAATATATAATTTTCTCATCAATGATCATCAAACAACATTAAACAGTTGGAAGAGTCGGAAACCACTAAAAAACAATTGAGTCAAACGACTCAATTTTTTTTATCAAACTCAACACATAACATTTCTATAACTTAAATCCCAATTATTAATAAATATATTCAAATTCCTTAAATTGCTCCAAGGATTTTCCAAAACCCTTGCCTTAACTCTAAAATTATCTCACTACAATTGGCAGGGTTTTCCCAAAACCTTTGCCTTATAAATTTTCCCTATTGATATATTGTCTGGATGTAATACTAAAAATATACAGAACTCAGTTGACAAAGCTTTATAGTTATAATATACACATAAAAATATAACTCTAAAAACACGAAAAACAAAAATGACTCAAAACTTGTTGAACAAGACCGCGAAACCCACCCGCGTTGACTACTGCTGCCGACTTTCGACAACCTGACACGGCCACCGACCTCTGGCTCGGCTCCAATTAGGCTACCACAACTGCTGCTCGCGGCTCCTCTCCGAAGACCCTTCGCCACCGCTGCGCGGCCGATTTCAATGACCTCCGTCGTGTTGCCTACAATAGCTACCCTGTAGTGCATCGCGACTCTGTTGCTACACTGTCGTCGACTACCGTCAGCTTCGTTCTACGACTCTACTACCTTTTAGTTTTTGGTGAGGATCTGATCGCTATACTACGATTATAGATTTCGGTCGATTTTTTGACTTTTCCCTACTTTCTGCAAATTTTCTGACTTTTAGAATTTTGCGATTTTTCTCATGGCAACAATTTCAGACTTTTATATTTTCATTCTCATGGCGATTCAAACTCAAAAATCAACATTTTCTCTTCAACAACAAAATTTTCTCATTACCACTTAGAACTCATCAATCACAACAACTCAACTCATATCAACAAAAAATTCTATGACATCAATCATAACATTTAACACATCATATAATTTCAGCAATTAACAGAGCACGAAGATCAGGATTAACAACAACAACCTAAAGATGTTTGTCACAAACCCCTTCAAGGTTCAATTGATTCGTCAATAGGGGAAACATAAAAGAGAAAATGGAAAAGAGGATAAGGACTCCCCACTACCCCTCATACTTAACACCCATATATTGAATAATTCTCACCCTTACCTTGAATTTGCAGAAAAACTTTGAACTTTGGCTATGGAGGTTCTCTTCTTTACTTGATCTCTTAGGGTTGCCTCCAGTCTCTTCTTACTCCTTATTTCCCAAAACTTCTACGTACTTTTTTTTTTTCTATTCTCCATTCTACTAAAATAGATAACCCTATTTATTTTTTATTTTATTAATCACACTAATTCCCTTAATTCTCCATAATTCTACCCACTTAGTTTTTAAAAAAAAAAATATTTCACCACCCACTCACAAATTCTCTCAATTTCTACCAATTAATTTATTAAATTAATTAAATAAAGTCTACTAATTCTCCCTAATTTGTATTTAAATACTAAAACCAATATTTTCTACTTTTACATACTTTAGTTATTGAAAAAATAAGTAGATTCTACGCAACAACTCATTAACCCATATAATATTAAGTAATCACTCAAAGACATTCTAAAATTGAATAAAAAATATTATAATAAATAATAAAATATTATAATAAAAACTAGGTTGTTACAAATCTCACCACTTATAGAATTTTCGCCCTTGAAAATTTCCTGATAAAAACAATTCCTAGATAAGACTCCCTCATCTGGTTCTCCAACTCCTACGTCATGCTACTTATATCAATGATTGCAACTAAAGAGATACCGTTTATGAGACACGTACCTTGAATCAATTATTAGGTACCGATGCCTCAACACCACTAAGAGCAAATACTTTCCCACTAGTATGCACGACATCTGGCTCCTTTTTCGGTTTTTGGAATTGGGTGTTTAGGTGACTCGACTATCCATAATTGAAAGAAGTTAGAGCTGCACTCTTGTACTCAGCGACACGATATCCTAACCCTCCACGAATGAAGCATCTCAGGGAAGCATAAATGCCTCCCTCACTTGTTTCATTCTCGCTTGAGGCCTCCTGCTGGGGCTTCTGATTCCCTTTCTTCTTCTAGCTCACAATCTTGTAGTGAGCGGATCTGGCTCAACTATCCTCATCATAAATTCTGTATTTGTTGACCATCACTGAGAAACAAGAGATCTCCTTAGATCTGATGAGTTGTTTAATCTCAGGACGTAAACCACTTTCAAACTTCACACACTTGGGATCTTCAACATCCACACCATTATAGGGAGGACAAAACTAGGACAACTCTTCAAACTTGGTTGTATAGTCAGCCACCGTCATATTACCATGCTCTAGTTCCAAGAACTCAATCTCCTTGTGGTTGCGAACATCTGTTGGAAAATACTTGTTTACAAACTCATTCTTGAAATTCTCCCAAGTAACAACAATGCCAGTAGCTTCTAATATTTGGCGGGTATTCTCCCACCTGTACTCAGCTTCCTCAGACAACATGTGAGGTCCAAACAACACCTTATAAGCATCATTACACACATTGAATATAAAGATCTTCTCAATATCCTTAATCCAAGTCTGGGCACCTTCAGGATCATACCTCCTCTTGAACATAGGCGGGTTATTGTTTTGGAATTTTTGCATCCCACAAAACTCATCAGCTCTACCATTTTGATTTTGATTCACCTGCAAAGCCTCATTTGCTTGCGCCATCACTTGAGCCATCACCACAAGGGCCTCTACAATCGCTTGATCATTTTTTCCTCCATCCATTTCTTTCTGCTCAACTAGCAAGCAAATAACAGTTAACGAGTTCAAGCATCGACAGTGTTCACACACATGTCAACACTAGGGTATAAACAAGTTCACAAAATCTAGGTCAAATGGATCGACCAGGATATGATACCAACTATGTAACACCATAAACCTCAACATATAATTTATAAAGCATGCGGAAAAAAGAATACTAAAGGTGTCATATTTCTCAACATAACACTTCAAATGATCTCATAATTAGAAAATCAACTTCAATTAATCATAAAATATTTAATTCAACATCTCGCAGAAAAAAATATAGTATTCCCCAACCCAGTGTTACATTATTAGAGCGACATGCGAAAAACTAAACCACCGATAAGATACGACATAAAAAAGAGAAAAAACGAAGTGAAAAGGACAACTATGTCATTCTCCAAAATAGTTACTGCTCACTAGTCTCTACATGAGAATCAACATAAAAGGCATAAAGAACAACACAGAAACAAAGAGAAAAGGGGTGAGAAATACATTCCATATATTAGCGGTGTGTAAACAATAAGGGTGGTATATTATCATAGTTAAATCAATCATACAAATTCAACAATAGAAATGTTAAATAACAAATGTAGTTTGTATGCAATCTATTCATCTTATATACTTCCATGCATGTGGCACCAATATTTTGGATATTCAGAGTTGTGTTACTGAATCATCTAACTCGTCAGTAGACCAAATTCCTAACTCGTCACTGGACCGAAGTCCTACTCGTCACTAGATCGAAGTCCTAACTTTTCAATAGGCATAAGTCCTACATATCTCCAATATACATGATGCATGAATGCTACATAAATATATGCAACACTCATCTCAACCTCCAACTTCAATACTCATCATTGGTTGCTCTCGAACCTAAAACATGACATTAATATTCATCGCCATTGCAAGGCCACGTCAATGGATCCATCGAACTAAAACACCCCAACATCAACAATTTCCTCTTCATGAGGCATTCACCATAAACTCAACATAAAAATTAAAATATATAATTTTCTCATAAATGCCCATCAAACAACATCAAATAGTCGAAAGAGTCAAAACCACTCAAAAACAATCGAGTCAAACGAATAAATTATTTATCAAACTCAACTCTAAACATACTATGAATTAAATCTCAATTATTTATAAATATATTTAAATTCCTTAAACCATTCAAAGGGTTTCCTAAAACCATTGCGTTAGCTCTAAAATTATCTCACTGCAATTGGAAGGGGTTTCCCAAAACCTTTGCCTTATAAATTTTCCCTATTGATATATTGTCATGATATAATACTAAGGATCTACACAACTTTATTGGCAAAGCTTCATAGTTTTAATATACACATAAAAGCATAAATCTAAAAACACTAAACACGAAAACGACTTGAAGCTTGCTAAACAGGACCGCGAAACCCACTGTCGCTGCTCTAGATACCTGACTGTGTCGACCATCGTCGTTGCTGCCGCCGGTCCGCAGCCGCCGCCGACCTTTGGGGTGGTTTCGAATTGGCTACCCGACATCGCCAACCTCCTCCGTGGCTCTAAATCGGCTACCCGGCACCACCGACCTCCGGCTCGGCTCCCATCTGGAGACCCGTCGCTACTCGCGGATCATCTCCGATGACCCTCCGATGCCGCCACATGGCTGATTATGGGGATCTCTGTTGTGCTGCCTATTGTGGCTCCCTCATCGCATGTCATGACCCCGCCGCCGTTACCTCTGATTTGCGGCTCCGTTGTCGACTATTTTTTGGCGCGACGTTCCCGCCGCGGCTCCACTGTGCGGATTCGATCCAAATTCTCTAATTTTTTGTTTTAATTGATTTTTCGACTTTTCCCAACTTTTTTGACTTTTCGGTATTTTGTGATTTTTCTTGTTCCGACAGTTCCAAACTTTAATATTTTCATTCTCATGGCGGTTCAAACTCATAAATCATCATTTACTCATCAACAACAACATTTTCTTCTCACCACCCAAAACTCATCAATTACAAATCTCGACTCATATCATGTCAATTAATAACATCCATATCAACAGAAAACTCTATGACATCAATCATAACATTTTAACACATATCATATAATTTCAACAATTAACATAGCACAAAGATTATGATTAATAATAACAACTTAAAGAGGTTTTGCACAAATCCCTTCAAGGTTCAATTCATTCATCAACAGGGGAAACATAAAAGAGAAAAAAAAAGGAAAGAGGATAAGGACTCCCCACTACCCCTCATGCTTAACACCCATATATTGAATAATTTCCCTCCTTACCTCAAATTTGCAGAAAAACTTTGAACTTTGGCTAAGGAGGTTCTCTTCTTCACTTGCCCTCTTAGGGTAGCCTCTGCTATCTTCTTACTCCTTATTTCCCAAAACTTCTTCATACTCTTTTTTTTCTATTCTCCCTTCTACTTAAATAGAAAACCCTATTTATTTTTATTTCATTAATCACACTAATTCCCTTAATTCCTCATAATTCTACCCACTTACTTATTTTTATTTAAAATTCTATTTAACTACTCACTCAAAAATTCTCTTAATTTCTACAAATTAATTAAATAAATTCTACCAATTCTCCTTAATATTTTTTGTAAACACTAAAATCAATATTCTCTACTTCTACATAATTTAATTATTAATGAAAGTAAATTCTACCCAATAACTCATTAACTCATATAATATTAATTAATCACTCAAAGACATATTAAAATTAAATAAAAATTATAATAATAATTAATAAAATATTATAATAAAAGCCGGGGTGTTACACACAGTATTGAGGAAAGTCGGTGAGAATGTAGCAAAAAGCAGAATGAGTTGTAGGGGTGACGTGCTTAACCAAGAGGAAATGTTTCCAGAAATCACCACATCCATAGTAAAGGAGCCAAACCAAGGGATGATCAGGTGAAGCTGAAGAAGCCCCTGGTTACATAAGTTATTCGAAGACGTACGCCTCAAGCATAAAGATCGAAAAATAAGCCGAGAGAGAGCTCCCAAGATTTGTACTCAGCACAGATTTGAAATACCCTTATATATACCCACAACCCAATATGAAACTGGGAAGGGGCAGTCTTCAAATGTTTCAGAACGACTACCTCAAATTAAAAACAAAAGTAGTAAGAGCCTTACTCTTGTAAATAACATTTATAGAACAAGACCATGCAGTCATTGAAAGAGCTGAATATCCTCCTCTCTTGTGGAAACGGATGAACCGACCACTCCGAAGGGTCGCCGAGGCAATTTCAACATGCTCCTAGAGATTTATATGAGCTCCTCAGTAAATTTTTTATTATGAAAGGATTTAATCGTGGTAAGGTAGATACTACTTTGTTTATAAGGCGTAAATAAAATAATATCTTATAAATTTTGATTTATGTTGATGATACTATATTTGCATCCACTAATTAATCTCTTTGAAAATATTTTGCTAGTATGATGCAGGGGGAGTTAGAATGAAATTTATGGGAGATCTCAATTACTTATTTGGATTGAAGGTAAAGCAAACAAAAGTTGGAACACTCATCATCTACAAAAATATTGCTAGGAGCTCCTAAAGAAATATGATATGAAAGATTCAAAGAGCATTTATACTCCTATGTCTTCAAATTTTATAATTGATATATATGAACAAGGCGTGGATATCAAGATTACCAAATATAGAGGTATCATATGATCTCTAGTGTATTTAACCACGAGTAGGCCAAGTATTATGTTTAGTGGGTGCATGTGCAATCGATTTCAAGCGTCACCAAGAGAATCACATTTTAAGACCGTTAATGAATTTTGAGGTATCTTAATGGAACTTCACATCACATTCTTTAGTTTCCTAATGGAAGCAAATATAGCTTAGTAGGACTCTCCGATCTTGACTTTGCTGGGTGCAAATATGATAGGAAGAGTACTAGTGATACTTGTCATTTGTTTGGAAATTGTTTAGTTTCTTTGCATAGTAAGAAGCAACATAGTGTTGCTATTTCTACCGCTGAGGCTGGATATGTAGTTGTTGGTAACTGTTGTGCACAAGTCTTATGGATAAAGCAACAACTATTGGAATACAATTTAAACCTTGAATTTGTTCCAATTAAATTTGATAACACTAACGCTATCAGTCTTACTAAGAATATTGTGTTACATTCATACATTAAAAATTTAGAAATTCGAAACTATTTCCTTAGAGATCATGTTTAAAAGGGCAATGTTAATTTTGAGTATGTGGAGACCAAAAATTTGTTAGTTGATATTTTTACAGAACCTCTATCCACATAACCTTTTCAGAAGATTCCTAGGGAGTTGAGAATCTTGGGTTCTTCGTGTTATAAATGGATTCATACTCTATTTCATTTAATTTTGATATATATATATATATATTTGTTGTAAACTATCATTTCTTTTATAGCAAGTTACTTCAAATCAAATTTATTGATATGATGACTTCAACTTTTATCTTTAGCTTCATTATCTTCAAAATATGTTCTATATGTCTATGTGTTTACTTCTTATATGTCGTTTTGCGTTCATAATTTATAATTTGACGAATGATACATTAAAAACCTTTTAAGGATTAATTATGTGAATTTAGAACATCTTTTTGACTTGCTCATGTCTTATTTAATCATAAATTTATGTATATATTGATCATTTGTAGTTTTGTTATTGAATGGTTTCATATCTTATTGTGCATATTTGTTGCATTTGGCATATGTTGTATCTTATATATCTATGATATATTCTTCTTATTTTATGTATATCATTCTTATATATGTGTAGCTTTGTTTCCATGGATTTTTGTTGTGTTACTGGTTATTTTGTGTTAAGCCTCATTACCATCTATCTCTTTTTGATCATGTCAAAGGGGGAGAAGTTGTAATGTGAGTTTAGATTTGATTTATATGTTGTATGCTTTTTGTGGTATTGTGTAATTTTTTAGGGGGAGCACAAGAAAAAGGTGGAAAACATTAATTACGCTTTGCTTCTTCTTAATGTCAACTCAATTATAATTACAAAAGTTGCAAGCCTACCAAACATCAAAAAGGGGGAGACTGAAGTTTGTCTTCCTCCTAGGATTTAATTGTTTATATCATGCTGCTTGTCAATTTTGTTTCTAATTTATATGTCGTAATTCAGTCTCCTCACATAGTTGCGCATTCTAAGGTTGAGTGCTTAATAATTTTTACGTAGGCATAAATTGAACTATTTGATTAATGTCAACACAATATTTTTCTAGTCGATAAGTCAAACGTTTGAATCAAGAAACACATATGCGAATGGTTAAAATTGTGCCAAGTCTTGATTCAAAATAGCACTTCATTTTTGTTAATATTTGAAATCATTTAAGTGTGATTAGAATCATAAGAATTGTTGACTCAAATTAAACTAAATGTGCAAAATTAGGACTATTCATTAGAGAGTTTGATTCGAATCACATGATTATCTGATTGGAAACAAACACGGGTCTGAAAAACATGATTTTTCTTCTATGAGTTTGATTCAAATCACAGTAAGCATGACTCAAATCAAAGACGTTTGATTCAAATAAAGAAGTTACCTGACTAGAATCAAAGTCTGGCAATAAATTTTGGATTTTGGTTCTATAATCCTGATTCACATCACATATCTAGATGACTCGAATCACAAGGCTCAAATAATTAAAAAGGTTGATTTGAATCATAATTAGGAGCATATTTTCTTGGTTATTGGATCTTGATTTAACTCATTCATTCTCTTGACTCGAGTTATACACTTTCTCTTGATTCAAATTAATTGGGTATTTTCTCTCATTTTTGCGCCTTATCTCCGACACATATATAAATCACTTATACCAATCCCTCACATAACATCAGTATAATTTATAACTCACAACCCAAATTTTCTCTCAAAGATTTTCAAGATCATTTTGAGTTTTGTTTTGAGTTTGCCACTGAAATCTCTTTTCATCTTGAACCTCTTGCATCTTCCATTATTGTTTTGATTAAGTTCTCATCTTAGGGTATGACATTTGTGTGAGGAGGTTCGTTTTGTGATTAATGAATTATGAATATTCTTTTGAAGGTTTTAGGGGATTGTAATATTTGTGTGGTGTTATGTCTGGGATGAAAAATCCAGCAGATAAAGAAAAAGGTTCTTCTATCTAAAATTACTTTGGTATAGCTGTGTGGAAGTTGCTACAAACGAAGTTAAAGTTTTTCTCATATTTAGAGAGTTCAAGGCTCAAGAAACTAGTAGGAGTGAGTAAAGTTTAATGTATAATGGAAGCGCGAGCAACATTCTCAAAGATGGCAGATTGAAGTTGAAGTCAAGTAAAGATTTTGCAAGAATTCGGTGTCAGAAGTTGTGTACAGTCAAATACAGTTTTAATAGAAGATCTTTATTTTTAGCATTACCTCGAATTGTGAATTTACTAAACTAATCAGTGTGGTATTGTCAAAATTATATTGGAAGAACAACAAATTTTCAATGGGCTATCATTGGAGACTGAAGTATACATAAGCGAAGACAAATTGTCGAACCACTATAAATTCAGCGTACTATCTCTCTCTATCTCTCTCTTTTAATAATTTATTTAGGATTGCATGTTTAGATTTAAATTTTTCTCTAAATAGCATGATATTACAATTTACCGCATTGGTAGCGATTTTGTAAATAAGCTTTAGGTTTTGTTGGATTGAGATTCTAAATTTTTCTTACTTTTGATTAACACTGAAAACTGTAATGTTAGATTTGTTGCTCAATTGAAAAGACTCGCTTTGCAGATCTCATGTAAATTAATTTTTGATTAATCGAGACGTTGAGTGATTTAGTATTTTCAATATGGCTTATTTTGTGTTTCTGATTAAGTCTATATTACAATCAGTCTAAAAGGCATATATTTCATACGAAAATTCCACTACGCGGAGAAATTATAATCGAACTCTAATTTTCAAAAAGTAAATTTTGTAAACTAGCCTTTTGGGAAAGGTCTATTCAGTCCTCTTCTATACCTTTTGAGTTCATGTTCTCTCTCAAAAGTATGTATGATGATTGAAGAGAAAATCTCATCGTAGTAAATCCCCTTATGTTATGAATATCCTTTTGCTACAAGATGAGCCTTGAACTTTTTCCGTTCCCTCTTCTGTACGCCATGACCCTTTTAATTTTTTTATTTAAATTTAAATGTTGCGATGTGATTTTCACGTCACAACCATTTTTTTTTTAAAATAAAAATCTCATAATCCATGTTCTAACCCTGAACTTATTATTTTAATTTTAAAAACGTTAGTGACGTAATAACACGTCGCAAATGCCTATTTTTTGCCACATGTTTTTCACTTCACTAATTCACGTGGCAGGATGCAATGTTTCTTGTAGTGAACGGCCATTTTGCTACCGTAGTTATATTATAATTTTTACGCGTGTGTTTTTTATTTTTATTTTATTAAGAAACTTTTCACCACGGTTCCAAAAATTAACCATGGTCATAGAATTTGGATGACAAGTTTTGAATCTCAACATAAACATTTTTTCATTTTTTCAATTAAAATAAATGCGTGTTTCATCACATTTATTGTTATTTAAAAATGGAAAATATAACAACTACGATTGTTTCATTCAACAGTGGTTATATGTTTCATATTTCACTAGGGTTGAAGCTTGCAACTGTTACGAAATTATTTTCCACAAAATCGCAGTCGTGTATCCCTTCACATTTATTGTAATTTTAAAATTGAAAGTATAACAACTACGGTTTTTTCACTCAATCGTGGTTATATGTTCCATATTTCACTACGGTTAAAGCTTGCAACAGTTGTGAAATCATTTACCACAAAATTAAAACATAAGAGGTACTTCATTTCGTTCATAATACACAAGGGTGCCCTAGCGAACGAGATGACAACGATTGAAAAATCTTCACCATCTTCATTCATTTCTGAAAACGAATATCATTTTTGTAAACAAAATTGCCATCCTCTTCGAATTACGGCATATTACCACTCTCTCTCTCTCTCTCTCTCTCTCTCTCTCTCTCTCCATCTCTCTCTCTCTAACGCTTATGAATGTTTATGTTCCTCGCTAGGATTATTTATCATTCTCTCTCTCTCTCTCTCTCACTCTCTCTCTCTCTCTCTCTCTCTCTCTCTCTCTCTCTCTCTCTCTCTCTCTGACGCTTCTAAATGTTTATGTTCTTCAATAGGTTTACTGGTTTATTTTTTTGCAGATAAATGATATTAGGATGTCGTGTGTATTGACATTGTCATGTGTATTGTTCATGTTTCCATGTTAATGTTTTATTCAGATTTTGTGAATATGCTTTAGGTTTTGGTGTTGGATATGCATATGCATAAAATCATTTTAGGATTTTGCGTGTGTGTAGCATTAGTGTGTCATTCACATTAGTCTTTTGATATATATTTCCGAATTTGTTATGGATCGTAGTTCGATTAAAGCTGATAGATTAGGTCTGGTGTATGAGAAAGCAGTTCTTGAATTCCTTATATTCACCGAAAAAAAGTTCCCAACAATAATGGTATCTTTTATTGTCCTTGTGTTGTTTGCGGGTGTAATACAATAGGCTTCGATCTAGAGGGGGTGAATAGATCATAAAATTTACAACCAAAAACTTTTGGCAAATATCTGTTTGTAAAATATGGTGCAGCGGACAAAATGACCCGGATCGAATCGTCTAACCGAACCTACTATCGAAAAGCAATATACGTATCGCAAACCTAACGGAGTGATAACGAACATAAATGTTTAACAAAAATCAAGCTACGAATCAATTAAATGTAATGCTAATCGTAACTCATATATCCAATGAACCAAAACGCAAACAAAATACACACAAACAATTTATCGAACACTTGATGTGCGATAGATAACAATTGGAAATGTAGTTTATTTTTTGTTGATGTTAAAACCTATCACAATCAAAATGATTGTGATTATATCAACAACAACACCTTTAAAAGATAGTAGAAAACAATTTCTAATCGAATTGATCAAACAACGACGAAGTCGATAAATTGCGTATTCAACAATAAAAGAAATAAAAAGATAAAAGAGAGAGAGAGAGACCAATATTTGTTTAGGCTTTTCCCCAATCTACCTCACTATGGGTATGTCTGACCTCAATTCAAAATCGAATTGATATAGTGCTATTAACCTTTTCTTTGCAAAAGTGTTTATACAAGAGATGAAAAATGCAAATCCCAAAAACCATATTATTTTGTGTTTATTCTTCCACCTCCAACCCCTTTATCAAAGCTTGATCAAGTGACCAACAATGAGGCTATAATCCTCCAATTATCCCGGGCACGCAACGTGTTGAAACCCGAGATTCCCGAACACAATTCACTGTCTCGCGCTACTCCCTTGCAAGGGAACCACCTTGTCCCAAGGCTTTCACTCGGTCGAATCTGTGTTAACGTTATCTCATCTTAAACCTTCAAATCAACTCGATCTTGAAGGAAACCCCCATATTGGTTCTCTTATTTGATACACACAAAGCCCCCAACCCAATATTCTCGGTTACACCAAACCTAATTGGACGTTATCAACCCTAATCTAGATGGTCACCCAATCGAAAAATGATTATGAGTAGTTCAATTGTGTGTATGCATAGAAGAAGGGATAAAGATGATGGACAACTTTGTAATCTGGTTTCGTTTAGGTTTTATTCACTAGGAAACCTTTTCTAGAAGAAGATGCATGTATGAGTATATATATGTATGTGAATGAATGGGCAAAAGAAATGCAAAAACTTGGAGCAAAATTGAAAATTTTGGATGGAAAAAATACATAGGTCGGCCTATGAAAGCAATGGGTCGGCCTATTCGTATTTTTTAGGTCGGCCTGTGAAGGTCATAGGTCGGCCTCTCGGGCAGCCTATGAGGAGACCTGTGGGAAGAACCTACATGCTTTAATACTTATCCATCGGAGCCGTCATGAAAACTCCATGTGCCGGCCTAAACTGAAGCTAAGCCTTGTATAGGTCAGCCTGTTATTACATAGTTCGGCCTGAAATGGCTTTGAATGTCCAAAAACATTTTTTTCAATGCACATATGATGTTGACTCCTTTTCAAACTGATTTAAATGCTTTTTAATGCCAAAATGCATATATAATGGGAGGATACCGTCCATTATATATAACGCTATACTTTCCTAGTTTTGACATCACTTAAAATATAAAAGCACTCACATACTCCCCCATTTTGTTGATGGCAAAACATGAGACGATGCGTTTAGTGACATTGTTGTCTTTTTGAAGAGTCCCCCTTAATATGTGCATCATCCACCTTTATCTTGTGTATTGCTCCCCCTTTGACAACATCAAAAAGAGAACAAGCAAACAATAAGAAGTATCAATAATTACAAACAAACACAAAATACAACACATAGGCAATTTACAAAGAGAAGAACATCAATATGAAAACACTCACAAAGAATGATATGCATATTAGTTTAGAATGCTTAAACATAAATACAATCACACTAAAGAACAATAGAACATAATTTCCACTCATAGTGTTAAATAAAATAATAGAACATGAACAATGAAAGAGATAACATAACAACGAACTCTTGAGCTGCTAAAAAAGCGACACGACTACGTGACATATGTTTTTGGTGCTCCCGAAATGTTGCACACGCATGTGCTCTAGCAAGGCGATTAACAAAGTCATCACCACTCAAACCATAATGGTGACACACAACAAGAATCCATTTTACATCATAACATGTTCAACCAAAGTTCATGAAAAATACATAACAAGCCAAATGCCCTAAAGAAAATGTTTCAAGTATATAGAAGGAATAACACAACATCACTATAAGCATATAATTGATAAGGATCAATGGTAATTTTTGGTAGTGAGAGTTGATAAACTATTTCATTCATCAAGGATATTAGTCATTTGGAGTACTAGTAACAACAAGAAAACTTACCAAGCAAGAGAAAGAAAAAGGAACAATATTACCTCTCATGTAGATTAATGAACCATGCACACTTACGAGATGAAACTCTCATGTAGATTAATAGTATATAATATGCATGCAATAAAAATCATATGCTACGCAGGATTAGAGATATCAAGTATCCCAAATTCCCTTCGGATGTTGAAAAATGGTTCGGTCGCAAGTGGTTTTGTGAAAATATCCGCAAGTTGATGTTTACTATCAACATGTTCGAATACGACATCACCTTTTTCAACATGATCATGTAGGAAATGACGGCAAATCTTAATATGCTTAGTGCGTGATTGTAAAACCAGATTCTTGGTTAGATTTATTGCGCTAGTGTTGTCGAACATAATGGAAACATGTTGCAAGTTTATATCAAAATCAAGTCATTATTGCTTGAGCCACAAGATTTGGGCGCAACAACTACCGGCCGCAACATATTCCGCCTCGGCTGTTGACAACGCAACAAAAACTTGCTTCTTGTTATGCTAACTTACTAAGGCATTTGAAAACATGTGGCAAGTTCCACTAGTGCTTTTCCTATCTGATTTGCAACCGGAAAAATCAGAATCGGTGTATCCAACCAAGTTACAATCGCTTCCTTTAGAATACCAACGCCCGTATTGAAAAGTACCGTGAAGATACCTAAGAATACTCTTGACGACTTTTAGGTGTGATTCTTTAGGAGCCGATTTATAACGGGCACACATGCATACGCTAAACATGATATCTGGCCTAGATGTGGTAAGATATAGAAGAAAGCTGATCATACCTCAATATTTATTCACATCTACATCCTTACCATTTGAGTCCTTTTCCAAATTACCATTTGTGACCATAGGTGTATCAATAGACTCTGCATCTTCCATGCCAAAGCGCTTTAGCAATTCTGTGCAATACTTCATTTAACACACCAACATACCCTCTTTTAATTTCTTGATTTGAAGCCCAATGAAGTAATTCAACTCCCCCATGAGGCTTATCTCAAAATCTCCCTGCATAAGCTTAGAGAACTCTTCTACAAGTTGCATATTAGTTGATCTAAATATAATATCATCAACGTACACTTGAACTAGAAAGGTTTGCTTCCCTTGGTGTTTAATGAATATAGTAGTATTTAATCTTCCCCTTGAGTATCTTTGGTTAAGTAAAATTTTTCCTAGTAGCTCTTTTGAGCTTGTACACATAGTTTGGATACTCATGACATTCAAACCCGGGGGGTTGAGCTACATACACTTCTTCATTAATAAAGCCATTTAGAAACTCACTTTTCGCATCCATTTAATATAACTTGAAATTCTTAGCGCAAGCATAGGATAGTTGAAGACGTATAACCTCATGTCGAGCCACCAGAGCATGAGTTTCCTCATAATAGATGCCATCCTCTTGGTTATAGCCTTGTTCCACTACCCGGGCCTTATTGTGGGTTATCACCCCATTTTCATTAAGTTTGTTACTAGAAACCCATCGGGTGCCAATTACTTTATGATCTTTAGGGCGAGGGACAAGGTCCCAAACATCGTTTCTTTTAAATTGATTTAGTTCATCTTGCATGGCCATAAGTAAATGCTCATCAAGCAATGCGTCTTTAGCATTTTTAGGTTCCACTTGAGACACAAACGCAAAGTGATAACATAAATTTTTTATCTTAGAGCGAGTAGTTACTCCATTGTTACGTCTCCAAGTATGTTGTCGATCGAGTGATCATTTGATGTCTTCCAAGTCAAAGGTAGACCTTCCACTGTAGCAGAAATTTATCCCTTTTTCTCTTCATTATTGTCATTTTCTTTCATCTCAACATCCATCATTATAGGTTGATCAATATCTTGTTCGGTTCCATTGAGAATATCTTGAGAAGACACACATACTTCATGAAAAACAACACCTTTCCCAACATCTTTTGGATGAGACTCATCAAAAGTAACATGTATCGACTCCTCAACAATAAGCAATCTCTTATTATAAACCCTATATGCCTTACTAGATTATGAGTATCCGAGGAAGATACCCTCATTGGCTTTTGCATCGAATTTGCCAAGATTGTCTCTATTATTGTTCAAAACATAACTTTACATCCGAAGACATGTAAGTGAGAAACATTAGGCTTTCTAACTCTAAGTAGTTCATAGGCGGTCTTATCTAGAATAGGACGTATAAGTATCCTATTCATGACATAGCGAGCCGTGTTAATGGCGTCTGCCCAAAAATACTTAGGCAAATTTCCCTAATTAAGCATCGTCCTTGCTAGCTCCTCAAGGATTATATTTTTACGTTCCACAAAACCATTTTACTGTGGAGTTCTAGGAGCGAAAAATTTATTCTCAATCTTATGTTTGTCACAATACTTTTCAAAGAGGTGATTTTGAAACTCTCCCCCATGATCACTTCGAATGGAAATGATTTTCAAATTCATTTTGTTTTGAAATAACCTAGTAAATTGCTTAAAAGCCAGGTAGATCTCATCTTTACTTAACAAGAACAAGACCCAACAAAATCTCGAGTAATCATCTACAATAAAAAATCCATAGTAATTTGTGTAGCGTGCGATTTTTGTCGGTGACGCGACCACCTTACCGCAATGGTTGGAATTGGGTGCTACTTTCTGGTTTCTTATTTATCCTATGAAGCTGGAAAGGAAAAGGAAGTTATCTAAAACTAACCTTACATGCAAATGTTTTCTTTAACAAATGCTAAGAGATTGGGGGGTCGGGGTCAGGTTATACAAAGGGAAGTTGTCAATTACCCAGTGTATATATGGCTATCCATAGATCTTCTTTGGCATGTTTAAATACTTTCTGGTGTTTATCTGTTATGGGTTGGGAAAGTTTCTTCTTTGGGAGTGTTGAGAGAGTATTTTTGTTATTTTCAGGTTTTCTGTTGTTTTTGGTAAGGTACTGAACCTAAAGTTTTTGATATGTGTGCTCGCTAAGATTTCGCAATCTTATGCCTACCTATTCCCGTAAAGGTACTCGGGAAATCAGAACAATCATAGTTCCTCTTATTCTATGGGAGGAAAAAGATGTTTGGTGTCTTGTTTAAAGCCCAAGATTGAAGCTAAAGGGTTTGAGAGAGAATTTGTCTTCTCTAAAGAGAGGTATCTCACCTGTTTATCACAGTTGTTGGGTAACTGATTATAAAGGAGAATTACTTTAATTGGAATGTATGGAATCCAGCAATGCCATAATTTTCTTTATAAGGGAAAAGTCCTGAAGGAGGAAACTTTAACTCAGTATAGAGCAATGCCATTTTTCCTTAGGAATCTTCCATGCTAAGAGAAGGACATTGGCTTGGATGTAAATAATCAAGAGGCTTGCCACTTACAGCAATTAGATGGAAGAGGAAGTTTATCAGGATAAAAGAGGGATCACAACTTGGATTTTTGAATCAACAAGTGTGCCACTTACAACAATTACCTGGAATTAGGGTTTGTTTCATTATTTGTTTTGGCATGTGATATACAATGAAATATCTTCCTACAGAGAGAACTCTTGATTTCCTCTGAGGGGATGTTGATTTTTGTGTGCCTTGATCAAAGCCCAAGGTTGAAGATAAAAGGTTGATTCTGTTTAAGGAGTTTTATAAATGTCTTGTACAAAGCCCAAGATTGGGGCTGAAAAGAATTTGACTCCACTGGTGAGGTGTTATCTGTCTTGTACAAAGCCCAAGATTGAGGCTGAAAAGAAGTTGACTCCACCGGGGAGGTTTTATCTGTCTTGTACAAAGCCCATGATTGAGGCTGAAAAGAATTGACTCTTCCGGGGAAAGTTTTGTCTGTCTTGTACAAAGCCCAAGATTGAGGTTGAAAAGAAATTGACTCCACTGTGGAGGTTTTATCTGTCTTGTACAAAGCCCAAGATTGAGGTTGAAAAGAAATTGACTCCACTGTGGAGGTTTTATCTGTCTTGTACAAAGCCCAAGATTGAGGCTGACTCTACTAAGGAAATTCATTATATAAAGCCTAAGAGGAGGCTGGTTGGGGAAATTCTTATATGAAGCCTAAAAGGAGGTTGGCTTCTGCTGAGGATTATTGAGATCTAGAGACAGGTCCAATTTGGGGAATCAACTCTTGCTGAGAATATTAGACGCCCTGAGGTTCTGATTCTGTTAAGGTTATATTGATGGTAAAGGTTTAAACTTTGAGTATGAAAACCTATGGAGGTTTCAAACTCTGCTGGAGATTGATGAAGTGATCAGGGTTTTTCCCGTGCTTTTAGGAAATTTGAGGGTTTCTTTGAGATCCAAGAGGGGATGAGACTTTCCAAGTTTACTAGTATGAAGAGGTTGACTCTTAGTTGGAGGATGATCTTTGCATGATGCCCAAGACGAGGATGATGTTTTAAGGGATGAGAATCAACCCCAGAATGGATGTTCTGAAATTCTGACTCTCTGGAGGATAGAACTAGTAAAGATGACTAACTTCTGTCCTATACCTGTAGGAGGTCTTCGGGTCCTTGTACTAAGCCCAAGAGGAGGTTGAGAACTTCTAAGAAGCCTGTGAGTCCTTGTACAAAGCCCAAGAGGAGGCTAGGGATGCTTTTAGGAAGCCTGTGGGTCCAAACCTAAGAAAAGTTCAAGAAAGGTTTCACCGGGAATCAATCCTTTCCTTGCAGAACAATTCTAGGGTTTGAAGAAATTCAGAAGAGGTTTCACCGGGAATTAATCCTCTTTGGGGAAGTGAATTTCTTGTACAAATATTTCTAAGTTGTGACAGTCTTGTGAAAAGTTTCACCAGGAATAATGCCTTTCTCTGTTCCATATTGTATAAGCCCAAGCCGAGGCAAGACTGTATCTGGAATTTCCTATGGGGAACTAGTTTTGACTGTGTTAAAAGAGTAACCACTGGTTTGATCTAAAACTAGACCTAATTACTGGAGAAAACTCTAAGCAAATATGTACAAGCCTATATATATATATATATATATATATACAAATGAAATATATAAACAAGTTTTTGTTGAAAAGATAGTGGAACTTACAGTTGAGCAAGCCAAAGCATAGCAACTACAGCTGTATGGTTAGTTATTCAAGAAATTGAAGAAATTTTTGATAAAACTTAGAATTTTAATCTAAATCAAAAGGAAAGTTGTTGTAAAAGGAAGTTTGGGGCTTATACTCAAAGAGAGGCCCGGATGAATCCTTTTGAAAAGGGGATAATCGCGTCGCAGTTTTGAAAACCACAGAGGGACTTATATAATGACTAAGGCCCAAATGATTGTGTTTACAAAAATGATGGGTCTTACACTCTTTAAGAGGCCCAAGAGTTTATTTTTATACAATAGATGGGGCATACAACTCAAGGAGAGGCCCAGATGAAAAACAGTGATCGCACCGTTTATTTTGAATATTGTACTGGGACTTATACTATAGCAGAGGCCCAAATTATTTATGTACAAAGGGGTTAGGTCTTACACTCTATTAGAGGCCCAAAAGTGTTTGAAAAAGAAGAAAAATGGGACTTACAACTCAAGGGGAGGCCTAAATGAAAATTGTTTTGAAAACGGCGATCGCGCCGAGATTTTTAAAAACGTATCGGGACTTATACAATGACTAAGGCCCAAAATGGTTTATTTACAAAGGGATGAGACTTACACTCTATCAAGAGGCCCAAAAGTGTTTCAAATAAAGTTTGAAAAATTAAAATTGAGGGAAACCCTAATTTTAATTAATATAATATTATTTTCATAGGAAATTAAATATAAGATATCAAATATATTTAAAAACAAGTGGTAAGGTTTGAAAAGTATTTTGGAAAATCATGTTTAATCACATGAAGGCTTGAAATTCAATTGAATTTGAAAGATCGAGGTGGAAATCTCATTTTAAAAATGTTTGAAAACAAATAAAATGAAATTAATTACAAAAATTCAAACTATATTAAATAAATAATATAAATTCCATTTTTTTGTGGGATAAAATATTTAAACATTTTTGTGAATTTTCAAAAAAATAACAAATAAAAAATAATTAAAATTGAGAGAGAAATTAATTTTGAGATTAATTAAGAAAATCATGAAAAATATGAAAAAAATAGCAAAATGAGAGGGAAATAAAAATGGTCTGGGTGGGTGTTGAACCCACGCCCTCCAACCAAACACATGCGCACTGCTACCACTGGGGTGGTGATACATCCGTGTATCAAAACCACCCCATAAACAGACATGGGTAGCCTAAATTCAGGCCGGGCCAAGGCAAAAACCAAGTTTTGTGTGATTTGCAAGAAGGATCATATCTCCCTCATTTCTCCATGAAATTGGATGAAATTTAGATGGATCCTGCCAAGAATTTCATGAGGAATCCAATGGTGGTCTTAGAATTTTCTAAAGATGCTTCTATTTTAAAACCCGATAATGGTTTCAAAATAGGCCAAGATTTGCAAGTTTTATGCTACCACATCACACAGGCAATAATAGCATGGTAAATTGGCTCAAACATAACACATATGATATGTATGATATGTTCATGATCAATGGACATCAAAGCAATGCATATTTTAAAGAGTTCAAGTTGTTATGCACTTACCTCTTGAAGCTCCTTGTGTTAACTTTCAAGATGCTTGTGCCAGAAGTAATCTAGTTCTTTAGACACTCTTGATTGATCCCTTAGAAGCTTTTAGGATGATCAAAACCAGCTGGAAACCTCAGGAACAAGAATTGACTCTTTCTTACAAAAGTGGCAAAAGTCACCAAAATGGTAACTCACTCAAATGGTGTTACATTTGAGGGAAACCTATTGGGACAGTTTGAGGATGATATTTGGATAGTATTTGAAGGGTTAATTGGTTTTTAAAGTGATTGGATCAAGACATGGCTTGAAAAATGCAGAAAAGTCAAAATTTGAGGTTTTGGAGGTTGACTTTCTGATTTTGATGATTTACAATGAGTATGAAGGTTTGAACACCTCCAATGGATGATTTATGATGTGTTTGTATAGTTATTTGAGTGGTTTTTTTATCTAGTTTCAAGAATTCCCAAATTGCTCCAATGTGGCTTGAAATTGAAGTAAGAGAGAGAGAGTGAGAAAACAAGGCTTTGGTATTGTTTTGGTGTGGTTTGAAACATCAGAAATGACCTCTATTTATAGTAGAGGAAGTTTGTTTTTGAAGGAATAGTGAATGGTAACTGGTTCACTCTATTATCCAATGGATATGCCCATGTATCACTTTCTTAAATGCCAAGGTACCAAGTCTTCTCTTGGCCATTGACTTGAGCTGGTCTTGGTAGCTTTAGGTATTCTGATTTTTGCAACAACCTTGACTCAATTGGACTGATATGTGCTGGTTCATGACAGCTCAATACACCACATTAATTCCAAATGACAAAGCTTGGTTTTGGATTTGCAACATTGATGATCACATGCCAAAGGGATTGGATTCTTGCCTTAGGGTCCAAGCTTGCAGTTTTTTCATGATTGACTGAGATTCTTGTTGAATTTGGATGAGGATCAGTCTTGCATAGTCCCCAAAATTGGACTCAAGAATCGTATGCCACAAGTAATGCACAAAATCTGTCTTGGAAATCAGTTTGAGCAAGGCATGTTGTGAGGTCCATAACTCCTTGCTCAAGTTGAACTCATGGGAGTTCTTGTACTCTTTGGAAAGTTTATATGGCATACTTTAACTTTGATGTCCACCAATGGACCTGGTTTAGCTTGGATCATGATGAAAAATGGTCCAAAAGTTGGTGAAAAACCTAGACAGATTCTGTCTAAAATTTTTTTTAAGTGTTGGAAAATGTGGTCACTTTCATGTTTTTGTGATTTTGATAACTCCATAACTCAAAATCCATGAGGATTTGGAATCTTTTGTAGTTGACACTTTTGAAGTATGTCATATGAACTTTCATTTGAGCTTTGGATGGAAGAAAAAGGCCTTAGGGTTTGGGAGTTATGACCTTGTAAAGTTGGTACCAAATCCATTTTGTTCCATAACTTAGAAAAATTTAAGTTTCTTATGGTTGCCCCTTTTGCAAGAAACCTTTCTTTTCTTGATTTTTCTTGATGGATGATGATCAAAACCATGAATTAAAATTGTTTTTGACTTAGGGGAGTCACATTTGTGAAAAAATTCAAAAAGTCAAACTTGATTTTGGGCACAGTTGACTTTTTGTCAGATGAATTCCAAACTGTGTAGTCCTCTATGCAATTAAGTTCTTGACCTAATTCAAACATAATGGATGGATTCCATAGGTGTTTTAGGGTGTCTTGAATCATGTCCCAAGGTTTGGGAACATGTCTTGGTCCAAAGTCAAAGGTACAGTTGACTTTTTCTTCAAAACCCTAATTGTAGTCCAGATGAAAATAAAACTTGTGAATCAAGCTTCTTGGATCAATCCATTGTTGCAAATGGATCAATATGGTGTATTTGAGGTCCTCAAACCATGTCTCGAGGTCTTGGATCATGTCTTGCCTCAAAAGTCAACTCAAGGGTGATTTAGATGAATGCCTCCTCTGAGGCTATTTTGACTTGATGATTGGATCCATGAGGTCCCTTGGAGCATTTTGGATCATGTTTTGAGGTATTGGCTCATGCCCGGATGAAAAAAATTTTCATCTGGAGGCCTTGTGTAGCGAGCGA
The DNA here is from genome assembly GCA_022829125.1 of Lathyrus tuberosus. Taxonomy (NCBI): domain Eukaryota; kingdom Viridiplantae; phylum Streptophyta; class Magnoliopsida; order Fabales; family Fabaceae; genus Lathyrus; species Lathyrus tuberosus. The sequence goes on from JALAZF010000259.1 coordinate 2,246,517, forward strand.
TTTTGGACGCGGTTCTTAAGCGCTGGTCGCTCTCTGCGGTTTGAGCTTTGACTACAGGTCGATTCATTTTTTATCCTATTGTGAGCTGAATAAGGAAGGGAAATAGATGTCTCCAATTAACCATGCTTTGCATACTGAGTTTAAACAGCGGTCTGTTAGGTTACGGATGCTATCAATGTGGGGGGGCCTTTGTACTAGTTATTTGTATTTTCGCCAATACTGTTCTCTTTCTTTTTACCTGGGCAGAAGGTTTCTGGCGGGGAATAAGGATTAGGATGTTAGGACTGGTGCTTTTGAATTACTGCTTTTGATTGACGAAGATATGGGATTTGGGTTTTTTGTTGATTGCGCTCGCTAAGATCTTTTCTTTCGATCTTATGCCTACGTATTCCCGTTTACCGAAACAGGGAAATCAGAGCGTTCATAGTTCCTCCTATTCTATGGGAGGAAATGGGTGTTTTGGTGTCTTGTTCAAAGCCCAAGACATGAAGCGAAAGTTGATTTGTATCTTGTTCAAAGCCCAAGATGTGAAGCTAAAAGGTCTATTTGTGTCTTGTTCAAAGCCCAAGACGTGAAGCTGAAAGACCTCGGCTTTAGGGAGAATTTGTCATCTCTAAAGAGGGGGAAGGAGAATTACTTTAACTGGGATACGCGGATCCGAGCAATGCGATAATTTCTGAAGAAAGGGTTTTAACCTGAATGAGAAGACTTTAACTCAGTGTAGAGCAATGCCATCTTTCCTTAGGAATTTCTCATGCTAAATGAGGGACAGTGGCATGGATGTAGATGATCCAGAGGCTTGCCGCTTACAGCGATTAGATGAAAGGAAAGGAGTTGTTGATGTTTGTGTACTGCGAATGAGGCACAACTTTGATGCTAAAAGGTCGATTGGATCAACCAGTGGTTTTCTTATACAAAGCCTAAGAGGAGGCTAATTTCCGCTAGGAAAATCATTATACAAAGCCTAAGAGGAGGATATTTTGTGTCTCGTACAAAGCCCGAGAGAGAGGCTAAAAGTTTTTGACCCAGTGGGGTATATCGTTATACAAAGCCTAAGAGGAGGCTAGCAAAGAGTTGACTCAGTTGGAGAATCTTTTATACTCAGTAAGAGAGTGTTTTTGTATCTCGTACAAAGCCCGAGAGAGAGGCGAAAAGGTTGTTTTGACTCCACTGGGGAGAATTTTGGTATCTCGTACGAAGCCCGAGATGGAGGCTATTGTAACTGTTTCAGTTGAGTGACAGATCCAATATACTGATTTAAAAGAGAAAATCAGTTCTTATATGAGTAACACTGTACACAGGGATTTAATTTGAGGATCAGGGATATTTCCTTCTCTTTGAGGAAACGGGAAATCCAAAGGGTATCGAGACTATCTGAGTCTGCGGGTTTCCTTCCTATTTAATGAAGGGTGCTTGAGAATGTCTTTGAGACTCAAGGAAGTTAGACTGTCCGTGTCTAGAGTTTTATCTTTTGTACTATGCTTCGAGAAACAGTAGTAGACTCTATGAAAGGACTGTTCTATGAGGATGACTAGGTTCTGTTCCTATACCTCTAGGAGGTCGTCGGGACAATTTGTACGAAGCCCAAGAGGAGGCTGGGAACTTTTAAGAAGCCGACGGGTCCTTGTACGAAGCCCAAGAGGAGGCTATCATTCCCGGAGGAAGAGATCATTATACGAAGCCTAAGAGGAGGCTGTGAATACTTCTAAGAAGCCGTAGGGTCCTTGAATAATGCCCAAGAGGAGGCTGATGCTTTTAAGAAGCCCGTGGGTCTATCATCTCCTATCCATTAGGAGAGATAACTCTTTTAAAGATGAAAACCACTGGTAAACGTGCGAGGTTTACTATCCAGTGACTTTTAACTTTTAAAGAGGGTTCCTTAGTTAAGGTCCAAGATTATGACCGTAGTGGGTACCCAAACCTCGAGACATTCAAGGCAAGCTATCCACAAGGAATAGATCAAGTCAGGAAAGTTCGAGAATTGGGAAGAAACTGAAAGATGCCATTCACGGAGAATACATTCATCTTGGGGAGTAGAGCTTCTTGACGATTCCTAAGGAGGACAGCCGAAGAGAAGACTGTATCTGGTGCTCCTATTGGGGATCTAGGCGTCTATTTCTACGAATAAATGAAACGGTGTCACCTAGTTCTAGACGTAGTTGCCGGGGAAACTCCAAATATCTATACTATTATTACACAGTAGATATGAGTTTATGAAAGGAGACTTACAGTGAGCAGCCCCACAATACAGTTTATAATATGAAAGCAGTAAATGAAAGCGATAACCACTTACTCGGTTGTAGTGCTTCCATGCTGTTTGGTTAGTTGTTCAACAAAGAAAGATTGAAAACAACAGTATATTCAAAATCAAAGGAGAAAGTGCTTTGAAAAAGAAAGATTTGGGGCTTACAGCTCAAGGAGAGGCCCAGGGTTTTATTAGTGAGCGCACTGTTTGACTTCGTATAGCGGGACTTATACAAGTGACTGGGGCCCAAAAATGGTTTTCTGTACAAAGGGATGGGTCTTACACTCTCTCAAGAGGCCCAAAAAGGTTTAAAGAAAAGAGAGAGGCTTATAACACGAGGGTAGGCCCAAATGATTTTTCGTTTAAAAATGGCGATCGCGCCGAGGTTTTCTTTTAACGCAAAGGGACTTATACAATAAGTGAGGCCCAAAATGTTTTGGTTAAAAGGGGGATTGGGTCTTACACTCTAATAGAGGCCCAAAGTGTTTTAAAGAAAAAGAAATGGGTCTTACTACTCGAGGGTAGGCCCAGATGGTTTTTATTTTTAAACGGGCGACGATCGCGCCGTTTACTTGTACAGAGGGACTTATACAATGAGTGAGGCCCAAAATATTTTTGTACAAGGGGGGATGGGTCTTACACTCTAATAGAGGCCCAAAGTGTTTTAAAGAAAAAGAAATGGGTCTTACTACTCGAGGGTAGGCCCAGATGGTTTTTATTTTTAAACGGGCGACGATCGCGCCGTTTACTTGTACAGAGGGACTTATACAATGAGTGAGGCCCAAAATGTTTTTGTACAAGGGGGTATGGGTCTTACACTCTCTCAAGAGGCCCAAAGTGTTTTGAAAATGATTTATGAGGGTTGAATTAATCCAAAACCCTAATTTGTTTTCAAAATGCATTTAATAGAATAAAAATTCAATTAAAATGATCAAAAATTGTTTAACACATGGAAAACAAATTGTGACCTTGGATTAATGTTTCAAAAATTAAGTATTGACCTACAAAATAATTAGAAAGCATTAAAAGTTGCAAAATCAATGTAGAAAAAATATTTAAAATGCCAAAAACAATCAAAATATTAATTCTTTACAAAAATATCAATTATATGAAATAAATAATATTTTTGGGATTTTTTGTGAAAATAAAATATTTTAACATTTTTGTGAATTATTAAAAAAAGAATCAACTCAAAATCATTAAAACTCAGAGAGAAATTAATTTTTGAATCAATTAAACAAAATCACAAAATTCAAATATTTGAATTTGAAAAAAAAGGCGCCAAGAACAAGCTGAAGAACACGCGCGTGTTCTTGGTTTCTCAGATTTCCGTTTTCTATCCAATCTCCATGAATACGTAATCATATCATGCAATCCACATATCATTATGCTCGTCTCAACCTCACGATCATGTCTATGTACTTTAATTTCATTTAAATTAAACATACAACAAGAAATCACGAAGAAACCTCAAGAACCCTAATTTCTGCATGAGGGCTAGGATTTTTGATACACGATTCAAACAATGCAATTAATTGAGGGAAAACATTCCATGCATGATTATGAACATATGGCCAAATTATTGTGCGAGGAAATATGCATAGATTGAGAGATGACCAAGTATGTGCTTACCTCCAAGCCATGACAGCAAGTTCAGAGTGATTTTTGATTTGGAGGTGTTACAGATGAATGGTGATGATCTGAACAGCTTCCCTACACCCTATGGATTGTGTTTGGATGGTTGGACTTGATTGAAATTGGCTGGATCATTTTGTGGTACCTCAGCTGCACCTTGTTTGAAAATTTGAGCAACCAGCTAGTGATTTCATGAAATTGATGTTTCAGAAGTTATGTGAGTGTTTGATCAGCTCATATGTGATGTATGTGAGGTGTGTGAGTGATTGGTTTGTGCAGAATTGCTCTCAAACTCAAAACCCGATAACTACCTTGCTTAGAAAGGCATTTTTGCCAAGAGAAAGAGATTTTGAGGAAAGCATCTGTTAGATGGCTTTGGTGTACTTAAACTGACCACAATTGAGCTCTATTTATAGTAGAGCAAGTTTGTTTTGCAAGGAATAGTGCATGGCAGCTGGTAAGTAGGTTTGGCCAATGTTGGCAAATGAAAATCCAAGTCTCCTCTAGCCATTGACTAGAGGTTAGGGCACAGAGCTTTGGTCCCCTTGGTCTTGGATAAGTCTTGACTGATTTCAGATGAGAATGGCTCAGTCCATGCCACCTTGATGGTTCCATTGAATGCCTCATTCCAAATTTGAAGTCTTGTCCCTATTTTGGCAACTCTAGGTTCAACATGTTATTCCTTGTTCCTTGGACCTTGGAGGCTTGGCCCAGTGATTGTCCCCTTTAGATTCAATCCTCTGAGGTGTCCAAGTGGATTGGAGCAATTGAATTTGGCTGATTTTGGCAAATCGACCAAAGTTGCAAATTCTGCCTTGCCTTGACAGATTTCAGCAAGGCAACTTGGCAATGTTGTATCTCATGGTGTAGGTTGAATTTGGCAATGTTCTTGGCCATTTTGGAAAGCTCTTACATGATACAACAACTGTTTGAACAAGTTTGGTTTTGATCTCTTTTGATTCCAAGTGAAAAATCCCCCTACATTTGGCAAAAAGTGAGGCAGAATCTGACTTAGTGAAATTTTCACTAAGTGTTGGAAAAAGTGACATTTTCACTTTTCAGCCACTTTGATCACTCCATAACTCAAAATCCTTAATGAATTGGAATGACTTGTAGTTGAAGTTTTTGTAGGTGATAATGAGGGCTACAAATCCATCTTTGGATGAGAAAAAATGGCCTTGTGGTTTAGGAGTTATGGTCCTCCAAAGTTGGTACCTTTGCCACTTTATTTTTAACTTAGAAAAATTTCTAAGTTTTATGGTTACCCCTTTTACAAGTCATCTCACTTTTCTTGATTTTTCTTGATGAATGATGATTCAAATCATACATTAACATCATTTTAGGGTTAAAAATCCATTTTGGTGAAAAATCTCAAAAAGTCAAAGTTGACTTTTGTGCACAGTTGACTTTTTATCAGATGAATTCCAAACTGTGCAATTCTTCAGGAAATCATGTCCTTGACCTAAATCAAACTTGATGGACATGTTCCATGGGTGTCATAGGGTATATTCAATCATGTATTAGGGTTTGGGAGCATGTCCAAGTCAAAAGTCAAAGTTACAGTTGACTTTTCTCTTAAAACCCTAATTGTGGTGCAGATGAAATTGAGACTTGTTGCTCAAGCTTCTTGGATTAATCAATTGTTCCAAATGGATCAATATGGTATATTAGAGACCCTCAAATCATCTCTTGAGGTCTTGGCTCATGGTTTGTCCCAAAAGTCAACTTAGGGGTGAATTAGGTCAAGAAACCCTAATTCCTGATTTTTGATGAATGCATCCCCTGAGGCAAAATTGACTTGATGCATGGGTTCATGAGGTTCCGTGAAGCATATTAGGTTATGTTTTGGATCATTTCCTTATGCCCAGATGAAAATTTCCATCTGGAGGCCCTGGTCGACCAAAACCCTAATTTGGTGACACTGTCGATCTTGAGACTTGATCCACCTAGAAGGGAGCAGCCTTGTGCTTAATCCTTGAAGTGGGAGTCCTTTTTGATCCATTGTGGATGTTTAAGAGATTAGACAAGTTGAAGATCATGTCATTTCTTGATTGATCCATTGTCTAAGCACTCAGAGAGGGCTTGAAACCCTAATTTTGATTGTATTGGATGCTCACCCATCTTTGGGGAGACTGATGAAGCATGATGGTTAATCCATATTGTGATGATGATTTTCACAATGATGGGAAATCTAAGTGGTCAAAATTTGGGGTATTACAGATGCCCCTATTTAATCTTCTTGGACCCGAAGGTGTGAATGACGAAGGGATTCGAGCATTCGGGGTGCAAGAGGATTAAATATCGAAATATCCAAAATTTTGATGGTGGTTATGAATGGTAGCTTACGCATTCATCTTCTTTAGCTAAGTGATGATGCTTAGAAAATGTAAACTTCCCCTCGATCCCGGTTTCCTACCAAGGAACTGGTCTTAGTTTCTGATTTAAACTTCCCCTCGAGCCTGGTTTCCTACCAAGAACTGGTCTTAGTTTTTGATTTAAACTTCCCCTCGATCCTGGTTTCCTACCAAGAACTGGTCTTAGTTTCTGATTTAAACTTCCCCTCGATCCTGGTTTCCTACCAAGAACTGGTCTTAGTTTCTGATTTAAACTTCCCCTCGATCCTGGTTTCCTACCAAGAACTGGTCTTAGTTTCTTTTGTCAATAAACTTTCTTGACAAGGGACGCTATTCATAGCGGCTTTCCTCAAACTTCTCGCCGAATTTTCCTGGGGAGATGCCATTTGAGTGGAAAAAGTTTTGATGTCAGACTTGCTGGGGAACCCATTCGTCTGAGTTGTAGAGGTGTACAAACTTCTCTGTTGGAGACGCCATTTGTTTCTACTGGGGAAAGCGAGTCTCTTGAGAGACTGTTTTCATTTGGGATATTTCATCGTACTTTTCTCAGGATCTTCTCGGAGAAACGCCATATGATGGGGTCCAATTTTGTGGGGCCGATGACCTTTTCATCAGCATCCTTTCGGAGCAAAACTGGCATGCTGCCGAATCTCTGATCACGAGGCTTTCTCTGTGGATTTTCCTTAATCCGGGAAAGCAAGGATATCATCTTCAATGGCGAAGAGTGATGTTTATTGAGAGTTTTCTCTGGCTTTTCAGAGGTTCAAGTTATCAAAGTGGCCAAGTGCCGACTCTGATCTAAAGATACACTGGTGGCGAGATTGTGCAGACGCAACACTTCCTGACGAGGAAAGAACTGACAAACTCGATTGAGAAAACTGTTTATCACTAGGGGACAAGACCGACTCAAGTGATAGTGATGCAATACGAAATGCGAACGCAAATAAAATGAATGAAGTATGTATGTATATGCTGACAAAACAGACGCGACATACAGACTAATGGATGAACACAATTGGATACTCGGCCATCGCGGGGCGAAGAAGTACCGTTGATTCAAAATAGCAATTCCACCTTGCTTAGGAGAGATAGTCCCGTTGGGAGCTATGTCGATCGGGCTTAAGAGATGAGAACTCGGCCGAGGATGTCAGACGAAACAAGGTCTCTGACACAGTTGATCCCTTCATTCAGGCATACTGGCTTAGAAGGAGTACTTTGATTCTGCACTTTGAAGTTCGCTTACTTCGGGAGAAGCGATCGATGTTCTTCTGATGTTCAACAGTCAAAAGAAATTGCCATCTTTATTTTAAAAGCAGAAAAAGTTTTAACAAGTAAATTCATTTTTGTTTTATTTCAAGAATCGCTGATTAAGTTTAAACGACGTCGTTCTGTAAAGCTAAAACAAGCAAGAATTACAAACAAAAGCACAAGGGCTCAAATTTTATTGATACGATGCAGATCAGCCAAACGCGTGATTCCAAAGAGTATATACAAAGTTAGAAAATGGTAATTTACAGGGAAAAGGGCTACGTTGAAACATAACGACCATTATCCTTCTACCAACTTTGAGTTCGGGACATCCTGAGCTTCCGTCGAAGATGACCTTTGCTGGAGATTTCCTCCGATAGATGATGTAACTACTGCTGAGGGACTTGCCTCTGTTGAACATAGTTACTTGCCATTATCCCTAACTTTTGCCTGGATTGTACTATGAGATTTCCAATCCATCGGGATGATTCTTTTTTTTCACGTCTCTAACTTTTGCCTGGACCGCCCTTTCGGGTTTTCAATCCACCGAGATGTTTTTTTTTAGTTTAGGCGAAGTATTTCTTGACTACATCAACATTCGTGGGGTAGGCAAATTCCTCTCCGTCCATGGTTTTAAGTCTCAAGGCACCGCCTGAGAAAGCTTTCGTGACCACATAGGGGCCATCATAATTTGGGGTCCATTTGCCCCGAGAGTCAGTGAGAAATGATTGTATCTTCTTGAGCACAAGGTCTCCTTTCCTGAAGACATGAGGTCGGACCTTTTTTTCAAACGCCCTCTTCATTCTCTGTTGATACAACTGACCGTGGCATAGTGCCGTGATTCGCTTCTCTTCGATCAGGTTCAGGTCATCGTGTCGACTTTAACACCATTCAGCTTCGGTGAGCTTAGCTTCCATCAATACCCGGTTTGATGGGATCTCTACTTCTATGGGGAGAACTGCCTCCATGCCATATACTAGAGAGAAAGGGGTTGCCCCTGTTGAAGTGCGGATAGATGTTCGATAACCGTGAAGAGCAAAGGGTAGCATTTCGTGCCAATCTTTATAGGTTACAACCATCTTTTGAACGATCTTCTTGATGTTCTTGTTAGCCGCTTCTACCGCTCCGTTCATCTTGGGTCGGTAGGGAGATGAGTTATGGTGTTCAATCTTGAACTCAGCACACAACTCTTTCATCATCTTATTGTTCAAGTTAGATCCATTATCAGTAATGATCTCGCTTGGAACACCATAACGGCAGATGATATTGTTTTTGATAAATCGGACCACCACTTGTCGGGTTACATTGGCGAATGACGCTGCTTCGACCCACTTGGTGAAATAGTCAATGGCTACCAGGATGAACCGATGTCCGTTTGAAGCCTTGTGCTCAATCATGCCAATCATGTCGATTCCCCATATGGAAAAAGGCCACGGGGAAGAAAGAACTTTAAGATGTGATGGCGGTACATGAATTTTGTCGGAGTATATCTGACACTTGTGACACCTCCTCATGTACTTGTAGCAGTCGGATTCCATGGTCAACCAATAGTACCCGGCTCTGAGAATTTTTCTCGCCATTATGTGTCCGTTGGAATGAGTGCCAAAGGATCCTTCATGAATTTCTTTCATGAGCATGTCTGCTTCTGGTCTGTCGACGCATCGGAGCAAGACCATATCAAAATTTCTCTTATAGAGAGTGTCACAGCTCAGGAAGAAGTTTCCAGCCAATCTTCTGAGGGTTTTTCTATCTTTTCTAAGTGCCCCAGATGGGTACTCTTGTTTCTGAAGGAAGCATTTGATATCGTGATACCAAGGTCTGTCGTCTATGACTGCTTCAATCGCAAAGATGTAAGCGGGCCGTTCAAGGCGCATTATGTCGATCTTAGGTATGTCATTCCATCGACCTACACTAATCATGGAAGAGAGAGTGGCTAATGCATCAGCCATGTGATTCTCATCACGAGGGATGTGATGAAAGTCGACTCTGTTGAAGAAGGGTAACAACCTTCTTGCATAGTCTTTGTAAGGAATTAATCCTGATTGGTATGTGTTCCAATCTCCTTTTATCTGGTTAATAACCAGAGCTGAGTCGCCGTATACGTCCAAGTTTTTGATCCTTAAATCAATCGCTTCTTCGAGACCCATGATACATGCTTCGTATTCGGCCTCGTTGTTCATACATTTGAAAGTAAGTCTAGCAGTGAAAGGAATGTGGGAACCCTGAGGGGTAACAATGATTGCCCCAATTCCGTTTCCATAATGATTGACTGCTCCGTCAAAGATAAGTCCCCACTGGGAACCTGGTTCTAGCCCTTCACTGGGTAGCGGTTCATCGCAATCTTTCATCTTTAGATACATGACATCTTCGTCTGGGAAGTCAAACCCGATTGATTCTTGATCGTCAATCGGTTGATGAGCCAAATGATCGGCTAAAATACTTCCCTTAACGGCTTTCTGAGCATGGTACTCTATGTCATATTCTGATAGTAACATCTGCCAACGGGCAATCTTTCCTGTGAGAGCAGGTTTTTCGAAAACGTACTTGATTGGATCCATTTCGGAGACCAACCAAGTAGTATGACGAATCATGTACTGGCGAAGACGTTTGGCTGCCCAAGCCAAAGCGCAACAAGTTTTCTCAAGCATTGTGTACCGAGTCTCGCAGTCGGTGAATTTCTTGCTTAGATAGTAAATGGCAGACTCTTTCCTTTTAGTTTCGTCTTGTTGGCCAAGTACACATCCCATTGAGTCCTCTAGGACTGTGAGGTAAATGATCAGTGGTCTTCCTTCCACTGGAGGTGATAGAATCGGAGGATTCAACAAATATTCCTTAATACTGTCGAAGGCAGTTTGGCAGTCTTCTGACCAAACGCAATCCTGGTTCTTTTTCAATAATTTGAAAAATCGGCGCACAAGTCGCGGTCATAAGGAATATAAATCTGGAGATGTAGTTCAAACGTCCCAGGAATCCTCTGACTTGTTTTTCAGTTTTCGGAGAAGGCATTTCTTGAATGGCCTTGACCTTGTCAGGATCAACCTCAATCGCTTTCTGGCTGACGATGAACCCTAGTAGTTTCCCTGAACGGACACCGAAGGTGCACTTGTTGGGATTCAAGCGGAGCTCAAATTTTCTTAGACGTTCGAATAATTTTGACAGATGTTCAACGTGCTCATCCTCTGTTCTTGATTTTGCAATCAAATCATCGACATATACCTCAATTTCTTTGTGTATCATGTCATGAAACAGAGTAGTCATGGCCCTTTGATAGGTTGCCCCGGCATTCTTCAAACCGAACGGAATTACCTTGTAACAAAAGGTACCCCATGGGGTAATGAACGAAGTTTTCTCCATGTCTTTCGGCGCCATTTTGATCTGGTTATAGCCCGAGAATCCATCCATGAAGGAGAATACTTTGAACCTTGTTGTGCTGTCAACCAGCATGTCAATGTGTGGTAAAGGAAAGTCATCCTTTGGACTTGCCTTGTTCAGATCTCTGTAATCAACACACATTCTGACCCTTCCGTCCTTTTTGGGAACGGGTACGATGTTGGCTAACTATTGAGGATATTCAGATGTAGCGAGAAAACCCGCGTCGATCTGTTTTTGTACCTCCTCTTTGATTTTGATGGCCATGTCCGGGTGAGTGCGTCTCAACCTTTGCTTTACTGGCGGACATTCCGATCTCAACGGTAAGTGATGTTCCACGATGCTGGTATCCAGCCCTGGCATATCCTGATAGGACCAAGCGAACACATCGGGGAATTCTTTGAGAAGCTTTATCAAACCCTCTCAGGCAGTTGGACTGAGCAATGCTCCGATCCTGATCTCTTTTCTCTCTTTTTCTGAACCCAAGTTTACCGTTTCCAACGGTTCTTTGTGAGGTTCAATGGACCTTTCCTCTTGTCTGAGTAGTCGGGAGATCTCTTCTGGAATTTCGTTGCCATTTTCTTCTTCAGCTTTGAATACCGGGAACTCAAAGTTGGAAGAAGGCATCGGATCGTATGTTTCAACGGGGTTTAAAACAAGCAATCTGCATGACGTGATGATTCGTGTTTAGAAGAGATAGAGAAAATGTAAGTGTGTGCAGTGTATTTATTTTACTGCTTGTTTCATTTTTTGAATTGTTTTTTTTTAGGATTACCATTTTCTGAAAAAGCAAAAAGAGAAAACATCAATTAATGCGGAAATTACAGAACGACGTTATTTTATTAATGAACAAGTCGGCTCTTGAAACTACAGCCCTATAAAACAAAACTCTGTCGCTTTGGGCAAAGCGAAGAGGGAAATTTACAGAAAATGAGCCCTATCAAAATATCCGTTTCACCTGGGCAGGGTGAAAGGTTTAAAGATGGCAATTACTTTGACTGATGAATGACCTTCGGAACCTCGACGACAACCTATTGGCGACGAACTCCTCGGTGAATCACAAAGTCTGGCACCTTCCTTGATTTGTCTTCAGAAATGATGCTGATTTCTGGTGGAGCAGGATCATTGGAATCTGTCTCCCAAGCAGAATTGTCGTAGGAGGATTCCTCTGTTGTATTTTGCATAGCATTGGTGCTCTCAGCTGTATCTCCCCATCCAGTTGACTGGATATCTTCGAGCCTAATACGAGAGCTTTCAGGAGCAGTGTACTTGACCATAAAGTCGTATTTTCCACTTGGTTGTCCCATAGTGTCCCAAACTTCTTTGGAACTGGAGAAGTCATCCCTCTCGATGACGTTGACCTCAGGAAAAGCATAGTTGATGAATTCTAGTCCTGCAAATGTTGCGAATTCATCTTCATGTTGAGTAGTTTCCGAATGACCTGAGTTTTGATCCCATGACATGGCGGGGACACATGTATTCTGTTCAATGATGCTCAGCTGAGTTTCATTACTCGGCTGACTTTCTTGCCCCAAGTTTCCTGGGTAAGGCTGCCACATTGGCAGACCATCCATCGGGCCATAGTAATTGTGATCAAAGTTTTCTTTCATCAGAGTGTCTTCCTCTAATGAATTTGGCGGAGCACGGCATCCTTCCGGATCACAATCTCCGTAGATCATTTCGACATCTGATCTTGGTATAAATCTCGGACTTTCTGTAGGAAAGCAAAAAGGCATAGGCACCTCTTCCTGAGACATATAGCCGTCCTTGTTAAGGTAGGACTTCCATTCTTCATCTGTGTCAGAGGGATCTTCCTCATTGATAGCATGAACTGTCTGAGACACTGGGTGAAGAAAACCTCCACTGTGGAAGAAGTTTTGAAGCGGATGAAGACTTTCATCGTTGGCGGCTGTCTGGGTACAGGTTGCAGAAAAACCAAGACCCTTCTTTGTTTTATTGTCAATAGGAATGACAAGTCGTCCCCATCCTGTCGTATCGGTACTCTCGACCGCTTTGATAGCATCTTTGTATGAAGAAATTGAAGTTCCTTCTTCGGATTGATCGTTCTTGCTCACCGATAGTGCTTGGAACTGAGTTCCAATAACCTCCTCGGGTTCCACACAAGTAGATGATGATAAGTTGCTCACAAGCAAGGCTTGTTCCCCACAAACCGTGACAAGTTGATCGTTCTTGACGAACTTTAGCTTTTGGTGGAGGGTTAAAGTAACCGCTCCAGCCTGATGTATCCAAGGTCTTCCTAATAAACAACTGTATGTTACCCGGATGTCCATGACCTGGAAAGTGATTTGGAAAGTGTGAGGACCAATAGTTATAGGAAGATCCACTTCGCCGATAACTGTTTTTTTGGATCCGTCGAATGCTTTGACGACGACCTCGCTGACTCTCATCGGAGGGCCCTTGAATGATAATTGCATCAAAGTGTACTTCGGCATAACATTCAGGGCTGACCCTGTGTCTACCAGTACGTTGGCTAAAGCATCGCCCTGGCAGTTAACTGTGATGTTGAGCGCCATGTTATGACGGCGACCCTCTTCGGGTAATTCCTCATCACTAAATCCCAAATTGTTGTAGGAAGTGATGTTAGAGACAATGCTATTGAACTGTCTGATTGTTACATCCTGTTCCACAAAGGCTTGCTCCAAGACTTTCTGTAGAGCCTCTCTGTGTGCTTCTGAACTGAGTAACAGTGATAATACCGAGATCTTTGAAGGAGTCTGTAACAGTTGATCAACAATGTTATATTCACTCCTTTGGATGAGCTTTAGCATCTCATCTTTGTCTTTTGAAAAGTCGGGATTACTAGATTGACCGACTGGTGGATCAGGAATTTCTGCCTGAAGTTCCTTTTCTTTGTTGGATTCTCCAACCCCTCGGTTGAAGATTCGACCGCTCCGTGTTACACGACTGATGTCTGCAATGTTTACGACGGAGGGTAATGGATTTTCCTTTCCATTCTCAATTATTGTTGCACCGTATTTGTAAGGGATTGCCTTAGCTGATTCATACGGTAGTGGCCCCGGTAGATAGATGACTATGGGAACCTTCTGATTTTTCTGACCATCATAAGTAACCTTGATCCGTTCCCGGTTGGGAACTCTAGATTCGTCAAGTAAAGGGATGATGGCAAAAACATCCCTGGTCCTGTGATGACCAGAGATTGTGACAACATCCTCAACTTGCTCGGCAAGGTAGTTCGGCGACCAAATGATGGGTCCTGAACCTGGATATGGACGAATTTCTCCATGATCGACCTGACCCTGAAGAGTTGCTCTCACAAGGTAACACCCTTGGTTACTTTCCGAACAGACGCTACAACTGTCATAGTTGTGTGGTGGCACCTGGCCACGCCCACTTTGAATACAATGTAACCTCACTAGGTTACCTTCCATTGATCGGACATCCTGACTTTGACGACGAGTAGGATTCCTGTGATTGATACTAATCTGCTGAGTATCTTCGTCCATATAGATTGGCATCCACCAGTGATTTAACAAGTGCTGAAGTGCCTCCTGGACAAGGGCACAACCTCAATCGTTTTCGCAACCTGCTTTTCAGTTTGGATAATCATGTGATATTAAGAATCCGAGTCGGACCTGCTCAGCATGTAACTCTACCAGATTGGTATTCATCACGCGGATGTCAAAGATCTGAACCATGTTGATTTGATAGGAGTTCCTATCATGGTAGTCTTGGATCCATCCAAGATCCATCTGACGCTGGAGGGCCTCTTGTATGAAAGAGCATCCCTGTTTGTTTACCGAGCAAATCAGACAGGAACTGTAATCGTGCCGCGGCAGATTATGATACTGGCTTTGCCTTGAGTGCATCGCCACCAAGTTGACATTCATCACACGAATGTCGTGGTTTTGAATGACGTTAGAATTCGTAGAGACCATGTTAACTCCACGAACTCGGTGCTCCTGGATCCATCCGAGATCCATTTGTTCCTGTAGAGCTGCTTGCACTACAGAACATCCTTGGTTATCTTTAGAGCAGATATCACACTGGTGATAGTTATGAGGTGGCACATGGCCATATCCACTCTGTCTACAATGCATCTTGACCAGATTGGTCCCCAATAAGAGTACATCGTGAATTTGATAGACATTGTTAGTCTCTTTCTCAATCAGATTGACTGCAGCTTTCTCGTGTTGAGGCAGCGGGTTCGTGAGAACATTAGGGTTCGTATCTTTGAAAGATAAGAGCCCGCTCCTAACAAGCTTTTGCACGTCGGATTTGAAATTGAGACAAGTCTCAATGTTATGCCCTGAACCTCCTTGATGATAAGGGCATGTTTGATCCACCTTAAACCAGAAAGGCAGATTTTCCGGAACTGAAAGGGGAGACTTAGTCTGAATGTGCCCCTTGGCCAGCAGTAACGGAAACAGTTCTGCGTACGTTACAGGTATAGGATCAAATCCTGGTGGCCGTGTTGTACGGTTGTTGTTATATGGAGGACGAGCTTGCTGAAGAGGCTGTTGTGTCCTTTGTTGGTCAGGTTGGCTCTGTGCAATCTGAGGTTGATACATAGGAACAGGCGCGGGGCTGATAGCAGGTGTAACAACTGCTACTGGCTGATAACGTCGCCTTTGCTTTCCGAGAGAGATATTCCCAATATCTTGCTCTTTTTTCTTAGGGAGAGCACTACCGTATTTTTTAGTACCGCTCGTTGATCCAGTGTCTTTTACCAAACGTCCTTCTCGGACGGCTTCCTCAAGACGTACACCCATGCCGACCATTTCGGTGAAATCACTGGGTGCACTGGCGACCATTCGGCCGTAGTAAAATGAGCTTAAGGTCTTTAAGAAGATCTTTGTCATCTCTTTTTCCTCAAGAGGTGGACAAATTTGAGCAGAAATTTCACGCCACCTTTGAGCATACTCCTTAAAGGTTTCCTTTTCCTTTTGCGACATTGATCTGAGTTGATCTCTGTCGGGTGCCATGTCCAAATTGTACTTGTATTGTTGGACAAAGGCAGTACCAAGATCTCTGAATGTACTGATCGTAGTACGGTTTAAACCCATGTACCATTTGAGTGCGGCACCGGTTAAACTATCCTGGAAGTAGTGAATCAGCAGATCCTGATTCTCCGTCTGAGCTGACATCCGCCGAGCGTACATCACCAGATGGCTCTGAGGGCAAGAGTTACCCTTGTATTTTTCAAAGTCGGGCACTTGGAACTTGTGCGGGACTTTCACATTTGGGACCAAGCAGAGGTCTGCGGCGTCCTTTCCAAATAGATCCTGACCGCGAATGGCTTGCAGCTCCTTCTGCATTTCCAGGAACTGCTCCTGGAATTCATCCATTATGTCAAAATAGTTTCCTTCTTATCAGAAGGTGTCCGTGGAGTCTGTCCTTCCGGGACAGTGTGCACCACAGGGGGTGGTACCGTGACTACGGCAGTAAGTCTTGGCGCCTCCCGAAGTTTGTAACCTTCAGGAGTCTTGAGTATGCCCCTGACATCTTCGCTTTCCCGAAGTTTGTAACCTTCAGGCCCAGCGGCTTCTGTTGCGATTCCCTGATCTTCAGTGATCGGCAGTACATATCCTTCCGGGATATAGTTAACAGGCATGCCACAAGGACGATCTTTCGGCATCTGATACCTAGGATCATACTTTTCTATGATGGGCGTTGAGGTGATCTCTGAGATCACAGTTCTTTGTAGCTGAGCTTCTGCCATGGCTTGCATGTCGTTACGAAGCTTTCTCATATCCTCTCTCAGAGTGTCGATCTCTTCTTTCAACTCTCTGTTTTCTTCCTCAAGATCATCCATCTTTTTCTGACGATTGGCCCGAGTATTATACGAATGAGACAGTTTGACTCTAGAATCGAGACACAAATGTGAGATTCGTAGGTAAGAAGAATACGCGATGTGAGAATGATGAATGCAATGATTATATTAATTGTTGTTTTTTTTGTTTAATCAAAATAAACTTCGACAATTAGATTGCAAATATCAAACAGTGGGGAAACCCCTTTTTATTGAATTCCAAAGGATTACAGAAATGGAAATACAGTAGATTACAAAGTGCAGAAACAGAAACCTAAACTAATGGGTCCCGAGTCCTCTCTGAGGAGAAACCGGGTGCTGATTCTGATATCTTCCGTTTCTTCGACCGGGGCTCTTGGGCCGTTGTCGGGTTGTCATTCCTTTTCCAAGTGAAAGGAGCGAGCAAATTCCTTTGGTCATCTTGATTCTCTATAGCATGCTGCTCCAAAATTTCAATCAGAGCATCTTTCTCTTTCAGTAATTGCTGTATTTGGATACACTCTACGTCGAGGGTGCGGTACTTGTTCTTCCAAGATCTTCTTTCCTTTTGAACTTTGTTGAGAGTAACCTGAAGCCTTTCAGTTTCCGTCATGAAGTACATGACAATTTCCCTCGGCGGAAGAATTCCGTAACGAGGATAAGGCATCTTTAGCTTGAGAGCTCTGGTTTGTACCCAATGGAGATAAGGCTCCACCGAGACACAGTCCGGTTTTCCCAGAGACTCTCGTCCTTTCTTATGAACATGTTTCCAAGCTTGCACTATTTCCATCTTTAGTGCTCTGCCACTTTCTCCTTCTTTGAAGAAAAGACCTTCCAGATGAACACCCAGTGGGATGTGTCTCATCGGGTATCCAAATTGACGAAGAACTAATATCGGATGATAGTTGATTCCTCCTTTAGTTCCTATGAGGGGTACGCTGGGGAAGTTTCCACAACGGTCAATGATTCTGATTCCCTCATAAATCCTATTACACCAATCTATATCAGAGTTGGTGAGAGACATGATCTTCTGCGACCAACGTAAGACACTCTTGCAATCCCAAAAAGTGGCAGACTTGGGCAAGTGAGAGATAAACCATTTGTAGAGCAAAGGTACACAGCATGTGATCTCCCATCCGCTGTACAAATTTCCTAAGTGTACAGAATGATACGCATCTGCGAGCAAAGTCGGCACAGGGTTTCTAATGAGAAAAACCTTAATAGCGTTGATATCGACGAAGTTATTGATGTTGGGAAACAAAAATAATCCGTAGGTGAGCAAGACAAAGATGCTTTCAAAAGCAGTTATGTTCCCTATACTAGCAAAGTACAGAGCTTTCTTGGTCAGGAACTGGGCTGGCAAACCTTGGGTGCCACCCTTAGTGGTCATGCGAGTCCGGACCTCAGACTCGTCCAAATGAATTGCTCTTGCAATGATCTGATTCTTTGGAATTTCTTCCAGTCCAGAAAATGGAGCTCGATCAGTGATATGTAAATCAGCCAGATGAGAATACTCCTCCAGCGTTGGTGCTAGCTGGTAATCCGGGAATGTGAAACAGTGATAAACTGGATCGTAGAACTGAATGAGCGCGTCCATGATCCCCTTAATCACATGGACTCTTAACAGTGGTAGCAAACCACCGTGCTTGGCTCTGAAAGCCTCTGGGTTAACGATCATCCTTGCTAACTTTCTCAAATCCTTTAGCTTTGGAACCTTGAAGGTATACTGACGAGTTCTCCTTCTACCGAAATCCATTAGCATAATCTTTTTCTCTGATATTTGCAATCACAGTCTTAGTTTAATTTGAAAAACAGAGAGACTAGAAGAGAAGTTTTTTGAATGTTTTAATGTTTTATTAAATGGATGCATGAATACAGCACACAAAAACATATAAAAAACATGGGGTCAAAGGGTCGTTGTCATGAAGTCAAGGCTCTACCCATCCCCAAAGGTTTATACTAGGGTGATTTTTGTACCTGTACTCATTATCATCAGCTCCTCCCAGGAAGGCAGACAACAAGCGGATCGCCAGCGAGTTGTGTGCAATCTTAGAGTAAGTGCTATTCACCGAGAATAGATCACCAGCCTCAAATGAGGGTAGTATCGCGTAACAGCTATTTCCGATAGCTTCCGCACTACGAAAGGGTTTGGCTTTTCTAGGTGTATACTCATTCTCACCACATGCGGTATCACACGCATTCCCAGTAGCAGAAAAATAAACATGTATAGCATTTAGGAAAAGCAGTATATATATTTGTCCTAATCATCCTAGACTTATAAAGCTACGATTCTTAAGTTCCTGACAGAAATGGGTTCCCCGGCGGAAGCCCCAATCTGTGGTTCCCTGCCTAAGAGATGGACCAGCATAGGTCAATCTTTCTCTTCGGTAGAGTTCCTATTTTCCGTAGAAAACGGGGATGATGCCCTAAGGCAGAAAAGGAGACTCCCCAACAGAGTCTCCATTTGTGTAAATTTTCACACAAGAGAAGTAGAAAGAAAGGAACGGGCCCCACGGTGGGCGCCACTTTTCTGTAGCGAGCGATTTTGGACGCGGTTCTTAAGCGCTGGTCGCTCTCTGCGGTTTGAGCTTTGACTACAGGTCGATTCATTTTTTATCCTATTGTGAGCTGAATAAGGAAGGGAAATAGATGTCTCCAATTAACCCTGCTTTGCATACTGAGTTTAAACAGCGGTCTGTTAGGTTACGGATGCTATCAATGTGGGGGGCCTTTGTACTGGTTATTTGTATTTTTGCCAATACTTTTCTCTTTCTTTTTACCTAGGCAGAAGGTTTCTGGCGGGGAATAAGGATTAGGATGTTAGGACTGGTGCTTTTGAATTACTGCTTTTGATTGACGAAGATATGGGATTTGGGTTTTTTGTTGATTGCGCTCGCTAAGATCTTTTCTTTCGATCTTATGCCTACGTATTCCCGTTTACCGAAACAGGGAAATCAGAGCGTTCGTAGTTCCTCCTATTCTATGGGAGGAAATGGGTGTTTTGGTGTCTTGTTCAAAGCCCAAGACATGAAGCGAAAGGTGATTTGTATCTTGTTCAAAGCCCAAGATGTGAAGTTAAAACGTCTATTTGTGTCTTGTTCAAATCCCAAGACGTGAAGCTGAAAGACCTCGGCTTTAGAGAGAATTTGTCATCTCTAAAGAGGGGGAATGAGAATTACTTTAACTGGGATACGCAGATCCGAGCAATGCCATAATTTCCGAAGAAAGGGTTTTAACCTGAAGGAGTAGACTTTAACTCAGTGTAGAGCAATGCCATCTTTCCTTAGGAATTTCTCATGCTAAAAGAGGGACAGTGGCATGGATGTAGATGATCCAGAGGCTTGCCGCTTACAGCGATTAGATGAAAGGAAAGGAGTTGTTGATGTTTGTGTACTGCGAACGAGGCACAGCTTTGATGCTAAAAGGTCGATTGGATCAACCAGTGGTTTTCTTATACAAAGCCAAAGAGGAGGCTAATTTCCGCTAGGAAAATCATTATACAAAGCCTAAGAGGAGGCTATTTTGTGTCTCGTACAAAGCCCGAGAGAGAGGCTAAAAGTTTTTGACCCAGTGGGGCATATCGTTATACAAAGCCTAAGAGGAGGCTAGCAAAGAGTTGACTCAGTTGGAGAATCTTTTATACTCAGTAAGAGAGTGTTTTTGTATCTCGTACAAAGCCCGAGAGAGAGGCGAAAAGGTTGTTTTGACTCCACTGGGGAGAATTTTGGTATCTCGTACGAAGCCCGAGATGGAGGCTATTGTAACTGTTTCAGTTGAGTGACAGATCCAATATACTGATTTAAAAGAGAAAATCAGTTCTTATATGAGTAACACTGTACACAGGGATTTAATTTGAGGATCAGGGATATTTCCTTCTCTTTGAGGAAACGGGAAATCCAAAGGGTATCGAGACTATCTGAGTCTGCGGGTTTCCTTCCTATTTAACGAAGGGTGCTTGAGAATGTCTTTGAGACTCAAGGAAGTTAGACTGTCCGTGTCTAGAGTTTTATCTTTTGTACTATGCTTCGAGAAACAGTAGTAGACTCTATGAAAGGACTGTTCTATGAGGATGACTAGGTTCTGTTCCTATACCTCTAGGAGGTCGTCGGGACAATTTGTACGAAGCCCAAGAGGAGGCTGGGAACTTTTAAGAAGCCGACGGGTCCTTGTACGAAGCCCAAGAGGAGGCTATCATTCCCGGAGGAAGAGATCATTATACGAAGCCTAAGAGGAGGCTGTGAATACTTCTAAGAAGCCGTAGGGTCCTTGAATAATGCCCAAGAGGAGGCCGATGCTTTTAAGAAGCCCGTGGGTCTATCATCTCCTTTCCATTAGGAGAGATAACTCTTTTAAAGATGAAAACCACTGGTAAATGTGCGAGATTTACTATCCAGCGAATTTTAACTTTTAAAGAGGGTTCCTTAGTTAAGGTCCAAGATTATGACCGTAGTGGGTACCCAAACCCCGAGACATTCAAGGCAAGCTATCCACAAGGAATAGATCAAGTCAGGAAAGTTCGAGAATTGGGAAGAAACTCAAAGATGCCATTCACGGAGAATACATTCATCTTGGGGAGTAGAGCTTCTTGACGATTCCTAAGGAGGACAGCCGAAGAGAAGACTGTATCTGGTGCTCCTATTGGGGATCTAGGCGTCTATTTCTACGAATAAATGAAACGGTGTCACCTAGTTCTAGACGTAGTTGCCGGGGAAACTCGAAATATCTATACTATTATTACACAGTAGATATGAGTCTATGAAAGGAGACTTACAGTGAGCAGCCCCACAATACAGTTTATAATATGAAAGCAGTAAATGAAAGCGATAACCACTTACTCGGTTGGAGTGCTTCCATGCTGTTTGGTTAGTTGTTCAACAAAGAAAGATTAAAAACAACAGTATATTCAAAATCAAAGGAGAAAGTTCTTTGAAAAAGAAAGATTTGGGGCTTACAGCTCAAGGAGAGGCCCAGGGTTTTATCAGTGAGCGCACTATTTGACTTCGTACAGCGGGACTTATACAAGTGACTGGGGCCCAAAAATGGTTTTCTATACAAAGGGATGGGTCTTACACTCACTCAAGAGGCCCAAAAAGGTTTAAAGAAAAGAGAGGGGCTTATAACACGAGGGTAGGCACAAATGATTTTTCGTTTAAAAATGGCGATCGCGCCGAAGTTTTCTTTTAATGCAAAGGGACTTATACAATAAGTGAGGCCCAAAATGTTTTGGTTAAAAGGGGGATTGGGCCTTACACTCTAGTAGAGGCCCAAAGTGTTTTAAAGAAAAAGAAATGGGTCTTACTACTCGACGGTAGGCCCAGATGGTTTTTATTTTTAAACGGGCGACGATCGCGCCGTTTACTTGTAAAGAGGGACTTATACAATGAGTGAGGCCCAAAAAGTTTTTGTACAAGGGGGATTGGGTCTTACACTCTCTCAAGAGGCCCAAAGTGTTTTAAAGAAAAAGAAATGGGTCTTACTACTCGAGGGTAGGCCCAGATGGTTTTTATTTTTAAACGGGCGACGATCGCGCCGTTTACTTGTACAGAGGGACTTATACAATGAGTGAGGCCCAAAATGTTTTTGTACAAGGGGGGATGGGTCTTACACTCTCTCAAGAGGCCCAAAGAGTTTTGAAAATGATTTATGAGGGTTGAATTAATCCAAAACCCTAATTTGTTTTCAAAATGTATTTAATTGAATAAAAATTCAATTAAAATGATCAAAAATTGTTTAACACATGGAAAAAAAATTGTGATCTTGGATTAATGCTTCAAAAATTAAGTATTGACCTACAAAATAATTAGAAAGCATTAAAAGTTGCAAAATCAATGTAGAAAAAATATTTAAAATGCCAAAAACAATCAAAATATTAATTCTTTACAAAAATATCAATTATATGAAATAAATAATATTTTTGGGATTTTTTGATAAAATAAAATATTTTAACATTTTTGTGAATTATTAAAAAAAGAATCAACTCAAAATCATTAAAACTCAGAGATAAATTAATTTTTGAATCAATTAAACAAAATCACAAAATTCAAATATTTGAATTTGAAAAAAAAGGCGCCAAGAACAAGCTGAAGAACACGCGCGTGTTCTTGGTTTCTCAGATTTGCGTTTTCTATCCAATCTCCATGAATACGTAATCATATCATGCAATCCACATATCATTATGCTCGTCTCAACCTCACGATCATGTCTATGTACTTTAATTTCATTTAAATTAAACATACAACAAGAAATCACGAAGAAACCTCAAGAACCCTAATTTCTGCATGAAGGCTAGGATTTTTGATACACGATTCAAACAATGCAATTAATTGAGGGAAAACATTCCATGCATGATTATGAACATATGGCCAAATTATTGTGCCAGGAAATATGCATAGATTGAGAGATGACCAAGTATGTGCTTACCTCCAAGCCGTGACAGCAAGTTCAGAGTGATTTTTGATTTGGAGGTGTTACAGATGAATGGTGATGATCTGAACAGCTTCCCTACACCCTATGGATTGTGTTTGGATGGTTGGACTTGATTGAAATTGGCTGGATCATTTTGTGGTACCTCAGCTGCACCTTGTTTGAAAATTTGAGCAACCAGCTGGTGATTTCATGAAATTGATGTTTCAGAAGTTATGTGAGTGTTTGATCAGCTCATATGTGATGTATGTGAGGTGTGTGAGTGATTGGTTTGTGCAGAATTGCTCTCAAACTCAAAACCCGATAGCTACCTTGCTAAGAAAGGCATTTTTGCCAAGAGAAAGAGATTTTGAGGAAAGCATCTGTTAGATGGCTTTGGTGTACTTAAACTGACCACAATTGAGCTCTATTTATAGTAGAGCAAGTTTGTTTTGCAAGGAATAGTGCATGGCAGCTGGTAAGTAGGTTTGGCCAATGTTGGCAAATGAAAATCCAAGTCTCCTCTAGCCATTGACTAGAGGTTAGGGCACAGAGCTTTGGTCCCCTTGGTCTTGGATAAGTCTTGACTGATTTCAGATGAGAATGGCTCAGTCCATGCCACCTTGATGGTTCCATTGAATGCCTCATTCCAAATTTGAAGTCTTGTCCCTATTTTGGCAACTCTAGGTTCAACATGTTATTCCTTGTTCCTTGGACCTTGGAGGCTTGGCTCAGTGATTGTCCCCTTTAGATTCAATCCTCTGAGGTGTCCAAGTGGATTGGAGAAATTGAATTTGGCTGATTTTGGCAAATCGACCAAAGTTGCAAATTCTGCCTTGCCTTGACAGATTTCAGCAAGGCAACTTGGCAATGTTGTATCTCATGGTGTAGGTTGAATTTGGCAATGTTCTTGGCCATTTTGGAAAGCTCTTACATGATACAACAACTGTTTGAACAAGTTTGGTTTTGATCTCTTTTGATTCCAAGTGAAAAATCCCCCTACATTTGGCAAAAAGTGAGGCAGAATCTGACTTAGTGAAAATTTCACTAAGTGTTGGAAAAAGTGACATTTTCACTTTTCAGCCACTTTGATCACTCCATAACTCAAAATCCTTAATGAATTGGAATGACTTGTAGTTGAAGTTTTTGTAGGTGATAATGAGGGCTACAAATCCATCTTTGGATGAGAAAAAATGGCCTTGTGGTTTAGGAGTTATGGTCCTCCAAAGTTGGTACCTTTGCCACTTTATTTTTAACTTAGAAAAATTTCTAAGTTTTATGGTTACCCCTTTTACAAGTCATCTCACTTTTCTTGATTTTTCTTGATGAATGATGATTCAAATCATACATTAACATCATTTTAGGGTTAAAAATTCATTTTGGTGAAAAATCTCAAAAAGTCAAAGTTGACTTTTGTGCACAGTTGACTTTTTATCAGATGAATTCCAAACTGTGCAATTCTTCAGGAAATCATGTCCTTGACCTAAATCAAACTTGATGGACATGTTCCATGGGTGCCATAGGGTATATTCAATCATGTATTAGGGTTTGGGAGCATGTCCAAGTCAAAAGTCAAAGTTACAGTTGACTTTTCTCTTAAAACCCTAATTGTGGTGCAGATGAAATTGAGACTTGTTGCTCAAGCTTCTTGGATTAATCCATTGTTCCAAATGGATCAATATGGTATATTAGAGACCCTCAAATCATCTCTTGAGGTCTTGGCTCATAGTTTGTCCCAAAAGTCAACTTAGGGGTGAATTAGGTCAAGAAACCCTAATTCCTGATTTTTGATGAATGCATCCTCTGAGGCAAAATTGACTTGATGCATGGGTTCATGAGGTTCCATGAAGCATATTAGGTTATGTTTTGGATCATTGCCTTATGCCCAGATGAAAATTTCCATCTGGAGGCCCTGGTCGACCAAAACCCTAAATTGGTGAGACTTTCGATCTTGAGACTTGATCCACCTAGAAGGGAGCAGCCTTGTGCTTAATCCTTGAAGTGGGAGTACTTTTTGATCCATTGTGGATGTTTAAGAGATTAGACAAGTTGAAGATCATGTCATTTCTTGATTGATCCTTTGTCTAAGCACTCAGAGAGGGCTTGAAACCCTAATTTTGATTGTATTGGATGCTCACCCATCTTTGGGGAGACTGATGAAGCATGATGGTTCATCCATATTGTGATGATGATTTTCACAATGATGGGAAATCTAAGTGGTCAAAATTTGGGGTATTACACCTTGGTCGACCAAAACCCTAATTTGGTGACACTAGCGATCTTGAGGCTTGATCCACTTGGAATGTTGCTCATCCATCTTCTTTTGCTAAGCAATGTTACTTAGAAAAGGGTAAAACTTCCCCTCGATCCTGGTCTTCAGCCATGGAACTGGTCTCAGTTTCTTTTGAAATAAACTTCCCCTCGATTCTGGTCCTCAGCCACGGAACTGGTCTCAGTTTCTTTTTGAAATAAACTTCCCCTAGATCCTGGTCTTCTGCCATGGAACTAGTCTTAGTTTCTTCTTGAAATAAACTTCCCCTCGATCCTGGTCTTCAGCCATGGAACTGGTCTCAGTTTCTTCTTGTCGTGTTCCTTCCTCGACAAGGAACACTATTTGTGGTGGTCTTCATCAAACTTCTCGCCGAGTTTTTACTGTGGAGACGCCATTTGATGGAGAAAGATTTGATGTCAGACTTGCTAGGGAAACTCATTTGTCTAAACTACAGAGGTGTGCAAATTTCTCTGTTGGAGATGCTATTTGTCGACCTACTGGGGAAAAATGAGTCTCTTGTGAGACCACTTTTTGTTTGGTGAGGTTACATCATACTTTTCTTCGAGACCTTTTCGGAGAAATGCCATGTGATGTAATCCAATTCTGAGGTGCTGATGGCTTTATTAACATCGAATTTCTTTAAAGAAAAACTGATGTATTGCCAAGAGTCTTCGGTTTAGAGGCTTTCTCTAGGGATTTTCCATAATCTGGGAAAGCGAAAATATCATCTTCAATGGCGAAGAGATTCAAGTTATCAAAGTGGTCGAGGACAGTCCCTAATCCAGAAATAAACTGGGGGGAGATTGTTTGGACGATACATTTCCTGACGAGGAAAAAACTTAAACCGGGATTTTGTCCTATCTGGCGTGGAAAGGAAAACTAACAACTTTATTGGCGAGAGGACGTCTATCACTTGGGGATGAATATGACCAAAGTGATAGTAATGCAATATGAATAGGAATATGAATCAATTATGCATGATGAATGTATGTTTATGCTGACAAAATAGACGCGACATACAGACTAGTGAATAAACACGACTGGATACTCGGCCACCACGGGGGGATAAAAAGTATCATTGGTTCAAGACAACAATCCTTTATTGCTTTAGGAGGGGTAAACCCTACTGGAAAGAGAAAATCATCAATTGGTCTTCAGAGGTAAGAACTCTGTCGGGGATATCAGATGTGACATCACATCTGAAATAGTTGATCCTTCATTTAGGTGTACTGGTTTAGAAGGAGTACTTTGATTCTGCATTTTGAGGTTTGATCACTTCCGGAGAAGCCATCGATGTTCCTTTTTGTGTTTAGTTAGTCAAAAAGAATTGCCATCTTTATTTTAAAAGCAGAATAAAATTTGAAAGTTAAATTCATTTTTTTTTAAGAATCTTTGATCATGTTAAAAATATCATTTCGTAAAGCAAAATAAATGAGAATTGCAAACAAAAGCACTAGGGCTCAAATTTTATTGATAGAATGGTAATCAACCAAGCGCGTGATCCCATAGAGCATTACAAAGTTTAGAAAATGGTAATTTAATGGAAAAGGGCTACATTAAAACATAACAACCGTTATCCTTCTACCAACTATGAATTCTGGACATTTTGAGCCTCTGTCGAAGGTGACCTTGATTGAAGTCCTTCGACGGAAGGTGTTACCACTGGGGATTTAACCTTGTCAGACGTAGTTACTTGCCATGAATCCCTAATTTTTGCCTAGATTTCCTTTTGAGGTTTTCAATCTATCGGGATGATTTTCTCTTATGTCTCTAATTTTTGCCTGGATCACCCTTTTGGGTTTTCATTCCACCGAGACATTTTTTACTTATTTGTTTAGGAGAAGTATTTCTTGACTACATCAACACTCGTGGGGTAGGTAAAATCCTCTCCATCCCTGGTTGCAAGTCTCAAGGCACCGCCTGAGAAGGCTTTCCTAACAACGTAAGGGCCATCATAATTCGGAGTCCATTTGCCCCTGGAATCAGTGAGAAATGATTGTATCTTATTGAGCACGATGTCTCCTTTTCTGAAGACACGGGGTCGGACCTTTTTGTCAAACGCTTTCTTCATTCTTTGCTGATACAACTGACTATGGCATAAAGTTTTCATTCTCTTTTCTTCAATTAGGTTCAATTCATCGTGTCGACTTTGACACCATTCAGCCTCTGTTATCTTAGCTTCCATCAATACGCGGATTTATGGGATCTCTACTTCTATGGGGAGCACTGCTTCTATGTCATATACTAGAGAGAAAGGGGTTGCCCCTGTTGAGGTGCGAACAGATGTGCGATAACCGTGGAGAGCACAGGGTAACATCTCGTTCTAGTCTTTGAAGGTTACAACCATCTTCTAAACGATCTTCTTGATATTTTTGTTAGCCGCTTGTACCGCTTCATTCATTTTAGGCTGGTAGGGATATGAGTTAAGGTGTTCGATCTTGAACTCAACACATATCGCTTTCATCATCTTGTTGTTCAATTTAGATCCATTATCAGTAATGATCTGGCTTGGAACACCATAACGGCAGATGAGATTGTTCTTGATAAATTGGATCACCACTTGTCTGGTTACTTTGGTGTATGACACTGCTTCAACCCACTTGGTGAAGTAGTCAATGGCTACTAGGATGAACAGATGTCCGTTCGAAGCCTTGGGTTCGATCATGCCAATCATGTCGATTCCCTATATGGAAAAAGGCCATGGAGAAGAGATAACTTTGAGATGCGTTGGCGGTACATGGATTTTGTCAGCGTATATCTGACACTTGTGACACCTTCTCATGTACTTGCAGCAATCGGATTCCATTGTCAACCAATAATATCCTGCTCTCAGAATTTTTCTCGCCATCGTGTGTCAATTGGCATGAGTGCCAAAGGATCCTTCGTGGATTTCTTTCATCAGCATGCTTGCTTCTTGTCTGTCTACGCATCTGAGCAAAACCATGTCGAAGTTTCTCTTATAGAGTGTTGTCATACCCCAAATTTTGACCACCAAGATTTCCCGTCATTTCGCAAGTCATCATCACAATATGGATGTACCTTCATGCCTCATCAATCTCTTCAAGAATTATTGAGCATTCACTACAATCAAGGACTAGGGTTTCAAGCCCTCTCAGAGCACTTGGACAAAGGATCAATCAAGAAATGACATGATCTTCAACTTGTCTAAACTCTCAAACACCCATAAAGGATCAAGAGGACTCCCACATCAATAATCAAGCACAAGGTTGCAACATTCCAAGTGGATCAAGCCTCAAGATCGCTAGTGTCACCAAATTAGGGTTTTGGTCGACTGAGGCCTCCAGATGGAAATTTTCCTCTGGGCATGAGCCATTGCTTCAAAGCACCAATTAAGATACTCCAAGGGACCTCATGAACCCAATCATTAAGTCAATTTAACCTCAGGGGAAGCATTCATAAAAAAAATAAGGAATTAGGGTTTCTTGACCTAATTCACCCCTAAGTTGACTTTTGGGACAAAACATGAGCCAAGACCTCAAGACATGATTTGAGGGTCTCTAATGTACTACATTGATCCATTTGCAACAATGGATTGATCCAAGAAGCTTGATCCACAAGTTTTAATTTCATCAGGACCACAATTAGGGTTTCGAGGGAAAAGTTAATTGTACCTTTGATTTTTGACCCAGACATGCTCCCAAACCTTGGGACATGATTCAATACACCCTACATCAAATATGGAATATATCCATTAGGTTTGATTTAGGTCAAGGACTTGATTTCACAAAGGATCGCACAGTTTGGATTTCATCCGATAAAAAGTCAACTGTGCACAAAATCAAGTTTGACTTTTTGGAATTTTTCACAATTATGGTTCCTTGACCCTAAAATAATGTTAATATGTGATTTGAATCATCATTCATCAAGAAAAATCAAAGAAAATGAGTTAACTTGTAAAAGGGGTAACCATAAAAAACTTAGAATTTTTCTAAGTTATGGAACAAAGTGGCAAGGGTACCAACTTTGCAATGCCATATCTCCCAAACCCTAAAGCCTTTTTCTCCCATTCAAAGCTCAGATTGTAGTCCATGTTACATACTTCAAATATGTCAACTAGGCCTCATCCCAATTTATAATCGATTTTGAGTTATTGATTGAGTAAAATCACAAAAAACTTGGATTTAACTTTTTCCAACACAGAAATTTTAGACAGAATCTGTCTAAGTTTTTTACCAACTTCCAAGGCATTTTTCACCTTGATCCAAGTTGAAACAGGTCTAGGGTCAACATCAAAGTTAAAGTACATCATTCAGGCTTTCCAAAGAGTACTAGAACTCCCTCTAATTCAAATTGAGCTGAGAGTTATGATCATTGAAAGTTGGCTCCAAAACCTGATTTTTTACAAGTCAGTTTGAGGTTTTTTGCTCGAATTTGGATTTTGTGCATTACCACAAGCATGGTTATCCATCTGCACACCTCAAGGGGGAACATTCAAGGGACAAGCACTGATCTACCAGCCTCCCAAGTCCATGGAGCTATGTGTAGGCATGACACTCCTAAATTCAAAGATGCTTCAAATACTCAATTTTGTTTCAAAGCATTTAACTGATGCATAGAGGTGGCATTCATCAAGACAATGTTATCCAAGTTCAATCAAGACTTATCCTTGAACCAAAGAACCTTAGGCCTGTGCTCTAACCTCAAGTCAATGGCTAGAGGAGACTTGAGATTCCATTTGATCACAATTCGCCACAGACCTACTGCAGTTGCCATTCACTATTGCTTGCAAAACAAACTTGCTCTACTATAAATAGAGCTCATTTGTGCTCAGGTTGAGTACACCAAAGCACCCAAACTGATGCTTTCCTCAAAATTTCACTTTCACTCCAATTTTTCCTTCTAACTCAAGTTACCACCGGGTTTTGAGTTTGAGAGCAATTCCAACCAAACCAATCACTTAAACACTTCCCACATACAATATTTAAGCTGATCAAACACTCAAAAACTTTCTGGAAGTCCAAAATCATAGACCTAAAAATCCACTTGAGGCCTATAATCAGTCAACACACCATGAAGTGATCCAGCCATCTCCAAGCAGGTTCAAGGGTCCAAACACACTCCATATGGTGTAGGGAAGCTGTTCATATCATCACCACTCATCTGTAACACCTCCAACTCAAAAATCAAATTGCTCTTGCTGCCACGACATACAAGTAAGCCTAAACTTGGTCATCTCATGATTCATGCATGTTTCCTCGCACAATAATTTTGCCATGTGTTCATAATCATGTATGGAGTGTTTCCCCTCAATTGATTGCTTTGTATGAATTGTGTATGGAATTTCTTAGCCTTCATGCAGAAATTAGGGTTCTTAAGGTTTCTCTTTGATTTCTCATTCCATACTTAAAATAAATGAAATTAAATACCATAGACATGATCGTGAGTTGAAAACGAGCAGATTGATATGTAGATTGTGTGATTTCATCAAGTATTCAGTGAGACTGATGAGAAAATGCAAATCAGACAAAAACAGGGCACGCGGGCAAGAACAAGGTGTTCTTGGCGCCCTTTTTCAAACTTTTGAATTTTTGAATTTTTATTATTTTATTTAATTGATTCAAAAATTAATTTCTCTATGAATTTTAATGATTTTGAGTTGATTCTTTTTTTCAAAAATCATAAAAATGTTAACATATTTTATTTTACAAAAATTTCCCAAAAATATTATTTATTTCATATATTTGATATTTTTGCAAAGAATTAATTTTTATTTGTTTTTTAACATTTTAAAAATTTTCTTTCTCTTGATTTTTCCAAACTTAAATGGTTTTCAATCATTTTGTGGATAAAAATATGATTTTTGAAGCATTGACCTAAAATCACAACTCATTTCTCACATGTTTTCAATGATTTTATTAATTTTTAATCAAAATTAATCCCATTTTTAACAAAATTAGGGTTTTGATTGATTTCACCCTCATCAATATTTTTCAAAACTATTTGGGCCTCTTGATAGAGTGTAAGTCCCACCCCTTTGTAAATAAGTCAATTTTGGGCCTCACACATTGTATAAGTCCATCTATATATTTTCAAAAGTTCAGCGCGGTCGTCGCCTTTGTAACAAAATCAACTGGGCTTCTCCTTGAGCTATAAGACTCATCTTTATTCATTTTCAAACTCTTTGGGCCTCTAATAGAGTGTAAGACACAATCCCTTTTTGAAACCAAAATAACTTGGGCATCAGTTATTGTATAAGACCTACCGTTATTTCAAAATCTCGGCGCGATCGTCGTTTTCAAAATAATTTGGGCCTCCCCTCGTGTTGTAAGTCCCATTTCTTTTACTTTTTCAAATAATTTGGGCTTCTCCTCGAGTTGTAAGACCCATCCCTTTGTACAGAAAACCTCTTTGGGCCTCGGTCATTGTATAAGCCCCAAGTACAGTTTATAAAACAACGGTATGATTATTGTTTTTCATCTGGGCCTCTCCTTGAGTATAAGCCCCAACAATCTTTCTAAAAATAACTTTCCTTTTGATTTAGATTCAAATATACATGTTGTTATCACAACTTTCTTTAATTTCTTTGAACAACTAACAATACAGCGTGGAAGCTTACTCACTTGTAAGTTTTAATAGCTTTCATTTACTCGTTTTCATATGTATATAACTGTATTGTGGGAAGCTGCTCCTCTGTAAGTCTTCTTTCATACCCTTTTAGATACTTGTCATATATCAAATGTATATATACTAGTATAGTTATTTAGAGTTTTCCCCGGCAACTAGGTCTAGAACTAGGTAAAGCCATGTTGGTCACTCTTTAGATACAGTCAAAACTAGATCCCCATAGGATTTCCAGATACAGTCTTGCTTTCTCTTGGGCTTAAAAAATATGGAACAAAGAGAAAGGCAGTATTCTTCGTGAACCTTTTCTCAGGCTGTCACTATTAGAAATCGTCAAAAAAATTCTACCCCCCGGAGTTGATCTATTCTCGGTGAATAGCATCTCTTGAGTTTCTTCAAACCTCAAAACTTTCACTAAATGATATATTCTCGGTGAATAGCATTTCTTGAACTTTTCTTGGTTTGGGACCCACAGGCTTCCTAAAAGCATCCCCGCCTCCACTTGGGCTTTGTACAAGGACCCTCTGGCTTCCTAGAAATTATCATGCATTCTCTTGGGCTTAATACAATGACCCTGAAGACCTCCTAAAGGTATAGAACAGAACTTAGTCATCCTTTGCTAGAGCAGTATTTCCAGTGTCAAAACATCAGACCAATTTAGGGTTGACTCTCATCCCTTAAAAACACACGCCTCCTCTTGGGCATCGTACAAAAGATCAAACTCTTCCGTACTAGTAAACTTGGACAATCTAAATCCCCTTGAGTCCCAAAGACATTCTCAAGTTCCCTACGAGCGTAGGAGAAACCCTGATCATCCGATCAATTCCCAGCTGAGTTAAAACCCGGTCTCTCTCCTAAAAATTCCACAACTAGAGTTAGTATAACACTATCCCAAGTCAGAACCTCAAGGTATCTGACATCTCAACTTTTCTGGAAACCATCAGCAAGAGTTGATTTCCCCATTTGGACCTACCTAGGGATCTCAATAATCCTCAGAAGAAAGCTAGCCTCCTCTTAGGCTTTGTATAATGATCCTTCCTCAGCGAAGTTAGCCTCCTCTTGGGCTTTGTACAAATGATTCTCCCCAGCGGAGCTAACCTTTTCAGACTCTCTTGTTGAGTCAATCACTTTTCAGAATCTCTTGTTGTGTCCACCAACTTTTTAGACTCTCTTGTTGAGTTGATCAACTTTTCAGTCTCTCTTGTTGAGTCAATCACCTTTTAGCATTCTCTTGTTGAGTCAACCCTTTCAGCCTCAATCCTGGGCTTTGTACAAGACAGATAAAAACACTCTCTTGTTGAGTCCATTTTTTCATCCTCCTCGTAGGCCTGGTATAAGGATTTCCCCTAGCAGAAGTCAAATTCCTCTTAGGTATGATGATTTCTCCAGCTTGTTCACCCACAATCCTGGGCTTCGTACAGCACAGATAAAAGCACTCTCTTGTTGAGTTAAAACCTTTTTCGCCTCAATCTTGGGCTTTGTACAAGACATAAATCTTCAAAACCTTCTCTTAAGCCTGGGACAAACATCTTCCCCAGCGGAGTCATTTCCTCCCAGCCTTCTTTTAGGCTTTGAGGAATGTTTTCCTAAGCAGAGTCAAACTCATTTTAGCCTCAATCTTGGGCTTTGTACAAGACACATACAAACCTCCCTGGCGGAGTCAAAAATCCATCTTTAGCCTCGATCTTGGGCTTTGTACAAGACAGATAGAACATTTGCCCTGGAAAAGTCAAACTTATAGCCTCCTCTTAGGCTTTGTACAATGATATCCCTAAAGAGTCGGTCTCTTTTTAGCCTCAATCTTGGGCTTTGTACAAGACAGATAAAACACTCTCTTGTTGAGTCGGTCATTTCCAGCCTCCTCTTAGGCTTTGTATAAGGACTTCCCTAGTGGAGTCAATCAACCTCTTAGCTTCAACCTTGGGCTTTGATCAAGGCACAAAAAAATCAACAATCCCCTCAGAGGAAGTCCCATCCCTCTTTAGAGATGACAAATTCTCTCTCGGTCAGACCTTTTAGTTTCAATCTTGGGTTTTGAACAAGACACAAATACCCTTTTAGCTTCAATCTTGGGCTTTGAACAAGACACCAAAACATCATCTTTCCTCCCATAGAATAGGAGGAACTACAATTTCTCTGATTTCCCTGTTTCATTTAAACGGGAATATGTAGACATAAGATTGTAAAATCTTAGCGAGCATACTAAACAAAAACTCTAGGTCCCGTACCTTCACACATTCATCAAAACTTAGGTCTAGTACCTTACCAAAAACATCGGGAGTAACCCGAACATCAGTAAAAACTCACTCACTCACTCTTATTTCTCAAGAAACTTTCCCAACCCATTAACGGATAAACACCATCAAGTACAAAGCGAAACCTAAAGCTAATATCCTGTGGATAAAAACATATAGGATGGGTAATTGACAACTTCCCATTGTATAACCTGACCCCGGATCCCCCAATCTCTTTTAAGTGTTTGTTCAGTTAAAAATTCACGTGTAAGGTTAGTTTTAGATTGCTTCCCTTTCCCTTCCAGCTTCATGGGATAAATAAAAAATCAGAAAGTAGCACCCCCTCTTCATTGTGAGGAGAAAACCCAATATCAGCAATAAGGTGGTCGCGTAACCGACAAAAATCGCTCGCTACAGTAACATGGCGACTCTGCTTGGGAGTCCTTAGAATGATCCTTGGGGCATCATCCCCATTTTCCACAATAAAATGGCGACTCTGCTGGGGAGTCATTTTTTTTGTTAGGATTCTTAAGAGGTCTAGGATGTTAGTTTTAGGAATAAATATATATATCGCTTTTCCTACTTGACATTCGTGTTTATTTTTCGGCTGATGGGACTGCGGGTGATGCCGCATCTGGAAAGTTTGAGTGGCACCTAAGATAAGTGATGGCATTAGACGGGTAATATTATAGGGAGTGACTCCCAAATAAGAGATCCTGGTAGACCATCGAATCAGTGGAGATACCCTTTTGCGGATTCAATGCCTATACGACTTCGGTTGTTGAAAGCAGATTGTTCGATTGTGGTGTCTGTGAAACTGAGGATTTAGTAGGCTGAGACCATGTTACTATTTTGTAGTGCGGAAGCTATCGGAAATAGTTGTCACGTGATACTACCCTCATTTGAGATTACTCTAAGATACATCAGCTCGCGCGGGTGAACCAGCCTGCTGTTGTTATCCCTAGAGGGGTCACTGATTTTGAGGACAGGTACAAAAAATCACCAGTATAACCTTTGGGGATGGGTAGAGCCATGACTTCATGACACCGAACTTTTGACCCCATGTTTTTTCTATGTTTTTGTGTGCTGCATTCATGCATTCATTAAAAAACTTTAAACAAAGAAAATTTTCTCTTCTAGTCTCTCTGTTTCAAATTAAACTAAGACAATGATTGCAAATATCAGAGAAAAAGATTGCGTTATGGATTTTGGTAGAAGGAAGACTCACAAGTACACCTTCATGGTTCCAAAACTAGAGGATTTGAGAGGGTTGGCAAGGATGATCACCAACCCTGATGCTTTCAGAGCTAAGTACGGAGGACTGCTGTCTCTGTTAAGGGTCTATGTAATTGAAGGAATCCTGTCAACGCTAATTCAGTTCTATGATCCGGTCTGTCACAGTTTTACATTCCCGGATTACCAACTGGCACCAACGCTGGAGGAGTACTCTCACCTGACTGATTTACCCATCACTGACCAAGCTCCCTTTTCTGGAAAGGAAGAAATTCCAAAGGATCAAACCATTGCAAGAGCAATCTATTTGGATGAGTCAGAAGTCAGGACTCACATGACCATTAAGGGTGAAATCCAAGGTTTACCAGCCAAGGTTTTGATAAAGAAGGCTCTGTACTTTGCTAGTATAGGGAACATGACTGCTTTTGAGAGCATCTTTGTTTTACTCACCTACGGGTTATTTCTGTTTCCCAACATTGATGACTTCGTTGATATCAGTGCCATTAAGATTTTTCTAATTGGAAACCCTGTACCGACCTTGCTCACAGATGCTTATCATTCTGTACACTTAAGGAATTTGTACAGCGGAGGAAGGATCACATGTTGTTTACCCCTGCTATACAAATGGTTCATTTCCCACTTACCCAAGTCTGCTACATTTTGGGATCATATGAGTACTTTACGTTGGTCACAGAGAATCATGTCTCTTACCAACTCTGACATCGATTGGTACAATCGAATCTATGACGGGATAAGAATCATTGACCGTTGTGGAAATTTCCCTAATGTACCCCTTATAGGAATTAAAGGAGGAATCAACTATCATCCAATTTTGGTTCGTCGTCAATTTGGATACCCGATGAGACATGTCCTGCGTAATGTTCATCTGGAAGGTCTTTTCTTCAAGGAAGGAGAAAATGACAGGGCACTAAAGACAGAAATAGTGCATGCCTGGAAACATGTTCACAGGAAAGGAAGAGAGTCTCTAGGAAAACCAGACTGTGTCTCTGTGGAACCTTATCTCCACTGGGTACAAACTAGAGCTCTCAAACTGAGGATGCCTTACCCTCGTCAAGAAGTTCTTCCATTAAAGGAATCTGTCCTTTATTTTATGTCAGATACGGAAAAGCTTCAGGTTACTCTCAACAAAGTTCAACAGGAGAAGAAGTCTTGGAATAACAAGTACCGCATTCTCAATGTAGAGTGTAACAAAATACAACAACTGTTAAAAGAAAAAGACGCTCTGATCTAGATTTTAGAGCAACACTCTGTATAAAATCAAGATGACCAAAGGAATTTGCTCGCTCCTTTCACTTGGCAAAGGAATGACAACCCGACAACGGCTCAAGAGCCCCGGTAAAAGAAAAGAAAATCACCAAAACCAGCAACTGAGCCCTCCTCAGAGAGGACTCGGGATCATAAGCCTAGACTTTTCCTTTTTCAGGACTTTGTAAATTACTGAATGATATTTGCAATCCAATTCTTGAAGTTTCTCTTGATTAATTTTTTTTAATATAATCATTGCATATCATTCATCATTCTCACATAACACATTTTTCTTACCTACGAATCTCAAGTTTGTGTCTCGATTCTAGAGTCAAACTGTCTCATTCGTACAATACTCAGGCCAATCGACAAAAGAAAATGGATGATCTCGAGGAAGAGAACAGAGAGTTGAGAGAAGAACTCGATGCTCTGAAAGAAGATCTGAGAAAGCTTCACAATGACATGCAACTCTGGCAGCAGCTCAGATGCAACAACAAAGGACTGTGATCTCAGAGATCACATCTACGCCCATAGTGGAAAAGTATGATCCTCGGTATAACATGCCTAAAGATCATCCCTGGGGCATGCCACTCAACTATATCCCGGAAGGATATATTCTGCCGATCACGGAAGATCCGAAAACCACAGAAGGAACCGTTGGGCCTGAAGGTTACAAACTTTGGGAAAGCGAAGATGCAAGGGGCATGACAGCAACTCCTGAAGGTTACAAACTTCGAGAGAGTGAAGCACCAAGAGTCACTGCCGTAATGACTATACCACCACCCATGGTATACACTGTCCCAGAAGGGCAGATCCCACATATACCGTCTGGAGGAAACGAAAGTATGTACGACAGAATGAGTGAGTTCCAGGAGCAATTCCTGGAGATGCAGAAGGAACTGCAAGCCATTCGCGATCAGGATCTATTCGGAAAGGATGCTGCAGACCTTTGTTTGGTCCCTAATGTGAAAGTTTCGCACAAATTCAAGGTTCCCGAATTTGAAAAGTAAAAGGGTAACTCTTGCCCTCAAATCCATTTGTTGATGTATGCTTGGAGGATGTCAACTCAGACAGAGAACTAACACCTATTGATCCACTATTTCCAAGATAGTTTAACCGGTGTCGCACTTAAATGGTACATGGGTTTAAACTGCACTAAGATAGTCACTTTCAGAGATCTTGGCGCTGCCTTCGTTCAAAAATATAAGTATAACCTAGACATGGCACCAGACAGAGATCAACTCAGAGCCATGTCACAGAAGGATAAGGAAACCTTCAAGGAATATGCTCAGAGATGGCGTGAAATTGCCGCCAAAATTTGTCCACCTCTTGAGGAAAAAGAGATGACAAAGATTTTCTTAAAAACCTTGAGCTCATTTTACTACGACAAAATGGTCGCCAGTGCACCCAGTGACTTTACAGAGATGGTGGGCATGGGAGTTCGTCTTGAGGAAGCAGTCCGCGAATGATGTTTAGTTAAAGATGTTGGACCATCAAGCAATACCAAAAGATACGGTAGTGCTCTCCTTAAGAAAAAAGAGCAAGATATTGGTAATATGTCTCTCGGAAAGCAAAGACGATGGTACCAATCAGTAGCAGTTGTAACTCCTGCTATCAATCTTGCATCTGTCTTAACGTATCAACCTCAGGTTGCTCAGAGCCAACCGAATCAACAACAATATCAGCAAAGGACACAACAGCCTCTTCAGTAGGCTCGTCCTCAGTACAACAACAATCGTACAAAGTGACCGCCAGGGTTTGACTCTATACCAATGTTGTATGCAGAACTGTTTCCACTACTACTGGTCAAAGGGCACGTCTAAACTAGGTCTCCTCTTATAGTACCGAAAAATACGCCTTTTTGGTTCAAAGCGGATCAGACTTACCCTTAACATCAAGGAGGACCAAGGCATAACATAGAAAACTGTTTCAGCTTCAAATCCAATGTGCAGAAGCTTGTTAGGAACGGGGTCTTATCCTTCAAGGATACAAATCTAATGTTCAGACAAACCCGTTGCCTCAACACGAGAAGGCTGCAGTAAATTTGATAGAAGAAGAGTCTAAGCACAACTATCAAATTAGTGATGTACTCTTATTGGGAACTAACCTGGTCAAGATGCATTGCAGAAAACATGGATACAGGCATGTACCATCTCACCACTATCACCAGTGTGATATCTACTCTAAAAATGATCAAGGGTGTTCTGTGGTACAATCAGCTCTACAGGAACAGATGGATCTCGGATGGATCCAAGATCACCGAATTTGTGAAGTCAACATGACTTATACGAATTCCAACATCATTCAGAACCACGACATCCGTGCGATGAATGTCAACTTGGTGGCAATACACTCAAGGCGAAGCCAACATCATGATCTGCCACGGCACGATTATGATTCCTGTCTGATATGCTCGGTAAACAATCAGGGATGCTCTTTTGTACAAGGGGCCCTCTGGCGTCAGATGGATTCAGGATTACCGCGACAGAAGTCATTATCAAGTGAATATGATTCAAATATTTGATATTAGCTTGATGCATACCAGCTTGGTGGAATTACATGCTACAGAAGTCCATCTCGGTTTCCTGACTTCGTACGATTATCAAAACTGTAAAATGTGTCGTGAGAGTGATCAGGGGTGTGCACTCGTTCAGAGGACACTGTAACACTTGTTAAACCACTGGTGGCTTCCGATCTATCTAGATGAAGACACACAACAAGTTAGCATGACTAACAGGAACTGTGCTAGGCATCAAAGTCAGGATGTTTGATCAATGGAAACAAATCTAGTAAGGTTACACTGCATACAGAGCAGACGTGGCCGGGTACCACCACACAACTATGAGCGCTGTAGAGTTTGATCAGAGAATAATCAAGGAAGCTACCTCGTGCGAGCAGCCCTTCAAGGTCAGTTAGACCACAAAGAGGTTCAACCATGGTCAAGCTCTGGTTCAATGTCAGACTATCATCCTAATCAAGGCAAAGATGTTGTCTTAATCCCTAAATGAGAAGTTGCCAAAGATGTGTGTGCCATAATCCCTCTACTCCATGAATCGAGAGTTCCCCTCGATAGTGGAAGGATTCTCAACCTCGAACTAATTGAGGCCAGCTATGACGGTCAGAAAAATCTCAAGGCTCCTATAGTTATCTATCTGCCAGGACCTGTACTGTACAAATCCGCTAAAGCTATCCCTTACAAATACGGTGCAACAACGATTGAGAATGGAAAGGAAACTCCATTACCCTCCGTCGTGAATATTGTAGACATTAGTCGAGTGACACGGAGCGGTCGAATCTTCAACCGAGGAGTTGGAGAACCCAGCAAAGAAAAGGAACCTCAAACAGAAGTTCCTGATCAACCAGTCAGTCAATCCAGGGATCCCGACCTTTCAAAGAAAAACGATGAGATGTTGAAGCTCATCCAGAAGAGTGAATACAACATTATTGATCAACTGTTGCAAACTCCTTCAAAAATCTATGTGTTAACTCTTTTACTCAGTTTCGAAGCTCACAGGGGGGCTCTACAGAAAGTCTTAGAGAAATCCTTTATGGAACAGGATGTGTCAATATGAAAATTTGAAAGCATCATCTCCAACATCACTTCCAGCGTACTGGTCAACATTACAGTCAACTGCCAGGACGATGCTTTAGCCAGCGTACTGGTAGATACCGGATCGGCTCTGAATGTTATGCCAAAGTCCACTATAATGCGACTATCCTTTAAAGGATCTCCGATGAGAGGCAGTGAGGTCATTGTCAAAGCATTTGATGGATCCCGGAAAACAGTTATCGGCGAAGTCGACCTTCCCATAACTATTAGTCCTCACACTTTCCAAGTCACTTTCCAGGTCATGGACATCCCGGCAGCATACAGCTGTTTGTTAGGAAGACCTTGGATTTACGAGGCTGGGGAAGTCACTTCGACACTTCACCAGAAGCTGAACTTCGTCAAGAATGACCAACTAGTTACAGTCTGTGGAGAGCAAGCCTTGATCATGAGCAACTTATCGTCGTCCACTTGTGTAGAACCAGAAGAGGTTGTTGGAACCCAGTTCCAAGCACTTTCGGTGAGCAGTGACAACCAGTCAGAAAAAGGAACATCGATTTCCTCGTACAAAGATGCTCTCGAAGTGATCAAAAGTAACAATGCAAAAGAATGGGGACAACTTGTCATTCCTACTGACAACAAAAAAAAGAAAGGTCTTTGTTTTTTCTCAACCTGTACCCAGACTGCTACTAACGATGAAAGTCTTCATCCCATTCAGAACTTCTTCCATAGTGGAGGTTTCATTCACCCACTATTTCAAGAAGTACATACCATCAACGAGGGTGACTCCTCCGATACAGATGAAGAGTGGAAGTTCTATCTCAACGAGGAAGGTTATATGTCTCAGGGAGAGGTGCCTACGCCATTTTGCTATCTCGCACAAAGTCTGAGATATATGTCGAGGTCAGATGTCAAAATGATATACGTAGATTGTGATCCAGAAGGATGTCGTGCTCCACCAAACTCGTTAGAGGAGGATACTCTGATGAAAGACAACTTTGACCACGACTATTATGGCCCGATGGATGGCCTTCCTATCTGGCAGCCGTACCCAGGAGACTTGGGACAAAAGAGTCAGCCGAACGATGCATATTAGCTGAGCATCATTAAAAAGAATACATGTGTCCCCACAGAATCATGAGATCATTACTCAGGGCATTCATAAAATATCCAATACAACGATGAATTTGCAACGATTGCAGGACAAGAGTTCCTTAAATATGCCTTTCCCGAGGTCAACGTCATCGAGAGAGATGACTCCTCTAGTTCCAAAGAAGTGTGGGACACCCTGGGACAACAAAGTGGCAAATACGACTTCATGGTCAAGTACACCGCTCCTGAAAGTTCTCGCATCAGGCTCGAAGACATCCAGCCAACTGGATGGGGAGATCTGCCTAAGAGTGCAAACACTGTGCGAGATACAGCTGAAGAATCCTCCTACGATAACTCTGCCTGGGAGACAGATTCCAACGATCCTGCTCCACCAGAAATCAGCGTTATTTCTGAAGAAAAATCAAGAAGGAAGGTACCAGACTTTGTGATTCACCGAGGAGTTCGCCACCAATGGGTCGCTGTCAATGTTCCGAAAGTTGTTCATAAGTCTAAGTAATTTCCGTCTTTATCTTAACCTTTCACCTTGCCCAGGTGAAACGGATGTTTTGATAGGGCTCACTTTCTGTAAATGCACCTCTTCGATTTGCCCAAAGCGATTGAGTTTTGTTTTATAGGGTTGTAGTTTCAAGAATTAACAAGATCATAAATAAAATAACGTCGTTCTGTACTTTCCGAATTTATTGCTGTTTTCTTTTTTCGCTTTTTCAGAAAATGGTAATCCTAAAAACAACTCAAATAATATAAACAAGCATTTTTCAGAAAAAACACTGCACACACTCTAGCATTCACTCTATCTCTTCTAAAATAAAACATCACATCATGCAGATTGCTTGTTTTAAACCCCATTGAAACATACGATCCAATGCCTTCTCACGACTTTGAATTCCCGATATTTGAGGCTGAAGAAGAAAATGAAGAAGAAATTCCAGAAGAGATCTCCCGGTTACTCAGACAAGAGGAAAGGTCCATTGAACCTCATAAGGAGCCGTTGGAAAGGTCGACTTGGGTTCAGAAGAAGAGAGAATATAAGTCAAGATAGGAGCATTACTCAGTCCAGCTGTCAAAGAAAATTTGATAAAGCTTCTCGAAGAGTTTCCTAATGTATTCGCTTGGTCCTATCAGGATATGCCAGAGTTGGATACCAGCATCTTGAAACATCACCTACCGTTGAGATCAGAATGTCCGCCGGTAAAACAAAGACTAAGACGGACTCATCCAGACAAGGCCATCAAAATCAAAGAGGAAGTACAAAAACAGATTGACGCGGGTTTCCTCGCCATATCAGAATATCCTCAATGGCTAGCCAACATAGTACCAGTTCGGAAAAAGGACGAAAAGGTCAGAATATGTGTAGACTACAGGGATCTGAACAAAGCAAGTCCAAAGGATGACGTTCCCTTACCACACATTGACATGCTGGTAGACAGTACAACGAAGTTCCAAGTATTCTCCTTCATGGATGGATTCTCGGGCTATAATCAAATCAAAATGGCGCCGAAAGA
Source organism: Lathyrus tuberosus (assembly GCA_022829125.1). Classification (NCBI taxonomy): domain Eukaryota; kingdom Viridiplantae; phylum Streptophyta; class Magnoliopsida; order Fabales; family Fabaceae; genus Lathyrus; species Lathyrus tuberosus. Next base: position 2,289,289 of record JALAZF010000259.1, read on the forward strand.
CATGGAGAAAACTTCCTTCATCACCCCATGGGGCACTTTTTGTTATAAGGTAATGCTGTTCGGTTTGAAGAACGCCGGGGCAACCTATCAAAGGGCCATGACTAATCTGTTTCATGACATGATACACAAAGAAATCGAGGTATATGTCGATGATATGATTGCCAAATCTAAGACATAAGAGGAGCATGTGACCCACCTGTCAAAACTATTCGAGCGTCTGAGAAAGTACAAACTCCGCTTGAATCCCAACAAGTGTACATTCAGTGTTCACTCAGGGAAACTGCTTGGATTTATCGTCAGCGAAAAAGGAATTGAGGTTGATCCTGACAAAGTCAAGGCCATTCGAGAAATGCCTTCTCCAAAGACTGAAAAACAAGTCAGGGGATTCTTGGGACGTCTGAACTACATTTCCAGATTTATATTCCTCATGACCGCGACAGCGCGCCAATCTTCAAATTACTCAAAAAGAATCAAGACTACGTTTGGACAGAAGATTGCCAAACCGCCTTCGACAGTATCAAGGAATACCTGTTGAACCCACCGATTCTATCACCTCCGGTAGAGGGAAGACCACTGATCATATACCTAACAGTCTTGGAAAACTCAATGGGTTTTGTACTTGGCCAACAAGATGAAACCAAAAGGAAAGAGTCTGCCATCTACTACTTGAGCAAGAAGTTCACTGACTATGAAACTCGGTACACTATGCTCGAGAAAAATTGATGTGCTCTGGCTTAGGCAGCCTAACGTCTTCGCCAGTATATGATCCGTCACACTACTTGGTTAATCTCCGAAATGGATCCAATCAAGTATGTCTTTGAAAAGCTTGCTCTCACGGGAAGGATAACCAGTTGGCAGATGTTGTTATCAGAATACGACATCAAGTACCATGCTCAGAAAGCCATAAAAGGAAGTGTTTTCGCCGATCATTTAGCTCATCAACCGATTGACGATCAGGAATCAGTCGGGTTTGACTTCCCAGAAGAAGATGTCATGTACTTAAAAATGAAAGATTGCGATGAACTGCTACCCAGTGAAGGGCCAGAACCAGGTTCCCAATGGGGACTTATCTTTGACAGAGCTGTCAATCATTATGGAAACAGAATTGGGGCAATCATCATAACACCTCAGGGTACCCACATTCCTTTCAACGCCCGACTGACATTCAAGTGTACAAACAACGAGGCTAAATACGAAGCTTGTATTATGGGTCTCGAAGAAGCGATCGACTTAAGGATCAAGAACTTGGATGTATATGGCGAATCAGCCCTAGTTATCAATTAGATCAAAGGAGATTGGAACACATACCAATCAGGATTGATTCCTTACAAAGACTATGCGAGAAGGTTGTTACCATTCTTCAACATAATTGAGTTTCACCATATCCCTCGTGAAGAGAATCACATGGCTGATGCATTAGCCACTCTCTCTTCCATGATTAGTGTAGGTCAATGGAACGACATACCTAAGATCGACATAATGCGCCTGGAACGGCGCACTTACATCTTCACGATCGAAGTAGTCATAGATGACAAACCTTGGTATCAAGATATCAAATACTTTCTTCAGACACAAGAGTACCCACCTGTGGCATTAAGAAAAGACAGAAAGACCCTCAGAAGATTGGTAGAAAGCTCTTTCTGAGCAGTGATACACTCTATAAGAGAAACTTTGACATGGTCTTGCTCCGATGCGTAGACAGACCAGAAGCAAACATGCTGATAAAAGAAATTCACGATGGATCCTTTGGCACTCATGCCAACGGACACACGATGGCGAGAAAAATTCTGAGAGCAGGGTACTATTAGTTGACAATGGAATCCGACTGCTACAAGTACATTAGGAAGTGTCACAAGTGTCAGATATACTCAGACAAGATCCATGTACCGCCAACACATCTCAAAGTTCTCTCTTACCCATGGCCTTTTTCCATATGGGGAATCGACATGATTGGCATGATTGAGCCCAAGGCTTCGAACGGACATCGGTTCATCATGGTAGTTATTGATTACTTCACCAAGTGGGTCGAAGTAGCGTCATACGCTAATGTAACCTGACAAGTGGTGGTCCGATTTATCAAGAACAATACCATCTGCCGTTATGGTGTTCCAAGCCAGATCATTACCGATAATGGATCTAACTTAAACAACAAGATAATGAAGGAGTTGTGTGCTAAGTTCTAGATCGAACACCATAACTCATCTCCCTACCGATCCAAGATGAACGGAGCGGTAGAAGTGGCTAACAAAAACATCAAGAAGATCGTTCAAAAGATGGTTGTAACCTACAAAGACTGGCACGAGATGTTACCCTTTGCTCTTCACGGTTATCGTACATCTGTCCGCACTTCAACAGGGGCAACCCCTTTCTCTCTAGTATATGGCATGGAGGCAGTGCTTCCTATAGAAGTAGAGATCCCATCAATCTGGGTATTGATGGAAGCTAAGTTAACAGAGGCTGAATGATGTCAAAGTCGACACGACAAGCTCACTCTGATCGAAGAAAAGCGAATAACGGCACTATGCCATGGTTAGTTGTATCAGCAAAGAATGAAGAATGTGTTTGACAAAAAGGTCTGACCCCGTGTATTCAAGAAAGGAGACCTCGTGCTAAAAAAGATACAATCATTTCTCACTGATTCCCGGGGCAAATGGACTCCGAATTATGTTGGCCCCTGTATGGTCAAGAAAGTTTTCTCAGGCGGCGCCTTGAGACTCACAACCATGGACGGAGAGGAATTTTCCTACCCCACGAATGTTGACGTAGTCAAGAAATACTTCGCCTAAACAAAAAAAAATAACGTCTCGGTGGATTGAAAACCGGAAAGGGCGGTCCAGGAAAAAATTAGAGACATAATCAAAAATCATCCCGATGGACTGGGAACCTCAAAGTACAATCCAGGCATAAGTTAGGGATTTATGGCAAGTAACTATGTCCAACAAAGGGGCAAATCCCCAAGCAGCGGCTGTGCCATCCATCAGGAAAACTCCAGTCAAGGCCATCTTCGACAGAAGCTCAGAATGTCCAGAATTCCAAGTTGGTAGAAGGATAACAGTCGTTATGTTTCAATGTAGCCCCTTTTCCCTTAAATTACCATTTTTCTAAACTTTGTGAATACTATATGGAATCACGCGTTTGGCTGATTCCCATCCTATCAATAAAATTTGAGCTCTAGTGCCTTTGTTTGCAATTCTTATTTGTTTTAGCTTTATAGAACGAAATTTTAACATGATTAACGATTCTTGAAATAAAACAAAAATGAATTTACTTGTAAAAAATTTTCTGCTTTTAAAATAAAGATGACAATTCTTTTGACTGTTGAACATCGAAAGAACATCGATCGCTTCTCCAAAAGCGATTAAGCTTCAAAGTGCAGAATCAAAGTAATCCTTCTAAACCAGTACGCCTGAATGAAGGATCAACTATATCAGATGTGATTTTCCCATTTGATATCCCCGGCCGAGTTCTTACCTCCTAATCCCGACCAACGTTTTTCCCACAAGGATTATCTCTCCAAAGCAAGGCAGAATTGCTAACTTGGACCAAATGGTACTTCTTCGTCCCCAGTAGTGGCTGAGTATCCTGTCATGTTCATCCACTAGTCCGTATGTCGTGTCAGTTTTGTCAGCATAAACATACATACATCATGAATTATTGATTTACATTCATATTTATATTGCATCACTATCACTCCAGTCGGTCTTATCCCCTAGTGATAAAAGTCCTCTCAATCGAGTTGTCAGTTCTTTCCTCGTCTGGCAATGTTGCGGCTGAACAATCTCTCCTCCAGTTTATTTCTGGATTGAAGCCGGTTCTTGGCCACTTTGATAACTTGAACCTTTAAAAGGCAAGAAGGCATTCGACAAATATCATTCTTCGCCATTGAAGATGATATCTCTGCTTTCCCGGATTAAGGAAAATCCCAGAGAAAGCCTCGTAATAAAAGATTTGAAAATACAACAGTTTTTCTCTGAAAGATTCGCTGACGAAGAGGTCATCAGCACCTCCAAATTGGATTACATCACATGGCAATTCCTCGAGGAGATCTCGAGGAAAAGTATGATGTAATATCCCCAAATAGAAAGTAGTCTCTCAAGAGACTCGTTTTCCCCTAGTAGAATCAACAAATGGCGTCTCCAACAGAGAAGTTTGTACACCTCTACAGATCAGACGAATGGGTTCCCCAGCAAGTCTGACATCAAACCTTTTCCATCAAATGGCATCTCCCCAGTAAACCCGGTGAGAGGTTTGGTGAAAACCGCTACAAATAGTGTCCCTTGTCAAGAAAGTTTATTGACAAAAGAAACTGAGACCAGTTCCTTGGCTGAAGACCCGGATCGAGGGGAAGTTTATATCAGAAACTGAGACCAGTTCCTTGGCTGAAGACTAGGATCGAGGGGAAGTTTATATCAGAAATTGAGACCAATTTCGTGGCCAAAAACAAGGAGCAAGGGGAAGTTTTTACCTTTTCTAAGCATCATTGCTTAGCAAAAGAAGATGGATGAGGAAACTGCCATTCATAACCACCATCAAAATTTTGGGTATTCCGATATTTAATCCTCTTGCACCCCGAATACCCGAATACCTTCGTCATTCACACCTTCGGGTCCAAGAAGATTATATAGGGGCATCTGTCATACCCGAAATTTTGACCACCAAGATTTCCCGTCATTGTGCAAGTCATCATCACAATATGGATGTATCTTCATGCCTCATAAATCTCTTCATGAATTGTTGAGCATTCACTATAATCAAGGACTAGGGTTTCAAACCCTCTGAGAGCACTTAGACAAAGGATCAATCAAGAAATGACATGATCTTCAACTTGTCTAAACCTCTCAAACACCCATAAAGGATCAAGAGGACTGCCACATCAAGAATCAAGCACAAGGTTGCAGCATTCCAAGTGGATCAAGCCTCAATATCGCCAGTGTCACCAAATTATGGTTTTGCTCGACTGAGGCCTCCAGATGGAAATTTTCCTCTAGGCATGAGCCATTGCTTCAAAGCATAACTTAAGATACTCCAAGGGACCTCATGGACCCAATCATCAAGTCAATTTAACCTCAGGGGAAGCATTCATAAAAAAAATCAGGAATTAGGGTTTCTTGACCTAATTCACCCCTAAGTTGACTTTTGGGACAAAACATGAGCCAAGACCTCAAGGCATTATTTGAGGGTCTCCAATGCACTACATTGGTCCATTTGCAACAATGGATTGTGTAGCGAGCGATTTTTGTCGGTGACGCGATCACCTTATCGCTGGGGTTTTTCTTCTCAATGGAGAAGGGGATGCTACTTTCTGATTTCTTATTTATCCCATGAAGCTGGAAGGGAAAGGGAAGGTATCTAAAACTAACCTTGCACGTGCAATGTTTAACTGAACAAAACGCTTAAGAGAGATTGGGGAGTCCGAGGTCAGGTTATACAATGGATAGTTGTCAATTATCCATCCTATATGTGGTTATCCACAGGTTGTTAGCTTTTGGGTGCCGCTTTGTAATTGATAGTGTTTATCTACTGATGGGTTGGGAAAGTTTCCTGGGAAATATGAGAGAGTGAGTGAGTTTTTATGGAAAATGATGATGATGACGGCTAAAGTAAGAAACCTAAAGTCTTTGACTCTATGTATGAAGGTACTGGACCTAGGGTTTTTGATTAGTATGCTCGCTAAGATTTCGCAATCTTATGCCTACGTATTCCCGTTTAAGCGAAACAGGGAAATCAGAGCAAACGTAGTTCCTCATATTCTAAGGGAGGAAAAAGATGTTTTGGTGACTTGTTCAAAGCCCAAGATTGAAGCTAAAAGGGTTTATTTGTGTCTTGTTCAAAGTCCAAGATATGAAGCTAAAGGGTTTTGGCTGAGAGAGAATTTGTCGTCTCTAAAGAGGGATTGTTGATTTTTGTGTGCCTTCGTCAAAGCATCTGTTTGATGCTAAGAAATTTATTGACCCGACTGGGAGATTTCTTTATACAACGCCTAAGAGGAGGCTGAATAAGACCGACTCAACATGAGAGTGTCTATGTCTTGTACAAGGCCCAAGATTAAGGCAAAAAAGAGACGGACTCTTTGGGGATATCATTATATAAAGCCTAAGAGGAGGCTAACAGTTTGAATTTTTCGGGGAAAATATTCTTTCTGTCTTGTACAAAGCCCAATATTGAAGCTAAAAGGGATTTTTGACACCGTTGGGGAGGTTTATGTGTGTCTTGTACAAAGCTCAAGATTGAGGCTGAAATGAGAAATTTAACTGACTCGGGTGAGGATTTTTTTTACGTGTCTTGTACAAAGCCCAAGATTGAGGCTAAGAGGATTTAACTCTGCTGGAGAGTATTGTCTGTCTTGTACAAAGCCTGAGACAGGGGCTGAAAAGAGTTTTGACTCTGCTTGGGAAAGCATTCCTCAAAGCCTAAAATAAGGCTGGGAGGAAATGACTTCGCTGGGGAAGATGTGTGTCCCAGGCTAAAGAGAAAGTTTTGGAAGATTTATGTCTTGTACAAAGCCCAAGATTGAGGCTAAAAGGGTTTACTCAACCAGAGAGTGCTTTTATCTGTCTTGTATAAAGCCCAAGATTGAGGCTAGAGAGAGTTGACTCAACAAGAGAGTCTGACAGTTGATTGACTCAACAAGAGAGTCTTTTATACTCAACAAGAGAGTGATTTACTATCGCGTACGAAGCCCGAGATTGAGGCTAAAAGGAGGACTCAACAAGAGAGTCTGAAAAGGTTAGCTCCGCTTGAGAGAATCATTGTACAAAGCCCAAGAGGGGGCTGACTACATTGAGGAAAGATCATTATACAAAGCCTAAGAGGAGGTTGTCTTACTGCTGGGGATAATTGAGATCTCTAGGTAGGTCCGAGGGTGGGGAACTCTCATGAGAGAGACCGGGTTTCTGCTGGAGATTAATCCAGGGTGATCAGTGATTTTTCCTATGTTTGATAGGAACTTGAGAATGTCTTTGAGACTCAAGGAGTTTAGACTGTCCAAGTCTACTGGTGTTGAAGAGTTTTATCTTTTGTAGGATGCCCAAAATAGGGCAAGGGACTTAAGGGATGAGAATTAACCCTAAAGTGGCCTGAGGTTTGACACTGGAAAGACTGCTATAGCAAAGGATGACTAAGTTCTGTCTTATACCTTTAAGAGGTTGTTAGGGTCCTTGTATTAAGCCCAAGAGAAGGCATGAGAACTTCTAAGAAGCCGAAGGGTCCTTGTACAACGCCCAAGAGGAGGCGGGGATGCTTTTAGGAAGCCGGTGGGTCCCCAAACCAAGAGAAGTTCAAGAAATGCAATTCACAGAGAAGAGATCATTCCAGGAAAGTTCGAGGGTTTGGAAGAAACTCAAGAGATGCCATTCACGGAGAAAACATCATCTCTTGGGAGTAGAGTTTCTTTGACAATTTCTAAGGGTGACAGTCTGAGAAAAGGTTCACCGAGAATACTGCCTTTCTCTTTGTTCCATATTATTTAACCCCTAGAGAAGGGAAGTCTGTATCTGGAATCCTACGGGGGATCTAGTTTTGTTTGTATTTAAGAGCGACCAACAGGTCTTTACCTAGTTCTAGACCTAGTTGCCGAGGAAAACTCTAAATAACTATACTAGTATATATACAGTTGATATATGACAAGTATTTAAAAAGGTATGAAAGAAGACTAACCATGCGCAACTTCCCATAATACAGTTATATATACGAAAGAAGATAAAAGAAAGCGGATAAACACTTACCCATTGTAGGGCTTCTATGTTGTAATGTTAGTTGTTCAGAGAAATTAAAGAAAGTTTTGAACAATATATATTTTTGAACCTAAATCAAAATGGGATTGTTCTGAAAAGATTGTTGGGGCTTACAGCTCACGGAGAGGCCAAAGGTTTGAACAGTAATTGTACTGTTATTTTGAATATCGTGTCGGGACTTATACAATGACTGAGGCCCAAAGAGGTTTATCTAAAGGAGGGTCGGGTCTTACAGCTCAAGGTGAAGCCCAAAAAAAGGTTTTAAAAAGAAAATGGGGCTTATAACACGAGGATAGGCCCAAAATTGTTTTACTCTAAAATGGCGATCGTGCCGAGATTCTTTTAACGCCGAGGGACTTATACAATATCTGAGGCCCAAAATGATTTTAGTTAAAAGGGGATTGGCTCTTACACTCTAATAGAGGCCCAAAGATTATTTTTGTACAAGTGATGGGGCTTACAGCTCAAGGAGAGGCCCAAAGATTATTTTGAAAACGGTGATCGCGCCGAAGTTTTTGAAAACACAGGGGGTCTTACACAATGACTGAGGCCCAAATTATTTTGGTTTTCAAAAGGGGTTGGGTCTTACACTCTATTAGAGGCCCAAAAGTTTGTTTTTGTACAAGAGATGGGGCTTACAATTCAAGGAGAGGCCCAATTGTTTTTGATTTAAAATGGTGATCGCGCCGAGGTTTTTGAAAACACCGTGGGTCTTATACAATGACGGAGGCCCAAATTATTTTGGTTTTCAAAAGGGGTTGGGTCTTACACTCTATCAAGAGGCCCAAAAGTGTTTTGAAAAAGTTTGCTAGGGTGAAAATCAACAAAACCCTAATTTCATCATATTTTAAAGTAATTATTCGAAGAAAATTAATTAAAATGATAAAGATACCAAATAAGTTTGAATAAACAACTTGTGATTTTTTGTTAAGGTTTGAAAATGATATTTAACCACAAGATGAATTAAAACTCATTTGGTTTTGATTTTTCAAGGTGAATATTCATTTTTTAAAAGGTTTAAAAATAATAAAAATGAATTTATTTACAAAAATATCAACTATATTAAATAATTAATATAAATCTGATTTTTTTGTGGAATAAAATATTTCAACATTTTTGTGATTTTTTGCAAAAAGAACCAATATAAAATAATTAAAATTGAGAGAGTTATTAATTTTCCAAATCATTTAAAAATAATATGAAAAATAATGAAAGGTGAGAAAAATGATAAAAATAGGATCTAGGGTGAGAAAAATTGAGGGAGTTATTGTTTTTGGCCTGGCCAAGGCAAGGCAAGGTTTTGGCCGAAAACGTGAAGCTTGTAACTTTCTCATTTCTCCATGGATTGGGACAAAATTTAGGTCTATCCTGCCTAGAATTTCACAAGGAATCCAATGGTGGTGGTGGTTTTTTCAGATGAGGCTCCTATTGGAAAACCCGATAGTGGTTTTGAAATAGGCCATGATTTGCATTTTCTATGCTATCTCTTATTATAGGCATGAATTACATGATGAATTGGTTCAAACACAACATATATAACATGTATGAGATATGCATGATCAGTGGACTTCAAAGCAATGCATATTTCAAAGAGTTCAAGTTGTGATGCTTACCTCTTTATGAGCTTTTTGTGCAATCTGCCAAGTTCTTTGTTCCAGAAACAATTTGATGCTTTGGACACCCTTAAATGATCACTTAGAAGCTTTTAGAATGGTTGGAACCAACTGGAATCCTCAGGAACAAGTTTGAGCTCTTTCTTGAAAAAGGGGCAAAATTGACTAATATGGCAACTCTATCAAATGGTGTTCCAGATGTGGGGAACCCTTTGGGACAGTTCAAGGATGATATTTGGAGTGTATTTGAGGTTTTATCTGGTTTTGAAAGTGATTGAATCAAGACATGGCTTGAAAAATGCAAAAAAGTCCAATTTTGAGGTTTTGAGAGGGGACTTTGTGATTTTGGTGTTACAGGTCACTTGTGAGGGTTTGGATAGCTTAGATATGACATATTGGATGTGTTTAGATCATGAGCTGTGATGGAAATGCTCTCTAACTCAAAAAATCAGAGTTACCATGCTAAAGAAGGCATTTTTGCCTAGAGAAAGAGATTTTGAGGAAAGCAAGTGTTGTAATGCTTTGGTGTACTCAAACTTAGCATAAATGAGCTCTATTTATAGTAGAGCAAGTTTGTTTTGCAAGCAATAGTGAATGGCAACTGCAGCAGCTCATTGTCCAATTGCATCGCTTTGGAATCTTAAGTCTCCTCTAGCCATTGACTAGAGGTTAGGGCACAGGCCTATGGTTCTTTGGTTCTGAGCTTATCCTTAACTCATTCAGTTAGAAATGGCTCAGTTCATGCCACCTTGGTGCATCCATTGAATGCTTGGAAACAAAATTGGAGTCTTGACCCCTTTTAGGCTTTTTAGGGTTTGGCATGTTACTTTGGGAATCTTGGACTTGGGAGGCTGATGGATCAGTGCCTGTCCCTTGGTTTTTCCCCCTTGAGGTGTGCAGATGGATAAGCATGCTTGGAATTTCACAATTTGAGCAAATTGTGCCTTTATGCACAAGTCTTCCTTGCCAAGACAGTTTGCAGCAAGGCATATTGCAGCTGTCCTAAATCCTAGCTCAGGTGGAGTTTGATAGAGTTCTTGGACATTTTGGAAAGCCCTTATGTGATACAACACATGTGTGAACATAGTTTGTCTTGACACTTTTTGGATACAAGTGAAAAATGCCCCCACATTTTGAAAAAAAGCAAGACAGATTCTGACTTAGTGAAAATTTCACTAAGTGTTGGAAAAAGTGACATTTCATGCTTTCAGCCATTTTGATCACTCCATAACTAAAAATCCATGAAGAATTGGAGTGAGGTGTAGTTGACAATTTTGAAGTATGCCATGATAGCTACAAATCCATCTTTGTACCAGCCAAAATGGTTGCTTGGATCTCAAGTTATGATCCTTGGAAGTTGGTACCCTAGCCACTTTATTTCATAACTTAGAAAAATTCTAAGTTTTTATGATTACCACTTTTACAAGTTATCCCACTTTCTTTGATTTTTCTTGATGAATGATGATTCAAATCACACATTAACATCATTTTAGGTTTAAAGAACCATAATTATGAAAAATCTCAAAAAGTCAAACTTTGACTTTTGTGCACAGTTGACTTTTTATCAGATGAATTCCAAACTGTGCGATCTTCTATGAAATCAAGTCCTTGACCTAAATCAAACTTGATGGATATTTTCCATAGGAGATATAGGGTGTATTGAATCATGTCCCAAGGTTTGGGAACATGCCTTGGTCAAAAGTCAAAGGTACAGTTGATTTTTCCCTCGAAACCCTAATTGTGATCCTGATGAAATTGAAGCTTGTGAATCAAGCTTCTTGGACCAATCCATTGTTGCAAATGGATCAATGTAGTGTATTGGAGACCCTCAAATCATCTCTTGAGGTCTTGGCTCATGTTTTGTCCCAAAAGTCAACTTAGGGGTGAATTAGGTCAAGAAACCCTAATTCCTGATTTTTTGATGAATGCTTCCCCTGAGGTTAAATTGACTTGATGATTGGGTTCATGATGTACCTTGGAGCATCTTAAGTTGTGCTTTGAAGTATTGGCTCATGCTCAGAGGAAAATTTCCATCTGGAGGCCTTGGTCGACCAAAACCCTAATTTGGTGACACTGGCAATCTTAAGGCTTAACCCACTTGGAATTTTGCAACTTTGTGCTTGATTCCTGATATAGGAGTCCTCTTGATACCTTATGGGTGTTTGAGAGGTTTAGACAAGTTGAAGATCATGTCATTTCTTGATTGATCCTTTGTCTAAGTGCTTTGAGAGGGCTCAAAACCCTAAGTTTGATTGTAGTGGATGCTCACCCATATTTGGGGAGACTAATGAGGTATGATGGTTCATCCATATTGTGATGATGATTTGCACAATGATGGAAAATCTTAGTGGTCAAAATTTGGGGTATGATATATGACCCTATTTAATCTTCTTGGACCCGAAGGTGTGAATGACGAAGGTATTCGGGCATTCGGGGTGCAAGAGGATTAAATATCGGAATGCCCGAAATTTTGACGGCAGTTATGAATGGTAGTTGGCTCATACATCCTCTTTTGCTAAGCGTTGATGCTTATAAAAGGTAAAAACTTCCCCTCGATTCTGGTTTTCTACCAAGGAACTGGTCTAAGTTTCTGAAATAAACTTCCCCTCGATCCTGGTTTCCTACCAAGGAACTGGTCTTAGTTTCTGAAATAAACTTCCCCTCGATCCTGGTTTCCTACCAAGGAACTGGTCTCAGTTTCTTTTGTCAATAAGCTTTCTTGACAAGGGACGCTGTTTGTAGTGGTTTTCCTCAAACATCTCGCCGAATATTCTTGGGGAGATGCCATTTGATGGAAAAGGTTTTAATGTTAGACTTGCTGGGGAACCCATTCGTCTGAGCTGTAGAGGTGCACAAACTTCTCTATTGGAGACGCCATTTGTTGACTCTACTGGGGAAAACGAGTCTCTCGAGAGGCTGTTTCCTGTTTGGGGATATTACATCATACTTTTCCTCAAGATATTCTCAAAGAAATGCCATGTGATGTAATCCAATTTGGAGGTACTGATAACCTCTTTGTCAGCGAATCTTTCGGAGAGAAACTGCCATACTGTCGAATCTTTGATTAAAAAGGCTTTCTCTGGGGATTTTACTTAATTCGGGAAAGCGAAGATGTCATCTTCAATGGCGAAGAGTGACGTTTGTCGAAAGTTTTCCTGCTTTTTAGAGGTTCAAGTTATCAAAGTGGTCAAGGGACCGACTCCAACCCAGACATAAACTGGAGGAGAGATCGTTCAGATGTGATGATTCCTGACGAGGAAAGAACTGACAACTCGATTGAGAAGATGTTTATCACTAGGGAACAAGACCGACTAGAGTGATAGTGATGCAATATGAATATGAATGTAAATCAATAATGCATGATGTATGTATGTATATGCTGACAAAACTGACACGACATACAGACTAGTAGATGAACATGACTGGATACTCGGCCGCTGCAAGGGATGAAGAGGTACCATTTGGTCCAAAATAGCAATTCTGCTTTGCTTAGGAGAGATAATCCTAGCGGGGAAAATCGTTGGTCGGACTTAGGAGATAAGAACTCTATCGGGGATGTCAGACGGAATATTCGCATCCGACACAACTGATCCTTTATTCAGGTGCACAGGGTTAGAAGGAGTACTTTGATTCTGCACTTTGAAGCTCGACTACTTCTGGAGAAGCGATTGATGTTCTTTCGATGTTCAACAGTCAAAAGAATTACCATCTTTATTTTAAAAGCAGAAAAAGTTTGACAAGTAAATTCTTTTTTTTTATTTCAAGAATCATTAATCATGTTAAAATATCGTTCTGTAAAGCTAAAACAAACGAGAATTACAAACAAAAGCACTATCGCTCGAATTTTATTGATAGGATGGAAATCAGCCCAAACGCGTGATACCAGAGAGTATTTACAAAGTTTGAAAAAGTTAATTTTAGGGAAAAGGGCTACATTGAAACATAACAACCGCTATCATTCTACCAACTTTGAATTCTAGGCATCCTGAGCTTCCGTCGAAGATGACCTTGACTAGATTTTTTTCGATGGATGGTGTAACTGCTGCTGAGGGACTTACCCCTTAGTTGGACATAGTTACTTGCCATTAATCCCAAACTTTTGCCTGGATTGTACTTTGAGATTTCCAATCCATCGGGATATTTTTTATTATGTCTCTAATTTTTGCTTGGACCGCCCTTTCGGGTTTTCAATCCACCGAGACTTTTATTTATTTAGGTGAAGTATTTCTTGACTACGTCAACATTTGTGGGATAGGAAAATTCCTCTCCATCCATGGTTACGAGTCTCAAGGTGCCGCCTGAGAAAGCTTTCTTGACCACATATGGGTCGTCTAATTCAGAGTCCATTTGCCCCGGGAATCAGTGAGAAATGATTGTATCTTCTTGAGCACGAGGTCTCCTTTTCTGAAGACGCGAGGTCGGACCTTTTTGTTAAACGCCTTCTTCATCCTTTGCTGATACAATTGACCATGGCATAGTGTTGTTATTCACTTCTCTTCTATCAGATTCAGTTTGTCATGTCGACTTTGACACCATTCAGCTTCTGTTAGCTTAGCTTCCATCAATACCCAGATCGATGGGATCTCTACCTCTATGGGGAGCACTGCTTCCATGCCATACACTAGAGAGAAAGGGGTTGCCCCTGTTGAAGTGTGGACAGATGTGAGATAAACGTGAAGAGCAAAGGGTAGCATCTCGTGCCAGTCTCTGTAGGTTACAACCATCTTCTGAACAATCTTCTTGATGTTCTTGTTAGCCGCTTCTACTGCTTCGTTCATCTTGGGTCGGTTGGGAGATGAGTTATGATGTTCGATCTTGAACTCAGCACACAACTCTTTCATAATTTTGTTGTTCAAGTTAGATCCATTATCAGTAATGATCTGGCTAGGAACACCATAATGACAGATGATATTGTTTTTGATAAATCGGACCACCACTTGTCGGGTTACATTAGCGTATGACATTGCTTCGACCCACTTGGTGAAGTAATCGGTGGCTACTAGAATGAACCGATATTCATTCGAAACCTTAGGTTCAATCATTCCAATCATGTTGATTCTCCATATAAAAAAGGGCCATGGGGAAGAGAGAACTTTGAGATGTGTTGGCGGTACATGGATTTTGTCTGAGTATATCTGACACTTATAACACCTTCTCAAGTACTTGTAGCAATCGGATTCCATTATCAACCAATAGTACCCTGCTCTCAGAATTTTTCTCACCATTGTGTGTCCATTGGAATGAGTGCCAAAGGATCCTTCATGAATTTCTTTCATCAGCATGTTTGCTTCTGGTCTGTCTACGCATCGGAGCAAGACCATGTCAAAGTTTCTCTTATAGAGTGTATCACTGCTCAGGAAGAAACTGCCAGCTAGCCTTCTGAGGGTCTTTCTGTCCTTTCTGGATGCCCCAGGTGGGTATTCTTGTTTTTGAAGGAAGCACTTTATATCGTGATAACAAGGTTTGTCGTCTGTGACTGCTTCGATCGCGAAGATATAAGCGGTCCGTTCAAGGCGCATTATGTCGATCTTAGGTATGTCATTCCATTGACCTACACCAATCATGGAAGAGAGAGTGGCTAATGCATCAGCCATGTGATTCTCTTCACGAGGGCCCTCGGAATTCCAAAGTCTCGTCATGCTGACACAGACGGAAGAGGTATTCAAGGTCTAAATGTTAGGTCAATGGCTCGGGATGTAGTTATTCAATCACATTTCTATATTTTGAATAATATAGATGAGGTTCGACCTTTCATAGATACTCACAAAAGACTTATGAAGAAAAAATATCCCCGAATGAATGACAAGTTGTTGTTGATAGAGCATAACAATAGATTCATGGATTGGTTTAATAAAAGTGTATCTAATGATCCTAGTGCATTCAAGATACTTAGATGGTTGTCGTACGGGCCAAAATTTTGTGTCATTACCTGGAGTGCATACGACATTGGTCATTATACCTTTTATACAAAATCAAAATATGATCGTAGTACAATGCAAAATAGTGGGGTTATGGTTAAACCCGAATCGATGTATTTCTCTAGTTCGAAAGATAAGAATCCAGTATTGGAAACTACCGCGTTTTATGATGTCATTGATGAGATTTGGGAGATTGATTATGTTATTTTCAAAGTGGCTTTATTTAAATGCAAGTGGGTTCCCAATAATAGTGATGGTGTAGACATTTATGACTTAGGATTCACCCGGGTTGACCTTGGCAAGGTATATTTTAATACAGAACCATTCATCATGGCTTCTCAAGCAAAACAAGTTTTCTATGTTTCCGATCCATCGGACAAATCGGGGAAATGGTCAATCGTTCTCCAAGGAAAATACATTCCTCTTAGTGATGAAAGTCTTGATATTCCGTCCACACCTTCTTACACAACACAAGTTCCTACCTCATATGATGAAGTTGGTGGAGATGTCGTGCATGCTATACGACTCGATCATGAAGAAGGCATATGGGAAAATTAACAAGTACGTAATTTATTATTTATTCATAATATATTAATTGTATGTTATAATTTAGAAGTATTTTTACTAACAAGTATAATTATTTGAAATCATAGGTATTTTGAGTCCAGACACCAGGCCAGGAGACAAGACACCAAGAGACAAGATACCAATACACCAAGTTACAATTATGTGAAGTTATGTAATATGTGTAAACTGTAATATGGTATATGTGATATTTTATTTATGTAGGTTGTTTGTTCTGATAAACTGTAATCTGGTATATGTGATATTATGAATATGACAAGATTAATATTATTATGAAAACTGTATCACAAAATGTGAATTGTATTTTTCTACTGTGCTGAGATATGGAGAACAATAATACAGGTAAAAAAATGGGATTAATTATAAAAGCAGGATGATATTTGTTAATTTTGCTGAAAATTTAGCGACGGTTATATTTCCTAACCGTTATAATATCTGGCGTGCGGTCCAGCAAAAAATAAATATCAAAACTGTGCTGCTGGGAATCGAACCGAGGACAATTATATTTATTACAACGGTGTAATGTAAAACCGTTGTGATAGTTAGCGCGCTTTCCTCATTATTACAACGCAACACAAGGTCGTCGTTATAAGTATCATATATACAACAACAATCTACATAACAACGCCCTCGCCCACGTCATTATATGTCATTCCCAACCGTTGTTAAATGGGTTTTTCGTAGTAGTGGGGATATGGTGAAACTCGATTCTGTTGAAGAAGGGTAACAACCTTCTCGCGTAATCTTTGTAAGGAATTAGTCCTGATTGATATGTGTTACAATCTCCTTTGATCTGATTGATAACCAGGGTTGAGTCGCCGTAAACATCTAAGTTCTTGATCCTTAAGTCGATCGCTGCTTCGAGACCCATGATACAAGCTTCGTATTCGACCTCGTTGTTTGTATACTTGAATGTCAGTCGGGCGGTGAAAGGAATGTGGGTACCCTGAGGCATTATGATGATTTCCCCAATTCTGTTTCCATAATAATTGACAGCTCCGTCAAAGATAAGTCCCCATTGGGAACCTGGTTCTGGCCCTTTAGTGGGTAGCGGTTCATCAGAATCTTTCATCTTTAAGTACGTGACATATTCGTCTGGGAAGTCAAACGCGACTGATTCCTGATCGTCAATCGGTTGATGAGCCAAATGATCGGCTAAAACACTTCCTTTTACGGCTTTTTGAGCATGGTACTCGATGTCGTATTCTGATAACAACATCTGCCAACGGGAAATCCTTCCCGTGAGAGCAGGTTTTTCAAAGATGTACTTGATTGGATCCATTTCGGAGATTAACCAAGTAGTGTGACGAATCATATACTAGCGAAGACGTTTGGCTACCCAAACCAAAGCACAGCAAGTTTTCTCGAGCATGGTGTACCGCGTCTCGCAGTCGGTGAATTTCTTACTTAGATAGTAGATGGCAGACCTTTTTCTTTTCATTTCGTCTTGTTGGCCAAGTACACATCCCATTGAGTCCTCCAAGACTGTTAAGTAGATGCTCAGTGGCCTTCCTTCCACTAGAGGTGATAGAATCGATGGGTTCGACAAGTACTCCTTAATACTATCGAAGGAAGTTTGGCAGTCTTCTGTCTAAACGCAATCCTGATTCTTTTTGAGTAATTTGAAGATTGGCGCACACGTCGCGGTCATGAGGAATATAAATCTGGAAAAGTAGTTCAGACGTCCTAGGAATCCCCTGACTTGTTTTTTAGTCTTTGGAGAAGGCATTTCTTGAATGGCCTTGACCTTGTCAGGATCAACCTCAATTCCTTGCTGGCTGACGATGAACCCTAAGAGTTTCCCTGAACGGACACCGAACGTGCACTTATTGGGATTCAAGCGGAGTTTGTACTTTCTCAGCCGCTCGAACAGTTTTGACAGGTGGGTCACATGCACCTCTTCTGTCTTAGATTTGGCAATCATATCATCGACATATACTTCGATTTCTTTATGTATCATGTCATGAAACAGAGTAGTCATGGCCCTTTGGTAGGTTTCCCCAGCGTTATTTAAACCGAACGGCATTACTTTGTAACAAAAAGTGCCCCATGGGGTGATGAATGAAGTTTTCTCCATGTCTTTCGGCACCATTTTGATTTGATTATAGCCCGAGAATCCATCCATGAAGGAGAATACTTTAAACTTTGTTGTGCTATCTACTAGCATGTCAATGTGTGGTAAGGGAAAGTCATCCTTTGGACTTGCTTTGTTCAGATCCCTGTAGTCTACACACATTTTGACATTTCCGTCCTTTTTCTGAACTGGTACTATGTTGGCTAGCCATTGAGGATATTCTGATGTAGCGAGGAAACCCGCGTCAATCTGCTTCTCTACTTCCTCTTTGATTTTGATGGCCATGTCTGGATGAGTCCGTCTCAACCTTTGTTTTACCGGCGCACATTCTGATCTCAATGGTAGATGATGCTCCACGATGCTGGTATCCAACCCTGGCATATCCTAATAGGACCAAGCGAATACATCGGGAAACTTTTTGAGAAGCTTTGTGAAACTTTCTTTGACAGTTGGACTGAGCAGTGCCCCAATCTTGACTTCTCTTCTCTCTTCTTCTGAACCCAAGTTGACCGTTTCCAACGACTCTTTGTGAGGTTCAATGGACCTTTCCTATTGTCTGAGTAGTCGGGAGATCTCCTCTGGAATTTCTTCGTCATCTTCTTCTTCAGCCTCAAATACCGAGAATTCAAAGTTGGGAGAAAGCATTGGATCGTATGTTTCAATGGGGTTTAAAACAAGAAATCTGCACGACGTGATGATTGTTTTTAGAATAGATAGAGAGAATGCAAGAGTGTGTGCAGTGTATTTTTTGAAAACTGCTTGTTTTTATTATTTGAGTTTGTTTTAGGATTACCATTTTCTGGAAAAAAAAAGAGAAAACAACAAATAATGCGGAAACTATAGAACGACGTTATTTTATTTATGATTTGGTCGATTCTTGATACTACGGCCCTATAAAACAAAACTCTGTCGCTTTGGGCGAAGCAAAGAGGTATTTACAGAAAAGTGAGCCCTATCAAAACATTCGTTTCACCTGGGCAGGGTGAAAGGATAGAGTAAAGACGGCAATTACTTAGACTTATGGATGACTTTTGGGATATCGGCAGTGACCCATTGACGGAGAACTCCTCGGTGAATCACAAAGTCTGGTACCTTCCTTCTTGATTTGTCTTCAGAAATAACGCTGATTTATGGTGGAGCAGGATCGTTGGAATTTGTTTCCCAGGCAGAGTTTTCGTAGGCGAACTCTTCTGTTGTATCTTGCACAGTGTTTGTACTCTCAGGTGGATCTCCCCTTCCAGTGGGCTGGATATCTTCGAGCCTGATACGAGAGCTTTCAGAAGCGGTGTACTTGACCAAGAAGTCGTACATACCACTCGGTTGTCCTAAGGTATCCCACACCTCTTTGGAACTGGAGGAGTCATCTCTTTCAATGACGTTGACCTTAGGAAAAGCATAGTTGATGAACTCTAGTCCTGCAAGCTTTGCCAATTCATCGTCATGCTGGATGTTTTCTGAATGCCCTGAGTAATGATCCCCGAGTCTCTTGGGTACGGCTGCCAGATAGGCAGGCCATCCATCAGGCCATAATAGTTATGGTAAAAGTTGTATTTCATCGGAGTGTCTTCCTCTAATGAATTTGGTGGAGCACGACATCCTTCCGGATCACAATCTCCGTATATCATTTCGACATCTGACCTTGGTATAAATCTCGGACTCTGTGCGGGATAACAAAATGGCATAGGCACCTCTTCCTGAGACATATAACCGTCCTCGTTAAGATAGGACTTCCATTCTTCTTCTTTATCAAAGGGACCACCCTCGTTGATGGTATGTACCTCTTGAGATACTGGGTGAAGGAAACCTCCACTGTGGAAGAAGTTCTGAATGGGATGAAAACTTTCATCGTTAGTAGCAGTCTGGGCACAGTTTGAAGAAAAACCAAGACATTTCTTTGTCTTGTTATCAGTAGGAATGACAAGTTGTCCCCATCCTTTTGCGCTGTTACTCTCGGTCACTTTGAGAGCATCTTTATACGAGGAAATTGATGTTCCTCTTTCTGATTGATTGTCGTTGCTCATCGAAAGTGCTTGGAACTGGGTTCCAACAACCTCCTCTGGTTCTACACAAGTGGACGCTGATAAGTTACTCACGATCAAGGCTTGCTCTCCGCAGACTGTGATGAGTTGGTCATTCTTTACGAACTTCAGCTTCTGGTGAAGTGTCGAAGTGACTGCCCCAGCCTCGTGTATCCAAGGCCTTTCCAACAAACAGTTGTATGCAGCCCGGATGTCCATGACCTGGAAAGTGACTTGGAAAGTGTGGGGATCGATAGTTATGGGAAGGTCGACTTCGCCGATAACTGTTTTCTGGGATCCGTCAAATGCTTTGACGGTGACCTCACTGCCTCTCATCGGAGATCCTTTGAATGATAGTCATATTAATGTAGACTTCAGAATCACATTTAGAGTCGATCCGGTATCTACCAGTATGCTAGCTAGAGCATCATCCTGGCAGTTGACTGTAATATTGAGCGCCATGTTGTGACTTTTGCCTTATTCTGGCAATTCCTCATCACTAAACCCCAAGTTGTTGCATAAAGTGATGTTGGAGACGATGCTACCGAACTGTCGTATTGTTACATCTTGTTCCAAAATGGCTTGCTCTAAGACTTTCTGTAGAGCTTACCTGTGAGCTTCGGAACTGAGTAAAAGTGATAACACAGAGATTTTTGAAGGAGTTTGCAATAGCTGATCAACAATGTTGTACTCACTCTTCTGGATGAGCTTCAGCATCTCATCATTGTTTGTTGGTCAGGAACTTCTATTTGAGGTTCCTTTTCTCTGGTAGGTTCCCCAACTCCTCGGTTAAAGATTCGACCACTCCGTGTTACTCGACTGATGTCTGCAATATTCACGGTGGAGGGTAATGGAGTTTCCTTTCCATTCTCACTTTTTGTTGTACCATATTTGTAAGGGAAAGGCTTAGTTGATTCATACGGTAGTGGTCTTGGCAGATAGATAACTACAGGAGCCTTCTGATTTTTCTCACCATTGTAAGTAATTTCGATCAGTTCCTGGTTAGGAACCTTTGATTCATCAAGTAGAGGAATGATGGTACAAACATATTTGGTCCTCTCATGATCATAGATTACGACAACGTCCTTGATTTGATAAGCGAAATAGTCTGGCGTCCAGTTGATTAACCCAGAACTTGGACACGGTCGCATCTCTTTGTGGTCCAACTGAATTTGAAGGATCGCTCGCACGAGGTAACATCCTTGATTATCTTCCGAGCAAACTCGACATCGTTCATAGTTGTGTGGTGGCACCTGGCCACGTCCGCTCTGTATGCAGTGCAACCTCACTAGATCTGTTTCCATTGATCGAACATCCTGAATTTGATGCCTAGTAGGGTTCCTGTCATTCATACTGACTTGTTGTGTGTCTTCATCTAGATAGATCAGAAGCCACCAGTGGTTTAACAAGTGCTGCAAAGTTATTTGTACGAGAGTGCATCCTTGGTCGCTCACACGGCATACTATACAACTCTGATAATTATGCGAAGTCAGAAAACCAAGCTGGACTTGGGTAGCGTGTAACTCCACCAAGCTGGTATTCATCAAACGAATATCAAAGATTTGAATCATATTCACTTGATACTGATTTCTATCACGGTAATCCTGAATCCATCCAAAATCCATCTGACGCTGGAGCGCCTCTTGTACAAAATAGCATCCCTGTTTATTTACCGAGCAAATCAGACAGGAATCGTAATCGTGTCGTGGCAGATTATGATGTTGGCTTTGCCTTGAGTGCATTGCCACCAAGTTGAAATTCATCGCACGGATGTCGTGGTTTTGAATGATGTTGGAATTTGTGTAAGTCATGTTAACATCACGAATTTGGTGATCCTGGATCCATCCGAGATCCAACTGTTCCTGTAGAGCTGATTGCACCACAGAACACCCTTAATTGTATTTAGAGCAGATATCACACTGGTGATAATAATGAGATGATACATGCCCATATCCACTCTTCCTGTGATGCATTTTGACCAGGTTGGCCCTCAATAAGAGTACATCATGAATTTGATAGCTGTGGTTAGACTCTCCTTCTATCAAATTTACTGCAACCTTCTCGTGTTGAGGCAACGGGTTTGTTTGAACATTAGGATTTGTATCCTTGAAGGATAAGACCCCACTCCTAACAAGCTTCTGTACGTCGGATTTGAAACTGAGACAGTTTTCTATGTTATGCCCTGGTCCTCCTTGATGGTGAGGGCAAGTTTGATCCGCTTTAAACCAAAAAGGCGGATTCTCCAGTATTGTAAGAGGAGACCTGGTCTGGACGTGTCCTTTGACCAGTAGGAGTGGAAATAGTTCGGCGTACAACATGGGTATAGGGTCGAACCCTGGTGGTCGCGTTGTACGGTTGTTGTTGTACTGAGGACGAGCCTGCTAAAGAGGGTGTTGTGTCCTTTGCTGATATTGTTGTTGATTCGGTTGGCTTTGAGCAACCTGAGATTGATACGTAGGAACAGGCGCAAGGTTGATAGCAGGAGTTACAGCTGCTACTGGTTGGTACTATCACCTTTGCTTTCTGAGAGAGATATTACCAATATCTTGCTCTTTTTTCTTAGGGAGAGCACTACCGTATCTTTTTGTACTGTTGGATGATCCAACCTCTTTTACTAAACGTCTTTCTCGGACTGCTTCCTCCAGACGAACTCCCATGCCGACCATTTCAGTAAAGTCACTGGGCGCACTGGAGACCATTCTGTCGTAGTAAAATGAGCTCAAGGTCTTTAATAAAATCTTTGTCATCTCTTTTTCCTCAAGAGGCGGGCAAATCTGGGCGGCAATTTCATGCCATCTCTGAGCATATTCCTTAAAGGTTTCCTTATCCTTCTGCGACCTGGCTCTGAGTTGATCTCTGTCTGGTGCCATGTCTAGGTTATACTTATATTGTTGAACGAAGGAAGCGCCAAGATCTCTGAAAGTGACGATCTTGGTGCAGTTTAAACCCATGTACCATTTGAGTGCGACACCAGTTAAACTATCCTAGAAATAATGGATCAGTAGCTGTTGGTTCTTTGTCTGAGTTGACATTCTCCGAGCGTACATCACCAAGTGATTTTGAGGGCAAGAGTTACCCTTGTATTTCTAAAATTTGGGCACCTTGAATTTGTGTGGAACTTTCACATTGGGGACCAAACAAAGGTCTGCGGCGTCCTTTCCAAATAAATCCTGACCGCGAAGGGCTTGCAGTTCCTTCTGCATTTCCAGGAATTATTCCTGGAACTCATTCATTCTGTCGAACATACTTTCGTTCCCACCAGACAGTACCTGGGGAATTTGTCCTTCCGGGACAGTGTGTACCACGAGTGGTGGTACAATCATTATGGCCGTGACTCTTGGTGCCTCCCAAAGTTTGTAACCTTCAGGAGTTATTGCCATGCCCCTGGCATCTTCGTTTTCCCGAAGTTTGTAACCTTCAGGTCGAGCGGTTCCTGCTGCAGTTCCCGGATCTTCCATGATCGGTGGAATATATCCTTCCGGGATATAGTTAAGTGGCAAGCCCCAGGGACGATCTTTCGGCAAGTTATACCTAGGATCATACTTCTCCACTATGGGCGTTGATGTGATCTCTGAGATCATAGTCCTTTGTATATGAGCTTCTGCCAGAGCTTGCATATCGTTGTCAAGCTTTCTCATATCGTCCTTCAGAGCGTCGAGTTCTTCTCTTAACTCCCTATTCTCTTCCTCGAGATTCTCCATTCTCTTTTGACAATTGGCCCGAGTATTGTACGAATAAGACAGCTTGACTCTAGAATCGAGACACAAACGTGAGATTCGTATGGAAGAAGAATGCGTTAAGTGATAATGATGAATGATATACAATGATTAATTTGTTTTTTATTTAATCAAAATAAACTTCGACAATTGGATTGCAAATATCAAACAGTGGGGAAGACCCCATTTTATTGTATTCAAAGATTGTGCAAAT
Source organism: Lathyrus tuberosus (assembly GCA_022829125.1). Classification (NCBI taxonomy): domain Eukaryota; kingdom Viridiplantae; phylum Streptophyta; class Magnoliopsida; order Fabales; family Fabaceae; genus Lathyrus; species Lathyrus tuberosus. Next base: position 2,313,160 of record JALAZF010000259.1, read on the forward strand.
GGAAATACAGTAATTTACATAGTGCTGTAAAAGGAAATGTCTAAACTAATGGATCCTGAGTCCTCTCTGAGGGGAGCTCAGGTGCTGGTGCTTTCCTTTTCTTGGACCGGGGCTCTTGAGCCGTTGTCGAGTTGTCATTCCTTTGGTAATCTTGGTTCTCTACAGCATGTTGCTCTAAAATCTCTATCAGAGCATCCTTTTCTTTTAATAGTTGCTGTAATTTCTTGCACTCTACATTGAGAATGCGGTACTTGTTCCTCCAAGACCTCCCCTCCTGTTGAACTTTGTTGAGAGTAACCTGAAGTTTTTCCATATCAGACATAAAGTAAAGGACAGGGTCCCTTAATGGAAGAACTTCCTGACGAGGGTAAGGCATCCTCAGCTTGAGAGCTCTAGTTTGTACCCAGTGGAGATAAGGTTCCACAGAGACACAGTCTGGTTTTCCTAAAGACTCTCTTCCTTTCCTATGAACATGTTTCCAAGCATGCACTATTTCTGCCTTTAGTTCCCTGTCGTTTTCCCCTTCCTTGAAGAAAAGACCTTACAGATGAACATTACGCGGGACATGTCTCATCGGGTATCCGAGTTGACGGCAAACCAAAAATAGATGATAATTGATTCCTCATTTATTTCCTATGAGGGGTACGTTGGGGAAGTTTCCACAACGGTCAATGATTCTGATCCCGTCATAGATTCGATTGTACCAATCTATGTCGGAGTTTGTAAGAGACATGATTCTCTGCGACCAACGTAAAGTATTCTTTTGATCCCAAAATGCAGCAGACTTAGGTAAATGGGAAGTAAACCATTTGTATAACAGAGGTACACAACATGTGATCATTTCTCCGCTATACAAATTCCTTAAGTGTACAGAATGATAAGCATCTGCGAGCAAGGTCGGTACAGGGTTTCCAATCAGAAATATCTTAATGGCATTGAGATCAATGAAGTTATCGATGTTAGGAAAGAAAAATAACCCGTAGGTGAGCAAAACAAAGATGCTCTCGAAAGCGGCCACGTTCCCTTTACTAGCAAAGTACAGAGCCTTCTTTACAAAAAATTTGGCTGGTAAACCCTGGATTTCACCCTTAATGGTCATGTGAGTCATGACTTCTGACTCGTCCAAATAAATTAGTCTCGCAATGGTTTGTTCCTTTGGAATTTCTTCCAGTCCAGAAAAGGGAGCTTGGTCAGTGATAGGTAAATCAGTCAGGTGAGAGTACTCCTCCAATGTTGTTGCTAGTTGATAATCCGGGACTGTGAAACAGTGATAGACCGGATCGTAGAACTGAATGAGCGTAGACAGTATTCCTTCAATTACATGGACCCTTAATAGAGACAGCAGTCCCCTGTACTTAGCTCTGAAAGCATCAGGGTTGGTTATCATCCTCGCAAACCCTCTCAAATCCTCTAATTTTGGAACCTTGAAGGTGTACTTGTGAGTTTTCCTTCTACCGAAATCCATTAGCAATCTCTTTATCTGACATTTGAAATCATTGTCTTAGTTTAATTTGAAAAAGAGAGACTAGAAGAGAAGATTTTTTGTTCAATGTTTTTTAATGAAATGAATGCATGAATTCAGCACACAAAAACATAGAAAAAATATGGGGTCAAAGGTTCGGTGTCATGAAGTCAAGTCTCTACCCATCCCCAAGGTTTATACTGGTAATTTTTTGTACCTGTCCCTCAAAAGCATTGATTCCTCTTGGGATAACAACAGCAGGCTGGAATCACCCGAGCGAGCTGATGTATCTTAGAGTAATCTCAAATGAGGGTAGTATCGCGTGACAACTAATTCCGATAGCTTCCGCACTACAAAATAGTAACATGGTTTCATTCTACTAAAATCCTCAGCTTCTCAGATAATCCAATGGAACAATCTGCTTTCAACATCCGAAGTCGTATAGGCATTGAATCCGCAAAGGGCATCTCCACTAATTTGATGGTCGACCGGGACCTTTTATTTGGGAGTCACTCCCTGTAAGATTACCCGTATAGTGCAATCACTTATCATAGGTGTATACTCAATCTTTCCAGATGCGGCATCACACGCATTCCCATTAGCAGAAAAATAAACACATATATCAATTAGGAAAAACGGCATATATATTTGTCCTAACATCCTAGACCTCTATAATCCTATTCCTAACAAATAAAATGAGTCCCCAGCAGAGTCGCCATTTTCCTGTAGCAAGCTATTTGTGTCGGTGACGCGACCACCTTATCGCTGGGGTTTTTCTCCTCAATGGAGAAGGGGGGTGCTACTTTCTGATTTCTTATTTATCCCATGAAGCTGGAAGGGAAAGGGAAGGTATCTAAAACTAACCTTGCACGCTCAATGTTTAACTGAACAAAATGCATAAGAGAGATTGGGGAGTCCGGTGTCAGGTTATACAATGGATAGTTGTCAATTATCCATCCTATATGTGGTTATCCACAGGATGTTAGCTTTTGGGTACCGCTTTGTAATTGATAGTGTTTATCTGCTGATGGGTTGGAAAAGTTTCTTGGGAAATATGAGAGAGTGAGTGAGTTTTTGTGGAAAATGATGATGATGATGATGGCTAAGGTATGAAACCTAAAGTCTTTGACTTGATGTATAAAGGTACTGGACCTAGGGTTTTTGATTAGTATGCTCGCTAAGATTTCGCAATCTTATGCCTACGTATTCCCGTTTAAGCGAAACAGGGAAATCAGAGCAATCGTAGTTCCTCCTATTCTAAGGGAGGAAAAAGATGTTTTGGTGTCTTGTTCAAAGCCCAAGATTGAAGCTAAAAGGGTTTATTTGTGTCTTGTTCAAAGCCCAAGATATGAAGCTAAAGGGTTTTGGCTGTGAAGATGGATGGTTTATACCCGAGTGAATCGCACACTCAAAGATAACACAGAGTCGCCACCGAACTTTATTTAGTCCTGAAGGACAGGGAAAATATCGATAAAACCCAAGGGAAAGAGAAACGGGAACGGGGGTCAGTTATGCGAAAGGAAGGTACTAGCACCTTACGCATCCGTCGTACTCGACGGGAACCATTTCGCTTGCTTCTAGGTTTGGATGGGTTATCTATCTAAAGGCTTCTAGCTAAAAGAAAGGAGAGAGAGAGAGAGAGAAGAAAGGGGAAAAAGAAAAGAAAGAAAAGAAAGTGCTCGCGGAGGATTGGGGCCCTCGTGCCTACGTACCCTCATAGTGCAATGAGGAAATCATAGAATCGTAGTTCATGGAACCAGGGGACAGAAAGGAAAAGAAGAAGGAAAGAAGGGTTGAAGTGTGCTCGCAAAGATCATCGCGATCTCGTGCCTACGTATCATACATTCAAAAGAATGCAGAATCAGAGCTTCGGTAGTTCGAGGAACCAAACGGAAAACATAACAAGAAAAAGATAGGTGGTGTCAAAAACCAAGAGCAAGAGTGGAAGAAAACTCTACTGGGGAAAAACCGAACAGTAAGAGCGATTGCACAAGAAACTAGAAAAGGAATGGTGTCAAAATCAATAATGAAAGAAACTCCGCTGGGGATAATAAAGAGGATCGGTGTCGAAACCAAGAAAGTAAGAGCAAAATGAATAGAAAGGACTCCACTGGGGAAGAAAAAATAAATGCTAGGGATAGAGGGTAAGCGACCATACTGGGAAACAAACAAAGGGATGGTGTCAAAACCAAGATAAAAAAGGAAACTCGGCATATTAACTGGCTGGCAGTGGTTGAACGAAGAAAGAGAGTAAGACTCTGGCGGGGAAGGAAGCTGGTGTCAACATACGGGCTGTGATAAACCAAAAGAGAGAGTGCTGAACCAAGGGAAGGTGTTTGACTATGAGGGGACATCGGTATGTTAACTGATAAACAGTGGTTAACCAAGGAAAACAAGGATTGCAACTCTATTGGGTTAGAGAAGCATTGGTTTTAACAGAGAGAGTTGTGATTAACCAGAATGTTAGTTCTTGGATTGGCTGGAATTTTGGAAAAACAAAGTATGTTCAATGTTGATGTCAAGGTGTTGATGTTGCAACATTGAGTCTTAACACTGGGCTGTGTTAAGTAGTTAAATTGCTGAAGTTGGATGTCTGATGTCACATGGCGATGTTGTGACATTAGATCTGCAGAATTAATAACATCAGGTTGTGATGTTGTTAGGTTTTACGTGTTAGCTAGAATTGTGGAGAGCAAGCTGTCTCATTGGATGCGAATATCTTGGGATAGATATTTTCTGCTGCATAGGAGATCTGGTGCAGATTTGTAGGAGATTTAAAAGGTTGAAGATTTGAAAAGATTTTAGGAGAAAATCTGTTTTAAATATTCAGTTTTAAATAACAAATCAGGTCAGATATTGTAGCAGGTCCAAGACCAATTCAAGGAGCTATATAAAGCGCACCAGTACTAGAGAAAAGTGATGAAGAAGAGAGAGCTAAAGACTGATTGTCGTTTGTGTCTTCGTTTATGATTTGTAAACTATTCTAGTGTGAATCGGTATTAGTGCTTTGAGTTGTTCTTGATCAAAGCTGTGAAGCAGAATCAAGTAGTGATATTCAAAGGGTGTTATCTCATTGAAGTGTTTTAGGGATTGAGTAGTGTTCTCATATCTAAGTGGTTTCTTAGGTAGAAAGTCACTAGTAGGAATTAAGTTTAGGAGATTGTCAACTGGGTTGTTGAGTCTGTAAATTAATTCTACTAGTGAATTTCATCCCTGGCTTGGTAGCCCCCAGACGTAGGTAGTTAGACCGAACTGGGTGAACAATTCTTTGTGTTATTGTGTTACTGTTATTGCTGTCCATTTGTAGAGTGTGTTGTTGTGACGTCGCACCTTAACATCACACGTCTGATACCCGAATTTCAATTGGTATCAGTGCAGGCATCCTCTCTGTCTCTGGGTGAGATCTAGGGAAGTTACTTTCTGGTGTAAAGATGGACAAATAAGTTGGATGGATCCAATTATGACTATTGGAAGCCAAGGATGACCACTTTCTTAAAATCCTTGGATAGCAGGGCTTGGAAGGCTATTGTTAAAGAGTGGAAAGCACCTGTTGTGTGTGAGAAAGATGATAATGGCAAAGATAAAGAAGGCACCTCAAAGCCAAAGCCTGAAGAAGAATGGACCAAGGAAGAAGATGAGCTTGCCCTTGGAAATTCCAAAGCTCTAAATGCAATTTTCAATGGAGTGGATAAGAATATCTTCAGGTTAATCAATTCCTGTTAAGTTGCTAAGGAAGCGTGGGATATTTTGAAGGCTACTCATGAAGGAACGTCTAGAGTGAAGATGTCTAGACTTCAGCTTCTAACATCAAAGTCTGAAAGTCTAAAGATGAAGGAAGATGAGACTATTCATGACTTCCACATGAGTGTTCTTGAGCTGGCCAATGCATCTAGTGCTCTTGGAGAGAAAATGTCAGAAGAAAAGCTTGTAAGGAAGATTCTTAGGTCCCTTCCTAAGAGGTACAAGATGAAGGTGACTGCTATTGAAGAAGCCCAAGACATCAGCAAGATGAGAGTTTATGAACTCATTGGATCTCTTCAAACTTTTGAGCTTGGTTTGAATGAAGAAGAACCTGAAAAGAAGCCCAAGGGTATTGCTCTGGTCTCCACTCCTGCAAAAGCTAAGGAAGTCAAAGATGATGATTCTCAGGAAGATTTGTCTCAAGCCATTGCTATGTTGGGAAGGCAGTTCAACAAAGTGTTAAAAAGGTGGAACAATAACTACAAGCCTAGTGTCAAGAACATCTCTTTTGACATCAGCAAGCCAAAAGAGAAAGATGAAGAGAAGACTGCCCAGGATAGAGGTGTTTAGTGCTTTGAATGTGAAGGGTATGGACATGTCAAGAAAGAATGTCCCACATTCTTGAAGAAGCAGAAGAAGGGCATGTCAGTTTCCTAGTCTGAATCTGATAGTGAAAGTGAAGGTGAGTCAGCAAGGCATGATAGAGCCCTAACAGGAACTGTTGTGTCTGATGATGATAGTGATGGAGAAATAACTTATGAGGAGTTAGCATCTACTTATTGAGAGTTGTGTTTAAAAAGTGCTGAGATTTGTCAAGAAAACAAGTGTCACAAGCAACAGATTGCTCAGCTTTAAAATGAAAAAGCTGATCGGGAAAATGAAGTTGTACTAGTTAAGTCTCAACTGGATCAGATGACAAAATTCGTTAGGATGATGAACAGTGGTACAGCTACTCTTGATAAGATTCTTCAGTCAGAGAAAGCTGCTGGAGATAAATCAGGTATAGGATATGTGGCAAGCACTTCAGGAACAAAGAATGAGATGTTTCATCCATTGTCTCAACATCAACCTAAAAGACAGGGTCCTACACCAAAGAAGGTTGTTCAGCCCCAGAATGTTGAGAAGAAGAATGGTCCTCATCATAGAAAGATGCAGCCCCAAGGAGTCAGTCAGCATATGCCTCCCCAATATCACAAGAGCATGGAGGTTGTTGGGTCCAATCAGAACAGGTTTCATCATCAGGGTAACTGGGATGGAAATGAATACAACCATGTTGTGCCTTATTACTATGGAAGAAGAAAGCCTCATCACCATAGAAGACAGCCTAAGAGACAGCATCCTCAGTACAGAAGAAGACAATCCAACTATGGAATAAGGAGACAACATTATGGGTGGCAGTCACAGCATTATCATCAAAGTGGAAGAAGATCTAACCACTTTAGAAATGACAGAGTCAGATGCTTCTATTGTGGTAAGTTTGGACATATGCAGTCCTCGTGCTTCAAGCTTCACGGTTATCCAAATTCTGCTTCTCAACCCAGACAGAAAGTGGTCAGGCCTAAGGTGGTGAAGCAATGGGTTCCTAAAGTTACCAGCTTGATAGCTCACACCTCCTTAAAGGTTTCTACCAAAGATGACTGGTATTTTGATAGTGGGTGTTCAAGACACATGACTGGTGTAAAGAATCTGCTTGTAGATGTTAAACCTCAGTCTTCTGGCTATGTTACATTTGGTGATGGGATCAAAGGAGAGATAAAGGGGATTGGTAAACTAAACTGTGGTAGTGTTCCCAGACTGGAGAATGTTCTTCTTGTTAAAGGACTAACAGCAAATTTGATTAGCATTAGTCAACTTTGTGATCAAGGATTCAAAGTAGACTTCACAAAGTCCGAATGTATGGTCAAAGATGACAAAGGAGAAGTCATTATGAAGGGAGCCAGGTCTAAGGACAATTGTTATCTTTGGGTGCCCCAAAACTCAAATTCTTCCACGTGTGTGCTTGCTAAAGAAGATGATGTCAAAATCTGGCATCAGAAGTTGGGACACCTTCACCTAAAGGGAATGAAGAGAATTATCTCCTCAGAAGCAGTCAGAGGGATTCCCAAACTTAGTATTGAGGAAGGAAAGGTGTGTGGAGACTGTCAAAAAGGAAAGCAGACAAAGATGTCTCATCCGAAGCTTCAACATGACACCACCTCCAAGGTATTGGAACTTCTTCATATGGACTTGATGGGACCTATGCAAGTTGAAAGTCTGGGTGGGAAGAAATATGCTTATGTAGTTGTAGATGAATATTCAAGATACACCTGGGTGAACTTCATCAAAGACAAATCAGAGGTGTTTGATGTCTTTAAAGAGCTCTGTCAAAGACTCCAAAGAGAAAAGGAGAGTAAGGTTATCAGAATAAGAAGTGATCATGGAAGAGAGTTTGAGAATAACAAGTTTGAAGAATTTTGCTCGGCTGAAGGTATAAGTCATGAATTCTCATCGCCTATCACCCCTCAGTAAAATGGAGTTGTTGAGAGGAAGAACAAAACTATACAAGAGTCGGCTAGAGCAATGATTCATGCCAAGAAACTTCCTTATCATTTCTAGGCTGAAGCCATGAACACTGCCTGCTACATTCACAACAGGGTTACCCTAAGAAGAGGCACTTCATCCACTCTGTATGAATTATGGAAGGGAAGAAAACCTAATGTTAAGTACTTCCATGTTTTTGGAAGTAGATGCTATATTCTGGCTGATAGAGAGCAGAGAAGAAAATTGGATTCCAAAAGTGATGAAGGAATATTCTTGGGATACTCTACTAATATCAGAGCATATAGGGTGTTCAACTCTCGAACCAAGGTAATGATGGAGTCAATCAATGTGGTAATTGATGACAGTGACAAGCAGGAAGATGATGATGTTCTAGATGTTGTTGAGACATCAGTTGGTGAAGTTGCACCAGAAGCTGAAGACAGAAGCCAAACTTCTAGTGTTGCTGCTGCTGAGCCTGAAGCTGAGCAGCCCCATAAGGATCCCTCCATCAGAGTGCAGAAGGACCACCCAAAGGAGCTCATTATAGGTGATCCAAACTCTGGAGTAAGGACTAAGTCTAGAGATGTTATAGCAAGTTCATGCTTTGTCTCCAAAATTGAGCCAAAAAATGTCAAGGAAGCATTGGCTGATGAGTTTTGGATAAATGCAATGCATGAAGAGCTGGAGCAGTTCAAGAGGAATGAAGTATGGGAGCTTGTCCCTAGGCCTGATGGAGTTAATGTTATTGGAACAAAGTGGATCTACAAAAACAAGTCTGACGAGCTTGGAGTGGTCACAAGAAACAAAGCTAGACTTGTTGCACAAGGCTATACTCAAGTTGAGGGAGTTGACTTTGATGAGACGTTTGCTCCAGTGGCTAGATTAGAATCCATCAGACTACTCTTGGGTGTGGCTTGTAACCTAAGATTCAAGTTGTCCCAAATGGACGTGAAGAGTGCTTTTCTGAATGGCTATCTGAATGAAGAAGTCTATGTAGACCAACCTAAAGGATTCATTGATCCAAATTTCCCCAATCATGTGTTCAAACTGAGGAAAGCTCTGTATGGCTTGAAACAAGCTCCAAGGGCCTGGTATGAGAGGCTGACAGAATTCTTAGCAGCAAATGGATATAGAAAAGGAGGGATTGACAAAACTTTGTTTGTCAAGGAAGAAGGCGGAAATTAATGGTAGCCCAAATCTATGTGGATGACATTGTATTTGGGGGAATGTCAGATGCTATGGTGAAGCAGTTTGTTCAACAAATGCAATCTGAATTTGAAATGAGTTTGGTTGGAGAACTCAGCTACTTTCTTGGGCTACAAGTCAGACAAATGGAGGATTCCATCTTTATTTCTCAAAGCAAATATGCTAAGAGCATAGTAAAGAAATTTGGCCTGGATAATGCCAATCACAAAAGGACACCTGCTCCTACCCATTTGAAGCTATCCAAGGATGAAAATGGAGTGAGTGTGGACCAAAGCTTATACAAAAGTATGATTGGGAGTCTACTATATCTCACAGCAAGCAGACCTAACATTTCCTTTGTTGTTGGAGTGTGTGCCAGATATCAATCTGATCCTAAGGTGAGTCACTTAAATCAAGTGAAGAGAATTTTGAAATACGTGAATGGCACAAGTGACTATGGGATGCTATATAGTCATGATTCTGGGACTGAGTTAAGAGGATACTGTGATGTTGATTGGGCTGGAAGTGCAGATGATAGGAAAAGCACTTCAGGAGGCTGTTTCTTTCTAGGGAATAATCTGATTTCCTGGTTCAGCAAGAAGAAGAATTATGTATCTCTCTCAACTGCTGAAGCTGAGTATATAGCAGCAGGAAGTAGTTGCTCTCAGCTGGTTTGGATGAAGCAGATGTTGAGTGAATACAATGTCAAACAAGATGTTATGACACTATACTGTGATAATCTGAGTGCCATTAATATATCTAAAAATCCTATACAGCATAGTAGGACAAAGCACATAGACATAAAGCATCACTTCATAAGGGAATTGGTTGAAGACAAAATTGTTACCTTGGAGCATGTAGCCACAGATAAACAGCTGGCTGACATATTCACTAAAGGCTTAGACGCAAACCAATTTGAAAGGTTAAGAAGCAAATTGGGAATCTGCATTTATGAAGACTAAATGTGCTAGAAAGGGTTGTGAGCAGTTGGTTTTTTTTTAAATGTTTAGTCAACTGCCAGGTGAAGGTTGTCAAATTGTGGCTAAAAAGGGGGAGAAGTAGCCAAAGAAAGAAAGAAAGCCAAAAGTTTCAAATGCTGCCAAAAGAGTAGTTGTGCTGTCAAAAGAATATGCAGATATTAAGGGGGAGTAATTGCTGAACAGCTGCTTTGCTGGTTCATGATTGAGGGGGAGCAACATTGTTGAAGTTGCTGCTAATGTTGAATTGTGTGCAGCTGGTTGAAGATGTTTTGCTGATGCTGCTTGGAGTTTCAAAATCATTGATTGAAGTTTTTCCGCTGCTGAAGTCTCTGAAGGTGCAGAGTGCAGAGATTGTTTTAGCCAAAATTAGCCAAAGGGGGAGATTGTTAGTTCTTGGATTGGCTGGAATTTTGGTAAAACAAAGTATGTTCAATGTTGATTTCAAGGTGCTGATGTTGCAACATTGAGTCTTAACACTAGGCTGTGTTAAGTAGTTAAATTGCTGAAGTTGGATGTCTGATGTCACATGGCGATGTTGTGACATTAGATCTGCAGAATTAATAACATCAGGTTGTGATGTTGTTAGGGTTTGCGTGTTAGCTGGAATTGTGGAGAGCAAGCTGTCTCATTGGATGCGAATATCTTGGGATAGATATTTTCTGCTGCATAGGAGATCTGGTGCAGATTTGTAGGAGATTTAAAAGGTTGAAGATTTGAAAAGATTTTAGGAGAAAATCTATTTTAAATATTCAGTTTTAAATAACAAATCAGGTTAGATATTATAGCAGGTCCAAGACCAATTCAAGGAGCTATATAAAGCGCACCAGTACTAGAGAAAAGTGACGAAAAAGAGAGAGCTAAAGACTGATTGTCATTTGTGTCTTCGTTTATGATTTGTAAACCATTCTAGTGTGAATCGGTATTAGTGTTTTGAGTTGTTCTTGATCAAAGCTGTGAAGCAGAATCAAGTAGTGATATTCAAAGGGTGTTATCTCATTGAACTGTTTTAGGGATTGAGTAGTGTTCTCATATCTAAGTGGTTTCTTAGGTAGAAAGTCACTAGTAGGAATTAAGTTTAGGAGATTGTCAACTAGGTTGTTGAGTCTGTAAATTAATTCTACAAGTAGTGAATTTCATCCCTGGCTTGGTAGCCCCCAGACGTAGGTAGTTAGACCGAACTGGGTGAACAATTCCTTGTGTTATTGTGTTACTGTTATTGCTGTCCATTTGCAGAGTGTGTTGTTGTGACATCGCACCTTAACATCACAGAATTTCACAAAAGAACGGGTGTAGAACCGATCGAAGGTCGTAACCCAAAAGGGGTGTTGGTATTGACTGAACAAACAGCACTTGACCAACGAAGAAGGGTATTAAACCAAAAGAGGTTACTAACCGCTGGGGGGTTCGGTTTTTAACTGAACACTGTGACTAACCGAGAAAAATGAGTGATTAACCAAGAGGAGGTGATTAACTCAAAAGGGTTCAGTATTTTAACAGACAGGTTGTGGTTAACTGAAGAAACGGGTGATTAACCGAGAGAAGGTGATTAACCCAAGGAACTCAGTATGTTAACAGACGGACTATGGTTAACTAAGAAGGATTGCAAACATTGGTGTTTTAAGTGACAAACAATGATTAACCAAACAAAGGGAGAAGAACCAAAAGAAGGTTGCGAACTCCGCAGGGGATTCGGTCGCAACAGGAGTACTTTGTTTACCCGAAGGAAGAGAAAAGAGACTCTTCAGGGGATCAAGAGACCATGATTGACCACAAGAAAAGAATAGGGTATTGAAACAAGGAAAGAATGCTAACCCAAGAAACAAAGGATTTTAACCAAGAAGGTGATTGATCAAAAGAGAGATCGAAAGAGATAGGAGTGATCAAGGATCGACCCGACTGGGGAAAAAAAACACACTACCGCCTGGAGATAGAGATGACTAAGCCAAGTACAAAGTCATTCGTCTCCTACCTGAAATAGTCAGAATGAGAGTAGGAATTCTCCCTTCTCATTCCTTCTCTAACACACAGGGTGTAATGCAGAAGTTGAAACGGACGACATAACAACTCTAAGTTGTACAGTGCTCCTGCATGGTGAAACGGACAGTGTAACAACTTCGATTTGTACATTGCTCCGTTGCAGGGCGTAGCGCGAAACTCCAACTCCGCGGGGAATCGAGAGAGGAAACTCTAAAGGAAATCCAAAGAAAGGGAAGGGGAAGATCAACTAATCGAAACATGGTTTCGATCAATTAATCAAAGGGAAATGCCATGCTAACAATTTTCCAAAGAGAATGGAAAATCATTAAAGCAAAAGGTGTGAATTATTGATTATACAAAATTAAGCTAATCCATGAAGAATGAACTTAATGCAAAACCAAGAAAGGGAGTACAAAACAGTACCAAATGATCAACAAAATATACAACACCGAGTCATGTTATGTGATCAAAGAGAAATGCAAGAATGATTATATTCACATGATGCCAAAAATATGAACAAATTGAATAGGCGGAAAGCGCGTCAAAAGTTCTTTGAACATGCTTTAATCAGAAGTTAAATGACACTTAAAACATCCATAAAAATTAACCATATCAATCCATGGAATTTAGAAGAAGAAAGGATACCACACAAGCTTGAAAAAACTCAAAATTGGCCATTCTGTTCAGTGGTAACCGGTTACTGCATATCTGCTAACTGGTTACTTGCTTGAAAATCAACGTTTTTAGTGAAATATACACTGAGTAACCGGTTAACAGATATGCTGTAACCGGTTACCACTGACATAGTGGCAAAAATAACAGCAAAAACAGCTTTTCAAAAGTGATTTTCAGCACATAATCACTTATGTTAAACACCACATGCTAGGTCATGAATTTGTGCACGAAAATTACAGCATGTAAGCAATTCAAACACAAATTACAAGCATCAATTATGGAGATCAAAGATCGATCAAATGCACGGCAAATCAAACCGAAAATGAAACGGAATTACATCGTAAATGCGCGAAACGATCGAAAAAAAGAGTAGAGTGAGATCTACCAACCTACAAGGTTGAGATATGCCTTGGTAATTGTTGCAAAGTATTCTTGATGCAGAAAATCAAAGAAAACCAGAGGAATCTTCAATTTGGTGATGAAACGTATCGAAATTGAGAAAAATACGACGAAACTCCGAAACGCGAATTCGAACCGTTGAACGTTGCAGCAAATACTCAAGATTAATCCATAATCTGAAATAACTCCCAAAATCCAAGTATAATAGCAAGAAGGATGAAGGTTGAGCTCAAGAAATAATCACTTTTGATGTAAAAGTGATTATCCTTTAATGTAGAAATTGAGCTTTGGTGGGATTTTGGAAGAGAATTGAGATGAAGATGAAGAAGTAGTAGAAAAATTCAGTGAGAATGTGAGAGAATAGAGAGTGAAGAAAGTGTGAAAGTGTGTGAATGGTTGTGGAGCTTGTGGTTGAAAAAATGGTGGAGCTTTGTTTATATAGACTTTTGGTTGTGAGTGTGAGAGGTTTGGAGCTAGCTTTGGACTTAGCTTTGGGATGTTTGGAATTAGGGTTGGAGTTAGTTACACTTGACTCACTGAGTCAAGGCGGTTAACTCGGTTAGTTAGGATCAACTCGGTAACAATCCCAAGGTGAGCTCTAACATCCAAAGGTTGACATGCTTGGGAATCAAGGAACATGGTGCACTTAAATTAGAGTGAAGCATTGGAATAAATGCAAGTGAAGTGTCTTGAATAGCCATGAAATGTCTAGAGAAGTCTAGTATATTCCACATGCTGCTACAATACTGTAGAATCAATGACCAAAGAGTGTGCAAGGTGCTGTCCCAAAAAATGCACACTACAACATTGTTGGGCTTAGGCAACGGCAGAAAAGTGTGGCTAAAACCACTAAAACCGTAGCATAAGCGTTTAGGCGACGTTTTTTTAGTCATGGAATAAGCGGCCGTTACCTATTCCTTTAGAGCGCGGTTTTTTTACCTATAACCACGGATTCTAAACACCGTCGTCTTAAACCTGAATAGGCTACGGTTTAAACTCTAATTTTAAGCCACGGTCTTGTTTAACCAACAGAATATAACCGTAGCTGGAACTACAAAAAGCCACGAAACACAAGTTTAACTGTGCTTGAAAGCTATCAAAAGACCACGACATTTAATATATCAACAAGTTAAAACCGTTGCCATAAGTTTAAAAGTATATATAAAATATATTTTCTTTTATCTAACATCGGCATAGATTTTTCCTATGAGTTAAAGTTACCATGTCCATATGATTCCAAGCAAAATGTATACCTAACTTTGATTTTGAAATGCACATATAGTGCTCCAACACTCATCAACCATCATGGTCACTTAGTTATATAGATACATTAAATCTAAATGGTCAAGAAAAATGCACCATTACCCAAATAGTTTTTCTAGTCTGTCAAATTCAAATTACAAACAATACGTGAAAAATTTAACTTTCATTTTCATATATCCAAGAGTAGCTGCCGTAAGCATGTCACACTACAACCATCAATTACCTACAATAAATAATAAGTTTGAGCTTTTAAGACCATTTATATAAGCAAGAATGAAGAACATATTAAATTTTTACATCCCTAGTGTTACAATAAAAGACAGCTTCACTCACATTCCCAATATTTTTCTGTACAATTGATATACAATGCACTTACGGATTCCAAAGCTCAGACTCTACCCGTTAAATCACTTGCTCCTGTGAAAAAATTAAGTACAACAAAATGTAATGTAGAAAATCAAAAATCCCAACCAGAAAAGATACATTCAATTAAATATCTTATATTATGTAAAAAAATATAATACAAAGTAATTTTTCGATAGAACAAATTTAAGGTGAAAGTATGATGAATGAAGAAAGTCACAACCATGCTAGCAAATGAGCACACGTTCTAACTGCACACAACTATGTTATACATGTCGTAAAAGCACAAATTAACATATTTCACTTGAGTACAAAGAATGAGAAACTCACAAATTTCTTACACATACGAAGACTAAATACATATTTTACTTGGAAGTATATGGATTAGAATATTTCTCGAAGGTGTGGAGTCGTTCAAGGTCGACAATGGAGACTCGAAATTATTTTTTTTTAACAAAAAAAACAGGATTCATAAGCATAATTGCAAGTGACCCAATAAAAAAGGTTCAAATTTCTTTATTGACAAAATTAAAAAAGATAATCTAAACTATACTATAAATCACTAAAATATGGAAAGAAACTATTAACAAATATATTATAATCTAGAACTAAAATATCTTCATAAGAATGCTGTCACAAAAAAAAGAAAACCTCTGATAATTAGTAGTTAGGAGACAATTACTTTGTTCCTACTTTAAAGAAATAGATCTCTATTGAATAAGATTATCGAGAATAGGAATATCCTATGGAGATAGATTTAAGATGAAGATTAGGGATGCTACATGCATTCTTTATTTAATTTTTAATCATGATAATCATTTCATCAAAGTTGTTTTTCTTAATATAGTGGTAGACCTATCAAAGTAAAGTAATAAAGTACCTCTATTTCATTGTTCACACGGATTTGAACAAAAACTATTGGATAACAGAGTTTCCCAACTCATCATCATCCTTAATATGCTTCCATTTGAAACATTTTCAGGTTTTCTTCCAAATAGCTTCACAAGAGTGATAACAACATCTATATAAACTCTCAATAAACATCATCACCAACATTATCAAACACAAAAACAATGATATTCTTAGTAGTGGAATAATCAATAGTGCTTTTACTAGTTACAATGAGCCAAACTCACTTCAGAAAAATAATTAGCAAGTAGACAAGTCATAAGTATTAAAGTTGCTCCATTTATCCAAATTCCAAAATACAGAACTAAGCGCCATAGAGGACCTTCAATTACACATGTTATACAACCTTAAGCTTGATATGAACAACAAAAAAGACAAACTGTGAAAAAAACTATATCTTGTCTACCAAATTATACAACCATAATCAGTATATATTAACTCAATTTGAAAACTCAACCTGGAAAGAGATTCTAAAATGCAATTTATTAAGTATCATATATCAACTTTAAAATTCAACACCAGACATGTTAAGTTTTGTATACTGAAGAAACATGACAAAAATTTGGGAATAAGAAATTTCCAAGAAAATATCTTAATTTGGTGGCAACTCATAGATTCAAAATAATTAGAAGGGATAATGAAAAATTCAAGAACCTAACAGAATTTATGCAAACCCTAAATGAAAATAATTTGATAGAAAGAACAAACCTTGGATTGGGAGGCTTTCTTGAAACTTCGTGTTCAGATTCAACCGAAAAATCAAGATAACAGGGAAACGAAATCGAACTGTGGGAAATGGAATCTAACGGTGGAAATGAAATCAGGTGATGGCAAACAGAATTGACGGATCCTAACAGTACTGAACGGTGGCTAACAGCCGGCACGCGGTGGCGGTTGCCTCTGACGAGTGAATCGATGGTCAGAGCAATAGATAACGAGAACTGGGTGGGAACGGTGAGGAACGTGTGAAAGCTAACAATCAATTTTTAATAGTTCTGAATTTTATTTTAATTTGGGAACAATGGTACCTCATAATTTTTTAATATACAATAACTCTGACACTATTATAACAATCCTTATATCTAGCTTAGTGGTAAGAAATTTTTTTTTAAGCACTCAGGTCGTGTGCTCAACTCCTAGTAAAACATATTTACTATTTTTTTATTAAATATAAAGGTTATAGGCGGATTTTTAGTATTTTCAGTAAATAAAGTTAGTAATTTTAGTCAAACATATTGTTAAGTCAAAATTCAAACAATTTAATCGCAGGTATAACTTGATTTGATTATAAAATATTGAAACAGTATGTATATATTTTAATTATACGACACCCCTAATAAATTTCCTCAAAGTTTGCCTCCTAAACAAACTTTCTTGTTTTTCATCTTAATAATAATTAAATAAAATTTATCAATTATACAACAAATTTTATTTAATCATTTTAACAATGGCTAGCAAAGAGAACAATTTTCACGGTGGAGTAGTCACAACTTATCTAGAACAAAATTTCTGCTTCTTTTTAATTATTTTATTTAAGAATACATTTTTAAAATAACTTTTTTTCATTTTAGTTAAAATGATAAATGATCAAGTTTTTAATATATCTCCTCAAAATCATGCATTTAAAATTGTAACTGCTCTAAAAATTTTAACTAAAATATGGAACACTCTTTTTAGAAAAACTAAAAAAAATGTGACAGTAAAAATTTATATGCACTAGGATAAATTGGGCCTTGAATAGTAAATTTAATTTGCACATAGATTTATAAATTAAATAAACAGTATAAATACCTCATATAAATAAAAAAAATTAAGTTGGTTTAGTTGTACTATTTCTTATTGATATCGTCAAGAACCATGGTTTAACTCCTATTATAACAATTTATTTTAATTATTAATAGATTTAAATTCAAATTTAAACATTGAACCGTAGTCTATAGGAATTGGCAGTGTTTTGAAATCATAGCCTTTTAAATATGAAATGTGGTACCAACAATTTTGTTTTACCCACGGTTTGAAACCGTAGCTAAAAAAGAAAATGCAACGGTTATAATTTACTAACGCTTTCAAAATCGTAGCTTAAAGAAAATAAGGGACGGTTTTTAGTAAATATCTAAAAGTTTGTCAACGCTCAGATAAATGCGGCCTATTGCCCTTTTAGGCACGGTTTTTGAGTCGTTGCCTATAGTTTCGTTGCCTAAAGTCTAAAATGTTTTAGTGGCAGCAGGAACTGAAATTTTGCACAAAGTAACCGGTTACAGCATATATGCTAACCGGTTACTTGCTTGAAAATATGGTTTTTCTGGTGAAAAATACACTGAGTACCCGTTACAGCATATATGCTAACTGGTTACTTCAGCCAAATTTCTACAAATTTGCAAAAAGATTATCCTGAAGTCCTGATTTCAATTTTCCACCTCGTGTCTTGATAAATAAACATGGAAACCTTTATTTTGAGCTTGTTTTGATGATGCAGTGATCTTGTGAGGATGTGATTAATCGGGCTTTAAATACCTGAAAATTCCTGCAACAAGAAACACATAGATAAAAGTGCGAATACGTATGTCAGCGATGCGAATGCACATGCATATGCAAAAGACAAAAGAGGGAGGTCAAATTTCGGGTTACGACAGCTGCCCCTATTTAATCCTCTTGGACCTGAATGTACGAATTACGCTAACTTTTCGACGATTTGAGGTAAAAGGGGATTAAATAAAAGAGTAGCTCGAGAATTTGGCCGACGGCGACAAAAGAAGGGTTTGGTTGAATATCTGCTGAGGGATGAATCAGGCCAAAGGAAATGGAGTATGCTCGATGCATATGACATGTATGCTTTTATACATGATGCTTGATATCATGCAATGCAAAGGTGCGGGCTAAGGTAGTGTGTGGTGAGTTAGGCAGAGATTGTAGCAAAACGGTCTCAACATCCTCGGTCGGGGAGAGAACCCACAGATGAAGACCAAACTTGCTGGGGAAAGGCCCTCAAAGGGTAATAACTCTTGCTGGGAAGACCCAAGAAAAATGGTGAAGATTCCGCTGGGGAAGAACTATCACCAACAATATTGTAGGGGATAAGAGAATCGGGTCAACCGTTTCCATCACGACTTCCTCGGCTTGGGGGAACGAAATTAGAAAACTCCTTTTCTACACTGCCACTGACTCTGTTGCAAGGAATTCATAAGGTTCTGAGGATCTTCTCTACTTGGAGAAGACAGGGAACCAAATCGTAAAGTTGTGGATGCGGATGATGCGCGACCCGTGTGGGGTAAAGAATAAACCCGTCTCTACTCAGGGTACATCATGACAACTTTGCTGGAGACATTATGGATCCGTTGGGGAAATGGAAAGTAATCAACCTTTCCGTAGAACCATAATGGCGATTGTCGGGGAACTGATGACTCTGCGGAGGAACTATTGAGGAAACAACAACTTCTTCAAAGACCCACCACATTGTCGACCGGGCGTTAGGCTTATCAATGGATATTACTGATTATCCTGCTGGAATTGCCAGTAACACATGTAAGGCATAATGCTTTCTCGATTGATTTAGCTTTTTACTGTTTTCAACGTTTTATAGTATTATGTGATCACAAATAATTGTTTATTTTGCAAACAAAATACTAGAATGAAAACACTTGAGATAACAAATGATGCATTTTATTGAATGTAAAATTTTGTACATAAGATGTGTACAAAGATGCAAAAATCCTTGATGAGGAAATTTGCAATAAAATTGATTACTACATTGGCAAAGGGAAATCATGTTTTGCATTGATTACTACATTGGCCACCATCCACTGTAAGTCTAGGTTCCAACGCCTTGCACCAGTTGATGATGACTTGACTGCTCTGTTATCGTCTAAGGTCTAGCTACGAAGAAAAGAGACTCAAGGGTTCACAGCCAATGCCTCTATCCCTAATTTTTTCCTGGACATGTTTTCATTTTTTTTCCGTCCACCGGGATACCAATTTTTGCCTAAGTTGCCCTTTCGGGTTTTCAACTTAGTGGGCTATTATTGTTATTTTTTTTCATTGTCCCTAACTTTTACATGGACATCTCTTTTTTTGGTCCATCGGGACGTCCATTTTTGCCGAGATTGTCCTTGCGAATGTCAATCTAACGGACTCTTATCCATTTTTCAGGAATAATATTTTTTTACTGTATCGGAATTCACGGGCGATGGCAACTCCTCCCCATCCATGGTGGTGAGGATCAGGGCTCTGCCTGAGAAGGCCCTCTTGACAACAAATGGTCCTTTGTAGTTGGGAGTCCATTTGCCTCGTGGATCCGAGTGAACAGGTGAATATCTCTTGAGCACGAGTTTACCTTCACAGAATGCTCGAGGGAGAACTTTCTAGTCAAAAGTTCGCTTGAAGCGTCTCTGATTCAATTGACCATGACAAATGGCTGTAAAGCGCTTCTCTTCGATGAGATTTAATTGGTCGTATCTGGATTGAACCCATTCAGCTTCATCAAGACCTGCTTCCATGATGACTCTGAGCGAAGGAATTTCGACTTCAATGGGTAGGACTGCCTCTATACCATACACAAGCGAATACGGAGATGCCCCAGTAGAAGTGCAGACTGAAGTTCGGTAGCCATGCTATTCAAAGGAAAGCATTTCATGCCAATCTTTGTAAGTTTTGACCATTTTCTGGACAATCCTCTTGATGTTTTTATTTGCTGCTTCAACAGCGCCATTCATCTTGGGCCAATATGGTGAAGAGTTGTGGTGCTCGATCTTAAATTCTTGACAACAACTCCTTCATCATATTATTATTTAGGTTGCTTGCATTGTCCATGATAAGGTTGCTAGGGATGCCATAACGACAGATTATCTCTTTCTTGATAAATCTGGCAACCACTTGTCATGTAACGTTTGCATAAGAAGCAGCTTAAACCCAGTTGGTGAAGTAACTGATAGCAACCAGAATGAATCGATGACTGTTGGAAGCTTTCGGCTCGATCATTCCAATCATATCGATACCCCACATGGATAATGGCCAAGGTGCAGTCAAAACATTCAATGGAGTTAGAGGCACATGGATCTTGTCTCCGTAGATTTGGCACTTGTGACACCTTTTGGAAAAGTTGTAACAATCTACCTCTATTGTTGTCCAGTAATACCCAGCCCGAAGGATCTTCTTGGCCATAGCATGACCTTTAGCATGTACACCCTCGCAGCCCTCATGTATGGACCTTATGATCGTGTTTGCTTTGTGTCTATCCATGCATCTGAGAAACACGGAATCATAATTCCTCTTGTACAGTATACCACCACTTAAGAAGAATTTGGCGCAAAGCCGCCTACGAGCTTTCTTATCAGTGATAGTGATACCCTCGGGATATTCCTGTTTTCCAGATATCTTTTAATGTCGTAGAACCAAGGCTTGTCATCAGACTCATCCTCGATTGCTAAACAGTGTGTTGGTTCGTTCAGGTGATCAATGCGGATATGAGGAGCTTCATTCTTCCACTTGACCATGAACATGGATGCTAGAGTGGTAAATGCATCGACTAGTTGATTTTCCTCCCTAGGGATATGATGAAAAGAAATATCATCAAAGTAAGGAATCAACTTCGCAATGTGTTGTTGGTACGGAACCAGCTTGGAATCCCGAGTCACAAAATTCCCTCTGACTTGACCGATGACCAAGGCAGAATCTCCATAGACCTCAAGAATCTTGATTCTCATGTCAATAGCCGCTTCAATACCGTAGATACATGCTTCGCATTTGTAGCGCGATTTTTGTGGTCTTGAATCACGATCGCTTGGGTACTACAGTTCGATTCATTTTTTATCCTATTGAGCTGATTAAGGAAGGGAAATAGATGTCTCCAATTAACCCTGCTTGCATACTGAGTTTAAACAGTTGACTGTTAGTTTACAGATGCTATTAAGATGTGGGCCCTTATTTGGTTTATTTTGTTAAGACTCAAATGTCTGGACTATTTGCGAGGTTTTTGGTAAGATGTTAGGATTTGGTGCTTTTGGGGTTGATATATGGGATACTGGATTTTTGGGTTTTTTGATTAGTATGCTCGCTAAGATTTTGCAATCTTATGCCTACGTATTCCCGAAACAGGGAAATCAGAGCGATTGTAGTTCCTCCTATTCTATGGGAGGAAAAAGATGTTTTGGTGTATTGTTCAAAGCCCAAGACATGAAGCTAAAGGTGGTTTGTATCTTGTTCAAAGCCCAAGATGTGAAGCTAAAATGTTTTGGCTGAGAGAGAATTTGTCATCTCTAAAGAGGGATCGTTGATGTTTGTATGCTGTGAGCGAGGCACAAATTTGATGCTAAAAGGTTGATTGACTCAACCGGGGTTTCCTTTATATGAAGCCTAAGAGGAGTCTGGGAGTTTGACTTTTCCGGGGGAAAATGTTCTTTCTGTCTTGTACAAAGCCTAAGCTTGAGGCTAAAAGGGTATGACTCAACAAGAGAGCATACTCAATAAGAGAGTAATTTGGTGTCTTGTATGAAGCCCGAGACGAAGGCGAAAAGGAAAGATGGACTCAACGAGAGAGTCTGAGAGTTTATTGACCCAACAAGAGAGTCTTTTATACTCAACAAGAGAGTGTTTTCCTGTCTCGTACGAAGCTCGAGATATAGGCTAAAAGGAAATTGACTCACCAAGAGAGTCTGAAAGTTAATTGACCCAACAAGAGAGTCTTTTATACTCAACAAGAGAGTGTTTTATAGATGTCTTGTATGAAGCCCAAGACGGAGGCTAAAAGTGATTGAATCAACAAGAGAGTATTTTATACTCAACAAGAGAGTGTGTTTTTATATGTCTTGTACAAAGCCCAAGACGGAGGCTAAAGTGGTTGACTCAACAAGAGAGTCTTTTATACTCAACAAGAGAGTGATTTTCTATATCGTACGAAGCCCGAGATGGAGGCTAAACGGAGATTGACTCAACAAGAGAGTCTAAAAGGTTAGCTCCGCTGGGGAGGAATCATTTTTACAGAGCCCAAGAGGAGGCTGTTTATGCTGGTGACTGTTTCAGTTTAGTGACAGGTCCAGTGTGTTGGATAAAAGAGAAAATCAGTTCTTATATAGGGAATGTTGTGCTTCGGTATTAATCAGAGGATCAGGGTAATTTCCTGCTCTTTAAGGAAATGGGAAATCCAAAGGGTATTGAGACTGTCCAAGTCGACTGGTGTTTTGAGAAATCGATTCTCAGACAGTGAATGATCTTTGTATTGCCCAAGAGAAGGCTGGCATGTTAAAGGATGAAGGTCAACCCATTAACTGGTCTGACACTTGACTCAGAAAGATAGCTTTAGCAAATTTATGACTAGGTTTTGTTCCTATACCTGTAGAGGTCTCTGGGTCCTTGTACTAAGCCCAAGAGAAGGCATGCGAGCTTGTAAGAAGCCGAAGGGTCCTTGTACAACGCCCAAGAGGAGGCGGGGATGCTTTTAGGAAGCCTGTGGGTCCCCAAACCCCGAGAAGTTCAAGACATGCTATTCACCAAGAATAGATCAAGCCAGGAAAGTTCGAGAATTTGGAAGAAAATCAAGAGATGCCATTCACGGAGAAAAGATCATCTCTGGGGAGTTAGAGTTTCTTTGACAATTTCTAAGGGTGACAGTCTGAGAAAGGGTTCACAAAAAATGTTGCCTTTCACGTCTCCATATTGTTTAACCCCAAGAGGAGGGAAAACTGTATCTGGAAATCCTATGGGGATCTAGTTTTGTTTGTATTTAAGAGTGACCAACAAGGCTTTACCTAGTGCTAGACGTAGTTGCCGGGGAAAACTCTAAATAAGTATACTAGTATTACACATTGGATATTTGACAAGTATATAAAAGTTTGTGAAAGAAGACTTACAGTGAAACATCCCCACAATACAGTTATATACATATGGAAGCGGATAAAGAAAGCGGGTAAATACTTACTCGATTATAGAGATTCCATGTTGTTTTGTTAGTTGTTCAACAAAGAAAGCTTTGATAACAATATATATTTGAATTCAAAATCAAAGGAGAAAGTGTTTTGAAAAGATTCTTGGGGCTTACAGCTCGAGGAAAGGCCCAAGTTTTAACGATGATCGCACAGTTGTCTTGAAAACTGTACAGAGGGACTTATACAATACGTGAGGCCCAAAAAGTTTTTATGTACAAGTGGATGAGTCTTACACTCTATTAGAGGCCCAATCATTTATTTTTGTACAAGAGATGGGGCTTACAGCTTAAAGAGAGGCCCAGTGTTATTTGTTTGGCAACGACGATCGCGCCGAGGTTTTTGAAAATGCAGTGGGTCTTATACAATATCTGAGGCCCAAATCATTTTGGCTTCGAAAAAGGGTTGGGTCTTACACTCTATTAGAGGCCCATTGTATAAAGATGGGTCTTATAGCTCAAGGAGAAGCCTAGTTGATTTATTTTTGAATTGGCGATCGCGCCGAGATTTTTCTTTTAACGCAGAGGGACTTGTACAATATCCGAGGCCCAAAAATGGTTTTGGTTAAAAGGGAATTGTGAATTATTAAAAAAAGAATCAACTCAAAATCATTAAAATTCAGAGAGAAATTAATTTTTGAATCAATTAAATAAAATCACAAAATTCAAATATTTGAATTTTCAAAAAGGGCGCCAAGAACATGGCAAGAACACGCGCCACCCTCTGTTTCTGCAGATTTGCATTTTCTATCCAATCTCACTGAATACTTGATGATATCATGCAATCTACATATCAATCTGCTCGTTTTCACCTCACGATCATGTCTATGGTCTTTAATTTCATTTATTTTGAGCATGGAATAAGAAATCAAAGAGAAACCTCAAGAACCCTAAAATTTACATGAAGGCTCAGAAATTCCATACACAATTCAAACAAAGCAATGAATTAAGGGTAAAGACTCTATGCATGATTATGAGCATATGGCCAAATTATTGTGCAGCAAAAAATGCATGGATCATAGAGTTAGAAGAGCTCATGCTTACCTCTTGCAGCTGGTGATCATGTTTTGTGTTAGAGGTGTTGCAACCTGGTTCCAATGGTTTGCACAGCTTCCTTAGGTGCCAAGTGATGTGTCTGAATGATTGGAGTGGTTTGAAACTAGCTGAAACTTGAGATGGTACCTCAACTGCACCTTTGTCAAGAACTTGAGCAGTTTGCAAGTGATTTTGAGAATCTGATGTTCCAGATGTGATTTTGTGTTATGGATCACTTCTACATGTTATATGTGAGGGGTGTGTGTGTGTGTGTGATTGGTTTGGTTGGAATTGCTCTCAAACTCAAAACCCAATAGTGACTTGCTTTGGAAGGAAAATTTGGAAGTGAGAAGGTGATTTTGAGGAAAGCATTTGTTTGATGGCTTTGGTGTACTCAAACTGATCACAAATGAGCTCTATTTTTAGTGCAACAAGTTTATTTTGCAAGAAATAGTGAATGGCAACTGCTGCAGAGGTTTGGCCAATGTTGATCAATGGGAATCCAAGTCTCATCTAGCCATTAACTAGAGGTTAGGGCACAGACTGCTGGTTCCCTTGGTCTTGGATATGTCTTGACTGAATTCAGTTGGAAGAGGCTCAGTCCATGCCACCTTGGTGCATCCATTGAATGCTCCAAAACAAAATTGGAGTCTTGTCCCCTCCTTACGGATTTCTAGGTTTGGCATGCTATTTTTAGTTCCAAAGAATTGGGAGGCTTGGGATCAATGTTTGTCCCTCCTTGGTCCCTTACTGAGGTGTTCAGATGGATAGACATGTTTACCATTTGCACAAATTTGGCAAATCGAGCAAAATGCACAAATCTACCTTGCCAAGACAGCTTGCAGCAAGGCATATTGGCATGATCATATCTCAAGGCTCAAGTGGAATTTGGTGGAGTTCTTGGCCATTTTGGAAAGCTCTCATATGATACAACATATGTGTGATCATAGTTTGTCTTGACACTTTTTGGATCCAAGTGAAAAATGCCCCTACATTTTGGAAAAAGTGAAACAGATTCTGACTTAGTGAAAATTTCACTAAGTTTTGAAAAAAGTGACATTTCATGTTTTCAGCCATTTTGATCATTCCATAACTCAAAATCCATGATGAATTGGAATGAGGTGTAGTTGAAGCTTTTGTAGAGGGCCATGAGAGCTACAAATCCAGCTTTGAATGGGGAAAAATGGCCTTGTGGTTTAGGAGATATGATCCTTCACAGTTGGTACCCCTTTTACAAGTTATCCCACTTTTCTTATTTTTCTTGATGAATGATGATTCCAATCACACATTAACATCATTTTAGGGTCAAAGAACCATAATTGTGAAAAATCTCAAAATGTCAAAGTTGACTTTTGTGCACAGTTGACTTTTTGTCAGATGAACTCCAAACTGTGCGATCCTCTATGAAATCAAGTCCTTGACCTAAATCAAACTTGATGTACATGTTACATGGGTGTTATAGGGTGTATTGAATCATGTCCCAAGGTTTGGGAGCATGTCTGAGTCAAAAGTCAAAGGCACAGTTGACTTTTTCCTCAAAACCCTAATTGTAGTTCTGATGAATTTGAAACTTGTGAATCAAGCTTCTTGGATTAATCCATTGTTGTAAATGGATCAATGTAGTGTGTTAGAGACCCTCAAATCCTCTCTTGAGGTCTTGGCTCATGTTTTGTCCCAAAAGCCAACTTAGGGGTGAATTAGGTCAAGAAACCCTAACTCCTGATTTTTTATGTATGCATCCCCTGAGGCTAAATTGACTTGATGATTGGGTTTATGATGTCCCTTGGAGCATCTTAGGTTATGCTTTGAAGCATTGGCTCATGCCCAGAGGAAAATTCCCATCTAGAGGCCCTGATCGACCAAAACCCTAATTTGGTGACACTGGCGATCTTGAGGCTTAATCCACTTAGAATGTTGCAGCCTGGTGCTTGATTCTTAAATGTGGGAGTCCTCTTGATCCCTTGTGGATGTTTGAGAGGTTAGACAAGTTGAAGATCATGTCATTCCTTGATTGATCCTTTATCTAAGATCTCTGAGAGGGTTTGAAACTCTAAATTTGATTATAGTGGATGCTCACCCATCTTTGGGGAGACTAATGAGGCATGATGGTCCACCCATATTATGATGATGATTCACACAATGATGGGGGAATCTTAGTGGTCAAAATTTGGGGTATGACAAACCCCCAGAATGTAAGCATACTCCTCGAGTGTAGGTGCTAGCTAATAATCCTGAAATGTGAAGCACCTAAGTGGCGGGTCATAGAACTGAGCCAGAGTGTGAATAGCAGTGATGTTGACTTCAGTGTTGAGGATGGATGTTAGATTACCATAAGTATCTATGAAAACCCCTTTGTGATCTCCAACCAACAAAGATGCCAAACCTCTCAAAATACCCAGCTTAGGCTCCACAAACTTGTAATTGAAGATGCCTCGACAACCAGTACTCATCTCTATGATAATACCAACAAAGAATAAGTCCTCGAAAACCTGGAAATGCACATACAAAAATTAATTTACATGATGAAATGATATGCACACAACAACAAGAAGCAAACACTGTCTGAACAATCAAGTCTAAATAATCTGGATATCTGCATATAATTATGTGTTGTGCCACATAGTCTGATGTGTCGGTGAAGAAATCTGGCGTGTGTGAGAGAACAAAGGTATGAAGTGGCTTATTTTCCTGCAAAAACCGATCCCCTCACAGGTGTGATCTAGGCACAACAAGGTGGTCCCTAGAAAGGTCGCCCAAACCATAGGACTCAGAATGAAAATCCCCCGCCGTAGTGAATTCTCACAGGACGGAAGTATTCTCAAGCGAATCACGATCTGGGATGTGGCTCTCGTGATAACCCAACTCACAAAACGCAGGCCTCACGACTATCCACATTTTAGCCTATGTGTATACTAAGCCCGGTGTTAGGATTTTTCTCTCCAATAATATCTACCCATCCCAACAACAGCAGAAAATAGCAGATATCCAGAATATGCAGCATATGAATATTCAAAGCAGTAAAGAAATGCAGTAAATAAACATAAAGCTAAAGCAAGTAAAGCGCGAAAGATAAACACCCAAGCAAGCAAGAAAACAAACAAAACTAGGTGAGACCCCAACTTGCAAGCAAGGACTCCCCATCAGAGTCGCCAGCTGAAGATGGCTAGTTTATACCTGAGTGAATCGCACACTCAAAGATAACACAGAGTTGCCACCGAGCTTTATTTAGTCTCGAAGGACAGGGAAAATATAGATAAAACCCAATGGAAAGAGAAACGGGAACGGGGGTCGGTTATGCGAAAGGAAGGTACTAGCACCTTACGCATCCGTCGTACTCGACGGGAACCATTTCGCTGCTTCTAGGCTTGGATGAGTTATCTATCTAAAGGCTTCTAGCTAAAAGAAAGGAGAGAGAGAAGAAAGGGGAAAAAGAAAAGAAAGAAAAGAAAGTGCTCGCGGAGGATTGGGGCCCTCGTGCCTATGTACCCTTATAGTGCAATGAGGAAATCAGAGCGTCGTAGTTCATGGAGCCAGGGGACAGAAAGGAAAAGAAGAAGGAAAGAAGGGTGGAAGTGTGCTCACCAAGATCATCGCCATCTCGTGCCTACGTATCATACATTCAAAAGAATGCAGAATCAGAGCTTCCGTAGTTCGGGGAACCAAATGGAAAACAAAACAAGAAAAAGATAGGCGGTGTCAAAAACCAAAAGCAAGAGTGGAATAAAACTCTACTGGGGAAAAACTGAACATTAAGAGCGATTGCATAAGAAACTAGAAAAGGAATGGTGTCAAAACCAAGAATGAAAGAAACTCCGCTGGGGATAACAAAGAGGATTGGTGTCGAAACCAAGAAAGTAAGAGCAAAATGAATAGAAAGGACTCCGCTGGGGAAGAAAAAAGAAATGCTAGGGATAGAGGGTAAGCGACCATACTGGGAAACAAAAAAAGGGATGGTGTCAAAACCAAGAGAAAAAAGGAAACTTGGCATATTAACTGGTTGGCAGTGGTTGACCGAAGAAAGAGAGTAAGACTCTAGCAGGGAAAGGAAGCTGGTGTCAACAGATGGACTGTGATAAACCAAAAGAGAGAGTGCTGAACCAAGGGAAGGTGTTTGACTTTGAGGGGACATCGGTATGTTAACTGATAAACAGTGGTTAATCGAGGAAAACAGGGATTGCAACTCTGTGGGGATAGAGAAGCATTGGTTTTAACAGACAACACTTGACTAACCAAACAACACTTGACCAACGAAGAAGGGTATTGAACCAAAAGAGGTTACTAACCGCTGGGGGTTCGATTTTTAACAGAACACTGTGATTAACCGAGAAAAATGAGTGATTAACCAAGATGAGGTGATTTACTCAAAAGGGTTCAGTATTTTAACAGACAGGTTGTGGTTAACTGAAGAAACGGGTGATTAACCGAGAGAAGGTGAGTAACCCAAGGAACTCAGTATGTTAACAGACGGACTATGTTTAACTGAGAAGGAGTGCAAACATTGGTGTTTTAACTGACAAACAATGATTAACCAAACAAAGGGAGAAGAACCAAAAGAAGGTTGCGAACTCCGCAGGGGATTCGGTCGCAACAGGAGTACTGTGTTTACCCGAAGGAAGAGAAAAGAGACTCTTCAAGGGATCAAAAGACCATGATTGATCGCAAGAATAGAATAGGGTATTGAAACAAGGAAAGATTGCTAATCCCAAGAAACAAAGGATCTTAACCAAGAAGGTGATTGATCAAAAGAGAGATCGAAAGAGATAGGAATGATCAAGGATCGATCCAACTGGGGAATGAAAACATACTACCGCCTGGAGATATAGATGACTAAGCCAAGCACAGGGTCATTCGTCCCCTACCTGAAATAGTCAGAATGAGAGTAGGAAATCTCCCTTCTCATTCCTTCTCTAACACACAGGGTGTAATGCAGAAGTTGAAACGGATGGCATAACAACTCCAAGTTGTACAATGCTCTTGCCTTGTGAAACGCACAGCGTAACAGCTTCGATTCGTACAGTGCTCCGATGCAGGGCGTAGCGCGAAACTCCAACTCCGCGGGGAATCGAGAGAGGAAGCTCTAAAGGAAGTCTAAAGAAAGGGAAGGGGAAGATCAACTAATTGAAACATGGTTTCGATCAATTAATCAAAGGGAAATGCCATGCTAACAATTTTCCAAAGAGAATGGAAAATCATTAAAGCAAAAGGTGTGAATTATTGATTATACAAAATTAAGCTCATCCATGAAGAATGAACTTAATGCAAAACCAAGAAAGGGAGTACAAAACAGTATCAAATGATCAACAAAATATGCAACACCAAGTCATGTTATGTGATCAAAGAGAAATGCAAGAATGATTATATTCACATGATGCCAAAAATATGAACAAATTGAATAGTCGAAAAGCGCATCAAAAGTTCATGAACATGCTTTAATCAGAAGTTAAATGACACTTAAAACATCCATAAGAATTAACCATATCAATCCATGGAAGTTAGAAGAAGAAAGGATACCAAACAAGCTTGAAAAAACTCAAAATTGGCCATTCTGTTCAGTGGTAACCGGTTACTGCATATCTGCTAACCAGTTACTTGCTTGAAAATTAGCATTTTTGGTGAAATTTACACTGAGTAACCGGTTAGCAGATATGCTGTTACCGGTTACCACTGAGACAGTGGCAAAAATAATAGCAAAAACAGCTTTTCAAAAGTGATTTTCAGTACATAATCACTTATGTTAAACACCACATGCTAGGTCATGAATTTGTGCACGAAAATTACAGCATGTAAGCAATTCAAACCCAAATTACAAGCATCAATTATGGAGATCAAAGATCGATCAAATGCACGGTAAATCAAACCAAAAATGAAACGGAATTACATTGTAAATGCGCGAAACAATCGAAACAAAGAGTAGAGTGAGATCTACCAACCTACAAGGCTGAGATATGCCTTGGTAATTGTTGCAAAGGATTCTTGATGCAGAAAATCAAAGAAAACCGAAGGAATCTTCAATTTGGTGATGAAACGTATCGAAATCGAGTAAAATACGACGAATTCCGAAACGCGAATTCGAACCGTTGAATGTTGCAGCAAATACTCAAGATTAATCCAAAAGCTGAAACAACTCCCGAAATCCAAGTATAATAGCAAGAAGGATGAAGGTTGAGCTCAAGAAATAATCACTTTTGATGTAAAAGTGATTATCCTTTAATGTAGAAATTGAGCTTTGGTGAGATTTTGGAATGAATTGAGATGAAGATGAAGAAGAAGTAGAAAAATTCAGTGAGAAGTGAGAGAATAGAGAGTGAAGAAAGTGTGAAATTGTGTGAATGGTTGTGGAGCTTGTGGTTGAAAAAATGGTGGAGCTTTGTTTATATAGACTTTTGGTTTAGAGTGTGAGAGCTTTGGAGCTAGCTTTGGACTTAGCTTTGGGAGGTTTGGGGTTAGGGTTGGAGTTAGTTACACTTGACTCCTTGAGTCAAAGCAGTTAACTCGGTAAGTTAGGATCAACTCGGTAATAATCCCAAGGTGAGCTCCAACATCCAAAGGTTGACATGCTTGGGAATCAAGGAACATGGTGCACTTAAATTAGAGTGAAGCATTGGAATAAATGCAAGTGAAGTGTCTTGAATAGCCTTGAAATGTCTAGAGAAGTCTAGAATATTCCACATGCTGCTAGAATATTGTAGAATCAATGACCAAAGAGTGTGCAAGGTGTTGTCCCAAAAAATGCAGCAGGAACTTAATTTTTGCACAGAGTAACCGGTTACGGCATATGTGCTAACCGGTTACTTGCTTGAAAATCTGGTTTTTATGGTGAAAAATACACTGAGTAACCGGTTACAGCATATATGCTAACTGGTTACTTCAGCCAAATTTCCACAAATTTGCAAAAAGATGATGTTGAAGTCCCGATTTCGATTTTCCACCTCTTGTCTTGATAAATAAACATGGAAACCTTTATGTTGATCTTGTTTTGATGATGCAATGATCTTGTGGGGATGTGATTAATCGGGCTTGAAATACCTGAAAATTCCTGCAACAAGAAACACATAGATAAAAGTGTGAATACGTATACCAGCGATGCGAATGCACATGCTTATGCAAAAGACAAAAAGGGAGGTCAAATTTCGGGTTACGACAGGCTGACAGAGAATTTGTCATCTCTAAAGAGGGATTGTTGATTTTTGTGTGCCTTGGTCAAAGCATCAGTTTGATGCTAAGAAATTGATTGACCCGGCTGGGGGATTTCTTTATACAAAGCCTAAGAGGAGGCTGGATAAGACCGACTCAACAAGAGAGTGTATATGTCTTGTACAAGGCCTAAGATTAAGGCAAAAAAGAGACAGACTCTTTGGGGATATCATTATATAAAGCCTAAGAAGAGGCTAACAGTTTGACTTTTCTGAGGAAAATATTCTTTTTGTATTGTACAAAGCCCAAGATTGAGGCTAAAAGGGATTTTTGACTCCGTTGGAGAGGTTTATGTGTGTCTTGTACAAACCCCAAGATTGAAGCTGAAATGAGAAATCTAACTGACTCGGGTGTGGAGTTTTTTACGTGTCTTGTACAAAGTCCAAGATTGAGGCTAAGAGGATTTAACTCTGCTGGGGAGTATTGTCTGTCTTGTACAAAGCCCAAGACGGGGGCTGAAAAGAGTTTTGACCCTGCTTGGGAAATCATTCCTCAAAGCCTAAAATAAGGCTGGGAGGAAATGAATTCGTTATGGAAGATGTGTGTCTCAAGCTAAAGAGAAAAGTTTGGAAGATTTATGTCTTGTACAAACCCCAAGATTGAGGCTCAAAGGGTTGACTCAACCAGAGAGTGCTTTTATCTGTCTTGTATAAAGCCCAAGATTAAGGCTAAAGAGAGTTGACTCAACAAAAGAGTCTGACAGTTGATTGACTCAACAAGAGAGTCTTTTATACTCAACAAGAGAGTGATTTACTACCTCGTACGAAGCCCGAGATTGAGGCTAAAAGGAGATGAACTCAACAAGAGAGTCTGAAAAGGTTAGCTCCGCTAGGGGAGAATCATTGTACAAAGCCCAGGAGGGGGATGACTACATTGAGGAAAGATCATTATACAAAGGCTAAGAGGAGGTTGTCTTACCGCTGGGGATAATTGATATCCCTAGGCAGGTCCGAGGGTGGGGAGCTCTCATGAGAGAGACCAGGTTTCTGCTAGAGGTTAATCCAGGGTGATCAGTGGTTTTTCCTATGTTTGAAAGGTACTTGAGAATGTCTTTGAGACTCAAGGGGTTTAGACTGTCCAAGTCTACTGGTGTTGAAGAGTTTTATCTTTTGTAGGATGCCCAAAAGAGGGCAAGAACCTTAAGGGATGAGAATCAACCCTAAAGTGGCCTGAGGTTTGACACTGGAAAGACTGGTCTAGCAAATGATGACTAATTTTTGTCTTATACCTTTAAGAGGTCGTTAGGGTCCTTGTATTAAGCCCAAGAGAAGGCATGAGAACTTCTAAGAAGCCGAAGGGTCCTTATACAACGCCCAAGAGGAGGCGGGGATGCTTTTAGGAAGCCGGTGGGTCCCCAAACCAAGAGAAGTTCAAGAAATGCAATTCACAGAGAAGAGACCATTCCAGGAAAGTTTGAGGGTTTGGAAGAAACTCAAGAGATGCCATTCACGGAGAAAAGATCATCTCTAGGGAGTAGAGTTTCTTTGACAATTTCTAAGGGTGACAGTCTGAGAAAAGGTTCACCGAGAATACTCCCTTTCTCTTTGTTCCCTATTATTTAACCCCAAGAAAAGGGAAGATTGTATCTGGAATCCTACTGGGGATCTAGTTTTGTTTGTATTTAAGAGCGACCAACACGGCTTTACCTAGTTCTAGACCTAGTTGCCTGGGAAAACTCTAAATAACTATACTAGTATATATACAGTTGATATATGACAAGTATTTAAAAAGGTATGAAAGAATACTAACCATGCGTAGCTTCCCACAATAAAGTTATATATACGAAAGTAGATAAAAGAAAGCGGATAAACACTTACCCGTTGTAGAGCTTCCATGCTGTATTATTTGTTGTTCAGAGAAATTAAAGAAAGTTTTGAACGATATATATATTTGAACCTAAATCAAAATGGGATTGTTCTAAAAAGATTGTTGGGGCTTACAGCTCACGGAAAGGCCCAAGGTTTGAACAGTAATTGTACTGTTGTTTTGAATATCGTGTCAGGACTTATACATCGACTGAGGCCCAAAGAGGTTTATCTAAAGGAGGGTTGGGTCTTACAACTCAAGGAGAAGCCCAAAAAAAGGTATTAAAAAGAAAAGGGGGCTTATAAAATGAGGGTAGGCCCAAAATTATTTTACTCTGAAATGGTGATCGTGTCGAGATTCTTTTAACGCCGAGGGACTTATACAATATGTGAGGCCCAAAATGATAATGGTTAAAAGGGGATTGGGTCTTACACACTAATAGAGGCCCAAAGATTATTTTTGTACAAGTGACGGGGCTTACAGCTCAAGGAAAGGCCCAAATATTATTTTAAAAACGGCGATCGCGCCGAAGTTTTAGAAAACACAGGGAGTCTTATACAATGACTGAGGCCCAAATTATTTTGGTTTTCAAAAGGGGTTGGGTCTTACACTCTATTAGAGGCCCAAAAGTTTGTTTTTGTACAAGAGATGGGGCTTACAATTCAAGGAGAGGCCCAATTGTTTTTTATTTAAAAAGGCGATCACGCCGAGGTTTTTGAAAACACCGTGGTTCTTATACAATGACTAAGGCCCAAATTATTTTGGTTTTCAAAAGGGACTGGGTCTTACACTCTATCAAGAGGCCCAAAAGTGTTTTGAAAAAGTTTGCTAGGGTGAAAATCAACAAAACTCTAATTTCATCATTTTTTAAAGTAATTATTCGAAGAAAATTAATTAAAATGATAAAGATACCAAATAAATTTGAATAAACAACTTATGACTTTTGGTTAAGGTTTGAAAATGATATTTAACCACAAGATGAATAAAAACTCATTTGGTTTTGATTTTTCAAGGTGAATATTCATTTTTTGAAAGGTTTAAAAATAATAAAAATGAATTTATTTACAAAAATATCAACTATATTAAATAATTTATATAAATCTGATTTTTTTGTGGAATAAAATATTTCAACATTTTTGTGATTTTTTGCAAAAAGAACCAATCAAAAATAATTAATTGAGAGAGTTATTAATTTTCCAAATCATTTAAAAATAATATGAAAAATAGTGAAATGTGGGAAAAATGATAAAAGAGGATCTGGGGTGAGGGGGTTTCGAATCCCAGACCTATTTGGTGCAGCGCGCTCCCTCTACCACTGGGGTGGTGATACATCCGTGTATCAAAACCACCCCATGAATACATGAGGCATGCCTTGTTTTTGGTCTGGCCAAGGCAAGGCAGGGCAAGGTTTTGGCCAAAACGTGAAGCTTGTAACTTTCTCATTTCTCCATGGATTGGGACAAAATTTAGGTCTATCCTGCCTAGAATTTCACAAGGAATCCAATGATGGTGGTGATTTTTTCAGATGAGGCTCCTATTGAAAAACCCGATATTGGTTTTGAAATAGGCCATGATTTACATTTTCTATGCTATCTCTTGTTACAGGCATGAATTACATGATGAATTAGTTCAAACATAACATATATAACATGTATGAGATGTGTATGATCAGTGGACTTCAAAGCAATGCATATTTCAAAGAGTTCAAGTTGTGATGCTTACCTCTTTATGAGTTATTTGTGCAATCTGCCAAGTGCTTTATTCCAGAAACAATTTGATGCTTTGGACACCCTCAAATGATCACTTAGAAGCTTTTAGAATGGTTGGAACCAACTGGAATCCTCAGGAACAAGTTTGAGCTCTTTCTTGCAAAAGGGGTAAAAGTGACCAATATGGCAACTCTCTCAAATGGTGTTCTAGATGTGGGGAACCATTTGGGACAGTTCAAGGATGATATTTGGAGTGTGTTTGAGGTTTTATCTGGTTTTGAAAGTAACTGAATCAAGACATGGCTTCAAAAATGCAAAAAAGTCCAATTTTGAGGTTTTGAGAGGGGACTTTGTGATTTTGGTGTTACAGGTCACTTGTGAGAGTTTGGACAGCTTAGATATGACATATTGGATGTGTTTGGATCATGAGCAGTGATGGAAATGCTCTCTAACTCAAAAACTCAGAGTTACCCTGCTAAAGAAGGCATTTTTGCCTAGAGAAAGAGATTTTGAGGAAAGCAAGTGTTGTAGTGCTTTGGTGTACTCAAACTGAGCACAAATGAGCTCTATTTATAGTAAAGCAAGTTTGTTTTGCAAGCAATAGTGAATGGCAACTACAGCAGCTCATTGTCCAATTACATCACTTTGGAATCTTAAGTCTCCTCTAGCCATTGACTAGAGGTTAGAGCACCAACCTATGGTTCTTTGGTTCAGAGCTTATCCTTGACTCATTCAGTTGGAAATGGCTCAGTTCATGCCAGCTTGGTGCATCCATTGAATGCTTGGAAACAAAACTAGAGTCTTGGCCCCATTTAGGCTTTTTAGGGTTTGGCATGCTACTTTGGGAATCTTGGACTTGGGAGGCTGATGGATCAGTGCTTGTCCCTTGGTTGTTCCCCCTTGAGGTGTGCAGATGGATAAGCATGCTTGGAATTGCACAATTTGAGCAAGTCGTGCCTTTATGCACAAGTCAGCCTTTCCAAGACAGTTTGCAGCAAGGCATGTTGCAGCTGTCATAAATCCTAGCTCAGGTGGAGTTTGATGGAGTTCTTGGACATTTTGGAAAGCCCTTATGTGATACAACACAAGTGTGAACATAGTTTGTCTTGACACTTTTTGGATCCAAGTGAAAAATTCCCCCACATTTTGAAAAAAAAGCAAGACAGATTCTGACTTAGTGAAATTTTCACTAAGTGTTGGAAAAAGTGACATTTCATGCTTTCAGCCATTTTGATCACTCCATAACTAAAAATCCATGAAGAATTGGAGTGATGTGTAGTTGACACTTTTGAATTATGCCATGAGAGCTACAAATCCATATTTGGACCAGCCAAAATGGTTGCTTGGATCTCAAGTTATGATCCTTGGAAGTTGGTACCCTAGCCACTTTATTTCATAACTTAGAAAAATTCTAAGTTTTTATGATTACCCCTTTTACAAGTTATCCCACTTTCTTTGATTTTTCTTGATGAATGATGATTCAAATAACACATTAACATCATTTTAGGGTTAAAGAACCATAATTATGAAAAATTTCAAAAAGTCAAACTTTGACTTTTGTGCACAGTTGACTTTTTATCTGATGAATTCCAAACTGTGCGATCCTCTATGAAATCAAGTCCTTGACCTAAATCAAACTTGATTGATATGTTCCATAGGAGTTATAGGGTGTATTGAATCATGTCCCAAGGTTTGGGAACATGCCTTGGTCAAAAGTCAAAGGTACAGTTGACTTTTCCCTCGAAACCCTAATTGTGATCCTGATGAAATTGAAGCTTGTGAATCAAGCTTCTTGGACCAATCCATTGTTGCAAATGGATCAATGTAGTGTATTGGAGACCCTCAAATCATCTCTTGAGGTCTTGGCTCATTTTTTGTCCCAAAAGTCAACTTAGGGGTGAATTAGGTCAAGAAACCCTAATTCCTGATTTTTTTATTAATGCTTCCCCTGAGGTTAAATTGACTTGATGATTGGGTTCATGATGTCCCTTGGAGTATCTTAAGTTGTGCTTTGAAGTATTGGCTCATGCCCAGAGGAAAATTTCCATCTGGAGGCCTTGGTCGACCAAAACCCTAATTTGGTGACACTGGCGATCTTAAGGCTTAACCCACTTGGAATTTTGCAACTTTGTGCTTGATTCCTGATATGGGAGTCCTCTTTATCCCTTATGGGTGTTTGAGAGGTTTATACAAGTTGAATATCATGTCAATTATTGATTGATCCTTTGTCTAAGTGCTTTGAGAGGGCTCCAAACCCTAAGTTTGATTGTAGTTGATGCTCAACCATCTTTGGGGAGACTAATGAGGTATGATGGTTCATCCATATTGTGATGATGGTTTTCACAATGATGGAAAATCTTAGTGGTCAAAATTTGGGGTATGACAGATTGATCCAAGAAGCTTGATCCACAAGTTTCAATTTCATTTGGACCACAATTAGGGTTTCGAGGGAAAAGTCAACTGTACCTTTGATTTTTGACCCAGACATGCTCCCAAACCTTGGGACATGATTCAATACACCCTAAAACACCTATGGAATATATCCATTAGGTTTGATTTAGGTCAAGGACTTGATTTCACAAAGGATCACATAGTTTGGATTTCATCCGATAAAAAGTCAACTGTGCACAAAATCCAGTTTGACTTTTTGGAATTTTTCACAATTATGGTTCCCTGACCCTAAAATAATGTTAATATGTGATTTGAATCATCATTCATCAAGAAAAATAAAAGAAAATGAGTTAACTTGTAAAAGGGGTAACCATAAAAAAACTTAGAATTTTTTTCTAAGTTATGGAACAAAGTGGAAAGGGTACCAACTTTGCAAGGCCATATCTCCCAAACCCTAAAGCCTTTTTCTCCCATTCAAAGCTCATATTGTAGTCCATGTTACATACTTCAAATATGTCAACTAGGCCTCATCCCAATTCATCATGGATTTTGAGTTATTGATTGAGCAAAATCACAAAAAACTTGGATTTAACTTTTTTCCAACACTTAGAAAATTTTAGACACAATCTGTCTAAGTTTTTTACCAACTTCCAAGGCATTTTTCACCTTAATCCAAGTTGAACCAGGTCTAGGGTCAAACATCAAAGTTAAAGTACATCATTCAGGCTTTCCAAAGAGTACTAGAACTCCCTCTAATTCAAATTAAGCTGAGAGTTATGATCATTGAAAGTTGGCTCCAAAACCTGAAGGGGGAACATTCAAGGGACAAGCCCTAATCTACCAGCCTCCCAAGTCCATGAAGCTATGTGTAGGCATGACACTCCTAAATTCAAAGATGCTTCAAATATTCAATTTTGTTTCAAAGCATTTAACTGATGCATAGAGGTGGCATTCATCAAGACAATGTTATCTAAGTACAGTCAAGACTTATCCTTGAACCAAAGAACCTTAGGCCTATGCTCTAACCTCAAGTCAATGGCTAGAGGAGACTTGAGATTCCATTTGATCACAATTGGCCACAGACATGCTGCAGTTTCCATTCACTATTACTTGCAAAACAAACTTGCTCTACTATAAATAGAGCTCATTTGTGCTCAGTTTGAGTACACCAAAGCTCCCAAACTGATGCTTTCCCCAAAATCTCACTTTCACTCCAATTTTGCCTTCTAACTCAAGTCACCATCGGGTTTTGAGTTTGAGAGCAATTCTAACTAAACCAATCACTCAAACACTTCCCACATAACATATTTGAGCGGATCAAACACTCAAAAACTTTCTGGAAGTCCAAAATCATAGACCTTAAAATCCACTTGAGGCCTATAATCAGTCAACACACTATGAAGTGATCCAGCCATCTCCAAGTAGGTCCAAGGGTCCAAACACACTCCATATGGTGTAGGGAAGCTGTTCAGATCATCACCACTCATCTGTAACACCTCCAACTCAAAAATCAAATTGCTCTTGCTGCCACGACATACAAGTAAGCCTAAGGTTGGTCATCTCATGATTCATGCATATTTCCTCGCACAATAATTTTGCCATGTGTTCATAATCATGTATGGAGTGTTTCCCCTCAATTTATTGCTTTGTATGAATCGTGTATGGAATTTCTTAGCCTTCATGCAGAAATTAGGGTTCTTAAGGTTTCTCTTTGATTTCTCATTCCACACTTAAAATAAATGAAATTAAAGACCATAGACATGATCGTGAGTTGAAAACGAGAAGATTGATATGTGGATTGTGTGATTTCATTAAGTATTCAGTGAGATTGATGAGAAAATGCAAATCAGACAAAAACAGGGCACGCGGGCAAGAACAAGGTGTTCTTGGCGCCCTTTTTCAAACTTTTGAAATTTTGAATTTTTATTATTTTATTTAATTGATTCAAAAATTAATTTCTCTCTGAATTTTAATGATTTTGAGTTGATTCTTTTTTTCAAAAATCACATAAATGTTAAAATATTTTATTTTACAAAAATTTCCCAAAAATATTATTTATTTCATATATTTGATATTTTTGCAAAGAAATAATTTTTATTTGTTTTTTAACATTTTAAAAATTTTCTTTCTCTTGATTTTTCCAAACTTAAATGTGTTTCAATCATTTTGTGGATAAAAACATGATTTTTGAAACATTGACCTAAAATCACAACTCATTTATCACATGTTTTCAATGATTTTATTAATTTTTAATCAAAATTAATCCCATTTTTAACAAAATTAGGGTTTTGATTGATTTCACCCTCATCAATCTTTTTCAAAACTATTTGGGCCTCTTGATAGAGTGTAAGTCCCACCCCTTTGTAAATAAAACAATTTTGGGTCTTACACATTGTATAAGTCCCTCTGTATATTTTCAAAAGTTCGGCGCGGTCGTCGCCTTTGTTACAAAATCAATTGGGCTTCTCCTTGAGCTATAAGATCCATCTTTATTCATTTTCAAACTCTTTGGGCCTCTAATAGAGTGTACGGCCCAATCCCTTTTTGAAACCAAAATAACTTGGCCTCAGTTATTGTATAAGACCCATTGTGATTTCAAAATCTCGGCGCGATCGCCGTTTTCAAAATAATTTGGGCCTCCCCTTGTGTTGTAAGTCCCATTTCTTTTCCTTTTTCAAATAATTTGGGCTTCTCCTTGATTTGTAAGACTCATCCCTTTGTACAGAAAACCTCTTTGGGCCTCGGTCATTGTATAAGCCCCAAGTACAGTTTATAAAACAACGGTACGATTATTGTTTTTCATCTGGGCCTCTCCTTGAGTATAAGCCCCAACAATCTTTCCAAAAACAACTTTCCTTTTGATTTAGATTCAAATATACATGTTGTTATCAAAACTTTCATTAATTTCTTTGAACAACTAACAATACAACATGGAAGGTAGGTCTCCTGTAATTTTTAATAGCTTTCATTTACTCGCTTTCATATGTATATAACTGCATTGTGGGAAGCTGCTCCTCTGTAAGCCTTCTTTCATACCCTTTTAGATACTTGTCATATATCAACTGTATATATACTAGTATAGCTATTTAGAGTTTTCCTCGGTAACTAGGTCTAGAACTAGGTGAAGCCATGTTGGTCACTCTTTAAATACAGTCAAAACTAGATCCCCATAGGATTTCCAGATACAGTCTTGCCTTCTCTTGGGCTTAAATAATATGGAACAAAGAGAAAGGCAATATTCTTCGTGAACCTTTTCTCAGGTTGTCACTATTAGAAATCGTCAAAGAAATTCTACCCCCCGGAGTTGATCTATTCTCGGTGAATAGCATCTCTTGATTTTCTTCAAACCTCAGAACTTTCACTAAATGGTCTATTCTTGGTGAATAGCATTTCTTAAACTTTTCTTGGTTTGGGACTCACAGGCTTCCTAAAAGCATCCCCGCCTCCTCTTGGGCTTTGTACAAGGACCATCCGGCTTCCTAGAAGTTCTCATGCCTTCTGTAACACCCCATTTTCCCATTTTTCAAAATATATAGATAATACGAAAATAATCAGAGTTACAACCAATAGTAGGATGCTACATCATTAAAACCAACAACGAAACTCTTTTTCATTAATGAAATAAAACAACGGAAATAAACGTTTTATTCAAATTACGTCAATTTGCCAACAACACCAAAAATCCACATAAATCGTGGTCCACTATAGTTTTAAATAAAGAATGATATGTAACAAAACAATAAAGAATAACAAATGACGAAAAACTCCCAAAACCCCGTGTTACGTATCAGAGCGACTCCTAAGACTTCATCAAGCAACACGCACTCCATGCACACTCAAGTACCTGGATTATCTGTACTTCCGAAGAAGCACAGACGCAACAAACAACAAAGGGGTGAGAACTACATTCAATAATTAATGGTTTATAATACATGTTAAGGGTAGAAATCACACACAGTTAACACACAATCACGACACACTTGTCACTTACAATTATAACTCAATAAACACATAATGATGCAATGTGACTCAACAACCGACACAATGCATGTGGTACCAATACACCATGGTTCATTCAATCGAACCCGATTCATAATAGAATCCAGATAGATCACATACACCCCTACTTGGTAATAATCTATCTCCACCACACTCCACATTGGAGTTCGGATGAATCACATACACTCCTCCTGAGCAAGATTCATCCCCACTGACACACCATGAATGCATGACAATAAATATGCATACAACACACATGTATAATATAAAAATTACACATTCCCACGATCCTCCTGATCACACATGAAATAATCATTCATCGCAATACACCCCATAACTGGGCATCCCTCACTTGGAGTGTGGTAAATCTCCTGCTCCAAAAGACCATATGATGAAGCGTTTGTTGCGTCTGAGATCTCTATCTGTAATGTAAGCTCGGCGCATTCTTCGCAAAGAGAAATGATCTCCTTGCGCATAGCGTCCAGTTCAGTATATATGTTCCTGCGTTGCAGATTAACGTTAGAGGAATAAACGGTAGTCCTTTCGGGATAGGGTGAAGGGTGGTATTCAGGCACAGGGTGGTTCCTTGGTTTGACGGGTGTCTCGTCTTGGCCTTCCAAGGCGTATGACCAGTTAGCTCTATCATGGACACTTGTTCGGGTATGGTTTGGCAAACCAAAGTGGTGAATGACTTCGTTGTCTATCAGGAGCTTAAAGTTATCTGCACTGAAGAATGATCTCCTGATAAGACCACGGTCAAGGCAGTGATGAATGTCAATCAAGGTGTACCCACAGTGAGAGGTGAGATGAGTTAGCTTATTGGCTAAACCCAGGGCATAGGCTATGTGTGTAATAGTACCACCAACATGGATCGGTCCTCTGGAAGATGCAGCATTCAAATATAGGTTGTAAATCAGAAAATTTCCACTAGCTAATGGTCGTGATTCAGCAGTACAAAAGAGCATAAGAATCTCTTCTGCAGTAACTTGGTTCTCAGTTTCACTTCTACCAAAGAAAGTCTCAGCTAGGGTCATTTGGAAATAACGGAAAGCTGGATTGTGGATTTTGGTTGCTAATTGGGTGGAAGGATCAGGTCCTCCTCCACCGGTGATTTTGCTCCAGAATAGGTCGAGCTCATCTTGCATAACATTGGTTTCATGCATAAAATGGATTGAATCCGAACTATATTGAAAACCAAGTATTCTAGCAAAATCTCTGTGGTTAAGGGCATACTCATTTCCAAATAATCTGAATCTTATGCTTCCACTGTTGTAACCTTTTCCACTATAAGGGTCATAAATGAGTGAACTGAGGAACTCTAAGGTCAGATGCTTATAAGTTACATTCATAGCTTCAGAATACTCATCCCACTGGAGTTGGTGGCAGAGGTACCTTACACTAGCCTCAATACCTAAAGTTGTTAGACAGTTTGGGTCAGGGTACCTAGTGGGTAGGATTTGTCTCTCAGAAAGGACTACGTATTTCTTCCTCTGTTCGTCATCTCTGAACACAATGTGCATGTCATCATAGCTCTGCATCCTGCAAAGAAAGTTTGTGTGGAATGTCTGAGATGATGTGATATGTAACCTGTACACATAGACATTGCATAAGTTAATCACGTTTAGAATATAATATATATAATAAATAAATATTTTTTTTTTCTGAAATAAATTCTAAGCATAAATAAGAAAAATAACGAAAAGAAAATCGTGGGTTGCCTCCCACGCAGCGCTTGTTTAACGTCGTTAGCTTGACGATTGAAGAACTTACGCTGTGGATGTTGCTACAGGTGGGTCTATCAGAGTGTGACCAGAGTAGTAGGTAGGGATGTCACCTCCATAGTAAGGTTTCAATCTTTGTCCATTCACTAGGAAGGGACTACACGAATGATTCGCAATTTCAAATGCTCCAGATTTTAGGACTTTGGTGACCTCATAGGGCTCAGTCCATCTTGAGCGTAACTTACCTGGAAACAATCATAACCTAGAATTGAAAAGAAGTATAGGGTCGCCTATGTTGAACTCTTTTTTGATAATCTTTTTGTCATGCCATGCTTTGGTTCTCTCTTTATAAATTATGGCATTTTCGTAAGCATTTCAGCGTAATTCTTCTAATTTATGAATATCTAGAATTTGTTTGTCTCCGGCTGTTAAGTAATCCATATTAAGGGTTTTTATGGCCCAGTAGGCCTTATGTTCAAGCTCAAAGGGTAAATGACAGGATTTTCCGTAGACTAATTGATAAGGGGTT
Source organism: Lathyrus tuberosus (assembly GCA_022829125.1). NCBI lineage: Eukaryota > Viridiplantae > Streptophyta > Magnoliopsida > Fabales > Fabaceae > Lathyrus > Lathyrus tuberosus. The sequence continues at coordinate 2,356,930 of JALAZF010000259.1, forward strand.
GTTCCTATAGGGGTTTTGAAAGCGGTCCTATAAGCCCACAAGGCTTCTTGTAGCTTTAAAGACCAATCTTTTCTAGAGATTGACACGGTTTTCTCTAAGATTTGTTTTATTTCCCTATTCGAGACCTCAACTTGTCCACTAGTCTGTGGGTGGTATGGTGTGGCTACTCGGTGTTTCACTCTGTATTTCTTTAATAGGTTCTCAAATATCCTAGATATGAAATGTGATCCTCCATCGCTTATAACCAATCGGGGTACTCCAAACCTAGGGAAAATATAGTTTTTAAAAAGTTTAATGACTACACGAGTATCGTTGGTGGGTGCAGCTATGGCTTCAATCCACTTGGATACATAGTCAACGACTACTAAGATATACTTGTTTCCCATCGAAGATGGAAAATGTCCCATAAAATCTATACCCCAAACATCGAAGATTTCCACCTCCTGAATATTTTTCAAAGGCATTTCGTCCCTCCTTGAGACGTTCCCAGTGCGTTGGCATCTGTCACATCTTACAATGTAGGCATGAACATCGCGCCATAACGTTGGCCAGAAAAGACCTGCTTGAAGTATTTTAGGGCATGTTTTGGACGAGCCTAGATGTCCACCATAAGGTGAAGAGTGACAATGTTTAATTATTTTTTCAACTTCTTCTTCAGGGACACAGCGACGAAAAATGCCATCTGCGCCTCTCTTGAATAGAAGGGGTTTGTCCCAATAGAAGTGTTTTACGTCATGAAAGAACTTCTTCTTCTGTTGGTAATTTAGATCAGGGGGTATGATATCAGCTGCTAGATAATTAACAAAATCTGCATACCAAGGTACGGTTGTCATTGTGAATGCTTTTTCAATGTCTACTTCTAAATAAGGGTCAGGATAATCATCATGGATGGTTCTAACTGCTCCTACTAATTTATCGTACGCGAAATCATCATTGATAGGAACAAGATCTGGTTTTAAATATTCAAGCCTGGAGAGGTGGTCTGCGACCACATTTTCAGTGCCTTTCTTGTCTCGGATTTCCAAATCGAATTCTTGAAGCAAAAGGATCCAGCGTAGTAGTCTAGGCTTAGCGACCTTTTTGCTTAATAGATATCTTATCGCAGCATGATCAGTGTAGACTATGATTTTCGCTCCTACTAAATAGGATCGGAATTTGTCGATTGCAAAGACTACTGCCAGGATTTCCTTCTCGGTTGTGGCATAATTTAGCTGAGCTGCATCCAAAGTTCTACTGGCGTAGTAAATTACATGGAGTTTCTTATCCTTCTTTTGTCCCAACACAGCGCCTATAGCGTAATCACTAGCATCGCACATAATTTCAAAAGGTTGATTCCAATCAGGTGGTTGAATTATAGGTGCGGAAATTAGTGCTTGTTTTAGGTACTTAAAGGCTTCAAGACATTTATCATCGAATTTGAATTCGGCATCTTTCATAAGTAAGTTGGTTAATGGTTTAGTTATTTTGGAGAAGTCTTTAATGAAGCGTCGGTAGAAACCGGCGTGTCCAAGAAAACTTTGGATTTCTCTAATGGTTTTGGGTGGTTGAAGGTTTTCTATAACTTCTATTTTAGCTTTATCAACCTCAATGCCTCTTTCGGACACTATGTGTCCTAGTACTATGCCTTCAGTCACCATAAAATGGCATTTTTCCCAGTTTAGAACAAGGTTGACTTCTACGCATCTTTCCAGGATTTTCTCGAGGTTTGTTAAACAATTTTTAAAACTGGATCCACATACCGAGAAATCGTCCATAAATACTTCCATGATCTCATCAAGGAAATCTGCGAAGATTGACATCATACAGCGTTGGAAGGTAGCTGGGGCATTGCATAGTCCAAATGGCATTCGTCTGTAAGCAAATGTTCCATAGGGACATGTAAAGGTTGTTTTCTCCTGATCGTCAGGGTGAATGGGTATTTGAAAAAATCCTGAGTATCCGTCTAAATAACAAAAGTAAGAATGCCTAGCTAAACGTTCGAGCATTTGATCAATGAATGGAAGCGGGAAGTGATCTTTCCTAGTTACCTTATTGAGTTTTCTGTAGTCGATACACATTCGCCAACCATTTTCCACACGTTTGGCTATTTGTTCTCCTTTTTCGTTTTGTACAACTGTGACACCTCCTTTCTTAGGTACCACATGTACGGGGCTTACCCATTTACTATCAGATATTTGGTATATTATTCCAGCCTCTAACAACTTCAACACTTCCCTTTTTACAACTTCACTCATTATAGGGTTTATCCTTCGTTGATGTTCTCTGGAGGGTTTAGCGTCCTCCTCCAGTATAATTCGGTGCATACACAAAGAAGGACTTATTCCTTTGAGATCGGAAATTTTATAACCCAGAGCTGAGGGATATTTTCTTAAAACATCTAAGAGTTGATTGGTTTCAGGACCATCTAACATGGCACTGACTATGACTGGGCGATTTAGTTCTTCATCTAATAACTCATATCTTAAATTCTTAGGTAACTCCTTAAGCTCTATTGATGGTTTTTTCGGACATGGCATATGATCTGGGGTAAGTGCCAAGCATTCGTAAAGACTGTTATCAATGTAAGGTTTAGATAATCGTTCGAATTCGTCGTCCTCCATAATGGGGATCGAAGGTAGTTTGATGACTTCCACAGGATCTTCTTTATCTAATTCTCTTATGCATTCATCAATTATATCAATGACATAACATGAGTCATCTATGGCCGGTGCATTTAAGAATTGGGATAGTATGAATTCTATTTTCTCATTACCCACCTCGAATGTCATTTTTCCTTTTTTGACATCAATTATAGCTCCAGCTGTTGATAAGAAGGGTCTACCTAAAAGGATTGGGATCTCATCGTTTTCCTTAATGTCCATGACTACGAAATCTGTTGGAATATAAAGTTGACCAAGTCTAACTGGGACGTCTTCCAAAATGCCAATTGGATATTTAACTGACCTGTCAGCTAATTAGAGAGACATCCTAGTTGGTTGTATTTCTCTTAGGTTTAACCTTTACAAACGGCTAAAGGCATTATGCTTACACTTGCTCCTAAGTCCAGAAGTGCTTTATCTATAACTTGATTTCCCAAAACACAAGGTATAGAAAAACTACCTGGATCTTTCTCTTTCTTAGCAAGCTTATTCTCAGTGATTGAATTGCATTCTATAGGTTTAGGATCTTCTAATCTTCGTTTGTTGGTTATAATGTCTTTAAGGAATTTGGAATAAGATGGTATTTGGGTAATAGCTTCGGTGAATGGAATCTCTACATGGAGTTTCTCAATCACTTTTATGAATTTCTTATATTGGTTATCCAATTTGGTTTGTTTAAGTCTTTGTGGGTATGGAATCGGAGGTTTGTAAGGAGGAGGTGGTACATAAACTTTTTCATCCTCTTCTCTTTCCTTCTCCTTAACTTCCGTATCTTTAGATTTCTCAGGTTCCACCGATTTCTCAATTTCTTTCTCAGGTGTGGTCACAACTTCTTTCCTGGGAGGTTCTGGATTATTCAACCTAGGGTTTATAGGCCCATCGTAAGTGGTCCCGCTCCTTAGGGCTATAGCATTAGCATGCCCTTTAGGGTTAGGTTGAGGTTGTCCAGGGAATTGCCCTCCAGGTGTAACATGAGTAGATTGTTGTTGTGCTACTTGAGAGATTTGGGTTTCAAGCATTTTGTTATGAGTAATTACAGAATCAAGTTTAGTACCCAACTGAGTAATTAGTCCTTTTATGTGAATGTTTTGATTCATGAACTCCTTGTTCTGTTGTAATTGAGCTGAGATGAATTCGTCCACCTTTTTCTCAAGATTTGACTTCTGAGGAGCATATGTTGCAGATTGGTTGGGTCTTTGAGTTTGGAAACCGGGAGGTCTTTGAGGTGTCGAATTTTGAGTGGGGTTATTATTCTTATAGGAAAGATTTGGGTGATTCCTCCATCCAGGGTTATATGTGTTTAAATATGGGTTTCCTTAGGCGTAATTAACCTGATCTGTGGCACTCTCTGCTAGCAGGTTGCATTCAGCCATGGTATGTCCTAGGGTTCCACATATTTCACATCCGGGTTGTATTGCTGCTACAGTTGCTGTGGGGTTGATAGTTAGGTTTTCTACCTTTTGGGCTATAGCGTCCATTTTTGCGTTCATATGGTCAAAACAACTTACCTCATACACACCTCCTTTGGTCTCTTTCTTCTCTACTTGTGCTCGTTTAGTCCCCCATTGGTAATGATTTTGTGCCATATCCTCAATGAGAGCGCTAGCTTCGGCGTAGGGTTTGTTCATTAAAGCACCACCAGCGGCAGCGTCTATGGTCATCTTGGTGTTATACATGAGTCCATTATAAAAGGTATGGATTATGAGCCATTGTTCTAAGCCATGATGTGGACATGCTCTTAATAGCTCCTTGTATCTCTCCCAAGCGTCGAAAAGTGACTCTCCCTCGCTTTGGGTAAATCGGGTTATTTGGTTTCGTAAGACAGCAGTTTTACTCGGTGGGAAGTATCTAGCAAGGAATACTTTCTTTAGGCCATTCCAAGTGGTTATAGAGTTGGCTGGAAGGGAATCTAACCATGATCAGGCTCTATCTCTGAGAGAAAATGGAAATAGTCTTAGACGTATTGCCTCAGGAGGAGCTCCGTTCACTTTTAGGGTATCGGCTAGTTGAATAAAGACTTTAAGATGTTGGTTCGGGTTTTCCGTAGGAAGACCTGCGAACTGGTTCTGTTGAACTAATTGTAATAGAGATGGTTTTAATTCGAAGTTATTGGCTGGTATAGTGGGGTTAACTATACTAGAATGTGGTTCTTCGTTAGAGGGTAAGGCGAAATCCTTAAGAGGTTTAGCGCTTTCTTCTTCTGCCATTGCTCTTTTAAGTTTTTGAAGTAAAAGGCGAGCTCGGGCGTAACGTTCAGGTTCTTCTAAAGGATCAACTAAGTTTCCGGTACTGCGAGTTCTTCGCATTTACCGGCTAAGGTATGCCTTAGTCTAGATGGTGTAACAACAGGGTACGAAATTTTGACGAAATTGCTCCCCGGCAACGGCGCCAAAAACTTTATGCGTGTTATCCGCAAGTATACGGATTGTGTCAGAGTAATATAAAAGATTTATCGTTCCCACAGAGACCAATGTCAATCTATCGATTACTATTGTTACGTTGTTTATCTAAGGCTAATGAATATCGGGGTAAAAGCTTTCTACTGACCGAAATGATAAATAAATCGGATTGATACTATACTGGGATGTAATTCACATCAATCAAACAATACTCTTATCATCTAATTAGTAATACTTATGGGGCAATGTTTTCTTCTTTGAAAAAGAGTTAATTAAAAAGGATCTGCCGCGTTAGCGTGATCGGAACCGGACCTAACCTTTAATCTATACCAGCCGCTCACGCTGCACCGGTCGCTCCTTGCGTTAAAGTGATAAAGACCCTTTTTATGTAATTACCTCTAAGACTTAGTTAAAAAGTGCTTTCGATTGAAAATATTTTATACCAAAGGGTTTCCGGCATATGCTCGGCCAACCGGATCCTAAATCTATAAACGCGTCCGAAAATAGTTTTAAAATCTCTTTCTAATAATATAAAACTTTCCTAGTTAATCAATAAAGTGCTTCCGCTGTATTTATCAATTAACAACTAACAAACTCTTTTCTAAAATGTCGGACGGCTTTCGATCTTACCCGATCTAGTCACAGTCATTACGCAAACAAAAACACGGTCTCATTTACGTAATGACCGATCAATTTAAGTTCAGAAGAGTTTAATTAAAATCAAAAACAGCCCCTAAAATATTTCTAAAGAGATGACATATGGAGTACCGTCAGAACGACGATCCTCACATCCCAGCACAAGGGATTTAGCTAGACATAGTAATAGAGAACATAAAAATAAATCGATTAACAAAATAAGACATATTTAAAGTAAAGACGTGCGTAGTGTGAGAGTGTATTTCGAGAGGGTGAACACAAGTGTCACGCTTAAGTTCAGTTTCGAGCGACACAGATCACACAGATAAATAAAATAATAAGGTAATGGCAGAGACGGAAAATAAACGAATATAAAGCAGTGCAGGAAAATAAATTAATATAAAAGCGATGCGGGTAAAATAAATTATATTTTATAAAAGAAACCTGCTCCAAAACAGAGACTGAATCTGGTACAGACGCTGGAAAATAAACTGCAGAAAGTAAATAGCTCCTAACTATGATTGTTCCAATCCAACTCACAACTATAGTGCAACAACCCTTCGATGTGGAGGATTATTGCTTTACAAAGTGAACTCTATGCCTATGTTGCGAAACTAAGATTGGATGCTAAGAAAGTGAAAATACAAGTCCTTATATAGGAAACTCGCAGATGTAACTGCCTCTAACCATAATGAAAAAGCGTTTTTTAAACTAAATTCTTCAGGTGTAACTGCCAAAAACGTTTTAGACCGTTTCCCCATTTTAACTGTCGGCGTCCGCCGACCCCTGCCCTGCGTCCGCCGAGTGTGTTTTGGACAGTGAAACGTCTTTTGTGACCGTTGGCGTGTGAGTGAAGTCATTATGCCAATGGCGTCCTCCTTGGCGTCCGCTGAGTGAAACGGCTAGTGCACAGTTCACACAAGAAATCTTCATTTTAGCTCTGTTTTGCCTTGTTTTCTCACTGTAAGCTCAAATCAGGCAATGTATCTGAAAGTAAAACAAAATACCATAATAGCAAAGGAAAATAACAAATAAACAACTAAAATTATGTAAAATCGGAGCCAAATATACAGTGTATTTTTGTGTTATCAAATATCAGTACTCGCAGCTTCCAACCTCTGACGACTATTGTCCCACCAGGCTTCAGCCTCTCCCTCCAGCATGTGAGTGCCAAACCATACTTTCTGAGCATCATTGTATCCCATGGTCCTAAAGATCTTCTCAATAGCCTTTAGCCATTTTTGTGCAGCCTCAGGATCCAAAATACCTCCCTCATATGTAGGCGGCTTATTGCTCTGGAACTGTGCTAAGTCGCGGAACTGCGCACCCCCAGCCTGATTAGTGTTCTCTACCGCTTGTGCCATAGCTTGCATAGCAGCAGCAAGAGCAGCATCATTCCTTCCTGCCATACTGTTCAACAATCAACATACGGTCAGAATACACAACTTACTCCTATTCTAAGGACAGGCTCTACTACAACACCTGGCTGGACGGACTGACCTGCTCTGATACCAATTGTAACACCCCACTTTCCCATTTTTCAAAATATATAAATAATATGAAAATAATCAGAGTTACAACCAATATTAGGATGCTACATCATTAAAACCAACAACGAAACTCCTTTTCATTAATGAAATAAAACAGCGGAAATAAACGTTTTATTCAAATTACGGTAATTTGCCAACAACACTAAAAATCCACATAAATCATGGTCCACCATAGTTTTAAATAAAGAATGATACGTAACAAAACAATAAAGAATGAAAAATGACGAAAAACTCCCAAAAACCCGTGTTACGTGTCAGAGCGACTCCTAAGACTCGATCAAGCAACACGCACTCCATGCACACTCAAGTACCTGGATTATCTGTACTTCCGAAGAAGCACAGACGCAACAAACAAAAAAGGGGTGAGAACTACATTCAATAATTAACGGTGTATAATACATGTTAAGGGTAGAAATCACACACATTCAACACACAATCACGAAACACTTGTCACTTACAATTATAACTCAATAAACACATAATGATGCAATGTGACTCAACAACCGACACAATGCATGTGGTACCAATACACCATGATTCATTCAATCGAACCCGATTCATTATAGAATCCAGATAGATCACTTACACCCCTACTTGGCAATGATCTATCTCCACCACACTCCACATTGGAGTTCGGATGAATCACATACACTCCTCCTGACCAATGATTCACCCCCACTGACACACCATGAATGCATGACAATAAATATGCATACAACACACATGTATAATATAAAAATTACACATTCCCACGATCCTCTTGATCACACATGAAATAATCATTCACCGCAATACACCCCACAACCGGGCATCCCTCACTTGGCGTCAATTAGTTAAATATCTAATTAATTCACCTAAACTCCATTTTTGATTATTTTCACCACCATTCCTAGTTTCAACAAGTTCTGACATCTACCCCAACCTCTCAGACCCAAAAGAACTGTATCAGACGCGAAATCGGGAAAGAAACTGCAGAACAACAGAATTCTGCACTCTCGCTGGTCATACGCATATTGCCTTGAGCCGTACGCGTATTGCCCAGCTCGCTCGCCCATCCTGTTGCGTATCATACGCGTAATGCCTCTTCTCCCACCCTGCCATACGCGTATTGCCCTGCCTATTACGTGTATGGACAGAGACGTTTCATTCTCTCAGAATTTCAACTCTCAGATCCAAATACGCGTACTCCCTCTCATACGCGTAAGGCCAGCTTCCATACGCGTACCGTTACGCGTACGGGCAGAGGGCCGTGACAAGACCTCCTTTTGGCCCCCCATTACGCATATTGACCACACATTTGCCCAGCATTACGCGTAATGCCTTACCTGTTACGCGTATTGCTAGATCTATTACGTAAACTGAATTTCTCAACACCAGTCTAGGTTCTGCTACGGGATCCTCACTTTTTCACTCCAATTCAGTCCTAAACTTGTTTCTACCTCAGTTTTAGGTCCTATTTTTCATCTTACCTTTTTCACCTATCATTACTAATCAAAATTACAGGTCTTAGATCTAATTTCGTTCTCTCAACCTGCACAAAAACCAGTTCTGCAACATATACATTCATACAGCAGCAACAACTTCAAGATATCACACAATTCAGAATTGCAACAATTCGATTCCCACAGTTTTCATCACAGATTCATTTATGCACAACAGATTCATAAAACAACATATATTCATACGAATTCCTACGGGGTTAAGGACTCCTCACTACCCTCTCATGATCATATCACCAATATTAAACCTATTCTCCCCCCTTACCTCGAAATTGCTCAGAAAATTCCTGCGAAAATTGGTTCTTCAAAGTCCTAGTTCTTCTTTGTTCTTTCTCTCTCTAGCCCTTCTTCTTGTGAAAAACTGATTATGACTAACCCTACTCACTGGTTCTCACTAATCTCAGCTTAATGCCCAAACTGCCCTTATTTTTCTCCACTAATCCTTATTATTATTTAATCTGACTTTTAATTATTAAAAATAATAATAAAAATGATATTAATAATATTTGATACTTAGGATAATAATATTAATAAGAAAAATAGTCATACTAATATTAGTAACCATGATAATACTAAAAATAGCAATAATAATAATAATAATATATATTACTATTACTACCTATACCCCCAAGAATTACTTCCGACACTTCTAATCTACCCGTCCCACTAAGGACCACACGCCTACGCGCTCAACCATACACACCCTTAACCAGGCCAACAACAGAAAAATAACACGATGGTCAAATAATTTAAATTGGGGTGTTACACCTTCTCTTGGGCTTAATACAAGGACCCTGAAGACCTCTTAAAGGTATAAGACAGGACTTAGTCATCCTTTGCTAGAGCAGTATTTCTAGTGTCAAAACATCAGAGTAATTTAGGGTTGACTCTCATCCCTTAAAAACACCCGCCTCGTCTTGGGCATCATACAAAAGATAAAAATCTTCCGCACCAGTAGACTTGGACAATCTAAATCCCCTTGTGTCTCAAAGACATTCTCAAGTTCCCTACGAGTGTAGGAGAAACTTTGATCATCCGATCAATTCCCAGCTGAGTTAAAACCCGGTCTCTCTCCTAAAAATTTCCTAACTAGGGTCAGTATAACACTATCCCAAGTCAAAACCTCAAGGTATCTGACATCTCAACTTTTCTAGAAACCATCAGCAAGAGTTGATTTCCCCATTTGAACCTGCCTAGGGATCTCAATAATCCTCAGCAGAAAGCTAGCCTCCTCTTAGGCTTTGTATAATGATCCTTCCTCAGCGAAGTTAGCCTCCTCTTGGGCTTTGTACAAATGATTCTCCCCAGCGGAGCTAACCTTTTCAGACTCTCTTGTTGAGTCAATCACTTTTCAGACTCTCTTGTTGAGTCGATCAATTTTTCAGACTCTCATGTTGAGTCCATCACCTTTTAGCCCTCTCTTGTTGAGTCAACCCTTTCAGCCTCAATCCTGGGCTTTGTACAGGACAAATAAAAACACTCTCTTGTTGAGTCCATCTTTTCCAGCCTCCTCGTAGGCCTGGTATAAGGATTTCCCCTAGCAGAAGTCAAATTCCTCTTAGGTATGATGATTTCTCCAGCTTGTTCAGCCACAATCATGGGCTTCGTACAGGACAGATAAAAGCACTCTCTTGTTGAGTCAAAACCTTTTTCGCCTCAATCTTGGGCTTTGTACAAGACATAAATCTTCAAAACCTTCTCTTAAGCCTGGGACAAACATCTTCCCAGCAGAGTCATTTCCTCCCAGCCTTCTTTTAGGCTTTGAGGAATGATTTCCCAAGTAGAGTCAAACTCATTTCAGCCTTAATCTTGGGCTTTATATAAGACACATACAAACCTCCCTGGCGGAGTCAAAAATCCCTCTTTAGCCTCAATCTTGGGCTTTGTACAAGACAGATAGAACATTTTCCCTGGAAAAGTCAAACTTATAGCCTCCTCTTAGGCTTTGTATAATGATATCCCCAAAGAGTCAGTCTCTTTTTAGCCTCAATCTTGGGCTTTGTACAAGACAGATAAAACACTCTCTTGTTGAGTCAGTCATTTCCAGCCTCCTCTTAGGCTTTGTATAAGGACTTTCCTAGTGGAGTCAATCAACCACTTAGCTTCAACCTTGGGCTTTGATCAAGGCACACAAAAATCAACAATCCCCTCAGAGGAAGTCCCGTCCCTCTTTAGAGATGACAAATTCTCTCTTGGTCAGACCTTTTAGTTTCAATCTTGGGCTTTGAACAAGACATAAATACCCTTTTAGCTTCAATCTTGGGCTTTGAACAAGACACAAAAACATCATCTTTCCTCCCATAGAATAGGAGGAACTACGATTGCTCGTATTTCCCTATTTCATTTAAACAGGAATACGTAGGCACAAGATTGCAAAATCTTAGCGAGCATACTAAACAAAAAATCTAGGTCCCGTACCTTCACACATCCATCAAAACTTAGGTCTGGTACCTTACCAAAAACATCGGGAGTAACCCGAACATCAACAAAAACTCATTCACTCACTCATATTTCCCAAGAAACTTTCCCAACCCATTAACGGATAAACCCCATCAAGTATAAAGCGAAACCAAAGGCTAATATCCTGTGGATAACCACATATAGGATTTGTAATTGACAGCTTCCCATTCTATAACCTGACCCTGGACCCCCCAATCTCTTTTAAGCGTTTGTTCAGTTAAACATTCGCGTACAAGGTTAGTTTTAGATAACTTCCCTTTCCCTTCCAGCTTCATGGGATAAATAAGAAATCAGAAAGTAGCACCCCCCCTCATTGTGAGGAGAAAACCCAATTTTAGCGATAAGGTGGTCGCGTCACCGACAAAAATCGCTCGCTACAAGTGTATCACCGTTCAAGAAGAAGTTACTTGCCAGTCTTTTGAGAGTCTTCCTGTCTTTTCTCGATGCCCTAGGCGGGTACTATTGTCTTTGAAGGGAACACTTGATATCATGATACCAGGGTTTGTCATATATGACTGCTTCAATTGTGAATATGTAAGTGGGCCTTTCCAAGTGCATTATATCAATCTTAGGTACGTCATTCCATTGACTTACACTAATCATGGAAGAGAGGGTGGCTAATTCATCAGCTATGTGGTTTTCTTCACGAGGGATGTGATGAAACTCGATTCTGTTAAAGAATGGTAACATCCTTCTCACGTAGTCTTTGTAAGGAATCAATCCTAATTGGTATGCGTTCCAATCTCCTTTGATCTTATTGATAACCAGGGTTGAGTCCCCATACACATCCAAATTCTTAATCCTTAAGTCAATAGCTTCTTCGAGACCCATGATACAAGCTTCGTATTTGGCCTAGTTGTTTGTGCATTTGAATGTCAGTCTGGCATTAAAAGGAATGTGAGTACCCTGAGGTGTTACGATGATTGCCCCACTTCCGTTTCCATAAGTATTAACAGCTCCGTCGAATATTAGTCCCCATTGGAAACCTAGTTCTAGCCCTTCGTTGGGTTGCGGTTCATCGCAATCTTTCATTTTTAAGTACATGACATCTTCTTCTGGGAAGTCAAATCCGACTGATTCCTGATCGTCAATCTGTTGATGAGCCAAATGATCGGCTAAAATACTTCCTTTGACGGCTTTCTGAGCATGGTACTCAATGTCGTATTCTGATAACAACATCTGTCACCGGGCAATCCTTCTTGTGAGAGCAGGCTTTTCAAAGATGTACTTGATCGGATCCATTTTGGAGATTAACCAAGTAGTGTGACAAATCATGTATTGGCGAAGACGTCTGGCTGCCCAAGCCAGAGCGCAGCAAGTTTTCTCGAGTATAATGTATCGAGTTTCACACTCCGTGAACTTCATGCTTAAGTAGTAAATGGCAGACTCTCTTCTTTTTGTTTTGTCTTGTTGGCTAAATACACAACCCATGGAGTCTTCCAAGACTGTTAAGTAAATTATCAATGGCCTTCCCTCCACTGGAGGAGACAAAATATGTGGATTCAACAGATATTCTTTGATACTATCGAAAGATTTTTGGCAATCTTATGTCCATACACAACTTTGATTCTTTCTTAGTAATTTGAAGATTGGCGCGCATGTCGTGGTCATAAGGGATATGAACCTTGAGATGTAATTAAGACGTCCTAAAAATCCTCTAACCTGCTTTTCAGTCTTCTGAGAAGGCATTTCTTAAATGGCCTTGACCTTGTCGGGGTCAACCTCGATTCCCTTTTGGCTGACGATGAATCCTAAGAGCTTTCCCGAGCGAACACCGAATGTGTACTTATTAGGATTCAGGCGGAGTTTGTATTTTTTCAAATGCTCGAATAACTTTGATAGGTGTTCCACATGCTATTCTTCTGTTTTAGATTTGGCAATCATGTCATCGACGTAAACTTCAATCTCTTTGCGCATCATGTCATGAAACAGCGTTGTCATGGCCCTTTGATAGGTTGCCCCTGCATTCTTCAGACCGAACGACATTACCTTGTAACAAAAGGTTCCCCATGGGGTGATAAATGAAGTTTTCTCCATATCTTCCGGCGCCATTTTGATTTGATTATAGCCCGAGAATCCATCCATGAAGGAGAAGACTTTGAACTTTGTTTACTGTCTACCAGCATGTCAATGTGTGGTAGGGAGAAGTCATCCTTTGGACTTGCTAACCTTTCCGTCCTTTTTCGAAACTGGCACTATGTTAGCTAACGATTGAGGATATTCTGAGGTGGCGAGGAAACCTGCATCGATCTGCTTCTGTACTTCCTCCTTAATCTTGATGGCCATATCTTGAAGAGTCTTTCTCAGTCTTTGTTTTACTGGCAGACATTCTGTTTTTAGCGGTAAGTGATGTTCCACGATGCGGGTATCCAACCCTGGCATGTCTTGATAGGACCAAGCAAATACATCTGAAAATATTTGAGAAGTTTTATCAAGTCTTCTTTGACAGTTGGACTGAGCAGTGCCCCAATCTTAACTTCTTTCTTTTCTTCCTCTGAACCCAAATTGACCGTTTCCAACGGCTTTTTGTGATGCTCAATAGACCTTTCCTCTTGTCGGAGTAGTCGGGAGATCTCTTCTGGATTTTCTTCGTCCTCTTCTTCTTCAGCTTCAAATACCGGGAATTCAAAGTTGGGAGAAGGCATTGGATCGTATGTTTCAATGGGGTTTAACACAAGCATTTTACATGACGTGATGATTCGTTTTTTAGCAAAGACAGAGAGAATGCAAGAGTGTGTACAGTGTATTTTCTGAAAACTGCTTGTTTTTATTTTGGGATGTTTTTAGGATTACCATTTTCTGAAAAAACGAAAAGTGAAAACAACAATAGGTGTGGGAATGACAGAATGACATTATTTATTCATGATTTGTCGATTCTCGAAATACAGCCCTATAAAACAAAACTCTGTCGCTTTGGGCGAAGCGAAGAGGGAGATTTACAGAAAGGTGAGCCCTATAAAAATGTCCATTTCACCTGGGCAAGGTGAAAGGTTAAAACAAAGATGGTAATTACTTAGACTTATGGACGACTTTTGGGACATCAACAGCAACCCAGTGGCGACGAACTCCTCTGTGAATCACAAAGTCTGGTATCTTCCTTCTTGGTTTCTCTTCAGAAACAACGCTGATTTCTAGCGGAGTAGGATTGGAGTCTTCTTCCCATGCAGAGTTGTCATAGGAGAATTTTCCTGTCGCATCTTCCATAGTGTTTTCACTCTAAAGAGGATCTCCCCAACCAGTTGGCTGGATGTCCTCATATCGGTTGCGAGAGCTTTCAGGAGCAGTGTATTTGACTAGGAAGCCATACTTGCCGCTTGGATGTCCCAAGGTGTCCCATATTTCTGTGGTAATGGATGAGTCATCTTCCTCAATGACGTTGATTTCAAAAAATGCATAGTTAATGAATTCTTGTCCTGTAAACTTTGCGAATTCATCACCGTGGTGCTGGACATTTTCGGAATGTCCTGAGTAATGATTCCATGACTCTGTGGGGACATGGGCATTCTTTTCAATATTACTCAGCTGATAGGCATCGTCCGGCTGACTCTTTTTCCCTAAGTCTTCTGTGTACGGCTTCGAGATAGGCAAGTCATCCAGGGGATCATAGCCACAATTGTCTTTCATTAGATTATCTTCCTCTAATGAATTGGGTGGAGCACGACATCCCTCACGATCACAATCTCCATAGATCATCCTGATGTCTGGCCTCGGTATTTATCTTGGGCTCTGTTTGGGAAAATAAAATACCGTGTACGCCTCTCCCTGAGATATATAACCGTCATCGTGTAGCGTGCGATTTTTGTCGGTGACGCGACCACCTTATCGCCATGGGTTCCTCCTCACCGCAATGGTAGGAGTGGGGTGCTACTTTCTGATTTCTTATTTATCCTATGAAGATGGAAAGGAAAGGGAAGATATCTATAACTAACCTTGCACGCAAATGTTTAACTGAACAAATGCTTAAAGAGATTCGGGGAGTTCGGGGTCAGGTTATACAATGGGGAGTTGTCAGTTACCCATCCTATATATGGTTATCCACAGGTTGTTATCAATTTTCCTTACTGCTTTCTACTTATTGGTGGTTGTCTGTTGTGGGTCGGGAAAGTTTCTTCTTTGGGAGTGTTTGAGAGAGAGTTTTTGTTTGATTTCGGGTTTGCCGATATTTTTGATGAGGTACTGGACCTAAAGTTTTTGATTGGTATGCTCGCTAAGATTTCGCAATCTTATGCCTACGTATTCCCGTTAAAGAAAATAGGGAAATCAGAGCAATCGTAGTTCCTCCTATTCTATGGGAGGAAAAAGATGTTTCGGTGTCTTGTTGAAAGTCCAAGATTGAAGCTAAAAGGTTATTTGTGTCTTGGTCAAAGTCCAATATTGAAGCTAAAAGGTTTGACTGAGAGAGAATTTGTCATCTCTAAAGTGAGACATCTCGTCTGTTTAGCACAACTGTTGGGTGACTGATTATAAAGGAGAATTATTTTAACTGGGATATGTGAATCCAGCAATGCCATAATTTCCTTTATAGTGGACTTGTCCAGAAGGAGAAAACTTTAACTCTGTGTAGAGCAATGCCATTTTTCCTTAAGAGTCTTTCATGCTAAGAGAGAGACAGTGGCGTGGATGTAAATAATCCAGAGGCTTGCCACTTACAGCAATTAGATGAGAGAGAAGATATACCAGGATAAGAGATGGACTACAGCTTGGATATTTGAATCAACAAGTGTGCCACTTACAGCAATTATCTGGGATTAGGGTTTATTTTGAATGTCTGTTTTGATGTGTGATATACAGAGAAGTATCTTCCTACAAAGAGATTTTGATTTCCTCTGAGGGGATGTTGATTTTTGTGTGCCTTGATTAAAGCCCAAGGTTGAAGCTAAGTGATTGATTGACTCCACTGGGGAAGTCCTTATACAAAGCCTAAGAGGAGGCTAGAAAAGATTGACTCAACAAGAGAGTGTTTATCTGTCTTATACAAAGCCCAAGATTGAGGCTAAAAAGAGACTGACTCTTTTGGGGGATATCATTATACAAAGCCTAAGAGGAGGTTAAAAGTTGACTTTTCTGCAGAAATATTTTGTCTATCTTGTACAAAGCCCAAGATTGAGGCTAAAAAGCGGAACTGACTCTACTGGTAAGAGATTTTATCTGTCTTGTACAAAGCCCAAGATTGTGGTTGAAAGAAGATTGACTATGCTGGAGAGTATGATTGATTTTGTATAAAGCCCAAGATTAAGGCTAAAAAGGGATTGACTCTGCTTAGGGAGATTAATTCCCAAAGCCTAAAAAAAGGCTGGGAGGAATTGACTCCGCCGGGGAAGATATTTATCCAAAGCTTAAGAGAAGGTTTAGAAGATTTTTTACTTTGTCGGAGAAAGTTTATATATGTCTTGAATAAACCCCAAGATTGAGGCTAAAAAGAGAATGACTTAACAAGAGAGTGTTTATATGGTGTCTTGTACAAAGCCCAAGATTGAGGCAAAAAAGGATTGTACTGACTCAACTGAGGGTATTTATAAGTGTCTTGTACAAAGCCCAAGATTGAGGCTGAAAGGACTAATTGACTCAACAAGAAAGTGTTTTTATCTGTCTTGTATGTAGACCAAGATTGAGGCTGAAAAGGATTTTACTGACTCAGCTGAGGGTATTTATAGGTGTCTTGTACAAAGCCCAAGATTGAGGCTGAAAAAGGATAGATTGACTCAACAAGAGAGTGTTTTTATCTGTCTTGTACAAAGCCCAAGATTGAGGCTGAAAGAAGATTGACTCAACAAGAGAGTCCCGAAAAGGTGATTGACTCAACAAGAGAGTGCTTTAAAAGGTGATTGACTCAACAAGAGAGTGCTTTTGAGGTTAACTCTGTTGAGGAAAATCATTATACAAAGCCTAAGAGGAGGCTGAAAAAGGTTGACTCAACAAGAGAGTGCTTTAAGAAAGAAGATGGACTCAACAAGAGAGTATTTTGTTTGTCCTGTACAAAGCCCAAGATTGAGGCTGAAAGAGGTGACTCAACAAGAGAGTGTTTTTAGGTGATGGACTCAATAAGAGAGTGGGGAAAATCTTAATACAAAGCCTAAGAGGAGGCTAGTTTCGGTTGAGGATTATTGAGATCCAGAGGCAGGTCCAAAATGGGGAATCAACTCTTGCTGAGGGTTATAGAAGCGTTGAGGTATCAGATGCCTTGAGGTTCTGATTTGGGATAGTGTTATACTGATGATAAGCTGACCCTAGCTGGGGAAATTCAGGATAAAAGATTGAGTTTTAGATCCTGTGAGGATTTTAACTCTACTGGAGATTGGTTAAATGACCAGGGTTTTTTCCTATGTTTGTAGGGAACTTGAGAATGTCTTTGAGATCCAAGAGGAGATTAGACTATCCAAATCTACTGGTATGAAAGAGTTTATCTTTGTATGATGCCCAGCAGGAGGCAGGTGCTTTAACGGATGAGAATCAACCCTTAAATTGGTCTGAGGTTTGGACTCTTTAGAAAGACTGCTCTAACAAAGGATGACTAAGTTCTATCCTACACCTTTAATAGGACTTCAGAGTCCTTGTATTAAGCCCAAGAGAAGGCATGAGAACTTCTAAGTAGCCCGTGGGTCCTTGTACAAAGCCCAAGAGGAGGCTGGGATGCTTTTAGGAAGCCTGTGGGTCCAAACATAAGAAGAGTTCAAGAAAAGTTTCACCGGGAATAATCTTTTCTTTAGTGAACAGTTCTAGGGTTTGAAGAAATTCAAGAGAGGTTTCACCGAGAATTAATCCTCTCTGGGGGAATGAATTTCTTTGACAGTTTTCAAATAGTGACAGTCTAATAAAAGTTTCACTGAGAATAATGCCTTTCTCTTTGTTCCATATTGTATAAGCCCAAGAGAAGGCAAGACTGTATCTGGAATACCTACGGGGAACTAGTTTTGACTGTTGAAAGAGTGACCACTGGCTTTATCTAGTTCTAGACCTAATTGTCGGGGAAAACTCGAAGTAGATAATATACAGGCATATATATACAGATGAAATATAGACTGTATGTAAAAGAGGGTAGGAGGACTTACAGGTGAGCAAGCTTTCAGCACAAATAAATAAATAAATAAATATATATATATATATGTGTGTGTGTGTGTGTGTGTGTGTGTGTGTGTGTGTGTGTGTGTGCAAGTATGTAAAAGAAAGCTGTTTAAAACTTACAGGTGAGCAAGCTTCCATTGTAACAGCTGTATGGTTAGTTGTTCAAGAAATTAAAGAAAGTTTTGATAACAACTATGAATTTAAATCTAAATCAAAAGGGAAAGTTGTTTTTAAAAGATTATTGGGGCTTATACTCAAGGAGAGGCCCAGATGAAAAAACAGTAATCATATCGTTGATCTGAAAATTGTATCGGGACTTATACAATGACTGAGGCCCAAAAAGGTTTTCTGTATAAAGGGATGGGTCTTACAACTCAAGGAGAGGCCCAAAAGTTTGAAACAGAAAAGAAATGGGACTTACAACACAAAGGCTAGGCCCAGATGAAAATGTTTTGAAATTGCGATCGCGCTAAGGTTTTGAAAACACAGTGGGAGTTATACAATGACTGAGGCCCAAAAAGGTTTTCCGTACAAAGGGATGGGTCTTACAACTCAAGGAGAGGCCCAAAAGTTTGAAACAGAAAAGAAATGGGACTTACAACACAAAGGGTAGGCCCAGATGAAAATGTTTTGAAATTGCGATCGTGCTAAGGTTTTGAGAACATAGTGGCCCGAGTATTGCACGAATGAGACAGTTTGACTCTAGAATCGTGACACATACGTGAGGTTTTGAGAATGTTTTTTCAGATCTTCCTTTAGAGCGTCGATTTCTTCTCTCAGCTCTCTGTTCTCTTCCTCGAGATCGTCCATTTTCTTTTTTCGATTGGCCCGAGTATTGTACGAATGAGACAGTTTGACTCTAGAATCGTGACACATACGTGAGATTCGAAGGTAAGAAGAATGCGTTATGTGAGAATGATGAATGATATAAAATGATATATATTAATTTTTTTTGTTTTTGGTTTAATCAAAAAGAAACTTCAATAAACAGATTGCAAATATCATACAGTGGGGAGACCCCGTTTTATTCAATTTGAAAGATTGCAGAAAGGGAAATACAGTATTTTACAAAGTGCTGTAAAATAAATGTCTGAACTTATGGATCCTGAGTCCTCTCTGAGGAGAACTCAGATGCTGGTTCTAGTATTTTCCCTTTCTTTGACCGGGGCTCTTCAGCCGTTGTCGGGTTGTCAGTCATTTGCCAAGTGAAAGGAGCGAGCAAATTTCTTCGGTCATCTTGATTTTCTACAACATGCTATTCTAGTATCTTAATCAAAGCATCCTTTTCTTTTAATAGTTCCTGAATTTTGGTACACTCTACATTGAGAATGCGGTATTTGTTCTTCCAAGAGTTCTTTTCCCGTTGAACCTTGTTGAGAGCGATCTGGAGTTTTTCCGTATCAGACATAAAATAAAGGACAGATTCCTTTAACGGAAGAACTTCTTGACGACGGTAAGGCATCCTCAGCTTGAGGGCTCTAGTTTGTACCCAGTGGAGATAAGGTTCCACAGAGATACAGTCCGGTCTTCCTAGAGTCTCTCTTCCTTTCATGTGAATATGTTGCCAGGCATGCACTATTTCCATCTTTAGTGCTCTGTCATTTTCTCCTTCCTTGAAGAAAAGACCTTCCAGATGAGCATTATACGGGATATGCCTCATCGGGTATCCGAGTTGATGGCGAACTAAAATTGGTTGATAGTTGATTCCTCCTTTAGTTCCTATGAGGGGTACATTAGGGAAATTTCCACAACGGTCGATGATCCTTATCCCATCATAGATCTGATTGTACGAATCTATGTCAGAGTTGGTAAGAGACATGATTCTCTGTGACCAACATAGAGTACTCTTATGATCCCAAAAAGCAGCAGACTTGGGTAAATGGGAAGTGAATCATTTTTAAAGCAGGGGTACATAGCATGTGATCATTCCTCCGCTGTACAAATTCCTTAAGTGTACAGAATGATAAGCATCTGCGAGCAAGGTCGGTACGGGGTTTCCAATCAAAAATATCTTAATGGCATTGGTATCAACGAAGTTATCGATGTTGGGAAAGAAGAACAACCCGTATTGAGTAGAACAAAGATATCTTCGAAAGCAGTAACGTTTCCTATACTGGCAAAGTATAGCAGTATAGGGCTTTCTCTACCAAAAGCATGGCCGGTAAACCTTGGATTCCTTCCTTAGTGGTCATGTGAGTCTTGACTTCTAGCTCGTCCAAATAGATTGCTCTTGCAATGGTTTGATCCTTTGGAATTTCTTCCAGTCCAGAAAAGGGAGCCTGGTTAGTGATGGGTAAATCAGTCAGGTGAGAGTATTCTTCTAGCGTCGGTGCTAGTTGATAATCTGGGAATGTGAAACAGTGATAAACCGGATCATAGAACTGAATCAACATAGACAAGATTCCTTCAACTACATGGACCCTTAACAGAGACAACAGCCCTCCGTACTTAGCTCTGAAAGCATCAGGGTTGGTGATCATCCCTGCCAATCCTCTTAAATCCTCTAGTTTTGGAGCCTTGAAGGTGTACTTATGCGTCTTCCTTCTACCGAAATCCATAACTCAATCTTTCTCTCTGATATTTGCAATCATTGTTTTAGTTTAATTTTAAAAAAAAAAAGAGAAGAGAAAGAAGATTTTTTCTTTGTTTAAGTGTTTTTTAGATGAATGCATGAATGCAACACACAAAAACATTGAAAAAACATGAGTTCAAGGGTTCAACGTCACGAGCATGGAGTCATGGCTCTACCCATCCCCAAAGGTTGTATTCTGGTAAATTTTTGTACATGTAGAACAAGTTAAAACTTCCCACAATCATTGACCCCCTAGGGATAACAACAGCAAGCTGGTTCACCCGAGCGAGCTGTAGCATCCTAGGGTAATCTCAATTGAGTGTAGTATCGCGTGTCAACTATTTTCGATAACTACTGCACTACCAAATGGCTACATGGTTAATGTCTACTAAATCCTCAGTTTCATGGATACCACATTGGGACAATCTGCCTTCATGACGAAGTCGTTCAACATTGAATCCGCAAAGGGTATATCCATTGATTTGATGGTCTACCGGGATCGCTTATTCGGGAATCACTCCCTGTAAGACCACCCGTCTATGCCATCACCTATCTTAGGGTTCTCTCATACTTTCCACATGCGACATCACTCGCATTCCCATTGATAGAAAAATAAACACGAATATCAAGTAGGAAAAGCGGTATATATATAGTATAATTCCTAAAACTAACATCCTAGACCTCTTAGGAACTATAATCCTAGTCCTAAATAGACAAAATGACTCCCCAGCAGAGTCGCCATTTTACTGTAGCGTGCGATTTTTGTCGATGACGCGACCACCTTATCGCCATGGGTTTCTCCTCACCGCAATGGTAGGAGTGAGGTGTTACTTTTTTATTTCTTATTTATCCCGTGAAGCTGGAAGGGAAAGGGAAGCTATCTAAAACTAACCTTGCACCCGAATGATTTATTGAACAAACGCTTAAAGAGATTCGGGGAGTTCGGGGTCAGGTTATACAATGGGGAGTTGTCAATTACCCATCCTATATGTGGTTATCCACAGGTTGTTAGCAATAGGTTCTGCTTTTATACTTGATGGTGTTTATCTGTTGTGGGTTGGGAAGGTTTCTCCTTTGGGAATGTTTTTGAGAGAGAGAGAGAGAGAGAGAGAGTTTGAGTTTTTGATGATTTTGGTGAGGTACTGGACCTCAGTTTTGATTGGTGTGTGAAGGTACAGGACCTAAAGTTTTTGATTGATGTGACGGTACTGGACCTAAAGTTTTTGATTGGTATGATCGCTAAGATTTCGCAATCTTATGCCTACGTATTCCCGTTAAATATAAACAGGGAAATCAGAGCAATCGTAGTTCCTCCTATTCTATGGGAGGAAAAAGATGTTTTGGTGTCTTGTTCAAAGCCCAAGATTGAAGCTAAAAGGTTTATTTGTGTCTTGT
Organism: Lathyrus tuberosus; assembly: GCA_022829125.1. NCBI lineage: Eukaryota > Viridiplantae > Streptophyta > Magnoliopsida > Fabales > Fabaceae > Lathyrus > Lathyrus tuberosus. The sequence continues at coordinate 2,379,142 of JALAZF010000259.1, forward strand.
TCAAAGCCCAAGATTGAAGCTAAAAGGTTTGACTGAGAGAGAATTTGTCATCTCTAAAGGGAGACATCTCGTTTGTTTATCACAACTGTTGGGTGACTATTTATAAAGGGAGGATTACTTTAACTGGGATATGAGAATCCAGCAATGCCATAATTTCTTTTATGGGGGATTTGTCCTGAAGGAGAAAACTTTAACTCAGTGTTGAGCAATGCCATTTTTCCTTAGGGGTTTTCCATGCTAAGAGAAGGACAGTGGCGTGGATGTAAATAATCCAGAGGCTGGCCGCTTACAGCAATTAGATGAGAAAGAGGATTTTTACCAGGATAAGAGATGGACGATAGCTTGGATTTTTGAATCAACAAGGGTGCCACTTACAACAATTATCTAGGATTAGGGTTTGTTTTGATTTATTTGTTTTGATGTGTGATAACACAGAGAAATGTCTTCCTACAGAGAGTTTTTGATTTCCTCTGAGGGGATGTTGATTTTTGTGTGCCTTGATCAAAGCCCAAGGTTGAAGCTAAGAGATAGATTGACTCCACTGGGGAAGTCCTTATACAAAGCCTAAGAGGAGGCTGGAAAAGACTGACTCAACAAGAGAGTTTTTATATGGTGTCTTGTTCAAAGCCCAAGATTGAGGCTAAAAAAGAGACTGACTCTTTTGGGGATATCATTATACAAAGCCTAAGAAGAGGCTAGACATTGACTTTTCCGGGGAAATATTTTGTCTGTCTTGTACAAAGCCCAAGATTGAGGCTAAAAGGGGAAACTGACTCTACAGGTGAGAGGTTTTATCTGTCTTGTACAAAGCCCAACATTGAGGCTAAAAGAAATTTTGACTCTGCTGGAGAGATTTATACGGTGTCTTGTACAAAGCCCAAGATTGAGGCTGAAAAGAGGATTGACTCTGTTTAGGGAAATTTATATGTGTCCTGTACAAAGCCCAAGATTGAGGCTGAAGGATATTGACTCAACAAGATAGTGTTTTATTTGGGTGTCTTGTACAAAGCCCAAGATTGAGGCTGAAAAAGAGGATCGACTCCGCTTAGGGATATTATTTCTCAAAGTCTAAAAGAAGGCTGGGAGAAATTGACTTCGCTGGGGAAGATATTTATCCAGAGCTTAAGAGAAGGTTATGAAGATTTTGACTTTGTTGGAGAAAGTTTATATATGTCTTGTACAAAGCCCAAGATTGACGCTAAAAAGATGACTAACCCAACTGAGGATTTTTCAGGTGTCTTGTACAAAGCCCAAGATTGAGACTAAAAAGGTTGGCTCAACAAGAGAGTTTTTATGGTTAACTCTACTGAGGAAAATCGTTATACAAAGCCTAAGAGGAGGCTGAAAAGGGTTGTCTCAACAAGAGAGTGCTTTTAGGAGATTGACTCAACAAGAGAGTACTGAAAATGTGATTGACTCAACAAGAGAGTGCTTTTAAAAAGGTGATTGACTCGACAAGAGAGTGCTTTTAAAAAGGTGATTGATTCAACAAGAGAGTGCTTTTAAAAAGGTGATTGACTCAATAAGAGAGTGCTTTTATTTTGTACCATTGACTCAACAAGAGAGTGTGGAAAGGTTATTGACTCAACAAGAGAGTACTTTGTTTGTCTTGTACAAAGCCCAAGATTGAGGCTGAAAAAGGTTAACTCAACAAGAGAGTGTTTTAAGAAAGAAGATGGACTCAACAAAAGGGTGCTTTTGAGGCTAACTCTGCTGAGGAAAATCATTATACAAAGCCTAATAGGAGGCTGACTTCTGCTGGGGATTATTGAGATCCAGAGGCAGGTCCAAAATGGGGAATCAACTCTTGCTGAGGGTTACAGAAGAGTTGAGGTATCAAATGCCTTGAGGTTCTGATGATAAGCTGACCCTGGCTGGGGAAATTTAAAGTGAGAGTTTAAAGATTTAGTTTTGAAAACCTATAGAGGTTTCAACTCTACTGGAGATTGGTTTAATTGACCAGAGTTTTTCCTGTGTTTGTAGGGAACTTGAGAATGTCTTTGAGATCCAAGAGGAGATTAGACTGTCCAAGTCTACTGGCAGGGAAAATTTTATCTTTGTATGATGCCCAAGAGGAGGTTGGTATTTTAAGGGATGAGAATCAACCCTAAATTGGTCTGAGGTTTTAACTCATTAGAAATACTGCTCTAACAAAGGATGACTAAGTTCTGTCTTATACCTTTAAGAGGTCTTCATGGTCCTTGTATTAAGCCCAATAGAAGGCATGAGAACATCTAAGAAGCCGGAGGGTCCTTGTACAAAGCCCAAGAGGAGGCGGGGATGCTTTTAGGAAGCCTGTGGGTCCAAACCTAAGAAGAGTTCAAGAAAAGTTTCACCAGGAATAATCTTTTCTTTAGTGAACAGCTCTAGGGTTTGAAGAAATTCAAGAGAGGTTTCACCGGGAATTAATCCTCTTTGGGGAAATGAATTTCTTTGACAATTTTCTAATAGTGACAGTCTGAGAAAAGTTTCATCGGGAATAATGCCTTTCTCTTTGTTCCATATTGTATAAGCCCAAGAGAAGGTAAGACTGTATCTGGAATTCCTATGGGGAACTAGTTTTGACTGTTGAAAGAGTGACCACTGGCTTTATCTAGTTCTAGACCTAATTGCCGGGGAAAACTCTAAGTAGGATAATATACAAGCATATATATACAGATGAAATATATACTGTATGTAAAAGAGGGTAGGAGGACTTGCAGGTGAGCAAGCTTCCAGCACAAATAATTATATATATATATATATATATGTGCAAGTATGTAAAAGAAAGCTGATAAAACTTACAGGCGAGCAAGCTTCCATTGTAACAGTTGTATGGTTAGTTGTTCAAGAAATTAAAGAAATTTTCGATAAAAACTATGACTTTGAATCTAAATCAAAAGGGAAAGTAGTTTTTGAAAAGATTGTTGGAGCTTATACTCAAGGAGAGGCCCAGATGAAAAACAGTAATCGTACCGTTGATCTAAAATTTGTATCAGGACTCATACAACGACTGAGGCCCAAAAAACGTTTTTTGTACAAAGAGGTGGGTCTTACAGCTCAAGGAGAAGCCCAAAGGTTTGAAAAAAGAAAAGAAATGGGACTTACAATACAAAGGGTAGGCCCAGATAATTTTGTTTTGAAATGGCGATCGCGCCGAGATTTTTGAAAACACAGTGGGACTTATACAATGACTGAGGCCCAAATTATTTTATTTACAACAAGAATTGGGTCTTACAGTCTATTAGAAGCCCAAAGTTTATTTTTGTACAAGGGATGGGGCTTACAACTCAAGGAAAGGTCCATGGAAAGACAGTGATCGCAACGTCGTTTTGAAAATTGTACTGGGACTTATACAATGGCTGAGGCCCAAAATTATTTATGTACACAGGGGTTGGGTTTTACACTCTATTAGAGGCCCAAAAGTGTTTTGAAAAAGATTTGTGAGGGTGAAAAGAATCAAAACCCTAATTTGATTTTAAAATGCATTTTAATTGAATAAAAATTAAATTAAAATGATCAAAATTATCAAACATGTATAAAAAACAAGTTATGATCTTGGATTAATGTTTGAAAAACCATGTTTCATTTATAGGATGATTTGAAAACTATTTGAAGTTGAGAAATCAAGAGAAAGAAATATTTTAAGTGTTAAAAACAACAAATAAAACATATTTCTTTACAAAAATATTAAATATATGAAATAAATAATATTTTTGTGAAATTTTTATGGAATAAATTATTTTAACATTTTTGGGAATTTTCAAAAAATAACCAATAAAAAATAACTAAAATTGAGAGAGAAATTAATTTTGAGATTAATTAACAAAAACCATAAAAATAAGAAAAATATTAAAATATGGCAAAGTGGAAAAAATGGTCTGGGTGGGTGTTGAACCCACGACCATCAAGCCAAATACACATGCGCGCTACTGTTGAAGCGGTAAAGCGGCAAGCAACAAAAAGATTTGGAAGCATTTTTCCGGGAATTTATCGTGTCCATAGAGATCGGTTCGAGGGAAAGAATGTCGTTCGAGAATTTAAATTTTAAAGAGTTTGGGTTTAAAATGGGTTTAAATTAAATGTGAGAATTAAAACTTATGAAAATAAAAAGATTCATTCTTTGGAGAGTAGAAAACTCTCGAGTTTACATTTCATCTACCCTATCAAATACTCAAACTTACTACTCAGTTGCACGCAATCTAAATCACTCGTCAACATTATCACGTATCGCTCACAACAAAGGTTATGTCTAACGCAAAGTTGAGAGAACAACCGCATCGCCTTGGAGGTGATGTCTCACGCAACTCGACCACACTGAAGCATTAAGAATCGATACTCAAGTGAATATTAAGCCTAAATCTATCTCTAAAGTCTAGAACCTAATAGACATTCATCCTAAATCCGGCTTCAAAGATGATATGTCTACCGCAACTCAAAACCAAATAAAGAAATCATTCATCAACATTAATTTGTAAAATGAGTTTTATACAACACCATGAGCAATGAATATACATATAATCAAAGTAAACTTACATACAAACTCACAACAAATGGAAACTACAAAGGGAAGAGAGAAGAGGAATCAAAATCTCTCGCGGTGTCAATCACGATCCAAGAATCATCCACCCCCAATCGTCGAGTTGCAACCTCCATTGATGCTTTTCTAAGCTCTAAACTATCAAAGAATGAAGGTTTGATGAATTGGGAACAAATACCCCAAAACATCACCTAAAAAATGACTGAAAATGAACTTATAGAATTACAAAATCTGTCACGTTCGCTAAGCGAACGTTTTACTTGAAAAGCGAGCCTAAAAAAATGGCACTTAAGTGCCTCTGAAATGCTAAACCGCCTTTGCAAAATTCCAAAAGTTCGCAGTGCGAACGATTTATTCGCAAAGCGAATGCTCGCTGCACAGTTCGCAAAGCGAACTTTGGTCCTTTTCTCACCTGTCCAATTCTGGGAACCTTCGCTGGGAACTCGCCAGCCATTAGCTAAGAGAATGTTCACTGGCAGACTCGCAAAGCGAATTTCCTAAAGTTTCTGCATTTCCTTCAACTCCCTTTTATTGCTTCAAATGGCACATCCTGGAGCTTTTATTACTCATTGCTCCAACAATGCTTAATTACCTACAAAATGAATGGAAAACTATTAATCGTTACATAAATGAATCAAAATCACAAATATATACTAACTAACGTATTTAAACACAAAACGGCGTTTATTCGAACGATATTAACAAAAAGTATCGATAAGTGCAGTAAAACTTATATACGAAAATAGTTACATTTTGCACTTTTCAGCTACCACTGGGGTGGTGATACATCCGTGTATCAAAACCACCCCATTAATACATAAGGGGTGCCAAGTTCTAGGCCTGGCCAAGGCGCCACGGCTGGCCCTTGCCCAAGGCAAGTCCTAGTCTTGGCAATTTACATGAAGCCTCTAACTTTCTCATTTCTCCATGAATTGGGACAAAATTTAGGTGCATCTGACATAGAATTTCATGAGGAATCCAATAGTTCCCTTGGAATTTTCAGAAAATGTTTCCCTTTTAAAATTCGATAGTGATTTCAAAATAGGCCTAATTTTGCATGTTCTATGCTATCTCATGGTACAGGCAATAATAGCATGATAAACTGGTTCAAACACAACACATATGATATGTATGAGAGGTCCATAATCAATGGACCTCAAAGTAATGCATGATTTAGAGAGTTCAAGTTGTGATGCACTTACCTCTTGGAGCTCCTTGTGCTATCTGCCAAGTTCCTTGTGCCAGAAGTTATTCAATGCTTTGAACACTCTTGATTGATCCCTTGGAAGCTTTTGGGATGATCAAAACCAGCTGGAATCCTCAGGAACAAGAATAGGCTCTTTCTTGCAAAAGTGGCAAAAGTGACCAATATAACAACTCTCTCAAATGGTGTTCCAGATGAGAGAAACCAATTGGGACAGTTTGAGGATGATATTTGGAGTGTGTTTGAGGCCTGTTTTGGTTTTGGGAGTGACTAAGTCAAGGCATGGCTTGAAAAATGCAGAAAAGTCCAATTTTGAGGTTTTGGAGCTGGATTTTCTGATTTTGGTGTTTCAGATCACAGGTGAGTGTTTGAACAGCTTAGATATGACATATTGGATGTGTTTGGATCATGAGCTGTGGTGGAATTGCTCTCTAACTCAAAAACTAAGAGATGACTTGCAAAAGAAGGCATTTTGGCCTAAAGAGAGAGATTTTGAGGAAAGCATCAGTTGTAGTGCTTTGGTGTACTTCCCACAGATAAGGAGTAAAACCACTCTTCTGCATCTTCTTCTAAGGTGAATGGGAACATCCTTAGCTTTTTCACCTCTTCTGAGTGCCCCTAGATCTTCAAGGTTGTGCTCATTGTAAGAAACCGCTGCAGATGTTTGTTTACATCTTCATTGATTTTTCCGGTGAACGGTCTCTTTTCATGCTGCCTGATCATAGTCGGGTGCAACTGAAAGTGTGCTACATTGACCGGTTGATTCACTATGGTCAACCGCCCAAATGGAGCATTTGCTCCGCCATAGTCACCCGGAAGTCTCTCTGCTGGTTGATTTCCAGGCATGATCACAATCCCTGGTTGTGTCTCTGGATCTATATCGGCTCCTGAGTCAGTATTCTCAGAAAGGATAGAAACTTCTTCCTCTTTGTCGGGTTCTGAGATTACCGGTTCTGAACCTGACGCTACTAGTCTTTCTCGTTTAACTTTTCGGAGTCTAGCGCACAATGATCTTTTTGGTTCTGCGTCAAAAAGAAATTAAGCTGAGGGCTTTCCTTGCATACACAGATTAGACAATTATTAGAAATAATCAAAAATTATAAAAATAACAGAAAATAAAATTTTGATTGCAGAGCAACATAATTTCAATTGAATTAAAATTAAACTTAGATTTTGGCAGTGCCCGGCAACGGTGCCAAAAACTTTATCGGAAAATAGCATGTGTACTATTTTAACCGATGTAGTAATAATAGGGGTTTTATCTCCAGTATCAATCTCGAGGACTGCGTAGGAAATACAAGTTCTATAATAATTCAATTGGACAAAAAGCAATAGGGGGTTGGTAGTTGTTTAAAAATAATACTTGCAATAGGAAAATAAAACAGAGAAATAAAATAAGGTTTTGAACAAAAATGAGAAGCATGCTAGGGTATATTGTATGAATTGCCTTGTAACTACCTTAATCCTTATTTCAAAGACATGGCTCAGATGAATCAATATCTTGACTGTATTTTGTTTACTCCTAAGTCCTTAGTGAGAAAACCTTTGATTTCATAACCTAGTTACTATGTCCATAGGTGATTAAGTTTGAAATCAAGCATTATGAATAATGTCAACAGTGTTCTAAGTGCAACAAGGTATTCCTAGTCCTAGGTAATATCTACTGACGCATTATCGTCCAAAAGCGTTAACAATGGTTTTGCCGACCTAAGGTTAACCGTAAATCAGATTCGATTTTTCCGAAAGAAAAAGCATTAAGATCATTGCACGATAAAAATGATTATTAAAATAAGCACTTATGTCATTGAAACAAGAAAATCAAGATCATTACAATAAGCAATTCCGGGACACCCCCTAGCAATGGGGGGTTTTGCTACTCATAATATTCAAAGAAATTATAACAATGAAATTAAACATTACAAGAATCTGGGATTGCTTTGATCTTTAATTGCTCCCGCGCATGAAAACCTTTAGTTCTCCCTTTTCTCTTGATCGCTCAATTCTCTCGTCTAATTCTTCTCTGGTCCAAATGTCGAAAGTCTTTTCCTCTTCTTAAAACACGTCTAAAATACTCTCCAGTTAATTACAACATTAAAGAAATACCCAAAGTACCCTCGAGGATCCAAAAATTCAAAAAATCAATAAAATCAGAAAATGACACGCCTCAGCCAACACGGGCAGTGTCAGCTGACACGGGCACCCGTGTTGGCCCACTGTTTCTTTGGTACTAATATGAAAATGCTCCACGCTTGCTGACACGGGTCGTGTCAGCTGACACGGGCACCTGTGTCAGCCCTCTGTCTCTACTCTAAACCTTATCCTTTGGACTCCTTCCTGACACGACCCGTGTTAGGTGACACGGGTAGCCATGTCAGGCCACTATAACTCTTCTAAAACTTGTCTGAATATTCCAGAAACTCCATTTTCTCTGCACGAGTTCTTTGGGCTTTTTCATATAGACTTGAAATCAACAAAAATACCACACAAACGCGTAAAATGCAACAAAAGTGAAATAAAACAAACAAGCGAGAATAAAATAAGAAACGGTAAATTAACTTGAAAAACAACGGAAAGATTAAAGAAACAATTACCGATTCATGGATAAAGTGCCGAGTACATGACGAAAACATAGTATAAATGGCGATCGATCAGAGTGCTAGATCACTTCTTTCCTTCTTGAGTTTCTCTTCTTCAGCTACACAATTGGTAATGAGGTTATTGATAGTCCACTTATCACCAAATGTATTATAGGAAATTTTGATTTGAGTGAACTCAGCAGGTAGGCAGTTTAAGGCATGAGACACAATAAAATTCTCATTCAGGTCAATGTCAAGGGATTTTAGTTTGGTTTGGACATGAACCATCTTAAGAATGAACTCCCCGACACCCTCATTGTTATCATATTTCATGTTTGTGCACTACTAAAAATAAGACATTTGCTTAAATGATTTTACATCAGATCTCAAGATATATGATGTGAAAAATAGTTGTCAAAGGATTTTACATCAGATTTGATAACAATATGAAGTGAAAAATAACAAGGTGGCAGTTTCATAAATAATAAGAAATTTTGTTATAAAGGGTTTCACATCGGGTCTGGATTTGCATCCGATGTGAAAACTTCACTGATGAAAAAAAAACCAAGGTGGCAGTTTCGTAAATAATGTGAAGATTTGTTATAAAGGATTTCACATCGGGCCTGGAATTGCACCCGATGTGAAAAGTTCTCTACGAAAAAATAATAAGAAAGGATTTCACTTCGGACCTTAATTTATGCCCGATGTAAAAAGTTCTCAATGAAAAAATAATAATAATAAGAAAGGATTTTCACATCGGGCCTGAAATTGCACCCGATGTAAAAAGGTTTTCGTGAAAGGATTTTTCATTGGCCCTCATGGCAACCGTTGTGAAAACAACTTTAATACACTAAAACCCTATTCGCGTTTCATTAGAATTTCATATCTTCTTTTTGCACAGCATTTGCGTTTCTTCTTCTTTCCGCACAACCTATTCGCGAAACTCATATCTTCTTCCTCTCCGCTGCAAGGAAACTCAAATCTTTTTCCTCTCCGCTGCTGCGAAACTCATATGTTCATCCTCTCCACCGCTGCGACGCTATTGTCCTCTTCTCGGCTGCGACACTTTCGTCTTCTCCGCCGTCGCGACCCTTTCGTCTTCTCCGCCACCACAACGCTTTCGTTTTCTTGAAAATTGCGGTAATGTAAACTTTTGTCATTAATACTTTCGTTTACATATGTTTCTATGTTCTGGTGTTAGTTTGTACAGATGTTTCTATGTTCTGGTGTTCAGTGATTTGAAGATTAAAGTTTTCTTACCCGAATAAGGGTTTCTGATGTTATTGTTGTAGAAAAAGCTTAAAGAAGAGTCTGGATGAGGAAAAAGGGGCATTGTGCTCTCCATATTCCAATTCATTTTAAGCTTTCCGTATTGTTTTTTTCCTTCAATTTCCATACCCAAAGTGTGACTGTTTTATGCAATTTTCAAAAAAGTGTTAGAACAGACTCATCACGTAATCCAAAAGCCATTCAACTTAGCATCTGCCAAACTTAGGGTCCCATTTCACATGGGAATAGGATAAGCATGAGAAAAATAACCAAATTTTTTAAATTTTATTTATATCACAAGTCTTACATTAAACATTCAATAATCTAGGTAAGAAACAAAACCATAGGTCTACATTATTATAGGAAGAAAGAACAAACAAGCTTTTATTATTATTATTTTAATATCCCCATATCATAGCTAACAACAAGCGTAAAAATATAAATCTGGATTTTCTAGGCCTAGAAAATTACATGTGAATAAAATTGCAGTAACACCTTTTTAGTCGGTTAATATGCATGGACCACTTAGTAAGTGCTGTAGTCAGTACATAGTAATTAGGCATTTAGTTAGAGAGGTTTGCAGTATATAATCAATGGCTGCAAAATTGAATTTCGAGTCTGATTAAAGTACAAATTTAAACTTCTGAAGTTCGTTGAAATCCTTCAGTTATTGTTATTACACCTCGAGAGTGTCATTAAATCCATCACATTCAAAACTCTATACACTGACACACGCAAGAAAAAACAAACTCAAGAAAAAAACAAAACAATCTTCTTTTTATATTATAAATATAGAGTTTTTTATGGATAATACTAACTTCTGCCCTTGGAGGACAAGTTAAGAGATAAATATAGTAAAATTTTGTTGAATTCGTATTTTCTTTGTGGGCAGAGTGATTGACGTCAGTCTTTCTTTGAGGTTGTATTCGTCTCTTGGGTACGATTGAGGTCGTATTTGTTTTTTCCTTGTGGATATAGTTGAGGTCGTATTCCTTATTTTTCAGCACACTCTTTCTCGTTATTCTTACCATAAGCAAATTTCCGGGGCTCTTTCGCTATTCAATCCCCGTGTACCCTGGAATGTCTGAGAGCCGTTGCTATCACACCTTCAGGACCAAGTTGATTAAATAGGGGCAGTTGTTGCACCCCAAAATTTGCTCTCCTTACTTTATTACTAACTGGCTTATATTGCATTGCATTTTGCATTATCATGTGTGCATATCATTGGTTCTTAGCATGAGGTCAAGGTGCCTGAGGCAGTGCTTCAGAGGGTCAAGCAAGAATCCTGGTATTGTCCAAGAGAGCTCAGGTGGATCATCCTCTCCTAACCAGTGCATAGATTAGGGTTTTGAGATTCTTGGGTTTATTGCTTCAATGGGCAAGCTCCTTGGGTTTTTATCATCATCAAATGACATATCTTATCTTTGTTGGAGAGGATACACATCATATTCAGAGGAATTTGGATTTGGAGACTATGATATTTCCTCCTAGACTGAGGGTACCACAACTAGGGTTTGCTATAAAGTCAGTTTATTTATGATTTTTTGGGCAAGACTTGATTCAATGGTATTCCTTGGGTCCCCAAGTATCTAGGGATGGGAGGTTGCCCATCAGTTTGGTTCGGGAGAAGTTCAATTGATCAGAAGATTGAGAATCAGGTGAATTGGGTAAAAGTCAACAGTGAGAGGAGAAGTCAACTGTGGAATTTTGAGGTTCTCTCCAAGGTTTTCAAGGTCTCATATCCTCATATGGTCTTCAAGGGTCAAGTTTCATACATATTTGTCAGGAATCAGGAGTTGGTGCAAAGTTTCTAAATTTGGAAAGTGACCTATAATGAAAAGTTTCCATTTTTGGCAAGTATCTACACTTTATTCAACTTGACTTTTCACCATCAAGAAGCTTCAAATGAATTTGTCTCCAACATGAAAGTGGAAGATCTTTTTCTCCTCTTTCCAACAAGTACTAGTGGGTCTCCATATCATTTGTGAAACTCCAGTTATGGTCACAAGAAGGCAAAGTGGTTTTTAGGGTTTTTTATGGTTCCATTTTCACAACTTTGGGCATAATGACCTATAATCAATTCCATTGTGCCATGTCACTCTCCAATATCAAAAGACATTCTTTGAGGATTATTTTGGGCCCAAGAACCAAGAAATTACATGGTGTATGTACTACTTATTCTCCATTATTCAAAATTCCCAAATTGTTTGAAACTCATAAATCAAATCATCTCAAGGCCCAATGCCAATATGGGTGTAATTAGCAATTCAAATGCAAGTGATCCATCATGGAATTCTTAAGCATACATGCATGAAGAGAGGTGTATCCAACATAATGTGTTTTTCCAAAATAATTCAAAAAATCATTAAACAAGTAATTACCCAAGCCTAATTCATTATCAGTGACAAACCCTAGCCTATATAAACCTATCCATGCACTGGTTAGGGTTCATTCACGTGCATTTGGAGGAGAACAACAACTTGTACCCTAATTCTTGAATTCATTAGATCTCTCAATTCACAAGGAGTTTTGGAGAAATTCTTTCACCAACAGAATCCTGGTGATCCACAGAGTAGAAACCAACCACCATTCGCAGCCAAAACCAAAGAGTAGGGTTGCACCATCTCAGGTTGGTAGGTTTTTTGACCATCATAAAACTCTCCTTTTTTATATGCATATTGACGTGTGATGATTGGTGATTACCCTGATCTATTTATTTTTAATTTTGGACGTGTGGTTTGCTTGTAATATGGATTTAAAGTTTTGTGCCCTAATGGTTTTTCATTCGTTTTTTATTATACACTAACAATTTGGGGTTTTTGATGCCATATTTGGATTCCTGACGAAATTCTGGGTCGGATAGTGTACCCCATTGCGTTTTCTGGGCAGTTTTGTGGTTGCAGGTGGTGGCCAGAAGTAGGGTTCCGGCGGCTGGCGGTGGCGGCCGGTGAACCAGTCCGGCGAGGTGAGTAAAGGAGGAAGATGAAGCACAGCCGTCGATTCGCACGATCCAATGGTCCATAGCGCGCCATGTGTCCTTTTTATTATTTTTTTCTTCTGAATTCTAATTAATGATCAGGTGTTATTAACCCCATCGTAACTGCCGTGCTCGTCCAATCCTGCATTTTCTTTTTGTATACTTTTGATTAAGTTGACTAATCATGGAACGTTGGATCCATCACACGGCCAGTAACATGCCAGCACATTAAAAAGCGCATGTGCCAGGCACATGGCATTCCACGGTAGTCCCTTTTATTTTTTTGTTTTTTTTCTGATGAAATCCTTGGGCTAGGCTGCTATTCGCACCCCCCATCTTCAGCCCAAGTCATTCCCAACGTGTTTTCTTACTAACGCACCCCCCCTGCATCCTTTATTTCATTTTATTGTTATTTTGATTATTATTTTCATTCTTAATTATTTAAAAATAGTAAATTGCATTTAAAAATTCCCATAAAATTCATTCATCATTTTTGTTATTTTTATAAAATTTTCACAAATTTTATTTTTATTTTTATTTTATTTTTATCATCCAAATTAATTATTTTATTAATTTCCTTTTTGCATTACACATCTCATGCATACATAAATTTCTTTATTTTAATTCTCCTCATCTATAAAACATTTTTAATCCATTCTTTTTGCATCTATTAGCTAACATTCTAAAATGCATTAAAATATTTTCTTTTCATTTTTAAATTTATTTCATATTGCATTTTGGTCCTTCCCTTTGGCACATTGAACCCTATTCCTCACCTGAATTTTGTATGATTAATTGAATGACTAACACTTTTAATTTTTGCAGGGATTTTTGGTATGTTGTTTGTCTCTGGTTGAGGAACCTTGATATTTAATTTGGGAATTTTTGGAGTTATTTATCCAATTGTTTGATTTATTTTCACTTGAGATTTGCTTATAAGTGTATTTCTGATCATGCATAAGTCCTTGTTTGAAAGGCACTTGTGCCATTTGCTTTGGGGTTGTTCCTTTGATTTCTGAATTCATGTTTGGATTATTATCATTATTGTTTGCCATTGCTTGATTTTCATTTGCTTTGATATTATTTATGTCTGTTTCTCACTAACCTTTTATGCAGGGACTAAGGTAAGTTCTTTAAGGGTATGGATAAGTATCCATGGTCACCCTTACTTTGTCTTTCCCTTATCTTCTTCCTTTAGGGTTTAGGTTGTCTTCAAACCTCACTAACCATAGGTCACCCATGCATGATGACTTTAGGATTCATAGTCTCCCTTTAGAGTTACCCTTGTGTCTTCTCTCTTCTCATCTCAAACTTTCTGAAAAGCACTTAATAATAATAAAGTGTATTGCGCACGAGCCTTAAGCGTGGGGAATGAGAAATGAGGGGCTTCCTCTCATCTTTCTAGAGTGCTTAGCGAGCGTCCTGTCTTGGGACGATGCGTTAAGTATTCGCCCCTGTGCCCTAGACTTTGGTGCAATGCAACTTAGGAACTAACTTAAGCCACTTCTGTCCTAAAAAACATAAACCAACTTCAAACTTTTTTGTCCTTCGGGATTTCCAAACTTAAAGGCTATTTTCAAAAAGGGCATGTTACCTTCCGTCTGAGTCGCAAACAGGCATCGACCCTAACTGTCGGACGCGAACTTAGCGTCGCTCATAAAAAACACAAAAAGAACTTGGTCCGAACTACGTTGACTCTGAATTCCCCATTGCACAAAGGGGGTACGTAGGCCTAGGACGTCGACGTCCTACCGAGTCTGTCTTTGTTTTCCCCTCTCCGTCTTAGTACAACCCTAGATGATAGTATAACTTACCCTTAGATTAGACAACAAGCGTGGATCCCATCGAGTACGATGGACGCGTGGGGTGCTAGCACCTTCCCCTCGCGTAACCGACTCCCGAACCCAGGTTATGGTTGCGATGACCATTCCTTTCCCTCTTCCTAAGGTTTATGCGGTGTTCCCTTTCCCTCTCTTGGGATAAATTTACACGGCTGGCGACTCTGTTTTTCCGCGCCACTCTCGCGTTTGTACCTGGATGAAAATCCTGGGAGCGACAGCGTTTTGCAACTTAATGTGAATTTTCAAAGAATAACTTTATATTATTATTTATGTATTGTAGGTATTTGATGACCCAACAGAATTAACATAAGATGATTTGTATGATTTGCGACTCCGCTGGGCAAAATGTTTCTTTGAGTTATATAAAAATTAAGCTTTATCTTGTGAGTTATATAAAATTGTTTATATATATATCTGATTTGAGTTTCTTGACTTTGGTGTTGTCTGCTGATGTTTATTGGTGTTATTATTTATTGTCAGCAAATGAGATTTTGGTGTTGTCTACTGAAGCTACAACTCATCTTCTTGTGGATTGAATGTTGGTAATTCAAGTGTGGGAAAAGACTTTTAAATGGTTGGATATTTTTGTATGTTTTCACTGGTTTTGTTGTTGTATTAGTCCACCGTGTAAACATACTTATAATTTTGTACACTTGTGTGTATACTAGATTAGTACTTTTGTAAATCAATTGTTCATTTTGAAGAATATGTGCATCCTTGCTATTTGGTGCAATGAAATTAACAGGTTGGTTGAAAAAATATGAAAAATTAGATACCAAATAGCGACTTAAATATGGTCTGTGTGATGTTGAAAAAATATGAAAAATTAGGTACCAAAAAAATTACAGGGATTCCACCTCGATTCTGCTAAAAAATAGTCTAATTTTTTAAGAAATATAGCATACATATTACATCGGTCGCGCCTTGCAACCGGTGTAAAAACATACATTTTAAGAAAGATAGCGCACATTTTACATCGGGCCAGAAAGGAAACCGATGTAAAAACATACATTTTACATCGGTTATGGAAGTCAATCGATGTAAAAACATACATTTTACATCGGTTCTGGAAGTCAATCGATGTAAAAACATACATTTTACATCGGTTCTGGAAGCCAAGCGATGTAAAATATGCATTTATTTTAAATAAAAAAATATTAAATCCATATTTCACATCCGACTAAACTGTCAACCGATGTAGTAGATGTATTTTACACATCGGACTATGGACCGATGTAAAATGTCTTTGATTTACTACATCGCTTGGCTTTATATCGAACCCAGACTCGATGTAAAATGTGCTTTTGGCCCGATGTAAAAATTCTTTCCTGCACTAGTGGTGAGCTGTTTCATTAGACATCCAGATTCAACATTATCAGATACCTGAAACCTCTCTCCAATAGCAGTAAGATATTCTTTAGCATTCTTTTTCTCAAGCAATCCACTTATCAGATGTTCAGAAATTGTCCTCTTCATAGCACAAAAGCTAAGTCGGTCACTCCTCTCCCACTTAGCTAATTTTTCTTTCTCTTCAGGTGTACTCTGATCATTGATCACAAGTTTGGTTTCACGCAATGTCATGTCAAGGTCAGCAATTGTTCATAGAGAAGGTCATTGTTGAGACATGCATTAGAACAATTAATAAAGGCAAGATATAACTTTAATGAACATAAGCTATCATGAAGAGGCCAACATTGTCACACAATCCCCTTTTGGGTGAAATGCGCAAAATCCAAGTTACAACTAAGGTCAGAACCTCGGATGAGTTACTCAATAAGCATACATTT
Organism: Lathyrus tuberosus; assembly: GCA_022829125.1. Lineage (NCBI taxonomy): Eukaryota > Viridiplantae > Streptophyta > Magnoliopsida > Fabales > Fabaceae > Lathyrus > Lathyrus tuberosus. The sequence continues at coordinate 2,395,315 of JALAZF010000259.1, forward strand.
AGTTCAAAATCTATCTCCTTTGGGTAGATAAATTCTCTAAACCAAAACACCTCCTCCAATAACTTCATCTACGAATTCAAGAATAAGCTACTCAGTAAGCATACATTGAGTTTACAAATTTATCTCCTTTGGGTAAATAAATCTCTTGGACTCAAGCATCTCCAATAGCTATATCCTTAATCAACCACAATCTCTACATACAATTGTCCACCTTTGGGAAGAAAATCATAGTAATGACTTAAAACCATTCCTCAAACTCCAAAGAGACTTTTATAAATTAAAATGAGTGATCTCACTTTGGTGGTAATCACACACAATTATTTATAGAATTTCTTGCATAGGAATCAAATTTCTCTTACTAAAATAAATCATGAACCAATCATGAATTTAAAAAATATAACATTCGCAATAAATTTTATCTTCAACAGTGACAATTTTAATAAAAAGAAGTATTACACATTTGTTAATATAAAACAAATTTATATAAACAAACTCATATTAAAAAGGATTTTACTCCCTTTTGATTTAGTATGTATGTTATTTATATTATTATTTATTATTATTTATAATAATAAAATTATACAATGACAATCGAATCCATTTAAGTATAATCAATAATTCAAAATAATAATGTTAGGCCATTCTTAAGTTAGGGTAATAAATTTGTAAAACAATACTTTAAACACCGTGCATCAACATATGCCATATCACTACGTGGTCGGTACGTAATAAAACTGTCCTTCAATTAATTAGTGAATAATTAATTTTTATATAATTACTGTAATAATCAAAACAACCCTCTTGTTGTTCAAGGCAGGAAATTATTCACGTCATACAGTATATTTCAACCCTATTTTATATAATTACTAATATAATGGTAAGAAATATAACGTGATACCAAATTTTTAGGAAATTTTTTAACACACCACTCATGTTTTTTATACACCACGTGAAATTTCTATTTTGCCCACAGATTTTAGATGTGCACATCCGGACGCACCCCTTTTTCAAAAAACGCTGATGTGTTCCGGATGTGCACATCCGGAAGCATAGAATAGCTTTATTTTTAACAAATACCGGATCTGCAGATCCGGAAAAAAGTGTAACTTAATTTTTTTTTCTTAAAAATCGGTTTTGTCGGTCGGTCGCAAACGTTAATATATCAACGCAAGTCAATATACATTTAAATAGAAAACTCTGTTCTCCGTATCTGTACAATAGAAAACTTTGTTCTCCGTATCTGTACAATAGAAAATTTTGTTCTCCGTATTTGTACAATAGAAAACTTTGTTCTTACCATTTTTAATTGTTGAAATAACTTATCCATGCTTTGAAATGTTAATTTGTATTCATGATTAAGTGTTGTCAAAACTTATCCTCTTTTGTTTTGTATTCATGATTAAGTGGTGTTATTAAACCTAAAGCATGCTTTACCTTTTCCAAGATAAATGGCAGCATAGTCGACACAAAGTTGGTGGTACTCCTATTACCACTTGGAGAAGCAGAATCAGAATTTTCTACTTCACTTATGTAGTATCGAGCGCGGAAAGCTAGCAAGTGTGCATAATAAGTAGGAGGAACTGTGACCTAAAGTCATTCCATTGGTTATACTCAGGTTCATTGCGAGGAGATAATTCAAGATCTCTTTAAAATAACAGTGGATCCTTAGAAGGGAAACAATTCCTCTGTATCTTTAGAAAAACTCTAGGGTTGTATTCATGATTAAGTGCACACTTGCTATCTTTAGAAAAACTCTGGACTGACTTTAGGTCACAGTTCCTCCTGCTTATTATGCACACTTGCTAGCTTTCCGCGCTCGATACTACATAAGTGAAGTAGAACATTCTGATTCTGGTTCTACAAGTGGTAATAGGAGTGCCACCAACTTTGTGTCGACTCTGCTGCATAAGTAATGTGGCTGGTGCACCAGTAGCAGTAATGTTATCAGAAGTTATAACAAACTCTAGGGTTGGAGTCTCTCCGTCAGCATAATGGTTGTCTTCGGCATTTCAAAAAGTAATGTGGCTGGTGCACAAGTAGCAGTAATGTCATCAGAAGTTATAACAAACTCTAGGGTTGGAGTCTCTCAGTCAACATAATGGTTGTCTTCGGCATTTCAAAAAGTAATGTGGCTGGTGCACCAGTAGCAGTAATGTCATCAGAAGTTATAACAAACTCTAGGGTTGGAGTCTCTCCGTTAATATAATGGTTGTCTTCGGCATTTCAATAAGTAATGTGGCTGGTGCACCAGTCGCATAATGTCATCAGAAGTTATAACAAACTCTAGGGTTATAACTTCTGATGACATTTGCGACTAGCCGACAAAACAGATTTGTAAAAAAAAATACTGCAGATTCGGAATTTAAAAAAATAATGCTATAATATGTTTTCGGATATGCACATCCGGAATGCATCAGTGTTTTTTAAAAATTTGGTGCGTCCGGATGTGCACATCTGAAATCTGGGGGCAAAATAGAAATTTTACGTGGTGTATAAAAAACTTGGGTGGTGTATTAAAAAATGGTCAATTTTTATTATACAGTATACACCTTTTGAGTTAAGTAGCTATTCACTGTTTAAAAACTAAAGGTAACTGCTATGGTAATTATTTACGTTAATTAAGTTTATTGTAACTTAAATTGAATATAGCGATATAGTATAATAGTTATAGGTTGGAAATTGATTAGGCAATGATTCAAAATTGGATCAAAATAATTCGAACTCTTAATTTATAATCACATATTAACGATAAACAATTGAGTTCTAACTCATAATCTACGCTCTGATATCAAATGTAGGCGGAAAAATTTATCGATCAATTATATTAAATTACAACATCAATACTTACTTGTTGAAGTCATGATTCGAAATCCCGAAAGGATGAATGACGGGATCTTCCTTTGTATCTCACACTCCCCGTTCACAACAATCAATGGGGCAAGTTGTGGAGCCATCAGTTATATTTCTGATTCTTATTGTGATTACAGAGGGGATCTAGCCATATAATATATATAACCCTAGTCCCTACCCATTATGGGCCCAAGGTTAAAGCTCGCAATTTTATCCATATCAATCAGATTTCAGATACCCAACCTTAGTTATAAAAGAGATCACTTAACTAATAACAGAGTTTATATATGCACCCCCAACAGAATCACGATTAACTCGTTTTTCAAAAATTAAACAACAATTAATTGTAGTCCATAAAAAGTTAGATATATCTAACATCTAACACCAAAATTAGATGCAACTATTATGAGTGGTTTAAATGCCCTTGTAATTTTTTTTAAAATTTTATATTTTTATTGGTTGTTGATTCTAATTTGTATATTTCGGTTGGAGTACCCTAGTACTTTCATCTAATTCATATTATTTGCTTATAAAAAAAAATCGACGATCAATATTTTCACTATCATCATTCGTAGCCTTGCATTTAATTGCACTAGAGATATTAAAATTCCATCATATTATAGATAAGGAGAATAATTGGGGAGATGCAAGTATGGGCAAAGACATTAGTAAAAAAACAAAAGACAATATTTACAATATCGGAAATTTTGTTTATAGTGGTACATTACGAAATCCAAATCAAGCTTTATATGAGGCATCATATAGGAATTCATTATTCTTTTGTCTTCATCACCCGCCAAAACAATTATTAGATATCCCTTTGCTTTTGAGGTGAACAAAATTAATTTTAAATCAATTGATTATGTAAAATAATTAAAGATAAATTGATTTATGTTTTGGTACATTAATTCATGTAAAGGTGAATTGAGTAATATATTTCAATGCAAAAGGAAATTTATATAATTGCTCTTTATACGCATCTTCTTACTATAGACAACAACTTTAAATACAAAGTTATATCATTGAATAAATGGACAAAATATACCAAAAATAGATTACAAATAAAAACCAAGTATTATACGCCAGAAAATAGTTACAGTATTATATATATTGTTTTACGAGGAAATCATAATTGATCGGTGATGGGAGGTAATGGACGGCAACAGTGGACTTAAGTTTTTAGTGTTGTGAAAGAGATGCTAACTTGTAAGGTTAACACTCTAACCTTAAATGGTGTGTCTCACTCTTATATAGTACGTAGGGTTGTTATAACAGTCTTTTGATCTTTAGGCGTGGAATGTGGAGATTTGTCTAATGTATCTCAGATTGATATCACATGTGCTCTAGAATAGTACAACATACTTGCTCCGTGAAAGATGTGGTGGATCATTATGCTTTTCTAGACCGTAATTATTGGGCCTTCAAGCCAACTTAGAACAGTTTTCCCTCAAACCCTTGCCTCTACTTTCTAGGGTGAAGGCTTTGTTGTGTTTTTCCTCTTCTACCGGCCATCGTCCAGCTTGAGCGAAGAGTCACGATGTGACGTCATTGTCATAAGGAATTCGCGTCGTAAATGCCCTCATACTCTAGATGTCTTTTTTCACATACTTTATCATGATGGTCTATGGGAACTAAAATATTTGAGTGGTAATTTGTTTATACAGTTGATAGTGCTTGTTTCCTTTATTTTAGTAATATTTAACATGATCAATTTAGAATAATTATACAGTTTATTTGTTTTCTACCCTTATTCTTTTGACATTTGCATTCTCACAACATATTATTTTCTTAGCTGATGGAAGTGGTACCCACCATGCATCAAAAGGAAAAGGATGATTCTTCTATTGCCTGGGTTGACTCAGAAGCTTCGGCAACCGTTTCTATTTCTGCTCGCTCTCTTAAAGAGATTTTCTTGAAGTGGTTCCTTTTTTGACAAAGGCATACTAATTTCTGAACAAAACAAGAAAATTTGCAGCGAATATAGTAAGTGTAATAGCCCCTTTTATGATTGTCTTTTTTTATTTTAGGTCTCTGATTGTCTTCTAATCCATCTAAAGATTTCCCCCTCACAATTGCGTATGTTAGTCCTACAACAAAGTCTTATAATATTGGTGTGACTCTCGTGGAGGACAACCATCTTTGTCGCTCTTCTTGCATATTTTCAAGGTACAACAAAGTGTAATGAATCATGCTCAGGGCCAGGGCTTGATTACACTAACGCAAGTTACCCATTACTTCTAAGCATAAACCAATGGCATGAAGCATTTCGAAGATCGGTTCTTTTTGGTTACCCTTCTCAACAAAGAGGCTCATCTGATGATTTGTACCATATAGAATTAACCGGAATATCGATATGTAGGTTGATTTTGTAAGTTTTTTAGTCAAAGGCATTTTTTGACGGGGAATGGGTCACACTTCTACAAAGAAATTGACTTATCTCAAGGAGAATTTTACCTAAAGAAATGGTTAATCACTTTTTTCAAAGAAATGGGTTACATTTGGGGCATTGTCTCTCGAGCTGAAGCTTTAAATACATGCTTGAAGCGACTAATTAAAACCTGTTTGATGATGGAAGCCAACGCCAAGGAGGAGAGGATGGTCATCTTTGGTAAGCTTCTAGTGTCTCTATCCTTCAACATCAGTTAGATCTACCTACAACGTACTTGGAATTTTGATAATCGTCATATGTAGATTCAATGAAGTGTGAGAAGATAATTCATCAAATAAATATAGGAGTTTGAGTCGTCCCAGAAATTGTCAACCCTTCAATCATTCCATCATCGACCATCATCCCTGCTTCGGTTGGAGTGATTAAAAGATTACCCCAGTCCCCTCATATGAATTTTGTGCAGGCTCGAGAGGGATCTTCCCCAGTACCTAATCCAGAAAAATGAGATTATTGGAGGCACGTAGAGGATGTTGTGCACTTTAGGTATTCCAGATCTTATTTTCTTGGGTAAATGCTATCAACTAGGGTGTAATATCCCAACGTAATCCTGTCATTCTAGCCATTGGCGGAGCCAGTAACACCCTAGCCTCTGCACATAAAATTATCATGGAATTTGATTAAAACATAATGCAACTTCAGGGTGTCACACACAACAAACACATAACTTGCTCCGTAACACGGGTTATAATAGAATAGTTTAATATACACAGTTGTACTTGGAATGTTTACACGACATCCAACTCATCTGATTTATACTTGGAATGCTTACACGACATCCAACTCATCTGATGTTTAAGGTGTCATCATAGTATAATCATTAATAAAACAATTAACAACAATATTGCAACTCGCAATATCTAGCCTCATAAACGTTAACTTCATAATATAAGCAAAAGGCTAGGAGTTCATAACAGTCAACTCAAACACAACTTAGAAAATCTCAACACCATAAATAGTCTCGAATTCAAACATAAATGACATAAGAATCAATTCAAGTGTTTATCCCTAAATCCAATGTTACATGATTAGAGAAAGACACAAATAGTCAAAGTAATAAACTAAAGAAGTAACTCCAAGAACTATCTTCTACTTACTTCAGCAATGCTACTTCTGAGTATCTACACAATGCTCGTGTAAAGGCAACAGTCAAATAGAACGGGTGAGAAATACATTCAAATAGTTAACGGTGCATAAATAATCAGAGTAGGTTAAATACAATACAATTCAAACATAATCCAATATACAACACATCACATGTATTTAAGTTTCACCCACTTCACCACCATACACAATCAAAATGCAATGCGACTTTCATCAATATTATAGACTCGTATGCATGTAGTACCAATTTCAACAATGGTTTCAATTATGAACCAGATTCTAATCAACTGTGAACCCATGAGCCCCACACCGAGCTCCAAGCCTCAACATCAAGTTTGGGACAATTACCAGTCACCAACATCGAAATCTATAATCGCCTATTTCACAACGCCAATAATTCATGATGCATGAATGAATGTATTCATCATCACAATAACTCAATAACATAAATGGTATAACATCAACCGCTGTTGTACCCTAAATCTTTACCCTTAGATGTCATCTAGCTTTTGTGCATCTTAGGTCAATGATCTCTGCATCGTTTGAGCTAACCCATATCTTGTAGTTTGTTTCTTTGTGTTCAAATTAGGTTTACATATCACCATGAAGCTCCACAAGTTATTTTGAAGCAAGTCAAGTCAACAAAAGATCTCCAGTGCAGGAACTTTGGAATTAGGGTTTTGCTCTGAAGAAATCACTGAGAATCTGGCTCTATCAAGTCAAGATTTGTGTGGTTCACTTACCACTTAAGGTCATCTACATCCAAGAGACATCATTCAACAGGAATCCAAGATCTATGGGTCCTCAACAAGAGAAGTTTGAACCTCAGCCTCTCTATACCTCCAAATTAGGGTTTCTGTGACACTTGGCTGTTAATGGCTTTGATTCATCAAGATGAATGGCCAAACCCTAATTCTTGATTCTATTGGTTTATTAACATCCTAAAGAGTCTCCTAATATCTTTAGATGAGAAGGAAGAAGCAAGTTTACAAGATTTAACCTCAATGCATTCACAGTCAAAATTAGGGTTTGACTGAAACCCTAATCCTTTGGAATTTTGGTTCAAATGAAGTGTCAATGGTTCTAATCACCATAGAATGTCTCATGAGGTATTCCAAGTATCCATATCAAGTTTCATGGTGTTTCTTGCAAGAGAAGTAGGGTTTTGACCAAGAAAGATGTCATATGTGTGATTTTTCCCCTAATAGCATAATTTGAAATGACCATAACTCCTAAACCACATACTCAAATGGAGTGACTCAAAGCTCATTGGAAAGCTCTTTTCAAGATATTCAATTTGTTCCGTATGACTTTTTGTCCAAAAATGCTTGGTTTTTGAGTTATGAGGCTTGCAAGATATTTTGACCAAACACATAAAATTTTCAGCACTTTTCACCACTCTTTTTCTTAACTTTGACACAAATTTTCACCCATTTCCATTTGGATTCAAGACTTGGGCCCCAAATGAAAGTTGTAGAGCATGATGAGAGCTTTCCAACCATATGTGGAACACTTCATTTGAATGAACCATTCTCAAGTTATGAGGTTCCAAAGATAGGCACTTCAAGTTGTCAAATTTCTATAACTTAGAATTTTTCTAAGTTCTTTTTGGAAGTTTTGGGCACACGACTTTATGAGTGATTTTCTCACTATTCAAGAGCTTATTTCAACTAGATTTCCAAAGAGAAGTTGTTGTATGAAATGTCTATTTTCTAAAGCACCAAAGAGCATGTAATTTGGACCTTTGGTTGGCAAGATATCATGTGGTAAAGGAGGGTACACGACTCTAAATTCCATCTCCCAAACCATACTTCATTTTGAACTGATTTCCTTTTCTATCTCCAAGTACAAGTCTGCAAGCCTCTTCCCATCAGTTCAACCTTTTCACTTTGCCACCAAACACACCAAAAGCACGCTGCCAAAATACATTTCCTTTTGTACTTTCATGTTGACATTTGCAAGCAAACAAAACCATCCCTCATGTACATGAGAAAGGAAAAGAGTTCTTGTCATTTGCTTAGGAACCAGGTAAGTTCCTCACCCTTCTACTTATCATGCTTATCATGCTTATCACGTTTGAATCATATGCTAGGCTGAATATACTCTAGTTTAATGATAGAAATACTATGTTGTTTTAATGTTTGTGTTTTCATGATGTATTTGCATGGCATGTATATTGTTATACACCTCTCTTAAGTTTGTTTTAAAGGTTTCATACCTCTCTCATGGCTGCCAATATGTAGAATGATTTTGTTTCCATGATAGTCAGTGGTTAATCTATGTTAAGGTGAAGTGTTACTTGAAGATATGCTTGTTTCTGTTAAAAGCTTGCTTGCCATGTTAGCATGAATATACCTGCTCTAAATGTTTATCATGGTGTGAGTGATTCTAACTTGTACATGGATATATGCTGGTCAGTTGTTTGTTTTTATTTGAGTTCTAATATTGTTGGTGTTCATATCATCTTGTGGTTCTGGTGTGTAGCTCGTTCATAATACATGTTATTATTAAGTTGTTAAGGTTTATGTTGGTTTTGGATGGAAACATGGATTGTTTTTGCTAAGTTCTCATTTTGAATGATGGATGTTCTTGGCTTTTTGCTCATAATATCATGCTCACATATACAAGTCCAGTTAAACCCCATATTGATTATGTTGGTAAAACTTTTACTCTTAATGGCATGTTGAAAATAATGTTGGTTTATATGTTGTTTCCTGAAGCTGCCATTCTTGATAGTTTGATGTTGGTGCCTTTTGATTGAAGTTTGATTGTTTGAGAATGCTCATATTGTCGTATTATGCTAGAATGTATTGAATGTAGAGTTTTGTTTCCATGCTATTATGCTTTGCCTTTGCCTTTCATGCCTCTGCCATGTCCATATAATGTATTGAGATTATTTTGAACTGATAGCTTAAATGTATGTTGGCTGTATGGTGTTATTCCAACTCATTTGAGTCTTAACTATTGGTGCTTGTTCATGTTATCGTGTGATAGAGGTTCAGGAGTTTGTGGTTTGCTACATGTTGTTGTTAAGTTTTGAAACAAGTATGTGGTTTAGATTTGAAACAGAAGGAGGTTTATCACTCTTTTTTTGAACTGAGTTTCAGTTTTGAACCATGGTTTTCCTCTTCTTTTTGTTCTGGATATGGTCATCAACTTGTCTAAATTAGGATTCATGGTTATTCTATGTTTTGAGAAATTCATTTTGGCATATTACTTCATGTTATTTGGTTGCATATGGAGGTTGTAATTTGGGATGGAAATCTGATGTTTGTTTTGGAGGTTTTAAGTTTAAATACGATGATGTATTTGTTTCTGCATGCTTTGGTTTCCATGCGCGTTTCTGATTGGGCAGCCATGATTTTGTCTTGTTGTGTTTTAAAAAGCCATATGACCAATTGATTTTATGTTATACCCTTCAGTTCATATTACGCGCGCATGTGATTTACATTTAATATATTTTATGGTTTGGTTGGATTTATATATTATTTGAAGCGTGTATATACCGGATGAAACAACCGTCCCAACGGTATTACACTTGCTTTGCCTTTGCCATTTCATTCACCAGACCTGGGTTCGATCCTGCGGATCAACCCCTTTTATCTTTTTTCATTTCGCCTGTTTTCTCCACCTGGGCCTTGTGCAAGTTTGCTAATTATACCCCCCCATTCGTGAGGCCCAGATGTAAGACAACTAACCCTTAGTTATTTTAGGATTACTTTCATACCCCCCCCCCCCTGCACTTCTTTCTCTTTTTAATTTATTTTCTGTTTTGAATCATTTTCCATCCAAATCTTTTTTAGAAAAAACCTTTTTTATTTTATTTAGTTTATTTAAAATATTTTCTTTATTTTAAAAACTCCAAGATATTTTTTTATCTTTTTTTTTTAATTAGCAACTTATTATAATTGTTAATTGTTAATCAATTTGTATTTTAATGGTTAATTGTTAATTGTATTCTAATTGTTAATTTGTATTGTTAATTGTTAACTTTTAAATTTTAATCGTCAATTTGTATTTTAATGGTTAATTGTTAATTGTATTCTAATTGTTAATTTGTATTGTTAATTGTTAACTTTTAAATTCTAATTGTCAATATGTATTTTAATTGTTAATTTTAATTGTGTTGTTAATTGTTAATTTTAATTGTATCGTTAATTGTTAATTGTTAATTGATTATTTCCTTTGGATTAATTGTTAACATTATTTATGAGCACCTTTATTGATCTTATGAGTGTTATTCACTAATGTTTGTTTAAGTCTTGAACTAATCCATCCATGTTTAATTTATCATATATTTGACTTTAATGTAAATTTTATTCTTCTTTAAATATCATCCTTAATTAATATCATTCTTTTTATCTTGTGGGTGTTCTTTATGTTTGTCTTCCTTAAGATTGAAACATATTGGTATGTCTTTATAATGATTATCCTTATGCTTGTGTTCCTTTTATCTCATCATATTGTATCAATGTTTTATTTTTTATCTCTTGTTATATTATCCTACAACTGTCTTTTCCCCCCATTCCAAAGGAAGGTGAATTAATGTTGACTCTTAAAGTCATAGCCCCCATCTTACCTAAGTAACCTCTTAGGAGAAACTTAATTTCTTGGCCTCATCAGAGCCATAGAAATTACAACTAGCTTTAGGAGAGAGTTCCTAAACTCTTAGTGATATTCATCCTAATGAATCATCACTTTCCCCTTTTGACTAAAACATAACATAGGTCCATTACAACTAGATTTAGAGAGTTCTTAAACTCTACAATGAGCTTGTACTCAATTCCCCTCTGAATATTGACCACAGTCAATCATTCAGTAGAAGTAAAACTACGCATACTCTGATTCTATTCCCGAGGATACGTAGGCGTAAGGTGCGATGCCTTATCGAGTATATTTAGATACTAACCCCTAGGGGTTTCAACCTTTAGCATAGAACCTTTAGCAAACATAAGATAACATTAAAACAAGAGGCTCCCGTAGAGTACTACGGACGTTTAGGGTGCTAATACCTTCCCTAGACGTAACCAACCCCCGAACCTTAGATCTCTCCCCTTTAGGTTTTTCTAACGATCTTGAACCTTTCCTTTGGATAAATCAAAGTCGGTTGTAAAAGAAAATGATGCAAGTTAATTAATAGCTTGTTATCCGATTTTCACCGCAATAGAAATGGCGACTTCACTGGGGACAATTAGACCTATTGCTGGTCCTTTCCTAAGAGGGTTAAGCCAATCTTATTTTTATGTTATTCATATTTGCTTATTTACTTGTATATGCTTATGTATGTCATATTTGCTTATATATTTGTATATCTGTTCTTGCTTGACATTTTTCTGCTTAATTTGGGTTGACATGGTATCTATGAGTGAGATAAGTCCTAACCCGGACTTGAGAGAACACATATGCTTAGGAATCGTGGACATAGTCAAGGGAACTTCGAGGGAGAAATCCCAAAGGAGGGAACTTGAAGTCCACACTCAGTTGAGGCCCTCTCGGAAGTGGTATATGTTGAACGAGCAATCCTGAATGCGTTACTACTTTCGACCTAGGAGCCAGAGATACTGATGACCTTTAGTTATCCCTTTACCCCCACTTGGCCTATTTAGGACGTAGTGCAAGGACTGTGAGGGAGCAATCCCAAATGGTTGCTACGCGATACTACACTCAGATGAGACTCTCTTGAGAATTTTATTGATCACCAAGCAATTGGGAAGTCGATAAAATCCGAAAGATGGGTTGTCGATTCTGGGAACTTTTTAGAACCTTGTCTTGCAGGTGAAAACCATAGTACATACCTTTGGGATGGGTAGACCTTTGACTCTATGCTCGTGACTCTTAACTTAGGTTTCTCTGCGTTCTTTGTGCTTATCTGTTTATGTGTGTTTGTTGCATTCATCCTTGCATCATATTCATTGTGTATATTCAAGGAATTCAACTTTGTTTTGCAAACTTTATAGGATGGATTTTGAAAAAAGGAAAACGAAGAAGTACACCTTCATTAGTCCAAAATTGGAAGATTTAAAGAATCTGGGTAAGCCAATCAATGAATCAACAACGTTCCAAGACAAGTATGGAAAGATTTTCTCTCTGATGAAGACCAAGATGGTAGATGGGTTGCTCCCTACTCTCATACAGTTTTATGATCCCATATACCATTGTTTCACTTTTCCGGATTATCAGTTAATGCCTACGCTCGAGGAGTATGCTATTCTAGTTGGTATTCCCATCACTCCAAACCCTCCTTACTCTGGTTTGGAAAAGACGCCTAAGGAGAAGGAAATTGCAGAAGCGGCTCATCTCAAGCTGCCAGAAGTCAAGGCTAACTTGGTTGTTAAGGGAGGACTTTTTGGGTTAACTTCCAAGTTTCTAATGGAGAAAGCCAATTATTATGCTAGCATGAAGAATATGGTGGATTATGAAGCTGTTATGGCCCTTCTCATCTATGGGTTATTTCTGTTTCCCAACATTGAGAACTTTGTTGATATGAAGGCAATCAAGATCTTTATCATTGGAAATCCAGTTCCAACCTTACTTGAAGACGCCTACCATTCAGTGTATTTGAGGACTGCTCATAAGGGAGGGATGGTAACATGCTATGCCACACTGTTGTATAGGTGGTTTATCTCCCACCTTCCCCGTTCTAAGACCTTTTGGGATCTCCAAGATTGACTTCTTTGGTCAAAAAAGATCATGTCTCTCACCAACACTGATCTAGAGTGGTACCACCCATTGCTCAAAGGCAAAGATATGATTGTTAGTTGTAAAGGATTTGCTAATGTACCGCTTCTTGGCACGAAAAGAGGCATAAGCTACAATCCAGCTTTGGCTTGTCGTCAACATGGTTATTCTATGGAAGCTAAGCCCGACAGCATCTACTTGGAAGGTTTGTTCTTTGAAGAGGATAAGGACCCTGTGCTTAGGGAAAAGATGGCTCACGCCTGGCGTCATGTTCACACAAGAGGTATCTCTGCTTTGGGGAAACCTGAGTGTCTGGGTTCGGAATCCTACACTCAGTGGGTGCAAAAGAGGGCTGTTGAGTTGAAGATGCCATATGACCGTCATGATCCTATCCCATTAGCTCCCAGAGATCCTGTTCTTTACTTCACAAGCAGTGAGGATGAATTGAAGATCTAGTTGGCTCAAGCAGAACGAGAAAGGAATGCATGGATGAACAAGTATCAGATTCTTGATTTTGAGATGAACGAACTTCAGAAGAGTCTCAAGAGGAAGGAAGAAGAGTCTGTCAGAAAGAGGAAGGTGCAAGGAGATTTATTTTCTCCTAGTACATCATCTCCACCAAAACCATGGAAGTCACAGTTGGCCAAGCTCGCTGTTGAGAATGAGAGGTTGCAGAAAGAAAACCAGAAGCTCACCATGAGATTGATGGGAGAAGATTGATTGATGGCTTAGAACTTAGCTTTCTTTATTTTGTACTCTGTATTTTGGCTTTTGAAGGTGTAACTGTCTCTTTTTGTAATTCAAACTTTATTATTAATGAAATGAAATGAGATTTTCTTCTAAGAAAAAGGTTCCTTAAAATTTGAGAAAATACGATGTTGAGTTTCCTTGAATTACACCCATCATGTTGCATTGCATTCTGCTAAACTATCAAGACGCTAACTTTGTTTTTCAGACTTTGTAAACAATGGACGCTTCCAAAAGGATAAACTGGCCCTTTACCTTCCTGATCCCTAATGTTGAACCGTTGATAGAGATTGGAGGAAAGATTAAGGACTCGCCAAGTTTTATTGACAGATATGGAGACCTCTTGTCACTAATGGAGTTACAAGTGAGGGAAGGATTGCTGGAAGCCTTGGTACAACTGTACCATCCCGATTACCGCTGTTTTCTTTTTCCTGAGTTTCAGTTGGTACCGACGTTGGAAGAATTTTCTGCTCTAATCGGAATTCCTGTCAAGAAGGCTCCGACTTTCTCTGGAATCAAGATGATGCTTTCCGTCAAAGAAATTGCCAGAGTCACGAAGATCAGAGTATCAGACATTTAAGATAATTTTACTATCAAAGGAGGACGACCCGGACTCCCCGCCTTATTCCTGATGGCAAAGGCCCTTTATTTTAAAGACCAGGGAAATGAGGCGTTGTTTGAATCAACTTTTGCCTTAATGGTCTATGGCTTGTTCCTGTTCCCGAGTGACAAGAATTTTGTGGATATCCAGGCCATTCAGATATTCACCATCAACAATCTGGTCCCTACTTTACTTGCAGAGGTTTATCACTCAGTTCAGTACAGATATTTGAGAGGTGGTGGATGAATTGTCTGTTGTGCGGCCCTTTTCTACAAATGGTTCACCTCCTACCTACCGAAAACTCCTGCCTTCTGGGAAGTTGCAGACTGTGATTTATGGTCCAAGAAATTGATGAAATTAAAACACACTAACATCGAATGGTATAACCCGACAGATGAAGGGATTACTATGATCGTTAGCTGTGGGGACTGCCCCAATGTGCCTTTGATGGGTAGAGATGGCTGCATCAATTATAATCCTGTTCTCGCCCGCCGCCAGTTAGGCTACTTGAAGAAAGAACGTCCCAGAAACGAGGATATGATCAAGATGTACTACGAAAGAGATGAAGGATTTGAGATGAAAAAGAGGCTCGAGTATGCATGGCGTAATATCAACAGACAACTCTGGAAGGCTGAATGCCAGGTCTCTGAGACCCATCTGCAGTGGTCCCGTGACATTGCTCAAGTGATAAGGAAGCCATTTCCTCGACATGATTCACCCTCTAAAGCCAGGCAGAAGATGGCAGAAACAATGGCTGATTTGTTCTTCGAAAGGGAAAGGACTAGGAAGCGCATTGAAGAGCTCACAAGGAAGATTAATGGAGAAGAAGAATCATCCTCTAGTGGATCAAACTTTTAGAAGTGCCATCTGTTGGTTTCTATAAATGTTGTTATTTCTCATTTCAGTTTAGGAGCGTCCTTACCCCAATGTAACAACTGACAATATCAATGAAGAAGTTTATTTTGAGGAAGACTCCATTTGTCTGCAATGTTTGTAAATATTTGTGTTTCTTGATAGTTTAGTTTCCATCTGCATTTTTGCATATCATTTTGCATTTTTGCATGTGCATGTGCGTTCTTCCGCGTCTTATTGTCGTTTCGTTCTCTTCAGAGCCCGTCACCTTGATTTTCCAAGCGCCAATACCCAAGTCCAAACTCGACAAAGGATGTCTAAACAATACTGTGAAATGGACAGAGTCAACAACGAACTGGGAGAGCTCCAAAGAGGAATGGGGCAGTTTCTGGAAACTATGAAGGTCACGCTAACAGCGATGAAGGAAATTTTGGAGTACCAGGAGAAAATGGGGGAGGAGATCAGAATCCTCAAGTGCCAGATGAATTGGGTTCTGGAAACTCGGTTGAAAAAGGAGAATCGCATTTATCCCGTCAGACCAGTTTTCAAGAGCGCTCGTTTGCCACATCAGCGTGAACGATAGAGGCCAAGGAAGCCAGAGAGGAATTTCACTCCGTTACCAATGGCATATAGTCAGTTGTTGCCAGTTTTGATCAAAAGTGGATTGATAGTGCTAGAAGAGAGAGAGATCCAACGTCTTTTCCAGACTCGCCGGGCTTTGACACCGACATCCGTTGTGACTACCATGCTGGGGCACAGAGGCATTCAACTGAAGATTGTAGAGTACTCAGAGACAAGGTTCAGACTCTGCTTGACTCCAATATGTTATCATTTACACCACAAGGCATTGAAATCAACTATCCTTTGCCGCCTCCTAAGAATCTCTCGTGTCCAGAATTTGTTGTTGGAGAAGCCTCACACCAGCTAAACGTTGGTCCTGTTCCTGTATCCAAACGTAATCTTCATCAGGTGTTTACAAAGAGGGGTTTTCAGTCTCCAACGTGTGTTTCTCCTCAAGATAAGAAGAAGTGTGCTGCCAAAAGAGGAAAATTTAACCACCAACCCATCCCGGTGCCGTTAAGCAAACTTTTCCCACTGTTTATGCAAAACAAGCTGGTAACTCCACGACTTCTCACACCTTTCCAGGGACCTTGGTATGATCCCAACCTAACCTGTGAATTCCATAAGGGAGCTGAAGGGCATGATTTGGACAGTTGCCGAGCTTTAGAATATTTTATGCAAGAGTTGATCCATGACAAGGACTTAATCTTCAAAGAAGACCGCCCAAAGACTGAATGCAAGTTTCGCACTAGGACAATTGGACATCCCATTGAAGAATGCACGGAATTTGAAGAGAAGCTGATGAGCTTGCTAAAGAATCTGAAACCTCAGGAAGGTACTTCAGACGTTGGTACCTCAACTTTTGAAGCAAAAGGTAAAGGACCTGCAAGGCCTCTCAAAGTTCTATACCACAAAGAGCAAGTAATTGGTGGTGAAGACTTTTTTCCGTTCGGACCCGGAAACTGAAATCTTTGGTTGGCTGTGTTTTGTATTTCAGTTGTATTTCCTTTAATTGTATTGATATTTGCTTATGAGCTTTGTTGTACCTTTAAATTGGCAACATTAATGAAATATGTATGCATCTTTTGGTTAAATCCATTCGTTTCACTCATTTACTTTATTTTCATAAAAACAAAAATATATATCTTTTTCACCTTTTTTCAAACTTTTGTTAAAGCAAAGATTGTGGAGGATGATGAAAACCCCGTGTTCATAATTGTTGTGGTATACTTTCAAATTAACCTCGCCGAGGATGTAAGGCATTGTTTCAATTCATCCCTTATTAACCCCTTTCGAGCCTAGAAGTAGTAGTTTTCTGTCTTTACACAAAAAATCTTAAATCTCAACCTTGGGGGCAGGGTAGTTCTCAGTTTAACTCGGTTATGCATTCAAACATGAGCGCTTCATATAAGACGCCAGTCAGTTTTCAAATCAAGTGACTTCCTATTTTTGGGAGATTTGAAAGTATATCTCGAGTTAACTGAGCGTAGGATTTGAGCCTTTATCTTTTGTCTCATAAACCATGAACCATACCACATTACAACCCCTAAAAGACCTAATTGAGGTAAGGTTGTTTTGAAAAGCATACTACAGCAAGGTTGAGTAACCTGACTCCTAATAATCTTTGTTACTCGCGTGTGTCGGTCACTTCCTTAATGACTAGACCCACCTTTGTTTTTTACTATTTAATCATTTCACTGGGCGTTTTTTATAAAAGCTTTGTTTTCAAACTTTGCATTAACTTTGCATTAAATTTTGCCAATTTTAATGAACAACACTTGTTTGCAATACCATTCGATGTCAAGGAATCCCAACAAACGCGGTCAGTCAAGGAATTGAACTTGATAAAGGAATTTGACTCAGTCAGGGGCAACCAAGTATGAGTTGACAAATCAGAGGCAGAATTCTGCAAATTCAGAATATTGGGGCAAATATTCTTGAGATCATCTTATGACTAGTTTTGTCTTCAGTAACCCATCCGCAGGGGAAAATCCGTTCCCCAGTAATTTCTACTACAGTTTGAGTATCTCGAGTATAACTGAACAGAAACAGCTACGTCAAGATTCAAAAGTTGGAAGATATTGAAGCATCTGGTATTTCATTTCTTCCGTAAAATTCTTTTGATTATTCAAGTTGGAAGATATTGAAGCATCTGGTATTTCATTTCTTCCGTAAAATTCTTTTGATTATTCAAGTTGGAAGATAGTGAAGCATCTGGTATTTCATTTCTTCCGTAAAATTCTTTTGATTATTCAAGTTAGAAGATATTGAATCATCTGGTATTTCATTTCTTCCGTAAAATTCTTTTGGTTATTCAAGTTGGAAGATATAGAATCATCTGGTATTTCATTTCTTCCGTAAAATTCTTTTGATTATTCAAGTTGGAAGATATTAAAGTATCGGGTATTTCATTTCTTCTGTGAAATTCTTTTGATTATTCAAGTTGGAAGATATTGAGTATCGGGTATTTCAATCCTTCTGTAAAATTCTTTTGATTATTCATCCCCTAATCTGGGGCAGTTATGCCGAGATCTCTCCAAGAGTTTGAAGATATTGAAACACCCTGTATGCCAATTCTTCTATAAAATCCTCTTGTTATCGTATAGACCATCTAGCCTGGGGCAGATAAGATTTGAAGATGGTAGTTATGCCAGTGGAATGCATAATTACTTTGTTAGCTCCCCATCAAGTTGCTACATCAGCTGATTTTGACAAATTCCCAATGGATTTATTTCCCCAATAAAGAAGAAGGACTTTCCCAATTTATCCAAAACATTTGTCTAAGCTAGGCTTATGCTTTGGTTTTCACCTTTGAGTACCAGTCCCCAGCTCTTTATGCAGGAGTCCCCAGAGAAGTTAGTTGTTAGACGACAGAATTCTTAGTCACTAGAGTTGTTATTGGTCTTTGAATACAATAACTTCGTCATTTTCATCTTGATTTTTGAAAACGGAAATGTTGAAATTTCTAAGAAAACACAAAGATGAACTAAGTTTTACTCTGGAATTAAGACGTTTTGGAATCAAGTTTGTACAAGAAGAATTAACAGTACTGTATTTTTGGCATGGATCTGTCATCTCCAGTGAAAAGAAGATTGTCCCGGTTATCCTTGATGTTTGGGTTTCAGGGTGTTGGCTTGTGTTATCCTTTCCTATTTCCTGCTTTGCGTCGTTCACGTCGTTTCTCGCATATAGCTAAGCAAATGCATCATACCCTAGCATCTTTGCATCTTTGTGCCCTTGTTTTGCTTGTGGTCTGTTGTTTGTGCCTGTCTTTATTTCCCCAGTGAAGTAAAGACATTCCCGGTTTGCTTTGTGTCGTGCTTGTTCGGTCTTAACCTTTGCGCGCCAGATTTGAATCTTTAAACCTTTTGCTGTTCTTCAAGAAGTTTAACATTAAAGCTTTTGTTTTAAAACTGTTCTTGTTTGAATTGTGTCAAACTTGAACTTGGACCTTGCTTGAATCGTGTCAAGCATTGTCTTCTTGTTTTAAAACTTGTTCTTGTTTGAATCGTGTCAAACCTGAATAGAGTCTTTGTTCGAATCATGTCGGACACTGCCTCTTGTTTTAAAACTTGTCCTCGTTTGAATCGTGTCAAACTTGAACTTGGACTTTGTTTGAATCGTGTCAATCATTGTCTTGTCTGTTCTTGTTTGAATCGTGTCAAACTTGAACTTGGACCTTGCTTGAATCGTGTCAAGCATTGTCTTCATGTTTTAAAACTTGTTTTTGTTTGAATCGTGTCAAACCTGAACAGAGTCTTTGTTCGAATAGTGTCGGACACTGCCTCTTGTTTTAAAACTTTTTCTCATTTGAATCATGTCAAACTTGAACTTGGACTTTGTTTGAATCGTGTCAAGCATTGTCTTGTGTGTTCTCGTTTGAATCGTGTCAAACTTGAACTTGGACCTTGCTTGAATCGTGTCAAGCATTTTCTTCTTGTTTTAAAACTTGTTCTTGTTTGAATCGTGTCAAACTTGAACTTGGAACTTGCTTGAATCATGTCAAGCATTGTCTTCTTGTTTTAAAACCTGTTCTCGTTTGAATCGTGTCAAACTTGAACTTGGACTTTGTTTGAATCGTGTCAAGCATTATCTTGTGTTTTAAAATCGTTCTTGTTCGAATCGTGTCGGACATTGAACCCTTACCTTGGATCTTTGAAAACTTGCTTTAAGCTAAGCTTCTTGGAACAAATTTCTTCAACCTTAAGGCTCCTATCTGGTGTGCAGAGTTTGTCTCTGTCTTCCTGGCTTTTCTTGAAGATCCCATCTTGAACTCTTCGGTATAAGATCCCCAGGAAGTCTTTGCTTGGTTGTCTGTCTTTTTTAGGCTGATCCCTAGTGATCAGGTTCTTCTTTCTGGTTTCACGCCCAGGAAGAGTGTGGGTTTGTTTTGTTCCCAGTAGTCCATCTCCCCGGATCTTTCCCCAATGGAGATTGTTTTTCGGTTTTTCCCCAGCGTTTCTTTGGAGTCTCCCCAGTGAGTTTTTCTTGTGGATACTAGCTTTCGTCTTTCCCCGGTGAAGCTTTTCTTTTGTGTTTGCTTCCTGTTGTCCCTGGTGTCTGGTCTGTCTGTATCTTTTGCATCCGTCTTGGCATCATATCATCATTTTAGAAGTTCATGGCATGTCAGCATTTGCATGTCTGTCGCTTGTCCTTAGCATTTGCATTCCATCTAAGGGCAAAAATTTTGGTTTGCTATATTTAAATACCTTTCACCTTGATGCCCCTGGAATCTCCGTTCCTCGTGCCATCTGGTAAAGCTATTTAAATAGGGGCAACTGCTGTACCCTAAATTTTTACCCTTAGATGTCATTTAGCTTTTGTGCATCTTAGGTCAATCATCTCTGCATCGTTTGAGCTAACCCATATCTTGTAGTTTGTTTCTTTGTGTTCAAATAAGGTTTACATATCACCATGAAGCTCCACAAGTTGTTTTGAAGCAAGTCAAGTCAACAAAATATCTTCAGTGCAAGAACTTTGGAATTAGGGTTTTGCTCTGAAGAAATCACTGAGAATCCTGCTCTATCAAGTCAAGATTTGTGTGGTTCACTTACCACTTAAGGTCATCTACATCCAAGAGACATCATTCAACAGGAACCCAAGATCTATGGGTCCTCAACAAGAGAAGTTTGAACCTCAGCCTCTCTGTACCTCCAAATAAGGGTTTTTGTGACACTTGGCTATTAATGGCTTTGATTTTCATCAAGATGAATACCCAAACCCTAATTCTTAATTCTATGGGTTTATCAACATCCTCAAGAGTCTCCTAAGATCTTTAGATGAGAAGGAAGAAGCAAGTTTACAAGATTTAACCTCAGTGCATTCACAGTCAAAATTAGGGTTTGACTGAAACCCTAATCCTTTGGAATTTTGGTTCAAATGAAGTGTCAATGGTTCTAATCACCATAGAATGTCTCATGAGGTATTCAAAGTATCCATATCAAGTTTCATGGTGTTTCTTGCAAGAGAAGTAGGGTTCTGACCAAGAAAGATGTCATATGTGTGATTTTTCCCCTAATAGCATAATTTGAAATGACCATAACTCCTAAACCACATACTCAAATGGAGTGGCTCAAAGCTCATTGGAAAGCTCTTTTCAAGATATTCAATTTGTTCCATAAGACTTTTTGTCAAAAAATGCTTGGTTTTTGAGTTATGAGGCTTGCAAGATATTTTGACCAAACACAGAAAATTTTCAGCACTTTTCACCAATCTTTTTCTTAACTTTGACCCCATTTTTCACCCATTTCCATTTGGATTCAAGACTTGGGCCCCAAATGAAAGTTGTAGAGCATGATGAGAGCTTTCCAACCATATATGGAACACTTCATTTGAATGAACCATTCTCAAGTTATGAGGTTCCAAAGATAGGCACTTCAAGTTGTCAAATTTCTATAACTTAGAATTTTTCTAAGTTCTTTTTGGAAGTTTTGGGCACACGACTTTATGAGTGATTTTCTCACTATTCAAAAGCTTATTTCAACTAGATTTCCAAAGAGAAGTTGTTGTATGAAATGTCTATTTTCTAAAGCACCAAAGAGCATGTAATTTGGACCTTTGGTTGGCAAGATATCATGTGGTAAAGGAGGGTCCACGACTCTAAATTCCATCTCCCAAACCATACTTCATTTTGAACTGATTTCCTTTTCTCTCTCCAAGTACAAGTCTGCAAGCCTCTTCCCATCAGTTCAACCTTTTCACTTTGCCACCAAACACACCAAATGCACACTACCAAAATACATTTCCTTTTGTACTTTCATGTTGACATTTGCAAGCAAACAAAACCATCCCTCGTGTACATGAGAAATCCATCAGTTGTAATTCAAAATAGCTCTATCATTCTGACCAAAAATGCAAAAGAAGAGATATCACTTGGCTCTATAAGATATGGTTCAGAGCAGCCCCACTTCAAATCTCTACTCTTGATCTTTCTCTCTTGTGTAAAACCATTACCCTATGTATCATCAAGGCTATGGACCAGCTTCCTCCCCTATAAAAGGCAGCCACTCTCATTCATTTGGCACCAACAATCAACACAAAAACAACTCTGAAAAACTTGTTCTTTGGAGAGCACTCGAGCTAGTTGAGAAAGGAAAGAAGTTCTTGTCATTTGCTTAGGAACCAGGTAAGTTCCTCACCCTTCTACTTATCATGCTTATCATGCTTATCACGTTTGAATCATATGTTAGGCTGAATATACTCTAGTTTAATGATAGAAATACTATGTTATTTTAATGTTTGTGTTTTCATGATGTATTTGCATGGCATGTATATTGTTATACACCTCTCTTGAGTTTGTTTTAGAGGTTTCATACCTCTCTCATGGCTGCCAATATGTAGAATGATTTTGTTTCCATGATAGTCAGTGGTTAATCTATGTTAAGGTGAAGTGTTACTTGAAGATATGCTTGTTTCTGTTAAAAGCTTGCTTGCCATGTTAACATGAATATACCTGCTCTAAATGTTTATCATGGTGTGAGTGATTCTAACTCATACATGGATATATGCTGGTCAGTTGTTTGTTTTTATTTGAGTTCTAATATTGTTGGTGTTCATATCATCTTGTAGTTCTGGTGTGTAGCTCGTTCATAATACATGTTATTATTAAGTTGTTAAGGTTTATGTTGGTTTTGGATGGAAACATAGATTGTTTTTGCTAAGTTCTCATTTTGAATGATGGATGTTCTTGGCTTTTTGCTCATAATATCATGCTCACATATACAAGTTCAGTTAAACCCCATATTGATTATGTTGGTAAAACTTTTACTCTTAATGGCATGTTGAAAATATTGTTGGTTAATATGTTGTTTCCTGAAGCTGCCATTCTTGATAATTTGATGTTGGTGCCTTTTGATTGAAGTTTGATTGTTTGAGAATGCTCATATTGTCGTATTATGCTAGAATGTATTGAATGTAGAGTTTTGTTTCCATGCTATTATGCTTTGCCTTTGCCTTTCATGCCTCTGCCATGCCCATATAATGTATTGAGATTGTTTTGAAGTGATAGCTTAAATGTATGCTGGCTGTATGGTGTTATTCCAACTCATTTGAGTCTTAACTATTGGTGCTTGTTCATGTTATCGTGTGATAGAGGTTCTGGAGTTTGTGGTTTGCTACATGTTGTTGTTAAGTTTTGAAACAAGTATGTGGTTTAGATTTGAAACAGAAGGAGGTTTATCACTCTTTTTTTGAACTGAGTTTCAGTTTTGAACCATGGTTTTCCTCTGCTTTTTGTTCAGGATATGGTCATCAACTTGTCTAGATTAGGATTCATGGTTATTCTATGTTTTGAGAACTTCATTTTGGTATATTACTTCATGTTATTTGGTTGCATATGGAGGCTGTAATTTGGGATGGAAATCTGATGTTTGTTTTGGAGGTTTTAAGTTTAAATACGATGATGTATTTGTTTCTGCATGCTTTGGTTTCCATGCGCGTTTCTGATTGGACAGCCATGATTTTGTCTTGTTGTGTTTTAAAAAGCCATATGACCAATTGATTTTATGTTATACCCTTCAGTTCATATTACGTGAGCATGTGATTTACATTTAATATATTTTATGGTTTGGTTGGATTTATATATTATTTGAAGCGTGTATATACCAGATGAAACAGCCGTCCCAACGGTATTACACTTGCTTTGCCTTGGCCATTTCACTCACCAGACCTGGGTTCGATCCTGCGGATCAACCCTTTTATCTTTTTTCATTTCGCTTGTTTTCTCCACCTGGGCCTTGTGCAAGTTTGCTAATTATACCCCCCCATTCGTGAGGCCCAGATGTAAGACAACTAACCCTTAGTTATTTTAGGATTATTTTCATACCCCCCCTGCGCTTCTTTCTCTTTTTAATTTATTTTCTGTTTTGAATCATTTTCCATCCAAATCTTTTTTAGAAAAAACCTTTTTTATTTTATTTAGTTTATTTAAAATATTTTCTTTATTTCAAAAACTCCAAGATATTTTTTTATCTTTTTTTTTAATTAGCAACTTATTATAATTGTTAATTGTTAATCAATTTGTAGTTTAATGGTTAATTGTTAATTGTATTCTAATTGTTAATTTGTATTGTTAATTGTTAACTTTTAAATTTTAATTGTCAATTTGTATTTTAATGGTTAATTATTAATTGTATTCTAATTGTTAATTTGTATTGTTAATTGTTAACTTTTAAATTTTAATTGTCAATGTGTATTTTAATTGTTAATTGTTAATTGTTAATTTTAATTGTGCTGTTAATTGTTAATTTTAATTATATCATTAATTGTTAATTGTTAATTGATTATTACCTTTGGATTAATTGTTAACATCATTTATGAGCACCTTTATTGATCTTATGAGTGTTATTCACTAATGTTTGTTTAAGTCTTGAACTAATCCATCCATGTTTGATTTATCATATATTTGACTTTAATGTGAATTTTATTCTTCTTTAAATATCATCCTTAATTAATATCATTCTTTTTATCTTGTGGGTGTTCTTTATGTTTGTCTTCCTTAAGATTGAAACATATTGATATGTCTTTATAATGATTATGTCCACTCTTATCCATACTTTATCATGAAG
This sequence comes from Lathyrus tuberosus, assembly GCA_022829125.1. Taxonomy (NCBI): domain Eukaryota; kingdom Viridiplantae; phylum Streptophyta; class Magnoliopsida; order Fabales; family Fabaceae; genus Lathyrus; species Lathyrus tuberosus. The sequence goes on from JALAZF010000259.1 coordinate 2,420,219, forward strand.
CATCTTACCATCCTTATGCTTGTGTTGCTTTTATCTCATCATATTGTATCAATGTTTTATTTTTTATCTCTTGTTATATTATCCTACAACTGTCTTTTTCCCCCATTCCAAAGGAAGGTGAATTAATGTTGACTTTTAAAGTCATAGCCCCCATCTTACCTAAGTCACTACGGGAAAAGAGGGAAAATAGGGCGCTTTTTTGGCCCTATAAAAGCGCTTAAAAGCGCTGTCTAAGCCTGCGCTGTCGTAGGTAAAGACGGCGCTTTTTTATTTATGAAAAAGCGCTCTCTAAAAGGGGACTTTAGACAGCGCTTTTAAAAGTGCTGTATAAAGTATACGTTTAAAATTTAAAAATTTTTTTTTTATAAACTTTAGAAAGCGCTTTTTCCTTCAAAAGCGCTCTCTAAAGGTGCTTTTAGACAGCGCTTTTGAAAGCGCTGTCTAATGTATACGAAAAATGATTTTTTATATACCTTTGGAGAGCGCTTTTCCCTAAAAGCTCTCTCTAAGGGGGACTTTAAAGAGCGTTTTTTCCTTAAAAACGCTCTCTAAAGTATACCTATAATTTTATTGATTTTTTCTACGCATAAAAAAATCCCATTTTAGCCATTTTTTTTTATGCAGAAACCTGCATAGTTTCAAACCTGCATTTCTTATAGAATTTCTTGCAACAACAGAATTCTTATACATTTCAATAAATAGAATTCTTGCAACAACAGAATTCATATACATTTCAATAAACACAAAATTTCCTTCTATTCACAAAACTAGAATTTACAACAGAATTCTTACAACAGAATTCTTGCAACAGAATTTACAACAGAATTTCCTTCTATTCATAAAACTAGAATTTACAACAGAATTCTTCTTGCAACAGAATTTCCTTATATTCACAAAACTATACATTCAAAGAATTCTTCTTAGAAGAAAGAATTCTCACAATTCTTCCGTAATATAATTCAATTGTTTCCTTGTGTAAGAAGAACACGCCATATCTTCGAAATACTACATAACAAAACAAAATATGCATTATTTAGTTAAAAATAATAAATTATATGACATATCCGATAAATATTAAAATAAATCCTAAGTTATAAAACCATGCATACCCTAATAGGAATCTCCAATTGTCCCATTTGAAGGATTTCTCTCATGAACCTCAAAACGAAGTACCCGCAGTCTATGCCATTACACTGACGAGGGCACTACACATAGACAAACAAATAAGAAATAATATATAGATGTTTTGTGTTATTAAGTAGCATCACTAATAAGCAATATTGTGAAAATTAATATACCTCCACTTTGACCCATGTAATATTGGTTGATCTAGCCCATGCTACTCGAGTCTCTCTTTGTGCACGGTATAGTAGTATAGCTCTATAAAAGAAAAACGTAAACTTAGAACAATGTCACAGAAATAATTAAATATACAAATACACACGAATATTTTGAACAATCTCACTTACGTGTCAACCACATCCTTCATATTCTGATATGTGGACCAATCAGTATCCAATGAATTAAGATAATATACCACTTCTGTTATAGGATTAATGGCAACCAACAACCAGTGCCCACTGTAAAATATAAGAAAAGTTTAGATGGATAATTTCTACGCAAAAGATACAAATTAAAGATTAGAATGAAATTATAATGAAAATCTAACCCGTTTCCAGTATTATACGGTAAAAGAAACAGACTTTCTGTGTTGCTGGCCATAAATCGCTCAAGTAAGTGGTCTCTTACTTCAATTGCATTCATACCAATTCTCGGTGCATTAACAAGGCTGCAAGAGAAGAAACGAAATTTGTTTGACAAATCCGTCCCCCGCATGAATTTTTCATACATGCACCTTAAATAAAAAAATAATAAACATTAGACTATTATCATTGAAATGTGTAAATAAATTGTTCAACTAAATAAATAATAGATTGATTGGAGTACCAGATGTATGAATGCATAACACCGATGCCTAATTCAGTATGATTGAAAACCTCCTCCATATCCTTTTTTCCGATTATCTCGGAATGAGGAAAACTAAAAACACCTTCGTCCATGTTGATTTGACGAATAGCTCCTTGCATCAAATCTGACATTGACAAAAGTGTTTCTAGACACGTCTGAAAGTGAGGTCTTTTTTTCTTCACGGTCCTTATAGGAGCTTTTTTCTTGCCGGTCTGTTGTGAAGGTTGAGCAGGAACCTAACAATCATATAAGTTAGGTAAAGTAGAAAATCATGAATTCAGATAATAGAATAACACTTAAAAGCTACCTCTCTGTGTGATTCAACAGACTCGTTTTGCAGCAAAACCCCTTTATTCTTTGTTGCGGGTTTTGTAGGAGTCTAACATTACCATGTAAAAAAAAATGTAAGTAATGGTTCAGAATGATTTTCATAATCGTTCAGAATTGACATTTGAATACTAAGAGATTCGTAATGGTTTTCAACATACCTCATCACCTATGGAAATGAGGTCTAACGGCCATGCAACAAACGAACCTATTGCATCCCGCAGCAATGTAACCTCTGAAACCGAGTCTGGTATCGGTAGTAACGCATCCGTATCTAAAGCGATATCAACCGACACTTTCAGATAACCTTGTGGGAGAGGATGATGGTGAAGTAACGCTCCCACAAAGTTATGCACTTTTCCCTTGCCAACCATGCGATAAGTCGGAAACGACAAATACAGCTGGCAAGATGAAATGCCCTGAAGCAATAATAAATATGTAATTGTTAATATGTATAAAGGTCAAATAAAATAAATGTGTTAATTTAATTAAAATAAATATGTGCTAATTATCTCGGGAATTTTATTTGGAGAATTTATACTAGCTTTGTCACTAGCATCTTTCAAACCGGAACCGCATCTTTCCGCCTTATATCTCTCTTTATCCTGCTGCAATGCTTGGACTTGCGCTTGTAGTGCCATCACAGTTTGCATGATTTCTTGGGTGGTGGGATTTTTTTTCTTTGATTGCTTATACAAGGATGATGGAGTCACACCAAATCCTTTACCTCTCACCCGACCGGGATACTCAGGAACATTTAGTACTCGACTAAGAATGCTCCTGCAATCATCCTCACCTGCGGGTATGGATTTAGATAGATTCTCCTGAAATTCATTGACATATCGAAAATTATTAGTGGGGATTAAAAATTAATTATAATTTAATAAAATTTCAATTAACTTTGAGACATAATGTTATACTTACACATTCTTCATAAACATGCTGAACATCTTCTGTAACAGCTCCACCCATACCCACGCGAGCTTCCTTCCACAAAACATGGTCCGGAAGTGATGATTCTTCACTTTTAGACTCTTCTAACTACACATTTAGTTAAATAATAAGTTCATCAATTATAACACAATAATACAATTAATAAAATCATAGCATTAATATATACTTACCAATTTTTGTTGTAACCGTGCATATCCCAAACGCCCTTTTCTGTATGGATACGCGGGTTTTGATGCTCTTTCGCGATTAATGGCACTCAATTTCTGGATTAAAAATTTTAAGTCATATCAAAACAAACTAATGAAACAAATATATAATACAATTAATAGACATGACAAGATAACATTACATTGAATTCTTCGGTTTTCCGTTTGTCTACAAAAATGCCTCATTCTTCCGGTGTAATCACATCCGCATACAACGGTGGAAGTTCTGCTTCAACAAAATTTTTGTCCTCATCCCTAAGATATTTGTTTAATAACAAGGCTCTAAACCCTCTGTGTCTCTTTCCGGCCAATTGAAGACAATACTTTTTCCGACTTTCTTCAATATTAAAGGACCTCTACGAAAAAACATACACATATAAACATAAAGTGTGTTAGTATAAGTAAATTAAAGACTTAATCGTCAACAAAAATCTAATAACATCAATCATATTTGGTAAGTACCTGTATCTCAGTCCATATCTTTTCTTTACCGACATCCAACGATTTACTCCTCCAATTATCACTAGTGATTGGAATGTGCTGACGGACAAGTGAACCAATGTATGAAGACAACATTGAACCGTTAGGCTCAAATAGTTGGTTCTGGTTACTCCAATGTACATCAAATCTCATCCCTTTATCTCTAGCATGGATGATTCTCTTCATAATGGTTTTTCCTCTTTTTATTTCATGTTCTACATTCGAAGCTTCATTCTGAGCTTCCTGTGTATCATGTATCTCGTAGGTGTCTTCCTGGTTATTAGACATTTTACCTGTAAGAAAGAAAAAAATCCATAATCCATAATCCATAATCCATTGAATGATATAAGTTATATATAATTACAGTGGCGAGAGAGAACAACTAATTACCTTTAGAGATGTAAATTACATTCTAACAAATGTTTGAATCACATTCTAACCAAAAAAGGAATAACAGACAAATACCAACATTTAAAAGTAACAAAAGAATTAGTCAAATTGACTCAGCTATCATCATTCATCTATGAAGAATCTATTTCGAAAATAAGCAGTATCACTTGTATAAGTGGTAACCAAATGTTTGAATCACATTCTAACAAAAAAAGGAATAACAGTCAAATACCAACATTTAAAAGCAACAAAAGAATTAGTCACATTGACTCAGCAACACTGCAGCCAACGAATCACACTGGAAAGATATGCAACCACAACAAATGCAACATAATTGTTATCAAAGATTAGTGACTCATTCTTGATTAAAAACTAGACATTGGTTACATTCTTAAAACTCTATTCATATCACAGTAAATACCCTAAGAATTCCCCTAATTTTCTCTGATTCTATAATTTAAACAAAACAAGGTTGCATATTATGGAAAAATAGAATGAAAAATACTATTAATATATATGACTGATTACAGAACAAGTCATTCTCTGTGTGGCATTACATCAAACATGTGATATGCTTATCGTCCAAGTTACTGAGAAGCAACAGTGTTCATGAGTTCACCAATATTGTATCTTGAACATTGTCTACGAAGGAAGTAATGCAAACTGAATATTGAGAACAAACAGAACATTTTTCGACAATATTATTATTATTTTTCTAACAATGACATTCAATAAGCTAGAGTTGTTAAATATTGCTCACAAAGAAGAAAGAAGAACGATAATGGGAACTGAAGAATACCTGAACTGGAGAACAAAGGAGAGTTCGAACGGGAACTGAATGCAAAAACGACGATAATGGCAACAGTGACGGTAACGGCAACGGAAAGGGCAAAGAACGACGGCAACAATGACATGCAAGAACGACGACAAGGGTTTAGAGAAACGGTCAAGAGAGAAAATGAATAGAAGTGTCTCTGAAAATGTTTAGAATTGTTTTATATTTTAATTAGTAAAGGACTTTAGAGGGCGCTTTTCCTTAGAAAGCGCTTTCTAAAGATAAAATAATTAGAGCCCTATAAGAGCGCTTTCTGAAAGCGCTTTCTAAGGTGGCCTTTAGACAGCGCTTTTTAAAAGCGTTCTCTAAAGTAATACATATAGCAGCGCTTTTTGGAAAGCGCTTTCTAAGGTGGTCTAAGGTGGCAGTCTTTTACAGCGCTTTTGAAAAGCGCTTTCTAAAGCCTTTCTTTTAAGGCGCTTTTTTTTAGCGAAATTTTTTTATTCTTTTTAGCAGCGCTTTTGTATAAAAGCGCTGTCTTTTAGGTGCTGTCTAAACATATTTTTGGCGTAGTGTCTTAGGAGAAACTTAATTTCTTGGCCTCATCAGAGCCATATAAATTACAACTAGCTTTAGGAGAGAGTTCCTAAACTCTTAGTGATATTCATCATAATGAATCATCACTTTCCGCTTTTGACTAAAACATAACATAGGTCCATTACAACTAGATTTAGAGAGTTCTTAAACTCTACAATGAGCTTGTACTCATTTCCCCTCTGAATATTGACCACAGTCAATCATTCAGTAGAAGTAGAACTACGCATACTCTGATTCTATTCCCGAGGATACGTAGGCGTAAGGTGCGATGCCTTATCGAGTATACTTAGATACTAACCCCTAGGGTTTTCAACCTTTAGCATAGAACCTTTAGCAAACATAAGATAACATTAAAACAAGAGGCTCCCGTAGAGTACTACGGACGTTTATGGTGCTAATACCTTCCCTAGACGTCACCAACCCCCGAACCTTAGATCTCTCCCCTTTAGGTTTTTCCAACGATCTTGAACCTTTCCTTTGGATAAATCAAAGTCGGTTGTAAAAGAAAATGATGCAAGTTAATTAATAGCTTGTTATCCGATTTTCACCGCAACAACCGCATAATTCCTGTAAGGATTCAACAAGATAATTTCACATTAAAACCAAGTATCACAACCCATATGTCATCAAAGTACAATAATTAAACCGCCCCTAACACTACGTACCCAACAGTCTCAAAAACTCAAAAATATCAAAAATGCATTTTTATGAGTTGACAATATCTCAACAGAGTATTTTTATTAATTTATTCTATACTCTTAACTCGTAAAAAGCTATCATAATATATAATTATAACTCGACAGAGTTTCCAAGGAATTCTAAACAGTTCTACAACAATCCTTACAACTCTAAAACAATTTTAAAGTGCTAAAAAATGCTCTACTGGTAACTGTAGCTCATAAAGATAACTTTTATGGACTCAATCGACAACTCTAACAACTCTATGAACAACTCTAACAAAATTGAAAGTAATTTAAGTTGGACAAATAATCCAATTGTTTATCTCTAACTCAGAATTCCAAAACATATTATACTAATAATAATAAAATTATTATTTTATTATTATTATTATATTAATTAAATATATTTTATTATTATTATTATACTAATATATATATATATATATATATATATATATATATATATATATATATATATATATATATATATATATATATATATATATATATATATATATATATATATATATATATGCGTTGCAAAGGTATGGGTATGTACCCGGTACCCGGTAAGGGTACTGGTACGGAATACGTCATTTTTAAAAAAACCAAGGTACGGGTACGAGAGTATAAATTCATATGTACTCTGATTTCTCTTTGCAGAAGATCAAAAACATGGTTGTGCAAGGAGTTTCAATGCAATGGATTGAAGTTTAGAGATTTAAGATCCATAAGTTATCCACCATTCATTTGGTTTCAAGATCCACCGATCTTGCAACGGATCAAATTGGCCAAACTATACATCAACACTTGAAAAATCTATTAAAAAAAAGCCTAAAACTATACCATTAAAAGAAAAAAAATTGAGTTCGCGTACCCAATATGTACCGAATATGTACCCGTTGGAGTACCGACTTAAAATATAATAAATAAAAAATAGGTATGGTATCGATACGTATCATACGAGTACCATACGCGTACCGGTGCCCAGTACCGGTACTTTGCCTAAAATGGAGTACCCATGCTTCACAGTATATATATAATGGAGGTTTAGAAAATCGATTCAGAATTATACGCATCAAATGAAACGAATTTAACACCAATAAAATCAACAAAAACATCAACTTCTCATAAAAATACATAATTCATCAAAATCATCGTCCTTATTGTAGGTTAAGTAAACTTCTCTACCCTTTCAAAATTTAGCACCCATAGATGAATAATTTCTTCCCCTTATCTTAGATTTCTCAATTTTCCAACAAAAATAAGATGAATTAGTGTAATTCCCTCAAGCGTTATCCCCTTTATTTCTATTAGTTCACACTTTGACCCTATTCTTACTAATTTCTTATTTCTATTTATTTAATTTAATTATCTCTACCCAACCAACTAAATAATTCACATAATTCACACAAAAAGTTATTTAATTAATTTCACACCAATTAAATTAAATAAATAAATAAAATAATCGATAATTCTGAATTGGGGTGTTATAGAGCCGACCACATGGATGTTCTTTTGGATGATCGACATCATAAGAAGGGAAAATTATTCTAGGACGGTGTTCGTGATATGGCGCTTCATCGTGATATGTACATGTAGCGCGTTGGTGAGAGTCGGAGACCAAGCTATTGGATTAACTTGACTCGGAAATCAAATATCGCCACCGAACTTTCATGTATCTAAGGGAAGGGGAAAAGATCTAAATAACTCATAAGTATGCAATGGGAAACAATGCAATAAGAGATCTAAGGTTCGAGAGTTGGTTATACAAAGGGAAGGTACTAGTACCCTAAATATCTATGGTATCCTATAGGAACCTCAAACTATTTGTGTTATTTGCTTAAGTTATTTTCTATTGATTGGGAGAGTTGACTGTTTTTGAGTGACTGATGGGAGTCGAAAATGTTTTTGTTGTTTTTGTAATGTATATGAATAAAGGGGGTGAAAATAAAAAAGTGTGCTCATTGGAATCTCGCAATCCTATGCCTACATATCCTTAGAGAAAGTCAGAGAATTTGTAGTTCGGGGAACTACGGGTAAAAGCAATGTTTGTTGGGTTTTTAGGAGAAGAGACAAATTGTCATTTTAAGAGGGAATGCTCAACTATACCACCACAAACATAGAAAGACAGTGGATCTTTGCATAATAAGAGAAAGACTTCAACTTGGATATAGAATCAACAAGTATGCCACTTACATCACTTAAATAAAAGCGTGTGTCTGCACCATAATAAGATAGGGACATCAACTTGGATATAGAATCAAGAATTAGGCCACTTACATCACTTAAATTAGAGAGAATGTTTCAAAAGTTTGATTTATATTGTAGGGATAGAAGAGATATCTCTTCTATAGAGATGACTCATGTCTAATCTCTTGGGGAAAAGTTTTGAGTTTGAAGCCAAAGTTGGCTAAGGTTTGATTGGAGTTGAATTTTAAGGGAAACCTAATGTTTGAACTAAGTCTAAACAAAAGGGTGATAGGAATGAAATAACATATATGTATGCATATGACATGAAGTCAACAAATATCCTTTCCCTTGGATCTGCTACAATTGAAGTGTTATAGCATAAGATTAATCAAAGCTTAATGCAAAGAGAAAAATCACATAGAACCATGATTCTATCAAATTAGGGTTTAGGGTATGATGAACATAAACACTAATGTCAAGAGAAACTTAACAGGCAAAGTTTATCGAGTGTCAACAAGCATAACATCAAGAATGACATGAATATACAAGTATGATTAAGCATGGTATCAAGATATGTGTATAACAGGCAAAGCATAAGATAAATAGACATGCTTGACATTGTGGAAGTTTATGAAGGAAATACTTGAATATGTAGCAAAGATTTAATCAATTGAAACATCACAAACAAGTTTAAGCAAGTACATGTTCAAAATGAATCATGGATTAGATGAACATGGTAAGGTAAAACCCTAAAGAGAGTCTATGAAGGAAACATGTCATTTGTTTCACAAATTAATCAAGGTAAGCACATGAACAAGATACTTAACATGGTTGAATAAAGGGTTAAAGGAACCAAACTCAAGTGGAAGCCCTAGTCATGCATCAAGGTGATTCAAAAGATCAAGCAAGACTAAACCTTAAAGGTATTACTTAAACAAACCATTTAATCAAAGCTTTTTTCAAAGGAAAAGTGCAACTAAACATGGTACAAGTTATTAACAAGACTTAAATAAAGCATACTATAGCCACATAAACACATATGTTTAATTAGATAAAAGAAATAATCTAAAGAACACCATTAAAAGGTTTTAAAACACATAAAAGGTACATTTTTTCAACTATACAAAAATATATAAACTAAATATTTTTTTTGTATTTTTTCATGTATTCTCAAAATAGAGGGGATAAATGACAAGTTTGCGAAAAATCATTCTAAAATAATTATTTTTGCATATAGAAACAATTAGGAGAAACTTGAAAAAAAACATGAAAATAGGTGGTAAAAAGAAAGGGTTTGTCACCAAAGGGACTTGAACTCACACACATATGCTTGCACCCTAAAACATTAGCCACTGGGACATGTGCTTCAGTATGATAGATAACGTGCGTGCAAGAATAAATATGAAAGTTCAAGTTGAAATCACACAAAAAATAAAATGCAAAAAGGTCTGGGGCGAGGGGGATTTGAACCCCGGACCTAGAGCTCGCTAGCACACACAAACACACACAATAACTACCATGGCGCAATGCCTATTCAGTGAATAAGTTGCAACTAATAAATAAAATATTAAAACATTATTAAAAATATGAATTTCGCGTCAGCCATTATCATCTTCTTCCCCGAACTTCATCACCATTTTCCTATTTTTCAAAATGCTAACTTCTTCAATTCTAAATGAAATTGAATGATGTAAACATCAAAGTTGTTTGAAATTTTGTTAGGAATTCAATGGTATAATTCAATTTCATTTATTTTGCCTAGAATTGAAATGATCACGCAAGAACATAAAAAACCCTAAAACTGAATATCAACTATGAAATCCTACATGATACAGATACATAGCAATTAACATGGGTAAAATGATCCCTACATCATGACAAGTAGGTTTGTAACAAGAATAACTCAGAATGATGCATGAATGATAGAGTTTGGGAAATGAGGAAACTTACCTTCATAGTGAAATCGTGTTTTGACTTGGAGTTGTTACAGAAGCAAGGTGATGATCCTAAAAGCTTCCTTGACCTCCAAGGAATGTGTTGAAGTGGTTGAATTGGATTGAAACCTTTTGAAACTCCCCCTCTAAATCAATTTGCAGTTTGAAGAAAGTTAGATATGAACTTGTAGATTTTGGTGTTACATAATGGTTTTGAGGATTTGGATCACTTCTATGATGTTAATAGAAAGTGTTTGAAGTGTTAGATTGAAGGTTTATGGACTGGTTTGTGAAATTCAGGTTTTCACTTTGATGGATTTTGAAATTTGTAAGAACATGCAATTCTATTTATAGAGGAACAAGTTAGTTGTTTGGAGGAAAAGTTTTGGATCAAGATGCATCCTATTATCCAATGTATTATGATATGTTTCAAAACTTGAATGCCAAGGTACAAGTAGCTTCCTTTCTAGGCATGCTCAAATCTTGACAATTTAGGCAATCATCATTCAGATTGTAACTTAGTCTTGATGCTTAAACCAAATTCTTGACTTGGTGGATAAGTTTCTTGACTATTTGGCATTTCACTTAATGCACCAAAACAAAACTTAAGTTCATGCCTTGGGATGAGGTTTTCTACTATGCAAAGGGATAGAACTTCAATAAATTTGGCACTATCTTGAAGATTTCATGAGATACTACAAGATTCATGTTGATCTTGGGCAGAGATAAGGTTGGGAAATTGATCAAAAGTGATCCCTAACTTGTGTGCCACAAGAATCTGTCTTGCATTCAGCTTCATCAATGCCTTTTGCAAAAATCATAACTTTTAGCTCAAGTAAGATAAATATTTGTTCTTGGACTCTTTGGAAAGCTTTAAACATCCTCTACAACTTTCATGATGACAGCCTTTCTTGATTCAATTGGGATCATGGTGAAAAATGCCCATAAAGTTGGTTACTTGTCAAAGTCAAAACTTGTTGAAAATTTTTTTAAGTGTTTTTGTTCAAAAAGTAATGAACCTTCCACTTGATGGCCTCATATCTCTTTATCCATGCATTTTTTGGAATCCATCCCCTAGGTCAAAGTTGGAGTATAAAACAAGATCTTCAATTTGGTCTTTGGAGCAAAGAAAATGGTTGCTTAAGGAGGAAGTTATGGACTTAGGAAGTAGAGAAACAAATCATAGGATTTCATAACTTAGTGAAATTTTCAAAAACCCTAATTTTGCAATTTTGATCTTTTCTTTGATTTTCTTGATTGATCATGATCAAATGCATCCACCAATCATATTTTCATGATATTTGACTTGAGAAAATCATATGTGACCCAAAGATGCCAAAAAACCAGGCTTTGACTTGATCAATTGTTTCACTTTGTATCAGATGAATTCAACTTTGTAATTTCCAATGTATCAAGTTTCTTGGACAATTAGGATCTTGTGAATGGTCTTCAAATATGTATTTGAGGTCCTTGAATCATGTTTTGAAGTGTAGGATCATCCTCAGATGAAAAAGTCAATTGTAAGCCTCACTCAGTCAAAACCCTAATTTGGTGCATCTGATGAACTTTAGGCTTGATGAGTTTTCCAATTGTTATTGGACAATTGTTCTCCATTGTTGTTGTTATTACTAGGATTAACTGTTCTCCTAACGTATCTCCTGGTTGGTTTTCCAATATTCTTTTTGGTTATCCTACCACTCCTCAATCTCATGCACACTCAAAATTTTTAGAAGTTTCATAAATGAATAACTTATGCAATTTAAAGAAAAATGTAAATTTTCGCACAAACGGTTTCATTGGGCGTGTCAATTTGTTTACTGTAAAATTTAGTAAACAGAGACAAGTTTGATTTTACTTAAGGGATTAAACTCGAAAAAATTTCAAGACAGATTATGTAAAAATTATGAATTTGAAACACATTTGACGTTGAAGTCACAAATAAAAGAAACTTGAAAATAAATTTTAATATAGTAAACTACATAAAAGATAAAGAATTTAATTCATGAAATGGAACGCAAATACATACATTTTCAGATCACTCCTTTCTCACTAAACACGTTGGTACTTCGAGTTTATAGAATACGTGTGGAGGTTAAGTACTGTGCAAACAGGTAAGAAATGACGCTTTACAATTTCATTAGACCAGACCGCACCGGTTCTTATTGGCTTGCACAGTTTCATGTGGTTCATACAGCTTGAGTGGTTTGTTTGTAGAAACGATATAATGCATTAACCGGGCCTGCCATATGTCTCGGTTCCTATTCAACCGGTCTGATCCGAGATTTTAAAAAATGTTTATAACTTACCTGCTGAAATATGTAAATCCAAAAAATTTTAGCTTCCAGTTTCATATTTCGGCTCTGCAGGTAAGCAATGTTTATTAAGGATATTGGATGTGCATAACAAATTAACTTTCTCTGCATAATTGATATCTAAACTAACTTCTAACCTTAAAATATTTCTTGTACTCTGAAGAAGAAGAAGTGAGTGGAGATACATAAACTGAAATTCCATATTTCAAATTCTTATCTAACAGCTTGTTTATGAATTAGTGCTGAATTTTTGGCAAATGAAGATGGTAAAACCTGGCAAGCATCATTGACAAGGAGTTGTTAATTAGTTTAAAACAAATCTCAAATTTTGATATCACAATGTAGCACTTGTGATTAAACATTTTTTATCCTTAAATTTTTGAAATATCTAGACAGAGAATAAAATAAAATTGATTTTTCACATAAGGATAATCAACTTCATCTCTTGTTAGAAAAATAATATAATGTTAATTAATCCTATTCCTTACCCATAATGAAATAAATAATTTACCCTGCACAGCAGCAACAAAAAGTTTATGCTATATGCTTTACCCTGCACAACAGCAATAAAAAGTTTATTCATAGGTACTTTACGAGCATATAAGTTTATGCTATATGCTTTACCCTACACATGTCATTTGGTTCAGTTACATCCTGTGAAAGTAACTATCTACAGATGTCATTTGGTTCAGTTACATCCTGTGAAAGTAACTATATATCTGGATTGTAATAGCATGTTTGTTGTCAACCGAAAGTTGTTACAAAAACCGGATAAGAATTGAAGGCAGAGGCCACAAGTCTTTATCACTTCACATACAAGGCAAGAGAAAATACCTTGTCTGGTGTGGATGCACAGAAGTTACACCGATCTTTAATGGACCCTTTGGTAGAAAGTTTTCTTCTCCACAAGCTCGCCATGCTGAAAGATAAAAACATAAACATTATTATTAATAGTGAAAAAGAGCTAACAACAGTTAAGGATGTATAAATCTCTTTTATGAATGCTTACATTCAACTTGTGTGCTATTCTATTTCTTGGACCAATTCTTTACTCACTGTCGATCCAGTAAGAAGGAATTCCACGTTCCTCGGCTATCTCTTACAGGTGAAATGTATTGCTCGAGTTCCAGCCACCAACTACTAACATAAGATCTATATCTTTCTATACCAGCTTGTAAATAGCATCTTGTCACTCCTAAAAGGAAAATAATTCAATTCAACATTTTGATTAGAATGAAGACATGTTTAGAACATCACGGGACTAAATACGTACCTGAGTAGCATTACAAATTGTGTTGAAGCTTATGAAGTGCTCGTTAACGTTTTTCATGCCAAATTTGCGCGTCATAGTCCGCTCTACTAGTTTCCCTGTGAACCGATGAACAAAATACATATCACAGTTGATTGTAATTTATGAATAGAGCACAAGAGAATCCATATGCTGCTAACTCCACAAAAGATACAAGTTAACCAATCTCTTCAGTCTCTTCCTTAAGCATTGTTGTCTGATTCGCAATGCCAAGTTTTATCAGGTCATTGTCTGGATCAAAACTCTTAGAAACTGCAAATTTAAATTTCTATACACGAAAAATAAAATAATCACGACATTGAACACTACAGACAGTGTTTTAAAAAGAAATATCGATCACAATACAAAAGTCACACCTCGTAACAAATTTCCTCTTTAACAACAGTTGAAAAGTGTTGCCAGAATTCTGAAAAACCTTGCCTAAGAGAATAGGGGACGTTTTCCACCCGTCCTCTGTACGAGCGTTGCCTATTGTTTGAGGGAACATTTTTTATCGCTCTTCGGCCACACTTTCCTAAAACGTCCCCTAAACTAAAGAAAAAGGGGACATTTTTTCGATTCATCTAAGACAACGTTTTTTAAATGTTGTCATATCTAACAACAATTACAAATTGTTCCCTAAATGTGGAATAATGAGAACAAGTGGTAAATGGATTTTTAAGTTACCCAAAATATTTTTTACCATATTTTTCATAAATTAAACAATTGAAACAAAATTACAACAAACATAATTTACATGAACAGAAAAAGTTGTATTAATAAAATTTTCAAATAATAACTCAAATACACATAATAGAAACAAAATGTCTATTACTTAATACTATAAGTTTAACACTTAGAAGTATACGTTTAACAAAATGACAAAATGCATAGTTAAGTTTAATGCTTAAGTACAAGCCTAAAACAACATCATCCAACTCATTTAACTTTGTCGAACTTATCTTCAGCTCCATCATCCTCTTCATGATATATGTTGTCTTCTTGATGTTCATCACCTATATGTTGTCCTCTTGAAATTCATCACCTATGTGTCGTCCTCTTGAAATTCATCACCTACTTCATTCTCAACACTTACGTCATTATTTCTTGAAGTGACTACAAGTAAATATCAACCATTTCTTGAAGTGACTATAACTAAATATCAACCATTTCTTGAAGTTGGGATTAGAAAAAATTACAAATAAAGATTACCTACTATTATAAACAATGTTTGGTAAATATATTAAGTAAACATAATTTACTATAACATAGAGAAAATATAATAGGATTTGAATAACAATAGATTTAACTTACTTTTAGTATGTTGTTTATACCAATAGGAGATCGTAATTTTCCATTATATTGGCAAGCCATTTTAAGGATGGATATAAGGAGTCTCATTCTTTCACCTTACATTCAACACTCCCACCAACCAGAGAAACATTGCTGCCAGAGAGCACAAAAATAATTACCAACAACATTTCAAATAATCACCAAACACAAATGTAACCAAGGCATGAGGAAGACACCTAGAAAATGATCTTCCAACATAAGGGGATTATATTAGAACATCATATGTTTAGCATGTTTTTTTTTTTTGATAAGCAATCTTCATTAATAAGAGATTAAGGGCATCTCAAACCAATAAAAGAGAAATTACAAAAAGGCACGGGAAGGGACCCGACCCCAACAATGATAAACCAACAAACCAACTACAAAGCTAAAGGGAATCGAACGGAAATTTGGTCCAATCATAAAGGTTACACTTCCTCCTACCTCTATTTCCGAGAATTAACCAATTCCAAGACAACACAACGACGGCATTAAAAATGGCATCGACATTACAGATATCGTTGTTAAACAGAATATTGTTCCTCGTCTTCCATAAATACCAACAAGTAATAAACCAAATGGAGTTGACCGTAGCGGGGTTCCCTCTATGTTTAAGCCTCGAGGACCAAGCTTTGATGTGATTACAACAATCCACTTCCGAGATCCAGTCTATGTCCACCCAATCACATATCATGCGCCAAACCAAGACGGACTTACAACAATTAAAGAAAAGATGCTTACCATCCTCGTCCTCCATAAAGCACATAACACACGGTTTGTCATGGTTATTCCCAATGACTCCTCTTTTCACTAGGTTAGCACGAGTAGGCAATTGTTGAATGCAGAATAGGGAAAGCATCAAAAATATTTATTTTCGGAAGAATTCCCTCCGGGATTTATGTCGTGTCCACAGAGATCGGTTCGAGGGAAAGAATGTCGTTCGACAATCTCTCGCGTTAATGAGTTTGGATTAAATTGGTTTCAAACAAGAAAACAGAAAAGTAAATATTAAAACAAAAAGAAATCATTCTTCAGAAAGAAAAACTCGTCCGACAAGGCATACAAATCACTCCTCACAAACTTAAACTTACCGACCAGTTATACTCCACCTACAATACTCCTCAATATCACCCAGTATCGCTCACAACACAGGTTATGTCTAACGCAAAGTTGAGAAAACAACCGTGTTACTCTCTTCGTCACTCTCGCGAGCGAAGCCTCGAAACACGGAAGGCATTAAGCTTCGACGCCTATTGAAGATTGTTAGCCCTAAATCTATCTCTAGAATCCAGAAACTAACAGACAATCATCCCTAATCGAAGTTTGCGACGGTTATCTCTAACGCACCCCAAACCCCGCGCATAAAGCAAAAATCAGAGACAATTACCAATAAAGATTTGTAAAGCAAGTTTTATACAACACCATGGGCGACAAATATACATGAGATCATAGCAAATACATATAGATAACCCAACAAGAAAGAATACACAAAGAGGAAGAGAAATGAACTAAACACTTCACGGATTGTCGGAGCCGATCGATGAGAAATCCACCTCGGATCATCCGCATGCAAGCTTCCATGATGTTTTCTAAGCTAATCTACTGAAAAAATGAAGTTTGATGAAGTTGGGAGAAAGTTCCCCCAAAAACATAACCTAAAAAATGATGAAAAATGGCTAAAATAGGCAAATCTGACTTTCCAGGTTCGCCTAGCGAGTCCCTGTTCGCTAGGCGAACGTAAACCGCCTTAAAGTTGAGTTTTTTCACGATTCTAGAACTTTTTATTCGCCCCGGTTCGCCTAGCGATCTCGCTAGCGAGTGCTCGCCACGGGGGTTCGCCCAGCGAACATGACAGAAAACCAGAACTTGTTTTGATCATAACTCTTGAACCGTAACTCCGATTGACGCACGGTTTGAAGCGTTGGAAAGCTTATTCAATGCTCTTTATGAATATGGAAAAATCCCATTGCTGGAACACCTACAAAAATAAATGAAAATCGATTAAACTCAATGATATGTACACGGTAACGCACTATACACCGAAAACGTAAAGTAAATGTATGTACACACAAAGTGGGGTTTATTCAACCAATTTTAACACAAAGTAATGATAAGTGCAACAAAATTTATATACAAACAATGGGTACATTTTGCACTTATCAAACTCTCCCCAACTTACATAATTGTTTGTCCACAAACAAGAATCAAACAAACTTGAAAATGCGCAAGAAATAACCAAAGAATGATGAATCAACAAGTTTTGAAAAACGGAAACGAATGAATGGTTCAAATGAAAACAGTACACACAAAAAGTAAATACTTACCACTAAACTGCAACGATAACATAGTCACGAAACAAAAGCAAAGTACAAAAGTCATGCCAAAAATTCTAAAACAACACAAGTTCAAATGTGAATCACACCTAGCAAAAACAACCATCGGTAGAAGAAAAACACAAAATGAGGTTATTTTCACGCACACAACAATCTTGCAAACAAAAGACTAAATTATGCATACATCCAAAAATCATATTGAACATACAAAGGCAAGAATCACAAGGACTTTCAAGGTTGTAGCGTGGTCGGGTAAACAAACAAGGGGCAATTCCTAAAGCTAATCGAAACAAAAACTTGCCTAAACCTAAGGGAGTGATCAACTCACAAAATTTCAAACACAAAATTTCAATCAAACTTCTTCTTTCATCCCAAGTGTTACACACAACACAATACTTATTTAGCACAATTATTGCAACTCTTTTTGTTTCATTTTTCAAGGATTTTTCTTTTTTCTTTCTTTTTCACTTTTTTCTTTTCTTTTCTTTGTCATATTTTTCTCTTTTTTCTTTTCTTTTTCAATCCTCATAGAATCCAACCAATGAGTAAACAACCATTCTCTCCCCAACTTGAATTCAACCACATCATCATGTGAATACTCCCTACTTTCTAAGGCAAGGAAAAAAATCCATACAACAACACATAGTTGAGGTCCAAGAAAAAACAAAATCCATTCAAAAATAAGTGAACTAAATACTCATAGACAAGCATTAAGTTCAAATAAAAACATGGATCAAAAAGCTCAAAAGGGTTACGAATTCTCACACACTCACAAGGTGAATTGACTATTTGGCTAAGGTAGTTGTGCTCAAAATGAAACAATTGCCTTGATCCTTTTCATGCATTCATATAATCAACATAAATAAAAGATTCAACATAATAAAATCCAGTTATAACAAGAATGTTGGTTCTCCGCGCATATATGAACAATAGAAGGCTACCTCACAAAAATGTGGGAACTAAAGTGATTCACAATAGAACAAGTATACAAAAGAATGGACGGCATGGAAGTTTGTAAAATGCCTAAGTATCATGAATATGCTAAAGTATAGAAAGCGATAAATACATACCTCAGACGTGTACAAAACTTAACAAAATCATTACCATACATCCGCAAGTTGAAACGAACCAACTTGGAAAATCACAACAGCATCCTCAAGTAAGTCAATCAAAATATGTGAGCAAACAACAACCAAAAACATTCGAAAAGAAAAACTATAAAACATGCTTGTTTTACGTCGTAAGCTCGACGCATTTACGGTGCTTAATTAGAAACTTCCTTCATTCATGCCATGATGATGTCTCACCGCGCAACCAAAAGCAAGCGTCCTAACCAAACACTTGAACAAACGTCAAAATGTACAAGTATCAATATAAACAAGTGAAAATATACAACATGTACGATATCTACAAAACTCAAAAACAAAGAAACTATCGCAATGCGATTTAATATCAAAACCAATCCCCGGCAACGGCGCTATTTTGTTGAATGCAGAATAGGGCAAGCAGCAAAAATATTTATTTTCGGAAGAATTCCCTCCGGGATTTATGTCGTGTCCACAGAGATCGGTTCGATGGAAAGAATGTCGTTCGACAATCTCTCGCGTTAATGAGTTTGGATTAAATTGGTTTCAAACAAGAAAACAGAAAAGTAAATATTAAAACAAAAAGAAATCATTCTTCAGAGAGAAAAACTCGTCCGACAATGCATACAAATCACTCCTCACAAACTTAAACTTACCGACCAGTTATACTCCACCTACAATACTCCTCAATATCACCCAGTATCGCTCACAACACAGGTCATGTCTAACGCAAAGTTGAGAAAACAACCGTGTTACTCTCTTCGTCACTCTCGCGAGCGAAGCCTCGAAACACGGAAGGCATTAAGCTTCGACGCCTATTGAAGATTGTTAGCCCTAAATCTATCTCTAGAATCCAGAAACTAACAGACAATCATCCCTAATCGAAGTTTGCGACGGTTATCTCTAACGCACCCCAAACCCCGCACATAAAGCAAAAATCAGAGACAATTACCAATAAAGATTTGTAAAGCAAGTTTTATACAACGCCATGGGCGACAAATATACATGAGATCATAGCAAATACATATACACAACCCAACAAGAAAGAATACACAAAGAGGAAGAGAAATGAACTAAACACTTCACGGATTGTCGGAGCCGATCGATGAGAAATCCACCTCGGATCATCCGCATGCAAGCTTCCATGATGTTTTCTAAGCTAATCTACTGAAAAAATGAAGTTTGATGAAGTTGGGAGAAAGTTCCCCCAAAAACATAACCTAAAAAATGATGAAAAATGGCTAAAATAGGAAAATCTGACTTTCCAGGTTCGCCTAGCGAGTCCCCGTTCGCTAGGCGAATGTAAACCGCCTTAAAGTTGAGTTTTTTCACGATTATGGAACTTTTTATTCGCCCCGGTTCGCCTAGCGAACTCGCTAGCAAGTGCTCGCCACGGGGGTTCGCCCAGCGAACATGACAGAAAACCAGAACTTGTTTTGATCATAACTCTTGAACCGTATCTAGCGAGTGCTCGCTACGGGGGTTCGCCCAGCGAACATGACAGAAAACCAGAATTTGTTTTGATCATAACTCTTGAACCGTAACTCTGATTGACGCACGGTTTGAAGCGTTGGAAAGCTTATTCAATGCTCTTTATGAATATGGAAAAATCCCATTGCTGGAACACCTACAAAAATGAGATAAAATCAATTAAACTCAATGATATGTACACGGTAACGCACTATACAACGAAAACGTAAAGTAAATGTATGTACACACAAAGTGGGGTTTATTCAACCAATTTTAACACAAAGTAATGATAAGTGCAACAAAATTTATATACAAACAATGGGTACATTTTGCACTTATCAGCAACCTATCAATAATCATTCTCCACGCGAACACCTGCACTTTCGGAGGAATTTCTGCCTTCCAAATGAGACCCACAGTGTCTGCGATTATGTCTGTCACAGTGTCCAATAACGTACTTGACAGAATGATATCATAGTAGGAACTAACCGAAAAACCATTTGCTTCGTCCGGTATCCACTTCCAGCTTTCAGCAGCACCTTGCATCATGCTGGCAGACTCCAACAGCAAGGAGATATTCTATAATTCTTGCGCTAAAACTAAGGAATCACCTGGAAGAACATTAAAAGGATTCCAACACCATATTCCCAATTCCCAACATCCCATGTCATAAATGGAAAACAGCTTAGTATTACAATAAGCAAATAGAGCCGGGAAAGCGCTTTTTAAAGGACAATCACCGATCCATTTTGATAGCCAAAAAGCTAAACTAGAGCCAGATCCGATAGAAACATTCAGGCAATCAACAAAATTCACTTGGGGATTAGGGATAAATATTTGTAGAATATCTTTGAACCATTTAGAAGCCGAGGCCATAGTACCTACTTCATTAAACACCTGGATACTGAGGCTCAGATTTCCGTATAAGCTGATGAGAATCGGTCTCCAAATCTCAACACCATCACGCATAAATTTCCAGAGCCACTTGGAAAGAAGGGATTTATTGAAGTGTCCTACATGTTTGATGCCAAGCCCACCGTACTTTTTCGGTTTACAAACAGAGTTCCAGCTAACCCACAAGGTAAATTTTCTGTTAGATGAACCAACCCACAGGAATCGTCTTTGGATGGCTACGATTTCCTTAATAATCTGCTTCGGCACTTTATAAAAAGAAAGATGGTGAATCGGGAGGTTGACAAGGACTGAATTTATAAGAGTAACCCGCCCTCCAATCGATAAGTTACGACCTAACCAAGAAGACAATCTTGCCCTCATACAATCCAACACCGGCCGCCAAAAGGATATTTTCCGGTGATTACCTCTTATAACCAGCCCAAGAAACTTAAAAGGGAGAGCACCAGATTTACATTGAAGGAATTGTTCTGCTGCCAACAAAAACTTCGGTTCCAATCTGATTCCGTATAAGCAGCTTTTGGCGAAGTTAATCTTAAGACCCGAGATAAGTTCAAAACCTCGCAATATTGGCTTGAACGCCCAAAGGTTGGAAACAGAACCGTCACCGATAAAGAGAGTATCGTCCGCAAACTGTAAAATATATACGGAAGCAGAATCTTTGAATTTGAAATCGTTTAGAACTTTCAGTTCCGAAGCTCTTCTCACCATGCTGCCTAAACCTTCAGAGACAATAGCAAATAGAAAAGGGGAAAGAGGGTCCCCTTGTTTCAAGCCTCTCGACGCCTTGAAATCCTTCGACGGGCTTCCGTTTATAAGGATCGAACTAAAACTATTGAACACTGAACCTTTCACCCATTTTAACCACTTAGGACCAAAACCCATTTTAATCATCATTAAGTCCAAGAATGCCCAATCAACACAGTTGTAGGCCTGCGCAAAGTCGACCTTAAATAAAATACAAGATTCCTTTTTCCTTCTAGCAAATTCGATCGTTTCATTAGCCACAAGGACTCCGTCAAGAAGCTGACGGCCTGGAATGAAAGCTGTTTGAGTATGCAAAATCAACTTGTCAATAACAGTACTAAGCCTCTTCGCAAGCATCTTGGATATTATTTTGAGAACACACCCAATTAAACTAATCGGTCTAAAATCATCAAAAGTTTGAAGGTTCTCAACTTTCGGCACAAGCGAAATAAAAGACGATACAAAAGCTTTAGCAAGCTTCCCAGTTTTGAAGAATTCGAGGACGCAGCTACCGATATCAAGTCCGACTATGTTCCAACACTGTTTTAGGAATTTAAAACTGAATCCGTCAACTCCCGGGCATTTATTACCTTCACAATCAAAAGCCGCAGCTTTAACATCTCCATGATTGAACTCTGCCTCCAAGAATGCACAACCATATTGCCCAAATCAAACGCAGGCCTAACACATTGATTCCTCTGGAATTTCTTCTCAAAGAATAACATGGCCTCATGTTTAATCCCCTGCGGATCATCCTTCAATAAAACATTGACATGAATTGCAGAAATAGAGTTGACACGATACCTGGCTTTGAGCGAGTCGTGGAAAAATCTCGTATTCTCATCTCTGTCACACGACCATTTGACTCTAGATTTTTGGTGAATCATGCTCTCTTTAAGTCTAAGATTTTTCCATAATTCTTCCTGAACCAATAGCCTCTCCTTAAGAATTTCATCATCTTGAGTAAAATCCGGATCAGCCAAATCTTGCTCGATCTCGTTAAGGTTTGCCACACAAGCCTCCACCTTAAGATCAAGCCGGCCAAACGTATTCACGTTCCACTCCTTAAGAACCTCCTTGAGAGCTTTGAATTTCAACAAAAGGGTGTTACCATGAGAACCCGAAACCACAATAAAATTCCAAGCAACTGTCACGACAGATAAGAAATCTTTGTGGTCCAACCATGAATTGAATAATCGAAAGGGTTTCGGTCCCCAATTAACTGAATTGGCCTTTAGCCAAAGAGGCCGATGGTCTGACACGTCTCTCTCCCCAACGAACTGATTCACAAATCCGAACGAATCAATAACAAAATCATTCACCAGAAATCTGTCAAGCCTACTCCGACTTTTGCCATTCGAATTAAACCACGTGAATCTATTACCGACCAAGGCAAGGTCAATAAGAAAAAGATTATCGATGAAGGCTCTGAATTCCACCATTTCGCTATACATAGGCCCGCTACTTCCCTTTCTTTCCTCCTCGAATTTTGTTGCATTAAAATCGCCCCCTATAATCCACCCCCCGTTAGGGAAGCGATTCTTGACCGTAGTTAGATCTTCCCACAGACTTCTTTCCTCGGCTAACCCGCACGAAGAATAAACGTTAACAACAAACAGAATCAAATTTTTCCAAGTAAATTGAACTCCAAGGTATCCTTTCCCACCAAAGCTATAGCAAGCAGACATAGAACTCTTTCCATATCATTAACATACCACCAGATTGCCCTTCTGAATTGGAAGCGGACCAATCACAGTCCGAATAATTCCATATGCTTTGAACCAAATCATCATCCGTATACCTCACCTTAGTTTCTTGCAAGAGGCAAAGATCGGCCTAGCCCTTAGCAATTATTTGGGATACTCTCCTTCTCTTAATGGAGCTGCAACACCCACGGATATTAAGCGACAAAATATTCATGGAGCGCACTTTCCAACACCCCTCTTACCAGCTCTGGCCTTATTATCAACCACTTCCAGATTTCGAAGAATATCAACGAAAACACCGTCTTCCTTATTGGCACCAACTCCTATTTTCTTCATGGTAGTCCACAGTTTGGCAGGGGCGTCATCAAGTACCTTCTTACAACAAGAGTTTCCTCTAATCACATCAGTTTCTGTAATCGATTCGCCGCACAAAAGAGAACCATCCGAAGAATTCAAGGAACTTACACCTGACCGTTTAGCACTAGAATTCTTACAAACTGGCATCACAGAGAATTCACCAGGAATACTAACCGCATCATGTTGTAGCGAGCGATTTTGGACGCGGTTCTTAAGCGCTGGTCACTCTCTGCGGTTTGAGCTTTGACTACAGGTCGATTCATTTTTTATCCTATTGTGAGCTGAATAAGGAAGGGAAATAGATGTCTCCAATTAACCATGCTTGCATACTGAGTTTAAACAGCGGTCTGTTAGGTTACAGATGCTATCAATGTGGGGGGCCTTTGTACTGGTTATTCGTATTTCGCCAATACGGTTCTTTCTTTTTTTTTTTCTAGGCAAAGGGTTTCTGGCGGGGAATAAGGATTAGGATGTTAGGACTGATGCTTTTGAATTACTGCTTTTAATTGATGGAGATATGGGATTTGGGTTTTTTGTTGATTGCGCTCGCTAAGATCTTTTCTTTCGATCTTATGCCTACGTATTCCCGTTTACCGAAACAGGGAAATCAGAGCGTTCGTAGTTCCTCCTATTCTATGGGAGGAAATTAGTTTTTAGTGTCTTGTTCAAAGCCCAAGACGTGAAGCGAAAAGGTGATTTGTATCTTGATCAAAGCCCAAGATGTGAAGCTAAAAGGTCTATTTGTGTCTTGTTCAAAGCCCAAGACATGAAGCTAAAAGACCTCGACTTTAGAGAGAATTTGTCATCTCTAAAGAGGGGAGAAGGAGAATTACTTTAACTGGGATACGCGGATCCGAGCAATGCCATAATTTTCGAAGAAAGGGTTTTAACCTGAAGGAGAAGACTTTAACTCAGTGTAGAGCAATGTCATCTTTCCTTATGAATTTCTCATGCTAAAAGAGGGACAGTGACATGGATATAGATGATCCAGAGGCTTGCCGCTTACAGCGATTAGATGAAGGGAAAGGAGTTGTTGATGTTTGTGTACTGTGAACGAGGCACAACTTTGATGCTAAAAGGTTGATTGGATCAACCAGTGGTTTTCTTATACAAAGCCTAAGAGGAGGCTAATTTCCGCTAGGAAAATCATTATACAAAGCCTAAGAGGAGGCTATTTTGTGTCTCGTACAAAGCCTGAGAGAGAGGCTAAAGGTTTTTGACCCAGCGGGGCATATCGTTATACAAAGCCTAAGAGGAGGCTAGCAAAGAGTTCGGCTCTTGCTTAAGGGATTTATATCTCGTACGAGGCCCGAGATGGAGGCAAAAAAAAAGGGTGATTGACTCAATGAGGGAATCTTTTGTGTCTCATACAAAGCCTGAGAGAGAGGCTAAAAGGTTGTTTTGACTCCACTGGGGAGAATTTTGGTATCTCGTACGAAGCCCGAGATGGAGGCTATTGTAACTGTTTCAGTTGAGTGACAGATCCAATATACTGATTTAAAAGAGAAAATTAGTTCTTATATGAGTAACACTGTACACAGGGATTTAATTTGAGGATCAGGGATATTTCCTTTTCTTTGAGGAAACGGGAAATCCAAAGGGTATTGAGACTATCCGAGTCTGCGGGTTTCCTTCCTATTTAACGAAGGGTGCTTGAGAATGTCTTTGAGACTCAAGGAAGTTAGACTGTCCAAGTCTAGAGTTTTTTTTCTTTTGTACTATGCTTCGAGAAACAGTAGCAGACTCTATGAAAGGACTGTTCTATGAAGATGACTAGGTTCTGTTCCTATACCTCTAGGAGGTCGTCGGGACAATTTGTACGAAGCCCAAGAGGAGGCTGGAATCTTTTAAGAAGCTGTCGGGTCCTTGTACGAAGCCCAAGAGGAGGCTATCATTCCCGGAGGAAGAGATCATTATACGAAGCCTAAGAGGAGGCTGTGAATACTTCTAAGAAGCCGTAGGGTCCTTGAATAATGCCCAAGAGGAGGCCGATGCTTTTAAGAAGCCCGTGGGTCTATCATCTCCTTTCCATTAGGAGAGATAACTCTTTTAAAGATGAAAACCACTGGTAAACGTGCGAGGTTTACTATCCAACGACTTTTAGCTTTTAAAGAGGGTTCCTTAGTTAAGGTCCAAGATTATGACCGCAGTGGGTACCCAAACCCTGAGACATTCAAGGCAAGCTATCCACAAGGAATAGATCAAGTCAGGAAAGTTCGAGAATTTGGAAGAAACTCAAAGATGTCATTCACAGAGAATACATTCATCTTTGGGAATAGAGTTCCTTGACAATTCCTAAGGAGGACAGCCGAAGAGAAGACTGTATCTGGTGCTCCTATTGGGGATCTAGGCGTCTATTTCTACGAATAAGTGAAACGGCGTCACCTAGTTCTAGACGTAGTTGTCGGGGAAACTCGAAATATCTATACTATTATTACACAATAGATATGAGTTTATGAAAGGAGACTTACAGTGAGCAGCCCCACAATACAGTTTATAATATGAAAGCAGTAAATGAAAGCGATAACCACTTACTTGGTTGTAGTGCTTCCATGTTGTTTGGTTTGTTGTTCAACAAAGAAAGATTGAAAGCAACAGTATATTCAAAATCAAAGGAGAAAGTGCTTTGAAAAAGAAAGATTTGGGGCTTACAGCTCAAGGAGAGGCCCAGGGTTTTATCAGTGAGCGCACTGTTTAAATTTGTACAGAGGGACTTATACAAGTGACTGGGGCCCAAAAAGGTTTTCTGTACAAAGGGATGGGTCTTACACTCTCTCAAGAGGCCAAAAAAGGTTTAAAGAAAAGAGTGGGGCTTATAACACGAGGGTAGGCCCAAATGATTTTTCGTTTAAAAATGGCGATCGCGCCGAGGTTTTCTTTTAACGCAGAGGGACTTATACAATAAGTGAGGCCCAAAATGATTTTGGTTAAAAGGGGGTTGGGTCTTACACTCTATTAGAGGCCCAGAATGTTTTAAGAAAAAAGAAATGGGTCTTACTACTCGAGGGTAGGCCCAGATGGTTTTTATTTTTAAACGGGCGACGATCGCGCCGTTTACTTGTACAGAGGGACTTATACAATGAGTGAGGCCCAAAAAGTTTTTGTACAAGGGGGGATGGGTCTTACACTCTCTCAAGAGGCCCAAAGTGTTTTGAATGGGTCTTATAGCTCAAGGAGAGGCCCAGATGATTTTGAAAAGGCGACGATCGCGCCGTTTGTTTTTTGACGGTATCGGGGCTTATACAATAAGTGAGGCCCAAAATATTTTGGTAAAAAAAAAGGGTTGGGTCTTACACTCTAATAGAGGCCCAAAGTGTTTTGAAAATGATTTATGAGGGTTGAATTAATCCAAAACCCTAATTTGTTTTCAAAATGTATTTAATTGAATAAAAATTCAATTAAAATGATAAAAAATTGTTTAACACATGAAAAACAAATTGTGATCTTGGATTAATGCTTCAAAAATTAAGTATTGACCTACAAAATAATTAGAAAGCATTAAAAGTTGCAAAATCAATGTAGAAAAAATATTTAAAATACCAAAAACAATCAAAATATTAATTCTTTACAAAAATATCAATTATACGAAATAAATAATATTATTAGGATTTTTTTATAAAATAAAATATTTTAACATTTTTGTGAATTATTAAAAAAAGAATCAACTCAAAATCATTAAAACTCATAGAGAAATTAATTTTTGAATCAATTAAACAAAATCACAAAATTCAAATATTCAAATATATGAAAATGGCGCCAAGAACAACACCAAGAACACGCGCGTTTTTTCAGTTTGCCCAGATTTGCATTTTCTATCCAATCTCCATGAATACGTAATCATATCATGCAATCCACATATCATTATGCTCGTCTCAACCTCACGATCATGTCTATGTACTTTAATTTCATTTAAATTAAACATACAACAAGAAATCATGAAGAGACCTCAAGAACCCTAATTTCTGCATGAAGGCTAGGATTTTTTATACACGATTCAAACAATGCAATTAATTGAGGGAAAACATTCCATGCATGATTATGAACATATGGCCAAATTATTGTGCGAGAAAATATGCATAGATTGAGAGATGCCCAAGTTTAGGCTTACCTCCAAGTCGTGACAGCAAGAGCAGATGTGATTTTGAGTTGGAGGTGTTACAGACAAGTTGTGATGATCTGGACAGCTTCCCTACACCATATGGAGTGTGTTTGAACACTTGGATTGAATTGAAATGGACTGGATCAGTTTATGGCATCTCAACTGCACCTTGTTTGAAATTTTGAGCAACCAGCTGGTGATTTCATGAAATTGATGTTTCAGAAGTTATGTGAGTGTTTGATCAGCTCATATGTGATGTATGTGAGGTGTGTGAGTGATTGGTTTGTGCAGAATTGCTCTCAAACTCAAAACCCAATAGCTACCTTGCTAATAAAGGCATTTTTGCCAAGAGAAAGAGATTTTGAGGAAAGCATCTGTTAGATGGCTTTGGTGTACTTAAACTGACCACAATTGAGCTCTATTTATAGTAGAGCAAGTTTGTTTTGCAAGGAATAGTGCATGGCAGCTGGTAAGTAGGTTTCCTCAATGTTGGCCAATGGAAATGAAAGTCTCCTCTAGCCATTGACTAGAGGTTAGGGCACAGAGCTTTGGTCCCCTTGGTCTTGGATAAGTCTTGACTGATTTCAGATGAGAATGGCTCAGTCCATGCCACCTTGATGGTTCCATTGAATGCCTCATTCCAAATTTGAAGTCTTGTCCCTATTTTGGCCATTCTAGGTTCAACATGCTATTCTTTGTTCCTTGGACCTTGGAGGCTTGACTCAGTGATTGTCCCCTTTGGATTCAATCCTCTGAGGTGTCCAAGTGGATTGGAGCAATTGCAATTGGCTGATTTTGGCAAATCGAGCCAAAATGCAAATTCTGCCTTGCTTTGACAGATTTCAGCAAGGCAACTTGCCAATGTTGTATCTCATGGTGTAGGTTGAATTTGGCAATGTTCTTGGCCATTTTGGAAAGCCCTAACATGATACAACAACTGTTTGAACAAGTTTGGTTTTGATCTCTTTTGATTCCAAGTGAAAAATCCCCCTACATTTGGCAAAAAGTGAGGCAAAATCTGACTTAGTGAAAATTTCACTAAGTGTTGGAAAAAGTGACTTTTTCACTTTTCAGCTATTTTGATCACTCTATAACTCAAAATCCTTAATGAATTGGAATGACTTGTAGTTGAAGTTTTTGTAGGTGATAATGAGGGCTACAAATCCATCTTTGGATGAGAAAAAATGGTCTTGTGGTTTAGGAGTTATGGTCCTCCAAAGTTGGTACCTTTGCCACTTTATTTTTAACTTAGAAAAATTTCTAAGTTTTATGGTTACCCCTTTTACAAGTTATCTCACTTTTTTTTATTTTTCTTGATGAATGATGATTCAAATCATACATTAACATCATTTTAGGGTTAAAAATCCATTTTGGTGAAAAATCTCAAAAAGTCAAAGTTGACTTTTGTGCACAGTTGACTTTTTATCAGATGAATTCCAAACTGTGCAATTCTTCAGGAAATCATGTCCTTGACCTAAATCAAACTTGATGGACATGTTCCATGGGTGTCATAGGGTGTATTCAATCATGTATTAGGGTTTGGGAGCATGCCTTGGTCAAAAGTCAAAGTTACAGTTGACTTTTCCCTTAAAACCCTAATTGTGGTGCAGATGAAAAGGAAACTTGTTGCTCAAGCTTCTTGGATCAATCCATTGTTCCAAATGGATCAATATGGTGTATTAGAGACCCTTAAATCATGTCTTGAGGTCTTGGCTCATGGTTTGTCCCAAAAGTCAACTTAGGGGTAAATTAGGTCAAGAAACCCTAATTCCTGATTTTTGATGAATGCATCCCCTGATGCAAAATTGACTTGATGCATGGTTCATGAGGTTCCATGAAGTATATTAGGTCATGTTTTGGATCATTGCCTTGTGCCCAGATGAAAATTTCCATCTGGAGGCCCTGGTCGACCAAAACCCTAATTTGGTGACACTGTCGATCTTGAGACTTGATCCACCTAGAAGGGAGCAGCCTTGTGCTTAATCCTTGAAGTGGGAGTCCTTTTTGATCCATTGTGGATGTTTGAGAGATTAGACAAGTTGAAGATCATGTCATTTCTTGATTGATCCTTTGTCTAAAGCTCAAAGAGGGCTTGAAACCCTAATTTTGATTGTATTGGATGCTCACCCATCTTTGGGGAGACTGGTGAAGCATAAAGGTACATCCATATTGTGATGATGATTTTCACAATGATGGAAAATCTAAGTGGTCAAAATTTGGGGTATTACACATGTAAAAGGGAAGAAACATAAGATGGTGAATAGGGAATCTTTACACAATCGTACACATCATGTAACAGTTTCTTCTTCCTGTTTTTAGGACACCGAGATGGCCCAATAAGGCCTCCAGAAGGTCCAGATATAGGGTCTGAACAGTCTAGGTCCACAACCAAATTCCCATGTAAAGAATTTGACTTAACCATCACATTACATCTATCCATGTTCTGCTTGTAACCTCTTTCAACAACTGGCAGCACAATGGATTTTTCTTTTATAATAGGGCCTACATAAACTTGACTAACCCTAACAGCGAAAGAAGGGACGATAGGTCCAGTCTCTAGGAGAAAAGTTATACTTAGAGTATATTGATAATACTATCTTTTCTAATTTGTAAATTTGGGAACAAGAATATTTAAAAATAGTCCTTCATAGGACACACAACCACAATTTGAATTTTTATTAGCAACAGAATCATCCAAGTCTGAGAGCATGTCTTTCAGCACTAAAATGAAGTCAAATAGTTTGGTTGATAATCCATGATGCAAATAAAAAATAAATAATGTAGAATTTTAGAATTATAAACTACTTAGTCAATCAAATATAGTATAACCTTTTATATTTTACTTGTTAACGCAACACTAACTATATAATCATTGCCAATTTCACCACAAATTTTTGTTAACACAACACTAACTATATAATCATTGCCAATTTCACCACAAATTTTAGAATTTCACTTAACACAAATGTAACATTTTACTTGTTAATAATCATTGCCAATTTACCACAAATTTTTGTTATTGCTGACCTTTATCAAAAAGCCATATTAAAGCCTATAACTGTATTTTTTTTTAATGGACAAGCTAACTATGTATGATATTACAAAAACATGGTCATAAGATGCAAAGTAGTTGTATATGATATTACAAAAACATGGTCATATGATGGAAAGAAGTTTTAAATACATATGTAGCACTAGTGAATAGAGTTATTAACATACAAAAAAACAAGTCATTAACATTTAACTTTGAACAAAATGGATCACCTTACAATAAGGTACTTGTACAATAAAGTCTTATATTTCAATAAAAAAAATTATATAATTACAGCAAGGTACATGTAGGGGGGAAGGAAAAGCAAATAACACACAAATGAAGTCATGACTCAATTACATCCTACTCTTTAATTAAGTCATGTTTTAAATTTATACTACGACAATAATACAGTATAATCTTTAATGATATCTTAAACTTAAAATAAGTATATCCTTTTTATGATGAAAGAAATCAAAAATAGTAAAACAGGATAATAGTTACAATTGTAAAGAAATTATTGAAACCTGTTGAATTTGCCACAGGCACGCCTACCCTTAATTGATTTCAAGGCATCTGCATAAATAACTTTACAAAGACACTATATAATCAAATTTTACTTGTTAAAAGAACAATTAACTTATTAATACTTTATAGTTGTATAAGAAGGATTCTTGAACATGGAGTTCAGAGGAAACAATATTCAAAATCTATTGAAACTAAAAATAAAATTATGTTTAATATTCAAACTAGCTTAATCCTAGCTAAATACATAAGAGCAAACAAATAAAGTTGTTAACACAACAATCACACTATACAATCACTCTTCCAACTTACAAATCAACAGTAACACATTATAAAATATGATGTGAATTCATATAAAAAATTAAAATGTTCTGTTTCTTACCAGAGTTGGGCTGGAGTTGAAACAAGGGATAACAATTAGGGGATAATGCACATTTCAATCCCATCGACTTCAAACAGAAATAAGAACCGTTTCAGGAATGACGGGAATCGTTTTCGGAGGTGACATTAGAAATTGATTTCGATGGTGATAAATGAAATCAATCTGGGATTTTGAGGTGAAAATCAAAATCGATTTGTATTATGAATGGTGAAATGAAATTGAAAATTTAAATGAAATACGAAATCAAAACTGTAACATGAAGAGAAAATAAGAAAATTGATTTTGGGAGGGAGAAATCGATTGGGGTTTTTAGGGTTATGACGCACTAGAGCTTCAAGACTGTTTGTGTTCTGTGCAAAACTTAAGAAGTGAATCGATGACATTTCGTTAGTTAATATTTACATTTTACCATTATTCATTAATTATTATTATTATTAATTTGATTTATAAAAGAAAACTATACCAATTATATGAAACACTTCAGTATACTATTAATTTTTTAACGTAACTGTAACAAAAATTGTATGTTTAATGTTAAATGGTGAAATTTTCAAATTTTTTTATTATTATGTAATTATTGTAGTATTAAATAAATAAACTATTTTTGATTAAAAAAACAAAAATATAGAAAGCAAAATGTTATATGATTGGATGAATATTGCAGAAAAATTTTATCATCTTAATCTCATAAAATACATATTTTATTATTAAATTAAATAAATTTTATATTTGGAGAAAATGTTAAATAAAATGTTATGATGTTGGGCGGAAAAGTTGTTTAATTTTTTTTTTTGAAATTTTTATGCAACATTTGAAAAATGTAACCTTTTATTAGAAATAATGTAATAATTTAAAATTGTTCTCACAAACATTTAAGGAGACATTTATTAGTTATTGTCAAAGATAAATTATATGAACGCTTGAAAATTGTTCCCATAAGTATTTTAAGGAACATTTGTAAGGTGTTGCGAGAAATATCTTGGCAACAAACGAAAATTGTTGCCAGATCTTTTTTTAAGCAACAATTTACACTTGTTGCATAAAAAAGTGTTGCCAGAAGCAATCAATGTTGTAGTATAATGCCTCTTTGGGTGAACTGGATCCATTAAGTTCATCACCGAGAATATAATCGCAAACATATTCAGCCTAGATAAATTTATCAATTAAACAAAAGTTATAAAAAAAATTCTTCAAGTAAAAGCATTCACCGCACATAAAATTAACTAGTAGCAGAAACTTAGGACAAACCTCTGCCATAGTTTTCACAAGCTAGAGAGACACCAGATGAGGTATCAGAGCACCACACATGCATATTGAAAAAATCTTAATTAGAGAAAAATTGAGACTTTCCGAAACTAATTTCTAATGGGATTTGAGAGGGGTTGAAATACTTACATATTTTAGGAAGTATGACGTCAAATGATTCTCAAAATTGTGATGTTGGATTAGTTGAGATCTGGAGCATTCTGTGTATCGACTCTCGTGGAGGACTGGAGGTAGACCTGTGTCGAGGCTTTCACATATTAGGTTGATGGTTCTCATAGATAAAGGTTTTTGCAGAGATTAAAAAGATTTTGACAATTAACACTGTAGTTGAAAACCTTCGATTTGGGGTGAACCTTCAATTTGGAAAGAAGAGTAGAGTGTGATCCAGTGAGAGTGAGTGTGAAGATGAGAGAGTGTGATTTCAATGAGGGTGAGGGTGGGGGACTTCGGAACTCTATGACGGAGGTGATGAGATCTACAGTCGGTGAGGATGAGTTTTAGAGTTGAGTTTCAAAGAGTGAGAGGAATATCGTGTTTTTTTAACTTGTTTTCTTTTTCTTTTTTTAAATTTTGAAGAATGTGAAATAAAAATTGAGAGTTTTTAATTGAGTGTTTTTTTTTAGTTTGGAGGAACGTGAAATAAAAAAAATTGAATATAATTTGCTTTTTGTTATAAACTTTATAATAGCACTTTTACAAAAGGGCTATCAAATGAGGGTACTGTATAATAGCGTTCACCATAAAGTGCAATTAATTTTGATTTTATATTTTATTAATATTCTATAAAGGCATTTTAAGGAAAAACGATAATATAGGGGTTCACTTATAATAGTGTCCATGCCCAATATAAAAGCGCTATTGTAAGTCTTAGTGTGAAATTTTTAATAGCGTTTGATTAAAAAGTGCTATTAAATTATTATTATTATAAATCAAAATTGTAGTAGTGTTTCTATGGTCAAAATTGACTACTCTGACTCAGGTAAAGCCCAAATCATCAAACAACCTTCCAAATATTGTCAAACCTTCACACCCAAACCTTTATGTTGAAAATCCGAGGTAACAGCCGTAGCACAATGTTTTGCAACAGTTGACAACATGTTGCAATCCAAACTTAATGATGATTAGAATTGCCAGATCACCCAAAATGAACTATCGCATATCGTTTTTTCTTGTAATGCCCTTTTATAAATATGACATGAGTTATGCCCAGATATAATTCAAATTCATACTTGCATAGTTTCATCTCTAAAACACTAATTTGAGCGTTGAACTGTTAATCTAGCGGGTACTTCCTCTCTAATCCCCAAATACTTCTACCACTGTATCAGAAGACATTCCACGATGGTAGTTCTCAACCTACTATGATTTTCTATTCCAATAAAGAATGACTATCTTATCATTATATAAAACTATATATATATATATATATATATATATATATATATATATATATATATATATATATATATATATATATATATATATATATATATATATACTACAAAAAGTACCTCAACATGAGAAAAAAATATAATAGGAGTTAATACAAATCAACAGTGAAAATAGAATAGAAAGAGACGAAGGAAAATCGACAAGAACTACAACCGAAACAGAGAGGTAAAGAGCTAGTGAGGCAGATATTGCACAACTATGAGCGACCAAATGGGGCACGGGGTGACATATTTGAGCAAACATAAGGAGGGTTTTGATACCCACTCATACAACATATAAAAGGATTTTGAGTTGAATTAAATATGAAGTACCACATACATAAGACATAGAACATTATGGAATAAAATAACTTTATTAATCAACTTCCAAGATAACAACCATGGTTGTCAAGATCTCGATCTAGATCTTAAAATCTTAAGATTTTACGATCTCATTCAACTCCAACGATCCGGATCTTAAGTAGAATCTTGTGTTGTAGTCAAATTGTGAAAAAAATTTGCAAAAAAATTTGCAAAATCATTGATTTTGTGGTATCTTTGTCAGTTTCAACTATGATTGGCCGTTTTTCGGCCGCTGTCATTAAAAGGTGAGAAGGATAACAAGATGCAGAGGCTCGACAATTTTTGTTCGACGGAGACAAATCCGTGCATTTTGAAATTATGAAGTTTTAGATTAAGGGTTTTGAGAATAAATGTCTCACTTATAGGATTTGTTTTAACTAATTGACTATAATTCTAGTAATTGATCAAATATGTTCTTATGTGAAACAAATGTTCCACATGGTAGTAATAAAGTATAAAAACTCAATCATACATGTCTAAATAATATGAAAAAGATTCATTATCTCACGAATACACTTGCCTATTAATATATATCTTGTAAAAATACTTTAAATATTTACTATTATTTTTTCATTCTAGTCAGATCTTACGATTTTTGTTGCGATCTTATGTTTTACGATCTTGTTACCCCCTCTTGATCTTACAAAAATAAATGGGTAGGATCTTCCGATCTTAGCTACGATTTTATATTTTACGATTTTAATATTCTCTCCCGATCTTATGTAAGATCTCGATTTTGACAACCTTGATAACCACAACTCTGAATGTTATAGTAGATCAGAATATAAACAACAACTAGCAAAATATTAAAAAATAAAGTAAAACACTAATGTTGTGTAGATCATATAAAAGGAATTGGTTGAAATGTTAATGACATTATACGAAATTGAATTTCACGATCTTGAATGCTATGGCCGTCTCCATATTGGTACATAAACAAGGCCATTCTGCCAATGTTCATCGCAGTTTCTATGAAACTATTAGAGAAGGAAGAAGTATGAGCTTCTTTATTCATCTTTTTCCATGTAGCATACAACATGTACTTTACATACTCAACAGCCTCATCTTCAGAACCTCCAGTTTCCTTCATGTAGCATTGAATTAATTTTGGATAATCACCCATCTCATTTTCACGCTAAAAAATTAAAAAGGAAATTAAATTCGAGATAAATTAATGGTTTTGAATAAATGCTTAATTTCTAAAACACGGGTCTTAATGAATGACTTTTTCTTATAAATTAAATTTATAAAAAAAAATATAACAAATAACGTACTTTGTATGTTCCAAGGTCGTTTTTTTTTAATAAGCAAAAATCTGTGTTATATATCAAGGATACAAAAGGGTATCCAAACCTGTATATATCAATAGGTCTCTAACTAAAATCAAGGCCTACAAAAATCACAAGGGGCATTAACCCATTCGTAGTAGTTACACTTGAATGCGTTTTTGTGTCTCTTACCAATCCACCACCAAGAAAAAATTATGACACGATTAGAAATCGTATCTAGATTCCAAAATTCATCTCTAAACATAATGTTGTTTCTAGACGACCAAATGACCCAACATACAATCAGCCACAGACCTACAACAATGCCCACACTAAAATTTTTCCTAACATATCCAGTTATCCAAGTTGATAAGTGATTCAAAATATCACCAATGTAAATCTTCGGAACATCCAACCAATTGCACACAAACTTCCATATCAAAATAGATTTGGAACAATGGAAAAAGGCGTGTTCAGCATTTTCCACCTCTAAGGAACAAAAAGAGCAGACCTTTTCATGAATATAGGTTATGATTCCCCTACGAGCGAGATTGTCGCGGGTTGGAATTTTGTTGTGCATCAACCTCCAGCCGAATACTTTCACCTTGAAGGGAACCTGCGCAAGCCAAACAAGCTTGAGTGCAAACCGTAAATCCTCCTGAATAACCATGCCAAAGTCACTTGAGTTTTCCTGCAAAAAAGAATACAGAGAATTGAGAGGAATCATTTTGCAGCCAAATGACCTTGTCAAGGGCTCCTTCGCTCACAGTAATAACATTCAGCACTACTTATAAATTTAAAAGCTGCTGGCTGTATTCTTCTGTCATACTTTGGTGAGAGAACTCCACTTTCGAACGCCATAATCCGTCTTCTCTATATCCATTATCAGGAACCCGACTAGCCCTGTTATCAGCACAGTTCCATAGCTTCGGGAAAGCAGTAGCCAAGGCGAACGATCCAGTCCAACGGGAAAGCCAAAAAGAGACATTAACACCATTACCAATCTTGTGAGAAAGCATACCAGAAGAATAGTTAAATCCGCCCGAGACAGAAACATTAAGCAGGTCTCTCCACCAAAGTGAAGGGGAGACAAGATACTTTGGGACCTCTCCTAAATGAAATTCGTGCGCAGGATTAGGATACCGACTAACAATGAATCCTCCACAAACACTCCTCCTGTGACAAAATTTTCCAAATCCAGTTAAAACGCAAAGCTAGATTGAACAACTTTATGCCTTTAACCCCTAAGCCGCCATTTTCTTTGGTTTTACATACCGTACTCCACCGAACCCAAGACACACCTTTTTTTGACATCGAACCATTCCACAAGAATCTCTTTTGAATAGAGGTAAGGATACGAGTAACCCTACTAGGGAGCTTGTAGAATGACATGTAGTGAATAGGTAAGTTTGCTAGTACGAAATTGATTAATGTTAGTCTACCACCCATGGATAAAAACTGAGCTTTCCAAGAGTTCAATCTAGAGCGCACCTTATCGATCATAGTTTTCCTAAAAGAGATCAATCTATGGTTGCCACCAATGAAGATACCAAGAAATTGAAAAGGACATACAGAAACTTTACAAACAAGGAAGTTTTCCGCGGCCATGAGTACCATCTCTTCCACTCCAATACCATAGAGGAAGCTTTTATTGAAGTTAATCTCAAGACCGGTAAAGAGTTGAAATCCTTTTAGAATAGCCTTAATAGCCAAAATGTTGTTCCACGATCCTTCACCTAATAAAACCGAGTCATCCGCGTATTGCAATAAGTGGAAAGAGACATCTTGATTAACCTTGAAACCGGAGTAAGTTCCTCTTTCCACCGCTCTATCCATTAGCACAGCAAGACCTTTCGCAGCTATTGTAAATAATAGAGGGGCTAGAGGATCGCCTTGTTTGAGGCCTCTAGATACGGCAAAATCCTTTGTAGGACTCCCGTTAACTAAAACCGACTTGTAGCTATTGAAAACCCTGTTATCCATCCACCGCATCCACTTTTCGCTAAATCCCATAATTTTCATGACATCACGCAAGTAGTTCCAGTCCACACAGTCATAGGCTTTGGCAAAATCGACCTTTAGTAACAATAGCTCTTTCTTGGATCTTTTAGCGAAATCGATAGCTTCATTTAAAACCAAAACCCCATCAAGTAAATTCCTTCCTTCGATGAACGCCATTTGAGATTTAGAGATTATACTTCCGATATTCCCCTTGATTCTATTTGCAAGTAACTTAGACACAACTTTATAAACGAAACCAATTAGAGAAATTGGTATGTAATTGTCTAAATTCTTCGGGCTATCATTTTTGGGAATGAGCACCAAAAAGGAAGAAGCAAGGACCTTATGTAACTTTTCACCTTCAAAGAACTCCAAGATGTAATTTGTAAAATCTTGGCCTACTATGTTCCAGCACTTTTTAAAAAACTTGAAACTACAACCGTCAGGGCCCGGGGTCCGATCCCCTGCTCACTCAAAAACTGCTCTTCTAATCTCAGTCGGGTCAACTGCTTCTTCAAGCTCATCTTTATCATGTGCAGAGAGACGTTTGAATCCAAGCCCTCCAATATATGGGAAAGACCTTGAAGCTTTGTTAAACCTTTTTGCAAAATGTTCCCTGACAGCTTCTTTAACTCCTTCCACATCCTCCACATAACTTCCATTAACACAAACTGATGAAATTGTATTCAGATTGATGCAATTTTTTAAGGCAGCGTGAAACAATTTTGTATTAACATCTCCATCCTCAATCCATTTCATTCGAGATTTTTATCTAAGGATACTTTCTTTAATCCTTAAACTTTTCCAGAGATTATCTTTTGCAGCATTCCTATTGTCCAAATCTTCTAGTGTAATACAACCTTGTTTTTTTCTCAAAAAGGTCTTCAACATCATTTATAGTGCCAATATCCATCTTGATTCTAGTATCAACCCAACCAAATATATTGGCATTCCACCACCGAAGCTTCTCCCGAAGGAATTGCAATTTCTTAGACAAGATGAAAGAAGCCTTCCCCACAACTACAAAATCTTCCCACTTTTTTTAAATAAATGATATAAAACTTGGATGTTCAAACCAACATGATAAAACTTTAAACGGTTTGGGCCCCCAATTTGTATTTTTGGCGGAGATCCAAACCGGTCTATGGTCTGAGACGTCCCTTTCTCCAATCTTTTGACAGACCATATGCCAATCATTAAAGATACTAGGGGATACTAAGAATATATCGAGACGACTACATATCTTACCTCTCGATTTGAACCAGGAGTATTTGATACCTGATACTGGTAAATCCATGCAGCCACTCATATTGATGAACTCTACAAATTCGTCCATATATCTTCTGTTATGGCTAGTACAACCAATTTGTTCACCCGAACACTTAATTGAGTTAAAGTCTCCGGCCAAGATCCACTCACCATGTTCTAGATTGGCTTTTAAATTTAGAATTTGGAACCAAAGATCTCTTTTCTCTAAAATATTGCAGGGCGATTAAATGTTAAACAGATAACAGTTTCTTCCTCTCCAAATTACCTGCATTCCTAAGTAACCTTTGCCCCTATAGCTGCAGATCGGGATCAGAACGCCTTCTTTCCAAATAGTGAGTACTACTCCTAATAGACCCACTGAATGCATTGCCGACCACTGACATGAACTGTCACCCCATATACTATGTACCATGCTATCAGTCATATTTGTACACTTAGTTTCTTGTAAGAAACAAATCTCCGCACCTGCCTTGTTAATCGTAGATCTAATTTTCTTCCTCTTTAGACCACACCCGCACCCTCTGATATTGTATGTAATTATATTCATGGATGACCAGTTGCTGCCACCTTCTTACCTTTTTTATACTTTCTATCAATAACTTCTAGATTACGAAGAATAGACTCAAAGACTTCGTCATCTTCTCCCACCTCTATGCCCAATGATTTTATAGAATCCCAAACTCCAGTAGGAAGGTTTTCTAGTTTCTTCTTAATCCTAGAATTACA
This sequence comes from Lathyrus tuberosus, assembly GCA_022829125.1. NCBI lineage: Eukaryota > Viridiplantae > Streptophyta > Magnoliopsida > Fabales > Fabaceae > Lathyrus > Lathyrus tuberosus. The sequence continues at coordinate 2,460,625 of JALAZF010000259.1, forward strand.
CTGCAGAAAACTTGAATCGCCAAAGGAGTTATCAATAGAATCTGAGTCCTTAGGAAACAAAGAAAAAGGTTGTTCTTCCCCTGCAATTCCTTTGGATCGATGCAGAGGGATAAAGCCCTTAGGATTTGAACAATCTGCCTGCAGTAACGTGGCATAATAAGAAGGGGTAAATGTGATTTTAATCTTCTGATATATATCTTCAATAAACTTCTTTTTCTTCTTAGCAGAATTTTCTGGTTCGCCACTAGCCGTTACGCCTACAAATTCTGCACTATCATCTTTCACAGACTTGTTAAAGCAAACTATCTTTTTCTCACAACTTTTCTTGGGAGCCTCAGTCCCATCAAGTCTTTTTTGAATCTCGAGGGACCAAGTCACATGGTCAGCCTTGGAACTCTGATCATCACTCTTTCTTGCGCTTGCTGCAGGGCCCACTTTAGACAAGTCACTATCTTGTCTCAAAAGACGAGTTTCTTTGGCTTTCTCGACACTATCCACCCCTGCCTTGATAATGCAGGTACCATCAGACCCAACAGCGCCTTGGGATTCTCCCACAACTTCACACGCTCCCAAAGGATCAACATTTTGAGGATCACCTAGTTCATCTTCTTCAAGATTGAACTCTGATAATTTTGACTGGCTACTTAAAACCTTAGTTGTATTGTCCCAGTACTCTACATCATCCTCCGAGTCCGATTCTATTACTTCAGAACTATCTTCTTCAAACTTAGTAACTTTGATGTGGCTTTGTTCTCTTAAGTAAGGCCCATAGGAATCTTCAACAATCTTGATCCTATACATCTTATCATTCACTTCAACACTAATAACTTTGTTTAGATTCATAGCAAATTTAGTTCGAATTAAAACTCTTGCTACATCCAGTCTTGATTGTTTCTGAGTGTCTTCATCCATTTTAATAAAGACCCCAGTTGTTGCTGCTAGGAATTTGAAGAATCTTTCGCCCCAAACATGACAAGGCAACCCAAATATTTTAACCCACGTAAGTCTCTCCTGATCAACGTCATTGGGGGCCAAGGGTGGATATCAGAAAACCACTTGGAAATCCATTCTTTATCTTCTTCTACCAACTTTTTGATATCGCCCGAATTTTCTTCTTCTAGTAAACAAAGATTGGCCCCCAAAGGAGTGGCCTTAATATTGAAGTATCCCTCCATCTAAAATGCTTCCTTAACTTCAACCGCAGACCCTGGCTTATCCAACACACCAACAAAAGCTTGTTCGAATCTCTCCATTTCTTCTCCATTAACCTTGAAGCTCAAGTGTGCAAAATTAGATTTATCACCTAGTAAGACCTGATTCGTATTACTCCTTACCCGTCCACAGACTCCTTTAGCAATTTGTGCATATTAACTCCGTCACGATTCCAACCTCTGACAATAGACTTATGTGGATGAGCACATACCGCCTTCTTAGCAAAGCCTCTCTTCTGCTTATTCATCGTTCCGCCTACTACCTTAACGTCTCTCTGAAACCTTGGTAAATTAGAAAATATCTTGATGCCATTAATGACGATGTTGTCCAGTTTAATGGCAAAAAGATGTCCATCTTCAACATTTTTGAATCTAACAAAACCGAACCTTTTACCCCTAATATTCGTTCTTCCCGGAATAAACACCTCCAATACCAAACCATATTCTTTAAATATGTCAAACATTTGTTTGGCATCAAATGAATCAGGAAATTCCGTAAACAAGAACGATGATGCTTCGATTAGTTCAAGATTAGTACCTTTACCTCTATTGTGCTTCTAGACCGACCTTCTCACAGTGTTAGGTCGCCTATCTTTCTTCTTCCCAGCCACCTCCCAAACCCCTTGTTCATGACCGATGAAAGTTTAAATAACCATAGCTAAATCAAGATAAGCTCGCTCTGAATGAATCCCTAAGCCGATAACGTTGAATTCGGAAACCCAGAAAGTAGTTAGAGACACCAAAACCTCCAAAAGAAAACTAGGAACTAAGTTGCCAAGTAGTGGGAGACACACTGTGTATTAATACCCTAAGGGAGGAAGGTCCCTAATCCGAAGATTAGGACTTTAAACCAAAACCTTAAAAGTCTAACAATGTAGTGACGCAAAACGAAGGAACTAGAATCCAAAAGGTCAGAACCAAGAAAAACGACCGGATTTAATGGACCTGATACATGGTTTTCGGAGGGTAGGAGGATAAGGGAAGCTTGGTTGAAATGAGAGAAACCAGGAAAATGAGGAAGCTAGAGAGAAGATAGAGCGTCTCTCTCTAAAAAAGTCTTATTTTTAATCTCTTTAGGTAGTATGTTCCAAGGTCGTTATTAAGACATAAAAGCATTGCTGAAAACCGAATGATGTTGGAGTTTTCTTCTAAACCAGCCAAATCTTCCATTTTGAATGTATGTGAAATAAAAAATCAAGTATGTATAAGTATATTTGGTACACCTATGGTTATCCATCCATTCTCCATGTATTCTTCAAGACTTGGAGTATATCCATTATGATACCACTTTGCTTCAATCAAATATGCTTTACATAGATCTGTCCACTATTAAACACAATAATATCATATACCAAATTTTTTTTTATAAGCAAAATTTATTAATTGGAGATTAAAGAAATCTCGAACCGAACAAACAACAACCAACAACACTACAGAGACAATTACAAGAATTGATATACCGAAGTGATATTATTAAGAATAAAAATAATAATAATAATAATAATATAGTTTACTTCTTTCTTTAGATAAGAAGTGATATTGTTTCCACTCCTTTTCAAGGTTTCAAATGCAATTTCATTCACATGGTTATAGACTGCATGGAAGCATATTTTCATGTAGTGTGGGAGAGGTTCTATGGCGTTTAGATCCCATCTAGAATCAAGGGCAAAAAATTTCATAATTACTAAGAACCAATAACTTCTTTGAAAAAATAAAGGAAATAAATTACACAAATTATTATTAAACATCGTCTATTACCTGTCAATTGATTTTGTGAAGAGCTCTAGTTCTTCCAAGTTACCATGCATTTCATAAATATCATCAATTGTGGTAATAAAGGAAGCTACTTCTGTTATTTCCAGTGTTTTAAAAACCGGACCGGTTATCAAACCGGTGAGGGTACTGCATCACTGGTTTATCGGTCGAACCACTGAGTCATTGGTCGAACCGCATGACTAAACCGGATTAAACCGGATAACTCGGTTGAATAAACCTGTCATATTATAATAGGTATAAAACCGGTCGAACCGGATGATTCAGTCTCTAAAAAATATAACTAGCACTTAAATTTTTTGAAAATATCATATCATAAATTCACAGGTTTATAATTTAAATTCAAATTTTAAACAGAGTCTAATTGTAAATTTTAAACAGAGTCTAAATTAAACAGAGTTTAATTTAAATTCATAGTTTTAATGTTAATAGAAAATCAGTTTTAATGTTAATAATTAAAACAATACAAATATTAACATTATTTTAAATAATAAATTTTCCAAGTCTATATATATATATATATATATATATATATATATATATATATATATATATATATATATATATATATATATATATATATATATATATATATATATATATATAATGGAAATCAGTTAAATATAAAATTATATTATATTTAATTTTTTAATTTGTGTTCTTAAATTTCTATACAAATATTTATATGATGGTTTTTCAATCAATATAAATACAAAATAGTAAAAATAGTTTTGTGGATATTACGAAACTTAATTTGTGTATCACTTAAATCAAATGAGTTATCACTATTATTCTTGGAGAAAAGTTCATATGTATTTGAGTAAAAAAAATTTTAAAAAAAAATAAATTTTTTTTTTTTTTTTTTTAAAATAAGCAGTTGAACCGCCGGTTTGCGAAAACCACCGGTTTTTTCGGTTCGCACCGGTTCGAAGACATGGCCGATCGAATAAGTGAATCCGGCCGGTTACCTGGCCGGTTCCCGGTCCAACCGGTCCGACCGGCCGGTCCGGTTCGGTTTTTAAAACTATGGTTATTTCTTTTCGATAATATTCAAAATTTGGCTTGAAATTTGTTCCGACAGTCCAAACAAAGTTTTCAACCAATCTATCCCTAGAAAAGCTCAACTTTTCTCCAAATTTTGTTTTTTGCCACCATCTTAAAAAAGACAAACACAATTTAAGCATTATTATAAAGAACTATAATTCTCAATCTTTAGTTTAGGTATTTAAATTATGTCTATATTGGAACCTTAAACATTTGTATTTATTACTCTTTCTTTCTGTCTCTAATCATCAAATAGACATTTTATATTTGTAATTTTTTCATGGAGTCGGTTAGATTCCAATTATTATTGGCCCCTTCAATGTTAGGGATTTAGAGGGTAGTATTAAGAAGATAAAGGTGATGTATTTGGTTAGAGATCTCTTTCTTGACTTCATATATATTCAAGAGGTCAAGTCAGGTGGGGAGTCGTTGTGTCATAGCTTGTGGGGGGCTCATTATATGACTACATTTTTTTCCAGTTGAGGGCGTTAGTGAGGAATTGCTTTCTATTTGAGTTAATGAGAAGGGTAAGGGTATCTTCTTTTTTTCTGAGATGAGTTATCCTGGTGTCTTCCTTGAATGGGGAATGGTTAATCGTCAGTGATTTGTGGTAAATGTTTATGCTAAGTGTACCCTAGAGGGATATAGGGAGATGTGAGATCACTTGATTCTTATGCGTTATCAATTTCAATGAGTTGTGTGGTGTGTCTTGGGTGACTTTAATGCAGCTCTTAAGCCCACAAAAAATAAATGGATGGGTTAGGGGATTAAGGTGTTTGGTTTGGTTTAGTCTCTTGAGTTTGGGGGCTTTCATTGAGGTAATGGGGTTAGTGAACTTATCTTTGTTAGGCAAGATGTTTACTTGGTTACTCTACAATGGAGTGTCGATGAGTAGGTTGTATTGGGTTTTTCTTTTGCCAGGTTGGGAGGATAGGTGAAGTTAGAGTAGTCGTTTGGCTTTGTCCACTCATTTATTAAATACTCATCTCAACTCCAGGCTCTTAAGCTTTTCCATTTTAATAACTATTGGTTAGGGAACCCTGATTTTGAGTTGGTGGTCCAAGAATCTTAAAGTTAGGGAGCAAATGTTGGATGATTAGCTTGTAATGTAAAGGATAATCTTAAATCTAATTTCAAAGTATGGAATTAGGAGGTGTTTGGTAACATGGAGTTTAACATTAAGAGTTTAGTGGATAAGCTAGAGTTGTTAGAGCTGAGAGTGGAAATGGTTAATCTCTCTCAGGAAGAGTTGGGTTTTCGGTAGTTTGCCAAGAGCTAGGTGAGCTTTTGTGTTTTCTAGACACTCGGTTCTTCCAACACTCGAGGGAAACTTGGATTAAAGAACGAGGTGTTAATTCAACCTATTTTTCTACTTGTATGAATCAAAGGAGTTATAGTTGGATTGCTCTTCGAGTTAGGGAGAGGTGGGTGGACGATGTGATGGAGGTGGAAATGGAGATATCCAATTATTTAAAGGATCAATTTTCTGAGTCTGGGGATCATAGACCTCTTTTGGATGACGTTATCATTCTTTGCCTTTCATTCGAGGAGGCGAATATGCTTTCTATCAGGTTTCCTCCTTTTGAAAGTTAATTATTTGGTTGTTGGGTTAGATGGGAACAAAAGCTCAAGTGTTAATGGATTAAACTTTTCGTTTAATAAGAGGTTCTAGGATTTATTAAAGGTTGAGATCTATGGCGTGTTTGACTATTTCTTTTAAAATGACATCCTTGCGAAAAGTTTGACATTTTTTTTCATTTTTATTCATATGGTGAATTCTCCCTTGAATATAGGTGATTTTAGATCTATTTTTATCCTTGGTTCTCCCTATAATTTTGTGTCTAAAGTCTTGGCATATTGGTTGGCAGGGTTCATGTATTCTCTTATTTCTCTAGAGTAATCAACATTTATCAAGAGAAGGTATTTCTGGAATGTAGTGGTTATCTTTGAGTGAAAGAATTGATTTAGCTAGAATTTACAAAAGGGAGTGTTTAATTTTAAATTTAAATTTTGAGAAGGCTTATGATTTGTTTAGTTGTTCGTTGTTGGACTATATGTTGAGGAGGTTTGAGTTTGATGTGAGGTGGTGGGGTTGGATCATAGCATGTCTCTTCTCGGGTAGCCTTTCTGTTTTAGTTACTGAATTTCCTACGGAGGAGTTTAGTTTTCAAGTGGGTCTCAAGCAAATGGAATCTCTTGGAGCCTTTTCACTTCCTTTTAGAGGCGGAGGGTTATAATTCCTCTTTGAAAAAGACAATTTTGGTTGGTGCGTTCTCAGGTTTTAAGTTTGGCTCAGAAGGATTAGAGGTGTCGCTTGTCTAGTATGCTGATGATAATATTATTGTTGAGGTTTTATCGGTTGATAATATTTTGACTATTAAGGATTTTAGGAGTTTTTAGGTCGTGTTTGGCCTTAAAGTTAACTTCTCTAAGAGTTGTATTTATGGAGTTAATATGGGGATAGAATTTTTCGACCAGGCGGAGGATTTCTTGCATTGTAAATTTGAAAATCTTTCCATAAACTTGTAGTTTTTAAAGGTAATGTGTTTGTTGTCTCGGTGTAGGCTTTTCAATGGTGTGGGTGGGTTGGTTTTTAGCTTTTTTTTTTGTAGTTTTTGTTATACTAACCTTCTTTTGTTTGGGTTTTTATTTAGAAAATTTTACCCCATACCCCTACATTTATCCCCATACCCCTACTCATCAAATTTTTGGACGAAAATACCCCCATATAAATAGTCTTTATTTCAAAGTTTTCATTTTTTTTTTTCATTTTGTCTTTCTACAAACGGTAAAAAACGCACTGACTTTCGCTTCCGGAGAACACACTGAGGCTACTTCCGGATCTCAAAAAATCACACTTCCGGAAAACATACGTTGGCTACATCCGGAGTACAAAAATTACCCTCCGGAGAACTTGAGTAAGTGACATCCGGTTCTTCATTTTTCGTTGAAACACACCGGATAACTTGGCATCGTGTTATCCGGTTTTTGTATTTCCTTCACCGGATAACTTGATGCTCAGTTATCCGGTTTGTTAATTTCTTAACCGGATAACTTGATGCTCAGTTATCCGGTTTGTTAATTTCTTCACCGGAAAACTAGATGCTGAGTTTTCCGGTTTTGTTTCGATTTTTAATTTTTTTTTCCAGTGGCTCGGCGTTTTAGAGGACGCGACGGATTTATCTATCGACGGTACGCGGATGGATCTGTAGTTCGCGCACTTGATATTCCAGCTGAAGATCGGATAGCTGATCCTCCACCTATACCAGCAGCAGCTCACATTCCACCGCTTCCACCATTTCCCGGAGGACCGACTGATACATCACTTTTGGTGAGGTATCAGAACCATGTGGCTCGTTATTTGTGGGATGGCCAAGTAAGTAAATATATGACCTTTCTATGTTGAATAAAATGTAATTTTAATTATTTATGTATTATGACATATTCTACGATTTATTTTTCAGGAGAGAGTTTCGAAGAAGGAGTTGAAGGTTGCTGCACATGGCAGCAAACTGATTGGATGGACTCCATCAATTCTCCCATGTGCGATTGAGGGATGGGTATCTAATGCTGGTTTATCCTCTCTGCAGAATACCAGTTTATCGAGGATATATCAGAACCTGTTATCTGCATTTGTGGAGAGGTGGCATCCCGAGACATCGTCATTCCATATGCCGTTTGGCGAGATGACGATTACATTGGACGATGTTTCTTGCCTCCTTCATATACCTATTAGAGGGGAGTTATGTGACCCTGCACAAGGGTTTACCGACTCGGATGCTATTACCCAGGCTATTAGTCTAATGGGTGCTACACTGGAGGAAGCAGCTGAGGAGATTCGTGCAAACAGGGATCCTTACTATAGACTTGATTGGTTGAAGAAGTTATTTGTCCGTCTGCGAGCTGAAGACAGATTTGATTGTGCGGCTAGGGCGTATATGTTGTTGCTACTAGGCTGCACTATTTGTACAGATAAGACCTTTACTCTTGTAGAGGCAAAGTATTTACCACTGTTTCAGGACTTGGAAACATGTGGAAGATACTCTTGGGGGGCTGCTGCTCTTGTTACATTGTATAGATATCTCGGAGATGCTTCATTTTATAGTTGCAAACAGCTTGGTGGATATGCCTCTCTACTACAGGTACAACTGCTTAATTTTAATTTCATTTAGATTTGTATTATATTATTTACAATACTTTTAATTGATGATGTTCATGATGTGTCACAGTGTTGGATTCACGAGTATTTCCCAACTGTTGGGAAGAGAGGATTTTCGAAGATAGCTGGTGTTGGTACTCCACTTCCCAGAGCGATGAAGTGGCAATACAAGCAAGGGACGCAGAAGGTGGATGAGATTAGGGCAGTGCTTGATGGATTGACACCTACTGATGTCATTTGGCGCCCGTTCGAGGATCACAGAGAGACCATACCATTTTCTGATATATGTTTGTACAGGGGTGGCCTGAAGTGGTATGGTACATCTGTGCTTTATTTACCTGACAGATGTTTACGCCAGTTTGGATACAGGCAGTTCATCCCATCTCATCCACCTGATATTGATACACTTGATATACATTTCGAGTGGGTTTCTTACCATGCGAGCGTCTCGCAATTGCTACATCAGGTCGAGTTTGCAGATACTCCGTATGATACGGTGACTGAATACATGGCTTGGTACTACACAGTTTCCCATCCTCTTTTGATACCACCTCAGGGGGAGGCCAGTGAGGTTCCAGTTCCAGAGTTTGATGATGGACCGGCAGATCCGAGGTTACGACATATTTCACATGAGCTGCGTCGCTATCTCGCTCGTCACGATGCCGAGGAGGATGATGATGATTTTGTTGAGATCTTTCGAGCACTACATCTGGCTCAGGGTGGACCGTTACCTTAGGGTAGATAGGTTATTTATGTATTATTATTTAGACTCTTATGTTTATATATTTGGGTGATTCGAGTCACACTCTCCGGATCTCGTTCTTTCAATGACAACAATATGTGTCTTGGAGGAACATGACGTTTTGACAAATCAGCTATATGTTGTTGGTCATCTTCATTGAGTCGACTTACAAACGCATGACCTTCAAATCTATCAGGTAAACCATGGTTGTGAACTCCACATTTTACATCAATTTTCCAACCAGAACCATCTTTTGAAGGTGTTGATCTTACTTTGAAAGGACAATTACATTTTTTGGTAGCACTTTGTGTTTCGCTATCCCCTTCTTTGTATTTTCCACCTCTATCACAGCCAAATATAACCTTGTCACTTCTTCCTCTCTTGCCAGTATTGGTGTCCGAACGAGTTATAATAACCGTGACTCTATTCCTCAGTCCAACCTCCTTAATCCACCTAGTCGCCTCTTCTCTTGTAGGAAATTTTTCTTTAGTCAAGAATATTTCTGTTGTATCTACAGTTGTCTGGTCTTTGTCACATATCATCAAAGGAATGTCCATGTCTCCTAAACAAACTTAAAGTTAAAAAAAAAAATAAAAAAATAAAAAAATAAAAAAACATAACGAACCGGATAACTATAGACCAAGTTATCCGGTTGAATAGTAACAAAACCGGATAACTTGACAGCAAGAAATCCGGTGAAGGAAAAAATACAAACCGGATATCTTGGAGATAAGTTATCCGGTTAACAAACATTGCCTCTAAAATACAAACCGGATAACTTATGGTTGTGTTATCCGGTTCACTATAAACAGTAACCGGATTTCTTGTAGCCATGTTATCCGGTTTAAAAAATACCATTCCGGAAATCCTTATCCTATGTTCTCCGGTTCTCGTCGAATACTGACAAAAATTACTTTTGGACTCGTCTGACTACACGGTAAAAAGTAAAAAAAAAATTAAATAAAACATAAAAGGACAAAATTGGAATTTTTAAAATTTGTAGGGGTACGGGGATAAATGTAGGGGTATGGGTAAAATTTTCTTTTATTTAGCCGACATTTATTTTTCTAGTGCATGATTGTATATTTTACCTTTTTTTTTAATATAATTTAATGTGCTTTTTTATTAAAAAAAATTCTTTTAAAGAATATTAGAATTTTCATTAAAAGAAATGTGTAATAGATTATTAACACATTCTCCATATTTTATTAACACATTCGCATATATCGGATATGATTCTCTAGTTAGGTCGAGAAATCACATGAGTTCACACACAAACCTACTAAGATATCATTTCAAGTCAAAAGAGTGCTCATATCTTCCACGTCTTTCTCTGACACAAATTTAGCTGAGAACACTATATCATTCCAAAATTTCAAATTGATCAGACCACTACATGTCAAATCATAAGACACCCCACCCCGACCCACACCCCCAAAGCCTAGGCGAACTACCAAGAGGGAAAAACATACGGAAAAGGGTCAAAAATCCATGGGTAAAACTACATATACCACCTCCAACTAATTGAAAATCCTATACTAAACTGAAACCGCTACATCACAAGTCACAAATACATGAGAGAAAAACTCAAAAAATCTAAAATAAAAAGGGTAAGAGACACCCTTCAAACAAATGAGGGGTCCCGCTCTTGAGTAAATTCTCTCTGGTAGAATAAGAATCAATTACTTTAGAGTGGACCAATTATTCCAAATACTAGAAAGAATCGACTCCACTAGCGAGACCTACCAATCACTTGGATACTCACGACAAAGAAGAAAAGAGTGTGCAAAACCTGTAAAATAAGAATCATTTTAAGAATGACTCCATCATCACTTATTGGTCTGGAAAAAAGGAAAAAAGTCTCTTATAAATAAGAGAAAATTAGAGATCAATACATACACATGCTAAAAAAAATATTAAACACATGCAAATAATTATTTTCATTTAAAAAAATATTGTGATCGTTTAAATAAAATAAACAATGTCAAAAATAATGTCACAAATAACGTTGTTCTTTTATTGCTTTATTACCTGGACGAGTATTTAAGCTCTTCTTGGTAGATACTTTGAACAATGTTGAAATCTAATTTAGCAAAGTGAAGTAACACACAACTCTTATTTTGTTGTCTTTCATATATATATTAATGAACTCACAAGCCTCCGATTGTGAAATTCCCCAATGAAGTGGAAGTTCCAAAGCATAACTTATTTGAAGTGACATAATATCATTATCTCCATTTTGGTCTGTTAGAGTGACTGTTATTGATATGTCTAATTCTATTAAATACTTCAGTTGGAAGTGGTGTGTCCTTCGTAGGAGTAAGAGAAACATTTCCTTCTACGACTGGTTTACAGTCCCTTTGTTGAGTTGTAGAGGGCTCTAGTTTTCTGTTGTGTTGGGTTCCTGCATCCCTTGTGCAGTTTCTATCAATCTATTGCTTTCAGAAAAAAAAAATTATCTCCATTTTGGTTAAAAAAATCTTCGATAAATTTTGTTGTGAAATCTCTTGCTTCATCCAATATAGTTTCATCTTCAAATGAATTAAATGATTAATGAATTGCTTATCAAAAAAAAAATGAGGCTTCATACATTGACAACATTCCCTCAACATCAATTGCTTGGTTTATCTTCAAATCAAAGCAAACAAAAACACCTCCACCAAAACTCATATTATAATTTAAAATTTCTAAAGAAATTAAAGGTTTTTAATTATGATTAATATTAACCTGTAGATATATCATAACCATGTTGCCTTAAAATTCTAAACTTGCGTGTTGTGGCATATAAGTTATTCTTCAAGTTGGATGTTTGTGTGTTGTAAATATTGTCCAACATGTCCCTTATTTCATTGTTGAAATGATAATCAACTCCAAGCCTTTGCAATACATCAATAAACTCAAGTTGATCAACCTCATTTTCCATTTTCTTAAACATCATCTTTACTTCTTCCCTTAGCACTCTCAATTTCTTTGCATATTTTTCGTCCTGCATTAATTTATTTAACTGAAAATTATCATCATTTTTCATAAATATAACTTGTAATTCCATGGAAGTTAAACAAGTGTAAAAATAAAAAATAATAAGAATTTATAGATAATTGTACCTTATATTCACTATTTAATGATTGGATATAATCATCGATCCAAATTGAAGGTTGGAACATTGAAGATCGACGACGGATATTTTCACGATCATCATTCGTAGCCTTGCATTTAATTGGACGAGAGATATTAAAATTCAATGATATTAGAGATAAGGATTTGTTTTGTGAAGAAATATTTTGTTAAAGAATAATTGGGGAGATGCAAGTCTGGGCAAAGCCATTTTGTAAAAAAAGCAGAAGACAATATTTTTTTTTTTAGTAAGCAAGAATTATATTAAAACCGAGAACAAAGGTTCTCGAACCCACTTACAAAAAGCGAGGCTAAGCTCGATACAAGAAGAAAACCCAACCAATAAAGCTCTAAGACAAATAGTGCCAAGGGAGCTTACTAAAATCATAAAAGCTATAATTGAAATTGGTATTTTTTCCAAAAAAAGACCATCTCCACATAAACCACTTGACCTTCCACACCACATCCAATATATTCCAAACAACATTCCTAAAGATAATGCCATTTCTCAACAACCACAATGTCCAAGAAGTTGCCAACCAAATTACACCTTCATTACCCTTCTTCACCTTATTCCTTTTACTCAATGAGAACCACTTTAAGAAACTCTCCTTAATCCCACAATTTCCTACCTCCTCACAACCAACCCAATCTCCAGAAGACAATATATTTGAGAAAGTTTTTGTTTTATAGTATATTTGAAATCCAAATCAAGCTATATATACATACAAAGCATCGTATAGGGAAATAAATCCTCTACATTATGTGTCTCTATCTCTCTCTATTAGTTACTTTTTAAATATATTTTTAAATAAAATCATCTAATGGTTCAATGGTTAGTATATATTTGACTGCAGTGAGTATACCTTTTGTTTACTGTAGTATATAACAGTGTATCATAGAGACACAAACTCGTTAGTTTTTTTTTTAACGAAAGATGGATTATAACAAGAGTATTAGGAGTACTCAAACCCTTCTTACAAGAAAACAATTTTGATAAAAAAATCGAGGGAAGAAAAAATCTAAACTAATTGAAACTATGACAAACACGTTAGGCACAAGTACGTGACATTAGCTTGTGAATAATTAATAAAACCCATGTGGTTAGGCACAATCATGTGCTCCTTTACATATTAGTGACATGATAATGAAATAATTAATTGTGATTTATAGTATTGCATGTCTCATCTTGACCTGTCTAGTAAAACCTGCAAAAAGTGGGTGGGTAGGCATAGGAGAGGGCAATGCCTAAAATTTAGGCTCATCCTCGAAAAATATCAAAGTGGACCCTGTATCTCTAAAGCTTCAGAGTTTCAAAAATTTATGTCCACTCCGCTAATGTTTGTGTCAACAGAAAAAGGGTAGGCGGGCATAGTAGAGGGTACTTGCCTAAATTATAGGTTTGATGAATGTGCAAATATATATAGTCAAAGTGATTGCAAAGTAAGAATATCGTTTCTATAAGATTGTATTAATTTATGTTGATTCCCAAATTAATAATCATGAGAAAAAAATAATAACAGATGTAATTTTTTTTTATAAGCAATTCATTAATAGGAAATTAAGAAAATCTCTAACCAACAAACTACAACCAACAAACATGCTAAACGATTACATAAAATCTAACAGGAATTTATACCACTCATATAATCTACACTTACTATCTTTTCTACCCAAAATCAACCAATTTCACGAGGAAACCTTAATCTCGTTGACAATGTCGTTAGCATTGAACATCTCATCATTGAACAAGATATTAGTTCTGGACCTCCAAATAATCCAACAAGTTATAAACCATATAAAACTTATCTTTCTCGCTGCACTTCGACCTTTAAGACTCGTATTCCACGCATTCGCGTGTAGATTGCAACTAGATTCCGAAATTCTGCCTATGTCCACCTACTCGCAAATTTTGCTCCAAACCAATGTGGATTTATAGCAAGAGAAGAAGAGGTGAGACGAATCCTCTAAATGATGAAAACAAAACATAAATACCTTGTCATGTTCGTTATCGTTTAACCGTCTAATAACCAAGTTGGATCTTGTTGGCAGCCTGTCTAGAGCTAGTCTCCACCCAAAAATTTGGACATTCGCTGGTAAAACTGTTTTCCACAAAAGCAGCAGCAGATCTTTGTTAGCCAACTCAGCCCCATTATCATAAAAGGAGTAATTCAGAACAGTATAGAGAGAATTAACCGTAAATGCCAGTAAATCATGGAGATTCCAATGCCAAACATCCTGCACATCCTTATTGAGAATGGATTCTTCCAGCAGCTGACTACAAATATTCCAATCGTGAACGAGATTAGGATCGTCAATGTCCAACGAGTCACTCACCCTCCATCTTCATTGGTCACCTTCCCACTCCCCCATGTCTCTAACTGAGCAGACCTGATTTCTGCAGACTTAATACAGGCCAGGAAAGCGATTTTTCAACGCCTCATTACCAATCCAAACCGACTGCCAAAAAGCCACACTAGCTCCGTCTCCAATCGAACAATCCAAGAAATCACTGAAACTATTAGAAAAATCAGGAACAGAGATGGATAAAATGTCCTTCATCCACAACGAATCATTCTTCGATCTACCAACATCGAAAGCTAAATGCGATTTAATGCTTAAATTGTCGTACCTGTTAACCAGAGTTTGTCTCCATATTTCGTTTCCTCCGCTATAAAATTTCCATATCCATTTTGCAAGCAAAGCACTGTTGAAGCGGCCAACATGCTTAATACCAAGTCCTCCGAGGTCCTTCGGTTTATAAACAGAGTTCCAAGAAATCCAAGACATGAATCTTTTATCAGACGCACCAGCCCAAAGAAAACGGCGTTGTATCGCAATTATGTCCTTCACAACCTTCTTTGGTGCCTTAAAGAAAGCCAGATGATGTATAGGCAAGTTGACAAGAACCGAGTTTATTAAGGAAACTCTTCCCCCGATGGACAAATTTTGGCCGTTCCAGCTTGACAGCTTCTTTCTCAAGCAAGTAATAACAGGAATCCAGAATGAGTACCGACGGTGATTTCCTCCAACCGAGAGGCCCAGGAATTTGAGATAGGGGATTCCAGATTTGCAATGCAAAAATTGTTTTGCTGCTGAGAGAAAATCCAAATCAACTCCTATGTCGTAAATGCAACTCTTGGAAAAATTAATCTTAAGGCCAGAAGATACTTCGAACGCCCGAAGAATTGCCTTGAAAGCCCAGATATTACGCATCGATCCGTCCCCAATAAGCAGTGTATCATCTGCGAATTAGAGCATACTAGGAGTAGGGTTGTCCTGAACTTTGAAAGCAGACAACATATTAATATCAGATGCGGATCTAACCAAACTGGCCAGTCCCTCAGCAATTATGGCAAACAGATAAGGAGCTAACATCGCCTTGTTTCAAACCCCTACCAACCTTGAAATCCTTCGAAGGGCTACCGTTAATAAGAATTGACCAATAGCTCTTCAAAACAGATCCTCGGATCCACTTCAACCACTTACAACCGAATCCCATCTTTATAAGCATATCTTCAAGAAAGCTCCAATCAACGCAGTCGTAAGCCCTTGCAAAATCGACTTTAAAGAATAGGCAAGCCTTCCTGAATCTTTTGGCATAATCTGCGATCTCGCTTGCCAAAGAACACCGTAAAAAATCAGGCGACCAGGGACGAAGGCGATTTGAGAGGGGGCTATAATTTTATGAATAATTTTGCCCAACCTGCGCGCCAACATCTTAGAAACAGACTTGAGGACACAACTCACAAGGTTGATAGGTGTAACACCCCCTTTCTATACCCCTAAATAATCACATAATCATTTAGGCACATATTTAAAATTTCGTCAGAGTATAATTATAAACATAGTATAAAAGAGGTATGTCACATTATACATGAAATTAAAACATTCAACACCTGCTCAACCATTGATATGCAACAGTGGGGTAACTTTGCAACAGAGGAACTTAGTCCTTACACCCACATCTCAATATTTAGAATAAAAGCGGAAAATCTAAACATTGAATAACATCAAACATATATACATATATATATATATATATATATATATATATATATATCATCAAGTATTATCCACCAGCATAATTCATGTTTACATAAACATTCATCAACCAGATACATGTACAAATGTATCACAAAAGAATCATATATATATCCTAGCTACCCGGTGCTACATATCAGGGCCGACCGACCAAAAGAATGAAGACACGCTTCACAAAAAGACCACCAGCATACCTACTCTGCAATGCCTCATAGAGCATCATAAAACAGCAGAAGGGTGAGAAATATTATCATAATAACAATGCATATAATTATATATCTTAGCATAAAAATGCACATATTCTACATTCTCACCACAATTCATCAAAACTCACTCATATACATCACAATGTATATATATATATATATATATATATATAACCAAGCATATTCATCATGCATACTTTCACAATTCTTATCATTCCACATAAACATACATATTTATGTTTATTCATCAATGCACCATTATAAAGATGATAAATGCAAATCATAGAGACCGACTCACGACTCTATGCAAATGCAATGCGGTACCGACTCAATCATCTCAAGTTCACTCAGGAACTTATTGGAACCATCGCTCGTTACCAATGTAACTCCCCGTCGGGCCTACGATGTTCACCCATTGCTCACACCTCACATAGGCACACAATGTTTATGGATTGCTCACACCTCACATAGGCACACAATCCGATTGCTCACACCCCACATGGGCACACAATCATTTGTAATCATCGCTCACACCTCACATAGGCACACGATGTTACAACGGATTCTCATTAGAATCACACAACACAAGAATGTACATCATTATGCTTCACATGCAAAATGACTCAAGACATTCTTGAAATGCATACATATTCACAATATATTCATGCATTCATCTCATACTATTACATACAATCTATATACATTCACATCAATGCACTATTGTATGATTCACATTCAAAATACACATTCAAACGGTAAAAGTCGCTAAATAACACTATTCCCGACTTTCCGACATAATTAAATCGGCTAACAATTTCCAAATCATCATAATAAGAAAGCACAGCTCAATAGCTTCACAACGATACCAAGAATGTAAAAATCGAATAAGCGGAACACAAGTTACGAAAGAAAAACGAAAACGATATTTGAAAAATCACGTTTTTACACTTCTCCTGCCCATCCGCGTATGGACCAATGTTATACGCGTACGGCCAAAACTCATACGCGTACAATACGCAAATCACCAGATGGCCGGGAAAAATGAAGTCTCATACGCGTATTGGCCCTGAAACGTGCCTCCCATACGCGTATTGCCCAAGTCAATACGCGTATGGCCTGCCCCAATACGCGTATGGCCAGGCGAAATGCAGAATTTGTTCTGCGTTTTTCACCCAAACCACACCCAAATTCATCATCTAAATCCAGAAAAATACCAATTTGATGTACAATAACATATATCTATCATGCATCAACAACAAGGAACACGAAAACATCATTTCCAACATGATTAAATCGAATTCTAACACTTTCTACACAAATGGGTTTATACAAAAACTCATAAAAATCATCAACAACCACAATACAATTATACATAATGATATACATTGATAAGATAATAAAATTTCACACCCTTACCCGGATTCCAAGCTTGCTAGATGATTGTTCTTGATGGTTTTCTAGGTTTTCCAAGTTTTTCTTCTCTTTTCTCTTCTTCCTCTTTCTTTCTCTCCTTTTTCTCTCTATTTCTCTTTTCTTTCTCTTTCTCTCCTATTTCTTCTTATCTCTTTTTCTTTTCTATTTTCTACTCAAATTCAATTAATTCATTTTCTCACACAATTCTACACTTAATCACTTTTCTACCAATTTTACTAAGTTTCTAACTTACCATTAATTGAGAAATGTCCAAAATACCCTCCATTCTAATTTCCCGAAAACTCTCAAAAACGGTAAAATAACATAACATGTCAACATAGCATATTAACACACCAATTTCACAAATAAATATAATTTATCACTCAATTTAAATAAAAGACTCAACAAAATGGGAAAAATCGGAATCGGGGCGTTACAACTCTCCCCCACTTTAGAAATTTTCGTCCTCGAAAATATTACCTGATTCAAACAACTCCGGATACGACTCTCGCATCCTACTCTTTAGTTCCCAAGTCATATTGCCTTCCACAGCGCCTCCCCACGCAACTTTCAGAAGCGCAATATCCTTGCCTCTTAGCTTCTTAACTTCATGGTCCAAAATCCTAATCGGTAAAGCTTCAACCGTAAGGTTATCTCTCACTTCAACCTCGTCCATAGGAATAACATGTGACGGATTCGGAACATACTTCCGAAGTTGCGAAACATGGAATACATCATGCAAATTCGAAAGATTCGGAGGCAACGCCACACGGTAAGCCACAACACCAATTCGTGCAGAAATCTGATACGGACCAATAAAACGAGAAGTCAACTTCTTCGACTTCAAAGCACGACTCACACCCGTAACCGGCGTAACTCTCAAAAATACATGGTCGCCTTCTTGAAACTCAAGATCTTTCCTTCTCTTGTCATGATAGCTCTTTTGTCTACTTTGAGAAGCTTTCATCTTCTCACGAATAAACTTCACTTTCTCCGTCGTTTGTTGTACCATCTCCGGTCCAACTATCGTCCTCTCACCGGTTTCATGCCAACACAAAGGTGTTCGACATCTCCGACCATACAAAGCCTTAAATGGTGCCATACTTATACTTGAATGAAAACTGTTATTGTAGGTGAACTCAATCAACGCCAAATAACTATCCCAAGCACCACCTTGCTCGAGCACACAAGCACGTAATAAATCCTCCAACGATTGAATTGTCCTCTCGGTTTGACCATCTGTTTGCGGATGATAAGCCGAACTCAATCTTAGCTTAGAACCCAAAGCCTTTTGTAAACTCTCCCAAAACCTCGATGTGAATCTAGGATCTCCATCCGATACAATACTTTTAGGAACTCCATGTAAC
The DNA here is from genome assembly GCA_022829125.1 of Lathyrus tuberosus. NCBI lineage: Eukaryota > Viridiplantae > Streptophyta > Magnoliopsida > Fabales > Fabaceae > Lathyrus > Lathyrus tuberosus. Next base: position 2,479,698 of record JALAZF010000259.1, read on the forward strand.
TTCACAACTACAAGAACATAAATCTCGGCTAACTTCTCCAAAGGATAACTAATATCAATTGGAATGAAGTGAGCTGATTTAGTAAGCCTATCAACGATTACCCAAATAGCATTATGACCTCTTTGTGTATTCGGCAATCCCGTAACAAAATCCATCGATATACTATCCCATTTCCACTCTGGAATGTCCAACGGTTGCATCAATCCACTAGGCTTTTGATGTTCCACCTTAGACTTTTGACAAGTTAAGCACGCATACACAAATTGAGCCACATCCCTCTTTAATCCGGACCACCAAAAGATTTTCTTCAAATCTTGATACATTTTATTCGCTCCCGGATGAATACTTAAGTTACTTCGGTGTCCTTCTTCCAACGTCATCTTTTTCAACTCCGCATCATCGGGAATACAAATACGACCACGGAATCTCAAAACTCCAAAATTATCAACCTTGAAATCCTCATTCTCATTCATCATCAAATCAACGAACTTCAAATCCAACTTTTGCTTTTCACATACGGTTGCCAGAAAATCATTCGTAACATGTAGCATACCAAGTCTCACACTTCTCGGCGTCATTTCACAAACCAAACTCAAGTCTCTAAAATTCCCCAAAAGCTCCCATTCTCTCATCATCAATGCGGACATATGTAACGACTTCCGACTCAAAGCATCGGCCACCACGTTTGCCTTACCCGGATGGTAATTCAAACCAAAATCATAATCCTTCAAAAGCTCTGACCACCTTCTTTGTCTCATGTTCAATTCTTTTTTATCAAATAAATATTTCAAACTCTTGTGATCACTAAAAACATCAAATCTTGCACCATAAAGATAGTGCCTCCAAATTTTCAAAACAAACACCACGGCCGTTAACTCCAAGTCGTGTGTAGGATAATTCTTTTCATGCACTCTCAATTGTCTTGAAGCATAAGCCACAACTTTCCCATCTTGCATCAAAACACCACCTAAACCAACCAATGAGGCATCACAATACACAACAAATGGTTCCGTCGGATTTGGCAAAATCAAGATCGGAGCCATTGACAACCTTCTTTTTAGCTCATTGAAACTCTCTTCACAATGAATATCCCAAATGAAAGCCTTTCCTTTACAAGTCAATTGCGTTAACGGAAGTGCCAACTTCGAAAATCCCTCAATAAACCTCCGATAATAACCCGCCAAGCCTAAAAAGCTTCGAATCTCCGTAATCGATCTAGGAGCCTCCCATTGCATCACCGCATCAATCTTGGATGGATCAACACTAATACCACTACCGGAAATAACATGTCCAAGAAAACTTACTTCCGACAACCAAAATTCACATTTCGACAACTTAGCATACAATTGTTTCTCTTTCAAAATTTGTAACACAATCCTCAAATGCTCTTCATGCTCCTCTTGAGACTTAGAATAAATCAAAATATCGTCGATGAACACAACCACAAAACGATCTAACTGTTCATGAAAAATACGATTCATGTATTCCATAAACACACTCGGCGCATTAGAAACCCCGAATGGCATCACGGAATATTCGTAATGGCCATACCGTGTCCTAAAGGCCGTCTTTTGAATATTCTCCTCTTTCACACGAATCTGGTGATATCCCGATCTCAAATCAACCTTGCTAAAAACACGCGCACCAACCAATTGGTCCATCAAATCATCGATCCTTGGAAGCGGATACTTGTTCTTAATTGTCACCTTGTTCAATTGTCGATAATCAATGCATAACCGCATACTCCCATCCTTCTTCTTTACCAACAATACCAGAGCACCCCAAGGATAAACACCTGGCCTTACAAATCTCTTGTCCAACAAGTCATTCAATTGCTTCTTCAATTCTACCAACTCTGATACCGACATACGATACAGTGTCATCGAAATCGGTCTAGTACCCGGAACTAGATCAATAGAAAACTCAATTTCTCTTTCCGGCGGTACCTCCGTAATATCCTCGGGAAACACTTCTGGAAAATCACACACCACTGGGAACACATCGAGCTCAACTTTACTCTCCACCGACAATGATGCAAACAAACCGAACAATTGAGCTTCGTCTGCTAAAAGTTTCTTCAACTCTTTAGTGGATAGGAAACTCTCATCTTCATCATCTTCCAAAGAAGGAAACTTCACCAACTTGTGATAGCAATCTATATGAACTCGATTAAATTGCAACCAGTTCATACCCAAGATTACGTCCAATCCCTCCAACGGCAAACCCACTAAATCCATAATGAAGTCTTTACCATACATGGTCAAAGGACAACTTACACATACCAAAGACGTAGTTACCGACCCTGAAGCAAGAGTCTCAATAACCATCTCACCACTCCAAGAAGTCATAAACAAATTCAAACGCTTAGCGCACTCATGAGAAATGAATGAATGAGTCGCTCCCGTATCAATAATAGCAACTAAAGGCGTACTATTAATAAAGCATGTACCTTTAATCAAACGGTCTGCACTAGTAGTGTCTGTCCCCGCTAATGCAAACACCTTTCCGCCCGCTTGAGCTTGTTTCGGCTTAGTACACTTAGTACTAATGTGACCCACTTCTCCACAATTATAGCACTTCACTACATTCCTTCTACAATTGGTAGTAGCATGCCCAAGGCCTCCACAGTTAGAACATTTCACCATGCTCTTCCCACACTCAAATTATTTATGACCCATTTCACCACACTTGTAACACTTAACGGAACCGGAACCTCCTCCTCCAGATCTCTTATCAAAGTTTCCCCTATGCTTGCCCTTATCAATGGGTGTCACATAAGGTCCACTTCAAGCGTGTTGCTTTCCCTTCCTCTCATTCAAACTTTTGTAATGTGTAGAACGAGCCTTGCTATCCTCCTCGAAGATTCTACAACATTCCGTCATATCCGTAAACCTTCTTATCCTTTGATATCCCACAGCTTGCTTAATCTCGGGACGCAAATCATTCTCATATTTAATACACTTTAAGAACTCAGCAGTAATTGCAGCATAGTGAGGATGGAATTAAACCAACTCCACAAACTTAGCAGTATAGTCCACCACAGACATACTACCTTGTTTCAGTTCAAGGAACTCCATCTCCTTCTTCCCTTTCACACTTTTAGGGTAATACTTCCTCAAGAACTCGGTACGAAATAAATCCCAAGTTATCTCTTCATCATCCACCTCAAGAACCTGACGCATACCGACCCACAAATCATCGGCTTCTTCCTTCAGCATGTGAGACCCAAGCCTCACCTTATTCTCCTCCGCACAGCCCATGACTCTAAAGATCCTTTCAATCTCTTTCAACCAAATTTGAGCACCATCGGGATCAAATCTTCCTTTGAAGACCGGTGGTTGATCCTTCCTGAACTCGTCATAAGCATTCACGTTCGGCGCACCTTGCACCGCCCTAGCCATTGCTTCTAAAGCAGCAGCCATCGCATTGTCGTTCCTACCAGCCATATTCTGATCATTCCCAAAAATGACAACAAGGTTAAACAACAGGTCAACCATCACAACAACAAGACAGACACAACTGACTCAACACTGGCTCTGATACCACTTAATGTAACACCCCCTTTCTATACCCCCAAATAATCACATAATCATTTAGGCACATATTTAAAATTTCGTTAGAGTATAATTATAAACATAGTATAAAAGAGGTATGTCACATTATACATGAAATTAAAACATTCAACACCTGCTCAACCATTGATATGCAACAGTGGGGTAACTTTGCAACAGAGGAACTTAGTCCTTACACCCACATCTCAATATTTAGAATAAAAGCGGAAAATCTAAACATTGAATAACATCAAACATATATACACACATATATATATATATATATATATATATATATATATATATATATATATATATATATATATATATATATATATATATATATCATCAAGTATTATCCACCAGCATAATTCATGTTTACATAAACATTCATCAACCAGATACATGTACAAATGTATCACAAAAGAATCATATATATATCCTAGCTACCCGGTGCTACATATCAGAGCCGACCGACCAAAAGAATGAAGACACGCTTCACAAAAAGACCACCAGCATACCTACTCTGCAATGCCTCATAGAGCATCATAAAACAGCAGAAGGGTGAGAAATATTATCATAATAACAATGCATATAATTATATATCTTAGCATAAAAATGCACATATTCTACATTCTCACCACAATTCATCAAAACTCACTCATATACATCACAATGTATATACATCACAATGTATATATATATATATATATATATATATATATATATATATATATATATATATAAAACCAAGCATATTCATCATGCATACTTTCACAATTCTTATCATTCCTCATAAACATACATATTTATGTTTATTCATCAATGCACCATTATAAAGATGATAAATGCAAATCATAGAGACCGACTCACGACTCTATGCAAATGCAATGCGGGTACCGACCCAATCATCTTAAGTTCACTCAGGAACTTATTGGAACCATCGCTCGTTACCAATGTAACTCCCCGTCGGGCCTACGATATTCACCCATTGCTCACACCTCACATAGGCACACAATGTTTATGGATTGCTCACACCTCACATAGGCACACAATTCGATTGCTCGCACCCCACATGGGCACACAATCGTTTGTAATCATCGCTCACACCTCACATAGGCACACGACGTTACAACGGATTCTCATTAGAATCACACAACACAAGAATGTACATCATTATGCTTCACATGCAAAATGACTCAAGACATTCTTGAAATGCATACATATTCACAATATATTCATGCATTCATCTCATACTATTACATACAATCTATATACATTCACATCAATGCACTATTGTATGATTCACATTCAAAATACATATTCAAACGGTAAAAGTCGTTAAATAACACTATTCCTGACTTTCCGACATAATTAAATCGGCTAACAATTTCCAAATCATCATAATAAGAAAGCACAGCTCAATAGCTTCACAACGATACCAAGAATGTAAAAATCGGATAAGCGGAACACAAGTTACGAAAGAAAAACGAAAACGATATTTGAAAAATCACATTTTTGCACTTCTCCTGCCCATCCGTGTATGGACCAATGTCATACGCGTACGGCCAAAACTCATACGCGTACAATACACAAATCACCAGATGGCCGGGAAAAATGAAGTCTCATACGCATATTGGCCCTGAAACGTGCCTCCCATACGCGTATTGCCCAAGTCAATACGCGTATGGCCTGCCCCAATACGCGTATGGCCAGGCGAAATGCAGAATTTTCCTGCAGAATTTGTTCTGCGTTTTTCACCCAAACCACACCCAAATTCATCATCTAAATCCAGAAAAATACCAATTTGATGTACAATAACATATATCTATCATGCATCAACAACAAGGAACACGAAAACATCATTTCCAACATGATTAAATCGAATTCTAACACTTTCTACACAAATGGATTTATACAAAAACTCATAAAAATCATCAACAACCACAACACAATCATACATAATGATATACATTGATAAGATAATAAAATTGCACACCCTTACCCGGATTCCAAGCTTGCTAGATGATTGTTCTTGATGGTTTTCTAGGTTTTCCAAGTTTTTCTTCTCTTTTCTCTTCTTCCTCTTTCTTTCTCTCCTTTTTCTCTCTATTTCTCTTTTCTTTCTCTTTCTCTCTTATTTCTTCTTATCTCTTTTTCTTTTCTATTTTCTACTCAAATTCAATTAATTCATTTTCTCACACAATTCTACACTTAATCACTTTTCTACCAATTTTACTAAGTTTCTAACTTACCATTAATTGAGAAATGTCCAAAATACCCTCCATTCTAATTTCCCGAAAACTCTCAAAAACGGTAAAATAACATAACATGTCAACATAGCATATTAACACACCAATTTCACAAATAAAAATAATTTATCACTCAATTTAAATAAATGACTCAACAATATGGGAAAAATCAGAATCGGGGCGTTACAATAGGCCTGAAATCTTCAAAGCTTTGGGGATTATCAATCTTCAGAACCAGCAAGATGAAAGAAGAGACAAACATTTTAGGCAGGTAACCAGTCCTGAAATACTCCAAAATACAGTTAGAAAAATCCACACCATTAATTTCCCAGCAGGCTTTAATGAATGAGAAATTAAAACCGTCCACTCCTGGACATTTGTTGCTATCGCAACTGAAAACAGCGGATTTGACATCTTCAGTAGTAAAATCTGCCTCAAGAAAAGATCTGTCATGCTCTTCAAAATAAGAAATACTAACAGCGTTGTTCCTACTGCTAAGCGTAATCTGTTTCTGAAATTTAGACTCAAAGAACTTCATAGCTTCAAACTTGATCGACTCGGGATCCTCCACCAGAGTTCCTTCCACTCTAACTGCTGAAAAATAATTTGAATGGTTCCTCGATTTAAGATAGTTATGAAAGTATTTAGTATTGTTGTCTCCTTCTTGCAGCCAACTCACACGGGATTTATGCGCCAGCATACTTTCCTTTAGCCTCAAATTAGACCACATATCCTCCTGAATTCTAAGCCTCTCCTTAATTGCCTCTTCATTAAAATCACCTCTATCTATCTCAGAGCACGCCTCAAGTTGGTTGAGTTGAAGAACCCTATCCTCTATGTTTGAATCCAGCCACCCAAAAACCTTAGAATTCCAAATTCTCAGATCAACTTTAAGAGCTTGAAACTTCTTGAGAAGAATATTGCAAGAAGATCCTGAAAAGAGGTAGGATCCCATTTATTCTTCACGAACGGGAGAAAGTCATGATTAGACTGCCAACAGTTGAAAGTCCTAAATGGCTTAGGACCCTAGTTAATAATTTTGGAATTCAGCCACACAGGGCGGTGGTCCGACACGTCCCTGTCACCCACAACTTGGTTCTTCAAGGATAGAATATTTATAGCAACATCATCTACCAAGATTCTATCCAATCTACTTCTACTTTGGCCGTTAGAATTGATCCACGTGAATCGATTCCCAGATACCGGAAGGTCTATCAAATTCATTTCCTCAATGAATGCACCAAAGTCCCTCATTCCACTGCTACTAGGGTCCCTAATACCTTTCCTTTCTTCCCCATTTTTAACTGCGTTGAAATCCCCCCCCCCCCCCCCCCCCGACCCAACCACCTCCAGGGAATCTTCTCTTCACTTCAATTAACTCCCTCCACAATCTCTTTTTATCCATTAACCCGCACGGAGAGTAAACATTTACTACGGTTAACGGATGGTTCTTCCAAGAAAATTGAATACCAAGGAACCCAAAGCTTCGAAAACTAGTGCAGGCAGACAGAACTTTACCATTCGCTTTAGCTTGATAATCCTCCTTACCATCTACTTTACTACGTAATAATGAAACTTCCTTGCTAGCCACCGTACAGTCTATACACGCAACAGTATGATCCTTACCAATAATACTTTCCTCTGACCCATCCAAAGATGCAAAGTTCTCAAAGCAATCACCAACCAATGACAAGTTTTCTGAATAAGCTGCATTAGCTGAGTTAGGACTACCTCCGTTTGAAACGTGTTCCATTTGGGGCGTGTCTCTCTCCTCAGGCGCGGCCTTCGAAAAGCTAGAGTCCTCACACTCTATCTCTTTGTCTGATTCCCACGCGCCCTCCACCTCTGAAGGAAACGAGGATTCAACCTCATCAGAATCAACCAACTCATCATCTTCCTACCCAAAAGAAATGGAACGGCCACTGTTGAAATCTTCACTCACAGAGATAGTGAAAATACGATTGTAAACCTCAACCCTAAGCTTCATATTCAGTATCACCTCCTTCTTTGTTTTAATCAGCAACCTTGCGGCATCGAGTTTTGTCTTATTCCTGGTGGTCTCATCACACTGAAAATAAGTACCCAAGCAAGAAGAAACCAGACAGAAGTTGGACTCACTCTAGGCGTAACAAGGCAATCCGTAACAGTTTATCCACACAAATCTATCTCTATCGACCAACTCTGGGGACCACAATCGGAATTCACGAAACCAAACTTCCAGCCATTCCTTAGCATCTTTCACAAAATCATCGATATCTCCACCTGATGTATCTTTCAACAAGCACATAGACGCACCAATAGGTGTAACCTTGATGCTGAAGAAGCCTTCTTCATTAATATTTCTCTGAATGTTGAAAGCGTTACCGTCTTCCATCACCACACTTACTCTCATTCGCTTCAACTTCTCCAAACTTAAACTATCCACCTCTAATGAAACGCAGTTACCACTTTCCTTATCCCTCCCTTTAACGTTGCGTTATACTCTTCCCACCACATTAGCGAATGATCTCTCAGGGTTTATAAAGTTTTTGAATCTTCAGTCAGGGTCTTGAGAACTGGTCTTCTTCTTAGATATATCCTTTCCTGAGAATGACTGTTTGTTATACTTATTAAATCTAGGGATATTGACGAATAGCTTCTTTCCTTCTAACGTGATGCTATCAAGGTTGCAAGCCAGAATACGAGCGTTGTGGACTTTCCGAAACTTAGCAAACCCGAATCTTCTTCCACGTTTGTCCCTTCTTGCTGAAATGAAGACTTCGGATATCACTCCATGAACCTTGAACACCTCGAAAAGGTCTTTAGCGTTCATCTTCTCCGGAAATTCAGTAACGAAGAAGGAAGTCATAGGTTCCCCAAATAATGCTCCTTTGCCATGATTTTCCTTCCAAACTGAGAAGCCTTCGTTGAAACCCTGCTTTTCTTCCTAGTGATCCTCTCTCAATCCATATTCAGCGCATGCAACAATAAAACCAATCCAGTAGGTTCGCACAATCCCTACCCAGAATGAAGACTAAGGAATTAACAAGGCCCCTAAGCTCGAAAGCTAGGAATTTAAGCCGAAGATAACTCTTTAGTTTCACTAGATCGGAACTGCTGAAAGAACCTACAGAAGACGAAGAGGCTACTACAGTGAAAATTTTAGAGAGAGGGCGGACATTCTCTCTCTACTTTTTGAAAGACCGTAAACATTGTAACATTAATAACAGATGTAATTGTCACAGGTTCATAATGAATATTAATACCTTATAAGTAAATAAGTTTATCAAGGATGAGCGTATGCTGAACAAGGATCCATCTAATAAGTTTTATCTAATGTGCTAGTGTGATGAGATTTGTCGTAACAGATGAGGTCAGAACGTATCTGACTGGTGTATGCCTACAACGATTGAGTAAACGTAACAAATAGTTATGGAAAAAATTTTAAGTCTCCAAATAGCATTAGTACATGCCCTTGCTGAGTTCTGAATTTCTCTTTAGTTCTAACTCTTTATCCCTAAAGTAACTAGATGAAAAATATTTCAATTTATTTTTTTTATCCATATTTGTCATTATTTCCATTTATCAAAGGATTCTTTAAGATTAATACCTTTGTTTCTGTAGCTAAGATGATTAGCCAAAGTAATAAATATATACGACAAGAAAAAAAAATGTTTTGCGACACATAAGTTACGACAGCTCTATTAAAACTTTCCTCCCCTATGTATTGTGATGGCTTGCACGACAATTTTGTCCAACCACTTTTTGATTTTAAAAAAATGAAGATAATTTGCAGTAGTTTTCTTGTTAACCGCACTAAAAAATTATTTGCAACAGTTATAAAAATTGTCGTTGCACTTTGAAAAGTGTGTGTGCCATGTTGCGACTAATATTAAACAGTCCTAATAAAATATAAACTATTTTTCGCTATAATTAAAATTCAATATTAGTGATGCAATGGTAAAACAAATAACTTTTTAAGCAGGTTCGATTCCTACCTAATTTTTGTTTTAAATCGAAAATATATGCCTCTGAGTATTCCCTCCTATTGAAATTCCTAAGTTTTCTTTCTCTCAATTTCTGTGGGTATTTGAAAAGGTGATAGTTGATAGTTTTAAAAAATTGTTTAGAAAGAAGATCATAGGAATCATGTGGTTATAGTTATATTGGAATAAGGATTATATTGATTTTTTATATGATCAATTACAAAGTACCAATTGTCTATTTATAGATTTTTTTTTAATATTTGATTTTTTATTTATTTTCAGACATTATTTTACTCTCAATTAATTTTTTATTCTTTTTATTAAAAACTAATTAATTTATATAATTAAACCAATTTATAAAAGAAATTTGATTATAAACCGATTTTAAACTGAATTTGAATTGTTTTAAATAAATGGTTCAGCTCATTAACTATTTAAGTTGTTCACCTTTTTTATAGTGCAATATAGTTTAATTCAAGTATACAATTCAGTTAACTATATTTTTGAACACCTCAATTTCAACCGTATATGGACGATGCTGAGTACAATTACAAACAAATTATGGAATGAAACTATTTCATGGAATGGAAAGTACAAATGCTGAGACAAAAGGAAAACAAACTAGAGAAAAGAGTTTCTAGTTAGGAGATGGATGCTATAAATTCCAAGATTCAAATTTAAGCCTTACGTTCCATTATTCCATTGCTACTTTTCCCTCTCTTACTCCTCCAGAGATGCTAATTCTATGATCCCAACTCATCACTGATTAATCCTCTATTCTTGACATGTTGTGTGCTGATGATAGGAATAGGCTTAAAGATAAATGACATTATACGATTCTTAATTTCAGGATCTTGAATGCTATGACCATCTCCATGCATATACATGCACATTGCCATTCTAGCAGCGTTTATAGCAATATCAATGAAATTTCTAGAGAAAGATGAAGTATGAGCTTCTTTATTCATCTTGTTCCACACCGTTAATATCATGGAATTTACATACTCACACGCGTCTATTTCAGAAACACCAGTTTTGTTCATGTAACATTGAACTGTCTTTGAAATATCGCCAGTATCCTTTTCGCGCTTTAAAAACAAAAGATAAAAATAATAAGTTCAAACTCCAAAACTTATTTCTATTTTTAATCCATATCCTTATATTAATCGATAAACTTACTTTATACGTTCCAAGATCGTTAGCAAGGCGTGCAATCATTTTTGAAAGCCAAATTATGTTGGAATTTTGTTCTAAGCGAACCATGTCTTCCATTTTGAATCCATGTTGAGTCAAGAAGTAACCATGAATAAGTGTATTAGCCGCACCTATGGATATCCATGCATTCTCTAAGTATTCTTCAAGGCTTGGAGTATATCCACTATGATACCACCGTGCTTCGGTCATATATGTTTTACATTGATCTGTCCACTATTTTGAATGTAAATTTCCAATTATCATTAGTAAAAGTTATACAGTAATAGCAAGAAAACAGACAATAAACTGCGCCGCTACTTGATTAGTTACATAAAATATATATGATTGCTTAACTTACTGCTTTTTTTAGGTGTTGAGAGATATCGTGTCCGCTCTTGTTTTGGATTTTAGAACTCATTTCATTCACAAAGCTATATAGTGGCTCAAAGCACATTTTCATATATTCTGGAAGACTATCCAATCCATTTAGATCCCATCTATAATCATGAAATTTTTTGTTAACTATTGAGTAATAAGGAAATATTTTTAATAAAATTAGGAAACTAATAAAACTTAATTATATAGATTAACAAAAACCTATCAATTGCTTCGGTGAAGAGCTCTAGATCTTCCAAGGTACCATAAACATCATAGACATCATCAATTAGGGTAATTAGGGCAAGGATCTTGGTTACGGGTTTTCTGAAGTATCCCGAATTTGGATTAAAAATTGTTCCCACTGTCCAAATATAATTCTCAACAATTCTATCCCTAGCAAAGTTCAACTTTCCTCCACGAACAGTTCTTTCCCACCATCTTATATTACAGAAAAAAGGACAAAAAATAAATTAAGAATTGGTGTGAAATGAAATGATCATATAATAGTTTGAAGCATAATAGTTGCTATGTTACCTTGATGAATACTTAAGTTCTTCTTGATAAATGCTTTGAACAATGTTGTAATCCAATTTAGCAAACTGAAGTAAAAGTGGACTCATGTTTTTCGTTTTTTCATATACACCGATGAACCATTGAGCCTCCCATCGAGGAATTCTCCAATGTAGTGGAAGCTCCAAAGCATGACTTATTTGAAGTGACATAATATGGTTATTTTCATTTTGGTTCAAATAATCTTTGAGAAATTTTGTTGTGAAATCTCTTGCTTCATCCAATATAGTTTCGTCTTCAAATGAATGAAATGAGGCTTCATACATTGACAACATTCCCTCAACATCAATTGCTTGGTTTGTCTTCAAATCAAAGCAAACAAAAACATCTGCACCAAAACTCATATTATAATTTAAATTTTCTAAAGAGAATAAAGGTTTTTAATTATGCAACAATATTAACCTGGAGATATATCATAACCATGTTGCCTTAAGAGTCTAAACTCAAGTGCTGTGGCATATAAGTTATTCTTCAAGTTGGATGTTTGGGCGCTGCAAATATTGTCCAATATGTTCCTTATTTCATTGTTGAAATGGTAATCCACTCCAAGCCTTTGCAACACATCAATAAACTCAAGTTTATCAACCTCATTTTCCATTTTCTTAAACATCATCCTCACTTCTTCCCTTAGGATTCTGCATTTCTCTGCATACACTTCTTCCTGCATTAATTTATTTAACTAAAAATTATCATCAGTTTTCATAAATATAACTTGTAGATAATTGTACCTTATATTCACTATTTAATGATTGGATATAATCATTAGTCCAAATGGAAGGTTGGAACATTGAAGATCGAAGACGAATATTTTCACTATCATCATTTGTAGCCTTGCATTTTATTGAACGAGAGATATTAAAGTTCCATGATGTTAGAGATAAGGATCTGTTTTGTGGAAGAAACATTTTGTTAAAGGATAATTGGGGAGATGCAAGTACGGGCAAATCCATTTTGTAAAAATAGCAGAAGACAATATATTTGAGAAAGTTTTTTTTATAGTATATTTGAAATCCAAATCAAGCTATATATACATACAAAGCATCATATAGGGAAATAAATCCTCTACATTATGTGTATCTATCTCTCTCTCTGTTGGTTACTTTTTAAATATATTTTTAAATAAAAATGGTTTGTATATATTTGACTGCAGTGAGTGTACCTTTTGTTTACTGTCGTATATCACAGTGTATCATATAGACTATGGTTTTACATTGCGGTTGCGGCTACGGATGCAGTTGTAGTTGTTGGTGTTGCAAATGTGGTTAATGTGGTTATTGCGATGTGAATTACAACCGTTGCAGTGTCAAAGGCTTTTATAGTCGCACGATACACAAAATTATATAATTAATGTAATTCTAGTATATTTATAATAATAAATTTAGTTTTATAACATGGTATCAAATAATTTAAATTTAAGTATAGAAAATTTAATCATAATTTTAATAATTAGTTACAAAAATTTAAAATATATAATACAAACAAACCTAAAAGTAAAATTATTTTAAAAGTGAATTATCCTTTTTAAAAATTAATAGATAAAGGGAAAATCTAATAAAAGAATATTAAATTCATTCACACATATTCATAGACTTTAGACTATTCTTACCCGTAAAAGTCATATCATCCCTATTAGACTATTCTTACCCGTAAAAGTCATATCATCAACATCACACCATAGTACCTCAATCATCTTTTTCTTTTTTTGTTCCTTTCTTTCAAAACCAGCTCATATGCAAGCAGTTAATACACTGAGAACAAACATAATCCATTCATTTCTTCTTCTTATCCAGATTTAAAATATGCAATCCTATCATAAGTTTTAAATAAGAGTCTTCTCTCATATTTAATAATGAATTGGACTTCTTATTGCGACGGTGACGCAGTCTGATGCGCCAGTGATGCGGTGCAGTGCGGCGGCGATGCAGTTTGATGCGGTGGTGATTGTTGCGGCGATTCCATGTGATTTCATTTCACACTGCAATTGCGGTTTGATGCTGTTGCAGTGCTGATCCCATCCGCAATTTCAAACCATGATATATAATTAATTTTTTTAAGCAAGGTGTATTATAATAAGAATATTAGGAATATTCTAACCATTTTTATAAGAAAACAATTCTGATAAAAAATCGAGGGAAGAAAGAATTCAAACCAATTGAAACTATGACAAACACGTTAGGCACAAGTACGTGTCATTATCTTGTGAATAATTAATAAAACCCATGTGGTTAGGCACAATCATGTGCTCCTACACATATTAGTGACATGATAATGAAATAATTAATTGTGATTTGCAGTATTGCATGTCTCATCGTGACCCCTCTAGTAAAACCTGCAAAAAGAGGGTGGGTAGACATAGAAGAGGGCAATGCCTAAAACTTAGGTTAATCCTACGAAAATATGAAAGCGGTCCTGTATCTCTAAAGCCTCAAAGTTTAAAAAATTTATGTTCACTCCGCTAATGTCCGTGTAAAAAAAAGGCTAGGCATGTATAGTAGATGATGAATTTTTGTATATGCAAATATACATAGTCAAAGTGATTGCAAAGTAAGAGTATTGTTTCTATATAAATTGTATTAACTTATGTTGATTTCCAAATCAAAAGTTGTGAATAATTATGAGCAAAAATTAATAATAGATGTAATTGTCATAATGAATATTAATACCTTATATCTAAATAAGTTTATCAAGGATGAGAAGCATGTTGAACAAAGATCTATCTAATGAGTTTTATCTAATATGCTAGTGTGATGAGATTTGTCATGACAGATGAGGCCAGTAATGGTTTTGTAATTCAATATTAGTTAGATCAGATGTGTGATGTTAGGTGTGATGTCACAACATCACACTCTTCTGTTTGGTTTTGTATTTCTATGTTAGTTAGAACTAGTTTTAGTTTGTTACATGTCTTGGTGTATATATATAGCTTTATAAGCTGTGTACACCAACTGATGAATTTCAGTCATTAATGAAAGTATACACTCTCTATTCATTCATCTCTCTTCTCTCAATTTCAAGAAACACAATATTTCTTCAATTCTTTCGTCATTCATAAATTGTTCTATCAAATTGGTATAGCAGAGCTCGGTTCGATCATTGTTGTTGGAGAATTTGTGAAGTATGGCAACTCACAACAATAATATTTCTACACATCTACCAGTGTTCGAAGGAAAGAACTTTGATCAATGGATAGTGAAGATGAAGGTTATATTCAGGTTCCAGGATGTTCTTGAAGTTGTGGATGAAAGGGTACCAGCATTAGCAGCGAATGCAACTGAGGTACAATAAGCAGCACATAAAGATTTGAAGAAGAAAGATGGGAAAGCCATGTTCTTGATTCATCAGAGTGTAAGCAATGAGATCTTTGAAAAGATCATGCATTATGAAAGTGCAAAGGAGACGTGGGATGCGATAGAGAAATTGTATTCTGGGGATGGTAAACTGAAGAAGGTGAGGCTTCAAGCATTAAGAAGACAATATGAAGCGTTGGCGATGGAAGAAGAAGAAACCATAAGTCAGTACTTTGATAAGCTGATTAATCTCACAAATCAGATGACAAGGAATGGTGAAGCTTTCACTGATGTGATGAAGGTGGAGAAAGTTCTCAGAACTTTAACACCAAGATTTGATCACATTGTGGTTGCTTTAGAAGAATCTAAGGACCTAGATTCTATGAAGATAGAAGAACTGCAAGCAAGTCTTGAAGCTCATGAATTGAGGTTGACTGATAGAATCAAAGAAAGAGGAAAAGATGCATCGTCTGATCAAGCATTGCAGGCCCAGTATGTGAAGAAAGGAAAATCCAAGAAAGATAAGAAGGAAATTCAGTGATATAATTGTCAGAAGTGGGGACATTATGCATCTGAATGCAGATCGAAGAAGGTTCCAAGAAGCAAAGATGAAGCTCAATTTGCTCAAAATGAGGAGTCAGATTCTGATGAAGTACTCCTGATGGCAACAGATAAGGAGGAAGAAGCAAGAAGTGATGAATGGTATTTGGACACTGGGTGTTCAAATCATATGACAGGCAAGAAATCGTGGTTTTCTGAAATAGATGATTCAATAAACAGAAAGATAAGATTTGCAGACAATAGTATAGTCTGTGCAGCTGGAATTGGGAAAATATTGATTCATAGGAAGGATGGTAAGAAGGCATGCATTACAGATGTATTGTATGTATCAAATATGAAGAGCAATCTCATCAGTATTGGTCAATTACTGCATAAGGGATATACTATGAAGATGGGAGCACAAGCCATGAAGGTTTTTGATAGCAAGAATAGGTTGATTCTGAAAGCTCCATTGTCAAAACAAATAACTTTCAAAATCAACATCAGTGTGATTGAAGATCAGTGTTTGCTATCAGAAACTAAGAAGGAAGATTGGTTATGGCATCAAAGATATGGGCATATCAACTTTAGAGACTTGAATATGCTTCATGAGAAGAACATGGTACAAGGTTTGCCAAAGATAAAAGTGCCTGATGAAGTGTGTGATATGTGCTGCACTGGAAAGCAAGCCAGGAATTCATACAATGTAGATGTACCATTTAATGCAACCCGGAAACTTGAGGTAATTCACTCAGATGTATGTGGACCTCTGGAAGTAAAGTCAGTAGGAGGGAATAGCTATTTTGTAACATTCATAGATGAATTTACTAGAAAAGTATGGATTTACTTGTTAGCTAAGAAAAGTGAAGTGTTTGGTGTGTTCAAGAAGTTTAGACTGCTAGTTCAAAATGAAAGTGGAGAAGTAATTAGTAGATTGAGAACGGATGGAGGAGGTGAGTATACTTCCACTGAATTTAATGATTTCTGCTCATCAAATGGCATAAATCATGAAGTCACTGCACCATACACACCCCAACACAATGGGATCTCAGAGAGAAAGAACAGAACTTTGGTAAATATAATAAGAAGCATGTTGAAGCAAAAGCAGATACCTCATTACTTGTGGGGAGAAGCAGCTGCTACTGCAGCATATCTCATCAATAGAAGTCCAATAAAGAAGCTGCAAGACAAGACACCAGAAGAGGCATGGTGTGGAGTAAAACCAAGTGTCCAACATCTGAAGATCTTTGGCTCAGTATGTTTCAGACATATACCTGACCAATTAAGGAGAAAACTGGATGATAAATCTCAGGTAATGATTATGGTTGGTTATCACTCAACTGGTGCTTACAAACTCTATGATCCAAGTAGCAAGAAGATAGTGTTCAGCAAAGATGTAAAGTTTGATGAATCAAAATGCTAGAACTGGAAAGATAAAGCATCAAACAAGTTTGATAGTCAATTTTATCTAGCTGATTCAGAGACAGAAGAAGGTGAGACTGAAGAACAAGAAGAAATTATTGAGGACACAAATGAAGGAGGTGCAGAAGTGACAAATAGACCAACAAGGAACATTCAACCACCAGTCAGGTTGAGAGATTATGAGAGGTTTCCTGATCAAGCTGTTACAGATGAAGGTGACATAATGCAACTAGCAATGCTTGCTGAAACTGAACCAGTGTCTTTTGAGGAAGCTCTTAAACAAAAACATTGGAAGAAAGCAATGATTGAAGAACTAGACTCTATAGAGAAGAATGAAACATAGAGCTTAGTACAACTACCTGTTGATAAGAAGTGTATTGATGTTAAGTGGGTGTTCAAAACAAAACTGAAGCCAAATGGTCAAGTTGCTAAGTATAAGGCTAGATTAGTTGCAAGAGGCTTTCTACAAAAGTATGGACAAGATTACTATGAAGTGTATGCTCCAGTAGCAAGGATGGAAACAGACAGATTGATTGTTGCTATAGCAGTCAAGAAAAATTGGTCCATGTATCAGCTAGATGTAAAGTCTGCTTTTCTCAATGGTGAGCTAGAAGAAGAGGTGTATGTAAATCAGCCACCAGGATTTGAGATAAAGGGAAAGTAAGAGCATGTCTACAAGCTTAATAAAGCTCTGTATGGTTTGAAACAAGCCCCAAGTGTAACACCCCCATTCTATACCCCCAAATAATCACATTTAACATTTAGGCACATATTAAAAATTTCGTCAGAGTATAATTATAAACATAGTATAGAAAAGGTTTGTCACATTATACATGAAATTAAAACATTCAACACCTGCTCAATCAATTGATATGCAACAGTGGGGTAACTTTGCAACAGAGGAACTTAGTCCTTACACCCACATCTCAATATTTAGAATCAAAGTGGAAAATCTAAACATTGAATAACATCAAACATATATACATCATCAAGTATTATCCACCAATATAATTCATGTTTACATAAGCATTCATCAACCAGATACATGTACAAATGTATCACAAAAGAATCATATACATCCTAGCTACCCGGTGCTACATATCAGAGCCGACCGACCAAAAGAATGAAGACACGCTTCACAAAAAGACCACCAGCATACCTACTCTGCAATGCCTCATAGAGCATCATAAAACAGCAGAAGGGTGAGAAATATTATCATAATAACAATGCATATAATTATATATCTTAGCATAAAAATACACATATTCCACATTCTCACCACAATTCATCACAACTCACTCATATACATCGCAATGTATTTATATATATATATAGTCAAAACCAAGCATATACATTATGCATACTTTCACAATTCTTATCATTCCACATAAACATACATATTCATGTTTATTCATCAATGGACAATTTCAAAGATGATAAATGCAAATCATAGAGACCGACTCACGACTCTATGCAAATGCAATGCGGTACCGACTCAATCATCTCAAGTTCACTCAGGAACTTATTGGAACCATCGCTCGTTACCAATGTAACTCCCCGTCGGGCCTACGATGTTCACCCATTGCTCACACCCCACATGGGCACACAATGTTTATGGATCGCTCACACCCCACACGGGCACACGATCCGATCGCTCACACCCCACATGGGCACACGATCCGATTGCTCACACCCCACATGGGCACACAATCATTTGTAATCATCGCTCACACCTCACATAGGCACACGACGTTACAACGGATTCTCATTAGAATCAGACAACACAAGAATGCACATCATTATGCTTCACATGCAAAATGACTCAAGACATTCTTAAAATGCATACATATTCGCAATATATTCATGCATTCATCTCATACTATCACATACAATCTATATACATTCACATCAATGCACTATTGTATGATTCACATCCAAACACACATTCAAAACGGTAAAAGTCGCTAAATAGCACTATTCCTGACTTTTCGACATAATTAAATCGGCTAACAATTTCCAAATCATTATAATAGGAAAATAAAGCTCAATAGCTTCAAAACGATACCAAGAATGTAAAAATCGGATAAACGGATCAAAAGTTACAGACGAAAACGAAAACACATTTTTGAAAAATCTCATTTTTACACATCTCCTGTCCATCCGCGTATGGAATAATGTCATACACGTATAGCCAAAAATTCATACGCGTACCGTACGCAAATCACTAGATGGCCGAGAAAAATGAAGGCTCATATGCGTATTGGCCCTGAAATGCGCCATCCATACGCGTATTGCCCAAGTCAATACGTGTATGGCATGTTCCAATACGCGTATGGCTAGGCGAAATGCAGAATTTTCCTACAGAATTTTGTTCTGCGTTTTTCCCCCAAACCACACCCAAATTCAACATCTAAACTCAGAAAATACCAATTTGATGTACAACAACATGTATCATTCGTGTATCAACAACAAGGGACACGAAAACATCATTTTCAACACGATTAAATCGATTTCTACCATTTTCTACACAAATGGGTTTATACCAAAACACATAAAAATCATCAACAACAACAACACAATCATACATAATAATATACATTGATAAGATAATAAGATTTCACACCCTTACCCGGATTAATCGATTCCTAGAAGTTGATTTGAAGATTTCCCAATCTTTCCCTCTTTTCCTTCTCTTTTCTCCTCTTCCTCTTTCTTTCTCTCCTTTTTCTCTCTATTTTCTTTTCTATCTCTTTCTTATTTTCTATTCAACTTAAATTAATTCATTTTCTCACACAATTCTATTTCCACTAAATTTCTAAATTATCATTAATTGAGAAATGTCTAAAATACCCTCCATTCTAATTTTCCCGAAAACTCTAAAAAACGGTAAAATAACATAACATGTCAACATAGCATATTAACACACCAATTTCACAGATAAAATAATTTATCACTCAATTAAATAAAAGACTCAACAAAATGGGAATTAATCGAAATCGGGGCGTTACACCAAGGGCTTGGAATAAGAAAATAGACAGTTTTTTTGTTCAGCAAGGCTTCATGAAGTGTGTAAATGAACATGGAATCTACTGCAGAAACACCACAAATAAGCTTATTGTATGCTTATATGTGGATGATATGATAGTAACTGGAAGCAATGAAGCTGAGATGGAGGACTTTAAGAGAAACATGATGATGATGTTTGAGATGTCTGATTTAGGCAATCTCACATATTTTCTTGGAATTGAGTTTGAAATGAATTCAAAAGGAGTGGTGATTCATCAAAGGAAATATGCACAAGATGTTTTGAAAAGGTTTAATATGCTGAATTGTAAACCAATTTCAACTCCAGTTGATACAGGAGTAAAGTTGTCTTTGGTTAATGATGAGAAAGAAGTAAATCCAACCTTATTCAAACAAATTGTGGGCTCCTTGAGGTACTTGTGCCATACAAGACCTGATATTACTTATGGTGTAGGTTTGATCAGCAGATACATGGTAAAACCTACCACCTCACACTTAGTTGCAGCCAAGAGAATTTTGAGATATGTGAAGGGTACAAACAGCTATGGTATTCAATACAGCAAGGACCAAGATGATGATCTAGTAGGCTACTCAGATTCTGATTGGAGTGGTAATAAAGATGACAGGAAAAGCACTACAGCCTATGTGTTTATGATTGGAGATGCAGCCTTTTCATGGAGTTCAAGAAAGGAACCAGTTGTTGCATTATCTTCGTGTGAAGCTGAGTATATTGCAGCTTCTATGGCAGCATGTCAAGCTCAATGGATCAACATGTTACTGAGGGAATTGAAGCTGGTGAAGACTGAAAAGATGGAGCTCAGAACTGATAGCAAGTCAGCCATAGACTTAGCAAAACATCCAGTTGCACATGGTAGGAGTAAACATATTGAAACCAAGCTCCATTTCTTAAGAGACCAGGTGAACAATGGAAAGTTGGAAATGAAACATTGCAAGACAGATGAGCAGATAGCAGATTTGCTCACAAAGCCTTTGAAGTCAAGCAGCTTTGATTACTTGAAGATGAAACTTGGAATGGTTGAAGTATCTAACTAAATGAATTAAGGAGGTGTATTGGTTTTGTAATTCAATATTAGTTAGATGAGATATGTGATGTTAGGTGTGATGTCACAACATCACACTCTTCTGTTTGGTTTTGTATTTCTATGTTAGTTAGAACTAGTTTTAGTTTGTTACATGTCTTGGTGTATATATATAGCTTTATAAGTTGTGTAAACCAACTGATGAATTTCAGTCATTAATGAAAGTATACACTCTCTATTCATTCATCTCTCTTCTCTCAATTTCAAGAAACACAATATTTCTTCAATTCTTTCATCATTCATAAATTGTTCTATCAGCCAGAACGTATCCGATTGGTGTATACCTATAACGATAGAGTAAATGTAACAAATAGTTATGGAAAAATTCTTAAGTCTCCAAATAGAATTAGTACACGCCCTTGCTGAGTTCTGAATTCCTTTGTAGTCCCTAAAGTAACTGGATGACAAATTTTTTAATTTACCTTTTTATCCATATTTGTCATTATTTCCATTTGTCAAAGGATTATTCAAGATTAATAACTTTTTTCCGGTTGCTAAGATGATTAGCCAAAGTAATAAACATATACTACAAGAAAAAATATGTTTTGCGACATATAATTTGCGACAGCTCCATTAAAACTCCCCTCCCCTATGTATTGCGATGATTTGCACGACAATTTTGTCCAACCGCCTTTTGATTTTAAAAAAATAAAGATAATTTGCAATAATTTTCTTGTTAACCGCACTAAAAACTTATTTGCAACAATTATAAAAACCATCATTACACTTTGAAAAGTGTGTGGGCCAGGTTGCGACTAATATTAAACAGTCCTCATAGAATATATACTATATTTCGCTATAATTAAAATTCAATATTAGTGGTCCAATGATAAAACAAATATTCTCTCCGTCTCATAAAAAGTGTCTGAAATGGAATATGCGCGGTTCTTAAGAAAATGATTAGAAATGTTAATTTTAAAGATAAAATTATATGTTTGTACTAAAATACCCTTACTTTATAATTAGTGGAGTAATTGAGAAACGTGAAAGTTAATAAATAGAGGTATAATAGTGGAAAAAAATAATAAATGTTGTATTGGTATTCTAAAAAGACATTTATTTTGAGACATGAAAAAAATGCAAATGAGACACTTTTTATAAGACGGAGGGAGTAACTTTTTAATCGGGTTCGATTCCTACCTAATTCGTTTCTTTTAAAAAAAATAAAAAATATATGCCTTTGAGCTCGTAGCTATTCAAAACTTGGTCTCAGAAATGCCTTTGTGAATATGTCTAAAATTTCTTAAGAGATTAAAGGTTTTTAATTATGCATGATTAGTATTAACCTGTAGATATATCATAACCATGTTGCCTTAAGATTCTAAACTTGAGTGCAGTGTCATATAAGTTATTCTTCTTCAACTTGGATGTTTGTGTGGTGTAAATATTGTCCAACACGTTACTTATTTTATTGTTGAAATGATAATCCACTCCAAGCCTTTGCAACACATCAATAAACTTGAATTGATCAACCTCATTTTCCATTTTGTTAAACATCATCCTTACTTCTTCTCTTAGCACTCTGCATTTTTCTGTATACATTTCTTCCTGCATTAATTTATTTAGCTAAAAATTATCATCATTTTTCATAAATGTAACTTGTAATTGCGTGGAAGTAGTTAAACAAATATAAAATAATAATAATAAGAAGAAAATAATTATTTATAGATAATTGTATCTTATACTTGTTATATGAGGAGATGCAAATATGGGCAAAGACATTCCTAAAAACGCAAAAGACAATATTTGTTATATGGGAAATTTTGTTTATAGGTACATTACAAAACCCAAGTCAAGCTTTATATGAGGCATCATATAGGAATTCATTATTCTTTTGTCTTCATCACCCGCCAAAACAATTATTAGATATCTCTTTGCTTGATTGGTTGTGTTTATAAGGTTGTTTCAAAGCTGTTAGTTAGTAGACTCAAGGGAGTTATTGGCAAGTTTATTTCCAAGTCTCAAACTGCTTTCATATAAGGGAGCAATTTTGTTGGATGGTATGTTCGTTTTAAATGAGACAATAGATTTCGTTAAAAGGAGCCAGAAGAGGTCCATTATGCTTAAGGTAGACTTTGTTAAAGTATATGATTGTGTTCGAATGAAAATATCTTAAGGGCATTATGAAAGATATGGGTTTTAGGTATGCGTGGATGATGTGGATGGAAGGGACTGTCATGAATAATTATATGTCTGTGCTTGTTAATGGCAGCCCCACACTGGATCTCAGGGTAACTAGGGGACTCGGGCAGAGCGATCCACTTTTGTCTTTTTTGTTTTCTATCCTTGGGGAAGGTTTGGCAATCCTTTTTAAGAGGGCAGCGGAAGTAGGTGCTTTTAAAGGATTTAATGTTGGTAATGGAACTTCTTACAGCCTACTCAAAATATGCGGATGATACGGTGTTAGTGGGGGATGCTTCTTGGGCAAACTTATGGGCCCTTAAATCAACTCTTAAGGGTTTTGAATTGATCTCTGGTCTGAAAATAAATTTTAGTAAAAGTTCTTTGGTTGGTATTGGGGTGGATGAGTATTTCTTGATGTCGGCTGAACACTTTTTGGCTTGTAAGGTGGTCAAGGCTCTGTTCAAATTCCTTGGCCTTTGGGTAGGAGGTAATCATATGAGGATTAACTTTTGGAGACCGGTTATAGAGTGCTATAAAGCTAGGTTGTCCTCGTGGAGAGGTAGGTTGTTATCCATGGGCGGGAGGGTCACCTTAATAAATTCAGTTCTTTCTAACCTTCCAGTCCATTTCTTTGATTTTTATAAGGCTCCTAGGAACGTTCGGCAAATTTTGGAGGCCATTCAAAGGCAATTTCTGTAACGCCCCGGTTTGGTCTTATTTATTTAATCGAGTCGATTTAATTATTTTTGTTTTATATTATTTTATTCTTGACTTTTATTTGACAATATATTATTTTTCATCGCTGTTTATGTTTTATCGCGTTTTGGGAGCGTTTGCGAGATTTTTGAGCTGAGGGGTAAAATAGTCTTTTTAGGGGTTTAGATATTTTGTATAAATAGAAAGTGGAGAGAAAAGAAAAGGAAAGAAAAAGAAGAGAAATAAAATGAGAAGAAAGAAAGAGAGAAGAGGAGAAATCGGGAAAACTCCGTTTCGAGCGCGATTAATCGGGTAAGGGTGAGAAGTTTCAATTATATCTTGCTTGTGTATGTATATGTGTTGTTTGTTGTAATTGTTTTGATTGTTTCGCGACTTTTCTTATCGATTGGAATTAGGAGCGATTGATAGAAATCGATGTTTTCGCGGATGAAATTCGATAAAAACTGAGTAGAATACTTGTTGTTAGGTTTGGATCATGTTTTGGTTGTTTTGGAAGTGTTTGGGTGGGAGAAATGATGTATTTTGACCCCAAATGACCTATGTTATCGCTGCTGGAAATTCTGAGTTTCGCAGGTTCGCACTGCGAGCCACAGCGAAGGAATCAGCGAACGTTCGCTAGCCGTTCGCATTGCGAACGTTAGGTCATTTTTGCTACTGCCACGGTTCGCTGGGAGCTTCGCACTGCGAACGTGACAGATTTTCAACTTTTGTTTCCTTCATAACTTTTGATCCGTAAATCGGATTGAGGCACGTTCGGATGCGTTGGAAGGCTATTTCAATGCTCTTTATGATAGTGGAATAGAAACATATGTTTAAGCCATGTATTGATAAAAAAAATATGGAAAAGTAATGTATGTGTGGAAAGTGCGGTTTATGTTTCCACCATAACTCCCGAATCGCGAGTCCGATTGATGTGGGACTTGAGGCCATAGATAGATAACCTGATATGCTATTAAATGGTGATGTGATACCATGTGTTAACTAAGAATATTTGGTAGGGTATGATTAGTAGTTTTTAGGTTTTGTTGTGTTTGTTGGTGTTCGAGGTGATATGTTATCGTCGTATAAATGTGGGTCTTTTGTGCTATCTATATGATGTTGATGTATGTGATAATGATGTTGTTATGATGTTGTTGTGTGGTGAAATACATTGTATGATTGTTGTGGTTGATGGTGAGTAATTCTTGATGTGAATTGATATGAATGTATATGATAAAATGCTAATTGTTGTGGTTTGTGGTTTATGATGAAGTGCATTGTTTAAGTGAAAATTCAATGTATGTTGTTTGGTGGCCTTTATAGTTTGAAATGCATTGTTTGAATTGATTTGCAATGCATGAATGTGATGATGTTGATTAATTCATATGGTTGAATTGTGAATGTAAGGAATTGATGAGTTGAAATATATGCATAATTATGGTTGCATATATGTGTGAAGATGCATTTGATTGTCATGAGTCATTGTATGCCAAGCATTATGATATGCATTGTTGTGACGTCCTGAGTGACGGATGGATTCCAGAGGGAATCTGCTATAACATCGTGAGCCTTAAAAATAAGAGGTATGAATCTCCTTAAAAATACGAGGACCGAAAGCGATGGTTATAGACGATCGTGTGCCCATGTGGGGTGTGAGCGATCGGGTCGTGTGCCCGTGTGGGGTGTGATCGATCCATAAACGTCGTGTGCCCGTGTGGGGTGTGAGCGACGGGGAACATTGTATGCCCGAAGGGGAGTTACAGTGATGTAACGAGCGATGGTTCCAGCAGAGTTCCTGAGTGAACTAGTGATGAGAAACATTGGAAGTCGGTACCGCATGGCATTTGCATAGAGTCGTTGTGTCGGTCTCTGTGCATTTGCATAAATCATGGATGCATTATGTGTGGAAAATCATGATTTGATTGATTATGTGTGGAAATTATGCATTGATTTGTTATGTGTTGAGATTGTGATAGCATTGATAATTTGAGGTGCATATGTGATAAATGCATTGGTTGTGGATCATATGTTTCATGCGTAGACATAGGCTATGTGATGTGTGATGTGTCTCTAAATGCTATGACTTGGTATGCCTTATGTGCAAATATGTGAGTATATTGGATACTTGATATATGCTATATCATTGGATTAATAGATATATGTTACGTATATGTGGTATGTTATAGGTATTAGTATGTATTGTTTGTGGTGAGAATAGCTATGCATGTGAATTGTTATGTATTTGCATATTATTATGCAATCTTGATTTTAGTTGTTATTTCTCACCCTTCTGCTGTTCTATAATGCTCTATGAGGCATTACAGATTGGAGTTGCTGGAGGTCTTTTTGTGAAGATTAGCCCTCCGTTCTGTTGTCGGTCTTAGTGTCTGCTCTGATACGTAGCACGGGAGTCGGGGAACGATTATATATATATATATATATGTATACATTTGTTGAATGTATTTGGTAGTACTTTTGTGTATATAGTTGTTGTTCTAAAATGATTTATTTTGTAAAACCAGTCGGTTATGGATCATTCCGCTTTATTCCATAATTGACCTTTCCTTTAGATGGAAAAAGTTTCCCCTTAGAGGGTATTCTATTTTATGCTATGTATCAAATTTATGAGCAGGGATTGTATTTTCTTTCTTTAAATGTGGCATCCTTGTTTCTGTCGAAAAAAAATAAATTTTTAGTTACTCTGATTTTATTTATGTATTATTTATTCGCGATGGGAATTGGGGTGTTACATTAGTGGTATCAGAGCAGGTCGGTCCGTCCGGCCAAGTTGTTGAGTCAGTTGGGGTGACAGTTGAATACTATCGGTGTTGGTTGTCCCTTAGTACATGATATGTGTGTGAAACACTGTCAGCACTTTCTGGTTTTTCTATTCCGTTGTCTGCAGGAGTTAGAATGAGATAAGTGGGGGAGAAGCTGGTACTTCTCCAAGTTGCTTCAGGTGCGGAGCGTTGGCTCAGTGTGTTGTGAATTGCAAGATTGTAAGTGTTGTTTGTACAATGTTGTGTCGTGGAACTTGTGTTCTTGTTTGTGTTGTTGCCTCGTTTCCATCGTGTTGGTTCGAGTGCGAGTAGCTAATTCCGGTGTGGTTCCCGATTCCGGAGGGAATGCGGAGGTAAGGTTTATGTCAACTAAGGATTTATGCCTTAGGTAGTCTTGTGCATGAGATATAAGGAATGCTATTATAGTTTGGTAAAGACGGTTTATGCACCATCATGATTGTCGGCTATCTATTGACAAATTGAGGAACTGATCACCCTTAATCTCTTGATAGCGGAAGAGAATTGTGATGGATGGAATAGACGTGTCTTTTCGGCTTTGATAGTGTGTGAAATGAATTGTTTGGAATTAAGAAAATGATTACGGATTATTTTGATGAGTCGATGAAGATTCTTATATCGGAAGATGAGGCGGATTAGAGGTTTTGTATATTGGTCAAGTTGGAATGTCTCTGAGGGGAAACGATTGGGTATCGTTAATGGTTATTCTCAGAGAGTAGAGTGTGAAATTAAATTGGATGAAGGTGAATATTCGAGATTATATCTGCTAAGTGGGTAGGACACTCTTTGGAGTTGAGACTAAGGTGTTTGTTATATTTGTGAGGCTAGTGTTCTGGAAATTGGCAGGAAAGTCACAGTGTTAGGCCGTCAGTTGTGCCTGGTTTTCAGATGTGTTTTGGATGAAACATTAGTGTGTCGACTTGAAGAGGTCCAGCATGGTTGGTAAGGAAAAAGATTATAGTAGGAGGGTGCATGTTAACCAGTGAGTAGTATGGAAACTTGCGGTTGTGTTCTGGATAGCTTGAGTTTTAAATTGTGACGAATCGCAAACGATTTGGAATTCCTTGATGGTATGAGACTATGGAAATTTTGAGAAAACTTGGTGTATGGATGTAATATTTAAGAGTTCTTTTTGGTTGGTTGTTGATACCTGTTGGAAATTGTGGAATTGGACGGTTGAATGGGAACGCGAAGATTCGCTGGAGCTTCGCAGTGCGAAGGTCAAGGCGAAGGCTCGCTAGCAGTTTGCAGTGCGAACTTTGTGCCCTTTTTCTTCTGCCTTGGTTCGCTGGGGGTTCGCATTGCGAATGAGGAAAGCGAATGCTCGCTGGGAGATTCGCATTGCGAACATGGCAGATCTTTCCAAATTGTTTCTTTCTTAACTTTGGCTTTGTTTATCCGATTTAAACATTCTTTATATCGTTGTGGAGCTATGAAAGGGTTCTATGTTTTGGAAAGCGGAAATATTATTTATGGAATGGATTTCTGGTCGATTATTGGGATTAGTCGGGACTACGTGAATTACGTAAAACGAAATTGTTAACACGTTAAAAGCTTCAAGTGATGCGTCTGGAGTGTTTGTGGAGTATATGAATCGTATCTTCCATATTTATTTGGATAAGTTCATGGAGGTTTTGATTGAGGATATTCGGATCTGTTATAAACTCAGAGGAAGAACAGGTAGAGTGTTTGAGATTTGAATTACAAGTGTTGAAAAGAGACGAAGTTTTATGCTAAGATATTCGAGTGAGAATTTTAGTTGAGAAGGGTTAGTTTTCTTGGATATGTTATTTCAGATGAGAGTATTGTTATGGATTCTTCGGAAGTAGATGTAGTTCTATAATGAGAGGCTCCGAAGTTGGTTAAGGAGATTAGAAACTTTTGGGCTCAGTTGGTTGTTATTGCAGGTTATGGAAGACTTTGTTAAGTTCGTACTTCTGGTATCTCAGTTGACTTGCAAAGGGTGAGTCGTTTGTTTTGGATGTTCGTTGTGAGTAAATTTTGGTGAGTTAAAGTAGAAGTTGTCTATGGCCTCAGTTTTGATACTGCGTGATCCCGATAAGCCGTTTGTGGGGTATTGGGATGCGTGTTTGATAAGTTTAGTCAGTGTGTTAATGCAAGAGAGTAAAGTCGTGGCTTATGCTTTATGACAATTGAGGATTTATAAAAGGATCTATACTATTCTGGGTTTGGAATTGGTTGCGGTTGTATTGTGTTGGAATATTTGGAGGTATTATCTTTACGGTTCTAGGTTCAAAGTGTTTGGTAATCACCAGGATATTGAGTACTTGTTTGGTTTGAAGGAACAGAGTATGAGACAATAAGGATGGTTAGAATTTGGGATGAGTTATGACTTTGGCTCGAATTATCCTATTGGGGAAAAGCTGATATTGTGCCTGAAAAGTTAAGTCGAAAGTTGTTATGCATGTCTGTTTTGATGGTCAGAGAATTAAGATTGTTTGAGCAGTTCAGAGACTTGTGTCTGGTGTATGGGATAACACGCGAGAGTGTGAGATTGGTAGGCTTGATGGTTTCAAGTAATCAGAGTGCGCAGCGGAAGCGTGATATGGCACATTTTGTATTTGCGTGTGTGACTTGTAAGAATTCATAAGTTGAACATTGGGAATATGTAGGATTGGTAAGACTATTGGACGTTTCAGAATGGAAGTGTTAGGTGAAAGGTTTAAATATTATTTATGGGCTACTATGTAGATGGAGGTTTTGGTTGTATGTTCGATTAGGGAATCGTAGCATTGTTGTAATATTGTTGTGTTTCGGTTCGAGAGTGAATCTGTGTGTGTTCGTAACTTGGGTATTCTTTGAGTCGTAAGTTGGTCGTCAAGTGCATTGTATGGGCTTTGCATCTTGTCGTTGTAGTTGTCGTCGTGTCGTGTTGTTGTAGTAGTTATTGTTAGCAGGGTGGTTGGTCAGATTGTGTTATTCGTGGTGTGCTTTTGTTGGCATGTTAGTTTGTTAGTCGGATGCGAGAGTCGTGTCCGGAGTTGTTCGTCTCAGTATATTTTCGAGGACGAAAATGTCTAAGTGGGGGAGAATTTAACCCCCCGGTTTGGTCTTATTTATTTAATCGAGTCGATTTTATTATTTTTGTTTTATATTATTTTATTCTTGACTTTTATTTGACAATATATTATTTTTCATCGCTGTTTATGTTTTATCGCGTTTTGGGAGCGTTTGCGAGAATTTTGAGCTGAGGGGTAAAATAGTCTTTTTAGGGGTTTAGATATTTTGTATAAATAGAAAGTGGAGAGAAAAGAAAAGGAAAGAAAAAGAAGAGAAAGAAAAGGAGAAGAAAGAAAGAGAGAAGAGGAGAAAGAGGAGAAATCGGGGAAAACTCCGTTTCGAGCGCGATTAATCGGGTAAGGGTGAGAAGTTTCAATTATATCTTGCTTGTGTATGTATATGTGTTGTTTGTTGTAATTGTTTTGACTGTTTTGCGACTTTTCGTATCGATTGGAATTAGGAGCGATTGATAGAAATCAATGTTTTCGCGGATGAAATTCGATAAAAACTGAGTAGAATACTTGTTGTTAGGTTTGGATCATGTTTTGGTTGTTTTAGGATGTTTTGGAAGTGTTTGGGTGGGAGAAATGATGTATTTTGACCCCAAATGACCTATGTTATCGCTGCTGGAAATTCTGAGTTTCGTAGGTTCGCACTGCGAACCACAGCGAAGGAATCAGCGAACGTTCGCTAGCCGTTCGCATTTTGCCACTACCACGGTTCGCTGGGAGATTCGCACTGCGAACGTGACAGATTTTCAGCTTTTGTTTCCTTCATAACTTTTGATCTGTAAATCGGATTGAGGCACGGTCGGATGCGTTGGAAAGCTCTTTCAATGCTCTTTATGATAGTGGAATAGAAACATATGTTTAAGCCATGGATTGATAAGAAAAATGTGGAAAAGTAATGTATGTGTGGAAAGTGCGTTTTTGTTTCCACCATAACTCCCGAATCGCGAGTCCGATTGATGTGGGACTTGAGGCCATAGATAGATAACTTGATATGCTATTAAGTGGTGATGTGATACCATGTGTTAACTAAGAATATTTGGTAGGGTATGATTAGTAGTTTTTAGGTTTTGTTGTGTTTGTTGGTGTTCGAGGTGATATGCTATCGTCGTATAAATGTGGGTCTTTCGTGCTATCTATATGATGCTGATGTATGTGATAATGATGTTGTTATGATGTTGTTGTGTGGTGAAATACATTGTATGATTGTTGTGGTTGATGGTGAGTAATTCTTGATGTGAATTGATATGAATGTATATGATAAAATGCTAATTGTTGTGGTTTGTGGTTTATGATGAAGTGCATTGTTTAAGTGAAAATTCAATGTATGTTGTTTGGTGGCCTTTATGGTTTGAAATGCATTGTTTGAATTGATTTTCAATGCATGAATGTGATGATGTTGATTAATTCATATGGTTGAATTGTGAATGTATGGAATTGATGAGTTGAAATATATGCATAAACTTCCTGGCCTGTTCGAAGACCTTTCGTAAATGGACAGTATGATCGGTTTCCTCGCGGGATTTTACGATCATATCGTCCATATAAACTTCGAGCATGTTGCCTATCTCTCCCCGGAAGACCTTGTTCATCATCCTTTGATAGGTCTACTACTACAAAACGCTAGGCTTACAACGCATCCTATTATGCCGTTGTAATAGGTTAAAAATTTCTCGCCCATGTAAAAGCTGAGTCATTTAATGACGGTTGAATTAAACCACCGTAGTAATAAATAAAATGTATCTAGCTTCGATTCCCTGCAACTACATTTTTTCCATTTTTTAGAGTACATTTAGCGTTTGATAGTTAAGTACATTATTTTAAAAATAAATTGTAAATTATTTTACAACGGTTAAGATGAACAAACGTAGTAATAAATAAAATGTAACAAGCTTCGACTCCCTGCAACACATTTTTTCCTTTTTTTAGGATACATTTAGCGTGTGTCACTTAAGATTCCACGGCGGTTTGTTTTTCCAACCGAGATTAAAAGGTTTACTGATAAATTAAAACAAAACTTATTATGTATTTCTTTCATAAGACGCCCTAATCGAACAAGTGAGCCAGAGACGCCCTAACCTTTACCCTCTTCATATCCATTCATTTGGAGCTCAAATATTGCTCAAATAAGGTACTCTTCAACATCTTCATTCCTTTTTTCTTGGTTTATGCTCAAATATTGTCCGTCTTCATCATTCTTTTGCTGCTTCAGCTTCGAAGTAAGGTTCTCTTCAACATCTTCATTCCTTTTTTCTTGGTTTATGCTCAAATATTGACCGCCTTCATCATTCATTTGCTTCTTCAGCTTCGAAGTAAGGTTCTCTTCAACATCTTCATTCCTTTTTTCTTGGTTTATGCTCAAATATTGACCGTCTTCATCATTCATTTGCTTCTTCAGCTTCGAAGTAAGGTTCTCTTCAACATATTCATTCCTTTTTTCTTTGTTCATATTGTATATGCTCAAGTCCGAATGAGATGTTTCATATGTTTTACGTTTAGTATGAGAGTACATATGCTTGAGTTTTTGGATTAGATTTTGGTGTGTCATTCACATTATTATACATGTATAAATCAAAAGTTGTAATGGATCGTAGTTGGATGAAAGCCAATAGATTAGATTCGGTTTATGAGAACGGAGTTTGTGAATTCCTTGAATACGCTGATAAACATCTTCCCGACAATGATGGTATCTTTTATTGTCCTTGTGTTGTTTGCGCTAATATAAAAAAGGGTACAAAGAAAGAAATACACAATCACCTTTGTTGTGATGGTATATGTCAAAATTATATAATATGGACATGGCATGGTGAGGTGGATAATAAGGAAAGTCGGGCGTCACAAAGTCAAAGAGTGGAGGAAGATGAATATATGGAAGATCACCTAGAGGATATGTTCCATGATATTGGGGAATCTTCTTTTATGAATGATCATATTTATGATAATTTATGTCGTGATAAAGACACCCCTTTATATAAGGGATGCACAGAGTTCACACGATTGTCGGCGGTGTTAAAGTTGTTTAATCTGAAGGAAAAAAATGGATGGTCGGATAAAAGTTTCACGGAATTACTTGAATTGCTACAGCAAATGTTACAAGAAGATAACAAATTTCCGGATCGTTCCTATGAGGCCAAGAAGATATTGTGTCCACTGGGTCTAGAGTATATCAAGATACATGTTTTCCCTAATGATTGCATATTATACCGGAAAGAGTATGAAGACTTGTTTCAATGTCCGAAATGTGGTGTGTCGCGTTACAAGCTGAAGGCTAGCAATGGTGATGACAATGATCACTATGACAATGTTAGTAGGAAGCATCCTCCTGCTAAAGTGTTATGGTACTTGCCAATACTTTCACGATTAAAGAGACTTTTTGCTAATTCGAATGACGCAAAAAATATTAGATGGCATGCAGATGAAAGGATTCGTGATGGAAACATTCGCCATGTAGCTGATTCTTTGTAATGGAAGAAAATTGATTCGTTGTTTCCGGATTTTGGAGTCGAGCCAAGAAATCTTAGGCTTGGGCTTGCCACCGATGGAATGAACCCCTTTGGTAATATGAGCACTAATCATACTTCATGGCCTGCTCTTCTCACTATTTACAACCTATCTCCTTGGTTGTGCATGAAGCGCAAGTATATACTGTTAAGTATGATGATTT
This sequence comes from Lathyrus tuberosus, assembly GCA_022829125.1. NCBI lineage: Eukaryota > Viridiplantae > Streptophyta > Magnoliopsida > Fabales > Fabaceae > Lathyrus > Lathyrus tuberosus. The sequence continues at coordinate 2,513,292 of JALAZF010000259.1, forward strand.
CTGTACCACGACAACCTGGTAACGACATAGATGTTTATCTTAGTCCATTAATTGATGATTTACGACTCTTGTGGGATGAAGGCATTGAAGTTGATGATGCATATTCTGGGGAAAAGTTTAATATGCGTGCAATGTTAATTTGCACAATTAACGACTTTTCGGCTTCTTTTAATACAGAACCATTCATCATGGCTTCTCAAGCAAAACAAGTTTTCTATGTTTCCGATCCATCGGAAAAATCAGGGAAATGGTCAATCGTTCTCCAAGGAAAATACGTTCCTCTTAGTGATGAAAGTCTTGATATTCCGTTCACACCTTCTTACACAACACAAGTTCCTACCTCATATGATGAAGTTCATGGAGATGCCGTGCATGCTATACGACTCGATCATAAAGAAGGCATATGGGAAAATTAACAAGTACATAATTTATTATTTATTCATAATATATTAATTATATGTTATAGTTTAGAAGTATTTTTACTAACAAGTATAATTATTTGAAATCATAGGTATTTTGAGTCCAGACACCAGGCCAGGAGACAAGACACCAAGAGACAAGATACCAATACACCAAGTTACAATTATGTGAAGTTATGTAATGTGTGTTAACTGTAATATTGTATATGTGATATTTTATTTATGTAGGTTGTTTGTTCTGATAAACTGTAATCTGGTATATGTGATATTATGAATATGACACGATTAATATTATTATGAAAACTATATCACAAAATGTGAAGTGTATTTTTCTGCTGTTCTGAGATATGGAGAACAATAATACAGGTAAAAAAATGGGATTAATTATAAAAGCAGGATGATATTTGTTAATTTTGCCAAAACTTTAACGACGGTTATATTTCCTAACCGTTATAATATCTGGTGCGCTGTCCAGCAAAAAATAAATATCAAAACTGTGCTGCTGGGAATCGAACCGAGGACAATTATATTTATTACAACAGTGTAATGTAAAACCGTTGTGATAGTTAGCGCGCTTTCCTGTTTATTACAACGCATACAAGGCCGTCGTTGTAAGTATCATATATACAACAACAATCTACATAACAACGCCCTCGCCCGCGTCATTATATGTCATTCCCAACCGTTGTTAAATGGGTTTTTCGTAGTAGTGGTCGCGCTGGCGTTCTTCAGGCCGAAGGGCATAACGTTGTAATAATAGTTGCCCGATTCGGTCATGAAGGCTGTGTATGTTTTATCGCTCATTGCCATTGGTATTTGATTATAGCCCGAGTAGGCGTCCATGAATGATAATAGTTTAAAACCGGCAGAGTTATCAACGAGTTTATCAATATTGGGGAGGGGGTAGGCATCCTTTGGGCATGCCTTATTAAGATCGATATAGTCAATACACATTCGCCATTTGCTATTAGATTTTTTCACAAGTACAACGTTGGACAGCCAAGTGGTGTACTTGGCTTCCGAGATAAATTTGGCCACGAGGAGGTCGTTTACAGCTTTTTCTGCAACCTCCGTTTTCTCCGGAGACTGCTTCCTCCTACGTTGTGCTACTGCTTTGACGGCTAGGTCAATCGTGAGTTGATGGCAGGCGACAGATGGGTCCAAGCTGGGCATCTCGGCGGCGCTCCAGGCAAACAGACCAGCGTTCTCATGGAGGCAGGCTTTGAGTTGCTTCCTTGCGATGTCGGGGAGATCCGCTCCAATTTTTACTCCCCGCTGGGGGTCATCACCAAACAAGACGAGCTCGAAGTCGCCATCCGGGATGGGACGCGTTGGATGGGAGCTGCTGTTGGTCGGGGCAGACGAGCTGCTCGAGGCTGCTTGGTCCTCCTTCTGGTCCTCTTCGAGGAAGCGGCTGTCAAGGTCGATGGCGTCGTCCTGAGGTAGTGGCTTGGCTTCCTCGGAGCTGCTGGGCAAGGCTAGCTTGTTAAACACCTTCGGCTTGGACGCGATGGCGTTGAGTCCCTTCGTGGCTGCTTCGAAGCATCGTCGTGCGGCTTTGATGTCGTCGTGGAGGGTGGCGACCATCCCCTTTGAAGTGTAGTACTTCATCTTGAGATGGACGGTTGAAGGCACATCGATCAACTCATCCAAGGTTGGTCTTCCGAAGATGCACTAGTACAGAGACGGGCAATCGATTACTAGAAACTGTACCTTAACGGACCTGGCCGTCTCCGCTGATCCAAAAGTTACGATCAGTTCGACGTATGGGAATGAGGTGTGATTAGTCCAGTTAGAGCGTTGAAAACGGCTGAGAGTACATAATGTCGACCGAGCTGCCTTGGTCAACGAGAATCCTGCGAACGTCGAAGTTCTCCATCCGAGCTCTGACGAGCAAGGGGATGCTCGAGTTTGGGGAACCTCCGAGGAGCTCTTCCCGATAGAAGGAGATGGGGATAGAGCCCTTCTGGGCTTGATCGAGTGTGGTCACCCTGCTGGAGCTTGTGCTGATCAGGTGCTCGAATTTCCTCTTCACGGAGCCCACCGTGACTTTATTGAAGCCTCCCCATGAGATGACCATAGCGGAGGGGAACGTCTCCCACGGGCTGTGGGCCACGAAGTAGGCAGGAGCGCTGAGCTCATCTGGGACGTAGAAATCTTCTGGTCACGATACAGACATGTCGACTTGGATGTTGGCCTCTTCCGAGGAAGGCACCTCTTCCTCTACTTTCTTTGACTCCTGGGCATCTTGCCGGGGAGCATCTTTCTTTTTCTTGAACTGTTTCAAGTGGCCATCCCTGATCAGTATTTCGATAGCATCCTTCAAATGGATGCAATCTTCGGTGGTGTGGCCGTGACTCTTATGGAAACGGCAGTACTTTGATTTGTAGACGTTGGGCTTGGCCGGTATTTGTTTGGGGAAGCGGACCCCTTCCTGTTTGAATACCAAATTCGCACATTCGGACAGTATCTTTTCCCTGGAGACGGCCAGGGGGTGTAGTCGTGAAATCTTCCGGAAGGTCCCTTGCTATCCCGGGAGTCCCGAGGATGGTCTTTACGCTTCCTTTCTCCTCAACGAGATGTCGAGGGCTCTTCGCCTTTGGAGGCCGGGGTGTTCTCCTGGTGGCGGGAGGCTCGGGCGGAGTTGGCCGCTTCCTTTTCCTCGTATTGAATGTACGACAGCGCCTTGAGGAGGAAGACGTCCAGGTTCCTCGGAGGTGCGAGGCCGACAGCTTTGGAAAACTCTGAATGCGGGCGGAGTCCCTGTTCGAGCAAAATTTTTTTCATGTCGTCAGTGGTGGGGACTTGTACCGCTTCTTTGTTGAACCTCTCGATGTATGCCCGGAGAGGTTCATCCTTCCCTTGGATTATGGCCCCAAGAGAGGCTTCGGTCTTGGGGTGGCGGTGCGACGCCGTGAAATGCCTGGAAAACATTCTGCCTAACTGCTTCCACGAAGTGATAGACTCTTCGGGCAGTTGTTTGTACCAAGTCATTGCTCCTTTTCGGAGCGTGGTCGGAAACAGACGGCACTTGATGGCGCCCCGGACGCCACGGTAATCCAACAGCGCATAGATGTTTTCGATGTGCTCGTCGGGGTCGGTTGTTTCGTCGTATGTGCCCAATGTCGGGGGCTTCTCAAAGCCCTTGGGGAGGCGTGTTGCCAAGATTTCTTGGGACAATGGGCCGTGAGGCTCACCATCGCCGCTGGAACTGGTTAACGACAGGGACCAGACGACTCGCTCGTGGCGGCGACTTCTTCGGGGAGAAGGTGTACGGGTCCGGCCTTTTGTCCTGACCGGGGGTGATTGTTTGTATCTCCGGGTTCTCTTGTGACCGGGAGAGTGTTGGTTTCGCGCGGAAATAAGGTCGCGTTTTCGGACAGCATGAGATTCTGGTTCTTGCGCAACCTACAATAGACTTCTCCATGGGTTGCGGGCTCTTGGATCATCGATGGCTTTTCCTCGGAGGGGGATCTTGGACGAGCAAATTCCTCCAATGCTCCGATCATTTCGTTCTGCTGAAGGATCAGGAGGTTGGTCTTGTTGATCGCCTCAAGAAGGGCCACCAAGGCCTGGTCGGCGTTGGGTGGAGCAGGAATGGGCTGGATGGCCAGCGAGGGCTGACCGTTGTCGCGGTCAGCAGGAGTAGGAGAAGGAGAGGCAGTGGCCCCGTCTCTCAGAAAACGGGGATCTCCGAGGAGGGATGAGGGACCATCAACGCCGGTCTTGTTGACGGGGAGGACAACAGAATGGAGAGCACCTTTGACGTGATCTTGAGAGGCCATGATGATAATCTTGGACGAGAGTGTTTTGGCCTTAGTATCTGGGGTGAATGTTAAGATGGGGAGAACAAAATTCCCACAGATGGCGCCACTGATCGTGAAGGCTTGATCAGATCCTGAGGTGGGCCACCAAGAACGTCTGTGATGCTGGGCGTGAGATGAGGAGGAGTGGGTGTACCTGCAAGGCACTCCGACACTCAAGTAAGAAAAGGTCAGAGAAAAAGGGGCAAGTACAAAGTATGAGTTTTTAGGGTGATTATTAGATACCTGACCCTCTCAAGTGAGAGGGTTTATATAATGCCCCCAGCGCGTGACCAACGGTCCTATTTTCGGGGCGAAATAACCGTTTCCAGAAGAATAGGTAACTGCCCAAACTAGCTGTTATGTCGGGCAAAGGCGTAGTTTCGGGCACATGCCCTTAGCTGTTCGGGGACTGATGAAGCCGTGTGGAACGGGCAGCGGTACCGGGGAGGAAGGATGCACTCCTTGCCCGGTAGGGGGGCAGAAGGTAACTTTTGCCCCTTTATAGATTGGACTTAGGTAATTGGGCCGTTCTGGGAACGGAAGCGGATTGGACCATGCCTGGCCATTGGTCCAGTCCAGAACACTTATATTTTTACACTTAAAATTAATGATGACACGTCTCTTATTAAATAATATGTTATTTAATAAATGTGATAAATCATCATATAAAATTCTTAATACATTTTTTAAGATAAAAAATGCACAAGTTACATGTTGTAAAAAAATAGATACGTCATCAACTTTCAATATAAAAATATGAGAAGAGAAAAAAGAAAGCCTTTGTGACACCTTAAAGATTTAAAATATTATTGACACACCACTTATAATAGACACAACATTAATTTTCTTTTCTATAGAGAAATGAAAGAAGGAAGGCCAATCTTCTTTGAATGTGAAATAAAAGGACTAATTTAGTGTCATTTTTATTTTCGCTCTCCTTTATTATTAAAATTAATTAATTAATTAAATTAAAATATTATATTTTTAATAATTAATATTCTCTCTCCTCTTACCAGTTTATTTTAAATCTAATTGTTTAGATTCATTCTCATATTCTCACATAAAAATGACATTTTCATAAGATACGTTATATATATATATATATATATATATATTACTCTCTCCTACTTTTTTACAATAAATCCCTTTTAAACTTTCATACTTATGTAATCATTGTTATACAAAAAAAAGGGAATAATGAAGTATTTTACAACATTGCCATTCATTATTGTAAAGAAAGACAAATTTAATAAATTAAAAAAAAAAGTAGAATAATAAATACTTAAGTCAATAATATAAGAGTAATAATATTGATATATACTTAAAGAGAATATTTAACAGAACGAATCTTGTAAAGTTTAATAGACTAATATATTTGGGAAATTATTAACTCAAATGGAAAATTCTCGATTAAATCTTGTTATGACTTGATAACTTCTAACTCAGACTTCGTAGTCATGGAGGAGGAGCACAAATTGGCATTAGAGTTAGTTTGGCTTTCAAAAATTCCAGTGAAGGTAAAGATTTTCTCATGGCGTTTGTTGAAGGATAGGCTTCCCACTAGGAAAAACTTGGCTCGTAGAGGGATAATTCGGAATTCGCATGACAAGGGCTGCGTTTTCTGCTTACGATGAGACGAAGACAGCTTTCATTTATTTCTATCATGCCCTAAGATTTTAGAGGTCTGGAAGAGAATTTTGGCTTGGGTAGGGATTCCTTTTATGGTGGAAGTTGATTTACATAGTCATCTACTTCAGTGGATGGTTGCTATGTTGAAGGAGTCCTCGAAACCCACAGCTTGTATTATTTGGTTTGCGACGTGTTGGTGCATTTGGCGCTCTAGAAATCTGATCATATTCAATGATGAGGTCGACAATGTTGAACTCATCGTGGACATAATTATCCTTTCCTCTTGGTGGTGGTTTCCTATTAGAAATAAACATAATTCTTATTGCACTTTTTATGATTGGCTTAAATGTCCTAGTGACTTTTTGTAATCATTGATGTAGGTGTTGGAGTGGTGCTTCTATAAATTATGTTTATTGGGTTGAAGTACCCCTAGTACTCCCTTATAATATAATTTGCTTTGCCTATAAAAAAAAACTCAAAATCTATTTTGTTTGTTCACAAATAATAGTTACTCATACAATGAGTTGTTTTATTTTCCCAGTTCGCATAGAAACTGAATCCAACCTCCTTCAAAACAAGGGGGCGACCAATAAGGCTTGTCCAACCCGTTTATGTATGAACTGCAAAAAACGGAGTGGAACGAGGATAAAAAAGGACGCGGGCGTAAAACTTTAACTTACCTTGCACAAATATGAGAATGGGGCATGCACACAAACACTACACTCCTAAAATCTAAAAAATAATATAATAGATGGTGCATGTCTAAAACATTGGCTCACCCTACAAAAACATGAGGGTTGGTCGTGTAACACCTCAATTTTTTTAATTAATATTTTAGTTTATTATTAGAATGTTTATGTGTGTTAATTACATTATTGTGGTGTTTTGAGAAATTTATGGGTGTTTTAGTAATTTAATAATTATTGAGATTACAGAGTTAAGAGCGAAAAAATAAAATATAATTTATGTAAAGTATTAAAGATAATTAGATAATTTTAATTACTTAGTAATAATTGGAGAAAATAGAATTATTAGGAATAATTCACATTTTTGAGGATTTTTATTAAATATTTATTTAATTGAAATTTTTATTAAAATGAAATAAAGTGTTATATTTTATTTATAAAATATATTTTCTGAAATAAAATATTAGGGTCAGATTCTTTTGGGGTGTGAGTATGATGTTGTAAATTAGGTTATTATATATTATAAAGTGAGAGGCAGACTAGCTAGGGGAACGTGACAGAAAATTAAAAAAGTTGAGAAGTGCCAGATCGTGAAAGGAAAAGTCTCAATTTTGAGATGGGGGGTTACTTTACCAATGAGTGATCATAGGCAGGGAGTGTGGTGAGGGGTCTTTATCCTCCCATCAGCGTCTAGGTTAATATTCTATTTTTTTATTCTGTAATATTTTTTACCATATAAGGTTTAAACAATTGATTGATAAATAATTTTCTTTCTTTGTGTTATTTTGGTGACCAAATGAGATTTGGGATAAATCTCCTATAGTCACCGTAAATGGGTTATTGTTGATGAATAAACATATTTGCTGTGATATAAGAATATATGTGTGGTTGAAATTGTGTTATATCTTTTGTGGGTTATATTCTTTTGAAGTTTTGTGAGTATCTATGATATTTTAAGATGAATGGAGAATTGTATTATTGTGATGTCTGTGTATTCCAATTTCTTAAAATTGTACGATTTGTATTTTTTCCTAATTTTTCAAAAAAGTCAGAAACTTAATTTTCAAAAATTTAACTTTTTCATAAAAAAAAAAATCAGATTTTGAAGGGGGCATCGCGACGGTAGGTGTCGCGCCACAAGTCGTTGGCCGCAGGGGTCGCGTTTCTTGCTAATCGAGAGTGTTCAGAAAAAAAACTTTATTCTACATAAGCATGCCTTTGAGGTGGCAATTTTTTGTATTTGGTCTTATCAATTGGTTCAACACCAATATCCATTAAGAAATACCCTGGAAGGCCTAAGAAACTAATAACGTATGTGACAATGGATTTTTAGGATTTATGCATTGGTTTGCTTATGAATGAATGTTGGTTTATGATTGAATTAATGTTAGTTCATGAATGAATGTAGGTTTAGGATGCATTATTATTGAATGAAGTATAAGATATAATTTACTGGTATATCAATGAATTAATGTTGGTTTATTGTGATTATTTATTCTATTAAAGAATGTTGCGTTACAAGAAATTTAACCTTAAGTCCAGAAACCATTTCAAACCCTCTGAGGACAACTTTGATACACCACAGGTTTTCTCAGTTGGCTTCTCCAATCAAAAGTGTATCGTCTGCGAATAACACTATGTTGTAAGAAGCAAAATCTTTAATCTTAAATCCCTTGAATAAACCCTTACTTACAACTTTACTCAGTATCTTCGTGAGCCCTTCCATAACCAGAATAAAAAGGAACGGCGACAGTGGATCCTCCTGGCGGAGCCCTTTTCCTACTACAAAATCACTCATCGCACTACCATTTACCAGATTTGACATCGAACCGTTGAATACCAGCTTCTCCATCCAACTCATCCATCTACTACCAAAGTTTATGTTCTCGAACAAGTATCTAAGGAATTTCCAAGACACACAGTCGTAAACCCTTTCGAAATCAATCTTCATGATCATACACTTCCGTCTCGTTTTTTTCGCCAAATCTAAAACTTGGCTCGCTACTACCACTCCATCCAGAATAAATCTTCCTGGAACATAAGAGCGTATAATAGCATATTTTCATGTAAAATGGTAGAGAATCAATTGCATTTAGATCCCATCTAGTACCACAAGAAAAATGGTATATTAGCAATATCCTCCACAAAATGGCCTTATAAGACACTAGTTAGCAGGGTTTTAAAAAAGATTGCGGTCGCGTAACGACTTTCGTGATTTCGATCAGTACAGATGTTGCAACAGTAATTGCAGCCATTGTAGTGTAAATTAACCACTATTTGTTTTTTTAAGGGCCAGTTTGTTTCAGCTTTAAAAAAATAGATTTTTTCTTTGTATTTTTAAAAATGGATTCTACAAAAACGTTATTCAAAATATTACAAGTTTTTTAAAATTTGTTTTTTATAAATTAAAAGACTAATTTTGACATTCTATAACATTAATATATATTATTGAAGATCAAAACATAGTCAAAATCACAATTTTTTCAAAAAATTGTATTTCAAAAATGATTTTCATAAAAAGCTATTTGAAATAGCTTCAAAATTAAGTGATTTTTTAAAATTTTGATATCCAAATTTTTTTTCGATAAAATGATGAAATATCTAAAATAACATTTTAAGAATAACTATTCAAACCAAATTTTCATTTGAAGCTTTTATGAAAAATTTCTTTGTAAAATTTTTTTCTACAAAATTATGTTACACTATAAAAATCATTTTTAAAAAAAGCCAAAACAAACGGGCCCATAATGGTATTGATATGGGCATCTAACACTGTCTTGTCACAACAGTTTTCGCGGTTGCAGACTGTTTTAAAAATCTTGCTAGTTAGTTACCTGTCAATTGCTTCTGTGAAGAGCTCCAGCTCTTCTAAGGTACCATACACATCATAAATATCATCGATTGTGGTAATTAAGGCATTGGCCTCTGTCAGAAATTTTCGAAAATATTCAAATTCAGGCTTGAAACTCATTCCCACATTCCAAACAAAGCTCTCAATAAGCCTATCCCTAACAAATCTTAACTTTTCTCCGATTTCAGTTTCTTTCCACCATCTTAAAAGATAGAATAAAATCTAAACATTAGTATAAAAATACTCCTTATGTAAACTGATTTTTAAATATAATAATATGAGCTTTCTTACCCTGACGTATATTTTAGTTCTTCTTGATAATTGCTTTGAAGAATATTGAAATCTAATTTAGCAAAGTGAAGTAAACATTATTCTTATTTTGTTGCCTTTCGGATATATTGATGAAACAACGAGCCTCCCATCGAGGAATTCTCCAATGTAGTGGAAGCTCCAAAGCAAGACTTATTAGAAGTGACATAACATCATTATCTCCATTTTGGTTCAAATAATCTTTGAGAAATTTTGTTGTGAAATCTCTTGCTTCATCCAATATAATTTCATCTTCAAATGAATGATATTAAGCTTCATACATTGACAACATTCCCTCAACATCAATTAGTTGATCTTTCTTCAAATCACACATTTCGTCTCGAAAGCAAACAAAAACACCTGTAGATATATCATAACCATGTTGTCTCAAGAGTCTAAACTCGAGTGTTGTTGCATGTAAATTCTTGTTCAACTTGAATGTTGTGTGTTGTAAATATTGTCTAATATGTTTTTGATTTCATTGGGAAAATGGTAATCCACTCCAAGCCTTTGCAACACATGAATCAACTCAAGTTGATCAACCTCATTTTCCATTTTCTTAAACATCATTCTTACTTCTTCCCTTAGCACTCTCAATTTCTTTGCATATATTTCGTCCTGCATTAATTTATTGGACTAAAAATCATCATCATTTTTCATAAATATAACTTGTAGATCCTTGGAAGTTAAACAAATGTAAAAATAAAAAATAATAAGAATTTATAGATAATTGTACCTTATATTCACTATTTAATGATTGGATATAATCATCAGTCCAAATGGAAGGTTGGAACATTGAAGATCGACGACGAATATTTTGAATATCATCATTTGTAGCCTTGCATTTAATTGAACGAGAGATATTAAAGTTCCATGATATTAGAGATAAGGATCTGTTTTGTGGAAGAAACATTTTGTTAAAGGATAATTCGGGAGATGCAAGTATGGGTAAAGACATTAGTAAAAAAAGCAAAAGACAATATATTTGAGAAAGCTTTTTTTGATAGTATATTTGAAATTAAAATCAAGCTATATATACATACGTACGAAGCATCATCTAATGGTTCAATGGTTAGTATATATATTGACTGCAGTGAGTGTACCTTTTGTTTACTGTAGTATATCACACAGTATCATATAGACCTAAGTTCTTTTTTTTTTACGCAATGTGTATTATAAAAAGAGTATTAGGGGTACTCTAACCCTTCTTACAAGAAAACAATTCTGATAAAAAAAATAGAGAAAAGAAACAATTCAAGCCAATTGAAACTATGACAAACACGTTAGGCATAAGTACGTGTCATTATCTTGTGAATAATTAATAAAACTCATGTTTTTTTTTTTAATAAGCAAGTTAGTTGTATAAAATTAGGAATCACTAGGGGGATTCAACGCATATACAAAAAAGAGCCTGACCAAAAAAATCAGGGCTTACAAAAGTCTAATGGGCATCTTACCCAAGAGTAGAAGTTACAGAGATGAGATTCTTTGTATTTTTTTCCTATCCACCACCAAGTATAATGTACTAAATGATTCGATAACGTATCGAAATCCCACACATCCCCCCTAAACATTATATTATTTCTAGCCCCCCATAAAACCCAACACATGACAATCCAGATTCCCACTGCAGCCCCAATCAAGACCCCTTTTTGGAGGCAGCCATTTATCCACAGCATCATGTGGTTTGAAATGTCTCCCATATAGAACACATTGATATCCACCCATTTAAATAAAAAACTCCACAGAGTTACAGACTTTGGGCATTGAAAGAATAAGTGTTCCGCATCCTCCTCAGTTTGGAAACAAAAAGGACACCCTTTATCGTAAATACTCGAGATTATTCCTCTTTGAGACAACTTGTCCCTAGTTGGGAGGCGATTCAGAATCATCCTCCACCCGAAAACCTGAACTTTGAAAGGCACGAAAGCTCTCCAGTTTAGAGACAACATAGCTTTGACATCCTCATGTATCATAGCATGGTCCAAATTTTCCTGCAAAACAACATACATGGAAGAAACAGAAAAATGCAAATCGTCATTGTGCGACCATAATATCTTATCTGGTTGTTCCTCCCCCGGTTCATACTGCCGAATGACTTCCAACAATTTAAGGACTTCGTACTGCAGATCCTAGTTGGAGACGTTAATCTTCCAGGACCATTTATTATCCTCACGAAATCCGTTATCGAATACCATGCTGAATTTATTTTGAGAATCCTCCCACAAACCAGGAAATGCCGCTGCCAAGGTGCTGTTACCGGCCCATCTAGCACACCAGAAAGGAGTTTGTTTCCCATTTCCTATAATATGTCTAAACAGCCCTTCTCCTTGGTTTATCCCACAAACAGCTGCGACTTGAACAATATCTCGCCACCAGTTTGAAGGAGGAACATCATATTTAGATATGCAGGAGCTATAGATGTCATAAGCATACGACGGGTGTAACACCCCCTTTCTATACCCCCAAATAATCACGTAATCATTTAGGCACATATTAAAAATTTCGTCAGAGTATAATTATAAACATAGTATAAAAGAGGGTTGTCACATTATACATGAAATTAAAACATTCAACTCCTGCTCAACAATTGATATGCAACAGTGGGGTAACTTTGCAACAGAGGAACTTAGTCCTTACACCCACATCTCAATATTTAGAATAAAAGCGGAAAATCTAAACATTGAATAACATCGACCATATATATATATATATATATATATATATATATATATATATCATCGAGTATTATCCACCAACATAATTCATGTTTACATAAACATTCATCAATAAGATACATATACAAATGTATCACAAAAGAATCATATAGATCCTAGCTACCCGGTGCTACATATCAGAGCCGACCGACCAAAAGAATGAAGACACGCTTCACAAAAAGACCACCAGCATACCTACTCTGCAATGCCTCATAGAGCATCATAAAACAGCAGAAGGGTGAGAAATATTATCATAATAACAATGCATATAATTATATATCTTAGCATAAAAATGCACATATTCCACATTCTCACCACAATTCATCACGATTCACTCATATACATTACAATGTATATATATACAAAACCAAGCATATTCATCATGCATACTTTCACAATTCTTATCATTCCACATAAACATACATATTCATGTTTATTCATCAATGCACCATTATAAAGATGATAAATGCAAATCATAGAGACCGACTCACGACTCTATGGAAATGCAATGCGGTACCGACTCAATCATCTCAAGTTCACTTAGGAACTTATTGGAACCATCGCTCGTTACCAATGTAACTCCCCGTCGGGCATACGATGTTCCCCGTCGCTCACACCCCACATGGGCACACGACGTTTATGGATCGCTCACACCCCACACGGGCACACGACCCGATCGCTCACACCCCACATGGGCACACGATCCTCTACAATCATCGCTCACCCCCCACATGGGCACACGACGTTATAGCAGATTCCCTCTGGAACCAATCCGTCGCTCACACACCACATGGGCACACGACGTTATAGCGGATTCTCATTAGAATCACACATACAAGAATGTACATCATTATGCTTCACATACAAAATGACTCAAGACATTCTTGAAATGCATACATATTCACAATATATATTCATGCATTCATCTCATACTATCACATACAATCTATATACATTCACATCAATGCACTATTGTATGATTCACATCCAAAACACACATTCAAAACGGTAAAAGTCGCTAAATAACACTATTCCCGACATATTAAATCGGCTAACAATTTCCAAATCATCATAATAAGAAAGTACATCTCAATAGCTTCACAACGGTACCAAGAATGTAAAAATCGGATAAACGGAACAAAAGTTACGAACGAAAACGAAAACACATTTTTGAAAAATCACATTTTTACACTTGTCCTGACCATACACGTATGGCCCTTCTCATACGCGTACGGCCTGGATTCCTCGCCATTCCCATACGCGTATTGCCAAGGCCCATACGCGTATGGGCAGAAATCATTTTTTCCCCAAAACTCACGTTTAAAAGTCCATACGCGTATGCCCAACACCATACGCGTATCACCAGATGGCCGGGAAAAGTCACATTCCATACGCGTAATGGCCCAAAAACAAGCCAATGATACGCGTAACGCCTAGGCTCATACGCGTATGAACATGCCCCATACGCGTACGGCCGGGGCAAATGCAGAAAATTTTTGCAGAACTTGGTTCTGCGTTTTTCACTCCAACCACACCCAAATTCATCATCTAAATCCAGAAAAATACCAATTTGATGTACAATAACATATATCTGTTATGTACCAACAACAAGGGACACGAAAACATCATTTACAACATGATTAAATCGAATTCTAACACTTTCTTCACAAATGGGTTTATACCAAAACTCATAAAAATCATCAACAACAACAACACAATCATACATATTGATATACATTGATAAGATAATAAGATTTCACACCTTTACCCGGATAATTCGATTCCTAGAAGTTGTTTTGAAGATTTCCAAGCTTTTCCTCTCTTTTCTTCTCTTCCTCTTTCTTTCTCTCCTTTTTCTCTCTATCTTTCTTTTCTTTCTCTTTCTCTCCTATTTCTTCTCCTTATCTCTTTTTCTTTTCTATTTCTTATTTTCTACTCAAATTAAATTAATTCATTTTCTCACAAAATTCTATTTCCACTAAATTTCTAACTTATCATTAATTGAGAAATGTCTAAAATACCCTTCATTCTAATTTCCCCGAAAACTCTCAAAAATGGTAAAATATCATAACATGATAACATAGCATATTAACACACCAATTTCACAAATAAAATAATTTATCACTCAATTTAAATAAAAGACTCAACAAAATGGGAAATAATCGTAATCGGGGCGTTACAACTCTCCCCCACTTTAGAAATTTTCGTCCTCGAAAATATTACCTGATTCAAACAACTCCGGATACGACTCTCGCATCCTACTCTCTAGCTCCCAAGTCATATTGCCCTCCGCAGCGCCTCCCCACGCTACTTTCACAAGCGCAATATCCTTGCCTCTTAGCTTCTTAACTTCACGGTCCAAAATCCTAATCGGTAAAGCTTCAACCGTAAGGTTATCTCTCACTTCAACCTCGTCCATAGGAATAACATGTGACGGATCCAGAACATACTTCCGAAGTTACGAAACATGGAATACATCATGCAAATTCGAAAGATTCGGAGGCAACGCCACACGGTAAGCTACACCACCAACTCATACAGAAATCTGAGACGGACCAATAAAACGAGAAGTCAACTTCTTCGACTTCAAAGCACGACCCACACCCGTAACCGGCGTAACTCTCAAAAACACATGGTCGCCTTCTTGAAACTCAAGATCTTTCCTTCTCTTGTCATGATAGCTCTTTTGTCTACTTTGAGAAGCTTTCATCTTCTCACGAATAAACTTCACTTTCTCCGTCGTTTGTTGTACCATCTCCGGTCCAACTATTGTCCTCTCACCGGTTTCATGCCAACACAAAGGTGTTCGACATCTCCGACCATTCAAAGCCTCAAATGGTGCCATACTTATACTTGAATGAAAACTATTATTGTAGGTGAACTCAATCAATGCCAAATAACTATCCCAAGCACCACCTTGCTCGAGCACACAAGCACGCAATAAATCCTCCAACGATTGAATTGTCCTCTCGGTTTGACCATCCGTTTGCGGATGATAAGCCAAACTCAATCTTAGCTTAGAACCCAAAGCCTTTTGTAAACTCTCCCAAAACCTCGATGTAAATCTAGGATCTCTATCCGATACAATACTCTTAGGAACTCCATGTAACTTCACAACCACAAGAACATAAATCTCGGCTAACTTCTCCAAAGGATAACTAATATCAATTGGAATGAAGTGAGCAGATTTAGTAAGCCTATCAACGATTACCCAAATAGCATTATGACCTCTTTGCGTATTTGGCAATCCCGTAACAAAATCCATCGATATACTATCCCATTTCCACTCCGGAATGTCCAACGGTTGCATCAATCCACTAGGCTTTTGATGTTCCACCTTTGACTTTTGACAAGTTAAGCACGCATACACAAATTGAGCCACATCCCTCTTTAATCCGGACCACCAAAAGATTTTCTTCAAATCTTGATACATCTTATTTGCTCCCGGATGAATACTTAAGTTACTTCGGTGTCCTTCTTCCAATATCATCTTTTTCAACTCCACATCATCAGGAATACAAATACGACCACGAAATCTCAAAACTCCAAAATTATCAACCTTGAAATCCTCATTCTCATTCATCATCAAATCAACGAACTTCAAATCCAACTTTTGCTTTTCACATACGGTTGCAAGAAAATCATTCGTAACATGTAGCATACCAAGTCTCACACTTCTCGGCGTCATTTCACAAACCAAACTCAAGTCTCTAAAATTCTCCAAAAGTTCCCATTCTCTCATCATCAATACGGACATATGTAACGACTTCCGACTCAAAGCATCGGCCACTACGTTTGCCTTACCCGGATGGTAATTCAAACCAAAATCATAATCTTTCAAAAGCTCAAACCACCTTCTTTGTCTCATGTTCAATTCTTTTTGATCAAATAAATATTTCAAGCTCTTGTGATCACTAAAAACTTCAAATCTTGCACCATAAAGATAGTGCCTCCAAATTTTCAAAACAAACACCACAGCCGCCCACTCCAAGTCATGTGTAGGATAATTCTTTTCATGCACTCTCAATTGTCTTGAAGCATAAGCCACAACTTTTCCATCTTGCATCAAAACACCACCTAAACCAACCAATGAAGCATCACAATACACAACAAATGGTTCCGTCGAATTTGGCAAAATCAAGACCGGAGCCGTTGTCAACCTTCTTTTTAGCTCATTGAAACTCTCTTCACAATGAATATCCCAAATGAAAGCCTTTCCTTTACAAGTCAATTGCGTTAACGGAAGTGCCAACTTCGAAAATCCCTCAATAAACCTCCGATAATAACCCGCCAAGCCTAAAAAGCTACGAATCTCCGTAACCGATCTAGGAGCCTCCCATTGCATCACCGCATCAATCTTGGATGGATCAACACTAATACCACTACCGGAAATAACATGTCCAAGAAAACTTACTTTCGACAACCAAAATTCACATTTCGACAACTTAGCATACAATTGTTTCTCTTTCAAAATTTGTAACACAATCCTCAAATGCTCTTCATGCTCCTCTTGAGACTTAGAATAAATCAAAATATCGTCGATGAACACAACCACAAAACGATCTAACTGTTCATGAAAAATACGATTCATGTATTCCATAAACACACCCGGCGCATTAGAAACCCCGAATGGCATCACGGAATATTCGTAATGACCATACCGTGTCCTAAAGGCCGTCTTTTGAATATCCTCTTCTTTCACACGAATCTGGTGATATCCTGATCTCAAAGCAATCTTGCTAAAAACACGCGCATCAACCAATTGGTCCATCAAATCATCGATCCTTGGAAGCGGATACTTGTTCTTAATTGTCACCTTGTTTAATTGTCGATAATCAATGCATAACCGCATACTTCCATCCTTCTTCTTTACCAACAATACCGGAGCACCCCAAGGAGAAAAACTTGGTCTTACAAATCTCTTGTCCAATAAGTCATTCAATTGCTTCTTTAATTCTACCAACTCCGATGCCGACATACGATACGGTGCCATCGAAACCGGTCTAGTACCCGGAACTAGATCAATAGAAAACTCAACTTCTCTTTCCGGCGGTACATCCGTAATATCCTAAGGAAACACTTGTGGAAAATCACACACCACTGGGAACACATCGAGCTCAACTTTGCTCTCCACCGACAATGATGCAAACAAACCGAACAATTGAGCTTCGTCCGCTAAAAGTTTCTTCAACTCTTTAGTGGATAGGAAACTCTCATCTTCAACATCTTCCAAAGAAGGAAACCTTACTAACTTGTGATAGCAATCTATATGAACTCGATTAAATTGCAACCAGTTCATACCCAAGATTACGTCCAATCCCTCCAACGGCAAACACACTAAATCCATAATGAAGTCGTTACCATACATGGTCAAAGGACAACTTACACACACCAAAGACGTAGTTACCGACCCTGCAGCAGGAGTCTCAATAACCATCTCACCACCCTAAGAAGTCATAAACAAATTCAAACGCTTAGCGCACTCCCGAGAAATGAATGAGTGAGTCGCCCCCGTATCAATAATAGCAACTAAAGGCGTACTATTAATAAAGCATGTACCTTTAATCAAACGGTCTGCACCAGTAATGTCCGTCCCTGCTAATGCAAACACCTTTCCGCCCGCTTGAGCTTGTTTCGGCTTAGTACACTTAGTACTAATGTGACCCACTTCTCCACAATTATAGCACTTCACTACATTCCATCTACAATCGGTAGTAGCATGCCCAAGGCCTCCACAGTTAGAACATTTCACCACTGTCTTCCCACACTCAAATGATTTATGACCCATTTTACCACACTTGTAACACTTAACGGAACAGGGACCTCCTCCTCCAGATCTCTTCTCAAAGTTTCCCCTATGCTTTCCCTTATCAACGGGGGTCACATAAGGTCCACTTCTAGCTTGTTGCTTTCCCTTCCTCTCATTCAAACTTTTGTAATGTGTAGAACGAGCCTTCCTATATTCCTCGAAGATTTTACAACATTCCGTCAAATCCGGAAACCTTCTTATCCTTTGATATCCCACAGCTTGCTTAATCTCGGGACGCAAACCATTCTCATACTTAATTCACTTTGATAACTCAACAGTAATTGCAGCATAGTGAGGATGGAATTGAACCAACTCCACAAACTTAGCAGTATAGTCCACCACGGACATACTACCTTGTTTCAGTTCAAGGAACTCCATCTCCTTCTTCCCTTTCACACTTTCAGGGTAATACTTCCTCAAGAACTCGGTACGAAGTAAATTCCAAGTTATCTCTTCATCATCCACCTCATGAATTTGACGCATACCGACCCACCAATCGTTGGCTTCTTCCTTCAGCATGTGAGACCCAAGCCTCACCTTATTCTCCTCCGCACAGCCCATGACTCTGAAGATCCTTTCAATCTCTTTCAACCAAATTTGAGCACCATCGGGATCAAATCTTCCTTTGAAGACCGGTGGTTGATTCTTCCTGAACTCGTCATTAGCATTCACGTTCGGCGCACCTTGCACCGCCCTAGCCATTGCTTCCAAAGTAGCAGCCATCGCATTGTCGTTTCTACCAGCCATATTCTGATCATTCCCAAAAATGACAACAAGGTTAAACAACAGTTCAACCATCACAACAACAAGACAGACACAACTGACTCAACACTAGCTCTGATACCACTTAATGTAACACCCCCTTTCTATACCCCCAAATAATCACGTAATCATTTAGGCACATATTAAAAATTTCGTCAGAGTATAATTATAAACATAGTATAAAAGAGGTTTGTCACATTATACATGAAATTAAAACATTCAACATCTGCTCAACAATTGATATGCAACAGTAGGGTAACTTTGCAACAGAGGAACTTAGTCCTTACACCCACATCTCAATATTTAGAATAAAAGTGGAAAATCTAAACATTGAATAACATCTACCATTTATATATATATATATATATATATATATATATATCATCGAGTATTATCCACCAACATAATTCATGTTTACATAAACATTCATCAACAAGATACATGTACAAATGTATCACAAAAGAATCATATACATCCTAGCTACCCGGTGCTACATATCAGAGCCGACCAACCAAAAGAATGAAGACACGCCTCACAAAAAGACCACCAGCATACCTACTGTGCAATGCCTCATAGAGCATCATAAAACAGCAGAAGGGTGAGAAATATTATCATAAAAATAATGCATATAATTATATATCTTAGCATAAAAATGCACATATTCCACATTCTCACCACAATTCATCACGATTCACTCATATACATTACAATGTATATATATACAAAACCAAGCATATTCATCATGCATACTTTCACAATTCTTATCATTCCACATAAACATACATATTCATGTTTATTCATCAATGCACCATTATAAAGATGATAAATGCAAATCATAGAGACCGACTCACGACTCTATGCAAATGCAATGCGGTACCGACTCAATCATCTCGAGTTCACTCAGGAACTTATTGGAACCATCGCTCGTTACCAATGTAACTCCCCGTCGGGCATACGATGTTCCCCTTCGCTCACACCCTACATGGGCACACGACGTTTATGGATCGCTCACACCCCACACGGGCACACGACCCGATCGCTCACACGCCACATGGGCACACGATCGTCTACAATCATCTCTCATACCCCACATGGGCACACGACATTATAGCAGATTCCCTCTGGAACCAATCTGTCGCTCACACCCCACATGGGCACACGACGTTATAGCGGATTCTCATTAGAATCACACATGCAAGAATGTACATCATTATGCTTTACATACAAAATGACTCAAGACATTCTTGAAATGCATACATATTCACAATATATATTCATGCATTCATCTCATACTATCACATACAATCTATATACATTCACATCAATGCACTATTGTATGATTCACATCCAAAACACACATTCAAAACGGTAAAAGTCGCTAAATAACACTATTCCCGACTTTTTCGACTTATTAAATCGGCTAATAATTTCCAAATCATCATAATAAGAAAGTACAGCTCAATAGCTTCACAACGGTACCAAGAATGTAAAAATCGGATAAACGGAACAAAAGTTACGAACGAAAACGAAAACACATTTTTGAAAAATCACATTTTTACACTTGTCCTGACCATACACGTACGGCCCGGATTCCTCGCCATTCCCATACGCGTATTGCCAAGGCCCATACGCATATGGGCAGAAATCATTTTTTTCCCAAAACTCACGTTTAAAAGTCCATACGCGTATGCCCAACACCATACGCGTATCACCAGATGGCCGGGAAAAGTCACATTCCATACGCGTAATGGCCCAAAAACAAGCCAATGATACGCGTAACGCCTAGGCTCATACGCGTATGAACATGCCCCATACGCGTACGGCCGGGGCAAATGCAGAAAAATTCTACAGAACTTGGTTCTGCGTTTTTCACTCCAACCACACCCAAATTCATCATCTAAATCCAGAAAAATACCAATTTGATGTACAATAACATATATCTATCATGTACCAACAACAAGGGACACGAAAACATCATTTCCAACATGATTAAATCGAATTCTAACACTTTCTACACAAATGGGTTTATAGCAAAACTCATAAAAATCAACAACAACAACAACAACACAATCATACATAATGATATACATTGATAAGATAATAAGATTTCACACCCTTACCCGGATAATTCGATTCCTAGAAGTTGTTTTGAAGATTTCCAAGCTTTTCCTCTCTTTTCTTCTCTTCCTCTTTCTTTCTCTCCTTTTTCTCTCTATCTTTCTTTTCTTTCTCTTTCTCTCCTATTTCTTCTCCTTATCTCTTTTTCTTTTCTATTTCTTATTTTCTACTCAAATTAAATTAATTCATTTTCTCACAAAATTCTATTTCCACTAAATTTCTAACTTATCATTAATTGAGAAATGTCTAAAATACCCTCCATTCTAATTTCCCCGAAAACTCTCAAAAACGGTAAAATATCATAACATGACAACATAGCATATTAACACACCAATTTCACAAATAAAATAATTTATCACTCAATTTAAATAAAAGACTCAACAAAATGGGAAATAATCGA
The DNA here is from genome assembly GCA_022829125.1 of Lathyrus tuberosus. NCBI lineage: Eukaryota > Viridiplantae > Streptophyta > Magnoliopsida > Fabales > Fabaceae > Lathyrus > Lathyrus tuberosus. Next base: position 2,534,798 of record JALAZF010000259.1, read on the forward strand.
AATCGGGGCGTTACAACGGGTATCTACAATGTATCAGGCCCTTCCACGGGTTTTCCTCCCCTTTCAATATCTTCCAAACCCATTTGAAAACCAAAGCCGTGTTAAATGTTTTGAGGTCTTTAATACCTAGGCCATCATCTTCGATCGATCTACATACCCTGCTCCAACTTACCCACGCAACACCTTTTTTCATCACCGATCCATTCCATAAAAACTTCTTCTGAATACTGATGAGCTTCTTGATAACAGTGGCAGGAATCCTGTAAAAAGACATTAAATGGATAGGGATGTTAGTTAGAACAGAATTAATCATTGTAATTCTTCCAGCCATGGATAGGAACCTTCCTTTTCAGGAATTTAATCTGACTCTAATCAAGTTTATCAGCGGTTTCCAATAAGAAAGTAGTCTATGGTTACCGCCAATAGGGATTCCTAGAAATTTGAAGGAACCGGAGGCAATTCTGCATGACAGAAAATTGCTAGCTGTTGATACAACTGATTCTTCTACACCAAAGCCAAACAAGGAACTTTTATTAAAGTTTATATCAAGGTCGGACACTAAGTTAAAACCTTTTAGCACAACTTTCATGGCAAAGATATTAGACATTGACCCATCTCCAATAATAATGGAGTCATCCGCATATTGTAGGAGGTGAAAAGAAATATCATTTTCCATCTTGAACGGGGAGAACAAACCACTTTCAATTGCCCTTCTCATTAAGACGGCAAAACCTTCTGCAGCTATTGTGAACAACAAGGGCGCGAGAGGGTCCCCTTGTTTAATACCTATAGTGACTCTAAAATCTTTGGTCGTGCTACCATTAACCATGACAGAAGTGAGACTATTAAAGACTCTGTTGTCCATCCATTTCATCCATTTGGAACCGAAGCCCATATGATTCATGACTTCTCTAAGATACTCCCACTCAACACAATCATAAGCTTTGCTGAAATCAACTTTCAATAATAACATCTCTCTCTTGGAACGTTGTTAGTAGAGTAATAGTGGGGGTTGTTTTTAATCGTATCCACAGGGATTGTTCGATATTTTGATGCGTCCCGTTCAATAGTTGTGTTACTCTAAGTTCAATGGTTTCAAAAGTTTCTCAATTGTTGTTAACATTCATTTGTAGCAAAGATTAATTGGTGACAAAGATGTTGTAAAAGTTTTGATAAAAGCATTTCAAGGTTAGGTTTCGCTAATCCTTTTCATGTATAAATGATTAATCAAGCATATGAACTCGGTTTCCGACCAATATAACCGCGTATCCTCCCGACTAAGTTTATGTCTAAAGCGAAGTCGTGAGTATCGTTGTTTAGACCGTTAGATGATGTCTCACGCTAACAATCTAAACAACGATCATTAAGATCAACACAATGCGAATAGCAAATCCCAAATCTATGTCTAGAGTTTGGTTTTTAAGAGATAAAATTGTTAGGTCATGATTTGTAGAATCTATGTCTAGAGCAAAACAAATCACACATGGATCATTAAGAGAAAACAACATCATCTATATTGATCAAAGACTTTGTTCATATACAATAGATCAACAGCAATACATAAAATCAGAATCAACTACATCTAACCTCAACATTGAGTGTTTAGCTACCACTTCTCATGGTAGTTTGGATAACAAGTAAAGAGAGGAGATGAATGAGCATCCACGACGAATAATCGAGAATGGATGCGACTTCAGCTTCTCCAAGTGAAAATCCACTCTTTGATGATCAAAATACTGTAAACTATGTTTTCTAGTGAAAAATGAACAAGAGATCCCAACCAAATAAAGTGAAAATCTATTTATACACTTCTGAAATCTGCATGATTCGCATTGCGAGTGCATCATTCGCACTGCGAATGAGAGAAAATGGCACCTTAAGTGCCTCTGAGACTTAAACTGCCCCAAGCAGAAATCGTGTGTTCACAGTGCAAACCATTCCTTCGCACAGCAAATGATTCGCTAGCTCATTCGCACTGCGAATATACTAGCGAGCCAGAACAAACAAATTCCAGAACTTACTACCACCCTTCGCCAGCATCTTCGCACTGCGAAACAACCAGCGAGCCTTCGCTGGACCCTAGCCAGGAGTTCGCAGTGCGAACTCTTTATCATTTCAAAACTGGAACTCTCTGCCTCCATTCGCTGGCGCCTTCGCTGACGTTCACAGTGCGAACCTTCGCTGGGCCTTCGTCAGATCCTTCGCACTACGAATGCTCTGTTGCAGCAATAATTTTAATGGCAACTTGCATCTTCTCATTGTGTCTCCAATCTTGATCCTTTGGTGCCTACTCCTGCACATTAACACACAAATTACAAGCTCCACACATGTATTCCAATGTACGCACTACAACACAATTAACCACTTAAATCACCCGATTACACAAGGAAAGTCATGAAAAATGCCAATTATTGCATCCAAATATATAATCATGTTTGACATCTAACAAACTCTCCCCAACTAACTCTTTGTTTGTCCTCAAGCAAAGTATGCCTCTCACGAGGATTTGCTCGAGCACTCAATTCAACCAAGACGCGAAAAACGGCTCAACTAAACGATCACAACAACGCAACAATTACACAATTCAAGAACCTATAATGTAAAAGAACTTGCCTCTTAAACAATTTCAAACAATGTTTCAAGAGACAACTAACTCATCCTGCACATGTCATTCTACACTCCTCTTCGAAAAAGGATTGAAGGCAAACGTACATGCAAGCACGGGACAATTACACTCAAATGACCAATGATGCAAATACTAAGCAATTCATACCATATCTCAATGAACACAAAAGAAATCATAGAAGTAAAAGATCACTAAGGACTTCAAGGTTGTAGCTTGGTCGGGTAAACAAAAAAGGACATTTCTAATAGCCATTGAAACGAAATTGCCGAAGCAAAAGAACATTCACTATACACATATTCACACATCTCAACTTCATTTTACCAATTTTTCATTACACCTTCACAAACTACCGTGCACAATTATTGACTCTACATTTTTTTTCATTCAAGCAAGCATTTTCTCATTTGTACAACATATTCACACTCTTTTCTTTACATACTTACTTGAATTTTTTTCTCAAAATTTGGAGTAATGCACCCATCTTCTTTTTATTCTCCCCAACTCATTTTCGACTCAACCTAAAGTGAATGTTCCTTGCTTTTTAAGGCAAGGAAGTCAAAGTATAATATTTTCAAAGGTTTCAAGAAGAAAATGTTAGAAACTCACCAAATTCAATGATGAACCAAACTTGCAAATTATATACATAAAACAAGTTCATCACTAAACTGAGTTCTGAACTGTTTAGGCTCAACGAGGCTACCAATGCTCACTCCTCACGGGTGAATTACTATATGGACATGGTTGTGCTCATTTTCAACAAGTGCCTTGATCACTTCTCCTACTTCCACAAAATCACATGGTCACAAGATAAGGCATGAATTAAAAGTAAAAACAACATTCATCATCAATCCTTAGCATATAATAACACTTTGAAGGCTTCTCACTTTTAATGGTTTTTGATCCTAAAATGACACATGCATTCAAAGGAAGTTGTAACATGAAACAACATTATCAATCACACAAGACACAAAGTTCTAAAACATACAAAATTCTCGAACTAGGTAACGATGTACCTTGTCGCAACACAATGCTTAAGGTACTATCATAGCCCTCACATCATGGAGGAATCTTTCTTTAAAAATCAAGAGTCTCCAACCTACTTCCAAAATTCCATCATAAAAGAAGAAACATTAACATGAAAACATATTAACAATTAAAAACCAACAAATTATTAGTAAAAGCGAAACAAATTTTTTTACTAAAAACACTTAACATTACTAATAATAATAATAAAGTGCTTGGTGTAAAAACACCTACAATATCCAAAATGGTACCACTAGGGTACAAGTAAGCCAATATTCAAAATATTCCACTATGTGGATACAATAGACTAGTAAAAGCTGAAAAATACAAAATATAAGAAAACTTCACTTTGGAGTCCAAAGGAAGTACACAAGTCAAAGATAAAAAAAAAATCAGTCCTCATCGGACTCCGTCTCCAAAACCTCGGTAACCTGCTCCTCATCATCTCCCTCATCAGAAGTATTACCAGAAACCTCCACATCGGTGCCATCTCCCTCCAACTCATCACCATCTCCATCCTCATCAGCATCCTCTCCAGCAGGACCAACTGAATCCTCTCCCCCACCGAAAAATGGCCTGGCCTCAGGCCATCCAGCATGTGCGAGGAACTGCTCCCTCGAAATCATAGTCTGCTCCGCGGTGGGATCCCGAATCTGCAGCTGGAGTACCTGCATAGAGTCATGTAAATCAAGCATGGCGCGTTGAGAAGCGGCCATCCAATCCCAGTTATACTGGCAGATCTCCACTGATAAGGATAGAAATTCGGCGACTCAAAAGTATCAATCCCACTCGTACCAGCCCCTGCAGCAGCAGCCCCTGAAGACTCAGACCTAACACCTTTTGGTTTGCGAAATTTGTCGACGTATCGATCATCGATAGCCGACGTGATAGTGACCTGACGACGCGAAGGCAAATTAACACCAGCTTCAACACATAAGGACATGATCAGGCACGGAAATGCAAGAGGGGAATTTTTCCTCGAAGCTTTCCCTCATAATCCACTCTTGACAATGGCCCTTATTTCATCTGCTATTATCCTTGCGACATCAATTTCCACATTTGTAAGGATGTTGTGGACCAAGTGGGCCAGGGGAATAGGAACTGTAGAGGAATGTGACTTTGGTTTAATGTTGGTGACAACCAAAAGTAATACAAGCTGAGCCAAAGGCAACATATCCTCTCGATGATACCTAACAGCAACACCCGAATGGTTGAACTTCACATTTTTACCCGGGCGCAACAAATCAGTAGTCATTTGTGTGATATCCCTGTTGCGGTTAAGGTTCCTGTGGTATGCATCTTCCTGACTAGCACGCAATGGAAGAGGGTCTCCAAGAACTCGACTAATTGTCCTTCTGTCAAACCTCATAGTTTTTCCTCCAACAACCGTAGTCCAATTAAACAGATCCCCCTCATCAGGAAGGGCGTTGGCATAAAATTATCGAACCATCTCCACATTGTACGAATCAAGGGGCGTTATTAGCTGATCTCACTTTTTTTCATGCAAAAGGGAAGCTACCGAACGATAAGTCCCTTGATCATTCAGAATAAATCTCTTCTCTGCAAGGATGGTTCTCGTTTCCAAAATCTCATATCTCTGAGCCTGTCTAATACCCTTGAACTGAGCGTCGTCGAAAATGATCGGTACCTGTTTGGATGTTGATGCTTTCCTTTTCTTGGCCAAATTAGTTTTAGGACCCATCTGCACAAATGACAAACAAATCCCACACAAAAACACCAAGGCATATATTAGAAATAAGGACACACATGCATCAGAATGAACTAAAAAAAAACAAAAATCTGGGTTGCTCGCTAAAACACTCGCACTGCGAATCCTGGCGAACGCTCGCCCCAGATTCGCAGTGTGAACAAGCCAGCGAATGCACGAAAACTTTGAAAAAAAATTGCAGACCCAGATTTCACCACATAGCATGATTCTATATGTCATATAAACCCTAAAACCACTAGAAAATTCAACATGCAATGAACAATCCTTAACAATAGAATTGAACCCTAAACTTTCTACACATTTCTCATGTAAATTCACACTAATCAAAAAGCACAAAGAAAAGAATTCAAACCTGTTTGGAAATAGCAATTGAGAGAAAAAAAAACTTGAGAGAAGGGCAGAAAATGCAACGTGAGAGGGAAGGAAGACTTGAGGTTTTTTCCTTTCTTTTTCCTTTTGGCTGAAAGTGAGAGGCAAGTGACTAGGGTTTGGTCCCTCAAGTCATCAACACTTCAATATGGGTCTTGGGCCTACGTACAGGCCCACCCATTACAAAACCCTCACTTTTAATGATGTGGCAGCAAAACCACCAAGTCTGGTTCGCTGATGCTCGCAGTGCGAATGGCCAGCGAATGCTCGCCCCAGATTCGCAGTGCGAACAAGCCAGCGAAAAAGACAGATTTTCAAAATTTTCAGGTCTGTCCTGCTGCCACACTGCATATGGTACAATACTATAAAAACACTACAAACAGCAAATAAAAGCAAAATACTTACAATGTTGGGGTGCCTCCCAACAAGCGCTTGTTTAACGTCGGCTAAGCTCGACGGTCCGGAGACTAGACGCCTCGCAAACAAAAGCCAACACACCGGCTACCGAATCGAACACACTACGCGCACACAAACTCATCCGTTATCGTGCCCAGTTTTTGGTCTCCTTTTCTTCAAAAATGACCAATCCCAACATGAATTCATCAAGGCTACCTTTGCATCTTCATTCTTTTTCTTTTCAACTGCTACACGTTCCAACTTCTCTTTTTCTAAGTCTCTTCCTTTTTGCACGACTTCATCCACTTGATTCACAAACATCACTCCTTTGAACAATGTAAAACAAGCTTCTCTCTCCATACCACTTTCCTTGATACGCACCTTCATTAAGCCTTCATCAACATCCACCAATATTTTGGCGGTTTTCATAAATGGTCGGCCCAATATAATCGGTGTATCTTCATCCTCATCCATTTCAACAACCACAAATTCAACAGGAAAAAATAATTTATCTACTTTGACTAGCACATCCTCTAGAACACCACACGGACGCGTTCTAGATTTATCCGCAAGTTGTAATGTCATGGTTGTCGATTTGATGGTCATATTATCAAGTCTTTCACCACCGATAATGGAATTAAATTGATGCTCACACCCATGTCAACCAAAGCTTTGCATTGAAAATCAGTACCTATTGTAATAGGTAATGCTACTCTTCCCGGATCTTGTTCTTTCCGCGGAAGCACACATTGTGTAACACCCCCTTTGTATACCCCCAAATAATCACATAATCATTTAGGCACATATTAAAATTTCGCCAGAGTATAATTATAAACATGGTATAAAAGAGGTATATCACATTATACATTAAATTAAAACATTCAACACCTGCTCAACAATTGATATGCAACAGTGGAGTAACTTTGCAACAGTGGAACTTAGTCCTTACACCCACATCTCAATATTTAGAATAAAAGCGGAAAATCTAAACATTGAATCACAACTAACATATATACATATCATATATACATCATCAAGTATTATCTCCCAACATAATTCATGTTTACATAAACATTCATCAACAAGATACATATACAATGTATCACAAAAGAATCATAGCCACCTAGCTACCCGATGCTACATATCACAGCCGACCGACCAAAAGAATAAAGACACGCTTCACAAAAAGACCACCAGCATACCTACTCTGCAATGCCTCATAGAGCATTATAAAACAACAGAAGGGTGAGAAATATTATCATAATAACAATGCATATAATTATATATATATATATATATATATATTAACATAAAAATACACATATTCCACATTCTCACCACAATTCATCACAACTCACTCATATACATCGCAATGTATTTATATATATATATATAGTCAAAACCAAGCATATACATCATGCATACTTTCACAATTCTTATCATTCCACATAAACATACACATTTATGTTTATTCATCAATGCACCATTATAAAGATGATAAATGTAAATCATAGAGACCGACTCACGACTCTATGCAAATGCAATGCGGTACCGACTCAATCATCTCAAGTTCACTCAGGAACTCTGCTGGAACCATCGCTCGTTACATCACTGTAACTCCCCGTCGGGCATACGATGTTCCCCGTCGCTCACACCTCTTATTTTTAAGGCACACGATCCGATCTGATCGCTCACACCTCTTATTTTTAAGGCACACGACGTTTATGGATCGGTCACACCTCTTTGTATAAGGCACACGACCCGATCGCTCACACCTCTTTGTATAAGGCACACGATCATCTATAACCATCGCTCACACCTCTTATGTTTAAGGCACACGATCCATCCGATCGCTCACACCTCTTATTTTTAAGGCACACGACGTTATAGCGGATTCTCATTAGAATCCCTCAACACAAGAATGCACATCATTATGCTTCACATGCAAATGACTCAAGACATTCTTGAAATGCATATATATATTCACAATATAATCATGCATTCATCTCATTCAATCACATACAATCTATATACATTCACATCAATGCACTATTGTATGATTCACATCTAAACACACATTCAAAGCGGTCAAAGTCGCTAAATAACACTATTCCTGACTTTTCTGACTTATTTAATCGGCTAACAATTTCCAATTTATCATAATAAGAAAGAACATTCCATAAGCTTTCTAATGCATCAAACCACGCCTCAAACCGAACCACAGATCAAAAGTTATGCAGAAAACAAAATTACACAAACAACACTGTTTGCTGGGCGAACCATCTCACGAGCACTCGCTAGCACCTTCGCTAGGCGAATGTTCCAGCGAACCAACTGCTAGCTAAAAACAGACACAAATTTCGCTAGGCGAACCCCTTGGCGAACCAAGGCAGCAACTCCCAACATTAAAAACACCCAAAGTTCGCTAGGCGAACAACTCAGCGAACCTTCGCTGACCTTCGCTAACTGGTTCGCTAGGCGAACCCGCGAAAACATCACTCGCTACTGCTTCGTCCTAGGTTCGCTAGGCGAACCAAGGAAAACCCAGAATTTTCCTGCGCTGTTGGAAACCCCAAAATTGATATTTTCAACCCAAAACATTTTCCAAAACAACATATATCAATCAGAACTCAACCCCATCATGGCAGTAAGCATTCTACCACATTTACGTCAATTTCCAACCGCGAAAACATCGGTTTCTCAAAATCGACCTAGAATAGAAAACTTTGAAAAAACACAACAACAATCCCATACACACATACATAATCATACATAATGATATACATTATTAAGATAACAAGATTTCACACCCTTACCCGATTAAATCGATTCCTAGAAGTTGATTTTCTTGATTTTCCTCTTTTCGTTCTCTTTTCTCCTCTTCCTCTTTCTTTCTCCCCTCTTTCTTTTTCCTTTCTATTTCTATTTCTATTTCTTCTCCAATTTAATTAATTCATTTTCTCACAAAATTCTACACTTAATCATTTTTCTAACAATTTTTACTAAATCTCTAACTTACCAATAATTGAGAAATGTCTAAAATACCCTCCATTATAATTTTCCCGAAAACTCTCAAAACGGTCAAATATCATAACACGTCAACATAGCATATTAACATACCAATTTCACAAATAAAATAATTTATCACTCAATTTAAATAAAAGACTCAACAAATGGGAATAACTGAAATCGGGGCGTTACAACTCTCCCCCACTTTAGAAATTTTCGTCCTCGAAAATATTACCTGATTCAAACAACTCCGGATACGACTCTCGCATCCTACTCTTTAGTTCCCAAGTCATATCGCCTTCCGCTGTGCCTCCCCACGCTACTTTCACAAGTGTAATATCCTTGCCTCTTAGTTTCTTAACTTCACGGTCCAAAATCCTATTCGGTAAAGTTTCGACCGTAAGGTTATCTCTCACTTCAACCTCGTCCATAGGAATAACATGTGACGAATCTGGAACATACCTCCGAAGTTGCGAAACATGGAATACATCATGCAAATTCGAAAGATTCGGAGGCAACGCCACACGGTAAGCCACAACACCAACCCGTGCAGAAATCTGAGACGGACCAATAAAACGAGAAGTCAACTTCTTCGACTTCAAAGCACGACCCACACCCGTAACCGGCGTAACTCTCAAAAACACATGGTCGCCTTCTTGAAACTCAAGTTCTTTCCTTCTCTTGTCATGATAGCTCTTTTGTCTACTTTGAGAAGCTTTCATCTTCTCACGGATAAACTTCACTTTCTCCGTCGTTTGTTGTACCATCTCCGGTCCAACTATCGTCCTTTCACCGATTTCATGCCAACACAAAGGTGTTCGACATCTCCGACCGTACAAAGCCTCAAATGGTGCCACACTTATACTTGAATGAAAACTGTTATTATAGGTAAACTCAATCAACGCCAAATAACTATCCCAAGCACCACCTTGCTCGAGCACACAAGCACGCAATAAATCCTCCAATGATTGAATTGTCCTCTCGGTTTGACCATCCGTTTGCGGATGATAAGCCGAGCTCAATCTTAACTTAGAACCCAAAGCCTTTTGTAAACTCTCCCAAAGCCTCGATGTGAATCTAGGATCTCTATCCGATACAATACTCTTAGGAACTCCATGTAACTTCACAACCGCAAGAATATAAATCTCGGCTAACCTCTCCAAAGGATAACTAATATCAATTGGAATGAAGTGAGCAGATTTAGTAAGCCTATCAACGATTACCCAAATAGCATTATGACCTTTTTGTGTATTCGGCAACCCCGTAACAAAATCCATCGATATACTATCCCATTTCCACTCCGGAATGTCCAACGGTTGCATCAATCCACTAGGCTTTTGATGTTCCACCTTAGACTTTTGACAAGTTAAGCACGCATACACAAATTGAGCCACATCTCTCTTTAACCCGGACCACCAAAAGATTTTCTTCAAATCTTGAAACATTTTATTCGCTCCTGGATGAATACTTAAGTTACTTCGGTGTCCTTCTTCCAATATCATCTTTTTCAACTCCGCATCATCGGGAATACAAATACGACCACGGAATCTCAAAACTCCAAAATTATCAACCTTGAAATCCTCATTCCCATTCATCATCAAATCAACGAACTTCAAATCCAACTTTTGCTTTTCACACACGGTTGCAAGAAAATCATTCGTAACATGTAGCATACCAAGTCTCACACTTCTCGGCGTCATTTCACAAACCAAACTCAAGTCTCTAAAATTCTCCAAAAGTTCCCATTCTCTCATCATCAATGAGGACATATGTAACGACTTCCGACTCAAAGCATCGGCCACCACGTTTGCCTTACCCGGATGGTAATTCAAACCAAAGTCATAATCTTTCAAAAGCTCTAACCACCTTCTTTGTCTCATGTTCAATTCTTTTTGTTCAAATAAATATTTCAAGCTCTTGTGATCACTAAAAACTTCAAATCTTGCACCATAAAGATAGTGCCTCCAAATTTTCAAAACAAACACCACGGCCGCAAACTCCAAGTCATGTGTAGGATAATTCTTTTCATGCACTCTCAATTGTCTTGAAGCATAAGCCACAACTTTTCCATCTTGCATCAAAACACCACCTAAACCAACCAATGAAGCATCACAATACACAACAAATGGTTCTGTAGGATTTGGCAAAATCAAGATCGGAGCCGTTGTCAACCTTCTTTTTAGCTCATTGAAACTCTCTTCACAATGAATATCCCAAATGAACGCCTTTCCTTTACAAGTCAATTGCGTTAACGGAAGTGCCAACTTCGAAAACCCCTCAATAAACCTCCGATAATAACCCGCCAAGCCTAAACAGCTTCGAATCTCCGTAACCGACCTAGGAGCCTCCCATTGCATCACCGCATCAATCTTGGTTGGATCAACACTAATACCGCTACCGGAAATAACATGACCAAGAAAACTTACTTCCGATAACCAAAACTCACATTTCGACAACTTAGCATACAATTATTTCTCTTTCAAAATTTGTAACACAATCCTCAAATGCTCTTCATGCTCCTCTTGAGACTTAGAGTAAATCAAAATATCGTCGATGAACACAACCACAAAACGATCTAACTGCTCATGAAAAAATACGATTCATGTATTCCATAAACACCCCCGGCGCATTAGAAACCCCGAATGGCATCACGGAATATTCGTAATGGCCATACCGTGTCCTAAAGGCCGTCTTTTGAATATCCTCTTCTTTCACACGAATCTGGTGATATCCCGATCTCAAATCAATCTTGCTAAAAACATGTGCACCAACCAATTGGTCCAACAAATCATCGATCCTTGGAAGCGGATACTTGTTCTTAATTGTCACCTTGTTCAATTGTCGATAATCAATGCATAACCGCATACTCCCATCCTTCTTCTTTACCAACAATACCGGAGCACCCCAAGGAGAAACACTTGGTCTTACAAATCTCTTGTCCAACATGTCATTCAATTGCTTCTTCAATTCTACCAACTCCGATGCCGACATACGATACGGTGCCATCGAAACCGGTCTAGTACCCGGAACTAGATCAATAGAAAACTCAACTTCTCTTTCCGGCGGTACATCCTTAATATCCTCAGGAAACACTTCCGGAAAATCACACACAACAGGAAACACATCAAGTGACACTTGACTATCCACAGACAATGATGCAAACAAACCAAACAATTGAGCTTCGTCCGCTAAAAGTTTCTTCAACTCTTTAGTGGATAAGAAACTCTCATCGTCATCCTCTTCCAAAGAAGGAAACCTCACTAACTTGTGATAGCAATCAATATGAACCCGATTAAATTACAACCAATTCATACCCAAGACCACATCCAATCCTTCCAACGGCAAACACACTAAGTCCATCTCAAAGTCCTTACCATAAATGGTTAAAGGACAACTCAAACAAACCAAAGAAGTAGTTACTGACCCCATTGCTGGAGTGTCAATAACCATCTTACCATCCATCAGAGACAACACAAGATTCAAACGCTTCGCGCACTCAGACGAAATAAACGAATGAGTCGCTCCCGTATCAATAATAGCAACTAAAGGTGTACTATTAATAAAGCAAGTACCTTTAATCAGACGATCTGTACTTGAAGTCTGAGTTCCCACCAAAGAAAATACCTTCCCACCAGTTGGAGCTTTCTTCGGATTCGGACACTTCGTGCTAATGTGGCCAGGTTCCCCACAATTAAAACATTTCACCACATTCCTTCTACAATCAGTAGTAGCATGCCCAAGGCCTCCACAGTTAGAACATTTCACCACAGTCTTCCCACACTCAAATGATTTATGACCCATTTCACCACACTTGAAACACTTAATGGAACCGGAACCTCCTCCTCCAGATCTCTTCTCAAAGTTTCCCCTATGCTTGCCCTTATCAGCGGGTGTCACATAAGGTCCACTTCTAGCTTGTTGCTTTCCCTTCTTCTCATTCAAACTTTTGTAATGTGTAGAACGAGCCTTGCTATCTTCCTCGAAGATTCTACAACATTCCGTCAAATCTGAAAACCTTCTTATTCTTTGATATCCCACAGCTTGTTTAATCTCAGGATGTAAACCATTCTCATATTTAATACACTTTGAGAACTCAGCAGTAATCGCGGCATAATGAGGATGGAATTGAACCAACTCCACAAATTTAGCAGTATAGTCCACCACGGACATACTACCTTGTTTCAATTCAAGGAACTCCATCTCCTTCTTCCCTTTCACACTTTCAGGGTAATACTTCCTTAAGAACTCAGTACGAAATAAATCCCAAGTTACCTCTTCGTCATCCACCTCAAGAACTTGACGCATACCGACCCACCAATCGTTGGCTTCTTCCTTCAGCATGTGAGACCCAAGCCTCACCTTATTCTCCTCCGCACAGCCCATGACTCTGAAGATTCTTTCAATCTCTTTCAACCAAAGTTGAGCACCATCGGGATCAAATATTCCTTTGAAGACCGATGGTTGATTCTTCCTGAACTCGTCATTAGCATTCACATTCGGCGCACCTTGCACCGCCCTAGCCATTGCTTCCAAAGCAGCAGCCATCGCATTGTCGTTTCTACCAGCCATATTCTGATCATTCCCAAAAATGACAGCAAGGTTAAACAACAGTTCAACCAACACAACAACAAGACAGACATAACTGACTCAACTCTGGCTCTGATACCACTTAATGTAACACCCCCTTTCTATACCCCCAAATAATCACATAATCATTTAGGCACATATTAAAATTTCGTCAGAGTATAATTATAAACATGGTATAAAAGAGGTATAACACATTATACATTAAATTAAAACATTCAACACCTGCTCAACAATTGATATGCAACAGTGGGGTAACTTTGCAACAGTGGAACTTAGTCCTTACACCCACATCTCAATATTTAGAATAAAAGCGGAAAATCTAAACATTGAATCACAACTAACATATATACATATCATATATACATCATCAAGTATTATCTCCCAACATAATTCATGTTTACATAAACATTCATCAACAAGATACATATACAATGTATCACAAAAGAATCATAGCCTCCTAGCTACCCGGTGCTACATATCAGATCCGACCGACCAAAAGAATGAAGACACGCTTCACAAAAAGACCACCAGCATACCTACTCTGCAATGCCTCATAGAGCATTATAAAACAGCAGAAGGGTGAGAAATATTATCATAATAACAATGCATATAATTATATATATATATATATATATATATATATATATATATATATATATATATATATATATATATATATATATATATATATATATTAACATAAAAATACACATATTCCACATTCTCACCACAATTCATCACAACTCACTCATATACATCGCAATGTATTTATATATATATATATATAGTCAAAACCAAGCATATACATCATGCATACTTTCACAATTCTTATCATTCCACATAAACATACACATTTATGTTTATTCATCAATGCACCATTATAAAGATGATAAATGCAAATCATAGAGACCAACTCATGACTCTATGCAAATGCAATGGGTACCGACTCAATCATCTCAAGTTCACTCAGGAACTCTGCTGGAACCATGGCTCGTTACATCACTGTAACTCCCCGTCGAGCATACGATGTTCCCCGTCGCTCACACCTCTTATTTTTAAGGCACACGATCCGATCTGATCGCTCACACCTCTAATTTTTAAGGCACACGACGTTTATGGATCGCTCACACCTCTTTGTATAAGGCACACGACCCGATCGCTGACACCTCTTTGTATAAGGCACACGATCGTCTATAACCATCGCTCACACCTCTTATGTTTAAGGCACACGATCCATCCGATCGCTCACACCTCTTATTTTTAAGGCACACGACGTTATAGCGGATTCTAATTAGAATCCCTCAACACAAGAATGTACATCATTATGCTTCACATGCAAATGACTCAAGACATTCTTGAAATGCATATATATATTCACAATATAATCATGCATTCATCTCATTCAATCACATACAATCTATATATATTCACATCAATGCACTATTGTATGATTCACATCTAAACACACATTCAAAGCGGTCAAAGTCGCTAAATAACACTATTCCCGACTTTTCCGACTTATTTAATTGGATAACAATTTCCAATTCATCATAATAAGAAAGAACATTCCATAAGCTTTCTAATGCATCAAACCACGCCTCAAACCGAACCACAGATCAAAAGTTATGCAGAAAACAAAATTACACAAACAACACTGTTCGCTGGGCGAACCATCTCGCGAGCACTCTCTAGCACCTTCGCTAGGCGAATGTTCCAGTGAACCAACTGCTAGCTAAAAACAGACACAAAGTTCGCTAGGCGAACCCCTTGGCGAACCAAGGCAGCAACTCCCAACATTAAAAACACCCAAAGTTCGCTAGGCGAACAACTCAGCGAACCTTCGCTGACCTTCGCTAACTGGTTCGCTAGGCGAACCCGCGAAAACATCACTCCCTACTGCTTCGTCCCAGGTTCGCTAGGCGAACCAAGGAAAACCCAGAATTTTCCTGCGCTGTTGGAAACCCCAAAATTGATATTTTCAACCCAAAACATTTTCCAAAACAACATATATCAATCAAAACTCAACCCCATCATGGCAGTAAGCATTCTACCACATTTACGTCGATTTCCAACGGCGAAAACATCGGTTTCTCAAAATCGACCTAGAATAGAAAACTTTGAAAAAACACAACAACAATCCCATACACACATACATAATCATACATAATGATATACATTATTAAGATAACAAGATTTCACACCCTTACCCGATTAAATCGATTCCTAGAAGTTGATTTTCTTGATTTTCCTCTTTTCCTTCTCTTTTCTCCTCTTCCTCTTTCTTTCTACCCTCTTTCTTTTTCCTTTCTATTTCTATTTCTATTTCTTCTCCAATTTAATTAATTCATTTTCTCACAAAATTCTACACTTAATCATTTTTCTAACAATTTTTACTAAATCTCTAACTTACCAATAATTGAGAAATGTCTAAAATACCCTCCATTATAATTTTCCCAAAAACTCTCAAAACGGTCAAATATCATAACACGTCAACATAGCATATTAACATACCAATTTCACAAATAAAATAATTTATCACTCAATTTAAATAAAAGACTCAACAAAATGGGAATAATTGGAATCGGGGCGTTACACATTGGATGACGGCACTACACTTGGCATTAAGATCAATGTTGTTTTTGTCAGTGCACCTCTTCTTTTTTATGAGTATGTCTTTCATGAACTTGACATACCTAGGCATTTGTTCAAGAGCTTCAGAGAAAGGTACGGTTACTTGCAACCGACTAAATAACTCCAAAAACCTTGCATAATGACTATCATTCTCTTTTTTCTTTGGAGTAGCGGGATACGGTAATCGTCTTTGTAAGACTTCCTCCTCAAACTCCTTCCTTTCTTTTTCTTTTTTCTTCCTCACTTCTTCATCATTCTTTTCAACTACCCCATTTTCATCATTTTTTTCGACTTCTTCCAACACAATATCGTTTTCCTTTTCAACTACCACCTCACGTTCAACATCACTTCCAATTGTTCTACCACTTCTTGTGAAAATGGCTTTACACTCCCCTTTGGGATTTGGTTGAGTGGTAGCGAAGAAGGATGACCCCGGTTGGTTTTCGGCTAATTGCTTGGCAAGTTGCCCTACTTGCGATTCAAGATTTCTAATCGAAGCTTCCGTACTCTTTTGAGTTGCCATAGATAACAACATGAACTTGTTGAAAGTCTCCTCCATTCTTGAACTACCACTAGGTTCTAGGGGTGGTTGGTAAGGATTTTGTCTCCATCCTTGTTGATTTTGGTAGTTGCTTCGAGGTTGAAAGCCTTGTTGATTTTGGTACGGTGGTTGAGCACTTTGGTACGGAGGTCGTCCTTGATAACCTTGAGTCGGATTTCCAGCATAATTTACCTCTTCCACAAGTGGAGGACAATAGCCGGTAGGATGATCTCCCCTACATAATTCACACACTAATACTTGCACATTTTTACTTGAAGAATCATGCATTTCTTTGAATTGTTGCGGCAGTTTAGACATTTGCTTAGTTAACAACTCAACCTGTTGTGATAATAATTTGTTCTGCGCAAGGATAGCATCGTTTGTTCCCAATTCCAACACTCCCGGAGTTCGTTGAGAAGGTCCACGGTTGTGACTACCTTGATGATCGTTCAAGGCCATCTTATCAATGATAGTTGTGGCTTCTGCTGCGGTTTTGCTTAACAAGGATCCACCAGCGGTGGCATCCAACAAGGTTTTGTGTACAAGTTGAAGTCCATTTCGAAATATATGAATTTGTGACAATTCATCAAAACCATGACCCTTGCACTTTCTTAACATTGATTTGAACCTCTCCCAAGCTTCATTGAGAGATTCATTGGCTCCTTGTGTGAATACCGCGATGGCGGTCTTTGCTTCCATGAACCGAGTGTGAGGGAAAAATCTCTCCAAAAATTTCTCTTCCAATGCATTCCAATCCGTCATTATGGCCGTTGACTGATCAAGATACCATTCCTTTGCCTTCCCAATGAGGGAATGCGGGAATAGTCTCTTAAATAGAGCTTCCTCTTCTGCTTCAGGTGCACCAGTCGCTCCCGCTATTTCATAAAATTTTGTCAGATGGGTAAAAAGATCTTCATGATCCTTACCCGTAAATGGACTTTGATATAACAGTTGGAGAATTCCAGTCTTCATTTTAGCATGAAGACCGTTGTGTGCATGACGAGCGAACTGAGCAGTGTGTCTCGGACTATTTGCACATGGCCTAGAAGCAGGTGGTGGCGGTGGTGGTGGATCTGCCTCCATAACTGGAATTATCTGTGGAACTGGTGGTGGTGTAGAAGTACTTTCCTCTTGTTCTCGCTTCTGTCTCGCTAGCTGCCTCCTTCGTCTAGTTCTGCTGTTGATTCTACGAGCGGTTCTCTCAATCTCAGGATCGAAAAGAAGTTGGTCCGCTGGTAGTTTCCCTCGCATAAACTAAGTCTGCACACTAAACAAAACAGATTAACAAGTTCAAGAAAAATTGGTAACAAGCTTAAAATAGCTCAACTATCGCAATGCTTGCAATATCACTAAACAATCCCCGACAACGGCGCCATTTTGTTAATAGAGTAATAGTGGGGATTGTTTTTAATCGTATCCACAGGGATTGTTCAATATTTTGATGCGTGTCGTTCAATAGTTGTGTTACTCTAAGTTCAATGGTTTCAAAAGTTTCTCAATTGTTGTTAACATTCATTTGTAGCAAAGATTAATTGGTGACAAAGATGTTGTAAAAGTTTTGATAAAAGCATGTCAAGGTTAGGTTTCGCCAATCATTTTCACGTATAAACGATTAATCAAGCATATGAACTCGGTTTCCGACCAATATAACCGCGTATCCTCCCGACTAAGTTTATGTCTAAAGCGAAGTCGTGAGTATTGTTTTTTAGACCGTTAGATGATGTCTCACGCTAACAATCTAAACAACGATCATTAAGGTCAACACAATGCGAATAGCAAATCCCAAAATCTATGTCTAGAGTTTGGTTTCTAAGAGATAAAATTGTTAGGTCATGATTTGTAGAATCTATGTCTAGAGCAAAACAAATCACACATGGATCATTAAGAGAAAACAACATCATCTATATTGATCAAAGACTTTGTTCATATACAATAGATCAACAGCAATACATAAAATCAGAATCAACTACATCTAACCTCAACATTAAGTGTTTAGCTACCACTTCTCATGGTAGTTTGGATAACAAGTAAAGAGAGGAGATGAATGAGCATCCACGACGAATAATCGAGAATGGATGCGACTTCAGCTTCTCCAAGTGAAAATCCACTCTTTGATGATCAAAATACTGTAAACTATGTTTTCTAGTGAAAAATGAACAAGAGATCCCAACCAAATAAAGTGAAAATCTATTTATACACTTCTGAAATCTGCATGATTCGCACTGCGAGTGCATCATTTGCACTGCGAATGAGAGAAAATGGCACCTTAAGTTCCTCTGAGACTTAAACCGCCCCAAGCAGAAATCGTGTGTTCGCAGTGCGAACCATTCCTTCGCACAGCAAATGATTCGCTAGCTCATTCGCACTGCGAATAAACTAGCGAGCCAGGACAAACAAATTCCAGAACTTACTGCCACCCTTCGCCAGCATCTTCGCACTGCGAAACAACCAGCGAGCCTTCGCTGGACCCTCGCCAGGAGTTCGCAGTGCGAACTCTTTGTCATTTCAAAACTGGAACTCTCTGCCTCCATTCGCTGATGTTCGCAGTGCGAACCTTCGTTGGGCCTTCGCCAGATCCGTCGCACTGCAAATGCTCTGTTGCAGCAATAATTTTAATGGCAACTTGCATCTTCTCATTGTGTCTCCAGTCTAGATCCTTTGGTGCCTACTCCTGCACATTAACACACAAATTACAAGCTCCACACATGTATTCCAATGTACGCACTACAACACAATTAACCACTTAAATCACCCGATTACACAAGGAAAGTCATGAAAAATGCCAATTATTGCATCCAAATATATAATCATGTTTGACATCTAACAAACGTTTTGAATAGTCAATCAATTCATTGAGAACTAAGACACCATCGAGGATGTTTCTACCTTCAATAAAGGCAGTCTGGGATTGTGAAATCAGGCTGCCAATCTTGTTTCGAAGTCTATGAGCAAGGATTTTAAAGATTACTTTGTAGACAGAACTAATGAGAGAAATAGGTCGATATTCGTCAAGGTTCGCCGGACAAATGTTCTTAGGTATAAGAACTAGGAAGGACGAGGCAAAAACTTTATGAAGAGGAGCTCCTACAAAGAATTCTACAATACAATTAGTGAAATCTCCACCCACTATAAACCAACATTTTTTGAAGAATTCGAAAGTATAACCATTTGGACCTGGGCTTCGGTCGCCCGCGCAATCAAACACTGCCCTTCTAACTTCTTCAGAATTGACTGGTTGCTCAAGATCCAAACTGTCCTGTTCAGATAATCTTTTAAAACCACTACTGCTAATAGGAGGGAAAACTCTGTTCACCTTGGTGAATCTCTTCTCAAAATGATTTTTAATTGCAGACTTTACTTCATTAACCGCTTCAATGACCGTACCTTCAACGCAAACAGAGGATATAGTATTTTGCAGGGTCCTGATCTTCAGCGCAGAATGATAAAACTTGGTATTCAGGTCTCCATCATCCCTCCATCTCAGGCGGGATTTGTGTTTAATCAGACCTTCTTTGACTCTTATTAATAAAACTCATGTGGTTAGGCACAATCATGTGCTCCTTTACATATTAGTGACATGATAATGAAATAATTAATTGTGATTTGTGTTAAATGTAATTCATAGTGTCGAAGTCGAAGTCGAAGCATTCATGTGTCGAAGGTGTTTTGACAGATCTGTCTTAGATTTGATTTGATTGGATTCTGTTTAGATTAGATTTGATACTTTGGGCCTTTAGAGTTTTGGGCCTTTGTAAATCTAAATCTATAAATAGGGAGTTACCCTTGTACATTGTAACATAATTGCATTCACAGTTTGCAGATTAGCAAGTGAATAATAGCAATAGAAGAAATCCCACAGTTCGTGGGTAGAAACACTTTTCTCCAAATATTTCTCTTCTCTCTCTTTTCTTTCTTGCTGTTAGTTTGTTCTTCTTCTTTCTTTGTTCTTTATTGCTATTGCGTAGTGGGTTTGTGTACAATCTTGAGATCAAGATTGAAGTGGAATTCCCATAGGGTGTGGTGAATTTCCAACATCTGGTATCTAGAGCTCCGGTTGCGATTCAAGGAGGAAAATCGTGATGGCTATGAATCATTCAAATGGGCATTTTCCGGTGACCCAACCAATGCTCAAGAAAGATAATTATGAGAATTGGTGCAAGCAGATCAAGGTGGTTTTCTGTTATCAGAATCTTTGGGATCTTGTGAAGGAAGGAGTAACACCGCTTAGGGAGAACGCAACGGATCAAGAAAAGGATGCACACAAAGAATTAAAGAAGAAAGATTATAAAGCGTTGTTTATAATCCATCAATGTGTTGATCCAAATAAATTTGAAAAAGTTAGCGATGCAGAGTCAGCAAAGGAAGCATGTGAGATTCTTCAAAAGTCATTTGGAGGCGCAGAGAAGGTGAAAGAGGTGAGGTTACAAACTCACAAGAGAACTTATGAGTTGCTTCAGATGGAAGACAACGAAAGTTTATCAGATTTCTTCACCAGAGTTACAAAGCTGGTGAATCAAATCAAAGTATGTGGAGAGGTGTTGACATCAAGATCAGTTGTCGCAAAGATCTTGAGGTCATTGGCTCCAGAATTCGACCACGTGGTAGTAGCCATAGAAGAGTCGAAAGATTTGTCAGTATTGACGAAGGAAGAGCTTCAAGGGACGTTTGAGTCTCATGAACAAAGGATGGCTGAGAGAGCTGCAGGAAAGTCGAAAGATATGGCTTTGCAAGCGCAGTCAGAAAAGGAAAGGCAAAGGCAAAGGCAGCTGGAATGGCAACAAAGGCAAAGGAGGACATCAGTCGAATCAGAAGAAACCTTGGAACCAAGGCAACCAAAGAGGTGGTGCAGGAGGTAGAGGAAAAGGCGGTGATCGAAAATAAGACAAGAGTCACATTCAATGTTTCAATTGTCAGAAGTATGGACATTATGTTAGTAACTGTCCAGAAAAGAAGAGAAATCAAGAAAGTGATGCGAAGCTGGCGAAACATGAAGAAGAAGAGACGTTGTTGATGGTCATAATAAAAGATGAAGAAAGATCCTAAGATCAGTGGTACTTGGACTCAGGATGCTCATCACACATGACTGGAAGGAAAGATTGGTTTGTCAACATGAAGCCCTCGTCGAAGAACACGGTAAAGTTTGCAAATGACAACACTCTAGCAACTGAAGGTGTTGGTGATGTTCTGATTATGAGGAAAGATGGCAAAAGGTCAACAATCTCTAATGTGTTGTACATTCCAGGCATGAAAAGTAATTTGCTCAATATAGGGCAACTTGTCGAAAAAAACTACAAGGTAGTTGTCGAAGACAAGATAATGAGAGTTCTCGACGCAGGTGGTAGGTTGATCTTGAAGGCTCCAATGTCTCAGAATAGGACCTTCAAGATTGAACTCAAGGTGATGGAGCACAAGTGTCTAGCAACAGCAGCCAGCAGAGATGAGTGATTATGGCATTTTCGACTAGGCCTTCTCAACTTCAATGACATCAGGGAGCTGAAGAGAAGAAATATGGTTTCAGGATTACCAGAAATTGACATTCCAAGTGAAGTCTGTGAAGAGTGTGTTCAGTCGAAACAACACAAGAATAGATTCAGCAAGGATGCAGGAAGGAAGTCAAAGGCAATTCTTGAAGTCATATACTCTGATGTATGTGGTCCAATCCAGGTGGATTCGATTGGTGGCAACAGATATTTTGTCACGTTTATAGATGATTTCAGTCGAAAGTTATGGACTTACCTCATCAAAAAGAAAAGTGATGTGATTGAGGTATTTTCAAGATTCAAATCCATGGTCAAAAGACAGAGTGGTCGAAAGTTGAAGATTCTGAGGACAGATGGAGGTGGAGAGTATGTGTCGAAAGAGTTCGATACATTATGTGAAAAAGAAGGGATTGTGCATGAGGTGGTGCCACCCTATACACCACAGCAAAATGGAGTTGCAGAATGAAAGAACAGAACCATCATGAATATGGTGAGAAGTATGTTGAATGGAAAGCATCTACCCAAAGAATTATAGGGAGAAGCGGTTTCGACAACAACATATATTTTGAACAGATGTCCGACGAAGAAGCATGAAGGAATCACACCAGAAGAATGTTGGTCTGGTGTCAAGTCAAGCCTCAGTCACTTAAAGGTGTTTGGATCTATAGCACATAGACATGTGCCAGATCAATTGAGAAGGAAACTTGATGACAAGTCGAATCAGATGATCTTAATAGGATATCATTCGACTGAAGGTTACAAGTTGTTCGACCCAGTGAATAAGCAGGTAGTGATCATAGATGAGCTTAAAGAATGGGATTGGAAAGAGAAAGCCAAGAAGGATTCAGTGTGAATCTCTTGTGAAGAACCAACCACTGAAGTCGAAAGAGAAGTTCGACAGGAACCAGTTGTAGATGAAGCAGGTTCAAGCAGACCTCGACGAACAAGACACATGCCGGCAAGGTTGCAAGAATGTGTAATCACATCAGATGATGTGGTCGATGAAGAGGGTGAGCTGGTACATTATGCTTTCTACGCAGATGTCGAACCAGTCAATGCAGCTGAGGCATTGAAAGATTCGAAATGGGTGAAAGCAATGAATGAAGAGTTAGAGTCCATCGAAGTCAACAACACATGGTCACTTGTCGAATTTCCTCAAGGCAAGAAGGAAATTGATGTGAAGTGGGTTTACAAGGTAAAGGTGAATCCTAGAGGAGAAGTAAATCGACACAAGGCGAGACTTGTGGCGAATGGATTTCTTCAAAAGGAAGGAATCGACTTCGATGAAGTGTTCGCACGTGTTTCTAGGATCGAAATAATCAGGGTGGTTGTTGGTCTAGCAAATATGAACAATTGGCACACATGTCAGATGGACGTAAAGTGTACATTCCTTAATGGTCCCCTAGATGAAGAAGTTTATGTCGCCCAACCAGCTGGGTATGTGAAACAAGGCGAAGAAGGAAAGGTGTACAGGCTGCATAAAGCTCTGTATGGACTGAAGCAAGCTCCAAGAGCTTGGAATAAGAAAATCGACAGCTTCTTAAGGGAGAAGGAATTTGTGAAATGTACAACTGAGCATGGAGTATATGTAAGAAGAAGCAATGGCGAATTGCTTATACTATGCCTCTATGTCGATGATTTATTGATAACAGGGATTGCAAGAATGAGATCGAAGATTTCAAACATGACCTGAGTGAGGAGTTTGAAATATCAGACTTGGGAAATCTCTCATATTTCCTTGTCATCGAATTCTACAAGACTAGTAGAGGTTTGATGATGCACCAAAGAAGATATGCAGGCGAAATACTCAAGAGATTTGAGATGCAAGATTGCAACCCAACTTCGACTCCAGCTGAGACTAGACTGCAACTGTCGAAGGATTCAGATGAAGATGATGTCGACCCAACCCAATACAGAAAACTTATTGGGTCACTTAGATACCTTTGTCACACAAGGCCTGACTTAGCATACAATGTGGGTATGGTAAGTAGATTCATGCAGAAGCCAAAGGTATCACACCTAACAGCGACGAAGAGGATACTTAGGTATCTGAAAGGGACTCTCGACTACGGTATTTTGTTTCCTGCAGCTGATGAAGGGAAAGAATGCAAGTTAGTGGGATACACCGACTCTAGTTGGTGTAGTGATGCTGAGGATAGAAAATCCACAGCTGGATATGTGTTTATGTTAGGTGGTGCATCAGTTGCTTGGAGTTCGAGAAAGGAACCAGTAGTAGCATTGTCATCATGCGAAGAAGAATACATAGCTACTTCTCTTTGTGCATGTCAAGAAACTTGGATGGTGAACTTGGTCGAAGAGATTACAGGGAAGAATCATGGAGAAATTACCATGAAGATCGACAGCATGTCAGCTATCAACTTGGCGAAAGATCCAATAGCTCACGGTCGAAGCAAGCACATCGAAATGAGGTTCCATTATCTTCGAGAGCAGGTAGCAGAAGAGAAGATGAAGTTGGAACACTGCAGAATTGAGAATCAGATTGCAGATATCATGACGAAGGGAGTGCAGGTCGAAGCCTTCAGAAGACTAAGAGTCATGATGAATGTAGATAGTTTAGACACAATGAATTAGGTGGTGTGTTAAATGTAATTCATAGTGTCGAAGTCGAAGTCGAAGCATTCATGTGTCAAAGGGTTTCGACAGATCCGTCTTAGATTTGATTTGATTGGATTCTGTTTAGATTAGATTTGATACTTTGGGCCTTTAGAGTTTTGGGCCTTTGTAAATCTAAATCTATAAATAGGGAGTTACCCTTGTACATTGTAACATAATTGCATTCACAGTTTGCAGATTAGCAAGTGAATAATAGCAATAGAAGAAATCCCACAGTTCGTGGGTAGGAACACTTTTCTCCAAATATTTCTCTTCTCTCTCTTTTCTTTCTTGTTGTTAGTTTGTTCTTCTTCTTTCTTTGTTCTTCATTGCTATTGCGTAGTGGATTTGTGTACAATCTTGAGATCAAGATTGAAGTGGAATTCCCATAGGGTGTGGTGAATTTCCAACAATTTGCAGTATTGCATGTCTCATCTTGACCCGTCTAATAAAACCCGCAAAAAGGGGTGGGTAGGCATAGAAGAGGGCAATGCCTAAAATTTAGGCTCATCCTGCGAAAGTATCAAAGCGGGTCCTGTATCTCTAAAGCTTCAAAGTTTTAAAAATTTATGTCCACTCCGCTAATGTTCTTGTCAACAGAAAAAGGGGTAGGCGGGCATAGTCGAGGATACTAGCCTAAATTTTAGGTTTGATGAATGTGCAAGTATATATAGTCAAAGTGATTGCAAAGTAAGAGTATTGTTTCTATATAGATTGTATTAACTTATGTTAATTTCCAAATCAAAAGTTGTGAATAATCATGAGCAGAAAATAATAATAGATGTAATTGTCACAGGTTCATAATGAATCTTAATACCTTAAAGGTAAATAAGTTTATCGAGGATGAGAGCATGTTGAACAAGGATCCATCTAACGAGTTTTACCTAATGAAGAAATTGCTCCGCAGCCACCATGAAATCCTGCTCCAGCCCAACACCATACAGGCAGCTTTTAGAAAAATTTATCTTCAGGCCAGAAATAAGCTCAAAGCCCCTCAAGATTGTCTTAAAAACCCACAGGTTCGAGATCGATCCATCTCCGAAAAGGAGAGTATCGTCAGCAAACTGGAGAATGCTCACAGCCGAGGAATCTTTGAGTTTAAAAGCAGAAAGGATATTCAGATCCGTATCTTTTTTTACTAAATAGGACAAACCTTCAGACACTATAGCGAACAAGAATGACGATAAGGGATCTCCTTGTTTAAGACCTCTCGTTGCCTTGAAATCCAAAGATGGATTACCGTTAATCAGGACCGACAAAAAAACAATTGTAAACAGATCCACGAACCCACTTCAACCAGTTTTTCCCGAACCCCATATTAATCAACATAGAATCAAGAAACGACCATTCGACGCAGTCATAGGCCTGCGCGAATTCCACTTTGAACAATATACACTTCTTCTTTTTTCTTCTAGCAAAGTCGATGGTTTCATTAGCAACCAGGACACCATCCAAGAGCTGCCGGCCCGGAATAAATGTTGTTTGGGCAGGCGAAATCAACTTACCAATTACAGATCCCAACCTCTTTGCAAGCATTTTGGATATAACTTTGTTAATGCACTCGATAAGGCTGATCGGTCTAAAGTCATCAAATGATTGAGGGCTCTCAACCTTAGGCACAAGTGACAAGAAAGACGATATGAAAGCTTTTGCTAACTTACCTGAGAGAAAAACTCAAGAACGCAATTGACAACATCAGGACCAACAATCTCCCAACAATGCTTAAGAAATTTAAAATTAAAGCCATCCGCTCCAGGACATTTATTCCCGTCACAGTCAAAAACCGCTTCTACTGTTTGAAAAATGCCATTCTACTAAGGTTTACTGAAATATCTATCAAACTTTGAGACAAAGAAGAACTATGAGCTTCTTTATTCATCTTCTTCCAAGTTGTACACATCATAAACTTTACATGATCACGAGCCTCTATTTCAGAAGCTCCACTTTCGTTCATATAACATTGACTTGACTTTGGAATATCACCTGTCTCAATTTCACGCTTCAAAATAGAAGGAAAAAACATGTAGGAAAAAGTTATAGGTTTCATTGTATTCTTTCTTTGTATAAGTGGTGTGTAACTTTAATTAAGGAGGGAAAATAAAATATAAAGTAGGAAAATACTAAGGAATAAAATTGAAGTTAGCAACATACTTTAGTTGCTCCGAGACTGTGTTGCAAAGGTACGGGTACGTATCCAGTACTCGGTACGAGTACTGGTACAAAATACGTTATTTTTAAAAAAAACCAAGGTACGGGTACGTGGGTATAAATTCACATGTACTCCATTTTTTTTTAACAGAAAATGAAAAACTTGGTTGTGCGAGGAGTTTCAAGGCAATGTATTAAAATTTAGCGATTGAAGATCCATAAGTTATCAACCATTCATTTGGTTTCAAAATCCACGGATCTTACAACGAAACACATTAGTAAAACTCTACAACAGCACTTTAAAAGCCTATTAAAAAAATATAAAACTATACCATTAGAAGAAAAAAATTGAGTTCGAATACCTAATATGTACCCAATATGTACCCGTTGGAGTACCAACTTAAAAAACAATAAATAAAAAATAGGTACGGTGTCGATACGTACCATACGAGTACCGTACACGTACCGGTACCCAGTAAGTACCCGATACCGGTACTTTATCTAAAATGGAGTACCATGCTTCACAGCTCCGAGGTCATTAACAGGACGTAAAATCATTGCTGAATATCGTATTATGTTGTTGTTTTCCTCTAAACAAACCAATTCTTCTTGTGTGAATGAATGTGGAATAACAAAGTAAGTATGAATAAGCATAAGAGGTGCACTTATGGATATCCATGCATTCTCTATGTATTCTTCAAAGCTTGGAGTATATCCATTGTGATACCACTTTGCTTCAATCAAATATGATTTACATAGACCTGTCCACTATTAAGCACAATAATATCATATGCATAAAATCTTATACCAAATAAAAATAATTAAGCATACAAAAATATTACTTACTTCTTTTTTCAAGTATGGAGTGATAGAGCACTCAATCTTGTAGGATATTTCAACTTCATTCACAAAGTTATAGAGCGTAAAATAGCAACTTTTCATGTAATATGGTAGAGAATCAATGGCATTTAGATCCCATCTAGTACAACAAGAAAAATGGTATGTTAGCAATATCCGCCACAAAATGGCCTTATAAGACACTGGTTAGCAGGGTTTAAAAAAGATTGCGGTCTCATAACGACTTTCGTGATTTTGATCAGTACAAAGTTGCGACAGTAATTGCGGTCCTTGTAGTGTAAATTAACCACGATTTGTTTTTTTAACATAAAAATAGTGATAACGGTATTGATATGGGCATCTAATACTGTTTTGTCACAACCGTTTTCGCGGTCGCGGATTGTTTTTAAAACCTTGCTAGTTAGTTACCTGTCAATTGTCAATTGCTTCTGTGAAGAGCTCCAGCTCTTCCAAGGTACCATACGCATCATATATATCATCAATTGAGGTAATTAAGGCATTGGCCTTTGTTAGAACTTTTCGAAAATATTCAAATTCTGGCTTGAAACTTATTCCCACATTCCAAACAAAGCTCCCAACAAACCTATCCCTAACAAATCTTAACTTTTCTCCGATTTCAGTTTCTTTCCACCATCTTAAAAGATAGAATAAAATCTAATCATTAGTAAAAAAATACTCCTTATGTAAACTGATTTTTAAAGATAATAATTTGAGCTTTCTTACCTTGACGTATATTTTAGTTCTTGGTAAATGCTTTGAAGAATATTGAAATCCAATTTAGCAAAGTGAAGTAAAACATTACTCTTATTTTGTTGTCTTTCGTATATATTGATGAAACAACGAGCCTCCCATCGTGAAATTCTCCAATGAAGTGGAAGTTCCAAAGCATGACTTATTTGAAGTGACATAATATCATTATCTCCATTTTGGTTCAAATAATCTTTGAGAAACTTTGTTGTGAAATCTCTTGCTTCATCCAATATAGTTTCATCTTCAAATGAATAAAATGAGGCTTCATACATTGACAACATTCCCTCAACATCAACTGCTTGGTTTGTCTTCAAATCGAAGCAAACAAACACATCTGCACCAAAACTCCTATTATAATTTAACATTTCTGAAGAGATTAAAGGTTTTTAATAATGATTAATATTAACCTGTAGATATATGATAACCATGTTGCCTTAAGATTCTAAACTTGACTGTTGTGACATATAAGTTATTCTTCGTCTGATAAATAGTAATTCCTTGTGTCGAAGTGTCAAAGTATCGAAGCAAAGGTGTGTCTAAACAGTTGTTTCACACAGATTTGATTTAGATTTGATTTGATATAGTTTCAGAATAGATATTTTGGGCTTTTATAGTTTTGGACTTTGGCTTGGGGTGCAAGCCAACCAAAATCTATAAATAGGGAGTAACCCTTATTTTTATAATAAAATAACAACACATTGTAATTCACGGTTTGCAGTTGCAAGTGAATAGAAAGAGAAAAATTCAACAGTTTGTGGGTAACAACCTTCTTCTCCAAATTCTCTTAGAATCCTAATTTCCTTTCTTTCTCTATTTTCTTCTTTTCTTTGGCATTGTTGCGCTAAGAACCCTTCTTGTTTATCAAGATAGCGTCGGAATTCCCATAGGTTTTTGGTTAATTCCAACATCTGGTATCTAGAGCTCCGGTTGCGATTCAAGGAAGGAAAATCGTGATGGCAATCAATCATCCGAACGGGCACTTTTCGGTGAGTCTTCCGATTCTCAAGAAAGATAGTTATGAGAATTGATGCAAGCAGATGAAGGTGGTTTTCTGTTATCAAATCAAGGTATGTGGAGAGGTGTTGACATCAAGATCAGTTGTTGCAAAGATCTTGAGGTCATTGACTCCAAAGTTCGACCACGTGGTAGTAGCCATAGAAGAATCGAAAAACTTGTCAGTATTGACGAAGGAAGAGCTTCAAGGGACGTTTGAGTCTCATGAACAAAGGATGACTGAAAGAGCTGTAGGAAAGTCGAAGAGCGATATGGCTTTACAGGAGCAGTCAGAAAAGGAACGAAGAGGAAAAGGAAGCGAGAATGGCAACAAAGGTAGAGGAAGCTACAACAATTCGACTGGTTGAAATCAGCATGAAGGAAACTGGTCGAATCAGAGAAAATTATGAAACCAAGGCAACCAAAGAGGTGGTGCTGCAGGTAGAGGAAGAGGTGGTGGTCGAAAATCTGACAAGCGTCATATTCAATGTTTCAATTGTCAGAAGTATGACCACTATTTTAGTGACTGTCCAGAAAAGAAGAAAAATCAAGAAACTGATACAAAGCTGGTGAAACATGAAGAAGAAGAGACGTTGCTGATGATCACAACAAGAGATGAAGAAAGATTCCAAGATTAGTGGTACTTGGACTCAGGATGCTCATCACACATGACTGGAAGGAAAGATTGGTTTGTTAACATGAAGCCCTCGTCGAAGAACATGGTGAAGTTTGCAAATGACAACACTCTAGCAGCTGAAGGTGTTGGTGATGTTCTGATTATGAGGAAAGATGGCAAGAGGTCAACAATTTCCAATGTGTTGTACATACCAGACATGAAGAGTAATTTGCTCAATATAGGGCAGCTGGTCGAAAAGAACTACACGGTAGTTGTCGAAGACAAGATGATGAGAGTCCTCGACGCAGGTGGTAGGTTGATCTTGAAGGCTCCAATGTCCCAGAATAGGACCTTCAAGATTGAACTCAAGGTGATGGAGCACAAGTACCTAGCAACTGCAGCCAGCAGAGATGAGTGGTTATGGCATTTTCGACTAGGCCATCTAAACTTCAATGACATCGGAGAGCTGAAGAGAAGAAATATGGTTTTAGGATTACCAGAAATCGACATTCCAAGTGAAGTCTATGAAGAGTGTGTTCAGTCGAAACAACACAAGAATACCTTCAGCAAGGATGCAGGAAGGAAGTCGAAGGCAATTCTGGAAGTCATATACTCTGATGTATGTGGTTCAATCCAGGTGGATTCGATTGGTGGCGACAGATACTTTGTCACGTTCATAGATGATTACAGTCGAAAGTTGTGGACTTACCTCATCAAGAAGAAAAGTGATGTGATTGAGGTATTTGCCAGATTCAAATCCATGGTCAAAAGACAGAGTGGTCGAAAGTTGAAAATTCTGAGGACTGATGGTGGTGGAGAGTATGTTTCGAAAGAGTTCGATGCATTATGTGAAAAAGAAGAGATTGTGCATGAGGTGGTGTCACCCTACACTCCACAGCAAAATGGAGTTGCAGAAAGGAAGAATAGAACCATCATGAACATGGTGAGAAGTATGTTGAATGGAAAACACTTACCCAAAGAACTATGGGGAGAAGCGGTTTAGACATCAACATATATTTTGAATAGATGTCCAACGAAGAAGCTTGAAGGAATCACACCAGAAGAATGTTGGTCTGGTGTCAAGCCTAGCCTCAGTCACTTAAAGATGTTTGGATCTATAGCACATAGACATGTGCCAGATCAGTTGAGAAGGAAGCTTGATGACAAGTCGAATAAGATGATCTTGATAGGATATCATTCGACTAGAGGTTACAAGTTATTCGACCCAGTGAATTAGCAGGTAGTGATCAGCAGGGACGTGATCATAGATGAGCTTAAAGAATGGGATTGGACTGAGAATGTCAAGAAGCATTCAGTGAGAATCTCTTATGAAGAACCAGCTACTGAAGTCGAAAGAGAAGTTAGACAGGAACCAGTCATAGATGAAGAAGGCCCAAGCAGACCTCGATGAACAAGACACATTCCTGCAAGGTTGCAAGAATGTGTAATTACATCAGATGATGTGGTCGATGAAGAGGGTGAGCTGGGACATTATGCTTTCTACGCAGATGTCGAACTAGTCAATGCAACTAAGGCATTGAAAGATTCGAAGTGGGTGAAAGCAATGAATGAGTTAAAGTTCATCGAAGTCAACAACACCTGGTCACTTGTTGAATTGCCTCATGGCAAGAAGACAATTGATGTGAAGTGGGTTTACAAGGTGAAGGTGAATCCTAGAGGAGAAGTAACTCGACACAAGGCGAGACTTGGAACGAAAGGATTTCTACAGAAGGAAGGAATCGACTTCGATGAAGTGTTCACACCTGTTGCTAGGATCAAAACAATCAGGTTGGTTGTTGGTCTAGCAAATATGAACAATTGGCACACATGTCAGATGGACGTGAAGTGTGTGTTCCTTAATGGCTCATTAGATGAAGAAGTTTATGTCGCACAACTAGCTGGGTATGTGAAACGAGGCAAAGAAGGAAAGGTGTACAGGCTGCATAAAGCCATGTATAGACTTAAGCAAGCTCCAAGAGCTTGGAATAAGAAAATTGACAGCTTCTTAAGGGAGAAGGAATTTTTGAAGTGTACGACTGCGCATGGAGTGTTTGTAAGGAGAAGCAATAATGAATTGCTTATACTATGCCTCTATGTCGATGATTTGTTGATAACAGGGAGTTGCAAGAAGGAGATCGAAGATTTCAAACATGACCTAAGTGAGGAGTTTGAAATGTCAGACTTGGGAAATCTCTCATATTTCCTTGGCATCGAATTCTACAAGACTAGTAGTGGTTTGATATGCACCAAAGAAGATATGCAGGCGAAATACTTAAGAGATTTGAGATGCAAGATTGCAACCCAACTTCGACTCCAGTTGAGACCCGACTGCAACTGTCGAAGGATTCAGATGAAGATGATGTCGACCCAACCCAATACAGAAGACTTATTGGGACACTTAGATACCTTTGTCACATAAGGCCTGACTTAGCATACAGTGTGGGTATGGTAAGTAGATTCATGCAAAAGCCAAAGGTATCACACCTAGCAGCAACGAAGAGGATACTGAGATATCTGAAAGGAACTCTCGACTACGACATTTTGTTTCCTGCAGCTGATGAAGGAAAAGAATGCAAGTTAGTGGGATACACCGACTCTAGATGGTGTAGTGATGTTGATGATAAAAAATCCACAGCTGGATATGTGTTTATGTTAGGTGGCGCACCAGTTGCTTGGAGTTCGAGAAAGGAGCCAGTAGTGGCATTTTCATCATGCGAAGCAGAATATATAGCTGCTTCTCTTTGTGCATGTCAAGCAACCTGGATGGTGAACTTGGTCGAAGAGATTACAAGGAAGAGTCATGGAGCAATTACCATGAAGATCGACAGCATGTCATCTATCAACTTGGCAAAGAATCCAATAGCACACGGTCGAAGCAAGCACATTGAAATGAGGTTCCATTATTTTCGAGAGCAGGTAGTAGAAGGGAAGATGAACTTGGAACACTACAGAACTGAGAATCAGATTGCAGATATCATGACGAAGGGAGTGCAGATCGAAGTTTTCAGAAGACTAAGAGCCATGATGAATGTAGACAACTTAGACACAATGAATTAAGTGGTGTGATAAATTATAATTCCTTGTGTCGAAGTGTCGAAGCAAGAGTATGTCGAAACAGTTGTTTCACACATATTTGATTTAAATTTGATTTAGATTTGATTTTATATAGTTCCAAAATAGGTATTTTGGGCTTTTATAGTTTTGGGCTTTGGCTTGAGGTGCAAGCTAACCAAAATCTATAAATAGGGAGTAGCCCTTATTTTTGTAATAGAATAACAACACATTGTAATTCACGGTTTGCAGTTGCAAGCGAATAGAAAGAGAAAAATCCCACAGTTTGTGGGTAACAGCCTTCTTCTCCAAATTCTCTTAGAATCCTAATTTCTTTTCTTTCTCTATTTTCTTCTTTTCTTTGGTATTACTGTGCTAAGAACCCTTCTTGTTTATCAATATAGGGTCGGAATTCCCATAGGATTTGGGTTAATTCCAACATCTTCAACTTGGATGTTTGTGTGCTGTAAATGTTGTCCAACATGTCCCTTATTTCATTGTTGAAATGATAATCCACTCCAAGCCTTTGCAACACATCGATAAACTCAAGTTGATCAACCTCATTTTCCATTTTGCAAATCATCATCCTTACTTATTCCTTTAGCACTTTGTATTTCTCTGCATACATATCTTCCTGCATTAATTTAATTTATTAACTAATAACTGTTAGCATTTTTTGTCGTAAACTTTCAATGACTAGTAATTGCATTGAGGGTTTATATATAAATAAATAAATAAATAAATAAATGTAAAAATAAGAAAAATTTATCATAACTTATATTCACCACTTAATGGCTGGATATAATCATCGGTCCAAATTGAAGGTTGGGATTTAAAAGATTGTCGAGGAAGTGTTTGACTATGATCATTTGCAGCTTCATATATTGCCATGCATTGAGTTGAACGACGGAAATTGGAGAGCGATAATGATCCATTTTTAGGAAAAAGGGTTTTGTTAAAGGTAACTGAGAAAGATGAAAAAATGGGTAAAGCCATTAAGCTAGAAAGGAAAATACAATGTTTACTGTATGGAGTAGTTTATATGAAACCTAAATCAAGGTTTATTTATATAAGGCACCAGGGAACAAGCATACTCAAAATTTATCTTCTCACAATATTGTATTAATTTAACTTTGTAAGTGAGCACCATCCCATATATATATAAAAGCTATTTGTTTTAATAGGAGAAACAGGGATTCTCCAACCCTTACAAAAAACCAATCAAGAGAAGCAGGAAGAAAACACCCCTAAAAGAAATTACAAGAAATCTAAAGGATGATACAACCAATCATAGAAATTACATCTCTTACGGCCTATTTCTAACCATCTC
The DNA here is from genome assembly GCA_022829125.1 of Lathyrus tuberosus. Taxonomy (NCBI): domain Eukaryota; kingdom Viridiplantae; phylum Streptophyta; class Magnoliopsida; order Fabales; family Fabaceae; genus Lathyrus; species Lathyrus tuberosus. The sequence goes on from JALAZF010000259.1 coordinate 2,569,548, forward strand.
CAAGAAACAGAAACAATACGGTTAAAAACTTCGTCCCCGTCCCAAACTAGACCGTTGAAAATTATGTTATTCCTCATGTTCCAAATACACCAAGATGAAACAGTCCACAAAAAATAGCTCATATCTTCTTTCCCTTTATGGTAGAGAGCAAGGAACCATAAAAGAGCATGGCTACTTATATTATCAGCTACAATCGGGTGAACTCCTAACCAGCTGGAAATTTTCAACCACAAACTTTGAATTTTCGGACAATTTAGGAAAAGATGCAAGGCATCCTCATCTTCAAGAGAACACAACACACATGTCTTGTCTTGCGAGGAAGTGATAACGTCCCTAAAGTCAAGGTTGGAACGAGTCGACAATCTATCGTGAATTAATCTCCAAACAAATATTTGAATCTTCAGAGGAACTTTTGTCTTCCAAACCACTTTCAAAAGCAAAGCCTCCGACTGTTGAAGAAAAGGACCTTGAACAGAATCCGATAAATGTTCGTAAGAATTTTTCACCGAGAACTCCTTGCTTTGATCCAAAAGCCACTCCCATTTGTCCTCCTCAAGACGCATCAGCATGCTGCCTTCATTCAAAACCTGCATTAAAGAACTCTGCTCCTGCTCTATAATAGTTCCAGGGTTCCAACAGTTATCCAAGTTCCACTGCCAATGACCATCGTGCCAAGAGCCATAATCTGCAACTAATCCATCTTTTTTCACAGCAGCAGCGTATAGGTTAGGATAAGAAATATCCAGTTGCTGAATACCACACCATTGAGAATTCCAGAAAGGGATATTACAACCATTACCTATAACTGGTCTTACGCACGGATTGAAATTAAAATAGTCTCCACTATTTTTGGAGTTGAGGATATCCCTCATCCATAACGACACGTCTTTAGGGTGGCTGTTCTGATCAGAGTTCATCACCCAAAAACCAAGGTTCCCATAACAACTTACCAAGAACTTACGCCATATTTCATTACCACCTATAAGAAATTTCCACAACCACTTGGTAAGCAGAGATTTATTGAACAATCCAATGTGTTTTATACCTAACCCACCCTTGTCTTTGGATTTACATAGAGCACTCCAATTGATCCACGCAATTTTGCTTTTGTCCGCCGATCCCGACCACAAGAAGCAACGTTGAATGGCAATAAACTCTTTAAGAATTTTTTAGGGAGCCTTGAAAAAAGAAAGGTGATGAATCGGTAAGTTTGCAAGAACTGAATTTATCAATGTGACACTTCCTCCAATAGACATGTTCCTGCCAGCCCATGAATTCAGTCTTTCTTTCAGACAGCCTATTATAGGTTTCCAGAACAAAGCTCTTCTTTGATTGCCACCTATAGAGATTCCCAAGAATTTCATAGGAAAAACTCATGTCTTGCAGTAAAGAAAAGAAGCAGCAGCTCTTAAAAATCCTTCGTCAATACCAATTCCAAGCAAACAACTTTTGGAAAAATTGATTATCGTAAACCGGATACCATTTCAAAACCTCTTAAAATAGACTTAATAGCGCAAAGATTTTGATACCCGCCGTCACAGAATATCAAGGTATCGTCGGCAAATTGAAGTAAATCGATAGATTCACCATCTGCAAAATCGAAACCAGAAAACATATTAATTGCTGAAGCTCTTTTAATCATAATAGCTAGAGTTTCAGCCACCAAAGTGAAAAGAAACGGAGCAAGCGGGTCGCCCTGCTTCAATCCTCTAGAAGCCTCGAAATCCTTGGAAGGTGATCCATTAATCAAGACAGATACATGACTGTTGCAAATATTTCCTTCTATCCACCTAATCCAATTAGGACCGAAATTCATTGATTTGAGGACGTGAATCATAAACTTCCAATCAACACAGCCGTATGCTTGAGCGAGGTCTACCTTAAATAAAAGGCAAGACTTCCTATCCCTCCTAGCCATATCAATAACCTCATTGGCTAACAGATCACCATCCAAAAGATTTCTACCTGGTATGAACACCGTCTGAATCGGTGAGACCAACTTGGATATCACAGTACTTATTCTAGTAGCCTAAGTTTGGAAATAACTTTAGAGACACAGCTCACCAAAGAGATAGGTCTATAATCTCCAAAGTTTGGGGGACTGTCTTGTTTAGGAATTAATGCCAAAAACGAAGATGCAAAGATTTTAGGGAGTTTATCAGTCAAAGAAAAGTGCATAATACAATTGGTAAAATCAAGCCCAATGATATCCCAATAATCCTTAATGAATTTAAATGAAAATCCATCAGGGCCAGGAGCTTTGTTTCCATCATAGTCAAAAACTGCTCCCCTGATTTCTTCATGAGTAAAGTGGATATCCAGCTTGCCACGATCTTCCTCGGATAGCTTAACACAATCAGAAAGGTTAAGCCTTGGTCTAGCGCTGTCTTCCCATTTAAATTTCTTTTTGAAGAACTGAAGAGCAACATCTTTAACCAGTACGGGATCTTCCAACAGAACTCCATCATGACCCTGAATGCTAATGTGATTCTGCCTTGTTCTAAACTTTAAAAAGGAATGAATGTATCTACTATTGACATCTCCCCCCTTAATCCATTTGTGTCTAGACTTTTGGTGGATTATGTTTTCTTTGAAACACAGTTTACACCAGAAATTCTCCTGATCCTCCCCTCGTCTTATCAGCTGAGACTCCAACATATCTTCAAGGCCCCCCTCCAACAAAGCATCGTAATCATTAAAATTCTCGGCATGCTTATCAATACAGAGGTCTAACCAACCAAAGACGTTATTATTCCACCATTTCAATCTCAACTTGAGGGCTCTAAGTTTTTCTTTAAAAACGAAGGTAGGGGAACCATGGAAAGAAAAAGAATTCCACGATTCACTAATGAAGTTCTTACACTATTTGTGTTCTAGCCAGCAACTAAAGAACCGAAAAGACTTAGGACCCGAATTACGGCTGTTAGGTTTAATCCATACGGGTCGGTGATCAGAAATATCCCGATTGCCTACAAATTAGGCCTTAAAGTCCCAGCAGTCAATAAGGGACTCATCTACAAGAAATCGATCTAATTTACTACAAGACAGACCATTAGAATTAAACCAAGAAAACCTGTTACCTACAAAAGGGAGATCGACCAACTCCAAATCTCTAATGAAAGAGCAAAACTCCTCGCATTCTTGGGCTGACGAAGAACTGACGCCGTACCTCTCTTCACTACTTTTAACAGAATTAAAGTCTCCCCCCATAATCCATCTTCCCCCTGGATTCCTCATTTTAAATTCAATAATGTCCTCCCATAATTTTTGTTTGTCCCTTAAAGAACAGGGAGAGTAAACATTAACCACATAAAGAGTGGTATTGTTCCAAGAAAACACAGAGCACAAGAAGCCCGTACCTTTGTAAGTAGAGATAGGTTGAAGAAATCCCTTCCTCCAAATTGTCAAAATCCCACCAGACACACCATTGGATCCACTGGCAGACCAATCAAAACCTCTGTTTCCCCACAAACTCCTAACTATTGAATCCTTCATGATCTTAACCTTAGATTCTTGAATCAGGCATAAATCAGCTTGTCCTTCAATCAAAGTTTTCCTAATTCTCCTTCCCTTGAGAGAGAGATTACACCCACGAACATTATAAGTCACAATAATCATTAATCCAAATTGTCCACACCCTTACTAACTGCCATTTGAATCTTGTCACTGTTCTCCAGAGTTCTAACCACACTCTCAAATGCCTCTTCGTCTTCTTCTGCTTCCAAACCTATAAGTTGAACCGATTCCCATATTTTCTTAGGTATGCTATCTAGACCAGCCTTACACCTTGTATTATTTCTTATAACATCTGACTCATCTATGGAATAAGATGCTTCAGGAGGAATATCAAACTCCACTGCCTCTTTAACGGGAGGAAGAGAAAGGCTAAGGACCTTCTTAGAAGAGGAACGCTTTTTTTTCACTGGCAAATTTCGCCTGGATGGGCCTGACCCAGATGTGTTTAAGAGGGTGGAGTAGAATGAGGGTTCAAAGGAAATTTGTATTCTATCGTATAATTCAACAATGCCTTTCTTCTTTTTTATTTTGGATCCACCAATATATCCAACATGATCATCTAAATTGGTTGCTATTGGGCCCAACCCAAGAGTATTCAACCCACCTGTTTTGTCCAGACCAGTAGGAGAGCCCAATAACAAAGGGGACCCCAAATCCACACTGACCCCATTCTTAAGAGTTGAATTCAAATTTTCCTCGGCATTTGGAATTTCTGCCTCAGCTGTCAAAATCACCGCAGGGAGTGAGAGGTCCAACAAATCCAAGTTGACCTTTGCTAGATCAGTCGCCTCACCAAAGGCCTTTATACTTTCTACCTCTCTGACACCTGAGGAATTACTAACATAGGATTGGGAAATATCACCACTTCTACCAGCAATGTCAGAAAAAGTCTCTTTTTCCCTACACCTATGCGCCACCCTAGAAAACATAGAGCTATTAGGGCTGGAATCACCTTCATCTTCTTCAAGACCTTTAGACCAAGAGCTAATACTATCTTCTCCATCTGAAAACAAAGATCCCTTTAAGCTATCCACTTCATCTTCCAACAAATCCTTACCTCTGTAAGGTTTCGAAAAATCTTCAATCATCCTAACAACGAACGTAGAACCGTTTATCTCCAAATCTAGGACCTCATTGATAAACTCACTCCTATTAGTTTTAATAAGAAACCTTGCCTCATCAAAACTAATGTTCTTCGAAGTATCAGAATCACATTTAATAAACTGTCCTAAATGCTTAGTAACACTACAAAATGAATCAAGATATATCAAAACGAAAATTCCACGCGATTCCCGTACTGGTTGTGCACTGCTAAACTGTCCTAAATGCTTAGTAACACTGCTAAAAATGGTGCGTCCGGATGTGCATATCCGGTAAAAGTTCGTATTTGCAAATCCGGAAAAAATACTGAAGCAGAACACCAAAACCACAAATGTTTCTCACATTCATAAAATAAAATCGGGATTACATTGAGAAAATCGGCATGGCATCGACAGAAATTTAAATATAACAAGATCAATAGCCCGGTGGACGCTTGCACATCTCTAAGATGTCATCGACCGTTCTTCGGATTGTGATGGTCGCCTCGAACTCGAACGGGAATTGTTCCTTGTAACCCAAATAAGTTTGCCACATCGCTCTAACATCGTCTTGATTCTTGAGCTCAACAAGGATGTAAGCAACGTTCCCTTCGTTGTCAACCGAAGGTGAACGATACTGAAGCTTCGCAACCTTCCGCTTGTCTCCGTAAGGTAGGAGATGTTCGATGTCGTCAATGATTTGGTCGAGGGGGATGTCCCTCCTTATCGTAAACTTTTGACCGCGTGTTTTGCCGTCGGTAAAGGAGACACTTGCGGCATACCAACGGATTTTGATTTGATACAATTGAGACATTCTGAGGTTTTGTGAAAGATATCAAATGAAACCCCTAATTTAAAGAAAAGTTAGGGTAAAGTTATTTCTGCCCAAGTTCGTTCCGGATCTGCAGATATCAAATGAAACCCCTAATTTAAAGAATGGTGGATTCAACATATTTCATCAAAGCGGGGTACCGTTCACACACTTTCCGGAATTTAATGACCGAATCGGCATATAATTCCGTTGTGGAAGAATTTAGAATATGAGTCTATGCATCCATAATTTTCTCTACAATGACACCCGACTTGACCACTTTTCCGTCTTCCGAATCTACTTGCTTTGCACCCACCGCGGTCTTAACCCGACTTCGCACATTCTTTGTTATGTGAAATCGACAAAGTAGTGCATTGGAAGACGGAAAGACTTTCGCAACCGCATTCATCAAGGCATTGTCGCGGTCCGTAACAACTGCTTTTGGCATTTGAACATGTTTCTTCAAAAGTGACCGACACGTCTCCAACGCCCACGTGAAATTGTCCTCTTTCTCACACTCCAAAAAGGCAAAGCCGACGGCATATGTCTTATCCGTAGACGTAACGCCAACCATCTCAAACAATGCAAGACGATACTTGTTTGTCTTGTAGGTGCTATCGAGAATGAGCACTGTCGAACGTGTTGAACAACTTGATGGAATCCGGATGAGTCCAAAAAATATCTCGTACCGTAATTCCATCATCGCGACATCTGTACCGAGACACGTAATCGTTGTCCTCCAACACTTTCAACAGTTGTTGCATCTCATTCCTATCTCCCCTAATTGCCTTATTCATTCGATACCGCATGTTATACACTTGCTTTATGTTTGCATCATTTTCAGGTTCTTTCCGTTTCAACGTCGCAAGTATATTCTTCGGTGGGACAAGGTTCAAGGTCATGTCGGCTATACATGTCATCTCTTTCGCCTTGAGCCGGCATACACTTGGATGACCTTCTAGCTTTGAGCACATTTCGTGGTTATGTATACCACAACGAACGGTAAATCTCCATTTCTTGGAAACTAACATGTAACCACCAATCTTAAAAGGGCACTCACATCTTCTAGTACTGGTCTCGTCTTTCTTTAACTTCCGTAGAGGTGCTTGATATTTGCCGCTTCTTTCGCACCCCAAAATTACAAAAGTTTTTCTTCTATCCGACCCATTATCCGATCTCCCGATATTTACACCGAAGCCGAGCTCAATAGCCGTCATACGAATGTATGCGATCATGCTTTCACGATCATCAAAGTCTTGCTTGTTGTTAAAGTTACCGCCGACATCAACCGACTTTACGAGCATACCTTCATCTTTCGAGGAAATCGGCACAACTAATTCTTTTGCCATGTTATCGGGATGCACCATCTCTATTTATAAACAAGAATAAAACAATTAATATGTATAAATAAGATTTATTCAAAAATGCTGAAAACTTAAATTAATTAGCTTCAGGCATTTTTCCGGATGTGCACATCCGGAAAAGTTCATGCTAAATTCTTTCCGGATGTGCACATCCGGAAGTAGCGTAACTTGTTTTTCCAAAAATGTAGATTGATAATGTGAGCAATGTAGTGGATGAAGTTGAATGTTTACCTGAAATTCAGTCTTTCCTTGCTCCCTTTGATTTGTTGCACCAAAAATTTGAACTTTTTGAGTGAGAAATGGGATTGATGAAGTAGGGTTTTTTGACTTGGTGAGAGTGAGTGTGGAAGAAGAAGGTTGATTATGGTAAGGGGGGAGTGATCGTGCAGCTTTAAATATTTCAGAATGTCTTCCGGATATACAGATCCGGAGACATCCCGGATATGCACATCTGGAAAAAGTTTTTAATTCTTAAGGATCCGGTGCGTCCGGATGTGCACATCCAAAATTAAGGGGCAAAAAAATAATTTCACATGGTGCCTAAGAAACTTGGGTGGTGTATTAAGAAACTCCCTATATTATTTTAGTACCACTTATATAAAATGAATTATATTGATTAGTTACAATGAGGAAGACATGTCTAAATGCATTTTTATTTGGTAAACAAATGTGTTCTCGTAGTCAACTTCAAAGTACCATTCAGAAAAAGTACATTTAAGATGGTGACAATTAAAATTATAAGTTAATAAAATAAATCTATAAATCAAATCCAAAACTAAATTTATAGAATAAAATCAAATATATAAATTAATAAATTAAAATTAAAACACAAAATATATATATTAAAATTAAATAAATTAAAATCAAAACTACAAATTAAAACAAAACAATATTATTTATTTATTTATTAAAATAGAAAAATTAAAACTGGATTTTTCATTTCTCTCTTTTTTATTTTCTTTAATAAAAAATACAACAAAATTAAAGAAATTAAATCCTTAAATTCAGCATTCTATCGTTCTTTCCTTTCATTCCTCCTTCTCCTTTCACTCTCAAACCCTAAAACAGATTTCCAAACATTTCGCGCTAAACGATATTATTTAATCTCTTGTTGATATCATTTCTCTTAATCTTACTATGTGATTTTATTGTTTAGTCATTTTGCCCTAAACACAATGGCAGAGACAATATCTTAGCAGAGGTTCAACATATCTTATAACTATAACACTAAATAATGTTGTTTTAATGTTAAGGGTGTATTTGGATCAAAGCACATTAATGTTTTTTATTAATATTGTTTTAACGAGCCCACTAGGATTTTTTACTAATAGTTTTTGATGAAAAGAAGTTTATGGGAAAAACCCATCCGCCTCATTTTTAAAGTAGGTTAAACGGAGGGGGAGACAACTTAAGACACTAAGGCAAAAACTTTAATTCGGCCTGTCAAATATACCGCAGACCCGATTCGTTTTGCCATCCTAATTAATATTATGTAACAATATATGCAATACCATAAATAGAAAATTATTGAAAATTTCATAATAATTTATTGCAATATTGACCATGCCGAGTACAATTTTTATTTATTAGAAACTGTTGTGAATCAGATGCTTTGAACAAAGTATTAAACAGTTTCTTTAATCACAAGAAACTCACAAAGGTTAGGTTAACAAAGAAAACAAAGGAAAAACAACAAGGATTGGTTACTAACTGATATTCTTTCCTTTCTCCTTAAAACAAGGATTACAAGTATACAAGAATAACAAACTAACAACTCTCACCCTTATTAGGTTTTGTCACACTCTAGAATGAGAGACTAGCATGCTATTTATAATAAAACCTAGCACACTAAACTAATGGGCTTTTAACAAAATACCCATTACAAGCTAACTTAGGGTACAAGCTAACTTAAACAATTGGATCCTTAACACAAGACCCAATTCAATATGCTAACAACCCTAGCAATATTAACTAGTACATGTTAGAACAACCTTCGACTACAACATGTATATTTTCGACAGCAGCATATGAACCAACTTCGACGGCATGCTTCTTCTAGAGTTCGATCCAAATTCCACAAATCTCCACCTTGGATCTAACTCTAACAACAAGAAAACAAACTAGCTTTCTTCATGCAGCTTTATCAACTGCATACAGTGGAAAAACTTGCAACTTGGCAACGTCTTAGTGATCATATCAGCAGCATTATGATCTGTCGAAACCTTCAGCACTTGGACTTCTCCACGCTCGATTACCTCTCTGACGAAATGCAACCTCACATCAATGTGCTTAGTTCGCTCATGATAGGCTGAGTTCTTCGACAGGTGTATTGCACTTTGACTATCACATTTAACAGTGATAACTGGACCTTGAAGTTTCAGCTCCTTTGCAAAACCTTCAAGCCACACTGCTTCTTTCACAGCTTCAGTTAAGGCTATATATTCCGCTTCAGTGGTTGATAAGGCAACCACCTTCTGAAGTGTTGCTTTCCAACTGATTGTTGTTCCAAACATGGTGAATACATATCCAGAAATAGATTTTCTGGAATCTATACAACCTGCATAATCATAGTCGACATATCCTTCGATTTCTGCTTTACTATCTTCACTCAGGCTCCACCATAAATTAGGACTCTATTCAGAAACCCATTTACGTACCTTAAAATCCACTTCAATGCTTGCCAGTGAGCCTTTCCAGGATTCGACATGTACTTGCTCACAAGACTCACTGCATATGCTATGTCAGGTCTTGTACAGACCATAACATACATCAAAGAGCCCACTATATTAGCATATGGAATGTTATCCATATAAGCTCTTTCGACATCAGTACTGGGACACTAATCTATACTCAGCTTGAATTGAGGGTTTGTCGGAGTCACAACTGGCTTTGAATTCGACATACCATACTTTTCGAGAATCTTCCTTAGGTATGCCTCTTGAGATAAGCATAATTTCGACTACTTTCTATCTCTTCGGATGTCAATCCCAAGAATCCTGGACGCAACTCCCAGGTCCTTCATTTCGAACTCCTTACTGAGTTCAGCCTTCACCCTCCTTACCTCTTCGACATTGTTGCTTGCTATTAGAATATCATCCACATAAAGCAACAAAATAACAAATGAATTACCAGGTCAAAATCTAAAGTAAACACAGTGGTCGAACTGACTTCTGATGAAACTTATGCGTGCCATGAACTTGTCGAATCTCATATTCCACTGTCGAGGAGATTGTTTCAGTCCATATAACGATCTCTTCAGCTTGCACACATAATCTTCCTTCCCCTTTTCGACATACCCTTCAGGTTGCCTCATCAGGATTATTTCATCTAGATCACCATATAAGAACGCAGTCTTCACATCCATCTGTGACTGTTCAAGATCGAACTGTGCCACCATGGCTAACAACATTCGAATGGATCTATGCTTTACAACAGGCGAGAACACATCATTGAAATCGACACCTTCTTTCTGAGTGAACCCCCTAGCAACCAACCTTGCCTTGTATCTTTTCGACGCCACTCCTTCGATTCCTTCCTTGACTTTGAAAATCCATTTACAGCTGACTAACCTAGCTCCAGCAGGTTTCTTGATCAGTTCCCATGTGTCGTTGTCATGAAGAGATTTCATCTCATCATCCATGGCTTTCAGCCATTCAGTCTTCTTTCGACTCCTCATAACTTCCTTATAGTCTCTAGGTTCTTCGTCGAGAACCTCACTTGCAGAGATTAAGGCATAAGCTATAAGATCTGCATACCCAAGTCTCTGAGGTGGCTTGATGACTCTTCTCGACCTGTCTCTTGCTAACAGGTAGTCATTATCAGTTTCCTCATCTTTGACAACATCTTCTATTTCGTCATCGACTTCATCTGGGGTACGCACTTCAGCATCAACATGCTCCACCTCAACAGGAATCTCTCCCTGTTCCAGCTCTTTGTCAGCAACATCAATTTTTTTGAAAGCCATCTCAGCTTTATTGAAAACTACATCTCGACTGGTGATACACCTCCTGTGACCTGGCTCTAGGCAGCATAGCCTATGAGCTTTGACTCCTTCAGGGTATCCCATGAATATGCACTTCAGAGCTCTAGGTTCGACCTTGTCTTGCCTAATGTGAGCATAGGCCACACAGCCAAATACTCTCATTCTGTCGAGACTAGGTGGATTTCCCGACCAAACTTCTTCAGGTGTCTTCATATTTAATGCAGTCGAAGGACATCTATTTATCAGATATGCAGTTGTCGAAACAGATTCAGCCCAAAACACCTTCTTCAATCCAGCACTAACCAACATGCATCTAACCCTTTCAAGGATTGTTCGATTGAATCTCTCAGCTAAGCCATTTTATTGAGGAGTACCTGCTACAGTCTTATGCCTTGCAATCCCAGACTCAACACAGTAACTGTCGAACGTTTGGTTGCAGAACTCAAGGCCATTGTCGGTTCTCAACCTCTTAACCTTTCTGCCAGCTTGAGTTTCGACCAGAATCTTCCAACTTTTAAAGTTCTCAAAAGTTTCATCCTTCGTCTTTTGAATGAATACCCATAGCTTTCTGGAATAGTCATCAACAATGGATAGAAAATACCTTGCACCTGAGTGTGAATGATTCCTTGCAGGCCCCCAAAGATCAGCATGAATGTAATCAAGGGATCCATGTGTTCTTTGCTTGACTTTGTTGAACTTCGCCCTACAGGATTTACCAAATACACAAGATTCACAAAACTCCAACTTTTCGACTTTGTCACCACCTAGCAGGTTCTGCTTCCCCAATTCGACTTGCCTCTTTCGCTGACATGGCCCAATCTCATGTGCCATAATTCTGTCTTCGACAATGGTTTCGTGGACGCAACATTTGTCGAACCACTTACAACCTCAGCCTCAAGGGTATACAAGCCTTGTCTTTTCACGCCTCTCAAGACTTCCTTCGACCCCTTCATGACTCTTAGGATACTTTTCTCCCCTTGGAAAACGTATCCCTTTCTGTCGAATTCACCAAGAGAAATTAAATTTCTCTTCAAGTCAGGTACATACCTGACTTCAGTCAATAACCTTATTGACTCATCATGGAGCTTGAATCTCACAGATCTAATACCTGCAATTTTGCAGGATTTGTTGTTTCCCAGCAGCACCGATCCACCATCTTGATCACATAGCTCTTCGAACAATTCTCTGTTTGGAGTCATGTGCCAAGTACATCCTGAATCCATAATCCACTCTTTTCTTGAGTCGCCGCTTGAAAAAACAAGAACATCAGATGAGTCGAAGTCATCTTGAACAATGGCTACGTTGCCATTATCCTTACCTCCATGATCTTTCAGGCGTTCAGGGCACACCTTTCTTGTGTGACCCTCTTTCTTACAGTGATAACATCGAAAACCAGATGTTTCGCCACTAGAAGACTTCTGCTGACTTTTACCTTTCTTCTTGTCGAACCTAACATCCTTTCGCAAGAATTTTCCCTTAGCTGCCAAACCTTCACCAACCGTCGAAGGTTTATGCTTTTTTCGTTCGTTCAGGTCCTTAAAGTACAAGGCTGATTGAACTTCTTCAAAGGTCAGGGACTCCCTTCCATACAAGAGAGTTTCTTTGAAGTGAGCATGTGTTCTAGGCAAAGGGCACAACAACAATAGTGCTTGATCTTCGTCATCGATCTTCACATCAATATTTTTGAGATCAAGAATCAGCTTGTTGAACATATCCAACTGCTCAGTCAAAGCTTTGTCTTCACTCATCTTAAACGAATACAAAGCTTGCTTCAGGTAGAGTCGATTCACCAGGGATTTGGTCATATACAAGCTTTCAAGCTTCACCCATAATCCAGATGCCGTAGTCTCCTTTGATGCATGTCGAAGAACCTTATCACCAAGGCTCAACAATATTGCGCTGTGTGTTTTCTCTATCATGGTAGTCTTTTCTCTTTCAGTTAACGCAACGTCCATTGTAACGCCCCGATTTCGATTATTCCCATTTTGTTGAGTCTTTTATTTAAATTGTGTGATAGATTATTTTATTTGTGAAATTGATGTGTTAATATGCTATGTTGACATGTTATGATATTTTACCGTTTTTTAGAGTTTTCGGGGAAATTAGAATGGAGGGTATTTTGGACATTTCTCAATTAATGGTAAGTTAGAAATTTAGTAAAATTGGTAGAAAAGTGATTAAGTGAAGAATTATGTGAGAAAATGAATTAATTGAATTTGAGTAGAAAATAAGAGAAAGAGATAAGAAGAAGAAATAGGAGAGAAATAAAAAAAAAAAGGGAAATAGAAGAGAAAGAAAGAGGAAGAAGAGAAAAGAGAAGAAAAAGAGGAAAAGCTTAGAAATCTTCAAAACAACTTCTAGGAATCGATTTAATCGGGTAAGGGTTTGAAACTCGATTATTCTATACATGTGTGTGATTATGTATGACAGTTGTGGTTGAAAAATTATGTTTGGAAGAGTTTTGAGTTATATGTGAGTTTTAGGTCGATTTGTGGAATCGGTGTTTTAAACGGTTAAAAATCGATAAAGATGTGTTTAGAATGATCTCTATATGTGTATGATCCATAACTATGCTTGGTTTTGCTGTTGGGAATGATCAAAGGTGGGAAAAATGAGAAAATGGGGGTTTTGATGATGAAGCCACGCTGCTGGGCATGGCTGTCTGGTGTGATTCGCCGGGCGAAGTGCCCAGAGCGCCGGGCGAAACGTGATTTTGGCCCCTGCGTCGCCGGGCGAAATTGAGAGGCGAGAGGGTGTCATGCTGCTGGTTTTGTTCACGTTGCAAAGTTCCTCTGTTGAGCAGGTGTTGAATGTTTTAATTTTATGTATAATGTGACATACCTCTTTTATACTATGTTTATAATTATACTCTGACAGAATTTTTAATATGTGCCTAAATGATTATGTGATTATTTGGGGGTATAGAAAGGGGGTGTTACATTAAGTGGTATCAGAGCCAGTGTTGAGTCAGTTGTGTCTGTCTTGTTGTTGTGATGGTTGAACTGTTGTTTAACCTTGTTTTCATTTTTGGGAATGATCAGAATATGGTTGGTAGAAACGACAATGCGATGGCTGCTGCATTGGAAGCAATGGCTAGGGGTGTGCAAGGTGCACCGAACGTGTATGGTAATGACGAGTTCAGGAAGAATCAACCACCGGTCTTCAAAGGAAGATTTGATCCCGATGGTGCTCAAAGTTGGTTGAAAGAGATTGAAAGGATCTTCAGAGTTATGGGCTGTGTGGAGGAGAATAAGGTGAGGCTTGGGTCTCACATGCTGAAAGAAGAAGCCGACGATTGGTGGGTCGGTATGCGTCAAGTTCTTGAGGTGGATGATGAAGAGATGACTTGGGATTTATTTCGTACCGAGTTCTTGAGGAAGTTTTACCCTGAAAGTGTGAAAGGGAAGAAGGAGATGGAGTTCCTTGAACTGAAACAAGGTAGTATGTCCGTGGTGGACTATACTGCTAAGTTTGTGGAGTTGGCTCAATTCCATCCTCACTATGCTGCAATTACTGCTGAGTTCTGAAAGTGTATTAAGTATGAGAATGGTTTGCGTCCCGAGATTAAACAAGTTGTGGTATATCAAAGGATAAGAAGGTTTACGGATTTGACGGAATGTTGTAGAATCTTCGAGGAAGATAGCAAGGCCCGTTCCACACATTACAAAAGTTTGAATGAGAGGAAGGGAAAGCAACAAGCTAGTAGTGGACCTTATGTGACACCCGTTGATAAGGGCAAGCATATGGGAAACTTTGAGAAGAGATCTGGAGGAGGAGGTTCTGGTTCCATTAAGTGTTACAAGTGTGGTGAAATGGGTCATAAATCATTTGAGTGTGGGAAGAGCGTTGTGAAATGTTATAACTGTGGAGGCCTTGGGCATGCTACTACCGATTGTAGAAGGAATATGGTGAAGTGCTATAATTGTGGAGAAGTGGGTCACATTAGTACGAAGTGTACTAAGCCGAAACAAGCTCAAGCGGGCGGAAAGGTGTTTGCAATAGCGGGGACGGACACTACTAGTGCAGACCGTTTGATTAAAGGTACATGCTTTATTAATAGTACGCCTTTAGTTGCTATTATTGATACGGGAGCGACTCATTCATTCATTTCTCATGAGTGCGCTAAGCGTTTGAATTTGTTTATGACTTCTTGGGGTGGTGAGATGGTTATTGAGACTCCTGCTTCAGGGTCGGTAACTACGTCTTTGGTGTGTGTAAGTTGTCCTTTGACCATGTATGGTAAAGACTTCATTATGGATTTAGTGTGTTTGCCATTGGAGGGATTGGATGTAATCTTGGGTATGAACTGGTTGCAATTTAATCAAGTTCATATAGATTGCTATCACAAGTTAGTGAGGTTTCCTTCTTTGGAAGATGATGAAGATGAGAGTTTCCTATCCACTAAAGAGTTGAAGAAACTTTTAGCGGACAAAGCTCAATTGTTCGGTTTGTTTGCATCATTGTCGGTGGAGAGTAAAGTTGAACTCAATGTGTTCCCAGTGGTGTGTGATTTTCCAGAAGTGTTTCCGGAGGATATTACGGATGTACCGCCGGAAAGAGAAGTTGAGTTTTCTATTGATCTAGTTTCGGGTACTAGACCGGTTTCGATGGCACCGTATCGTATGTCGGCATCGGAGTTGATAAAATTGAAGAAGCAACTGAATGACTTGTTGGACAAGAGATTTTTAATACCAAGTGTTTCTCCTTGGGGTGCTCCGATATTGTTGGTAAAGAAGAAGGATGGGAGTATGCGGTTATGCATTGATTATCGACAATTGAACAAGGTGACAATTAAGAACAAGTATCCGCTTCCAAGGATCGATGATTTGATGGACCAATTGGTTGGTGCGCGTGTTTTTAGCAAGATTGATTTGAGATCGGGATATCACCAAATTCGTGTTAAAGAAGAGGATATTCAAAATATGGCCTTTAGGACACGGTATGGCCATTACGAATATTCCGTGATGCCATTCGGGGTTTCTAATGCGCCGGGTGTGTTTATGGAATACATGAAACATATTTTTCATGAACAGTTAGATCGTTTTGTGGTTGTGTTCATCGACGATATTTTGATTTATTCTAAGTCTCAAGAGGAGCATGAAGAGCATTTGAGGATTGTGTTACAAATTTTGAAAGAGAAACGATTGAATGCTAAGTTGTCGGAATGTGAGTTTTGGTTGTCAGAAGTAAGTTTTCTTGGACATGTTATTTCCGGTAGTGGTATTAGTGTTGATCCATCCAAGATTGATGTGGTGATGCAATGGGAGGCTCCTAGGTCGGTTACGGAGATTCGAAGCTTTTTAGGCTTGGCGGGTTATTATCGGAAGTTTATTCAGGGATTTTCGAAGTTGGCACTTCCGTTAACGCAATTGACTTGTAAAGGAAAGGCTTTCATTTGGGATATTCATTGTGAAGAGAGTTTCAATGAGCTAAAAAGAAGGTCGACAACGGCACCGATCTTGATTTTGCCAAATCCGACGGAACCATTTGTTGTGTATTGTGATGCTTCATTGGTTGGTTTAGGTGGTGTTTTGATGCAAGATGGAAAAGTTGTGGCTTATGCTTCAAGACAATTGAGAGTGCATGAAAATAACTATCCTACACATGACTTGGAGTTAGCGGCCGTGGTGTTTGTTTTGAAAATTTGGAGGCACTATCTTTATGGTGCGAGATTTGAAGTTTTTAGCGATCACAAGAGCTTGAAATATTTATTTGATAAAAAAGAATTGAACATGAGACAAAGAAGGTGGTTAGAGCTTTTGAAGGATTATGATTTTGGTTTGAATTACCATCCGGGTAAGGCAAACGTGGTGGTCGATGCTTTGAGTCAGAAGTCGTTACATATGTCCGCATTGATGATGAGAGAATGGGAACTTTTGGAGAATTTTAGAGACTTGAGTTTGGTTTGTGAAATGACGCCGAGAAGTGTGAGACTTGGTATGCTACATGTTACGAATGATTTTCTTGCAACCGTATGTGAAAAGCAAAAGTTGGATTTGAAGTTCGTTGATTTGATGATGAATGAGAATGAGGATTTCAAGGTTAATAATTTTGGAGTTTTGAGATTCCGTGTTCGTATTTGTATTCCCGATGATGCGGAGTTGAAAAAGATGATATTGGAAGAAGGACACCAAAGTAACTTAAGTATTCATCCGGGAGCGAATAAAATGTATCAAGATTTGAAGAAAATCTTTTGGTGGTCCGGGTTAAAGAAAGATGTGGCTCAATTTGTGAATGCGTGCTTAACTTGTCAAAAGTCTAAGGTGGAACATCAAAAGCCTAGTGGATTGATGCAACCGTTGGACATTCCGGAGTGGAAATGGGATAGTATATCGATGGATTTTGTTACGGGATTGCCAAATACGCAAAGAGGTCATAATGCTATTTGGGTAATCGTTGATAGGCTTACTAAATCTGCTCACTTCATTCCAATTGATATTAGTTATCCTTTGGAGAAGTTAGCCGAGATTTACGTTCTTGCGGTTGTGAAGTTACATGGAGTTCCTAAGAGTATTGTGTCGGATAGAGATCCTAGATTCACATCGAGGTTTTGGGAGAGTTTACAAAAGGCTTTGGGTTCTAAGCTAAAATTGAGTTCGGCTTATCATCCGCAAACAGATGGACAAACCGAGAGGACAATTCAATCGTTGGAAGATTTATTGCGTGCTTGTGTGCTTGAGCATGGTGGTGCTTGGGATAGTTATTTGGCTTTGATTGAGTTCACCTACAATAACAGTTTTCATTCAAGTATAAGTATGGCACCATTTGAGGCCTTGTATGGTCGGAGATGTCGAACACCTTTGTGTTGGCATGAAACCGGTGAGCGGACGATAGTTGGACCGGAGATGGTACAACAAACGACGGAGAAAGTGAGGTTTATTCGTGAGAAGATGAAAGCTTCTCAAAGTAGACAAAAGAGCTATCATGACAAGAGAAGGAAAGATCTTGAGTTTCAAGAAGGCGACCATGTGTTTTTGAGAGTTACGCCGGTTGCGGGTGTGGGTCGTGCTTTGAAGTCGAAGAAGTTGACTTCTCGTTTTATTGGTCCATATCAGATTTCTGCACGAGTTGGTGTTGTGGCTTACCGTGTGGCGTTGCCCTCGAATCTTTCGAATTTGCATGATGTATTCCATGTTTCGCAACTTTGGAAGTATGTTTCGGATTCGTCACATGTTATTCCTATGGACGAGGTTGAAGTGAGGGATAACCTTACGGTTGAAGCTTTACCGATTAGGATTTTGGACCGTGAAGTTAAGAAGCTAAGAGGCAATGATATTGCACTTGTGAAAGTAGCGTGGGGAGGCGCTGCGGAAGGCAATATGACTTGGGAACTAGAGAGTAGGATGCGAGAGTCGTATCCGGAGTTGTTTGAATCAGGTAATATTTTCGAGGACGAAAACTTCTAAAGTGGGGGAGAGTTGTAACGCCCGATTTCGATTATTCCCATTTTGTTGAGTCTTTTATTTAAATTGTGTGATAAATTATTTTATTTGTGAAATTGATGTGTTAATATGCTATGTTGACATGTTATGATATTTTACCGTTTTTGAGAGTTTTCGGGGAAATTAGAATGGAGGGTATTTTGGACATTTCTCAATTAATGGTAAGTTAGAAATTTAGTAAAATTGGTAGAAAAGTGATTAAGTGAAGAATTATGTGAGAAAATGAATCAATTGAATTTGAGTAGAAAATAAGAGAAAGAGATAAGAAGAAGAAATAGGAGAGAAATAGAAAAAAAAGGGAAATAGAAGAGAAAGAAAGAGGAAGAAGAGAAAAGAGAAGAAAAAGAGGAAAATCTTGGAAATCTTAAAAACAACTTCTAGGAATCGATTTAATCGGGTAAGGGTTTGAAACTCGATTATTCTATACATGTGTGTGATTATGTATGACAGTTGTGGTTGAAAAATTATGTTTGAAAGAGTTTTGAGTTATATGTGAGTTTTAGGTCGATTTGTGGAATCGGTGTTTTTAACGGTTAAAAATCGATAAAGATGTGTTTAGAATGATCTCTATATGTGTATGATCCATAACTATGCTTGGTTTTGCTGTTTGGAATGATCAAAGGTGGGAAAAATGAGAAAATGGGGGTTTTGATGATGAAGCCACGCTGCTGGGCATGGCTGTCTGGTGTGATTCGTCGGGCGAAGTGCCCAGAGCGCCGAGCGAAATGTGATTTTGGCCCCTGCGTCGCCGAGCGAAATTGAGAGGCGAGAGGGTGTCACGCTGCTGGTTTTGTTCACGTTTTTGGGGGGTTTCCTTCGCCCCTACTTCGCTGGGCGAAGTGAAGGCGAAATTGAGGTTTCGCCGGGCGAAATGTTCCAGTCGCCGGGCGCTTTTGTTTTTTTTTAAAGTAATTTTCTTTTCTTTTAAAATTTATAACTCTCGAACCGTATTTCCGATTTAAGCGTTATTTATATCATTGGAAAGCTTATAAAATGTTCTTGCTTGTGATGATGGTTTTGAGATTGTTGGCCGATTAAATAAGTCAGAAAATTAGGAATAGTGTTATTTAACGACTTTTACCGTTTTGAATGTGTGTTTTGGATGTGAATCATACAATAGTGCATTGATGTGAATGTATATAGATTGTATGTGATTGTATGAGATGAATGCATGAATATATTGTGAATATGTATGCATTTCAAGAATGTCGTGAGTCATTTTGTATGTGAAGCATAATGATGTACATTCTTGAGTTGTGTGATTCTAATGAGTATCCGTTGTAACGTCGTGTGCCTATGTGAGGTGTGAGCGATGATTACAAACGATTGTATGCCTAGGTGAGGTGTGAGCAATCGGATTTTGTGCCTAGGTGAGGTGTGAGCAATCCATAAACATTGTGTGCCTATGTGAGGTGTGAGCAATGGGTGAACATCGTAGGCCCGACTGGGAGTTTCATTGGTAACGAGCGATGGTTCCAATAAGTTCCTGAGTGAACTTGAGATGATTGAGTCGGTACCCGCATTGCATTTGCATAGAGTCGTGAGTCGGTCTCTATGATTTGCATTTATCATCTTTATAATTGAGTATTGATGAATAAACATGAATATGTATGTTTATGTGGAATGATGAGAATTGTGAAAGTATGCATGATGAATATGTTTGGTTATGTATATATATATATATATATATATACATTGTGATGTATATGAGTGGGTTGTGATGAATTGTGGTGAGAATGTAGAACATGTGTATTTTTATGCTAAGATATATAATTATATGCATTTATATTATAATTGTGTTTCTCACCCTTCTGCTGTTTTATGATGCTCTATGAGGCATTGCAGAGTAGATACGCTGGTGGTCTTTTTGTGAAGCGTGTCTTCATTCTTTTGGTCAGTCGGCTCTGATATGTAGCATCGGGTAGGTAGGATGATTATGATTCTTTTGTGATACATTAGTAAATATGTTTGATGTTATTCAATGTTTAGATTTTCCGCTTTTAATTCTAAATATTGAGATGTGGGTGTAAGGACTAAGTTCCTCTGTTGCAAAGTTACCCCACTGTTGCATATCAAATGTTGAGCAGGTGTTGAATGTTTTAATTTTATGTATAATGTGACATACCTCTTTTATACTATGTTTATAATTATACTCTGACGGAATTTTTAATATGTGCCTAAATGATTATGTGATTATTTGGGGGTATAGAAAGGGGGTGTTACATTAAGTGGCTGCCATTCCCTTCAACGCTTTCAAACAACCCTGCTGAACCAGTAGGGTTTTCATCTTCAAGCGCCACAGACCGAAGTCGTTCACTCCGGTGAACTTCTCGATCTCATATTTTGTTGAAGCCATCTTCTCCACGCTCACCGCACCAATTTGTTGTGAATCGGATGCCTTGAACAAAGTATTAAACGGTTTCTTTAATCACAAGAAACTCACAAGGGTTAGGTTAACAAAGAAAACAAAGGAAAAACAACAAGGATTGGTTACTAACTGATATTCTTTCCTTTCTCCTTAAAACAAGGATTACAAGTATACAAGAATAACAAACTAACCACTCTCACCCTTATTAGGTTTTGTCACACTCTAGAATGAGAGACTAGCATGTTATTTATAATAAAACCTAGCACACGAAACTAATGGGCTTTTAACAAAATACCCATTACAAGCTAACTTAGGGTACAAGCTAACTTAAACAATTGGATCCTTAACACAAGGCCCAATTCAATATGCTAACAACCCTAGCAATATTAACAAGTACATGTTAGAACAACCTTCGACTACAACATGTATATTTTCGACTGCAGCATGTGAACCAACTTCGACGGCATGCTTCTTCTAGAGTTGGATCCAAATTCCACAAGAAACTAATTATGGAATGAGTCCATTTGATGGAATGAAAAGTACAAATGCACAAAGGGAAAACAAACTAGAGAGAAGAACTTCTAGTTGGGAGATGGGAGATGGATGCTATAAATTCCATGATGCAAATTTGAAATATATTCATTGTTTCAATATTGCTCATCTTGTCACTCTTTTTTTTTTATAAGCAATATCATTAATAGGAGATTAAGGAAATCTCAAACCAAAAAATACAACCACCAAGAATTACAAGAAATCGAGCGGATACTTATACCACTTATATAAACTGCACTTCTTACTATTCTTTTGACCAAGAATCAAGCAATTCCACGAGGTAATTTTAATATCGACAACAATATCATTAACATTACAAAACTCATCTTCAAACAAAATCCTATTTCTAGCCCTCCATATAATCCAACAAGTGATTAACCAGAAAGCATACGTCTTCCCAACAATTCTACGATTTTGGAACTTCGCAGACCAAGCCAAAGCATGAAGAATGCAATTAAGTTCATTGACAATACCTATATCCAACCACTCACAAATTTTGTTCCAAACCATAACTGATTTACAGCAAGAGAAAAACAGATGGTTGGAATCCTCAACCTCATGGAAACAGAACGTACACACCTTATCATGGACATTATCAACAATTCTTCTCGCCGCCAAATTCGCTCTAGTTGGCAACCTATCTAACACCATCCTCCAAGCAAAAATTTGAGCTTTAACCGGAATCGACGACTTTCAAACAATGTCAAGCAAACCTGCAATATTCTGATCATTAACAAAAACAGTTCTATCATTATTCAACACAGAGTAGAATGAGGAAACTGAGTATTCCTTCGAATCATTGAGAGTCCAAGACCAAACATCTTTGGTATTAATATGAATATAAACCGATTCCAGCAAGTGACAACACACAGACCACTCGGGCTCCAACGTTTCAGCAGGAACCAACAAGAATTTCCTCACATTCCACCGCCAGCTATCCCCGACCCAACCACCCATCTCCCTAATAGTGCAGCAGGGAACTCTGCAGGCTTCAAACAGATTAGGAAAAGCAGATTTCAAGGCCAATTGCCCGAGCCACACAGTCTGCCAGAAAGCCACGTTAGAACCGTCTCCGACCACGCACTCCTTGAATTTAACAAAGCTAACAGCAGAGTCAGGGCCATAAAGGGATAGAATGTCCTTAATCCAAAGGGAATCATTCTTGGAACAACCAGCATCGTTGGAAAACTGAGCTTTGAGACTCATCTTGTCACTCTTACTCCTTCATAGATGCCAAATTCTCAAGCACATTAGATTTCCTTTCAAAATGATCATTGCTGGTTAATCCTCTATTCATGACAAGTTGTGAGCTTATGATAGGAACAAACTGAAAAATTAATGACATTATACGATTCTTTGTATCAGGATCTTGAATGGTATGGCCATCTCCATGCAAGGACATGCACAACGCCATTCTACCGAGGTTTATAGCAGTATCTATGAAACTTTTAGAGAAAGATGAAGTTTGAGCTTCTTTATTCATCTTCTTCCATACGGTAAATATCATGGATTTTACATGCTCACGAGCCTCAGTTTCAGAAGCACCTGTTTCATTCATGTAGCATTGAATTGACTTTGGGATATCACCCGTCTCATTTTCACGCTTAAAAAAAGAAAGAAAATAAAAATAATTAGTGGATATAAATAAAAAAATAATGAAAAAGAAATAGATTTTGGTAAGGAATAAAAGTTAAGTTTACAACGTACTTTAAAAGTTCCGAGATCATTAGCAAGACGTAAAATCAATGATGAGTATCGAATTATGTTGGGACTTTGTTCTAAACATGGTTGTCAAGATCTCGATCTAGATCTTAAAATCTTAAGATTTTACGATCTCATTCAACTCCAACGATCCGGATCTTAAGTAGAATCTTGTGTTGTAGTCAAATTGTGAAAAAAATTTGCAAAAAAATTTGCAAAATCATTGATTTTGTGGTATCTTTGTCAGTTTCAACTATGATTGGCCGTTTTTCGGCCGCTGTCATTAAAAGGTGAGAAGGATAACAAGATGCAGAGGCTCGACAATTTTTGTTCGACGGAGACAAACCCGTGCATTTTGAAATTATGAAGTTTTAGATTAAGGGTTTTGAGAATAAATGTCTCACTTATAGGATTTGTTTTAACTAATTGACTATAATTCTAGTAATTGATCAAATATGTTCTTATGTGAAACAAATGTTCCACATGGTAGTAATAAAGTATAAAAACTCAATCATACATGTCTAAATAATATGAAAAAGATTCATTATCTCACGAATACACTTGCCTATTAATATATATCTTGTAAAAATACTTTAAATATTTACTATTATTTTTTCATTCTAGTCAGATCTTACGATTTTTGTTGCGATCTTATGTTTTACGATCTTGTTATCCCCTCTTGATCTTACAAAAATAAATGGGTAGGATCTTCCGATCTTAGCTACGATTTTATATTTTACGATTTTAATATTCTCTCCCGATCTTATGTAAGATCTCGATTTTGACAACCTTGGTTCTAAACAAACCAAATCTTCTTGTTTGAATGAATGTGGAATCAAAAAGTAAGCATGAATAAGTATAACAGGTGCACTTATGGAGATCCATGCATTCTCTATGTATTCTTCAAGGCTTGGCTTGTATCCACAATTGTACCACTTTGCTTCAATCAAATATGTTTTACATATATCTTGCCACTATTAAACAAAACAAATTACATATATAAAAGTCTTATACTAAATTGATAGAGATAATAACCTAAAACAAGTGATATTGCTTACCGATTTCTTAATGTATGGAGTAATCTGGTACCCATTGTTTTTCATGGGTTCCAAAGAAAGTTCATTCACAAAGTTATAGAGTGTATAAAAGCATACTTTCATGTAGTATGGGAGAGAATCCATGGCATTTAGATCCCATCTAGAATCACAAACAAAGTATTGATGATTAATTATTTACTAACATGAAAAATTTGCAAAAACAACAAATTATATTTGAATATTACCTGTCAATTGCTTCTGTGAAGAGTACTAGTTCTTCCAAGGTGCCATATACATCATAAACATCATCAATTGTGGTAATTAAGGCATTGACCTTTGTCATAACTTTTCGAAAATAATCAAAATCCGGCTTGAAGTTTGTACCAACAGTCCACACATAATTCTCAACAATTCTATCCCTAGCAAAGCTCAACTTTTCTCCAACTTCACTTCTTTTCCACCATCTTGAGGTATACTTTAGTTCTTCTTGGTATATGTTTTGAACAATGTTGTAATCCAACTTAGCAAACTGAAGTAAATCAATATTCTTTTTTTGTTGTCTTTCGTATATATTGATGAACCATTGTGTTTCCCATGGAGGAATTCTCCAATGTAGTGGAAGCTCCAAAGCATGACTTATTCGAAGTGACATAACATCATTATCTCCATTTTGGTTCAAATAATCTTTGAGAAACTTTGTTGTGAAATCTCTTGCTTCATCCAATATAGTTTCATCTTCAAATGAATGAAATGAGGCTTCATACATTGACAACATTCCCTCAATATCAATTGCTTGGTTAGTCTTCAAATCAAAGCAAACAAAAACATCTGCACCAAAACTCATTATAATTTACTATTTCTTAAGAAATTAAAGTTTTTTAATTATGATTAATATTAACCTGTTGATATATCATAACCATGTTGCCTTAAGATTCTAAACTTGAGTGCTGTGGCATATAAGTTATTCTTCAAGTTGGATGTTTGTGTGTTGTAAATATTGTCCAACATGTTCCTAATTTCATTGCTGAAATGATAATCAACTCCAAGCCTTTGCAACACATCAATAAACTCAAGTTGATCAACCTCATTTTCCATTTTCTTAAACATCATCCTTACTTCTTCCCTTAGCACTCTGCATTTCTCTGCATACACTTCTTCCTGCATTAATTTATTTAACTAAAAGTTATCATCATTATTCATAAATATAACTTGTAAATCCATGGAAGTAGTTAAACAAATGTAAAAATAAAAAATAATAATAATTTATAGATAATTGTACCTTATATTCACTATTTAATGATTGGATATAATCATCAGTCCAAATTGAAGGTTGGAACATTGAAGATCGGCGACGAATATTTTCACTGTCATCATTTTTTGCCTTACATTTAATTGAACGAGAGATATTAAAGTTCCATGATATTAGAGATAAGGACCTGTTTTGTGGAAGAAACATTTTGTTAAAGGATAATTGGAGAGATGCAAGTATTTTTTTTTTTTTTAATAAGCTAAACTTTCATATAAACCGGAGTACAAAGGGGTACCCCAACCCGTATACAACAATAGCCTGATCAAATATCACCGACTACAAAAATCACTAGGAGAGTTAACCCAAGTGAAATAATTACAAAAATAAGAACTATTATAACTCTTTCCTAACCACCACCAAGTATAAAGTAAAATACGATTTGAAATCGTATCTAAATCCCAAAATTCATCCCTAAATATAATATTGTTACTGGATAACCAAATGATCCAACATATCGATAACCATAACCCTACTGCTATTCTAACAACCAACCCTCTATCAACACAACCCTGAACCCAACATGTTAAATGAGAGATCATATTTCCTACCAATATACAAGGAATTCCCAACCATTTACAAGCAAAATTCCACACCATAATCGTCTTACCACAAAAAAATAGAACATGCTCAACCGACTCCATTTCAATGAAGCAAAAAGGACAGGTCATCTCATACCTATTAGTGACAATACCTCTCCGAATCAAATTATCCCTCGTTGGAATTCTCTTATGAAGCATCCTCCAACCAAAAACTTTCACTTTAAAAGGAGCTTGAGCTAACCAAATTAACTTAAACGTCGCTTTCATTTCAATTCCAAACTGTACTTCATTCTCTTCTAATTTCTCCTGCAAAAAAACATAAGACAAAATATTTCAGAAAGTTTTTTTTATAGTATATTTGAAATCCAAATCAAGCTATATATACATACAAAGCATCGTATAGGGAAATAAATCCTCTATCAGTTACTTTTTAAATATATTTTTTTAAAAAATCATCTAATGGTTCAATGGTTAGTATATATTGGACTGCAGTGAGGGTCATTATCTTGTGAATAATTAATAAAACCCTATGTGGTTAGGCACAATCATGTGCTCCTGTACATATTAGTGACATGGTAATGAAATAATTAAGGGTTAAATATATGATACCCCCTGCTAATAGGGCGACATTTGAAATTGCCTCCCTGAAGTATTTTTTTTTAAACCACCCCTTATAAAATAAAAAACCATCTTTTACCACTCCCTTTTACCTGATTTGCTAACTGGGCAGTGGTTAAGTGGCTAATTGAGATTATGGATAGATGGTTAGTGATTAATTAGCTAATTAACGTTTCAATAAAATCCCCAATTGCTAGGGTTTGTTCAATTTCGTCAAGATCGTGTGTCTGCAAGTTTGTTGGTAGCATGTATTGTGGAAGCAGTGAGAATTCAGTTTCGTTTCCAGGTTTACCCGTTTGTGGTTGTGGTAGAGCAATGAAGATGTGGGTCTCCAATACAAGTAAAAACCGCAACAGAAAGGTCTGGAAATGTCGCAATGCTGGGAATGGCTGTGAATTATTTTTATGGGATGATGAAATTGAAGACTCAATCAAAGGGAGAAGTGTTATTGAATCATTTTGTAAGAAGTGTGTAATGGAAGAAGTGAATTTTGAAACAATGACAAAGAAATTAGAGAAAGTGAAGCTGAAGCTTGAAGTTCAAAGAAGGGTCAAGTTTAAGCTGAAGATTGCAATTGTGATGCTTTGTTTGATTATTGCCATATTGTATAAATTTATGTAATGCTAAGTAGGTTCAATAGGTGTTTATTTTCTGGTTATATGTATTTTGAAAGTTCTGTATGTCAATGGAAAGATATTGTATTTTTCTGGTTATATGGAAGATATGTTGTTCATTATTGATACAAGTTGTTCATTATTTTTCTGTCACAAGTTTTTCTGGTTATATGGAAGATATGTTGTTCATTATTGAAACAAGTTGTTCATTATTTTTCTATCACAAATTTTTCTGGTTATATGTAAAGATGTTGTCTAACATAAGCAAAACATAACAATGCCAAAACAAGTTGTATAACAGTACCAAAACACATAATATAACATAACAAAATAGTATGTTGTCATTACATAATAGCACCAAAAGTGTGCCTGAATTAACTAGCAGTTGTTGTAACGCCCCGATTCCAATTATTCCCATTTTGTTGAGTCTTTTATTTAAATTGAGTGATAAATTATTTTATCTGTGAAATTGGTGTGTTAATATGTTATGTTGACATGTTATGTTATTTTACCGTTTTTGAGAGTTTTCGGGGAAAATTAGAATGAAGGGTATTTTAGACATTTCTCAATTAATGTTAAGTTAGAAAATATAGTGGAAATATAATTGTGTGAGAAAATGAATTAATTTGAATTTGTGTAAAAAGAAAATAGAAAAGAAAAAGAGATAAGAAGAGGAAATAGGAGAGAAAGAGATAGAAAGGAAAAAAATAGAGAGAAAAAGGAGAGAAAGAAAGAGGAAGAGGAGAAAAGAGGAAAAGCTAGGAAAATCAAGAAATCAACTTCTAGGAATCGATTTAATCGGGTAAGGGTGTGAAATCTTATTATCTCATCAATGTATATCATTATGTATGATTATGTATGTGTGTATTGGATTGTTTGTTGTGTTTTCATAGTTTTCTATTCTAGGTCGATGTTGAGAAATCGATGTTTTTGCGGTTGGAAATCGACGTAAACATGGTAGAATGTTTGTTGCCATGATTAGAATAGGTTCTGGTTTATGTATGTTGTTTTGAAAATGTTTTGGGTTGAAAAATATGGATTATGGGTTTTCAACAGCGCTGAAAGATTCTGAGTTTTCGCAGGTTCGCCTAGCGAACCATTCAGCGAAGGGTAGCGAAGGTTCGCTGCGGGTATTCGCCTAGCGAAGGTTCGCTAGAGGGTTCGCCTAGCGAAGTTTGGGTGTTTTTGATGTTGGTGGTTGCTGCCTTGGTTCGCCAAGGGGTTCGCCTAGCGAACTTTGTGTCTGTTTTTTAGCTAGTAGTTGGTTCGCTGGAACATTCGCCTAGCGAAGGTGCTAGCGAATACTCGCGAGAGGGTTCGCCCAGCGAACAGTGCTGTTTGTGTAATTTTGTTTTCTGCATAACTTTTGATCTGTGGTTCGGTTTGAGGCATGGTTTGATGCATTAGAAAGCTTATGGAATGTTCTTTCTTATTATGATGAATTGGAAATTGTTAGCCGATTAAATAAGTCGAAAAAGTCAGGAATAGTGTTATTTAGCGACTTTTACCGTTTTGAATGTGCGTTTGGATGTGAATCATACAATAGTGCATTGATGTGAATGTATACAAATTGTGTGTGGTTGTATGAGATGAATGCATGAATATATTGTGAATATGTATGCATTTCAAGAATGTCTTGAGTCATTTGCATGTGAAGCATAATGATGTGCATTCTTGTGTTGAGGGATTCTAATGGGAATCCGCTATAACGTCGTGTGCCCGCTTGTGGGGTGTGAGCGATGATTATAGACGATCGTGTGCCCGCTTGTGGGGTGTGAGCGATCGGGTCGTGTGTCCACTTGTGGGGTGTGAGCGATCCATAAATACCGTGTGCCCGCTTGTGGGGTGTGAGCGGTGGGTGAACATCGTAGGCCTGACGGGGAGTTACAGTGATGTAACGAGCGATGGTTCCAGCAGAGTTCCTGAGTGAACTTGAGTCGTGAGTCGTGAGTCGTGAGTCGGTCTCTATGATTTGGATTTATCATCTTTATAATGGTGCATTGATGAATGAACATTAATGTGTATGTTTATGTGGAATGATGAGAATTGTGGAAGTATGCATGATGTGTATGCTTGGCTTTAAATATATATATATATATATATATATATATATATACATTGTGATGTATATGAGTGTGTGGTGATGAATTGTGGTGAGAATGCGGAATATGTGTATTTTTATGCTAAGATATATAATTATATTCATTGTTATTATGATAATATTTCTCACCCTTCTGCTGTTTTATGATGCTCTATGAGGCATTGCAGAGTAGGTATTCTGGTGGCCTTTTTGTGAAGCGTGTCTTCAGTTTTTTGGTCGGTCAACTCTGATATGTAGCACCGGGTAGCTAAGAGGGCTATGATTCTTTTGTGATACATTTGTATATGTATCTTGTTGATGAATGTTTATGTAAACATGTATTATGTTGGTGGATAATACTTGAGGATACATGTATATATGTATATATGTTGTTGCTATTCAATGTTTAGATTTCCGCTTTTATTCTAAATATTGAGATGTGGGTGTAAGGACTAAGTTCCTCTGTTGCAAAGTTACCCCACGGTTGCATATCAATTGTTGAATGTTTTAATTTCATGTATGATGTGACATACCTCTTTTATACTATGTTAATAATTATACTCTGACGAAATTTTTAATATGTGCCTAAATGATTATTTGGGTGTATAGAAAGGGGGTGTTACATTAAGTGGTATCAGAGCCAGAGTTGAGTCAGTTGTGTCTGTCTTGTTGTTGTGTTGGTTGAACTGTTGTTTAACTTTGTTGTCTTTTTTGGGGAATGATCAGAATATGGTTGGTAGGAACGACAATGCGATGGCTGCTGCTTTGGAAGCAATGGCTAGGGTGGTGCAAGGTGCGCCGAACGTGAATGCTAATGACGATTTCAGGAAGAATCAACCACCGGTCTTCAAAGGAAGATTTGATCCCGATGGTGCTCAACTTTGGTTGAAAGAGATTGAAAGGATCTTCAGAGTCATGGACTGTGCGGAGGAGAATAAGGTGAGGCTTGGGTCTCACATGCTGAAGGAAGAAGCCGACGATTGGTGGGTCGGTATGCGTCAAGTTCTTGAGGTGGATGACGAAGAGATAACTTGGGATTTATTTCGTACTGAGTTCTTGAGGAAGTATTACCCTGAAAGTGTGAAAGGGAAGAAGGAGATGGAGTTCCTTAAACTGAAACAAGGTAGTATGTCCGTGGTGGACTATACTGCTAAGTTTGTGGAGTTGGTTCAATTCCATCCTCACTATGCTGCAATTACTGCTGAGTTCTCAAAGTGTATTAAGTATGAGAATGGTTTGCGTCCCGAGATTAAACAGGTTGTGGGATATCAAAGGATAAGAAGGTTTTCGGATTTGACGGAATGTTGTAGAATCTTTGAGGAAGATAGCAAGGCTCGTTCTACACATTACAAAAGTTTGAATGAGAGGAAGGGAAAGCAACAAGCTAGAAGTGGACCTTATGTGACACCCGCTGATAAGGGCAAGCATAGGGGAAACTTTGAGAAGAGATCTGGAGGAGGAGGTTCCGGTTCCATTAAGTGTTACAAGTGTGGTGAAATGGGTCATAAATCATTTGAGTGTGGGAAGACGGTGGCGAAATGTTCTAACTGTGGATAGTCAGGTGTCACTTGATGTGTTTCCTGTTGTGTGTGATTTTCCTGAAGTGTTTCCTGAGGATATTACAGAGGTACCGCCGGAAAGAGAAGTTGAGTTTTCTATTGATCTAGTTCTGGGTACTAGGCCAGTTTCGATGGCACCGTATCGTATGTCGGCATCGGAGTTGGTAGAATTGAAGAAGCAATTGAATGACTTGTTGGACAAGAGATTTGTAAGACCAAGTGTTTCTCCTTGGGGTGCTCCGGTATTGTTGGTTAAGAAGAAGGATGGGAGTATGTGGTTATGCATTGATTATCGACAATTGAACAAGGTGACAATTAAGAACAAGTATCCGCTTCCAAGGATCGATGATTTGTTGGACCAATTGGTTGGTGCGCGTGTTTTTAGCAAGATTGATTTGAGATCGGGATATCACTAGATTCGGGTGAAAGAGGAGGATATTCAAAAGACGGCCTTTAGGACACGGTATGGCCATTACGAATATTCCGTGATGCCATTCGGGGTTTCTAATGCGCCGGGTGTGTTTATGGAATACATGAATCGTATTTTTCATGAGCAGTTAGATCGTTTTGTCATTGTGTTCATCGACGATATATTGATTTACTCTAAGTCTCAAGAGGAGCATGAAGAGCATTTGAGGATTGTGTTACAAATTTTGAAAGAGAGACAATTGTATGCTAAGTTGTCGAAATGTGAGTTTTGGTTGTCGGAAGTATGTTTTCTTGGACATGTTATTTCTGGTAGTGGTATTAGTGTTGATCCATCCAAGATTAATGCGGTAATGCAATGGGAGGCTCCTAGATCGGTTACGGAGATTCGAAGCTTTTTAGGCTTGGCGGGTTATTATAGGAGGTTTATTGAGGGATTTTCGAAGTTGGCACTTCCGTTAACGCAATTGACTTGTAAAGGAAAGGCTTTCATTTGGGATATTCATTGTGAAGAGAGTTTCAATGAGCTAAAAAGAAGGTTGACAACGACTCCGATCTTGATTTTGCCAAATCTTACGGAACCATTTGTTGTGTATGGTGATGCTTCATTGGTTGGTTTAGGTGGTGTTTTGATGCAAGATGGAAAAGTTGTGGCATATGCTTCTAGACAATTGAGAGTGCATGAAAAGAATTATCCTACACATGACTTGGAGCTAGCGGCCGTGGTGTTTGTTTTAAAAATTTGGAGGCATTATCTTTATTGTGCAAGATTTAAAGTTTTTAGTGATCACAAGAGCTTGAAATATTTATTTGATCAAAAGGAATTGAACATGAGACAAAGGAGGTGGTTAGAGCTTTTGAAGGATTATGATTTTGGTTTGAATTACCATCCGGGTAAGGCAAACGTGGTGGCCGATGCTTTGAGTCGGAAGTCGTTACATATGTCCGCATTGATGATGAGAGAATGGGAACATTTGGAGAATTTTAGAGACTTGAGTTTGGTTTGTGAAATGACGCCGAGAAGTGTGAGACTTGGTATGCTACATGTTACGAATGACTTTCTTGCAACCGTGTGTGAAAAGCAAAAGTTGGATTTGAAGTTCGTTGATTTGATGATGAATGAGAATGAGGATTTCAAGGTTGATAATTTTGGAGTTTTGAGATTCCGTGGTCGTATTTGTATTCCCGATGATGCGGAGTTGAAAAAGATGATATTGGAAGAAGGACACCGAAGTAACTTAAGTATTCATCCGGGAGCGAATAAAATGTATCAAGATTTGAAGAAAATCTTTTGGTGGTCCGGGTTAAAGAGAGATGTGGCTCAATTTGTGTATGCGTGCTTAACTTGTCAAAAGTCTAAGGTGGAACATCAAAAGCCTAGTGGATTGATGCAACCGTTGGACATTTCGGAGTGGAAATGGGATAGTATATCGATGGATTTTGTTACGGGATTGCCGAATACGCAAAGAGGTCATAATGCTATTTGGGTAATTGTTGATAGGCTTACTAAATCTGCTCACTTCATTCCAATTGATATTAGCTATCCTTTGGAGAGGTTAGTCGAGATTTATATTCTTGCGGTTGTGAAGTTACATGGAGTTCCTAAGAGTATTGTCTCGGATAGAGATCCTAGATTCACATCGAGGTTTTGGGAGAGTTTACAAAAGGCTTTGGGTTCTAAGCTAAGATTGAGTTCGGCTTATCATCCGCAAACGGATGGTCAAACCGAGAGGACAATTCAATCGTTGGAGGATTTGTTGCGTGCTTGTGTGCTCGAGCAAGGTGGTGCTTGGGATAGTTATTTGGCATTGATTGAGTTCACCTATAATAACAGTTTTCATTCAAGTATAAGTATGGCACCGTTTGAGGCTTTGTATGGTCGGAGATGTCGAACACCTTTGTGTTGGCATGAAACTGGTGAGAGGACGATAGTTGGACCGGAGATGATACAACAAACGACGGAGAAAGTGAAGTTTATTCGTGAAAAGATGAAAGCTTCTCAAAGTAGACAAAAGAGCTATCATGACAAGAGAAGGAAAGACCTTGAGTTTCAAGAAGGCGACCATGTGTTTTTTAGAGTTACGCCGGTTATGGGTGTGGGTCGTGCTTTGAAGTCGAAGAAGTTGGTTTCTCGTTTTATTGGTTCGTATCAGATTTCTGCACGAGTTGGTGCTGTGGCTTACCGTGTGGCGTTGCCTCCGAATCTTTCGAATTTTCATGATGTATTCCATGTTTCGCAACTTCGGAAGTATGTTCCGGATCCGTCACATGTTATTCCTATGGACGAGGTTGAAGTGAAAGATAACCTTACGATTGAAGCTTTACCGATTAGGATTTTGGATCGTGAAGTTAAGAAGCTAAGATGGCAAGGATATTGCACTTGTGAAAGTAGCGTGGGGAGGCGCTGCGGAAGGCGATATGACTTGGGAACTAGAGAGTAGGATGCGAGAGTCGTATCCGGAGTTGTTTGAATCAGGTAATATTTTCGAGGACGAAAATTTCTAAAGTGGGGGAGAGTTGTAACGCCCCGATTCCAATTATTCCCATTTTGTTGAGTCTTTTATTTAAATTGAGTGATAAATTATTTTATTTGTGAAATTAGTGTGTTAATATGTTATGTTGACATGTTATGTTATTTTACCGTTTTTGGGAGTTTTCGGGGAAAATTAGAATGGAGGGTATTTTAGACATTTCTCAATTAATGTTAAGTTAGAAAATTTAGTGGAAATATAATTGTGTGAGAAAATGAATTAATTTGAATTTGTGTAAAAATAAAATAGAAAAGAAAAAGAGATAAGAAGAGGAAATAGGAGAGAAAGAGATAGAAAGGAAAAAAATAGAGAGAAAAAGGAGAGAAAGAAAGAGGAAGAGGAGAAAAGAGAAGGAAAAGAGGAAAAGCTAGGAAAATCAAGAAATCAACTTCTAGGAATCGATTTAATCGAGTAAGGGTGTGAAATCTTATTATCTCATCAATGTATATCATTATGTATGATTATGTATGTGTGTATTGGATTGTTTGTTGTGTTTTCATAGTTTTCTATTCTAGGTCGATGTTGAGAAATCGATGTTTTCGCGGTTGGAAATTGACGTAAACGTGGTAGAATGTTTGTTGCCATGATTATAATAGGTTCTGGTTGATGTATGTTGTTTTGAAAATGTTTTGGGTTGAAAAATATGGATTATGGGTTTTCAACAGCGCTGAAAGATTCTGAGTTTTCGCAGGTTCGCCAAGCGAACCATTCAGCGAAGGGTAGCGAAGGTTCGCTGCGGGTATTCGCCTAGCGAAGGTGTGAGCGAAAGTTCGCTAGAGGATTCGCCTAGCGAAGTTTGGGTGTTTTTGATGTTGGTGGTTGCTGCCTTGGTTCGCCAAGGGGTTCGCCTAGCGAACTTTGTGTCTGTTTTTTAGCTAGTAGTTGGTTCGCTGGAACATTCGCCTAGGGAAGGTGCTAGCGAATGCTCGGGAGAGGGTTCGCCCAGCGAACAGTGCTGTTTGTGTAATTTTGTTTTCTGCATAACTTTTGATCTGTGGTTCGGTTTGAGGCGTGGTTTGATGCATTAGAAAGCTTATGGAATGTTCTTTCTTATTATGATGAATTGGAAATTGTTAGCCGATTAAATAAGTCGGAAAAGTCAGGAATAGTGTTATTTAGCGACTTTTACCGTTTTGAATGTGCGTTTGGATGTGAATCATACAATAGTGCATTGATGTGAATGTATATAAATTGTATGTGATTGTATGAGATGAATGCATGAATATATTGTGAATATGTATGCATTTCAAGAATGTCTTGAGTCATTTACATGTGAAGCATAATGATGTGCATTCTTGTGTTGAGGGATTCTAATGGGAATCCGCTATAACGTCGTGTGCCCGCTTGTGGGGTGTGAGCGATGATTATAGACGACCGTGTGCCCGCTTGTGGGGTGTGAGCGATCCATAAACACCGTGTGCCCGCTTGTGGGGTGTGAGCGGTGGGTGAACATCGTAGGCCCGACGGGGAGTTACAGTGATGTAACGAGCGATGGTTCCAGCAGAGTTCCTGAGTGAACTTGAGATGATTGAGTCGGTACCGCATTGCATTTACATAGAGTCGTGAGTCGGTCTCTATGATTTGCATTTATCATCTTTATAATGGTGCATTGATGAATGAACATAAATGTGTATGTTTATGTGGAATGATGAGAATTGTGAAGTATGCATGATGTGTATGCTTGGCTTTAAATATATATATATATATATATATATATATATATATATATATATATATATATATATATATATATATATATATATATATATATACATTGTGATGTATATGAGTGAGTGGTGATGAATTGTGGTGAGAATGCGGAATATGTGTATTTTTATGCTAAGATATATAATTATATTCATTGTTATTATGATAATATTTCTCACCCTTCTGCTGTTTTATGATGCTCTATGAGGCATTGCAGAGTAGGTATTCTGGTGGCCTTTTTTTGAAGCGTGTCTTCAGTCTTTTGGTCGGTCGGCTCTGATATGTTGCACCGGGTAGCTAAGAGGGCTATGATTCTTTTGTGATACATTTGTATATGTATCTTGTTGATGAATGTTTATGTAAACATGTATTATGTTGGTGGATAATACTTGAGGATACATGTATATATGTATATATGTTGTTGTTATTCAATGTTTAGATTTCCGCTTTTATTCTAAATATTGAGATGTAGGTGTAAGGACTAAGTTTCTCTGTTGCAAAGTTACCCCACGGTTGCATATCAATTGTTGAGCAGGTGTTGAATGTTTTAATTTCATGTATGATGTGACATACCTCTTTTATACTATGTTAATAATTATACTCTGACGAAATTTTTAATATGTGCCTAAATGATTATTTGGGGGTATAGAAAGAGGGTGTTACATTTGTCATTACATAATAGCACCAAAAGTGTGCCTGAATTAAGTAGCAGAATAACATAATAGCACCAAAAGTGTGCTTGAAAAAAGTAGCAGAAAACATTGCAAATCATTACAAAAGGTGATCACAGCAGAAAAGTTAAAGATCATTGATAAATTTCTCCTTTGGAGCCCTCTTAGGAGTAGATTTTGAAGCCTTTTTGGGTGAACTTTTTGGTGCCTTCTTAGGAGTACTTCTTGTAGTATGTGAGGCATGTCCTTCATCCTCTTCAGTCAAACACAGTGGTTGATGTGGGTCTGAACCAGGGCGTTTGAATGGTTTTGGTTTTTTAAACCAATTCTCCTT
Organism: Lathyrus tuberosus; assembly: GCA_022829125.1. Classification (NCBI taxonomy): domain Eukaryota; kingdom Viridiplantae; phylum Streptophyta; class Magnoliopsida; order Fabales; family Fabaceae; genus Lathyrus; species Lathyrus tuberosus. Next base: position 2,605,788 of record JALAZF010000259.1, read on the forward strand.
AATTCTCTCACTTTGTCTCTTTCTCAATGGTTTGATTTCCTCTTTGACCTTTGGCTTGCTCTTATTTTTAGAAATTATGTCGGGTAGGCTTGATATCATGTCATCTGTGATGTCTCTATATAGTGAATCCTCTGTTTGAATTGGCTCAACAGTTGCTTGACTTGGCTCAACAGTTGCTTGACTTTGCTCAACAGTTGCTTGACTTGGCTCAACACTTGCTTGACTTTGCTCAACAGTTGCTTGAGTTGGCGCAACACTTGCTTGAGTTGGCTCAACACTTGCAGCAGATGGCCTAGTTGATGGCTCTGCAACATTTCCACCTTTTGATCTATTTAGTTTCTGCACATAACATACCAACATTTCCATCAAAAACATTAGTGCATCTATATTCAGTAGTGATATCAATAACAGTAGTGCATCTAATTAGTTTGTGTGATATCAATAACAGTAGTGCATCTATATTTAGTAAGATATCAATAATTAGTGTGGCATACCTTTCTTTTCAGGGCCTCTGGATTCTGTTTCTTGCTCTTGCATGACTTGACATTATGCCCAATCTTGTCACACCTAGTGCATCTATAAGATACACCAGGCAGCCTCCTTCTTGCACCTTCTTCCCCACTCTCCCTAATTCTTAGCTTTCTTGGTCTACCAGGCCCCTTTTTGTAGTTAGGAGGTAGGAGATCTGGACTTTCAACTTCAGGCCACATATCAATTCCATTTATAGGGCTAATAGCAAATCCATAAGCCATGGCATACTTATCCCTTGTGTAACACTCATGAACAAACTTTTCAAGGTCCTGCTGCCTAAAACCTAAATGAATGGTTTCTTCCTTAGCCCAAGTAGGTAACCAATGGCCACTCTTAGCAACCTCACTATCTAATCTTCTCCTAGGAATGGGCATTACTTTGTGTGGCCAGTTATCAAGTTTCAAAGTAGAGTTACTACACCTATTCATGAGATACTTCCTAATCCATTCACACATGGTCAATATGGGTTTATCTCTAGCAAGTAAAATGGTGGCATTAAAAGATTCTGAAATGTTGTTCATCAATACATCACACTTACAATAAAAGCTAAAAGCATGCTTACACCAACTTTCTTTAGGAACTCCCATAAGCCAAGCCCAAGCCTTTGCATCTATTGCCTTTAACTCATTCATCTTATGTTGCCATGCTTGCTGGTATGTTGCCTTGGCTGCTCCCATCATAAGATCTCTTATGAGTGCTCCACCACCAAACTTCTTCTTAAAATTAGCATACAAGTGCCTTAAGCATAGCCTATGCTCGATTCTAGCTTCCATTTCCTCAAATACTGCAACCAAACCCTAAAACAAAGAAAACAATTAGTAGGAAACAAAACACAATTGAAATAATGAAAACAATTAGTATACTTTTAATTGGATTACCTTTTGCTGGTCAGAAATAAAAACATATCTATTCTCTATTCCAACATCTTCCATGAGCAGCTTTATGAACCACCTCCATGATTCCTTTGTTTCTGTTTCCACAACACCAAAGGCAAGTGGGAAATACTGGTCATTGGGGTCCCTCCCCACAACTATCAAAAGTTGACCTCCATATGTAGTCTTCAAGTGACACCCATCAACCCCAATGAAGGGTCTACAACCATTGATGAACCCTTTTCTACATCCATCAAAACAGAAATAAAAGGAACCAAATCTGGGTTGAATGGAAGGTGATGGTCTATCAAGGTTTATCTTAACTATATTCCCAGGATTTTCCCTATGCAACTCAGCTGCATATCTCCATAGATTTGCATACTCTTTATTTGCATCTCCTTCAATGATTTTCCTTGCAATCATCTTAGCTTTCCAAGCCCTTGCCACAGTTATACCAACTGAATAGTTTTGCCTCATGTCTTGTATAATATCAGTGATCCTAACTTTTTCTGAAGTTTGCATTTTCTTTACCATAGCCTTGGCCACCCATTTTGAACTTGCAGTTTTGTTATCCAAAACCCTAGCACATGTGTGGGTGTCCTTTATAGTCTTAATTGCATAAGTGTGCTTATGGCCCACTTTGGAACAAAGTATTAAAAAACCACACTTTGACTTACATTCCACTCTCACCCTATACCCCTCATTTTTCACAAATCTTATTTCCCTCCCATTTAAAACAGTCCACTCACGAATTTCCTCCCTAAAGTCATCTAGGGAATTGAACTCCATACCCCACTTAAACTTGAAATTCTTATTCAGTTCTCCTTTCTTAAACTTCTAAAACCTTGGTTTTTTTTCATCTTCTGTGTTATCAACATCAGAACTCAATAGTTCTTCACTAACATACTCCTCATCATTCACATCTTTATGAATAGAACAAGTTAATAACCCACTTATTATTGGACCCTGACTAATTGGCATATTCACATCAATACCTTCAAACCCATCTTCAAGAGCAGTGGTCCTCTCATCCTCACTATCGTTCAAGCCTTCAACAATCTCTTCATCACTGACTTCTAAATCAGTCGTTTGATTGACACACTTAGGGCTTCTTCCACTTCCACTTGCATCATGTTCCACAAACAGTTCCCCATCCACTTGATTCGCACAGTGATAAGAAGCAAAATCATATGCATCCTCATCATTCTTAATCTAAAAATGCTTTGGATCAATTTCAGTGATTTTCGCCCACATTCTATACGACCCTTCAACGTAACCCCACCCAGTGAGTATGTTGTGAATGTGAGTCATGCTAAACATATCTAAGTGTTCCCCAGAAATCACAGTAGACACACCACCCCTATATATCGTCTCTCCATCACTAAGCATTACAAACTCCCCTCCATGCCGAAAAACAACGTTAAACAGTGCATTTTTCTGAAATAAGAAATTAACATATGAAAACCCACGACACTGAGAAACGTAATGCAAAGAAGTAGGAGGCTTGACATTACCTGTAATTCGAAGTTCGCATCCATGGCTTCGTCTTCGACCTTACTCGCTTCCATGCCTGCGTCTTGCTATGAGCTTCTCCCTCTTCAATCTTCCAAATGCAAAACCTAATTTGACGGGGGGGGGGGGGGGGGGAAACAATAATGTTCCTCATATCACTAACCATTTATCCATAATCTCAATTAGCCACTTAACCACTGCCCAGTCAGCAAATCAGGTAAAAGGAGTGGTAAAAGATGGTTTTTGGTTTTATAAGGGGTGGTTTAAAAAAAAATACTTCAGGGGGGAAATTTCAAATGTCGCCCTATTGGCAGGGGGTATCATATATTTAACCCAATAATTAATTGTGATTTGCAGTAATGCATGTCTCATCTTGAGACGTCTAGTAACACCTCTAAAAAGGAGGTGGGTAGGCATAGAAGAGGGAAATGCCTAAAACTTAGGCGCATCTGGAAAAATATGAAAGCAAGTTTCAAAAATTTATGTCCATTCCGGTAATGTTCGTGTCAACAAAAAAAGGTAGGCGGACACAGTAGAGAGTACTTGTCTAAATTGAAGGTTCGTTGATGAATTCTTTGTATATGCAAGTATACATAGTTAAAGTGATTCCAAAGTAAGAGTATCGTTTTTATATAGATTGTATTAACTTATGTTGATTCCTAAATCAAAAGTTGTGAATAATTATGAGCAAAAATTAATAATAGATGTAATTGTCACAGGTTCATAAGAATCGAAATCCTTCGGCATATGGGGGTAAATTCTAAGTCTTATGTAGAGGGAGCTTGGACAAAAGTTACGAATCGCAAGAAGTTCAAGAATGGAAAATGGGATACTGAGATTAATAGGGAAAAGAAGGAAGATAAGGTTGAGATGGATAGTATTAGTATCCTCTTCACTGAGTTCCCTGAGTCTTTGAGGGCCAAGGACCTTTTCAATCACTTTGAAGAGTTCGGAGTGATTGACGAGGTCGTTATTCCGGCAAAAAGGGATAAGTTTGGAAGAATGTACGGGTGTTCGTTTATTCTGTGTCAAGGATGCGAGAAGATTGGTTTTAAAGTTGGACAAATTATGGCTTGATGGAAAGAAGCTTCATGCTAACATCCCCAGGTTTCATCGGGCTGTTAAGGCTACTTTACCTGAGGATGAAGGAAAAGGTAAAGAGAAAGCTACAAGCGGGAAAGAGTTTAATCAGGGAAGGGGGCGGATGAATGGTTTGCGGCCTTTCCAGGACTACAGGTTCACTGAGAGGGGTAAGACACTTGCTGATGTTGTTGGTCAAAGAGGGGGTTTTATCCCTAAGAAGGTTAAAACTTTGGAGTTGGAGGTGGATGATTTAAATCTGAAGAGGTTTAAAAAGGCGTATGTAGGAAAGGTCTTAAATCCGGGATTCACTATGTCAAACAAGGGCTACGACAATGTTTTTTTTGGCCTTTAATATCGCTTAAAAGCGCTGCCTAAGGTGGCGCTGCCGTAGGTAAAGACAGCGTTTGTTTTTTAATGAAAAAGCGCTGCTAAAGGCCTACTTTAGGCAGCGCTTTACCTTTAAAAGCGCTTTCTAAAGTAGGCCTTTAGCAGCGCTTTTTCCTTTAAAAGCGCTCTCTAAAGTGGGTATTTAGACAGCGCTTTTAAAAGCGCTGTCTAATGTATACGTATAAAATTTTAATGAATTTTTTTATATACCTTTAGAGAGCGCTTTTACAGGAAAAAGCGCTTTCTTTTGTCCCTCTTTAGACAGCGCTTTTTAAGGCGCTCTCTAATGTATACCTATAATTTTAATGAATTTTGTTCTATACCTTTAGAGAGCGCTTTTTAGAAAAAGCGCTTTCTTTTGTGAACTATAGGCAGCGCTTTTTCTAGAAAGCGCTGTCTTTTTTGTACGTATAATTTTAATGAATTTTTTTAAAAATCCCATTTTAACCGTTTTTTTATGCAGAAACCTGTATAATTCAAGCCATTTCAATAAACCTGTATAATTCACATTTCCATTAACAATTTCTAGTATGATTCATTAACCATTTCCACTAATCCCATAAACCACATAAACCATTTCCATTATAATTCAAGTCATTTACATTAACCATTCACAAAACTATACAATTACAATCCAAAATCACATAAATAACATAAACCATTCACAAAACTATACAATCCTATAAAATAAACCATTCACAAAACTATACATTCACATAATCCCATAATCCTATACCTTATATGATTCTTTTTCCAATAAGGTATTCGCACAATTCCTCCTTAATTTCTTGCAATTTATTCTTTTTATATAGTTTTCAACATACCTCATCATCTATGGAAATGAGGTCTAACGGCTATGCAACAAACGAACCTATTGCATCTCGCAGCAATGTAACCTCTGAAACCGAGTCAGGCATAGGTAGTACCGCATCCGTATCTAAAGCGATATCAACCGACACTTTCAGATATCCATGAGGGAGCGGTTTATGGTGAAGTAACTCTCCCACTTTGTTATGCACTTTTCCCTTGCCAACCATGCGATAAGTCGGTAACGACAAATACAACTGAAAAGATGAAATGCCCTGAAGCAATAATAAATACGTAACTGTTAATGTGTATAAAGGTCAATTAAAATAAATGTGTTAATTTAATTAAAATAAATATGTGCTAATTACCTCGGGAATTTTATTTTGACAATTGATACTAGCTTTGTCACTAGTATCTTTCAACCCGGAACCGCGCTTTTCCGCCTCATATCTTTCTTTATCCTTTTGCAATTCACGGACTTGCGCTTTTAGTTCCTCCAATGATTGCATAACTTCTTGGTTGCTGGGATTTTTTCTCTTTGGTTGCTTATACAAGGAAGGTGGAGTCACATCAAATCCTTTACCTCTCACCCGACCGGAATACTCAGGAACATTTAGTACTCGACTAAGAATGCTCCGACAATCCTCCTCACCTGTGGTTAAGGATTTAGATAGAGTCTCCTGAAATTCATTGACATATCAAAAATTATGAGTGGAGCTCTACCTTGTTCTGGCTCTCCATTGAATGCTTTTCTCCACCCACGATAGTGATGATTAGAATTTAAGAATCTACGATGACCGAGAAAGACATTCTTCTGACTAAACTCCAATCGCTTCCAATCTGTTTTATCTTCACAAATAAGACACGCACATTGACCTTTTATGCTGTACCCTGATAGATTTCCGTATGCTGGAAAATAATTAATTGTGCCAAACAACATCGCCCTCAAGTTGAAACTTTCTTTCCTATACCCATCATAAACCTCCACACCGTTCTCCCACAAAAACTTTAAATCTTCGATTAAGGTTGCCAAGTATACGTCTATGTCATTCCCTGGTTGTCTAGGCCCAGAAATTAACATAGATAACATCATGTACTTACGCTTCATACATAGCCATGGAGGTAGGTTATAAATCATTATGATCACAGGCCAAGTGCTATGTGAGATACTTTGAAGACCGCGTGGGTTCATTCCATCAGTAGATAATGCCAAGCGAAGGTTTCTTGCTTCCTTTCCAAATTCAGGATATCATCATCAATTTTCATCCACTGTGGTGAATCTGCCGGATGTCGAAACTTTCCATCAATAATTCTTTCATCTGCATGCCAGGTCAAGTGTCTTGAATCGGTCTCACTACGAAACATGCGTCTAAATCTCGGAATTATAGGAAAATACCATAAGACTTTTGCTGGAGACAACTTTTTCTTATATCGAGAGACACCGCATTTAGGACACTCATTTAATGATGCATACTCATTTCGAAAAAAAAACGCAATCGTTTGGACAGGCATGTATCTTATCATAGCTCATACCAATAGAGCACAACATCTTTTTGGCCTCATATGTTCGATTGGGAAGAACATTATCCTCTGGAAGCATATCTTTCATAAGGGCCAATAACTCTGTGAAACTTTTATCCGACCATCCATTGCCCGCCTTTAAGTTGTACAACTTTAATACCGCAGACAATCTTGTGAATTTAGTGCAACCATTATACAACGGTTTCTCTGCATCGCTTACCAACCTCTCAAACATTTTGGGACAATCCTTAAGATCTTCTTCAAGTGCTTCTACAATCTCTTCGACTCGATCAGAATCGTATGTATCTGTGCCATTGTCGTTTGAAGCATAGGTCATATTATCCCCCGGTTCAACATTCCCGTTAATCTTCTCACCATGCAAATTCCAACATGTATAACTTCTATCAATTCCACGCCTCATTAAATGCGATGCCAACTGAACCGTGTCAACCCGACTCCAAAACAGCAACCCAAGCAAGGACATATCATTCGACTGGGGTCTTTGGCGTGCGCAACAGCAAACTTAACGAATTATGATACCCCATTCTCGTACTCTTTCGACAATCGACTTGAAGACATCTATTTCTTATCTATAGTTATACTAATTAAACTAAACAAAAACAAAAATAAAAAATATTTACCTGTAGGGAAACGATCCGACTTTCACACTTTGATCTCAAGTAACCCCTATATATAGCAAACTCAATAAGTTAGTAACCTCATCATATCAGTTCATTCAAAGCACTACTAATTACAGTGGCGAGAGAGAACAACTAATTACCTGTAGAGATGTAAACAACTTCTAGACCCACACAGTGTCCAGATAGGTTAGAATTACCAAGATCCCCCTGTACACGTATCATAAAATGAAATATCATTAATTGACCAATTATGAGTCATAACTTGATAAGTGGCAACATGTAATCACAAACAAGCAACAATTAGAGGTAAACACCTACATATCCCAAGTACTTGACCAAATACTCAAGAGCAAGCATACTTAAACAAGTAACCAAGCATACTTAAACAAGTAACCAAGCATTAGAGCAATTTGTCCTAAACCTAACAAGATTCAAATCTAAGCAATACCTAAGCAAGTAAACATGCACCTACCAAACGTGCTTTATGAATAATTCAATCCTATATAAAAAACTTATACTAAGTCTTTAATATAAGATACTAAGTTTCAAATGTTTACTATTCTTCCATACAGAAGTAATACAGTAAGTATTTTCAGCACTCATTCAGCCTAATCTACTTACTATATAAACACTAAACTCATCTCCTCCAAATGTTCTACATGAAAACTCAACAAGATACATGCTAATAATACCAAATCAGGATTAACATTTTAAATTATTAGTGAGAATTACTTCATACAACGCAAGAAAAGGAAGGAACCAAATTTCAGTCAATGAGTTCTGTCGCTCCCAGGATTTTCATCCAAGTACAAACGCGAGAGTGGCGCGGAAAACAGAGTCGTCAGCTGTGTAAATTTATCCCAAGAGAGGGAAAGGTAACACCGCATAAACCTTAGGAGGGGGAAAGGAATGGTCATCGCAACCATAGCCTGGGTTCGGGAGTCGGTTACGCGAGGGGAAGGTGCTAGCACCCCACGCGTCCATCGTACTCGATGGGATCCACGCTTGTTGTCTATTATAAGGGTAAGTTATACTATCATCTAGGGTTGTACTAAAACGGAGAGGGAAAGACAAAGACCGACTCGGTAGGACGTCGACGTCCTAGGCCTACGTACCACCCTTGTGCAATGGGGAATTCAGAGTCAACGTAGTTCGGACCAAGTTCTTTTTGTGTTTTTTTTATGAGCGACGTTAAGTTCGCGTCCGGCAGTTAGGGTCAATGCCTGTTTGCGACTCAGACGGAAGGTAACGTGCCCTTTTTGAAAATAGCCTTTAAGTTTGGAAATCCCGAAGGACAAAAAGGTTTGAAGTTGGTTGGTGTTTTTTAAGACAGAAGTGGCTTAAGTTAGTTCCTAAGTTGCATTGCACCAAAGTCTAGGGCACAGGGGCGAATACTTAACGCATCGTCCCAAGATAGGACGCTCGCTAAGCACTCTAGAAAGATGAGAGGAAGCCCCTCATTTCTCATTCCCCATACTTAAGGCTCGTGCGCAATACACCTTATTATTATTAAGTGTTTTAAAGAAATTTGAGATGAGAAGAGAGAAGACATAAGGGAGACTCTAAAGGGGACTATGAATCCTAAAGTTATCATGCATGGGTGACCTACGGTTAGTGAGGTTCAACCTAAACCCTAGAGAAAGGAAAAGATAGGGAAGGAAAAAGTAAGGGTGACCATGGATACTTATCCATACCCTTAAAGAACTTGCCTTAGTCCCTGCATAAAAGGTTAGTGAGAAACAAACATAAATAAGAGAAATGAGGTGAATTAAAATCACACAATGGCAAATAATAATGATAATAATCCAAACATGAACTCAAAGATCAAAGAAGCAATCCCAAAACAAATGGCACAAGTGCCTTTCAAACAAGATAATCAGACAAGATCAAAGATGCGCACACCAGAAAATCTCAAGAGAAGACAAATCAAACAATTAGAAAAGTAACTCCAAGAATTCCGAAATTAAATGTCAAGGGCCCTCAGCCAGAGACTAACAACCCATCAAAAATTCCTGCAAAAACTCAAAGTTTTAGTCACTCAAACAATTGGACAAAGTTCAGGTGGGAATTAGGGCTCAGTGTGCCAAAGGGAAGGACCTGAATGCAATACGAAATAAATTTAAAAATGAAAGAAAAATATTTTTATGCAATTTAGGATGTCAATGAACAAATTCAAAAAGAATGTATCAAAAATGTATTATAGATGAGGAGAAATAAATTTCACAAGTTGGTGTGTGCAAGTGAAACAAATAAGAAAAGGAAATAAAACAATTAATTAAAACAGATGCCAAAATAAAAATAAAATGAGAAAATAAAATATCGAAAAAAAGAGAAAACTAAAAATAAGTTACATGATTTTTTACATGATTTTTAGATGCATAAAAGTGATTTTTTTAAAAATAAAATGCAAAGCAAATAAGTAATAAAAATAAAAAGAAATAAACTAGGAGGGGGTGTCATCAGCAGGAAAAAATGCGTTGAAAAAGGAAATGGGCTAACAGGGGGGTGCGCATAGCATAGGCCCAATGATCCCAACCAAACGTTTAATCCAACGCATATTATACAGTCAACACAATAAAGAAGTAATTAAAATTAACAAATCAGATGCAACGGCACATGATAAACACATAGTCATACGCACACATGATAACACGGGACCACCGTACTCCCCCCATGTGCATCGCATGTGACCTCATTAATGAGGTGTCACGAACCCAGCCGTGTGATCACAAATCAAACCAAAACGAAGGCCACGAGGTGAAGGTGTATGGTAATCACGCACGGAACAGCAAACACGCAATCAAAAGTTAAAAACATAAATAAAAAGGACAAGTGGCGCGCTGTGGTGCGTCCGATCTGGAAATCAACGGTCCAGCTTCGTCTTCTCCAATCATCTCCTTCGCCGGACTGGTATTCCTGCAGCCGCCGGAGCTAGGGCTCCGGCCACCCTCTCCGGTGAGCTGCAATGTGAAATTTTCCAGAAAATACAAACAGGTACACTATTTTGACCAGAAAAACGCCAGGATCTCAAATATGGCATTAAAAATTTCAAATTGTTAGTGTATAATAAAAAACGAATGAGAAACCATTAGGGCACAAAACTTTAAATCCATATTACAAGCAATTCACACGTCCATAATTAAAAATAATTATACCAGGATAATCACCATTCATCACACTCCAATATAGACATAAAAAAGGGGAGTTTTAGGAGCACAAAAAAATCACCCACCTGAGATGGCACACCTCTAATCCTGGCCTTCGGCTGCGAACGGTGGTTGGGTTGTGTTCTAGAAATCCTCAGGAAGAGATTTGTGGAAGAACTTTGAAGAAAGACCTTGTAGATTGTGAGATTTGTTGAATTCAAGAATTAGGGTACAAGTTGTTGTTCTCCTTCAAATGCACGTGAATGAATCCTAACCAGTGCATGGATGGGTTTATAAAGACTAGGGTTTGCCTCTGAATATGAATTGGGCTTGGGTAATCCATGGTTTAATGATTTTTTGAATAATTTTGGAATTTTGCATTATGTGGAATATACCTCTCTTCATGCGTGTTCACTTAAAAATTCCATGATGGATCACTAGCATTTGGATTGATAATTACACCCCTATGGAACTTGGGCCTTGAAAATAATTGATTCATGAGTTTTAAATAATTTAGGAATTTTGAATAATGGGAAAAAGGTGAATAATAAACCATGGAATTTCTTCATTCTTGAGCCCAAAATAATCCTCAAGGAATGTCTTTTAATATTGGAAAGTGGCATGAAACAATGGAATTGGTTATAGGTCATTATACCCAAAGTTGTGAAAATGGCACCATGAAGAACCCTAAAAACCACTTTGCCTTCTTTTGACCATAAGTTGAGTTTCACAAATGATATGGGGACCCACTAGTACTTGTTGGAAAGAGGAGAAAAAGATCTTCAACTTTTATGTTGGAGATAAATTCATTTGAAGCTTTCTTAATGATGAAAATTCAAGTTGAATGCAGTGTAGGAATTTGCCCAAAAAGGAAACTTTTCATTATAGGTCACTTTCCAAATTTAGAAACTTTGCACCAACTCCTGATTCCTGACAACTATGTATGAAACTTGACCCCTGGAGACCATATGAGGATATGAGATCTTGAAACCTTGGAGAGAACCACAAAACTCCACAGTTGACTTCTCCTCTCACTGTTGACTTTTATCCAATTCAACTGATTTTCAATCCATTGGCCAATTGAACTTCCCCTGAAACAAACTGATGGGAAAACTCCCATCCCTAGGTACTTAGGGACCCAAGGAGTATCATGGAATCAAGTCTTGCCCAAAAAAATCAGAAATAAACTGACTTTATAGCAAACCCTAGTTGTGGTACCCTCAGTCTAGGAGGAAATAGCACAGTCTCCAAATCCAAATTCCTCTGAATATGATGTGTATCCTCTCCAACAAAGACAAGATATGCCATTTGATGATGATAAAAACCCAAGGAGCTTGCCCATTGAAGCAATAAACCCAAGAATCTCAAAACCCTAATCTATGCACTGGTTAGGAAATGATGATCCACCTGAGCTCTCTTGGACAATACCAGGTCTCTTGCTTGACCCTCTGAAGCACTGCCTCAGGCACCTTGACCCCATGCTAAGAACCAATGATATGAACACATGATAATGCAAAATGAAATGCAACATAAGCCAGTTAGTAATAAAGTAAGGAGAGCAAATTTTGAGGTGCAACAACTGCCCCTATTCAATCAACTTGGTCCTGAAGGTATGATAACAACGGCTCTCAGACATTCCAGGGTACACGGGGATTGAATACCGAAAAGGGCCCCGGAAATTTGCTTATGGTAAGAATAACGAGATAGAGTGTGCTGAAAAATAAGGAATATGCCCTCAACCATACCCACAAGGAAAAACAAATACGACCTCAATCGTACCCAAAAGACGAATACAACCTCTCAGGGAGACTGACCTCAATCACTCTGCCCACAAAGAAAATACGAATACGACCTCGATCACATCCACAAAACGAATACAACCTCAATTGTACCCGCAAAGGAAGACTGACCTCAATCACTCTACCCACAAAGAAAATAAGAATACGACCTCAATCGCACCACAAAACGAATACAACCTCAATTGCATCCACAAAGGAAGACTGACCTCGATCACTCTACCCGCAAAGAAAAGACGAATACGACCTCGATCGCATCCACAAAACGAATACAACCTCAGTTGTACCCTCAAAGGAAGACTGGCCTCAATCACTCTACCCGCGAAGAAAATAAGAATACGACCTCAATCGTACCCATAAAACGAATACAACCTCGATTGCATCCACAAAGGAAGACTGACCTCAATCACTCTCCCCACAAAGAAAAGACGAATACGACCTCGATCGCATCCACAAAATGAATACAACCTCAGTTGTACCCTCAAAGGAAGACTGACCTCAATCACTCTCCCCACAAAGAAAAGACGAATACGACCTCGATCGCATCCACAAAACGAATACAACCTCAGTTGTACCCTCAAAGGAAGACTGACCTCAATCACTCTACCCGCAAAGAAAAGACGAATACGACCTCGATCGCATCGACAAAACGAATATAACCTCAGTTGTACCCTCAAAGGAAGACTGACCTCAATCACTCTACCCACAAAGAAAATAAGAATCCGACCTCAATCGTACCCACAAAATGAATACAACCTCAGTTGTACCCTTAAAGGAAGACTGACCTCAATCACTCTACCCACAAAGAAAATAAGAATACGACCTCAATCGCACCCACAAAACGAATACAACCTCAATTGCATCCGCAAAGGAAGACTGATCTCAATCACTCTACCGACAAAGAAAATAAGAATACGACCTCAATCGTACCCACAAAGGGTAACCAACATAAAGTGGACTTCACTGGGGATAACGTGAAACAAGACTCACAAAAGAAAAAGGCCAAACTGAGGCAAACAAAGACAAACTTCTAACGGACTCTTGTTCCACAGATAAGATGACTCCGTTGGGGAAGGTGGAGTCTAAATAAAAGACTCTGCCGGGGAGCACCAGTATGAGGAACGCATCCCTCCAAAATCTCCTGAGTTATGCCATCTCTGCTGAGAAAGAGAACTGGCAAGGAAAGTATCAAACCTGGCTTATGCTTTGGAATGCAAATGTTTGAATTTTGCCGTAATGCTCCACACGAAGTGGAAATGCTACGCGTTTTGAGGATGCAATGCTTATGATATGTAAAAAGGGTCCCTCCAGCAAAATAAATACCGGAGAGAAAAGATCAATTCAGCCGGGGACGACAAAAATAAATTGTCCTCTGAATCCAGGAACTCTGCTGAGAAGGATCATACTGATCGACTCCTTGGATCAATAACTTCTACTGGGGGTGAAATCCCGAAAGAACTACCGGGGCTACACCTGTCTGAAGGTAACATCCAACCTGAGATTTCTCCTCTGCTAGGGGAGTTGAGAATGGACGCCAATCACGGAACCGAAAGTTTGTTGCCGAGGATTGCCAATAACAGATGGGCTTAGGACCTGCTGGGGGATGCCAGCCCATAATACCATCCTGCTTGGGGATACTGCTAAACTTAGCCTGCTGACAGGGAGAATGACTTTACTTCCGCCTTGCTGGGGATTAGAATATGACATTGTTGGTGAAAGTACGCTTCCCGACTGGATGGGGAAGTGAGGACCACGATTCTGTGGGGAAATAATGTCTTGATTCAGAGAAAATACTTTCCAAGTCTTCTGCTAGGGAAGGTCTGCTCTGCTGAGGAAAGTTTGCCCTGCTGGGGAAGGAGCAATCTCGATGCTGGGGAGTACAATGTTGTTGCTCTGCAAGTCAAATACCAACAACAAAAGGAGAATTCCACAACATAACTATCACTGTTAACGCCTAAGTAATTTCTATTGCTTTTCGTTATGCTTCGCAAAGCTCAAAGTTTTATATGCAATGTTTATCAAAAATATCGGACGTTTTTGCAAACAAAACAGTAAAAGTAAAAGTAAAACAAACAATGGAAAGCTCTTTGAGTGAAATGAATATTTTATTGAAGAGTGGCCTGTAAATAGGCATTTACAATAGGAAGCAATTCCTAGAAAGAGGTAATTGTGTAACGCCCCAGTTTTGTTAGATTTATTTAATAGAGTAGATTTAATTGGTTTTGGTTTTATATTATTTTATTATTGACTTTTATTTGACAAAATGTTATTTTTCATCGTTGTTTATGTTTTATCGCATTTTGAAAGCGTTTGCGAGATATTTGAGTTGAGGGGTAAAATAGTCTTTTTAGGGGATTAGATATTTTGAATAAATAGAAAGTGGAGAGAAAAAGAGAGAAAAGGAAAAGGAAAGAAAAAGAAGAGAAAGAAAAGGAGGAGAAAGAAAGGGAGAAGAGGAAAAAGAGGAAAAATCAGGAAAACTCCGTTTCAAGCGCGATTAATCGGGTAAGGGTGAGAAGTTTCAATTATATCTTGCTTGTGTATGTATATGTGTTGTTTGTTGTAATTGTTTTGGTTGTTTTACGACTTTTCTTATCGATTGGAATTAGGAGCAATTGATAGAAATCGATGTTTTCACGGTTGAAACTCGGTATAAATCGTGTAGTATAGTCGGGTTAGGTGTGGTTTGAACTTATCATAATTGTTTTGATGTCCCAATATGTTTAGGTATGTGTTAGAATGGTTTAGAATGAAGAAAAATGTGATTTTTTGGGTTCTGGTACGCAGTAACCGGTTACAGCATATGTGCTAACCGGTTACCCTTTGAAAAATGACGTTTCTGGGCTGTTTTCTAGCCAGTAACCGGTTACAGCATATCTGCTAACCGGTTACCACTGTAAGTTTCAAAAAAATATTATTTTCAAAAATTCATAACTTTTGAACCGTAAGTCGGTTTTGGTCCCCGTTTGGAGCGTTGGAAAGCTAACGAAAAGTTCTTTCTATTAAAAATGGTTTGGATGGTAAAATATGATTTAATTAATTCGTGTTTTTGGAAAATAGTCGGGTTGTTGGGTTTTTATCGTGTTAAATACGTGCGATTGGTGTTTTACTATGTGTTGTGCTATTGTTATGTAACGTGTAGCTTGTGTGCCGCTATATGATGTGAATATATGTGATGAAATGTTGTGCATGATTGATACGCATTGCTGATGGATGTATGATATTTGAATGGTGTTGTTTTGTCGACTTTTGTCGTTGTAATTATGTGTAATTAATGTGTATCATGCAAGGTACTTTTGATATGGATATTGTATGACTTGTGTGATGTATATGATGTGAATGCATGTGATGACATGTGATGATGATGATTTGTGGCCTTACGGCAAGAAATTGCAATGTGTTGTAGTGTTTGAGTTATGCATGATTATGGATGAGTAGATGTATGCATGTCAAGAGTGTCATGAGTCATGTTGTATATGAAGCATCATGATGTGTATTCTTGCATTGTGGGGTTCTAAGATGAATCCGTTGTAACGTCGTAAGCCTTTTGAGAGGTGGGGGCGATGATTACAAACGATTGTAAGCCTTTTGAGAGGTGGGAGCAATCGAATTGTAAGCCTTTTGAGAGGTGGGGGCAATCCATAAACATTGTAAGCCTTTTGAGAGGTGGTAGCAATGGGTGAACATCGTATGCCCGACGGGGAGTTACACTAAGTAACGAGCGATGGTTCCAATAAGTTCTTCAATTGAACTTGAGATGAAATGAGTCGGTACCGCATTGCATTTGCATAGAGTCGTGAGTCGGTCTCTATGATGTACATTGGTCATCCTTGTTTTTGTGCATGGACGAATGAACATGAATATATGTGTTTATGTTGAATGATAAGCATTGTGATGAATATGCTTGGTTTTGTATATATATATATATATATATATATATATATATATATATATATATATATATATATATATATGCCTTGCGATGTATATTGAATGAGATGTGATGAATTGTGATAAGAATTGTATCTTTGTAATGATGCATTGAAGAATGAGTATAATATGTATGTTTATATGGAATGGTAGAATGGTGAGAATGTGTTATGTGTATACTTTTGTGTTGAGATTGTGATAGCATTGGTAATTTGATGTGCATATGTGATAAATGCATTGGTTGTGGATAAAGGTATTAGGCGTAGACATATGCTATGTGATGTGTGATGTGTTTCTAAATGCTATGATTTAGTATGCCTTATGTGCAAATGTGTGAGTATATTGGATACTTGATATATGCTATGTTGTTGGAATGTTAGAAATATGTTATACGTATGAGTATGTGATGTTTGTGGTGAGAATAACTATGTATGTGAATTTTTATGTTTTTGCATATTATTATGCTATCTTGATTTTAGTTGTTATTTCTCACCCTTCTGCTGTTTTATAATGCTCTATGAGGCATTGCAGATTAGAGTTGCTGGAGGTCTTTTGTGGGGATTAGTCCTCCGTCCTTTGTAGTCTGTCTGCTCTGATACGTAGCAAGGGAGTCGGGGAACGATTATGTTATATATGTATATAATTGTGGAATATATTTTGTATTACTTTTGTATTTATATTTTGATGTTATAAAACCATTTATTTGTAAAACAAGTCGGTTATGGATCTTTCTGCTTTATTCCATAATTGACCTTTCCTTCTATATGGAAAAAGTTTCCCTTTTGAGGGTATTCTATTTTGTGCTATGTATCGAAAATTATGAGCAGGGAGTGTATTTTATTTCTTTAAATGTGGCATCCCTGTTTTTGTCAGAAAAATAAATTTTTAGTTACTCTGATTTTAATTATGCATTATTTATTCGCGATGGGAATTGGGGTGTTACATAAGTGGTATCAGAGCAGGTCGGTTCGTCCGACCAAGTTGTTGAGTCAGTTGGTGTGACTGTTGAATACTGTCGTTGTTGGTTCTCCCTTAGTACGTGATAGGTGTGTGAAACACTGTCAGTACTTTCTGGTTTTTCTATTCCGTTGTCTGCAGGAGTTAGAATGAGATAAGTGGGGGAGAAGCTGGTACTTCTCCAAGTTGCTTCAGGTGGAGCGTTGGCTCAGTGTGTTGTGAATTGCAAGATGGTAAGTGTTGTTTGGACTGTGTTGTTCCCAGTTCCGGAGGGAATGTGGAGGTAAGGTTTATGTCAACTGAGGATTTGTGCCTTAGGTAATTTTGTGCGCAGGATGTAAGGAATGCTATTATAGTTTGGTAAAAACGGTTTATGCCCCATCATGATTGTCGACTGTCTATTGGAAAATTGAGGAACTGATCACCCTTAATCTCTTGTTGATAGCAGACAGAAATTAGGTTGGATGGAATAGGCGGGTCTTTCCGGCTTTGATAGTGTGTGAAATGAATTGTTTGGAATTTAAGGAAATGGTTACGGATTGTTTTGTTAAATCGATGAAGATTCTAATACCGAAGGATGAAATGGATTAGAGGTTTTGATATGTTGGTCCAGTTGGGAAGTCATTGAGAGAAAACGATTGGGTATCGTTAGTGGTTGTTTTCAGAGAGTAGAGTGTGAACTCAAATTGGACGAAGGTAAGGATTTGAGGTTTGGATCTGCTAAGTAAGTAGATGAAATTTTAGGAAGTGAAACTCAGAGGTTGGTCATGTTTGTGATGATAGTGTTCTGGAAATCTTGAGAAGACCCTTAGGTGTGGATGTAATATTTAAGAGTTCGTTTTGGTTGGTTGTTGCGACATGTTGGGATTTATGGAATTTGGACTGTTAAGAGAAGAACTTGTGTATGGATTACTGATAGTTGAATAAGGTAACAATTGAGAATAACTGTCCACTTTCAAGAATAGATGATTGGAATGGTTTGGTTGAGTTTGATTGGAATTACAATTGTTTGGAATGTTTGCTAAGAGTGGTGAATTGTGTGAGTTGAGGATTTGATCGATTTAATGTGACTAGTTAAGTTTGTTATCATCGGGATAGGTTGTTATTTACTCGGTTAAGGTTGTATGTGAGTCTGGACAAGTTTGGATGAGGTTTGGTTTGGTCTTATGTCATAAAAACAAGTATTTTTCAACTCTGCAGCAGAGTAACCGGTTACAGGATATGTGCTAACCGGTTACCCTTTGAAAAAATGGGGTTATACGTAAAATTTGAACTGTTAACCGGTTATCATATATGTGTTAACCGATTACGGAAAGTGTCTCTAACTCTCATTTAGGCTCTGTGTGAATAGTAATGACCAGTTAACCGGTTATCAGTTATGTGTTAACCGGTTACCACTGTGTATTTTGGGAAAATTTTCAAAACTTTAAAAATCTGTATCTTTCGAATCGTAAGTCCATTTTAGCCGCCGTTCGAAGTGATAGGAAGCTAATGAGATGTTATTTCTTATAAAAATGGTTTTGCTGCCAGTGGTCGATTTGATTGTGTCGTGAATTTGGATAAGTTCGTAGTGGTTTGATTGAGGATATTTGGATCTGTTATAAACTCAGAGGAAGAACAGGCAGAGTGTTTAAGAATTGAATCACAAGTGTTGAAAAGAGACGAAGTGTTATGCTAAGTTATTCAAGTGAGAATTTGGGTTGAAAAAGGTTAGTTTTCTTGGATATGTTATTTCAGATGAGAGTATGGTTAAGGATTCGTCGGAAATAGATGCAGTTCTACATTGAGAGGCTCCGAAGTTGGTTAAGGAGAATAGAATCTTTTTTTGGACTTTTTAGTTGGTTATTACCGGAGGTTATGGAAGGCTTTTCCAAGTTAGCATTTTCGTTACTTCAGTTGACCTGCAAAGAGTGAGTCGTTTGCTTTGGATGTTCATTGTGAGGAAAGTTTGAGAGGATTAAAGTAGAATTTGTCTACGGCTTCAGTATTGATTTTGTGTGGTCCTAATTAACTGTTGGTGAGGTATTGTGATGTGTCTTTGATGAGTTTAGTCAGTGTGGTAATGCAAGAGGGTAAAGTCGTAGCTTATGCTTTACGACAATTGAGGATTCATAAAAGGATCTATACTATTCAGGATTTGGAATTGGTTGCGGTTGTATTGTGTTGGAATATTGGGAGGTATTATCTTTATGGTTCTGGGTTCGAAGTGTTTAGTAATCACAAGAATATTGAGTACCTGTTTGGTCGAAAGGAATACAGTATGAGACAGCGAGGATGGTTGGAATTTGTGAGGAGTTATGACTTTAGTTGGAATTATTCGGTTGGTAAAGGTAAAGTCGTGCTTGGAAAGTTAAGTCGAAAGTTTTAGTGCATGTCGGTTTTGATGGTCAGGGCGTTAGAATTATTTGAGCAAATCAGAGACTTGTGTCTGGTGTGTAAGCTAACATGCAGAGTGCGAGGTTGGGTATATTAAAGTGCACAGTGATTTTTGGCAGAGGTGAGAAAGAGTTAGACTTTGGACGTGAGATTGGCAGACTTGATGGTTTCGAGTAATCAGAGTGTGCAGCGGAAGTGTGAGGTGGCACATTTTGTAATTACGTGTGGGACTTGTAAGAGTTCATAGGTTAAACATTGGAAACATGTAGGAGTGTTGAGACCATTGGACGTTTCAGAATGGAAGTGTTAGGTGAAAGGTTTAGATATTCTTCATGGGCTACTATGTAGATGGAGGTTTTGGTTGTATGTTCGATTGGTGAATCGTAGCATGGTTGTAATAAGGTTGTGTGACAAGGATGTTGGTATTCTAGTTTTGTTGAGGTTGTTGAGACAATGTGGTGTCGTGGGACTTTGTGTTTTTGTTTGTGTTGTTGCCTCGTTTCCATCGTGTTGGTTCGAGTGCGAGTGGCTAATTCCTTGTGAGGAATTAGAGGGGTGTTACCTAGGGTGAGGGTAACGATCTTGTTGTGTTTCGGTTCATGAGTGAACCTGTGTGTTGGTATCTTGGTTTTCCTTGAGTTGTGAGTTGGGCGTCAAGTGCATTGTATGGGGTTTGTATCTTGTCGTTGTTGTCGCTGTTGTCGTGTCGTTGTTGTTGTTGCTGTTAGCAAGGTGGTTTGTCAGTTTGTGTTGTTCGCGGTGTGCCTTTTGTGGGCATGTTAGTTTGTTGGTCGGATGCGAGAGTCGTGTTCGGAGTTGTTCGTCTCAGTATATTTTCGAGGACGAAAATGTCTAAGTGGGGGAGAGTTGTAACGCCCCAGTTTTGTTAGATTTATTTAATAGAGTAGATTTAATTGGTTTTGGTTTTATATTATTTTATTATTGACTTTTATTTGACAAAATGTTATTTTTCATCGTTCTTTATGTTTTATCGCATTTTGAGAGCGTTTGCGAGATATTTGAGTTGAGGGGTAAAATAGTCTTTTTAGGGGATTAGATATTTTGAATAAATAGAAAGTGGAGAGAAAAAGAGAGAAAAGGAAAAGGAAAGAAAAAGAAGAGAAAGAAAAGGAGGAGAAAGAAAGGGAGAAGAGGAAAAAGAGGAAAAATCGGGAAAACTCCGTTTCAAGCGCGATTAATCGGGTAAGGGTGAGAAGTTTCAATTATATCTTGCTTGTGTATGTATATGTGTTGTTTATTGTAATTGTTTTGGTTGTTTTACGACTTTTCTTATCGATTGGAATTAGGAGCAATTGATAGAAATCGATGTTTTCACGGTTGAAACTCCGTATAAATCGTGTAGTATAGTCGGGTTAGGTGTGGTTTGAACTTATCATAATTGTTTTGATGTCCCAATATGTTTAGGTATGTGTTAGAATGGTTTAGAATGAAGAAAAATGTGATTTTTTGGGTTCTGGTACGCAGTAACCGGTTACAGCATATGTGCTAACCGGTTACCCTTTGAAAAATGACGTTTCTGGGCTGTTTTCTAGCCAGTAACCGGTTACAGCATATCTGCTAACCGGTTACCACTGTAAGTTTCAGAAAAATATTATTTTCAAAAATTCATAACTTTTGAACCGTAAGTCGGTTTTGGTCCCCGTTTGGAGCGTTGGAAAGCTAACGAAAAGTTCTTTCTATTAAAAATGGTTTGGATGGTAAAATATGATTTAATTAATTCGTGTTTTTGGAAAATAGTCGGGTTGTCGGGTTTTTATCGCGTTAAATGCGTGCGGTTGGTGTTTTACTATGTGTTGTGCTATTGTTATGTAACGTGTAGCTTGTGTGCCGCTATATGATGTGAATATATGTGATGAAATGTTGTGCATGATTGATACGCATTGGTGATGGATGTATGATATTTGAATGGTGTTGTTTTGTCGACTTTTGTCGTTGTAATTATGTGTAATTAATGTGTATCATGCAAGGTGCTTTTGATATGGATATTGTATGACTTGTGTGATGTATATGATGTGAATGCATGTGATGACATGTGATGATGATGATTTGTGGCCTTACGGCAAGAAATTGCAATGTGTTGTAGTGGTTGAGTTATGCATGATTATGGATGAGTAGATGTATGCATGTCAAGAGTGTCATGAGTCATGTTGTATGTGAAGCATCATGATGTGCATTCTTGCATTGTGGGGTTCTAAGATGAATCCGTTGTAACGTCGTAAGCCTTTTGAGAGGTGGGGGCGATGATTACAAACGATTGTAAGCCTTTTGAGAGGTGGGAGCAATCGGATTGTAAGCCTTTTGAGAGGTGGGGGCAATCCATAAACATTGTAAGCCTTTTGAGAGGTGGTAGCAATGGGTGAACATCGTATGCCCGACGGGGAGTTACACTAAGTAACGAGCGATGGTTCCAATAAGTTCTTCAATTGAACTTGAGATGAAATGAGTCAGTACCGCATTGCATTTGCATAGAGTCGTGAGTCGCTCTCTATGATGTGCATTGGTCATCCTTGTTTTTGTGCATGGACGAATGAACATGAATATATGTGTTTATGTTGAATGATAAGCATTGTGATGAATATGCTTGGTTTTGTATATATATATATATATATATATATATATATATATATATATATATATATATATATATATGCCTTGCGATGTATATTGAATGAGATGTGATGAATTGTGATAAGAATTGTATCTTTGTAATGATGCATTGAAGAATGAGTATAATATGTATGTTTATATGGAATGGTAGAATGGTGAGAATGTGTTATGTGTATACTTTTGTGTTGAGATTGTGATAGCATTGGTAATTTGATGTGCATATGTGATAAATGCATTGGTTGTGGATAAAGGTATTAGGCGTAGACATATGCTATGTGATGTGTGATGTGTTTCTAAATGCTATGATTTAGTATGCCTTATGTGCAAATGTGTGAGTATATTGGATACTTGATATATGCTATGTTGTTGGAATGTTAGAAATATGTTATACGTATGAGTATGTGATGTTTGTGGTGAGAATAACTATGTATGTAAATTTTTATGTTTTTGCATATTATTATGCAATCTTGATTTTAGTTGTTATTTCTCACCCTTCTGCTGTTTTATAATGCTCTATGAGGCATTGCAGATTAGAGTTGCTGGAGGTCTTTTGTGGGGATTAGTCCTCCGTCCTTTGTAGTCTGTCTGCTCTGATACGTAGCAAGGGAGTCGGGGAACGATTATGTTATATATGTATATAATTGTGGAATATATTTTGTATTACTTTTGTATTTATATTTTGATGTTATAAAACCATTTATTTGTAAAACAAGTCGGTTATGGATCTTTCTGCTTTATTCCATAATTGACCTTTCCTTCTATATGGAAAAAGTTTCCCCTTTGAGGGTATTCTATTTTGTGCTATGTATCGAAAATTATGAGCAGGGAGTGTATTTTATTTCTTTAAATGTGGCATCCCTGTTTTTGTCGGAAAAATAAATTTTTAGTTACTCTGATTTTAATTATGCATTATTTATTCGCGATGGGAATTGGGGTGTTACAAATTGCGTAAAAAAACAAAAAGAAAATACACATGTCGGCAATGTGGGAACAAATATCCACCATGATTCGACTCAGCTATGACCCGTATGACTTGCTTATCCACAAACGTCTTGACCTTCGAAGAGACTAACTGTACTGATCCTTTTCAGAATTTCCCGGTGTTGAAAGTGTTCACAGATCGAACGCGGACCGTAGCCTTTCGCTTATAAATCCCTAACATTTGCCTGGATCGCCCTTTTCGGGTTTTCAATCCACCGGGATACCCATTTTTTCCAAAGTCGCCTTTTCAGGTTTTCGACTTTGCGGGTTTACACATTTCTTTTTACATTTTATCCCAAACTTTTGCCCGAACCTTTTCCGTTTTATGGTTCGCCGGGATGCCCCTTTTTGCCTGGACTTTCTTTTTATGTCCAGCGGGTCTCTTTTATGCGAAGTATTTTTTGACTACGTCTGCGTTCACAGGGGATGTAAAATCTTCGCCATCCATAGTTGAGAGTAGTAAGGCTCCACCAGAGAAAACTTTTCTGACTACATACGGCCCTTCGTAGTTTGGAGTCCATTTGCCCCTGTGATCTGTCTGAGGAGGAAGGATCCTTTTCAAAATTAATTCACCTGTCTGAAAATTCCGAGGGCGCACTTTCTGATCAAAGGCGTACTTCATCCTGCTCTGATACAAACGACCATGTGCGATGGCTGCCAATCTCTTTTCTTCAATGAGGTTCAACTGATCCAATCTGGAACGCACCCACTCAGCTTCATCGAGCTTCACATCCGCCAGAACTCTCAAAGACGGAATCTTAACCTCTAAGGGTAAAACTGCTTCCATACCATATACCAATGAGAAAGGGGTTGCCCCAGTCGACGTACGCACCGAAGTACGGTAACCATGTAGGGCGTAAGGTAACATCTCATGCCAGCCCTTATATGTCACTACCATCTTCTGCACAATCTTTTTGATATTCTTATTCGCCGCCTCAACAGCATCATTCATCTTTGGGCGATATGGAGAAGAGTTGTGATGCTCGATCTTAAAACTCTGACATAGTTCCTTCATCATCTTATTATTCAAATTCGAGCCATTATCAGTAATGATTCTCTCCGGGACCCCATAACGATAAATGATGTCCTTCTTTATAAACCGGGCTACCACTTGCTTGGTGACATTGGCGTACGAGGCTGCCTCCACCCACTTTGTGAAATAGTCAATGGCAACCAAAATGAAACGATGCCCATTGGAAGCAGTAGGCTCAATCTTTCCAATCATATCTATACCCCACATTGCAAACGGCCAAGGAGATGACAACACATTTAGAGGCGTAGGCGGTACGAGCATCTTATCTGCATAAATCTGGCATTTATGGCATTTCCGAGCGTACTTGAAACAATCAGACTCCATAGTCATCCAATAATATTCTGCTCTCAACAACTTTCTAGCCATGGTGTGTCCACTGGAATGAGTACCGAAAGAACCCTCGTGAACTTCCTCCATCAATAAGCCTGCCTCGTGTTCATCAACACAACGTAGCAAGACCATATCGAAGTTCTTCTTATATAACACATCATCCTTGTTCAGAAAGAAATTTCCTGCCAACCTCCTCAGAGTCTTCTTATCTTTGGTGGAGGCACCCTCTGGATACTCCTGTCTCTTCAGAAAAACCTTAATATCATGATACCACGGTTTACCGCCAGACACATCTTCAATTGCAAACACAAAAGCCGGTCTGTCCAGACGTATGATTCTAATCGACGGAGTTTCATTCCAACGGTTCACCTTATACATGGATGCCAATGTTGCCAACGCACCAGCCATCTGATTCTCAGCTCGGGGCACATGATGGAAATCCACCCTATCAAAGAAAGGTAACAACCTTCTGGCATAGTTGTTATAAGGTACCAAATTTGCCTGACGAGTCTCCCATTCTCCTGTAATCTGATTAACCACCAACGTGGAATCACCATAGACATCGAGGTTCTTAATTCTTAAATTAATTGCTTCTTCTAACCCCATGATGCATGCTTCATACTCTGCCTCGTTGTTGGTACACACAAATGCTAACCGGGCAGTGAAAGGTATATGAGAACCCTTCGGGGTTGTAATGATTTCCCCAATTCCATTACCATATGAGTTGACAGCCCCATCAAAAATCATCTTCCACTGTGATCCAATCTCAGGTCCTTCGTCAGGCAGAGGCTCTTCACAATCCTTCATTTTCAGAAACATAACATGCTCATCTGGAAACTCAAACTTCATAGGCTGATAATCCTCAACTGGCTGATCAGCAAGATATTCTGATAGAACACTTCCCTTAATGGCCTTCTGAGAAACATACTGAATATCGTACTCTGTCAAAACCATCTGCCAACGGGCTATCCTTCCAGAAAGTGCCTGCTTCTCAAACACGTACTTAATCGGATCCATCTTCGAAATCAACAAGGTTGTGTGATTTAACATATACTGCCTTAGGCGCTTGGCTGCCCAAGCGAGTGCACAACATGTCTTTTCCAACATAGAGTATCTCGATTCGCAATCAGTGAACTTCTTACTCAGGTAGTAAATGGCGTGCTCTTTCTTACCCGTCTCGTCGTGTTGACCAAGCACACAACCCATCGAATTCTCAAGAAACGTAAGGTACATAATCAACGGTCTCCCAGACACCGGTGGCATAAGGACTGGAGGTTCCTGCAAATACGTCTTTATTCTTTCAAACGCCTCTCGACAATTTTCATTCCACCTGACCTCTTGATCCTTTCTCAACAACTTGAAAATAGGTTCACATGTAGCTGTCAGATGAGAGATAAACCTGGAAATGTAATTCAACCTCCCCAAGAAACCACGAACTTCTTTCTCTGTTCTTGGCTCAGGCATCTCTTGTATGGCTCTTATCTTTGCAGGATCAACCTCGATACCTCTTTCACTAACAATGAATCCCAGCAATTTACCAGACCTCACGCCGAAAGTGCACTTGTTCGGATTCAATCTCAACCTGAACTTCCTCAGCCTTTCAAACAGCTTCTGCAGGTTTACCAAGTGTTCCTCCTCTGTTAGTGACTTCGCAATCATGTCATCAACATAGACTTCAATCTCCTTGTGAATCATATCATGAAAGAGAGTCACCATCGCCCGCTGGTAGGTTGCCCCAGCATTCTTCAATCCAAAGGGCATTACCTTGTAGCAAAATGTTCCCCACGGTGTTATGAAAGTAGTCTTCTCCATGTCCTCTGGGGCCATTTTGATTTGGTTATACCCAGAGAAGCCATCCATGAAGGAAAACACAGAATATTGAGCAGTATTGTCCACTAACACGTCAATGTGGGGGAGCAGGAAATCATCCTTCGGGCTCGCCCTATTCAAATCTCGGTAATCAACACACATCCTGACCTTCCCATCCTTCTTAGGTACAGGTACAATATTAGCAACCCACGGAGGATAATTTGTCACAGCAAGAAATCCGACGTCCAACTGTTTATGAACCTCTTCCTTGATCTTGACAGCCATATCCGATTTCGTCCTTCTCAATTTCTGCTTGACTGGAGTACAACCCTCTTTAAACGGCAGTCTGTGTGAAACAATGTCGGTATCAAGTCCGGGCATGTCTTGGTAAGACCAAGCGAAGATATCCACATACTCTCGAAGTAACTCAATCAATCTTCCCTTAACAGTGTCTTCCAGGGCAGCCCCAATCTTCACTTCTCGTTTAACATCCTCGGTTCCCAGATTAACAGTCTCAACCTCCTCCTGATGAGGTAGAATAACCCTTTCCTCTTGTTTCAATAGCCTAGCTAACTCTTCTGGTAAGTCACAGTCTTCGTCAGTCTCTTCTTCGGCTTGATAGATGGGATTGTCGAAGTCATATCGAGCCATAGCTAAGTCATGGGTGGAATCTGAACAAAGGAACCTACATGATGGATGTTTTATGTTCATTATGAGTGCAACAAACAAGAAAACACATTGCCATTTTGATGTGGGTTAATGCAAAAAGTAGAAAATAGAAAGACAGGGATCGAAATATTTGAATGAAAAACATCCTTTATTGATGATAAAAATAGCAAATAAAACATCCAAGCCCTACAAATAAAAATCACTACGCCTTGGGCAGAGCGTAGGACTCAACATAACAGAAAACAAAAGTAAATTACTCCGGGCGCGTCACTTGGATAACTTTCTCGGAGGACCAATTGCCTAGACTCTGACCAGGAATGCAGGGATGGATCCATTCATCCATGTCGCAATCACTATCTCCTTCATCCTTAATAGCATTGACTCTGTCGAAGAAAACACCGGCACTGGTGAAACGGACTGGACCATAGAACTTGGGAGGCTCTTCAGAATGCCTAGGTGGCTTGTATCCCGGTCCATGAGTATCTGGCTTCCTTTGAACATCAATAACACTGCCCCACTTCTGAGAACCGCCAGCTTCAACTATAACACGTGCCTCTTTGAAAGAGGACATTGGAACTTCTGGTTGTATGACGACTTCAGGTTGGGCAACCGCCTCAGGCTGAGTAACTTCTTTTGGGGGTTCCTGGAGAATCTTTACAGCTTCAAAGGCTTGGCACAAAGTTTCCTGTATCTCACCATCTACCTCTACATACTTGAAGGTCGATAGGTGACTCACCATGATGTCTTCTTCACCACAAACAGTCACAACGTGGCCATCCACCATATACTTCAACTTCTGGTGCAGCGTAGAAGTTACTGCCCCAGCACCATGGATCCATGGGCGTCCCAACAAACAACTATAGGCAGGCTGAATATCCATTATGTAAAAGGTGGTATTGAAAACCTCAGGACCCACCTTGATCGGCAAAACTAACTCTCCAAACACTGACCTCTTGGAGCATCAAAAGCACGTACCACCAAGTCACTTGGTGTACAAATCAACCCACAAGTATCCAACTTCATCAGATCCTTCTTCGGTAGCACATTCAAAGATGACCCAGTATCAACTAACACATGCGACATTAAAGAACCACGACATTCCACTGAAATATGCAGAGCATTGTTGTGATTCCTCCCAGCCGGAGTCAGATCTAAATCGGTGAAACCCAAACCATTACCAGCATTCACATGAGCCACAACCCCTTCTAACTGATTGACAGATATCTCCTGCGGTACATAAGCCATATTCAGAATCTTCAGCAATGCATTTCGGTGTGCCTCGGAGCACAACAGTAAGGATAGGATGGAAATCTTCGATGGAGTTTGGTGGAGTTGGTAAACAATCTTGTAATCACTTTTTCTGATCAACCTCATAAACTCTTCTACGTCTTCTGAGAAAGTATCCCCACCTGGCTTTGTCGTAGAATTATTAGCTTCCTGCCTCTGTACAGACTCATCCATCATCTGCTTACCTTTGTCTTGTCTTGAACTGCTAGCTTGATTCTCGGAGGGAATAGAGACTCTACCACTCCTAGTGATAGCCCCTGCTTCAACAAGATTTTCCACCCCTGTATTCACAGCTGATGTCTTTTCCAATTCCAGCTTCTTACCATTAACAAACACCTCGGCCCCATAATTCCATGGGATGGCCTTGGTACTCTTATACGGAACTGGTCCGGGAACAGTGATAGTGACCGGCGTTGGTCTCGCCGGCGCTGATATAGTTATCGTCTTGAATGGAATTGTTATCGTGGCAACATCAATCTCTCTGTCAATAACAATACTCTGCTTACAGCCCCTGTCAAACTGTAATACCCCTTCGCTGATCATTTTCTGAATACCTGCTTTCAATAAATCACAACCGCCTGGCTGCGACACACATTCTACACAACCTTCATCACAACCGGGAAATACCCCTCCCTTCAATATTCTTTCCTTCACCATACCCAAGGGAGTTTGGATTTCGTTCACATCTGAAATCAAACTCAAGTCTTCACAGTCTTCAATAATAGCATTGACCTTCGGCCCTCCGTGATTCGGCATCGGATTCTGATTCACATTCGGGACGTCATTGGAGAAATTGATGGCTTTGGAATCCAGAAGATCTTGAACCTGATGCTTAAAAGCTTTACAGTTTTCAATATAATGTCCGGGTGCCCCAGAGTGGAACTCACAGTGGGCGTTGGCGTCATAGCGGGGAGGTGGATTACCAGTAGGTGGAGCCAATGTTCTCTTCTGGATTAACTGTAGCTGTAACAAGTACTAAAATAATTGAGTGTATGGAAGAGGTGGAGTGTCAAAATGCCTATCCCGCCTAGTCAGAGGCTGAGATCGGCGAGGAGCCTGATTTTGTTGCTGAGTCACTGCTGGCTGCTGAGGTGCTGCTGGGATGGTTACAGAAGCCACCTGCTGATTGTAGTTCTGACGAGGTCCATCTCTACCACGATATGATGACACAGAGTTTGTATCTCCCTCCTTCTTCTTATAACCATTGGCATAAGGCTTCTTGCTTCCTCCAGATGAGGACCCATCACTGCCTGATATCTTTCCTGCCTTAATTCCGCTTTCTACCATCTCTCCTACCAAGATTAAATCAGCGAACTTTCCAGACATACATGGTACCAATTTTTCAAAGTAATGACCCTGCAAGGTGGCCATAAACATAGTTATCATTTCACGCTCCAACATGGGAGGCTGAACTCTAGCTTCCAGTTCACAACACCTCTGAGCGTACTCCTTGAAACTCTCATTGTTCTTCTGCGACAGATTCTGCAACTGTGTTCTGTTAGGAGCCATATCAGTGTTATATTGGTAATGTCTGATAAATGCCCCTGCCAGATCTCTCCAACTACGCACATCCTTCCTTTCCAGTTGCATGTACCACTCCAGGGATGCCCCAGATAGGCTATCCTGGAAGCAATGCATCATCAGCTTTTCATTCTTCGCATATGCAGCCATCTTGCTTGCATACGCCCTGACGTGGGTCCTTGGACAAGTCATACCATTATACTTCTCGAAAGTGGGAGTCTGAAACTTGTGTGGAATAACAACGCCTGGAACCAGCCCCAAATCCTCTAGATTCATTCCCACAGAATCCTGATTCACAACACCCCTTAACTGTTCCTCAATCAACTGGATCCTCTGATCCTGATCAGTCTGGGGACCAGCATCCCCACCTGGCAAAGAAAATACATCATCCTGAACATCATCATACCGACGACCCTGAACTGCGCCAGTACCAGTACCACCTCCCACTGCAGTGGGAATCACAGCACTTTCTACTCCGCCCGGAGGAATCACAACACCAGAAGCAGGAACACCTCCGCCAGTAGGACCATTCTGACCATCATCAGTAACACCAGTCTGAAGTCCTCCATGAAGGACACCATCATTATCAACCCTCGCAATCAGTGGCTGAACGAGAGTTCTCAACTGTTCTTGTCCCTGAGCAACCCCTTGCATTAATTCCATGAATTGGTTCATGCGAGTCCGCATCTCAATGATCCCATTCTGTAGCTGATCCATGAGTCTCTTCCGATTCTGCTTAGTAGGATACCGGTGAATACGCTGATCTGCAATTCTGAGATGAGAACAAGATAAGAATACCGGAGATAAACACCTGTCATGCAAAATGATTATGAATATGCAAATGCAAATGGACATGTTTAAAAATTCACAAGGCGATCCACCCCTCGATTCCAGTTTAATAACAAGATATAATGGAACTTCTGCTCATATATTAAGAAAACCAGAGAAAAGCCAAATGTCAACAATCATAAATCCGAGATAACGAGTCTGAATATAAAAACCCTAGGTCCCATCCAACAAGCCTGGTGGTGATCCAAATACAATAAGAGAGAAAAAGAAAACTATGGCATATCATCAAAGTTCACAAGTGTCAATCCCCCCATCCATTATGCTTTCTGCACCAGTCTTGAATCTCCTTGAACAGCTTTCTGGTATCGGGATGCTTCGGCCTCTGAATTAGCCCTTGAATGAGAAGGTCTCTCCTGTGTATGATCTCATCCAAGTATCGGCAATGTAGCTCCCAAGCGTCTTCTCCAGTAGCACCATCTATGCTAAGACCCTCATGTCTAGGTTTCTTCACTTCAGCTTGGACTTTCAGTTCTTCCATGGAGGCTATGGCTTCCTTGAGTCGATCTTCGACTACTTGTCTCTTGAATATCCCTGATAAGATCTCGACGTCTTTCTTCTTGAGCGTTGACTTCAATTGATCAATCTTAGCTATGTAGTCGTCTTCCTTTCTCTTATTCTCGGCCATGGCAGTTTCTTGGTGATCATTGAACCTGTGAATCTTCAACAAAGCCTTGCCTAATTCCTCCTCCTTGGACCTGAGAACGCTACTGATACCATCCAAAGCTTGTTTCATTCTTTCTCTGGATGCGACCATGTCAGCAAGCTCTCTTTCTGCTTTAGCAAGAAGCTCTGTCTTCAACTTGGCGGTATGAACAGCTTCACCCCGCTCATGCTTCCACTGATAAATCTCTCTCTTTAGCTCACTATTTTCTTCTTGCAACCTTTCCTTTTCAGCCCATAATTTGTTATACTTCTCCAACTCAACGGTGGTAGGAGGCTCGATCACCAAAGAGTACAAAGGTGGTTCCACCGGGAATGGAAGAAGCTCCTCTTCTGCTCTCTTCTTAATCCACTCTTTATAGGGAGGGAAAGCCCGATTGTTACTTTTTCCAAATGGAATCTTACCCTTTTTAGTCACCTGTTTCCAAGCATTCACAACTTTCCTTATCAATCCTTGATCCTCAATACCATTGAAGAATAAGGATTCTCGGACATCTCGCTCTTCGGGTGGATTCTTCAAAGGATAGCCAAACTGTCTGATAGCTAGGGAGGGATTATAGTTAATTCCACCTTTCCTCCCTATCAAGGGAACATTAGGGAATTCTCCGCATTTGCAAATAATCTCCATTCCTAGCAAGTCACGATTAATCCAAGCAATGTTGTCAGCAGTCAAGCCCATAACCCTCTTTGACCATTTCAGAGAATCTTTCGTATCAACGAAAGCGCCAGATTCAGGGAGACGACTCAAAAACCAAGTAGCTAAAAGCAGTGCACAGCAACTTACAGTTTTCCCACGCCTATTCTCATTTTTGTAGTGAACCGAGTGATACACATCACCTAGCAAGGTAGGTATAGGATTCTTCGAAATAAAGATCCTGACGGCGTGCATATCCACCAGATCAGGAATATTCGGAAACAGAACAATCCCATAGATACACGCAGCCATAATAGCTTGGAAAGCAGTCCAGTTCTTCTCTTTGACATGTATACAAGCTTGATCAAATAAGAACTTCAACAAGAAACCCTTAACCCCTTGTTTTTCTTCAACATTACTGTTCAGGACGGATTCACTAATATGAAGAGCCACAGCCATTTCTTTCATACCGGGGTGTTCCTTAGAAAAGAAAACTATATCATGACTGATGGGGACTCCCAAAATAAATGAGAACTACTCCAACGTTGGAGCCAAGATGTAGTCCGGGAAAGTGAAGCAACGCAGAGACGGATCGTAAAACTGAAGAAGTGTGTGAATGGCATCCTTCTCATACTGGGAGATATTATAGACAAATTTCAGAAGTCTTCCATACCTTCCACTGAACTCTGTGCGAACTCCGGAACCAGCCATATTAATCAGTTTGTGAATCAGTGTCAAAGTCGGCTCTGGGAATGAATAGGCGACAGTCTTCTTTCTCTGAACATCCATACTGAAGCGACCTCAGAAAACTGGAATCAAGGGTAAGATGCAAGCCCTGAAAAATGTCAAACACGTCAGAATGCAAGAAAAATGATATGCTCATGCAAACATGGGGTCAAGGCACACTGCTGGATGTGCTGTGCTATTAGCTAAACGAGAAACCAGAAAACCAGAACTCTGAACCACTGAGGAACCCAAATAATCAGACATTGATGAGAAATCCAGAAAACTGGGTAGGTTGAAAGTCTCGGTTACCTGCAATCCTGCAAACGCCCATCCCCTCTCACATGTGGGTACTAGGATGTTCAGTATCCCGGGCTCTCAGGTC
Organism: Lathyrus tuberosus; assembly: GCA_022829125.1. NCBI lineage: Eukaryota > Viridiplantae > Streptophyta > Magnoliopsida > Fabales > Fabaceae > Lathyrus > Lathyrus tuberosus. Next base: position 2,638,856 of record JALAZF010000259.1, read on the forward strand.
GAGAAATGATGATACGTTCACCATTTCTGGTTTGGCATCATCATCAATCGAGGAGGCCTCAACTGATTCTCCAAAGAGGAAGGTCCTCAGCTTTGGCACTGAGGTCGAGAAACAATAGTACATTCATCCCTCGGGGTACAGTGCTAAAGTCAATCGAGGAGTGCCTCCACCGATTCTCTTCAAAACGTAGGGGTCGTCCTATGCGAGTTCCAAAGCGGGCCCTCGGGTGCGAATGGGTTTGCCACAGGATATGGTCTGCCACTGTCACCACTAAAGAGGGATGTTTCCACTAAGGTCCTCAATGATCAGTCACCAGAGTCGACAGCTCTCTAGATCAACACCCCAACATGCGCAAGACACACACGTTAGAATGCGTCCCAAGATAGCCTCGTCTGGTTGTGAATTTCGTGAACACACAAACGTACCAAGCGGGCACGTAGGTCCCACTACTTTCCACTCTAGTCCTAGGGTATTCTCAAGCCTTGGTATTGGGCTTAGCTCTCGGTCCCACCCAACCTGCAAAACAAAGACAGACAGCACAACACAGCAGCATGACAGTAATAAAAAATGAAATGCAGAAAATGCGGTAAAAATAAAAAATAAAAATAAAATACAACACATAAAGCAAATTAAAACAAAACACCCAAAGAGAACAAGCAAGCGCTAGGATTGACTCGCTTAGGGATGGACCAGCATAGGTCAACCAGAATCCCCAGCAGAGTCGTCAGCTGTCGCTCCCAGGATTTTCATCCAGGTACAAACGCGAGAGTGGCGCGGAAAACAGAGTCGCCAGCCGTGTAAATTTATCCCAAGAGAGGGAAAGGGAACACCGCATAAACCTTAGGAGGGGGAAAGGAATGGTCATCGCAACCATAGCCTGGGTTCGGGAGTCGGTTATGCGAGGGGAAGGTGCTAGCACCCCACGCGTCCATCGTACTCGATGGGATCCACGCTTGTTGTCTATTCTAAGGGTAAGTTATACTATCATCTAGGGCTGTACTAAAACGGAGAGGGAAAGACAAAGACCGACTCGGTAGGACGTCGACGTCCTAGGCCTACGTACCCCCCTTGTGCAATGGGGAATTCAGAGTCAACGTAGTTCGGACCAAGTTCTTTTTGTGTTTTTTTTATGAGCGACGTTAAGTTCGCGTCCGGCAGTTAGGGTCGATGCCTGTTTGCGACTTAGACGGAAGGTAACGTGCCCTTTTTGAAAATAGCCTTTAAGTTTGGAAATCCCGAAGGACAAAAAGGTTTGAAGTTGGTTGGTGTTTTTTAAGACATAAGTGGCTTAAGTTAGTTCCTAAGTTGCATTGCACCAAAGTCTAGGGCACAGGGGCGAATACTTAACGCATTGTCCCGAGACAGGACGCTCGCTAAGCACTCTAGAAAGATGAGAGGAAGCCCCTCATTTCTCATTCCCCATACTTAAGGCTCGTGCGCAATACACCTTATTATTATTAAGTGTTTTAAAGAAATTTGAGATGAGAAGAGAGAAGACACAAGGGAGACTCTAAAGGGGACTATGAATCCTAAAGTTATCATGCATGGGTGACCTACAGTTAGTGAGGTTCAACCTAAACCCTAGAGAAAGGAAAAGATAGGGAAGGAAAAAGTAAGGGTGACCATGGATACTTATCCATACCCTTAAAGAACTTGCCTTAGTCCCTGCATAAAAGGTTCGTGAGAAACAGACATAAATAAGAGAAATGAGGTGAATGAAAATCACACAATGGCAAATAATAATGATAATAATCCAAACATGAACTCAAAGATCAAAGAAGCAATCCCAAAACAAATGGCACAAGTGCCTTTCAAACAAGATAATCAGACAAGATCAAAGATGCGCACACCAGAAAATCTCAAGAGAAGTCAAATCAAACAATTAGAAAAGTAACTCCAAGAATTCCCAAATTAAATGTCAAGGGCCCTCAGCCAGAGACTAACAACCCATCAAAAATTCCTGGAAAAACTCAAAGTGTTAGTCACTCAAACAATTGGGCAAAGTTCAGGTGGGAATTAGGGCTCAGTGTGCCAAAGGGAAGGACCTAAATGCAATACGAAATAAATTTAAAAATTAAAAAAAAATATTTTTATGCAATTTAGGATGTCAATGAACAAATGCAAAAAGAATAGATCAAAAATGTATTATAGATTAGGAGAAATAAATTTCACAAGTTGGTGTGTGCAAGTGAAACAAATAAGAAAAGGAAATAAAACAATTAATTAAAACAGATGCCAAAATAAAAATAAAATGAGAAAATAAAATATGGAAAAAAAGAGAAAACTAAAAATAAGTTCCATGATTTTTTACATGATTTTTAGATGCATAAAAGTGATTTTTTAAAAAATAAAATGCAAAGCAAATAAGTAATAAAAATAAAAAGAAATAAACTAGGAGGGGGTGTCATCAGCAGGAAAAAATGCGTTGAAAAAGGAAATGGGCTAACAGGGGGGGTGCGCATAACATAGGCCCAATGGAAAAGGGTCCAGAAACTCAGTCAACGAGGGAGTATGGGAGCGGTCAAACATCCAGAAATGATCCCAACCAAACGTTTAATCCAACGCATATTATACATTCAACACAATAAAGAAGTAATTAAAATTAACAAATCAGATGCAACGGCATATGATAAACACATAGTCATACGCACACATGATAACACGGGACCACCGTACTCCCCCCATGTGCATCGCATGTGACCTCATTAATGAGGTGTCATGAACCCAGCCGTGTGATCACAAATCAAACCAAAACGAAGGCCACGAGGTGAAGGTGTATGGTAATCACGCACGGAACAGCAAACACGCAATCAAAAATTAAAAACATAAATAAAAAGGACAAGTGGCGCGCTGTGGTGCGTCCGATCTGGAAATCAACGGTCCAGCTTCGTCTTCTCCAATCATCTCCTTCGCCGGACTGGTATTCCTGCAGCCGCCGGAGCTAGGGCTCCGGCCACCCTCTCCGGTGAGCTGCAACGTGAAATTTTCCAGAAAATACAAACAGGTACACTATTTTGACCAGAAAAATGCCAGGATCTCAAATATGGCATTAAAAATTTCAAATTGTTAGTGTATAATAAAAAACGAATGAGAAACCATTAGGGCACAAAACTTTAAATCCATATTACAAGCAATTCACAAGTCCATAATTAAAAATAATTATACCAGGATAATCACCATTCATCACACTCCAATATAGACATAAAAAAGGGGAGTTTTAGGAGCACGGAAAAATCACCCACCTGAGATGGCACACCTCTAATCCTGGCCTTTGGCTGCGAACAGTGGTTGGGTTGTGTTCTAGAAATCCCTAGGAAGAGATTTGTGGAAGAACATTGAAGAAAGACCTTGTAGATTGTGAGATTTATTGAATTCAAGAATTAGGGTACAAGTTGTTGTTCTCCTTCAAATGCACGTGAATGAATCCTAACCAGTGCATGGATGGGTTTATAAAGACTATGGTTTGCCTCTGAATATGAATTGGGCTTGGGTAATCCATGGTTTAATGATTTTTTGAATAATTTTGGAATTTTGCATTATGTGGAATATACCTCTCTTCATGCGTGTTCACTTAAAAATTCCATGATGGATCACTAGCATTTGGATTGATAATTACACCCCTATGGAACTTGGGCCTTGAAAATAATTGATTCATGAGTTTTAAATAATTTAGGAATTTTGAATAATGGGAAAAAGGTGAATAATAAACCATGGAATTTCTTCATTCTTGAGCCCAAAATAATCCTCAAGGAATGTCTTTTAATATTGGAAAGTGGCATGAAACAATGGAATTGGTTATAGGTCATTATGCCCAAAGTTGTGAAAATGGCACCATGAAGAACCCTAAAAACCACTTTGCCTTCTTTTGACCATAAGTTGAGTTTCACAAATGATATGGGGACCCACTAGTACTTGTTGGAAAGAGGAGAAAAAGATCTTCAACTTTTATGTTTGAGAGAAATTCATTTGAAGCTTTATTGATGATGAAAAGTCAAGTTGAATGCAGTGCAGGAATTTGCCCAAAAAGGAAACTTTTCATTATAGGTCACTTTCCAAATTTAGAAACTTTGCACCAACTCCTGATTCCTGACAAATATGTATGAAACTTGACCCCTGGAGACCATATGAGGATATGAGATCTTGAAACCTTGGAGAGAACCACAAAACTCCACAGTTGACTTCTCCTCTCACTGTTGACTTTTATCCAATTCAACTGATTTTCAATCCATTGGCCAATTGAACTTCCCCTGAAATAAACTGATGGGCAACCTCCCATCCCTAGGTACTTAGGGACCCAAGGAGTATCATGGAATCAAGTCTTGTCCAAAAAAATCAGAAATAAACTGACTTTATAGCAAACCTTAGTTGTGGTACCCTCAGTCTAGGAGGAAATAACACAGTCTCCAAATCCAAATTCCTCTGAATATGATGTGTATCCTCTCTAACAAAGACAAGATATGCCATTTGATGATGATAAAAACCCAAGGAGCTTGCCCATTTAAGCAATAAACCCAAGAATCTCAAAACCCTAATCTATGCACTGGTTAGGAAATGATGATCCACCTGAGCTCTCTTGGACAATACCAGGTCTCTTGCTTGACCCTCTGAAGCACTGCCTCAGGCACCTTGACCCCATGCTAAGAACCAATGATATGCACACATGATAATGCAAAATGCAATGCAACATAAGCCAGTTAGTAATAAAGTAAGGAGAGCAAATTTTGGGGTGCAACAAGTTCCACTAGATCAACTTTTATATTTAAAAGTTCTCTTAGGTATAAAATATAAATGGACTCAATTCAACAACAACAAACAAGTTATATAAAGCATGATCTCACTGTACATACAATTCGTAGCCCGATTGATACAAAATTGAATCCAACTGATAGCACGCATCTATTTTTCTCATGAATTTCATCTTGACTCCCAATTCACAATCATAAATACTAATTCATTCTAACAAATCATTACCTAAACTTAGTGTATTAGCCACTTGTTTTTGTCAACTTCGTTAGCCATTTTTCTTGTCATTTGATATATGACTTGAATCTTGAACTACTTTGAGATTTGTATATGATATATCAGCTTATAATTTTGCTGTCACTTGTTTTTAGTTAAAACTGTCATATTTTCACGAGTACCTCTCTTTGTGATGAAACAGAATGACGGCAAGAATGTAAGAAACAAGAACAATGTAAGAAACAAGAACAATGTAAGAAGCAATAACAACAACAACAACAACGTACCTCTTCTTCGTTTTCGTCTTCTTCTTCACGACGGCAATGGACGACGGCAATGGAAATGGCAAGGATTTCAGAACGACGGCAATGCCAATGGAAAGGGTTTCAGAACGACGACAATGGCAATGGCAAGGGTTTCAGAACGAAAGCAAGGGTTTCAGAAAGAAACGGTCGAGAGAAGAAAATGAAAAGAAGTTTCTGAAAATGATTAGAAATGTGTTTTATATTTTAATTCATAATTGACCTTAGAGAGCGCTTTTCAAAAAGCGCTTTCTTAAGTGCTACCTCTAAGAGCGCTTTCCTTAGAAAGCGCTTTCTTAAGTGGGGAGAATTTAAGACCTATAGCATCGCTTTCTGAAAGCGCTTTCTAAGGTTAACATATAGCAGCGCTTTTTTAAAGAGCTTTCTAAGGTAATACCTATAGCAGCGCTTTTCAAAAAGCGCTTTCTAAGGTGGCTTCAATTTAGGGCATTTAGCAGCGCTTTTAAAAAGCGCTTTCTAAAGGCTGTCTTTTGCAGCGCTTTTTTTTAGCGAAATTTTTTAAAGACTTATAGCAGCGCTTTTTGCAAAAAGCGCTGTCTTTGTGGCGATGCGAAAAACCAATTTTGGCGTAGTGATTGACCTACAATATCCAAAGATTGTTACACGCAGAAGGATATTTTACTTTGAAGATTACTCCTCTGGGAGCTAATCTTTATTTACTCGAAGAAGATAAACATGGAGAGTTGGAGGCGTTGGTGGAGGGGGATGCAGGATGGTTAAGTCGGTGGTTTTATGAATTTAGGAAATGGAGAATGAAAGACGTCGATATGGAGAGGATAATGTGGTTACGTGTTTACAGCATACCAAGTTTCGCGTGGTGCTTAGGCTTCTTCGAGTTTATTACGTCAACGATTGGTAAATACATTTGTTGCAAAAACTCAACTTCTGACTTCTCGAAAATGGACGTAGCCAGTTGTAGCGCGGTTTTTGTGGTTTCGAATCACTATCGCTTTGGTACTACAGTTCGACTCATTTTTTATCCTGTGAAGCTGATTAAGGAAGGGAAATAGATGTCTCCAATTAACCCTGCTTGCATACTGAGTTTAAAGAGATGACTGTTGGTTTACAGATGCTATTAAGTGTTGGTGTAAGCCCTAGAGGCCAATACTTTTGGTACTTGCATCAAATTATTTATTAATAATAAAAGGCATTTCTTTATTATGTTTGTTTTTCCAAAATGATAAAGTCCCTAGAATAGCTAGTTCTTTTAATGAAACATTAAGTATGACTTAATCATGAGATTCCATTAAACATAAGGACACTATTCTTAAAGCATCCATAGTCGAGCTTTAATGTGAAATAGGATAGCCTTAAAGCATTAAGACTATTATGTAGATAGACTGATGATCACATCTCATGGATCATGGATAAGGAGTTATCAAGTCTTGACATAGGTATGAATATTAAGAGTAATATTTATACTGGATCGACCCACTATAAGAGTACTACATAGAATGTTATGCAAAGTGTCATAAGTTACTCTGATGGTGATACTGGTGTATACCACCCTTCGACCTGAAACTACTATGTACCCTAGATGTAGAGTCAAGTACTTTATTGCTGACCAAACATTGTCCGTAACTGGATGATCATGAAGACAGTTGATGGGTACTTCACAAAGCATGTTGAGGGACATGAGTAGCCTAGATGGAATTTGCCCATCCTGCTGTAGCGAGCGATTTTGGACGCGGTTCTTAAGCGCGGTCGCTCTCTGCGGTTGAGTTTACTATAGGTCGATTCATTTTTTATCCTATTGTAAGCTGACTAAGGAAGGGAAATAGATGTCTCCAATTAACCCTGCTTGCATACTGAGTTTAAACAGTGGTCTGTTAGCTTACGAATGCTATCAATGTGGGGGGCCTTTGTACTGGTTATTTGTATTTTTGCCAATACGGTTTTCTTTCTTTTTTGTGTTATTTTGACATAAGGTTTCTGGAGGGGAACAAGGATTAGGATGTTAGGACTGATGTTTTTTGATAGATACGTGAAAGTATGGGATTTTGGGTTTTTGTTTAGTGTGCTCGCTAAGATCTTTTCTTTCGATCTTATGCCTACGTATTCCTGTTTACCGAAACAAGGAAATCAGAGTGTTCGTAGTTCCTCCTAGTCTATGGGAGAAAATGGGTGTTTTGGTGTCTTGTTCAAAGCCCAAGACGTGAAGCGAAAGGTGTTTATATCTTGATCAAAGCCCAAGATGTAAAGCTAAAGGTCTCAACTTTAGAGAGAATTTATCAATCTCTAAAGAGGGGTAAAGGAGAATTACTTTAACCGGGATACGCGGATCCTAGCAATGCCATAATTTCCTAAGAAGGGGTTTTAACCTGAAGGAGAAGACTTTAACTCAGTGTAGAGCAACACTATCTTTCCTTAGGAATTTCTCATGCTAAAAGAAGGATAGTGGCGTGGATATAGATGATCCAGAGGCTTGCCGCTTACAACAATTAGATGAAGGGAAAAGAGTTGTTGATGTTTGTGTACTGTGAACGAGGCACAACTTTGATGCTAAAAGGTTGATTGGATCAACCATTGGTTTTCTTATACAAAACCTAAGAGGAGGCTATTATGTGTCTCGCACAAAGCCCGAGAGAGAGGCTAAAAGGTTTCCCTTATACAAAGCCTAAGAGGAGGCTAAAAGGGTTGACTCAACAAGAGAATCTTTTTGTATCTCGTATGAAGCCCGAGAGGGAGGCTATTTGACTCAACAAGAGAGTTTTTGTATCTCGTACAAAGCCCGAGATGGAGACTAAAATTTGTTTGGCCCAGAAAGAACCTTTTTATATCTCGTATAAAGCCCGAGATGGAGGCGAAAAGGGGTGATTGACTCAATGAGGGAGTCTTTTGTGTGTCTCGTACAAAGCCCGAGAGAGAGGCTAAAAGTTGTTTGACTCAACGAGGGAGTCTTTTGGTATCTCGTACGAAGCCCGAGATGGAGGCTAAAGGTTTGCTCCGCTGGGGAGAATCATTGTACAAAGCCCAAGAGGAGGCTAGTGTAACTGTTTTTGTTAAGTGACAGATCCAGTATACTGATTTTAAAAGAGAAAATCAGTTCTTATATGAGCATTACTGTACTCAAGGATTGGATTCGAAGATCCGGGTTATTTCCTGTTCTTTAAGGAAGCGGGAAATCCAAAGGGTATGGAGACTGTCCGAGTCTGCGGATTTCCTTCCTATTTAACGAAAAGGATCACTTGAGAATGTCTTTGAGACTCAAGGAAAATAGACTGTCCAAGTCTAGAGTTTTATCTTTTATACTATGCTTTTGAGAAACAGTAGTAGACTCTTTGAAAGGACTGTTCTATGAAGATTACTAAGTTCTGTTCCTATACCTCTAGGAGGTCGTCGGGACAATTTGTACGAAGCCCAAGAGGAGGCTGGAAGCTTTTAAGAAGCCGAGAGGTCCTTGTACGAAGCCCAAGAGGAGGCTATCATTCCCGGAGGAAGAGATCATTATACGAAGCCTAAGAGGAGGCTGTCAATACTTCTAAGAAGCCGATGGGTCCTTGTACTAAGCCCAAGAGGAGGCGGGGTTGCTTTTAGGAAGCCTGAGGGTCCTTGTACGATGCCCAAGAGGAGGCCGATGCTTTTAAGAAGCCCGTGGGTCCCCAAACCCCGAGAAATTCAAGGCAATGCTATTCACCGAGAATAGATCAAAGTCAGGAAAGTTTGAGAATCTGGAAGAAACTCAAAGATGCCATTCACGGAGAATACATTCATCTTTGGGAGTAGAGTTTCTTGACGATTCCTAATGAGGACAGCCGAAGAGAAGACTGAATCTGGTGATCCTATTGGGGATCTAGCTGACTATTTCTACGACTAAATGAAACGGCGTCACCTAGTTCTAGACGTAGTTGTCGGGGAAACTCTAATATCTATACTATTATTACACAGTCGATATGAGTTTATGAAAGGAGACTTACAGTGAGCAGCCCCACAATACAGTTATATATATATGAGTTTGTGAAAGGAGACTTACAGTGAGCAGCCCCACAAATACAGTTATATATATATGAAAGCAGTAAATGAAAGCGTATAAACACTTACTCGGTTGTAGAGCTTCCATGCTATTTGGTTAGTTGTTCAACAAAGAAATATTGAAAACAACAGTATATTCAAAATCAAAGGAGAAAATGCTTTGAAAAAGAAAGATTTGGGGCTTACAGCTCAAGGAGAGGCCCAGGATTTTACCAGTGATTGCACTCTTGAATTTGTACAGAGGGTTTTATACAAGTGAATGTGGCCCAAGAAGGTTTTCTGTACAAAGGGATGGGTCATACACTCTCTCAAGAGGCCCAAAGAGTTTTTAAAGAAAAAGAGTGGGGCTTATAACACGAGGGTAGGCCCAGTTGACTTTTTGTTTAAAATGGCGATCGCGCCGAGGTTTTCTTTTAACGCAGAGGGACTTATACAATAAGTGAGGCCCAAAAAGGTTTTGGTTAAAAGGGGGTTGGGTCTTACACTCTAATAGAGGCCCAAAAGTTTGGAATGGGTCTTATAGCTCAAGGAGAGTCCCAAATGGTTTTTCAACGGATGATGATCACGTCGAACTTTTTGAAACACAACGGGACTTATACAATAAGTGAGGCCCACAAATAGGTTGTATTTACAAAGGGTTGGGTCTTACACTCTATTAGAGACCCAAAGTGTTTTAAAGAAAAAGGAATGGGTCTTACTACTCGAGGGTAGGCCCAGATGATTTTTGAAAAGACGAGGATCGCGCCGTTTGTTTTTTGACGGTATCGGGACTTATACAATAAGCTAAGGCCCAAAAATGATTTGGTCAAAAAAAGGATTGGGTCTTACACTCTATTAGAGGCCCATGAGTGTTTGACAAAGTTTGATAAAGGGGAAAATCAACAAAACCCTAATTTCATCATTTTAAAATAATTATTCAAGGAAAAATTAATTAAAATGATACAAAATTCCAAATAAGTTTGAATAAACAACTTGTGATTTTGGTTTTTTTTAGGTTTGAAAAATGAGGTTTCAATCACAAGATGAATTAAAACCTACTTGGTTTTGATTTTTCAACATGGATATTTATTTTTAAAAGGGTTTAAAAACAAATAAAAGGCATTTATTCACAAAAATACTAACTATATTAAATAAATAATATAAATCTAATTTTTTTGTGGAAATAAATATTTCAATATTTTTGTGATTTTTTGCAAAAAGAACCAATCAAAAATAATTAAAATTGAGTGAGTTATTAATTTTCCAAATAATTAACAAAACATGAAAATAATTGGAAAAATAGCAAAAATATGAAAAATCACAAAAATGGCATGGGTGGGGTTTGAACCCACGACCTCAAGCATACAAGGCGCGCGCCCTACCACTGGGGTGGTGTTACATCCATTGTTTGAACTGAACCAATAAATATACAAGGTATGACATGGTTTTGGCTTGCCCAAGGCAAGTTTTGGCTCAAAAACGTGAAGGTCATAACTTTCTCAATTCTTAATGGTTTGAGACAAAATTTATATGTATTTGGGCCAGAATTTCACAAGGAATCCAATGGTGGTGGTGGTTTTTTCATATCACACTCCATCCTCAAAACCTGATAGTGGTTTTGAAAATGACTTATAATTGCATGTTCTATGCTACAACTCATTACAAGCATGAATTACATGATCAATTGGCACAAACACAACACATATGACATGTATAAGAGATGCACAATCAATGGACTTCAAATGCACACATGTTTTGGTGACTGCAAGTTGGGTGACTTACCCTTCCTTGAGATTTTGGAGTTTTCTCAGCAATTTGCCAACTCCCTTGCTCCAGATATGGTTTTATGCTTTGAACAACCTCAAATGATCTCTCAGATGCTTTGAGGATGATTGGAATCAGCTGGTACCTGCAAAAACACAAACAGTCCCTTTCTTGCAAAAGGGGTCAAAAGTGACCAAAATAACAACTCTCTCAAATGGTGTTCCAGATGTATGAAACCATTTGGGATAGTTCAAGGATGATATTTGGAGTGTGTTTGAGGTTTTATCTGGTTTGGAAAGTGACTGAATCAATACATGGCTTGAAAAATGCACAAAAGTTCCATTTTGAAGTTTTGAGAGGTGACTTTGTGATGTTGTGATTACATGTCACTTTTGATGGTTTGCACAGCTTACATATGATATATATGAGGTGTGTGTGTGATTAGTTTGAGTGGAATTGCTCTCTAACTCAAAAACTCAGAATTACTTGCTTTGGAAGGCAAATTTGAGGTGAAAGAAGAGATTTTGAGGAAAGCATCTGTTTGATGGCTTTGGTGTACTCAAACTGAATACAAGTGAGCTCTATTTATAGTAGAGCAAGTTTGTTTTGGCTGCAATAGTGAATGGCAACTGCAGCAGGTGTTTGTTCAATGTTGGCCAATGGAAATGCAAGTCTCCTCTAGCCATTGACTAGAGGTTAGGGCACAGGGTTGTGGTTCCCTTGGTCTTGGATAAGTCTTGACTGATTTCAGATAAGAATGGATCAGTCCATGCCACCTTGAGGGTTCCATTAAATGCTTCAATCCAAATTTGGAGTCTTGTCCTTATTTTGGCCATTCTAGGTTCAACATGCTATTTCTTGTTCCATGGACTTTGGAGGCTTGGCTCAGTGATTGTCCCCTTTAGATTCAATCCTCAGATGTATCCAAGTGGATAGGAGCATTTGAATTTGGCTGATTTTGGCAAATCGAGCCAAAATGCAAAATCTGCCTTGCCTTTGACAGATTTCAGCAAGGCAACTTGACAATGTCATATCTCATGGTGTAAGTTGAATTTGGCAATGTTCTTGGCCATTTTGGAAAGCCCTTGCATGATACAACAACTGTTTGAACAAGTTTGGTTTTGATCTCTTTTGATTCCAAGTGAAAAATCCCTCTACATTTGGCAAAAAGTGAAGCAAAATCTGACTTAGTGAAATTTTCACTAAGTGTTGGAACAAAGTGTGATTTCTTGATTTTGATCACTCCATAACTCAAAATCCTTAATGAATTGGACTTAGGTCTAGTTAAAGTTTTTGTAGAGGGTAATTAGGGCTACAAATCCATCTTTGGATGAAAAAAAATTGGCCTTGTGGTTTAGGAGTTATGGTCCTCCAAAGTTGGTGCATTAGTGGTACTTTTTCCATAACTTAGAAAAATTTCTAAGTTTTATGGTTACCCCTTTTACAAGTTATCCCACTTTCTTTGATTTTTCTTGATGAATGATGATTAAAATCATACATTAACATCATTTTAGGGTTAAAAATCCATTTTGGTGAAAAATCTCAAAAAGTCAAAGTTGACTTTTGTGCACAGTTGACTTTTTATCAGATGAATTCCAAACTGTGCAATTCTTCAGCAAATCATGTCCTTGACCTAAATCAAACTTGATGGACATGTTCCATGGGTGTCATAGGGTGTATTGAATCATGTCCTAGGGTTTGGGAGCATGTCTTGGTCAAAAGTCAAAGTTACAGTTGACTTTTCTCGCGAAACCCTAATTGTGGTGCAGATGAAATTGAGACTTGTTGCTCAAGCTTCTTGGATTAATCCATTGTTCCAAATGGATCAATATAGTTCATTAGAGACCCTCAAATCATTTCTTGAGGTCTTGGTTCATGATTTATCCCAAAAGTCAACTTAGGGGTGAATTAGGTCAAGAAACCCTAATTCCTGATTTTTGATGTATGCATCCTCTGAGGCAAAATTGACTTGATGATTGGGTTCATGAGGTTCCATGAAGTATATTAGGTTATGTTTTGGATCATTGGCTTGTGCCCAGATGAAAATTTTCTAACTGGAGGCCCTGGTCGACCAAAACCCTAATTTGGTGATACTGGCGATCTTGAGACTTGATCCACCTAGAAGGGAGCAGCTTTGTGCTTAATCCTTGAAGTGGGAGTCCTTTTGATCCATTGTGGATGTTTGAGAGGTTAGACAAGTTGAAGATCAAGTCATTTCTTGATTGATCCTTTGTCTAAGAGCTCTGAGAGGGCTTGAAACCCTAATTCTGATAGTAGTGAATGCTCAACAACCCTTGAGGCATTTGATGAGGCATGATGGTTCATCCATATTGTGATGATGATTTACACAATGATGGAAAATCTTAGTGGTCAAAATTTGGGGTATTACACCTGCATAACAGGATAAATGTCTAAGGGACCAATATTGAACTGGACAAGGATGACACTGTATATGCCTTGTGTTCAATATAGACATAGGAGCAAAAGGGTAATTGTACACACAAGTACTATCACAAAAGGTTTTGTCAGATCACATGACAATTTTGTGACTTGGGTAGCAATGATGTGTTGCTAGATACCGCTCACTATTTATTATGTTAAATACATTATTTAATATAATTGCCAACGTCGCGAAATCCTACAGGGTCACACACATAAGGACAGTTGGAGAAGAGATAGAGTAAATAAGGAACACCGTAAGGTACGGTGCACTTGAATGGAATACGGAATATGGTAAGGTACCATGTAATATAATAATAGTTATTATTAATTTTATAATAGTTATAAAATATAATAATAATAAAATTATATTTATTATAATAATAGTTATTATAATAATATAATAATATTATTATTGAGTTGGGCTTTTTAGCTTGTAGCCCACACAAGTAGTTCTATAAATAGAACCATTGTGCAGAATCTCAAAGTTGTTGTTGAAACCCTGGCTGTATTCTATTTTTCATCTCCCTCACTCAAAACCTTCAATCGTAATCAGCTAGCACTGTGACTGAAGGAAGCTGTTCGTGTGGACTGAGTAAAGGCGTTGTTCATCGTACAATGCTCGTGATCATCCATAGATTTGGAATCAAAGGTTTCATCGCCACAAGATGTAACCTTTCTATCACAGATCATGATCTTTCGTAAGGATCTCTAAAGGGAAAATTTTGTTTTCTGCTGCGTTAAGATCGCAAATTTCCCTTCAGTGGTATCAGAGCCACTTACGAAACCATGAGCCTGGTAATTGTTTATTTTCTGTCATTTTTGTTTTAATTGGATTAAAACACGTAAAAATTAAATCAAATCCAGATATTGAATTTTTTGGCATCAAATTGTGTACGGTTTGGATGATTGATATTGACTATGCTTCGGAATCCGACAATAGTATGGTGAAGCAGCGATATGTCAATCGTCCATAAGTTACACATATATGATCGATCTAATTCATATGTGATATGATTAACTTTGATGGAAAGATGGTATATTGGATATACTATTTTATTTCGTTAGTTCAAATCACGTAATGATTATCATTCGATTGAGCGATATGTGGTTATCTGCTTTGGAATCCGACTTTAGTATGGTGAAGCGATAGCATACGGATCAATCATATTGAATTATTGATCATGGTGTTTTGATGGTATGAAATTGTTGCATCAAGGTTTATGACGGTACAAGGGTTGCGCCGTCAAAGAGGTCTACGATCAAAAGTCACGCGTTCTGTTAGCGTGACGGTCTCCATAGTTTCTGGTGTGACGGTCGCCATAGCTTTGTGACGGTCGTCATTGGCTAATGTGTGACGGTCGCCATGGAAAATGTGACGGTCGTTACAGGAAGTATGACGGCGCAAATGTTGCGTCAATGCAGTCTGCGCTTTAGGTCATGCATTCGCCGAAAATTTAATTTGATTTATTTAATAAACAGGATTTAAGCATGAGGCAAACAGGATTTAAATCCTGAATTGCAAAAGCAACATGAAAACATGGCAGCGTTCGATATGATCGAACATATGAAAATGCTCTATCAAGAGCAGGCAAGGCATGAAAGGTTTGAAATTTCAAAAGCCCTTTTTCAAGCCAAGCTTTCTGAGGGAACCCCAGTAGGTCCCCATGTACTCAAGATGATTGGGTATGTGGAGAATCTTGAAAGATTGGGATTTTCCCTCAAAAAGGAGCTTGCGACTGATTTGATCCTGCAATCGTTGTCGGAAAGCTTCGGTCAATTTGTCCTTAATTTCAACATGAATGACATGGACAAAACTCTTCCTGAATTGCTAAGCATGTTAAGAACTACTGAGAAAAACCTGAAGACAAAAGGGAAATCCATTCTGATGGTCAGTAATGGAAAGAAACAGAACAAAAGGCCCACCAATCAAGTTGGCAAATGGAAAGGCAAGGAAGTTGCCAAACCCAAACATACTACCCTTGCTTTGAAGTCTAGTTGAGGTATAGCAAAGGAGGGCACTTGCTTCTATTACGGTAAGACCGGACATTGGAAGAGAAACTGTCCAAAGTACCTGGAAGATAAGAAGAATGGAGTGGTGACTTCGACTTCAGGTATTTTTGTTATAGAAATAAATTTATCTACTTCTGCATCATGGGTATTAGATACTGGATATGGTTCTCACATTTGTACCAATGTACAGGAACTAAAAAGGAGTAGAGATTTGGCAAAAGGTGAGGTCGACTTACGAGTTGGAAATGGAGCAAAGGTTGCTGCTTTAGCCGTAGGAACTTATGTTTTGACTTTACCTAGTGGTTTAATAATTTAGTTAGAGAACTGTTATTATGTACCTGCAATTAGCAGGAATATTATTTCCGTTTCTTGTTTGGACAAGTTTAGTTTTTCATTTATAATAAAGAAGAATTGTTGCTCTATTTATTTGAATGATATATTCTATGCTACTGCACAAATGAACAATGGATTATATGTCATTGATATTGAAATGCCAATTTATAACATTAATACTAAAAGGATGAAACCTAACGAGTTAAATCCAAGTTACCTTTGGCATTGTCGCTTAGGCCATATAAATGAGAAACGCATCTCCAAACTCCATAAAGATGGACTATTGGACTCTTTTGATTACGAATCATATGATACATGCAGATCTTGTTTAATTGGAAAGATGACAAAGTCCCCATTCACAGGAAAAGGTGAAAGGGCTAATGATCTTTTGGCCCTCATACACACTGACGTATGTGGACCACTGAACATACCAGCCAGAGGAGGTTTTCAATACTTCATCACATTTACCGATGATTTCAGTAGATATGGTTATGTCTATTTAATGAAACACAAATCTGAATCCTTTGAAAAGTTCAAGGAATTTAAGAATGAAGTACAAAACCAACTAGGTAAGAATATTAAAACTCTTCGATCAGATCGAGGCGGTGAATATTTAAGCCTAGAGTTTGATGACCATCTAAAAGAGTGTGGGATTCTATCCCAACTCACTCCTCCTGGAACACCACAATGGAATGGTGTATCTGAGAGAAGAAATCGAACCTTGTTAGACATGGTCCGATCCATGATGAGTTATGCCGATCTTCCAAACTCCTTTTGGGGACATGCACTACTGACAGCAGGTTACACACTTAACCGTGTTCCATCCAAAAAGGTTGAAAAGACACCATATGAAATATGGAGTGGTAAGAAACCACATATGTCTTACATGAAGATTTGGGGTTGTGAAGTTTATGTAAAACAACAAATTTCAACTAAGCTTGAGCCCAAATCTGACAAATGCTTATTTGTGGGGTATCCTAAAGAAACAAGAGGGTATTACTTCTACAATCCTTCTGAGGGCAAAGTGTTTGTCGCTCGAACTGGAGTTTTCTTGGAAAGGGACTTTATTTATAAAGGAATCAGTGGGAGGAAAGTAGAGCTTGAAGAAATTCAAGAATCACAAAGCATTGATACACCTATGGAGGAATTAGAGCAGGAACCACAAGTAGTTGTGGAAGAGCAACCTGCTCAAGTAGAACAAGACCAGCATAGGTCGAGCAGGATACGTCACCAACCAGAGAGATATGGATATCTCATAAATGATCAAGGTGAAGTATTACTCATGGATCAAGATGAGCCTGTAACCTATCAAGAGGCCATAACTGGTCCTGAGTCTGAGAAGTGGCTAGAAGCCATGAAATCTGAAATGGATTCCATGTACACAAACCAGGTTTGGACCTTGGTAGAGCCTCCTGTAGGAATTAATCCTATAGGATGCAAGTGGGTCTTCAAAAAGAAGACTGACATGGATGGTAAGGTACATACCTATAAGGCAAGACTAGTTGCTAAAGGTTATAAACAAATTCATGGTGTAGACTATGATGAAACCTTTTCACCAGTTGCAATTCTTAAATCTGTTCGGATTTTACTTGCTATCGCTGCATATCATGATTATGAAATATGGCAGATGGATGTCAAGACTGCTTTTCTTAATGGGAATCTTCTTGAGGATGTGTACATGACACAACCTGAAGGATTTGGCATACCAGAAGAGGCCCAAAAGATATGCAAGATACAGCGATCAATCTATGGGTTGAAGCAAGCTTCTAGAAGCTGGAATCTTCGTTTTGATGAAACTGTAAAACAATATGGATTCATAAAGAATGAAGATGAGCCTTGTGTCTACAAGAAGGTTAGTGGGAGCATGATCGTCTTCCTGGTATTATATGTAGATGACATATTAATTATTGGAAACGATGTCCCTACCTTGCAACAAGTAAAAACTTGGTTAGGGGAATGCTTTTCTATGAAGGACCTTGGTGAAGCAGTCTATATATTAGGAATCAGGATCTATAGAGATAGATCACAAAAACTGCTTGGCCTAAGTCAGCGTATATACATAGACAAAGTGCTGAGACGCTTTAATATGGATGACTTTAAGAAAGGATTCATACCTATGCAACATGGCCTGGGTCTATCAAAAACACAATCTCCTTCAACTAAGGAGGAAAGGGATCGCATGAATAAGATTCCATATGCTTCTGCAATAGGATCTATCATGTATGCCATGTTATGTACTCGACCAGATGTCTCGTATGCTTTAAGTGCAACGAGTAGGTACCAATCTGATCCCGGTGATGCTCATTGGGTAGTTGTCAAGAATATCCTTAAGTACTTGAGAAGGACTAAGGATTCAATCTTGATATATGGAGGTCAGGAAGAGCTTGCGGTAATTGGATACACCGATGCTAGCTTCCAGACAGATAAGGATGACTTTAAATCGCAATCTGGTTATGTGTTCTGCCTAAATGGTGGCGCTGTGAGCTAGAAAAGTTCTAAGCAAGAAACAGTTGCTGATTCTACAACCGAGGTCGAGTACATTGTTGCCTCAAATGCAGCAAAGGAAGCTATTTGGATTAAAAAAGTTCATTAGTGAACTTGGCATAGTCCCTAGCATTGTGGATCCCATTGATCTCTTTTATGATAATAATGGTGCCATCGCACAAGCTAAGGAGCCTAGATCTCACCAACGATCCAAACACATACTTAGGTGTTATCATCTCATTCGAGAGATAATAGATCGGGGAGATGTGAAGATATGCAGAGTACCTACACTTGACAATATTGCTGACCCACTAACAAAACCTCTTGCGCAGCTGAAGCATGATGGTCATACTAGATCTATGGGTATTAGGGGTATGCCTGATTGGCTCTAGTGCTAGTGGGAGATTGTTGGTGTAAGCCCTAGAGGCCAATACTTTTGGTACTTGTACCAAATTATTTATTAATAATAAAAGGCATTTCTTTATTATGTTTGTTTTTCTAAAATGATAAAGTCCCTAGAATAGCTAGTTCGTTTAATGAAACATTGAGTATGACTTAATCATGAGATTCCATTAAACATAAGGACACTATTCTTAAAGCATCCATAGTCGAGCTTTAATGTGAAATGGGATAGCCTTAAAGCATTAAGACTATTATGTAGATAGACTGATGATCACATCTCATGGACCATGGATAAGGAGTTATCAAGTCTTGACATAGGTATGAATATTAGGAGTAATATTTATACTGGATTGACCCACTATGAGAGTACTACATAGAATGTTATGCAAAGTGTCATAAGTTACTCTCATGGTGATAGTGGTGTATACCACCCTTCGACTTGAAACTACTATGTACCCTAGATGTAGAGTCAAGTACTTTATTGCTGATCAAACATTGTCCGTAACTGGACGATCATAAAGACAGTTGATGGGTACTTCACAAAGCATGCTGAGGGACATGAGTAGCCTAGATGGAATTTGCCCATCCTGCATAACAGGATAAATGTCTAAGGGCCCAATATTGAACTGGACAAGGATGACACGGTATATGCCTTGTGTTCAATATAGACATAGGGGCAAAATGGTAATTGTACACATAAGTACTATCACAAAAGGTTTTGTCAGATCACATGATAATTTTTTTACTTGGGTAGCAGTGATGTGTTGCTAGATACCGCTCACTGTTTATTATGTTAAATACATGATTTAATATAATTGCCAACGTCGCGAAATCCTACAGGGCCACACACATAAGGACAGTTGGAGAAGAGATAGAGTAAATAAGGAACACTGTAAGGTACGGTGCACTTGAATGGAATACGGAATATGGTAAGGTACCATGTAATATAATAATAGTTATTATTAATTTTATAATAGTTACAAAATATAATAATAATAATAAAATTATATTTATTATAATAATAGTTATTATAATAATATAATAATATTATTATTGAGTTGGGCTTTTTAGCTTGTAGCCCACACAAGTAGTTCTATAAATAGAACCCTTGTGCAGAAGCTCAAAGTTGTTGTTGAAACCCTGGCCGTATTCTATTTTTCATCTCCCTCACTCAAAACCTTCAATCGTAATCAGCTAGCACTGTGACTGAAGGAAGTTGTTCGTGTGGACTAAGTATAGGCACTGTTCATCGTACGACGCTCGTGATCATCCAAAGATTTGGAATCAAAGGTTTCATCACCACAAGAGGTAACCTTTCTATCATAGATCATGATCTTTCGTAAGGATCTCTAAAGGGAAAATTTTGTTTTCCGCTGCGTTAAGATCGTAAATTTCCCTTCATTAAGATAGTGGATCTCTCTTGGTTTATTTTGTTAAGAATAGAATGTCTGGACTGATTGTGAGGCTTTTGGGTAGATGCTGGATCTGATTGAGGTATGAAGGTACTGGACCTAGAGTTTTTGGTTAGTGTGCTCGCTAAGATTTTTTGCAATCTTATACCTACGTATTCCCGTTTTTAAACGAAACAGGGAAGTCAGAGCAATCGTAGTTCCTCCTATTCCTTGGGAGGAAAAGATGTTTTGGTGTCTTGTTCAAAGCCTAAGACGGAGGCTAAAAGTTTTGACTGAGAGAGAACTTGTCGTCTCTAAAGGGGAATTTGTCGATTTTTGTGTGCCTTGATCAAAGCACAAGGTTGATGCTAAAAGGTTGATTGACTCCACTGGGGAGGTCCTTATACAAAGCCTAAGAGGAGGCTAAAAGTTTGACTTTTATGGGGAAAATGTTCTTTCTGTCTTGTACAAAACCCAAGATTTGAGGCTAAAAGGGATTTTGACTCCATTGGGGAGAATGTACATGTATCTTGTACAAAGCCCGAGATGGAGGCTGAAAGGATTTGACCCAATAAGAGAGTGTTTTTATCTGTCTTGTACAAAGCTCAAGACGGAGGCTAGAAAGGTTGACTCAACAAGAGAGTCTAAAAAGTGGCTGACTCAACAAGAAAGTCTTTTATACTCAACAAGAGAGTGTTTTATCTGTCTTGTACAAAGCCCAAGACGGAGGCTAAAAGGGTGATTTGATGTCTCGTACGAAGCCCGAGATGGAGGCTAAAAGGAAATAGACTCAACAAGAGAGTCTGAAAAGGTTAGCTCTGCTAGGGAGAATCATTGTACAAAGCCTAAGAGAAGGCTATTGTCCCAACGAGAGGGTGTTTTTATTTGTCTCGTACGAAGCCCGAGATAGAGGTTAAAAGGGGGTTGACTCAACAAGAGAGTGCTTGACTCAACAAGAGAGTCTAAAAAGTGATTGACTCAACAAGAGAGTCTGAAACTGTGATTGACTCAACAAGAGAGTCTGAAAAGTAATTGATCGACTCAACAAGAGAGTCTGAAAAGGTTAGCCCCGCTGGGGAGAATCTTTGTATAAAGCCCAAGAGGAGGCTAACTTCGCGGAGGAAGGATCATTATACAAAGCCTAAGAGGAGGCTATCTCACTGCTGAGGGTTATTGAGATCCCTAGACAGGTCCAAGTAGAGAACTCTCATGAGAGAGACGGGGTTTCTGCTGGAGATTGATCCAGAATGATCGGGGTTTATTCCTATGTTTAGAAGGAACTTGAGAATGTCTTTGAGACTCAAGGGTATTTAGATTGTCCAAGTCTATTGGTAGAGTTTTATCTTTTGTATGATGCCCAAGAGGAGGCCGACTCGTTTAAGGGATGAGTATTAACCCTAGAATTGGTCTAAGAGTGTTGACTCTTTTTAGAAAGACAGATCTAACGAAGGATGACTAAGTTCTGTTCCTATACCTGTAAGAGGTCTTCAGGGTCCTTGTATTAAGCCCAAGAGAAGGCGTGAGAACTTATAAGAAGCCGAAGGGTCCTTGTACAACGTCCAAGAGGAGGCGGGGATGCTTTTAGGAAGCATGTGGGTCCCCTAACCAAGAGAAGTTCAAGAAATGAAATTCACAGAGGAGAGATCATTCCAGGAAAGTTCGAGGGTTTGGAAGAAACTCAAGAATTGTTATTCACGAAGAATAGATCAACTCGGGGAGTAGAATTTCTTTGACAATTTCTAGGGGTGACAGTCTGAGAAAAGGTTCACCGAGAATACTGTCTTTCTCTTTGTTCCATATTGTTTAACCCCAAGAGGAGGGAAGAGTGTATCTGGTAATCCTATGGGGATCTAGTTTTGTTTGTTTCAAAGAGTGACCAACAGGCTTTACCTAGTTCTAGACCTAGTTGCCGGAGAAAACTCTAAATAACAATACTAGTATATATACAGTTGATATATGACAAGTATGTAAAAGGATGTGAAAGAAGACTTACAGTGAAGCAGCCCCATAATACAGTTATATATATATATATATATATATATATATATATATATGAAAGCAGTAAATGAAAGCGGATAAACACTTACCCGTTGTAGAGCTTCCATGCTGTTTTGTTAGTTGTTCAACAAAGAGATTAAAGAAAGTTTGGATAATGACTGTATATTCAAAATCAAAGGAGAAAGTACTTTGAAAAGGTTATTGGGGCTTATAGCTCAAGGAGAGACCCAAGGTTTTAACAGTGATCGCACCGCTGATTTGAAAATGTACAGAGGGACTTATACAACAACTGAGGCCCAAAAGGTTTTTATTTACAAAAGGGTTGGGTCTTACACTCTATTAGAGGCCCAAAGTTTATTTTTGTACAAGAGGCGGGGCTTACAACTCAAGGAGAGGCCCAGGGTAGATAGTGATCGCACCGTCGTTTTAAAAATTGCCGACTTATACAATTGTCTGAGGCCCAAAATGTTTGGCTTTCAAAAGGGGTTGGGTCTTACACTCTATTAGAGGCCCAAAGGTTTATTTTTGAAAAAGGAATGGGACTTATAGCTCGGGGAGAGGCCCAATTGGTTTTGTAAAAAAGGCGACGATCGCGCCGTTTGATTTGAAAATACAGTGGGACTTATACAATGACTGAGGCCCAAAAGGTTGTGTATTTACAAAGGGGGTGGGTCTTACACTCTAATAGAGGGCCAAGGATTATTTAAAGAAAAGAAATGGGACTTACAACACGAGGGTAGAGCCAGTGGTTTTCTTTTCGAAATGGCGATTGCGCCGAGATTTTTTTTTACACAGTGGGACTTATACAATGTCTAAGGCCCAAAAAGGTTTTGGTTAAAAAGGGATTGGGTCTTACACTCTATTAGAGGCCCATGAGTGTTTGAAAAATATTTGTGAGGGTGGAATTAATCAAAACCCTAATTTTGTTTAAAAAGGAATTAATTTTGTTTAAAAATTAATAAAAAGTATTGAAAACATGTGAAAAATGAGTGGTGATCTTGGATCAATGTTTCAAAAATCATGTTTTTATCCACAAAATGATTGGAAACCAATTAAGTTTGGAAAATCAAGAAGGAAAAAATATTTTAAATGTTGAAGAACAAATAAAAGATTAATTCTTTGCAAAAATATCAAGTATATGAAATAAATAATATTTTTGGGAATTTTTGGTAAAATAAAATATTTTAACATTTTTGTGAATTATTAAAAAAGAATCAACTCAAAATCATTAAAACTCAGAGAGAAATTAATTTTTGAATCAATTAAACAAAATCACAAAAATTCAAATATTTGAATTATGGCGCCAAGAACACCAAGTTCTTGCCCGAGCCCTCTGTGTTCTCAGATTTGCGTTTTCTCATCAGTCTCACTGAATGCTTGATGAAATCATACAATCCACATATCAATTTGCTCGTTTTCACCTCACGATCATGTCTATGGTCTTTAATTTCATTTATTTTAAGCATGGAATAAGAAATCAAGACAAAAAAACCTCAAGAACCCTAAAATTTGCATGAAGACTGAGAATTTTGATACACGATTCAAACAAAGCAATTAATTGAGGGGAAACATTCTATGCCTAATTATGAACATTTGGCAAAAGTATTGTGCGAGGAAATATGCATAGATTAAGAGATAACCAAGTTTAGGCTTACTTGAAGGTCGTGACAGCAAGAGCAATGTGATTTTTGAGTTGGAGGTGTTACAGATGAGTTGTGATGATCTGAACAGCTTCCCTACACCATATGGAGTTTGTTTGGATGCTTGGACTTGATTAGAAATGGTTGGATCACTTCATGGCATCTCAACTGCAACTTGGTTGAAAACTTGAGCAACTGGCTGGTGATTCTGAGAAATCAGTGTTACAGTTGTGTGTTTAGTGTTTGATCAGCTCACATATGATGTTTATGAGGTGTTAGAGCAATTGGTTTGAGTGGAATTGCTCTCTACTGAAAAGATAGTGACTTCCTAAGAAAGGCATTTTTGAGAGTGAGAAGATGATTTTGAGAAAGGCAAGTGTTGTAGGCCTTTGGTGTATAGTAGAGCAAGTTTGTTTTGCAAGGAATAGGGTATGGCGGCTGGTACATGTCTGTGGCCAATGGTTGCATTTTGGAATCTCAAGTCTCCTCTAGCCATTGACTAGAGGTTAGAGCACAGGCCTTTGGTTCCCTAGTTCAGAGATCATCCTTGACTCATTCATTTGGAATAGGCTCAGTTCATGCCACATTGGTGCATCCATTAAATGCTCCAAAACAAAATTGGAGTATTGTCCCCATTTTAGGGTTTTTTAGGTTTGGCATACTACTTTTAGTTCCAAAGACTTCGGAGGCTTATGGATCAGTGTTTGTTCCTCCTTGGTCTCCCCCTGAGGTGTTCAGATGGATAAACTTGTTTGTCATTTGCACAAATTGCCCAAATCGAGCAAAATGCACAAATCTGCCTTGTTATGACAGTTGAAGCAAGGCATATTGCCACTGTCATAATTCTTAGCTCAAATGGAATTTCATGGGGTTCTTGGACATTTTGGAAAGCTTTCACATGATACAACATATGTGTGATCATAGTTTGTCTTGACACTTTTTGGATCCAAGTGAAAAATGCCCTTACATTTTGAAAAAAGTGAAACAGATTCTGACTTAGTGAGAATTTCACTAAGTGTTGGAAAAAGTGACATTTCATGTTTCCAGCCATTTTGATCACTCCATAACTTAAAATCCATGGAGAATTGGAATGAGCTGTAGTTGACACTTTTAAAGTATGCCATGAGATCTACAAATCCATCTTTGGATCAGCCAAAATGGTTGCTTGGATCACAAGTTATGATCCTTGGAAGTTGGTACCCTAGCCACTTTGTTCCATAACTTAGAAAATTTCTAAGTTTTTTATGGTTACCCTTTTTACAAGTTATCCCACTTTCTTTGGTTTTTCTTGATGAATGATGATTCCAATCACACATTAACATCATTTTAGCGTTAAGGAACCTTGGTTGACCAAAAAATTAAAAAGTCAAACTTTGACTTTTTGGTACAGTTGACTTTTTATCAGATGAGTTCCAAACTGTGCGATCTTCTATGAAATCAAGTCCTTGACCTAAATCAAACTTAATGGATAGATTCCATAGGTGTTATAGGGTGTATTGAATAATGCCCCAAGATTTGGGAGCATGTCTTGGTCAAAAGTCAAAGGTACGGTTGACTTTTTCCTCAAAACCCTAACTGTGATTCAGATGAAATTGAACCTTGTGGACCAAGCTTCTTGGATCAATCTGTTGTTGCAAATGGATCAATGTGGTATGTTAGAGACCCTCAAATCATGTGTTGAGGTCTTGGCTCATGTTTTGTCCCAAAAGTCAACTTAGGGGTGAATTAGGTCAAGAAACCCTAATTCCTGATTTTTGATGAATACATCCCATGAGGTTAAATTGACTTGATGCTTGGGTCCATGAGGTCCCTTGGAGTATCTTAGGTTATGCTTTGAAGCATTGGATCATGCCCAGAGGAAAAATTCCATCTGGAGGCCTTGGTCGACCAAAACCCTAATTTGGTGACACTGGCGATCTTGAGGCTTGATCCACTTGGAATGCTGCAGCCTTGTGCTTGATTCTTGATGTGGGAGTACTCTTGATCCATTGTGGGTGTCTGAGAGGTTAGACAAGTTCAAGATCATGTCCTTTCTTGATTGATCCTTTGTCTAAGTGCCCTAAGAGGGTTTGAAACCCTAATCCTTGATTGTAATGAATGCTCACCCATCTTTGGGGAAATTGATAAGTGTGAAAGTTCATCCATATTGTGGTAATGCTTTGCACAATGATGGGAAATCTTAGTGGTCAAAATTTGGGGTATGACAGATGCCCCTATTTAATCTTCTTGGACCCGAAGGTGTGAATAGCGAAGGTATTCGGGCATTCAGGGTGCAAGAGGATTAAATATCGGAGTACCCGAAATTTTGACGGTGGTTATGAATGGCAGTGTGCTCATCCATCTTCTTTTGCTAAGCATTGATACTTAGAAAAGGTAAAACTTCCCCTCGATCCTGGTTTCCTACCAAGGGACTGGTCTAAGTTTCTGAAATAAACTTACCCTCGATCCTGGTTTCCTACCAAGGAACTGGTCTTAGTTTCTGAAATAAACTTCCCCTTGATCCTGGTTTCCTACCAAGGAACTAGTCTAAGTTTCTGATATAACCTTCCCCTCGATCCTGGTTTCCTACCAAGGAACTGGTCTTAGTTTCTGAAATAAACTTCCCATCGGTCCTAGTTTCCTACCAAGGAACTGGTCTAAGTTTCTGATATAAACGTCCCCTCGATCCTGGTTTCCTCCCAGCACCACTATTATAGCTCAAAACTTCTGATTCAATACACAAATTAGAATATTTATGCTCCAACAATCTTTTCCACAACGAACTGTTTTCCGAAATAATACGCCATTTCCATTTCATTAACAGAGCTTTGTTGAAAAGAGCTAAATCCTTCACCCCCCAATCCACCATTAACCTTCGATTTACACACCGATTTCCAACTAACCCAATGTCCTCGACCCATTATCCTTTCCTAATAGAATATATATACTATTTTTCGCTATAATTAAAATTCAATATTAGTGGTGAAATGGTAAAACAAATAACTTTTTAAGCGGGTTCGATTACTCCGGCCTAATTTTTTTCTTAAAAAAATTTGAAAATATATGTCTCTAAGCTCGTAGCTCTTCAAATTTTGGTCTCGGAAACGCCTTTGTGAATATGTCTAAAATTTCTTAAGAGGTTAAAGGTTTTTAATTATGCATGATTAGTATTAACATGTAGATATATCATAACCATGTTGCCTTACGATTCTAAACTTGAGTGTTGTGACATATAAGTTATTCTTCTTCAACTTGGATGTTTGTGTGTGGTAAATATTGTCCAACATGTTCCTTATTTCATTGTTGAAATGATAATCCACTCCAAGCCTTTGCAACACACCACTAAACTCAAGTTGATCAACCTCATTTTCCATTTTCTTAAACATCATCATCACTTCTTCTCTTAGCACTCTGCATTTTTCTGTATACATTTCTTCCTGCATTAATTTATTGAGCTAAAAATTATCATCATTTTTCATAAATGTAACTTGTAATTGCATGGAAGTAGTTTACAAATATAAAAAAATAAGAAGAAGAAAAAGAACAATTATTTATAGATAATTGTACCTTATATTCACTATATAATGATTGGATACAATCATCGGTCCAAATTGAAGGTTGGAACATTAAAGATCCCTTAGGTTTTAATACCAAAATTAAGTGCAACTATTATAAGTGATTTATATATCTTTGTGACTTCTTGTGTATTTGAGTTGGAGTACTCATAATACTCTCATCTAATTCATATTATTTGCTAATTAAAAAAATAAAATAAAAAATCAACGAGGAATATTTTCACTATCATCATTTGTAGCCTTGCATTTAATTGGACGAGAGATATTAAAATTCCATGATATTAGAGATAAGGATCTATTTTGTGGAAGAAATATTTTGTTAAAGAATAATTGGGGAGATGCAAGTATGGGCAAAGCCATTTTGTAAAAAAGCAAAAGATACTATACATTACGAAACCCAAATCAAGCTTTATATGAGGCATCACCCGCCATAACAATTATTAGATATCTCTTCGCTTCTGAGGTGAACAAAATTAGTTTTAGATAAATTGATTATGTAAAATAATTAAAGATAAAATGATTTATGTTTTGGTACATTAATTCATGTAAAAGTGAATTGAGTAAAATATTTCAATGCAAAAGGAAATTTATATGATTGCTCTTTGATATGCATCTTCTTACTATAGACAACAACTTTAAATACAAAACAATATCATTGGTTTAGACAAAATATACCAAAAATAGAATATAAATAAAGACCAAGTTTTATACGCCACAAAATAGTTACAGTATTATATATATATATATATATATATATATATATATATATATATATATATATATATATATATATATATATATATATATATATATATATATATATATTTGTGAAGAAATCATAATTGATCGGTGATGGGAGGTTATGGATAGCAATAGTGGACTTAAATTTCTAGTGTTGTGAAAGAGGTGCTAACTTCTAAGGTTAGCACTCTAACCCTAAATGATGTGCCTTACTCTTATAGTATGTAAGATTGTTATAACAGCCTTTTGATTTATAAGTGTGGAATGTAGAATCGTCTGATGTATCTTAGATTGATATCACATGTACTCTAGACCAGTACAACATACTTGCTCCGTGAGAGACGTGGTGGATCATTATGCTTTTCTAGACCGTAATTATTGGGCCTTCAAGCCAACCTAAAACAGTTCCCCCTCAAGCCTTTGTCTCTACTTTCTAGGGTGAAGACTTTGTTGCGTTTTTCCTCTTCTACCGGCCATCGTCCAGCTTGAGCGAAGAGTCACGATGTGACGTCGTTGTCATGGGGAATTTGCATCGTAAATTCCCTCATACTTTAGATGTCTTTTCACATGCTTTGTCATGATGATCTTTGGGAACTAAAGTATTTGAGTGGTATCTTGAGAAATTTTGTACAGTTGATAGTGCTTGTTTCCTTTATGTTAGTAATATTTAGCACAATCATTTTAGAATAGTTATACAGTTTCTTTGTTTGCTACCCTTATTCTTTTGACATCTGCATTCTCACAACATATTATTTTCTTAGCTGATGGTAGTGGTACCCACCATGCATCAAAAGGAAAAGAATGATACTTCTATTGCCTTGTTGACTCAGAAACTTCGGCAACCATTTCTATTTTTTCTCGCTCTCTGAAAAAGATTTTCTTGATGTGGTTCCTCTTCTGATTGAGGCGTACTGATTTCTGAAGAAAACAAGAAAATTTACATCGAATATAGTGAGTGTGATATCCCCTTTTATGAGTGTACCTTTTTAATTTAGTTCTCTGATTGTCTTTCAATGGCTTTGAAGTTGAAGTTATAAACCATATGATAATTTCCCCCTCACAATTGTGTGAGTTAGGCCTACAACACAGTCTTATAATATTGGTGTGACTATCAAGGAGGACAACCATCTTTGTCGCTATTCTTTCACATTTTCAAGGTACGACAGAGTGTAGTGAATCGTGCTCAGAGCCAAGGCTTGATTACACTAACGCATGTTACTCATTACTTCGAAGCATAATCTAATGGCGTGAAGTATTTTGAAGATCGGTTCTTTTTGGTTACCCCTCTCAACAGATAGTCTCATGTGAAGATCTGTACCATATAGAATAAACTAAATTATCGATGTGTAGGTTCATTCTGTAAGTTTTTGAGTCAATGGCATTTTTTGACGGGGAATGGGTCATACGTCTATAAAGAAAGAGACTTATCTCAAGGAGACTTTTACTTGAAGAAACGGTTAATGACTTCTTTCAAAGAAATGGGTTATGTTTGTGGCGTTGTCTCTCGGGATAAAGCCTCAAATAAACGCTTGAAGCAACTCATTGAAACTTGTTTGATGATGGAGGCTAACGCCAAGGAGGAGAGGAAGGTCATCTTTGGTAACTTCTAGTGTCTCTATCCTTCAACATCAGTTAGGTTTACCTACAATGTACTTGGCATTTTGATAATCGTCATATGTAGCTCAATGAAGTGTGAGAAGATAATTCATCAAATAAATATGGGAGTTTGAGTCGTCCCAGAAATTGTCGACCCTTCAAATGTTCCACCAATAGCCATCGTCCATGCTTCAGTCGGAGTGATTAAGAGATTACCCCAGTCCCCTCATATAAATTTTTCACAGGCTCAAGGAGGAACTACCCCAATACCCGATTCTGAAGTTGAGATAATTAGAGGCACATAGTGGATGTCGTGCACTCTGGGTGTTCCAAATCCTATTTCCTTGGGTAAGAGCTATCAACTATGGCGTAATATCCTGACGAGCTCGTGTCATTTTAGCCATTGGCGAGGCCGGCCACAAGGATGTTCTTTTGAATGATCGACATCATAAGGAGGGGAAATTGTTCTAGGAAGATGTTGATGATCTAGCGTTTCATCGTGATATGTACCTGCAAGAAGTGAAGAAAGCTTGTGTTTCTCTTACCAATATAGGCGACGCTTTTAGTGATTTCAACCTCTCATGTCCTTTAGTTGAAGAGTTAACGTTACTAGGAAGAGAAATGGAAAATAAGTACAAAGCTCTGACTTATACCCAGGCTTCGTTGTTCGCTATGAAGGCATCTCTTTCAACTGCTCAAGTATATCTCGAAAACTTGTGTATTGAGAATGTCTCTTTGGCTCAAAAACTGGGAGAAGTGATTGATGTCAGACATGCGTCTATCTCCAACTCTTTTGAGAATGCTTTATTAAAAGTAGAGCATTTTTACTCTCATATGTGAATTTAAAAGGTGCAAGTACGGTCCGATCAAATAATCAACGATGGGAAAATTTTCTCGCTCAAATATTAACCATGCCTTTCTCCTTTTTTTCGGCGTTCCTACTTAGTTCGTTTATGTAAATGTAACACACTGCATTGAAGAATGATGTGTGTCTTAGATCTTAAGTTTATTGCTTCAGTCATTCTTTTAATTTTATGATGTTTTCACTCAATGTTTATTGGACGTCGGTGGTGTCATTCTTGGCCAAGGGTCGGTACCCCCCCCCCCCCCACCCCTCAGGTGTAAACCAAGTCTGAGGTTGGCGTGTGGCACACCTAGTGCGGCTACCCAATGTAAACTTCAACTTTAGGTGGACCTAGGATTTTACACCATATGCAATTGTATATGCTTTTACAAGGGACCACCCGGAACTCCGAGTCAACCATTCTAACAACTTTCCCCTCCCTCGCGGTAATCATCAATTTGATGCATCCCTAAGGAACTCCGAGTCAACCATTCTAACAACTTTCCCCTCCATTGAGTTCCTGCAAATCGGATCACTCATACAACCACAGATTTTTCTTCTTTAAACCCATCTTCTCAAACAGTTTTGAGTACGTTATGTCATAAGTGTTGCTTCCATCAACCAGTATCTGGGACACATCAAAAGTTTCTGATAGTGGTAGTTATGACCAATAGTAAGATATCATTCGAGATCCCCTGGCCTTTTCACTATTCTGGATACCAAGCATTGATCTTTCCAGGCCCTTAGTTGAGGTACTTCCACCTATCTTGTTAAAGGACATTAATTCTGCAACATTCCTCTTCATTATCCCCTTGAACATAGAATCTACCCTATGGAACCTTTCGTGATGGATGGAATATACTAGTGTTTTCCCTTATGCACATTTTCTTCTTTGTTGCTCGCCTCTTACCACTAGTCACATCATCAACTGTCTTGGTCGAAGACTTTCTCTATAGGGAATCTTCCCGGTCCCTTTTCCTGCCTTTGGTGTATTCATAAAAATGGCATCTCTTTAACAGACCCTTGATTACATACTTCAGTCGGATGCAGTCGTTGGTTGTGTGACCGTGACTTTTGTAGAAATGGTAGTACTTTGTTTTATCAGTCTGAGAAGATTTTCTGGTTGAGCATGGATTATTAATCTCGGCCTTTTGGAACTCGGTGTTAGTATATTATTTATAGATATTATCTCTAGAGGTGTTGAGGGGAGTGTACTTGTCAAATTAGTTGTGACCAGCTTCTTCCCTTTGTCGGTTAGACTCCTTCCCAAATGGCTGGCTAAAGCCTTTATTTGTTGAAGTCTTGTCGTCTCCCTTGAAGATGAGTTTCTCTTCAAGAATAAAAAAATGGTTGCACCCTATTAAGTAAATCTTTCAAACTGTGTTTATTCTTGAGCCCTGAATTTTCCCTAAAGGAGCTATCCTGCTTTAAACCATTTTCAAAAATCAAGCATATGAGGCTCTTGTTTGAGCCTCCCATTTCTACATCCACCTATGTGAAGTGGTCGATATATGAACGTAAACTCTCCTTCTAGCCCTGAGTAATTCCACTAAGGGTGGCTATCCTCATAGGTTTCCTTTTATGAGCTGTAAAGCAAACAGTGAAGTTCTCACAGAAGTCATTCCACAAATCGACGCTTCTGTTGAGTATATATTTGAACAAGATCCTAGTTGGTCTGGTTATGGTTAGTTCAAAGAGCTTTCACTTCGCCTCCTCATCAATGTGGTAGTAATATAGGCAATCATCAACATATTGCATATGTTCATCCGGATCT
Source organism: Lathyrus tuberosus (assembly GCA_022829125.1). NCBI lineage: Eukaryota > Viridiplantae > Streptophyta > Magnoliopsida > Fabales > Fabaceae > Lathyrus > Lathyrus tuberosus. The sequence goes on from JALAZF010000259.1 coordinate 2,671,062, forward strand.
CCATTTTCATCGTAACTATTCATCTTTAGAGGTTTTTCTGACAATTTTGGTATTCATCTTTTGATGATACGAGCAGCAAGAGGATGTTTTTTGTTTTAAACTAGAGGCTTCTCCGCTTGTTCCTCGGGAGCGTGACTTCCTCGACCCCCTTCATGATTGGAAAGAGGAGTCTATCTTCTCTAACTTCTTCAATGACTTAGAGATCTCAGCATCGCGTCCTGTTGAGATGGAGCTGGTTTGGGGATGAAAATATGACCCATTTGTAATGCCCTAGACTGCTTTTAGGATTACCGACTGACCCCACAAACCAACATGGGTCTTTTCAGCATGCTTTATCCTCAATCACACGCTTTCCGGGAAACTTCCCAGAAGGTCACTCATCCCAAAATTGCTCCAAGTCAAGCATGCTTAACTATGGAGTTATTATGGAACGAGCTACCGAAAAAAAGATTCATCTTGTTTTCAGTAGCACGTTCCATAAGAATTCACAGTTAAGTGTGTTTGACTTGGAGCAATTTTGGGATGGGTGACCTTCTGGGAAGTTTTCCAGAAAGCGTGTGAGTGAGGACAAAGCATGCAGAAAAGACCCGTGTTGGTTTGTGGGGTCAGTCGGTAGTCCTGAAAGAAGTCTGGGGCATTACAAATGGTATCAAAGTTAGACCTCTCCTAGTACGATGTGGTTCAGGGACGAACCAAGCGGAAGCTGGTGGGCTTGTAACACCCGAGGGCGAGGGAGTGGTTGTCGGTGCACGAGGCATGACAATGAGACACTCCTATCAGCTTGGCAAGGGAGGGGTTGTCGATGCATGAGGCATAACAATGAGACACTCTTAGCAGCTTCTAGGGAAAAACCGAATTCACATCAGAATGAGAGTGATCCTGAGGCTATGCAAGTATGGAACTGCATGGTTGAAGGAAGGTTTATAAGGATTAATTGGTACTACCTATTCCAACAAGATGCATTTTTCGGTAGTCTGTTCCATAAGGACTCCATAGTTAAGCGTGCTTAACTTGGAGTAGTATTGGGATGGGTGACCTTCCGGGAAGTTTCTCATAAAGCGTGTGAGTGAGGACAAATCATGTTGAAAAGACCTGTGCTGGTTTGTGGGGTCAGTCGGTAATCTTGAAAGTAGTATGAGGCGTTACATAATGCATGTGAGTATTGCTATCGAACCATGCTTTAAACACTATATAGTAGTTTGTTCGCACCTTCACTACAAAAAAACGTGTAAATTGCGACGTTTTAGTTATGGCATTTAGTTGAAACCGCCATTACTTCGGTTGATTATGACGATTTTGTAAACCGCCCTATTGTTCATAATAAAATGGCGGTTACAACCGCCATTATTTACTTAATTGGTTTTATATTCACATTTCCAAAAACAATGGCGCATTTTTTTCCTCTTCCTTTTTTTACAGTAACAAAAATAGCTCGGTTTTTCCACTTTTTTTTAAGTATTAGCATTTTCTTATTTATACAATAAAATTTTTTAATTAATATAAATAAAAAAACATTAATTTTATTCCTTATAAATTATTTTTTTTTTTAAATCCTAAAGTTTGTTTCAGATTCTTCGTCCCTAAAGAAATGAAAACCCTTTCTTCTTCCTTTCTAACATTCATCTTGCTTCATATATTTTCGATTTCAACTTTTCCTTTTTCCTTTCAAAATCACTCAAGCTCAAACCCTAACAATAAGTTGAAATTCGAATCACAGTTATTGGACATAGATATCAATATCAAACCCTAACATTCAACCCTATCGCTTGAACCCTCATTTTCGTTTCGTTCAGTAGCAAATCCCCAATCGTAATGTCGCAATCGGTCCTTCTGCTGCTTTGTTCTGCTGCTTCACAATCCAGAGTTTCACAATCAGTCGTTCGGCTACTTTGAAATTAGCATTTCAAGGTAAAGTCATGGATTCTCTTTTCTATGATAAAGTAGGAAATTTATGGACAAACATGTAAGGATTTAGAAAAGTTAGGTTTTCTAATATCATGCTTTCTTTCTGTAGATCAATTTTCATATATTTTGTTTGATTTTTTCATATGATTATTGTTTTTGTTTTTGATTTCCAGGTATTCTAAATATGCCTTTTAAAAATTTGAGTTTATAAATATATTTGATCATTTTCAACACAAACAGAACATTGAGGATGAACAGAGGTCCACTTATAAATGTCCTGTTATTTATTTACTTACTATCTAGATAATATTATAATATCAAACTTTATACTTATAAGTTGAAATATGTTTTATGTACAAATATATGTTCCATTGTCTTTACTTGTTTCTTAGTGCCTGGTGATACTTTAAATATACTTTTATAAATTGGTCTAAACGATTACATTCAAGAAAAAATGAAAAAATGAAATCCGAAAACCAAAAAGTATGAAAATACTTTATGCTATTTTTTAGCAGATTCGTGGCTTTAGTGAGGTTAAGATTGACCATGAACAATTTGAAGAAAAATCACATTTGTTTGTTACAGAAAAGATGAAACCATTATATAGAGTACCCAGAAAGAACAAATGGAATAACCTGAAGAATTCTATTTCTGCAAGATCAATTAGTAAGAAATTAGATTTATAACTCTCCTTTTTTTTTCAAGTATGTAATTTTTTTGGTAAGGCTTCAAGTATGTATGAACATAAATCCTAAAAAATGTAGCTTTTAGATATATCTAAAACAATCTTTATATAGATATTCTTTGGTGCTAAGGCCTAAGAGTAATCTTGCATTACTCTTTTTAATGTGTATAATTTTGAAACATAATAACGGCCTCATAGTTGAATATAACATTCAACGGGAGTTTCTTGTAAGTTAACGTGTCATTAATTATTTCTAAAATAGTAAGTGATCTTACCTGATCAGAAAGGAACCAATGGCTAGCAACGTCGTGAGATCAGTAACTCCGGTGATGATGCAACGGCGGGGGTGTACCTACAAGGTACTCCGATGCTAAAGTCAGGAAAAGGGAGCAAGCAAGTACAGAAAAGCAGGTATGAGAGTTAGAATAGTGTGTAACCTGACCCTCTCAAGCGAGAGGGTATTTATAGGTTGCCCCCAGCGCGGGGCCAACGGTCTCCTGCACTGGGCTGGATTACAAGGCCCAATCCAGGTGACTGCCAGGGCTTACGTGGCGTAAGAAGGCCAGCACGTGGTCTTCGCCCTGGGGTAACGGTCCCTAGATCTCCGGAAGAAGGGCAAACCGATTCTTTCAGAGGTGGGAGGTTACATGGTGACGTGTCCTCAGGAGGAGGAGTAGATGGAGATCGTGGGGAAAGGAGTCACCTCTCCTCAGCGTATGCAATCTCTGCCCGACATTGCACGTGCTCGGCACTGGGTAGACTTGGGTCTTATTGGGACGCACCAATATTGGGATGCGCCTGCTCGACGGATGGGCAGGCGCCGGCCCAGTCCAGAACAGGAGCCGCCTAAGTCGTTGCTCTGAGTCGTCGGAGTAATGACTTAAGGGTTGGCCCGGATGTCGAGGTAAAGTTGATCCTCTGTCGGGGAGATTCGTCACCTGGGATAGTGTTTCCGTGATAACGAGTTGGTGGCAATGTCGGGGTCAAAAGCGAAGGGGTACCCGACTGGCAGGAGTCTCGAAGATGAAAGTCTGCCCGGGTTTCCTATGTCATCGCTGGGAGATGAAGCGGGGAGATGAGGAGACGTGGACTCGGGCACCAAGGTAAACGAAAGGACTCACGCGGGAAACCATGTGCCACGCTTCACTCGCCATTATTACCTTGGGCAGCTAGGCTAGGGCTTGGGTACTCGAGTGCCTAAGGGTGCCTCGAGTCTCGTGAGGGCTTTCTAAATAGGAGCCTGCCCGTGCCATTTGCACGTTTCGCTCTCCTTTGTTCAGAGTTTCTCTCATTTTCTCTCTGCCTTCTCCACCGTCTCGCCACCATACGCCGCCGTATCAGAACTTCGCAACCGCTGTCCCAACTAAGTTTCTGATCTTTTTCTCTCCGTTTATGTTTCCTATGGTGGCCCTCCGGTGAACTGATGAAGTTACCAGGGAAGTCGCAGAGTTTCCGGCGACAACGGCGGAGCTTCTTTAGGCTTTTGATGAATCTCGCGGGGAGATGGGATGAATATCCCGGGGACCTAAGGAAGGTCTCGAGGATGTGAGATGAATCCCCCGGGGACATAGGACGAAGGTGCTGGGGACCTAATGACGGTCCCGGGGACGCCTGCCGGACGTACTGGGGTAGAAGCACGACCCCAACGTCCTTGGACGAAGGGGCATCGCCCGCCCAGTTCCCCGTGTCCTTTCTTCTCCCTTTCACTTTATCAGCGGTGGAGGGGTGAAGTTGATCTGGATTATCGAATTCACCAGTTCCTTCTGCTTTTCAGGTAAATGGAGGTCGTGGCCGTGGGATCTATAGATATTGACGACCAGACCGACTCCCTGATGGCGCCGATCACCCGTGTCGAGGGACGACCGCCAGAGGATTGGGCTAGCGAAGAGCCTCTGGGCGTCGCATCTCAGTTAGTCGCAAGTGACGAGGATGATATCTTCGCCATCGTCGAGCATCGCCTTGAGGGCTCCTCCAAAAACTGGATGGTATATAGACCTCTGCAGTACCACCGTATCTGCTCGACGTACAGAGGGATGATATTTCCCTTGTACGAGTTTATGTTCGACGAGGTGGGATGGCGCCTGCCCTTTAGTGATTTTCAGCGAGAGGTGTTCATTTGCTTGCGCCTGGCACCATCGCAACTCCACCCCAACGTTGTCGCCTTCCTTCGCGCCTTCGAGCTCGTCTGCCAACATCTCCGCATCGGGGTGACCATACCTCTGTTCTTCCGAATATTCCACTTACAGAGGCAGACGATTGATGGAAAACATGGCTGGGTGTCTTTCAAGCAGGTGAACAGGCTATTCCAGACTTACATGGACTCTGTTCGCAACTTCAAGTCCCAGTATTACATCGTGAAGCCTGTCTCGTTCAAGGTCGTGGAGTCGGTGTACAGACGGGTGTACCAAGAAATAGACGGGCAACGAAAAGAGGTCCTCGAGGCGAGGTTTCCCCTGTTCTGGATGGAGGAGCACTTCAAGAAGGGCACAGACAGTTATATATTTAGTCCTGGTAGACTGTGCGAGGGGGATCGCCTGGCCCACGAGGAGATAGTCAAATTCGTCGCCGGTTTCTCCCCTGCACAGCTCGTGACACCGGACGGGAAGCCTATCCATGGTGACGACGGGAGGATCTTCGAGAAGGCCCGATTGATTAATACGAGGGCCCTCCTCGAGACGTTTTTCGACGAGGATGCCCTCAAGTTGTTAGGTGGTGGACGCCTCTTTGACTGGATCTTCCCATGCATTTTGGTCTTCGACTTACTGACGTATTTCTTTTTTTTTTTTGTAGGCACCATGTCAAGCGCAGAGGACCTTATCAAGAAGCTGGCAGTTACTCGAATATCGAAGAAGAGTGGAAAAGGGCAGGTCGAGCAGATCCGGTCACAGCGCCCAGGCCCCACCCCGGTAACCGGGGACTCTTCCAGCTCTCCCTATGGTAGCCAATCTCCCAACACACAGGGGTCCCCAAAAAGACAGTGACTCAACAAGCAAGTGCACGTCGATCTGACGGAGACTAATAGCCCTCCTACTAAGAAGTTCACGTTCCCGCCTTGTCACTCGAGGTCGCATTTCTTCTCGGAGACTAACTCCCCGTGCATCGGCGCACTTGAGGCCCAGGCCATCTTGGGCGCTGACCGGGCTTCGAGGAGAAAAGCCCTGATAGAGGACATGTCTGCGGTGATGCGGGTTCGTGCGGCTGCCCTGGTCTTGAGTGATGAGACCTACCCAGCAGCTGAGCTGACTAGGCTGCAGGAGAGCTTCTGGTCTGTCGCGGCTGAAATGGAGAAGGTGGGTAAGGATCTGTCAGAATGCAAAAAGTAGAACAAAGCCCAGGTCGAGCTTCAGGGGCAGTTGGAGGAGAAGCTGAAGAAGGCCGATGATGAAAGGAAGGATCTCTTGGCGTGGATCATCGAGTTGGAGCAAGTTGTTCGTCCTGCGGAGGAGGAGATTGAGGACAACAGGCTATTGACGTCTCGGGCAGACCTGATCGCGAAGCTCTGGAAGACAGAGTAGGATGTCCTTGTGGCTGCCGAGGTGGGCTTTAATAATGTCGTGAAGCAGCTTGGGATTGTGAACCCCGACCTTATCACCGAAGGGACTGATCCTTACTATGAGGTGGTCGAAGGTCAGATTGTTCAGCCGGCGTCTGAGGAGGATGATGACGGCCAGCCCACGGGAGACGGGCAGCCTGAGGAAAACACAGCCGTCTAGTTTTCCATTTGTTTACTTTATTTGGCCTGTGAGCCATTTTTTGTAGTGACTTTTGCCCGGCCTGCGTGCTAGGGGCTTTTTGACATCTTTGTACTATTCGCACAATGAGCTTCTGCCCGGTTTAATGCTTTGTCTTTTGTTTATCTGTGTGTGTGTGATGTTTGTATGCTTGATTTATTTGTTGTTTTTTGCCTAAGTAATTTGTCTAACTAATTTGGGGGTGTGCTCGACTTTGTTGGTCCTCGACTGTGAGGGGAACTGGTCGAGTGGCCGGAGATGTATTCCGACCTTTAACGAGGCTAGGAGCTCGGTCGAGGTCTTAGCCTCGTGGCGTGAACTTCCCTTCGCGAGCTAGGTGTTCTTCCTGATTGGTACGGCGACGACGGAGCTCGGTCAAGGTATCCTCGTCGGATCAAGGGTTTTCGTGCACACACAACGCGGCCCTCGATCTTCTTGTCTCATGGAGGGGAGTCGCGCTTGTACCTTAGTACGCCCCTGTAATCGCGATGTGGCAGTGTCGCGGGAAGTGTTTAACTGTAGTACTGTTTAAGCTTCTCAGCATTCCATGGTCGAGCAAGTTCCTCCCCGTGTAGATTTTCGAGGTAGTAGGCTCCTGTCCCCGTTTTCGCGCGGACGCGTTAGGAGCCCTCCCAGTTCGCGGCGAGCTTGCCTTCTCACGAATCTTTCTGGTTCCTTCGTAGGACGAGGGTGCCTACTTGAAAATCACATTTAATGACTTTGTTATTATAACGTAGAGTTATTTTCTGCTTAAGTGAGGCTTCGCGGAGGGACCCGCCCGACCGTATCTCTTCGACAAAGTCGAGCTCCTCCCTGAGGGCCTCATCGTTTGTCTCCTCATCGAGGGGAGACTCCGTTCTCCTCGAGGGTTCCCTTATTTCCACGGGGAACACCACTTCTGTTCCGTAAGTCAAGCAGAAGGGGGTATCCCCTATCGTGGAATGCAGGGTTGTTCGGTAGGCCAAGAGGACGCTATGCAGCTCCTCGACCCACCTTTTCTTGGCGTCGCCTAGTCGGCGTTTCAGTCCTCGCAGGATCACTCTGTTCGCCGCTTCATCTTACCCGTTCGTTTGAGGGTGCTCGACCGACGTGAAGTTTTGCTTCGTGCCCAGCTTGGTGACGAAGTCTTGGAAGTTCTTGTCGGTGAACTGTGTCCCGTTGTCGGTGACAACCGCTTGGGGTACGCCGAACCGGGCGAGTATGTTCCTCTTATAGAAACGTAGTATGTTGTGAACCGTGATTTTTGCTAGGGCTTCCGCCTCGATCCACTTCGTTAAATAATCCACGCCGACGACCAGGTACTTGTTTTGGTATGACCCCACGACGAAGGGCCCGAGAATGTGCATCCCCCACCATGCAAACGGCCACTGGGATGACAGTGTTTTGAGCTCACTGGGTGGGGGCCAGGTACATGTCCCCGTGTCGTTGGCATCTGTCGCACTTCTTGACGTGCTCCTTGGCGTCCTGTTGCATGGTGGGCCAGTAGTACCCTGCTCGTAACGCCTTGCGGGGTAACGACCGTCCGCCGAGGTGTTGTGCATTGATCCCCTCATGGATTTCCTGGAGTATGCTGGGACCTTAGACTCTTCGACGCACCTGAGATGGGGGATCGAGAAGCCACGTCGGTACAACTTGTCTTCAACAATTGTATAGGTGCATGCTCATCGCTTAACCACTCCGGCATCCTTGGGATTGTCGGGAAGTTTTCCAGTGGTGAGATACTTGTAAACAGGGGTCATCCAGTAGTTGTTGTCCCTGATGGCGTTCATGTCAGTCCCGGGGACGGGTTTGTTGATGCTCGGGTGTGAAAGCACTTCTTGTATGACGGATTTATTCCCACCTTTCTTCTTTGTGCTCGCTAGTTTTGACAAGACATTTGCTCGAGTATTGTGTTCGCGCAGGATGTGGGTTACTTCCTCTGTGGTGAAGTTTTTCATCTTTTCCTTCACCAGGGTCAAGTATTCGATGAGGTTGTCGTTCTTGGCTTGGTACTCTCCTCGGACCTGGGAAGCCACGAGATGGGATCGGTGAAAATTTTGACTTCTTTGGCCCCGAGGTCCTCAGCTAACCATAGCCCGACGAGGAAACCCTCGTATTCAGCCTGGTTGTTCGACGTCGGGAAGGACAATGTGAGGGAAACTTCGATCAGGATGCCTTCCTCGTTTTCGAGGATGATGCCCGCCCGGCTACCCTTCGAGCTGGATGCCCCGTCGATGTAGATCATCCAATTTTGGGACCTGCTGGTCGAAGGTTCCGGGAGGGTCATTTCTGCCAAGAAGTCGGCCAGCACCTGAGCCTTCAAGGCCTTTCTTCTCTTATATTGGATGTCGAACTCGGCAAGTTCGAGCGACCACCTGAGCATCCTCTCTGTCATACCCCAAATTTTGACCGCTAATATTTTCCATCATTGTGCAAATCATCATCACAATATGGATGTACCTTTATGCCTCATCAATCTCCTCAAAGATGATCGAGCATTCACCACAGTCAAGAATTAGGGCTTTAAGCCCTCTCAGGGCACTTAGACAAAGGATAAATCAAGAAATGACATGATCTTCAACTTGTCTAAACTCTCCAACACACATAAAGGATCAAGAGGACTCCCACATCAAAAATCAAGCACAAGGTTGCAACATTCCAAGTGGATTAAGCCTCAAGATCGCCAGTGTCACCAAATTAGGGTTTTGGTCGACCAAGGCCTCCAGGTGGAAATTTTCCTCAGGGCATGAGCCAATGCTTCAAAACATAACTCAAGATACTCCAAGGGACCTCATGGACCTAATCATCAAGTCAATTTTGCCTCAGGGGATGCATTCACAAAAAATCAGGAATTAGGGTTTCTTGACCTAATTCACCCCTAAGTTGACTTTTGGGACAAAACATGAGCCAAGACCTCAAGACATGATTTGAGGGTCTCCAATACACTACATTGATCCATTTGCAACAATGGATTGATCCATGAAGCTTGATCCACAAGTTATAATTTCATCAGGACCACAATTAGGGTTTCGAGGGAAAAGTCCACTGTACCTTTGACTTTTGACTAAGACATGCTGCCAAATCTTGGGACATGATTCAATACACCCTATAACACCTATAAAACATATCTATTAAGTTTGATTTAGGTCAAGGACTTAATTTCACGAAGGATCGCACAGTTTGAATTTCATCCGATAAAAAGTCAACTGTGCAAAAATCCAAAGTTTGACTTTTTGGATTTTTGGTCAAACAAGGTTTCTTAAACCTAAAACAATGTTAATGTGTGGTTGGAATCATCATTCATCAAGAAAAATCAAAGAAAGTGAGTTAACTTGTAAAAGGGGTAACCATAAAAAACTTAGAATTTTTCTAAGTTATGGAACAAAGTGCCTAGGGTACCAACTTCCAAGGACCATAACTTGAGATCCAAGCAACCATTTTGGATGGTCCAAAGCTGGATTTGTAGCTCTCATGGCATACTTTAAAAGTGTCAACTACACCTCATTCCAATTCATCATGGATTTTTAGTTATGGAGTGATCAAATGGCTGAAAACCCAAAAGTGACATTTTTCCAACACTTAGTGAAATTTTCACTAAGTCAGAATCTGCCTTATTTTTTCCCAAATGTAGAGGAATTTTTCATTGTAATTCAAATTGGTTCAAAATCAAAGTTGGACATCATGTTGAAATAGGATATGTCAGCTCTCCAAAATGACCAAGAACTCCATGAAACTCCACTTGAGCTAGGAGTTATGACAGCTGCAACATGCCTTGCTGCAAACTGTCTTGGCAAGGCAGATTTGTGCATAAGGGCTCGATTTGATCAAATTGTGCAACAACAAACATGGTTATCCATATGCACACCTCAAGGGGGAACAAACAAGGGACAAGTACTGATCTATCAGCCTCCAAAGTCCCAAAATCTACAAGTAGCATGTCAAACCTAAAAAGCCTAAAAGAGGCCAAGACTCCAATTTTGTTTTGGAACATTTAATGGATGCTTAGAGGTGGCATGTATCAGAGCAAAGATGAACACTTCAGTCAAGCCTTATCCTTGAATCAAAGAACCATAGGCCTGTGCTCTAACCTCAAGTCAATGGCTAAAGGAGACTTGAGATTCCATTTGATCCACATTGGCCAAAGGCCTGCTGCAGTTGCCATTCCCTATTCCTTGCAAAACAAACTTGACACACTATAAATAGACCTCCTTTCTGATCAGTTTGAGTACACCAAAGGCCTATAACACTTGCCTTTCTCAAAATCACACTCTCACTTTCAAAAATGCCTTCTAATGCAAGCTACTATCGGGTTTTGAATTAGAATGTGTTTCCAACCAAGCCAATCACACACACACCTCATAAACATCATATGTGAGCTGATCAAACACTAAACCAATAACTGGATCACCAAATTCATGAAATCATCATCCATTTGCTCAAGTTTTCAACAAAGTTGCAGCTGAGGTGCCATAATCTGTTCCAGTTCATTTCAAATCAATCCAAGCTTTCAGACACACTCCATATGGTGTAGGGAAGCTGTTCAGATCATCACAACTCATCTGTAACACCTCTAACTCAAAAATCAAGTTGCTCTTGCTGCCACGACATTCAAGTAAGCTTAAACCTGGTCATCTCATGATTCATGCATATTTCCTCGCACAATAATTTTGCCATATGTTCATAATCATGTATGGAGTGTTTCCCCTCCATTAATTGCTTTGTATGAGTCGTGTATCAAATTTCTCAGCCTTCATGCAGAATTTAGGATTCTTGAGGTTTTGTTTTGATTTCTCATTCCATGCTTAAAATAAATGAAATTAAAGACCATAGACATGATCGTGAGTTGAAAACGAGCAGATTGATATGTGGATTGTGTGATTTCATCAAGTATTCAGTGAGATTGATGAGAAAACGCAAATCTCGGCAAAATCAGAACACGTGCGTGTTCTTGGTGTGTTCTTGGGGCCTTTTTTCAAATATTCAAATATTTGAATTTTGTGATTTTATTTAATTGATTCAAAAATTAATTTCTCTCTGAATTTTAATGATTTTGAGTTGATTCTTTTTTTAATAATTCACAAAAATGTTAAAATATTTTATTTTACAAAAATTTCCCAAAAGTATTATTTATTTCATATACATGATAGTTTTGCAAAGAATTAATTTTTATTTGTTTTTTTTTTACATTTAAAATATTTTTTCCTTCTTGATTTTCCAAACTTAATTGGTCTTCAATCATTTTGTGGATAAAAACATAAGTTTTTAGACATTGATCCAAAATCAGAACTCATTTCTCACATGTTTTCAATGATTTTTATTAATTTTTAATCAAAATTAATTCCATTTTTAACAAAATTAGGGTTTTGATTGATTTCACCCTCATCAATCTTTTTCAATACACTTTAGGCCTCTAATAGAGTGTAAGACCCAATCCCTTTTTGACCAAAACCTTTTTGGGCCTCGGACATTGTATAAGTCCCAACACATTTTCAAAAAATCTCGGCGCGATCGCCAGTTCAAAATCAAATCATCTGGGGCTAGCCTCGTGTTATAAGTCCCATTTCTTTTCTTTAAATAACCTTTTGGGCCTCTAATAGAGTGTAAGACCCAACCCCTTTGTAAATAAACAATTTTGGGCCTCACGTATTGTATAAGTCCCTCTGTATATTTTCAAAAGTTCGGCGCGGTTGTCGCCTTTTTCAACAAAATCCACTGGGCTTCTCCTTGAGCTATAAGACCCATATTTATTCATTTCCAAACCTTGTGGGCCTCTATTAGAGTGTAAGACCCAACCCTTGTTGTACAAAAACCTTTTGGGCCTCAGTCATTGTATAAGTCCCGAGGCGGTATTCAAAACAATGGTGCGATCACTGTTAAAACCTTGGGCCTCTCCGTGAGCTGTAAGCCCCAACGATCTTTTCAAAACAACTTTCCTTGTGATTTAAATTTAAATATACATGTTGTTATCAAAACTTTCTTTAATTTCTTTGAACAACTAACAATACAGCATGGAAGCTTGCTCACCTGTAAGTTTTATCCACTTTCATTTACTTGCTTTAATATATATCTGTATTGTGGGAAGCTGCACACTGTGAGTCTTCTTTCATTATTTTTAATACATGTCAAATATATATAACTGTATTGTGGGAAGTTGCGCATGGTTAGTCTTTTTTCATACCCTTTTAAATACTTGTCATATATCAACTGTATATATACTAGTATAGTTATTTAGAGTTTTCCCCGGCAACTAGGTCTAGAACTAGGTAAAGCCATGTTGGTCACTCTTAAATACAAACAAAACTAGATCCCCATAGGATTACTGGATACAGTCTTGCCTTCTCTTGGGATTAAACAATATGGAACAAAGAGAAAGGCAGTATTCCTCTAGAACCTTTTCTCAGACTGTCACCGCTAGAAATTGTCAAAGAAATTCTAATCCCCATAGTTGATCTATTCTCGGTGAATAGCATCTCTTGAATTTCTTCAAACCTCAGAACTTTCACTAAATGATTTATTCTCGGTGAATAGCATTTCTTGAACTTTTCTTGGTTTGGGACCCACAGGCTTCCTAAAAGCATCCCCGCCTCCTCTTGGGCTTTGTACAAGGACCCTTCGGCTTCTTAGAAGTTCTCATGCCTTCTCTTAGGCTTAATACAAGGACCCTGATGACCTCCTAAAGGTATAAGATAGAACTTAGTCATCCTTTGCTAGAGCAGTCTCTCCAGTGTCAAACCTCAGGCCACTTTAGGGTTGAGTCTTATCCCTTAATGCCCGTGCCTCCTCTTGGGCATCATACAGAAGATAAAACTCTTCCACACCAGTAGACCTGGACAGTCTAGATCCCCTCTTGAGTCTCAAAGATATTCTCAAGTTCCCTACAAACATAGGAGAAACCCCGGTCACTCTGGATCAATCTCCATCAGAGCTAAAGCTCAGTCCCTCTCCTGAGAAAATCCCCAACCAGGGTCAGTTTATCACAAATCAGAACCTCAAGGCATCTGATACTTCAACTCTTCTGTAATCCTCAACAAGAGTTGGTTCCCCACTTGGACCTGCCTAGGGATCTCAACAATCCCCAGCAGAAAGATAGCCTCATCTTAGCCTTTGTATAATGATATTTTCCTAAACAAAGTTAGCCTCCTCTTGGGCCTTGTACAATGATTCTCCCTAGTGGAGCTAACCTTTTCAGACTCTCTTGTTGAGTAAATCAAACTTTTAAGACTCTCTTGTTGAGTCAATCACTTCTTCAGACTCTCTTGTTGAGTCAATCACCTTTTCAGACTCTCTTGTTGAGTCAACCTTTTTAGCCTCAATCTTGGGCTTTGTACAAGACAGATAAAAATACTCTCTTGTTGAGTCAAACCCTTTTAGCCTCAATCTTGGGCTTTGTACAAGACATAAATCTCCCTCTCTTGAGCTTGGGACAGATATCTTCCCTAGCAGAGTCATTTCCTCCTGACCTTCTTCTAGGCTTTGAGGAATGATCTTCCCCAAGAAGAGTCAAACTCATTTCAGCCTCAATCTTGGGCTTTGTACAAGACACATAAAAATATCCTCACCAGAGTCAGTTAAATTTCCCATTTTAGCCTCCATCTTGGGCCTTGTACATGACACATACAAACCTCCCCGGCGGAGTCAAAGTCCTTTTAGCCTCAATCTTGGGCTTTGTACAAGACAGATAGAACACTTTCCCCGAAAAAGTCAAACTTTCAGCCTCCTCTTAGGCTTTTTATAATGATATCCCTAAAGAGTCAGTCTTTTTTTGCCTCAAATCTTGGGCTTGGTACAAGACACCAATATATACACTCTCTTGTTGAGTCGGTCTTATCTAGCCCCCTCTTAGGATTTGGGTATGGATTTCCCTAGTGGAGTCAATCAACCTCTTAGATTCAACCTTGGGCTTTGATCAAGGCACACCAAAAAATCAACAATCCCTCTTTAGAGATGACAAATTCTCTCTCAAACAAAACCCTTTAGCTTCAATCTTGGGCTTTGAACAAGACACCAAAACATCTTTTTCCTCCCTTAGAATAGGAGGAACTATGATTGCTCTGATTTCCCTGTTTCGTTTAAACGGGAATACGTAGGCATAAGATTCTGAAATCTTAGCTAGCAGACTAATAAAAAACCCTAGGTCCAGTACCTTCACACATCAAACCAAAACTTAGGTATAGTACCTTACCAAAAACATCAGGAAAACCCGAACATCAACATCAACTCACTCATATTTCCAAAGAAACTTTCCCAACCCATTAACAGATAAACACTATCAAGTACAAAGCAAAACCTAAAGCTAATATCCTGTTGATAACCACATATAGGATGGGTAATTGACAACTCCCCATTGTATAACCTGACCCCGGACCCCCCAATCTCTTTTAAAGCGTTTGTTCAGTTAAACATTCGCGTGCAGGGTTAGTTTGAGATAGCTTCCTTTTCCCTTCCAACGTCACGGGATAAATAAGAAATCAGAAAGTAGCACCCACACCCAGCGTTAAGTGGTCGCGTCACCGACAAAAATCGCTCGCTACACTCCCTACCATGTCCTGTGGGCCAAGAAGTAGTGCCTCAACCTTCTGGCCGCGGTGACGAGGGCCAGGGTGACTTTCTCAACCTTCTGGCCAAGAAGTAATTAAAGGAGTACTATTAATGAAACATGTACCTCTGATAAGTCTGTCCTCATTAGCTGTCTGAGTTCCTGCTAACGCGAACACTTTTCCGGTCTGAGCTTTCTTAGGCTTCGGACACTGATTACCAATATGCCCCTCTTCACCACAATTAAAACAGACCATCTCCTTATGCTTACATTCAGACATAGTATGTCCCATCTTACCACAACGAAAACATTTCTTCACCTCTTAATTGCACGCAGTACTCTTATGGCCCGATTTCCCGCAATTGAAACAAGTTATGCCAGCAGGAGCATCTCCCCTACTAGACTTCTTGCCCTCAGTCGCTCTCTGTTTACCTTTTCCAGCTGGAGCATCATAAAGCTTACCACGGTTCTGCTGTTGCTTGCCTCTTCTATCACTAACAATCTTGTAGTGAGCATTGTTGTCCTCTTCATAAATTCTGCAACTATCGACCAAATCAAAAAAGACACGAATCTTCTGATACCCAATAGCTTTCTTGATTTCAGATCGCAACCCGCTCTCAAATTTGATGCATTTAGAAAACTCAGCATCATCACCGGTATAGTACGGATAAAACTTAGCCAGCTCAACAAACTTCGCAGCATAATCAGTAACCGACATAGTTCCTTGCTTCAGCTTAAGAAACTCAATCTGCTTCTTACCACGGACATCCTCTAGATAATACTTCCTCAGAAACTCCCTTCGGAACACATCCCAAGTGATAACTTCACCTGTAGTCTCCAACCTCTGATGAGTCTCTAGCCACCAGTCATCAGCTTCGACTGCTAGCATATGAGTCCCATAACGAACCTTCTGCGCTGGAGTGCAGTCCATCACCCGGAAGATCCTCTCAATCTCTTTCAACCAATCCAACGCTCCATCAGGATCATACTTGCCCTTGAAGGTAGGCGGATTCTCCCTCTGAAATGTCGCCAAGCTACGAGATCCATCATTCTCGCCAGCGTTCGGTAAATTCTGCACAGCTTGAGCCATTGCTTGCATTGCAGCAGCCATTGCAGCATCGTTCCTTCCAGCCATCTCAACTTATCACTGCAACATAAACAACGATTAAAACTAATTAACAATACTCGATTGATAACTACACTACGACTCGACAACTTGGGCGGACGGACGGACCTGCTCTGATACCACTAGTGTAACACCCTGATTCTACCCAACGTAATTATATAATATCAGAGTATAAAATTACAACATACAGGATGTCACATTCATTTCAACTTTAACATATCATACAATCACCTGTAATTCATACATAAATAATACAACTCTTCGGATAACTAATTCGAACCTGTTTAGTCTTTAAAATATAACGACTTTAACTTTCATGCAGCGGATTCATAAGTTCAACATAAAATTTTTATTAATTTTGAATTCAACAAAACAACAACTTCCAATCAACAAGTCTCTACCATTCAAATAGTTAAAGCATCTTCATCCAACATAAAACAACTTCAAATGTAAGCTTTTAATAAAAACAATATAAAATTCAGCAACTTAAACATAATTCAATCAATAGGAAAAACACGCGATTATCCCCCCGAGTGCTATGTATCAGAGCAACAACCACCGACTCGAACTAATGAAGGTAGGCTTCCTTCATTCCGGATTACCTGCACGTTACCAATGTAAAGGCAACGACGAAACAAAGAAAGGGTGAGATATCCAATAATATAATCAAAAGTATGATAATTAATATATTAGAATTAGAACCATACAAGTTTCACCACTTCACAACTAACAACCAAATCACAACCAATCAACATTCATCATAACAACAAATCCATTAATACGACTCAGTGCGACTCAACTTATGCGGATGCATGTGGTACCATTTCGGAGTAGAACTCCCAACTTAAACATATGCCAGATTATCGAGGCAATTTTCAACTTAAACAAGTGCCATCAAGGGCCAACTTAATCAATGCCATCAAGGCCAACTTAAACAATGCAATGTATGCGACATATGAACGACATACAATTAACAACATCAACACAACAAATACAACTCAGCACAACATAAACAACTTTCAATTTTCGGCTATTTAAGCCTCCAACAAAACATGTCCATATTTTGGGACAAAAACCAACTCAATCGACTGTACCGGTAATTCCACGCAATCAACTTAATTTGACAAAAATAAACACCATTCACGTATCTACTCGTATATACGAACTTCCCCAAAAATTTTCATTCGATTCCGGGCAACTAAATATACCGCTTAATTCTACCGGGCGACTAATATTCCTACTGTTTTCAACTTCCAGCATCTTTTCAACAAAATAAATCAACCACACTGCCTACTAATTATTACGAACTTCCCCAAAAAATTTCTTTCGATTCTGGGCAACTAAATATACCGCTTAATTTTGCTCTCGACACTGTTTTCTGTCCAGTTCTGCTACTAATTTATTTCTACTGTTACTATATTTTAGTTACTAGTATTCCTGTCATTTACTACTGGCTCTGCAACTAAAACCATCCCTGCTAAATATATATATATACTGACCCTGTAATTTATTAAATCTCTGCTATTTAATAACTATGCTATTTTACTTATTCTGCTATTTTTAATAACTCTACTAAACATATATACTATAATCTAATTGGACTAATTAATTAAATTAAACTCTGATATTTATTATTTGTAATTGACTAAAAAAATTACCCAAGGACTATGCTGCTACACACCTGTAGCGCAAGGAACCGATAAAGATAAGTTTGGCCAAATTTATGCATAATAAAATATGCCTAACTAGAATCGACAATAGTTGAATTTATGAGATGTGATTAATATATTGAGAATTGATCAAGAACAAAATGGTTAGGTGACAATTAATTCCTAAATAAACTATGCCTACAAATGCAAGGTGGATCGTGAAGACTTACGTAAGGCGGTGGTGACTGGTGATACCATTGAAATTCAAATTGTCTGAGAATATTTTTACTATGCCCCTCATTTTATTGGAGTATAATTCAATTCCCCCCTTTTTTTTTGTTTTCTTCCATGTGCACCCATATATATTATATCTAATCCCCACTTTTCAATTATTATATAACATCATAAAGCCATTAGTTGGAAAAAAAGGTCAACAATTGCTACAGTGCTAGAAAAGAATGCATCGCTACAGGCTATGGCATTGGAATATGGTTTCTAATTGCTCTATCAAATAATAATGAGTCTCTATAATATACCAATTTCAATTCAATAAATATCACATAGTAAAAAATTATATAAATCTCAATTCTTACATACTAACTATCATTCTCCCGGTTATAAAATTCGAACCCCACCCTTACCTGATTGAATCGAAAATAGCTCAAATTTCTGGAACTGTTTGAACACCGGTAGCAATTTCTCCTCTCCTTCTTCTCCTGTTTCGTAACTTTTCCTTTTCTCTGTTCTTTAGGTTTTAGTTTTGTTTACTATCATAACATAAACACTAGACTTAATAAATAATGGGTCACTATATGTCTCAATGGGTCTACTAAATAATTCCCCCAAATTTGCTATTTCTCACAAACAATTTAACTCAACTAATTTAATTAATAATTCTACTAAACTAATATTATTTATAATATTAATTTCCCGACTAATTTATACCCGACTATCAACTTACCGACTTAACCACATAATCGACATTTTCATCAATTATTCGGAAATTACTTAATAATATTTTAATTATATTATTTCTAATATAATTCTACGACTAAACCAACTTAAATATCAACTTATTAATTAAATCTCCTCAACACAAAATTAACCGAATAATCGCAAATAAATAATTAAATATTTAATTAAATAAATAATTAAATATTCGGGGCGTTACAACTCTCCCCTACTTAGGATATTTTCGTCCTCGAAAATTTACCTAATTCAAACAACTCGGGATAGGAGTCTCGCATCTTGCTCTCCAATTCCCATGTCATGCTTTCTCCAGCAGTTCCCAACCAAACAACTTTCACCAATGTTATTTCCTTTCCTCGCAGGGTCTTCATCTCACGTTCCGCAATTCGTACAGGCATCGTTTCCACGGTAAGATTATCCCGTACTTGCACGTCATTCATACTAACCACATGAGATGGATCTGAAATGTACTTCCGGAGTTGTGACACATGAAACACATCGTGCAAATTCGAAAGATTTGGCGGTAATGCCACCCGATAAGCAACTTTTCCAACTCTGTCCAAAATTTGATATGGACCGATAAAACGAGGAGTGAGCTTCTTAGACTTCAAAGCTCGTCCGACACCAGTCACAGGCGTGACTCTCAAAAATACATGGTCACCAGCTTGGAATTCTAAATCCTTCCTTCGCTTATCATGATAACTCTTCTGTCTTCTTTGGGAAGCTTTCATCTTTTCTCGGATTAACTTCACCTTTTCAGTAGTCTCTCGAACAACTTCTGGTCCAAGCACTATACTTTCTCCAGATTCATGCCAACATAAAGGAGTCCTACATCTCCGGCCATACAACGCTTCGAAAGGTGCCATTCCGATACTAGAATGGTAACTGTTATTATAAGTGAACTCTATTAACGGTAGATGGGTGTCCCACGAACCTCCCTGCTCGAGAACACAAGCTCGCAACAAATCCTCCAACGACTGAATAGTCCTCTCAGTTTGACCATCCGTCTGAGGGTGATATGCCGAACTCAACCTCAACTTAGAATCCAACGCTTCTTGCAAACTCTTCCAAAAATCGGAAGTAAACCTCAGATCTCTATCCGACACAATACTCAAAGGAACACCATGCAGCTTCACAATTACACAAATATAAATCTCCGCCAACTTCGACACTGGAAAAGTGATGTTAATAGGTATAAAATGAGCCGACTTCGTAAGCCTATCAACAATCACCCATATCGAATCATGTCCTCTTAAGGTATTAGGTAACCCCGTCACAAAGTCCATAGAAATGCTGTCACATTTCCATTCTGGAATTTCCAACGGTTGCATCAACCCTGCAGGTTTTTGATGCTCAACTTTCGATTTCTGACAGGTTAAACACGCATACACAAATTGCGCCACATCGCGCTTCATCCCGGGCCACCAAAACAATTTCTTCAAGTCGTGATACATCTTTGTAGCTCCTGGATGAATACTCAAATTGCTCCTGTGACCTTCCTCAAGAATCATCTTTTTCATATTTGCATCATCAGGAATACAAATTCGATCGCGGAATCTCAACACACCATGCATATCCAATTTAAAATCATTATTCTCTGACTGATCGATTCCAACCATCGAATCTACCAATTTCACATCTAACTTATGAGTTTCTCTGATACTGTCTAGAAAATCATTGTTAATCTTCAACATTCCCAGAGTAACACTCTGCGGCGTCACTTCGCAAACTAAACTCATATCTCTGAATTGTTCAATTAATTCCAATTCTTTAGCCATCATTGCTGACATATGTAAAGTCTTTCGGCTTAAAGCATCAGCCACTACATTAGCTTTTCCTGGGTGATAGTTCAAACCGAAATCATAATCCTTTAGTAATTCCAACCACCTGCGCTGTCTCATATTCAACTCTTTCTGATCAAACAAACATTTTAAGCTCTTATGATCACTATAAACTTCAAATCTAGAGCCATAGAGATAATGCCTCCAAATCTTCAGCACAAACACAACTGCAGCAAGCTCTAAATCATGCGTATGATAATTCCTTTCATGAGTCCTCAACTGTCGAGACGCATAAGCAATTACTTTATTATTCTGCATAAGCACACCTCCTAAACCCATCAACGAAGCATCACAATAAACTACAAACGGTTCTCCTGGGTTCGGTAATGTCAAAACCGGGGCCGACGTCAACCTCTTCTTCAATTCTGTATAACTCTCTTCGCACTGAACATCCCACACAAAAGCTTTACTTTTACAAGTTAATCTAGTTAACGGAAGTGCTAACTTAGAAAACCCTTCAATAAACCTTCTATAATAACCAGCTAGTCCCAGAAAACTTCTAATCTCAGTAGCCGACCTTGGAGTTTCCCATTCTAAAACGGCCTCCACTTTAGATGGATCCACAGCAATGCCACTACCAGATATGACATGACCAAGAAAACTGACTTCTTTTAACCAAAATTCGCACTTGGACAACTTCGCATACAACTTCTTATCTTTCAAAACTTCCAATACTGTTCTCAAATGTTCTTTATGCTCTTCTTCTGACTTAGAGTAAATCAGAATATCATCAATGAATACAACCACAAAACGATCCAGATAAGTATGAAAAATACGGTTCATGTATTCCATGAATACTCTCGGCGCATTTGTAACACCGAAGGGCATCACCGAATACTCATAGTGTCCATACCGTGTTTGGAACGCCGTCTTCTGAATATCCTCATCTTTCACTTTAATCTGGTGATAACCCGATCTCAGATCAATCTTGCTAAACACACGAGCACCCACCAACTGATCCATCAAATCATCTATTCTCGGAAGTGGATACTTGTTCTTGATTGTTACTTTATTCAACTGTCTATAATCAACACAAAGTCTCATACTTCCATCTTTCTTCTTCACTAATAACACTGGAGCTCCCCACGGCAATACACTTGGTCTTATAAACTTCTTCTCAAGTAATTCTTCCAACTGCTTCTTTAATTCAGACAACTCGGATGCCGACATTCTGTATGGTGCCATCGAAACAGGTCTAGTACCAGGTACAAGATCAATTACAAATTCGACCTCTCTCTCTGGCGGCACATCAGGAATTTCATCAGGGAAAACTTTAGGAAATTCATTCACCACTTGTAATTCATCAATCTTTGCTTTACTCTCTATAGACAGCGTTGCCATCAATGAAAACATCTGAGCTTCCTCCTTCATCAATTTCTGCAACTCTCTGAAAGACAACAATCCAACTCCTTCCTCTTCTGGAGTAGAAAACCTCACCGACTTGCGATAACAGTTTATATGAACATAGTTATACTCTAACCAGTTCATACCTAGGATTACATCCATTCTGGTCAACGGCAAACAAACCAAATCAACATAAAAGTCTTTATCGAAGATCGATAAAGGACACCTTAAACACACAAGAGAAGTAGTCACCGATCCCTTAGCTGGAATCTCGACGATTAATTCTCCCTTCATAGTAGACAATTTAAGACCCAATCTTTGAACACAATCAGCAGAAATGAAACAATGAGTAGCACCAGTGTCAATAATAGTAATTAAAGGAGTACTATTAATGACACATGTACCTCTAATAAGTCTGTCCTCATTAGCTGTCTGAGTTCCTGCTAACGCGAACACTTTTCCGGTCTGAGCTTTCTTAGGCTTCGGATACTGATTACCAATATGCCCCTCTTCACCACAATTAAAACAGACCATCTCCTTATGCTTACATTCAGACATAGTATGTCCCATCTTACCACAACGAAAACATTTCTTCACCTCTTGATTGCACGCAGTACACTTATGGCCCGGTTTCCCGCAATTGAAATAAGTTATGCCAGCATGAGCATCTCCCCTACTAGACTTCTTGCCCTCAGTCGCTCTCTGTTTACCTTTTCCAGCTGGAGCATCATAAAGCTTACCACGGTTCTGCTGTTGCTTGCCTCTTCTATCACTAACAATCTTGTAGTGAGCATTGTTGTCCTCTTCATAAATTCTGCAACTATCGACCAAATCAGAAAAGACACGAATCTTCTGATACCCAATAGCCCTCTTGGTGTCGCGAGTCTCGGGCAACGTGGGTGGCCTCCGAGTCCTTGAACTGGATGTATGACTGTGCCCGGTGGAGGAGGTCCTCCAAGTTGCGAGGTCTATGGATGCCCACAGACTTGGAGAATTCGGTCCCATGACACCGCCCCCGCTCGATCAGAAACTTTTTCATGTCGTCGGTAGCGAGCACCTTGACAGCTTCGCGGTTGAATCTCTCGATGTAGTCTCTGTGAGATTCGTTCCTCCCTTGGAGGATGCTTCCCAAAGAGGCCAACGTCTTCTGATGGCGGCGAGACGCAGTAAAATGCTTAGAGAAACGTCCCTTTAGTTGCTTCCAGGACGTGATGGATTCTGGTGCGAGGCTTTTGTACCAGGTCATGGCGCCTTTTCTGAGGGTAGTCGGGAAGAGCCTGCATTTAATAGCTCCCCGGACATTCTTATAGTCGAGCATAGCCTCGAAGCTCTCAACATGATCGTCGGGGTCGGCGGTACCATCGTAGGTCCCCAAGGAGGAGGCTTTTCCATCCCTACAGGTATAGGGGTGTCCATAATCTCCCTGGACAGAGGGGTCCTCTAGTCGTCCTCATCACTTCTGACCAGTGATCGTGATGGGGAGCGGAGGCCTCGACCAGGTCCATGTCGTCGGAGAGAGTTCCTCGGACGGCTCTTCGGCTTTTCGCCGTCAGCTTTGCTCCTCTTCTTGGTCGGGGAGTGTCGCGGCTCCGTCTGAGAAGGGGAGCGGGGGCGCTTCTGGGCGACCACGGGCTGGGTTCGTTCCAGGCGCGGTCGACGGCCCACAGGCTACGGGGAAGTGCTGCGAGAGTCCGCCGAGGGTGTCCTTCGTGGGGAAGAAGAACGACCGGGAGATGGCGGGCGACGATGTCTTCGCGGGGAAGAGCATCGTGGTCTCCCCCTCTCGAGTGCTTCGATCCTCATGTTCTGCTGGGCGATCAATTGGTTGGTCTGGTTGATCAAAGCGAACAGGGCCACTGTGCTCGGATCAGCGTTTGGTGGCGCGGCGATCGGCTGGTAGTCAACCAGAGGGTTATCCTGTTGGGCGGAGTCGTACGCCGCGTCATCAGAGAAAGGGGAGGCAATCTGCCCATCCCTTATGTCACCTTCTTCGACGTGGACGGTCGCATTTTCCTCGCAGTGGTCTCCGTTGTCGAGTTGTGTGAAGGCGGTGTCCGGAGTCTTGTTTCCAGGCTGGGAGCTGGCCATGGTTGTCTGAAAAAGTAGAGATTGCTTTGCTTTTACGACGGGGAAAATAAGGAAGCAAGATTTCCCACAGACGGCGCCACTGATCTTACTTGATCAGAAAGGAACCAGTGGCTAGCAACGTCGTAAGATCAGCAACTCCGGTGATGATGCAACGGCGGGGGGGTGTACCTGCAAGGTACTTCGATGCCAAAGTCAGGAAATGGGAGTAAGCAAGTACAGAAAAACAGGTATGAGAGTTAGAATAGTGTGTAACCTGACCCTCTCAAGCGAGAGAGTATTTATAGGCTGCCCCCTGCGCGGGGCCAACGGTCTCCTGCACTGGGCTGGATTGCAAGGCCCAATCTAGGTGACTGCCAGGGCTTACGTGGCATAAGGAAGGCTAGCACGTGGTCTTCGCCCTAGGGTAACGGTCCCTAGATCTCCGGAAGAAGTGCAGACCGATTCTTTCGGAGGTGGGAGGTTACATGGTGACGTGTCCTCGCGAGGAGGAGTGCGTGGAGATCGTGGGGAAAGGAGTGACCTCTCCTCTGCGTATGTAATATTTGCCCGACATCGCACGTCCTCAACACTAGGTAGACTTGGGTCTTATTGGGCCGCACCAGTATTGGGATGGACCTGCTCGACGGATGGGCAGGCGCCGGCCCAGTCCAGAACAATAAGTATCTAATTTATCTTTAAACATATATTTTAGGACTATTATTTAGCAGTAAGTTTAGTAACATCTTGAAGTTAGAAAGGATTCACATGCTCTGAATCGTTCAAGAGTATTTGTCATGCTTATGAAGTAAGAATTTTTCATTAAAATTTTATAAACATTTCTTAATTTGATGCCAAAAGGAGATTGATTAAATATATGCATAAGGAATTGTAGCTAGATGAGTTGGCTGATTTAGTTTGCCATATATGTAGGTTCTAGACATAAGACTTTCAGTCATGTGTTGACCTTTCAATGTAACTTGGGATTTTCAACTAATTTATTCCTATTTGAATGCATTGTTACTTAATGATTATAGATTGGAATGCTTGCAGGTAATAAACTTAATGAATTATTCTTCTCATGGAAATGTGTCCCTCTCTATATGGGCTATAACCTTAAAGCCAAGTGGAAAGTTACTTTCTAACACCACTAGGAAATGGGTCCTTCTTATGTTTTATATAAAAGACAATGTACTTATTGGTAATATTGTTTGTAACAATAATCATCTCTTTTATCCTTATTACATTTACTGTTCTTGTTGTATTTATTTCCAATAATATACTATATAGGTTTATGATGATTATTGAATAATATGATTTACATCAATCAAATTGCTTAATATTTATTCAGTTCCATCATTTCATTATTGGTTAACTTACTTTTGGTTTCTAATGTAATGTCTGTTATGTAATATTACATTTTATTTAAGAAAAATAATATATAATATTATATAAATTATAATTGTCATACTTTAGCATAATTTGTGTATTATGTAATATTACATTTTAATAATTTGTTAATAATATCACAAGAATAAAAAATTTAATTTGATGTTTTTGTGTAATACTTTAGCATGATCAATGGTGTAGATATGCATACTTGTTGCAGTCAGTGGAGGGACCAAGATTATAAGGTAAGTTAACCCCACAGGGAGGCCAACAAGAGCATCAACATTCAGTCTGGGAAGCTTCTTAGCTGCTTTTTTGATACACATACAGACTGCTTGACGACCAGCTATCTTTGCATCATGGTTGTTTAAGGTCGTAACGCCATTGCAACATCGTTGCGAGACAACACCTACGATTGCGGTCACGTAAGAGACGCATCATGCTACGAGATTGTTTACTTGCTCTAATCTCATGATAGGCTAAATGGTTATGGATTGTTGTGTTAGTTTTTTTTAATCATTTTGATTTACAGGAAAAATATACAAATCATTAGTACTTGAAACAGAAACTGATATGGATGTTGAATTATTTGAGTAAATTTTCTCTTCTTTTATGTTAGAGATGATATGAAACCATTGTTATGAAAATTTCGCAAATAGGCAGCCATAAACTGTTAACTAATAACAACAGTGATTTAAATCATGTTATGAAGTAATATGACTCATGTTCTAATGAGTGAAGTCTTGTATACATATGTTTGTTCACCCTAAATATTTTATGAAGTAATATGGCTTCCTATTATAGCTATATATATTTCCAGAGAAAATAACATTCTCTATCTCACATTCTTTACTTCTTTGCATATATAGTGCACCACTACGAGATTGTTTACTTAATTCATGAAAAGCATGAATAAAAGGTCACATCTGTCAATGAGAAAGTTCAAGGTGATATTCCACCATTTGCGACTTTGCATACATTTTTGTCCAATTGTTTATAGAATGAGTTCATTAGGTTACCATTTCAAATGGAATTCATGCTAGCATTTTTAAATAACGCCTATAGTACCATATATACTGTAACAAAATTTGACCAAATTGCTATTGTTATGCGATATACTATTTGGAACAAAATGTTGTTAAAAATATATTGCCACTATAGTATTGTTGTGCAGCAAAAAAATCATTCTAATTTTTTTTATCTTTTAATGAAAATATACTTTTGATTATTTTTGTATTTTTGTGATTTTTTTCAAACATTGGTCGAGTTTTTGAGGGAGAAGAAAGGAAGAGTGTGGAGATTTAAAGATTGGGGTATGAGAAGGTTTTCTTACAAAATACAAAAAGCTGATAATGCACACTGCATTTTGATGAATTTCGAGTTGGATGTGAAATATATTAACGAGTTCAAAACTTTCCTGGACAAAGATGAAAGAATCATTCGACATATTTTGGTAAAGAGGGATGAAGCAATCACTGAAGATTACCCTCCCCCTCCCGAGTATAGCACAATTGATGATGAAGACAAAGAAGATGATGAAGAACTTGACGATAAATGAGATGATGAAGAACTTGTGGATGAATGAGATGATGAAGAGAAAAAGGAATATGATTTTTGATTTTGATTATGATGTTGAAGTAATCATTATAGATGATGATGATTAGGGAATGTTAGAGAGCCAAATATAATGACTAGGATTGAGAATGTAGGTCATTTTTTTTCCTTGAATGTAGGATATATATATATATATATATATATATATATATATATATATATATATATATATATATATATATATATATTACTTTACAACATTTTGACTCTAATTGAATGAAGATCATAATTTTTATCATATGTTGTTTAATTGTACAAATTAGTGCAATAAAAAGATGTTTGTTAATTGAAAAATATAAATTACTTTAGCATATTTGAAAGATTTATTTTTATAATTTATGTGAAAAATATAGCAGTTTATATGATGTAATTTTGGTTAATATAAGTAGTAAAATTCAAAGGTTTAAAAATATATAATTAGCGGGAAATTCCGACGGTTTTAGCCGACCTATAATTTATTGATACTTTTTTATGTGAAATATAGGGCGTTTGAAACCGCCACTATTTGTAAATAAAAACTGCCACTTTAAACTATGTATAAAACGGCGGTTGGTACGGCGTTTAATTTTTAACCACCACTATTTTCTTAGCGGCAGCCAAATTTACAACGTTTTTGGAAACGTCGTATTTGTTAATTATGGCGGTCAAAACCGCCACAATCTTCTTAATATAACCGCCACAATTAACGTGTTTTTTTGTAGTGCTTACACACCGAGATTGGCCTACAACAATTGGAAACCATGTAACGTCTTCGGTATTGGTATTACCATTGGCGCTAGAGGTCTAAGTGATGGTTTGTGATGACTTGATCTCCACCGCTTTGAATAGGAGGTTATGGATCTCTTGTAGTTCGAGCAGTTATGGATGCCTCACTAAGTGCACAGGAGCAAGTGGATTTGGAACTTCCCATTGCTGGTGGATCTATATGGAGATCTGAGAAGAGGTGTTGATCTACGATCAGAACAAATCAAGAATCAAATATTTGTTGTTCGGATTCAGTAAATCTGAATTTCTATGTTGAGGAAGCTTTATTTCAGTGAATCGAGAAATGAATGTTCAAACGTGGACAACATGGGAATCGGATGTTGATTCTCATAGACAACGCCACTATTTTGCATGGAAACCAGAATTCATCGGTGATCCGAGGTTGCGGATTGCCAAGGTGGACTTGAGCTTCTGGTGCGGTGAAATAGGGGTTGACCTATAAGTTTAGCACTTCAAAACTCAAGTTAGTATGAGAGTAAGATTAGTGAATGAAGTTTGAATTCAAATTGTATCTGAGAAATGGTGTGCCTCACTTTCAATAAGTGAGTAATTTTGAAATTGTGGTTTCTCTATTATATATAGTTAGTTTCCATGTTTAATCAAATACAAATTATATATGTTTGTGTTCATTCAGTGAACATTTTCAATTGATCATCATATCTCTTCGGACGAATATGGTAACTACACTGTGTTCCTTACACCATCCACTTGTACCTAAAATGTAACAAATTATTACTAGGTAACTTTATATTAGTAATATTTTCTTTGACTTTGTAATTAGTTTAGCATATAATATTTTTAAATCATTTTCAATATACAAAGTTGTAGAACGACACTATATTATAAATAATTCTAGAAAAAAAACTCACATTCCGTACGCCTAAGATAAATTACTTATATATATATATATATATATATATATATATATATAGATATATATATATTGTTCTAGACTGGACTAATGGCTAGACATGGGCCAATCCGCTTCTGCTCCAGGGCGGCCCAAATGGCCTAAGTCCAATCCACATGGGGGGCAAAAGTTACCTTTATGCCCCTCCAACCGGGCAAGGAATGCAACATTCCTCCCCAGAATCACTGCCCGTTACGCACGGCTCCATTGCTCCCCGAACAGCTGTGGGCAGGTGCCCAGAACCACGACTATGCCCGACATAACGGCTAGTTTTGGGCACCCCGCCTGACATAATGGCTAGTTTGGGTAGTTACCTATTCTTTGGGGAAAACGGTTATTTCGCCCCGAAAATAGGACCGTTGGCCACGCACTGGGGGCTCTATATAAACCCTCTCGCTTGAGAGGGTCAGGTGTCCAATATTCGCCCTACGAACTAATACTTTGTACTTGCCCCTTTTTTCTGACCCTTTCTTACTTGAGCGTCGGAGTGCCTTGCAGGTACACCCCCCTCCTCTCCATACGACCAGCATCCTAGACGTTCTTGGTGGCCCACTTCTACAGGATCTGATCCAGCCTTCACGATCAGTGGTGTCGTCTGTGGGAAACTTTGTTCTCCCCATCTTTCTTTCCTCAGAAACCGAAGATCAAAACAACTCTCGAAGATCATCATCATCATGGCCTCTCAAGATAGCGCCAAGGATGCTCTCCAAATCACTATCTTCCCCGTCAACAAATCTGACGTTGACAGTCATTCATCTCTCCTCAGAGATGCCCGTTTTCTAAGGGACAGAGCCACTGCTTCTCCTTCCCCTACCCCTACTGATCGCAACAACGATTAGTCTTCGCTTGACGTCCAGCCCATTCCTGTTCCGCCCAACGCCTACCCGACCGTGGTAGGCCTCCTGGAGGCGATCAACAAAACCAACACCCTGATCCTACAGCAGAACGAAAGGATCAGGGCATTAGAAGAGTCCAAGCGTCCAAGATCCCCTCCTCCGCGGAGGAACCAGCGACGATCGAGGAGCCCGCAGCCCCAGAGAGAGATCGACCGAAGACTGCGCAGAGAGCCTGACCCTCGCGCAGCCCGGAAGCGTGACCAGATTTCCCCGCGTGACCAGCACTCTCTCGGCCACAAGAGGACCCGAAGGAACGAGCAATCTCCCCCGGTCGAGTCTAAAGGTCGGGCCCGTTCACCTACTCCCCGAAGGAACCGTTCACCTTCTCCTCGAAGGAACCGCTCTCCTTCTCCCCGGAGGAATCGCCGCCGCGAGCGCCCCCTTCGGTCCCCATCATTCACCAGTTCTAGCAGCGACGACGAGCCTCACGGCCCGTTGTCCCAGGAGATCTTGGCTACCCGTCTCCCCAAAGGCCTGGAGAAGCCCCCGTCACTTGGCACGTACGACGGAACCACTGACCCCGACGAACACATCGAGAACATCGATGCGTTGCTGGACTACTGCGGCGTACGAGGCGCCATCAAATGCCGACTATTTTCGACCACGCTCCGAAAGGGAGCGATGACATGGTACAAGCAGCTGCCCGAGGAGTCCATTACCTCGTGGAGAC
This sequence comes from Lathyrus tuberosus, assembly GCA_022829125.1. NCBI lineage: Eukaryota > Viridiplantae > Streptophyta > Magnoliopsida > Fabales > Fabaceae > Lathyrus > Lathyrus tuberosus. Next base: position 2,701,135 of record JALAZF010000259.1, read on the forward strand.
AATTGGGCAGGATGTTCTCGCGGCATTTCACAGCATCTCGCCGCCAACCCAAGACTGAGGCCTCCCTTGGGGCCATAATCCAAGGAAAGGACGAACCTCTCCGCGCATATATCGAGAGGTTCAACAAGGAAGCAGTACAGGTCCCTACAACGGACGAAATGAAGAAGTTTCTGCTCGAGCAAGGGCTCCGCCCAGGCTCCGAGTTTTCTAAGGCCATTGGCCTCGCACCACCGAGGAACTTAGATGCCCTCCTCCTCAAAGCCCAATCTCACATTCAGTATGAAGAAAAGGTTGCGGCCAGCAACGTCCGAGCATCACGCCATCAGGAGAGCGCTCGAACCTTCAAAGGAGAGAAAGCCTCGACATCTCGTCGGGGTGAAAGGAGGCGCGAGGACCGTCCCCGGGACTCCCGCGATAGCAAGGGACCCTCCGGGCGGTTCCACGACTACACCCCCTGACCGTCTCCAGGGAGAAGATACTGTCCGAATGTGCCAATTCGGAGTTCAAGCAAGCAGGGGTCCGCTTCCCCAAACAGATGCCGGCCAAACCGAACGTGGACAAGTCAAAATACTGCCGTTTCCACAAGAGTCACGGCCACACTACAGAGGACTGCATCCACCTGAAGGATGCCATTGAGATACTGATCAGGGACGGCCACCTGAAACAGTCCGCGAAGAAGAAGGATACTCCTCGGCAGGACGCCCAGGAGTCCAAGAAGATAGAGGAGGAAATACCCTCCTCGGAAGACGCCACCATATAGGTCGCTATGTCCATATCACGACCAGAGGACTTCTACGTCCCCGACGGGCTCAGCGCCCCTGCTTATTTCGCGGCCCATAGCCCGTGGGAGACTTTTCCCTCCGCCATGGTCATCTCTGGAAACAAAGTCACCGTGGGCTCCGTGAAATGTAAGTTCGAGTATCTGATCAACACGAGCTCTAATAAGGTGACCACGCTTGATCAGGCCCAGAAGGCCTCCGTCCCCATCTCCTTCTACCGGGAAGAGATCCTCGGGGGATCCCCGAACTCGAGCATTCCTTTGCTCGTCCGCGCGCGCGAACGGCGAACTTCGACGTTCGCAGGATCCTCGTCGACCAGGGCAGCTCGGTCGACATCATGTACTCCCAGCTATTTTCAACACTTCAGCTGGACGAATCACACCTTACCCCCTATGTAGGGTCTGATTTGCAGGGATTCAATGAATTAGTGAATAAGCCATGGGGCTACGTCGAACTAATCGTAACCTTCAGATCAGCTGAGACGACCAGATCTGTCAAGGTACAATTTCTGGTGATCGATTACCCGCCACTTTACCAGTGCATTTTCGGAAGGCCAACTCTGGCCGAGTTGGTAGCAGTGCCTTCAATAGTCCACCTAAAGATGAAGTATTACACTTCGAAAGGGATGGTTGCCACCCTCCATGGCGATATTGAAGTTGCACGACGGTGCTTCGAAGCAACTACAAAGGGGCTCAACGCCATTGCGTCCAAGCCAAAAGCGTCGAGCAAGCCAGCATTGCCAAGCAGCTCCGAGGAAGCCAAGCTTCTACCCCAGGTCGACTCCATCGACCTCAACAGGCGCTTCCCCGAAGAAGGCCAACAGGAGGAATAAGCAGCTTCAGCCAACCCATCGACATCGTCCAGCAGCAGCTCCCATCCGATGCGCCCAATTCCGGATGGCAACTTCGAGATCGTTCTGTTCGGCGACAACCCTCAGCGGGGAGTGAAGATTGGAGCAGACCTGCCTGACATCGCGAGGAAGCAGCTAGAAGCATGCCTCCGTGAGAATGCCGACCTCTTCGCATGGAGCACCACCGAAATGCTCGGCTTGGATCCGTCCGTCGCCTGCCACCAGCTGACAATTGACCCGGCCGTCAAGGTCGAAGCACAACGTAGGAGAAAGCAGTCTCCGGAGAAAACGGAGGCTGCTGAAAAAGCTGTAAAGGACCTCCTCGAGGCCAAATTTATTTCGGAGGCCAAGTACACCACTTGGTTGTCCAACGTTGTACTAGTAAAAAATCTAATGGAAAATGGCGCATGTGCATTGATTACACCGATCTCAATAAGGCATGCCCGAAGGATGCCTACCCCCTCACCAATATTGATAAACTCGTTGATAATTCCGCTGGTTTTAAACTTTTATCATTCATGGACGCCTACTCGGGCTATAATCAAATTCCAATGGCCATGGCCGACAAAAAATACACGGCCTTCATGACCGAATCGGGCAATTATTACTACAACGTAATGCCCTTCGGCCTGAAGAACGCCGGAGCAACCTACCAACGAATGATGAACAAGGTATTCCGGGGAGAGATAGGCGACATGCTCGACGTCTACATGGATGACATGATCGTAAAATCCCACGAGGAAACCGATCATACCGCCCATTTGAGAAAGGTCTTCGAACAGGCCAGGAAATACAAAATGCGTTTTAACCCGGAGAAGTGCACGTTCGGCGTTCGAGCAGGCAAATTCCTCGAAATCTACTTAACGGAACGAGGAATCGAAGCAAATCCCGATAATTGTCGAGCATTCTCCAAGTTTCCTACGACCAAGTCCAAAAAATCCATCCAATCCCTCAACGGGATGCTCGAGTCACTATCTCGTTTCGTGGCTAAGTCCGCCCAGCACGCCCTGCCATTCTTCAAACTTCTCCGCAAAGAGGCAGCTTTCAAATGGACCGAGGAGTGTGACAAGGCCCTTCTCCATCTGAAACGAGCACTTTCAGGGCCACCGGTCCTCTCTCGCCTGGACAATGGCGAAACGTTGTACATGTACCTCGCCGTGACAACTGAAGCAGTAATCGCCGCTCTCATCCGCGAGACACTTGACGGGCAGAAGCCCATATATTTCACGAGAAAAGCGCTGCAAGGACCAGAGTTAAGATACCAACAGATAGAGAAAGTTGCACTGGCCCTCATCAACGTAGCCAGAAGATTAAGACACTACTTCCTAGCTCACACGATTGTGATTCGAACAGATTAACCCATAAAACAGCTACTAGGACGACCAGATATGGTCGGTCGAATGCTCAAATAGTCGTTAGAACTGTCCTAATTCGACATCCAATACGAAAGCAGAAAATCCCTCAAGGCCCAAGCTCTGGCCGACTTCGTCGCGGAAATGACATTCGCAGACTCCCCCGCGAGCGAAGCGCGCAAATGGACCATTTTCATTGACGGTGCCTCGAGCTCGGCAGGGAGCGACGCGGGCATCATATTGGAAAGCAACGAAGGAATTATCGTTGAAGTATCACTCACCCTGTCCTTCCCAACCTCCAACAACCAGGCCGAATACGAAGCCTTCCTGGCTGGGTTGCGCCTGGCCGAGGACCTGGGCGCAGAAGAAGTCGTCATCTGCACAGACTCATAACTCGTGGCCCTCCAGGTCCGGGGAGAATTTAAGGCCAAAAACGACAACCTGACCGAATACTTGGCCCTGGTCAAAAAGGAGATGGCGAAGTTCACAACAGTGGAAGTGAAACATGTTCCCCTCGAACATAACCTGCGAGCAGGCGTGCTATCCAAACTGGCCAGCACGAAGAGGAAAGGCGGAAACAAATCCGTCATACAGGAGGTACTCCCTCGACCCAGCATCGAGAAGGCCTCCCTGACACTCGACGTGTAGGTGATAGGCGATAACAACTGCTGGATGACCCTTGTCTACAACTATCTCGCCAAAGACGAACTTTTGTCCGACCCAAAGGAGGCCAGCACCGTCAGGCGAAGAGCCTGCTCTTACGTCTTGGTCGAAGATAAACTCTACAGGCGGGGATTCTCCATTCCGCTTCTCAAATGCGTCGAGGAAGAAATGGTCGTGCACATCCTGCGCGAAATCCACGAAGGAATCAACGCCCAACATCTCGGCGGAAGGTCACTTGCCCGAAAGGCCCTCCGAGCAGGATACTATTGGCCGACCATGCAGCACGACGCGATAGAGCATGTGAAGAAATGCGATAAATGCCAACGACACGGGGGACATGCACCTAGCTCCACCTAACGAGCTCAAGGCTATGTCCTCCCCGTGGCCATTCGCCTGGTGGGGCCTAGACATCCTAGGACCCTTCGTGGTAAGGTCGAGCCAGAACAAATACATAATAGTGGGCGTAGACTATTTCATAAAATGGATAGAAGCGGAAGCTCTAGCCAAAATAACTGCCCTCAACATCCTACGTTTCTACAAGCGAAACATCCTTGCACATTTCGGCATCCCCCAAGCGATAGTAACGGACAATAGGACACAATTCACGGACAGGAAGTTTCAAGACTTCGTCGCCCAACTGGGTACGAAGCAGCACTTCGCATCTGTGGAGCACCCTCAAACAAACGGGTAGGCTGAAGCAGGCAACCGAGTCGTCCTTCGAGGCCTCAAGCGAAGGCTGGACGAAACAAAGAAGGCATGGGTCGAGAACTGCACAGCGTACTCTGGGCATACCGCACTACTCCACACTCAACGACCGGGGAAACACCTTTCCGTCTAGCATACAGGACCGAGGCTCTAATTCCCGTCGAAGTTCACGTGCCCTCTAGGCGGACAGAGTCGCCCCTAGACGAGGAGATGAATGACGAGTCATTGAGAGAAGTACTCGACCTTGTCGAGGAAATCTGAATCGGGGAAGCCCTCCGCGAACCCTCACTGAAACAAAAAATTACCATCAGGCACAACGCCAAAGTGATACGACGAGAGTTCGACGTGGGAAGCCTTGTTCTAAGAAGAAACCACAAAGACTCTCGCGAAGGCAAACTAGCAGTCAATTGGGAAGGACCCTATCGCGTCCGAGCAAAAACGGAAAATGGGGCCTACTACCTAGAACACCTCAACGGGGAAGAACTTGCTCGACCATGGAACGCCGAAAAGCTAAAACAATACTATAGCTAAGGCCCCAATTCTCGGTTCGACCGTCACAACGACGAACATCGACTACCGACCACTATGCACGTCTAGGTACAAGTGTCGCATACGAATAAAGCAGAACCCCCGCTCGCGAACGAGCCGGGTATCTGCTCGACAGCGGTCCTCGATCGAGCATCGCCATCGTCAAAGTACCATGACTGGCAGAACCCTAGCTCGCGATGGGACGTTCACGCCGCGAACTCATGCCTCAAACGCGACCTGAGCTCCGCACCCCCGCCAGGATATTCCCCGACTGTTCGACCAGTTCCCCTCACTGCCGAACACGTATACTACGAGCAATCCCCTGAAACTTCACATATCAAACACTCCCAATCGCGGGCAGAAATACATTCACAACGAGTATGAATACAACACTTGGCTAAAAATAAAAGCAAGTAAATTCATGCAGATAACAGAATCAAACACATAATAACTTAACATAATAAGTGGCCACAAGGACCACGATTGTACTGAGTTACATCAAACGGGGGCCATGCCCCCCCCCAAAACAAATTACAACGATACACGGCGCGCAGGCCGGACAAGTTACAAAAACATCAAAAACACAAACTCCTTACTCATCCACGTGCTCGGCAGGTTCGGACTGAGGCCCCTGGTCCTTCGCGGGCTGATCCTCGTTACTCCCTTCGAGGAGTCCTTTGGGAATGATGATCCGACCATCCTCAACATACGCCAGATAGTGGGTGCCCTTATCTGAAAAATCAAGCTCGGGATTCACCACCCGCAGTTGAGCCACGACGTTTTTGAAAGACTCCTCCGCAACGACAATACCATCATCCTCAGCCGTCAGCAAATGGGCAACCAGCTCGGATCTTGTCTTCAATGCCTTCACGTCTTCCGGCTCATCATCACTCGGGGTATTGGCCGCCCTCAGCTTTCTTCTCCGCCGCCAGCGTGGATTCTCCTCCTTTAACCGAGCTACCTCCTCCTCAGCTTTCTTCCGAGCATCGTCGGCACCCTTAGCTTCTTCCTTAAGGGACGCCATGGTAGCACGGGCAGCAGTAAGTTCAGCCTCAGTTGCCGAATCCCCTTCAGCGTAAACAGCTGCCATCTCCAACATCCTGACCAAGGCAGAAGCGTCCTGAGCCACCAACTCCCTCTTGCTCGGGTGATCCATACTTTCCAAGCGAAGAGACTCCGCCCGAGGCACAATCAGAGAGTTCCCCTCGAAGAACTTCCGATCATGGATGCAGGGAGGGAGCTCGAACTTCCCCTTCTCCGACACCCGAGTGAGGTCCACAGCGTCACTAAACCTTAGCCGCTTAGATCGACCGGTCAAAGAAAGGGGAGACCCCCGGGGAGCAGGAGTAGGAGAAGAAGAGGTCCCCGCGGGAGACTGCACGGGAGGAGGAACACGGGCACCAGTAAACCGAGACTTCGGAGGGGCTGCCCCAGCCTTGTTCCTCGCAAGAGAATTCCTCACAACTCTATCGTGGGCCTGAGGTATCTCACCTGCACAAAAAAAATACGAGCATGTTAGATACGAGGAAAAGAAATGACGCGAACAAAATCTAAATAACTAAGACTACCAAGCAGTTCCTCGACTTCCGCAGGAGTCTTGCACTCCAGCAGTGCCTTGGTGTTAATAAAATGGTGCTCAACCCTCTGGCTACCGTCCTCCTCAAAGATCGGGTTACCCTTGTTCGTCCAGCACTCAGCAAGCCAGAATGAGTTTACCCACTTCACCAACGCCTCGTACGACACGGCGTCCTGCCCGCGTAGCTCGTGCGGTTAGAAAACATAGTCACCGGGCCTCTTGGCGAAATGATCAGGTGGCCAGTGAATGGGGAACTTGTAGATTCTCCACCCAATAAATTTCCCCGTCTCGTCGTGCAGGTCGTTCCCATCCTCGTCAACTTCGATCTCCCAGATGTATGTATTATCCTGGGCAGCCTCGGACAAGGGCTCGACAACATAATAACGCTCCTTGAACGTCCGTATTGACTCCGAAAATAGCTTGAACAACTTGCGGGACTGCTTCAGAGAAACCCAACCGTACTTCTTCCCCGACAGCTGCCGTTGGAGATGAAAGACAGTGAAGAACAAAGGAAGAGTAGCCCCTATAGAGAGATGCTCGCATACCAACTCAAACGCTCGATGAAGGCCAACGAGTTAGGATGCAGTTGCGTGGGGGCTAATTTTAAATGCGCAAACACTGACTGTTGAAAATCAGTGAACGGCAACCTCAAGCCCAGTTCCTTAAAAGTGTATTCATACATGGTAAAATGGTCCCCGAAGTGCGTACAGACACGATCGTCCAAGGAAGGGAAGTGCACCTTCCACTCTCCATCCGGCCCAACCTCCGTGAAAACGTCCACCAAGGACTTTGCGAAAGTGGACACGTGCTTGGCAGGTTCGGCCACCTCCCACTCCTCCACGGAGAACCCGTCGACATCCTCGTCCATGACGTCCAACTCTTCCTCCTCCCCGCCATTGCTGGAAGAACTCGAAGTCGTCAAACTCGTGGCCATCGAGCTACTATTATCATCGGAGTCTGTTTCTTCCTCGGACGTATCTACGATAACCTCTCTATCTGGCCCCGTCGCCATTACGATCACCTGAAAAGCAGAGAAGAAAGTGAATTCGACGAAAAATCAAATCCACCCCTCTACTGCTAAGTCAAGTGAAATGGCGCGCAAAGGGCTAAGGACAACGTCCCCAGCCTAAGCCCTAACATCAAAGGAAAAGCTGAAACCTCCCCGCGAGGAGACGCTCGTAACTAATCATCCCCGAGCGAGGAGCTTCCCCGCACTCATACCCAGTTTCCGTTTGAAGCTTTGCCGAAAATCGCAAAGCTTCACCGGAATCTGGGAATGTCCACCGGAAAACTCATCACCCACTCAGAAGATGAGCAATCACGACGGTTACACATGCATCGCCGTCGCATCGACGCCGTGAACCGCCCTCCTAACCAAAGCACACCAACACGTCCGGCGACACGTCAGGAGTGGAAAAATGGCACAACCAACGCCCACCACCAACAGTCGCCGGAAATCAACCTATTTCGTCCTCTAAACCTAGCCCTAACCACATGCAATCTACCATTGACAATGAAAAGGAGTAAAACAAGCAAAGGATCAAAAAACTCACTTGATTTAAGAAGATGAAGGTGGATGCTCGAAGCTAGGAGCGGTGGTCGGAGTAAGCAGACGGTGGCAAGGGGCAGGAACGCTGAAGGAAACGAAGAGAAATCAGAGCAAAAAGTCCAAAATGGAACAATTTTCCCCTTTTTATACAAAGGGGCACGTGCGTGATACGTGAAAAATGTACCTATTTTTGTATATAAGTTTTGTTGCACTTATCGATACTTTTTGTCTATATCGTTTAAATAAACCCCCACTTTGTTTGTAAATATGTTTACTTTACGTTTTAGTGTACATATGGCGTATTGTGTAAATATTACATAGTTTAATTGATTTTTATCTCATTTTTGTAGGTATTAAATAAAGCCTATCTTGCCATATTCTTGAAGAGCATTGAATAAGCTTTCCTGCGCTTTAAACCGTGCGTAAATCGGAGTTTCGGTGAAGAAGTTGTGGCAAAAATAAGGGCTGGTTTTCTGTCATGTTCGCACTGCGAACTGGAAGCGAGCATTCGCATTGCGAAGGTCCAGCGAAGGTCCCAGCGAAGGCTGGCAGAGAGTTACAAAAGAGAAACAAGCCAAAGTTCGCACTGCGAACCAGTCAGCGAGCATTCGCACTGCGAACCAACGAAGGAAAGCAAAGGCGGTTTAGCAACCAGAGGCACTTAAAGTGCCATTTTTTGAGTCATTCGCACTGCGAATGATCGTTTGCACTGCGAATCATGCAGAATCTGCAATATATATAGTCCATTTCAGTTACTTTTTTAGGGATGGTTTTGGGGTTTCTTGATCCCACTTCCATCAAACTTCATTTTTCATTGCTTTGCTTAGAAAACAACTATGGAGCATGCATACGGATGAACCGGGGTGGATTGATCGTCGACCGGCTCCGACAATCCGCGAGATGTTTGGTTCATTTCTTTTCTTCTTTGTGTTTTTTCTTTATGGTTGGGTTGTGTATATGTATTTGCTGCAAACTCATGTATATTTGTCGCCCATGGCGTTGTATAAAACTTGCTTTACAAATCTTTATTGGTGATTGTCTCTGATTTTTGTTTTATGCGCGGGGTTTGGGTTGCGTTAGACATAACCCTCACGAACTTCGATTAGGGACGATTGTCTGTTAGTTTCTGGACTCTAGAGATAGATTTAGGAGCTAACAATCTTCAATAGGCGTCGAATCTTAAATGCCTTCCGTGTTTCGAGGCTTCGCTCGCGAGAGTGACGAAGAGAGTGACACGGTTGTTCTCTCAACTTTGCGTTAGACATAACCTGTGTTGTGAGCGATGCTGGGTGATATTGAGGAGTATTGTAGGTGGAGTATAACTGGTCGGTAAGTTTAAGTTTGTGAGGAGTCGATTGTATGCAGTGCCTGATAAGTGTGTCTCTGAAGAATGAATTTCTTTTTATGTTTTAATGTTTACTTTTCTGTTTTCATGTTTTAAACCATTCAAACCCAAACTCATTAACGTGAGAGACTGTCGAACGACATTCTTTCCCTCGAACCGATCTCTGTGGACACGACATAAATCCCGGAGGGAATTCTTTCCGAAAATAAATATTTTTGCTGCTTGCCCTATTCTGCATCCAACAAAATGGCGTCGTTGCCGGGGATTGGTTTTGATATTGAATCGCATTGCAATAGTTTCTTTGTTTTTGAGTTTTGTAAATATCGTATATTTTCACTTGTTATACTGATACTTGTATATTAACGTTTGTTTAAGTGTTTGGTTAGGACGCTTGCTTTTGGTTGCGCGGTGAGACATCACCATGGCATGAATGAAGGAAGTTTCTAGTTAAGCACCGTAAAGGCGTCGAGCTTATGACGTAAAACAAGCATGTTTTATAGTTTTTCTTTTCGAATGTTTTTGGTTGTTGTTTGCTCACAAATTTTGATTGACTTATTTGAGGATGCTTTTGTGATTTTCCAAGTTGGTTCGTTTCAACTTGCGGATGTATGGTAATGATTTTGTTAAGTTTTGTACACGTCTGAGGTATGTATTTATCTCTTTCTATACTTTAGCATATTCATGATACTTAGGCATTTTACAAACTTCCATGCCATCCATTCTTTTGTATACTTGTTCTATTGTGAATCACTTTAGTTCCCAACCTTTTTGTGAGGTGGCCTTCTATTGTTCATATAGGCACGGAGAACCAACATTCTTGTTCTAACTGGATTTTATTATGTTGAATCTTTTATTTGTGTTGATTATATGAATGCATGAAAAGGATCAAGGCAATTGTTTCATTTTGAGCACAACCACCTTAGCCAAATAGTCAATTCACCTTGTGAGCGTGTGATCATTTGTACCCCCTTTGAGCTTTTTGATCCATGTTTTATTTGAACTTAATGCTTGTCTATGAGTATTTAGTTCACTTATTTTTGAATGGATTTTGTTTTTTCTTAGACCCTCAACTTTGTGTTGTTGTATGAATTTTTACCTTGCCTTAGAAAGTAGGGAGTATTCACATGATGATGTGGTTGAATTCAAGTTGGGGAGAGAATGGTTGTTTACTCATTGGTTGTTTTCTATGAGGTTGAAAAAGAAAAGAAAAAAGAGAAAAATATGAAAAAGAAAAGAAGAAAAGAGAAAAAGAAAGAAAAATAAAATCCTTGAAAAAGGAAACATAAAGAGTTTCAATAATTGTGCTAAATAAGTATTGTGTGTTGTGTAACACTTGGGATGAAAGAAGAAGTTTGATTGAAATTTTGTGTTTGAACTTTTGTGAGTTGATCACTCCCTTAGGTTTAGGCAAGTTTTTGTTTCAATTACCTTTAGAAATTGCCCCTTGTTTGTTTACCCGACCACGCTACAACCTTGAAAAGCCCTTGTGATTCTTGCCTTTGTATTTTCAATGTGAATTTGTAGATGTGTGCATAATTTAGTCTTTTGTTTGCATGAGTGTTGTGTGAGTGTAAAGTACCTTATTGTGTGTTTTTCATCTACCGATGATTGTTTTTACTAGGTGTGATTCACTTTGGAACTTGTGTTGTTTTAGAATTTTTGGCATGATTTTTGTATTTTGCATTTGTTTCGTGACTATGTTGTCATCGTAGTTTAGTGGTAAGTATTTACTTTTTGTGTGTACCGTTTTCATTTAAACCATTCATTCGTTTCCGTTTTTCAAAACCTGTTGATTCGTCATTCTTTGGATATTGCTTGTGTGTTTTCAAGTTTGTTTGATTCTTGTTTGTGGACAAACAATTAGGTAAGTTGCGGAGAGTTTGATAAGTGCAAAATGTACCTATTTTTGTATATAATTTTTGTTGCACTTATCGATACTTTTTGTCTATATCGTTTAAATAAACCCCCACTTTGTTTGTAAATATGTTTACTTTACGTTTTAGTGTATATATGGCGTATTGTGTAAATATTACATAGTTTAATTGATTTTTATCTCATTTTTGTAGGTATTAAATAAAGGCTATCTTGCCATATTCTTGAAGAGCATTGAATAAGCTTTCCTGCGCTTCAAACCGTGCGTAAATCGGAGTTTCGGTGAAGAAGTTGTGGCAAAAATAAGGGCTGATTTTCTGTCATGTTCGCACTGCGAACTGGCAGCGAGCATTCGCATTGCGAAGGTCCCAGCGAAGGCTGGCAGAGAGTTACAAAAGAGAAACAAGCCAAAGTTCGCACTGCGAACCAGTCAGCGAGCATTCGCACTGCGAATGGTTAGTTCGCACTGCGAACCAACGAAGGAAAGCAAAGGCGGTTTAGCAATCAGAGGCACTTAAAGTGCCATTTTTTGAGTCATTCGCACTGCGAATGATCGTTCGCACTGCAAATCATGCAGAATTTGCAATGTATATAGTCCATTTCAGTTACTTTTTTAGGGATGGTTTTGGGGTTTCTTGATCCCACTTCCATCAAACTTCATTTTTCATTGCTTTGCTTAGAAAACAACTATTTGAGCATGCATACGGATGAACCAGAGTGGATTGATTGTGATAAATTACATGTCAAAGTTGAGACATTAAATTTCTTAAGTTATCCTAGTTGACTTAAGTCCTTGTTTGATCATACTCTTAACGATAATTTTGAAATACATTGGTATGAATTCATATTGATGAGATTACATGCTTCCATTCTATTTTGTTTTAGCTTCTTCATATTAAACTCTGATTTTTGTATAAAAAGTTTTAGAATTGTTTTTAAGATGGGATCATTCCATTCAACCCCCCCCCCCCTTCCTTCTAGACCTTTTGTCACTTATATTACCAACCAATAAGTGGCGTCAGAGCTGGTCGTTTGATCGATTCTAAGCAAATTTAAAATTCGGGAATATAAAGTCCTTTTTTATCCTAAAATATTATTTTTTTCGAAGCCTTCTCATCTAAGTTGAAATCAAACATATTTCAATTGATATCGTAATGATTGATTCATCATAGACCAATCAATGTGAATTGATATCAAGTAGTTCTCTACTAGAATTTTATTTGATCACTAATAGAATTAAGAAATTCACTAAGTTTGATTTATCCAGATTTGAACTAACCAATTTGCTGAGATGAGTGCATGATTGACCAATAATATAATATTATGTTTCTCTTTTGTGTTGGATGATTACTCATAAAAGCTAATGATATACTATTTATATGACAATTACTTTGAATAACGGATTGTTCAAGAAAATGAAAGAAGAAGTGTCTCTATTAACCTACTCTTCCAAGGTCGTTGTGAAAGGAGATGACGACAATTTTATGAAGATTGACAATGTTCATTGTTCGTCAACCATAAACCAAGGTTTCAAAGCATAAACTTTTGAAACGGCCACATCGCCTTCAAAGTGTTGAAGCATCTATCCTAGATTGTCAAACATTTATCTAGCAATGAAATAGCTAATCATATATTCATTCTCAAAATGTTAATCAAAGATGATCAGAAGAACATTTGTTGTACGAGTTCATCTGATCTCTTATGAAAGAGTGTTTGAAAATGTATCTCAAACATGCAAAGGAGTCGTATCCTTTTGTATATGATTGATCGTATTTATCTTATGATATATTTGTTATCGTTCACTAATCATTTATGTGTGCAGCTAGTTAAGCAATAGATTATCAAAATTGGTATGATCGTTCCAATCTCCCTTATTCTTCTTGTAGTACACTTATTTATTATCGTCTTTGTATGTTAAATGCAATGTTTATGTAAAATGTATTTGTATGTGTTAATTGTAAAATGTATATTTCATTCATACAAACATATTTGTGTCATTGTTATTCCATTTGAACATTTATCATACATTCATGCATCACTCATTCTTTTGTGCATTTCACTAGTGTGCATATCATTAATTTGTATTTCATTATTTTACATTTCATTAAAATTAAATTTCATTAATTTCTCATTTCATTAAAATGAATTTCATTATCATTATCTCATTAAAGTTTTTTCTCATTTAATTTTAAGTTTTTCTTCAAAAAGGTGATCATGATTTGCATCACATGTTAAAGTATGTTTATGTATGATTCAAATCACACTTGGAAATACTAATTGGTACCGTGCTTGTTCCTTTTTATTCGACTCAAGCCTTTACCTTGATTTGAATCAAGGCCAAAATATTTCAAAAAAAATTCAATTTGATTTGACTAATGTGTTGTGCATGATTCGAATCACACGTGAAAATTCGGATTTAAAAAACGTGTGATCGTTGGCGTCTCTCCACTCATTCACCTTATTTACTCAAAATATTTTTTTTTTTCAAAACAATCTCTCTAATCTCATTTTCAAAAATTCATGCCACATTCTAAACTAATTTCATTCATCGTCATAATCATTCACCACCGTATCATCTCTAACCATTTCTCCTCAAACTCATCATCTTCATTAACATAAGTTCAAACCAACAAATGAAACCATCAGAGAAGCAGAAAATATAAGAGAAAAGAATCATCATTCAACTCTCTTCAACCAATTATAAAAATGCAAAGATCAAAGGTCCATGCAAGTAAAGAGACAATTGATGCAAGGTTACTTAGTTCTAAGAGCGAAAATTCGAATGGAAACAGAAACACTCAAGCATCTGGTCAGGATTTATCATTCATCCGCCAAAAGGTCAGTCACTTGATTCCTGATGATAAACTTAAAAGGTATGTGAAAGAGTTTCTTAACAAACTTGTTGAGGTTAAGTACTTTGTGACTAAGTTTGTTGAGTCTGAAGTAGATATTAAATTTTTTAAACCTTTAGAGCAGCATAAGCCTTTGAAATTCATTGGACTGAATAGAAAATCCAACATTGATCATGTCAAAGCTTTTTACTGCAAGCTCAAAGTGTCTATAAATGGTCTTGAATGTGTCTTTCATAATCAAGTCATTAAGTTTATGTAAGAAGATTTTAAGCATCATTTTGGTTTGGTCTCTAAAGGTAATGAGGTTTATGTCTATAATGGAACTGGTTTTGATAGAATTGAACTCGTTCAAAGCATCTCTAAGTCTATTTTCCAGGATTTTTTAGATTTGAGATGAGAATTCTCCATCAGATTGTTGTTAAGGTTCTGTTTAGGAAGCCATGCAATTGGGCTAGGCCTGATGACTATGATTTGTACCAGATATGGGTTCTCTTGAAATCAGATCAATACGATTGAGTAAAGATTATTCTTGACAGGATTGAGTATTGTAGGACCTCTCTAAACATATCCTTATTTTTCTCTTCTTTCATTCAGTTCATTTTGAACTTGAATGGTATTCCCTCTACTAATGAAGATTTAGTTGAAGTGTTGAATCTACTTTATTCAATTATGATCAAGTTGATATGTTACTTTCAGGATGACAAAAAGGTGTATAATTATTTGGATAATGTTGGTAGGTATGTATATGAGGACAGAATTGAGATTCCAGAATATTTGGAAATCGAGAGGAAGAAGAAGAAGTTTGCAGTTTCCCCTAAGCACATTGGTCCATCTTCGTCTGCTCTGTCTCGCTCTTCTGATAGGTTGTTATCTGTTGAAGCCAAGGCATACCTTGATGGCTTAGTTAGCAATATTTTGGTTGATTCTCGTGTTAGAGAGACTCATTATCATGCTCATATTGACATGGTTGCAAAACAAGCAAAAGAAAGAGAATAAGAAATAAGAGAAGAAGCAAAAGAAGGAGAAAAGAATGTCTTAGCTGAGTTGTCTGGTGTGAAAGGTGTCTTGAATCATCTTAAGGACTCCATTCTTGTGTTCAACCTGGATGATACTTAGGATAACTTTTCTCCCTCGCCCGATCTTTCATCTTAGACCACTCGTGGATTATATCGTCCCATATCATCATATGCACTTCATGTTTATTCTGTCTATCTCTATTTTTAGACTTATTTGTTGGACCAAGTTTTGTTATAAATCTACAATCCTTGAGTTTTGATGATAACAAATTATAAAGAGCAATTATGTACTCTAATAGTTTGTTAAGTGTATTGAATCTGAACAAGCCAGATGTTGGATAAAGCAGACTCTAAACAAGGCAGATGCTAGACTCTAGACATCATCAAACTCTAGACTATGGACTTCATCAAATTCTAAACTCTGGACACCATCAGATTCTGAACCAAAGTTAGAATACGAAGAATTGCTAAATAAATATTCAACTTTGGATGTCCTAGTCAACACTTCTGAAGCAAACAATCCAGAATTACTCTACTAAATTCAAGCCTCATTCTCGCTACACTTTGAAGTCCAATCATCAAGGATCTGGACTCTGATCAAGCTTTAAATCACATATATACAAATCCAATGATTTATAGAAAATGAATGAATTAATATTCTAGACGATAGGACAATTTGAGATGCAAAATCAAAAGGACAAATACGCTGATATTCTAAAGGATTGTACTACCAACGGCTATCAAATATTTTCTCTCTATTATCCATAATTTATGGCTCAACCTCATACCACTATTATAGTTGTAGAATTGAAGAAGTTTCCAATTCTATCCTCCAACGGTATTATTCATCATCTATATAAAGAGGACAAAGAATGTTGAGAAATATGACGAACTTCATTAATAATATATATATATATATATATATATATATATATATATATGAATGTTGAAAGAATTTTAATTGAGAAAATCAATATCGAGAAAGAGAAAATAGACAGAAGCACTTAGCACTCTATTTCATATATTTTTAACTGTAAATTTTGTTTATCACTTTGTGTATCTACTTATTTAGAAGCGATATTGTAAACACGAACTTTGTATTTAACAGTTGTTAAATTCCTTGAGGTATTGGGTTTTAGTAAGAAGCCTTGATAATTCATTGACGGGTAGTCTTTAAGTTGTAATTCCTTAAGCGACTAAGTTTAGTAGGAATCTTTGAGAAGTCATTGACGGGTAGTCTTTAAGATTGTAATCAATTTGATTATTTGATTAATTTCTATTGAGAAGGCAAAATCACTTTGACAAATGGACTGGACTAACATAGTTACCGGTGAACCAAGATAAAAATACCTTGTCATTTTTTATCATTATTGGTATTTTCTTTGGGTTGCAAAAAACTATCATATTTGAAACCCAATTCAATCCACCTTTTCTTGTGTTTCCTGAACCTTCAACTGGCATTAGATCTCCAGTTCTGGTATTGACTACTTTGTATCAAACACTTAATTGTGCCAGATAAAGATCCATGTTTTGAAACACGGAATGGCTCGTGCAAACAATGATAAAGATCATTATTCTACCAAACCTCCAATCTTTGATGGAGAAAAGTTTGACTATTGGAAAGATAGAGTCGAAATTTTTTTCATAGGTTGTGATGTTGATCTAAGGAATACGGTAATAGATGGTTACACACGTCCTAAAGATGCAAATGGTACAAAGCTTGAAATAAGCAGAATGGATGAGAGGCAAAAGAAATATCACAAGAATCATCATAGATCCAGAACTATATTACTGAATACTATTTCCTATTCAGAGTATGAAAAGATTACAAATAAAGACTTTGTTAAGTCTATATTTGATTCCTTAAGAATGACTCTTGAAGGAAATGAGCAAGTAAAGCAATCTAAGGCTCTAGCTTTAATCCATAAATACTATGAATCTTTCTAAATGGAAGAAGAGGAAACTATTGAGGATACGTTCTCAAGGTTTCAAAATCTTGTGGTTGGATTAACAATTTTGAACAAGGGTTACGCCACTATAGATCATGTAAAGAAAATCATCAGAAGTCTGCCAAAAAGTCACAAGATTGAGCTTGAAGAGGATGAGCCTGATAAGAAAGTAAAGTATTTGGCTTTTAAGTCCAAAGGCAAGCCTAAGAAGGCTAGCTCTCTTTAAGATGAAGAAGAATAGTTTGAAGAAAGCTATAAAGAAGCAGACGAGTTGTCTCTACACTCTAGAAGGGTCAACCAACTCTGGAAGTAAAGCCTGAGGAAGTTAAGAGGCTAAAAAAGAACAGGTGGATGATCTAAATTAACCTATGGGCAGAAGAAGTCTGGAGATGAAAAGGATTTTCCCTACTTTAAGTACAAAGAGACTAGACATTATGAGAATGAGTGTCCCAAACTCAATCCTAAAAATAAATTCTTCACAGGGAAAAAGGTTATGATGCCAACCTGGTGTCGTATCCCAATTTTGTCCAGGCATTTTAAATTTCCAGGCAACCAGATTTATTTTGGTTTGTCCAAAATAAAATTTCAGTTTTGCAGACATACCGGTTAAATCGTTTTCTTAATCGCGTGTAAGATCAGAGAACAGTGTTTTTCAGGTTTGGGTCTGCAACTATATGTTTTATTGATCTACACTACATGTATTTTAGTTTAGTGTGCTCATTTTTTTTTTTGCATCTTCGCGCGTTCGTAATTTGATTAGTCTGAGTCTTTTCATCCATGTTTTTTTAACTGCAATATTTGATTCGCGACTGACTATTTTACTGAACTATATTACGTATAGATTATTTTAGTGCATTCATTTGTTTTTTTGCATCTTCGTGCATTTTCATTTTGCTCGATTTAATTCATTTTTGTTTTTTTTTTAATCAAAATAATTAAGAAAAATAAATAGAGATAAAAAAATATTAATTTAGTTGATTTATTATAATTTGGGTGGTTTTATTTCATCAATTTGAAACTCAATTAACAAGGGTAAAGTTGGAAATAAGATAAATTTGCAACCCTAAACTAGTAGTATATAAGTTAACTTGAGGCAATTTGGAAAAATCAATAAGCGCTACCTCACTCTCTCTCTCTCTCGCATTTCAAAATAAATAAATAAAAGAAGAGAGGAGAGAGCTTCATTGAAGCTTCCTCATTCATGAGTAGAAAAAAGCTCTTCCTCTATCAGGCTCAACCTTCATCTTTCATATCTCTCCATTCTCTCTCACACTTAAAATAAAAGTTCAAAAAAACAATAAAATATAAATAAATAAATAAAGAAAAAGCAAACGCAAGAAGGTTTTCTTCCTTCTTTTTCTTGGTATTGCACCACCTTTTCAACACAACAACCTCCTTTCACTTTTTCACCCACCGGCCTTCACCTTCTCTCATTTCCTCCCCTCCATTTCACAACCTTCACCTACACCCTTCAATTTACACAACTTCCACCATTTTCATCCTCCTCTTCAGCCGTTCACCGTCACCCTCTTGTCTCACTTCAATAACTCATCTCTGTCGTGTTCCACCACCGGCGCACCAACAACCTTCTTCCTTTTACTCTGATTCAACACTCCCTCCTTTAAATAAACCACATATGCCCTTCAACAACAACCACACCAAATTTTGACCTTTTTCTGTCAATATCTCGTCGGCCACCACCTACATGAAAATTCACGCGTGACACCACTCAGTTACGGCACGCGTCCTCACATTAACTCATTTTGCACAGGACGCATTCGCACGCGTTAACTTGATATATGTGTGTTACATGTTATATGCTTTTTCGATTCGTTTGCGATAAATGCGTGTTTATTGTGATTATTGTATGTCTGTTGTTTTTCTTGTTGTTTTGTGGTATGTGTGTGTGTTTGTGTGTTTGTGTGTCTGTGTGTGGCATTGCATTTCGTAGGATTTGTTGCGTTAAGTTAAGCCCTCGCGTGAGAATTGGCGACCTCGTGTTAGAACTCACGCCTTTGCTTTAGAACTCGCGACCTCGCGTTAGAATTTGAAACTCCGCGTTACAAGTCATGTGTTAACTTTCGTGGGATTATAACTCCCTACCTTGCGTTACAATTTAAGACCTTGAGTTACAACTCGTGACCTTGCGTCAGAACTCGCGACTTTGCGTTAGGATTTGTACCCTCGCACTAGAACTCGCACCCCTCGCATTAGAACTTGCGTACTCGCATTAGACTTTGCTACCTTGAATTACAACTCATTCCCTCGCATTAGAACTTGCGACCTCGCATTAGAACTCGCGCCTTTGCATTAGAACTTGCAACCTCGCGTTAGAATTTACGACCTTGTGTTACAATTCACGCGTTAGATTTCGTGTCATTATAATTTACGACCTCGTGTTAGATTTTGCGACCTCGCATTAGAACTCGCGCCTTCTAGTTAGAACTCGCTACCTCGCATTAGAATTTTCCACCTCGTGTTAGAATTCGTGCATTGACTTTCGTGGCATTACAATTTGTAACATCGCGTTAGAATTCACAAGCTTGTGTTACAATTTGCGCCCTCACATTAAAACTCATGACCTCGCGTTACATTTCGCGTCTTTACGCTTTTACCTTTGGGTACGTTATGTGCATTGCGTTACTTTTTGATATTTTTGCGTTACATTTCATCAAGCTTATTTTCACAATTAAATCGAATATTTTCAAAATTTACTTTAAAACGTTTTCACCACATAATCAAAATCTTTTTCTCAATAAAACCGATAAAAAAGGGAATGGGGGATGCACATCCTTCTGCTCCTCGAATAAGTGAGTGGTTGGCATACTCTAAATTGGTCGAACATTCGTGTTTCAAATAAAACACTTTAATCAAACTTGGATGAAAAAAGGAATGCGGGATGCACATCCTTCTGCTCCTCGAATATAAAAGTGGGAGACGCATGCCTCACTGCTGCGAACATTCGTCTTCCGCCAACAATTTTCAAAATTCCAAACTTGGACGAAAAGGGAATGGGAGGTGAACACCTTTCTACTCCTCGAATAAACGAATGGTTGGCGTATGCTTCACTGCTCGAGTATTCGTCGTCTACCTAAAAATAATCTCAACCAATCAAACTATGTTTTCTCACTCCCGCACGATCGAAAACCTTTTCATAAATGAATAATGTTTTATCCATTCTACCACGATACGAACAGACGTTTAAGCCTCCCACGTGCGAGCATACCAGCAACGTTTAATCGTAGAATGCGAACTAAACTTTTGTTCCCTAAAAGCAACCAACACATATGTGGTTGTCTACCTAGAACTACGTAGCATTGAGTTCCCCATCGCACCCGGGGATACGTAGGAGCAGGATTCAACATCTCATCAGGTACCCAATTAAAAAACTATTTTTAGTTTTTTTTTTTCTATTTTCAATTTTAATAGCTACAAGAAAAGAAATAACAAAATTTAACACTATTATTCATAAAACTAACTAAATGGTTCTCGTTGAGTACATTGGATATGAGGGATGCTAATACCTTCCCCTCGCATAAGCGACTCCCGAACCGAATATGGTTGTGATGACCATTTTCTTTTTTCTTTAAGAGTTTTATCGATATTTTCATTTTCCTCTTGGAATAAATAAACTTTGGTGGTGACTCTGTTATCATCTCAAATGTATGAATGTCCGTGGTATTTTTCGCGTTGCGACAGCTGGTGGCTCTGTTGGGGATACGCTAGAGAGTCAAGCCTAATTTAGCTAGTTTTGCTATGAATGTTAGCTTTTCTGTTGTTTTTTCTTGTGTTTATGCCTTTATTTATCTTGCTTTGTTATTATACTCATTTATGTATATATTCATATGTAGGAGTTGGAAACGTTGTTTGAGCGAAGCTCTATAACCGAGCTTTGAGAAAAACCTCAAGTTTAGAATCGAAGATTGTGTAGTATTGGACTAGGAGGTGCTCACCTAACTGGAACAATATGAAGACTCCACCTAGAGTAGATCTATTTGAAATTTTCATCATGATATGGCTAGCCCATTATTGTATTTGAATTTCGAATAAGGTCCAAGACTCCAGGAACCTAACATAAATAAAAAACCTGTTATTAGGGTCGGAGATCGTGTAGTATTGGACCGAGGGGTTTACACCTCTCTGGAACAATACGAAGACTCAACCTATAATATATCTATTTGTAATTTTCATCATGGTGTAGCTAGCTCATTATCGCAGTGAAATTTTGAATAAGATTTGTGACTCTAGGCTTTCCTCCTAAAAAACGCTACCCTATAGTTATCCCTTGTGAGGGGTTGGGTAGAAAAACTAAGAGTTATCCGGTTGTAAGGAGCCTTCCTGAATAGGTTGTTATGTGGTTCCATTACTCATATCGTCCTGAACTCGCACATGACATTGCATTGAAAACATGCATAACATGACATTGCATTTTTTGTATATCAAAAACGAAAAATTTTCAAGCATACGCATTTTTTTTAAAAACAAAAACAAAAATCTCATCCGGCCTTTTGTCCCTAACTAGCAAGCTGACTTTCCGGAACCCATATCGAACATGTGGTAGCTACTGAAGGACAATGGAGTGTTTGGAACAGAATCAAGTTGGGTTGAGAGAGGATATGGATGTCATAAAAGGAAAGGTGGACCAGATGTTGGAAGCTCTGCTAGCAAGGACAAAGAACAATCTTCAGCATGCTGTTACGGAGAATATTAGTCCCATATCAAGCTTTAGCGTGGTTACTAACCCAATGTATGGTCTTCCCCCTGACTATGCTCCTCCACAAGTGGAAGTTCCTACTCAACCTCATATTGTGCATATCATGGTATCTAATGAGGTCTTCATTGTGGAGAAGAACCTCACTGTTCATATGGATGAATGGGATCCTCGATTTATAAGGTATGTGTCTAACTCTCAAGGTGCCCACCGTGTGGCAAATGTAGAGGGTCCTTAAGATGTTGAAGCCGTTGAAAAATATTGTGCTCTACAGAAATAATTGAAGGCTCTATAAGGCTTTGATGCATTTGGTTTTAATGCTCTTGATTTTTATCTGGTACCAGACATAGTTATACCCCCGAATTCAAAGTATCCAACTTCGAGAAGTACACAGGTCTTATTTACCCAAGGCTCCATTTGGTTATGTTGCCGAAAAATGGCCTCCTATACTAGCAACGATAAGTTGATGATCCACTATTTTCAAGACAATTTGAGTGAGGTATCATTGAGTTGGTATATGGAATTAGAAATGAGTTGTATTTAGTCATGGAGGACTTAGCTAACACATTTTGAAGCAGTACAAGTACAATTTGGACATGGTCCCCGGTCCCCGGTCGCATGCAATTGCAAAACTTATCTCAAAAGAGCAACGAATCCTTCAAGGAATATGCACAGTGGTGGAGGGAATTGGCATCCCGAGTGCAACCACCACTCTTTGAAAGAGAGTTGGTCGACATGTTCATGGATACTCTGCAAAGCTCTTATCTTGAGAAAATGATAGGCATTGTGCCATCAAGCTTCTCTGACCTGGTAATAGTGGGAGAACGCATCGAGGGTGGCCTCAAAAGCGGAAAAATCCAAGACGCATTAAGTAGTCAAACTTATGAGGAGGAATCCACTAACAACTCCCAGAAGAAGAAAGAGGGTGAAACCAATGCAATCACGAAAAATGTCAGGTATTTTCATGATGCACCGACTAGACCTTATGGTCCCCCCGTCTTTTCAGCAATCACCATTTCTAGCGTCATACTATCCTTATGTGGAAGCGGCATCACCAACTCCATATTGGCAACCAGTAATGCCCAGAGTGACATACCAGCAACCCTGGACCGCTCCTCGTTCAAATTAGCAAGTCGGGCCAAGAATATCAGAATCAACATCAGAACCAGCCTAGGCCTCAAAATAATCTGGAAAGAAGGAATGCTCCCATTGATCTCATTCTTATGACATATAGTCAACTTCTGCAACATCTGATTCAAAGCTTGCTGGTGGTTCTCAAATCTCTCAAGTGGGTGCCACAACCATTTCCACCTGGGTATGATCCTAATGTGCAATGTAATATCATGTCGGATCAGCAGGGAACTCGACCGAGGATTGCAGAGCTTTCAAAGCTAAAGTGCAACAATTGATTGACAACAAGTACTTAACATTTCCAGAAGGAAACTCGTTGGCAGAAGGTAACCCTTCGCCCGAATAAGTTTGAAGACTTTTAAGAACACATCCTAAAGTCAGTGGGTCACACAGGAAAGCGCACCTTCAACGCTGGCGATCATCAGGCTACTTTTATAATTTGCATTTGTAATTTCTTTGCCTGTTAAATGCTACTTGCAATTAAACATTGTTATTTTTTTAATAGTAATATTAAGAAAGTGATCATACATTTTTTAAATCAATCATTTCGTGGTCATTCGTTTTTCTTCTCTTATATCAAAAACAAAACATAAATATCAATTCTTCTCTCATTCACTTGTCTTTATTAAACTTTTGTTTAAGCAAAGATCGGAGGGAGAATGATGAAAAAATAAAATACTCAAAATTGCTACGGTATAGTTTTAGATAAAACGTTACTGACGACGAAAGGCACTGTTTCAAATATATATTCTCTCTTTCTCTCTCCCTGTTCTATTTGTTCTATTCTCTCTCACACACATAATTTTACTATTGTGTTTGTTTATAATTGAATAAATTAAATAATATTAAAAACAATTAAAAGAATAAAAATAAAAATACAATATAAAGCAATTTGAATTAAAATACTATACAATATTGAAATTTCGATTAAACCCTAAAACATTTGTAATCTATAACAAATATCACGTGTAACCCAACAAAAAATATCAGACCAATTATTACACATTTTTCAATACACTTCTTTCTCTGTTTCATTTACACCAATATATGTATGAATATTCATTTGAAAAATCAAAATTTGTTAACAGTTTGTAGGTAAAGTATTAATCATGCGTTTAAATAATAGAAAACGATAATCATATTATAGTACCACCAAAAAATAACAGCTTTCGAGTTTTGAATGTTAGAGTTAATTATTATTTGATGATTTTTATATTTATTATATTATCATGTTAGAGTACGTGAAACAATAAAAATGAAATTAGACAAATATAAGAAAAATTGAATAATTATATATAAAATGATTAAAAGAAGAATAAAATTGAAATAAAGTATTGTCACACTTACATTAAGAAGACAATATCTTTACTATACATTGTTACAGAAGTTTTTAAGAATATGTGATGAAGTAAAATGATAGCCATACATCTTGAGAAGAGAAAAAAAGATAAAATATGTAAAAAAAATTGCACTTTAAATATTTAAGAACTAAGAGATATAAACTGTCACGTCATTTGAAGTTTTGAAGTTAATGTTTCTGTTAAAAAAGTTGAGAATTTCTTATTGCACTCTAGATATTTATAATGCATCATGTGAATTTTCACATATGTTCTTTGATTCTAGAGATATATCTTCGGACGCACCCCAACACACACTCAACAACGGTCATTCTGAGCTACGACCTTTCTTTTGGTTTAATTTATTCCGGAGATGCTTCTCCGGAAAAATTTTGTAGTTACATCTCCGGATTCACACCAGAAACAGATTCAACAGAAAAGTGACTTTCCGAAATGAAATTGACATTCATAACATAAAATGATCATTACAACGATGATTTCAATAGAAAATTCAATATTTCATTTCAATATCCCAGTGGATGCTTGCACATCTTCAGAATATCTTCAACTGATCTTTGTAGCGTCGCTTCCAACTCTAGCAGAACTTTCTCTTCGAAACTGAAAAACGTATCCCACATAGCCCTAACATCCGCTTGCGTCTTTTCCTCAAATTTGGTGAACTAAATCTTCCCTCCGTTGTCAATTGAAGGTGAACGGTACTCGCGTTTCACAATCTTTCAATTGTCTCTGTAAGGTAGGAGATGGTGGATTTCGTCTTTGATATCTTCGAGGGAGGTGAAGTCGTTGAACTTGAACGTTCAGCCGGGTGTAGATCCGAAGAAGGACACATTTGTATACCAATAGATGTTTATTTGTGACATTTGAGATATTTTGTGTTTGTGTGAAATATAGCATTAGAGTACCTAAATTTATAGAAGGCATAGATCATTTTGGACCACTCATTAACTGTAATGTTGATTCCGGAGATATATCTCTGGAACCGCACCCTATTATCTAGTTCCGGAGATACAACTTCGGAATTTGTCCTGAACCTGTTTCAAAACAGAAGCATATAACAAAACCTTATTTTTCCGTTGATAAGATAACGCATTTTGACATAGGAAAGATAAAAAATGCATAAAGACAAAATATGAACAAATGGTGAATATATAGCACTTCATTTATATTGAGACACAATTACATACAATTATTTTTTTGATTAAACAAGAAATCAAAATGAACCGAAACATATGTCGCCGACTAAATCTATAGGTGGTACCTGTAGCACCTCAAAATTTGCCTTCTTGCTTTCAGCTTTTACTGGCTTATGTTGCATTGCATTTTGGCATAATCATCATTTGCATTTCATTGGTTCTTTGGCATGGGATCCGGGTGTCTAAACCAAATCCATGGAGCCTTGAGCCTCAAGAGGTCTTAATTGGGTCCTCACCTCATCATATGATCAAGCTTGACAAGAGAATGTAGGGAATCACATCACCCTAATCAGTGCAAAACTAGAGTTTTTGAGTTCTTGAGTGGAATGCCCCAATGGGCAAGATCTTTGAGCTTTTATCACCTCCAAATGTCATATCTCATCTTTGTTAGACAGGATATACATCATATTCAGAGGAATTTGGATTTGGAGGATGTGTTATTTTCTCCTAGACTGAGGGTTTGAAACTAGGGTTTGCCATGAAATCAGTTTATTTCTGGTTTCTTGGGCAAGACTTGATCTCATGGTATTCTACATGTCCTCAAGGGTTTTAGGATGGAAGAATGCTCATTGGTTCATTTCAGAAGAGGTTCAATTGACCAATTGATTGAGAATCAGACAATTTGGGGAAAAGTCAATTGTGCAGTGGAAAAAGTCAACTCCTGACTTTTTAAAGTCAAATTCATGAAATTCAAGTTACATATGTTCAATGGACAATATTTGATCAAGAAATGATGGAGGAATCATGAAAAATCAAGAAATGTACAAAGTTTCCATTTTTAGAAACTTAGGGTTTCCAAAAATGGCAAGTTTGGACCATTTTGCACCACACTTTGAGGCTTCCTTTCTCCATGACAAAAGCTTCAAACCTCAGGCCCAAGTTGAGCCAATTAAAGTTCACATTCTAAGCTTCAAATCCATATAAAGAACTCTTCCATTGGATCAAAATTGAGGGAGTTATGATTGATCAAAGTTTGACAAAACTAGGGCAAAAACCAAGTCATGACCAGGCAAAACTAAGTTGGCACGCAGTCATTTTGTCAAACAGGTGGTGGGTCACATGTCAAGCCATTTTTCTCATTTAAGGAAGCTTCAAATGAAAAAATGTTGAACATCAAAGTTGTTCATCTCAATGTCCTCTTCAACTTTGATGTTGGACATTTTTTCATTTGAGCAAGTTATGATGGAGTTATAGTGGTCCAAAGTTGATGTGTTCATGCTAAAATTCCATAGGTCATATTGCCATGCCATGCCTTGTCTTGCCACGCCTATGAACCAAATTGAATCCCTCTTGTTTCTAGTCAATTTCAAGTGTGTTAAAAGCTTCAATTCATCTTGAGTTCAACATCAAACATGTTCTCTTATGCATTCCCAATCCATTGACACCTAAAACTCACCATTTCATTCATTATACACAAAGAAATTCACTCATAAACTTCCATATTTTCATGCTGCATATGATGTTGTGACATTGCTATATACTTCACACCAGTCCTTCTCATTTGTTTCATTTGGCCAAGCATTCACACGCAACAAACATGCCATTCAGTCATTCTTTGCCATTTTAAAACCAACATGCCCTTACACCATCATGCTATACATGTCGTACCATGCATAAAAGAGGAAATGATGTGAAACTTGCTCACTAAGCATGCTACAGTAATGACTTCATCACCATCATTCATTCTCATTACCACCCTAAGTAACCATGAACTCTCCTCACCATAGCCAAACCTTCCCAACTCACCACTAACTAACTTGACTCAGTTAGTTAGATTGGACTCAATTAACCCAACTCAGTTAACCACTCTCCAACTGTTAATCACAATGGTTAACATTCTAACTCAGCATATATAATCTAAACTCTCACAGAATTCTCAACAACACTTCATTTTTCACTCTCATTTCAAATCATTCTCACTATTTCTTTCAAATTTTCTCTATTCTCTCTCTCTGATTTCACACGATTCAAGCATCTTCATCAATCATCTTCATCAGTGTAACTTTCTGACCAAGAACAAGGAAGGTTAAGTTCCATTCATCGAGTGCATTTTCAATTCAGTTGGAGTTACATTCGGATTCTCTTCAAGTCTCCACAGCAAATAGCATTTATTTTGCTCAAATTGAAGCTCTAGAAGTTCAAGATCGAGTTGATATCTCTGGTTTTCTTAATAATCTCAACGATCTTCAAATTTCAGGTTCTTCTTTCTCAATTTTTTTTCACTGAGTATAGCTTGTTTTCATGATGATTATGGCTTACTAGAAGCAATGCAACATTTCTGGCTAGTTGATAGACCTCTTAAAGGTATAGATCCAAACCTAGGGCAATATTCATTTCTTCGATTCTCTTCATATGTGTGTGATATGTGAAAACTGAGCCTAGATTCTTGACCTACATGACTTCCTCTTCGTTTTGGTATGCGGTTCATAGATTTCTGGGACATGTGAGATTTGCAGGTGGCCGGAGGTGGCCGGAGAAGATGACCGGAGGTCATTCTCCGGCCGGTGAGGGATGCGTTTAGGGTTTTAGGCCAGATTAGAACACCACCGTCCGATCATTTCCATCCAACGCTCATAAACATGCCAACGCATTAATGACCATGTGCATCTCACGTGTATGGATTTTATGATCTGAATGCTTGTGTACATGTGCATCATGCTTGCTATTGTGTGCCTCACATCTGATCCACTCATCTTGTATGATTTATGTGATTGATAATTATGAGATTAATCCAATGCACCATAATATGCCAACACATTAATGAGCACCATCTCACTCACGTGCCTCTTTTCTCTCTCTGGATGATCACATGTGTGTGCGTGCGTGATGAATGTGGTGTGTGTGCGTTGTGATCCATTGATTTTGTTGCTTGATCATCATGATCTGATCTTATGGTTATGATTGAATCCACATGTTGACTGAGATGCACCCTATCACACAAACACGCGTTTACTGGGCTGGGTTTCTACTTACTATCTGCACACCCCATGTTTTAGCCCAACTCACTTTTGAACTGGAAAATTGCTTTCGCTGCACCCCTACTCCATTTCTTTTGTTTTTTAATTCCTTTTTCATATTATTTCCGTTTTCTATTTTTTAAAATACCAAATAAACTCTAAAAATCCCAAATTAATTCATAGGTGTTTTTAACACATTTAGTTAATTTTATATTATTTTTAATTCTGACTTCTTTGATTTTATATCACAATTCCATAATTTTCTTTCAATTTCTTTTTGAATGAGGTCCTTCTTTGACACTTGAATTTGCACATTTTCTTTCTCTCATCCCATACACTGTTTTTCATCCATTCTTTTTGCATTGAATAGAGGACATATTGAATCATATAAAAAAAATTCGTTTGATTTTTAAAGTCATTTTATCATGTGTGTAGGTGTTCACTTTTGTGCAATCTTGTGGTGTGTTTAAATGTGATTTGGTGAGACTCTTTGGTCATGTTTTATTTTGAATTTGGGTCATGGGATTTTAACACTTGTTTTGTTTCTGACTTAGGTTAGTTGTGGCTAATTTCCATAATTTTTTTATGTGCTTTGATAGTTGTTTGATGCCTCATGATTTGAATTACTTTTGTGCACTTTCTTTTACTCCATGCTAACATGTTTTGATGAGGCATTTATGCCACCATTTTATGATTGTTTGTGCATCTTTTATAGGTCATTTGTATGATATTATAGGTCATCCTTGTTTCATTATAGTTCACTTTGACTTGTGTTTGCATTTGATATGAGTTCATGTATTATAACTTGAAAGTTTGACATGAGTTCTTCTCTTGTATCTTCTTGAGCTCTATATGTTTCATGTGTGCATTTTTGTATGCCATTTCATACATTTCATTTGCATCTCATTAATGGTATGCCACTGTCCATATGCATTCATTAATCATTTCACATGTTATGCACTTTTGGTATGTCACTTTATGCATCTAATTGGAAATTGTTTCTTTCTTTCTTATCTCTTTTTCATCTTATTTCTTCTACTTGTATCATTGCATCCATGATTTGTGTGATGATTCATATGCTTTATGAGACATTTATAAATGGTATATGGTTCTGACTTTGATCTTGTATGAAGCATTATTGCATGATCACTTTGCATTTCCACTCATCTTTCATTTATTCCTTTCATAAGGGCATTTCTTGGATGTTTAAGACATTGCTTGTGCTTAATTGGTGTGTGTTAGATCTCTTAAAATTAGAGAACACCCTTAGAGAATAGGTTCTGACTTTGATTGATTTTCATCTCTTTGGATCTTTGTCCCTTGAATCTTAATTTGTTTGATCACTACTTGTTATCCTTTCCTTATTTCACTACTTGTAAATAGTTTTTGAACTAACCTTTTCATGTAGGTGCTAAGGGTAAGTAGGTGTGTGGACATGTTTCCACATACACTTCTTTCTTTCATCTTCTCTTATTTCTTTTATTAATTCAACTTGTGATCATGATAAGCATTTATATGCTTTCCTTGAATAACTTCTTTCCTCTCCCTTTTGAGTTATAACTCATCTTCTACTTTAGAAGTGAGTTGTTTAATTCATTCTTATTCTCCCTTCTCTTAGGATTAGGTTTCTTAAACCACATTAACCATAGGAACATCCATGTATGATAACTTTAGGGTTTGAGTCTTAGTCTTCCTCATTAGATTTTACCTTTCTCAACCTTTGAGTCTTTCTTCTTCTCATCTCAAAATAAAAGCAAAAATACTTAATAAAGGCATGGCATATATTGTATTTGAGCCTTTCATGTGAGAATGAGATAGAGAGGGGTCTTCTCTCACTTTCTTAGAATGTTTAGCATACGTCCCGTCTTGGTCGATATGCGAGGCATTCGATCCTACGTGAAGGACTTAAATATAATATGCGTTGTAAACACAAAACAATCAAAACACTTCTTTCTAAAAGACTTCAAACAAACGATAACGTCTTTCCTTCGGGAATTCTTTTCTCATCTCATTCATTCTCAACGTACGAACGTGTTTCTCCTCGTTCTCTTGCAAGACGGTAACGCACTCGATTTAGTGAGCCTGCAACACCTGAGCTAGAACGTTAGTCGTTCCCTAAAAAACACAAACAACTTTCCCTTAGCTGAGGGGAACTACGTCGCTCTGATTCTCATGTTCCCGATGAGATACGTAGGCAGTGGGGTAGGGCCCATTCGAGCACTTCTTTTATTTTCCCTACATTTATTTCTCGTTCTCTTTCCATTCCTTTTCCAGTATCTTTTCTATCTCCCTTTTGATCGAGACAGCAAGCGTGGATCCCATCGGGTACGATGGATGTGTTGGGTGCTAACACCTTCCCTTCACGTAACCGACTCCCGAACCCAGATCTCTTGGTCGCAAGACCATGCTCTTTCCTTTCCCTCAGGTTTATGCAGTGTTTCCTTTCCCTCTCTTGGGATAAATACACATTGCTGGCGACTTTGTTTCTTGCCACTTTCGCGTTTGTACTTGGATGAAAATCCCGGGAACGACAGCTGGCGACTCTGCTGGGGACCGAACCCCGAATCTCTGGTTCCCTAAGTGAGTCAATCCTAGTGCTTGTCTGTTTTTCTTTCATTGGGTGTTTACTTTGATTTTGTATTTACTGTTTTTACTGTATTTCTATTTACTGTATTATTGCCTTACTGTATTACTGTATTTATTGCACTTATTACATTACATGTCATTATTATACTGGACTGTGCTGTACTGGTTTTCTGTTTGGCGGGATGGGTTTTCTGAGAGATAAGCCCATTACACAGGCTTGAGTACATACATAGGACTAGAGTGGACGGTAGTGTGGCCTACGTAGCATCTTGTTATGTATGGTTTATACGAAATCCACAACTAGACGAGGTTTTCTTGGGAGATGTTCTGATTTGCGCGTCTTGTGCATTTCGGGGCGTTGACCTAGGAAGCTGTCGACTCTGGTGACCGATCATTGAGGACCTTAGTGGAAACATCCCTCTTTAGTGGTGACAGTGGCAGACCACATTCTGTGGCAAACCCATTCGCACCCGAGGGCCCACTTTGGAACTTGCATAGGATAGCCTTTATTTTTGGGGAATCAGTGGACGTTCTCTTTGTTTGGCGATAGCATTGTATCCTACAGGTTGAATGTGCTATTGCTTCTCAGAATAGAGAATTTGAAACTGAGGAACCGATGTTCTAGTACCCACATGTGAGTATAGGCGGGTTTTTACAGGTTTGCAGGTGACCATGCTTCCTACATACCCTGATATTCTGGTATTTTCACAGACATATGATGTAACTTATTACAGTTAGTGGGTTTCTATCTACAGTATTAATCTCAGATTTGTACAGACACCGTGCACACAGTCCAACACAGACACAGAGCACACTGATACCATGCCTTTTGCATTGCATTATCATATCATAACATTCATGTTTGTCATTTCCAGGTGCTTATTTTACCTCTGATTCCAGTTAATGGGTTCGACGGAGACAAATGCTAAGAGGAAGAATAATGTCGCTTACAAATTTCCAGAGCCAACGTTGGATTTACTTCACAAGATGATAGCCATGGCTGGCCCGGGTGTTCTTATCATTTTCCAGAGGAAATATGGGGAATTGGTGAAAATGGTCTGTAACATTACAAAGTATGAGTATGACGCTCTCCACACTCTACTGCAGTTCTATGAATCGTCGTTAAGATGCTTTGTCTTTCCGGGGTATATCTTGATGCCTACACTGGAGGAGTTTTCATTCATCTTGGGTATTTCAGTCAAATCAAATGTGTCATTCCTTTCTGGAGACCACCCTAACATAGAAGAAATTGCAACGGCTCTACAGGTGGAACAGTCAGTGCTAAAGAGAAATGTTTCTAGCAAGAATGGAGTCAAAGGTTTTCACTTGGAATTCCTTGCAGACCAAGCTCAGGAATTTGCCAACGCCAAGAATTGGACAGTCTATAATTCTATCCTGGCCTTGTGCATCTATGGCATCGTTCTATTTCCTAACCAACATCACTTTGTGGATATGCACGCTGCGAGAGTTTTTGTCCGGAAAAATTCTGTTCCCACTTTGTTGGGTGATTTCTACCACTCGGTGCATTTCAAAAATGAGAAAAGAAGGGGGGGTCTTGTCAACTGCTGTACTCCACTTTTGTCTTATTGGTTTCTGAAGCATTTGCCTCAATCTAGTGCGTTTGTGGACACGAGGGATTCTCTAAAGTGGTCTAAACGGATAATGGGGTTTACTGCTGATAACATTGTTTGGTTTGACCGTCAGTTGCAAGGAATAGAGATTATTACCAGCTGTGGAAACTTCCCGAATGTGCCTCTGATAGGCAGGAAAGGGGGAATTAACTACAACCCAATCATGGCTATCATACAATTTGGATATGCCTCAAGGAACCCTCCTGAAGACCAACATATGGAAGAGTCTTTGTTCTTCAATGGGGATGAAGATACAAAGGTGTTAAGAAAGGTTGTGCATGCTTGGGGGCACATCCATAAGACTGGGAAGACTGTTTTTGGAAAAGGTGATTATAGAGCCTATCCACAGTATACAAAGTGGATTCAGAGAAAGGTTGAAGAAGTTCTTTTGCCCTTTTCACGAGAACCACCTTTGTATCCAGCGATTCCGGAACAACCTACCACCGTTCCCATGGAGGAGTTTAACAAACTGCAAGCTTTGATGAATGAGCTTCGGGTGGAGAATTCCGATTTGAGCAGTCTTCTTCAGAATGCTCTACATGCCAACAAAGAGTTGGAGCAGAAAGCCCAAGACGCCGAAAAAATCTTAGCAACAAGAGAAAAGGATTTCACCGAAAGAGCGCAACATTTTCAGAAAATCAGTAAAGGTGCCAATGCTGCTACTCAAGCTCATAAGAAGACCAACCAGGCCTTAGCCCAGACTAAGGATACGATAGCCAAGCTTCAGCAAGCCTGGGATGAGGTCAGAATGGAGAATACAAAGCTGTGAGAGCAATTAGAGGCCAAAGATGACGAGCTTCTTAGAGCGCATGAACAACGGAGAAAGCATCGGGAAGATTTTGGAAAAAGCCAAGAGCAGCTGGAGAATGTTAATGATGAACTGAAAATATCCAAGAAAAAGCTTGAGGATGCCATGGTGGAGATGGGAAGACTCAAGATACAAGCTGGGGTGAAAAGGTTTAAGGAAGTGGGTACTGATGAAGCTCTCTTGATGCACGCAGATTCATTAGTCGAAGCTCTGAAGAGGAGAGACATTTTGATCAAAGAGATTATTGAAAGGCCGGGTCATCAGCGCACCAGAATCCTTTTTGAAGAAATCAAGCATTCTAGTGAGAAATTGAAAGATTTGGAGTTAGATGTTTGATCTTACTCTCCCATCTTCTTAATGTAGTTTTGTTGATGTACTGTTGGCTACCATCAGGCTTGTTGATGAATCCATTTCCTTGATGTATTTCCCATTTACGGACTCATTGTAAAATGCTTCGGCACTTATTAGTTTTCTGTTGAATTCACTGAATGGCTTATTAAAAGGGGTTTCTTCGGCATCGCTCTATTCACCAGCACATTATCACAACATTTTATCACAGCACAGTTCTTCTCAATATTTTTCTCTCAACATTATGTGACTATTATTGAGCTCCTTCTGATTAAGAATGGAATTAGGGTGTAAAGCGCCCTGGCAATAAAAAACATGACATTTGCATTCTCATAATCATAAGCATTTTTGCATAACAGGTACTTGTTCCGGTTTTTCCTAACCTTTATTTGGTTTCAGGAAGGATAGCTGACCAACCGATTCATCAATATTCTACTCGACTCAACCAGAAAAGAGTAATGGAGCAAATGCAAGCAGAAATGGCCGCCATGCAAGCCCGTATCACTCAATTCATGGAAATGATGCAAGGAGTCGTACAGGGACAAGAGCAACTCAGGACTCTCATTCAGCCTCTGGTAGCAAGGGTGGATTAGAATGGGGTACTACATGGTGGTCTCCAGAACAATGTTATTCCTCCGGGCGGAGGTGCTAATGGACACAATATGCATAATGGACCTCCGGGCGGAGTTCCAGTTCCCACTGTTGTTATCCCTCCGGGCGGAGGAGAGAATGTGGTGATTTCTTCTGTGGTTGGAGGAGGAAACAGTATCCATGCAGTTCATGGCCATCACTTTGATGACCAACAAGACGATGTTTTCTCTGTACCAGGTGGAGATGCTGGTCTCCCGGTTGTTGATGACCAAAGGATTAGAATGATTGAAGAACAGTTAAGAGGGGTGGTAAATCAAAATTTTGTGGGAATGGATTTGGATGATCTAGGGCTGGTTCCTGATGTGAGAATCCCCCATAAGTTTCAAGTCCCCAATTTTGAGAAGTACAACAGCACTACTTGCCCCAGGACACATGTTCGGGCATACGCAAGAAAGATGGCTGCGTACTCCCGTGATGAAAAGTTGCTGATGCATTTTTTCCAGGACAGCCTGTCTGGAGCGTCCTTGGAATGGTATATGCAGCTTGAGAGGAGCCATGTACGCAACTGGAGAGAGATGGTGGAAGCATTTGTGAAACACTATCAGTATAATATTGACATGGCTCCCAATCGTACACAGTTACAAAATATGTCTCAAAAGAGTGGTGAAAGTTTTAAGGAGTACGCGCAAAGATGGCGCGAGTTAGCAGCGAGGGTACAACCACCCATGCTGGAGAAGGAAATGCTGAATTTGTTTATGGATACTTTGCCGGGACATTATTATGAAAAGCTGTTACCTTGCATGTCGGGAAATTTTGCTGACTTGATCATGGTTGGGGAGATGTTAGAGGGTGGAATCAAAGCCGGGAAAGTTTCGGGTAATGATGGGTCGTCTTCTAGTCAAGGGAAGAAACCATATGCGAATTACAAAAAGAAGGAGGAAACCAATTCTGTCTCATCTTTCCGAGGTAAAGGGAAGCAACGCCAGAGCTATAATCAGCAAGTAGCCTTAGTGATAATTCCGGCAGCACCTCCACAGCAGCAACAGAATCGTGCTCCCCGCCAGCAGCATTTTACGCCTAAACAGAACCGACATTTTGACACTCCACCTCTACCGTATTCACAGTTATTCCAACATTTACTTCAGCTGCAGCTAATTCAAAAGAGAACTCTAGCTCCTATCACTTGTAATCCACCTCCGGGTTATAATCCTAATGCCCATTGCGACTTTCATTCTGGGGTACCCGGACATCATATCGAGGACTGCAAGGCTTTTAAGCACAAAGTCCAAGACTTGGTGGATTCTAAGGCTATAAACTTTTCAAATGATGGGCCGAATGTTATCCAGAACCCAATGCCTGATCATGGCGGGCCGAGGGTTAATGCTGTGTTAGAAGAGAAGGAATCTTTGAATCTGGTTATGGATGTGAACGAATTAATGACTCCTTTGATGGTGGTAAAGGAGAGATTATTGATGGGTGGAGTGGACCCCGGTTGTGACAAGAATTGTTCAGAATGTATGTTACAGATGAATGGTTGTGGGTTGTTGAAATCAGGAGTTCAAAAGTTGATCGATGAAGGTAGGTTACAGTTTGACAGATGTGACCAACGAAAAGAGGTTATTGGCAGCGATGTGGCTACTATCACTATTCCATTCAGAACAATCACAATTTCAGCGGCGGCAAGACCAACGCCGGTGATATTACAGGTCCTGGACCCATTCCTTATGAGAGTACCAAGGCCATTCCTTGGAACTATGGGGCAGAAGTTTTCGTTAATGAGAAGAAACAAGAGTTAATGGGAACGTAGGTAGCAAGTTCTAGTCTTGAGGAAGCAGGAGCTATTACCCGAAGTGGTAGAATCTTCACTCCTTCCGATGAACAGGCTGGTAATTCTAGACATGACAAGGGTAAACAGGCCGTAGATAATTCTGTGCTGACCCCGACAATGACTGACTCCGTAGTAAGGCCAGCTGATAGTCCCTTTTCCGAGAATGTAGAAGAATTCATGAGGTTGATTCGAAGAAGTGACTATAAAATTGTGGATCATTTGCATCAGACGCCATCCAAGATATCCATATTATCCTTGTTGTTGTGTTCGAAAGCTCACCGAAACGCATTGTTGAAAGTACTGAATGCCGCTTATGTGCCCCAAGAGATTTCAGTCAATCAGCTTGAGGGGGTGATAGCCCATGTTAATGCAGGCAACGGTTTGGGGTTTACTGATGCTGACTTGACTCCAGCTGGGAGAAACCATAACAATGCCTTGCATATTTTTGTTGAGTGTCGTGGGTTGTTGATGTCCCAGGTACTTGTGGATACAGGGTCATCTTTAAATGTGTTTCCTAAGAAGGCATTGATGAAGTTGGACACCCGAGGATTGATATGCACGCCAAGTGATTTGGTGGTGCGCGCATTTGATGGTTTTAAAAGAGCTTTTTTTGGAGAAGTTGTGCTGCCAATTAAGGTTGGCCCGGAGGTCTTTGATGCCACATTCTATATAATGGATATTCAGCCTGCTTACAGTTGTCTACGTGGTCGGCCATGGATTCACAGTGCTGGGGCTGTAACGTCTACACTCCATCAGAAGCTGAAGTATATGGTGGATGGGCATGTGGTGACAGTTTGCAGAGAGGAGGACATTATGATAATCCAGCTATCTAATTTCAAATATATGGAGGTAGATAGCGAGATACAGGAAACGTTATATCAGGCTTTTGAAACGGTAAAGGTTCATAAAGAAGTTCCCAAAGAGGTTAGCCCATCTGAAGTGGTTAAGCAGTTTACAGTGGTAGAGCAGCCGGAGATTTCTAGTCATTCCTCAAAGATGCACGGGCTGTAGTTGAAGTTGGAAGCCCACAAAAATGGGGTCAGATTATTGAGGTTCAGCAGAAGCAAGATACTTATGGGCTAGGTTACAAGCCACCCAGGCATCCTGAAGAGCCTCCGAAGTTTTACGGCCCGGTTCATTTTACCAGTGTTGGGGTATTCTTTGATAGAGTCAACGCTATTGAAGAGGATGGGGACAGTGATTGCGACATGGATAATTGGATCCGCCCCTGCATTCCTGGTCAAAGTCCATGCAACTGGTCATCAGAGAAGATCATCCAAGTGACTGGACCAGAGTAATTGTCTCTGTTTTTTCTGTTATGTTTGAATCTACGCTCTGCCCAAGGCGTAGTGACTCTTGTTTGTTGGGCTTGAACATTTCATATGCTTTTCTTTGTCAATAATAAAGGACTTTTCGCATTCAAATATTTCTGATCCCTGTTTTTCTGTTTTTATTTTATGCATAAAATCACATCAAATTGGCAATGTGTTTTGTTTGATGCATACATAATAAAACATGAATCATCTATCATGCAGGTTACCTCGTTCAGATTCCATCCCTCATGATTTGGCTATGGCTCAGTATGATTTCGATAATCCCATATATCAGGCTGAAGAAGAGGTTGAGGAAGGTTGTGAACTTCCTGAGGAATTGGCCAGACTACTAAAACAGGAGGAAAGGGTCATCGTGCCTCATCAGGAGGAGATTGAGATTGTTAATTTGGGAACCGAGGATGTGAAAAAAGAGGTCAAGATTGGGGCTGCTTTAGAAGACAGTGTAAAGAGAAGATTGATTGAAATGCTTTGAAAGTATGTGGATATCTTCGCTTGGTCTTACCAAGACATGCCTGGGCTTGACACTGACATCGTGGTACACCGGTTGCCATTCAAAGAGGGATGTACTCCGGTTAAGCAGAAGTTGAGAAGAACGAAACCTGAGATGTCTGTCAAGATCAAAGAGGAGGTTCAGAAGCAGATAGATGCTGGATTTCTGGCTGTGACGAGTTATCCTTCGTGGGTTGCTAACATTGTGCCTGTACCTAAGAAGGACGGAAAGGTCAGGATGTGTGTTGATTATAGAGATCTGAATAGAGCAAGCCCAAAAGATGATTTCCCGCTCCCTCACATCGACGTGTTAGTAGACAACATTGCTCAATACTTTGTGTTTTCCTTCATGGATGGCTTCTCTGGGTATAACCAAATTAAAATGGCCCCAGAGGACATGGAGAAAACAACGTTCATAACACCGTGGGGGACCTTCTGTTACAAAGTGATGCCCTTTGGATTGAAAAATGATGGGGCAACTTATCAGCGGGCAATGGTGACTCTCTTTCATGATATGATTCACAAAGAGATCGAAGTATATGCTGATGACATGATTGCGAAGTCACAAACGGAGGAGGAGCATCTGGTAAATTTGCAGAAGCTTTTTGATAGGTTGATAAAGTTCAGACTGAGGTTGAATCCGAACAAGTGCACCTTCGGGGTGAGATCGGGAAAACTATTGGGGTTTATTGTCAGCGAAAGAGGTATCGAGGTTGATCCTGCTAAAGTAAAAGCCATACAAGAAATGCCTGAGCCGAGAACAAAAAAAGAGGTTCGTGGTTTTCTGGGGAGGTTGAACTACATTGCTAGGTTCATATCTCATCTTACAGCCACTTGTCAACCAATATTCAAATTGCTAAGAAAAGATCAAGCGGTCAGGTGGAATGAAAATTGTCAAAAGGCGTTTGAAAAAATAAAAGAATATTTGCAGGAACCTCCGGTCCTTTTGCCACCAGTGCCAGGAAGGCCATTGATTATGTATCTTACGGTTCTTGAGAACTCAATGGGGTGTGTGCTCGGTCAACAGGACGAGTCAGGTAGAAAAAAGCATGCCATATACTACCTGAGTAAAAAGTTCACTGGTTGTGAGTCGAGGTACTCAATTCTGGAAAAAACATGTTGTGCACTCGCTTGGGCGGCTAAGCGTTTGAGGCAGTATATGTTAAACCACACAACCCTCTTGATTTCGAAGATGGATCCGATCAAGTATGTGTTTGAAAAGCAGGCGCTTTCTGGAAGAATAGCCCGTTGGCAGATGGTTCTGACAGAGTACTGTAATACCCCAAAATTTGCTCTCTCTCTTTTGTCATCATAGCATAGCATTATCATATATCATATCATATCCACCTCATTAGCATTGCATTGCATTTAACATAGAAAAGTGAAGCATATCATCCCTCTTACCATCAAAGCATGTGATCAGGTGAAAGAGGGACAATCAAGGAACCATTCAAGGTGCAAGAGGGACAATCAAAGTTACCTCAAGGAAAGCCAAGAGGTCTTTCATGTCTCATAATATCTCAATTGATCATCCAAAGTCTCAAGAAAGGGAGATTCAATAGGAGATTGAAGCAATACATCCTTCACTATGCAAGAGATCCAAAAATGAAGGAAAACCCTCAAAAGAGATAGCTCATTAATTCAAAATCACCCTCAAATGGCATATCTCATCATCCTTTAAGAGGATACACAACATACTCTGAGGAATTTGAAATTGAAGACTGCAATTTTCCCTCCTAACCAGAGGGAGTCAAAACTACGGTTTCCAATTAAATCTGGGCATCTTTGATTTTTTGGGCAAAACTTGATGTCATGGTATTTTATATGTCCTTAAGTGTATGGGTGTGGAAAATTGCCTCTCAATTGGTTTTAGAAGTGGTTCAATTGGAAGAAAGATCAAAAGTCAGGAAATTTGGGGCCAAGTCAAATAATCAGAGGAAAAAGTCAACTATTGACTTTTTGAGGCCAAATTCATGAAATTCATGTTATATGTGACTAATGTACAAAATTTGATCAAGAAAATCCAAAGGAATCATGAAAAAATCAAGATGTGGAAAGTTGCCATTTTTGGAAGAAGTAGGGTTTCCAAAAATAGTAATTTTGGACCATTTTGCATCAGAGTTTGAACCAAGGCCATTTAAAATTAAGACCTCAAATGAAAATTCCACTCGGCCACAACAAAAGATCTTGTTTCAAGCTTCAAATCCATGTGTAGAACATCTCCATTGGATAAATATTGAGTGAGATATGATTGACCAAAGTTTGGGCAAAGTAGGTTCAAAACTGGGTCATGACCAAGGATTTTCAGGTCACACGCATGTCCTTTCTACAAACAGTTGGTGGGCCAAATGTTCACCTATTTTTCTCATGGTTAGAGGCTTCATTTGCAAAACTTGTCAACATCAAAAATGTTCCTTGTAATGCCCTCTTCAAGTTTCATGTTGGGCGAAATTTGATTTGATCAAGCTATGAGGCAGATATAATGGTCTCAAGTTATGGTGATCTTGCTGAAATTCCATGCCAAGATGCATTTCCAGCCAACCTCATTTCCTCTCCCCTAACCAGTTTCCAAACTTGTGTGTTATGAGTCATTTTCCAACCTCTTCCAAGCATCATTTCAACTCAAATTTCAAACCAAACTTGTAGCATTACATCCCCTCTTTCAAATGAACCCAAAAACACACCAAACCATCCATTGGGTAGAGAGAAAAACATCATCAAACCACCCTACATTACACTGATGCATTGTTGGCTTTGATGTACAATGTGGTTCAGACATCCATCAAACATTTCTTTTCCTCTTTTAACCAAGCATATATCATCTACACTATGCACAATAGCACGTGCTTTGCATGGAAATAGAAAGAACAAACTTGCTGAGCAAGTTTCTAATGCAACAGCCTTGCCATTCGTTTCTCTTTACCTCCACTATAGCTTATCATGAGTTGCCATCACCATAGCTTTGCTCTCCCTAACTAACTTGACTCAGTTAGTTAGGGATGACTCACTTAACTCAACTGTGACTCAGTTAATTCACTCATTAAACCATGGTTAGAGCTCACTATAAATAAAAACCTCACCCTCTAATTTCATTTCTAACTTCATTTTTTCATCTGCACTTCAGAAACTCTCTCCACTCTCTCTCTAATTCTCTCGTTTTCTTCCACAACAACACTCATTTTCACACTCTCACTCAGAATCTCTCTTCTTTCTCTCTCAAGTTCTCAACATAGCAACTGGTTTTGAAGTTTGGTTCTCAATCCTTCTCCACTAAATCATCATCATTTTCTTACTCTAAGCCTTTATTTGGCCAAAAGTAGCTCAAAAAGGAAGCAGCACCTCTGGTTTTCTGAAGAATATCTCAAGGTCTCAAATCTCCAGGTGCGAATTTCCACCATTATAGACTTGATGTGAAGAAGTTTTCAGGTTCTTGAAGCTTCTTATAAGCTCAAGAACTTGTCTGGATAGTTGATAGGTCTTTAGAGGCATAGTTGAAATGTTAGGGCAAATATTCCTCTGCTCGATTCTCTCATTTCATGAACCTTTTGCTTGTTTTGTCACTGGATTCATGCTCTACATTACTTCCTCTTCATTTTGGTATATTATTTGTGGAATTCTGGGAAAATTAAAGTTGCAGATGGTGGTGCGTGGCCGGAGAAGGTGACCGGAGGTCCCTCTCCGGCCGGTGGTCTTTGGTTAGGGTTTTGTTTGCAGTTTAAAACATGACCGTGGATTTGCTTGCATCGTGTGGTGTAGGATTGGCCAGCGCATTAAAAGAAGCATGCATCTCACGTGCCTTGTTTCTGAATTCATTTATGCAACGTGAGGTGCAGTGCATGTTAATGAATGTGTTCATTCACGTGTGTGTGTTGATTATGACTACTTTGACTATTTGGTTGACTAAACTTAATCCAATGGTGATTATTGCTTTGACATTTTGTTGACTGAGAGAGTATGCTTGTTAGTATGTTCTGCGTGCAAATGGACTTAAGACAATTGATATTTGCACCTCTCCTTTTCAAGGCCCAAACATGTTGAACTGACTATTTGCTATGCTTGCACCTCCCTTCCTTAATTCCATTTCATTTTATTTTTTCCATTTTTATGCACGTTTGCTTTTTATTTTCTAAAAATACTAAAATGCATCATAAAATTTTATAAAAATTCATGATCGTTCTTAAGACATTTAGGAAATTTTTGACATTTTTATTTCATGATTTTATGACATTTTTGCCCCTGTAGCATAATTTTCTTTGAATTTCCATTTGTGTGCTTTCTAAATGTGGTACATGAATTTGTATAATTTTGTTCTTGCTCATTATAAATGGTTTTAATTTGGTTCTTTTTGAATTGATTCATTAACACTTTGAAGCATGTTAGAGGATTTTTGTTTGATTTTTAAGATCATTTTATGGCATGTTTTGATGTTCATTTTTGCACTACTTTGCATGATGCTTCAATTTGACCTAATTGCATTGTTTGGTATCATTTTGCCTTGAGTTTTCACATGCTGTTTTAATATATGATTCACTTTTGATTTAGGAATTCCACTACCATATGCTTTCATAATTTTCATAAATCCATTTTATTTTGTTTGATGCATTACATTTGAAGTATGGTAACATGTCTTATCATTTCAATTTATGTGCATGTTTACATGATTTCTTTTGTGCATACTTGTATGATCATTTGCATATTGTGTGAGCTACTCATGTGACATTATAGGTCATTGATACACATTATAGGTCATCTTTTATATGTTTATTTCCATTTGAACTTTGTGCATTCTTAACATGTATGGTTTGCATTTTCCTTTTGAATTCCCATTTCATTTCTTCTTCTAATACTTCTTGAATATCTTGAATGTTGATTCATGAATATTTTGAGGTGCTTATAGAACACTTTTCATTTTATTTCAATTCTGATCCTTGGATTACATGTTCCATTTACCTATGTTCTTTTCATTTCAGTTGACTTCTTATTCATGTTTACTAACCATGTAGGGACTTTGGTAAGTTGAATTTGAGTGTGGATAAGGAATCCACATTCAAACCTCTTTCTTTCATCTTTTACAATTTAATTTTGTATTTTGTTAAGCACTTATGTGCTTTCTTTGATTAACTCATTACTTTCCCTTTTGAGTTACAATTCATCTTCTACTTTAGAAGTGAATTGTTTAATTCATTCCTTCTTTAGATTTAGGTTTTAAACCTCATGAACCATTAGGATCACTCCCTTAACTAATCAATTAGGATTAAGTCTTAGTTCACATAGATTTTTACCTTTCACCTCTCTTGAGTCTTTCATCTTCTTATCTCAAAGAAAACTCAAAATATCTAATAAAGGTAGGCATTTATTGCATTTAGGCCTTTCATATAAAGAAAAGATTATAAGGGGTCTTCTCTTATAATCTTAGATTGTGTAGCATATGGCCCATCTTGGGTCAATGTGTTAAACATTTGATCTTGTATGAGGGACTTAAATGCAATATTTGTTGAAGGTACAAATAAAAAACACTTCTTCATTTCACAATCAACAAAAAACACTTAATAAAGGCATAACAAATATTGTATTTAGGCCTTTCATGTGGGAACAAGGGAGCAAGGGGTCTTCTCTCACTTTCTTGGAATGTTTAGCATACGTCCCGTCTTGGGTCGATATGCGAGGCATTCGATCCTACATGAGGTACTTAAATACAATACGTGTTACAAAACATAAAACAATCAAAACACTTTCTTCTTAAAAGACAAAAACAAACAATAACGTCTTTCCTTCGGGAATTCTTTCCTCAGCTCATTCACTCATTCCTTAAGGATGCGTCATTTCCGTTCTACCGAAAACAGGTAACGCCTAAGTCTCCCTACAGCGAGCCGCAACACCTAAACTGCCAGGACGCGAACGTTGACGTATTCCACTAAAAAACACAAATAATCCATCCCTAGTGAGGGGAACTACGTCGCTCTGATTCTCATGCTCCCGATGAGATACGTAGGCAGTGGGGTAGGGCCCATGCGAGCACTTCTTTTATTTTCCCTACATTTGTTTCTCGTTCCTTTTCCATTCTTTCTCCTTTCTTTATTTCAGTTCCTTTTCCAGTATCCTTTTCTATCACCGTTTGATCGAGACAAGCAAGTGTGGATCCCATCGGGTACGATGGACGCGTGGGGGTGCTAATACCTTCCTCTCGCGTAACCGACTCCCGAACCCAGTTCTCTTGGTCGTAAGACCATGTTCTTTCCTTCCCTTCAGGTTTATGCGGTGTTTCCTTTCCCTCTCTTGGGATAAATACACATTGCTGGCGACTCTGTTCAGTGCCACTTTCGCATTTGTACTAGGATGAAAATCCCGGGAGCGACAGCTGGTGACTCTGCTGGGGAGAGGTTGACCTATTGCTGGTCCATCCTAAGCGAGTCAATCCTAGCGCTTGTTTGCTTTTCTTTCATTGGGTGTTTACTATTGTGTTGTATTTACTATTTTACTGTATTGTTATTTACTGCTTTACTATATATTACTGTATTTACTGCATTTTAACATTTTCATTTCATATGCTATATTATGCTATGCTGGACTGTGCTGTTTTCTGTTTGGTGGGATGGGATTTCTGAGAGATAAGCCCATTACACAGGCTTGAGTATACATTTAGGACTAGAGTGGAGAGTAGTGGGACCTACGTGCCGTTTGGAGTGCGTTGGGTATTCACGAAATTCACAGCTAGACGAGGCTATCTTGGGACCCATCATGGCATGCGCATCTTGCGTATTCCAGGATGTCGATCTAGAGAGCTGTCG
Organism: Lathyrus tuberosus; assembly: GCA_022829125.1. Lineage (NCBI taxonomy): Eukaryota > Viridiplantae > Streptophyta > Magnoliopsida > Fabales > Fabaceae > Lathyrus > Lathyrus tuberosus. The sequence continues at coordinate 2,745,924 of JALAZF010000259.1, forward strand.
ACTCTAGTGACCGATCATGAGGACCTTAGTGGAAACATCCCTCTTTAGTGGTGACAGTGGCAGACCACATTCTGTGGCAAACCCATTCGCACCCGAGGGCCCACTTTGGAACTTGCATAGGATGACCTTATTTTGAGGGGAATCAGTTGAGGTCTCCTCGATTGATGATGATGCCAAACCAGAAATGGTGAACGTATCATCATTTCTAGACCTGAGAGCCCGAGATATTGAGGATCCTCGGTTTTCTAGAACCCACATGTGAGAGGGGGGTTGTTTGCAGGTTTGCAGGTAACCATGACTTCCTACATACCCGGTTTTCTGTTGACATTACACAAAGGAAGGGTTCATCCTATTATATTCAGGCGGTTTCTATTTGTGGTTCCATATTGTTCCCAGAGCTACACTTACACCGTGCACAGTCCAGCAGAGACACCTGATTACCTGATCACATTGCCCTTTTGCATTGCATTATCATATCATAACGGTTATGTTTGTCATTTACAGGTGCATAATACACTTCTGATTCCAATCCATGGGTTCAACAGAGAATGACGAGAGAAGGAAAAATAATGTTTCTTACAAGTTTCCAGACCCTACCTTGGATTCGTTGCTCAAAGTTATAGACATGGTCGGCTCAGGAGTTCTTGATAGGTTTCAAAAGAAGTATGGGAATTTGGTTAAGATGGTCCGTACTATCACGAAGTATGAACATGATGCTTTGCACACTCTGCTGCAATTCTACGAGCCTTCGTTGAGATGCTTCCTCTTTCCAAATTACATTTTGATGCCAACGCTAGAAGAATTCTCATTTATTTTGGGGGTTCCGATCATGTCAGCAATACCATTCTTTTTTGGTAGCTCTCCTAGTGCAAAAGAAATTGCCGCTGCAATGCAAATGGATCAGTCAGTGATAAAGAGTGGTATGAGTAACAAAAACGGAGTTGACGGATTTCATCTGGAATTTCTCTCTGATCAAGCCCAAGAGGCTGCTAATGCTAAAAACTGGACGGTTTACAACTCCATTTTGGCTCTCTGCATATATGGCCTAGTTCTTTTTCCCAATCAGCAAGACTTTGTGGATATGCAAGCTACGAGAGTTTTCGTTCTTAAAAATCCAGTCCCTACTTTGTTGGGGGATTTTTATCATTCCGTGCATTACAAGAATGAGAAAAGAAGGGGAGGCCCTGTTAGTTGTTGCACTCCACTGCTATGCCATTGGCTTTTCAAGCATTTGCCTCAAACAGGTGCCTTTGTGGAAACCATAGATGTTGCGAAATGGTCCGAGCGAATGATAGGTTTAACTGCTGATAATATTTTCTGGTTCGATCATTGGTTGCTGAGAATTGAGCTTATCACAAGATGCGGAGGTTTTCCAAATGTACCTCTGATTGGCAGAAAAGGAGGAATCAATTATAATCCAGTTTTGGCCATCCGACAGTTCGGGTATGCTTCCAGGGGTCCTCCTACAGAGCAAGACGTGGAAGAATCTTTGTTCTTCACAGGAACTAAAGATGAGAAGGTGGTAGAAGTAGTGAATGCTTGGAAAGATAAGCATAAAATTGGAAAAGCGGTTTTTGGGAAAGGAGATTGTAGGTCTTATCCTGAATATGACAGATGGATTGAGACGAAAGTAAAGGAATTGCTTTTGCCCTTTTCAAGGAGACCTCTTGTATGTTCAGTGCAGCCAGAACAGCCCACCATGGTGGCTATTGAAGAGTGCGAGAAATGGAAGAAAATGGTTAGAGAGCTGCAGATAGAGAACTCTGGAATGAGCAGATGTCTTCAGAAAGCTCTAGCGGACAACTAAGAGTTGGAAAAGAGAGCATTGAAAGCGGAAAAAACCTTGGCAGATAAGGAAGAAGATTTTGATGATAGAGCTCGGTATTTCCGAAAACTTACTTTGGGAGCAGATGATACTAGTCAGGCTCACAAGACTACAAAACAGGCTTTAGCCCGAAGCAAGGATTCATTAGCTAAACTTTGTCAAGCTTGGGATGAAGTCAGAATTGAAAACTCTGAGCTGTTGACCCAGTTAAAAGACAAAGATGAAGAGTTGAAGAAAGCACATGCAGAAAGAAGAAAGTACCGAGAGGACCTGGGCAAAAGCCAAGAACAGGTAAGGAACGCTGAAGATAAGCTGAAAATCGCCAACAAAGAGCTTGAAGATGTCACGGCGGATCTGAAGCTAGTTAAAATTCAAGCTGGAATTAAGAGGCGCAAAGGAGCCGGTGAAGATGAAGCCTTGCTGATGCATGTGGGTTTGTTAGAGGATGCGTTGGAAAAAAGGGACGTCGTAATCAAAGAGCTGATTGAGAAGCCACATCATCAGCGTACCCGCATCCTGTTCGAAGAGATTAAGTATTCCAGCCAGAAGCTGAAAGACGTAGAGCTATCAGATTAATGATTTTTGTCATTTCTTTGTAATTGGTAATGGTTACCATCAGGATTGTTGATGGATCCATTTGACTGCTTGTTTCTTTTTCTGTTGCTGAAACTATGACAAATGTACTCGAAAACTTTTGGGAATTTGTATGAATTGAGCTATTTCTGTTCACAATTTCTGGTTTTCAGATATATGTGATGTAATAAGATATCTGCACACTGGCACACTACAAAATCACTATTTCTGGTTTTCAGATATTTGTGATGGTGTATATGAATATCTCTTCAAAGCAAAACTCACTAATCATGATTTTTGGTCGTCAGGAATCTGTGGTTATGATTGGAATCAGGATGTGAAAAGCATCTTGAAATGACAAACATAACTGTGCATTTGCTTTTGCATAGCATATCATTTTTTTTGCATTGCAGGTTTTCTCCTTTTGCAGGCGCCTGCTAACCTTTATTTGGTTTTCAGGCACGATAGTTGACACCTCAGTTCATCGGTATTCTACCCGACGTAATCAAGCCAGAGTAATGGAACAAGTTCAGACTGAGTTAGCTGATTTGAGGGGAAGAATGGAGCAGTTCATGAATCTTATGCAGGGGATTGCTCAAGGTCAGCAGGAGCTGAGGGCTGGACAGGAAACCATGAGGGTTGGCCAAGAAGCCATGAGAGCCACTATTCAGAGGCTGGAGACTGAAATCCCAAACCACAATGTGCGCACTCCCCCTGTTGTCAACATTCCCACTGGTGGGGTACATCTGGGATTTGATAATAATGGTTTGGAGGATGGTCAAGAGGACCAGTTTACTGCATTCAACAACGACACGGGTTTCCACAATGAAGATCGGAAGTACGAAGGGTTAGATGAAAGACTCAGGGCTATTGAGAGCCAAAATCCTCTAGGGATTGACGTGGAAGACATGGGTCTCGTGCAGGGTGTGAGGATCCCTCCCAAGTTCAAGCTTCCTACCTTGGATAAGTACAACGGCAGTACCTGTCCCAAAACACATTTACAAGCTTACAATCACAAGATTGCCGCTTATACTGAAGACCAAAAGCTCTGGATGTATTTTTTCCAGGATAGCTTGTCAGGCGCTTCCCAGGAATGGTACATCAAGCTGGATAGGGTTCATATAAAGAGCTGGAAAGATTTGTGCGCGGCGTTTCTGAAGCAGTATCAATATAATTTGGATATGGCACCAAATCGTACTCAACTGCAGAGTATGACTCAGGATCAGAAGGAGAGCTTTAAGCAGTATGCACAGAGATGGAGAGAATTGGCCGCTCAAGTTCAACCACCTTTGGCTGATCGTGAGATGGCTGATATGTTCATGAGCACACTCCAAGGGACGTATTTGGATAGATTGGCTGAGTGTCTTTCTATAGGGTTTGCCGACATTGTTATTGCTGGGGAATGAATAGAGAGTCTGCTGAAGTTGGGTAAGATTCAAGATGTCAGTGGGACTGGTGCTGCGAGTTCAAAGAAACCCTTTGCTAATGGACCAAGGAAAAGAGAAGGAGAGTCCCGCGCTGTGCATAGAGGACAGGGCAGAGGCAGGAATCAATCATATCATTAGGTGGACGCTGTAACCATTCCGGTTCCAGCAGGACAGCAAGTTCCAGATCAGCAAGCTAGACCCCGATTCCAGACTTATAGACCAAGGGACCGTAAAATTGATCATTTGCCTATGACGTATGCTGCTTTGTTACCACAATTGCTCAAAGAGAAGTTGGTGGAACTTCGGACTATGAGGCCATTAGATGCTGGAAAATTGCCTCAAAGTTATGATGCTAATGTTCGATGTGAATTTCATTCTGGTGCGCCGGGTCACTCAACAGAAAAGTGTTGGGCCTTTCAACATAAGGTTCAGGACCTGATTGACGCAAAAGCTATTAATTTCTCTAAGCCGCCGAATGTTCGTGATAATCCAATGCCTAATCATGGAGATGCAGGCGTGCATGCTATTTATGAGGGTGAGAAATTGAATTTGATTACGGATGTTAATTTGGTAAAGACTCCGCTGTTGATTGTAAAAGAGCGCTTGTTAAAAGGAAATGTATTCCCTGGATGTGGCTTTGATTGTGAGGATTGTTCAAGACAAATTAATGGCTGCAGTAAGTTGAAAGTTGGACTGCAGGATCTTATGGACGAAGGAAGCCTTCAGTTTGATAGAGTAAAGAAGGAAAAAGATGTTTCTGTCGTTACCATTTATTATGATCCAGTTGAGATACAGGTGCCTGTTGAAGCTCCTGTTGATGTGACGGAGAGGCCAAGACCGGTTACGATTATAGTTCCTGAATCTGCTTCTTATGTGTCTAATCGGGCAGTTCCATGGCAATATGGAACTAATACTCATCAGGGAGGAAGTCAGCAGGAAGTAGAGGCTGCTGTTGGTACCACTGTTGAGAATGTCAGTGGACCAAGTGGTTTCACCAGAAGTGGTCGACTGTTTGCTCCCCAGACTCTAAGGAGTGATAAGGAAGCTGAAGTTGCTGCAAGAGCGAAAGGAAAACAGGTTGTCGATGATAAGGTTCCTGCTCAAGAAGAGGACCCTAAAGTCAATTTTGATCGTGATGTTGAGGAATTTATGAGGATTATCAAAAAGAGCGATTACAAGATCATTGAGCAGCTCAATCAGACACCCTCTAAAATCTCAATATTATCCCTGTTAATGAGTTCAGATGCACACCGGGCTGCTTTGTTGAAGGTTCTGAATATGGCATATGTTCCCCATGAGATTACGGTGAATCAGTTGGAGGGAGTAATTTCTAATGTCAATGTGAGCCACGGGTTGGGGTTTACTAATAAGGATTTGAATCCAGATGGGCGTAATCACAACAAAGCGTTGCACATCACACTTGAATGCAAAGGAGCTGTTTTGTCGCATGTGCTGGTTGACACAGGTTCTTCATTGAATGTGTTACCCAAAAAGGCCCTGATGAAAATTGAAGTAGATGGATTGGTTCTTAGACCCAGCGATCTGATTGTGAGAGCTTTCGATGGATCCCAGAGATCGGTGTTTGGGGAGGTTGAATTACCAATACAGGTTGGTCCACAGATATTCAAGACGATCTTTCACGTTATGGACATTCAGCCTGCTTACAGCTGTTTGTTGGGCCGGCCATGGATTCACGCAGCAGGCGCAGTGACCTCCACACTGCATCAGAAGCTCAAGTACGAGCTCGAGGGTCAAGTGGTTACCGTTTGTGGCGAGGAAGATATATTTGTGAGTCTTCTATCCACTTTCAAATATGTGGAAATGGATAGAGAGATTCACGAAACCCTGTGCCAGTCTTTTGAAGTCCTGAATATCAACAATTTCCCAAAATCTACTTCAATAGCAGTGGTGTCAAATGTGCTAGTTGGGCCGAGTACATCAATTGTGTCCTACAAGCAGGCCAGAGAAGTGGTTGAAAGCGGAAATGCCCAAGGGTGGGGTAAAGCTATTGAAATATTCGTGAAAGAAGATAAGTTCGGCATTGGATACCAACCAGGCCAGACGCCAGTTCCCCGATTCCGTGGGCCAATTAATTTCAACAGTGGAGGAATTATCAACCCTAATCAGTACTGCTCAGCAATAGAAGATGACGCTGAAAACTCAGATTATCTGGACAAATGGGTGTATGCACTGGCTCCGGGCAAGGCATTGCAAAACTGGTCTAGTGAAGAAGTCATTCATGTTGTACACCATTCAGAGTAATAGTTCTTGTCTTTCATAATGCATAAAATCCAACGCTCTGCCCAAGGCGTGTGGATCCATTTGTAGGGCCACCATATTTTCTCATATAATGTTCAAACATCCATAAAGAGGACGTTTTTGCTTACAAATTTGTGTTCCTTTATTCCTTCTTTATTTTTACTTTTGCACAAAGAAAATTAAAAATGACAATGCACTTTCTTTTCTTTTCTTTTGTTTTCAAGTAGAAAAATAATCTAAAATAAAGCATCAATCCATTCATGCAGACTTGATTTTGTGGATTCCCCTGAAAATGATTCTGTTATGCCCACGTATGATTTCGACAATCCGATTTATCAAGCTGAGGAGGGAAGTGATGAAGAATATGAACTCCCGGAAGAATTGGCTAGGTTGTTAAAACAGGAAGAGAAGACCATTCAGCCTCATCAGGAAGCTCTTGAGGTTATCAATATTGGTTCAGAGGAAAGCAAGAAAGAGATCAAGATCGGTGCAAGTCTGTGGGCTGATGTAAAGCAAGAGCTGATAGTCATGCTACGTGAATATGTTGACATCTTTGCTTGGTCATATCAAGATATGCCAGGTTTAAATACAGACATAGTTATGCATAGACTACCATTGAAAGAGGACTGTCCACTGGTCAAGCAGAAGCTGCGCAGAACAAAACCAGAAATGGCTTTGAAGATTAAGGAAGAGGTGCAGAAACAATTGGATGCAGGTTTTCTGGCAGTAACCAACTATCCTCCCTGGGTGGCCAATATAGTACCAGTGCCGAAGAAAGATGGCAAGGTCAGAATGTGTGTGGATTACAGAGATCTCAACAGGGTGAGCCCTAAAGATGACTTTCCACTCCCTCTTATTGATGTGCTAGTTGACAATACTGCCCAGTTTTCAGTGTTCTCATTTATGGATGGATTCTCCGGGTACAATCAGATAAAGATGGCGCCTGAGGACATGGAGAAGACTACATTCATTACCCCATGGGGTACCTTCTGTTACAAAGTAATGCCTTTTGGGTTGAAAAATGCAGGGGCAACATATCAGAGAGCAATGGTGACGTTATTCCACGATCTAATTCATAAAGAGATCGAGTGCTATGTGGATGACATGATTGCTAAATCAAAGACAGAAGAGGAACATCTGATCAACTTGAAGAAGCTATTTGAGAGGTTGAGGAAATTCAGGTTGAGACTGGATCCTAACAAGTGTACTTTCGGCGTGCGATCCGGAAAATTGCTTGGTTTCATTGTCAGTGAAAAAGGAATAGAGGTTGATCCTACTAAAGTGAAAGCTATACAAGATATGCCTGTACCGAGAACCGAGAAATAAGTTCACGACTTTCTAGGGAGATTGAACTACATTTCAAGGTTCATATCTCACCTAACTGCCACCTGCGAACCAATATTCAAAATGCTAAAGAAAGATCAAATGGTCAGGTGGAATGATGATTGTCAAAATGCATTCGATAAAATAAAAAGATATTTGCAGGAACCTCCTATTCTGATACCTCCAGTTCAAGCGAGACCACTGATTATGTACTTGGCAGTGCTCGAAGAATCCATGGGTTGTGTTCTCGGTCAACACGACGAGACAGGTAGGAAAGAACATGCTATCTACTACCTGAGCAAGAAGTTTACAGATTGTGAATCGCGTTATTCAATGCTTGAGAAGACATGTTGTGCACTCGCATGGGCTGCCAAGCGATTGAGACAATATATGCTCACACACACAACCCTGTTGATCTCAAAAATGGATCCAGTCAAGTATATTTTCAAGAAACCAACACTTACAGGCAGAGTTGCAAGGTGGCAGATGGTACTGACAGAGTACGATATTCAATTTACTTCGCAAAAAGCAATCAAAGGAAGTATACTGTCAGATTATCTTGCGCAACAGCCTCTTAAGGATTACCAACCCATGAAGTTTGATTTCCCTGATAAGGACATCATGTTCCTCAAAGCGAAAGACTGCGAGGAACCACTTCTGGAGGAGGGGCCTGACCCTGAATCCAAATGGAGTTTGATGTTTGATGGGGCAGTTAATATGAATGGGTGCGGAGTTGGAGCAGTTCTCATTACGCCAGAAGGTGTTCACATGCCCTTCACTGCCCGAGTAACTTTCAGGTGTACCAACAATGAAGCAGAATACGAAGCTTGCATACTAGGGATTGAGGAGGCTATTGATTTACGAATCAAGACTCTCGATATCTTTGGTGATTCAGCACTGGTAATCAATCAAGTAAAGGAAACTTGGCACACGCATCAGCAGAATTTGATTCCGTATAGAGATTATACTAGGAGATTGCTGAATTTCTTTACAACTGTCAAGTTATACCATGTTCCTAGGGAGGAAAATAAGTTTGCAGACGCCTTGGCCACTATATCTTCGATGATCAAAGTGCATGGCTGGAATTTTGTACCCAGGATTGATGTATCTCGTCTTGATAGACCTGCCTTTGTGTTTGATGTTGATGCAGTGTCCGATGATAAGCCTTGGTACCATGACATTAAATGCTTCTTGAAAAATCAGGAATACCCGCCTGGGGCATCTTCCAAAGACAAGAAGACATTGAGAAGGCTAGCCGGTAGTTTCTTCTTGAACAAAGATGGCGTGCTGTATAAAAGAAATTTTGACATGGTTCTGCTCAGATGCGTGGATAGACACGAGGCAGACATGTTGATGATTGAAGTGCACGAAGGCTCTTTCGGTACCCATGCCGGAGGACATGCGATGGCTAAGAAATTGTTGAGATCAGGGTATTATTGGCTGACAATGGAGTCAGATTGCTGCAAGTATGCACGAAAGTGTCACAAATGCTAGATCTATGCAGATAAAGTGCATGTACCTCCAAATCCGTTGAGTATCATGTCTTCACCCTGGCCGTTTTCCATGTGGGGCATTGATATGATCGGGAAGATTGAGCCTACTGCTTCAAACGGCCATCGTTTTATCTTGGTCGCCATTGACTACTTCACTAAATGGGTTGAAGCAGCATCTTATGCCAATGTTACTAAGCAAGTAGTGGCTCGTTTCTTGAAAAGAGATATCATTTGCAGATATGGAGTTCCCGAAAGAATCATTACTGATAATGGTTCTAATTTGAACAACAAGATGATGGCTGAGCTATGCCGAGACTTCAAAATCGAGCATCACAATTCTTCTCCGTCCCGCCCAAAGATGAATGGCGCGGTCGAGGCGGCTAATAAAAATATCAAGAAGATTGTGCAGAAGATGGTTGTCACATACAAAGATTGGCATGAGATGTTACCACTGGCTTTGCATGGGTATCGAACGTCAGTCCGCACGTCCACTGGGGCAACACCATACTCGCTTGTATACGGTATGGAGGCAGTTTTACCAATCGAAGTTGAGATTCCCTCTCTCCGAGTATTGATGGACGTTAAACTAGATGAAGCTAAGTGGGTACGAGCCAGGTTTGATCAGCAGAGCCTTATTGAGGAGAAACGATTAGCAGCAATATGTCATGGTCAGCTATACCAGCGCAGAATGAAGAGGGCTTTCGATCAAAAGGTTCGACCTCAAGTTTACAAGGTCGGAGATGTGGTAATCAAGAGAATACTTCCTCCGAGTACAGATCACAGGGGCAAATGGACTCCTAACTATGAAGGTCCATTCGTGGTTAAAAAGTTTTTCTCAGGCAGAGCCTTATTGTTGACAACCATGGATGGTGACGACTTCTCATCCCCTGTTAATTCAGATGCAGTTAAAAAATACTTCGTATAAATAGACCCGCTGGATAAAAAAAAAGGAGAAAAGATCCAGGCAAAAAAAGGCATCCCGGCGAACCAAAAACAGAATAAAGGTTCGGGCAAAAGTTAGGGATATAATTGAAAAGAATTGTACACCCGGTAAGTTGAAAATCCGAAAGGGCAACTTAGGCAAAAATGGGTATCCCGGTAGATTGAAAACCTGAAAAGGCGATCCACGCAAAAGAGGGATTTGAGCGAATGACTGCAGTCTGAATTAATCGGTACGTTCCCTACTCTTCAGCAAAATAGCCAAGTTTCCGAAAGAGGAATTGTTCCGACCACGAACTTCTGAAGGCGAAGATAATCAAGAGAGTTGGAATACATACTGGCTATAACATAATCAGAAATCAGTTGGAATTCAATTTCCGCATTGTCATTAGGATAGATTTCTTTTCTCAATTTTATGGCAATCAACTCTTTCAGGGGTTTGCTTCCAATTGTAAATTCGCCGATTTTGGCTTTTCATCAATAAAATTGAATATTCAGTCACAAGCTTTCATTTTCATTTTACTGCTTTGTTTGCAAAAACGTCCGATTTTTGATAATGAAACATTACTTTGAAAATATCATGGCCTTGCAAGAGCATGTGCAAAAAGACAATTAAGATTACTTTGCTTGTTGGACAATCTTGGAAAGTGGACTCAAAAGACCATGCAATATCTTGGGGCATGTGCATATACTTTTTTTGTTGCAGGTAATGAGTACGATCGATCCAAGCAGCACGGTCGTAACCGCGAGTAGATATTTGCTATGGCTTGATACTGTTGTATCTTATTAAGTCGATTCTTCCATTCGTTTTGTGACGGCAACGATGGTCGAAGATTGAATTCTTCTGTGTTGATAACGGTTATTAATGCAGTGAACACTCCAGGTCAACAATGAGTGCAAATCCTCTGGTCCCTTACAGACGATGTGAAGGGTAGTTCAAGGCAGAGTGTTCGTATAAGGGTTTGAAAACGCTTGGTTTTCTATAAAATCCTCTTAAGAGACGAAACTTTTAGTACTAATAGCCCTCGTGGAGTTTACTCTTGGTAGGATGTACCAGCAAGTGGTAGTATCACATCTCCCGCAGGTTTCAGCATGTGAAATTTGGCAAAGAATAATCCCCAGCGGAGTTGTTGACTCTCCTGAGCATGGGGCCTTTTGAATTTCCTCAGCAGAAGATGTTACCAGTCTATTATCCACAGTAGAGTTTGAAGACATTGGGTCTTCTGTAAAATCCTCTCAAAAGGCATTCCCCAGCAAGGTTTAAAGAGATCGACAGAATCTTTCCTTCAGCAAGGTGTCGGCATACGACATTACCCAGCAAGTGGTGTAGTTTTTAGCAATGCTCATTTACAATCCAAAGTCCAATTTATTTTTGGCATGCGTACAGTTTGTTCATGTTATTCCAGCAGGTGGAGTGATCATTTGGTGATTTTAAAGCTTCCAACGACAGTTTGGTAAGCACCGAAGTCCAACGACAGTTTGGCAAAGCTTCCAACGACAGTTTGGTAAGCACCGAAGCCCAACGACAGTTTGGCAAAGCTTCCAACGACAGTTTGGTAAGCACCGAAGTACAACGACAGGTTGGCAAATCAGCAAAGTCCAACGACAGATTGGCAAAAGTCCATCTTAGGGTGGCAATTCAGCTGCAAAGTCCAACGACAGATTGGCAGAAATCCAACACGAATTGGTAAAAGTCCAACGACAGATTGGCAGAAATCCAACACGAATTGGTAAAAGTCCAACGACAGATTGGCAGAAATCCAGCACGAACTGGTAAAAGTCCATTGTTTAGAATGGCATAGCAGCTAAAGTCCATCGACAGTATGGCAAGCCAGTAGTCATCTGGCGTCGTTCAAAAAGACATTGTTGAAAGTCCATCGACAGTATGGCATGCCAGTAATAGTCTGGCGTCGTTCAAAAGGCAGATCTCTCCGACAACGTTTCATTTGAAGATTCAATCCAGCAGTCTCGTTGGGTTTATATCCCTTTTCTTCTTCATCATCCAGAGCAAATTTTTAGTTATATTTGGTATTCAATCACTATACACCTTGAAAGTCTGAAAGCAATCGCTTTCAGGCATTCAGGTCTACAGCGTTTGAATAGGGGCAGCTGTAATATCCCAAAATTTGCTCTCTCTCTCTCTCTCTTTTGTCATCATAGCATAGCATTATCATATATCATATCATATCCACCTCATTAGCATTGCATTGCATTTAACATAGAAAAGTGAAGCATAGCATCCCTCTTACCATCAAAGCATGTGATCAGGTGAAAGAGGGACAATCAAGGAACCATTCAAGGTGCAAGAGGGACAATCAAAGTTACCTCAAGGCAAGCCAAGAGGTCTTTCATGTCTCATAATATCTCAATTGATCATCCAAAGTCTAAAGAAAGGGAGATTCAATAGGAGATTGAAGCAATACATCCTTCACTATGCAAGAGATCCAAAAATGAAGCAAAACCCTCAAAAGAGATAGCTCATTAATTCAAAATCACCCTCAAATGGCATATCTCATCATCCTTTAAGAGGATACACAACATACTCTGAGGAATTTGAAATTGAAGACTGCATTTTTCCCTCCTAACCAGAGGGAGTCAAAACTAGGGTTTCCAATTAAATCAGGGCATCTTTGATTTTTTGGGCAAAACTTGATGTCATGGTATTTTATATGTCCTTAAGTGTATGGGTGTGGAAAATTGCCTCTCAATTGGTTTTAGAAGTGGTTCTATTGGAAGAAAGATCAAAAGTTAGGAAATTTGGGGCCAAGTCAAATAATCAGAGGAAAAAGTCAACTCTTGACTTTTTGAGGCCAAATTCATGAAATTCATGTTATATGTGACCAATGTACAAAATTTGATCAAGAAACTCCAAAGGAATCATGAAAAAATCAAGATGTGGAAAGTTTCCATTTTTGGAAGAAGTAGGGTTTCCAAAAATAGTAATTTTGGACCATTTTGCATCAGAGTTTGAACCAAGGCCATTTAAAATTAAGACCTTAAATGAAAATTCCACTTGGCGACAACAAAAGATCTTGTTTCAAGCTTCAAATCCATGTGTAGAACATCTCCATTGGATAAAAATTGAGTGAGATATGATTGACCAAAGTTTGGGCAAACTAGGTTCAAAACTGGGTCATGACCAAGGATTTTCAAGTCACGCGCATGTCCTTTCTACAAACAGTTGGTGGGCCAAATGTTCACCTATATTTCTCATGGTTAGAGGCTTCATTTGCAAAACTTGTCAACATCAAAAATGTTCCTTGTAATGCCCTCTTCAAGTTTCATGTTGGGCAAAATTTGATTTAATAAAGCTATGAGGCAGATATAATGGTCTCAAGTTATGGTGATCTTGCTGAAATTCCATGCCAAGATGCATTGCCAGCCAACCTCATTTCCTCGCCCCTAACCAGTTTCCAAACTTGTGTGTTATGAGTCATTTTCCAACCTCTTCCAACCATCATTTCAACTCAAATTTCAAACCAAACTTGTAGCATTACATCCTCTCTTTCAAATGAACCCAAAAACACACCAAACCATCCATTGGGTAGAGAGAAAAACATCATCAAACCAGCCTACATTACACTGATGCATTGTTGGCTTTGATGTACAATGTGGTTCAGACATCCATCAAACATTTCTTTTCCTCTTTTAACCAAGCACATATCATCTACACTATGCACAATAGCACGTGCTTTGCATGGAAATAGAAAGAACAAACTTGCTGAGCAAGTTTCTAATGCAACAGCCTTGCCATTCGTTTCTCTTTACCTCCACTATAGCTTATCATGAGTTGCCATCACCATAGCTTTGCTCTCCCTAACTAACTTGACTCAGTTAGTTAGGGATGACTCACTTAACTCAACTCTGACTCAGTTAATTCACTCATTAAACCATGGTTAGAGCTCACTATAAATAAAAACCTCACCCTCTAATTTCATTTCTAACTTCATTTTTTCATCTGCACTTCAGAAACTCTCTCCACTCTCTCTCTGATTCTCTCATTTTCTTCCACAACAACACTCATTTTCACACTCTCACTCAGAATCTCTCTTCTTTCTCTCTCAAGTTCTCAACATAGCAACTGGTTTTGAAGTTTGGTTCTCAATCCTTCTCCACTGAATCATCATCATTTTCTTACTCTAAGCCTTTATTTGGCCAAAAGTAGCTCAAAAAGGAAGCAGCACCTCTGGTTTTCTGAAGAATATCTCAAGGTCTCAAATCTCCAGGTACGAATTTCCACCATTATAGACTTGATGTGAAGAAGTTTTCAGGTTCTTGAAGCTTCTTATAAGCTCAAGAACTTGCCTGGCTAGTTGATAGGTCTTTATAGGCATAGTTGAAATGTTAGGGCAAATATTCCTTTGCTCGATTCTCTCATTTCATGAACCTTTTGCTTGTTTTGTCACTGGATTCATGCTCTACATTACTTCCTCTTCATTTTGGTATATTATTTATGGAATTCTGGGAAAATTGAAATTGCATATGGTGGTGCGTGGCCGGAGAAGGTGACCGGAGGTCCCTCTCCGGCCGGTGGTCTTTGGTTAGGGTTTTGTTTGCAGTTTAAAACATGACCGTGGATTTGCTTGCAACGTGTGGTGTAGGATTGGCCAGCGCATTAAAAGAAGCATGCATCTCACGTGCCTTGTTTCTGAATTCATTTATGCAACGTGAGGTGCAGTGCATGTTAATGAATGTGTTCATTCACGTGTGTGTGTTGATTATGACTACTTTGACTATTTGGTTGACTAAACTTAATCCAATGGTGATTATTGCTTTGACATTTTGTTGACTGAGAGAGTATGCTTGTTAGTATGTTCTGCGCGCAAATGGACTTAAGACAATTGATATTTGCACCTCTCCTTTTCAAGGCCCAAACATGTTGAACTGACTATTTGCTATGCTTGCACCTCCCTTCCTTAATTCCATTTCATTTTATTTTTTCCATTTTTATGCACGTTTGCTTTTTATTTTCTAAAAATACTAAAATGCATCATAAAATTTTATAAAAATTCATGAAAGTTCGTAAGACATTTAGGAAATTTTTGACATTTTTATTTCATGATTTTATGACATTTTTGCCCCTGTAGTACAATTTTCTTTGAATTTCCATTTGTGTGCTTTCTAAATGTGGTACATGAATTTGTATAATTTTGTTCTTGCTCATTATAAATGGTTTTAATTTGGTTCTTTTTGAATTGATTCATTAACACTTTTAAGCATGTTAGAGGATTTTTTTTTATTTTTTAGATCGTTTTATGGCATGTTTTGATGTTCATTTTTGCACTACTTTGCATGATGCTTCAATTTGACCTGATTGCATTGTTTGGTATCATTTTGCCTTGAGTTTTCACATGCTGTTTTAATATATGATTCACTTTTGATTTAGGCATTCCACTACCATGCTTGCATAATTTTCATAAATCCATTTTATTTTGTTTGATGCATTACATTTGAAGTATGGTAACATGTCTTATCATTTCAATTTTTGTGCATGTTTACATGATTTCTTTTGTGCATACTTGTATGATCATTTGCATATTGTGTGAGCTACTCATGTGACATTATAGGTCATTGATACACATTATAGGTCATCTTTTATATGTTCATTTCCATTTGAACTTTGTGCATTCTTAACATGTATGGTTTGCATTTTCCTTTTGAATTTCCATTTCATTTCTTCTTCTAATACTTCTTGAATATCTTGAATGTTGATTCATGAATATTTTGAGGTGATTATAGACCACTTTTCATTTTATTTCAATTCTGATCCTTGGATTACATGTTCCATTTACCTATGTTCTTTTCATTTCATTTGACTTCTTATTCATGTTTACTAACCATGTAGGGACTTTGGTAAGTTGAATTTGAGTGTGGATAAGCAATCCACATTCAAACCTCTTTCTTTCATCTTTTACAATTTAATTTTGTATTTTGTTAAACACTTATGTGCTTTCTTTGATTAACTCATTACTTTCCCTTTTGAGTTACAATTCATCTTCTACTTTAGAAGTGAATTGTTTAATTCATTCCTTATTTAGATTTAGGTTTTAAACCTCATGAACCATTAGGATCACTCCCTTAACTAATCAATTAGGATTGAGTCTTAGTTCACATAGATTTTTACCTTTCTCCTCTCTTGAGTCTTTCATCTTCTCATCTCAAAGAAAACTCAAAATATCTAATAAAGGTAGGCATTTATTGCATTTAGGCCTTTCATATAAAGAAAAGATTATAAGGGGTCTTCTCTTATAATCTTAGAATGTGTAGCATATGGCCCATCTTGGGTCAATGTGTTAAACATTTGATCTTGTATGAGGGACTTAAATGCAATATTTGTTGAAGGTACAAATAAAAAACACTTCTTCGTTTCACAATCAACAAAAAACACTTAATAAAGGCATAACAAATATTGTATTTAGACCTTTCATGTGGGAACAAGGGAGCAAGGGGTCTTCTCTCACTTTCTTGGAATGTTTAGCATACGTCCCGTCTTGGGTCGATATGCGAGGCATTCGATCCTACATGAGGGACTTAAATACAATACGCGTTACAAAACATAAAACAATCAAAACACTTTCTTCTTAAAAGACAAAAACAAACAATAACGTCTTTCCTTCAGGAATTCTTTCCTCAGCTCATTCACTCATTCCTTAAGGATGCGTCATTTCCGTTCTACCGCAAACAGGTAACGCCTAAGTCTCCCTACAGCGAGCCGCAACACCTAAACTGCCAGGACGCGAACGTTGACGTATTCCACTAAAAAACACAAACAATTCATCCCTAGTGAGGGGAACTATGTCGCTCTGATTCTCATGCTCCCGATGAGATACATAGGCAGTGGGGTAGGGCCCATGCGAGCACTTCTTTTATTTTCCCTACATTTGTTTCTCGTTCCTTTTCCATTCTTTCTCCTTTCTTTCTTTCAGTTCCTTTTCCAGTATCCTTTTCTATCACCCTTTGATCGAGACAAGTAAGCGTGGATCCCATCGGGTACGATGGACGCGTGGGGGTGCTAATACCTTCCTCTCGTGTAACTGACTCCCGAACCCAGTTCTCTTGGTCGTAAGACCATGTTCTTTCCTTCCCTTCAGGTTTATGCGGTGTTTCCTTTCCCTCTCTTGGGATAAATACACATTGCTGGCGACTCTGTTCAGTGCCACTTTCGCGTTTGTACTAGGATGAAAATCCCGGGAGCGACAAGTACGATATTAAATATGTTTCCCAAAAAGCCATTAAGGGAAGTGTTTTGTCAGAATATCTTGCTGAACAACCAATTGAGGATTATCAACCAATGAAGTTTGAATTTCCTGATGAGCATATTATGTATCTGAAGATGAAAGACTGTGAAGAGCCTCTACATGATGATGGACCTGAAATTTGATCCCAGTGGAAGCTAGTCTTTGATGGGGCTGTCAACTCATATGGTAACGGAATTGCGGCAGTCATTATGACTCCACAGGGTTCTCATATACCCTTTACTGCCCGGTTAGCATTTATATACACCAACAACGAGGCAGAGTATGAAGCATGCATCATGGGGTTAGAAGAAGCAATTGATTTGAGAATCAAGAACCTCGATGTTTATGGTGATTCCACGTTGGTGGTTAATCAGATCACAGGTGAATGGGAAACTCGTCAAGCGAATTTGGTGCCTTATAACAACTATGCCAGAAGATTGTTACCTTTCTTTGACAGAGTCGATTTCCATCACATACCCCGGTTAGAGAATCAGATGGCAGATGCGTTGGCAATGTTATCTTCGATGTATCAGGTGAACCGTTGGAATGAAATGCCCTCGATCAGAATCATGCGTATGGATAGACCCGCTTTTGTGTTTGCAGTTGAAGGGGTGTCAGATGGCAAGCCTTGGTATCATGATATTAAGGTCTTTCTGAAGAGTCAAGAGTATCCGATTGACGCGTCCACCAAAGATAAGAAAACTCTGAGGAGGCTGGTGGGAAATTTCTTTTTGAACAAAGATGATGTGTTATACAAGAGGAACTTTGACATGGTCTTGCTACGTTGTGTTGATGAACACGAGGCAAGCCTGCTGATGGAGGAAGTCCATGAAGGTTCTTTCGGTACTCATGCCAATGGGCACGCTATGGCCAGAAAACTGTTGAGGGCGGGGTATTATTGGATGACTATGGAGTCGGATTGATTCAAATACGCTCGGAAATGTCATAAGTGCCAGATCTATGCAGATAAGGTACACGTACCGCCTACTCCTCTGAATGTGTTGTCGTCACCTTAGCCTTTTGCTATGCGGGGCATTGATATGATTGGAAAGACTGAGCCGACTGCTTCCAATGGGCATCGTTTCATTTTGGTTGCCATTGATTATTTCACGAAGTGGGTGGAAGCAGCCTCATATGCCAACGTTACCAAGCAAGTAGTAGCCCGGTTTATCAAGAAGGACATCATCTGCCGGTATGGAGTCCCGGAGAGAATCATTATTGATAATGGTTCAAATTTGAATAACAAGATGATGAAGGAGCTGTGTCAAAGCTTCAAGATTAAACATCACAATTCTTCTCCCTATCGCCCGAAGATGAATGGGGTTGTTGAAGCGGCAAATAAGAATATCAAGAAGATTGTGCAGAAAATGGTAGTGACATATAAAGACTGGCATGAGATGTTGCCTTATGCTTTACACGGTTATCGTACTTCGGTGCGTACATCAACTGGGGCAACACCTTTCTCGCTTGTATATGGTACGGAAGCGATTCTACCAGTAGAGGTTAAGATTCCTTCATTAAGAATTCTGGCAGATGTGAAGCATGATGAAGCTGAATGGGTGCGTTCCCGATTGAATCAGCTGAACCTGATTGAGGAAAAGAGATTAGCAGCCATTGCACATGGCCGGTTGTACCAGAGCAGGATGAAGAAAGCCTTTGATCAGAAAGTACGTCCTCAGTGTTTTCAAGCTGGTGAATTGGTTTTGAAAAGGATCCTTCCTCCTCAAACAGATCACACGGGCAAATGGACTCCAAATTACGAAGGTCCATATGTAGTGAGACAGGTTTTCTCTGGCGGAGTCTTATTACTCTCAACTATGGATGGTGAAGATTTTACATCCCCTGTGAACGCAGACGTAGTCAAAAAATACTTTGCATAAAAAAGACCCGCTGGACATAAAAAGAAGATCCAGGCAAAAAAGGGGCATCCTGACGAACCATAAAAAGAAAAGGTTCGGGAAAAAATTAGGGATAAAAAGAAAAAAGAAGAATAAACCCGCAAAGTTGAAAACCTGACAAGGCAACTTTGGCAAAAATGGGTATCCCGATGGATTGAAAACCCGTAAAGGGCGATCCAGGAAAAAGTTAGGGATTTGAAAGCAAGAGGCTGCGGTCTGCGTTCGATCTGTGAACACTTTTGATACATGGGAATTCTGAAGGAAAAAGAATCAGCCCAATTAGCCTCTTCGAAGGTCAAAACATATGCGGATAAGCGAGACATACGGGTCATAGCTGAATCGAATCATGGTGGATATTTGTTCCCCACATTGCCGACATGTGTATTTTCTTTTACTTTTTGCACAATTACCTCTTTTCAGGAATTGCCTCCGAATGTAAATGCCTATTTACAGGCCAATTCATTCAATAAAATTTCACTTCAGTCAAAGAGCTTTCCATTTTGTTTTATTTTTACTGTTTTGTTTGTGAAAAGTCCGATATTTTGATAAGACATTGCATGCAAAATGTTAGGCTTTGCGAAGCATATCGTAAAACAGTGGAAATTGCTCACGAAATAGTCATTTGGATGATAGTCTAGATAGCCATTTTGCATTGTCTGTTGATTTTTCTTGCAGGGTAACAGGATCTCTCCCCAGTACAGTTACTCTCTTCCGCATCTGAAAGATCATCATCCTCAGTAGAGCTTACTCTTCCCTGTAAGTGTACTGGGTATTGTGTCCCCAACCGAGCTCATGGTTGATCTATTACTCCCCGGCAGGTAGTCAGAAGTGGGTTGTTACAAGGATAGGAAATGTATGTTTCACTAGCAGCTGAGTGCTCTAATCCCTAGCAAGATAAGGTGAATCTTTTCCTCAGTGGGTTATTACTCTCCCCAGCCAGAGTATAGAGGATTGTATTCCCAGCTAGAGTGGTGGTTGGTCCATTACTCTCTTAGCAAAGAGCCAGAAGTTGATACGTATGTAGCCCCAGCAAGAGACTGGTGGAGTATCTTATTTGGACAAAGATGTTATTCCCCCACAGAGTCTGAACACATATCTTCCTCAGCTTATCAAGAAATGTTTTCTCACCAACAATGATTTGGTCTGATCCCCAGCAAAGGATTAATCTTGGTGGTATCCCCTGGCAGAGCTAGTGTTGTCAATCACCATTTTCCAAGCAGATTTGCTGGTAGCGGCTGATATTCCCAGCAGGATAGAGGAAAGAGTATCTCCCAGCAGCAGGGTAAGTTCAATAATACCCTCAAGCAGGGTTGGTGTTATTGACTTGTTTCCCCAAGCATAGTTTGGTGGTGATCCTCACAAGTGGTTTATTCAATAGCAGTTGATATTCCTCAGCAGGCCTTAAGTCCAATCGTTATTGGCATTCTTTCAGATTCAGGTAGAAGTCATTGATAACCCCCAGCGGAGAGAATTTCTCTTTGGATTCCATCTTCAATATTCGTGGTTATCCATCCCCAACAGAGTGGGTGGTCTATCGGAGTTTTCATCTCCAGCAGAGTTTGTGATCAATGTCTTCCTCAGTAGAGTGAAGTGTTTCTCAGCAGAGTCTCTTAATTCAGTGGACAACTTAATTTGTCATCCCCGGTGGAGTTGCCTTCGTCTTCAGCATTTATTTTTGCTGGAGCGCCTCTTTTGTATTGCATAAGCATTCTTACATGGCATCCTCTCAAACACGTAGCATTTCCATTTCGCATGGAGCATTACGCCATGGAAAAATTCAAACATGTGCATTCGAAGCATAAGCCAGGTTTGATACCTTCTACCAGACTCTTTCCCCAGCAGAAAGTGATATAACTCAGGAGATGTTGTTTAACATTACACAACAACCAGTGGATTCGTCCTTCCTATGCCTTCATATAATCCCCTACAGAGTTGTTTGTCTAGATTTCTCTTTTCCCCAGCGGAATCAGTTTTGCGGGTATGTGAATTCTACCTATCTGGGGTTTGAAAGTCTATCTTTGACTCCGTCTTTCTTTGAAATTCTGCTTTCGGTCGGTCTTTCTTTTCGAGTCCGCTTTCGGTCGTACTCGTTTGCTGTTGAAATTCCGCTTTCGGTCGGTCTTTCTTTTCGAGTCCACTTTCGGTCGTACTCATTTGTTATTGAAATTCCTCTTTCGGTCGGTCTTTCTTTTCGAGTCCGCTTTCGATCGTACTTGTTTGCTGTTGAAATTCCGCTTTCGGTCAGTCTTTCTTTTCGAGTCCGCTTTCGGTCGTACTCGTTTCTGTTGAAATTCCGCTTTCGATCGGCCTTTCTTTTCGAGTTCGCTTTCGGTCGTACTCGTTTGCTGTTGAAATTCCGCTTTCGGTCGGTCTTTCTTTTCGAGTCCGCTTTCGGTCGTACTCGTTTGCTGTTGAAATTCCGCTTTCGGTCGGTCTTTCTTTTCGAGCCCGCTTTCGGTTGTACTCGTTTGCTGTTGAAATTCCGCTTTCGGTCGGTCTTTCTTTTCGAGTCCGCTTTCGGTCGTACTCGTTTGCTGTTGAAATTCCGCTTTCGATCGGTCTTTCTTTTCGAGTCCGCTTTCGGCCGTACTCGTTTGTTGGTGAAATTCCGCTTTCGGTCGGTCTTTCTTTTCGAGTCCGCTCTCGGTCGTACTCGTTTATTGGTGAAATTCTGCTTTCGGTCGGTCTTTCTTTTCGAGTCCGCTCTCGGTCGTACTCGTTTGTTGGTGAAATTCCACTTTCGGTCGCTCTTTCTTTTCGAGTCCGCTCTCGGTCGTACTCGTTTGTTGGTGAAATTCCGCTTTCGGTCGGTATTTCTTTTCGAGTCCGCTCTCTGTCATACTCGTATTATGTTATTTCTCCCCAGCGTAGTCTGCCTTCGGTCGGTCTACCTTTTCGAGTTTGTCTTCGGTCGTCCTCGTTAACAACTCTATTTTGTTATCCCCGCAGTTCGCAAATTTCAGGTTATTTTAGTATTCAATCTCCATGTATCTCGATTGTCTGAAAGTCGTCGCTATCATACCCTCGGATCCAAGAAGTTTGAATAGGGACAGTTGTAGCACCTCAAAGTTTGCCTTCTTGCTTTCAGCTTTTACTGGCTTATGTTGCATTGCATTTTGGCATAATCATCATTTGTATTTCATTGGTTCTTTGGCATGGGATCAAGGTGTCTAAACCAAATCCATGGAGCCTTGAGCCTCAAGAGGTCTTAATTGGGTCCTCACCTCATCATATGATCAAGCTTGACAAGAGAATGCAGGGAATCACATCACCCTAATCAGTGCAAAACTAGAGTTTTGGAGTTCTTGAGTGGAATACCCCAATGGGCAAGATCTTTGAGCTTTTATCACCTCCAAATGTCATATCTCATCTTTGTTATACAGGATATACATCATATTCAGAGGAATTTGGATTTGAAGGATGTGTTATTTTCTCCTAGACTGAGGGTTTGAAACTAGGGTTTGCCATGAAATCAGTTTATTTCTAGTTTCTTGGGCAAGACTTGATCTCAAGGTATTCTACATGTCCTCAAGGGTTTTAGGATGGAAGATTGCTCATTAGTTCATTTCAGAAGAGGTTCAATTGACCAATTGATTGAGAATCAGGCAATTTGGGGAAAAGTCAATTGTGTAGTGGAAAAAGTCAACTCCTGACTTTTTAAAGTCAAATTCATGAAATTCAAGTTACATATGTTCAATGGACAAGATTTGATCAAGAAATGATGGAGGAATCATGAAAAATCAAGAAATGTACAAAGTTTCCATTTTTAGAAACTTAGGGTTTTCAAAAATGGCAAGTTTGGACCATTTTGCACCACACTTTGAGGCTTCCTTTCTCCATGACAAAAGCTTCAAACCTCAGGTCCAAGTTGAGCCAATTAAAGTTCACATTCTAAGCTTCAAACTCATATAAAGAACTCTTCCATTGGATCAAAATTGAGGGAGTTATGATTGATCAAAGTTTGACAAAACTAGGGCAAAAGCCAAGTCATAACCAGGCAAAACTAAGTTGGCACGCAGTCATTTTGTCAAACAGGTGGTGGGTCACATGTCAAGCCATTTTTCTCATTTAAGGAAGCTTCAAATGAAAATATGTTGAACATCAAGGTTGTTCATCTCAATGTCCTCTTCAACTTTGATGTTGGACATTTTTCCATTTGAGCAAGTTATGATGGAGTTATAGTGGTCCAAAGTTGATGTGTTAATGCTAAAATTCCATAGGTCATATTGCCATGCCATGCCTTGTCTTGCCACGCCTATGAACCAAATTGAATCCCTCTTGTTTCTAGTCAATTTCAAGTGTATTAAAAGCTTCAATTCATCTTGAGTTCAACATCAAACATGTTCTCTTATGCATTCCCAATCCATTGACACCTAAAACTCACCATTTCATTCATTATACACAAAGAAATTCACTCATAAACTTCCATATTTTCATGCTGCATATGATGTTGTGACATTGCTATATACTTCACACCAGTCCTTCTCATTTGTTTCATTTGGCCAAGCATTCACACGCAACAAACACACCATTCAGTCATTCTTTGCCATTTTAAAACCAACATGCCCTTACACCATCATGCTATATATGTCGTACCATGCATAAAAGAGGAAATGATGTGAAACTTGCTCACTAAGCATGCTGCAGTAATAACTTCATCACCACCATTCATTCTCATTACCACCCTAAGTAACCATGAACTCTCCTCACCATAGCCAAACCTTCCCAACTCACCACTAACTAACTTGACTCAGTTAGTTAGATTAGACTCACTTAACCCAACTCAGTTAACCACTCTCCAACTGTTAATCACAATGGTTAACATTCTAACTCATCATATATAATCTAAACTCTCACAGAATTCTCAACAACGCTTCATTTTTCACTCTCATTTCAAATCATTCTCACTCTTTCTCTCAAATTTTCTCTATTCTCTCTCTCTGATTTCACACGATTCAAGCATCTTCATCAATCATCTTCATCAGTGTAAATTTTTGAGCAAAAACAAGGAAGCTTAAGTTCCATTCATCGAGTGCATTTTCAATTCACTTGGAGTTACATTCGGATTCTCTTCAAGTCTCCACAGCAAATAGCATTTATTTTGCTCAAATTGAAGCTCTAGAAGTTCAAGACCGAGTTGATATCTCTGGTTTTCTTAATAATCTCAATGATCTTCAAATTTCAGGTTCCTCTTTCTCAATTTTTTTCCACTGAGTATAGCTTGTTTTCATGATGATTATGGCTTACTAAAAGCAATGCAACATTTCTGGCTAGTTGATAGACATCTTAAAGGTATAGATCCAAACCTAGGGCAATATTCATCTCTTCGATTCTCTTCATATGTGTGTGATATGTGAAAACTGAGCCTAGATTCTTGACCTACGTGACTTCCTCTTCGTTCTGGTATGCGGTTCATAGATTTCTGGGACATGTGAGATTTGCAGGTGGTCGGAGGTGGCCGGAGAAGATGATCGGAGGTCATTCTCCGGCCGGTGAGGGATGCGTTTAGGGTTTTAGGCCAGATTAGAACACCACCGTCTGATCATTTCCATCCAACGCTCGTAAACATGCCAACGTATTAATGACCATGTGCATCTCACGTGTATGGATTTTGTGATCTGAATGCTTGTGTACATGTGCATCATGCTTGCTATTGTGTGCCTCACATCTGATCCACTTATCTTGTATGATTTATGTGATTGATAATCATGAGATTAATCCAACGCATCATAATATGCCAACACATTAATGAGCACCATCTCACTCACGTGCCTCTTTTCTCTCTCTGGATGATCACATGTGTGTGCGTGCGTGATGATTGTGGTGTGTGTGCGTTGTGATCCATTGATTTTGTTGCTTGATCATCATGATTTGATCTTATGGTTATGATTGAATCCACATGTTGACTGAGATGCACCCTATCACACAAACACGTGTTTACTGGGTTGGGTTTCTATTTACTATCTGCACACCCCATGTTTGAGCCCAACTCACTTTTGAACTGGAAAATTGCTTTCGCTGCACCCCTACTCCATTTCTTTTGTTTTTTAATTCCTTTTTCATATTATTTCCATTTTCTATTTTTTAAAATACCAAATAAACTCTAAAAATCCCAAATTAATTCATAGGTGTTCTTAACACATTTAGTTAATTTTATATTATTTTTAATTCTGACTTCTTTGATTTTATATCATAATTCCATAATTTTCTTTCAATTTCTTTTTGAATGAGGTCCTTCTTTGACACTTGAATTTGCATATTTTCTTTCTCTCATCCCATACACTGTTTTTCATCCATTATTTTTGCATTGAATAGAGGACATATTGAATCATATAAAAAAAATTCGTTTGATTTTTAAAGTCATTTTATCATGTGTGTAGGTGTTCACTTTTGTGCAATCTTGTGGTGTGTTTAAATGTGATTTGGTGAGACTCTTTGGTCATGTTTTATTTTGAATTTGGGTCATGGGATTTTAACACTTGTTTTGTTTCTGACTTAGGTTAGTTGTGGCTAATTTCCATAATTTTTTCATGTGCTTTGATAGTTGTTTGATGCCTCATGATTTGAATTACTTTTATGCAGTTTCTTTTACTCCATGCTAACATGTTTTGATGAGGCATTTATGCCACCATTTTATGATTATTTGTGCATCTTTTATAGGTCATTTGTATGATATATAGGTCATCCTTGTTTCATTATAGGTCACTTTGACTTGTGTTTGCATTTGATATGAGTTCATGTATTATAACTTGAAAGTTTGACATGATTTCTTCTCTTGTATCTTCTTGAGCTCTATATGTTTCATGTGTGCATTTTTGTATGCCATTTCATACATTTCATTTGCATCTCATTAATGGTATGTCACTGTCCATATGCATTCATTAATCATTTCACATGTTATGCACTTTTGGTATGTCACTTTATGCATCTAATTGGAAATAGTTTATTTCTTTCTTATCTCTTTTTCATCTTATTTCTTCTACTTGTATCATTGCATCCATGATTTGTGTGATAATTCATATGCTTTATGAGACATTTATAAATGGTATATGGTTCTGACTTTGATCTTGTATGAAGCATTATTGCATGATCACTTTGCATTTCCACTCATCTTTCATCTATTCCTTTCATAAGGGCGTTTCTTGGATGTTTAAGACATTGCTTGTGCTTAATTGGTGTGTGTTAGATCTCTTAACATTAGAGAACACCCTTAGAGAATAGGTTCTGACTTTGATTGATTTTCATCTCTTTGGATCTTTGTCCCTTGAATCTTAATTTGTTTGATCACTACTTGTTATCCTTTCCTTATTTCACTACTTGTAAATAGTTTTTGAACTAACCTTTTCATGTAGGTGCTAAGGGTAAGTAGGTGTGTGGACATGTTTCCACATACACTTCTTTCTTTCATATTCTCTTATTTCTTTTATTAATTCAACTTGTGATCATGATAAGCATTTATTTGCTTTCCTTGAATAACTTCTTTCCTCTCCCTTTTGAGTTATAACTCATCTTCTACTTTAGAAGTGAGTTGTTTAATTCATTCTTCTTCTCCCTTCTCTTAGGATTAGGTTTCTTAAACCACATTAACCATAGGAACATCCATGTATGATAACTTTAGGGTTTGAGTCTTAGTCTTCCTCATTAGATTTTACCTTTCTCAACCTTTGAGTCTTTCTTCTTCTCATCTCAAAATAAAAGCAAAAATACTTAATAAAGGCATGGCATATATTGTATTTGAGCCTTTCATGTGAGAATGAGATAGAGAGGGGTCTTCTCTCACTTTCTTAGAATGTTTAGCATATGTCCCGTCTTGGGTCGATATGCGAGGCATTCGATCCTACGTGAAGGACTTAAATACAATATGCGTTGTAAACACAAAACAATCAAAACACTTCTTTCTAAAAGACTTCAAACAAACGATAACGTCTTTCCTTCGGGAATTCTTTTCTCATCTCATTCATTCTCAACGTACGAACGTGCTTCTCCTCGTTCTCTTGCAAGACGGTAACGCACTCGATTCAGTGAGCCTGCAACACCTGAGCTAGAACGTTAGCCATTTCCTAAAAAACACAAACAACTTTCCCTTAGCTGAGGGGAACTACGTCGCTCTGATTCTCATGTTCCCGATGAGATACGTAGGCAGTGGGGTAAGGCCCATTTGAGCACTTCTTTTATTTTCCCTACATTTGTTTCTCGTTCTCTTTCCATTCCTTTTCCAGTATCTTTTCTATCGCCCTTTTGATCGAGACAGCAAGCGTGGATCCCATCGGGTACGATGGACGTGTTGGGTGCTAACACCTTCCCTTCACGTAACCGACTCCCGAACCCAGATCTCTTGGTCGCAAGACCATTCTCTTTCCTTTCCCTCAGGTTTATGCAGTGTTTCCTTTCCCTCTCTTGAAAAAGAATCGAATGCACAAAAGTCCAAGTGGGATGCGAGAGTCGTATCCGGAGTTGTTTGGATCAGGTAATATTTTCGAGGACGAAAATTTCTAAAGTGGGGGAGAGTTGTAACGCCCCGATTTTGATTATTCCATTATGTTGAGTCTTTTATTTTAATTGGGTGATAAATTATTTTATTTGTTAAATTGGTGTGTTAAATATTATTTTACCGTTTTCGAGAGTTTTCGGGGAAATTAGAATTTAGAGTATTTTAGACTTTTCCCAATTAATGATAAGTTAGAAAAGTAGTGGAATTAGAATTTATGTGATTAAAATGAATTAAGTGTTTGTGTGGAAAAAGGAGAGGAAAGAAATAGAAAAGAAAGAACTAGAAAGAAAAGAGAGAGAAAAGAGAATTAGAGAAAAAGAAGAGAAAGAAAAAGGAAGAAGAGAAAAGAAGAGGAGAAAGTTGGGAAAACTAGGAAAATCATCAAGATCGATCATTTAGCGAGTTTGGAATCCGGGTAAGGGTGTGAAACATTGTTATCTTATCAATGTATGTGATTATGTATGAATTGTTGTTGTTGTTGATGAGTTTTGTGAGTTTTAGGGTATAACCCATTCTTGAGAAATTGATTGGAAATTGATCCAAAAGTGTGTAAACTCTTGTTGATTGTGTTCTTGTTGGTCTATACATGTTTAATATGTATTATTATACTTCAAACTGGTATTTTTCTGAATTTAGATGATGAATTGGTGAAGTTGGGATTCGAAAACGCAGAACATTGTTCTGCAGAATTTTTCTGGAAATTCCCTGGCCATACGCGTAAGGGGCATGTCCATACGCGTATGAGCCAAGGCGATACGCGTAACAATGGCCGGTGGAGGGGTCAATACGCGTATGGAGGGTGGCTTTTCCCGGCCCTCTGGTGATACGCGTATGGGTGATGGACATACGTGTATGGGGTCTAAAATGGGAAATTTGTGAAGGAATGGGTTCTGCCCATACGTGTATGGACATGGGTGATACGCGTATGGACAGGAGGAATGTAAAAATGGGATTTTTCAAAATGTCGTTTTCGGTTTCGTCCGTAACTTTTGTTCCGAGTATCCGATTTTTACATTCTTGGTGTCGTTGGAAAGCTATTGAGTTGTATGTTGTGATTATGACGTTTTGAAAATCGTTAGCCGATTTAATAATGTCGGAAAGTCAGGAATAGTGTTATTTAGCGACTTTTACCGTTTTGACTGTGTGTTTGAATGTGAATCATACAATAGTGCATGGATGTGAATGTATATAGATTGTATGTGATTGTATGAGATGAATGCATGAATATATTGCGAATATGTATGCATTTCAAGAATGTCTTGTGTCATTTTGCATGTGAAGCATCATGAAATACATT
Organism: Lathyrus tuberosus; assembly: GCA_022829125.1. NCBI lineage: Eukaryota > Viridiplantae > Streptophyta > Magnoliopsida > Fabales > Fabaceae > Lathyrus > Lathyrus tuberosus. Next base: position 2,774,687 of record JALAZF010000259.1, read on the forward strand.
CTTGTGTTGAGCGATTCTAATGAGAATCCGTTGTAACCTCGTGTGCCTATGTGAGGTGTGAGCGATGATTACAAATGATTGTGTGCCCATGTGGGGTGTGAGCAATCGGATCGTGTGCCCGTGTGGGGTGTGAGCGATCGGGTCGTGTGCCCTGTGGGGTGTGAGCGATCCATAAACATTGTGTGCCCATGTGGGGTGTGAGCAATGGGTGAACATCGTAGGCCCGACGGGGAGTTACTTCGGTAACGAGCGATGGTTCCAGCAGAGTTCCTGAGTGAACTAGTGATGATTGAGTCGGTACCGCATTGCATTTGCATGGAGTCGTGAGTCGGTCTCTATGATTTGCATTTATCATATTTATAATGATGTGTTGTTGAATGAACATAATTGTGTATGTTTATACGGAATGATTGAGAATTGTGAAAGTGTGCATGATGAATATGCTTGGTGGATATATATATATATATATATATATATATATATATACGTTGTGATGTATATAGATGAAAATGTGATGAATTGTGGTGAGAATGTGTAATATGTGTATTTTTATGTTTATATATATAATTATATACATTGTTATTATGATAATATTTCTCACCCTTCTGCCGTTTTATGATGCTCTATGAGGCATTGCAGAGTAGGTATGCTGGAGGTCTTTTTGTGAAGCGTGTCTTCATTCTTTTGGTCGGTTGGCTCTGATATATAGCACCGGGTAGCTAGGATGTATATTATTCTTTTGTGATACATTTGTACATGTATCTTGCTGATGAATGTCTATGTAAACATGAATTATGTTGATGGATGATACTCAATGACGCATGTATATATATATGTATATATGTATGATGTTATTCAATGTTTAGACTTTCCGCTTTTATTCTAAATATTAAGATGTGGGTGTAAGGATAAAGTTCCTCGGTGGCAAGTTACCCCACTGTTGCATATCAATAGAATGAGCAGGTGTTGTATGTATTAAATGCGTGTATAATGTGACATGCCTCTTTTATACTATGTTTTAATCGTACTCTGGCGAATTTTTTTTTTTAATATGTGCCTAAGTGATTTAAGTGTTTATTTGGGGGTATAGAAAGGGGGTGTTACATTAAGTGGTATCAGAGCCAGAGTTGAGTCAGTTGTGTCTGTCTTGTTGTTGTGTTGGTTTAACTGTTGTTTAACCTTGTTGTCATTTTTGGGAATGATCAGAATATGGCTGGTAGAAACGACAATGCGATGGCTGCTGCTTTGGAAGCAATGGCTAGGGCGGTGCAAGGTGCGCCGAACGTGAATGCTAATGACGAGTTCAGGAAGAATCAACCACCGGTCTTCAAAGGAAGATTTGATCCCGATGGAGCTCAATTGTGGTTGAACGAGATTGAAAGAATCTTCAGAGTTATGGGCTGTGTGGAGGAGAATAAGGTGAGGCTTGGGTCTCACATGTTGAAGGAAGAAGCCGACGATTGGTGGGCCGGTATGCGTGAAGTTCTTGAGGTGGATGATGAAGAGGTAACTTGGAATTTATTTCGTACTGAATTCTTGAGGAAGTGTTACCCTGAGAGTGTGAAGGGAAAGAAGGAGATGGAGTTTCTTGAACTGAAACAAGGTAGTATGTCTGTGGTGGACTATACTGCTAAATTTGTGGAGTTGGTTCAATTCCATCCTCATTATGCTGCGATTACTGCTGAGTTCTCAAAGTGTATTAAATATGAGAATGGTTTACGTCCTGAGATTAAACAAGTTGTGGGATATCAAAGGATAAGGAGGTTTGCGGATTTGACGGAATGTTGTAGAATCTTCGAAGAAGATAGTAAGGCTCATTCTACACATTACAAAAGTTTGAATGAGAGGAAGGGGAAGCAACAAGCTAGAAGTGGACCTTATGTGACACCCGTTGATAAGGGCAAGCATAGGGGAAGCTTTGATAGGAGATCTGGAGGAGGAGGTTCCGGTGTTGTTAGGTGTTACAAATGTGGTGAAATAGGTCATAAATCATTTGAGTGTGGGAAGCCTGTAGCGAAATGTTCTAATTGTGGTGGTCTTGGGCATGCTGCTACAGATTGTAGAAGGAATATGGTGAAGTGCTATAATTGTGGAGAAGTGGGTCACATTAGTACTAAGTGTACTAAGCCGAAACAAGCTCAAGCGGGCGGAAAGGTGTTTGCATTGGCGGGGACTCAAACTACGAATGCGGACCGTTTGATTAAAGGTACATGCTTTATTAATAGTACACCTTTAGTTGCTGTTATTGATACGGGAGCGACTCATTCGTTTATTTCGTCTGAGTGCGCGAAGCGTTTGAATCTTGCGTTAACTTTGATGGGTGCTTAAATGGTTATTGAGACTCCTGCTTCAGGGTTGGTAAATACATCTTTGGTGTGTATGAGTTGTCCTTTGACCATGTATGGTAAAGACTTCATTATGGATTTAGTATGTTTGCCGTTGGTGGGATTGGACGTGATCTTGGGTATGAACTGGTTGCAATTTAATCGAGTTCATATAGATTGCTATCACAAGTTAGTAAGGTTTCCTTCTTTGGAAGATGATGAATTTGAGAGTTTCCTATCCACTAAAGAGTTGAAGAAACTTTTAGCGGACGAAGCTCAATTGTTTGGTTTGTTTGCATCATTGTCGGTGGAGAGTCAAGTTGAGCTTGATGTGTCCCCAGTGGTGTGTGAATTTCCAGAAGTGTTTCCGGAAGATATTACGGATGTACCGCCGGAAAGAGAAGTTGAATTTTCTATTGATCTAGTTCCGGGTACTAGACCGATTTCGATGGCACCGTATCGTATGTCGGCATCGGAATTGGTAGAATTGAAAAAGCAATTGAATGACTTATTGGACAAGAAATTTGTAAGGCCAAGTGTTTCTCCTTGGGGTGCTCCGGTATTGTTGGTAAAGAAGAAGGACGGGAGTATGCGGTTATGCATTGATTATCGACAGTTGAACAAAGTGACAATTAAGAACAAGTATCCGCTTCCAAGGATCGATGATTTGATGGACCAATTGTTTGGTGCGAATGTTTTTAGCAAGATTGATTTGAGATCAGGGTACCACCAGATTCGTGTGAAAGGAGAGGATATTCAAAAGACGGCATTTAGGACACGGTATGGTCATTACGAATACTCCGTGATGCCATTCGAGGTTTCTAATGCGCCGGGTGTGTTTATGGAATACATGAATCGTATTTTTCATGAACAGTTGGATCGTTTTGTGGTTGTGTTCATCGATGATATTTTGATTTACTCTAAGTCTCAAGAGGAGCATGAAGAGCATTTGAGAATTGTGTTGCAAATTTTGAAAGAGAAACAATTGTATGCTAAGTTGTCAAAATGTGAATTTTGGTTGTCGGAAGTAAGTTTCCTTGGACATGTTATTTCCGGTAGTGGTATTAGTGTTGATCCATCCAAGATAGATGCGGTGATGCAATGGGAGGCTCCTAGGTCGGTTACGGAGATTTGAAGCTTTTTAGGCTTGGCGGGTTATTATCGGAGATTTATTGAGGGATTTTCGAAGTTGGCACTTCCTTTAACGCAATTGACTTGTAAAGGAAAGGCTTTCATTTGGGATATTCATTGTGAAGAGAGTTTCAATGAGTTAAAGAGAAGGTTGACAACGACTCCGATCTTGATTTTGCCTAATCCTAATGAACCATTTGTTGTGTATTGTGATGCTTCATTGACAGGTTTAGGTGGTGTTTTGATGCAAGATGGAAAAGTTGTGGCATATGCTTCTAGACAATTGAGAGTGCATGAAAAGAATTATCCTACACATGACTTGGAGTTAGCGGCCGTGGTGTTTGTTTTGAAAATTTGGAGGCATTACCTTTATGGTGCAAGATTTGAAGTTTTTAGCGATCACAAAAGCTTAAGATATTTATTTGATCAGAAAGAATTGAACATGAGACAAAGGAGGTGGCTAGAACTTTTGAAGGATTATGATTTTGGTTTGAATTACCATCCGGGTAAGGCAAACGTGGTGGTCGATGCCTTAAGTCGGAGGTTGTTACATATGTCCGCATTGATGATGATAGAATGGGAACTTTTGGAGGATTTCAGAGATTTGAGTTTGGTTTATGAAATGACGCCGCGTAGTGTGAGACTTGGTATGTTACATATTACGAATGATTTTCTTGCAACGGTTAGTGAAAAGCAAAAGTTGGACTTGAAATTCGTTGATTTGATGTTGAATGAGAATGAGGATTTCAAGGTTGATAATTATGGAGTTTTGAGATTTCGTGGTCGTATTTGTATTCCCGATGATGTGGAGTTGAAAAAGATGATTTTAGAGGAAGGACACCGAAGTAATTTAAGTATTTATCCGGGTGCGAATAAGATGTATCAAGATTTGAAGAAGATCTTTTGGTGGTCCGGTTTAAAGAGGGATGTGGCTCGATTTGTGTATGCATGCTTAACTTGTCAAAAGTCTAAGGTGGAACATCAAAAACCGAGTGGATTTATGCAACCGTTGGATATTCCAGAATGGAAATGGGATAGTATATCGATGGATTTTGTTACGGGATTTCCGAATACGCAAAGAGGTCATAATGTTATTTGGGTAATTGTTGATAGGCTTACTAAATCTGCTCACTTTATTCCAATTGATATTAGTTATCCTTTGGAGAAGTTAGCCGAGATTTATGTTCTTGTGGTGGTGAAGCTACATGGAGTTCCTAAGAGTATTGTATCGGATAGAGATCCCAGATTTACATCGAGGTTTTGGGAGAGTTTACAAAAGGCTTTGGGTTCTAAGCTAAGATTGAGTTCGGCTTATCATCCGCAAACGGACGGTCAAACCGAGAGGACGATTCAATCGTTGGAGGATTTATTGCGTGCTTGTGTACTCGAGCAAGGTGGTGCTTGGGATGGTTATTTGGCGTTGATTGAATTCACTTACAATAACAGTTTTCATTCGAGTATAAGTATGGCACCATTTGAGGCTTTGTATGGTCGGAGATGTTAAACACCTTTGTGTTGGCATGAAACCGGCGAGAGGACAATAGTTGGACCGGAAATGGTACAACAAACGACGGAGAAAGTGAAATTTATTCGGGAGAAGATGAAAGCTTCTCAAAGTAGACAAAAGAGCTATCATGACAAGAGAAGGAAAGATCTTGAATTTCAAGAAGGCGACCATGTGTTTTTGAGAGTTACACCGGTTACGGGTGTGGGTCGTGCTTTGAAGTCGAAGAAGTTGACTTCTCGTTTTATTGGTCCGTATCAGATTACTTCACGAGTTGGTGTTGTGGCTTACCGTGTGGCGTTGCCTCCGAACCTTTCGAATTTGCATGACGTATTCCATGTTTCGCAACTTCGGAAATATGTCCCGGATCCGTCACATGTTATTCCTATGGACGAGGTTAAAGTGAGAGATAACCTTACGGTGGAAGCTTTACCGGTTAGGATTTTGGACCGCGAAGTTAAGAAACTAAGAGGCAAGGATATTGCGCTTGTGAAAGTAGCGTGGGGAGGCGCTGCGGAAGGCAATATGACTTGGGAACTAGAGAGTGGGATGCGAGAGTCGTATCCGGAGTTGTTTGGATCAGGTAATATTTTCGAGGACGAAAATTTCTAAAGTGGGGGAGAGTTGTAACGCCCCGATTTTGATTATTCCATTATGTTGAGTCTTTTATTTTAATTGGGTGATAAATTATTTTATTTGTTAAATTGGTGTGTTAAATATTATTTTACCGTTTTCGAGAGTTTTCGGGGAAATTAGAATTTAGAGTATTTTAGACTTTTCCCAATTAATGATAAGTTAGAAAAGTAGTGGAATTAGAATTTATGTGATTAAAATGAATTAAGTGTTTGTGTGGAAAAAGGAGAGGAAAGAAATAGAAAAGAAAGAAATAGAAAGAAAAGAGAGAGAAAAGAGAATTAGAGAAAAAGAAGAGAAAGAAAAAGGAAGAAGAGAAAAGAAGAAGAGAAAGTTGGGAAAACTAGGAAAATCATCAAGATCAATCATTTAGCGAGTTTGGAATCCGGGTAAGGGTGTGAAACATTGTTATCTTATCAATGTATGTGATTATGTATGAATTGTTGTTGTTGTTGATGAGTTTTGTGAGTTTTAGGGTATAACCCATTCTTGAGAAATTGATTGGAAATTGATCCAAAAGTGTGTAAACTCTTGTTGATTGTGTTCTTGTTGGTCTATACATGTTTAATATGTGGATATTGATCCAAAAGTGTGTAAACTCTTGTTGATTGTGTTCTTGTTGGTCTATACATGTTTAATATGTATTGTTATACTTCAAACTGGTATTTTTCTGAATTTAGATGATGAATTGGTGAAGTTGGGAGTGAAAAACGCGGAACATTGTTCTGCAGAATTTTTCTGGAAATTCCCTGGCCATACGCGTAAGGGGCATGTCCATACGCGTATGAGCCAAGGCGATACGCGTAACAATGGCCGGTGGAGGGGTCAATACGCGTATGGAGGGTGGCTTTTCCCGGCCCTTTGGTGATACGCGTATGGGTGATGGGAATACGCGTATGGGGTCTGAAATGGGAAATTTGTGAAGGAACGGGTTCTGCCCATACGCGTATGGACATGGGTGATACGCGTATGGACAGAAGGAATGTAAAAATGGGATTTTTCAAAATGTCGTTTTCGGTTTCGTCCGTAACTTTTGTTCCGAGTATCCGATTTTTACATTCTTGGTGTCGTTGGAAAGCTATTGAGCTGTACGTTGTGATTATGACGTTTTGAAAATCGTTAGCCGATTTAATTATGTCAGAAAGTCGGGAATAGTGCTATTTAGCGACTTTTACCGTTTTGACTGTGTGTTTGAATGTGAATCATACAATAGTGCATGGATGTGAATGTATATAGATTGTATGTGATTGTATGAGATGAATGCATGAATATATTACGAATATGTATGCATTTCAAGAATGTCTTGTGTCATTTTGCATGTGAAGCATCATGAAATACATTCTTGTGTTGAGCGATTCTAATGAGAATCCGTTGTAACGTCGTGTGCCTATGTGAGGTGTGAGCGATGATTACAAATAATTGTGTGCCCATGTGGGGTGTGAGCAATCGGATCGTGTGCCCGTGTGGGGTGTGAGCGATCGGGTCGTGTGCCCATGTGGGGTGTGAGCGATCCATAAACATTGTGTGCCCATGTGGGGTGTGAGCAATGGGTGAACATCGTAGGCCCGACGGGGAGTTACTTCGGTAACGAGCGATGGTTCCAGCAGAGTTCCTGAGTGAACTAGTGATGATTGAGTCGGTACCGCATTGCATTTGCATGGAGTCGTGAGTCGGTCTCTATGATTTGCATTTATCATCTTTATAATGATGTGTTGTTGAATGAACATAATTGTGTATGTTTATACGGAATGATTGAGAATTGTGAAAGTGTGCATGATGAATATGCTTGGTGGATATATATATATATATATATATATATATATATATATATATACGTTGTGATGTATATAGATGAAAATGTGATGAATTGTGGTGAGAATGTGTAATATGTGTATTTTTATGTTTATATATATAATTATATACATTGTTATTATGATAACATTTCTCACCCTTCTGCCGTTTTATGATGCTCTATGAGGCATTGCAGAGTAGGTATGCTGGAGGTCTTTTTGTGAAGCGTGTCTTCATTCTTTTGGTCGGTTGGCTCTGATATGTAGCATCGGGTAGCTAGGATGTATATTATTCTTTTGTGATACATTTGTACATGTATCTTGCTGATGAATGTCTATGTAAACATGAATTATGTTGATGGATGATACTCAATGACGCATGTATATATATATATATGTATATATGTATGATGTTATTCAATGTTTAGATTTTCCGCTTTTATTCTAAATATTGAGATGTGGGTGTAAGGACAAAGTTCCTCAGTGGCAAGTTACCCCACTGTTGCATATCAATAGAATGAGCAGGTGTTGTATGTATTAAATGCGTGTATAATGTGACATGCCTCTTTTATACTATGTTTTAATCGTACTCTGGCGAATTTTTTTTTTAATATGTGCCTAAGTGATTTAAGTGTTTATTTGGGGGTATAGAAAGGGGGTGTTACAATAGGAGCGTGTTGTGCCCAACAAGGGAAGGGATTGGGCCTTATTGGGCCGCTTGGCGTGACCTTGGGTTGGGCCTGCCCGACGGATGGGCAGGCGCCGGCCCAGTCCAGAACAGGAGTCCCTCCAAGTCGTTTCTCCGACGAGTCGGAGTAATGACTTGAGGACCAACCCACTCGTCGGGGATCCGTTTAGTGGAACAGCGTGCCCGACACTGTCAAGTTGGTGGGAGATGCAGACGGGTAGGAAAATGGAAAGGCGACGCGTGGAGATGAGTCTCGGGGACTGACGTTTGCTCGGCGTGCCAAAGGTCGTTTATGGCCGGCGATGCGGGGAGACGAAAGGAGACGGGTGCGTTTTCCACGCGGGAATGATGGGAAGTGAAACGATGCACGCGGGGTCCTAAGTGCCACGTGTCTTCTGTCATCAATGCCTAGGGCGGATAGGGTCTTAGGAATTCAAGTGCCTAGGGACACCTCGAGTCCTATGAGGGTCCTTTAAATAGGAGCTGAGTCTGTGCCATTTCCACGTTCTCGTTTCCTCCGCTCATAACTCTCCCTCTTTCTCTCCTACTTTTCGACTTCCTTCTTCCGCCGTACTCCACTGCACCGGAGATTCACCACCACCGCTACAAGTAAGTTTCCGGTCTCTTCTTCTCTGTTTAACGTTCTCTACGGTGCCTCATCCGGTGGACTGATGAAGTTCCCGTGGAGATCACGGAGTTTCCGGAGAAAACGGCGGGGCTCCTTTAAATTTCCGATGAATGTCCCGGGGAGACGGAATATTATTTGTAATATAATTTTATTTTGGAAAACTAAATATTTTTATTTTAAAAAAATTTACTAAATAGATAGTAGCGGGGCGGGAATAACCGAACCCAACCTGAACCCGTTTGAGATGGGTTTGAGTTTTAATTCCCCATCCCCGATGGGGTTTGACCGGGGAACAGGGATTGTTTTGAGATTCGAGTTTGGGTTTGGAGGAGGTAAAAACTGTCCCCGACCCGTCCTGTTGTCATGCCTAGGTATATCTTGAATTACTAAGACAAAATCACACATATACTTAAAACCTTTGAGAAATCTTTCCTTATTTATTAAAACCACCTAAAATTGTTTTTAAGTCCTAGCTAATTGATTAGGGAACTATTTGATCAATTGGAAACACTATTTACAAAGGATGATTAGCCCTGGTGCTATAATTAATTATTTTCATTTGTAATACTTATAATTGATTGGAACAAATCTCTTAATGATTGGCAACTACTAGAAATCAAAACATTTCATTTTAGGGTCTAATAATCAATTAGGCTAATCGATTATGTCAGTTATTTTGCCCATGGATTATTTCCAAATTTAAACCTCATCTTGTCATATAAATAGAGAGATATTCTACCATTTCAAACAACTCAAAAAACGATCATTGAGTGTACTTTCTCACTCTCTCATCTTTTTCTATAAATCTCTCATTTTTCTTACTTAATTTTTTTCTTAGTGCTTTGAGAGTGTTCTTGTGCTTGGTGAGGATTTTTATTCTGAGTGAAGAGCGTATTTGTAATTTACCCAAGAGTATATTATCTCTTGAGTAAAATATCTTTTGTAAGAAGTTGTTTGGTTGCGACTTAAACCGGTAAAAGCTCTTGTTTGGTTTGAGGATTATCTTATGAAGTCTATGTTTGGTTCGTGAGTTTCTCTTGCTACAAAATATCTCATATAGTTTCTTGAGTCATTAAAATATCAACAAAGGTTCTTGAGCTCAACCTGGTGTAAAAGCTTTATTGGTTCAAGATCAGCCCATGTAAAATATCATCTTGGTTCAAGATCTTCCTGTGTAAAATCTCATATTGGTTTGAGATCAGTATGTGTAAAATCTCATCTTAGTTCGATATCAACTTGTGTAAAATCTCATCTTGGTTCGAGATCAGCTCAGATAAAATCTCAGCTTGGTTCGAAGATCAACCTGTGTAAAACCCTGGTTCGGTTTGGAGGATAGCCAGTATAAAACTCCATCTTGGTTTAGAGACTAGCCCATAAAAAATCTATGTTTGGTTCGAATAATAGTGAATCAAGACTCCAAGTTTGGTTGGAAGTTAGCCATTAACTTCAAATTCTTGTAAAAGGAGGATTGAAGGCATATCCTATTAAAAGCTCCCAAGATAGTAGAAGCTCTCAAGAAGAATTCTTGGAGAGGGGATTAATCACTTTAATTTAGACTGAACCTTTATAACTTGTTGGTGTCTTTCTATTTTCTTTATCTCTTTTACTTCTCAGTTATTTTCTTTCCTCTAGTTTCCAATTTGTTTCTTTATTTTGCTGCTTATTTCTTTGTTTGTTTTACAGACAATTTTAAACTCTAATTTTATCAAAGATTTTGTTTTTAATAATAGATTTTCAAATCTTCACAATTCACCCCCTCCCCTCTAGTATTTGGAGTCATTTGTCAAACATAAAATGGGTACAAAAACCTCACTGACATGCCTTCAAAATTATAACCCCCCAACTCAAGCCTTACTTTAGAGTTTGGCAATCCTTTTTCATTTTAAGCATAGAGACCACCTCCAACAATTGTGTTTGCAACTTACCAATGGTGTTCTCACTTTTGGCAATATTGTAAGGAACCCCATTTAATGTTAAATAAGCTGATATCGGATAGTATAAACTCTCTAAAAATTCTATTATAAAATTCTTTGGGACACCTCTAACCTAGAGAAGAACGTTAAAAAGAACAGTAACCCATGGAGTAAGATCAAGGAGCTCCTTCATTAGCCTACTTAACATATGCTCTATGTATCGTGAACTGGTTGCATGACACATCGGTGCCAACCTTCCAAAATCCTAATCGTGATTTCATGATGATTGCATATGACTAAAGAAGAATGAGAGGGAGTGCAACGCATTTTTGCAACAACAGTATTTTTCTTTAAAAGGGAAAATGTGTCTGGTTGTTAGGGTTCCAAATTTTTATCATATTAGATACATATTTTGTAGCATTGAAGTAGGGATATGAGAAGGAATTATCAAAGGTTTTTCTCTCCTTGATAGTAACGTGTATTTTATTTCTTTCCTTTGATTTTTCTATGAATCCCTTAAGGATGAGTGGCTAGTTTCCCTAGATTAAACTCCTTTAGATGAATTTTCCCCAATTTGTGTGAGCCATGTGATGCATTTAGATATGCTTTTCGTAATGATCAAACCTTTTATGTAACTCACAGGATGTTTGTGCTTAATGTTTTTTGTTCGTTTATGAATTTGAGTGAGTCGATTTAAATCACGTTTGAGAACTAAATATAGATAACGTGTTTCGATCTGAATATTATTGGAAGGTTGTTTATATTACTCGACATAGGGTATACCCAGATGTGACATATGTGTTTTTCATTCTTTCAAACCTTCTTTGCTTGCAACTTTGCCCAAGACAATTGACGATTGTAACCGGGCAAAGTTGGTTGCATGATAAAACATTGCATGCAAGTATTTTGTAAAATAGTTATGACATGTGAGTAAACATTATAGGTTCAAGTAGGGATTAACCACATAAACAGAGGATAAGGATTCAAAGGTGGGCTTAATCGTTTCTCTCATTATAATTTCTAACACTTTAGTTTAGTTTATAAACTTTTACAAGTATTTGCACAGCCAATCCAATTAAGTTACGTGTACCCCCTATTTATATTATGTCGTTCATTTTTCTAATAACAAGTATAATTTATTTAGTCATGTAATAATTAAAATAATTTATGTGGAGACGATTTAAATTTACTGACTTCTTGTAATTTTTGTCTACACAATTTATATTACTAGTCTTTTTAGTCCAACAATAGTGACCCAAACTGCTTAACTAGCCGACCAAACAGCTATATTTCAAGAGGGAACCAGGAATACTTAAAAGACTACATCAACATCAATAAAGAATATGGAGATTCAGATAGGTCAAATAGCCTAGTTGCCCTCACAACAACCTAGAAAAAAGATTTCAAGTATTATAGTCACAAAAATGGTAGTGAATAACAGAATCAATGTTGTCACATCAAAAGGTCAAAAAGTTGTGAAGAATTAATTGTCTCTCAAAGAAATAATTGAGAAGGAAACATAATCGTTCTCATAAAAAGGGACATATAAATTTGTGACCCTTCTGAAAACATAAAAATAATAATAAAAACTTTGAGGCAAACTAAATATACATAAAAGAGACAAGTTGCCAAAGCCTGAGATAAGACTTTCTTATCCTCAGATACTAAAGAAATTGAAAGATGAGAAGAGTTTCATTACGTTTCTTGAAATTTTCAAAAAACTATTGAAATTGTAGTCGTCACCGGTATCGTTTTAGTTTTTATTGGTTGTAAAATTGTGTGTATAATGCTTTGTTTCATTTGTTGTGTGTTTGTATTTTATCCATTATATAAATTTATTTGCATTGTTGTGACTTTGTTGTTGTTATTCATTTGTAATAATATCTTGTATTTGTGTTCATTCGCTTCGGCTATATTTAGTCTTGTACCTTTAAGAAACCTTTTTATTCATTGGATTAGTTGTTGTGTCCATGTTTCTATCTCCTTTTTTAGCCTAGCAATTGGTTATATATCAATATATCGATTATTGCTTGAATCACAAGTTATAACACTTGAATCAAGGTTGTAAGGATGTATGATTTGAATCATACAATGTGTGACTCGAATCTTGAAGTCTCATGAAAGATAGGATTTGGCTCTACCTCATTTGAGTCGAATCAAAGAACTGTGTGATTTGAATCCTAGCTCCTCTTGATTTGAATCTTGAGATACACATGATTCAAAGCATGGCCTATTTCCATTCTTTCAAACCTTTTATTCAAGTTGATTGTTTTTTTTATTCGAATCATCACTTTATTATTTGTTAAAAAAACCAATTGCCTTAGTTATTTTTAGATAAAGTAGCCTCTATTGAGAGAGTTTCTACCTCTTGCACCAATTTTCATCTTTCAACTTTTTGTCATCTAGTGAGAGTGTGTCACCCATGAGTGAAGAACTCAGAAAAAAATGTGAGGAATCTCCTCTCTTAGATGATTACCATTTCTTCTTAGTGAAGAACAAGAAACCTGGAGAAAATGAGAAGGTTGATCAAACAAGTAGTAGAATTGATCCATCTTACAGCAACACCAAGAACCTAGAAACCCATTTTCTTCAATAACCTTGAGAGAACCTAGTGTGTGTTCTTCATTCACACTCCTTCTTGATTCCTTGTGATTAACCTCCTATAATGTAGATCATATGAGTTAGTTATGTGTGTGAGATTCTTCAAATGAAATTCATCATCTTCAACCTTTATTAAGAACTATTGTTATGGACCTTCAACTCTAAATATTGAGTATGGGAGGTAGACCAAAGGTACATTAGACATCTAATATTTTCCATTGAAGTTGTGTTTTTTTGTATCAGGTGTAAGAATCATTTCTTGGATATGTATTTTGGTTGTGTGTTGTTCACAAAGAGAGAAAACTGTCTATATACTACATTAAAACTATGGTGATACCATGTGAAGGTTGTTGCAGAACAAAATTGGGAGTTATCTAATTAATCAAGGCTAATGGAAATTGCTCTGACAAGTCTTTGTCAGAGTCGAGGGAAGAATGTTGCATAAAGGAAGCTTAGATTAGGTTATTATGGATAGAAAGATTATTAGATCAAGATCATTGATGATCTTATGTGTAGCTGTTGAGTGTCTTCATCAACAAAAGGAATTGTCATTTAATCCGTGTGTAGGATAATGCAGTGTGGCTATTAGTGTTCAGTTGATGATAGTTAATTGTATTAAAATACTTGTATATTAACTCTTGAAAATAGTGGTTGACCTAATTATTATTCCCAATGGTCCAAATCATTTAAGAGTGGAGTAGGCATAGCAAGGACGATTATCTAACCACTACATATCTCTGTGTACTCTCTTTCTTCCATGTCTCTCTTTAATTTTTTTCATTCATCATATAATAGTTGAATCATAGCATAATTTATATGTCCTTTAGATTAGATCTCTCTTGTAGTGATTTATTGTATAAGCATAAATCTGTGTTGTATCAAACCTATTAAATCATGCTAAAGTTGATTGTGATAAATTACATGTCAAAGTTGAGACATTAAATTTCTTAAGTTATCCTAGGTTACTTAAGTCCTTGTTTGATCATACTATTAGCGATAATTTTGAAATACATTGGTATGAATTCATATTGATGAGAATACATGCTTCCATTCTATTTTGTTTTAGCTTCTGCATATTAAACTCTGATTTTTGTATAAAAACTTTTAGAATTGTTTTTAAGATGGGATCGTTCCATTCAACCCCCCCCCCCCTTCTTCTAGACCTTTTTTCACTTATATTACCAACCAACAAGTGGTGTCAGAGCTGGTCTTTTGATCGATTCTAAGCAATTTTAAAATTCGGGAATATAAAGTCCTTTTTTATCCTAAAATTTTTTTTTTCAAAGCCTTCTCATCTAAGTTGAAATCAAACATATTTCAATTGATATCGTAATGATTGATTCATCATAGACCAATCAATGTGAATTGATATCAAGTAGTTCTCTACTAGAATTTTATTAGATCACCAATAGAATTAAGAGATTCTCTAAGTTTGATTTATCCATATTTGAACTAACCAATTTGCTGAGATGTGTGCATGATTGACCAATAATATAGCATTATGTTTCTCTTTTATATTGGATGATTACTCATAAAAGCTAATGATATACTATTTATATGACAATTACTTTGAATAACGGATTGTTCAGGAAAAAGAAAGAAGAAGTGTCTCTATTAACCTACTCTTCCAAGGTCGATGTGAAAGGAGATGGTGAAAATTTTATGAATATTGACAATGTTCATTGTTCGTCAACCATAAACCAAGGTTTCAAAGCATAAACTTATGAAACGGCCATATCTCCTTCAAAGTGTTGAAGCATCTATCCTAGATTGTCAAACATTTATCTAGCAATGAAATAGCTAATCATATGTTTATTCTCAAAATGTTAATCAAAGATGATTAGAAGAACATTTGTTGTACGGGTTCATCTGATCTCTTATGAAAGAGTGTCTGAAAATGTATCTCAAACATGCAAAGGAGTCGTACCCATTTGTATATAATTGATCGTATTTATCTTATGATATTTTTGTTATCGTTCACTAATCATTTATGTGTGCAGCTAGTTAAGCAATAGATTATCAAAATTGGTATGATCGTTCCAATCTCCCTTATTCTTCTTGTAGTACACTTATTTATTATCGTCTTTGTATGTTAAATGCAATGGTTTTGTAAAATGTGTTTGTATGTGTTAATTGTAAAATGTATATCTCATTCATACAAACATATTTGTGTCATTGTTATTCCATCTGAACATTTATCATACATTCATGCATCACTCATTCTTTTGTGCATTTCACTAGTGTGCATATCATTAATTTGCATTTCATTATTTTACATTTCATTAAAATTAAATTTCATTAATTTCTCATTTCATTAAAATGCATTTCATTATCATTATCTCATTAAAGTTTTTTCTCATTTAACTTCAAATTTTTCTTCAAAAAGGTGATCATGATTTGCATCACATGTTAAAGTATGTTTAGGTATGATTCAAATCACAATTGGAAAGACTAATTGGTATCGTGCTTGTTCCTTTTGATTCGACTCAAGCCTTCACCTTGATTTGAATCAAGGCCAAAATATTTCAAAAAAAATTCAATTTGATTCGACTCATGTGTTGTGCATGATTTGAATCACACGTGAAAATTCGGATTTCAAAAACGAGTGATCGTTGGCGTCTCTCTACTCATTCACCTTATTTACTCAAAATAATTTCATTTTTTTCCAAAACAAGGTCTCTAATCTCATTTTCAAAAATTCATGCCACATTCTAAACTAATTTCATTCATCGTCATAATCATTCACCACCGTGTCATCTCTACCCATTTCTCCTCAAACTCATCATCTTCATTAACATAAGTTCAAACCAACAAATGAAACCATCAGAGAAGCAAAAAATACAAGAGAAAAGAATCATCATTCAACTCTCTTCAACCAATTATAAAAAAAATCAAAGATCAAAGGTTCATGCAAGCAAAGAGACAATTGATGCAAGGCTACCTAGTTCTAAGAGCGAAAATTCGAATGGAAGCAGAAACACTCAAGCATCTGGTCAGGATTTATCATTCATCTGCCAAAAGGTCAATCACTTGATTCCTGATGATAAACTTAAAAAGTATGTGAAAGAGTTTCTTAACAAACTTGTTGAGGTTAAGTACTTTGTGACTAAGTTTGTTGAGTCTGAAGTAGGTATTAAATTTTTTAAACCTTTAGAGCAACATAAGCCTTTGAAATTCATTGGACTGAATAGAAAACTCAACATTGATCATGTCAAAGCTTTTTACTGCAAGCTCAAAGTGTCTATAAATGGTCTTGAATGTGTCTTTCATAATCAAGTCATTAAGTTTATGTTAGAAGATTTTAAGCATCATTTTGGTTTAGTCTCTAAAGGTAATGAGGTTTATGTCTATAATGGAACTGGTTTTGATAGAACTGAATTCGTTCAAAGCATCTCTAAGTCTATTTTCCAGGATTGTTTAGATTTGAGATGAGAATTCTCCATCAGATTGTTGTTAAGGTTCTGTTTAGGAAGCCATGCAATTGGGCAAGGCCAGATGACTATGATTTGTACCAGATATGGGTTCTCTTGAAATCTGATCAACACGATTGAGTAAAGATTATTCTTAACAGGGTTGAGTATTGTAGGACCTCTCTAATCATATCCTTATTTTTCTCTTCTTTCATTCAGTTTATTTTGAACTTGAATGGTATTTCCTCTATTGATGAAGATTTAGTTGAAGTGTTGAATCTACTTTATTCAATTATGATCAAGTTGGTGTGTTACTTTCAGGATGATAAAAAGGTGTATTATTATTTGGATAATGTTGGTAGGTATGAATATGAGGACAGAATTGAGATTCCACAAGATTTGGAAATTGAGAGGAAGATGAAGAAGTTTGTAGATGCCCCTAAGCACATTGGTTCATCTTCGTTTGCTCTGTCTCGCTCTTCTGATAAGTTGTTATCTGTTGATGCCAAGGCATACCTTGATGGCTTAGTTACCAATATTTTGGTTGATTCTCGTGTTAGAGAGACTAATCATCATGCTCATATTGACATGGTTGCAAAACAAGCAAATGAAAGAGAATAAGAAATAAGAGAAGAAGCGAAAGAAAGAGAAAAGAATGTCTTAGCTGAGTTGTCTGGTGTGAAAGGTGTCTTGAATCATCTTAAGGATTCCATTCTTGTGTTCAACCTGGATGATACTTAGGATACCTTTTATCCCTCACCCGATCTTTCATCTTAGACCAGTCGTGGATTATATTGTGCCATATCATCATATGCACTTCATGTTTATTCTATCTGTCTCTATTTTTAGACTTATTTGTTTGAACAAGATTGGTTATAAATCTACAATCCTTGAGTTTTGATGATAACAAATTATAAAGAACAATTGTGTAGACTAATAGTTTGTTAAGTGTACTGAATCTGAACAAGCCAGATGTTGGATAAAGCAGACTCTAAACAAGCCAGATGCTAGACTCTATACATCATCAGACTCTAGAATCTGGACTTCATCAAATTCTAAACTCTGGACACCATCAGATTCTGAACCAAAGTTAGAATACGAAGAATTGCTAAACAGATATTCAACTTTGGATGTCCTAGTCAACACTTCTAAAGCAAACAATCCAGAATTCCTCTACTAAATTCAAGCCTCATTCTCGCTACACTTTGAAGTCCAATCATCAAGGATCTGGACTCTGATCAAGCTTTAAATCACATATATGCAAATCCAATGATTTATAGAAAATGACTGAATTAATATTCTAGAAGATAGTACAATTTGAGATGCAAAATCAAAAGGACAGATACGCTGATATTCTAAAGGATTGTACTACCAACGGCTATCAAATATTTTCTCTCTACTATCCACGATTTATGGCTCAACCTCGTACCACTATTACAGTTGTGGAATTGAAGAAGTTTCCAATTATATCCTTCAACGGTATTATTCATCATCTATATAAAGAGGACAAAGAATGTTGAGAAATATGACGAACTTCATTGATAATATATATATATATATATATATATATATATATATATATATATATATATATATATATATATATATATATATATATGAATGTTGTAAATTTTTAAGTGTAAACACAAAAGAGTTGCTATATATGAATGTTGTAAATTTACACTTAAAAATATATGAAATTGAGTGCTATATATATATATATATATATATATATATATATATATATATATATATAGCACTCTATTTCATATATTTTTAAGTGTAAATTTTGTTTATCACTTTGTGTATCTGCTTATTTAGAAGCGATATTGTAAACACAAACTTTGTATTTAACAGTTGTTAAATTCATTGAGGTATTGGGTTTTAGTAAGAAGCCTTGATAATTCATTGACGGGTAGTCTTTAAGTTATAACTCCTTAAGGGACTAAGTTTAGTAAGAATCTTTGAGAAGTCATTGACGGATAGTCTTTAAGATTGTAATCAATTTGATTATTTGATTAATTTCTGTTGAAAAGGTAAAATCACTCTGACGAATGGACTGGACTAACCTAGTTAACGGTGAACCAAGATAAAAATACCTTGTCATTTTTTATCTTTATTGTTATTTTCTTTGGGTTGCAATAAACTGTCATATTTGAAATCCAATTCAATCCACCCTTTCTTGTGTTTCCTGAACCTTCAACTGGAATCAGAGCTCCAGTTCTAGTATTGACTACTTTGTATCAAACACTTAATTGAGCCAGATAAAGATCCATGTTTTGAAACACGTAATGGCTCATGCAAACAATGATAAAGATCATTATTCTGGCAAACCTCAAATATTTGATGGAGAAAAGTTTGACTATTGGAAAGATAGAGTCGAAAGTTTTTTCATAGGTTGTGATGTTGATCTATGGGATACGGTAATAGATGGTTACACACGTCCTAAAGATGCAAATGCTACAAAGCTTGAAATAAGCAAAATGGATGAGAGGCAAAAGAAGGATCACAAGAATCATCATAGATCCAGAACTATATTACTGGATATTATTTCCTATTCAGAGTATGAAAAGATTACAAATAGAGACTCTGCTAAGTCTATATTTGATTCCTTAAGAATGACTCTTGAAGGAAGCGAGCAAGTAAAGCAATCTAAGGCTCTATCTTTAATCCATAAATACTATGAAGCTTTCTAAATGGAAGAAGAGGAAACTATTGAGGATATGTTCTCAAGGTTTCAAAATTTTGTGGTTGGATTAACAATTCTGAACAAGGTTTACACCACTGCAGATCATGTAAAGAAAATCATCAGAAGTCTACCAAAGAGTCACAAGATTGAGCTTGAAGAGGACGAGCCTGATAAGAAAGTAAAGTATCTGGCTTTGAAGTCCAAAGGTAAGCCTAAGAAGGCTAGAGCTCTTTAAGATGAAGAAGAATAGTCTGAAGAAATCTATATGAAGAAGCTGATGAATTGTCTCTACACTCTAGAAGGGTCAACCAACTCTGGAAGTAAAGACTGAGGAAGTTAAGAGGCTAAAGAAGAACAGGTGGATAATCTAACTCAACCTCTGGGCAGAAGAAGTCTGGAGATGAAAAGGATTTTACCTGCTTTAAGTACAAAGAGACTAGACATTATGAGAAAAAGGTTATGATGGCAACCTGGTGTCATACCCCAATTTTGTCCAGGAATTTTAAATTTCCAGGCAACCAGATTTATTTTGGTTTGTCCGGAATAAAATTTTAGTTTTGCAGACATATCGGTTGAATAATCGCGCGTAAGATCAGAGAACAGTGATGTCAAGTTTGGGTCTGCAACTATATGTTTTATTGATCTACACTATGTGTATTTTAGTTTGGTGTGCTCATTTTATATTTTGTGCATCTTCGCGCGTTCGCAATTTGATCAGTCTGAGTCTTTTCATCCATGTTTTTTTAACTGCAATATTTGATTCGCGACTGACTGTTTTACTGAACTATATTGCGCATAGATTATTTTAGTGCATTCATTTTTATTTTTTTTTTGCATCTTCGTGCATTTGCATTTTGCTCAATTTAATTCATTTTTGTTTTGTTTTTTGATCAAAATAATTAAGGAAAATAAATAGAGATAAAAAAATATTAATTTAGTTGATTTATTATAATTTGGGTGGTTTTATTTCATCAATTTGAAACTCAATTAGTCACATAATAAGGCCCAAGGGTAGAGTTAGAAATAAGATAAAATTGCAACCCTAAACTAGTTGTATATAAGTTAACTTGAGGCAATTTGGAAAAATCAATATCCGCTACCTCACTCTCTCTCGCATTTCAAAATAAATCAAAAAAAGAAGAGAGGAGAGAGCTTCTTTGAAGCTTCCTCATTCACGAGTAGAAAAAAACTCTTCCTCTATCAGGCTCAACCTTCATCTTTCATATCTCTCCATTCTCTCTCACACATAAAATAAAAGTTCAAAAAAACAATTAAATATAAAAATAAAAAAATAAAAAAAGCAAACGCAAGAAGGTTTTCTTCCTTCTTTTTCTTGGTATTGCACCACATTTTCAACACAACAACCTCCTTTCACTTTTTCACCCACCGGCCTTCACCTTCTCTCATTTCCTCACCTTCATTTCACAACCTTCACCTACACCCTTCAGTTTACACAACTTCCACCACTTTCAGCCTCCTCTTCAGCCGTTCACCATCACCCTCTTGTCTCACTTCAACAACTCATCTCTGTCGTGTTCCACCACCATTCCACCACCGGCGCACCAACAACCTTCTTCCTTTTACTCTGATTCAACACTCCTTTCTTTAAATGAACCACATCCGCCCTTCAACAACAACCACACCAAATTCTGACCTTTTTCTGTCAATATCTCGTCGGCCACCACCTACATGAAAATTCACGCGTGACACCACTCTGTTACGGGACGCGTCCTCACATTAACTCATTTTGCACATGACGCATTCACACGCGTTAACTTGATATATGTGTGTTACATGTTGTATGCTCTTTATATTCGATTGCAATAAATGCGTGTTTATTATGATTATTGTAAGTCTGTTGTTTTTCTTGTTGTTTTGTGGGGTGTGTGTGTGTGTGTGTCTCTGTGTGTGTGTGTGGCATTGCATTTCGTAGGATTTGTTGCGTTAAGTTATGCCATCACGTGAAAATTTACGACCTCGCGTTAGAACTCACGCCTTTGCGTTAGAACTCGCGACCTCGCGTTAGAATTTGCAACTCCGCGTTAAAAGTCACGTGTTAACTTTCGTGGAATTAGAACTCCCTACCTTGCATTACAATTTAAGACCTTGAGTTACAACTCGTGACCTTGCGTCAAAACTCGCGACTTTGCGTTAGGATTTGCACCCTCGCATTAGAACTCGCACCCTCGCATTAGAACTTGTGTCCTTGCTTTAGACTTCGCTATCTTGCATTACAACTCATGCCCTCGCATTAGAAATTGTTACCTCGCGTTAGAACTCGCGCCTTTGCATTAGAACTTGCAACCTCGCGTTTGAATTTGCGATCTTGTGTTACAATTCGCGCGTTAGATTTTGTGGCATTACAATTTACGACCTCGCGTTAGATTTTTCGACCTCGCGTTAGAACTCGCGTCCTCTAGTTAGAACTCGCTACCTTGCATTAGAATTTGCCACCTCGTGTTAGAATTCGTGCATTGACTTTCGTGGCATTACAATTTGCAACCTCGTGTTAGAATTCATAAGCTTACGTTACAATTTGCGCCCTCGCATTAAAACTCGTGACCTCGCATTACAATTCGCGTCTTTACGCTTTTACCTTTGTGTACGTTATGTGCATTGCGTTACTTTTTGATATTTTTGCGTTACATTTCATCAAGCTTATTTTCACAATTAAATCGAATATTTTCAAAATTTTCCTTAAAACGTTTTCACCACATAATCAAAATCTTTTTCTCAATAAAACCGATTAAAAAGGGAATAGGGGATGCACATCCTTCTGCTCCTCGAATAAGTGAGTGGTTGGCATACTCTAAATTGGTCAAACATTCGTCTTTCAAATAAAACACTTTAATCAAACTTGGATGAAAAAGGGAATGCGGGATGCACATCCTTCTGCTCCTCGAATATAAAAGTGGGAGGCGCATGCCTCGCTGCTGCGAACATTCATCTTCTGCCAAAAATTTTCAAAATTCCAAACTTGGACGAAATGGGAATGAGAGGTGAACACCTTTCTACTCCTCGAGTAAACGAATGGTTGGCGTATGCTTCACTGCTCGAGTATTCGTCATCTACCTAAAAACAATCTCAACCAATCAAACTATCTTTTCTCACCCCCGCACGACCGAAAACCTTTTCATAAATGAACAATGTTTTATCCATTTTACCACGATACAAACAGACGTTTAAGCCTCCCACGTGCGAGCATACCAGCAACATTTAATCGTAGAATGCGAACTAAACTTTTGTTCCCTAAAAGTAACCAACACGTATGTGGTTGTCTACCAAGAACTAAGTAGCATTGAGTTCCCCGTCGCACCCGAGGATACGTAGGAGCAGGATTTAATGTCTCGTCACGTACCCAATTAAAAAACTATTTTTAGTTTTTTTTTCTTTTCTATTTTCACTTTGAATAGCTACAAGAAAACAAATAACAAAATTTAACACTATTATTCAGAAAACTAACTAAATGGTTCTCGTTGAGTACATTAGATATGAGGGATGATAATACCTTCCCCCCGCATAACCGACTCCCGAACCGAATATGGTTGTGATGACCATTTTCTTTTTTCTTTAAGGGTTTTATTGATATTTTCATTTTCCTCTTGGAATAAATAAACTTTGGTGGTGACTCTGTTATCATCTTAAATATGCGAATGTCCGTGGTATTTTTCGCGTTGCGACAGCTGGTGACTCTGTTGGGGATACGCTAGAGAGTCAAGCCTAATTTAGCTAGTTTTGCTATGAATGTTAGCTTTTCTGTTGTTTCTTCTTGTGTTTATGCCTTTATTTATCTTGCTTTGTTATTATACTCATTTTTGTATATATTCATATGTAGGAGTTGGAAACGCTGTTTGAGCGAAGCTCTATACCCGAGCTTTGAGAAAAACCTCAAGTTTAGAATTGGAGATTGTGTAGTATTGGACTAGGGGTGCTCACCTCACTGGAACAATATGAAGACTCCACCTAGAGCATATCTATTTGAAATTTTCATCATGATATGGCTAGCCCATTATTGTATTTGAATTTCGAATAAGGTCCAAGACTCCAGAAACCTAACCTAAACAAAAAACCTGCTATTAGGGCCGGAGATCGTGTAGTATTAGACCGAGGGGTTCACACCTCTCTGGAACAATACGAAGACTCAACCTATAGTATATTGTTGTACCCCAAAATTTGCCCGCCCTATTTCTAACATTTAGTTATTCTTAACTTTGATTTTATAAATTTTTTTTTTTTGGTTCAATTTTACTAACATTTTAACAGTAATTTTTATTCAAAAATAGGTAACAGTTTACTTTAAATTGTTTAAATAACAAATAGTTGTTTGACCTTCATATGCTTTCAAGTGCATTTTTGTTTCGAATAAATGAATTGGCACAATTGGAAAGGAGATAAGGCTTGCAAGTATGAGGTCGCGGGTTCGAATCTCACATGTTACATTTTGGATTTTTTTTCTGTTATTTGTTACTAACTTTCTTTCCATTTTAAATTATTTTCAAAAAAAAATCACAAAAATGGTATTTTTTTATTATTTGTTTTTAATTTTCGTTTTTTATTTTAAGGCATTTTTGAAAAATAATTATTTATTTGATTTTATGCACTTTTTACCAAAAAGGAGTGCAAAAATCATAATAGATACCAAAAATATTTCCTTTCTCGTGTACTCATTTCCTATTGGTCAGTTTATGTCATTTTTGTATCATACTTAGTTTCTAATTGGTCTACTTGGTGACCAAGTAAAAATCAGATACTATATGATTTTATTCAGATGTTATTTGATCAATATGAATTAAGACTGATTATTTTTTCCTTTTTAAGCTTTTTAACCTAATTTTCTAGATCTATAAATACATGTTGTTTTACACATAAGAGGGGGGCCTAAAAAAAAGAAAAAGACAATCATTCTCACTCTCTCAAAGATCAAAACCCCTCAAGATCACTCTCTCCTTCCGGCCGCCGCCCTCCGTCGTCCGTACGGAACCGCCGCCGCCGCCGTCCGTACACCGACCGTACGGTCCGCCTCCTCCCTCCGTTTTGTTGCATTCTTCGCTTGCGATCTCTTTGCCAACCTTCAATCTAGGTAATTCCTCGTACATTCCTCGATTTTCTTGTGATTTGATTGTTTGGTTTAGTGAATCGATATTAAATTGAGGTTGAGGTTAGAATTGTGATATTTCTTACGGTATAAATTTTTGATAAAATGCTTAGATGATTTTTTTTTATGTAAATTGATATTGTTTGATTTAGATAATTTTTGAATTCACATGGTGATAATGTCCAAATCCGGAATCGGTTTATTTGTTTGAAATTTGTTGCGGATCTTGATTTTGGGTTACTAATTGTGTTGAATTTTTGCAGTGAAGCATAAGCCAGATTGTTGTGATTATAATTTTGGTTTTAGGCGTGGATTCAATTTCCATCCCATGCATTTTTGTTTTTCCGTATTTTACTAACCTTTATTTTTTTCATTCCATTTAGTTATTTATTTTCTTGTTTAAAACTAATCAATACAATAAAACCATAAAATTAGAAATTAGGGTTTTAATTAATCAGACTTTAGTTTTTTAATTAATTTGTACATAATTAGAATTAGATTTATTTTTTATCACTAACATTAAAATCAATTCCTAAAGAATACAGAAAAGCATTAATTTAGATTTTAGGTCTTTAAAATAATTTTCCTAACATTTTTCTTCACTTATTTATTTATTTGCCTATTTAAATCTCTAGGAAAATTGTATAGGTCGCACGGTTTTTTTTTGTAATAGCTGTGTTCTTATTTTCCGCAAGGGTTTTCATACTTATGTATCTCTCCCAAAGCCTTGTAATAGCGTAGGATTTAATTTTCCGCACTTATATTTTACGCTTGTATATATATAATCTGTTTAGATGTATGCTAATAGGATTGTATGGCAAGACTTAAAAACAAACGATAGATAACTCTAATTCAAGATAAATGATTTAAACCAACACACTTTGCACACATGCACCTCTTGGGTAACCTCTCTTCATTTTCCTTACGAAATAATGGTCATGTCCCTCGAAAGTAAGGGTACTTTAGCAAAAGAAGCTTACGAATAATATCATCTTAGTCCCTTCGATATAAAGATCATAGTCCCTCGATGACCCTTCGAGTTGCCTACGAAAAATGATCTTGTCCCTCGATGACCCTACGGAAAAATGATGATAGTCCCTTCGAATTGCTAAGGTATCCTTACATGTTGCCTTCTATGACCATTCGATGACCTTTCGCTGTCCCTTCACATCCAATAGATAGGACTACCTACCCACTAATGGTATGGATAGTACTATCTCTTAAGGAAAATGATAAGTACAAGAAAGACCTTATAAATTAAGGGTAAGTAACTTTTAAATGCTTGCTCACAACTCAAAAACTAATACTTTTCACACCTCATCTTTACAAAAATATTTTCAAAAACAAACACTTTGTATACGTTCTTACACGAATTATCACAAAGTCAACTTTTACGAAATATTTTCTAAACACACACCACATTTCAAAAAAAAACAAGTTAAAGTGAGCAAGCAATTAAGAGCCCGTAGATAACTACGGATGAAAAGGGGTGCTAACACCTTCCCTTTTCATAACTTACCCCCCCCCCCCCAAACTCAAAATCTTTTCAAAAAGGTCTTTCCTATTCTTTTCACCTTTCCTAAATAAATTGGATAAAAGAAAAGTCGGTGGCGACTCTTGCTAACCGTAACATGTTTTGCGAAAACAAAATTAAAAAGTCAGTTCTCCACCGTATTACAGAACTGGCGACTCTGCTGGGAATTCGTCTAAAAGAGGGGTTACCTTAAGAGTTAGATCACTTTACTTGCTTTAATTGTTTTGTCTGCTTTAATTTTAAGGGCTTGTTCGGGTTTTACTCGTGTGAAAGAACCTACACCCGGATCTAGTGATTCCTTAGGTAAGTAGCAATAGATCATAAAGATTGTACGGCGTATACCGATATGGTTAATATGATAGCTACAGTTAGTGTGACACTTTGGTTTGTACTGATGTTCCTTAAGTCAGTTGAGGATAACATTAGGCTTCCGCGTGGTGTCATTAGCACTAACTTTCTTTTAGAACCTTAATTGACCCATCTTGGCCATTAGAAAGTAGTGAGATAGCCGGCTTTGGTGCAGTCCAAAGTTGGTTGATACTCGATGCTACGCTCATTGAGATTCTGATCTCGGGATGTTTTGGTTGGCAAGTCAGTTGCCGTGCTAAAATAAAGCCTTTGAGAAGGATCCATGATATTGATATTCCTTAGAACCCGGTTACTATTCTAGGACAGGTTGAACCAACTAAACTTCAGTGGGGAGGGTACTTTCCTATGGACTTCATGCAAGCTTTTAAACCTAAGGCTCTTGTGTGACTTATGTGTGTTTTCCACTTGCTTTAAACATGAACATAACATCATAACATCATAACATTGCATTTCCATTTCAAAGACCTAGGGATTTATCTTTGTTCTTTGCCACAGGTTATGGCTTCCGCTCGCAGAAACACTATCTGAATCAACTTTGTAAGGGTACCTTCCAAGCTTAAGGAATTAGTCTCAAAGGTTCCCAAGAATTCTCAATTCACCAAAAGGCATGGTTATCTACTCGATTTGGTTACCTCGGGGTTTGAAGAAGACATGATGAGTGTTTTGTTCCAGTTCTTTGATCCTAAGCATCACTGTTTCACGTTCCCAGATTATCAGCTGGTGCCCACAATGGAAGAATTCTCTAAACTACTTGGTGTACCTATTCTTGATCAGACACCCTTCACCGGTCTAGAGAAAGTTCCAAAACCTGAAGTTATTGCAGCAGCCTTACATCTAAAGCGGTTAGACATTGTATCCAAGTGGGAAACAAGAAGTGGAGTTAAAGGTCTTCTTGCTAAATTCCTGATAGAGAAAGCTTAGTTGTTTCTAGATGCTATGAGTTACTATGCTTTTAAGGAGATTGTGGCTCTATTGATCTATGGTTTGGTATTGTTCCCTAATCCAGACCAATTCATAGATGTGCACGCAATCAAAATATTTCTGACTCATAATCCTGTGCCTACTTTGCTTGGAGATATTTTGCACTCTCTTCACACTCGTACTATGAGTGTGTTGCATACCTTTACTATCCAGGTGGTTTATTTCGCACCTTCCTCGATCAGTGATGAAGAATGAGCAAGGTTTGAGGTGGTCTCGAAGGATGATGTCACTTTCTCATTCAGATATCTATTGGTGTTCCCGATCTCAGGAAGACGCCACTATCATTGACCGCTGTGGGGAATTCCCAAATGTGCCACTCCTTGGCATAAGGGGAGGCATTACTTATAATCCTTCTCTAGCTCTGCGTCAATTTGGTTATGCTCGGAGGGACGGTCCTCATGATATGCTTATCCAGGGTATTGTATTCGATTACGAAAACGATCCTCAAGGTTACCATCAAAGGTTTATACATGCTTGGGGCATGGTGAATAAGATTGATAGCAAGACTTTGGAACCGAAGAACTCCATCCCTTTGGAGCCTTACCTCAGATGGGTGCGATCTCGTGCTAAAAATATTATAATGCCATATCCTGTTGTCCTACCGGTGATTGTTTAGCCTATTGGTGAAGGAGATGTTCCTTATACCATTCTTCATCCAGACATGCCTACTGACCTTGAAGAGCTACAGAAATCCTGGATCCAACTGAAGGAGGAAAGGGATACCTTTGAGACTCAGTTCTATGCTAGCGAGAAGAAAGTGTTGGAGCTGACAAGACGACTTCACGAAGAGCAGAACCTTAATGCATATTTCAACACAAACAGGAAGCGTCCATGGGATACTTGAGTCTTAGGTCTTAAGAGTTTTACAATTTATTTCCTTGTAACCTTTTATTGTTTTTCCCTTCATTGTAAGCCCGAGAGGCAGTTATATTTTGAACTTACTAATAAGAGTCTTTGTTTCTGTTTCCTTTTTAACAAATTTAAATCCCACGAGGTCCTTGAAAACATTGCATATACATTTACATACCATATCATTGCATAACAGGATGCCAAGACAAGTTTCTCACCTTCTCGCTGTTTATTTCAGCAAAGAAAATGGCCCTCGAACAAACCGTCAAAGATCTCCAGGCCCAGAACGCCCAATTCCAAGAGTTGATCCTGAACTTGTCCAAGGGACAAGAAGAATTGAAGGCACTCCTGACCAAGAAGAAGAAGAAGAAAACAAGAAAATCAGTTGGCTTCATCAACATGGGTAGGAGGTTCAAAGGTCGAATGAAGAAGGCCGACGAGGTTGAAATTCTAGAGGACAATGACAAAAAAGACTCTAGGAAAGAAGAAAGTAGCCACCATAGTACTATTGGGAATTCTGATCAAGAAGAGGACTACTATTATGATTCTGCTGACGATGAGAAACACAAGTTGTTGGAAGACCGCTTGAATGCCATGGAGGTGCAGAAGATACCTGGTTTAGATTTCGAAGACTTGGGTCTGGTTTTAGGGGTTGTCATTCCTCCCAGGTTTGAGGTTCCGGCTTTTGTGCTATATGACGGTGTTTCGTGTCCGAAGCTGCATCTGAGATCTTATGTCTGAAAAATTCAGCCACATACTGCTGATAAAAAGTTGTGGATGCATTTCTTCCAAGAAAGTTTATCTGGAACTCAACTGGAGTGGTACTACCAACTTGAGAGCACCAATATTCGTACCTGGAACAATCTTGCTGAAGCCTTCTACAGGCAGTATCAGTATAACTCTAATTTGGCGCCAACTCGGATGCAACTTCAAAGCATGTCCATGGGCCCTAATGAAAGTTTCAAAGAGTACGCCCAAAAATGGAGAGATCTTGCAGGCAGGGTTCAGCCTCCTTTAGCTGCCAGAGAGTTGGTTGACATGTTCATGAGCACGTTAACCAGTCCTTTCTATAGTTATCTACTTGGAAACTCGTCATCCGGTTTCACCGAGCTGATACTGACAGGAGAACGTGTTAAAATGGAATTCGAAATGGTAAAATACAAGTGGCTACATCTTCATGTACTACAAAGAAGCCACATAATGGGAAGAAAGAATCTAATGCTGTATACGGCCAGAAAGGTCGCAACCAATCTGTTGGGGCAGTTCTGATCTCTGCACCGGTGCCACAACAACAACAAGGTAGTCAGGGTAAGCAAGATACACCCAGGAGACAATTTACAAAGATCAACATGTCATTGGCTCAGGCATTGCAGCATATGTTGAAGGCAGAGTTGATTACTTTGAGGGATCCTCCTAGGAATCCTAATACTTCCGCTCCTAGCTATAATCCCAATGCAAGGTGTGCATACCATTCTAATAGTCCTGGACATGATACGAACGTCTGTTGGGCGCTGAAGAACAAGATTCAAGACATGATTGACGCTAAGGAGATTGAGTTTGATCCCCCTGAGACTCCTAATGTGATTACCGCTCCTATGCCGAATCATGACAAGATCGTTAGTGCTATTGATTATGGTTCTTATGTTTCTACTGTGGTTGACTTGACTGCTCCTCTATCAATTGTTAAGAAGAAGTTGTTGCAAGCCGGTTTATTTTCGGGCTGCGTTGAAAACTGTCATTATTGTGCATCTCAATCCAATGGTTGTGTGAAGCTGAAAGAGGGCATTTAGCGTTTGATGGACGACCGTACTATACTGTTTGAGAAGATTCCTTCCATGGAGAGCTTATGTGAAAGTTTGTCCCGAGGTCTGAAGTTTGAGGATGTATCTGTGGTTACTAATTCCAAAACTCCTGTGAGGATCGCCGCTAAAGGTCCTGTGAAGATTACTGCCGAGCCTAGAGTGGCTCCCCTAATTATTACTACACCCGGTTCGATTCCATATTCCTCTAACAAGGCCATCCCTTGGAATTATGGTGCTGATGTTTACATTCATGGTGTCAAGCAAGAGCCTTTGACTGATGGAACTGCTGAAGTTACTAATCCCGATGTCGACAATATCGTCGGGACTAGTAAGGTTACCCGAAGTGGAAGGATTTTCTCCCCAGAAATCTCTCCGAAGACTATTACTACTCTAGTTCGTATCTCTGCCTCCGAATCAATTACTGAGACCATAGTTTTAAAAACCGGACCGGACCGGTCGGTCGGACCGGTTGGACCGGGAACCGGCCAGGTAACCGGCCGGGTTCACTTACTCGATCGGCCATGTCTTCGAACCGGTGAGAACTGGTGTGAACCGGTGCGAACCGGAAAAATCGGGAAAACCGGCGGTTTTCGCAAACCGGTGGTTCAACTGCTTATTTTTAAAAATAAAAAAAAAAATTAATTTTTTTTTTAATTTTTTTTTTACTCAAATACATAGGAACTTTTCTCCAAGAATAATAGTGATCACTCATTTGATTCAAGTGATACACAAATTAAGTTTCGTAATATCCACAAAACTATTTTTACTATTTTGTATTTATATTGATTGAAAAACCATCATACAAATATTTGTATAAAAATTTAAGAACACAGATTAAAAAACTAAATATAATATAATTTTAGACTTAACTAATTTCCATTATATATATATATATAGACTTGGAAAATTTATTATTTAGAATAATGTTAATATTTGTATTGTTTTAATTATTAACATTAAAACTGATTTTCTATTAACATTAAAACTATGAATTTAAATTAAACTCTGTTTAATCTAGACTCTGTTTAAAATTTACAATTAGACTCTGTTTAAAATTTGAATTTAAATTATGAACCTGTGAATTTATGATATGATATTTTCAAAAAATTTAAGTGCTAGTTATATTTTTTAGAGACTGAATCATCCGGTTCAACCGGTTTTACTGGTTTTATACCTATTATAATGACAGGTTTATTCAACCAAGTTATCCGGTTTAATTCGGTTTAATCCGGTTTGGTCATGCGGTTCGACCAATGACCCAGTGGTTCGACCGATAAACCAGTGACCCAGTACCCTCACCGGTTTGATGACCGGTCCGGTTTTTAAAACACTAACTGAGACTCGAGGCAAAGAACCGGTGGTTGACCCTGCCCAAATGAAGACCCCGGGTGAAACTACTATCGAAGATTCCTCCAAGCAAATGGAGGAAGTGCTAAAAATTATCCACAAGAGTGATTACAATGTTGTTGAACAGTTGGGGCACACCCCCTCCAAGATCTCCATGTTATCTCTGTTGTTGTGCTCCGAGGACCATGCTAAGGCTTTGGTGAAGTTTTTGAAATCTATGCATGTGCCGCAAGAAATCTCTGTTGACCAGTTTGAAAATTGTGTCGCTAGCCTGACAACTGATAATGGTCTAGGCTTTTCTGACGTTGATCTGACTCCCGCCCGAAGGAACCACAATAAGGCCCTGCACGTCTCTATTGAGTGTAGGGGCACTACTCTATCTCATGTATTGGTGGACACGGGTTCCTCATTGAATGTATTGCCGAAGATTTCTCTAGACAAGCTTGACTGTGAAGGGGTTGTGCTGAGACCCAGCGATGTTGTGGTGAGAGCTTTTGATGGTTCAAAGAGATTAGTGCACGGAGAGGTTGATCTTCCAATCAGAGTGGGTTCTCAAGTCTTTGTTTCTACTTTCTATGTAATGGACATTCGTCCTGCCTATTCCTGTCTGCTTGGGCGCCCTTGGATACATGGGGCAGGCACTGTGACTTCTACCTTACATTAGAAGCTGAAGTATCCCGTGAAAGGCAAGATTGTCACCGTCTATGATGAAGAAGAGTACATGGTTAGTCATTTGAATACTTTCAAGTATGTTGAGATGGATGGCGAATTCCTCGAGACTCCTTGTCAAACATTTGAATTGGTTCCTCAGACTGTTCCTATTGCTAAACCAGTTCCTACTGTTGCCAAGGTCACTAGAGTATCTCCTGCAATGGCTTCCCTAAAGGATGCTAGAGTTGTGGTTGAAGAAGGTGGTTGCACCATTTGGGGTCAGCTTCCTGACATTCCTTACAAGTCTGACAAATTTGGTTTGGGCTTCACTTCAGAGGCTCAGAGGGTTGTACGTTGTGCTCATGCTATTTGTATCACCAACAAAGGAGTTCATAAAGATCAGGTCAACGCTGTGGAAGATGCTGATAGTGACTGTGACCTAGACAGTTGGATCTTTCCTATCATTGGCAGTGGGCTCAACAATTGGAAGACTGAAGACATTATTCCTATCTCCTTTAGTCAGGAGTAAATGCTATTTTCTGTTCTTCTTATTTTCAAAGTTTGGTTTTGTAATTTGAACAATAAAACTTGTAAGCCTTATGCCTTGCCCAGGGCACAGTGGCCCATTTGTTAGGGTTGTCATTTCATCGCATATTTTCATTCAATAAATCAATGGACGTTTTGCATTCAAATTTTGCGTTCTTTGTCTTTTCTTTTACTTTATCTTCATCAAAATAGCTATGTGTTCTTACACACACCCACGCGATAAACTGCAGATCCACATCCACCCTGGAGCCCATTGATAACGGTTCTGCTATTGTCAATTATGACTTCGAAAATCCGATCTACCAAGCCGAGGACGAAGGTGAGGAAGATTGTGAAGTGCCTAAAGAGCTTGCTAGATTATTAGAGCAAGAAGAAAAGACCATACAACCGCACGAAGAGCCAGTCGAGGTCATAAATCTAGGTAATGAGGAGGATAAGAAAGAAATCAAGATAGGTGCTAGATTAGAAGACCGTGTCAAGAAAAGACTGATTCAGATGCTACGTGATTATGCTGAGATTTTTGCTTGGTCTTATGAAGATATGTCGGGACTTGATACCGATATCGTGGTTCACCGTTTACCGATGAAGGAAGGTTGTCCTCCGATAAAGCAGAAGGTTCACCGTATGCGCCCTGAGATGTCTGAAAAGATCAAAGCGGAGGTTATGAAGCAGTTCAATGCAGGTTTCTTAGTTGTCACATCATATCCTCGGTGGGTTGCAAATGTGGTACCAGTGCCTAAGAAGGATGGTAAAGTTCGTATGTGTGTGGACTACAGGGATCTGAACAGGGCAAGCCCCAAAGATGACTTCCCTCTCCCATATATTGATGTTCTGGTAGACAACACTGCTCAGCACAAGATATTCTCATTCATGGATGGCTTCTCAGGTTATAATCAAATCAAGATGGCACATGAAGACATGGAGAAGACTACGTTCGTTACACAGTGGGCACTTTTTGTTACAAGGTAATGCCATTTGGTTTGAAGAACACAGGGGCAACATACCAGCGCGCTATGGTTGCTTTATTCCATTATATGATCTATCATGAGATAGAGGTATACGTTGATGATATGATAGCCAAGTCTCAGAATGAAGAAGAGCACCTTGGCCACCTACACAAGCTGTTTGAGAGGTTGAAGAAGTACAAGTTGAGATTGAATCCAAACAAATGCACCTTTGGGGTTAGATCCGGTAAACTTTTGGGTTTCGTCGTCAGTGGTAAAGGTATTGAAGTCGACCCTGCAAAGGTAAAAGCTATACAAGATATGCCCACTCCCCGTACTATGAGAGAAGTCAGAGGTTTCTTGGGACGTTTGAACTATATTGCCAGATTTATCTCCCATTTGACCACTACTTGTGAGCCAATCTTCAAATTACTGAGGAAAGATCAAGTAGTGAAGTGGAACAACGAATGTCAGATAGCTTTTGATAAGATCAAGGAGTATCTCCAAGAACCTCCGATTCTGATGCCACCAGTTGAAGGAAGAACTCTAATCGTGTACTTAATAGTGCTAGAGAATTCAATGGGGTGTGTGTTGGGGCAACATGACGAGTCTGGTCGAAAAGAGCATGCGATATACTACCTTAGCAAAAAGTTTACCGACTGTGAAACAAGATATTCACTGCTTGAGAAAACTTGCTGCGCTTTGGCATGGGTTGCTCGCCGACTAAGACAGTATATGTTGACTCATACCACTTTATTGATCTCTAAGATGGATCCTATCAAATACATATTTGAGAAACCTGCTCTCTCCGGACGAATAGCAAGATGGCAGATGGTCTTGACAGAATACGACATCCACTACACTACGCAGAAAGCAATCAAAGGAAGTGTACTAGCTGATCATTTGGCTCATCAAGCGGTGGATGACTATCAGTCTATGAATTTTGAGTTCCCATATGAGAATATTATGCTTGTTACTGATTATGAAGAACCTGGACCATATGAAGGACCTGAACTGGGATCCCAATGGACTATGGTTTTTGATGGAGCTTCTAACACACTTGGCAATGGTATTGGTGCTAAAATTATCTCTCCTAAGGGTTGTCATACGCCATTTACTGCTAGACTTTGCTTTGACTGTACCAACAATATGGCTGAATATGAAGCATGCATCATGGGTATCAAAGCTGCCATTGATATGAGGATCAAATTCTTGAATGTATATGGGGACTCAGCCCTAGTGATCAGTCAGATTAAAGGAGACTGGGACACGACGCATCCAAATCTCATTCCTTACCGAGAACATGTGTTGACTTTGATTCCATACTTTGAAGAAATCACTTTTGAGCATATTCCACGAGAAGAGAATTAGTTGGCAGACGCGTTAGCCACCATGTCATCTATGTTCAAAGTCAGATGGGACAACGAGGCTCCTAGGATTACTATTGACAGACTAGACGAGCCGGCACACTGTTATGAAGTTGATACTGATGGGGTAGAAGAGAAACCTTGGTTCCACGAAGTGAAAAGATATCTCAAAACTCAGGAATATCCTGAAGGGGCATCTATCAATGACAAGAAGTTTCTAAGGAGGTTCTCTGCCAAGTTCTTTCTGAGTAACGGAATTTTGTACAACCGCAACCACAATTCAACCTTGCTTCGTTGTTTAGACAAGAAGGAAGCAGAAAAGATTATGGAAGAGATGCATGATGGAATCTTTCGCACTCACTCCAGTGGGCATACAATGGTTAAGAAGATTTTGAGAGCAGGTTACTACTGGTCTACCATGGAAACTGATTGCCATCATCACTCCAAAACTTGTTACAAGTGCCAGATCTATGCTGACAAAGTACATGTACCTCCGGTTCCGTTGAATGTTCTGACTGCTCCTTGGCCTTTTGCAATGTGGGGCATTGATATGATTAGAGAGATTAAACCTACCGCTTCCAATGGACATCGTTTCATCCTTGTTGCTATCGATTACTTTACGAAGTGGGTAGAGGCAGCCTCGTTCGCTTCTGTTACCAAGAATGTTGTGGCTCGGTTCGTCAAGCATAATCTTATCTGTCGATATGGCATCCCTGAAAGGATTATCACAGACAATGGTACTAATCTGAACAACACTATGATCACTGAACTCTGCACGTAGTTCAAGATTAAGCATCACAATTCTTCTCCATATCGACCAAAGATGAATGGCGCAGTGGAAGCTGCCAACAAGAATATTAAGAAGATCTTGCAAAAGATGACGGTGACATACAAAGATTGTCATGAGATGTTACCATTTTATCTTCATGGTTATCGCACCTCAGTACGTACCTCAACAGGGGCAACCCCTTTATCTCTAGTCTATGGTATGGAGGCAGTTTTACCTATTAAAGTTCATATTCCTTCCATAAGGATTATGAAAGACGCAGGTTTAGATGAAGACGAATGGATTCAGACTCGACTTGACCAAATAAATTTGATTGATGAAAAGAGGCTCGCGGCTGTTTGACATGGCCAAATGTATCAGAAGCTTATGATCAAGGCCTTTAACAAGAAAGTCAAGCACCAAGTGTACCAGGCCGGTGATTTGGTAATAAAGCGTATCATTCTACCACAAAGTGATACCAGGGGCAAATGGACTCCCACGTACGAAGGGCTATTTATAATCAAGAAGATATTTTCTGGCGGAGCTATGATACTTACTACTATGGACGGTGAAGATTTACCGCACCCTGTGAATGCGGACATAATCAAAAGATACTACGCATAAAAAGAGACATGCTAGGTTGACTGGCCTAGGCAAAATAAGGGCATCCCGGCGAACCAAAAGGGTTCGGGCAAAAATTAGGGATATATATACAAAAGAACTGTACACCCAGCAAGTCGAAAATCTGAAAAGGCGGCTTGGGTAAAAAAGGGTATCCCGGTGGACTGAAAACCTGAAAAGGCGGGCCAGGCAAAAGTTAGGGATTAAAGCGTATGACTATGTCCCGTTGGATCACTTATCTACTTCCAGCTAGTTATGTTACCAATATCAAGTTCAAACAGCATAGATCGGTCCAGTCACCTTTATTCCGATAGCAATAGATGAGATGCTTGAAGATATAGGGGCAATAGCGGAATTGAAACCCGACGGGATCATTTCCACTTAGTTGTTTTTCTTTGTTTATCACTTTGTACCTTTTCAATTTTACGACAATTTCCTCTTACTAGGATTTCTGTCTCCTTGTACAAAACTGCCTGTTTATAGGCCAATTTCAAAATCAATACAAGTCTATTTTCAAATTCAAAATTGCTTTTACTTTCCCTGTTTTGTTTGCGTAAACGTCCAATGGGTACTTTGAATGAACATATGCACTTGAATATGATTGATGTTTACCAAAATATATATATATATACATGAAAATAGGAATAGCATTTACTAAGGATTCTAGGAGTTGGGATAGTGTTCAAGATATCCACGAACCCCCACAGAGCCAGTTTCATGGAAATATCCCCACAGAGCAATCTCCATGGAACTATCTCTATAGAGCTATCTTCACAAGCTCATCCCCAACAGAGATATATTCCCCGACAGAATTAGTATGCCCTCAGACAGAAATCGGGGCATCTTCCAGCAATTCACTGCCATATCTTTGATAGACAGCTTGGCATGATCATAGATCCCCTAGCAGATAAAGAAGTTGATCATTTCCCCAGCATACAGCAGAAATTTCCTCAACGCAGCCTATGAAATTCTAATCCCCATCGGAGATTATTCCCTCTATGCAGTATACAGAATTCAATTCCCCAGCTGAGTTTATTTCTCTAACACTATAGAATTCTCTCCCCCAACAGAATTTATTCAAGGATGCTATCCCCAGAAGAGTTGACGCTCGTATCTGAAACCTGGTCAGATAATGCATCGGAGAATTATCCATCTCTTTTATTCCCAGTCAGAATACATACAATCAATTTCCACAGTAAAAGAACAACGGACTACCGACTCTCCTGACAGAATACTTTTATCCCCAAGCGGAAGTCAAAGATCCCCAGTGGAATATTCCCAAACGGAAAGTATGAATCCCCAGTAGAGTCATTCCAAACAGGATCTGAAGATTTATTTTCTCCATCCCCAGCAACAGTCAGGGATTTATTTCTCCAATCAGACGTTACTATTCAAAGCCACCGCTACCTTCAACGACATCTCATACCCATACATCATTTACAATACATCATAGCATATGCATACAAAACGCATATAACATTCTCATTTATTTTAAGAGCATCATTACGCAATGCATTACATATATCATGACATTGCATAAAACTAACTTGGTTTTTTCAGGTTAGTTCTCAAACGGACAAATATTGTCAACAGTTTATCATCCTTCAGATACAATCAGTCGAAGATTCATTCTGATACTCCTTTGGATACAGTCAGGAGTAGACTCATTCCAGTGCATCTTTTAGATACAATCGGTCGAAGACTCATTCTAATACTAATTTTTCAGATACAGTCAAGCGTAGACTCATTCTAATACGGCTCTCAGATACAGTCAGGTAAAGACTCATTCTGATCTCCTTATAGATACAGTCAAGACACAGACTCATTCTAGTATATTCCTCAGATACAGTCAAACCTAGACTCATTCTGATACTCCTATCAGCAGTTACTTTGGATGGCATCTATAAGACCATCTCCATCCTGTCATCTTTCCGAATGGCATCTTTAAGCCCATTCAAGTAATACAATCAACCAACAAGCGTTACTTCATGCACCCGTGAGTGCAAATTTCTGGGCACTTAAGTGTTCAATCCTCTTCCACCTTCAGATCACGAATGGCAGACATGCCAATCTAACTCCTCGGGTTTAAGAAGATTGAACAGGGGCAGCTGTTGTACCCCAAAATTTTCCCGCCCTATTTCTAACATTTAGTTATTCTTAACTTTGATTTTATAAGTTTTTTTTTTTTGGTTCAATTTTACTAACATTTTAACAGTAATTTTTATTCAAAAATAGGTAACAGTTTACTTTAAATTGTTTAAATAATAAATAGTTGTTTGACCTTCATATGCTTTCAAGTGCATTTTTGTTTCGAATAAATGAATTGGCACAATTGGAAAGGAGATAAGGCTTGCAAGTATGAGGTCGCGGGTTCAAATCTCACATGTTACATTTTGGATTTTTTTCTGTTATTTGTTACTAACTTTCTTTCCATTTTAAATTATTTTCAAAAAAAATCACAAAAATGGTATTTTTTTATTATTTGTTTTTAATTTTCGTTTTTTATTTTAAGGAATTTTTGAAAAATAATTATTTATTTGATTTTATGCACTTTTTACCAAAAAGGAGTGCAAAAATCATAATAGACACCAAAAATATTTCCTTTCTCGTGTACTCATTTCCTATTGGTCAGTTTATGTCATTTTTGTATCATACTTAGTTTCTAATTGGTCTACTTGGTGACCAAGTAAAAATCAGATACTATATGATTTTATTCAGATGTTATTTGATCAATTAGAATTAAGACTGATTATTTTTTCCTTTTTAAGCTTTTTAACCTAATTTTCTAGATCTATAAATACATGTTGTTTTACACATAAGAGGGGGACCCAAAAAAAAGAAAAAGACAATCATTCTCACTCTCTCAAAGATCAAAACCCCTCAAGATCACTCTCTCCTTCCGGCCGCCGCCCCCCGCCGTCCGTACGACCGTAAGGAACCACCGCCGCAACCGCCGCCCTCCGCCGTCCGTACGGAACCGCCGCCGCTGTCGTCCGTACGACCGTACGGTCCGCCTCCTCCCTCCGTTTTGTTGCATTCTTCGCTTGCGATCTCTTTGCCAACCTTCAATCTAGGTAATTCCTCGCACATTCCTTGATTTTCTTGTGATTGATTGTTTGGTTTAGTGAATCGATATTAAATTGAGGTTGAGGTTAGAATTGTGATATTTCTTACGGTATAAATTTTGATAAAATGCTTGGATGAATTTTTTTTATGTAAATTGATATTGTTTGATTTAGATAATTTTTGAATTCACATGGTGATAATGTACAAATCCGGAATCGGTTGATTTGTTTGAAATTTGTTGCGGATCTTGATTTTGGGTTACTAATTGTGTTGAATTTTTGCAGTGAAGCATAAGCCAGATTGTTGTGATTATAATTTTGGTTTTAGGCGTGGATTCAATTTCCATCCCATGCATTTTTGTTTTTCCATATTTTACTAACCTTTATTTTTTTCATTCCATTTAGTTATTTATTTTCTTGTTTAAAACTAATCAATACAATAAAACCATAAAATTAGAAATTAGGGTTTTAATTAATCAAACTTTAGTTTTTTAATTAATTTGTACATAATTAAATTAGATTTATTTTTTATCACTAACGTTAAAATCAATTCCTAAAGAATACAGAAAAGCATTAATTTAGATTTTAGGTCTTTAAAATAATTTTCCTAACATTTTTCTTCACTTATTTATTT
The DNA here is from genome assembly GCA_022829125.1 of Lathyrus tuberosus. Lineage (NCBI taxonomy): Eukaryota > Viridiplantae > Streptophyta > Magnoliopsida > Fabales > Fabaceae > Lathyrus > Lathyrus tuberosus. The sequence goes on from JALAZF010000259.1 coordinate 2,814,569, forward strand.
ATTTGCCTATTTAAATCTCTAGGAAAATTGTATAGGTCGCACGGTTTTTTTTTTGTAATAGCTGTGTTCTTATTTTCCGCAAGGGTTTTCATACTTATGTATCTCTCCCAAAGCCTTGTAATAGCGTAGGATTTAATTTTCCGCACGCTTGTATATATATAATCTGTTTAGATGTATGCTAATAGGATTGTATGGCAAGACTTAAAAACAAACGATAGATAACTCTAATTCAAGATAAATGATTGAAACCAACACACTTTGCACACATGCACCTCTAGGGTAACCTCTCTTCGTTTGCCTTATGAAATAATGGTCATGTCCCTCGAAAGTAAGGGTACTTTAGCAAAAGACGCTTACGAATAATATCATCTTAGTCCCTTCGATATAAAGATCATAGTCCCTCGATGACCCTTCGAGTTGCCTACGAAAAATGATCTTGTCCCTCGATGACCCTACGGAAAAATGATGATAGTCCCTTCGAATTGCTAAGGTATCCTTACATGTTGCCTTCTATGACCATTCGATGACCCTTCGTTGTCCCTTCACATCCAATAGATAGGACTACCTACCCATTAATGGTATGGATAGTACTATCTATCAAGGAAAATGATAAGTACAAGAAAGACCTTATAAATTAAGGGTAAGTAACTTTTAAATGCTTGCACACAACTCAAAAACAAATACTTTTCACACCTCATCTTTACAAAAATATTTTCAAAAACAAACACTTTGTATACGTTCTTACACGAATTATCACAAAGTCAACTTTTACGAAATATTTTCTAAACACACACCACATTTCAAAAAAAGCAAGTTAAAGTGAGCAAGCAATTAAGAGCCCGTAGATAACTACGGATGAAAAGGGGTGCTAACACCTTCCCTTTTCATAACTTACCCCCCCGAACTCAAAATCTTTTCAAAAAGGTTTTTCCTGTTCTTTTCACCTTTCCTAAATAAATTAGATAAAAGAAAAGTCGGTGGCGACTCTTGCTAACCGCAACATGTTTTGCGAAAATAAAATTAAAAAGTCAGTTCTCCACCGTATTACATATATCTATTTGTAATTTTCATCATGGTGTAGCTAGCTCATTATCGCAGTGAAATTTTGAATAAGATTTGTGACTCTAGGCTTTCCTCCTAAAAAATACAACCCTATAGTTATCCCTTGTGAGGAAACTTAGAGTTATCCGGTTGTAAGGAGCCTTCCTGAATAGGTTGTTATGTGGTTCCATTACTCATATCGTCCTGAACTCTCGCATGACATTGCATTGAAAACATGCATAACATGACATTGCATTTTTTGTATATCAAAAACAAAAAAATTTCAAGCATATGCATATTTTTAATAACAAAAACAAAAATCTCATCCGGCCTTTTGTCCATAACCAACAAGTTGACTTTCCGGCATACATATCAAACCTGTGGTAGCTACTGAAGGACAATGGAGTGTTTGGAACAGAATCAAGTTAGGTTGAGAGAGGATATGGATGTCATGAAAGGAAATGTGGACCAGATGTTGGAAGCTCTGCTGGCAAGGACAAAGAACAATCTTCAGCATGTTGTTACGGAGAATATTAGTCCCATATCAAGCTTAAGTGTGGTGACTAACCCAATGTATGGTCTTCCCCCTGACTATGCTCCTCCACAAGTGGATGTTCCTTCTCAACCTTAGACTGTCCATATCATGGTATCTAATGAGGTCCTCATTATGGAGGAGAACCCCATTGTTCATATGGGTGAATGGGATCCTCGATTTATAAGGTACGTGTCTAACTCTCAAGGTACCCACCGTATTAAGATGTAGAAGCCCTAGAAAAATATTGTGCTCTACAGAAATAATTAAAGGCTCTGGAAGGCTTTGATGCATTTGGTTTTAATGCTCTTGATTTGTATCTGGTACCAGACGTAGTTATACCCCCGAATTCAAAGTACCCAACTTTGAGAAGTACACAGGTCTTATTTACCCAAGGCTCCATTTGGTTATGTTGCCGAAAAATGGCCTCATATACCAGCAACGATAAGTTGATGATCCACTGTTTTCAAGACAATTTGAGTGGGGTATCATTGAGTTGATATATGGAATTAGAAATGAGTTGTATTCGGTCATGGAGGGACTTAGCTAACACATTTTGAAGCAGTACAAGTACAATTTGGACATGGTCCCCAGTCGCATGCAGTTGCAAAACTTATCTCAAAAGAGCAACGAATCATTCAAGGAATATGCACAGTGGTAGAGGGAATAGGCATTCCGAGTACAACCACCACTCTTAGAAAGAGAGTTGGTCGACATGTTCATGGATACTCTGCAAAGCTCTTATCTTGAGAAAATGATAGGCATTGTGCCATCAAGCTTCTCTGACCTGGTAATAGTGGGAGAATACCTCAAGGGAGGCCTCAAAAGCGAAAAAATCCAAGACGCATTAAGTAGTCAAACTTATGAGGAGGAATCCACTAACAACACCCAGAAGAAGAAAGATGGTGAAGTCAATGCAGTCACGAAAAATGTCGGGTATTCTCATGATGCACCGACAAGACCTTATGCTCCCCCCAAGACTTTTCAGCAATCACCATTTCTAGCGTCATATTATCCTTATGTGGAAGCGGCATCACCAACTCCATATTGGCAACCAGTAATGCCCAGAGTGACATACCAGCAACCATGGACCGCTCCTCATTCAAATTAGCAAGCCCAGGGCCAAGAATATCAGAATTAGCATCTGAACCAGCCTAGGCCTCGAAATAATCTGGAAAGAAGGAATGCTCTCATTGATCTCATTCTTATGACATATAGTCAACTTTTGCAACATCTGATTCAAAGCTTGCTGGTGGTTCTCAAATCTCTCAAGTGGGTGCCACAACCATTTCCACCTGGGTATGATCCCAATGTGCAATGGAATATCATGTCAGATCAGCAGGGAACTCGACCGAGGATTGCAGAGCTTTCAAAGCTAAAGTACAACAATTGATTGACAACAAGTACTTAACATTTCCAGAAGGAAACTCGTTGGCAGAAGGTAACCCTTCGCCCGAATGAGTTTGAAGACTTTTAAGAACACATCCTAAAGCCAGTGGGTCACATAGGAAAGCGCATCTTCAACGATGGCGATCATCAGGCTATTTTTATCATTTGCATTTGTAATTTCTTTGTCTGTTAAATGTTACTTGCAATTAAACATTGTTATTTTTTTAATGGTAATATTTGTCAGAAATTCACCACACCCTATGGAAATTCCACTTCAATCTTGATCTCAAGATTGTTCACAAACCCACTACGCAATTGCAATGAAGAACAAAGAAAGAAGAAGAACAAACAAGAACAGCAAGAACGAAAAGGGAGAAAAGAGAAATATTGGAGGAGAAGTGTTACTACCCACGAACTGTGGGATTTCAAAGTATATTGATCACTTGCGAACTGCAACTGTGATTACAACTACTAGCACTGTGATAATCTTCACTGCTTGTTGTGTTGTTACAATACAAGGGATACTCCCTATTTATAGATATAGATTTGCAAAGGCCCAAAACTCTAAAAGCCCAAAATATCAAATCTAATCATATCAAATCTAATCTAAGATGCAGCTGTAAAAAAAACACTTTCGACAACACTATGAATGCTTTCGACTTCGACACTATGAATTACATTTAACAATATTAATAAAGTGATCATACATTTTTTGAATCAATCATTTCGTGTTCATTCGTTTTTCTTCTCTTATATCAAAAACAAAACATAAATATCAATTCTTCTCTCATTCACTTTTCTTTATTAAACTTTGGTTTAAACAAAGATCGGAGGGAGAATGATGAAAAAACAAATACCCAAAATTGCTACGACCTGCACTCCCTTCGTCATGATATCTGCAATCTGATTCTCAGTTCTGCAGTGTTCCAAATTCATCTTACCTTCTGCTACCTGCTCTCGAAGATAATGGAACCTCATTTCGATGTGCTTGCTTCGACCGTGTGCTATTGGATTCTTTGCCAAGTTGATAGCTGACATGCTGTCAATCTTCATGGTAATTGCTCCATGATTCTTCCCTATAATCTCTTCGACCAAGTTCACCATCCAAGTTGCTTGACATGCACAAAGAGAAGCAACTATGTATTCTGCTTCGCATGATGACAATGCCACTACTGGCTCCTTCTCGAACTCCAAGCAACTGGTGCACCACCTAACATAAACACGTATCCATCTGTGGATTTTCTATCCTTAGCATCACTACACTAACTAGAGTCGGTGTATCCCACTAACTTGCATTTTTTCCCTTCATCAGTTGCAGGAAACAAAATGCCATAGTCCAGAGTCCCCTTCAGATACCTTAGTATCCTCTTCGTCGTTGTTAGGTGTGATACCTTTGGCTTCTGCATGAATCTACTTACTATACCCACACTGTATGCTAAGTCAGGCCTTGTGTGACAAAGGTATCTAAGTGACCCAATAAGTCTTCTATATTGGGTTGGGTCGACATCATCTTCGTCTGGATCCTTCGATAGTTACAGTCTGGTCTCAGCTGGAGTCGAAGTTGGGTTGCAATCTTGCATCTCAAATCTCTTGAGTATTTCGCCTGCATATCTTCTTTGGTGCATCATCAAACCTCTACTAGTCTTGTAGAATTCGATGATAAGGAAATATGAGAGATTTCCTAAGTCTGACATTTCAAACTCCTCACTCAGGTCATGTTTGAAATCTTCGATCTCCTTCTTGCAACTCCCTGCTATCAACAAATCATCGACATAGAGACATAGTATAAGCAATTCACCATTGCTTCTTCTTACATATACTTCATGCTCAGTTGTACACTTCACAAATTCCTTCTCCCTTAAGAAGCTGTCGATTTTCTTATTCCAAGCTCTTGGAGCTTGCTTAAGTCCATACAGGGCTTTATGCAGCCTGTACACCTTTCCTTCTTCGCCTCGTTTCACATACCCAGCTGGTTGTACGACATAAACTTCTTCATCTAAGGGGCCATTAAGGAACGCACACTTCACGTCCATCTGACATGTGTGCCAATTGTTCATATTTGCTAGACCAACAACCAACCTGATTGTTTCGATTCTAGCAACATGTGCAAACACTTCATCGAAGTCAATTCCTTCCTTCTGAAGAAATCCTTTCTCCACAAGTCTCTCCTTGTGTCGAGTTACTTCTCCTCTAGGATTCACCTTCACCTTGTAAACCCACTTCACATCAATTTCCTTCTTTCCTTGAGGCAATTCGACAAGTGACCATGTGTTGTTGACTTCGATGGACTCTAACTCTTCATTCATTGCTTTCACCCACTTTGAATCTTTCAATGCCTCAGCTGCATTGACTGGTTTGACATCTGCGTAGAAAGCATAATATACCAGCTCACCCTCTTCATCGACCGCATCATCTGATGTAACCACACATTCTTGCAACCTTGCAGGCATGTGTCTTGTTCGTCGAGGTGTGCTTGAACCTGCTTCATCTGCAACTGGTTCCTGTCGAACTTCTCTTTCGACTTCAGTGGTTGATTCTTCACAAGAGATTCTCACTGAATCCTTCTTGGCTTTCTCTTTCCAATCCCATTCTTTAAGCTCATCTATGATCACGTCCCTGCTGATCACTACTTGCTTGTTCACTGGGTCGAACAACTTGTAACCTTCAGTCGAATGATATCCTATCAAGATCATCTTATTCGACTTGTCATCAAGCTTCCTTCTCAACTAATCTGGCACATGTCTATGTGCTATAGATCCAAACACCTTCAGGTGACTGAGACTAGGCTTGACACCAGACCAACATTCTTCTGGTATGACTCCTTCAAGCTTTTTCGTCGGACATCTATTTAAAATATACGTTGTTGTCGAAACTGCTTCTCCCCATAATTCTTTGGGTAGATGCTTTCCATTTAACATACTCCTCACCATATTCATGATGGTTCTGTTCTTTCGTTCTGCAACTCCATTTTGCTGTGGTGTATAGGGTGGCACCACCTCATGCACAATCCCTTCTTTTTCACATAATGTATCGAACTCTTTCGACACATACTCTCCACCACCATCTGTCCTCAGAATCTTCAACTTTCGACCACTCTGTCTTTTGACCATGGATTTGAATCTGGAAAATACCTCAATCACATCACTTTTCTTCTTGATGAGGTAAGTCCACAACTTTCAAGTGAAATCATCTATAAACGTGATAAAATATCTGTTGCCACCAATTGAATCCACCTGGATTGGACCACATACATCAGAGTATATGACTTCAAGAATTTCCTTCGACTTCCTTCCTGCATCCTTGTTGAAGCTATTCTTGTGTTGCTTCGACTGAACACACTCCTCACAGACTTCACTTGGAATGTCGATTTCTGGTAATCCTGAAACCATATTTTTTCTCTTCAGCTCTCTGATGTCATTGAAGTTGAGATGGCCTAGTCGAAAATTCCATAACTACTCATCTCTGTTGGCTGCTGTTGCTAGACACTTGTGCTCCATCACATTGAGTTCAATCTTGAAGGCCCTATTCTGAGACATTGGAGCCTTCAAGATCAACCTACCATCTTCGTCGAGAACTCTCATCATCTTGTCTTCGACAACTATCTTGTAGTTCTTTTCGACTAGCTGCCCTATACTGAGCAAATTACTCTTCATACCTGGAATGTACAACACATTGGAAATTGTTGACCTTTTGCCATCTTTCCTCATAATCAGAACATCCCCAACACCTTCAGCTGCTAGAGTGTTGTCATTTACAAACTTCACTGTGTTCTTCGACGAGGGCTTCATGTTGACAAACCAATATTTCCTTCCAGTCATGTGTGATGAGCATCCTGAGTCCAAGTACCACTGATCTTGGAATCTTTCTTCATCTTTAGTTGTGACCATCAACAACGTCTCTTCTTCTTCATGCTTTGCCAGATTTGCATCAGTTTCTTGATTTTTCTTCTTTTCTGGACAGTTACTAACATAATGGCCATACTTCTGACAATTGAAACATTGAATGTGACTTTTGTCTGGCTTTCAACCACCACCTCCTCCTCTACCTGCAACACCATCTCTTTGGTTGCCTTGGTTCTAAGGTTTCTTCTGAGTCGAATTACTGCCTCCTCTACCTTTATTGCCATTCACGTTTCCTTTGCCTTTCCTTTCCTTTTCTGACTGTGCCTGCAAAGCCATATCACTCTTCGACTTTCCTGCAGCTCTCTCAGCCATCCTTTGTTCATGAGACTCAAGCGTCCCTTGAAGCTCTTCCTTCGTCAATACTGACAAATCTTTCGACTCTTCTATGGCTACTACCATGTGGTCGAACTTAGGAGCCAACGATCTCAAAATCTTTGAGACAACTGCTTTCGTCGTCAGCGCTTCTCCACATACTTTGATTTGATTCACAAGTTTTGTAACTCTTGTGAAGAAATCTGTGATACTTTCGTTGTCTTCCATCTGAAGCAACTCATATGTTCTCTTGTGAGTTTGTAACCTCACCTCTTTCACCTTTTCTACGCCTCCAAATGACTTTTCAAGAATCTCCCATGCTTCCTTTGCTGATTCTGCATCGCTAACTTTTTCAAAGTTATCTGGATCAACACATTGATGGATTATAAACAACGCTTTATAATCTTTCTTCTTCAAATCTTTGTATGCAACCTTTTCTTGATCCGTCACGTTCTCCCCAACGGTGTTACTCCTTCCTTCACAAGATCTCAAAGATCTTGATAACAGAAAACCACCTTGATCTGCTTGCACCAATTCTCATAATTATCTTTCTTGAGAATTGGTAGGGTCGCCGGGAAGTGCCCATTTGAGTGATTCATAGCCATCACGATTTTCCTCCTTGAATCGCAACCGGAGCTCTAGATACCAGATGTTGGAAATTCACCACACCCTAGGGAAATTCCACTTCAATCTTGATCTCAAGATTGTTCACAAACCCACTACGCAATTGCAATGAAGAACAAAGAAAAAAGAAGAACAAACAAGAACAGCAAGAAAGAAAAGGGAGAAAAGAGAAATATTGGAGGAGAAGTGTTACTACCCACGAACTGTGGGATTTCAAAGTATATTGATCACTTGCGAACTGCAACTGTGATTACAACTACTAGCACTGTGATAATCTTCACTGCTTGTTGTGTTGTTACAATACAAGAGATACTCCCTATTTATAGATATAGATTTGCAAAGGCCCAAAACTCTAAAAGCCCAAAATATCAAATCTAATCATATCAAATCTAATCTAATCAAATCTAATCTAAGATGCAGCTGTAAAAAAAACACTTTCGACAACACTATGAATGCTTTCGACTTCGACACTATGAATTACATTTAACAATATTAATAAAGTGATCATACATTTTTTGAATCAATCATTTCGTGTTCATTCGTTTTTCTTCTCTTATATCAAAAACAAAACATAAATATCAATTCTTCTCTCATTCACTTTTCTTTATTAAACTTTGGTTTAAACAAATATCGGAGGGAGAATGATGAAAAAACAAATACCCAAAATTGCTACGGAATAGTTTTAGATAAAACGTTACTGACGACGACGGCGAAAGGCACTGTTTCAAATATATATTCTCTCTTTCTCTCTCCCTGTTCTATTTGTTCTATTCTCTCTCACACATAATTTTACTATTGTGTTTGTTTAAAATTGAATAAATTAAATAATATTTAAAACAAGGCTTAAATAGTATTTTCGTCTCTGTAAGTTAGCGAGTTTTTGGTTTTCGTCCCTGTAAGTTTTTTTTTTTGTTTTAGTCCCTATATCTCATTTTTTTCTCGCTGTTTAGTCCCTAAAGCCAAAATCCGCAGGAAAATTCGAAGGTTTCCTGCGGATTTTCCTGCAGATTTTCCTACGGATTTTGGTTTTAAGGACTAAAACGAACCCGAATGTGAAATATAGAGACTAAAACCAAAAAAAAATTACAGGGACGAAAATCAAAAACACACTAACTTACAAGGACGAAAACACTATTTAAGCCTAAAAACAATTAAAAGAATAAAAAATAAAAATACAATATAAAGCAATTTAAATTAAAATACTATACAATATTAAAATTTCGATTAAACCGTAAAACATTTGTAATCTATAACAAATATCACGTGTAACCCAATAAAAAATATCAGACCAATTATTACACATTTTTCAATACACTTCTTTCTCTGTTTCATTTACACCAATATATGTATGAATATTCATTTGAAAAATCAAAATTTATTAACAGTTTGTAGGTAAAGTATTAATCATGCGTTTAAATAATAGAAAACGATAATCATATTATGAATTTTTTTTAATATAACTTTTTTTTCAAAAAATATACTAAAAAAACCATTTTTTCAAAAAAATTTCCAAAATGGCATGGTTTGGTAGGGACCCATAAGGGTGGCGCCATATAGGATGGCGCCTCAGTTAGAGGTCAGGAGCCATCTCATATGGCGCCTCAGGCCATTTAAAAATGCCCTAATTTTTTCCAAATTTTTTTAAGGGTGGCGCCATCCCAGATGGCGCCTTAGTTGCTTCCTTTTTTTTTTAATTTATTTTATTTTAAGAAGGGAAAATAAAAAAAAAACAACATAAATTTTTTTTTAATATTTAGTACAATAGTACAATAGTTGGATACAAAAAAAATCAATGATTGTGCCTACTTAATCGACCACCGGCCCCACAATCAGGGGCTCTTATTTGACGTCTCTGTCTAGCACCACGAGGTTGTTGAGGCGTGGCTGGTCTCTGTGTTTGTTCAGATGGCCCCGGCGCATCAGACGATGGCCCTGGAGCATGAGACAAATTCTACAGCATCTGTCCCCAATAGCCGGGGGGGTTGCCGCCGACAGCACTTCCATAATCCAGCTGCATGCCCATGTTCATGTAATTTGTATGAGGGGGTTGGGTTGGTTCCATACGGTATGGTTGGCCAAAATGATGCATTGATGGGTGTTGGTATTGATGCAGTGGTTGATGTGGGGTTTGATAGTTGAAAAGAGGGGGGGTTTGTTGGGTGTATGATGATTGTGGTTCTGAGTGGTAGGAAGATGGGGTCATCATTTGTGGGGGGTTCATTTGTGGGGGGCTCATTTGTGGGGGACTCATTTGTGGGGGGCTTTGGTGTGCTTCGGTAGGTTCGAATGACTCGTCAGGGCTATAGTAAGGGTTTTGTTGTTGTGGTGGATAGGTTGGTGAATGATGTTGGGCATATTGCTGGGAGGAAGACGCATGTTGGCGGGGGTCAACTAGATACGTCGGCTGAGAGAGGAAAGGTTGTGGTGTGGTAACAGACCTAAACTAGCTCATATATAGTTCCGTTGGCCGAGCAGGTTGTACAACGGGGTCTGTTAAGACGAGCTGGTGTCGCATCTCCCACTGGTGACACAACGCTGCTGCAAAGTTGGTCCACACACCATCCTTCCACTGCATGTCGACTCTGCGCAGGTGCCACTTTCCCAAATTGGTAGGATCCACCGGAATGTCCTGATGCATACCGAATTGTAGTTTCACTCGGTCACTTTGGTGCATCTCAACAGTTGTGAACCGAACTATTGGTGTTTTCGAAGTCCACACAGCAGTATCATTTGCGTTTGGCTGGTGGTCGAGATCGTCGTAAGGCCTCCAGATAAACTACAAGAAAAATTGTTTAATGAGTAAGTATACAAAATGTTAGAAATATCTATGGAAGAAATGTTACAAAAGATGTAGGAAAATATACGTCGTCAGGGCCAATGTGGTCTAGCAGGTTGCGGTAGACTGTTATGGCGTTCCTGGGGTTTCTATCGTAGTTCATTTTCGGAACTGCCCACCTGAAAATGTGAAGGGGTTAGAAAATGAATTAATTACAGCTGAACATATCAGTATAGGCCATAGGCGCAGGGATGTGTATAGACTTACCGTAATGCGTAGGGGAATGTGAATGGGTTCCGGTTTATTGGAGCTAGTGTTGGCATTCTCGACCAACCCCTCCCCTGAAGGAGATAGGCGCAACCATAAAATTGTACACGCATTTTTTTTTTGCATTTTTGCAGAGTGCACTATACATATGTGCCAGGACAGCTGAGCCCCAACTATATTCGTGCACACTGTTAATGTTAAACAACAACGGGAGATACATAATATTTACACTGTTTCCAGTGCTCTCTGGAAACAAAAAACGACCGAACAATAGCAACAAATAACATCTTGTTTTTTGTATTATGTGTAAGGGGAGGGAGTCCTCGTTTAATACAATGGAGTCATGGTATTCCCTAAGGCGTTTTAAGTTAATACCTTGCCCCCTACACCTACCGTCGGGTGAAGGCTCAGCCTGTTCAATCTCTAGGGGTGTGCCCAACAAATCGAAGCATACTTGGCTATTTATATTTACGGGGCCGTTGACGGCCATGCCATCTATGCGGAGGCCCAGTAACATATACACGTCTTGGAGGGTGACCGTGCATTCACCAAAAGGAAGATGAAATGTGTGGGTCTCCGGCCTCCATCTTTCTAGCAAGGCCAGAATGAACTTTGGGTCTACATGGTATGAAGGGATTTTAATCACATCTCCAAATCCACATGTTGTTAGATATGGTTCAGTGGTAGGGTCGTGAGGGAAGAATGCGTGCCCACGGCAACGGAACCTTGAAACTTCCTGAACAAAAAAAAACCAGCAACATTAATAAGACCATAAAAGACATCAGGGTTTAATATTGTACAAAAAAAATAATACAGGAAAACTTACGAAGTCTTCAATGTTTTCCGACGTTCCTCGGTGGTTGCTTCCCATCGTGAGTAAAGCCATTTTCGTAACTGGTTGGGAGATAATGGAATGGATGCAAAGTTTTGAACAGAAAATAAGAGAAGAAAAGAGAGTAGTTTGGGATGAAAATTGTGACATGCTGAGATGGTTTTTATAATGGTGTAAAGGGGGAGTCACATGAGTAGGTATGTGTTCTCTTGCATGCAGTCTGCCATGTATAGGCATGCATGTGTTCTCTTGCATGCAGTCTGCCATGTGTAGGCATGCATGTGTAGTCATGTCAACAGAGGCATGCGAATGAATAGTAGATGCAGACTATAGGGCTGCAAATTCATCAGTCTAGAGGCATGTGAATGAATAATAGATGCAGACTATAGGGTTGTAAATTAATTAGTCTAGAGGCATGCGAATGAATAGTATATGCAGAGTATAGGGCTGCAAATACATCAGTCTAGAGGCATGTGAATGAATAGTAAACATTTTAAAATTTAAAAAAAAAAGATTTGAACTGAGGCGCCATCTGGGATGGCGATCCTTAGCTGAATTTTTTTTCATTTTTAAATGGCCTGAGGCGCCATATGAGATGGCTCCTGGCCTCTAACTGAGGCGCCATCCCATATGGCGCCACCCTTATGGGTCCTTTCCAAACCATGTCATTTTGGAAATTTTTTTGAAAAAATGGTTTTTTTAGTATTTTTTTTTTAAAAACAAGTTATATTAAAAGAAATTCTCATATTATAGTACCAACAAAAAATAACAGCTTTTGAGTTTTGAATGTTAGAGTTAATTATTATTTGATGATTTTTATATTTATTATATTATCATGTTAGAGTACGTGAAACAATACAAATGAAATTAGACAAATATAAGAAAAATTGAATAATTATATATAAAATAATTAAAATAAAAATAAAATTGAAATAAAGTATTGTCACACTTACATTAAGAAGACAATATCTTTACTATACATTGTTATAAAAGTTTTTAAGAATATGTGATGAAGTAAAATGAGAGCCATACACCTTGAGAAGAGGAAAAAGATAAAATATATAAAAAACATTGCACTTTAAATATTTAAGAACTAAGAGATATAAACTGCCACGTCATTTGAAGTTTTGAAGTTAATGTTTCTATTAAAAAAGTTGAGAATTTCTTATTGCATCCTAGATATTTATAATGCATCATGTGAATTTTCACATATGTTTCTTGATTCTAGAGATATATCTCCGAACGCACTCCAACACACACTCAACAATAGTCATTATGAGCTACGCTCTTTCTTTTGGCTTAATTTATTCCGGAGATGCATCTTCGGAAAAATTTTGTAGTTACATCTCCGGATTCACACCAGAAACAGATTCAACAGAAAAGTGACTTTCCGAAATGAAATTGACATTCATAACATAAAATGATCATTACAACGATGATTTCAATAGAAAATTCAATATTTCATTTCAATATCCCGGTGGATGCTTGACAAGTGTATGACTATCTTCTCCTTTACTGAGTAAAGCCGAAACGGCTCGTAATCCCAATTTCTGTCCCCCAGAACATGGACGAACCGCTCGATATATTTGTGCATAAAAACCGGCATCTCGTCGATGAATGGAATATTCGGTGGAAGCGGCGTCGGAGGTGGTTTGCTAATGCGGGCTCCTTTCACAACAGTCTTTTGAGACTTTGGAGTCGGTGAGTCGGGAAAAACTTTATCAACGTGTTCAAAATATGAAGGAGACCATGTAGTCGAGTTGTCATTTGGTGTAGGCTTCATTTTCTTCGGAACACCTTTTATTTTTACCGGTTAAGAAGGCAGTTTTCATGTCAGTGGTTTTGGGATAGACAATCTTCCTCAATTGTTCTTTGATGTGGAGTTTCATGTTGTCATCAGCCTTCGAAAATCTCTCTTGTATCACTTTCCATTCGGTCAAAATAGAGATATTCGATTTACCGTCATCCATCATCATCAAACATAAGTCTCTTCCAATGAGAGCAAACCTCGTCCATTCTTAGTGGTTCACCAAGTTTCACCTTTTTAGCAATAACACAAACACATGGAAGACCATATGTTTTCACAATAGTGCATCCACACTTTGCGCTATCGAAGCCTACATTATGGCTCATTTAGCCTCGTGAAAAATATAGTTCAAACCCTCCCGAGAAATGTTACTAACCAACTGAGAATATAAAGTGTTTCCTTTAAATTTGTGTTCCAAAACCGTGATGCTCCGACCAAATGTTGTTTGTGTCTCATTATACTGGTTTTGAATCAAGTGGTTCATAGAGTCTCAGTCTCTATACAAATCCTTTTTACTATTTTCCAACCAATTTTTCAAAGTAGCATGGGTCGACTCAACTATGTTAGTAGTTGTATTTTCAAGGTGTCTAACATTATCAGTCCACGCACAAACTATCTTCTCCTTCACCTGGTCAAAAATTGTGTTTTCAACATATTTCAACAAATCTAGATACTTTTTACACTTTTCGGAAATGAATAACAGAATCGACATATAATTCTTTTGTGGAAGAATTTATTATATGATTCCATGCATCCATTATTTTTTCCACAATCACACCCGCCTTCACCAATTTTCCTCCTTCGGACTCTATTTGTTTCATCCCTACCGCGAGTTTAACCTGACTTCTCACATTCTTTGTTATGTGATACTTACAAAGTAATGCATAAGACGAAGGAAATACCTTTGCAACCGAATTCATCAATGTGGTATCGCGGTCGGTAACATTCGCTTTGGGCATCTCACCTTGGACCTTCAAAAGTGACTGACACGCTTCTAATGCCCAAGTAAAATTGTCCTCTTTTTCACACTCAAGAAACGTAAAACCAACAGAATATGTATTCTCAGTTGAGGTAACACCAATCATCTCAAATAATGGAAGTTTATACTTGTTGGTCTTGTAGGTTAAATTCAGTATAAGCACAGTAGAAAACGTGTTGAACAACTTTATGGAATCAGGATGAGTCCAAAAAATATCTCTAACCGTAACTCCATCATCACACGTTCAGTACTTGGACACATAACTATTATCATCTAACAGTTTCAAGAGTTGATGCATCTCAGTTTTATCCCCCTTAATCAATCGTCTTGTTAGTGTGGTACCAAATATTATACACTTTCTTGATATTTGATATATTGTCGGGTCGTTTCCGTTTCAATGTTGCAAGTATATTTTTCAATTGAACAAGATTCAATGTCATGTCAGCAATACATTCCTTCTCTTTCGGCTTGAGCCGACAGACAGTAGGATGACCGGCTAATTTTAAACACAAATCATGGTTATACAAACCACATATCACATTAAATTTCCAATTTATGTTTGCCAACATGTAACCACGAACCTTAAACGGACACTCACATTTTCTATTACCTGTGTATTCTCTTTTAAAATTCCAGAGAGGAGTTCGATATCTCCCGCTTCTTTCGCACATCATTGTCACAAAGGCGCGTCTTTTATCCGAACCATTATCGGACCGTCCAGTAATCACACCAAATCCAAGTTAAGAGGCCTCCATACAAATCCATTCAAACATTTTATCATAAGATTCAAACTCTTGCTTGTTTTTAAAGTCGTTGTCAACATCTATCACCTTCACAACAACCCCTTGAACATTCAGAGAAACAACCACACCTTGGACGTTCAAAAAAACAACTTGTTTAGAGAAAACATCAGGGTGCACCATCTCTAATGAAAACAATTAAAACAATAACAGAACATAAGGTCAACTACTGCTGCATATTCAATGCAAAAACGAACACATACAACTTCCGAAAATGCATCTCCGGACAAGTTCATACACGTTCCGAAGATACATTTTCAAACACAACGTAACTTTTTTCAAAAAAAATTGATGATTAATGTTAACAATACAGAGGAAAAATAACAATTTTTACCTGAAATTCTATCTTCTTTTGCTCCATGTGACAAAAGGATGGAGATTTGGAGAGAAAATGAATTGAGAATGAAGGATTTTTAAGGTGAAGGGTTTACTTGAAAACCAACTATGTCAACAATGGAGAAGTGATCATAAAGCTAAAAACTATATCAGATAATTTTGAAAATGTATCTCTAAAAATACCTAACATGCAAAGATGACAGAAAATTTTAAAATGTCATTCTTATTTTCAAATATGCATCTCTGAAATATCTACTGAATTGAACACTTAAAATATTTTTCTTTTAAATATTCTAAATATGCATCTCCAAAATATCTACTTATCTGAACAACTAAATTGTTTTTCTTAAAATATTTCAAAAATACATCTCCAAAATAAAATTTAACCAATATATCAATTGCCTCTCAGAATGGTCTTTGTTGAGTATGTGTCGGAGTGCGTCCAAAGATATATCTCAGAAATCATGAAGCATATATGAAAATTCACAGTGCATTGGAAACATCTAGGATGTAATAAAAATTTCTCTATTTTTAATAAAAGTTGAGGGGTAATATAGAAATAAATTAAGATCAGCTCAAAATCATTTTTCCTATAGTTATAGATAAAGGACTGAATTGCTTTCTTTTTCCTGGATTGTTCTTCAGAGGTGCTTTTACGCATATAACTAAATATCAACGTCAATGACACATCTCACACGAGCATTCTAAAAGATATTAAATTATATATGAAGATGAATTCAAAACAGGTAACCAGGACAATTCCTCTTTATTATAATCTGAATGCATACGATGTGGTCATCTATTTCTTCCTCTGTTGGAGGGGTTTCAGATATGTCTGCAATCTTATGAATATCAAAAATCAAAATCTGAGAACCTAAGCAGCTACTAATTTTTAACCTAACTCAAGGAAATATCAGAATTGCAACACCAAGAGTAAGACACTACTCAATAAGAGTCGCTATTTGTGTTCAATTGTGGGCTCCCACCAATGCCATGTGCCCTACAAGGTCCAACACTCGGTTGCTGCAATGGATACAAATTGCAAAATGAGTAAAAAGTTCAGTTTTTAAAAATGTCTTAAATGCATGGTTTAAATTGCAGTTGTGGGAAATATGTGGATGATGCAGTAGAAATTGTAATTTTAAAACCAAGATGTGTGTATGCTCGTGTCTGAAGAGTTTTTGTCGTAATTACATATACACATACCTGTAACCCCACTCATTGTCATACCACGAGACCAGCTTCACAAAGGACTTACTGAGCCCAATCCCGGCCTTAGCATCAAAGATACTCGACCTGTTAATAAGAAATACATTTAAATTAAAACGCTTACTTGGCAAACAAACATATAAATAGAATTATAAACTGAAAAAAACTGCAATTAATAGAATTATCGAAGTGCGAGATAAATAAAGTTTAGTTTTATGACAAATTAAAATCTGTTTTGAGCATATAAATAGGCAAGGTCGTGTTGATGGCATCTCACTTTCCAACAAAAATAATAAAAATCAAATTCATTTGTAAATGAAAACTCAAAATATGCATAAAACCAGATTTTAGCATGTATACTAGATAAAAGGCACATGAGTCTGTCCTCTTGAAGATGCTGATAGTGATCTAAATTTGAAATACAGCAACATTTACTTTACCTTGAATCACCAACAAAGTCATTAGAGACAACGTCCTCATCTGTGTATCCAAGAATTCCCTTCAATCGTCCCTCTGAAGCATGCCTTCATTTTTTACCAGTTGCAAAGTAATAGAAAACAAATGAATTGGTTGGTACAAAACAACTCAACATGAGAGAACATGAGCCGGAGCAGAAAAGCAAGAGACATACTTTATTGCTGCTTTAACATCTTCATAGGAGGCATTCTTTTGAAGCCGGCAGGTTAAGTCCACGACAGAAACATTAGGAGTAGGAACACGAAAGGCCATTCCAGTGAGTTTTCCATTTAGCTCGGGAAGAACTTTTCCAACAGCCTGGGATTTCACAAAGTGCAAAACTAATTTAATAAATGTAATTGGTAAGCACAGAAACTCTTATGGCCATCCATCTCTTACCTTTGCAGCACCAGTTGAACTTGGAATTATATTTTGAGCTGCACCTCTTCCCCCTCTCCAATCCTTAATTGAAGGACCATCTACAGTCTTTTGTGTTGCTGAGAAAAGTAGAGGATATTTAGATATTAACAATGTCACTCGTTGCATGAAAAGTTATGGTTTATCCAAAGTAGAAAGAAAGCAGAAGTTTAAACACGATAATGTGCAACAGACCTGTTGTTGCATGCACAGTTGTCATCAAACCCTCAATTATACCAAACTCCTCGTGAACCACCTGATAAATAGTTTATATAAGAATTAAATGCTTGTATGCAAGATTCTGATAGGGAAGGAAATAAGGAACAAATGGGAGGGCCGGGGGGCATCATGTCGGCTAAATCTTGAGCTAAAGGCATATATTGATTCTGAAAGATCAGCAATAATTCCATTAAGTTCACATCTCTCAATGGTTTGATTTGTTTTATTAGAAGAGATATTACTAAAAAAACATGATGATGAATCAATTGTCTATGAACTCCATGATCCTATTAGTTTTAATTTTAATACTTTCCACACACTCTGCAAAAAAAAAAAAATCAATTCTTGGATATATCTCTGAAGAAAATAATTATAGATCAAATGAACTGTGGGAAAATAGGTTGAAGAACGGAGAAGGGTTTAAGGGGAGAATAAAAACAGTGGGGGAAATTAGAAACAGATCAGAGGAAGAAAAATAAGAGAAAATAGCAAAACAAAAGGAACATAAGAGGAAGAAAAAATATCAGGGCCAGATGAAAAGGGAAGCAGGAAACAGAGCAAAAAGCTAAAAAAGTGGAAGAAGAAGAAGAAAAGACAGTACCTCGCTTGGGAGAAAACAAAAAGAAGCAGGAAGGAAGGAAGGAAAAAGGTTTGCAGTTTACGGGAAGGAAGAAAGCAGGTCTGCATTTGCAGAGAGGAAAGAAGGGTTTACGTGCAAAATACCAAAAATATCTCTGAAACGTCTATATTTTAAGGGTATTTTGGCTTTTCGAAACCATTTTTCTAAAGCGGGAGAGATGCACCACAACGGATGCAAAAAAATTAATAAATAAATAATCAAATCGCGCTGCCTGCGCCCTTTTTTTCTGCAGCACGCCTGGTCTACTAGTGGCGGTTAGCTGCTGTTCTGCAGAGCAAAATGGCATGATTGACTATCAATAAAAAATGTATATTTCATGTCATGGAAACTCCCTAAAAAGAAGCTGTCAGACATCCCCATTTAGTGTGTCTCAAAAGCACTTGGAATTTTCTAGTCCTTATCATTTTCCAAGCAACTCAATAAAGTTGGCATTCACAATGTGATCATACCTTGGCAAGAGGAGCAAGACAATTCGTTGTACAGCTTGCATTAGAAACAATGTCCATGTTGGGCTTGTATGTCTTCTCGTTCACTCCTACCACAAACATTGGTGCATCAGCAGATGGAGCTGATATTATAATTTTCTTGGCACCAGCCTATAGTGGAAAAAGACAGCTTAATTTAAGATTTGAAGATGGCAAGAGTAAAGCAGGGGAGGAGGAAATAGAAAAAAAATTAAAATTAAAATTAAAAAAATAAAAATTAAAAAAAAAATAAAAAACTAAATGCACAGCTCAGGTAAATGAATATAGCAACCTTCAAATGTGATGAGGCTTTCTCTAATGTTGTAAAAACTCCCGAAGACTCTATGACATAGTCAGCACCGAAATCACCCCAAGGGATCTCCGCAGGATCTCTGAGAACAGGGAAAAATGTATATACATGTTCAACCAATTTTCTTATAGCTGTATAATAACACCGCCAGAAATATTGTCAACCAGTAACATATATGTGTAATGATGTCAACCAGTAATTGTCAGGTCTCAACTAAAGATACCTCTTGCTCACAACTTTAACCTGCTTCCCATTAATTTCCAAAGTTGTGTCATCCAAAACCTTAATAGTTCCCTTGAATGGTCCATGAGTAGAATCATATTTGAACATATAAGCCTGAAAGATCAAAGATAAAACAATAAAGCAAAATGTATACACAAAAATACAATAGTACCACAACAGAAAAGAAGAAAAAAAAAATAGAAAACAACAATATAGTAACCTACCATAATTGAATTAAAAATAATATAAATAAACATAAGGATACAACAGATGAATTCTTTTAAAAAGTTGGAGTCGAAGCGAACAACAATATACACGCCTACTTATTTTCATATTTTAGAACATATATCCTCATGGCATGTACTGTACAGAAATCTCAATGCAAAAAAAATGGTTATCACTTAACACCCAAGCTTTAACCAACCTAATATTAAACAAATTAAAACTGAAAAAGGAATCATAGCACAGACAGATAATTGGATTTCGAAGGATTAGAGAAGGCCTCAGGTTAAAAAATATATAATATAAAACATCAAGTTTATTAAAAGTACAACACTAGAAAAGGTAAAAGGCATAAAACAGCATAGACTACAGCTGCAGAACATTCAAACTGAATCAGAATCAGCATAATATATACAAGACAAAACATGTTTCTGCCGATTACCAACATGTCTAAAGATTAGAGCAACATTGTTTGAACATAAATTTAAATCTAAAACAGTAACATGAGAATTCTGTTATAGGAGTGTGGAAAACTGAAAACAACAGGGAAAAAAACAAAAAAGTAATTGAGACGTATGTAAATATTTACCATCATTACTACGTGAATATATATAAACACACACAAGTAGATATGAATTTAACCGTCTTTAATCAGTAAGGCAACCAAACTTCTAGCATCTCATAAGCACAACTATTAATGTAATTACATATGCATACCATATATTTAGCATCAATAAAAGGATCATTAATTGCAACAACATCAATATCATCCCGTGAAGTAGCAACACGTAACACCAACCTTCCAATTCTACCAAAACCTGCACATTGCATAAAAGATGTTTTTCTCAACACAAGCTGAAAGTTTCTAAAGACATGTTTTCATGCTTTGTAACAAAATTTACACCTGTTACATAACTACATTAATGAATGGCACCCTTTGACAGTTATTCAATGTTCATGCACTGATTTGCATGTTCCTAAGACCAAATTAAAATATAACATGAAACATTAAGTTGTCTTTCAGTCATAACTTGACCTGTTTGTACTTTTCAAGAAAAATGAATACATTAGAGACAAGTCCAAAAACTAACAAGAACCAAGCAAGTTTTTTTAAAAGGAAGAAACTTAAAAATAAAAAAGATTATTTTACAGTTTTTATTTTAAAATGTTCAGAAAAAATTTCAAATAGAGTTGTAACACAGAATCGCTTTTACAGTCCCAGGAATATGAACAAAAAACTTAAGCATTTCACAATTTTAAAAATGACAGCAGTTACATTACAATAGTATAGCTAATCCAACAAAAGTACATGTGAAATCCACATCAAAAAAAAACAATCATCAGCGTTCAAGAGAAAATTTATCAACTCAAGATGTGTTTCAAAAGTAAAGTAACCATTACATCCTAAGACCTAAATGAAGCCGGAATATAGTAAGTAATAACATATAGTATGAAATAAGGAGCTTGTAATCTTTCATAGTTTATAAGTATCTGACATAAAATTGAAAGTGTGTAACAAAATTCAATAGCAAGTATATACAAGAATAAAGAACCCAATAAGAGAACTCTCATGACAAGAAAGTTACCATTTATTCCGACTCTTGTCTTCCCAGTGCTGCTTGATTCTAAACAGACAAGACCAACAACAGGTAAGAATCATGAAATTGCGTGCAAATCACCCTAATTCAGATAAAATAATTGTAGTATACTGACTTTGTACAGGGAGAGGAGTTTCCGTTGCTGTAGCGCTGATAGGCTGAATGCTTCGGGCATTGCAGTTCCTGAGCAAACAACAATACATCAGGAACAAAAATAATAAAATCACATGTTTAAACAACAGAAACAGGCAAAAAATAAGAGCACTCATTAAAAATTCAGGCAAACTCAACTGTAAGACTAATGGATCACATGGAAACGAAGTTCCGAATATGCTCTTTTGCAACCTTGTAGATTTTGAATTAATACTTGAGGCATTGCGAAGTACCTGAATCATACATAAAGACGCATTAATAAGACTTAGCAAGCATAAAATTCAAAAACTGTACCAGCTCTGAAATGATGCTATGATACGAAAACTATGAGAGTAATCTATCAGATTGAAACTCATCATAACCGCCAAGGATTCAACAGCAGAAAATTTTACTCAGCATCTTGCAGATAATCTGTGGTGCATTGAGGTAGCGGGAAGAAGATACCTGAAAGCGATCGGAGGAGTAATGTGAAGAAACGATCGCAGATCTGAGAAGAGAAGAAGCGGCCATTGGAGGAGCAAAACCCTAGAAAACGAAGACTGTGTTCTTTGAATTTTGCACCAACAACAACGAAGAAAGAATAAGAAGGAGTATAATATAAATATAAACACCCTTTTCTCGCTTTTATGAATTTTTGTAATTTCTTAGCGGAGCTTTTTATGAAACATGACAAAATTCTCTCTCTAGTCTCTCTACATTATTACTGTAAGGGTGGTGATCCTCTGCGGATGACCCTACGCTTGTGATATTACTCCCTCCTTTTTACCATTAATGCGACTTTAGCAAAAACAAAAGAAAATCAATTATGTATTTTAATTAAAAGTCTTAATATTATTTTTTTGCCTTGTCTGATAATTTCGATCGAAGTTGATTTTGATCCTTGATTTAAGAAGTTTATATTGAACTTTTATATTAGTTTTATTTTTAACTAGATTGTCCACACGTGATTCGCACATGATTGATTTGAATCTTTCCCTTAAATATTATTTTAAATAAATAAATAATTTTAGTAAATATAGTTACATATAATGTATACTCATAATAATACTAATAATATTAATAATTTTTTTTTTTTTTGAAAATCTTGGTATCCGGTCTTGCGACCGACTATAATATTTCTCATGAAATTTTATAAATATTATGAATTTATACTATAATATTTCTCGTGAAATTTTATCAATCAAAGAAGTTACAACATGAAAATCAATATCATTCAAAATGCATATGATCATACCTGGATCAGACAGTTTCTGGTGGCCAACAACGTCGTCTAGACTTCAGCTCCAGTGCGGTTGAAAGACGGCGGGGGGGTGTACCTGCAAGGTACTCCGACGCTCAAGTAAGATAACCGTCAGAGAAAAAGCAAGTACAAGAGAAGAAAGTTAGAGTGTTAAGAAATGAGTCACCTGACCCTCTCAAGTGAGAGGGTATTTATAGAGAGCCCCCAGCGCGGGGCCAACGGTTACTTGCATTAGGCTGGATTGTCAGGCCCAATCCAAGTAACTGTCAGGGCTTACGTGGCGTAGTGAAGACCAGCACGTGGTCTTCGCCCTGGGGTAACCGTTCCTAAATCTCCGGAATTAGGGCAGACCGATTCCATCGGGAGTGGGGCGGTTACATGAGAACGTGTCCTCGCGGGGAAGAATCCTGCGTGTCGAGGAGAGACGTGTCCTCGCGGGGAGGACTCACTTGCAGGCGGAGATGGCTCCTCTCGGGGAGGAGCACATGAGCGTCGAGGAGAGGCGAGCCCGGGAGGCTTAGGGCCTGCACCCGACAGTCCATCAGTGAGTGTCGTACACACTCGAGGTTAGGCGTGTGCCCGACCTGTGGAGGTGAGCCTGTGCTGGCAGTGGTCTTGCTGGGAGTCCTTATTGGGCTGTCCCGGGCCTTGTGGGTTGGACCTGCTCGACTGATGAGCATGCCCCGGCCCAGTCCAGAACAGGAGCCTCCCAAGTCGTTGCTCTGAGCATCAGAGTGATGACTTAAGGGCTAACCATGTCGAGGACTCATCGAGGAAGGGATGCTAACGAGGAGCGGTAGGTCAAGAGGGGAGAGACAAATCGACCCTCGGGATGGGTTAACCGAATCTGCGCGACGTCGCGGGGATATGAGAAGTCTGAAGCGAGGTGAATGGGAAGGCGCTCGTTGGGAAATGGAAAGACGCGTGTGGAGAAACGTGTGCCACGTGTCACAACTCATCATTCCATAGGGCGGCTACACTAAGGTAGCGCAATCGATTACCTAGGAGCCCTCGAGACTCGTGAGAGCCCCATAAATAGGGGAAGCCCGTGTCATTTGCACGTTTTTCGCTCTCCCTTTGCTCTACTTTTCCTTCCTTCGCTCTCCCTTCAACCGCCGTTCGCCGCCGCTGACAGCCGTACCGGAACCCTACCTGAAGTACTTTTTGAAGTAAGTTCTCTCTTTTCCCTCTTTTGCTTGCATTTGTAGGGTGATTCTTAAGGTGAACTGATGAAGTTCCCATGGAAATCACGAAATATTCGGCGAAAACGGCGGAATTTCATAGTTTATTCGTTGAATCTCGCAGGGAGAGATGATGAAATCCACGAGGACATGAAGAATGTCCCGGGGTCGTGAGATGAACGTCTCTCAGTTCTTTTGTTGAATCTCCCGGGGATAAATGGTGAAATCCCCGGGGAAACGAAGAATGTTACGGGGACGTGGGTTCAATATCTCGGGGTCCCGCCCAACGTCACTCCCCGCGGACCTAAGGATGGTCGCGGGTTCATGTTCCCCGGCGTTCCCTCCTCGCCCTTTGACTTGATCAGCGGTGGAAGGGGTGGATTTGATATGGGTCATCGAATTCACTGTTTCCTTCTGCTTTTCAGGTAAATGGACGTATTGCAAGTGGCCAAGGGGTCTTTGGATATCTACGACGGACCTGGTTCACCTATGGCGGAGACATCCAGCGCCGGGGAGAGGACGCCCGACGAGTGGGCCTGCGAGGAGGCCGTGAACATGATATCCGAGTTCGTCGACCTGGATGAGGAGGGAATATTTTGTACCGTCGAGCACCGCCTTATAGGTTCACCGAAGTCGTGGAACGTGTTTAGGCCTCTGCCACACCATCGGATATGTTCGACGTACAGCGGGATGCGGTTCCCCGTCTACGAGTTTATGTTCGACGAGGCGGGGTGGCGTCTGCCTTTCACGGATTTCCAGCAGGCCGTATTTACCTGGCTGCATTTGGCCCCTTCTCAACTCCACCCCAACTCTCTTGCTTTCATTAGGGCCTTCGAGCTAGTGTGCAAATATCTGAAGATCGGGGCGACCGTGCCCTTGTTTTTCTGCATTTTCCATCTTCAGCGACGGGTCGGGGACGGTAGGCAAGGTTGGGTGCCCTTCAAACAGGTGAACAGCCTGTTTCACACCTATATGGACTCCGTGTGGAATTTCAAGTACTGGTACTACCTCGTGAGGCCGATCACACATGAGCCCGTGAATACCATGTACAATCGGGTTGTCAAAGAGGTGGGTGGACGGCGAAAGGTGACCCTTGTGCCTAAGTTCCCGTTGTTCTGGACTGAATAACACTTCAAGAGGGGAACGGACAGCTATATCGTCAGCCCCGACAAACTTTGCGAAGGGGATCGCTTGGCTCACGAGGCCATAGTTAAGTTCGTCAGTGGGTTTAACAGAGCAAAGCTCGTGATGCCAAACGGGGACTTCGTTCTGGGCGACGACGGGCAAGTTTTGACGAAGCGTCGAGTGATCAATACTAGGGCTCCCCTCGAGACGTTTTTTTATAAGGAGGCTTTCGAGCTGTTAGGTGGGGGTGGTCTCCCCGACTTGTCTTTCCCTTCATCCTTCTTTTCGAACTACTGACCTCTTTGTTTTCTTTGCAGATGAGATGTTGAATGTTGAGGAGCGCTTCAAGAAGCTGAAGGCCAACCGCGCTGCGAAGAAAGGAGGCAAGAGTCGTGTCGACCAGCTCCGAGTGCAGGAGTCCGTTCCCACCCCGGCACCCGGGGGTTCCTCTGGCTCTCACCAGGGTAATGATTCTCTCAGCCCCCAGAGCTCTCCGAAGAGGCAACGGCTTGCAGACACGGTGGACATCGACCTTACCGAACACGAGAGCCCCCTGCCGTGAAATTTGTGCTCCCGCCTTGTCACACGAGGCCGAACTTCTTTATGGGGAATAATTCGCTATGCGTGGGTGGCCCCGAAACTCAGGCCATCTTAAGCGTCGACAAGGCTTCTCGACGAAGGATGCTGGTGGAGGACGTGTCTGCTGTGATGCGAGTTTGCGCGGCTGCCTTGGTTCTGAACGACGAGGCGTGCCCCGCAAGCGAGCTGAACAGGTTGCGAGAAAGTTTCCAGTCTATCTCGGCCGAAATGGAGAAGGTGGGTTGTTAGTAGAGTAATGGTGGGGGTGTTTTTAATCGTCTCCACAGGGATTGTTCGATATTTTATGCGTGTCGTTCAATAGTTGTGATACTTTAAGTTCAATGGTTTCAAAAGGTTCTCAATTGTTGTTAACATTAATTTGTAGCAAAGATTAATTGGTGACCAAGATTTTGTAAAAGTTTTGATAAAAGCATGTCAAGGTTAGGTTTCGCTAATCCTTTTCACGTATAAACAAATAATCAAGCATATGAACTCGGTTTTCGACCAATACAACCGCGTATCCTCCCGACTAAGTTTATGTCTAAAGCGAAGTCGTGAGTATCGTTGTTTAGACTGTTAGATGATGTCTCACGCTAACAATCTAAACAACAATCGTTAAGACCAACACAATGCGAATAAAAAATCTCAAATCTATGTCTAGAGTTTGGTTTTTAAGAGATGAAATTGTTAGGTCATGATTTGTAGAATCTATGTCTAGAGTAATACAAATCACACATGGAGCATTAAGAGAAAACAACATCATCTATATTGATCAAAGACTTTGTTCATATACAATAGATCAAATGCAATACATAAAATCAGGATCAACTACATCTAACCTCAACATTGAGTGTTTAGCTACCACTTCTCATGGTAGTTTGGATAACAAGTAAAGAGAGGAGATGAATGAACATCCACAACGAATAATCGAGAATGGATGCGACTTCAGCTTCTCCAAGTGAAAATCCACTATTTGATGATCAAAATACTGAAAACTATGATTTCTACTTAAAAATGGACAAGAGATCCTCTTTACAACAAATGAAAATCTATTTATACAATTAAAATCTCAGCACCCTTCGCCTAGCGAAGGCTTCATTCGCCTAGCGAAGGCTTCATTCGCCTAGCGAATGAACTAAAACATGGCACCTTAAGTGCCTCAGACTTAAACCGCCCACAAGGATTATCGTGGGTTCGCTAGGCGAACCAAATCACTCGCAAAGCGAACCTTCGCTACCACATTCGCCTCAGCGAAGTTTGGGTGTTTTCAAAAGTGGAACTTACTGCCACCCTTCGCTGGCACCTTCGCCTAGTGAGCACATCAGTGAGCATTCGCTGGCTTCCTCGCCCAGCGAATTTACCCAGTTTTCCTACTGTAGGTTTTTGCATACTTTCTGCCACCCCTCGCTGGCACACTCGCTAACGTTCGCTAGGCGAACCTTCGCTGGTTGCTTCGCCAACACTCGCCTAGCGAATGCTGTTGTTGATTTCTTCCTTCAATGGCAACTTGCTTCCATTCTTTGTGTCTCACAATCTTGATCTTTTTATGCCTATTCCTACACATTAGCACACAAATTACAAGCACCATAAGTATATTTCAATGAATGCACAACAACACCATTCCTCACTAAAATCAACACATTCCACATGGAAAGAAATGAAAAATGCAAAGTAATTCATACAAATATATATCATGTTTGACATCTAACAAACTCTCCCCAACTGACTCTTTGTTTGTCCTCAAGCAAAGTATGTCTCTCACGAGGATTTGCCCGAGCACTCAATTCAACCAAGACGCGATAAAACGGCTCAACTAAACAACGATCACAATAATGCAACAATTACACAATTCAAGAACCTAATATGTAAAAGAACTTGCCTCTTAAACAATTTCAAACAATGTTTCAAGAGACAACTAACTCATCATTCACATGTCATTCTACACTCCTCTTCGAAAAAGGATTGAAGGCAAACGTGCATACAAGCACGGGACAATTACACTCAACTGATCAATGATGCAAATACTAAGCAATTCATACCATATCTCAATGAACACAAAAGAAATCATGGAAGTAAAAGATCACTAAGGACTTCAAGGTTGTAGCTTGGTCGGGTAAAAAAAAGGGACATTTCTAATGGCCATTGAAACGAAATTGCCGACGCAAAAGAACATTCACTAAACACATATTCACACAACACAACGTCATTTCACCAATTTTTCATTACACCTTCACAAACTACCGTGCACAATTATTGAATCTATTTTTTTTTCATTCAAGCAAGCATTTTCTCATTTGTACAACATATTCACACTCTTTTCTTTACATGCTTGCTTGAAATTTTTTTCAAAATTTAGAGTAATGCACCCATCTTCTTTTTATTCTCCCCAACTCATTTTCGACTCAACCTAAAGTGAATGTTCCTTGCCTAGGCAAGGAAATCAAAGTATACAATTTTCAAAGGTTCAAGAAGAAAATGTTAGAAACTCACCAACTTCAATGATGAACCAAACTTGCAAATTATGTACATAAAACAAGTTCATCACTAAACTGAGTTCTAACTGTTTAGGCTCAAAGGGGCTACCAAATGCTCACTCCTCACAGGTGAATTACTATATGGGCATGGTTGTGCTCACTTACAACAAGTGCCTTGATCACTTCTCATACTTCCACAAAATCACATGGTCACAAGATAAGGCATGAATTAAAAGTAAAAACAACATTCATCAACAATCCTTAGCATATAGTAACACCTTGGAGGCTTCTCACTTTAATGGTTTTTGATCCTAAAATGACACATGCATTCAAAGGAAGTTGTAACATGAACCAACATTTTCAATCGCACCAAGACACAAAGTTCTAAAACATACAAAATTCTCGAACTAGGTAACGATGTACCTTGTCACAACACAATGCTTAAGGCACTATCATAGCCCTCACATCTTGGAGGAATCTTCCTTTAAAATCAAGAGTCTCCAACCTACTTTCAAAATTCCATCATAAAAGAAGGAACATTAAAATGAAAACATATTAACAGTTTAACAACAAAAAACACATTTAAGTGTTGAGCATTCGTAAACTGAAGAACTCAACACTTAATACAATAATTAAAAACCAACAAATTACTAGTAAAAGCGAAACAAAATTTTTTACTAAAAACACTTAACTTTACTAATAATAATAATAAAGTGCTTGGTGTAAAAACACCTACATAATCCAAAAGGGTACCTCTAGGGTACAAGTACAACAATATTCAAAATATTCCACTATGTGGATACAATAGACTAGTAAAAGCTGAAAAAAACAAATACTAGAAAACTTCACTTTGGTGACCAAAGGAAGTGCAAAAGTCTATGAGCCACAAAAAATCAATCTTCCTCATCTGACACCTCAATATCCTCATCACCGCCAGCAGAAGTAGCCTCCTCCTCATCGTCATCGTCACCAACAGTCTCCACGCCAGCCTCCTCATCATCAGCATCATCTTCACCCCCTCCTAAAATTGGCCTGGCCTCAGGCCAACCAGCATGTGCTAGGAACTACTCCCTAGACATCATCATATGCTCAGTAGAAGGGTCTCAGATCTGCAATTGGAGAACCTGCAAAGAATCATGAAGATCAGTCATGGCACGCTGTTGGGCAGCCATCCAATCCCAATTATATTAGCAGATCTCCTACTGATATGGATAAAAGGCCGGTGACGCCGGTTCAGAACCTCCACCAGCCTCAACTGCATCTTCAGCACCAGCCCTTGAAGACTCTCCAACAACCCCTCTAGCCTTACAAAACTTATCCACATACCTATCATCAATTGCCGACGGAATCGTGACCTGCCTGCGTGCTGGGATATCCACACCAGCGTGAGCACACAAGGACATAATAAGACATGGAAAAGCAAGCGGGGCATTGTTGCGCGCCGCAGTACCTCCCAAACCACTTAAAACAATTGCCTTGATTTCATCCGCAATGATGCGGGCCACGTCAATCTGAACATTCATATGAATGTTGTGAATAAGATGAGCTAGAGCAATAGGAACTATACTATGATGCGACCTGGGAGAAATGTTGGTGAGCACAAACAATAAGATGAGCTGAACCAAAGGCTGCATGTCCACCCTTCTGAATCTAATCGCAACCCCGGAAGAATTCCGCTCAACTTCCTTACCTTCAAGAAGTAAATCCCGGGTCATCTTTTCAATGTCTCGGTGGAGATGCAAGTCGCGATGGTAATCATCCAACTCAGTACCAATCAATGGCAAAGGATCACCCAAAACAGTGTTGATCGTCCTCCGATCAAATCTCACAACAGCCCCTCTAACAAATGAGGTCCAACTAAATCTCTCTCCATCATCCGCTAAGGCATTCACATAAAACTCCCGAACAATTTCAGCATTGTACCCATCCAGAGGCATCATTAAACGATCCCATTTCTTTTGCACAAAAAGAGCATCAATTGTCCGGTAGCTTCCACGGTCACTAAGTAGGAATCTTTTCTCAGCCAAAATGTGTTTTCTCTTAAGGGTTTCGTATCGGGCTGCTTGCTTAGCTCCCCTAAATTTGTCCTCATCAAAACGAACAGGCACCTGTCTGAAAGTTGAAGCCTTTCATTTCTTAGCCGCGTGAATTTCCGTTTTTGGTGCCATCTGCACATAACAAACAATAAAACAAAACAACAACAAACTAACGCATTAGTGAACCACAACAAACCAGCCAGAGACTTGCATTTCCTAAAAAGAAAATTAAAAATTTGCATATGTTCGCTAGGCGAAGTCTGGCGAACATTCGCCCCAGGTTCGCGAAGCGAATGCTGGCGAATGCTCGCGCAGGCTCGCGAAGCGAACACAGCAGCGAACCCACGAAAATGCAGAAAAACAATATCAAAACCAGTCCAACAACAATCTCTTTTTTCAATTATCACTCTAATCATAATGCCTAGGTAGTTTATGACATGCAATCCACAAGCAAAATGACAGAGGTTCCAAAAATTTCAAAACCCTAATTTATCTATCACAAACATAAACAATGCACAATGAAATAAATAATGAAAGAGTGTGCAAACCTGAATTTCGCACGTTACTGGTGGGATTAGGGAGAATGGAAATTGGAGAGAGATGTGTTGCTAAGCTCTTGAGAGGAAAGGGGATGAAAATGCAAAAACGGTGGAAAAATGGAAATGGTGGCTAGTGAATTAGGGTTTCCCCCTCTATTCTGATTCAAAATGGGTCTTGGGCCCAATTGGGTGGCCCACCCACAATATTTTTACTGATGTGGTAAAAATTGGTTTGGGCTGTCTCGCTGGGTTCGCGAAGCGAAGGCCAGCGAATGCTCGCCCCAGCTCGCTAGGCGAACGCCAGCGAACAAGACCAGATTTTTCAAAAAATTTCAAAAGTTTACCACATCTTTCAAGGCTCCACAATTATAACCAAACACAATTAAAACAGAAATAAGCAGTAATACTTACAATGTTGGGGTGTCTCCCAACAAGCGCTTATTTAACGTCGGCTAAGCTCGACGGTCCACCGTAATCTCACGGATCGCGGAAAGGAACAATGGCGGGATTTCGCTCGAAATCTCCTCCAAGATACACTTTCAATCTTTGGCCGTTGACAGTCCAATTCTCGTTGGTTGTTGTGTCTTCAATTACAATTGCTCCATAAGGCTTGATTTCTCGAATCCGAAACGGACCTGACCATTTAGACCTTAACTTTCCTGGAAACAATTTTAACCGAGAATTGAATAGCAGGACCAGTTGTCCCACTTCAAACTGTTTGATGACAATTTTTCTGTCATGGTAAGACTTTACACGCTCTTTATACAGTTTATTAGAATCGTACGCCTGGAGGCGTAATTCATCCAATTCGTGTAATTGCACTTTTCTTTTTTCACCGCTAAGAGTTGGATCAAAGTTTAAAAATTTTAAGGCCCAAAACGCCTTAAGTTCCAACTCTACCGGCAAATGGCAATTCTTACCATAGACAATTTTAAAAGGCGTGAGACCGATCGGAGCCTTAAAAGCGGTCCGATAAGCCCACAAAGCATCATCCAGTTTGTTGGCCCAATCTTTTCTTGAGGCCGAAACAATTTTTTCCAAAATGCATTTTATCTCACGATTTGATACCTCCGCTTGACCGTTAGCTTGAGGATGATATGGTGTGGCAACCTTGTGCTTCACACCATATTGCTCCAGAGCTTTGTCAAGCTGAGTGTTACAGAAGTGAAATCCTCCGTCACTTATCAACACTCTCGGAGTACCAAAACGCGCAAAAATGTTTCTTTTCAAAAATTTCACTACGGTTTTTCCATCGGCTTTAGCACAAGCTATCGCCTCAACCCATTTAGAAACATAATCCACAGCGACCAAAATGTATTCATTATAAAATGAAGATGGGAATGGACCGACAAAGTCGATCCCCCAATAATCAAAAACTTCAATTTCTAACATATTTTGCAAAGGCATTTCGTGCTGCCGTGAAATTCCTCCACTTCTCTGGCATTTGTCACAACTTAGGGCATGCGCATGCGCATCTTTGAATAATGACGGCCAATAAAAACCCGATTGAAGGACTTTAATGGTCGTTCTTAACCCATTGAAATGTCCTCCATACGGAGAGTTATGACAATGCCACAGAATATTCGTGGCTTCCTCTACCGACACACACCTTCTTAAGAGGTTGTCGACACCAAGTTTAAACAAATGAGGTTCATCCCATACAAAGGACTTGGCATCCGACAAAAATTTTCTTTTTTGATGGTGCGTTAGACCGTCCGGTATCAATCCGGTGGCTTAGTGGTTAGCCATGTCGGCGAACCACGGTCTAACCTGCACCTTAAAAAAAAATTCATCAGGGAACTCCTCTTTGACCTCACATTCATTCTTGGTCACGTCAACGTTTACCAGGCGGGATAAGTGATCCGCCACCAAATTCTCGGATCTTTTTTGTCATGAATTTCAAGATCAAATTCATGTAACAAAAGGATCCAACGAATAAGCCTCTGCTTAGAATCAGACTTGGTGAGCAGATACCTTATAGCCGCGTGGTCCGTGTAAACGATGACTCGTGAACCAATCAAATAGGAATGAAATTTCTCCAACGCATACACTATGGCAAACAACTCTTTCTCAGTTGTTGCATAGTTAATTTGAGCCTCGTTTAAAACTTTGCTCGCATAATGTATCGCGTGAAAAACTTTCATTTTCCTCTGACCCAAAACAGCCCCAACCGCATAATCACTTGCATCGCACATTAATTCAAAATCCAATTTCCAGTTAGGTGCAATGATTATCGGTGAGGTTGTTAAACTTTGTTTTAAAAAATTAAACGCAAAAAGGCAAGACTCGTCAAAGTAAAAAATCTTACCTTGGACGAGCAAGTTGCTCAATGGCTTTGCGACCTTTGCGAAGTCCTTGATGAATCTACGGTAAAACCCGACGTGTCCAAGAAAGCTCCTTATGCCTTTGACATTCATCGGTGGTGGCAATTTCTCAATAACGTCCACCTTGGCTTTATCAACTTCAAGGCCCTTTGAAGAAACTTTGTGACCGAGCACAATTCCCTTGTTCACCATAAAGTTGCATTTTTCCCAATTAAGCACCAAATTAGTTTCCACACACCGTTCCAACACCGTATCCAAATTTTTCAAGCAAATATCAAACGATTGTCCAAAAACCGAGAAATCATCCATAAAGACCTCAATTGTCTTTTCGATCAAATCCGAGAATATAGCTTGCATACACCGTTGAAAAGTCGTCGGTGCATTACATAATCCAAACGGCATCCTCCTATAAGCGAAGATTCCAAACGGACATGTAAAAGCGGTTTTTTATGATCCTCCGGGTTCACAATAATTTGGTTGTAACCCGAATAACCATCCAAAAAACAGTAGAATTGTTGACCGGAAAGCCTTTCGAGCATTTGATCCATAAAAGGTAGAGGGAAATGATCTTTTCTCGTAGCTTTGTTCAACCTACGGTAGTCGATGCACATTCTCCACCCGATCACGGTTTTTGTTGGAATGAGCTCATTTTTCTCGTTTCGGACCACCGTTAATCCACCTTTTTTCGGTACCACATGCATCGGACTAACCCACGGGCTATCAGAAATAGGATAAATCATTCCGGCATCTAACATTTTTACCACTTCTTTTCTAACCACTTCTTTCATGATTGGATTTAACCGGCGTTGAGGTTGAGTAACCGGTTTAAAATCTTCCTCCATAAATATACGGTGCATGCAATATGAAGGGCTTATGCCTTTGAGATCGGACAACGTCCATCCCATTGCATCCTGATTTTTTCTCAACACTTGAATTAAGCAGCTCTCCTCGTTT
Source organism: Lathyrus tuberosus (assembly GCA_022829125.1). Taxonomy (NCBI): domain Eukaryota; kingdom Viridiplantae; phylum Streptophyta; class Magnoliopsida; order Fabales; family Fabaceae; genus Lathyrus; species Lathyrus tuberosus. Next base: position 2,848,528 of record JALAZF010000259.1, read on the forward strand.
TCAGATAAAATACTACTTATGATCACCGGTTTATTACCACCGTCATCGAGAAAAGCATACTTCAAGGTTGAAGGTAACACTTTCAGTTCAAGTTTGGATTGTTCATCATTGACCACTTTTTTTAGAACTTCCTCTTCATACTCCCAATGTTGCAATTTTTCCAAAGCTTCAAGCTCTAACAAACACTCTTCAAGAGCTTGCTCTTCTTCAACCGAGAATACTTCCAAAGAATCATCCAAAGCTCTTTGTAAATGATCAATGACATGAATTTGCTTTGTAACATCAACAATCACTTCCTCCGTTGCATCGATTTGGAAACAATCACCTTTATCTTTCTTGTGCTTCATGGCATCATAAAGATTGAAACACACCTCTTCATCTTGGTCTCTCACTTTCATGAGACCATCGTCCATGTCAATTGCCATTCAGGCAGTTTTCATGAAAGGCCTTCCAAGAATCAAAGGTGCATCCTCATCCTCCTCCATTTCAATGACAACAAAGTCTATCGGAAACAAAAATTTGTCCACTTTGACCAACACATCTTCCGCTACTCCGTGAGGACGGGTAGTGGATTTATCTGCGAGTTGCAACGTCATTTGAGTGGACCTCAATTCCATGTGTCTTAACCGTTTCACAATCGACAAAGGTATCAAGTTGATACTAGAGCCCAAATCAATCAATCTGTTGCCCACATAGATGTTTCCTATAGTAACCGACAAGGTGACTCATCCCGGATCACACTCTTTCCTCGAGAGAGTACGTTGAATGATGGCGCTACAACTAGCATCTACCATAATAGTCTCTTGATTCGTATACCTCTTCTTTTTTGTGAGGATATCCTTTATAAATTTTGCATATTTAGGCATTTACTCCAAAGCCTCAGAAAATGGAATATTTATTTGTAACCGAGAATAGTGCCTCGCATTATCTTTCATTGTAGGAGCATGAGGATATGGTAAGTGTTGGATCGGAATATTGTTCATCGGTTCTTTTCCCTTCCTAGTTCTCTTCACTTTTTCCTCACTCTCTATTTTTTTCTCATCCTCACTTTTTTTCTTCTCATTTTCAACTAAAACACCCTCAACATTTTTTTCTACTTCAATCTCATCACTATCTTTTTCTTTTTCAACTACAACCTCCTCATCCACTACTCTTTTACCTACACCCATGTCAATCTCTCTTCCACTTCTTGTGAGAATTGCTTTACAATCTTTAGGATTCGGAAGCGTATTTGCCGTAAAGTGCCCTTTTTGTTGGTCGGCCAATTGTTTTGATAATTGCCCGACTTGTGTTTCAAGATTCCTTATGGTCGCATCGGTATTCTTTTGATTGGAAATTGCCATTTGCATAAATTGTGTGAGAGTGTCTTCCATCTTCGTATTTCCAACGGGAGCTTGCGGAGGTTGAGTGTAATTTTGGTATTGTTGACGGTTTGATGGTCCGGCTTCTTGCGGTCTCCATGGTTGTTGATAACCTTGGTTAGCCCTTTGTTGGTAACCTTGGTTGCCTTGTTGATACGGAGGTCGGGGTTGGTATCCTTGATTCCCCGCATAGTTTGCCTCCTCCACAACTGGAGGACAATAACCGGTCGGATGGTCACCTCTACACAGTTCACAAACTAACACTTGCATATTTTTACTTGAAGAATCATGAATTTCTTTGAATTGTTACGGCAGTTTAGACATTTGCTTAGTCAACAACTCAACCTGTTGTGATAATAATTTGTTCTGCGCAAGGATAACATCGTTTGTTCCCAATTCCAACACTCCCGGAGTTCATTGAGAAGGTCCACGGTTGTGACTACCTTGATGATCGTTCAAGGCCATCTTATCAATAATAGCTGTGGCTTCTGCTGCGGTTTTGCTTAACAAGGATCCACCAGCAGTGGCATCCAACAAGGTTTTGTGTACAAGTTGAAGTCCATTTCTAAATATATGAATTTGTGAGAATTCATCAAAACCATGGCCCTTGCACTTCCTTAACATTGATTTGAACCTCTCCCATGCTTCATTGAGAGATTCATTGGCTCCTTGTGTGAATACCGTGATGGCGGTCTTTGCCTCCATAAACCGAGTGTGCGGGAAAAATCTCTCCAAAAATTTCTCTTCTAATGCATTCCAATCCGTCATTATGGTCATTGACTGATCAAGGTACCATTCTTTGGCCTTCCCAATGAGGGAATACGAGAATAGTCTCTTGAACAGAGACTCCTCTTCTGCCTCAGGTGCACCAGTCGCTCCCGTTATTTCATAGAATTTCGTCAGATGGGTAAAAGGATCTTCATGATCCATACCCGTAAATGGACTTTGATATAATAGTTGGAGAATACCGACCTTCATTTCGGAATAACGACCGTTATGTGCATGGCGAGCGAACTGAGCATTGTGTCTCGGACTATTTGTGCATGGCCTAGAAGCAGATGGTGGTGGTGGTGGTGGATCTGCCTCCATAACTGGAAGTATTTGTGGAAGTGGTGGTGTAGAAGTACTTTCCTCTTGTTCTCGCTTCTGTCTTGCTAGCTGCCTCATTCGTCTAGTTCTGCTGTTGATTCTACGAGCGGTTCTCTCAATCTCAGGATCGAAAAGAAGTTGGTCCGCCAGTAGTTTCCCTCGCATAAACTAAGTCTGGACACTAAACAAAACAAATTAACAAGTTCAAGAAAAAATGATAACAAGCTTAAAATAACTCAACTATCACAATGCTTGCAATATCACTAAACAATCCCCGGCAACTGCGCCATTTTGTTAGTAGAGTAATAGTGGGGGTGTTTTTAATCGTCTCCACAGGGATTGTTCGATATTTGATGTGTGTCGTTCAATAGTTGCGATACTTTAAGTTCAATGGTTTCAAAAGGTTCTCAATTGTTGTTAACATTAATTTGTAGCAAAGATTAATTGGTGAAAAAGATTTTGTAAAAGTTTTGATAAAAGCATGTCAAGGTTAGGTTTCGCTAATCCTTTTCACGTATAAACAAATAATCAAGCATATGAACTCGGTTTCCAACCAATACAACCACGTATCCTCCCAACTAAGTTTATGTCTAAAGCGAAGTCGTGAGTATCGTTGTTTAGACCGTTAGATGATGTCTCACGCTAACAATCTAAACAACAATCGTTAAGACCAACACAATACGAATAGCAAATCCCAAATCTATGTCTAGAGTTTGGTTTTTAAGAGATGAAATTGTTAGGTCATGATTTGTAGAATCTATGTCTAGAGCAATACAAATCACACATGGAGCATTAAGAGAAAACAACATCATCGATATTGATCAAAGACTTTGTTCATATATAATAGATCAAATGCAATACATAAAATCAGGATCAACTACATCTAACCTCAACATTGAGTGTTTAGCTACCACTTCTCATGGTAGTTTGGATAACAAGTAAAGAGAGGAGATAAATGAACATCCACAATGAATAATCGAGAATGGATGCGACTTCAGCTTCTCCAAGTGAAAATCCACTCTTTGATGATCAAAATACTGAAAACTATGATTTCTACTTAAAAATGGACAAGAGATCCTCTTTACAACAAATGAAAATCTATTTATACAATTAAAATCTCAGCACCCTTCGCCTAGCGAATGCTTCATTCGCCTAGCGAATGAACTAAAACATGGCACTTTAAATGCCTCAGACTTAAACCGCCCACAAGGATTATCGTGGGTTTGCTAGGCGAACCAAATCACTCGCGAAGCGAACCTTCGCTACCACATTCGCCCTAACGAAGTTTGGGTGTTTTCAAAAGTGGAACTTACTGCCACCCTTCGCTGGCACCTTCGCCTAGCGAGCACATCAGCGAGTATTCGCTGGCTTTCTCGCCCAGCGAATTTACCCAGTTTTCCTACTGTAGGTTTTTGCATACTTTCTGCCACCCCTCGCTGGCACACTCGCTAACGTTCGCTAGGCGAACCTTCGCTGGTTACTTCGCCAACACTCGCCTAGCGAATGCTGTTGTTGATTTATTCCTTCAATGGCAACTTGCTTCCATTCTTTGTGTCTCACAATCTTGATCTTTTTATGCATATTCCTGCACATTAGCACACAAATTACAAGCACCACAAGTATATTTCAATGAATGCACAACAACACCATTCCTCACTAAAATCAACACATTCCACATGGAAAAAAATGAAAAATGCCAAGTAATTCATACAAATATATATCATGTTTGACATCTAACATGGGTAAGGAGCTGGCTGACTGCAAAAGCCAGAACCAGGCCTAGGTCGAGCTTCAACAAAAATTGGAGGAAAAGTTGAAGAATGCTGAGGAGGAGCGGAAGCGTCTCGTGGTGTTGAGGAGGAGAGAGATCATCTCCTGGCGAGGAACGCTGAATTGGAGGAGGCTGTCCACCCCGCTGGGGAGGAAACCGAGGAGGACAGGTTGCTGACTTCGCGGGCAGCGCTGATAGCGAAGCTCTGGGAAGCCGAGGAAGACAACCTCGCGGTCGCGGGCATAGGTTTCAAGAATGCGGTGGAGCAGCTTCGGGTCCTCAACCCCGACCTTTCGACCGAGGGGATTGACCCCGACTACGAGGTGGTCGACGGTCAGATCGTGCAACCGATGAGAGTCGACGAGGTCCATGATCCCGAGCAGCCTGAAGGGACCGCTGCTGAGTAGGATTTTCTTTCCTGTTTTGTTCGGCCTGCGAGCCATTTTTATTTATTGGGATATTTCTGCCCGGCCTGCGTGCCAGGGGCTTTTTGACATCTGATTGTAATATTCGTACACTGGGTTTCTGCCCGTTTTAATGTACCTTTGTTTATCTACTAGTGTTGTTTACATGGTTTTAATTGTGTGTGATGTTAACGCATTTGCTATACTTTGTTTTTTGTCTAAGTATTAAAGACTTCTATACTTTGTTTTTCTGTCTAAGTAATAAAGACTTTGGGATTGCTCGACCTTGATAGTCCCTGACCGCGTGGAGAGCTGGTCGGTTGGTCGGAGACGTATTCCGACCTTCAACGAGGCTAAGATCTCGGTCGAGGTCTTAGCTTCGTGGCGTGAACTTCCCATCGTGAGCTGGGTGTTCTGCCTGATTGGTATAATGACGGCGGAGCTCGGTCAAAGTATCCTCGTCGAATCAAAGTCCTCACGCACACACAATGCAGTCTTTGATCGTCGTGTTCTGTCTAGGGGTGTCGTGCTCATACCTTAGCGCATCCCCGTAATCGCGGTGCTAGTGTGTGGCGGGCAGTGCTTAATTGTAATATTGTTTAAGCTTTTCAGCGTTCCATGGTCAAGCAAGTTCTTTCCCGTGCAGATTTTCGAGGAAATAGGCTCCTGTCCCCGTTTTCGCGCGAACGCGGTACGGGCCCTCCCAGTTCGCGGCAAGTTTGCCTTCTCGCGAGTCTTTCTGGTTCCTTTGTAGGACGAGGGTGCCCACCTGAAAATCACGTTTAATAACTTTGTCGTTATAACGTAGTGTTATTTTCTGCTTAAGCGAAGCTTCTCGGAGAGAAACGCCCGAACGTATCTCCTCGACAAAATTGAGCTCTTCTCTCAAGGCTTCGTCATTCGCGTCCCCTTCGAGGGGGCTTCTATCCTCCTCGAGGGTTCCCTGATCTCCACGGGGATCACTGCTTCGGTTCCGTAGGTCAGACGAAATGGGGTCTCCCCGGTTGTGGAGTGTGGGGTCGTCTGGTAGGCCCAGAGGACGTTGTGTAGCTCCTCGACCCACCGTTGTTTGGCGTCGCCTAGTCAACATCTTAATCCTCGGAGGATCACCCTATTCTCCGCCTCAGCCTGTCCGTTTGTTTGAGGGTGCTCGACCGACGTGCAGTGTTGCTTCGTGCCTAGTTTTGTGACGAAGTCTTGGAAGTTCCTGTCGGTGAACTGTGTTCCGTTGTCGGTGACGATAGCTTGAGGCACGCCGAATCAGGTGAGGATATTTCTTTTGTAAAAACATAGTATGTTAAAGGCCGTGATTTTGGCCAACGCTTCCGCCTCAATCCACTTCGTGAAGTAGTCCACCCCGACGATGAGGTATTTGTTTTGATACGACCCCTGGACGAAAGGTCCGAGGATATCCATTCCCCACCATGCAAACGGCCACGGGGAGGACAGTGGACTGAGCTCGTTGGGAGAAGCGAGGTGCATGTCCCCGTGTCGTTGGCATCTGTCGCACTTCTTGACGTGTTCCTTGGTGTCCTGTTGCATGGTGGGCCAGTAATACCCTGCTCGAAGCGCCTTACAGGCTAACGATCGCCCGCCGAGGTGCTGCACATTGATTCCCTCATGGATCTCCTGGAGTATGCCGGGGACCTTGGTCTCCTCGATACATCTGAGGAGGGGAATAGAGAACCCTTGCCGGTATAGCTTATCCTCGACTATAGTGTACGAGCACGCCCGTCTCTTCACCATTCCTGCTTCTTTGGGATCTTCGGGCAATTTGCCCGTCATGAGGTATTCGTATACCGGGGTCATCCAGCAATTGCTGTCCCCGATGGCGTTGATGTCCAAAACTATGGCCGGTTTGTCGATGCTCGGGCGGGAAAGCACTTCTTGTATGACGGATTTGTTCCCGCCTTTCTTCTTTGTGCTCGCCAATTTGGACAAGACATCTGTTCGGGCATTGTGCTCGCGGGGGATGTGAGTTACTTCCGCGGAGGTGAACTTTTTCATATTTTCTTTCACCAAGGCCAAGTATTCTATAAGGCTATCGTTCTTGGCTTGGTACTCTCCTCGGACTTGCGAGGCCACGAGCTGGGAGTCGGTGAAGAGTTTGACCTCCTTGGCGCCGAGGTCCTCGGCCAGCCGAAGTCCTACGAGGAAGGCCTCGTATTCGGCTTGGTTGTTCGACGTCGGGAAGGATAGTTCGAGGAATACCTCGATCAAGATGCCTTCTTCGTTTTCGAGGATGATGCCCGCCCCGCTTCCCTTCGGGCTGGATGCTCCATCGACATAGATCGTCCATTTCTGTGATCCGTTGGTCGAAGGTTCCGGGACGGTCATCTCCGCTACAAAGTCGGCCAACACCTGTGCCTTCAGGGCTTTCCTTCCTTCGTGTTGGATGTCGAACTCGGCGAGCTCGAGCGACCACCTGAGCATCCTCCCCGCCATGTCCAGTCGTCCGAGGAGCTGCCTTATAGGCTGTTCGGTCCTTACGACGACGGTGTGGGCGAGGAAGTAGTGGCGTAGCCTCCTGGCCGCCGTAACGAGGCCCATGGCGACTTTCTCTATCTGCTGATATATGAGCTCAGGGCCTTGGAGGGCTTTACTCGTGAAGTAAACTGGCTTCTGCCCGTCCGGGGTTTCCCGAATGAGGACGGTGCTGACTGTTTCACTTGTGATTGCAAGATACAAGAAGAGTGTCTCCCCGCTCTCAGGTCGTGAGAGGACCGGGGGTTGTGATAGGACTTGTTTTAAGTGGACGAGCACCTGCTCGCATTCTTCGCTCCACTCGAACTCCGCCTTTTGTCGAAGAAGTTTGAAAAATGGGAGTACGTACTGTGCAGACTTGGCGACGAAGTGGGAGAGAGCGGTGAGCATCCCGTTCAATGATTGTATCGACTTCTTTGAGTTCGGAGTAGGGATCTCGGAAAAGGCCCTGCACTTGTCGGGGTTGGCATCGATTCCTCGCTCTGTGAGGTAAAAGCCGAGGAACTTACCTGCCCGAATGCCGAAGGTGCATTTGTCGGGGTTGAACCTCATGCGACATTTCCTCGCCGTGTCGAACACCTTCTTGTGTCATGAAAGTCGTGTGCTGTTTGTTGACCTTGTCCATGGGAATTTGGTTGTATCCCGAGTAAGCGTCCATGAAGGATAGTAGTTTGTAACCTGCAGAATTGTCGACCAGCTGGTCGATGTTTGGCAAGGGATAACAGTTCTTCGGGCAAGCCCGGTTAAGATCAGTATAATCAACGCACATCCTTCATTTTCCATTATTTTTTTTAACAAGTACAACGTTGGACATCCAGTTCGTGTACCTGGCCTCCGAAGTAAAATTTGCCTCTAGGAGGTCTTTTACAGCTTTTTCGGTAGCCTCCGCTTTTTCAGGAGACTGCTTATGCCTACGTTGTGCTATAGCCCTAGCGGCCGGGTCTACTGCGAGCTGATGGCAAGCCACCTCGGGGTCGAGGCCAGGCATCTCGGATGCGCTCCACGCGAAGAGATCAACGTTCTCCCTTAGACATGCCTTCAGCTGCTCTTTTGCCAGGTCGGGGATCCCGGTACCAATCTTCACGTTACGATCTGGATCGTCCCCGAGTACCACGAGCTCAAAGTCCTCGTCTGGGATGGGGCGCATTGGGTAGAGAGGTCGCCCGTTGTTCTCCGCCTGGAGGTCGAGGTCTTCTGCCTCGTCTTCATCGGGTTCGCCCGGGAACCTGCTGTCGAGTTCGACCGCGTTGACGCGCGGGAGAGGTACCTGTTCGGCGTCCTGGGGTGACTTGGCCACGGTCTTGGGTTTGGGGCCGATGGAACTCAGGCCTTTGATGGCGGCATCGAAGCATCTTCTGGCCGCGTCGATGTCCCCGTGCATCACCACTATTCGTCCCCTGGTCGTGTAGTACTTCATTTTAAGGTGGACCGTTGATGGTACCGCCGTAAGTTCAGCCAGGGTGGTCCTCCCGAAGATGCAGTTGTAAAGGGACGGGCATTCGACCACCAGGAAACAGATCTTCACCTGTCGGGCAGTGTCTTCAGCCCCGAATGTAACCATCAGCTCCACGTAACCCCATGGTCTGGTGGTGGTTCTGTTGAACCCCTGTAGATCTGAACCGACGTACGGGGTCAGATGCCTTTCGTCGAGCTGAAGGGTTCCGAACAGATGGGCATACATGATGTCGATCGAACTTCCCTGGTCGACTAGGATCCTTCGAACGTCAAAGTTCGCCATCTGTGCCCTAACTAGGAGGGGAATAGTGGCGTTTGGCGCTCCCCCGGGGAGTTCCTCGAGGTAGAAGGTGATAGGGTTGGAGTTTCCCCGCACCTTCTCGAGAGTGGTTGTCTTCACTGACGTTGCGGATTCCAACTCATCAAATTTCTGCTTGATCGATCCGACAGACAACTTCTCTGGACCACCCCCGGAGATGACCATTACCCTGGGGAAGCTTTCCCAGGTGTTACGGGCAGTGACAGGGTCCTCGTGGGGGAAGGTCGTCCACATGTTGCGAATTGCTTCTTGGCCTTCAATGATTGGGGGGACAAAAAAATCTTCGGGTCGGGTGACACTGAGGGCGACTTGAAGGCGACTCTCGTCGGGGGGAGGCGTCGTCTCCTCGACGTTCTGGACTTCCCAAGAGCTGGGAGGAGGAGTGTCATTCTTCTAGGCGTATTTCTTTAGGTGCCCCTCCTTGATCAAAATTTCAATCGCATCTTTGAGATGGATGCAGTCTTCCATCACATGCCCGTGACTCCGGTGGAACCTACAGCATTTTGACTGGTTAATGTTTGATTTGGGGGCAGTGGGCTTCGGAAAGCGGACTCCTCCTTTCAAAAATTCTGAGTTCTGGCACTCGGAGAGGATACGCGCGATGGGAGCGTTGAGTGGGGTGTACTCGGTGAACCGGCCAGCTGGTCCGCGTGGCTCACGAGGTTCCCGGGGGCGATTATCTCTCTTTTTTTCTCCTCCTCGTCGGGGAGGGGAGTCTTCTTCTTTGTGGCCACGGGGGCCTTCTTTGCGCCTCAATTCGAGGGCGATCTGTGCCGCCTCTGACTCCTCGAGCTCGATGTACGACTGCGCCCGTTGGAGGAGATCCTCGAGACGGCGGGGTCTGCGGAGGCCCACGAACTTGGCAAAGTCAAATCCAAAGTGTAGCCCGTGGATGATCAAATACTTCTTCATGTCGTCGGTCGTATGGACCTCGACAGCTTCTCTGTTGAATCTCTCAATGTAGTTCCGGAGAGATTCGTTCTTCCCCTGAAAGATACTTTCTAGGGCAGCTTCTGTCTTTGGATGTCGACGAGACGCGGTAAAGTGTTTGGTGAAGCATTACCTTAGTTGCTTCCAGGATGTGAATGACCTGGGTGCCAGACCTTTGTACCAAGTCATGGCGCCCTTCCTCAAGGTGGTGGGGAAAAGCCTGCACTTGATGGCTCCCCTGACGTTTCTGAAGTCGAGCATGGCTTCGAAACTTTCGACGTGGTCGTCAGAGTCGGATAGGCCGTCGTAGTTTCCCAACTGTTGAGGTTTCTCTATGCCCGCAGGAATTGGGGCGTTCATGATCTCCCACGACAGAGGGGTCCTCTGGTCATCGTCGTCACTTCCTATCGGGGACATCGAAAGGGATCGCTGATGCCGTGGAGGGGAATTCCTCGAGCGGTGCCTCGGCCTCTCCTCGGTCTGCTTGGACTTCTTGGTAGTGGTGGAGGCCCTGGGTTCCTTCCGAGGCGGGGAACGAGGGCGTTTCTGGGAGATCGTCGCCTGGGGCGCTCAAGACGTGGCCGACGACCCTCGCGTACCAGCGAGGGGGTCCGAGATTCGTCTGAAGGAGTCCTTCGCCGGGAAGGGGAACAACGAGGCGACGGTGGACGACGATGTCTTCGCGGGGAAGATCGTCGTGCCCGCCCTTGCTCCAGTGCTTCAATTATGGTATTCTGGTGCGCGATTAGCTGATTGGTTTGATTGATCAAGGCGAACAGGGCCACGGTGTTCGCGTCTGCATTGGGTGGAGGAGCAACTGGCTGAAAAATGGCCTGCTGATCGTCTGGGTGGGCGGTGTTGTAAGCCGCGTCTTGGGAGTCTGGGGAGGCGGTCTGCCCGTCTCTCACGTCGCCTTCTTCGATGTGGAGGGCAGCAGTGTCTTCGCGGTGGTTCCCGTGCTCGAGTTGTGCGAGGACGGTGTCCAGAGCTTTGGTAGCGGACGGATTGTCGGCCATGATGGTGATGAATGAGAGTTGCTTTGGTTTAACGGAGGAAAAACGGGGAAGCAAAGGTCCCCATAGTCGGCGCCACTGATCGTACCTGGATTAGACAGTTTCTGGTGGCCAACAACGTCGTTTGGACTTCAGCTCCGGTGCGGTTGAAAGACGGCGGGGGGTGTACCTGCAAGGTACTCCGAAGCTCAAGTAAGGTAACCGTCATAGAAAAAGCAAGTACAAGAGAAGAAGGTTAGAGTGTTAAGAAATGAGTCACCTGACCCTCTCAAGTGAGAGGGTATTTATAGAGAGCCCCCAGTGCGGGGCCAACGGTTACTTGCATTGGGCTGGATTGCCAGGCCCAATCCAAGTAACTGCCAGGGCTTACGTGGCGTAGTGAAGACCAGCACGTGGTCTTCGCCCTGGGGTAACCATTCCTAAATCTTCGGAATTAGGGCAGACCGATTCCATCGGGAGTGGGGCGGTTATATGAGAATGTGTCCTCGCGGGGAGGAGTCCTGCGTGTCGAGGAGAGACGTGTCCTCGCGGGGAGGACTCACTTGTGGGCGGAATGGCTCCTCTCGGGGAGGAGCACATGAGCGTCGAGGAGAGGCGAGCCCGGGAGGCTTAGGGCCTGCACCCGACGGTCCATCCGTGAGTGCCGTACACACCCGAGGTTAGGCGTGTGCCCGACCTGTGGAGGTGAGCCTGTGCTCGACAGTGGTCTTGCTGGGAGTCCTTATTGGGCTGTCCCGGGCCTTGTGGGTTGGGCCTGCTCGACAGATGAGCATGCCCCGACCTAGTCCAGAACAGTATATATATATATAGGATTCATATCCTATGAGAATGCAATTTTTATGTAAGAACATGAGAATGAATCAGAACCATTAGATTTTAAAATAAATGGTGGAGATTATGTGTCAGTTTTTTTCTCTCTCCTCCATCATTTATTTTAATAATGGAAGAGAGAGAAAAACAAAACTCACACATAATCTCCACCATTTATTTTAAAATCTAATGATTCTGATTCATTCTCATATTCTTACATAAAAATAGCATTCTCATAGGATATGAACCCTATATATAGGGAATGTATCATATGAGAATGCAATTTTTATGTGAGAACATGTGAATAAATCTGAATCATTAGATTTTAAAATAAATGGTGGAGATTATGTGTCAGTTTTTTTCTCTCTCCTCCATCATTTATTTTAATAATGGAAGAGAGAGAAAAACAAAACTCACACATAATCTCCATCATTTATTTTAAAATCTAATGATTCTGATTCATTCTCATATTCTTACATAAAAATAGCATTCTCATAGGATATGAACCCTATATATAGGGAATGTATCATATGAGAATGCAATTTTTATGTGAGAACATGTGAATAAATCTGAATCATTAGATTTTAAAATAAATGGTGGAGATTATGTGTCAGTTTTTTTCTCTCTCCTCCATCATTTATTTTAATAATGGAAGAGAGAGAAAAACAAACTCACACATAATCTCCACCATTTATTTTAAAATCTAATGATTCTGATTCATTCTCATATTCTTACATAAAAATAGCATTCTCATAGGATATGAACCCTATATATAGGGAATGTATCATATGAGAATGCAATTTTTATGTGAGAACATGTGAATAAATCTGAATCATTAGATTTTAAAATAAATGGTGGAGATTATGTGTCAGTTTTTTTCTCTCTCCTCCATCATTTATTTTAATAATGGAAGAGAGAGAAAAACAAAACTCACACATAATCTCCACAATTTATTTTAAAATCTAATGATTCTGATTCATTCTCATATTCTTACATAAAAATAGCATTCTCATAGGATATGAACCCTATATATAGGGAATGTATCATATGAGAATGCAATTTTTATGTGAGAACATGTGAATAAATCTGAATCATTAGATTTTAAAATAAATGGTGGAGATTATGTGTCAGTTTTTTTCTCTCTCCTCCATCATTTATTTTAATAATGGAAGAGAGAGAAAAACAAAACTCACACATAATCTCCACCATTTATTTTAAAATCTAATGATTCTGATTCATTCTCATATTCTTACATAAAAATAGCATTCTCATAGGATATGAACCCTATATATATATATATATATATATATATATATATATATATATATATAATTACCGTCAAATAACTTATTCATTAATTACTATTGAATGAAAAATTAAAAATTTGTCTGAATTAAATAAAAGTATATTATTTCACATTTAATACAATGAATTTTTTTAATTCAGAAAACAAAAAATTAAAGAAATCATAAGTATGGTGATAAATTGTGGCTAGTCAAATAATAAAGAAAAAATGATGAGATTTTTTAGTTAACAATATTTTTAAATAATATAATAATTAGTCAATATCTTCAAAAACATACCTTATATATTTTATTTAATGAAATAAAAAATATTTAAAGAGTACAAGTATTTATTTTAAAATTAGTATCAAATATCTTTTTTAAATAATATTTTTAATTCTATACAATAAAATATTTTAGATTAAAATGTATTTTAATCCAAAAATATAATTATGTTCAATACAGTCAACTTAAAAAGTGAAAAAAAATCTTAAATAAAGTATAATATAATTTAATATAAATATATTTAATACCATCAATTATTATAGTAATTCTAAACATTATAAAAAAATATCCTTTTTCTTATACCACTTATTTTTCACTTGACAAACATCTAAATCTCTGATAATATCTAATTGGTACATAATATTGAACTAAAAATAGATAAATATTAATATAATTCTCTTCAAAACAATCAACTTGAAAAGTGAATTAAAACTTTAAAATTAATATAACATAAAGAATCCTAATACTATGAATTTATTATGATAATACAATTTTTATTCATTAAATTAATTTATACCATATCAATATTAATTATGATCGTACCTGATAAGAAATAGATCGGTGGCCAGCAACACGTCGTGAGCTCCGCTATACTCTGGTGGTGGTGAGAATGTGGGGGTGTACCTTCAAGGTACTCTGATGCCAAAGTAAGGGACAGAGTAGAAAGCGCAAGTACATAAAGGTGTCGTGAGAGTGAAATCAGAATACCTGACCCTCTAGTGATAGAGGGTATTTATAGTGTGTGCCCCCATTGGATTGCCAGGCCCAATGCAAATAACTGATAGGGTTTACGTGGTGGTAGGGAAGATCAGCACGTGGTCTTCGCCTTGGAGTAACTGCCCCGTGATCTTCGGAAGGTGAGCTGACTAATTCTTTAAGAAGTGGATAGTTACCTGATGACGTGTCCCCGCGTGAGGGGCACGTGGAATCCGTGGGGAAGATGTGTGGTCTCTTCCCATGCTAGGTGGTGGCCTGTCCGACTGCAGAGAATGTTGAACGTACCCGACGAGGAAGAGGATGAGCCTTGTTGGGTCTCCCTAATATGACATTGGGTTGGGCCTGCCCGACTGGGGGGTAGGTGTTGGTCCAGTCCAGAACAGAAGCCCCTCAAGTCGTTGCTCCGAAGTAGCGGAGTAATGACTTAAGGGTCAGTCCATTCGTCGGGGACCCGTCTAGTAGGGCGCAGCATGCCCAAAACACCGAGTCGGTGAAGGATGCAGGTGCCCAGGAGCAGGTGATGTTCGCGGGGACGTCTGTCCGTCAAATGTCCTACAGGCCACCTCTCGTCGGGGGCGTGTCCCTGTTTGGTGCCTTGGTCGACGACGTGGGGAGGACGAAAAAAAACGGATGTGCCCGTCACGCGGGCATGAAGGAAAGCTGAGAGGACGCACGCGGGGTCTTCAAGCGCCACATGTCATGCGTCATTAATGCCTAGGGTGGCTAGGAGTAGGGGCACTCAAGTGCCTAGGGACGCCTCGAGTCCCGTGTTAGGATTATAAATAGGCAGTGAGTCTGCTTCATTCGCACGCTTTCCCTCTTCTGCTCAGAACTTCCCCTATTCTCTTTTCCCTCTCTCAGCCTTCATTTCCGTTAGTCCACCGTCTGTCATCGTCTCATCTCTAAGCAACCACCGCGTCCAAGTAAGTTTCTAGCTTTATCATTTTGGTTTTGTTTGCTTTCAGGTGGCTTTTCCGGTGGATCGGTGAAGTTCCCGGGGAAACCACGGAGTTTCCGACGAGTATGCCAAAACTTCTTTAACTTCATGAAACTCCCGATGAAGGTCTCGGGGACCCAGGATGAATGTCCCGAGGATATAAGATGAAGGACTCGAGGACCTGATGAAGGTCCCGAGGACCTGGGATGAATGTTTTGAGGCCATAAGATAAAGGACTCGAGGACCTGATGAAGGTCCCGAGGACCTGGGATGAAGGTCCCGAGGCTATAAGATGAAGGACTCAAGGACCTGTTGAAGGTCCCGAGGATCTGGGATGAATGTCCCGAGGCTATAAGATGAAGGACTCGAGGACCTGGTAAAGGTCCCGAGGACCTGGGATGAAGGCCCCGAGGACGTTAGATAAAGGTCTCAAGGACCTTTGCTGATGGTCTCGGAGGGGTCTTTTCCCCGGTTTCTCGTAGCCGAAGGGAAAATTGACCGGAGGGAATATAAGCGCCGAGAAGGCTTCCTCCCGAAGGGGGTTTATGGCTATGCATCAAGGAGAATCTCCTTGCGAGTATGAGTTTCCTGACGAGGGTTTTAGTTGAGGACGTTCGTCGAGCAATTCCTCGCCTCCTTTCTTCTCCCTTTCACTTGATCTCCGGTGGAAGGGTGGATTTGATCTGGAGTGTTGAATTCACCGTTTTCCTCTGATTTTTAGGTAAAAATGGCTGCAAGTATTGAGGGGGTCATTAAGACCGATGACGAGCCCGATTCACCGGTAGTGCAGACCAGCATAGTTCGGAAGCGAACTACCAAGAATTGGGCCAGGAGGAGCCTCTGAGCATCTTTTCTCTCTTTTCTGTGAACAATTCAGATGCCTATGCTACTGTCGAGGATCATTGTGATGGCTCCCCTCAGAACTGGCAGGTGTACAAACCCCGAGAACATCATCGGGTATGCTCGTGTTTTAGAGGGATGAGGTTCCTCATGTATGAATTCACTTTCCGGGAAGCGGGCCTGCGTCTGCCCTTCAGTGATTTCCAACGCGAAGTGTTCGCCTGGTTGCGCCTGGCGCCTTCGTAGCTTCATCCCAACACGATCGCGTTCGTGCGAGCATATGAGCTCGTATGTCGGTACCTCAACGTCGGAGCGATGATACCTCTTTTCTTCCGTATCTTCCATCTGCAAAGACATACGCTCGAGGGCCGGCACAACTCGGTATCCTTTAAGCAATCGAGAAGAGTGTTTCGGGCGTACCTAGACTTTTTCTGCAATTTTAAATACTGGTATTTCGTTGTCAAGCCTATTACCCATGTGGTCGTCGACTCGGTGTATGACTGTGTGGTCAAGGAGGAAAATGGACGGCGGAAGAAGGTCTTACAATCGAAGTTTCCATTGGAATGGATGAAGGAGCATTTTAAAAGAAGCACAGACAGTTACATAGTCAGCCCTGGTGTGTTAGATCTAGAGAATCGGCTGGCCTACCAGAAGTTGGTCAAGTTCATTTCCAATTTCACCCCTGCGAAACTTGTGACTCTGGACGGGAACTTTATCCTCGACGATCGCGGGGAGATTTTTAAGGAGGCCCGGTTGATAAACATGAAGGCCTTCCTCGAGTGTGAGTCTGACGTGGAAGCTGTATGGTTCTTAGGTAGCAGATACCCCATTCACTCGGGCCCATCTATGTTTTCGTCATTGGTTTGCTGACGTGTTTATTTTTTCTTTTGCAGGTAAGATGTCGAGCTTGCAAGAACGTGTGAAGAAGCTGGCGACAACCAAATGTGTGAAGAAGGCTGGTAAGGAGTGAGTCGTCCAGGTTCAGCAGATGCAAGGCCCTAACCCGACACCTGGAGGCTCGTCCTCTTTCCCCCAATGCAGCCAATCTCCGACGTCGCAGGGTTCTCCCAAAAGGCAGCGCGTTACCGAGCCCGTAACCGTTGACCTCACCGAGAACATGTCTAAGGAGAAGTGTGTGCCCCCACCCTGTTATCTGCAGTCTAATTTATTATGCGGGGCCAACTCCCCGCCTGTGAGCGCTGTTGAGTCCAAAGCTATCTTGGGCGCTGACCGGAATGCGAGGAGGAAAACCTTATCGGAAGACATGGCCGCGATGATGCGGGTTTTTGAAATGGATTTGGTCCTTAATGACGAGACTTGCCCCTCATCTGACCTGACCAAGCTGCAAAATGACCTCGTGTCTGTCGAGGCTGAGATGAAAAAGCTGGCTACCGACCTCGATGAATGAAAGAAATAGAATGTCGTCTGGGTCAAGCTTCACGGGGAGATGGAGAGGAAGTTGAAGGATGCTGACGAGGAGAGGAAGAAGCTCTTAGCGAGGATCGCTGAGTTGGAGGTGGTTGTCAGGCCTGTTGAAGACGAGACTACCGACGAGAAGCTCCTGACCTCTCGGGTTGACCTGGTATCAAAGACACAGTTGCTCGAGCAGGATTGCCTGGGGGCCGTCGAGGTGGGTTTTAATGCTGTTGTGGAGCAGCTCCAGCTCGTGAACCTGTTAGGTGCAGATTTGGCCTAAAAATAACATATCTTTCTTTGCACTTTTTCCACTCTTTTCTCATGTTTTCATTGGTTTTTAATCATGATTGTTGTTGTTCTTTTAAACCTTAAGAAAATACCTTTGGTGCTTGTTGTAACACCTCAAAATTTGCCCTCTTGTTTCTAACTGGCTTATGTTTCATCTCACTTTGCATTGTCATTTCTGCATTTGCATGGTTCTTTTGGGCATGGGATCAAGGTATTTTCTCGCGTTTCAGCAGCTCATCTAGCTCAAAAGAAATTCCAGCAGTGTTTAGGGCCAAGCAGATAGCTTTCAAAGTCTTTTTGAGCATTTATTTTGCTCATTAGATGATTTGATAATCAGAAGCTCTGGCAGTCATTTTTGATCAGCGATTCAGCACCAGACGATTACTTTCGGCAGTATTCCGAGTACAAAACAGAGTTCACAACATATTTCAAGTGTGTTTCAGTGTTAATATCCAATGACAGGTTTCAGAGGCTTAACATGGCTCAGAACAGGTGAAAATAGGAAATTCTGCAACATTCCCTCCTTTTGGCACCAAAGTTTTGAATTTTTGAACTGAGTAATCGTTTACTCAAAGTGAGTAACCGATTACTCTGGGCGAAATTGCAAAAATATGGCAATTTTTAGTACTGCATAATTTTTGAGCATTTGTGATCATGTGCTTGGCTTGTGCATGTGTGGGAAGGATCTAGAACTGATCTATTTTCATCATTTTCCACCCAAAAATTCAAATTCCTTCAAACAATTTCCACTCTAATTCCATAATCCCTTTCCTAACTCATTTTCCACTTCCAATTCCACTAACTAAACCTCACTCCAAACCCAAACTTAACTCTTAACCTAGGGGTTATTTAATCAAATCAACTCCAAACCTCTCATAACCTTGATCATTTTTTCACTCTCAATTTTCAGAATTCTCTCAATTCTCTCTCACTTTTTCACTCTCAACCTACATTTTCAACCACACTCAAAGCTATTCCATAGAGAATAACAAGTTCTTCATTGGAACTTATTAATTCTTGAGCTATAGTCTCTCATCATCACTTCATTTTTGCTTTCCATTGGTGATTTTCATTTGGATCTAGATCTGAAATTTCAGAAGTGCTTATTGGAAGTGATTTTGGATTTTTGGTAGCTTATTGCTTGGATTTTCAGCTTTTGCTTGCAACGAGCTCATAGATCTTGGAATTTCTTGCTTGGATTCATCAAATTCTGTTTGCAACACTTACCAAAGCAAATCTCAGCTTTGTAGTTTAGTTTTTCTTAGATCTATACTTGATTTAGCTTAATTCTAGCTTATGTAATGTAGATCCTTGGTTTTACATGTGATTTGATCCATTTGCTTGAATTTGATCGTTGTTGTTCATGATTGTTGGATCTAATTGATGTTTGAATACTGTGTTTGAACGTAATTTTCGTGCATTATTGATTACATGATCATTTGGATGTTTGGATAAGTGATTTGCTGCTAAAAAGTGCTTTTTAAAGTTGAATTTCTGCCTCTATTTCAGTGGTAATCGATTACTCAAACAGGGTAATCGATTACTCTGCCTTGTTTTCACGTTTTTAGTCAAATTTCAACTGAGTAATCGATTACTCAAACAGGGTAATCGATTACTCTGCCTTATTTCCACATTTTTAGTCAAATTTCAACTGAGTAATCGATTACCCTATGTGAGTAACCGATTACCACTGAAGCAGAATGTGTTTTTCTTGCATTTTCTTGCTTGTTTGAGGTCTCTTGCATGTCTAAATTTCATGGATTGATATGTTGATGATTTGTGGATTATTCTTGAGCTGTTTTACCTCACACCTTTTCATGAGCACGATTCTTCGACACGTGACCTTTGATTTTGTTGGTGAACGTCCATGATTGTGTTGTTGTTTTCTTAATGTGATGAACACTTTGCACACACTCCTTGAGCATGTTAGTTGTGAATTATTGCTGGTGTTGCTGGAGTTGTTGTGTTGTTCATGCTTGCTTGCTTTTAATTCCATGAAATGCATGTTTGAATTAATTTGATCAAAATGACGAATAATGTGCATTCTTTCATGATGTTTTCAAGAATTGTTTATCATGATGTGTGGTGCGATTGTGATCATATTTGATTGAAGAATGTGTAATGCTTGATGCATGCTCGTCATTCCATGTTTGAATCATTTTTGAGTGCATGGTGTACTGCCCTGTTTCCACTGCTATCTTGGTGCATATGTGTTGTTGTATGTGCTGCTGTTTGCCTTTTTACACCTGTTTTGTGTGCTGAACATGAGTTGTTGAATGCTGTTTGGTGTATTGGCTGGAATTTACCGCTGTGCAGGTGCTGGAGCGCTGTTGTAGCCGCTGTTTTGATTTATTGCTTTGGTTTTTGCCTTGCTTTTGCTTGCTCTCTTAAGGCTCTTAGTCCGACTTAAGTTATGATTAAGCTCGGAGTAGGATAGACGTTAGGCTTTCATCCATGCATGCTAACTTAGATAGATGTTTCCCTTTTAAACCTCAACCACAGGGCCACTTTTGCATTACAACATTAGGATTTTTAGAATTCCCGTAGCGTTTTCTTTTCGACTTGAGTCTTCTCTTCTCATCTCATAATAATTCTAAGACACTTAATAAAGGTAACGTGTATTATGCATGAGCCTTGTATGTGGGAAATGAGGAATGAGGGGTTTCCTCTCATCTTTTTAGAGTGTTTAGTGGACGTCCTGTCTTGGGACGATTTGCTATGCATTCGTTCCTACGTCATAGACTTCGGTGCAATGCAAGTTACGAACTAACTTTAATCCACTTCTGTCTAAAAAACACAAAACAAATTCAAATCATTTTTATCCTTCGGGATTGTTAAGTTTTAAATCTTTTTTTTTTCAGAAAAGAGCTCGTCGCTCACGTAAAAAACACTTACCGACCTCATTAGGTCGAACTACGTTTGCTCTGATTCCTCTTTCCTGTCCGATTGAGGATACGTAGGCACAAGATGCGATATCTCGGCGAGCACCCTTCCTTCCCCTTTCGACCTCGTTAGGTCGAACTACGACTGCTCTGACTTCCTCTCTCTCGTCCGATTGAGGATACGTAGGCACGAGATGCAATGTCTTGGCGAGCAACCTTCCCCCTTAGTGCGTAGTCCGTCGAACTACATTGACTTTGATTCTTCGTTCATCCACGAAGATACGTAGGCATTGGATTGCGATAATCCTTACGAGCCCGTCTTTGTTTCCCCCTCCCCCGTTTCTATTTAGCCGTATACTTTAGGATAACTCACCCTTTGATTAGACAACAAGCGTGGATCCCATCGAGTACGATGGACGCGCGGGGGTGCTAATACCTTCCCCTCCCGTAACCGACTCCGGAACCCGAACTATGGTTGCGATGATCATGTCTTTTCTTCTTAGGTTTTCTTCGATCGTTTCCTTTCCCTGCGTCGGGATAAATAACGTTCGATGGCGACTCTTCTGCTCTAGTTTCTCGCCGGTTGTTTTTCATAGTTGCGACACTTGTAATGTGTGTGTTATTGTGCAGTATAAGGCATGGAATGATCAAATTAGTAAGGTACAAGAAAGTGGTGCAAGCTGTCAAAGAAAAGAGGAAGACATCAGTTAGTTCGCCTTGCGAACATGAAGGCGAGTGCCAGCGAAGGTTCGCTTTGCAAACTCTGGCGAGGTCCCAGCGAATTGGACAGGGGCAAAAGGCAGTAAAGTTCGCTTTGCGAACGGGAAAGCGAGTGTTCGCTTTGCGAATGAAGTGTTTACTTTGCGAACTCATGAAGAATTCCTGGGGCGGTTTAACTATTCAGAGGCACCTGAAGTGCCATTTTTCACCATTCGCTGTGCGAATGAATGGTTCGCTGTGCGAACTATGGAAATTCCTTATTTGTATAAATAGGATTTTCACACTTTTTAGATTAAGAGCTTAGAATTTTAGATAGAGAAACTTGTTATTAGAAAATCAGAGCTTATATCTCTTCATTTACAAGGGAGAAAAGGTAGGATCATTGATTTCTTGTTGGGAAAGGGTGTA
Source organism: Lathyrus tuberosus (assembly GCA_022829125.1). Taxonomy (NCBI): domain Eukaryota; kingdom Viridiplantae; phylum Streptophyta; class Magnoliopsida; order Fabales; family Fabaceae; genus Lathyrus; species Lathyrus tuberosus. The sequence continues at coordinate 2,869,940 of JALAZF010000259.1, forward strand.
ATCTCTTGATACTTTATGTATTTCATCTAATCTATGTTTATGAATTAGTTTGGAATCTCTATTGTTGTTGTCTTTAGTTGATTATTTGTGGTCTTGACAAAACCTTTACAAATCCTTGATCTTAGATTTTCATCTATCAATGAACAAACTTTTGACATGGTTTTGCAAGTTGATATTCATTGTATCTTTTGCTGTATTGTGTTGATTAAGTAGCATGGCTAGCATGAGTAGGATCGATACGGTATTGCGAGGATGCGTGATAATAGTAATGAAGAATGATATTCACATTCATTTGGCAAATTAGTTGAATACATGTAAAAAGGGTTAAACATATGTACGTATTCTGATCAATGGCATTTTATATGAAGCAATCATTTATCTGATTTAGGTGTCATCTTTGTTTACCTGTTTATCTTTGATTTGAACCGCTATAGACATATACTCTTCAGATCTGGTTCTAAGATGATTATCTGTTTTATTCTAAACTCTAGAAATAGATTTAGGCTTAACACGTGCGTGAGTATCAGCTCTTAGTGCTCTGTGTTGGTTTTTGTTGCGTAAGACATCACCAATGAGGCAATACGGTCGATCTCTTGACGTTGAGTTAGACATAACCTCTGTCGTGGGTGATACGTGAGGATATTAGGCGAATGATTGATTTATGTATAATTTGATTAGAAGAATGCATGTGTTATCAATTGATGAGATCCAATTCCAACAAGGCTCCGTTTATAATTCAGTCTTTATTTTATATTTGCAGTCTTTACATTTTCTGTCTTTGCTTTTGGTTCCGTCTTAAACCAAAACTTTTGAACCATAAGCTTAGAAACATAGAGACCGTCGAATGGCATTCTTTCCCTCGCACTGATCCCTGTGGATACGACAAAACTGGGTTAATTATATATTTTTGCTTGATGCTATTCTAGCCTCAAAAAAATGGGGCCGCTGCCGGGGATCGGTGTTTAGATATTGAATCGCATCGCGATAATTTCTATATTTTTGAGCTTTGTACATTTGTTTATATTATATGTATTTGTTTTCTTTGATGTTTTCTCTAGTATGATCAGGAATTATGAGAACTCCTTCTGGATTGGTTGCTATTTGTATAAAAGTATTAAATGAAGCTTCGACCGATTTTGGATGGATGTTGAGCATTGAAGGTATGCGAGGTAAATTGTACTACTTTATAGAATGTTAGAATGATTTAAGAATTTTGTGCTTTGTGCAAATGTGTATTTTTGTTTCATTTCGCAACTTGTTTGAATGCTTGTTTCACGTAGGTCCAAAAGCTACAAATTGTGAAAAACCTCAATTGTTTACTAAATGCTTGGATGACTGATAACTTTGTTTAATTCATTTGATTCATGCTTTATCTTTTGATTATTGTGATTTTGTGTAAGCATTAGAAATGATTAAGGCATTTTTTTGTATTGAGCACAATCGTATCCAAAAGTACCTTACCCATGAGTAGAGAGAAATCGTTAACCCCTTTGAGCCTAAACAATTTAGATCTTATTTTAGTGATGAACTTGGTTTGTGTACATAATTTGAAAGTGTAGTTCATCATTGAATTTTGTGAGGTTCTAAAAATTTCTTCTTGAACCTTTGAAAATTGTTTTAATTTTACTTCCTTGCCTTAAAAAGCAAGGAGCATCCACTTGAGGTTTGGTTGAATTCAAGTTGGGGAGAATGAAAAAGAAGATTGGTAGGATGCTAAAACTTTTGAAAAATTTCAAGCAAGCATGAAAAGAAAAAGTGTGAATATGAATCTGAAAAACAAAAGAAAAAGAATGCTTGTTTGAATGAGAAAAATAGAGAATGAAATAATTGTGCACAAGAAAGTTTGAGAAGGTTTGTGGTAAAGGAATGAGAATGGTGAATGAAGTTGTAATGTGTAAATACCATTTATCAGCAATTTCGATTCCATGGTCTTTAGAAATGTCCCTTTGTTGTGAACCCGACCAAGCTACAACCTTTGAAGCCCTTTGTGATCTTTTTGCTTTCATGTTTTCATTTTTGATTGTTAGATGTTGTATGAACTCGATTGCTATTTGCATTGTTTGTCGGGTGAGTGAAATTTCCCCGAGGTTGCAAACGCGTCAATTTCTTCATTCTTATTTTGAAGAGGAGTGTTAAAGTGATTCAAGTATGAAAACTTAGTTGTTCTTTGAACCATTATGATATTTGTTTAAGAACTTAATTCTTTATCATTGTTCGATTCTATTGAGTGGTGAACGTTGCTTGTGCGCATTTTCTTACTTGACCGCATTTATCTTGTTTTGGTTGAATCTTATGCTTGAGCAAATCCTCTTGTTTTCATGATAGGTGCTTTGCTTGAGGACAAGCAAAAATCTAGTTGGGGAGAGTTGTTAGGTACAGATTTGACCTAAAAATGACATATCTTTCTTTGCACTTTTTCCACTCTTTTCTCATGTTTTCATTGGTTTTTAATCATGATTGTCGTTGTTCTTTTAAACCTTAAGAAAATACCTTTGGTGCTTGTAATGTGTGTGTTATTGTGCACTATAAGGCATGAAATGATCGAATTAGTAAGACACAAGAAAGTGGTGCAAACTGTCAAAGAAAAGAGGAAGACATCAGTTAGTTCGCCTTACGAACATGAAGGCGAGTGCCTGCGAAGGTTCACTTTGCGAACTCTGGCGAGGTCCCAGCGAATTGGACAGGGGAAAAAGGCAGTAAAGTTCGCTTTACAAACGGGAAAGCGAGTGTTCGCTTTGCAAATAAAGTGTTCACTTTGCGAACGCGTGAAGAATTCCTGGGGCGGTTTAACTATTCAGATACACCTGAAGTACCATTTTTCACCATTTGCTGTGCCAACTATGGAAATTCCTGATTTGTATAAATAGGATTTTCACACTTTTTAGATTAGGAACTTATAATTTTAGATAGAGAAACTTGTAATTAGAAGATCAGAGCTTATATCTCTTCATTTCCAAGGGAGAAAAGGTAGGATCTTTGATTTCTTGTTGGGAAAGGATGTAATCTCTTGATACTTTATGTATTTCATCTAATCTATGTTTGTGAATTAGTTTGGAATCTCTATTATTGTTGTCTTTGGTTGATTATTTGTGGTCTTGACAAAACCTTTACAAATCCTTGATCTTAGATTTTCATCTATCAATAAACAAACTTTTGACATGGTTTTGCAAGTTGATATTCATTGTATCTTTTGTTGTATTGTGTTGATTAAGTAGCATGGCTAGCATGAGTAGGATCGATACGGTATTGCGTGGATGCGTGATAATAGTAATGAAGAATGATATTCACATTCATTTGGAAAATTAGTTGAATACATGTAAAAAGGGTTAAACGTATGTACGTATTCTGATCAATGGCATTTTATATGAAGCAATCATTTATCTGATTTGGGTGTCATCTTTGTTTACCTGTTTATCTTTGATTTGAACCGCTATAGACATATACTCTTCAGATCTGGATCTAAGATGATTATCTATTTTGTTCTAAACTCTAGAAATAGATTTAGGCTTAACACTTGCATGAGTATCAGCTCTTAGTGCTCTATGTTGGTTTTTGTTGCGTGAGACATCACCAATGAGGCAATACGGTCGATCTCTCGATGTTGCGTTAGACATAACCTCTGTCGTGGGTGATACGTGAGGATATTAGGCGAATGCTTGATTTATGTATAATTTGATTAGAAGAATGCATATGTTATCAATTGATGAGATCCAATTCCAACAAGGCTCTGTTTATAATTCAGTCTTTATTTTATATTTTCAGTCTTTACATTTTCCGTCTTTGCTTTTGGTTCTGTCTTAAACCAAAACTTTTGAACCATAAGCTTAGAAACATAGAGACCGTCGAATGGCATTCTTTCCCTCGCACTGATCCCTGTGGATACGGCAAAACTGGGTTAATTATATATTTTTGCTTGCTGCTATTCTAGCCTCAACAGAACCCTGGTGTGCAGCTCGTCACCGAGGGGACAGGCCCTTATCACTAGGTGATCAAAGGTAGGGTGGTCGCGCCTGAAGCCGAGGAGGAAGAAGATGGTCAAACCGTGGTGGACGACCAACCCGGGGGGGGGGGGGGCGTAGTTGTCTAGCTCTATTTCCCTATGTTTAGCTTATTCGGCCTGCGTGCCGTATTTTGGCTATTGTTTAGTTCGGCCTGCGTGCCGTGATTTTGTAAACTGACTTTTGCCCGGCCTGCGTTCCAGGGGCTAGTAGTGCTTTTTGTAATGTTCGAACAATGGGCTTTTGCCCGCTTTAATGCGTTATCTTTCATATTTTGTGTGTGTTGTTTGTATGTTGACTATATATTTTCTATTTGTGTGTTTGTCTAAGTATTTGGGGCCTTTGCTCGACCTTGTTGATCCTCGACAGTGCAGAGAACTAGTTGAGTGGTTAGATTAGTATTCTGACCTTCGACGAAGCTAAGAGCTCGATCGAGGTCTTAGCTCCGAGGCGAGAACTTCCCATCGCGAGCTGGGTGTTCTGCCTAGTTGGTACGGCAATGGTGGAGCTCGGTAGAGGTGTCCCCGTCGAATCAAGAGTCCGCGCGTACACACAAGAGTGGGCTCTTGTCTTCTTATCTCGAGTTTAGGAGTCGCGCTTGTACCTTAGTGGGCTCCAGTGGTCGCGACGCGAATGGGTCGCGGGCAGTGTCTAACTGTAATACTGTTTAAGCTTTCCAGCGTTCCATGGTCGAGCAAGTTCCTCCCCGTGCAAATTTTCGAGGTAGTGGGCTCCCGTCCCCATTTTCACGCAGACGCAATAGAGGTCCTCCTAGTTCGCGGCGAGCTTGCCTTTGTGCGAATCTTTCTGGTTCCTTCACAAGACTAAGGTGTCTACCTGAAATTCGATTTGATAACTTTGCTGTCATGGCGCAAAGTTATCTTCTGTTTGAGCGAGACTTCACTAAGGGATACCCCCGACCGTATCTCTTCGACCAGGTCGAGCTCCCCTCTTAGGGCCTCGTCGTTCATCTCCTTGTCGAGGGGAGACTCGGTCCTCCTTGAGGGTTCCCTTATTTCTACCAGAATCACTGTCTCAGTTTCGTAAGTCAGTTGGAATGGGGTCTCCCCTGTGGTCGAGTGCAGGGTAGCTTTAAAGGCCCAGAGCACGCTGTGCAACTCCTCGACCCACATTTTCTTAGCATCACCCAGTCTTCGTTTCAGACCTTATAGGATCACTCTATTCACGACTTCGGCCTGCCCGTTCGTTTGTGGGTGCTCGACAGATGTGAAGTGTTGCTTCGTGCCCAATTTGGTAACGAAGTCCTAGAAGTTCTTGTCGGTGAATTGTGTCCTGTTGTCAGTGATGATTGCTTGGGGTACGCCGAACCGGGCAAGTATGTTCCTCTTGTAGAAACGGAGTATGTTGTGGGTCGTGATTTTGGCCAAGGCTTCGGCCTCTATCCACTTAGTGAAGTAGTCGACGCCGACAATCAAATACTTGTTTTGGTACAAGCCTATGGTGAAGGGCCCGAGGATGTCCATCCCCCACTAGGAAAATGGCCACGGGGATGAGAGCATTTTGAGCTCACTGGGTGAGGCTAAGTCCATGTCCTCGTGCCGCTGGCATTTATCACATTTCTTAACGTGATCCTTGGCGTCTTACTGCATGGTGGGCCAATAGTACCCTGCCCGCAATGCTTTAAGGGTTAGGGACCGTCCACCGAGGTGTTACGCATTGATACCTTCGTGGATCTCCTGGAGAATACCGGGGACCTTAGACTCCTCGACGCACCTAAGGAGAGGGATCGAGATGCCCCGTCGATATAACTTGTCTTCGACGATGGTATACGAGCAGGCGCGTCGGCTGACTACGCCGACATCCTTGGGGTCATTGGGTAGTTTCCCCGTGCTAAGGTATTCGTATTCCGGGGTCATCCAGCAGTGGTTGTCTCCAATGGCATGCACGCCGGTGGTCGAGATGGATTTCTCGATGCTCGGACGTGAAAGCACCTCTTGGATGACGAATTTGTTCCTGCCCTTTTTCTTCGTACTCGCCAGCTTCGATAGGACGTCTGCCCGAGTATTGTGTTCGCGCGGGACATGACTTACTTCTGCCGAGATAGATTTTTTCATCCTCTCTTTTACTAAGGCCAGGTATTCGATGAGGTTGTCGTTCTTGGCTTGGTACTCTCCTCGCACCTAGGAGGCCACGAGCTAGGAGTCGGTGAATATTTTTACTTCTTTGGGACCGAGGTCCTCGGCTAGACGTAGTCCGGCGAGGAAAGACTCGTACTCGGCCTGGTTATTTGATGTCGGGAAGAATAACGTGAGGGAGACCTCGATCAAGATGCCTTCCTCGTTCTCTAGGATGATGCCCGCTCTGCTTCCCGTCGAACTCGATGCCCCGTCGACGTAGATCATCCATTTTTGGGACCCCTCAGCTGAAGGTTCCGGGATGGTCATCTTCGCGACAAAGTCGGCTAGTACTTAAGCCTTCAGGGCCTTCCTATCCTCATATTGGACGTCAAACTCATAGAGCTCGAGCGACTATTTGAGCATCCTGACCGCCATGTCGGGTCGACCGAGGAGCTGTCTCAAGGGTTGGTCTGTCCTCACCACGATCGTGTGGGCCAAGAAGTAGTGTCGCAGTCTTCTGGTCGCGGTGACGAGGGCTAGTACGACCTTTTCGATCTGATTGTATCTAAGCTCGGGGCCTTGGAGGGCTTTACTGGTGAAGTAAATCGGCTTCTGCCCGTCAGGGTTTCCCTGATTAGAGCCGCACTGACCGCCTCGCTTATGACGCCGAGGTATAGGTACATAGTCTCTTCGTCTTCTAGTTGCGAGAGGACCGGGGGCTGCGAGAGGACTTTTTTGAGGTGGAGGAGTGCCTATTCGCACTCCCTGGTCCACTCAAACGTGGCCTCCTTGCGTAGGAGTTTGAAAAATGGAAGTGCGTGTTGCGCTGATTTGGCCACGAAGCGGGACAGCGAGGTGAACATCCCGTTTAGCGATTGTATCGATTTCTTCGAGTTCGACGTCGGGAACTTGAAGAACGCCCCTGCACTTATCTGGGTTCGCCTCGATTCCTCGTTCCATGAGGTAGAAACCGAGGAACTTTCCTGCTCGGACACCGAAGGTGCATTTCTCGGGGTTGAACCTCATCTTGCATCTCCTCGCCGTGTCGAAGACCCTTTTTTGTAACACCCCATTTCTACCCAGTAATTATATTAAAATCAGAGTTATAAAATTTTCGACATAAAACGGGATATCACATTTTCAACTTGAAAAAAATCAACCACGTAATATTTATTTATTAAAGATACATAACGCTTCAGGGAAACATAAAACAACAACTGGTCTTCAACTTTATTCAACTTAAGTAAACACAACGCAGCGGATTCTTAAACAACTTAGTAGCATCTTTATTCAACATAAAACTACTTTAAATTAAACAACGAAGTATTTTTCACCAATTCCATTAAAAAATTCAGCATGTAGACAACTAATAAAAACATGCGTCATCCCCCCGAGTGCTACGTATCAGAGCGACAACCACCGACTCGAACTAAGGTAACCGGCTACTCCTCTTGATTACATGCACGTTGCCAACATAGGGACAACATTCAAACAGAAGGGGTGAGTTACCGAAAATTATAAACGGAGTATGATAAATAATATATAGGCAAGAATCACACAAATATTCACCACTTCACATCAACAACCAACAAATAGAATCAAATCAATAACAACTAACGAAAATCAACAACAACTTAAGAGAATGCGACTTTAATGCGACTCGACAATGTTATGCATGTGGTACCATCGGAGTAAAACTCCCAACTTAATATTGCCAGTTTATCGAGGCATCAAGGCATAGCCTTCAACTTTCAACTTTCAACATATGCCAATCCAGGCCAACGTGGTGTGAGCAACGCTCCGACACAAAATGCAATGTATGGTTTATGACATGCGCAACTCATCAACATAAACAACTCAACAACATTCACAACATAATTAACTTAACAACACAGCGACTTTTCGACACAAACAACTTATATCAACGTTGGCTTATCAAGCCTACAACTTACAATTCGTCCGTAAACTGGAACAATATTACAACTCAGCTGTACCGGCAAATTTGACTTTCTCGACATTATTTCAACAAAACAGTTCAGTAAAAGTCATCTACTAAATTACCCGACTTACCCCGACAATTTTCGTTAAATTCCGGACAACTAAGTTTTTCGCCTAAACCGACTAAACCGACTAAAACTGTACTGTTTCACCTTTATTAATTACTACTGATTAATTTATTAATTCAGTTAAACCACTGCTGCAGCATACTACTACAATTCCAATTTTCTGTCAAAATTCTGTTTTCTGCAACTTGTCCTACCATCTGTCAAATTACCACTGCTACTTGTCTTCAAATAAATTTGATTCCAATTGGTTTTTCTGCCAAGAGAATTCATTAAGTTCCTACTACATACTGCTATTAATATATTGATTCAGTAACATATGGTTTTTTATTAATCCATTAGCCTTAACAATTATGACTTGCTAATATGTGATGGTTTAATTATTAATACTCCATGATCTTTCTGTTCAGTTTCTGCCTATCACTGAAAACCAAAACCAATTTCCTGAGAATACACAGTGGCTTGTGCCACTTTTCCAACCAATTCATAAAGAACTACTTCATTAAGAAACATGATAATAATAGTATAAAAATTAAGGTCACTTTCTCTAAACAATCCACTAAGGAGTCATGATATTAATAATAGTATATAAAAGTTAAAGTCACTTTCTCTAAACAATCCACAAAGAAGACAATTAATAATAGTATATAAAAGTTAAGGTCACTTTCTCTAAACAATCCACTAAGGAGTCGTGATATTAATAATAGTATATAAAAGTTAAGGTCACTTTCTCTAATGTTATTATACTCACGAAGCATGAAACCTGTATATATATATTAATTAAACCAATTTTCATGTAAAACCAACGAAACATGTATAACCTGTATATATATATATATTAATACCAACGAAACATATATATATATATATATATATATATATATATATATATATATATATATATATTAATATATATTAATTAAACCAATGACTTAACTTCATGATGTTACAGTAAAGCAACCAGACCAAAACCAAGGCCTTACTGCGCATAAAAACAAAAACCCAACCCCCTTAAATTCATATAAAACAAAGATGACCCAATTCCTATATCTTTTTGCCCAACCAACACCTAGTAAATATAATAAGTAATTCCAGATTCTCAACCTCAATGGGTACCCCAATTATTAAATGGGTCTCTAAACTATCACCAAAAATCAGTTTCCAAACATCAAAATTAATAATCTCAGGGATTAATTTTAATCGAAATAACTTCAGCTTTCACAGGAAATTTTTAGGGTAATTCTAATACTAGTTCTACACAATAACTCTCACCCAAATAACATTCATCATAACCCAATTATAATAATCGAACCCACCCTTACCTGATTGGATTGAAGGTAGCTCGAAACTTCGGACTTGGTTACCGGCAGAAATTTTCCTCGTATCGTCTTCTCCCCTCTATTCCCTTCCAACCTTGCTTTTCAATTGCCTCGTGTAACTTCTTTTTCCACTGATACTACAAAACTCCCCCACTCTTTCTATTTCCCTTGTTTTATTAAAATAATAATATTTTAATATAATGTCTAATGGGCCTAAAACATACACCCCCTAATTTACTAATTCCGACACGAAATCAAGCCCACTTAATTCGAACACACTCCAACTACGATAATATTACTACTAATATTATTCCGCGACTATAATATTATTTCTAATATTATTTCTACGACTTACCAACTTAACAATTCCGACTTAACGACTTAATTCACCACAACACCCCAAAAATCAACTGAATCATTCACAACACTTAAATAAATATCCAATTAAATAAATAATTAAATATTTTGGGCGTTACAACTCTCTCCCACTTAGAATATTTTCGTCCTCGAAAATTTACCTGATTTAAACAGCTCGGGATAGGAGTCTCGCATCTTGCTCTCCAATTCCCACGTCACGCTTTCTCCGGTAGCTCCCAACCAGACCACTTTCACCAACGCGATCTCTTTCCCTCGCAAAGTCTTCATTTCACGATCCGCGATTCGCACAGGCTTCGTCTCCACCGTGAGATTATCCCGTACTTGCACATCATCCATATTAACCACATGAGACGGATCTGAAATGTACTTCCGAAGCTGCGACACATGAAATACATCATGCAGATTCGAAAGATTTGGCGGTAACGCCATTCGGTAAGCAACCTTCCCAACTCTGTCCAAAATCTGATACGGACCAATAAAACGAGGAGTGAGCTTCTTAGACTTCAAAGCTCGACCGGCACCAGTCACAGGCGTGACTCTCAAAAATACATGGTCACCAGCTTGAAATTCTAAATCCTTCATTCGCTTATCATGATAACTTTTCTGTCTACTTTGAGAAGCTTTCATCTTCTCCCGAATCAACTTCACTTTCTCGGTAGTTTCTCGAACTAATTCCGGTCCAAGTACTACACTTTCACCAGATTCATGCCAACACAACGAAGTTCTACACCTCCGACCATACAGCGCTTCAAAAGGTGCCATTCCGATACTAGAATGATGACTATTATTATAAGTGAACTCTATTAATGGTAGATGAGTGTCCCACGAACCTCCCTGCTCGAGAACACATGCTCGCAACAAATCCTCCAACGACTGAATAGTTCTCTCGGTTTGACCATCTGTTTGAGGATGATACGCCGAACTCAACCTCAGCTTAGACCCCAACACTTCTTGTAGGCTCTTCCAAAACTCCGACGTAAACCTCGGATCTCTATCCGACACAATACACAAGGGAACACCATGCAACTTCACAATTACTCGGATATAAATCTCTGCTAACTTCGCAATCGGATATGTGATGTTAATAGGTTTAAAATGAGCCGACTTCGTAAGCCTATCAACAATCACCTAAATTGAATCATGTCCTCTTGAAGTCATAGGCAGCCCTGTCACAAAGTCCATAGAAATGCTATCCCATTTCCATTCTGGAATCTCTAACGGTTGCATTAACCCAGCAGGTTTCTGATGCTCAACCTTCGACTTCTGGCAAGTCAAACATGCATACACAAATCGTGCCACATCTTCTTTCATTCCGGACCACCAAAATATCTTCTTCAAGTCTTGATACATTTTAGTAGCTCCTGGATAAATACTCAGATTACTTCTATGACCCTCTTCAAGAATCTTCTTTTTCATATCTGTATCATCCGGTATACAAATTCGATCATGCAGTCTCAACACACCTCGTGCATCAATCTTAAAGTCACTCTTATCCGATTGACCATAATCATTCATGATGTCCACTAGTTTCACATCCTGCTTCTGAGCCTCTCGAATACTGTCCAGAAAATCATTGTTAATTTTCAACATACCCAGCATAACACTCTGCGGTGTCACTTCGCAAACCAAACTCATATCTCAAAACTGCTCAATTAATTCCAATTCCTTAATCATCATTGCTGACATATGCAAGGTCTTTCGGCTTAATGCATCAGCCACAACATTAGCTTTGCCCGGATGATGATTCAAACCGAAATCATAATCTTTCAGCAATTCCAACCACCTTCGCTGTCTCATATTCAACTCTTTCTGGTCGAACAAATACTTTAAGCTCTTATGATCACTATAAACTTCAAATCTAGAGCCATAGAGATAATGCCTCCAAATCTTCAGCACAAAAACCACTGCAGCAAGTTCCAAATCATGCGTAGGATAATTCCTTTCATGAGTTCTCAACTGTCGAGACGCATAAGCAATTACTTTATTATTCTGCATAAGCACACCTCCTAAACCCATCAACGAAGCATCACAATAAACCACAAACGGTTCTCCTGGATTTGGTAATGTCAAAACCGGAGCCGACGTCAACCTCTTCTTCAATTCTGTAAAACTTTCTTCGCACTGAACATCCCACACAAAAGCTTTACTTTTACAAGTCAATCTAGTTAACGGAAGTGCCAACTTAGAAAATCCTTCAATAAATCTTCTATAATAACCAGCTAGTCCCAGAAAACTTCTAATCTCAGTAGCCGACCTTGGAGTTTCCCATTGCAACACAGCATCTACTTTAGAAGGATCCACGGCAATACCACTACCTGAAATCACGTGACCCAGAAAACTAACTTCTTTCAACCAGAACTCGCACTTGGACAGCTTCGCATACAACTGCTTATTTTTCAAAACTTCCAACACTGTTCTTAAATGTTCCTTATGCTCTTCTTCTGACTTAGAGTAAATCAGAATATCATCAATGAATACAACCACAAAACGATCCAGATAAGTATGAAAAATGCGGTTCATGTATTCCATGAATACTCCCGGCGCATTAGTAACACCGAAAGGCATCACTGAATACTCATAATGTCCATACCGTGTTCTGAACGCTGTCTTCTGAATATCCTCATCTTTCACTTTAATCTGATGATAGCCCGATCTCAGGTCAACCTTGCTAAACACACGAGCACCCACTAACTGATCCATCAAATTATCTATTCTTGGAAGTGGATACTTGTTCTTGATTGTTACTTTATTCAGCTGTCTATAATCAACACAAAGTCTTATACTTCCATCTTTCTTCTTTACTAACAACACTGGAGCTCCCCACGGCGATACACTTGGTCTTATAAACTTCTTCTCAAGTAACTCTTCCAACTGCTTCTTTAATTCAGATAATTCGGATGCCGACATTCTGTATGGTGCCATCGAAATAGGTCTAGTACCAGGTACCAGATCAATTGTAAATTCAACCTCTCTCTCTAGCGGCACATCAGGAATTTCATCAGGGAAAACTTCAGGAAATTCATTCACCACTTGCAATTCTTCAATCTTAGCTTTACTCTCAATAGACAATGTTGCCATCAACGAAAACATCTGGGCTTCTTCTTTCATCAATTGCTGTAACTCTCTGAAAGACAACAATCTATCCCCTTCCTCTTCCGGAGAGGAAAACCTCACCGACTTGCGATAACAATTTATATGAACATAGTTATACTCTAACCAGTTCATACCTAGGATTACATCCATTCCGGTCAGCGGCAAACAAACCAAATCAACATAAAAGTCTTTATCGAAGATTGATAAAGGACACTTTAAACACACAAGAGAAGTAGTCACCGATCCCTTAGCCGGAGTCTCGACGACCAATTCTCCATTCATAGCAGATAACTTAAGACCCAATCTTTGAACACAATCAGCAGAAACAAAACAATGTGTAGCACCAGTATCAATAATAGTAATTAAAGGAGTACTATTAATGAAACATGTACCTCTGATAAGTCTGTCCTCATTAGCTGTCTGAGTTCCTGCTAACGCGAACACTTTTCCGGTCTGAGCTTTCTTTGGCTTCGGACACTGAGTACCAATATGTCCCTCTTCACCACAATTAAAACAGATCATCTCCTTGTGCCTGCAATCAGATATTGCATGCCCAATTTTACCACATCGAAAACACCTCTTCGCCTCAGCAGTACACACAGTACTCTTATGACCCGATTTTCCACACCTGAAACAAGTTATGCCAGCAGGAGCATCTCCCCTACTAGCCTTCTTGCCCTCAGTCGCTCTCTATTTACCTTTTCCAGCTGGAGCATCATACGGCTTACCACGGTTCTGTTGTTGCTTGCCTCTTCTATCACTAACAATCTTGTAGTGAGCATTATTGTCCTCTTCATAAATTCTGCAACTATCAACCAAATCAGAAAAGACACGGATCTTCTGATACCCAATAGCTTTCTTGATTTCAAAGCGCAAACCGCTCTCAAACTTCATGCATTTAGATAACTCAACATCATCACCGGTATAGTACGGATAAAACTTAGCCAACTCAACAAACTTCGCAGCATAATCAGTAACCGACATAGTTCCTTGCTTCAGCTCAATAAAATCAATATGCTTCTTACCACGGACATCCTCTAGATAATACTTCCTCAAAAATTCTCTTCGGAACACATCCCAAGTGATAACCTCACCTGTAGTCTCTAGCCTCTGACGAGTCTCTAGCCACCAGTCATCAGCTTCGACTGCTAGCATATGAGTCCCATAACGAACCTTCTGCGCTGGAGTGCAGTCCATCACACGGAAGATTCTCTCAATCTCCTTCAACCAGTCCAATGCTCCATCAGGATCATACTTGCCCTTGAAGGTAGGCGGATTCTCCCTCTGAAAAGTCGCCAAACTACGAGATCCATCATTCTCGCCAGCATTCGGTAAGTTCTGCACAGCCTCAGCCATTGCTTGCATTGCAGCAGCCATTGCAGCATCGTTCCTTCCAGCCATCTCAAATTATCACTACAACATGAACAAAAGTTAGAACCAAATAACAATACTCGATTGTTAAACAACTACGACTCGACACTTGGCCGGACGGACCAACCAGGCTCTGATACCACTAATGTAACACCCCATTTCTACCCAGTAATTATATTAAAATCAGAGTTATAAAATTTTCGACATAAAACGGGATATCACATTTTCAACTTGAAAAAAATCAACCACGTAATATTTATTTATTAAAGATACATAACGCTCCAGGGAAACATAAAACAACAACTGGTCTTCAACTTTATTCAACTTAAGTAAACACAACGCAGCGGATTCTTAAACAACTTAGTAGCATCTTTATTCAACATAAAACTACTTTAAATTAAACAACAAAGTATTTTTCAACAATTCCATTAAAAAATTCAGCATGTAGATAACTAAATAAAAACATGCGTCATCCCCCCGAGTGCTACGTATCAGAGCGACAACCACCGACTCGAACTAAGGTAACCGGCTACTCCTCTTGATTACCTGCACGTTGCCAACATAAGGACAACATTCAAACAGAAGGGGTGAGTTACCGAAAATTATAAATGGAGTATGATAAATAATATATAGGCAAGAATCACACAAATATTCACCACTTCACATCAACAACCAACAAACAGAATCAAATCAATAACAACTAACGAAAATCAACAACAACTTAAGAGAATGCGACTTTAATGCGACTCGACAATGTTATGCATGTGTTACCATTGGAGTAAAACTCCCAACTTAATATTGCCAGTTTATCGAGGCATCAAGGCATAGCCTTCAACTTTCAACTTTCAACATATGCCAATCCAGGCCAACGTGGTGTGAGCAACGCTCCGACACAAAATGCAATGTATGGTTTATGACATGCGCAACTCATCAACATAAATAACTCAACAACATCCACAACATAATTAACTTAACAACATAGCAACTTTTTGACACAAACAACTTATATCAACGTTGGCTTATCAAGCCTACAACTTACAATTCGTCCGTAAATCGGAACAATATTACAACTCAGTTGTACCGGCAAATTCGACTTTCTCGACATTATTTCAACAAAACAATTCAGCAAAAGTCATCTACTAAATTACTCGACTTACCCCGACAATTTTCGTTAAATTCCGGACAACTAAGTTTTTTGCCTAAACCGGCTAAACCGACTAAAACTGTACTGTTTCACCTTTATTAATTACTACTGATTAATTTATTAATTCAGTTAAACCACTGCTGCAACATACTACTACAATTCCAATTTTCTGTCAAAATTCTGTTTTCTGCTACTTGTCCTACCATCTGTCAAATTACCACTGCTACTTGTCTTCAAATAAATTTGATTCCAATTGGTTTTTCTGCCAAGAGAATTCATTAAGTTCCTACTACATACTGCTATTAATATATTGATTCAGTAACATGTGATTTTTTATTAATCCATTAGCCTTAACAATTATGACTTACTAATATGTGATGGTTTAATAATTAATACTCCATGATCTTTCTGTTCAGTTTCTGCCTATCACTGAAAATCAAAACCAATTTCTTGAGAATACACAATGGCTTGCGCCACTTTTCCAACCAATTCATAAAGAACCACTTCATTAAGAAACATGATAATAATAGTATAAAAATTAAGGTCACTTTCTCTAAACAATCCACTAAGGAGTCATGATATTAATAATAGTATATAAAAGTTAAAGTCATTTTCTCTAAACAATCCACTAAGAAGACAATTAATAATAGTATATAAAAGTTAAGGTCACTTTCTCTAAACAATCCACTAAGTAGTCATGATATTAATAATAGTATATAAAAGTTAAGGTCACTTTCTCTAATGTTATTATACTCACGAAGCATGAAACCTGTATATATATATTAATTAAACCAATTTTCATGTAAAACCAACGAAACATGTATAACCTGTATATATATATATATATATATATATATATATATATATATATATATATATATATATATATATATTAATTAAACCAATGACTTAACTTCATGATGTTACAGTAAAGCAACCAGACCAAAACCAAGGCCTTACTGCGCATAAAAACAAAAACCCACCCCCCTTAAATTCATATAAAACAAAGATGACCCAATTCCTATATCTTTTTGTCCAACCAACACCTAGTAAATATAATAAGTAATTCCAGATTCTCAACCTCAATGGGTACCCCAATTATTAAATGGGTCTCTAAATTATCACCAAAAATCAGTTTCCAAACATCAAAATTAATAATCTCAGGGATTAATTTTAATTGAAATAACTTCAGCTTTCACAGGAAATTTTTAGGGTAATTCTAATACTAGTTCTACACAATAACTCTCACCCAAATAACATTCATCATAACCCAGTTATAATAATCGAACCCACCCTTACCTGATTGGATTGAAGGTAGCTCGAACCTTCGGACTTGGTTACCGGCAGAAATTTTCCTCGTATCGTCTTCTCCCCTCTATTCCCTTCCAACCTTGCTTTTCAATTGCCTCGTGTAACTTCTTTTTCCACTGATACTACAAAACTCCCCCACTCTTTCTATTTCCCTTGTTTTATTAAAATAATAATATTTTAATATAATGTCTAATGGGCCTAAAACATACACCCCCTAATTTACTAATTCCGACACGAAATCAAGCCCACTTAATTCGAACACACTCCAACTACGATAATATTACTACTAATATTATTCCGCGACTATAATATTATTTCTAATATTATTTCTACGACTTACCAACTTAACAATTCCGACTTAACGACTTAATTCACCACAACACCCCAAAAATCAACTGAATCATTCACAACACTTAAATAAATATCCAATTAAATAAATAATTAAATATTTTGGGCGTGACAGAGGTGGGCAGTATGGTCGACCTCTTCTCGTGATTTTACGATTATGTCGTCCATGTAGACCTCGGGCATGTCACCGATCACCCCCGGAAAACTTTGTTCATCATTCGTTGGTAGGTCGCGCCGGCGTTTGTCAGGTCGAAGGGCATTACATTATAGTAGTAGTTGTCTGAATCGGTCATGAAATTCGTGTGTTACTTGTCGGCCTTCGCCACGGGGATTTGATTTTATCCCGAGTACGCGTCCATGAACGACAACAATTTAAAACCTGCAAAATTGTCGACCAGTTTGTCGATGTTAGGCATTGGATAAGCATCTTTCGGGTATGACCGGTTAAGATCGGTATAATCAACGCACATTCTCCATTTTCCATTATTCTTTTTAACAAGTACAACGATGGATAGCCAGGTTGTGTACCTGGCTTCTGAAATAAAATTTGCCTGTAAGAGGTCTTTTACAGCTTTTTCAGTAGCCACCGCTTTCTCGGGAGACTGCCTACGCCTACTTTGCACTACAACCCTAGCGGCCGGATCTATTGTGAGCTGTTGGCAGGCCACATATAGGTCAAGGTCGGCCTTCAACTGCTTCCTCGCCAGGTCGGGGAGCCCTGTGTCAATCTTCACCTTCTTGTCTGGATCGTCCCCGAGAGTGATGAGCTCGAAGTCTCCATCCGGAATGGGGTGCATGGGGTAGAGAGGATGCTCGTTGCCTTCAACTCGAGGGGTGTGATCCGCTACCTCGTCCTGCTCCTGCTCACTAGGAAAATGGCTGTCGAGGTCGACCGTGTTAACGCGTGAGAGTGGCTTTTGTTCTTCGTCAAGGGCTGGCTTCCCTGCAGTCTTGGACTTGATGTTGATCGAGTTCAGTCCCTTGGTTGCAGCCTCAAAGCATCTCCTGGCAGCCTCAATATCCCCGTGGAGGGTGACGACTCGGGCCCTGGTCGTGTAGTACTTCATCTTCAGATGGACTGTAGATGGTACCGCCGTGAGTTCGGCTAGAGTCGACCTCCCCAGAATGCACTGGTACAGAGAAGGGCACTCCACCACCAGGAAGCGGACCTTAACTTGTCGGGCAGTGTCGTCGTTCCCGAAAGTGACCATCAGCTCGACGTAGCCCCACGGTTTGGTGGTGGTGCCATTGAAACCCTGCAGGTCTGAACCCACGTAAGGGGGCAGATGTGTCTCGTTGAGCTGGAGGGTAGTGAAGAGGTGGGCATACATGATGTCCACCGAGCTCCCTTGGTCGACCAAGATGCAGCGGACATCAAAATTTGCCATCTGTGCCCTGATCAGGAGGGGGATGTTGGAGTTAGGGGCGTCGTCTGACAATTCTTTGAGGTAGAAGATGATGGGGTTTGACCTTCCCTGGACCTTCTCAAAGGTGGCGTTCTGTGTCGAGCTCATCTCTATCAACTCTTTGAACTTCTGCTTGATCGACCCCACTGAGACCTTGTTGAACCCTCTGCCAGATATGACCATGGTGGCGGGAAAACTTTCCCACGGGCTGCGAGCGGTCACAAGGATGTCGGGCTCACTAGGGAAGTAGAAGTCCTCTGGTCGGGTGATGCACAGAGAGACTTATAGTCCGATCTCGTCGGGGGATGGGGTCGCCTCCTCGACCCTTTTTGTCTCCTGGGTCTCTTGTCGGGGGGCATCGTTCCTCTTCGTGTACTGCTTGAGGTGTCCCTTTTTAATCAAGATTTCTATCGCATCTTTGAGGTGGATGCAGTCCTTCGTGACATGTCTGTGGCTCCTGTAGAACCTGTAGTACTTGGACTTGTTAACGTTTGGTTTAGGGGGTGTCGGCTTTGGCAAGTGGACACCTCCTTTATGGAATTCCGAGTTGATGCACTCGGCCAGGATACGCTCGCGGGGAGCGGTTAGTAGCATGTACTCAGTGAATCGGCTTGCGGGTCCCCTCGGCTCTCGAGAGTCTCGGGGCTGGTTTTCTCTTTTTCTTTCCCCGCCTCATCGGGGGGCGGTTGAGTCCTCGTACCGGGAGCTTCTAGGGCCCTCTTGATTCCGCGAATCGCGGGTACAGTGGGCGGCCTCTATCTCCTCATACTGGATGTATGTTTGGGCCTTTTAGAGGAGCGCTTCTAAGGTGTCGAGCCTTTCAATGCCGACAACCTTGGCAAACTCGGTGCGAGGTCGGAGTCCTCGCTCGATCAGGAATTTCTTCATGTCGTCCGAGGTGGATACCGAGACGGCTTCTCAGTTGAATCTATCGATGTAGTTCCGCAGAGATTCGTCTTTTCCTTGGATGATAGATTCCAGGGATGCTTCCGTCTTTGGGTGGCGTCGGGAAGTAGTGAAATTCCTGGAGAACGGTATCTTCAGTTCCTTCCAGGCGGTGATGGATTCAGGTGCGAGGCTCTTGTACCACGCCATGGCACCCTTTCGGAGGATAGTGGGGAAGAGCATGCACTTAATGGCTCCCCGGACATTCCGGTAATCGAGCATTGCGTTAAAGCTTTAGATGTGGTCGTCCGGGTCGGTCGTACCATCATATGTCATCAAGGGAGGGGGTTTTCCATCCCGACAGGCAAGGGGCCTCCATGATGTCCCTAGACAACGGGGTGCGTTGATCGTTCTCGTCACTCCTAACAAGGGACACGGAGTGGTCGCCTCGGCCGTTCCTGCTCCGTCGGGGAGGACTCCTTGGTCTGCTCTTTCGCTTCTCGCCGTACCCGTCGGCCTTACTCCTCTTCGGAACAGGGGAACGTCGTTCCTTCCGAGGAGGGGACCGGTCACGCTTTTGGGCGACCATCGGTTGGGGTCCTTCCAGATGCGGACGACGCCCAGGCATCTAGAGAGAGGGGTTCCGAGAGTCATTGTGTCATGTCCTCCGTGGGGGAGGAGAGAGACTGCGAGAAATGGGGCGACGATGTCTCTGCGGGGGAGAGCGTGATTGTCTCTCCCTCTCGAGCAATCCTATCTGCTTATTTTGTTGGAAGATCATCAGATTGGTCTGATTGATCACTGCGAACAAAGCCACCGTGGTCGGATCAACATTAGGTGGTACGGGGATTGGCAGGTAGACAGTCGGGCTATTAGAGTGTCGGAAGGCGTTGAAGACCGCATCGTCAGAGGAGGGAGAGGCGGTGTGCCCGTCCCTGGGGTCGCCTTCTTCGACATGAATTACCATGTTGGGGTCGTGGTCGTCTTCATTGGTGAATGGGGTGAAGGCGGAATCTGGAGTGTTGACGTCATTTCGTGGGCTGGCCATGATCGTCGGAGATTAAAAGTTGCTTTGGTTCTTGAGTTTCTACGGGAGGAAGAATAGGGAAGCAAAGGTTTCCGCAGGCGGCGCCACTGATCGTACCTGATCCCGAGAAAAGTATGATGAAAGATCCCAAATGAAAACGGTCTCTCAAGAGACTCGCTTTCCCCAGTAGAAACAAATGGCGTCTCCAACGGAGAAGTTTGTACAACTCTACAACTCAGACGACTGGGGTCCCCAGCAAGTCTGACAACAAAACATTTTCTACTCAAATGGCATCTCCCTAGGAAAATTCGGCGAGAAGTTTGAAGGAAAACCGCTACACATAGCGTCCCTTGTCAATAAAGTTTATTGACAAAAGAAACTAAGACCAGTTCCTTGGTAGGAAACCAGGATCGAGGGGAAGTTTATTTCAAAAGAAACTAAGACCAGTTCCTTGGTAGGAAACCAGGATCGAGGGGAAGTTGACAAAAGAAACTAAGACCAGTTCCTTGGTAGGAAACCAGGAACGAGGGGAAGTTCATTTCAGAGACTGAGACCAGTTCTTGGTAGGAAACCAAGAACGAGGGGAAGTTCAAAAGAAACTAAGACCAGTTCCTTGGTAGGAAACCAGGATCGAGGGGAAGTTTATTTCAAAAGAGACTGAGACCAGTTCTTGGTAGAAAACTAGGATCGAGGGGAAGTTTACCTTTTCTAAGCATCATTGCTTAGCTAAATAAGATGAATGCGTAAGCTACCATTCATAACCACCATCAAAATTCCGGGTATTCCGATATTTAATCCTCTTGCACCCCGAATGCCCGAATCCCTTCGTCATTCACACCTTCGGGTCCAAGAAGATTAAATATGGGCATCTGTAATACCCCAAATTTTGGCTACTTAGATTTCCCATCATTGTGAAAATCATCATCACAATATGGATGTACCTTTATGCTTCATTAGTCTCCCCAAAGATGGGTGAGCATCCACTACAATCAAAATTAGGGTTTCAAGCCCTCTCTGAGTGCTTAGACAAAGGATCAATCAAGAAATGACATGATCTTCAACTTGTCTAATCTCTTAAACATCCACAATGGATCAAAAAGTACTCCCACTTCAAGGATTAAGCACAAGGCTGCTCCCTTCTAGGTGGATCAAGTCTCAAGATCGACAGTGTCACCAAATTAGGGTTTTGGTCGACCAGGGCCTCCAGATGGAAATTTTCATCTGGGCACAAGGCAATGATCCAAAAAATAACCTAATATACTTCATGGAACCTCATGAACCCATGCATCAAGTCAATTTTGCCTCAGGGGATGCATTAATCAAAAATCAGGAATTAGGGTTTCTTGACCTAATTCACCCCTAAGTTGACTTTTGGGACAAACCATGAGCCAAGACCTCAAGAGATGATTTTAGGGTCTCTAATATACCATATTGATCCATTTGGAACAATGTATTGATCCAAGAAGTTTGAGCAACAAGTCTCAATTTCATCTGCACCACAATTAGGGTTTTAAGGGAAAAGTCAACTGTAACTTTGACTTTTGACCAGGACATGCTCCCAAACCCTAATACATGATTGAATATACCCTATGACACCCATGGAATATGTCCATCAAGTTTGATTTAGGTCAAGGACATGATTTCCTGAAGAATTGCACAGTTTGGAATTCATCTGATAAAAAGTCAACTGTGCACAAAAGTCAACTTTGACTTTTTGAGATTTTTCACCAAAATGGATTTTTAACCCTAAAATGATGTTAATGTATGATTTAAATCATCATTCATCAAGAAAAATCAAGAAAAGTGAAACAACTTGTAAAAGGGGTAACCATAAAAACTTAGAAATTTTTCTAAGTTAAAAATAAAGTGGCAAGGGTACCAACTTTGGAGGACCATAACTCCTAAACCACAAGGCCATTTTTTCTCATCCAAAGATGGATTTGTAGCCCTCATTATCACCTACAAAAACTTCAACTACAAGTCATTCCAATTCATTAAGGATTTTGAGTTATGGAGTGATCAAAGTGGCTGAAAAGTGAAAATGTCACTTTTTCCAACACTTAGTGAAATTTTCACTAAGTCAGATTTTGCCTGACTTTTTGCCAAATGTAGGGGGATTTTTCACTTGGAATCAAAAGAGATCAAAACCAAACTTGTTCAAACAGTTGTTGTATCATGTAAAAGATTTCCAAAATGGCCAAGAACATTGCCAAATTCAACTTACACCATGAGATATGACATTGGCAAGTTACCTTGCTGAAATCTGTCAAGGCAAGGCAGAATTTGCAACTTTGGTCGATTTACCAAAATCAGCCAAATTCAATTGCTCCTATCCACTTGGACACCTCAGAGGATTGAATCTAAAGGGGACAATCACTGAGCCAAGCCTCCAAAGTCCATGGAATAAGAAATAGCATGTTGAACCTAGAATGGCCAAAATAGGGACAAGACTTCAAATTTGGAATGAGGCATTCAATGGAACCATCAAGGTGGCATGGACTGAGCCATTCTTATCTGAAATTAGTCAAGACTTATCCAAGACCAAGGGGACCATAGCTCTGTGCCCTAACCTCTAGTCAATGGCTAGAGGATACTTGCATTTCCATTGGCCAACATTGAGGAAACACCTGCTGCAGTTGCCATTCACTGTGGATCCCAAAACAAACTTGCTCTACTATAAATAAAGCTCAATTGTGGTCAGTTTGAGTACACCAAAGCCATCTAACAGATGCTTTCCTCAAAATCTCTTCTTTCACTCCAATTTTGCCTTCTAAGGCAAGTCACTATCGGGTTTTGAGTTTGAGAGCAATTCCAATCAAACCAATCACTCACACACCTCACATACATCACATATGAGCTGATCAAACACTTATATTACTTCTGAAACACCAATTTCACAAAATCACCAGCTGGTTGCTCAAGGTTTTAACCAAAGTGCAGCTGAGGTACCACAAAATGATCCAGCCAATTTCAATCAAGTCCAACCATCCAAACACAATCCATAGGGTGTAGGGAAGCTGTTCAGATCATCACCACCCATCTGTAACACCTCCAAATCAAAAATCACATTGCACTTGCTGTCACGGCCTAGAGGTAAGCACATGTTTGGTCATCTCTCAATCTATGCATATTTCCTCGCACAATAACTTGGCCATATGTTCATAATCATGCATGGAATGTTTTCCCTCAATTAATTGCATTGTTTGAATCATGTATCAAAAATCCTAGCCTTCATGCAGAAATTAGGGTTCTTGAGGTCTCTTCGTGATTTCTTGTTGTATGTTTAATTTAAATGAAATTAATGGACATAGACATGATCGTGAGGTTGAGACGAGCATAATGATATGTGGATTGCATGATATGATTACGTATTCAGTGAGATTGGATAGAAAATGCAAATCTGAGAAACCAAGAACACGCGCATGTTCTTCAGCTTGTTCTTGGCGCCATTTTTAGAAATTCAAATATTTGAATTTTGTGATTTTGTTTAATTGATTCAAAAATTAATTTCTCTCTGAGTTTTAATGATTTTGAGTTGATTCTTTTTTTAATAATTCACAAAAATGTTAAAATATTTTATTTTCCCAAAAAATCCCAAAAATATAATTTATTTCATATAATTGATATTTTTGTAAAGAATTAATATTTTGATTGTTTTTGGCATTTTAAATATTTTTTCTACATTGATTTTGCAACTTTTAATGCTTTCTAATTATTTTGTAGGTCAATACTTAATTTTTGAAGCATTAATCCAAGATCACAATTTGTTTTCCATGTGTTAAACAATTTTTGATCATTTTAATTGAATTTTTATTCAATTAAATACATTTTGAAAACAAATTAGGGTTTTGGATTAATTCAACCCTCATAAATCATTTTCAAAACTTTTTGGGCCTCTTGAGAGAGTGTAAGACCCATCCCCCCTTGTACAAAAACTTGTTGGGCCTCACTCATTGTATAAGTCCCTCTGTACAAGTAAATGGCGCGATCGTCGCCCGTTTAAAAATAAAAATCATCTGGGCCTCTCCTTGAGCTATAAGACCCATTCAAAACACTTTGGGCCTCTATTAGAGTGTAAGACCCAATCCCCATTTTAACCAAAACATTTTTGGGCTTCACTTATTGTATAAGTCCCTCTGCGTTAAAAGAAAACCTCGGCGCGATCGCCATTTTTAAACGAAAAATCATTTGGGCCTACCCTCGTGTTAAAAGCCCCACTCTTTTTTCTTTAAACCTTTTTTGGGCCTCTTGAGAGAGTGTAAGACCCATCCCTTTGTACAGAAAACCTTTTTGGGCCCCAGTCACTTGTATAAGTCCCGCTGTACAAAGTCAAACAGTGCGCTCACTGATAAAACCCTGGGCCTCTCCTTGAGCTGTAAGCCCCAAATCTTTCTTTTTCAAAGCACTTTCTCCTTTGATTTTGAATATACTGTTGTTTTCAATCTTTCTTTGTTGAACAACTAACCAAACAGCATGGAAGCACTCCAACCGAGTAAGTGGTTATCGCTTTCATTTACTGCTTTCATATTATAAACTGTATTGTGGGGCTGCTCACTGTAAGTCTCCTTTCATAAACTCATATCTACTGTGTAATAATAGTATAGATATTTTGAGTTTCCCTGGCTACTACGTCTAGAACTAGGTGACGCCGTTTCATTTATTCGTAGAAATAGACGTCTAGATCCCCAATAGGAGCACCAGATACAGTCTTCTCTTCGGCTGTCCTCCTTAGGAATCGTCAAGAAGCTCTACTCCCCAAGATGAATGTATTCTCCGTGAATGGTATCTTTGAGTTTCTTCCAAATTCTCGAACTTTCCTGACTTGATCTATTCCTTGTGGATAGCTTGCCTTGAATGTCTCGGGGTTTGGGTACCCACTACGGTCATAATCTTGGACCTTAACTAAGGAACCCTCTTCAAAAGCTAAAAGTCGCTGGATAGTAAACCTCGCACGTTTACCAATGGTTTTTATCTTTAAAAGAGTTATCTCTCCTAATGGAAAGGAGATGATAGACCCACGGGCTTCTTAAAAGCATCGGCCTCCTCTTGGGCATTATTCAAGGACCCTACGGCTTCTTAGAAGTATTCACAGCCTCCTCTTAGGCTTCGTATAATGATCTCTTCCTCCGGAAATGATAGCCTTCTCTTGGGCTTCGTACAAGGACCCGTCGGCTTCTTAAAAGTTTCCAGCCTCCTCTTGGGCTTCGTACAAATTGTCCCGACAACCTCTTAGAGGTATAGGAACAGAACTTAGTCATCTCTATAGAACAGTCATTTCATAGAGTCTACTACTGTTTCTCAAAGCATAGTACAAAAGATAAAACTCTAGACACGGACAGTCTAACTTCCTTGAGTCCCAAAAGACATTCTCAAGTGACCCCTTCGTTAAATAGGGAGGAAACCCGCAGACTCGGACAGTCTCAACACCCTTTGGATTTCCAGTTTCCTCAAAGAAAAGGAGACCACCCTGATCCTCAGATCTAACCCATGAGTACAGTGATGCTCATATAAGAACTGATTTTCTCTTTCAAAATCAGTATACTGGACCTGTCACTTAACTGACATAGCCTCCTCTTGGGCTTTGTACAATGACTCTCCCTAGCAGAGTCAAACAACGCTTTAGCCTCCATCTTGGGCTTTGTACGAGATACAAAGACTCTCTTGTTGAGTCAAACCTTGTAGCCTCCATCTCGGGCTTTGTATGAGATACAAAGACTCTCTTGTTGAGTCAAACCTTGTAGCCTCCATCTCGGGTTTTGTACGAGATACAAAGACTCTCTTGTTGAGTCAAACCTTGTAGCCTCCATCTCGGGCTTCGTACGAGATACAGAGACTCTCTTGCTGAGTCAAAACTTTTAGCCTCCATCTCGGGCTTCGTACGAGATACAAAAACA
The DNA here is from genome assembly GCA_022829125.1 of Lathyrus tuberosus. Classification (NCBI taxonomy): domain Eukaryota; kingdom Viridiplantae; phylum Streptophyta; class Magnoliopsida; order Fabales; family Fabaceae; genus Lathyrus; species Lathyrus tuberosus. The sequence continues at coordinate 2,896,255 of JALAZF010000259.1, forward strand.
CTCTCTTGTTGAGTATAAAAGATTCTCCTGTTGAGTCAAACAAACAATAGCCTCCATCTCGGGCTTCGTACGAGACACAAAGACTCTATCGTCGGGTCAAAAAATTTTAGCCTCTCTCTCGGGCTTTGTACGAGACACAAATTAGCCTCCTCTTAGGCTTCGTATAATGATTTTCCTAGCGGAAATTAGCCTCCTCTTAGGCTTTGTATAAGAAAACAACTGGTTGATCCAATCAACCTTTTAGCATCGAAGCTGTGCCTCGTTCACAGTACACAAACATCAACAACTTCTAATCGCTGTAAGTGGCAAGCCTCTGGATCATCTATATCCACGCCACTGTCCCTCTTTTAGCATGAGAAATTCCTAAGGAAAGATGGCATTGCTCTACACTGAGTTAAAGTCTTCTCCTTCAGGTTAAAACCCTTTCTTCGGAAATTATGGCATTGCTCGGATCCGCGTATCCCAGTTAAAGTAATTCTCCTTCTCCCCTCTTTAGAGATGACAAATTCTCTCTAAAGTCGAGGTCTTTCAGCTTCACGTCTTGGGCTTTGAACAAGACACAAATAGACCTTTCAGCTTCACATCTTGGGCTTTGAACAAGATACAAACTACCTTTCGCTTCACGTCTTGGGCTTTGAACAAGACACCAAAACACCAATTTCCTCCCATAGAATAGGAGGAACTACGAACGCTCTGATTTCCCTGTTTCGGTAAACGGGAATACGTAGGCATAAGATCGAAAGAAAAGATCTTAGCGAGCGCAATCAACCAAAAAACCCAAACCCCATATCTCCATCAATCAAAAGCAGTATTTCAAAAGCATCAGTCTTAACATCCTAATCCTTGTTCCCCGCCAGAAACCTTCTGCCCAGGTAAAAAAGAAAGAAAACAGTATTGGCGAAAATACAAATAACCAGTACAAAGGCCCCCCACATTGATAGCATCCGTAACCTAACAGACCGCTGTTTAAACTCAGTATACAAAGCAGGGTTAATTGGAGACATCTATTTCCCTTCCTTATTCAGCTCACAATATGATAAAAAATGAATCGACCTGTAGTCAAAGCTCAAACCGCAGAGAGCGACCAGCGCTTAAGAACCGCGTCCAAAATCGCTCGCTACAGAAAAGTGGCGCCCACCGTGGGGCCAAATCTTCTTTCTTAAACGTTTAAGGTGGAAACCTTTGACAAACCTTTTTTCTCTTCACTTGTGTGAATACCACAGATTGGGGCTTCCGCCGGGGAACCCATTTCTGTCAGGAACTTAGGAATTATAGTTTTATAAGTCTAGGATGATTAGGACAAATATATATACTGCTTTTCCTAATTGCTATACGTGTTTATTTTTTCTGCTACTGGGAATGCGTGTGATGCCGCATGTGGTGAGAACGAGTATACACTTAAGATAAGTGATGGCGACGGGGTCGACCATCAACCTCAGTGGAGGCTGACCAACGCAACCCATTCACTCTTCTAGCCAATGGGCCGGTTGTTAAGTCTGAGAAGCTGAGGAGCCAAACCCTTTCGTAGTGCGGAAACTATCGAAAATAGTTGTTACGCGATACTACCCTCATTTGAGGCTGGTGATCTATTCTCGGTGAATGGCACTTACTCTAAGATTGCTCTACAACTCGCTGGCGATCCGCTTGTTGTTTTGCTTTCCTGGGAGGAGCTGATGATAATGAGTACAGGTACAAAAATCACCCTAGTATAAACCTTTGGGGATGGGTAGAGCCTTGACTTCATGACAACGACCCTCTGACCCCATGTTTTTTCTATGTTTTTGTGTGCTGCATTCATGCATTCGTTTAATAAAACATTAAAACATTCAAAAAACTTTCTCTTCTAGTCTCTTTGTTTTTCAAATTAAACTAAGAATGTGATTGCAAATATCAGAGAGGAGGATTACGCTAATGGATTTCGGTAGAAGGAGAACTCACCAGTATACCTTCAAGGTTCCAAAACTAGGGGATTTGAGAAGGTTAGCAAGGATGATCGTTAACCCAGAGGCTTTCAGAGCCAAGCACGGTGGTTTGCTACCACTGTTAAGAGTCCATGTGATTAAGGGGATCATGGACACGCTCATTCAATTCTACGATCCGTTTTATCACTGTTTCACATTCCCGAATTACCAGCTTGCACCAACGTTGGAGGAGTATTCTCATCTGACTGATTTACATATCACGGATCGAGCTCCATTTTCTGGACTGGAAGAAATTCCAAAGAATCAGACTATTGCAATAGCAATTCATTTGGACGAGTCTGAGGTCAGGACTCACATGACCACTAAGGGTGGCATCCAAGGTTTGCCAGCCCAGTTCTTGACAAAGAAAGCTCTGTACTTCGCTAGTATAGGGAACGAGACTGCTTTTGAAAGCATCTTTGCCTTGCTCACCTACGGGTTATTTTTGTTTCCCAACATCAATAACTCCGTCGATATCAACGCTATTAAGGTTTTTCTCATTGGAAACCCTGTGCCGACTTTGCTTGCAGATGCGTATCATTCTGTACACTTGGGAAATTTGTACAGTGGAGGGGAGATCACATGCTGTGTACCTCTGCTTTATAAATGGTTTATTTCCCACCTGCCCAAGTCTGCTGCTTTTTGGGATTGTAAGAGTGCCTTACGTTGGTCGCAGAAGATCATGTCTCTCACCAACTCTGATATAGATTGGTGTAATAGGATTTATGAGGGAATCAGGATCATTGACCGTTGTGGAAACTTCCCCAACGTACCCCTCATAGGAACTAAAGGAGGAATCAACTATCATCCGATATTGGTTCTTCGTCAATTTGGATACCTGATGAGACACATCCCACTGGGTGTTCATCTGGAAGGTCTTTTCTTCAAAGAAGGAGAAAATGACAGAGCACTAAAGATGGAAATAGTGCAAGCTTGGAAACATGTTCATAAGAAATGACGAGAGTCTCTGGGAAAACCGGACTGTGTCTCGGTGGAGCCTTATCTCCACTGGGTACAAACCAGAGTTCTCAAGCTAAAGATGCCTTATCCTCGTTACGAAATTCTTCCGCCGAGGGAATCTGTCATGTACTTCATGACGGAAACTGAAAAGCTTCAGGTTACTCTCAACAAAGTTCAAAAGGAAAGAAGATCTTGGAAGAACAAGTACCGCACCCTCGACGTAGAATGTATCCAAATACAGCAACTACTAAAAGAGAAAGATGCTCTGATTAAAATTTTGAAGCAGCATGTTGTAGAGAATCAAGATGACCAAAGGAATTTGCTCGCTCCTTTCACCTGGCAAAGGAATGACAACCCAACAACGGCCCAAGCGCCCCAGTCAAAGAAGAGGACTCGGGACCCATTAGTTTAGGTTTCTGTTTCTGCACTTTGTAATCTACTGTATTTCCATTTCTGTAATCCTTTGGAATTCAATAAAAAGGGGTTTCCCCACTGTTTGATATTTGCAATCTAATTGTCGAAGTTTATTTTGATTAAACAAAAAAAAAACAACAATTAATATAATCATTGCATTCATCATTCTCACATCGCGTATTCTCCTTACCTACGAATCTCACGTTTGTGTCTCGATTCTAGAGTCAAACTGTCTCATTCGTACAATACTCGGGCCAATCATCAGAAAAAGATGGATGATCTTGAGGAAGAAAACAGAGAGTTGAAAAAAGAGATCGACGCTCTGAGAGAGGATATGAGAAAGCTTCGTAACGACATGCAAGCCATGGCAGAAGCTCAGCTACAAAGAACTGTGATCTCAGAGATCACCTCAACGCCCATCATAGAAAAGTATGATCCTAGGTATCAGATGCCGAAAGATCGTCCTTGGGGCATGCCTGTTAACTATATCCCGGAAGGATATGTTCCGCCGATCACTGAAGATCAGGGAATCGCAACAGAAGCCGCTGGGCCTGAAGGTTACAAACTTCGGGAAAGCGAAGATGCCAGGGGAATACTCAAGACTCCTGAAGGTTACAAACTTCGGGAGGCGCCAATACTTACTGCCGTAGTTACGGTACCACCCCCTGTGGTGCATGCTGTCCCGGAAGGACATATTCCACAGATACCTTCTGGGAAGAAGGAGACTATGTTTGGCCGAATGGATGAATTCCAGGAACAATTCTTGGAAATGCAGAGGGAGCTGCAAGCCATTCGCGGTCAGGATCTATTTGGAAAGGACGTCGCAGACCTCTGCTTGGTCCCAAACGTGAAAGTCCCGTACAAGTTCCAAGTGCCCGACTTTGAAAAATACAAGGGTAACTCTTGCCCTCAGAGCCATCTGGTGATGTACGCTCGGCGGATGTCAGCTCAGACGGAGAATCAGGACCTGCTGATTCACTACTTCCAGGATAGTTTAACCGGTGCCGCACTTAAATGGTACATGGGTTTAAACCGTACTACGATCAGTACATTCAGAGATCTTGGTACTGCCTTCATCCAACAATACAAGTACAATTTGGACATGGCACCCGACAGAGATCAACTCAGATCAATGTCACAAAAGGACAAGGAAACCTTTAAGGAGTATGCTCAAAGGTGGCGTGAAATTGCCGCTCAAATTTGTCCACCTCTTGAGGAAAAAGAGATGACAAAAATCTTCTTAAAGACCTTAAGCTCATTTTACTATGACCGAATGATTGCCAGTGCACCCAGTGATTTCACCGAAATGGTCAGCATGGGTGTACGTCTTGAGGAAGCCGTCCGAGAAGGACGTTTGGTAAAAGACACTGGATCAACGAGCGGTACTAAAAAATATGGTAGTGCTCTCCCTAAGAAAAAAGAGCAACATATTGGGAATATCTCTCTCGGAAAGCAAAGGCGACGTTATCAGCCAGTATCAGCTGTTACTCCTACAATCGGCCCCGCGTCTGTTCCTATGTATCAACCTCAGGTTGCGCAGAGCCAACCTGACCAACAAAGGACACAACAGCCTCTTCAGCAGGCTAATCCTCCATATAACAACAACCGTACAACACGGTCACCAGAATTTGATCCTATACCCTTAACGTACGCAGAGCTGTTTCCGTTACTGCTGGCTAAGGGGCACATCCAGACTAACTCTCCCCTTTCAGTTCCAGAAAATCTGCCTTTTTGGTTTAAAGCGGATCAAACATGCCCTTATCATCAAGAAGGTTCAGGGCATAACATTGAGACTTGTCTCAATTTCAAATCCGACGTGCAAAAGCTTGTTAGGAGCGGGCTCTTATCTTTCAAAGATACAAATCCCAATGTTCTCACGAACCCGCTGCCTCAACATGAGAAAGCTGCAGTCAATCTGATTGAGAAAGAGACTAACAATGTCTATCAAATTCATGATGTACTCTTGTTAAAGACCAATCTGGTCAAGATGCATTGTAGACAGAGCGGATATGGCCATGTGCCACCTCATAATTATCACCAGTGTGATATCTGCTCTAAAGACAACCAGGGATGTTCTGTAGTGTAAGCAGCTCTACAAGAACAAATGGATCTTGGATGGATCCAAGAGCACAGAGTTCGTGGAGTTAACATGGTTTACACGAATTCCAACGTCATTCAAAACCAAGACATCCGTGCGATGAATGACAACTTGGTGGCAATGCACTCAAGGCAAAGCCAGTATCATAATCTGCCGCGGCACGATTACAGTTCCTGTCTGATTTGCTCGGTAAACAAACATGGATGCTCTTTCATACAAGAGGCCCTCCAGCGTCAGATGGATCTTGGATGGATCCAAGACTACCATGATAGGAGCTCCTATCAAATCAACATGGTTCAGATCTTTGACATTCGCGTGATGAATACCAACCTGGTAGAGTTACATGCTGAGCAGGTCCGACTCGGATTCTTAATATCACATGATTATCAAAACTGTAAAGCGGGTTGCGAAAACGATCGAGGTTGTACCCTTGTCCAGGAGGCACTTCAGCACTTGTTAAATCACTGGTGGATGCCAATCTATATGGACGAAGATACTCAGCAGATTAGTATCAATCACAGGAATCCTACTCGTCGTCAAAGTTAGGATGTCCGATCAATGGAAGATAACCTAGTGAGGTTACATTGCATTCAAAGTGGGCGTGGCCAGGTGCCACCACACAACTATGACAGTTGTAGCGTCTGTTCGGAAAGTAATCAAGGGTGTTACCTTGTGAGAGCAGCTCTTCAGGGTCAGATCGATCATGGAGAAATTCATCCATATCCAGGTTCAGAACCCATCATTTGGTCGCCGAACTACCTTGCCGAGCAAGTTGAGGATGTTGTAACGATCTCTGGTCATCACAGGACCAGGGATGTTTTTGCCATCATCCCTCTACTTGACGAATCTAGAGTTTCCAACCGGGAACGAATCAAGGTTACTTATGATGGTCAGAAAAGTCAGAAGGTTCCCATAGTCATCTATCTACCAGGGCCACTACCGTATGAATCAGCTAAGGCAATCCCTTACAAATACGGTGCAACAATAATCGAGAATGGAAAGGAAATTCCATTACCCTCCGTCGTGAATATTGCAGACATCAGTCGTGTAACACGGAGCGGTCGAATCTTCAACCGAGGGGTTGGAGAATCCAACAAAGAAAAGGAACTTCAGGCAGAAATTCCTGATCCACCAGTCGGTCAATCTAGTAATCCAGACTTTTCAAAAGACAAAGATGAGATGCTAAAGCTCATCCAAAGGAGTGAATATAACATTGTTGATCAACTGTTACAGACTCCTTCAAAGATCTCAGTATTATCACTGTTACTCAGTTCAGAAGCACACAGAGAGGCTCTACAGAAAGTCTTGGAGCAAGCCTTTGTGGAACAGGATGTAACAATCAGACAATTCGATAGCATTGTCTCTAACATCACTTCCTGCAATAATTTGGGATTTAGTGATGAGCAATTACCTGAAGAGGGTCGCCGTCATAACATGGCGCTCAATATCACAGTTAACTGCCAGGGCGATGCTTTAGCCAACGTACTGGTAGACATAGGGTCAGCCCTGAATGTTATGCCGAAGTCCACCTTGATGCAATTATCATTCAAGGGCCCTCCGATGAGAGTCAGCGAGGTCGTCGTCAAAGCATTTGACGAATCCAGAAAAACAGTTATCGGCGAAGTTGATCTTACCATAACTATTGGTCCTCACACTTTCCAAATCACTTTCCAGGTCATGGACATCCGGGCAACATACAGTTGTTTATTAGGAAGACCTTGGATACATCAGGCTGGAGCGGTTACTTCAACCCTCCACCAAAAGCTAAAGTTCGTCAAGAACGATCAACTTGTCACGGTTTGTGGGGAACAAGCCTTGCTTGTGAGAAACTTATCATCATCTACTTGTGTGGAACCCGAGGAGGTTATTGGAACTCAGTTCCAAGCACTATTGGTGAGCAAGGACAATCAGTTCAAAGAAGGAACTTCAATTTCTTTATACAAAGATACTATCAAAGCGGTCGAGAGGACCGATACGACAGGATGGGGACGGATTGTCATTCCTATTGACAATAAAACAAAGAAGGGTCTTGGTTTTTCTGCGACCTGTACCCAGACAGCCGCCAACGATGAAAGTCTTCATCCCCTTCAAAACTTCTTCCACAGTGGAGGTTTTCTTCACCCAGTGTCTCAGATAGTTCATGCTATCAATGAGGAAGATCCCTCTGACGCAGATGAAGAGTGGAAGTCCTATCTTAATGAGGACGGTTATATGTCTCAGGAAGAGGTGCCTATGCCTTTTTGCTTTCCTACAGAAAGTCCGAGATTTATACTAAGATCAGATGTCGAAATGATCTACGGAGATTGTGATCCGGAAGGATGCCGTGCTCCGCCAAATTCATTAGAGGAGGACACTCCGATGAAAGACAACTTTGACCACAATTACTATGGTCCAATGGATGGTCTGCCAATGTGGCAGCCTTACCCAGGAAACTTGGGGCAAGAAAGTCAGCCGAGTAATGAAACTCAGCTGAGCATCATTGAACAGAATACCTGTGTCCCCACCATGTCATGGGATCAACACTCAGGTCATTCAGAAACTACTCAACATGAAGATGAATTCGCAACGTTTGCAGGACTAGAATTCATCAACTATGCTTTTCCCGAGGTCAACGTCATCGAGAGGGATGACTCCTCCAGTTCCACAGAAGTGTGGGACACCTTGGGACAACCGAGTGGAAAATTCGACTTTGTGGTCAAGTACACCGCTCCCGAAAGCTCTCGTATCAGGCTCGAAGATATCCAGCCAACTGGATGGGGAGATACAGCTGAGAGCACGAATGCTATGCAAAATACAACAGAGGAATCCTCCTACGACAATTCTTCTTGGGAGACAGATTCCAATGATCCTGCTCCACCAGAAATCAGCGTCATTTCTGAAGACAAATCAAGGAAGGTGCCAGACTTTGTGATTCACCGAGGAGTTCGTCGTCAATGGGTTGCCGTCGAGGTTCCGAAGGTCGTTCGTCAGTCAAAGTAATTGCCATCTTTAACCTTTCACCCTGCCCAGGTGAAATGAATATTTTGATAGGGCTCATTATCTGTAAATTTCCCTCTTCGCTTTGCCCAAAGCGACAGAGTTTTGTTTTATAGGGCTGTAGTTTCAAGATTCGACTTGTTCATTAATAAAATAACGTCGTTCGGTAATTTCCGCATTAATTGCTGTTTTCTCTTTTTGCTTTTTCAGAAAATGGTAATCCTAAAAAACATTCAAATAAAAACAAGCAGTAAAATCAAAACACTGCACACACTTGCATTTTCTCTATCTCTTCTAAACACGAATCATCACGTCATGCAGATTGCTTGTTTTATACCCCGTTGAAACATACGATCCGATGCCTTCTTCCAACTTTGAGTTCCCGGTATTCGAGGCTGAAGAAGAAAATGACGACCAAATTCCAGAAGAGATCTCCCGACTACTCAGACAAGAGAAAAGGTCCATCGAACCTCACAAAGAGCCGTTGGAAACGGTAAACTTGGGTTCAGAAAAAGAGAGAAAAGAAATCAAGATCGGAGCACTGCTCAGTCCAACTGCTAGAGAGGGTTTGATAAAGCTTCTCAAAGAATTTCCCGATGTATTCGCTTGGTCCTATCAGGATATGCCAGGGTTGGATACCAGCATCGTGGCACATCACTTACCGTTGAGATCAGAATGTCCGCCAGTAAAGCAAAGGTTGAGACGCACTCACCCAGACATGGCCATCAAAATCAAGGAGGAGGTACAGAAACAGATCGACGCGGGTTTCCTCACTACATCTGAATATCCTCAATGGTTAGCCAACATCGTACCCGTTCCCAAAAAGGACGGAAGGGTCAGAATGTGTGTTGATTACAGAGATCTGAACAAGGCAAGTCCAAAGGACGACTTTCCTTTACCACACATTGACATGCTGGTTGACAGCACAGCAATGTTCAAAGTATTCTCCTTCATGGATGGATTCTCGGGCTATAACCAGATCAAAATGGCGCCGAAAGACATGGAGAAAACTTCGTTCATTACCCCATGGGGTACCTTTTGTTACAAGGTAATGCCGTTCGGTTTGAAGAATGTCGAGGCAACCTATCAAAGGGCCATGACTACTCTGTTTCATGACATGATACACAAAGAAATCGAGGTATATGTCGATGATTTGATTGCAAAATCAAGAACAGAGGATGGGCACGTTGAATATCTGTCAAAATTGTTCGAACGTCTAAGAAAATTCAAGCTCCGCTTAAATCCCAACAAGTGCACCTTCGGTGTCCGTTCGGGGAAATTACTAGGGTTCATCGTCAGCCAGAAAGGAATTGAAGTTGATCCTGACAAGGTCAAGGCCATTCAAGAAATGCCTTCTCCGAAAACTGAAAAACAAGTTAGAGGATCCCTGGGACGTTTGAACTACATCTCCAGATTCATATTCCTTATGACCGCGACGTGTGCGCTGATTTTCAAATTACTCAAAAAGAACCAGGATTGCGTTTGGTCAGAAGATTGCCAAACCGCCTTCGATAGTATCAAGGAATATCTGTTGAATCCTCCGATTCTATCACCTCCAGTGGAAGGAAGACCACTGATCATTTACCTCACAGTCCTAGAGGACTCAATGGGATGTGTACTTGGCCAACAAGACGAAACTAAAAGGAAAGAGTCTGCCATTTACTATCTAAGCAAGAAATTCACCGACTGCGAGACTCGGTACACGATGCTTGAGAAAACTTGTTGCGCTTTGGCTTGGGCAGCCAAACGTCTTCGCCAATACATGATTCGTCATACTACTTGGTTGGTCTCCAAAATGGATCCAATCAAGTACGTTTTCGAAAAACCTGCTCTCACGGGAAGGATTGCCCGTTGGCAGATGTTGCTATCAGAATATGACATAGAGTACCACGCTCAGAAAGCCGTTAAAGGAAGTATTTTGGCCGATCATTTGGCTCATCAACCGATTGACAATCAAGAATCAATCGGGTTTGACTTCCCAGATGAAGATGTCATGTATCTAAAAATGAAAGACTGCGATGAACCGCTACCCAGTGAAGGGCTAGAACCGGGTTCCTAATGGGGACTTATCTTTGACGGAGCAGTCAATCATTATGGAAACGAAATTGGGGCAATCATTGTTACCCCTCAGGGTACCCACATTCCTTTCACTGCTAGACTCACGTTCAAATGTACGAACAACGAGGCCGAATACGAAGCTTGTATCATGGGTCTCGAAGAAGCGATTGATTTAAGGATAAAAAACTTGGACGTATACGGCGATTCAGCCTTGGTTATTAACCAGATAAAAGGAGATTGGAACACATACCAATCAGGATTGATTCCTTACAAAGACTATGCAAGAAGGTTGTTACCCTTCTTCAACAGAGTCGACTTTCATCACATCCCTCGTGATGAGAATCACATGGCTGATGCATTAGCCACTCTCTCTTCCATGATTAGTGTAGGTCAATGGAATGACATACCTAAGATCGACATCATGCGCCTTGAACGACCCGCTTACATCTTCGCGATTGAAGCAGTCATAGACGACAGACCTTGGTATCACGATATCAAATGCTTCCTTCAGAAACAAGAGTACCCATCTGAGGCACTCAAAAAAGACAGGAAAACCCTCAGAAGATTGGCTGAAAACTTCTTCCTGAGCGGTGACACTCTTTATAAGAGAAATTTTGACATGGTCTTGCTCCGATGCGTCGACAGACCAGAAGCAGACATGCTGATAAAAGAAATTCATGAAGGATCCTTTGGCACTCATGCCAACGGACACACAATGGCGAGAAAAATTCTCAGGGTCGGGTACTATTGGTTGACAATGGAATCCGACTGCTACAAGTACATGAGGAGGTGTCACAAGTGTCAGATATACTCCGACAAAATTCATGTACCGCCATCACATCTCAAAGTTCTTTCTTCCCCGTGGCCTTTTTCCATATGGGGAATCGATATGATTGGTATAATTGAGCCCAAGGCTTCAAACGGACATCGGTTCATCCTGGTAGCCATTGACTATTTCACCAAGTGGGTCGAAGCAGCGTCATACGCCAATGTAACCCGACAAGTGGTGGTCCGATTTATCAAAAACAATATCATCTGCCGTTATGGTGTTCCAAGCGAGATCATTACTGATAATGGATCTAACTTGAACAATAAGATGATGAAAGAGTTGTGTGCAGAGTTCGAGATCGAACACCATAACTCATCTCCCTACCGACCCAAGATGAACGGAGCGGTAGAAGCGGCTAACAAGAACATCAAGAAGATTGTTCAAAAGATGAGTGTAACCTATAAAGATTGGCACGAAATGCTACCCTTTGCTCTTCATGGTTATCGCACATCTGTCCGTACTTCAACAGGGGCAACCCCTTTCTCTCTAGTATATGGCATGGAGGCAGTGCTCCCCATAGAAGTAGAGATCTCATCAATCCGGGTATTGATGGAAGCGAAGCTCACCGAAGCTGAATGGTGTCAAAGTCGACACGACGACCTGAACCTGATCGAAGAGAAGCGAATCACGACACTATGCCACGGTCAGTAGTATCAACAGAGAATGAAGAGGGTGTTCGACAAAAAGGTCCGACCTCGTGTCTTCAGGAAAGGAGACCTTGTGCTCAAGAAGATACAATCATTTCTCACTGATTCTCGGGGCAAATGGACCACAAATTATGATGGCCCCTATGTGGTCACGAAAGCTTTCTCAGGCGGCGCCTTGAGACTTGCAACCATGGACGGAGAGGGATTTGCCTACCCCACGAATGTTGATGTAGTCAAGAAATACTTCGCCTAAAACTAAAAAAAACGTCTCGGTGGATTGAAAACCCGAAAAGGCGGTCCAGGCAAAAGTTAGAGACATGAAAAGAATCATCCCGATGGATTGGAAATCTCATAGTACAATCCAGGCAAAAGTTAGGGATAATGGCAAGTAACTATGTTCAATAGAGGCAAGTCCCTCAACAGCAGTTGCATCATCATCCGTCAGGAAAACTCCAGTCAAGGTCATCTTCGACAGAAGCTCAGGATGTCCCGAATTCAAAGTTGGTAGAAGGATAGTGGTCGTTATGTTTCAACGTAGCCCTTTTCCCTATAAATTACCATTTTCTAACTTTGTATATACTCTTTGGAATCACGCGTTTGGATGATCTCCATCTTATCAATAAAATTTGAGCCCTTGTGCTTTTGTTTGTAATTCTTTACTTGTTTTAGCTTTACAGAACGACGTTGTTTAAACTTAATCAGCGATTCTTGAAATAAAACAAAAATAAATTTACTTGTTAAACTTTTTCTGCTTTTAAATTAAAGATGGCATTTCTTTTGACTGTTGAACATCAGAAGAACATCGATCACTTCTCCCGAAGTAAGCGGACTTCAAAGTGCAGAATCAAAGTACTCCTTCTAAGCCAGTATGCCTGAATAAAGGGATCAACTGTGTCAGAGACCTTGTTTCGTCTGACACGCCTCGACCGAGTTCTCATCTCCTAAGCCCGATCAACATAGCTCCCAACGGGACTATCTCTCCTAAGCAAGGTGGAATTGCTATTTTGAACCAACGGTACTTCTTCGCCCCGCGATGGCCGAGTATCCAATTGTGTTCATCCATTAGTCTGTATGTCGCGTCTGTTTTGTCAGCATATACATACGTACTTCATGCATTTTTGATTTGCATTTACATTTCATATTGCATCGTTATCACTCTAACCGGTCTTGTCCCCTAGTGATAAACAGTTTTCTCAATCGAGTTTGTCAGTTCTTTCCTCGTCAGGAAGTGTTGCGTCTGCACAATCTCGCCACCAGTGTATCTTTAGATCAGAGTCGACACGTGGCCACTTTGATAATTTGAACCTCTGAAAGATCAGAGAACCTTCAACAGATGTCACTCTTCGCCATTAAAGATGATATCCTTGCTTTCCCGGATTAAGGAAAATCCACAGAGAAAGCCTCGTGATCAGAGATTCGGCAGCACGCCAGTTTTGCTCCGAAAAACCACTGATGAGAAGGTCATTGGCACCTCAAAATTGGGCCCCATCATATGGCGTTTCTCCAGGAAGATCCCGAGAAAAGTATGATGAAAGATCCCAAATGAAAACGGTCTCTCAAGAGACTCGCTTTCCCCAGTAGAAACAAATGGCGTCTCCAACGGAGAAGTTTGTACAACTCTACAACTCAGACGACTGGGGTCCCCAGCAAGTCTGACAACAAAACATTTTCTACTCAAATGGCATCTCCCCAGGAAAATTCGGCGAGAAGTTTGAAGGAAAACCGCTACACATAGCGTCCCTTGTAAATAAAGTTTATTGACAAAAGAAACTAAGACCAGTTCCTTGGTAGGAAACCAGGATCGAGGGGAAGTTTATTTCAAAAGAAACTAAGACCAGTTCCTTGGTAGGAAATCAGGATCGAGGGGAAGTTGACAAAAGAAACTAAGACCAGTTCCTTGGTAGGAAACCAGGAACAAGGGGAAGTTCATTTCAGAGACTGAGACCAGTTCTTGGTAGGAAACCAAGAACGAGGGGAAGTTCAAAAGAAACTAAGACCAGTTCCTTGGTAGGAAACCAGGATCGAGGGGAAGTTTATTTCAAAAGAGACTGAGACCAGTTCTTGGTAGGAAACCAGGATCGAGGGGAAGTTTACCTTTTCTAAGCATCATTGCTTAGCTAAAGAAGATGAATGCGTAAGCTACCATTCATAACCACCATCAAAATTTCGGGTATTCTGATATTTAATCCTCTTGCACCCCGAATGCCCGAATCCTTTCGCCATTCACACCTTCGGGTCCAAGAAGATTAAATAGGGGCATCTGTAATACCCCAAATTTTGACCACTTAGATTTACCATCATTGTGAAAATCATCATCACAATATGGATGTACCTTTATGCTTCATTAGTCTCCCCAAAGATGGGTGAGCATCCACTACAATCAAAATTAGGGTTTCAAGCCCTCTCTGAGTGCTTAGACAAAGGATCAATCAAGAAATGACATGATCTTCAACTTGTCTAATCTCTTAAACATCCACAATGGATCAAAAAGGACTCTCATTTCAAGGATTAAGCACAAGGCTGCTCCCTTCTAGGTGGATCAAGTCTCAAGATCGACAGTGTCACCAAATTAGGGTTTTGGTCGACCAGGGCCTCCAGATGGAAATTTTCATCTGGGCACAAGGCAATGATCCAAAACATAACCTAATATACTTCATGGAACCTCATGAACCCATGCATCAAGTCAATTTTGCCTCAGGGGATGCATTCATCAAAAATCAGGAATTAGGGTTTCTTGACCTAATTCACCCCTAAGTTGACTTTTGGGACAAACCATGAGCCAAGACCTCAAGAGATGATTTTAGGGTCTCTAATATACCATATTGATCCATTTGGAACAATGGATTGATCCAATAAGTTTGAGCAACAAGTCTCAATTTCATCTGTACCACAATTAGGGTTTTAAGGGAAAAGTCAACTGTAACTTTGACTTTTGACCAGGACATGCTCCCAAACCCTAATACATGATTGAATATACCCTATGACACCCATGGAACATGTCCATCAAGTTTGATTTAGGTCAAGGACATGATTTCCTGAAGAATTGCACAGTTTGGAATTCATCTGATAAAAAGTCAACTGTGCACAAAAGTCAACTTTGACTTTTTGAGATTTTTCACCAAAATGGATTTTTAACCCTAAAATGATGTTAATGTATGATTTGAATCATCATTCATCAAGAAAAATCAAGAAAAGTGAGACAACTTGTAAAAGGGGTAACCATAAAAACTTAGAAATTTTTCTAAGTTAAAAATAAAGTGGCAAGGGTACCAACTTTGGAGGACCATAACTCCTAAACCACAAGGCCATTTTTTCTCATCCAAAGATGGATTTGTAGCCCTCATTATCACCTACAAAAACTTCAACTACAAGTCATTCTAATTCATTAAGGATTTTGAGTTATGGAGTGATCAAAGTGGCTGAAAAGTGAAAATGTCACTTTTTCCAACACTTAGTGAAATTTTCACTAAGTCAGATTTTGCCTCACTTTTTGCCAAATGTAGGGGGATTTTTCACTTGGAATCAAAAGAGATCAAAACCAAACTTGTTCAAACAGTTGTTGTATCATGTAAGAGCTTTCCAAAATGGCCAAGAACATTGCCAAATTCAACTTACACCATGAGATATGACATTGGCAAGTTACCTTGCTGAAATCTGTCAAGGCAAGGCAGAATTTGCAACTTTGGTCGATTTGCCAAAATCAGCCAAATTCAATTGCTCCTATCCAATTGGACACCTCAGAGGATTGAATCTAAAGGGGACAATCACTGAGCCAAGCCTCCAAAGTCCATGGAACAAGAAATAGCAAGTTGAACCTAGAATGGCCAAAATAGGGACAAGACTTCAAATTTGGAATGAGGCATTCAATGGAACCATCAAGGTGGCATGGACTGAGCCATTCTCATCTGAAATTAGTCAAGACTTATCCAAGACCAAGGGGACCATAGCTCTGTGCCCTAACCTCTAGTCAATGGCTAGAGGAGACTTGCATTTCCATTGGCCAACATTGAGGAAACACCTGCTGCAGTTGCCATTCACTGTGGATCCCAAAACAAACTTGCTCTACTATAAATAGAGCTCAATTGTGGTCAGTTTGAGTACACCAAAGCCATCTAACAGATGCTTTCCTCAAAATCTCTTCTTTCACTCCAATCTTTCCTTCTAAGGCAAGTCACTATCGGGTTTTGAGTTTGAGAGCAATTCCAATCAAACCAATCACTCACACACCTCACATACATCACATATGAGCTGATCAAACACTTAGATTACTTCTGAAACACCAATTTCACAAAATCACCAGCTGGTTGCTCAAGGTTTTAACCAAAGTGCAGCTGAGGTATCACAAAATGATCCAGATATGTGGATTGCATGATATGATTACGTATTCAGTGAGATTGGATAGAAAATGCAAATCTGAGAAACCAAGAACACGCGCGTGTTCTTCAGCTTGTTCTTGGCGCCATTTTTAGAAATTCAAATATTTGAATTTTGTGATTTTGTTTAATTGATTCAAAAATTAATTTCTCTCTGAGTTTTAATGATTTTGAGTTGATTCTTTTTTTAATAATTAACAAAAATGTTAAAATATTTTATTTTCCCAAAAAATCCCAAAAATATTATTTATTTCATATAATTGATATTTTTGTAAAGAATTAATATTTTGATTGTTTTTGGCATTTTAAATATTTTTTCTACATTGATTTTGCAACTTTTAATGCTTTCTAATTATTTTGTAGGTCAATACTTAATTTTTGAAGCATTAATCCAAGATCACAATTTGTTTTCCATGTGTTAAACAATTTTTGATCATTTTAATTGAATTTTTATTCAATTAAATACATTTTGAAAACAAATTAGGGTTTTGGATTAATTCAACCCTCATAAATCATTTTCAAAACTTTTTGGGCCTCTTGAGAGAGTGTACGACCCATCCCCCCTTGTACAAAAACTTTTTGGGCCTCACTCATTGCATAAGTCCCTCTGTACAAGTAAACGGCGCGATCGTCGCCCGTTTAAAAATAAAAATCATCTGGGCCTCTCCTTGAGCTATAAGACCCATTCAAAACACTTTGGGTCTCTATTAGAGTGTAAGACCCAATCCCCCTTTTAACCAAAACATTTTTGGGCTTCACTTATTGTATAAGTCCCTCTGCGTTAAAAGAAAACCTCGGCGCGATCGCCATTTTTAAACGAAAAATCATTTGGGCCTACCCTCGTGTTATAAGCCCCACTCTTTTTTCTTTAAACCTTTTTTAGGCCTCTTGAGAGAGTGTAAGACCCATCCCTTTGTACAGAAAACCTTTTTGGGCCCCAGTCACTTGTATAAGTCCCGCTGTACAAAGTCAAACAGTGCGCTCACTGATAAAACCCTGGGCCTCTCCTTGAGCTGTAAGCCCCAAATCTTTCTTTTTCAAAGCACTTTCTCTTTTGATTTTGAATATACTGTTGTTTTCAATCTTTCTTTGTTGAACAACTAACCAAACAGCATGGAAGCACTCCAACCGAGTAAGTGGTTATCGCTTTCATTTACTGCTTTCATATTATAAACTGTATTGTGGGGCTGCTCACTGTAAGTCTCCTTTCATAAACTCATATCTACTGTGTAATAATAGTATAGATATTTCGAGTTTCCCCGGCTACTATGTCTAGAACTAGGTGACGCCGTTTCATTTATTCGTAGAAATAGACGCCTAGATCCCCAATAGGAGCACCAGATACAGTCTTCTCTTCGGCTGTCCTCCTTAGGAATCGTCAAGAAGCTCTACTCCCCAAGATGAATGTATTCTCCGTGAATGGCATCTTTGAGTTTCTTCCAAATTCTCGAACTTTCCTAACTTGATCTATTCCTTGTGGATAGCTTGCCTTGAATGTCTCGGGGTTTGGGTACCCACTACGGTCATAATCTTGGACCTTAACTAAGGAACCCTCTTCAAAAGCTAAAAGTCGCTGGATAGTAAACCTCGCACGTTTACCAGTGGTTTTTATCTTTAAAAGAGTTATCTCTCCTAATGGAAAGGAGATGATAGACCCACGGGCTTCTTAAAAGCACCGGCCTCCTCTTGGGCATTATTCAAGGACCCTACGGCTTCTTAGAAGTATTCACAACCTCCTCTTAGGCTTCGTATAATGATCTCTTCCTCCGGGAATGATAGCCTTCTCTTGGGCTTCGTACAAGGACCCGTCGGCTTCTTAAAAGTTTCCAGCCTCCTCTTGGGCTTCGTACAAATTGTCCCGACAACCTCCTAGAGGTATAGGAACATAACTTAGTCATCTCCATAGAACAGTCCTTTCATAGAGTCTACTACTGTTTCTCAAAGCATAGTACAAAAGATAAAACTCTAGACACGGACAGTCTAACTTCCTTGAGTCCCAAAAGACATTCTCAAGTGACCTTTTCGTTAAATAGGGAGGAAACCCGCAGACTCAGACAGTCTCAACACCCTTTGGATTTCCAGTTTCCTCAAAGAAATGAGACCACCCCGATCCTCAGATCTAACCCATGAGTACAGTGATGCTCATATAAGAACTGATTTTCTCTTTCAAAATCAGTATACTGGACCTGTCACTTAACTGACATAGCCTCCTCTTGGGCTTTGTACAATGACTCTCCCTAACGGAGTCAAACAACGCTTTAGCCTCCATCTCGGGCTTTGTACGAGTTACAAAGACTCTCTTGTTGAGTCAAACCTTGTAGCCTCCATCTCGGGCTTTGTACGAGATACAAAGACTCTCTTGTTGAGTCAAACCTTGTAGCCTCCATCTCGGGCTTTGTACGAGATACAAAGACTCTCTTGTTGAGTCAAACCTTGTAGCCTCCATCTCGGGCTTCGTACGAGATACAGAGACTCTCCTGCTGAGTCAAAACTTTTAGCCTCCATCTCGGGCTTCGTACGAGATACAAAAACACTCTCTTTTTGAGTATAAAAGATTCTCCTATTGAGTCAAACAAATAATAGCCTCCATCTCGGGCTTCGTACGAGACACAAAGACTCTATCGTCGGGTCAAAAACTTTTAGCCTCTCTCTCGGGCTTTGTACGAGACACAAATTAGCCTCCTCTTAGGCTTCATATAATGATTTTCCTAGCGGAAATTAGCCTCCTCTTAGGCTTTGTATAAGAAAACCACTGGTTGATCCAATCAACCTTTTAGCATCGAAGCTGTGCCTCGTTCACAGTACACAAACATCAACAACTTCTAATCGCTGTAAGCGGCAAGCCTCTGGATCATCTATATCCACGCCACTGTCCCTCTTTTAGCATGAGAAATTCCTAAGGAAAGATGACATTGCTCTACACTGAGTTAAAGTCTTCTCCTTCAGGTTAAAACCCTTTCTTCGGAAATTATGGCATTGCTCGGATCCGCGTATCCCAGTTAAAGTAATTCTCCTTCTCCCCTCTTTAGAGATGACAAATTCTCTCTAAAGTCGAGGTCTTTCAGCTTCACGTCTTGGGCTTTGAACAAGACACAAATAGACCTTTCAGCTTCACATCTTGGGCTTTGAACAAGATACAAACCACCTTTCGCTTCACGTCTTGGGCTTTGAACAAGACACCAAAACACCAATTTCCTTCCATAGAATAGGAGGAACTACGAACGCTCTGATTTCCCTGTTTCTGTAAACGGGAATACGTAGGCATAAGATCGAAAGAAAAGATCTTAGCGAGCGCAATCAACCAAAAAACCCAAACCCCATATCTCCATCAATCAAAAGCAGTATTTCAAAAGCATCAGTCCTAACATCCTAATCCTTGTTCCCCGCCAGAAACCTTCTGTCCAGGTAAAAAAGAAAGAAAACAGTATTGGCGAAAATACAAATAACCAGTACAAAGGCCCCCCACATTGATAGCATCCGTAACCTAACAGACCGCTGTTTAAACTCAGTATGCAAAGCAGGGTTAATTGGAGACATCTATTTCCTTTCCTTATTCAGCTCACAATAGGATAAAAAATGAATCGACCTGTAGTCAAAGCTCAAACCGCAGAGAGCGACCAGCGCTTAAGAACCGCGTCCAAAATCGCTCGCTACAAGCCCCGTGATCTTCGGAAGGTGACCTGACCAATTCTTCAGGAAACGGATAGTTACCTGATGATGTGTCCCCGCGTGAGGGGCACGTGGAGTCCACGGGGAAGACGTGTGGTCTCTCCCCGTGCTAGGTGGTGGCATGTCCGACTACAAAGAGTGTTGAACGTGCCCGACAGGGAGGAGGATTGGGCCTTGCTGGGCCTCCCCAATGTGACATTGGGTTGAGCCTGCCCGACTGTGGGGCAGGTGTTGGCCCAGTCAAGAACAAATTATATTTAAATTAATAATAAACTCAATCACATCTTATTAACAAAACATATAATATTTTTTATTATAAATACAATCTTATTTAACAAAAAAAAGAAGAAAATTACAATAGTGGAAGGACGACTCGTATCCCACTATATTAAAAAATGAAAGAAAAAATAAAATAAATGACAAAAATAAAAGAAAACAAATAAAAGCTGAAAAGATCAATTATAAATAAAAAACTAAATCATGGAGGTCAAATGATTCTTGAAAAATCTTTCTGAAGAAAATGTCGCAGTATGTTCCATCAGATAAAATTTTGTAATATATGTCATTGGTTTGTGAGTTTATCAGCACATCCATTTCATTCATTATTTAGATTTATCTTTTTTTCCTGGTTCACATGAAAAATAACCACACATTAATAAATAAAAGAAAATGAGAAAGGAAGATAGAAAAACAAACTAACAAAAAATATATCAATAGAAAAATAATTGATTTATACAATTATTACATATAAAAATATATACTTACATGAACAACCATTTCATAGACTTCTCAAACAAAAATGATGCAACATAAATCTATCATCTTCACCTAATTCACACGAAAAAAACCACATTCATATCAAGAAATAAAAGATAGAAAGAAAGTTAAAATATTAAATTAACAAAAGTTAAATCAATTAAAAAGAGAGTTTAAATATTTAAATAAAGTAATTTGAGTTTGTATTCTTCCACAAAAATCAATAAAAAGACATTAATAGAAATAAAAACTTTTATACAAAATCGAACCATACCACCAAAAAATTGTTTGAATATATTATTATTATTATTATTATAATAATAATATTATTATTATTATTATTATTATTATTTATTTTAATATAGAGTTTGTATAATTATGGTTTGTACTTAGAATTGTTACCAAATGACATGCGGCGAGGATTGTTACCAAGATGACATGTGGCCAGGGTTGCCATCATGACTTCTTTGGATTTATATTAAGTGGATTAACGGCAGAAATATTCCAAAATCAATCGTTAAATTTGTTGTTAATTATAAAAAAAATTAATCTAATATGTTTTGAAGAGTTAAGGGTATATTTGAATTTGTGGTATAGGATGGAATGTAATGAAGTAGAGTGGTAATTAATGTAATTTAATTGTTTGGATTTCTAAATAATGGATGTAATGGAATGGAACACGATGGAATGCATTCCATCGCATTTCACTCCAATTCCCCTCTTTTTTTTTGTTCCACCCAATAGGAGTGTTCATGGTGTGGGTCGACCCACGAACCTGCTGACGCAGACCAACCCAACCCATAAACTACCAAAACTCATTCGTTTACGGGTATACTCAACTAAACCCATAACAATTCGTATAGTTTTGGTTCGGGTATCGGGTTTAAGTTTTGCAACCCGCATATCTGTTGACCCAACTCATTGATGTGGCTTTATTAATTTCTTATTATTTTTATTATTATTTTAAATAAAAATAAAAAATTAATATCTCACTAATAGTAATAACCAAAATTTTTTCAAAAAAAATTATTCTTCACCAATAATACTACTAGATTAATGAGTTTACAAATTTTTTTGCATAACATAATTTTTTACAATTTTACTCTTAAAATATGCAATGTCTGCGGGCCCGCCTCGCCCCACCTGCATTTTAATATGGGGCCAACCAAAATTTTAGGCATATACCTTCAACTATGTTTGCTCCTCTCTATCCCATTTTTTGCGGGTTTTTGTAGAGCGGGCATGCACATTTGTCACCACTATACTAACTTCAAGTTCTTTTTAGATTCAAGATCACTCAAATATCACTCAAATTTGATGCTAACAAATAGACTTCGCCTAACTAACCATAAATTTGGCTGATTGTCTTTTTTTTACTAACCACATATTTAATTATAAGTGTAAACAATTATGTTATTGTTTTAAATTATTTTGATTCGTATATTTTATTTTATTTTATTTTATAAGCAATCAGAGTATTAGGGGTACTTCACCCAATAATATAAAGGAAGTTGCAAGTTAAGGTGCAACAAAGGATATTTGCTTCACTTATACAAATTAGGATAACTAATAGATTTCAAACCTATTATGTTCCCCCTCCAAGCAACAAACTTAATATTGTTCATCACCTCATATTCATCTAAAAAATCACATTTAAAAAGAATGTTATTTCTCATTAAGCAAATGCTCTAACAAGTTACAAATCAAATTACCAACGCTTTGTTTTAAGGCACACACCTTTCTTATTTGCAAAACAAAAGAAGTGATCTAACCCATCAACAATAATGTTTCCATCTTTTCCAAGCCAATTCATAATACGATTCCAAATTTTTGCCGATTTGGAGCATCGAAACAACAAGTGATTGAAATCATCATTCTCGTTAAAGCATAAAGCACAAACTCTACTATGTGAGTCATGGATAATTCCTATAACCTCTAGTTGATCTCTAGTGGGAAGCCGGTTCATGGTAAGGCGCCACCCAAAAGCATGAATCTTGGATGGAAACTTTGTTGACCATAACTGATTCAAAGCCGACATTGTATCGTTGTCCAAAATAGAGCTATCAACAAGACCTGCAAACACAAAACAAGCCAGATTTCATAGTATACACACCGCCAGGATAAGGATGCCAAACGAAGGAATTTGGCAAATTCTGAGCTAGCTTGATTTCATGCAAAATTTAAAGCAACACTGCAATTTCCAAGCTAATATGTCCATCTTCAAAACAATCAGTGTATGCGGATTCCAACACCAAACATTGTTTATAACAGATCCTATTTCCATGATAATGTTCGTCTTCTTTGTCAAAACACTGAAAACCAACGAAAAAGCAACCTTGAAAGGAATAACCCAACCACGTATGACTCCAAAACAACACATTGCCACATGAACCAATCCTACATGAAATATCTTTACTAAAACAATCTGTTTTGTTCTCGGCAATTGTTCCAATAAAAATGAGATCCCTCCACCACAGAGAATCCACCTTGGAATGCATATGGTTTCCACCCCTAATCATTTGCCAATCCGATTTTGCATATTTGCAAACAAGTACTTCCCTCCAAATTGCATCTTCATCTGAGAAGCACCTCCATTTCCAATTTGAAATTAAAGCCCATTTGAAAGCTTCTAAATCTCGTATTCATAAACCTCCCTCTTTCTTAGGCCTACAAACATCCTTCCAACTCACCCAACACACACATTTTTTTTCTAACAACCATTCAAAGAAAGTCCCTTTGAATTTTAATTAGCTCATTCACCACCTTTTTTGGAGCTTTGAAAAACAATAAAAAGTATATATAAATATTACTCAAAATATAATTAATAAGAGTAATCTGCCCTCCAAAGGATAAAAATATACTATTCAAAGAAGATAATTTCCTTTGAAACCTATCTACAATTGGCCTCCATTTTGAAAATCTCCCTTTGATTGGAGCCTATTGGTATTCCAAGGAACAATAAAGGAACCTTGTCCGTGCCACATAGAAGGAAATTCGTTGCACTTTTCATAAAATCGTCAGACAAATTCAAGCCATAAAGTTTACTCTTGAAATAAATCACAATTAGCCCCAAAATCAATTCAAAGCCTCTGAACAAGACCGTGATACCCCACAAATTATGCCAAGATCTGTCTACTACTATAATTGTGTCATCCACAAACTGTAGAATATCATAATCCATCGTATCATTGATCGTGAAACCTTAAAAAGAGCCTAGAGAAACATTTTTTACCATTGCAATCAAACCCTTTGCCATTATTGAGAAAAAGAAGGGAGAAAGCGGGTCTCTCTGCCTAAGCCCTTTAGCAACATCGAAGTCTCTAGTTTGACTACCGTTCACTAAGACCGAGAAGCTACTCTTAAAAATACAAGCATTCATCTGTTGCATCTACTTACTCTAAATCCTAATCTTTAAAGAATGAATTTAAAAAAATTCTAATTGACGTTGTAATATGCTTTCTCGAAATCAACCTTAAAAAACAAACACTCATTTTCTCCCTCTTTGCTAGACCTATGATCTCGTTCACCACCACCATTCCATCAAGGATTTGTCCTCCCTAAATGAAAGTTATTTGACAACTAGAAACAATTTTCCCTATCACCCTCTTAAGTCTAGAGGCCAACAACTTAGATATGATCTTATAAAGACTTCCGACAAGGCAAATTGGCCTATACTTCCCTAAAACTTGAGGGTTGTATGTCTTTAGAATTAAGGCCAAAAAAGAAGTAATGCTTGCTTTTGGAAGTTTAACTTTCTTATGAAATTCAACCCCGAAAAGGAACAAATCTTTTTTCACCGCCTCCCAACACTTCTTCAAGAAACTAAAATTAAAACCGTCCAAACCCGGGCATTTATCCCCATCACAATCCCACACCACATCTTTCACTTCGGCTAAAGTAAAGTCTAAATTTTTTATTTTTTGGAATAAAAATATTTTTTATTTAAAAAAATAAAATTTTCTAAATTTTTTTCATATTTTTTAAATTAATTTCTAAAAAAAATATTTTTTATTAAAAAAAAAACATTTACTTATTTTTTCAGATTATTTTTAACTCTCGATCGTTTTCTTTCTTCTTTTTATGAGAAATTAGATAATATAATTAAACCAATTTATAAAAAGAAAACTGATTCTAAATCAATTTTAAAATAATTAAAAGTATTTAAATTAAATAATTTAGTTCATTAGTCATTTAATTTTGTATGGTATAATTGAATTCACTTTAGCAATATACTTTGCTTAACCATATTTTTTCACATCCATAATCCAAACATAATAAATCATGCCGACCACATGTAACAATTATTCAGCATATTAATTTCCTGAACAAATATCAGCTTGGACGGTGTTGAAGTTTAGAACACCGAGTACAACGTAAGCATGGTAGTAGGGAAACATCTTCTCTCCCACGTGCGAATTTGAACGGAGAGGACTAACCCGACCTTTCCTTGAAAGCCACGTTCAGTTTATATCTTTTACTTTTTTTATTATTATTGTGTTATTACTTTTTTTCTTTTCTTTTCTGGTTGATAAAATTTCTTTGTTTAAAAAAAAACTTAAATTAATAATATTTTGATTTCTTTTGTGTCTTTGGCATTTTCTCGTATATAGATTGATTTGTAGGGGACAGGGTTGGTAGGTATCATGCGATTCTTGATGTTGCCATGTGTTTTCTATTTTTTTCTTGTTCGTTTATGAAGAGTTTGTCTCCAATATTTGTTTGCTTTCAATTACTATTTTTATAATAAAATAAACTAATTAGATGATATAATAAAACCATAAATATCAGCAAAAGTTTATATTAAAATTTATATTTATATAACCTACAAATGGTGCGGAAAATTATTTATATTAATTTGTTTACATTATTTGAATTTTTTAAAATTAAAATCAAAGATTTCACGTATATTAATTTGAGTTTAATTGGTATACACTAACTATATAAAATAATTTTATATTATTATTTAATAAAAATTGAGATTAATTAAAATACACTGTCAGTGTAAAATTACTTTACACTGACATTCAATTAAAATTAGTTATTTTGACACATGAGAAGAAAAAAACATGGAAGAAGTGATTATTAAAATGATTTATTTATAATTTAATTTTTTTTATTTTTAATTCAATAAATATGTGTCAAAATAACTAATTCTAATTGGACGACAGTGTAAAGTAGTTTTACACTGACAGTGTATTTCAATTAATCTCATAAAAATTTATCAATTTGTTATGTTATAATAGTAATTTAAAATATATGGTCTGATATGGCGGAATACATGATGATGATGATGATTGATTGAGAATATAAAATAATTTTATATTGTCAATGCATATCAATTACTTCCTCCGTTTTAAATTATAAGACGTTTTGGGCATTTCACATAGTTTAAGAAATACAATTATTACTTTATGGGAAAGACAAATTATGTATAACTTTACAGTAATGCCCCTCATAATTATATAGGAGAGAGAAATTAAAAGAGTTGAAAGAATAAATAATAATAAATATTTGAGGGTATATTGGATAAGATGTCATTTATATTGTATTAGGAATGTAAGGTGACTTATAATTTAGGACAAATTTTTTTAATAAAGTGACTTATAATTTAAGAGAGAGACAGTAAATTCTACTAATTTGTACTGATTCTATTAAATTAA
This sequence comes from Lathyrus tuberosus, assembly GCA_022829125.1. Classification (NCBI taxonomy): domain Eukaryota; kingdom Viridiplantae; phylum Streptophyta; class Magnoliopsida; order Fabales; family Fabaceae; genus Lathyrus; species Lathyrus tuberosus. The sequence goes on from JALAZF010000259.1 coordinate 2,922,656, forward strand.
ATGTTAACAATTTTTTAAAAATAAAATAAATGAAAGTATATATTACTCCAAAGGCCAGGTTGACTGTTTACTGCCTCGAAAGGTTATCAAATATTTTATATATTCTACCAATTCAAGTTTTTCCCAGACATGGAAAATCTAATCTTCAATCATACTAACCCATTTGTTTCTCAACTATTATATAGAAAAATGATTTTACCTAACTAGTCCAAATTACGTGTTATACTTTTTTTCTAATTGGGGAGTATTATTTTGACACAAATGGGAAAATAAAATTGTTAATTTTTTTAAAGTAATTCAATAGCTCAAATTTAGTTCGTAAAATTGTTAATTTTTTAAAAGTAATTCAACAGCCGAGTTTGAATTACCTTTCCATAAAAAATTCTTGTCATACTATCAATAAAATAACAAGTTGGTTAAGGTAGCCAAATAATTTAGGATGACGCTCCAAACATACCTAACCAGAGTCAAACGACCAACCTTGTTTAACAATTTATGTTGCCAAGATGATAACCTATGACTGATTTTCTCCAACTATATGCCAAAACTATTTAAAAAAATACCCTAGATTAATCCATTAGGGTTGGCCACGTTGAAATTGTTCATTTGATTCAATGCATAAATAACGTCTTCCATTGTCACCTGTTGAGTCAAAGAGTGTTGAGCTTATTTAGTAAGACTCAAAGCCATAGTTGAGTCACAAATACTAGCAGGAAGTATAGGAGATATAGGAAAGAAAAGACCTTTAAAAAAATTTAGTGCTTCTTCCAGGAGAATAATATCATCATTGCACCAAATACCATTGGGAAGATGAAGGCCATTGACTTTATTTCGCTTCTGCCTGATTACCGTCTTGGTATGAAAATTTTTGGTGTTCCAATATCCCTTTAGCCTTTGGATACCAATGAATCTCCTCTTGTGCAAGGATCTCATCATACTCTTGTTGAAGCTCTTGTTGGAGACAAACTAGTCTTGCCGAATTTTCTCTCTCCAAAGAGCGTTGGATACCCCTGAGTATCTTCTCAATGTTGTGCTTTTGTTTGCCGATAATGCCAAAAGTTTCCTTATTAAAAAGGATATTATCATGTTGCACATTTTGGAGACAAGATACAATACCATACGAGGATTTCCCATAAGCAGTCTTGACTATATTGGAGTATTTAAGGTGAGTGATCTGCGCAACCTCAAACCTAAAAGTATGTGACTCGTGGTCTTGGAGGGGAAGGCCACACCTAAGGGTAATTGGGTTGTGATCATAATGAAATTTACATAAAACCTCAACATATGCATCAGAGAAAGCCATGCACCAAGCAACGCTGACTAGGGCCCTATCCAGCTTGCGATAGACCATTCGATTATCAATACAAGACCTATTACAAGTTAATTTTCCACCAGTCATGTCTACTTTAATTAAATTACATTTATCAATGACATTCAACAAACAAGATCCCCTTAAATGATTAAAATTACCTCTTTTTGTTCACTTGGATGAGTGGTGTCGTTAAAGTATCTAATCAACATCCAAGGACCATCCACAGTGTTTCTCTGGTCAAAGAGGTGGAGCCACAAGTCAAGAAGAGAAGTGTACACGGGACTAGCATAAATTCCAATTACATATCAAGAGGAATTTCCTAATGATAGCTTGATAGTAATTGTATCCATGAAGACATCATGCACGATAGTTACATTGTTACTACCATTATGTTTTAACACACAAATGCTTCCAGATTGACCACGTGCTTCTATATAGTGAACACTCACATATCCAACTATGTCCCAGAAGAACCTGGTCTTATGAAAACTAATGTGTGTTTCCATAATAATTAAAAACGTTAGACAATGTTTTCTAATAAAAAAAATATTTTTCTTTCTATTACTAACAAATAATTTCAACTGTTTGGTAAAAAAATGTTTATTAGTGATTAACTGAGTTAAATAAATATAAGTTGTTGATTCAAAATTTAATCTCTTCATGACAATAGTATGTTATCTTTATGTATTAGTTTAAACAAAATATTAATATTTATAATGATTAAAAAAAAAGTTGATAGCTATGAAAATGGTTCGGATGGTTCAACGTGGAGACGGTTCCTACAAGATGGCGACATGCTGTGGTGAATCTGGTGATGGAGAATTCAAGATATAGAGAAGGCACGTTTGTAAAATATAGGCAAATAAAGTACAACACATGCCACCTTTTCATAACACCAAGAGTTTCTACCAACTCACCAACGATTTTATAATTGTTTCTTTGTACCAACATGATGGTGCTTTTGTTGGATGGTGGGTGGCTTTTCTTGGCTAGCATTTTTTGTTGATAGCAAAAAATGAGGATGTAAATTTGGATTTGACTCATAGATGAACATGTAAAGATTGAGACATGCACCTCACTTTTTTGACTTCTGACTTAAGGTAGTCGTCAGGGTGGGGTTCAAGATAAAGGAATATGATTCCAAAACTTTAAATATTCTTAACCGGTTGATTTTTACATGGTTGAATTTGAGTGATATATTTATTATCATAATGGACTATACCGGAAACGCCACCGTTGGTTATATTTGGTACTCCCACAAATTTTTTAATTCTAAAACTGTTTTTAGTCAAAATTTTATGAAAATCTCCGAGCTAAATTTTCGATAGTATACTTTAAATTTTTGATAGGTGTTTTATATCAAAAATATGTTATACGTTATTGATATTTTTGTATTCTGTCATGTCATATATGTTATGTTTGGATATTTCAATACGAACGGAATTGAGCGGAATGGAACGAAGTGGAATGGAGTGGAGCGGAATCGATATTCCATTCTATTGTTTGGATATTTTAGGATAAAATGTAATAAAAAAATGTTATTCCGCCCAAATCGAATGGAACAAAAATGAGAGTAAGTAATAGAATTGTATGAAATGTATTTCATCATGTCCCGCTTCATTCCATCCTCTTTTTTCCAATCCAAACGGTAGAATATAACATTATTCCATTTCATTCCGCTCCATTCCGTCGCATTTCGTCAATCCAAACATAGTCATAGAAAATTTTAACCTAATGAAATTTCAGGTAGTGTTAAATTCAAATGGCTACGATTTTGCCGACAATTTTGTACGATTGTGATTGCACCGACCTTTTTGTGTGGTCCATAATGAAACAAAGTTGTATAAATAAGGGGTCATGTGTTGTTAACTTGCATAACATCATACAATGCTTCTTCCTTAGTTTCTGTTCAAGGCAGAAGTGTGTTACAACGGGGAGAAACCTCTTGTACAGTTTCGGATTCCGTAGGGCACCTCATGTCTCGCTGTTCTGAAAGACAAGATGGATTATCTGTTTCCCGACACAAATAATAAGGGGTGGTTAATATTTGTTTCATACATATCTGATTGATAAGGCTGCATACGACCTTGTTGAGTTTAAAATCGGTGAAGATTTGAAGGCTATGTGGAAAACAATTCACTGTAGGATAACTAAGGGACTGATCGAGTTTGAGGCGCAAATTTCAAGATCTGTCGACGACATAATCGAGATGTTAAAATGCCTTGAGTCGTCTGGTCGTAGTGGCTAAGTTTTGTTATGTATCATTTTTATCGTTAATTGTAATGTTTTAAATTATGTTCGTCTTGTAATAATAAAAGTGACAAAATGTTATGTTATAAATAATACAACGCATATGTCTAAATAAAAAGTACATATAATACATATAATACAAAAAATAATAATAACAATGTCTAGATAGGTTCCTCACAAGCTATGTGTGCTACTCGCAATAATCCAGTAAAGATATCACCATCTGGTTTACCAAACCCATGTGCCATCCATGATAACAACGATCATCTGCAGTCGTTGCTAGTCATCAACATCAAGTGGCAGCAACGACGCATCATCGGGAAGTCCGACAACATCAGGCACAACATCATCAGGTGGGATGATGCGCGGATGTGATAAAGTAAGGTACCACTCCATGTAACCATCCGCACACTACACACCATGTTGAACCCTCAATGTTGCATCTGTAATGGCCCGAGCTGAGCTAATGATGTTATTCTAAAACCGTAAGTCAATGACCATATCTAAAACAACAAGAACTGGACATGGGTGCTCTAGACATACCCAAACTGGTGCAGACACCTCTCAGGTAAGTGTTTAGCTACTATGGTCTCCCACCGCATATGACTAGAAAATAGAGAAAAGTCATCAAAGGGACCATGGGCCCTGTGCTTTGTATACGGTATCCAGATGACATCCTCTGTTGTAAGTGCGTCAAGCCTCCTCCAATACTCCACTACTCCACCTGGATGCGCATACCCAGCCTTCCATCTCCTCGCCCGTGGGGACTCAAGAGGGCAAGGTTGCACCCTCATATCACAAATGTTGGGGAAATGCTCGTATATCCAACACTAATAAAATAATATAGACAAATCAATAAATTTCATACATAACAACTAAATAAGAACTAAATTAAAAATAATAATGTTTAATATACATGTGAAGCTAGCGGGATTATACCTGAGTGAATCACACACTCAAAGATACAACAGAGTCGCCACCGAACTTTATTTAGTCCCAAAGGACAGGGAAAATATCGATAAAAGTATAAAACCCAAAGGGAAGAGAAACGGGTAAGGGGGTCGGTTATGCGAAAGGAATGTACTAGCACCTTACGCATCCGTCGTACTCGACGGAAACCATTTCGCTTGCTTCTAGGCTTGGATGGGTTATCTATCTAAAAGCTTCTAGCTAAAAGAAAAGAGAGAGAGAGAGAAGAATAAAGAAAGAAAGCAAGAAAGAAAGTACTCGCGGAGGATTAGGGCCCTCGTGCCTACGTATCCTCATAGTGCAATGAGGAAATCAGAGCGCCGTAGTTCATGGAACCAGGGAAAAGAGAAGAAGAATGGAAGAAGGTGGCTCGCCAAGATTTTGCAATCTTGTGCCTACGTATCCTCTTAGTGCAATGAGGAATTCAAAGCCTACGTAGTTCGGGGAACCAAGACGGAAAAGGAAAGGGAAAATGGTGTCAAAACCAAGAGAAAAAGAAGATAGAGAAGAAATCCACCGGGGATACAAAGAATTGGTGTCAAAACCAAGAAAGGAGTGCAAAGGAAAAGATAGTAACGGTACTGAGGATAAAGTGCAAGAGTGGTGTAGAAACCAAGAAGATAAAGGAGCACAAGGATAACAGAGACTTCACTGGGGGGTAAAAGAACACAATGACTGTACTGGGGATCAGAGGGTTAGCGACCCTACTGGGGGAATAAGCAAAGGGATGGTGTTGAAACCAGGGGAAAAAGGATCCGGTGTGTTAACTGACTGGCAGTGGTTAACTGAAGAAAAAGAGATCAAGGCTCTGTGGAGAAAAAGGTTTTGGTGTCAACAGGCAGGTTGTGATAAACCAAAAGGAGAGAGTACTGAACCAAGAGAAGGTGTTTGACTCTGAAGGGATTTTGGTATATTAACTGATAAATAGTGGTTAACCAAGGAAAGAAAAGATTGCAACTCCGCATGGAGAAAGATTTTAACAGATAGACTGTGATCAACCAAAAGAATGTGTGTAGAACCAAGCGAAGGTTGTGACCCACTGGGGATGTTGGTACTGTCTGAACAAGCAGTACTTGACTGAAGAAAAAGGTATTAACCAAAAGAAGGTTACCAACCCAAGGGTGCGAGTATTCGAACCAAGAGAAGGTTACTAACTCATAGGGGTATTGGTTTTAACAGAAGGACTGTGATTAACCAAAAAGAATGAGTGATTAACTAAATGAAGATGATTAACTCAAAAGAGGCTCAGTATGCTAACAAACAGGTTGTGGTTAACTGAGAAAAAGGGTGATCAACCAAGAGAAGCTCAATATATTAACAAATAGACTGTGGTTAACTGAGAAAAAGTGAAAATTGGTGTTTTATCTGACAGGCAGTGGTTAACCAATCAAAGGGAGAAGAACTAAGATAAGGTTGTGAACTCCTTTAGGGTTTCAGTGTTTAACAAGAAGACTGTGTTTGACCGAAGAAAAGGATTGAGACTCTTATGGGAAATCAATAAGCAATGATCGACTACAAAAAAATATTGAGACAAGAGACGAGTGTTAACCCAAGAGAGAATGATCTTTAACTAAGAGAATGGTGATTGATCAAAAGAGAGATTGAAAAAAGGCAAGAGTGATCAAGGATCGACTCGACTGAGGATTAAGAGATATTACAGCTTGGAGATAGAGACGATTATTCCAGGCACATGGTCATTCGTCCCCTACCCAAAATAATCAATATGAGTGTAGGAATTCTCAACTCTCATCCCTTCTCTAGCACTAAAGTATAGTGCAAAAATTGAAACGGGCAGCGACAACGCCAATTTGTACAGTGCTCCAGTGCGTCGTGCAAATCTCTGACTCGGCAGGGGATCAAGAGAACCAAACTCTAAAGGAGATCCTAAAGAGAGGAAAAAGGGAGAATCAACTAATCGAAACCTGGTTTCGATCAATTGATCTAAGGGAGTTGATGTGTTAATAATTTTCCGAAGAGATGAAAAATCATTAAAGCAAAAGTATGGATTATTGATTATACAAGATTAAACTTGCTCAATGAAGAACAAATTTAATGTGATCAGAAATGAAATTGCAAAGGTAGTACCAAATGTCAATTAGCATGCATCACAAATTATGCTAACATATGAATAAAAGATGTGCAAGAATGTTCATGTTCAAATAATGTCAAAATGCAAACAATCATGTAATTAATAAATCGTGCATCGAATTATTGCAAGCATGTTCCAAACAAAGGCTAAACATCACCTAAAACATCCACAAATATCAAGCATATCAATCCATGGAAGTTAGAGGAGGAAAGAATGTCAAACAAGCTTGAAAAAACTCAAAAATGGCATTTTGTTACAGTGGTAATCGATTACTCCAATGCAGGTAATCTATTACCTGCTTGAAAATAGAAGAATCTATGAAAATTTGTGCAGAGTAATTGATTACCCTTATATGAGTAATCGATTACCACTGTAACAGTGGCAAAAAATAATTTTTCAAAAAGTAAATTCAGCACCTAATCACTTATCCAAACTACCACATGCTATGGTATGAATTTGTGCACGAAAATTACATCATGTATGATCATATAAACATAAATTGAAAGCATTAAACATGCAGATCAAAGATCCAACAATCACATGATTCATCGAACCAAAAAACTATCAAAACTACATCATAAATGCGTGAAAGTGATCGAAACAGTAAATTGAGTGAGAATTGACCAACCTAGAAGCCGAAGAATTGGCTTGGATGTTGTTGCAAAGTAAATGTGATGAAAATAAGTGGAGAAAACCAGAGCAAACCAGATAATTTTACACTCGCTCCTCGAACCGTAGCGAAACCGAGCAAAATCGCGAAAATGCAAGGAATACAAATTAGCACTGAATTGCCTGAGTAGATTACTTGAAGTGAAGTAGAAGCTAATGTAGATCCAAGAATCCAAGCAAAATTTAAGAGGAATAGAGGTTAAGCTCAAGAAAAAAGCACTTTCAATGTGAAAGTTACTTCTCTTCAATGGTGATAATGGAGCTTTAATATGGTTTGAAGAAGAAGATGAAGATGAAGTGAGAACTTGCAGAAAAATGCAGAGAGAAAATGAGAGAATTGAGGGTGAAGAAAGTGAAGAATTGTGAAAATGATTGTGGATCCCTTGTGAAATGAGAGAATTGAGGGTGAAGAGAGTGAAGAATTGTGAAAAATGCCCCATCTATTTGAATAACAGTTTTTTAATATGCATAACCTCAAATGAATGGCTGAAATACCCAACATACCCGTTGGATAATTCTAGTTCTATCAACAAATATGGCATCATGTATATTGGTGGGTAGTGTCTCCATTACGACCATTGTGTTGGGAATGCATTTTTGTTGTGCCAATGAATAATGTCAAAGTTCATTGTAGAGGAAGTCTCCTAGTTACTATACACACATTCAACAACTTTATTCCTCACAGTCCATGATTTCTTGTACGAAGGAGTGTAATTTAGTTGTGCAATAATATAGACGATAATTATGCTCACCTTGATTGAAGATTTTTTGCCCACGAGAGGAATAATGCTTTGGCACATCAATTGAGAGCTTAGTTTATGATGATCCTACAAAAGATTGGTGGTAGGACAACTATAGGGTGTTTAAATAGAACTTATCTTCCGAGTACCACTTCTCTCTCTATAATTCACTCTTAGGAAAAACTTGCGGTGTTTGTTTATACAAATAACCACGTATCTTTGCGCATGTGGGAATTGTACATTATAATTAACCGAGTGTTCCATATGAATTTTTATGGCAAACACACAATCAGCTTTTGTGCAAAAATATGTATAACTTTACAGTAATGCCCCTCATAATTATATAGGAGAGAGAAATTAAAAGAGTTGAAAAAATAAATATAATAAATATTTGAGGGTATATTAGGGAAGATGTCATTTATATTGTATTGGGAATGTAAGGTGACTTATAATTTGGGACAAATTTTTTTGACAAAGTGACTTATAATTTGTGACAGAGGTAGTAAATTCTACTAATTTGTACTGATTCTATTAAATTAAATATTAACAATTTTTTAAAAATAAAATAAATGAAAGTATATATTACTCCAAAGGCCAGGTTGACTGTTTACTGCCTCGAAAGGTTATCAAATATTTTATATATTCTACCTATTCAAGTTTTTCCTAGACATGGAAAATCTAATCTTCAATCATACTAACCCATTTGTTTTCTCAACTATTATATAGAAAAATGATTTTACTTAACTAGTCCAAATTACGTGTTATACTTTTTTCCTAATTGGGGAGTATTATTTTGACACAAATGGGAAAATAAAATTGTTAATTTTTTTAAAGTAATTCAATAGCTCAAATTTAGTTCATAAAATTGTTAATTTTTTTAAGTAATTCAACAGCCGAGTAAAAAATCTTTGTCATACTATCAATAAAATAACAATTAGGTTAAGGTAGCCAAGCCACATGCATATAATAATTTGGGATGACGCTCAAAACATACCTAACCAGAGTCAAACGACCAACCTTATTTAACAATTTATGTTGCCAAGATGATAACCTATGACTGATTTTATCCTCTAGAAACTCAAAGTCTTTGCGTTGAAGACGACCATGCAATATAGGGAAACCCAAGTAATTATCTAGAGTAAGAAATTGTTTGACACTTGTGTTGGAGATAATGAAATTCATTTTACTCCTCTTAGTGGTAGCATAAAAGAACACCTTTCATTTAGCAACATTCACTTTAAGGTTATAAAATATAGCAAAACAATTCAAGATATCATAAATGATCCCTGCCCGGGAGTTAAAAACTTTCGTAAAAAGAAGAACATCATTAGAAAAAAAAATGCGATTGTGGGGGTCCATTACGAGATAACTTGGTAGGTTTCCAATGGTCTTGATCGTCTGCCCTGATGACTGTCTGCAACGAGAATTCGATGCGAAGAGATAGGGTGAAAGGGGGTCACGTTGCTGTAATCCTTTAGTCACAACAAATTTTGGTAGACGTCTCCTATTCCAAAGAATAGACATATAGGAGTTGGTTACACAGTGCATGATTAACTTTATAGTAATGGGAGGAAACCCGTTTCACTTCAAACAAAATTCTAAGAAATCCTAATTAACATGATCGTAGGACTTTTCAAGATCTATTTTGATCACCATGTGAACTTTTTTCTTTTTAGATTAAGCATAGAATAAAAATTTTCTTGGAGGGTAATGACATTATCAGTTGTTCTTTTACTAAACAAAACACTACTTTGGAAGGGTACAACTATTTGATTTAGATAAGGATGCAATCTTTTAACCATAATCTTTGTAATAAGCTTGTAAACAGTGTTGCACAAACTAATGGGCTTGAATTCTGACCGTGAAGGCTGGATCAGATACTGTAGAATCGGGCCGCCAAGTGCGTCAGGGATGCTGGTCGTATAGAGAGGAGGGGGGTGTACCTGCAAGGTACTCTGACGCTCAAGTAAGAAAGGGTCAGAGAAAAGGAGCAAGTACAAAGTATGAATTCTTAGTGTGAATATTTGATACCTGACCCTCTCGAGTGAGAGGGTTTATATAGTGCCCCCAGTGCGTGGCCAACGGTCATATTTTCGGGGCGAAATAACCGTTTTCCCCAAAGAATAGGTAACTACCCAAACTAGCCGTTATGTCGGGCAGGGTACCCAAAACTAGCCGTTATGTCGAGCATCGGCATGGTTCCGGGCACCTGCCCATAGCTGTTCGGGGAGCAGTGAAGCCGTGCGTAATGTAACACCCCCAATATATACCCCCAATTAAATAAAGCGATAACAAATAATCAGAGTATAATAAAAACATTCACGGCATAGACTGATGCGTCACATCAATTGAAACAAAATACAATAACCTACTCATATAGATATGCAACAATCAGGTAGTAATACAAACAGAGGAACTTAGCTCCTAACACCCACAATTCAGGTACAGAATAAAAGCGGAAAATCTGCAACTAAAATCTCTCATATATATATATATATATATATATATATATATATATATATATATATATATATATATATATATATATATATATATATATATATATATCACATAACAAGTTTGTCTGTCATATACAGATTAATACATATACAACCCAAAAGATATATATACATATACACATAAATCACAAACGATCTCTCCGACTACCCGGTGCTACATATCAGAGCCGACCGACAAAAGAATGAAGACCTAAGCTTCACAAAAAGACCTCCAGAATCTAATCTGCAATGCCTCATAGAGCATTTAAAACAACAGAAGGGTGAGAAACACAATCATACTATAATTACATACAATTATATAGTAACACAAAAATACACATGTAATATATTCTCACCACAACTTACACCAGAATTTAAATACAAAACAACCCAATGCATATATCATATATCCATCACCAAGGTATATCAACCATGCACAATGCATTTATCACCAACATATATATATATATATATATATATATATATATATATATTTCAACTCATCAATTCCATTCACAATTCCACACAAAATTAATCCATTCATGATTTATGCATATGCACAGAGACCGACACAACGACTCTATGCAATGCAATGCGGTACCATCCATCATCTCATCATTAGTTCACTCAGGAACTATTGGAATCATCGCTTGTTACTTAGTGTAACTCCCCGTCGGGCAAACGATGTTCCCCGTCGCTTTAGGTCCTCTTTGTATAAGGCACACGACGTTTATGGATCGCTTTAGGTCCTCTTTGTATAAGGCACACGATCCGATCGCTTTAGGTCCTCTTTGTATAAGGCACACGATCGTCTATAATTATCACTTTAGGTCCTCTTTGTATAAGGCACACGATGTTATAGCGGATTCCCTCTGGAACCGGTTCGTCGCTCACACCCCACAAGGGCACACGACATCACAAGAATGCATATCATGATGCTTGGCATACAATGACTCATGACATTCAAATGCACACATATACACATCCATAATCATGCATATATAATCAAACATAACACAATCCATTTTCTTGCCCTTAGGCCACAAACCATCATCACAACATATCATCACGTGCATTCACATCATATAACATCACACAAGTCATACGATATCCATATCAAAAGCACATTGCATGGTATACATCAATTACACACAATTACGACGGTAAAAGTCGACAAAACGACACTATTCCAAATTCCCGACATAATTAAATTGGCCAACATTCTCAAAATCATTATAATAAGAAAGAACAACTCAATAGCTTTCCAACGATACCAAGAATGTTCAAAACGGATAATCGGAACACAAGTTATGGAATTAAAAAGAAAAGACATCGCGAAATGACAACATTCTGCACCCTCTCTGGTCATACGCGTATTGCCCTGAGCCATACGCGTAATGCCTAGCTCACTCGCCCATTCCATACGCATATTACCCAACTTGATACGCGTATGGGCAGAGACCAAATTCTCCCAAAAATCCCACTAAAAACTCCATACGCGTAATGCCTCACACGTTACGCGTATTGCCTTGCCAGATATGCGTACCATTACGTAAATTAGCAGATGGCCGAGAAAAATGAACTTCCGTACGCGTAATGCCCAAAATTCCCCTTGCCATACGCGTATTGCCCAAATCAATACGCGCATTGCCCTGCGTGTTACGCGTATGGGCAGAGAAAAATCCAGAATTTTCTGCAGAATTTTTCTGCTACGGGTTCACCCAAAATCAACCCCAAATCTCACCAAAACACCAGAAAATTACCAATTGAATACACAACAACACCTATCTAACATGGTTCAGCAATTAGGAACATCAAAACATGATTTCATACACAATTTAAATCAATTTCCAATAATTTCAACATATTATGGTTTTGGTTCTATATCCAATTTCATCCGAACAATCAACAAATACATACATACATAATCATACACAAGTATAAGATAATCGAGTTTCGCACCCTTACCCGATTAATCGTGTTTTCAATAGTCGGTTGTATCGTTTTCTTAATCTCCAAGTTTTCCCCTTTTTTCTTCTTTCCTTCCTCTTTTCTTTCTCTTTTCCTTCTTCTCTTTTTCTTTCCTTTCTATTTTCTCTCTTTTTTCTCTTTAAGTTCTAACTTAAGAAATAAGTAAAATGACCAAAATACCCCTACACTCAAATATCTCGCAAACGCTCTCAAAACGCGATAAAATATAACAACAATGAAAAATAATATATTACCAAATAAAAGTCAAGAATAAAATAATATAATAATAAAAATAATTAAATCGACTCGATTAAATAAAACTAACAAAAACTGGGGTGTTACAACTCTCCCCCACTTTGAAATTTTCGTCCTCGAAAATATTACCTGAGACGAACAACTCCGGATACGACTCCCGCATCCGAATCTCCAACTCCCAAGTCAAATTGCCCTCAGTAGCGCCTCCCCACACTACTTTCACAAGCGCAATATCCTTGCCTCTTAACCGCTTCAACTCGCGATCCAAAATCCTCACCGGTAATGCCTCAACCGTAAGGTTCTCCCTTACCTCCACCTCATCCATCGAAATCACATGCGACGGATCCGAAACATACTTTCGAAGCTGTGAAACATGGAACACATCGTATAAATTCGAAAGACTCGGCGACAACGCCACCCGATAAGCCACATCACCCACTCTCGCGGATATCTGGTAAGGACCAATAAACCGAGAAGTAAGCTTCTTCGACTTCAATGCACGACCAACACCCGTCACCGGTGTCACTCTAAAAAATACACGATCGCCCTCTTGAAACTCAAGATCTTTCCTCCTTCAATCATGATAACTCTTTTGCCTACTCTGAGAAGCCTTCATTTTCTCACGAATAAGTTTCACCTTTTCCGTAGTCTGTTGCACTAACTTCGGTCCAACCACCGAACTCTCACCAGATTCATGCCAACACAACGGTGTTCGACATCTTCTTCCATACAACGCTTCAAAAGGTGCCATTCCAATACTTGAATGAAAACTGTTGTTATACGTGAATTCCACCAACGAAAGATAACAATCCTAAGCACCACCTTGCTCAAGAACACACACTCTCAACAAATCTTCCAAGGACTGAATAGTTTTCTCGGTCTGACCATCCGTCTGAGGATGATAAGCCGAACTCAACCTCAACTTGGAACCTAATGCCTTTTGCAAACTTTCCCAAAATCTGGAAGTAAACCTCGGATCTCGATCTGAAATAATACTCAACGGAACACCATGTAATTTCACAATCACACTGATATAAATCTCAGCCAACCTCTCCAAAGAAAAACTGATGTCAATCGGAATGAAATGCGCCAATTTAGTCAGCCTATCCACAACTACCCAAATGGCATTATGTCCCCTCTGTGTATTTGGCAACCCTGTCACAAAATCCATAGAAATGTTGTCCCATTTCCACTCGGGAATATCCAACGGTTGCAACAATCCACTAGGCTTCTGATGTTCGACCTTAGACTTCTGACACGTCAAACATGCATAAAAAAACTGAGCCACATCCCTCTTCAATCCATACCACCAAAAGATCTTCTTCAAATCTTGATACATCTTATTAGCTCCCGGATGTATACTCAAATTACTCCGGTGTCCTTCCTCCAAAATCATCTTTTTCAAGTCCGAATCATCAGGAATACAAATTCTACCACGGAATCTCAAAACACCCTTATCATCCACTTTAAAGTCACCATTCACACTTTGATCTCCAACCGTCATCAAATCCACAAATTTCACATCCAGCTTCTGTTTCTCGCTAACGGTTAACATAAAATCATTAGTGACCTTTAACATTCCAAGCCTCACGCTATCAGATGTCAATTCACACACCAAACTCAAATCTCTAAATGCTTCCAAAAGTTCCCACTCTTTAACCATCAAAGCGGACATATGCAAAGATTTCTGGCTTAACGCATCGGCTACTACATTAGCTTTACCAGGATGGTAATTCAAGCCAAAATCTTAGTCCTTCAAAAATTCCAACCATCTCCGTTGCCTCATATTCTACTCTTTCTGATCAAACAAGTATTTCAAACTTTTATGAACACTAAAGACTTCGAATCTTGCACCATAGAGATAATGCCTCCAAATTTTCAACACAAAAACCACAGCCGTTAATTCCAAATCATGAGTAGGGTAATTCTTCTCATGAATCCTTAATTGCCTCGAAGCATAAGCCACAACCTTACCCTCTTGCATCAACACCCCACCTAAACCAATCAAAGACGCATCACAATACACCACAAGTGGTTCACTAGGATTCGGTAAGGTCAAAATCGGAGCTGTAGTCAATCTTCTCTTTAGCTCACTAAAACTTTCCTCACACTGAATATCCCAAATGAACGCTTTACCTTTACAAGTCAATTGGGTCAAAGGAAGTGCTTACTTAGAAAAACCTTCAATGAATCTCCGATAATATCTAGGTAAACCCAAAAAGCTTCTAATTTCAGTAACAGATCTAGGAGCCTCCCATTGTAAAACTGCATCTACTTTAGATGGATCCACATCAATACCATTACCTGAAATCACATGCCCAAGAAAACTCACTTCTGACAACCAGAACTCGCACTTGGACAATTTGGCAAAAAGTCTCCTTTCCTTCAAAATTTGCAACACAACACGCAAATGCTCCGCACGTTCTTCCCGGGACTTAGAATAAATCAAGATGTCATCAATAAATACAACAACAAATCGATCCAAATGCTTATGGAAAATACGATTCATATACTCCATAAACACATCTGGCGCATTAGAAACCCTGAACGACATCACAGAATATTCGTAATGACCGTATCGTGTCCTAAAAGTCGTCTTCTGAATATCTTCCTCTTTCACTCTAATCTGATTATACCCTGACCTCAAATCAATTTTACTAAACACACAAGCACCTACCAACTGGTCCATCAGATCATCAATTCTCGGAAGAGGATACTTATTCTTAATCGTCACCTTATTCAGCTGGCGATAATCAATACATAATCGCATACTCCCATCTTTCTTCTTCACCAATAAACCTGGAGCACCCTAAGGCGATACACTCGGTCTCATAAACCTCTTTTCTAACAATTCATTCAACTACTTCTTTAACTCAACCAACTCAGATACCGACATACGATATGGTGCCATAGATACATGTCTAGTACCAAGAACTAGATCTATAGAAAACTCCACCTCTCTCTCTGGCGGCACATCTGAAATATCCTCTGGAAACACCTCTGGAAATTCACACACAACAGGAAACACATCAAGTGCAACTTGACTCTCCACAGTCAACGATACAAACAACCCGAACAACTGAGCTTCATCCGCCAAAAGTTTCTTCAACTCTTTGGTAGATAAGAAACTCAATTCCTCGTCTTCTTCAAGAGAAGAAAATCTTACCAGCTTATGATAACAATCAATATGAACCCGATTGAACTGCAACCAATTTATACCCAGAACAACATCTAAACCCTCCAACGGCAAACAAACCAAATCCATCTCAAAGTCTTTACCATAAATGGTCAAAGGACAACTTAAAAAAACCAAAGAAGTAGTTACCGACCCCATTGATAGAGTATCAATAACCATCTCTCCACCCATCGAAGACAACAAAAGATTCAAACGCTTCACGCACTCAGACGAAATAAACGAATGAGTCGCTCCGGTATCAATAATAGCAACTAAAGACGTACTATTAATAAAACAAGCACCTCTTATCAGACGATCTGCACTAGTAGTCTGAGTTCCTGCCAATGCAAATACCTTCCCTCCAGCCTGAGCTTGCTTTGGTTTCGGACACTTCGTACTAACATGACCAGGTTCACCGTAGTTGAAACACTTCACCACATTCCTCTTACAATCAGCTGTGACATGTCCTAAACCTCCACAATTGGAACACTTTCTCATATCCTTCCTACATTCAAACTGACGATGTCCTAAGTCACCACACCTATAACATCTCAGAGAATTAGACATACCTCCCCCACTTGGCCTTTTCTCAAAATTACCCCTTTGCTTACCCTTGTCAGCTGGTGTCACATAAGGACCACCACGAAACGGTTGCTTCCCTTTCCTTTCATTCACACTCTTGTAATGAGTAGAACGAACTTTGCTATCCTCTTCATAAATCCTACAACAATCCACCAAATCCTAAAACCTCTTAATCCTTTGATAACCGATTGCCTGCTTGATCTCAGGACGTAATCCGTTATCAAACTTCACACATTTGGAAAACTCCGCAGTTTTCAACATAATGTGGATAAAACTGAACAAGCTCCACAAACTTAGCAGTGTAATCAATAACAGACATATTACCTTGTTTCAACTCCAAGAACTCAATTTCCTTCTTTCCCCTTACGTCCTCAGGAAAATATTTCCTCAGGAACTCAATGCTAAACAAAGCCCAAGTGACCTCTTCATCTCCAGCTTCTAACACATGACGCACACTAACCCACCAATCATCAGCCTCCTCCTGCAACATGTGAGTACCTAGTCTCACCTTATTTTCCTCAGCACAGTCCATCACTCGAAAGATTCTTTCAATCTCCTTAAGCCAAATCTGCGCACCATCAGGATCATGTCTCCCTTTGAAGACAGGCGGTTTGTTCTTCCTGAACTCATCATTCTCACCAGCATTAGGTGCACCCTGCACAGCCCGAGCCATAGCTTGCATAGCAACACCCAAAGCAACGTCATTCCTACCAGCCATATTTTGTTCATATCCAATAACAACAACTATGGTTAAACAAACAGCTCACCCAAACACACGACTGACACGGACTGGAACGGACTAACACAAACTGACACGGACTGGCTCTGATACCACTTAATGTAACACCCCCAATCTATACCCCCAATTAAATAAAGCGATAACAAATAATCAGAGTATAATAAAAACATTCACGGCATAGACTGATGCGTCACATCAATTGAAAGAAAATAAAACAACCTGCTCATATAGATATCCAACAATCAGGTAGTAATACAAACAGAGGAACTCAGCTCCTAACACCCACATTTCAGGTACAGAATAAAAGCGGAAAATCTGCAAATGAAATCTTATATATATATATATATATATATATATATATATATCACATAACAAGTTTGTCTGTCATATACAGATTCATACATATACAACCCAAAAGATATATATACATATACACATAAATCACAAACGATCTCCCCGACTACCCGGTGCTACATATCAGAGCCGACCGACAAAAGAATGAAGACCTAAGCTTCACAAAAAGACCTCCAGCATCTAATCTGCAATGCCTCATAGAGCATTTAAAACAGCAGAAGGGTGAGAAACACAATCATAATATAATTGCATACAATTATATAGTAACACAAAAATACACATGTAATATATTCTCACCACAACTTACACCAGAATTCAAATACAAAACAACCCAATGCATGTATCATATATCCATCACCAAGGTATATCAACCATGCACAATGCATTTATCACCAACATATATATATCTCAACTCATCAATTCCATTCACAATTCCATACAAAATCAATCCATTCATGATTTATGCATATGCACAGAGACCGACACAACGACTCTATGCAATGCAATGCAGTACCATCCATTCATCATCTCATCATTAGTTCACTCAGGAACTATTGGAATCATCGCTTGTTACTTAGTGTAACTCCCCGTCGGGCAAACGATGTTCCCTGTCGCCTTAGGTCCTCTTTGTATAAGGCACACGACATTTATGGATCGCTTTAGGTCCTCTTTGTATAAGGCACACGATCCGATCGCTTTAGGTCCTCTTTGTATAAGGCACACGATCGTCTATAATCATCACTTTAGGTCCTCTTTGTATAAGGCACACGATGTTATAGCGGATTCCCTCTGGAACCGATTCGTCGCTCACACCCCACAAGGGCACACGACATCACAAGAATGCATATCATGATGCTTGGCATACAATGACTCATGACATTCAAATGCACACATATACACATCCATAATCATGCATATATAATCCAACATAACACAATGCATTTTCTTGCCCTTAGGCCACAAACCATCATCACAACATATCATCACGTGCATTCACATCATATAACATCACACAAGTCACACGATATCTATATCAAAAGCACATTGCATGGTACACATCAATTACACACAATTACGACGGTAAAAGTCGACAAAATGACACTATTCCAAATTCTCAACATAATTAAATCGGCCAACAATCTCAAAATCATTATAATAAAAAAGAACAACTCAATAGCTTTCCAACGATACCAAGAATGTTCAAAACGGATAATCGGAACACAAGTTATTGAATTAAAAAGAAAAGACATCGCGAAATGACAACATTCTGCACCCTCTCTGGTCATACGCGTATTGCCCTGAGCCATACGCGTAATGCCCAGCTCACTCGCCCATTCCATACGCGTATTGCCCAACTTGATACGTATATGGGCAGAGACCAAATTCTCCCAAAAATCCCACTAAAAACTCCATACGCGTAATGCCTCACACGTTACGCGTATTGCCTTGCCAGATACGCGTACCATTACGCAAATCAGCAGATGGCCGAGAAAAATGAACTTTCGTACGCGTAATGCCCAAAATTCCCCTTGCCATACGCGTATTGCCCAAACCAATATGCGTATTGCCCTGCGTGTTACGTGTATGGGCAGAGAAAAATCCAGAATTTTTTGCAGAATTTTTCTGCTACGGGTTCACCCAAAATCAACCCTAAATCTCACCAAAACACTAGAAAATTACCAATTGAATACACAACAACACCTATCTAACATGGCTCAACAATTAGGAACATCAAAACATGATTTCAGACACAATTTAAATCAATTTCCAACAATTTCAACATATTATGGTTTTGGTTCTATATCCAATTTCAACCCAACAATCAACAAATACATACATACATAATCATACACAAGTATAAGATAATCGAGTTTCGCACCCTTACCCGATTAATTGTGTATTTAATAGTCGGTTGAATCGTTTTCTTAATCTCCAAGTTTTTCCCCTTTTTTCTTCTTTCCTTCCTCTTTTCTTTCTCTTTTCCTTCTTCTCTTTTTCTTTCCTTTCTATTTTCTCTCTTTTTTTCTCTTTAAGTTCTAACTTAAGAAAATAAGTAAAATGACCAAAATACCCCTACACTCAAATATCTCGCAAACGCTCTCAAAACGCGATAAAACATAACAACAATGAAAAATAATATATTACCAAATAAAAGTCAAGAATAAAATAATATAATAATAAAAATAATTAAATCGAATCGATTAAATAAAACTAACAAAAACTGGGGCGTTACACGTAACAGGCAGTAATTCCGGGGAGGAACGTTGTATTCCTTGCCCGGTTGGAGGGACAGAAAGGTAACTTTTGCCCCTCTGTGGATTGGACTTAGGCAATTTGGGCCGCTCTAGAGCAGAGGCGGATTGGGCCATGTCTAGCCAGTGGTCCAGTCCAGAACAGGAGCCCCCCAAGTCGTTGCTCCCGAGCACGGGAGTGATGACTTAAGGACTGTTCGTTATTCCGTGGAGCCAGTATGGAGTCGTCGTTTGGAGATGAGGATGATTGTCTCAAAGTGCTCGTGGCTCCCTATGTCCGTGAGGTTCGTGGTCGTGACCTTGTTGCCCGGTGTTCGGGGAGATTAAGGGTCAGACAGAATTGGAAACGTTGGGACGCCACGTGTGCCTAGAGCTCCGTGTAGCAGTTAATAGGCAATGATGGCTAGTGGGTAGTCATCATGGCCTACGAGCGCGTGTTCGCACGTGCCCCTTTGTATAAAAGGGGGAAAATCGTTCCATTTGGAACTTTTCAGTCTGATTTCTCTTCGCTCTCTTCAGTACTCTTGCCCGTAACCGCCTTCCGCCTACTCCGACCACCGCGTCAAGCTTCGGGCAGCTTCTTTCTTCTATTTAAATCAAGTAAGTATTATGATCCTTTGCCTGTTCTGCTTCTGTTTGTTGTTAGTGGTATGTGGTTAGGGCTAGTTTTAGAGGACGAAATGGGTGAATCTCTAGCGATTGTTGGTGGTGGACGGTGGTTGTGCCATTTTTCTACCTCCAATATGTCACCGAAGTTTGTAGTATGTTTCAGCGAGGAGGGTGGTTCACGGTAATGTTGCGGTAGCTATGTAAGCGTGATCGCCGTGTCTGTTCATCGTCCGAGTGGGTGATGAGTTTTCCGGTAGAACATTCCTAGATTCCGGTGAAGCTTTGCGATTTTCGGTGAAGCTTCAAACGGAAACTGGGTGTGGGCGTGGGGAAGCTCCTCGCCCTGGGATCATTAGTTTCGAGCGTCTCCTCGCAGGGAGGTTTCAGCTTTCCTTATGATGTTAGGGCTTAGGCCGGGGACGTTGTCCTTAGCCCTTTGCGCGCCCTTTCACTTGACTTAGCAGTGGAAGGGTGGATTTGATTTGCTGTCGAATTCACTTTCTTCTCTACTTTTCAGGTAACTGTAATGGCGACGAGGCCAGATAGAGAAGTTATTATAGATACATCCGAGGAGGAGACGGGCTCCGAAGATAATAGCAGCTCGACGGCTTCGAGTCCGGTGACTTCGAGTTCTTCCAGCAATGTCGGGGAGGAAGAGGCAGACGACACGGACGAGGATGTCGACGGGTTCTCCGCGGAGAAGTGGGAGGTGGCCGAACCTGCCGAGCATGTGTCCACTTTCACAAAGTCTTTGGTGGACATTTTCACAAAGGTAGGACTGGAGGGAGAGTGGAAGGTGCACTTCCCTTCGTTAGATGATCGTGTCTGCACGCACTTCGGGGACCGTTTTACCATGTATGAATACTCTTTCAAGGAGCTGGGCTTGAGGCTGCCGTTCACTGATTTTTAGCAGTCAGTGTTCGTGCATTTAAAATTGGCCCCCTCGCAGTTGCATCCTAACTCGCTGGCCTTCATTCGGGCGTTCGAGTTGGTATGCGAGCATCTTGCTATAGGGGCTACTCTTCCTTTGTTCTTCACTGTCTTCCATCTTCAGCGGCAGCTGCTGGGTTTCTTTGAAGCAGCCCCGCAAGCTATTCAAGCCATTTTCAGAGTCAATCTGGACATTCAAGGAACGATATTACGTCGTTGAGCCCGTGCCCGAGGCTGCCCAAGACAATACATATGTCTGGGAGAACGAAGTTGACGAGGACGGGAACGAGCTGCACGACGAGGAGGGGAGGTTTATTGGGCGGAGACTTTACAAGTTCCCCCTCCACTGGGCACCCGGCCATTTTGCCAAGAAGCCCAGTGACTATGTCTTCCAATCGAGCGATCTCTGCGGGCAGGACGCCGTGGCGTATGAGGTGCTGGTGAAGTGGGTCAACTCCTTCGGGCTTGCTGAGTGCTGGACGAGCAAGGGCAACCCGATCTTCGAGGAAGATGGAAGTCAGAGGGTCGAGCGCCGATTCATCAACGTTAAGGCACTGCTGGAGTGCAAGACTTCTGTGGATGCCGAGAAGCTGCTTGGTAGTCATAGTTATTTAGATTTTGTTCGTGTTTTTTCTTTTCCTCGTATCTAACATGTTCGTGTTTTGCTTGTGCATGTGAGATGCCTCAGGCCCATGACAGGGTTGTAAGGAACGCTCTCGCGAGGAATAAGGCCGGGGCGGCTCCTCTGAAATCTCAGTTTGCTGGTGCTCGTGCTCCTCCTCCTGTTCAAACTGCCACGGGGACCTCTTCTTCTCCTACTCCCGCTCCCCGGGGATCTCCTTTGTCCGGACCAGGCGAGCGAAGCGGCCAAGGACAGCTGACGCTGTGGACCTTACCTGGGTGCCGGAGAAAGGGAAGTTCGAGCTTCCTCCCTGTATCCTTGATAGGAGGTTTTTTGAAGGTAACTCTTTGGCCATTCCCCGGGCGGAATCTCTTCGCTTGGAAGGTATGGATCGCCCGAGCAAGAGGTCGCTGGTGGCCCAAGACGCTTCTGCCTTAGTCAGGATGCTAGAGATGGCGGCTGTTTACACTGAAGGGGACTCTGCAACTGAGTCCGAACTCAATGCTGCCCGGGCTTCTGTGGCATCCCTCAAGGAAGAAGCAAGAGTACCGGCGAGGCTCGGAAGAAGGCTAAAGAGGAGGCGGTTAGGCTGAAGGAGGAGAACTCCAAGCTGGTGGCGGAGAAGAAAGCTGCCGAGGAACTAATCAGGGAGCTGAGGGCGGTCAATGCCCCGGGTGTCGACGAGCCGGACGATGTGAAAGAATTGAAGACTAGATTCGAGCTGGTTGCTCGCATGCTGCTGGCCGAAGACGATGGTATTGCCGTCGCGGAGGAATCTTTCAAAAATGCCGTGGCTCAATTACGGGTGGTGAACCCTGAGCTCGATTTTTCCGTTGAGGGTACTCACTACCTGGCGCATGCAGAGGATGGCCGTATTGTCGTGCCCGACAGTCTCCTTGAAGGTACCCTCGAGGATCAGCCCGCAGAGGACCAGAGACCCCAGCCAGAGCCTGCCAAGCATGCGGATGAGTGAGGAATTTGTATTTTTGATGTTGTTGTAATCTGTCCGGCCTACGTGCCGTGGAATTGCTTGTAATTTATTTGGGGGGGGGGGGGTGTGGCCCCCGTTTCATGTAACTAAGTACAATCGTGGCCCTTGCGGCCACTTATTATGTTAAATTATCACATGTTTAATTCTGTTGTTTGTATGAATTTACTTGCTTTTATTTTTTGCTAAGTATCGTATTCAAGGTTGATGTAAATGTATATCTGCCTGTGATTGGGAGTATTTGACTTGCATAAATATTTTAGGGGGATTGCTCGTTGCAGATGTGTTCGACAATGAGGGGAACTGGTCGAACGGTCGGGGAATGTCCTGGCGGGGTGTGGAGCTCAGGTCGCGTTTGAGGCCTGAGTTCACAGCGTGAACGTCCCATCGCGAGCTGGGGTTCTGCCAGTCATGGTACTTTGACGACAGCGATGCTCGATCGAGGACCGCCGTCGAGCAGTTATCCGGCTCTTTACTGAGCGGGGTTCTGCTTTATTCGTATGCGACGCTTGTACCTAGATGTCCATAGTGGTCGGTAGCTGACGTTCGTCGTTGTGACGGGTCGAACCGAGGATTTAGCTGTAGTATTGTTTTAGCTTTTCAGCGTTCCATGGTCGAGCAAGTTCTTCCCCGGAGAGATGTTCTAGATAGTAGGCCTCATTTTCTGTTTTTGCTCGGACGCGATAGGGTCCTTCCCAGTTGGCTGCTAGTTTGCCTTCGCGAGAGTCTTTGTGGTTTCTTCTTAGAACAAGGCTTCCCACGTCGAACTCTCGCCGTATCACCTTGGCGTTGTGCCTGATGGTAATTTTTTGTTTTAGTGAGGCTTCGCGAAGGGCTGCCCCGGTTCGGATTTCCTCGACGAGGTCTAGCTCTTCTCTCAATGATTCGTCATTCATCTCCTCGTCTAGGGGCGACTCTGTCCGCCTAGAGGGCACATGAACTTCGACGGGAATCACAGCCTCGGTCCCGTATGCTAAATGGAAAGGTGTTTCCCCGGTCGTTGAGTGCGGAGTTGTGCGGTATACCCACAGTACGCTGTGCAGTTCCTCTACCCATGCCTTCTTTGTTTTGACCAGCCTTCGCTTGAGGCCTCAAAGGATGACTCGATTGGCTGCTTCAGCCTGCCCGTTTGTTTGAGGGTTCTCCACGGATGCGAAGTGCTGCTTCGTGCCTAGTTGGACGACGAAGTCTTGGAACTTCTTGTCCGTGAATTGCGTCCCGTTGTCCGTTACTATCGCTTGGGGAATACCGAAACGTGCAAGGATGTTTTGTTTGTAGAAACGCAGGATGTTGAGGGCAGTTATTTTGGCTAGAGCTTCTGCTTCTATCCATTTTGTGAAATAGTCTACGCCCACTATGAGGTATTTGTTTTGACTTGATCCTACCACGAAGGGTCCTAGGATGTCTAGGCCCCACCAAGCGAATAACCACGGGGAGGACATAGCCTTGAGCTCGTTAGGTGGAGCCAAGTGCATGTCCCCGTGCCGTTGGCATTTATTGCATTTCTTCACGTGTTTTTTCACTTCGTTTTGCATGGTCGGCCAGTAGTAGCCTGCCCGGAGAGCCTTTCGAGCAAGGGACCTTCCGCCGAGATGTTGGGCGTTGATTCCCTCGTGGATTTCGCACAGGATGTGTGCGACCATTTCCTCCTCGACACATTTGAGCAGCGGAATGGAGAATCCCCGTCTGTAGAGTTTATCTTTGACCAAAACATAAGAGCAGGCTCTTTGCCTGATTACGCTGGCCTCCTTTGGGTCGGACGGGAGTTCGTCTTTGGCGAGATAGTTGTAGACTGGGGTTATCCAGCAGTTGTTGTCACCGATCACCTGTACGTCGAGTGTCGGGGAGGCCTTCTCGATACTGGGTCGAGGAAGTACCTCCTGTATGACGGACTTGTTTCCGCCTTTCTTCTTCGTGCTGGCTAGTTTAGACTTATGTTTGCGGGGAACGTGTTTCACTTCCACTGTTGTGAACTTCGCCATTTCCTTATTTACCAGGGCTAAGTATTCGGTCAGGTTGTTGTTTTTGGCTTGGTATTCTCCCCAGACCTGGAGAGCCACGAGTTGTGAATCTGTACAAATGACGACTTCCTCCGCGCCCAGGTCCTCGACAAGGCGTAGCCCAGCGAGGAAGGCTTCGTATTCCGCCTGGTTATTAGAGGTTGGGAAAGACAGTGTGAGTGACACCTCGACGATAATTCCTTCGTCGCTCTCCAGTAAGATGCCCGCGTCGCTTCTTGCCGAGCTTGAGGCACCGTCGACGAAGATGGTCCTTTTGCGTGCCTCGCTCGCGGGGGAGTCTGCGAACGTCATTTCCGCGACGAAGTCGGCCAGAGCTTGGGCCTTGAGGGCTTTTCTGCCTTCGTACTGGATGTCAAATTCGAACAGTTCTAGCGACCATTTGAGCATTCGGCCGGCCATATCTGGTCGTCCGAGCAGCTATTTTATGGGCTGATCTGTTCGAATCACGATCGTGTGAGCCAAGAAGTAATGTCTTAATCTTCTGGCTGCGTTGATGAGGGCCAGCGCCACCTTCTCTATATGTTGGTATCTTAACTCTGGTCATTGCAGCGCTTTGCTAGTGAAATATATGGGTTTCTGCCCGTCAGGTGTCTCGCGGATGAGAGCGGCACTCACTGCTTTGGTTGCTACGACCAGGTATAGGTACAACGTTTCGCCGTTGTCTGGGAGAGAGAGGACCGGTGGCTCTGAGAGTGCCCTTTTCAGATGGAGAAGGGCCTTATCACACTCCTCGGTCCATTCGAATGCTGCCTCTTTGTGTAGGAGTTTGAAGAACGGTAGGGCGTGTTGGGCGGACTTGGCCACGAAACGAGATAGTGACGCGAGCATTCCGTTGAGGGACTGGATGGATTTTTTGGACTTGGGCGTAGGAAACTCGAAGAATGCCCGACATTTTTCGGGATTGGCCTCGATTCCTCGTTCCGTTAAGTAGAAGCCGAGGAATTGTCTGCTCGGACACCGAATGTGCACTTCTCTAGATTGAAATGCATTTTGTATTTCCTGGTCTGTTCGAAGACCTTTCCCAAATGGGCAGTATGATCGGTTTCCTCGTGGGATTTTACGATCATGTCGTCCATGTAGACTTCGAGCATGTCGCCTATTTCTCCCTGAAACACTTTGTTCATCATTCGTTGGTACGTTGCTCCGGCGTTCTTCAGGCCGAAGGGCATTACGTTGTAGTAATAGTTGCCCGATTCGGTCATGAAGGCCGTATATTTTATGTCGGACATTGCCATTTGGATTTGATTGTAGCTCGAGTAGGCGTCCATGAACGATAAAAGATTAAAACCAGCAGAATTATCAACAAGTTTATCGATATTGGGGAGGGGGTAGGCATCCTTCGGGCATGCCTTATTGAGATCGGTATAATCAAGGCACATGCACCATTTTCCATTAGATTTTTTAAACTAATACAACGTTGGACAACCAAGTGGTGTACTTGGCTTTCGAAATAAATTTGGCCTCGAGGAGGTCCTTTACAGCTTTTTCAGCAGCCTCCGTTTTCTCCGGAGACTGCTTCCTCCTATGTTGTGCTACGACCTTGACGGCCGGGTCGATGGTCAGTTGGTGACAAGCGACGGATGGATCTAAGCCGGGCATTTCGGCGGTGCTCAATGCGAAGAGGTCGGCATTCTCTCTGAGGCATGCTTTGAGCTGCTTCCTCACAATGTCGGCCAGGT
This sequence comes from Lathyrus tuberosus, assembly GCA_022829125.1. Classification (NCBI taxonomy): domain Eukaryota; kingdom Viridiplantae; phylum Streptophyta; class Magnoliopsida; order Fabales; family Fabaceae; genus Lathyrus; species Lathyrus tuberosus. The sequence continues at coordinate 2,949,360 of JALAZF010000259.1, forward strand.
CTGCTCCAATCTTCACTCCCCGTTGGGGGTCTTCGCCGAACAGAACTACCTCAAAGTTACCATCCGGGATTGGGCGCATCGGATGGGAGCTGCTGCTGGATGACGCGGACGGGCTGGCTGAAGCTGCTCGTTCCTCTTGTTGGTCCTCGAGGAAGCGACTGTCGAGGTCGATAGAGTCGAGGTCCCTTTGTAGCTGCTTCGAAACACCGTCAGACAGCTTCTATATCGCCGTGGAGGGTGGCGACCATCCCTTTCGAAGTGTAATACTTCATCTTCAGGTGGACGGTTGAGGTCACTGTTACCAACTCGGCCAGAGTTGGCCTTCCAAAAATGCATTGGTAAAGTGACGGGCATTCGATTACCAGAAATTGAACCTTGATGGATCTGGCCGTCTCAGTTGATCTGAAGGTTACGATCAGTTCAACGTATCCCCACGGCTTGGTCACAGAACCGTTGAATCCCTGTAAATCGGACCCTACGTAGGGGGTAAGGTGCGATTCACCCAGCTGAAGTGTTGAAAACAGCTGGGAGTACATGATGTTGACCGAGCTGCCCTGGTCGACGAGTATTCTGCGAACGTTGAAGTTCGCCATCCGGGCTCTGACGAGCAATGGTATGCTTGAGTTCGGGGAGCCGCCGAGGAGTTCCTCCTGGTAGAAGGAGATGGGGACGGATCCCTTCTGGGCCCGATCAAGCGTGGTCACTTTGTTGGAGCTTGTGTTGATCAGGTGTTCGAACTTCCGTTTTACGGAGCCCATAGTGACTTTGTTGAAACCCCCGCCAGAGATGACCATGACGGAGGGAAATGTCTCCCACGGGCTGTGGGCCAATAAATATGCAGGGGCGCTGAGCCCGTCCGGGACGTTGAAGTCCTCGGATCGCGATATGGATATAGCGACCTGTACATTGGCGTCTTCTAAGGAGGGTACCTCCTCCTCGACCTTCTTGGACTCCTGGGCGTCCTGCCGAGGAGTGTCCTTCTTCTTCGCGAACTGCTTCAGGTGGCCGTCCCTGATCAGTATCTCAATGGCATCCTTTAGATGAATGCAGTCCTCCGTAGTATGGCAGTGACTTTTGTGGAAACGACAGTATTTTGATTTGTCCACGTTTGGTCTGTTCGGCAGTTGTTTGGGAAAGCGGACCCCAGCCTGTTTGAACTCCGAATTGGCACATTCGAACAAAATATTTTCCCTGGAAACGGTCAGGGGAGTGTAGTCATGGAAGCGCCCGGAGGGTCCCTTGCTGTCGCGGGAGTCCCGTGGACGGTCCTCGTGCCTCCGTTCACCCCGACGAGACGTCGAGGCTTCATCTCCTTTGGAGGCCCGAGCATTCTCCTGGCGGCGTGATGCTCGGACGTTGCAGGCCGCAATCTTCTCTTCGTACTGAATATGAGATTTTACTTTGAGGAGGAGGGCGTCTAAGTTCCTCGGTGGCGCGAGGCCAATGGCTTTAGAGAACTCGGAGTCTGGACGGACCCCTTGTTCGAGAAGAAACTTCTTTATTTTATCTGTCGTCGGGACCTGCACTGCTTCCTTGTTGAACCTCTCGATATATGTGCGGAGAGGTTCGTCTTTCCCCTGGATTATGGCTCCAAGAGAGGCCTCAGTTTTGGGGTGGCGGCGAGATGTTGTGAAGTGCCGTGAGAACATCCTGCCCAGCTGTCTCCATGAGGTAATGGACTCCTCGGGCAGTTGCTTATACCATGTCATCGCTCCCTTTCGGAGCGTGGTCGGGAACAATCTGCATTTGATGGCGCTCCGTACGCCGTGGTAGTCTAACAGCGTATCGATGTTCTCGATGTGCTCGTCGGGGTCGGTGGTCCCGTCGTACGTGCCAAGTGACGGGGGTTTCTCCAAGCCTTTTAGGAGACGGGTAGCCAAGATCTCCTGGGACAACGGGCCGCGAGGCTCGTCGTCGTCGCTAGAACTGGTGTATGATGGGGACCGAACGGGATGCTCGCGACGCCGGTTCCTTCGCGGAGAAGGTGAGCAGTTCCTTCGAGGAAAAAGTGAGCGGTTCCTTCGCGGGGAAGGTGAGCGGTCCCGTCTTTTAGACTTGATCGGGGGAGATTGCTCGTTCCTCCGATCCTTTTGTGGTCATGAGCGTGATGATTACGCGGGGAGATCTGGTCGCGCTTCCGGGCTACGCGAGGATCAGGTTCTTGGCGCAGTCTTCGGTCGATTTCTCTCCGGGGCTGCGGGCTTCTTGATCGTCGCTGGTTCCTCCGCGTAGGAGGGGATCTCGGACGGTGGGGCTCTTCTAGTGCCCCGATCCTCTCGTTCTGCCGCAGGATCAGGGTGTTGGTTTTGTTGATCGCCACCAGGAGGTATGCCACGGCCGGGTCGGCATTGGGCGGAACAGGAACGGGCTGGACGTCAAGTGATGGTTGATCGTTATTGCGATCAGCAATGGTAGGGGAAGGAGAAGCAGTGGCTCCGTCCCTAAGGAAACGAGAATCTCGGAGGAGAGATGACTGGCCGTCAACGTCAGATTTGTTGACGGGGAGGATGGTAGTTTGGAGAGCATCCTTGGTGCGATCTTAGGAGGCTATGATCGTGATGATGTTTGAGAATTATTTTGATCTTCGGTTTCTGAGGAAAGAAAGATGGGGAGAACAAAGTTTCCCACAGACGGCGCCACTGATCGTGAAGGCTGGATCAGATCTTATAGAATCGGGCCGCCAAATGCGTCAGGGATGCTGGTCGCATGGAGAAGAGACGGGTGTACCTGCAAGGTACTCCGACGCTCAAGTAAGAAAGGGTAAGAGAAAAGGAGCAAGTACAAAGTATGGATTCTTAGCGTGAATATTGGATACCTGACCCTCTCGAGTGAGAGGGTTTATATAGTGCCCCCAGCGCGTGGCCAACGGTCCTATTTTCGGGGCGAAATAACTGTTTTCCCCAAAGAATAAGTAACTACCCAAACTAGCCGTTATGTCGGGCAGGGTGCCCAAAACTAGCCGTTATGTCGGGCATAGGCGTGGTTCCGGGCACCTGCCCATAGCTGTTCGGGGAGCAGTGAAGACGTGCGTAACAGACAATAATTCCGGGGAGGAACGTTGTATTCCTTGCCCGGCTGAAGGGGCAGAAAGGTAACTTTTGCCCCTCTGTGGATTAGACTTAGGCAATTTGGGCCGCTCTGGAGCAGAGGCGGATTGGGCCATGTCTAGCCAGTGGTCCTGTCCAGAACAAATTCCTTAAAATTGGGGACAACCTACCTTAGGAATTAATGCGATAAGAGTCTCAAAAAGAGAGAAGTGAAAGCTACCTATCACAAAAGCATCTAATATAAGTTGGACAACATCATCTCCAACTATATGCCAAAACTATTTAAGAAAAACCATAGAATTCATTAGGGTCGGCCACGTTGAAATTGTTCATTTGATTCAATGCATAAATAACGTCTTCTATTGTCACCTGTTGAGTCAAAGAGCGTTGAACTTCTTTAGTAAGACTCAAAGCCATAGTTGAGTCACAAATACTAGCAGGAAGTATAGGAGATATAGGAAAGAAAAGACCTTTAAAAAAATTTAGTGCTTATTCCAGGAGAATAATATCATCATTGCACCAAATACCATTGGGAAGATGAAGGCCATTGACTTTATTTCGCTTCTGCCTGATTACCATCTTGGTATGAAATTTTTTGGTGTTCCAATATCCCTTTAGCCTTTGGATACCAATGAATCTCCTCTTGTGCAAGGATCTCATCATACTCCTGTTGAAGCTCTTGTTGGAGACAAACTAGTCTTGCCGAATTTTCTCTCTCCAAAGAGCGTTGGATACCCCTGAGTATCTTCTCAATGTTGTGCTTTTGTTTACCGATAATGCCAAAAGTTTCCTTATTAAAAAGGATATTATCATGTTGCACATTTTGGAGACAAGATACAATACCATATGAGGATTTCCCATAAGCAGTCTTGACTATATTGAAGTATTTAAGGTGAGGGATCCACGCAACCTCAAACCTAAAAGTATGTGACTCGTGGTCTTGGAGGGGAAGGCCACACCTAAGGGTATTTGGGTTGTGATCATAATGAAATTTACATAAAACCTCAACATATGCATCAGGGAAAGCCATGCACCAAGCAACGCTGACTAGGGCCTTATCCAGCTTGCGATAGACCATTTGATTATCAATACAAGACCTATTACAAGTTAATTTTCCACCAGTCATGTCTACTTCAATTAAATTACATTTATCAATGACATTCAACAAACAAGATCCCCTTAAATGATTAAAATTACCTTTTTTTGTTCACTTGGATGAGTGGTGTCGTTAAAGTATCCAATCAACATCCAAGGACCATCCACAGTGTTCCTCTGGTCAAAGAGGCGGAGCCACAAGTCAAGAAGAAAAGTGTACACGGGACTAGCATAAATTCCAATTACATATCAAGAGGAATTTCCTAATGATAGCTTGATAGTAATTGTATCCATGAAGACATCATGCACGATAGTTACATTATTACTACCATTATGTTTTAACACACAAATGCCTCTAGATTGACCACGTGCTTCTATATAGTGAACACTCACATATCCAACTATGTCCCAGAAGAACCTGGTCTTATGAAAACTAATGTGTGTTTCCATAATAATTAAAAATGTTGGACAATGTTTTCTAATAAAAAAAATATTTTTCTTTCTATTACTAACAAATAATTTCAACTGTTTGGTAAAAAAATGTTTATTAGTGATTAACTGAGTTAAATAAATATAAGTTGTTGATTCAAAATTTAATCTCTTATGCCAATAGTAAGTTATCTTTATGTATTAGTTTAAACAAAATATTACTCCCTCCGATCTTTTTTATAAGAAATACTTTACTTTTTTAGATATATTAAATAATTAATGTATCTGGTCTGCATTATAGACCAGATACATTAATTATTTAATGAATTTAAAAATGTGAAATGTTCCTTATAAAAAGGACCGAAGATAGTAATATTTATAATGATTAAAAAAAAAAGTTGATAGCCATGAAAATGGTTCGGATGGTTCAACGTGGAGACGGTTCCTACAAGATGGCGACATGCTGTGGTGAATCTGGTGATGTAAAGGAATATGATTCCAAAACTTTAAATATTCTTAACCGGTTGATTTTTACATGGTTGAATTTGAGTGATATATTTATTATCATAATGGACTATACCGGAAACGCCACCGTTGGTTATATTTGGTACTCCCACAAATTTTTTAATTCTAGGACTGTTTTTAGTCAAAATTTTATGAAAATCTCCGAGCTAAATTTTCGATAGTATACTTTAAATTTTTGATAGGTGTTTTGTATCAAAAATATGTGATACGTTATTGATATTTTTGTATTCTGTCATGTCATATAGACTATGTTTGGATATTTTAATATAAACGGAGTTGAGCGGAATGGAATGAAGTGGAATGGAGTGAAGCGGAATCGATATTTCATTCCATTGTTTGGATATTTTAGGATAAAATGTAATAAAAAAAATATTATTCCGCCCAAATCGGATGGAACAAAAATGAGGGTAAGTAATGGGATTGGATGGAATGTATTTCATCATGTCCCGCTTCATTCCATCCTCTTTTTTCCAATCCAAACGGTGGAATATAACATTATTCCATTCCATTCCGCTCCATTCAGTCGCATTCCGTCAATCCAAACATAGCCATAGAAAATTTTAACCTAATGAAATTTCAGGTAGTGTTAAATTCGAGTGGCTACGATTTTGCCGACAATTTTGTACGATTGTGATTGCACCGACCTTTTTGTGTGGTCCATAATGAAACAAAGTTGTATAAATAAGGGGTCATGTGTTGTTAACTTGCATAACATCATACAATGCTTCTTCCTCAGTTTCTGTTCAAGGCAGAAGTGTGTTACAACGGGGAGAAACCTCTTGTACAGTTTCGGATTCCGGAGGGCACCTCATGTCTCGCTGTTCTGAAAGACAAGATGGATTATCTGTTTCCCGACACAAATAATATGGGGTGGTTAATATTTGTTTCATACACATCTGATTGATAAGGCTGCATACGACCTTGTTGAGTTTAAAATCGGTGAAGATTTGAAGGCTATGTGGAGAACAATTCACTGTAGAATAACTAAGGGACTGATCGAGTTTGAGGCGCAAATTTCAAGATCTGTTGACGACATAATCGAGATGTTAAAATGCCTTGAGTCGTCTGGTCGTAGTGGCTAAGTTTTGTTATGTATCATTTTTATCGTTATGTAATGTTTTAAATTATGTTCGTCTTGTAATAATAAAAGTGACAAAATGTTATGTTATAAATAATACAATGCATATGTCTGAATAAAAAGTACATATAATACATATAATACAAAAAATAATAATAACAATGTCTAGATAGGTTCCTCACAAGCTATGTGTGCTGCTCGCAATAATCCACTAAAGATATCACCATCTGGTTTACCAAACCCATGTGCCATCCATGATAACAACGATCATCTGCAGTCGCTGCTAGTCATCAACATCAAGTGGCAACAATGACGCATCATCGGGAAGTCCGACAACATCAGGCACAACATCATCAGGTGGGATGATGCACGGGTGTGATAAAGTAAGGTACAACTCCATGTAACCATCCGCATATTACACACCATGTTGAACCCTCAATGTTGCATCTGTAATGGCCCGAGCTGAGCTAATGATGTTATTCTAAAACCGTAAGTCAATGACCATATCTAAAACAACAAGAACTGGACATGGATGCCCTAGACATACCCAAACTGGTGCAGACACCTCTCAGGTAAGTGTTTAGCTACTATGGTCTCCCACCGCATATGACTAGAAAATAGAGAAAAGTCATCAAAGGGACGATGAGCCCTGTGCTTTGTATACGGTATCCAGATGACATCCTCTATTGTAAGTGTGTCAAGCCTCCTCCAATACTCCACTACTCCACCTGGATTCGCATGCCCAACCTTCCATCTCCTCGCCCGTGGGGACTCAAGAGGGCAAGGTTGCACCCTCATATCACAAATGTTGGTAAAATGCTCGTATATCCAGCACTAATAAAATAATATAGACAAATCAATAAATTTCATACATAACAACTAAATAAGAACTAAATTAAAAATAATAATGTTTAATATACATGTGAAGCTAGCGAGATTATACCTGAGTGAATCACACACTCAAAGATACAACAGAGTCGCCACCGAACTTTATTTAGTCCCAAAGGACAGGGAAAATATCGATAAAAGTATAAAACCCAAAGGGAAGAGAAACAGGTAAGGGGAGGAAGGTACTAGCACCTTACGCATCCTTCGTACTCGACGGGAACCAGTTCGCTTGCTTCTAGGCTTGGATGGGTTATCTATCTAAAAGCTTCTAGCTAAAAGAAAGGAGTGAGAGAAGAAAGAAAGAAAGAAAGAAAGAAAGAAAGTGCTCGCGGAGGATTAGGACCCTCGTGCCTACGTATCCTCATAGTGCAATGAGGAAATCAGAGCGTCGTAGTTCATGGAACCAGGGAATAGAGAATAAGAATGGAAGAAGGTGGCTCGCCAAGATTTTGTAATCTTGTGCCTACGTATCCTCATAGTGCATTGAGGAATTCAGAGCCTACGTAGTTCGGGGAACCAAGACGGAAAAGGAAAGGGAAAGTGGTGTCAAAACTAAGAGCAAAAGAAGATAGAGAAGAAATCCGCAGGAGATACAAAGAATTGGTGTCAAAACCAAGAAAGGAGTGCAAAGGAAAAGATAGTAACGATACTGAGGATAAAGTGCAAGAGTGGTGTAGAAACCAAGAAGATAAAGGAGCACAAGGATAACAGAGACTCCACTGGGGGTAAAAGAACACAATGAATATGCTGGGGATCAGAGGGTTAGCGACCCTACTGGGGGAATAAGCAAAGGGATGGTGTTGAAACCAGGGAAAAAGGATTCGGTGTGTTAACTGACTGACAGTGGTTAACCGAAGAAAAAGAGATCAAGGCTCTATGGAGAAAAAGGTTTTGGTGTCAACAGGCAGGTTGTGATAAACCAAAAGGAGAGAGTACTGAACCAAGAGAAGGTGTTTAACTCTGAAGGGATTTCGGTATATTAACTGATAAATAATGGTTAACCGAGGAAAGAAAAGATTGCAACTCCGCATGGAGAAAGGTTTTAACAGATAGACTGTGATCAACCAAAAGAACGGGTGTAGAACCAAGCGAAGGTTGTGACCCACTGGGGATGCTGGTACTGACTGATCAAGCAGTACTTGACCAAAGAAAAGGGTATTTGAACCAAAATAAGGTTACCAACCCAAGGGTGCGAGTATTCGAACCAAGAGAAGGTTACTAACTCATAGGGGTATTGGTTTTAATAGAAGGATTGTGATTAACCAAAAAGAATGAGTGATTAACTAAACAAAGGTGATTAACTCAAAAGAGGCTCAGTATGCTAACAAACGGGTTGCGGTTAACTGAGAAAAAGGGTGATTAATCAAGAGAAGCTCAGTATATTAACAAATAAACTGTGGTTAACTGAGAAAAAGTGAAAATTGGTGTTTTATCTGACAGGCAGTGGTTAACCAATCAAAGGGAGAAGAACCAAGAGAAGGTTGTGAACTCCATTAGGGTTTCGGTGTTTAACAGGAAGATTGTGTTTGACCGAAGAAAAGGATTGAGACTCTTCTGGGAAATCAATAAGCAATGATCGACTACAAGAAAAGAATATTGAGACAAGAGACGAGTGTTAACCTAAGAGACAATGATCTTTAACCAAGAGAATGGTGATTGATCAAAAGAGAGATTGGAAAAAGGCAAGAGTGATCAAGGATCGACTCGACTGAGGATTGAGAGATACTACAGCTTGGAGATAGAGACGATTATTCTAGGCACATGGTCATTCGTCCCCTACCCAAAATAATCAAGATGAGTGTAGGAATTCTCAACTCTCATCCCTTCTCTAACACCAAAGTATAGCGCAGAATTGAAACGGACAGCGACAACACCAATTTGTACAGTGCTCTAGTGCGTCGTGCGAATCTCTGACTTGGCAGAGGATCAAGAGAAGCAAACTCTAAAGGAGATCCTAAAGAGAGGAAAAAGGGAGAATCAACTAATCCAAACATGGTTTCGATCAATTGATCTAAGGGAGTTGATGTGCTAACAATTTTCCGAAGAGATGAAAAATCATTAAAGCAAAAGTGTGGATTATTGATTATACAAGATTAAACTTGCTCAACGAAGAACAAATTTAATGTGATCAGGAATGAAATTGCAAAGGCAGTACCAAATGTCAATTAGCATGCATCACAAATTATGCTAACATGTGAATAAAAGATGTGCAAGAATGATCATGTTCAAATAATGTCAAAATGCAAACAATCACGTAATCAATAAATCGTGCATCGAATTATTGCAAGCATGCTTCAAACAGAGGCTAAACAGCACCTAAAACATCCACAAATATCAAGCATATCAATCCATGGAAGTTAGAGGAGGAAAGAATGTCAAACAAGCTTGAAAAAACTCAAAAATGGCATTCTGTTAGTGGTAATCGATTACCACAATGCAGGTAATCTATTACTTGCTTGAAAATAGCAGAATCTATGAAATTTGTGCAGAGTAATTGATTACCCTTATATGAGTAATCGATTACCACTGTAACAGTGGCAAAAAATAATTTTTCAAAAAGTAAATTCAGCACCTAATCACTTATCCAAACTACCACATGCTATGGTATGAATTTGTGCACGAAAATTACATCATGCATGATCATTTAAACATAAATTAAAAGCATTAAACATGCAGATCAAAGATCCAACAATCACATGATTAATCGAACCAAAAAACTATCGAAACTACATCATAAATGCGCGAAAGTGATCGAAACAATAAATTGAGTGAGAATTGACCAACCTACAAGCCGATGAATTGGCTTGGATGTTATTGCAAAGTAAATGTGATGAAAATAAGTGGAGAAAACCAGAGAAAACCAGAGAATTCTACACTCGCTCCTCGAACCGTAGCGAAACCGAGCAAAATCGCGAAAATGCACCGAATACAAATTAGCACCGAATTGTTTGAGTAGATTACTTGAAGTGAAGTAGAAGCTACTGTAGATCCAAGAATCCAAGCAAAATTGAAGAGGAATGGAGGTTAAGCTATAGAAAAAAGCACTTTCAATGTGAAAGTTACTTCTCTTCAATGGTGATAATGGAGCTTTAGTGTGGTTTGAAGAAGAAGATGAAGATGAAGTGAGAACTTGCAGAAAAATGCAGAGAGAAAATGAGAGAATTGAGGGTGAAGAGAGTGAAGAATTATGAAAATTATTGTGGATCCCTTGTGAAATGAGAGAATTGAGGGTGAAGAGAGTGAAGAATTGTGAAAAATGCCCCATCTATTTGAATAACAGTTTTTTAATATGCATGACCTCAAATGAATGGCTGAAATACCCAACATACCCGTTGGAAAATTCTAGTTCTATCAACAAATATGGCATCATGTATATAGGTGGGCAGTGTCTCCATTACGACCATTGTGTTGGGAATGCATTTTTGTTGTGCCAGTGAATAATGTCAAAGTTCACTGTAGAGGAAGTCTCCTAGTTACTATACACACATTCGACAAATTTATTCCTCACAATCCATGATTTCTTGTACGAAGGAGTGTAATTTAGTTGTACAATAATATAGACGATACTTATGCTCACCTTGATTGAAGATTCTTTGCCCACGAGAGGAATAATGCTTTGGCACATTAATTGAGAGCTTAGTTTATGATGATCATACAAAAGATTGGTGGTAGGACAACTATAGGGTGCATAAATAGAACTTATCTTCCGAGTACCACTTCTCTCTCTATAATACACTCTTAGGAAAAATTTGCGATGTTGGTTTATACAAATAACCACATATCTCTGCGCATGTGAGAATTATACATTATAATTAACCGAGTGTTCCATATGAATTTTTATGGCAAACACACAATCAGCTTTTGTGCGAAAATAGTATCCCATATTTAAGCCCACTTATAACAGGTAGTGTTGTTGTACCCGAATTAAGAGGATGGCTCAACTTAAAGAGAAGGGAAGTATGCAAATCTTACAGGAAATAATTGTTGATCATCATCTTCAGAGTCACTATTACCAACGTAGTTGCCGTTTGTGTATAAAGAATACATGTCATCGATGTTGGGTAAAATATGAGTGTAAAATGGTGTCAGAAGGGAGGAGGCAAGCGAGAGGGGGAGGGGGGGGCAGATATACCTTTCCCCAAAAACCAATTTCCAAAATGTTTTATTCAAAATCAGAGTTTTACAAAAAGCGTGTTAATAGAGTTTTATAAAAGATACATTTAGATAGATATCACTAATTACTCTATAATAAGACAATACAATGAATGTGAGACGATGAAAAAAAAAGACATTCAATGAGTTAATTAATCCAAAATCAATTTATACAAGATGTCTAAATTGAATCTTATTAATTGAATAAATTTATAAGCACTATAAAAATGAATTAGATGATTGAATTTGTTCTGGGCTAGCCATAACGACCCTGATCGACCACTTTGAAGGAATTTCAATCCTTCCAGAATCTTCTCAGCATACAAGGACTCTCCTTTTGATGATCACTGGGAATCTGATCTATAAACGCATCTAACAACTCATTGTAATTTACTTCTAACAAATAATGAGTTTGTTATTCTCTCTGTACTATATATAGAGAAGGCACCAAATTCATGTAGCAAATTTCGAACTCAATTTTAATCCACTCTTCTCACTCACATACTAACTTAAGCGTTGGAGTGCCAACCTTGCATGTCACCCCCTATGCACCATGATGGAAGCTCAACCCGCCATTACTTTCGATCCTCACTCTATTTCTGGTTCTAGAAGGGAACAACGACGTCGTATGTGGGAATCGACTTCTAATTCATGTGTTTTCCATGATTTCAAGTTTGCTCTTTGATTCGATAGTTTGTAACCTTTCGCATGATTTATGGTTCCAGAAGGGAACAAGAGCTTTCAAAACTTGCTAAAAATAACTTTTCTTTCTTTTTGGGAACAAGTCCCCATCAGCAATTGAATATCAATAAGGTGCTTCAAGTGTTTCCGGTCGGTCTGTCTTGAGGAGTGCCACCACTAAGGTAACCCAGGCTGTTAATAAAGCTCACCAATCACTTCTTCTGATACAAATACTTTGCAATGATGTCTTATTCTATATATACAAACACCCAATTTCCTATAAGAAAATGACTCTCAATCTAGTACTTGGGGAACAACTGAGCGCATCTACCCTCCAGTTCGTCCGTAACAGCAGAATCTGTAACGTGAGAATCCAGGTGGGTAGGGTTAACCAGAAAGAACCGGTCCTCAAATGGCTACAACTCAGGAAGAGTCCTAAAGCCCTGGGTGGTCCGTGCCAGATAAATTAATCCCTTACTCAGTGTCTGAGTTGCGGAACCACAATGTCATCGAAAGAGATGAAAGAAAAAGGCCAGAGAATGTTCCTTATTTAAGTATTTGCACCAATATTGGAAGAGTTTCACATGCCCAACCTACTAGCTGAAGTTGAGAATGAGCCATTAACAGATGATTAAGAACTTCTATCTCAAAAGTAGTAAAGGGAAAACGAAGACCCAGAATTGAGAAGGCACATTCATAAAAAGCAGTGGAGTAATCGCCATACTTGCTACGTATCCTTTCATTCTCGTTCGGAGTCAAGACACCCCAATACGAAGATGGACCAACATTCAGAAAGGCTCCATCAAGATGGCCTTCTCAGGAAAATATAGAAATGATGGAGGAGTAAAGATAATCCACCCATGAAGATTAATCATTCTTATGGGATTTATTATCACTCTTATGTAACGTTTTACCCATAATGCACGAACTTTTCAGATGTAGGAAATAGAAGTTCCAAAGAGGAGGATACCGCTAAACTCAGAAAATGGCTAAAAAAACCAACGCTGACTCTTCAAGAGTTATACAATGGCATACAAAAGGAAGTAGACCATATCAAATGCATCAAATCACTAGCGCACAATATTCAAGTATTTTAGTTCCCAAGGATCATAATGATGGTACCTCTGATAAGACGTTTTAAGTATGGGGCAACAAATGAGTGAATCCCAAGAAACTACAACATTTCCTTTTGCTTTCCTAAATATAAAGGCAAGAGTGGTCGCCGATTGAGGAGAATATGACAAACCCTCGCCTTGCTACGCATAAGCAAGGGCTTGAGGAGAAACTGTTCTGGGCCGACCATAGCGACCCCGACTGACCACTTTGAAGGAATTGTAATCCTTCCAAAATCTTCTCAGCATACGAGGACTCTCCCCCTGATGATCATAAGGGATCTGAACTACAAACGCATCTAATGACTCCCCGTAATTTACTTATACTATATATAGAGAAAACTCCTTATTCAGGTAACAAGTTTCAAACACAATTTCAATTCACTCTTCTCCCTTACATATTAACTTGAGTGTTGGAGTGCTAATCTTCCAAGTTATACCCCTCTCCACCGTATCAGAAGCTCAGATCCATCATTACTTCCGATCCTTACTCCATTTCTGGCTTGAGAACAAAACAAAATCTATCCCAGAACTACGCTTACACATAAATGGCTATAAGCTAATAAAACCTAGCCACATGCGATTCTAGAAAAGCATAACCCTAACCATCCAAAACTATATAGAAAATTAAAAAGAATGATAGAGAAGAGTGCACCGGTATTTACAGCGGTTAAACAAATTCGTCTGCTTTGCGCCTTATCCAGTCTCTAATGGCTAACCATTGAAAATTCATAGTCTCCAATATATGAAAAATTTACAAACGTGTCTTTTTAATACAATCAGATAATCTCAGATAATGTTGAAAATTAAAATACAATTAAGCTGCTTTAATATGAACCTTCCTCTTTTGATGCATCTAACTCACGTTGTAGAATTCCACAAGATCTTCACTGTTCACCTTCCAATATCTAAAATCCTCTCTAAGCCTCCATCCATAGTGGTCTTCACACAACCTTGCCGAAAGTCCCTTGTCTGAGCTTTTGATATAATTGAAGGAACAAAAACTTCCAACCTCGTTTGTAGAAACCTTTACTCAGTCCTACTGAAGTTTTCAATAAAGGAGAAAACCCTTATTTTTCCTCTGTTGGTTAGTCAATCCCAGCTACACAATCACAACTTGATTCTTAATCTGAAACTCAAACTTCACAAAACATTAACACCTAATGATCCCCCTCTCAAAAGATCTCACACTCCTTAAGAATTGTGAAGCATGTTAAACTGTAATTCATAGTGTGTCGAAACTAGCATGTGTCGAATTGTCTAGGAGTGTCGAATTATTTCGACATATTCATTTAGATTTGATTGGATTCTGGTTTGATTAGATTTTATATGATTTAGATTATATTTGATATTTTGGGCTTTAAAGTTTTTGAGCCTTTGTAAATCTAAATCTATATAAAGGGAGTATCCCTTGCATTGTAATAACAACAATTGTATTCACAGTTTGCGGGTAGCAAGTGAAAGTGCAATAGATTCAAAATTCCCACAGTTCGTGGGTAACAATTTTTCTCCAAATATTTCTCTTCTCTCTCTTTTCTTTCTTGCTGTTATCGTTCTTCTTTCTTTGTTCTTCATTGCCATTACGTATTGTTTGTGGGTTGGTGATCAATCTTGAGATCAAGATTGAAGCGAAATCATCATAGGGTGTGGTGAATTTCCAACATCTGGTATCTAGAGCTCCGGTTGCGATTCAAGGAGGAAAATCGTGATGGCTATGAATCATTCAAATGGGCACTTTCCGGCGACCCTACCGATTCTCAAGAAAGATAATTATGAGAATTGGTGCAAGCAGATCAAGGTGGTTTTCTGTTATCAAGATCTGTGGGATCTTGTGAAGGAAGGAGTAACACCGCTTGGGGAGAACGCGACAGATCAAGAAAAGGCTGCACTCAAAGATTTGAAGAAGAAAGATTATAAAGCGCTGTTTATAATCCATCAATGTGTTGATCCAGATAACTTTGAAAAAGTTAGCGATGCAGAATCAGCAAAGGAAGCATGGGAGATTCTTGAAAAGTCATTTGGAGGCGCAGAAAAGGTGAAAGAAGTGAGGTTACAAACTCACAAGAGAACCTATGAGTTGCTTCAGATGGAAGACGACGAAAGTATCATAGATTTCTTCACAAGAGTTACAAAACTTGTGAATCAAATCAAAGTATGTGGAGAAACGCTGACGATGAAAGCAGTTGTCTCAAAGATTTTGAGATCGTTGGCTCCTAAATTCGACCACGTGGTAGTAGCTAGAGCTGTCAAAATGGGCTACCCGGCCCTAAACGGGCCGGCCCTGATGGGCTCGAGCTTTTTAGGGCTGGGCCAAAAAAGCCCATTTCTAATATGGGCTCGAAAATTACTACTCGAGCCCGGCCCTAGATGGGCTTCGGGTTACCCGACCCTAAATGGGTTTTTTTAAATAAAAAATAAAAATAAAAATGTCATAATATTTATTATAAATAAAATTAAAAGTTATATTATTTTAAACATAATACATTTTTATAATACATTTTTAAGTACTATATTATCTTTTATCAATACTATAATGTGTTTTTAAATATAATACATGTCTATTTTGTATAAAATAATACTCGAATATTTAACATAAGGGAAACTAATAGAATACGAGAAAAGAATGTTGATTATATTAATGTATAATATTTAAAAGAGAAATATTGAATAGAATATATATAAAATTTAGTGAGGTGGGAAAAATCAATGTGTTATTTTGGAGTAAGATACTATAAGTATTAGTATAATTTTTTAAAATTTATAGTGATATGGGCCTAATGGGCTACCCACGGCCCATATGGGCTAGCCCTAATGGGTAGCGGGCTTTTTAGGGCTGGGCTAAAAAGGCCCTAAAAAATATGGGCTCTAATTTTAAGGCCCAAGCCCTATGATTCTTCGGGCCTGGTGGGCTGGCCCATGTGGGCTAGCCCATTTTGACGGCTCTAGTAGTAGCTATAGAAGAGTCGAAAGACTTGTCAGTATTGACGAAGGAAGAGCTTCAAGGGACGCTTGAGTCTCATGAACAAAGGATGGATGAGAGAGCTTGAGGAAAGTCGAAGAGTGATATGGCTTTGCAGGCGCAGTCAGAAAAGGAAAGGAAAAGCAAAGGAAACGTGAATGGAAACAAAGATAGAGGAGGCAGTAATTCGACTTAGAAGAAACCTTGGAACCAAGGCAACCAAAGAGGTGGTGCTGCAGGTAGAGGGAGAGGTGGTGGTCGAAAGCCAGATAAAAGTCACATTCAATGTTTCAATTGTCAGAAGTATGGCCATTATGTTAGTAACTGTCCAGAAAAGAAGAAAAATAAAGAAACTAATGCAAATCTGGCGAAGCATGAAGAAGAAGAGACGTTGCTGATGGTCACAACGAAAGATAAAGAGAGATTCCAAGATCAGTGGTACTTGGACTCAGGATGCTCATCACACATGACTGGAAGGAAAGATTGGTTTGTCAACATGAAGCCCTCGTCGAAGAACACGGTGAAATTTGCAAATGACAACACTCTAGCAGCTGAAGGTGTTGGTGATGTTCTGATTATGAGGAAAGATGGCAAAAGGTCAACAATTTCCAATGTGTTGTACATACCAGGCATGAAGAGTAATTTGCTCAGTATAGGGCATCTTGTCGAAAAGAACTACAAGGTAGTTGTCGAAGACAAGATGATGAGAGTTCTCGACGCAAGTGGTAGGTTGATCTTGAAGGCTCAAATGTCTCAGAATAGGACCTTCAAGATTGAACTCAATGTGATGGAGCACAAGTGTCTAGCAATAGCAGCCATCAGAGATGAGTGGTTATGGCACTTTCGACTAGGCCATCTCAACTTCAATGATATCAGAGAACTGAAGAGAAGAAATATGGTTTCAGGATTACCAGAAATCGACATTCCAAGTGAAGTCTGTGAAGAGTGTGTTCAGTCGAAACAACACAAGAATAGCTTCAGCAAGGGTGCATGAAGGAAGTCGAAGGCAATACTTGAAGTCATATACTTTGATGTATGTGGTCGAATCCAGGTGGATTCGATTGGTGGCAACATATATTTTGTCACGTTTATAGATGACTTCAGTCGAAAGTTATGGACTTACCTCATCAAGAAGAAAAGTGATGTGTTTGAGGTATTTGTCAGATTCAAATCCATGGTCGAAAAACAGAGTGGTCGAAGGTTGAAAACTCTGAGAAATGATGGTGGTGGAGAATATGTGTCGAAAGAGTTCGATGCATTGTGTAGAAAAGAAGGGATTGTGCATGAGGTGGTGCCACCCTACACTCCACAGCAGAATGGGATTGCAGAATTCAAGAATAGAACCATCATGAACATGGTAAGAAGTTTGTTGACTAGAAAGCATCTACCCAAAGAATTATGGGGAGAAGCAGTTTCGACAGCAACATATCTTTTGAACAGATGTCCGACGAAGAAGCTTGAAGGAATCACACCAGAAGAATGTTGGTCTGGTGACAAGCCTAGTCTCAGTCACTTGAAAGTGTTTGGATCTATAACACATAGACATGTGCCAGATCAGTTGAGAAGGAAACTTGATGACAAGTCGAATCAGATGATCTTGATAGGATATCATTCGACTGGAGGTTACAAACTGTTCGACCCAGTGAATAAGCAGGTAGTGATCAGTAGGGGCGTGATCATAGATGAGCTTAAAGAATGGGATTGGAAAGAGAAAGCCAAGAAGGATTCAGTGAGAATCTCTGGTGAAGAACCAGTCACTGAAGTCAAAAGAGAAGTTCGACAGGAACCAGTTGCAGATGAAGCAGGTTCAAGCAGACCTCGACGAACAAGACACATGCCTGCAAGGTTGCAAGAATGTGTAATTACATCAGATGATGTGGTCGATGAAGAGGGTGAGCTGGTACATTATTCTTTCTATGCAGATGTCGAACCAGTCAATGCAGCTGAGGCATTGAAAGATTCAAAGTGGGTGAAAGCAATGAATGAAGAGTTAGAGTCCATCGAAGTCAACAACACCTGGTCACTTGTCGAATTGCCTCAAGGCAAGAAGGCAATTGATGTGAAGTGGGTTTACAAGATAAAGGTGAATCCTAGAGGAGAAGTAACTCGACACAAGGCGAGACTTGTGGCGAAAGGATTTCTTCAGAAGGAAGGAATCGACTTCGATGAAGTGTTCGCACCTGTTGCTAGGATCGAAACAATAAGGTTGGTTGTTGGTCTAGCAAATATGAACAATTGACACACATGTCAGATGGACGTGAAGTGTGCATTCCTTAATGGTCCCCTAGACGAAGAAGTTTATGTCGCACAACCAGCTGGGTATGTGAAACGAGGCGAAGAAGGAAAGGTGTACAGGCTGCATAAAGCCCTGTATGGACTTAAACAAGCTCCAAGAGCTTGGAATAAGAAAATTGACAGCTTCTTAAGGGAAAAGGAATTTGTGAAGTGTACAACTGAGCATGGAGTATATGTAAGAAGAAGCAATGGCGAATTGCTTATACTATGTCTATATGTCGATGATTTGTTGATAGCAGGAAGTTGCAAGAAGGAGATTGAAGATTTCAAACATGATCTAAGCAAGGAGTTTGAAATGTCAGACTTGGGAGATCTCTCATATTTCCTTGGCATCGAATTCTACAAGACTAGTAGAGGTTTGATGATGCACCAACGAAGATATGCAGGCGAAATACTCAAGAGATTTGAGATGCAAGATTGCAACTCAACTTCGACTCCAGCTGAGACCAGACTGCAACTGTCGAAGGATCGAGACGAAGATGATGTTGACCCAACCCAATACAGAAGACTTATTGGGTCACTTAGATACCTTTGTCACACAAGGCCTGACTTAGCATACAATGTTGGTATGGTAAGTAGATTCATGCAGAAGTCAAAGGTATCACACCTAACAGCGACGAAGAGGATACTGAGGTATCTGAAAGGGACTCTCGACTATGGCATTTTATTTCCTGTGGCTGACGAAGGGAAATAATGCAAGTTAGTGGGATACAGAGACTCTAGCTGGTGTAGTGATGCAGAAGATAAAAAATCCACAGCTGGATATGTGTTTATGTTAGGTGGTGCACCAGTTGCTTGAAGTTCGAGAAAGGAGCCAGTATTGGCATTGTCATCATGCGAAGCAGAATATATAGCTGCTTCTCTTTGTGCATGTCAAGCAACCTGGATGGTGAACTTGGTCGAAGAGATTACAGGGAAGAATCATGGAGCAATTACCATGAAGATAGACAGCATGTCAGCTATCAACTTGGCGAAGAATCCAATAGCACACGGTCGAAGCAAGCACATTGAAATGAGGTTCCATTATCTTCGAGAGTAGGTAGCAGAAGGGAAGATGAATTTGGAACACTGTAGAACTGAGAATCAGATTGCAGATATCATGACGAAGGGAGTGCAGGTCGAAGCCTTCAGAAGACTAAGATTGATGATGAATGTAGATAGTTTAGACACAATGAATTAGGTGGTGTGTTAAATTGTAATTCATAGTGTGTCGAAACTAGCATGTGTCGAATTGTCTAGGAGTGTCGAATTGTTTCGACAGATTCATTTAGATTTGATTGGATTCTGTTTTGATTAGATTTTATATGATTTAGATTAGATTTGATATTTTGGGCTTTAAAGTTTTTGGGCCTTTGTAAATCTAAATCTATATAAAGGGAGTATCTCTTGCATTGTAATAACAACAATTGTATTCACAGTTTGCGGGTAGCAAGTGAAAATGCAATAGATTCAAAATTCCCACAGTTCGTGGGTAACAATTTTTCTCCAAATATTTCTCTTCTCTCTCTTTTCTTTCTTGCTGTTATTGTTCTTCTTTCTTTGTTCTTCATTGCCATTACATATTGTTTGTAGGTTGGTGATCAATCTTGAGATCAAGATTGAAGCGAAATCATCATAGGATGTGGTGAATTTCCAACAAAGCACACCCACTCAATAACGATGATTTACTAGAGGTTGAATATGAATGATTTAAGATGCAATCTTACACAACAATGCTAAAAAACTCACAAAATTAAAGCAAGAAAAAGTTGTTCTTATATATATATATATATATATATATATATATATATATATATATATATATATATATATATATATATATCTTGGTATCCGATCTTGCGACCGACTAATCCAAGAGGACGTACTAATCCCACCGTCCACTAGCAGAGGTCCGTATAAAGGCAGAACAAAGTTTTGTATGGACTGACTTAACACAATGATTGATTGCACCTAGTAAGATTTAAACCTAAGACCTTGAGAAAAGCACACTCTCAAGACCCAAGCCTCCACCACTAAGCCAATCCTTGGGAGTTAAGTTGTTCATCCTCCATCAGATTGCTAATCGTTAGATCTAATCGGGCGACCATCCGCGTGAGGCGCTGCATCTCACGGTGACGGTTTAACCATCCGCACTATATAAGTCCATCACGCGCCATTTCAGATATTCTCTAATTCATACACTCATATTACTTTCTCAATTATTCAGTGACTTGAACGTTTGAATACTAACCTTGTAGATCACTCTATTCCACCGTATCAAAAACTCACTCCACCGCACGGAAAGTCATTTCCATTCGAGCTTTACCAATTTCTAGTTCTAGTACATAATCCAACACTATGCCTATAAACTAGTAAACATTTTAAAAATAAGGTAAAATACGAGATTGCACAGGAAAGTGTTCAAACTATAGTGAAAAAGCAATGCTAGTATTCCCTCTAGATCTATTATTAATTATTGTTAACTTATTTTTTAATAATTAAAATAAATAACAAAATAAAATGCCACCAAGAGTCGTTAACCGACCACGGTGGCATGCAGTTTATCGCTATGAAATGATCTTTTGCTATAAAAAAAGTTGTTAAGGATAATTTTCAACTTAATGAGGATTTATTCAAACACCTCATTCCTGGCCACGGTTATTCACCTTATTTTCTAGAATCATTTCTACCATTGTTAATGATTTAGGTGGCAAAAATTTATTCATCACCATCTCTTGCTGGTTTGTCTATCACATTGCCATTGTCTTTCGAGGTATATTCACATTATTGTATTTCTTTTTCTAATACTTTGATCTATTATTAATTATATGATTGTTTTATTCCTCAAATCTATCATGTTTCATCATTTGTATCATTGCTTGTTTATCAAGCAATGTTTTCTCTATGACAATGCAATGTTATTTTGTTGGATTTGACCTAAAATGTAGCAGAGTTTTTTAGGTTAATGTGCAAGATGAATTTGTTCATATTATATATTTGTAGCTTCTTTGTTAGGGAATACATTTGATTCAATTTCCAATTTTGCTTGTTTTTTTTTGTCAGTCGACTGCGATATAAAGTTCGATCAAATATCGTTTCTGTAATTCGATATTCAGGATGGCCTCCAGCTTCACCTATTGGGATGATTGTGTTGATCCTGCGGATTTAGAGGCAATGTGGAATGTACCGGAAGTTAGTGTCGAGTGGTTAAAAGCCGGAGAGGAACAAGGTCAAAAAGTTCACCTCTCTCGCGATCCTGATGGACAGCCATATTTAACACAGACTGAAATGAGGGTAAAATCCACCACTCTATCCTAAGACGCTGATACAATCTTAAAATTTTCGGTTGAGTTTAACTCAATTTTTGAAATGTGTGTTTTTTAATTTGCGTCATTTTGTGTATTTTCAGGCTGTAGCCGACATTGTTATTAACCGGCATTTTCAATCAGAAATAAATCCTGTATGTCTTATATTATTTTGCCACATCATGCCATCGATTAGAAATGATAACTTATTTGTAAAGAAATGTCAAGATCATTATAGTTTGTAAGGATCGCATTTTATCGTCATTGTAGGGCATGATTTGTGCTATTGCTGAACTTGAAAGTGACAGGATCCTACTTGTTATGAACACTGGCTACAAATCTAAAGAGCCTAATGTAGGGCTTATGCAGCTTCTCCCAAAAACTGTAGAATGGTTGATAAGGTACTAATTAGGTGTTGATCGGTTATTTCATACACCGAATAACTGTAAAAAGTCGAGCAAATATCCAAATCAGTCGTGAAATTGTAAAACCGTATCAACTCAGTCTTCCACATTATCAATATTCCAAAATAATTCCTTGAATTGTAAATGGTTAATCAAGTTTATGCCGAATCTGAACTTGTTATCAAATGAATCTTGACAAATACCAACCGAGGGATAGACCCAATTAACATTTTACAACTTCACAGATAATTTGAAATATTGATAATGTGAGAGACTAGGTTGATATAGTACTACAATTTCAAGGGCCAAATTGGATATTTACTCGTAAAAGTCCTTATTTCATCGCTATGTTACGGTTCACCGAGGTTAATGCAGCTTACAGTGCATTAGGTTATCGTTCATATGCTGCAGAAGATAATATAGAATACCTATTCAAACCTTTCGTAAATGTATATTTTGCTGCTGCCTATCTTAAATGGCTGTCAAACTTCGATAACAAGTAAGTTATGTATATTTCTCGTGATTTACGCATACAGTATGAAGAGTCTTTTCTGAAACATTTATCAATTTGAGGAACATTTCTTGCAGACCAAGAGATGAAGAGTTTATTGTAAGAGCATATAAAGGTGGTACGAAGAAGGCAGCTCACAAATCAACGCTGCGTTATTGGAAAAGCTATCTTGCTGTCAAAGAAAGTTTTCCATGCAGGTGGTTCCTTATTTTCCTTGTTGATAATTATCTTTCATTTCTTTTTAAAATTTCACGCGGCTGTTAATTCTTCATTCTTGTGCAGAAAATCGGTTGATGATAGTCCTCCATCAAACAATGAAGGGGAAATTGTTCATTTTCATACTGGATCTCCTAAACATTCAGACCAATCAAAAGGTCACTTCCTTTCTCCCTTAATCCTCGCGTTTTAACATGTTATCCGAATAAATTTCTTACTATATACACCTTTACTTGCATAGCTTATATTGCCTGACAAATTTTTCGGTATGTTTTTACTGAAGATGCAAACGATGATACTTATTGGGATTCCAGAACTTCTCCAGAAGACATGAATGCTATGTGGAATCATCCTGCAGTTCGAAAAGTATGGACGAAATCCAAAGAAACGCGTGGAAGGGTGCGTTTTTCTCAAGATGAAAAAAAGAGACCGTATCTTTCCCGCGTGGAAATGAAGGTAGGAATCTACTAACTGAATGCAACTTAGAATGAAACTTGACTTTGCAAGACCATACTAGCTTTCTAAAGAGAAATGCATATCCTTATGATATACTAATCTTTTCTTACAGGCAGTTGCAGATATAGTTCTAATCAAATATCTCAGCAACTCAAAAACTAAATCTGTAAGTATACTAAACTCGAGAAGTTTGACTATCGTAAATTGGAAATGATTAAACAATGCAACTCAAGTATGCCTACAACACATATCAAACACGTTTAAAAAGTTGTAAACACTTTTGACGTTGTACAATAATTGTAAAACTAATTTACACTGACGGTGCATATCCTCTTTTCTCAAATACCTCAAATGTTTATTCCTTCAGTTTTTCTTTTTCTGAATATTGTTTGGTGCACAGACAGTACTTTGTGCCATTGGCGAGGTTGCTAGCATGCGCTTTGTACACGGAGTTGGACAAAGGCCAGGAATAATGGGGATCGACTATTCCACTGCCTTTTGGCTTTACTTGTATGTATCTGTGTGCCCACAATATATTTAGTAAATCTTGGAAAACTCCAAAATTTAGTTTTGTTTCACACGGAAAATTCCGGCTTTTCTAGATGCTTTCTTCTACTGCAAGCAATGCTCTTGTTTCTTCGCTTAAAATTGAAATGCGGTGTTTTGTTCAGGGAACTGGGCTTCAGAGCTTACAAACTTGAATCTGTTGATGATCTCAGCAATCCGTTTGTGTCCATGTACTTTGGTGCTGCCTACGTCGCATGGTTATCAGAATATGAAGGAAGGTACATATGAGTACTCGCCCATCTTTGGAGAATTAAAATAAGTGTTTATCATTGACTAATTCATGTTCAATTCAATGATTGTGATTCAGGGAAAGAACTCCGGATTTTTTCGTTCAGGCATATTTTGTAGGACCGAAAAATGTGAACCCTCAAGATACAAGCACTCTTTGGCTAAAATATGAAGAAGTTCTCAGTAAATATGAAGAAGAAAGAAAAAGGTAAATTTTTTTGGATCCTCCTCTTTTTCACAGAATTTGACACTAGTATTTTAATAATATGATCACATGGATATTACTTTACAGGCATGGTGAAAGCTGCTCCATTATGTAAGCTGACAATGGCGTAGCGAATATAGATTTCGAGGATCTATCCGAGTTGAGTTGTGTTATCTTCTGTATTATTTGAGAGCTTTAATTTTGAAGTGAAACTATCTGATCGGCGTGATATAAAAAAGGAAGAAAGAAGGAAAGGAAAGAAACTTGCATTCCAAGGAATTAATTACTTCTTGTATAGAACCGATTGTATAGTCTATTTGTTTTAGATTTTGAGATGCTTCAAAAGAATTTCATTAGATGCAAGAAAAACATGTTACAATGATAAAAGTGCGTCGAGAAGCGCAAGCAAGTGCGCAGGGAAGTGTAATTATCTTGTCTGTAATGGGAAAAATCTCCACTAGTTTTAGTCAATTCAATACAGATTGAATTGATACTCCATTGCAGAAAACAGGCTATCTGTGTTTATGTTTGTTTAAATTCGTTTTGGAAGTTGTCATTAATGCACATGCATTGATCTTTCAAAGCCTGTTAGAATTTGTTCAGCTACATCAATTTGATTCTTCGAAATTTATCTCTCACTGCCTCTAAATATTTGTATATCTAATTTCAACATCACGAATGATATTTAGGTTTTAAAGCTTAAGGGAAACGCAAGTCGCAAAGCGAAAGGTCCAAGAGTACGTGGAGCACGTGATCCCTCATTCGTCAAGAACAGGCTATTATTCATCAAAAACAGGCTATTATGCTCTCCAGACACGTCTACTGTGTGATTAGATTCAACAACTACCTGTATTACGCACCTCATCCCACGCGGACGGTTTTAACCACTCTCACTATATAAAAAAAAGTGACGGATTTTCTCTTTAGGAGGAGAGAAATGTTGAGTATAGTAAGTGTAAGTAGTATGGATAATAGTCCCACATTGGTTAAAAATGCAGAGACTTAAGTATTTATAAGTGGGAGAACCCATGTGCCTATCACTTTAAAGTTTTGGGTGAATATGTAGTGTGTCTCTCACAAAGGTCTTTCTCAAAGAAAGAAGTTTTGGGTGAGATTATAATAATCATTTTTGCATTATCATTCATTTACATATAATATATTCTTGTGGTTCCATTGTTAGTGTGAGAAAAGTACAATTCTGGGATAATCATCTGTATTTAACAATGATTAAACTAACCTAGAACGGAAGATATACTCTATTGCAAAAAAAAAAATGTATCAACCTTTGCAAAATAAGGGACAGAGTCAACCGAAAAGTTTGACGATGATTAGAATTTGACGAACAGAAAAACAATGGGACAAAATTGACAATGGATAGATCAAAGTGTCTTTCACCATGTTGCGCAAGAAATAGTTGCTTACGCAGTATGGTTGAAATTAGAAACCTTATACAAGAAAAAGATAGTCTAGAATAAAGTCTCTTTTATTCGAAGATTGATGAACCTCAAGTATAGAGAAATCCAAAGTGCTTATGAACACTTGATCGATTTTTAAAGATTGGTAAATCAACTCACCAAAGTGAAGATAGTGCTTGAAGATGAATTAAAAGCATTGTTACTCCTAAGTTCCTTACCGAATAATTGGGACACAGTTGTGGTTCATTAAGCAATTCATCACCAGTGGAACAGGTTAAAGGTTAAGTGAGGAAACTTCTTGAAAGTAGATTCCGAGAATTGAATCATAAAAGGAAAGTTATAGATGGAGTAGAGTTGCAAGGCCTATAAAAAGAAGAGAGAGAATCCCTTGAAGAGTTTTTCATTGACGAGGAAATTAAGGTGGCTGTTTGAAATTATGAGGGCAACAAAAGCCCTGGGCAAAATTATTTTAGTTTTGATTTCTTGAAAAGTTAAGGAGGATTTTTTTAGGTTTGTGAATGAGTTTCATTCCAATGCCAAGCTATCTAAGATTATTATAGCCTTTTTTTAAATCCTTATACCAAAGATAAAAATCCTCAATCTCTAAATGAATTCCGACCTACTTGCTTAGTTGGTTGCTTGTAGACGATCATAGCAAAAATCTTTTCTTCTAGACTAAAAAGGATAATAGGGAAGGTTGTCTCTAAAAATCAGTCTAATTTTGTTCCAAGTAAACATATATTTGATGGTGTTTTGGTGATGAATGAAGTCATGGATTTGACAAAAAGAGAGAGAAGGGACTATATGGTAATGAAAGTAGATTTTGAAAGAGCTTATGACAGTGTGAGTTGGAACTATCTTAGATATATGATTAATATGTTGTAATTTGGTGATTAATGGAAGACTTGGATGGAGGTTGTGTCTTCAGTAGTACTATTTGAGTGTTGGTGAAGCGAAGTGCCTGAAAGGACTTCTTTGTTGGAAAAGAGTTAAGGTAAGGGAACCCTATACCCCCCTCATCTTTGTGCTAGCTATGGAGGGGCTTACAAGTTTAATGAAGAAGGTAATGGAAATAAGGTAATCCAGAGGCTTCCATGTGAATGGGGATGTCAAGTTTGACATCCTTTAATATGCAGATTGTTAGTGCGTGAGACACTTTTAGTGAGGAGAGAATAGAGAGAAAATAAGGAAATAAGGATTTGTATTATTGAATTGTACAAATAATGATACAAACTAAGACTATTTATATACAACCCTAATTGGACTTGGGCAAACACAACTTGGATTATATTTAAATATTAAATCAAATCAAATCTAATCTAATATTTCAACACACCCCCATAATCCAAGTTGTCGAGCATACGCTAGTCATAGTCGATCTGAACTGTTCTTAATTTCTTTCTCAAATTCAGGAATCTGTTGATCTTCAATCCTTTGATGAAAATGTCAGCCAACTGTGCTTCACTTGAGCAATGCCTAACTTCAAGTTCACATCGATTTACCTTTTCCCTCAAGAAGTGAAATCTGGCTTCGATATGCTTACTCCTTCTATGCAGAACTGGATTCTTCGCCAAATTCATGGCTGACTTGTTGTCGATTTGCAACACAAGAGGTTTCTTCACTTCGAGCTCCATTTTTTCAAGTACTGATATGATCCAAATTGCTTGACATACAACATAAGATCCTGCTATGTATTCTGCTTCACACGATGACAATGCCACCACAGGTTGCTTCTTCGAACACCATGAGATTGGGATACCAAATACTTGAAAGAAATAGCCAGTTGTACTTCTTCGATCTTCCTTATCTCCACACCAATCAGCGTCTGAAAATCAATTAACTATTGCTCATTTGCCTTCAGAATCTCGTCGAAATAGAATTCCAAAATCTGTTGTTCCTTTTAAGTATCTCAGAATTCTTCTTGCAGCTTTCATGTGTGACATTCTTGGTTCACCCATGAATCTGCTCACTAATCCGACTGCGAAACCTATATCAGGTCGACTGTTACACACATATCTCAGAGATCCAACTATTTATTTGAACAAAGTTACATCAACTTTGTCTTCCTCTTCATGCTTCTCCAACTTCAAGTTTGGTTCGACAGGTGAGGATGCAAGATTCGAATCATCCATTCTGAATCTCTTGAGTATCTCTTTGACTTACTTCCTTTGATGTAGCACCATACCTTGCTTCAGCATTTGAAATTCCATGCCTAAAAAATAAGACAATTTTCCCAGATCCGACATTTCAAATTCCTTCATCATCAGCTCTTTGAACTTCGACAAGTTCTCCAAACTATTTCCAGTTACAAACAAGTCATCGACATATAAGAAGATGATTGTTATATCTTGTGCTACAACCTCAACATAGGCACCATACTCAGACTTGCATTTGACAAATCCCAATTCGACTAAGTATGAGTCGATCTTCTTGTTCCATGCTCTAGGTGCCTGCTTGAGGCCATATAGCGCTTTGTGCAACTTATATAATTTACTCGCTACCTTCTGAATCACAAACCTAGGAGGTTGTGTGACATAGACCTCTTCGTCTAACGGACCATTCAGAAATGCTGACTTCACATCTAAGTGAAATGTCGACCAACCTCAGTTACATGCCAATGCTACCACTAGTCGAACAGTCTCCAGTCTTGCTACTGGAGCAAATACTTCAGAGTTGTCAAGTCCTTCTCTTTGAAGAAACCCTCGAGCTACTAATCTTGCTTTATGTCTTGCTATCGACCCATTAGCATTGTGTTTCAACTTGAACACCCACTTTACTTCGATAGCTTTTGTATGTGCTGGCAATTCAACTAACTCCCATATGTTGTTTCTTTTGATTGCCTATAACTCTTCGACCATAGCTAACTTCCACTGTTGAATTTTTAAAGCTTCATTATAGTTGATTGGTTCAGCACCTGCAAGTAAAGAAAAATGAACTAATTCTCCATCTGGTGTGACTTCATCATCACCAGTCACTTCATAATCATGAAGTCTTGTTGGAGGAACTCTATTTCGCTGAGGTCTTTGGCTTGTTTCAGCCACATCCTCTGTGTCGGGAATGTCAGCAACTGCTTCTACTTCGACTTCGAATGGATTCTCAGCAATTCCTTCAACTTCAACTTCATCAGTTTCTTCGTCGAAATCAGAGCTCATCAATGGCTTGTTAATTGAATTACTAGAATTCCAATCCCAAGCAGAATTTTCATCAATCACAATATCTCGACTCAACACAATCTTCTCATTAATTGGATTGAATAGCCTGTATACACCAGTCTTATGATATCTTACCAGAATCATAGGTTCACTCTTGTCATCAAGCTTCCTTCTTCTTGCATCAGGAACATGCTTAGAGCCAAACACCTTCAGATGACTCATTAATGGTCGTTTGCCACTCCACACTTCTTCAGGAACCTTGCTCTTCAATTGCTTGGTAGGACACCTTTTCAGGATATAAACTGCAGTTGAAACAACTTCACCCCATAAAGATTTTGGCAAATTCTTCTGCTTAAGCATACATCTCACCATATCCAATATGGTTCTGTTTCTTCTTTCAGCAATTCCATTATGTTAAGGAGTACAAGGAGCAGTTACCTCATGATCAACACCAAGTTCTGCATAGATTTTTTCAAACATCTTCGAAGTGTATTCGCCTCCTCCATCGGTTCGCAGAACTTTGATCCTCTTCTCACTCTGGTTTTTGACAGGCATCTTGAATCTCTTAAAGTTTCAAATACTTAATCCTTTCTCTTGATCACATAGATCCACAGCTTTCGACTAAACTCATCGATAAACGAAACAAAATATCTATTTCCACCAATGGTATGTTCTTCGAACGGACCACATACATCTGAATGTACAACTTCGAGTATGCAGGATGACCTCATTGGCATAGTCGAAACGAAAGAATTTCTGGATTGCTTTCCGACTAAACAACCTTCACAGAGTTTGTCAGGCATCTCAAGACTTGGAATACCATATACTATATTTAGAGTAATTAGCTGTGATCTGGTGTGATCAGACTGGATCGTCGTGGCCTTCCAAGTAGGGCAGAGATAATGGTTGTAGGAAAGGAGGGGGGTGTACTTGCAAGGTACTCCAATGCCAAAGTAAGTTTGGGCTAGAGAGAAAACAAGTACAAAACGTTAAGGTATGATTTTGAATATTAAATAGTGATCAAACCTGACCCTCTCAAGGGAGAAGATATTTATAGAAGTAACCCCCAGCGCGTGGCCAAGGTCTCCCATATGGCCGAATTATCTGGTTGGCCAATGGGAGACTGCCAGGTGAAGGGTCAGGCGCGTGACCCTTTGACCTGGTCCAACTGCCTCCGTGAGATACGTGGAGGCAGTTGGTCGCGTGAACTGACAAGCGAGTGAGGGGGACGCTTCCAACGGTCATATTGTGCCCAACAACTATGTTGTGCCCAACGGCTATGTTGTGCCCAACAACTAGATTCTGCCCAATGGATAGATTGGCAGAATCCAGTTATTGGGCCTGTCAAGAGCTGGACTGGATTGGGCCTGATCCTACTGTGGGCCAAGCGCCTGCCCAGTCCAGAACAGGACCCCCCAAGTCTTTGCTCTGAGGAAGAGTGATGACTTGAGGTAGCCTCGTGGACCGTTGCCCTTGAATGACAATGTTCGGGGACCTGCCCTTCGCCTATTTTATGGTTGATATAGTCGACGCTGGTTGCTTACTAGCCCGACAAGCCTTTCATACGCGAGGTCATGCTCGCAGAAATGGCGTTTTTATGTCCACCAGGTTTAGGGAATGTGCCCGCGAAAACGGCGTTTTTATGTCGATGAGCCTTAACGAGGGCATGACCTGTGCGTATATTCGAGGAAGATATGCTCGCGGGGGCTATAGAAGACTTGGGAAATGTAACGTCTAGCTTTGGGAATGCCAAACGAAGATTCCCTTTCTGATACGTGGTGGCGCATTCAATTCCTGTCAGGCCTAGGGGTCTAGGCTATGATGGCCTTTGCGCTTCCCAAGCGAGCAAGTGTTTATAAAAGGGGGGAGAGAGGATTCATTTGCATATTTCACGCAAATTTTTCTCCCCAAATCCCTTTGCTCTGCAACTTGTACTCTCGCCGGAGTTTCTTCGCCACCGTCGATCTTCAAATTCCACGTCGTGATCTTCATCTTCTACCTCTCTACTTACCAAGTAAGTTCTTCATCTCCCTTTGTGGTTTCTATGGCGTTCTTCATGTCTAGAAATTTGCGTGAATTTTTCGGTGATTCATGAACTTTTCGGTTGAATGTTCATGTGTTCTTCGATGAACACATGAATTTCTGGAAAATTCATGAAGAACATGAAGAACATGGGATGAATATCCATGAATATAGCGTAGGGTTATGTAGATCTTCCTAGATTCAGGTTAGGATTAGTTTTAGGTTTGTAGTCGGGCATTAGGCCTGTTCGATGCAAAACTTTGGCTTTCGCGCGACAATTTTATTTCGTCGAGTAAGCTCTTCCTCACGGAGTCTTCTCGTATAGTTGTGGTGGCTCATCCCCGTTGTATGGGGAAATGAAGTCCCCGTATTCCGTCGTGGTCGACTATGGGTCGAGGTTATCCTCGACTTATTCCTCGCCCATTCACTTGATTAGTGGTGGAAGGGTGGATTTGATCATTTTCATCGAATTCATTTTCTCTTCCTATGCTTTTCAAGTGAAATGGCTGACAGACACGAGGGGGTTGTCCCCGACGTCAGGGCTGGGCACGAAGAGGCGGAGCAGCCCGTAGAACACGCCAATGTCCAAATAGTTGAGGGGGACCTTATGTAGATCGCCCGGGAACCCATGTCGACGAGGTCGACATTTAATGAAGAGGAAGCTCGAGAGTTTCCCTACCTTGAAGAGCGGGCTGAGGGTGCGCCTGTGCATTGGAGGGCTATCTGCCCCACGGAGAATGACCAGATATGTTTGGTGTATCCGAGTATGCGATTCCCTATGTATGAATTTGCCTTCGTGGAGGCGAGGTACCATCTGCTTTTCACCGACTTCCAAGAGGCCGTCTTTTGCCACCTAGAATTGTGCCCTGCTCAACTCCATCCGAAAGCACTGGCGTTTATCAGGGCTTTTGAGCTGGTCTGCCATTACCTGAAGGTTCGGGCGACCGTGGATCTTTTCTTCTGCATTTTTCAAATCCAAAGGAGCACGGCGGGCCCGAAGCAAAGCTGGGTGTCCTTCAAGCAGCAAAGCAGGCTTTTCTGGCCGTACTCAGAGTCAGTCTGAAACTTCAAGGATAGATTCTTGGTCGTCAAACCGGTCTCGGAGGCAGCTAAGAAGTCTATCACCACCATGGAGATCGTGGAGTTTGATGGTCGACAGGTGCTGAAGGTGGTGTCAAAATTCCCGCTGGAATGGGTGTATGCCCATTTTAGATATAGGGCCGATCAGTTCCTCGTCAAGCATGAGTAGCTTTGTGATGGGGATAAGGAGTCTTATCGGGTCTTACATGCCTATGTGGAGAGTTTCAGCCCTGCCTTCGTGGTAGACAGGGATGGCAAAGAGTTGTTCGAGGAGGATGGAGAGCCTACTCGGGCGACTCGTTATATTAATACCAGGACTCTCCTCGAATGCGAAAACGACGATGTTACGTTTGAGCTCCTCGGTATAGATTGTTTCTTTGCCCAGGTTTTTAATTCTTATTCAAAGTGTTGACCTCGTCTTTTATGTTTGCAGGGAAAATGGCGGATATGAGGGAGCGTCTGATGAGGTCCGCGGGGGCCAAAAAGTTGAAGAAGGGGCCAGTGCCGAAGGCTGGTGTCGCCAAGCAGCAAGTAACGCTAGAAAAGTTTGTGGGCGGCACCGGCTCCACCCCAGGGACCACTTCAACCCCTCCAATCCCGGACACGACCACAAGAGGAAGCGGGATGATGTTAGCCCTTTTCTAGCTGGTTGTTCGAGCGGTTTTGTAGGGGGAAAATTTGTACTGCCTCTGTGCTATCTCCAAGAAAGAATTTTTGATGGGGAAAACTTTGTCGTTGTCCCCAAACTCGAGGCGTCGGCCATCCTGTCCGCAGACCTTCAGGTGAGGAGGAAGCTTCTCAGTCAGGATGCGGCCGCTGTGATTAGAGTGCTGGAAGCGGCGTTGGCCCTTGGGGATGCGGAGACAATTTCGCTAGCAGACCTTAAGAGGGCACAAGCTAAGATCACCGACCTGGAGCTAGAGAACGTGGAGATTTACAATGATTTGAAGAAGCTTCAAGGCAACCTGGAGGCCAAGATCGAACTCCAGAAGGAAGTGACCTAGATGAAGGGGGAGGTGACCAAGGTGAATGAAGAGAATGCCCGTCTGAAGACGAGGATAGCCGAGCTGGAGGGCTCGTTGGCGGTTGGCCAGGATGAGACCGACGACGAGAAGGCCTTGAAGACCCGGAGGGACCTGATCAAGAGGATCTGTCTTTTAGGGCAGGATAATTTGGGGGCAACTGAGTTTGGTTTCAATGCTGCCATGAAACAGATGAAAACCCTCAACTCCGGTGTCCAACTGCTGACCGAGGGGATGGGCGATCTCAACATGGTTGTCAACGGCGAGGTGGTTCCCCCGGAGGTTCCCGACGATGTTGTTTAGTTTTTTGAATTTGTACTTTGTATTTTGTTGGCCTGCGTGCCTTTTGGTGTGTGACCTGTTTGTTGGGCATAACCCTTCTTTTGTAATATTAACTTTTTCTGGCCTTGTGGCCATATTTATATAAATATCTTGTTTACATTGTGCATGTTTTTAACATTGAATGTTAAGTATGGACGTTTTCTCGAATCGTATTGTTATGCTCGACAGTTTGGGGGACTCGTCGAGGAGGCGAAGCATTTTCGCCGAAGGTGGAACTAGGACCTCGGTCGAGGTCCTAATCCCACGGGTTTGGACTGTTCCCATCATGAACTGGGTGTCCTTACCTCTTGGTGCGACAACGGCGGAGCTCGATTGAGGTATCCCCGTTGGGCACAGAATCTGCTCGTCACATGAACAGAAACTGGCTGACGTTGTCAAGTTGAGGATTGTGCTTGCACCTGGGCACACTTCTGTGACCGAGCCGTCTCCCCGTCGTGGGGCGATCTCGTCGGCAATAAGTATAAACTAGCAGCTAGTTCTAGCTATAGCATTGTTTGAGCTTTTCAGCATTCCATGGCTGAGCAAATTGTTCTTCGTCTAGCGTTTCTAGGTAGTAGGCTCCAATGTCTGTCTTTGATTTGACTATGTAAGGTACTTCCCAGTTTGCGGCCAGCTTGCCCTCTCACGAATCCTTTTGGTTTCTGCGTAGAACCATGCTACCAACTGGGAAGTCACGTTTTACGACTTTGGCATCGTGGCACAGGTTTATTTTTTGTTTAAGTGAAGCTTCATGGAGAGCTGCCCCTGATCGTATCTCTTCGACCAGGTTGAGCTTTTCTCTTAGAGCCTCGTCATCCATCTCCTCGTCGAGAGGAGCCTCCGTTCGTCTAGAAGATTCCCTGATCTCCACTGGTATCACTGCCTCGGTTCCGTAGACTAGTCGGAAGGGAGTTTCCCCGGTGGTGGATTGTAGGGTTGTTCTATAGGCCCAGAGCACGCTGTGTAGCTCCTTGACCCATCTCTTCTTGGCTTATCCTAGCCTTCGTTCCAGACCTCGAAGGATTACCCTGTTCGCGGCCTCCGCTTGTCCGTTAGTCTGGGGGTGCTCGACGGAAGTGAAGTGTTCTTCGTGCCTAGTTTGGCGACGTAGTCTTGGAACTTCCTGTCCGTGAATTGAGTTCCATTATCGGTCACAAGTGCCTGGGCTACCCCGAATCGTGCGAGGACGTTTCTTTTGTAGAAACGAAGTATGTTGAAGGCTGTGATCTTGGAAAGAGCTTCGACTTCGATCCACTTTGCAAAGTAATCGACGAGCACAATTAGAAATTTGTTTTGGTAAGATCTCATTGTGAAGGGGCCGAGGATATCCATCCCTCACCGGGCGAAGGGCCAAGGCGAGGACAGAGTCTTCAACTCGTTAGGGGATGCCAAGTGCATGTCCCCATGGCGTTGACACCGGTCATATTTCTGGACATGCTCCTTAGCGTCGTGCTGCATGGTCGGCCAATAGTATCCTGCTCGCAGGGCCTTTCGTGCCAATGACCTCCCTCCCAAGTGTTGCATGTTGATACCCTTGTGAATTTCCTGGAGAACTTCGGGGACCTTGTCCTCCTCAATACATTTCAAGAGGGGAATGGAAAATCCTCGACGATAGAGTTTGTCATCGACCAGGACGTAGGAGCAGGCCTTTCGTTTGGTCACGCTGGCCTCCTTGCTGTCCTCAGGCAGCTCCCCCGTAGTGAGGTATTTATACACCGGAGTCATCTAGTAGCTGTTGTCGCCAATGACATTGACGTCGAGCAGCCCCGATGGCTTTTCAATACTTGGGTGGGAGAGTACCTCATGTATGGCATATTTATTTCCACCCTTCTTTCTGGTGCTAGCCAGTTTTGACAGGACATCTGCTCGAGTGTTTCGTTCGCGAGGGATGTGCTGGACTTCCCACGCGTCGAACTTAACTATCCTTTCTTTCACCAGCGTCAGGTACTCGACCAGGTGATCATTTTTGGCCTGGTACTCTCCTCGTACTTGGGATGCCATAAGTTGGGAATATGTGAAGATCTTTACTTCCTTGGCACCCAAGTCTTTGGCCAGCCGTAATCCTGCGAGGAATACCTCGTACTCGGCTTGATTGATTGATATGGGGAAAGATAGGACAAGAGATACTTTAATCAAGATTCCCTCTTCGTTTTCAAGTATGATACCTGTGCCACTACCCGTAGAGCTAGATGCTCCATCGACGAAGATGGTCCATTTGTGTGCACCACTAGGCGGGGACGCTGGAGGTGTCATTTCAGCCACAAAATCGGCCAGGACTTATGCCTTGAGGGATTTCCTTCCTTCGTAGTAGATGTCAAACTCTGACAGCTCCAAAGACCATTTGAGCATTCTACCGACCATGTCTAGCCGGCTAAGCAACTGTCTTATGGGCTGGTTTGTTCTCACCACTATCGCGTGGGCTAGAAAGTAATGCCTTAGTCTCCTTACTGCGTTGATGAGGGCGAGGGCGACCTTCTCGATTTGATGGTACCTGAGTTCTAGTCCTTGTAAAGCCTTGCTCGTGAAATATATGGGTTTTTGCCCATCGGTAGTTTCACGAATGAGGGCGGCACTAATGGCTTCGCTGGTGACAGAGAGATACAGGTACAACGTCTCCCCGCTATCTGGTCGTGATAGAACGAGGGATTCAATTAAGGCTGGCCTGAGGTAGAGCAGAGCCTGCTCGCATTCCTCTGTCCACTTGAATGTTGCTTCTTTTCGTAGAAGTTTGAAGAAGGGCAGAGCGTGTTGGGCAGACTTGGCCACGAAGCGAGAAAGTGAAGCGAGCATCCCGTTGAGGGATTGTATGGACTTCTTCGACGTATGTGTGGAAAATTCGGCGAATGCCCGAAATTTATCTGGGTTGGCCTCTATCCCCTTCTCGGTGAGGTAGAAGCCGAGGAATTTTCCTGCCCGCACGTTGAAGGTGCATTTTTCCGGGTTAAAACGCATTTTGCATTTTCTTGCTTGGTCGAAGACCTTTTGCAAGTGGACCGTATGATCGGATTCCTCTTGGGACTTCACGATCATATCGTCCATGTATACTTCGAGCATGTCTCCGATTTTTGATCGGAAGACCTTGTTCATCATACACTGGTACATGACCCCAACATTTTTTAGACCGAAGGGCATTACGTTGTAGTAATAGTTCCTCGATGAGGTCATGAACACGGTATATTTCTTGTCCTTTTCAGCCATGGGAATTTGGTTGTATCCCGAATAGGCCTCCATGAAGGACAAGAGCTTGAAACCCTACAGAATTGTCTACGAGCTTATATATGTTGGGCAGAGGATAAGCATCCTTCGGGTAAGCCCGGTTGAGATCAATATAATCAATGCACATGCACCATTTTCCACTATGTTTCTTGACAAGTACAATATTGGACAGCCAGGTTATATACCTGGCCTCTGAAATAAATTTTGCCTCTAAGAGGTCTTGTACAAGTCTTTCGGCAGCCTGTGCCTTTTCATCAGACTGCTTTCGCCTGCGCTGCGCGACGGCTCGGGCAGCTGGGTCGATGGTCAGTTGATGGTATGCGGTCTCAGGGTCAAGGCCAGGCATGTCCACGATGCTCCAAGCAAATAGATCCGCATTGTCCTCCAGGCATGTCTTCAATTGCTGCTTTACCTCGTCGGGCATCCCAGCGCCTATCTTTACCCCTCAGTCGGGGTTATCTCTGAAGGTGTGACCTCGAAATCCCCGTCAGGTATCAGACGCATAATGGTCGACGCAGGGAAGCTGCTTAAAGCTGTCGACGTGCCTTCATTCTCGTCTTCCTCGCCTTCAGAAATCTAGCTGTCAAGGTCAATCGTGTGCACTGGGAGAGCTGGCTTCTTGTCAGGCTGACTTTCTTCTCTGGGATGGTCTTCCTCCCTTGCCCGCTTGGCGACCTTGGATGCTGCATCAATTGAGCTCTGTCCTCGAGTATCTGCTTCAAAGCATCTCCTTGCAACTTCTATATCCCCGTGCAAAGTCGCGACGTGGCTCTTCTCTGTATAATACTTCATTTTGAGATGAACGGTTAAAGGGATAGCGATCAGCTCTGCTAGGGTTGGTCTACCCAGGATACATTGGTACAACGATGGACAACTAATTACCAGAAATTGAGTTTTGATCGACTTTGACGCCTCCTCTTCCCAGAACGTGATTGGAAGCTCCACGTATCCCCAAGGTCTGGCAGTGGCTCCATTAAATCCTTGCAGGTTAGATCCTACATACGAGGACAAATTCTTCTGGTCCAGCTTCAAGGCTCTAAACAAACCTGTGTACATGATGTCCACCGAACTTCCCTGGTAGACTAGGATCCGTCGGACGTCAGTACTAGCAAGTCTAGCCCTGATGAGCAAAGGGATGTGTGAGTTCAGGGAGCCCCCAAGCAACTCTTCACGGTAGAATGTGATTGGCTGAGAACGCCCCTGAACTTTCTCGAGTGTGGATAGCTGATCGGGACTGCAGTCGATGAGCTGGTTGAATTTTCTCTCGACTGACCCCACCGTGAGCTTGTTGCATCCTCCACATGAAATGACCATTGCAGTGGGGAAAATCTCCCAGGTGATGTACGTGGATATTTGGGGAGGATCCTCAAGGTAGTCGGGGATGATGAAGTCCTCTGGCCGCATGATTGACATGGCGACCCGCGGGGGAGGAATGGGCGATGAAGACTCTGTTTCCTTCTTGGTCTCGAAGTCTCTCGTCGGGAGGATTCACCCTTTTTCGGATACTACTTCAAGTGACCCTCCTTGCTGAGGATTTCAATAGCGTCCTTCAGGTGCACGCAGTCTTCGGTCACGTGTCCGTGGCTGCGATGAGAGCGGCAGTATTTACTCTTGTTCGTGTTGCCCTTAGACGATGTTGGTTTGGGAACCGGACACCCTCCTGCTTGAATTCCACATTGATGCATTTGGAAAGAATGGGCCCACGGGGAGCTGTCAACAGGGTGTATTCCATGAAGCGACCAGCAGGTCCCTTGCCTTCCCGAGGACGATCATCTCGTCGTCTCTCCCTGTCGCGCTTAGGAGCCTTTGAGTCGTCTTTTTTGTTGCCTGGGAACTCTCCTGATCCCTTGAGTCTCGGGCCTTATACGCAACCTCTTTCTTCTTATACTGTATATACACTTGAGCCTTACGGAGGAGTTCGACCAAGGTACGAGGGGTTTCGATGCCCACAGCTTTGTGAAATTCTCTCTTCTGTCTCAACCCCTTTTCAAGGAGATATTTCTTTATATGGTCCGTTTTCCAGACCTCCCCAGCCTCCTTGTTGAAACGCTCGATGTATGCACGGAAGGGCTCATCCTTGCCCTGTATAATGGCTTCGAGCATGGCCTCCGATTTGGAATGACGTCGGGAGGCAGTAAAGTGCCGGGCAAACTGGTTTTTCAAATCTCTCCAGGACGTGACCGAGCCCCGGGGAAGTCGCTTGTACCAGGTCATGGCTGTAGCGAGCGATTTTTGTCGGTGACGCGACCACCTTATCGCTGAAGTTTGGGTTTTCTCCTCGAGGAGAAAGGGTGCTACTTTCTGATTTCTTATTTATCCCGTGAAGCTGGAAGGGAAAGGGAAGGTATCTCAAACTAACCTTGCACGCGAATGTTTAACTGAACACACGCTTAAAAGAGATTGGGGGGTCTAGGGTCAGGTTATACATGGGTACTTGTTAATTACCCATCCTATATGTGGTTATCCACAGGATGTTAGCTTTTAGGTTTCGCTTTGTAATTGATAGTGTTTATCTGTTGATAGGATGGGAAAGTTTCTTGGGAAAGATGAGTGAGTGAGTTTTTGTTGATGTTTTTGGCAAGGTACTAGACCTAAGTTTGATTGGTATGAAGGTACTGGACCTAAAGTTTTTGATTAGTATGCTCGCTAAGATTTCGCAATCTTATGCCTACGTATTCCCATTTAAATGAAACAGGGAAATCAGAGCAATCGTAGTTCCTCTTATTCTAAGGGAGGAAAAAGATGTTTTGGTGTCATGTTCAAAGCCCAAGATTGAAGCTGAAAGTGATTTGTATCTTGTTCAAAGCCCAAGATATGAAGCTAAAGGGTTTTGGCTGAGAGAGGATTTCCCATCTCTAAAGAGGAATTGTTGATTTTTGTATGCCTTGATCAAAGCACCAGTTTGATGCTAAGAGGTTGATTGACTCCGCTAGGGGATTTCTTTATACAAAGCCTAAGAGGAGGCTGGATAAGACCGACTCAACAAGCGAGTGTAGATATAGGTGTCTTGTACGAAGCCCAAGATTGAGGCAAAAAAGAGACTGACTCTTTGGGGATATCATTATACAAAGCCTAAGAGGAGGCTATAAGTTTAACTTCTCCGGGGAAAATGTTCTGTCTATCTTGTACAAAGCCCAAGATTGAGGGTAAAAGGGGCTGACTCTGCTTAAAGGGAATTCAATTCTCAAAGCTTTAAAGGAAGCTAAGAAGAATGGACTCCGTTGGGGAAATTCTTATACAGAGCTTTTTGACTCCTATTGAGGAGAATTTGTATGTGTCTTGTACAAAGCCCAAGAAGGAGGCTGAAATGGGAAATTTATCTGACTCTGGTGAGGATATTTTACGTGTCTTGTACCAAGCCCAAGACGGAGGCTGAACAACATTTTGACTCTGCTTGGGGAAAATCAGTCCTCAAAGCCTAGAGGGAGGCTGTGATGAAATGACCCTGCTTGGGAAGATATCTGTCCCAAGCTCAAGAGAGGGAGATTTATGCCTTGTACAAAGCCCAAGATAGAGGCTAAAAGGGTTTGACTCAATAAGAGAGTGTTTTATCTGTCTTATACAAAGCCCAAGATTGAGGCTAAAAAGGGGTTTGACTCAACAAGAGAGTGCTTGTATGGGTGTCTGCTGAGGAAAATCATTATACAATGCCTAAGAGAAGGATAAAAGGGCTAACTCAACAAGAGAGTGTTTTATCTGTCTTGTACAATGCCCAAGACGGAGGCTGAAAAAGGTTGACTCAACAAGAGAGTCTAAAAAAAGTGCTTGACTCAACCAGAGAGTCTGAAAGTTGATTGACTCAACAAGAGAGTCTTTTATACTCAATAAGAGAGTGATTTGCTATCTCGTACGAAGCCCGAGATTGAGGCTAAAAAGGGTGTTGACTCAACAAGAGAGTCTGAAAGGGTTAGCTCCGCTGGGGAGAATCATTGTACGAAGCCCAAGAGGAGGCTGACTTCGCTGAGGAAGGATCATTATACAAAGCCTAAGAGGAGGCTAACTTACTGCTGGGGATAATTGAGATCCCTAGGCAGGTCCAAGTGGGGGAATCAACTCTTGCTGAGGATTACAAAAGAGTTGAGGTATCAGATGCCTTGACGTTCTGATTTAAGATAATGTTGACCCTGGTCGGGGAATTTTTAAGAGAGAGACCAGGTTTTCACTCAGCTGGGAATTGATCGGATGATCAGGGTTCCTCCTACGCTCGTAGGGAACTTGAGAATATCTTTGAGACTCAAGGGGGTTTAGACTGTCCAAGTCTACTGGTGTTGAAGAGTTTTATCTTTTGTAGGATGCCCAAAATAGGCCAAGGGTATTAAGGGATGAGAATCAACCCTAAAATGGCCTAAGGTTTGACACATGGAAAGACTGCTCTTAGCAAAGGATGACTAAGTTCTGTCTTATGCCTTTAAGAGGTCGTCAGGGTCCTTGTATTAAGCCCAAGAGAAGGCATGAGAACTTCTAAGAAGCCGACGGGTCCTTGTACAAAGCCTAAGAGGAGGCGGGGATGCTTTTAGAAAGCCTGTGGGTCCCCAAACCAAGAGAAGTTCAAGAAATGCAATTCATAGAGAAGAGATGATTCCAGGAAAGTTCGAGGGTTTGGAAGAAACTCAAGAGATGCTATTCACGGAGAGTAGATCAACTCCAGGGAGTAGAATTTCTTTGACAATTTCTAAGGGTGACAGTCTGAGAAAATGTTCACCGAGAATACTGCCTTTCTCTTTGTTCCATATTGTTTAACCCCAAGAGAAGGGAAGACCGTATTTAGAAATCCTATGGGGATCTAGTTTTGTTTGTATTTAAGAGCGACCAACAGGGCTTTACCTAGTTCTAGACCTAGTTGCCGGGGAAAACTCTAAATAACTATACTAGTATATATACAGTTGATATATGACGAGTATTTAAAAAAGTATGAAAGAAGACTAACCATGCGCAGCTTTCCACAATACAGTTATGTATATGAAAGCTGATAAAAGAAAGCGGATAAACACTTACCCGTTGTAGAGCTTCCATGCTGTTTTGTTAGTTGTTCAACAAAGAAATTAAAGAAAGTTTTGATAACAACATGTATATTTGAATCTAAATCAAAGGAGAAATTGCTTTGAAAAGATTGTTGGGGCTTATACTCGAGGAGAGACCCATGGTTTAACAGTGATCGCACCGTTATTTTGAATATGTACCGAGAGACTTATACAACGAGTGAGGCCCAAAAAAGGTTTATTTACAAAAGGGATGGGTCTTACAACTCAAGGAGAAGCCCAAAGATTATTTTTGTACAAATGATGGGGCTTACAGCTCAAGGAGAAGCCCAGTTGATTTTAAAAAGGCGACGATCGCGCCGAACTTTTGAAAACATACAGAGGGACATATACAATATGTGAGGCCCAAAAAAATGTTTTATTTACAAAGGGGTTGGGTCTTATACTCTATTAGAGGCCCAAAAGCTTATTTTTAAGAAAAGGAATGAGACTTATAGCTCGAGGAGAGGCCCAAAGAGTTATTTGCTTGAAAATGGCGATCGCGCCTAGGTTTGAAAACACAGTGGGTCTTATACGATGACCGAGACCCAAATGGTTTTGTATTTTCAAAGGGTTGGGTCTTACACTCTCTCAAGAGGCCCATGAGTATTTGAAAAAGATTGATGAGGGTGAAATTAATCAAAAACCCTAATTTTGTCTAAAATGGAATTAATTTTGTCTAAAAATTAATAAAAATTATTGAAAACATGTGAGAAATGAGTTGTGATCTTGGATCAATGTTTCAAAAATCATGTTTTTATCCACAAAATGATTGAAAACCATTTAAGTTTGGAACA
This sequence comes from Lathyrus tuberosus, assembly GCA_022829125.1. Lineage (NCBI taxonomy): Eukaryota > Viridiplantae > Streptophyta > Magnoliopsida > Fabales > Fabaceae > Lathyrus > Lathyrus tuberosus. The sequence goes on from JALAZF010000259.1 coordinate 2,991,535, forward strand.
TCAAGAAAGAAAAAATATTTTAAAAGTCAAAAACAAATAAAAATTAATTCTTTTGCAATAATATCAAGTATATAAAATAAATAATATTTTTGGGGAATTTTTGTAAAATAAAATATTTTAACATTTTTGTGAATTATTAAAAAAAGAATCAACTCAAAACCATTAAAATTCAGAGAGAAATTAATTTTTGAATCAATTAAATAAAATCACAAAATTCAAATATTCAAATATTTGAAAAAGGGCGCCAAGAACACCTTGGTTTTGCCTGCGTGCTCTGTTTTGCCCAGATTTGCGTTTTCTCATTAATCTCACTGAATACCTGATGAAATCACACAATCCACATATCAATCTACTCGTTTTCACCTCACGATCATGTCTATGGTCTTTAATTTCATTTATTTTAAGCATGAAATAAGAAATCAAAGAGAAACCTCAAGAACCCTAGATTCTGCATGAAGGCTCAGAAATTCCACACACAATTCATACAAAGCAATTAATTGAGGGGAAACATTCCAGACATGATTATGAACATATGGCAAAATTATTGTGCGAGGAAATATGCATGAATCGTGAGATGACCAAGTTGAGGCTTACCTCTTGCAGCTGGTGATTGTGTTTTGGGTTAGAGGTATTACAGTTTGGTTCCAATGATTTGGACAGCTTCCCTAGGTGCAATGGAGTGTGTCTGAATGCTTGGAGTGGGTTGAAGTGAGCTGGAACTTGATTTGGCACCTCAACTGCAAATCTGTCAAAGGCTTGTGCAGATGGCTGGTGATTTTGAGAATATGGTGTTCCATATGTTGTTTAAGTGTTTGGATCACTTCTATATGATGTTTATGAGGCGTGTGTGTGATTGGTTTGGTTGGAATTGCTCTCAAACTCAAAATCGATAGTGACTTGCTTTAGAAGGCAAATTTGGAAGTGAAGGAGTGATTTTGAGAAAGGCAAGTATTGTAGGCCTTTGGTGTACTTAAACTAAGCACAAATGAGCTCTATTTATAGTAGAGCAAGTTTGTTTTGCAAGCAATAGTGAATGGTGGCTGCAGCAGGCTATTGGCCAATGGTGATCAAATGGAATCTCAAGTCTCCTCTAGTCATTGACTAGAGGTTAGGGCGTAGGCCTATGGCTATTTGATTCAAAGATAAGGCTTGACTGAAGTGTTCATTTTTGCTCTGATACATGCCACCTCTAAGCATCCATTGAATGCCTCAAAACAAAATTGGAGTCTTGAGGCATCTTTAGCTTTTAGGGGTGCCAAACCTATATGTAATTCCAAAGACTTGAGAGGCTTATGGATCAGTGTTTGTTCCTCCTTGGCCCCCCCTGAGGTGTGTAGATGGATAAAATTGTTTGTCATTTTCACAAATTAACCAAATCGTGCCCTAATGCACAATCTGCCTTGCCAAGACAGTTTGCAGCAAGGCATGTTGCAGCTGTCATAACTCCTAGCTCAGGTGGAGTTTGATGGAGTTCTTGGACATTTTGGAAAGCCCTTATGTGACACAACACACGTGTGATCATAGTTTGTCTTGAAAATTTTTGGATCCAAGTGAAAAATTCTCCTACATTTTGAAAAAAAACAAGACAGATTCTGACTTAGTGAAAATTTCACTAAGTGTTGGAAAAAAGTAACATTTCATGTTTTCAGCCATTTTGATCACTCCTTAACTAAAAATTCATGAGGAATTGGAATGAGATGTAGTTGAAACTCTTAAAGTATGCCATGAGAGCTACAAATCCATCTTTGAACCATCCAAAATGGTTGCTTGGATCTCAAGTTATGATCCTTGGAAGTTGGTACCCTAGCCACTTTGTTCCATAACTTAGAAAAATTCTAAGTTTTTATGGTTACCCCTTTTACAAGTTACCCCACTTTCTTTGATTTTTCTTGATGAATGATGATTCCAATCACACATTAACACCATTTTAGGGTAAAGGAACCATAATTGTGAAAAATCCCAAAAAGTCAAACTTGATTTTGTGCACAGTTGACTTTTTATCGGATGAAATCCAAACTGTGCGATCCTTTGTGAAATCAAGTTCTTGACCTAAATCAAACCTAATGGGTACATTCCATAGGTGTTGTAGGGTGTATTGAATCATGTCCCAAGGTTTGGGAGCATGTCTTGGTAAAAAGTCAAAGGTACAATTGACTTTTTCCCTGAAACCCTAATTGTGGTCCAGATGAAATTGAAACTTGTGCACCAAGCTTCTTGGATCAATCCATTGTTACAAATGGATCAATGTAGTTTATTAGAGACCCTCAAATCATGTCTTGAGGTCTTGGCTTATGTTTTGTCCCAAAAGTCAACTTAGGGGTGAATTAGGTCAAGAAACCCTAATTCCTGATTTTTGGTGAATGCATCCCCTGAGGTCAAATTGACTTGATGATTGGGTTTATGAGGTCCCTTGGGGTATCTTGGGTTGTGATTGAAAGCATTGGCTCATGCCCAGAGGAAAATTTCCATCTGGAGGCCCCAGTCGACCAAAACTCTAATTTGGTGACACTGGCGATCTTGAGGCTTAATCCACCTGGAATGCTGCAACTTTGTGCCTGATTCTTGATGTGGGAGTCCTCTTGATCCATTGTGGGTGTTTGAGAGGTTAGACAAGTTGAAGATCATGTCATTTCTTGATTGATCTTTTGTCTAAGGCTCTAAGAGGGCTTAAAACCCTAATCTTTGATCGCATTGAATGCTCAACAATCCTTGAGGAGATTGATGAGGCATAAAGGTACATCCATACTGTGATGATGATTTGCACAATGATGGGAAATCTTAGTGGTCAAAATTTAGGGTATGACAGATGCCCCTATTTAATCTTCTTGGACCCAAAGGTGTGAATGGTGAAGGTATTCGGGCATTCAGGGTGCAAGATGATTAAATATCAGAATACCCAAAATTTTGATGGCGGTTATGAATGGTAGGTTGGTCATCCATCTTCTTTTGCTAAGCGATGATGCTTAGAAAAGGTAAAAATTTCCCCTCGATCCTGGTCTTCAGCCAAGGAACTGGTCTCAATTTTCTGAAATAAACTTCCCCTCGATCCTGGTTTCCTACCAAGGAACTGGTCTCAGTTTCTGAAATAAACTTCCCCTCGATCCTGGTTTCCTACCAAGGAACTGGTCTCAGTTTCTGATGTAAACTTCCCCTCGATCCTGGTTTCCTACCAAGGAACTGGTCTCAGTTTCTGATATAAACTTCCCCTCGATCCTGGTTTCTTACCAAGGAACTGGTCTCAGTTTCTGATATAAACTTCCCCTCGATCTTGGTTTCCTACCAAGGAACTGGTCTTAGTTTCTTTTGTCTATAAACTTTCTTGATAAGGGACGCTGTTTATAGCGGTTTTCTTCAAACTTCTCGCCGAATTTTCCTGGGGAGATGCCATTTGATGGAAAGGGTTTCGATGTCAGACTTCCTGGGGAAACCCGTTTGTCTGAGCTGTAGAGGTGTTCAAACTTCTCTGTTGGAGATGCCATTTGTTGACTCTACTGGGGAAAACGAGTCTCGTGAAAGACTGTTTTCTACTTGGGGATACTACATCATACTTTTCCTCGAGATCTTCTCTAAGAAATGCCATGTGATGTAATCTAATTTGGAGGTGCAGATGACTTCTTTGTTAGCGAATGTTTCGGAGAAAAACTGTCGTATTGCCGAATCTTTGATTAAGAGGCTTTCTCTGGGGATTTTCCTTAATTCGGGAAAGCGAAGATATCATCTTCAATGGCGAAGAGTGATGTTTTTCGAAGGTCTGCTTGTTTTTCAGAGGTTCAAGTTATCAAAGTGGTCAAGGGACCAACTCCAATCCAGAAATAAACTAGAGGAGAGATTGTCCAGATGCAACATTTCCTGACGAGGAAAGAACTGACAACTCGATTGAGAGGAATTTTATCACTAGGGGGTAAGACCGACTAGAGTGATAGTGATGCAATATGAATATGAATGTAAATCAATAATGCATGATGTATGTATGTATATGGTGACAAAACTGACGCGACATACAGACTAGTGGATGAACACGACTGGATACTCGGCCACTGCAGGGGATGACAAGTATCAATGGTCCAAAAGTAGCAATTCTGCCTTGCATAGGAGAGATAGTCCCTGTGGGGAAAAACTTTGGTCGGGCTTAGGAGATGAGAACTCTACCGGGGATATCAGATGAAACATGGCCTCTGACATAGCTGATCCTTCATTCAGGCGCATTGGTTTAGAAGGAGTACTTTGATTTTGCACTTTGAAGTTCGATTACTTTTGGAGAAGCGATCGACGTTCTTTCGAAGTTCAACTGTCAAAAGAAATTGCCATCTTTATTTTAAAAGCAGAAAAAGTTGACAATTAAATTCATTTTTGTTTTATTTCAAGAATCGTTGATCATGTTAAAATGTCGTTCTGTAAAGCTAAATCAAATAAGAATTGCAAACAAAAGCACTAGGGCTCAAATTTTATTGATAGGATGGACATCAGCCAAGTGCGTGATTCCATAGAGTATTTACAAAGTTAAAAAATGGTAATTTAAGGGAGCTACATTGAAACATAATGACCACTATCCTTTTACCAACTTTGAATTCTGGACATCCTAAGCTTTCGTCGAAGATGACCTTGACTGTAGTTCTTCCTGATGGATGGTGTAACTGTTGCTGAGAATTTGACCTTGATCAGACGTAGTTACTTGCCATTATCCCTAACTTTTGCCTGGATTGTACTTGAAATTCTGGTATCAGATGTGTGATGTTAAGAGTGATATCACAACAACATAATCTGCTATGAACAAGGCAATAAACAACAGTAAATCAACACAAAGAATTATTCACCCAGTTCGGTCTAACAACCTACATCTGGGGGCTTACCAAGCCAGGAAGGAAGTCCACTATTAGCAGTATCAAATTACAGACTCAACAAACCAGTTGACAATCTACCTAATTTAATCACTACCCAATAACCCTTCTATCTAAGTCCTCCTTAGATAAGAGACTCCATCTCACTCCCAATCATCGCAATGATGTCTAGCAGTCAACATCTCAGTCACTGCATCAACAGCTTAATTTCCAAAAACTCTTCAATCACAGAAAAGTAGAAGACACACTTCCATGACAATACCTAGACATGACACACATGACTAAGAACAATACTTAGAGTTGCTTAACAGCTTCCTCCAAGAACAATACATCTCTTATCTACAGGCTTCGAGATAAACACGATGACCATCCCACAAACCGGGTGGTTCATCAACCAACACAGCCCTTATAATCTACATGATGGCTGGCTTTTTTTAAACTAGGTTACAATGCTTCTATTTATAACCTTTTTCCCAACTGGATTTGGGCTTTAAATCTCAGCATATTAACTGCTACAAATCTGCAGAAGATTCTGATACTAAATAGATCTTCAATTAAATCTTCAATCAAATCTTCAATTAAATCTTCAATTAAATCTTCAATTAAATCTTAATATCTTTTAGCATTAAAAACAACAACAAGATCTACTCCAAATCTGATTGCAACTGAATATATCTTTACCAAGATATTCGCCTACAATCTCTCACTCTCTTCAGCAGAATATCTCTCCAATAACAGAAACACGCAGCCCTAATAAAACAACTCAGACTGATGTTCTAATGTTCTGTCAACTGATGTCAAGACATCAGGTTTAACATCAGCATACAAAACTGCAACCCTTCTGAACTTAACATCAACTCAATGTTAAGAACTCATGTTAAGACATCAGACATATGACATCATTAACAACACCATTGTTTTACCAAAATTCCAGCCAATACAAGAACTAACAATCTCCCCCTTTGGCTAATTTTGGCTAAAACAATCTCAGCTTACACCAGAGATACCAGCGGAAAAACACCATACAAACTAACATCAGCACACAACTAGCAGCAGCAACTCCCCCTCAAAACTGCAACCAGCAAAACAGTTGCACAAACTACACACTCCCCCTCAAGCCTAGAACCACAATAGACAACTAGGCAATAACACAAACTACACACTCCCCCTCAAGCCTAGAACCACAACAGACAACTAGGCAACGACTAGGCTAACTCTCCCCCTTTTTAGCCACAATTGGACACCCTCTGAATCTGACAACTAACATACTCAGAACAAAATCCAGACTAAATAGCTGAACAAACATTGGGGTAAATGTATACTGCTGATTCAATCCATTGACATCTTGTCTGACACCATGAAACCAGGTCTAAACTGTCAAGTACACCATGAACTTTACCAGTAACACAATGTCACGACATCTTGTCTGACATTACAATCTTGATAAACAACTTCTCCAACAAAAGATCAACTCCCCCTATCTAAGATAACCACTGCTCCTTTGCAAGAAGAACACCTTAAATGAATGGAAAACATAAGACTCATCTTCATGTCTTCAAGAGCGCACCCTCTGTTCAACACACCTGCTGAACGCATTCACATAATGCTTAATCCTCAAACAATCCAAGTACCACACTAGTACAGACAGAACTTCTCCCATTATATTTCACAAATAGTGCTCCTTGACCAGTATATCATAATATTTGGAAAATCCAGACATAGTCTTCATTCATCCCAGCAGCCACACCACACAATCATCCACAAGTTCTGAAGCACACACACAATGCCTTCCACTGAACTCTAAATAAACTCCTCTTACACACACCAAGACAAGTGTGACATCTCCCATCAACAAGGACCCTCACAAAGCTCTTCCAAAATCTGTAGAGAAAAATAAATTCTCCCATACACAACCAAAGTTGTCCTTCAGACTTCTCCTCAGAAGCATGTGCGCATATGATTCAAACAATTAGCTCCACATGGCTAGAACCATTCATGTCCACACCAACATGTCATCCAACAGCCTAATATCATAACATGTTATATGACATTATATCCTCATAAGATTCAACCAATCTTCACAATCTTGATCAGCATGCAATCTTCACAATATATGTACCTTAACAGCAAAATTCATAGACAAGTACTCCCCTAGTCATGGTTAACTAATGCTCTAGATGAAGATGAACATTTGAGCACACTTGCTGAGCACATGCATTTTGGTACCATTGTCCCTTTCTCCAAAGGCAGTCAGTCATTCCCTATCATACTCTTCATCTTCAGACTTCCAATCAATCAATACCTGATCTACTTCAGTCTTCTCTACATTCTCCATCCAAGGCAGACCTTCTACTTCATCATTCTCCCGTATGACTATATAGACGCTCCTTAGGCATAATGTATGCACCAAGCTTCAGAGCCAGAACACAATCATCCTTCACCAAGGATATTCAACCAGATAATGTCCCAACACAAGTTAGAACATTTGCCACACACCAAGATATCATCACCATGATTCTTGATATGCTCCACCAACTAGACTTACTATTGCATAGTAATCCAAAGAACTAGAGAATTAAACTCTCATCCACCTTCAAGAAGAATAATCTCCTTGAGTCTTCAACTCATCACCCTTCTGCCCAAGAGTAACTTGTTCCAAGACAATCCTCAATAATAACCAGCGGCCACACTCTGATTATCTTGATTCTTCGAATCCACTTCTGAGATCAACCAAATGCCACAGTTTGATCACCTCATTCATGAATCCTCATATGAAAACAACCAAATGCCACATTTTGACCTTTTTCACGTTTGTCAGAACTCTCACAAAGATATCTTGATCCACCAAGGAAACTTGATCTTCAAGTCACATGTTCCACTTGCTCAAAAGCAAACACACTTAGACTCCCTAAGCCATGGTCATGAAACATCTTCTCCTTCCTGCAGCTCCCGAAAACTGCCATGAGAACGATCTTTTTGAAGCATCCTATTGTTCATTCCTGTAGATCACCCTATCATTAGCTGATGTGCCATATCACCAACTGAGAATCCTGATGTTAAGCTAGATGTCAAAACATTATGATATCCAGCTGTTGAATTCAACTCTTCCTTCTGCCACTTAGAAAAACCTCCTCCCTTTGCAGAAACAGATTTCCATGCTCTCATAGACTTGATTCAACAATCAAGTTTGAGTAGACAACCTCCATCCTGCTTAGAAACTATAAAGACTTCCAACCTACCACATCTGAATCTTCAGAAAATAAGTAGTCCAAGACTACCCCATAGCAATACTAAAGAAAGTCACTTCCCATAGTAGAGCCGTCAGTAGAAAGCTAGAGATAACTGCCACGTATCCTCGACCTTCACAACCAGAGCAAACACCATGCTCCAAACCACTGATCCAAGCTGAACCATCAAGATCATGATGTCTTCATAGTCTTCCATCTTCATCTTCAACAGACCCATCATCTGGACAAGTCATTCACAATACTTTCTAGGAACAGATGCTAAGCAATAATCCCAGGTCAACACCTAGGCGACTTGTGAGCGAATATAGAACCCCTCCCATGATTCTCCAAACCTCTGATGAAAAGATAATAGACAGAACATTCTTAATCTTGTCTTTCAAGGATAATCAATAACAATTAATCCCTGTGGTTTAACCCTTCTTCAGATTCCAGCATCTTCTGAATCTTCTTCATGACAGACCATTATGACAACCATTCATACCACAAAAGCCTACCAGGTTAGGTCAGTGTCTTGATCTTTTACTCCACCCTGAGCAAAGAATTGAAATGATGTTTCAACATTAGTTCCGACATTAGTCTAAATCACATTAAACATCTCCTATGGATTTGGAGACTACAACCATATTAATCCACACAAATCTCTTGTAGGGAACACACGAGAACATATCAATATCTGATCAACTTCCAAGATCAGACCAACAAAACTGCAGTAACTTGTATACCACACTCTTCCAGAAGCTTTTTCTTATAAGCACAAGGTTCAGACCTCTTGTCCAACTTAAGAGTGATAACTGCCATCCTTCTGCATAAACGTACCATAGACAATCTGCTACTTCCAATCCTTCACAAAACTGAAAGAGCTCATGCAAACACCAATTGACCACAGGCTGATTTACACTGCTACTGCACACAAACTCTTGGATGCATTTTCCCTTTTCTTCAACCAGCTCCTGCTAAAATGCTATGACATTATGAACATCAGTGATCCTTCAAAACAACTATAATCTAATAGGTTTTTGACTTAGCATTTACCATAAGCTGCTGATGTGTAGCGTGATGTCGAGACATTAGAATTGACATATTAAGCTCAACTTCTTTCTTGATGAAACTTCCTCCAGTTCATGATCAGAAACATGTATCTTATCATAACCAGGAAGATCCTCCTAATCAGGTCACCACAACTAAGCTTAAGAGATAACATATCAAGATCTTCACTCCCGCATGAAAGATTTGGCAGTGATACTCTTTTGCTTTGGCTCTACCCTCTTCTTTCATCACAAGAAAAATGATAAAGAAGAAATCACTGTTCTGGACAGATTGGTCTTCAATGCCTGATTTGAAATATATTCTTCTTCAAAAAAACTGAAACTTCCATGTCATCCAGTCTTTAATAAGATCCATTCACCTTTTGATCACTTCTTTCCCAAAACAAAGATATGAGATAATCCTCAAGTATCTTTGGCATCTCTAACCAAACGGTTGAAGCTGTCTTGCATAAACTACAACATCATAGAATATCCTGCTGAGGAGACCAAACCCTAATGTCTTTCCAAGAGAATACCTTCCTAGAATCTCACCACCAGAGATACAAGAACCAACCAGGGCTACATCAGATACCAAGCAGCGGAACGCACACCAACTCCTCAACAACCTTGAGGCACTACTCAATAATCCTTGCACACCATCACCAAGTGCCAACAAATCAAACTCACAACAGCAGTTCTCCTGATAACAACAGACAGATCTAATACATACTCTATCATAAATAGTCCATCCTTCACTCCAAGGGATCAACTAAAAGAACTGAACAAGTCCAAAACTCAGCAAATCTATCTTCCTTGCTCATGAACCAGAAAGTATCTTCCCTAGATCTCATCCAAAAACAGACAGGATGCCTGCTCTGATACCAATTGAAATTCTGGTATCAGATGTGTGATGTTAAGAGTGATGTCACAACAACACAATCTGCTATGAACAAGGAAATAAACAACAATAAATCAACACAAAGAATTGTTCACCCAGTTCGGTCTAACAACCTACATCTGGGGGCATACCAAGCCAGGAAGGAAGTCCACTATTAGCAGTATCAAATTACAGACTCAACAAACCAGTTGACAATCTACCTAATTTAATCACTACCCAATGACCCTTCTATCTAAGTCCTCCTTAGATAAGAGACTCCATCTCACTCCCAATCATCGTAATGATGCCTAGCAGTCAACATCTCAGTCACTGCATCAACAACTTGATTTCCAAAAACTCTTCAATCACAGAAAAGTAGAAGACACACTTCCATGACAATACCTAGACATGACACACATGACTAAGAACAATACTTAGAGTTGCTTAACAGCTTCCTCCAAGAACAATACATCTCTTACCTACAGGCTTCGAGATAAACACGATGACCATCCCACAAATCGGGTGGTTCATCAACCAACACAGCCCTTATAATCTACATGATGGCTGGCTTTTTTTAAACTAGGTTACAATGCTTCTATTTATAACCTTTTTCCCAACTGGATTTGGGCATTAAATCTCAGCATATTAACTGCTACAAATCTGCAGAAGATTCTGCTACTAAATAGATCTTCAATTAAATCTTCAATTAAATCTTCAATTAAATCTTCAATTAAATCTTCATATCTTTTAGCCTTAAAAACAGCAACAAGATCTGCTCCAAATCTGATTGCAACTGAATATATCTTTACCAAGATATTCGCCTACAATCTCTCACTTTCTTCAGCAGAATATCTCTCCAATAACAGAAACACGCAGCCCTAATAAAACAACTCAGACTGATGTTCTGATGTTCTGTCAACTGATGTCAAGACATCAGGTTTAACATCAGCATACAAAACTGCAACCCTTCTGAACTTAACATCAACTCAATGTTAAGAACTCATGTTAAGACATCAGATATATGACATCATTAACAACACCATTGTTTTACCAAAATTCCAGCCAATAAAAGAACTAACAGTGCTATAAGGTTTCCAATCCATCGGGATATTTTTTGATTATGTCTCTAATTTTTGCCTAGACCGCCCTTTCGGGTTTTCAATCCACCGAGACGTTTTTATTTATTTAGGCGAAGTATTTCTTGACTACGTCAACATTTGTGGGGTAGGCAAATTCCTCTCCGTCCATGGTTGCGAGTATCAAGGCACCGCTTGAGAAGGCTTTCTTGACCACATAGGGGCCATCATAATTCGGAGTCCATTTGCCCCGGGAATCAGTGAGGAATGATTGTATCTTTTTGAGCACGAGGTCTCCTTTCCTGAAGATGCGAGGTCAGACCTTTTTGTCAAACGCCTTCTTCATTCTTTGCCAATACAACTGACCATGGCATAGAGCCGTTATCCGCTTTTTTTTGATCAGATTCAGTTCGTCGTGTTGACTTTGTCATCATTCAGCCTCTGTTAGCTTAGCTTCCATCAATACCCAGATTGATAGGACCTCTACTTCTATGGGGAGAACTTCTTCCATGCCATATACTAGAGAGAAAGGGGTTGCCCCTGTTGAAGTGCGGACAGATGTGCGATAACCGGAAGGGCAAATGGTAACATTTCGTGCCAGTCTTTGTAGGTTACAACCATCTTCTGAACGATCTTCTTGATGTTCTTGTTAGCTGCTTCTACCGCTCCGTTCATCTTGGGTCGGTAGGGAGATGAGTTATGGTGTTCGATCTTGAACTCAGTGCACAACTCTTTCATCATCTTATTATCCGAGTTAGATCCATTGTCAGTAATGATCTGGCTTGGAACACCATAACGACAAATGATATTGTTTTTGATAAATCAAACCACCACTTGTCGGGTAACATTGGCGAACAACACTGCTTCGACCCACTTGGTAAAATAGTCAATGGCCACCAGAATGAACCGATGTCTATTTGAAGCTTTGGGTTCAATCATGCTAATCATGTTGATTCCCCATATGGAAAAAGGCCACGGGGAAGAAAGAACTTTGAGATGTGTTGGCGGTACATGGATTTTGTCTGAGTATATCTGACACTTGTGACACTTCCTCATGTACTTGTAGCAATCGGATTCCATGGTCAACTAGTAGTACCCTGCTCTAAGAATTTTTCTCGCCATTGTGTGTCCGTTGGCATGAGTGCCAAAGGATCCTTCGTGAATTTCTTTTATCAGTATGTCTGCCTCTGGTATGTCTACACATTGAAGCAAAACCATGTCAAAGTTCCTCTTATAGAGTGTATCACCGCTCAGAAAGAAGCTGCCTGCTAGCCTTCTGAGGGTCTTTCTATCTTTTCTGGATGCCCCAGGTGGGTACTCTTGTTTCTGAAGGAAGCATTTGATGTCGTGATACCAAGGTTTGTCGTCTATGACTGCTTCGATCGTGAAGATGTAAGCGGGCCGTTCAAGGCGCATTATGTCAATCTTAGGCATGTTATTCCATTGACCTACACTAATCATGGAAGAGAGAGTGGCTAATGCATCAGCCATGTGATTCTCTTCACGAGGGATGTGATAAAACTCGATTATGTTGAAGATGGGTAACAACCTTCTCGCGTAATCTTTGTAAGGGATCAGTCCTGATTGGTATGTGTTCCAATCTCCTTTGATCTGATTGATAACCAGGGCTAAGTCACCATATACATCCAAGTTCTCGATCCCTAAGTCGATCGCTTCTTCGAGACCCATGATACAAGCTTCGTATTCGGCCTCGTTGTTTGTACACTTGAATGTCAGTCGGGCAGTGAAAGGAATGTGGGTACCCTGAGATGTTATGATGATTGCCCCAATTCCATTTCCATAATGATTGACAGCTCCGTCAAAGATTAGTCCCCATTGGAAACTCCTTTGTGGTTTTTCTTTTTGGATAGTTGTTTCTATTTCTTCTTTTGTCTTTTGTTCTTTCGGATGGTTCTTTCGATCTCGGGATCAAAAAGAAGCTGTTCCTCCGAAGTCTTGCCTCGAAGCATATACAGAAATTTCACCACCTATCCAATAATTGAACACACGTTGCGAAAAACAAATATATACAATATATAACAACTTAGAAGTATACAATCTATTGCGATGTTTTAATATCTTAAACGCCGATCCCCGGCAACAGCGCCAATTTGATGTTGAGTATAATCAAATGTAAGTATTTGTTTTTATCATATCCACAGGGATTGGAGCGATATCAAAACCGTTCAATATTCTCTATGATTTTTGGTTTGTAAAAGTTTCAAGATTTTTGGTTTGTAAATTGCGAAAAGTAAATGCGTATGATAAAAGAAGACAGTTTTCAGAGGAATAGACTTGTTGGGAATTGGTGTTCATCCACCGATTCAATATGTATATCACAAATCAGTTATACACAATTTAAACATATTTCGATATTATCACGTATCGCTTACAAACAAAGTTCAAGTCTAAACTTTGATGAGAGTTCTACCTTAAGGTTTAATCGACGATTTCTCAGCCTATTAAACAATACGGTAGCATTAAGATTCGATACTTTTTGTGAATATTAAACCTAAATCTATGTCTAGCATTTAGGGTTTAATAGATGTTATCTTAGATCGAGATTAGAATCGTATTTGTCAATATCAATTCAATCCATGAAATAGACGATAAAACAAAGATAACATCAATAACGATTCATACATAAATTGCGTATAACGCCATGATTAAAGATAATACATACTATTTCGGTGAATTACGACCAATCCCAACAAGATAGGGATTTAGCTACTCATGGTAGCTTGAAGCACAATGGAAGAATTGAGTTGAACGAGCATCAACGACGATTTCCCGACTCTTGATGCGATTCCACTCTTCTCCTCTAAACCTCACTTCTATTCCTATTACAAAGTATTCTAAAATAGTAAAATTACAAGATATCTCATTTGCAGTGCCTCTGATCTCCTTTTATAGTGTTTTTGGCCGCCTACTTTCGCTATGCGAAGTTCTGGTCGCTATGCGAACTCCCTTTTCTTCTTCAGTAAGTTTTGAACTCTTCAAACCGCCCTTATTTGACCGCCATACTTCGCTATGCGAAAGATAGTTCGCATCGCGAAATCCGTCGCTTTCTGTCGCGTCAAGCGAAGTCTGTTTAATTTGATTCTGTTTCATTTCGCTTCCTATCGCTTTCTACCACTTTCGGTCGCTTCCTATCGCATCACGAACTTCAAGCAAAGTCTGCTAGATTTGATTATGTTTTGCTTTGCCTGGCTCGCCTTCTATCGATTTCCTTTGCATAGCAATGCTTCGCGTAGCGAAGCTTTTGGTCGCGATGCGAAAGTTGCAGGGCATGAGTTCTTCTTGTTCTTTCTTTGATGCATTCTTTCACCTTTTCTTGCACAAATGTAAACCAAACCAAGAAGACTTTGCACCATACTACTTTTATTTATTAGTTGAGGTTTTTCTGTTAGAATCTTGTCATTCAAGTAGGATAAATGCCCTATTTTATGTGCTATTTTATTATGAATAAAACACTTATCAGATAGTCGCATTAGAGTGGACTTTGGCATCACGTTTAGAGCTGATCCGGTATCTACCAGTACGCTGGCTAAAGCATCATCCTGGCAGTTGACTGTAATATTGAGTGCCATGTTATGATTTGGGGCCTCTTCCAGCAGTTCCTCATCACTGAACCCCAAGTTATTGCAGGAAGTGATGTTGGAGATGATGCTGTCAAATTGTCTTATTGACACATCTTGTTCCACAAAGGCTTGCTCTAAGACTTTCTGTAGAGCCTCCCTGTGAGCTTCGAAACTGAGTAAAAGTGATAGCACTGAGATTTTTGAAGGAGTTTGCAACAGCTGATCAACAATGTTGTATTCACTCTTCTGGATGAGCTTCAGCATCTCATCATTGTTCTTTGAATGGTCGGGATCACTAGACTGACTGACTGGTTGATCAGGAATTTCCGTTTGAGGTTCCTTTTCTCTGGTAGGTTCTCCAACTCCTCGGTTAAAGATTCGACCACTCTGTGTTACTTGACTGATGTCTGCAATATTCACGACGGAGGGTAATGGAATTTCCTTTCCATTCTCAATTGTTGTTGCACCGTATTTGTAAGGGATAACCTTAGTTGATTCATACAGTAATGGTCCCGGTAGATAGATAACTACAACAGCCTTCTGATTCTTCTGACCATTGTAAGTAATTTCAATCAGTTCCTGGTTAGGAACTTTTGATTCGTCAAGTAAAGGGATGATGGTACAAACATCCTTGGTCCTCTTATGATCAGAGATTACGACAACGTCCTTGATTTGATCAGCGACATAGTCAGGCATCAAGTTGATTGACCCAGGACTTAGACACGGTTGAATCTCTTTGTGGTCCAATTGACTTTGAAGGGCTGCTCGCATGAGGTAACATCCTTGATTATCTTCAGAGCAAACTCGACATCGTTCATAGTTGTGTGGTGGCACCTGGCCACGTCCGCTCTGTATGCAGTGTAACCTCACTAGATCTGTTCCTATTAATCGAACATCCCGATTTTGATGCCTAGTAGGGTTCCCATTAATCATACTGACTTATTGTGTGTCTCCGTCTAAATAGATCGGAAGCCACCAGTGGTTTAATAAGTGCTGCAAAGTTCTTTGAACGAGAGCGCATCCTTGATCGCTCTCATGGCATACTGTACAGTTCTGATAATTATGCGAAGTCAGAAAATCGAGCTGGACCTGCTTAGCATGTAACTCCACCAAGCTGGCATTTATCAAGCAAATATCAAAGATTTAAATCATATTCACTTGATACTGATTTCTATAGTGGTAATCCTGAATCCATCCAAGATCCATCTGACGCTGGAGGGCCTCTTGTACAAAAGAGCATCCCTGATTGTCTACCTAGCAGATCAGACATAAATCGTAATCATGCCGTGGCAGATTATGATGTTAGCTTTGCCTTGAGTGCATTGCCACCAAGTTGACATTCATCGCACGGATGTCGTGGTTTTGAATGAGGTTGGAATTTGTGTAAGTCATGTTGACCCCATGAATTTGGTGATCTTGGATCCATCCGAGATCCAACTGTTCCTGTAGAGCTGATTGCACCATAGAACATCCTTGATTGTTCTTAGAGCAGATATCACACTGGTGATAGTTATGAGACGGTACATGCCCATATCCGCTCTGTCTGTGATGCATTTTGACCAGGTTGGCCCTCAATAAGAGTACATCATGAATTTGATAGCTGTGGTTAGACTCTCCTTCTATCAAATTTACCGCAGCTTTCTCATGTTGGGGCAGCGGGTTTGTCTGAACATTTGGATTTATATCCTTGAAGGATAAGACCCCGCTCCTAACAAGCTTCTGTACATCGGATTTGAAGCTGAGACAATTTTCTATGTTATGCCCCGGTCCTCCTTGATGGTAAGGGCAAGTCTGATCCGCTTTGAACCAAAAAGGTGGATTTTACGGTATTGTAAGAGGAGGCCTAGTTTGGATGTGCCCCTTGACCAGTAATAGTGGAAACAGTTCTGCGTACAACATGGGTATAGGGTCGAACCCCGGTGGTCGCATTGTACGATTGTTGTTGTACAGAGGACGAGCCTGCTGAAGAGGCTGTTGTGTCCTTTGCTGATATTGTTGTTGATTAGGTTGGCTCTGAGCAACCTGAGGTTGATACGTAGGAACAGGCGCAGGGTTGATAGCAGGAGTTACTGCTGCTACTGGTTGGTACCGTCGCCTCTGCTTTCTTAGAGAGATATTACCAATATCTTGCTCTTTTTTCTTAGAGAAAGTGCTACTGTATCTTTTGGGCTTTGTACAAGACATATAAAACACTATCTTGTTGAGTATAAAAGACTCTCTTGTTGAGTCAATCTCCTTTTAGCCTCAATCTCGGGCTTCGTACGAGACAACAAATCACTCTCTTATTGAGTATAAAAGACTCTCTTGTTGAGTCAATCAACCTTCAGACTCTCTTGTTGAGTCAACCCTTTTTTAGCCTTCGTCTTGGGCTTTATACAGGACAGATGAAAGTACTCTCTTGTTGAGTCAAACCATTTCAGCCTCCATCTTAGGCTTTATATAAGATACATTCTCCCCAACGGAGTCAAAGTCTCTTTTAGCCTCAATCTTGGGCGTTGTACAAGACAGAAAGAACATTTTCCCCGGAAAAATCAAACTTCAAGCATCCTCTTAGGCTTTGTATAAAGAAAACCCTGGTTGGCTCAATCAACCTTTTAGCATCAAATTTGTGCCCTGCTCATAGCATACAAACATCAACCACTCCTCTTTAGAGATGACAAATTCTCTCTCATCCAAAACCCTTTAGCTTCACATCTTGGGCTTTGAACAAGATACAAACCACCTTTAGCTTCATGTCTTGGGCTTTGAACAAGACACCAAAACAACCTTTTTCCTCCCATAGAATAGGAGGAACTACGATCGCTCTGATTTCCCTGTTTCGTTAAACAGGAATACGTAGGCATAAGATTGCAAAATATTAGCGAGCATACTAATCAAAACCCCAAAATCCTGTACCCTCATACATCAATCGAAAAGCATCAGACCTAACACCTTACTAATAGCCTAGACACTGTTTTTAAGCTAATAACCCTAAAGAAGAACCCCCTATTTTGATAGCATCTGTAAACCAACAGTTTTGACTGTTCAACCTCAGTTTGCAAGCAGGGTTAATTGGAGACATCTATTTCCCTTCCTTAATTAGCTTCACAGGATAAAAAATGAATCGAACTGTAGTACCAAAGTGATAGTGATTTGAAACCACAAAAATCGCGCTACAGTGTGCAATGGATAGTGGAAGGTAAGAAATTCCGGTTAACGTGTACGAAGTGATGGAAAGATCCTTCAAGAGGATGCATTGCCCCGATTTTTTTTCAAGAATAGAGAAACTTCTTTATTTGTGAATAATTGGAATATTCATAATCTACCTTTTATTGGACTAAGAACGTTGTAGTGTTATTTCTCACCAAGGAATTCAAGTGAGAGGACAAGGTTGTATGCTTGACATGTTATGTCTATCGCTTTTGTGGTATCGTGTAATGGTTGTGTGTTGGGTTTTGCTTATGGACGAATCAAGCATGAGTTGTGGCAAAAACCTTAGAATGTCGTCATTATTGACTTCCCACTAGTGTAGTTGTTTGAATAGGAAAAATGAACTATCCCGCTGAAGTTTTGTAGCGTGATCGCGTCAGAATTTGGAATTTTGCCTTGTCACTTGGTTGGAGTGTGTCATCCGCATGTTTTAACTTTGTTTGGTATTACCTTGAGTGGATCATGGTTAGTGAATGCAATACAAGTTAAAGAACCGCGAGTTGAGAATTATATTGTGGGTTAGAGCAAGACGAATTGATGGTTTGGGTAGGGATGACTTTGAATTAAAAGAAATTGTTAATTTTCAGCTTCTGCAGCAGTGCTAACCGATTAACACAACGGGGTTAACCGATTAACACGTGCAAGGATGGTATTTTGTGCTGAACTTTGAGAAGTTAACCAATTAACCTCAGATGGATAATTGATTAACATGTGTCTGTAAATTGTGAAATCCCTTAGGAACCATCATCTGTGTTTTGTTACCTTATGTTCCTCCGCTTTGAGAGTATTGTGTGAATGGAGAATGAGATTTCAAGTAAAGAACGGATTTGTGTTTTGAAAATTGGAACTTGTGGAAAGGTGTTGCGTAGTTGACCATTTGTTCTGACGACAAGAGAGTGGACTTATGGGGAAGTAATCTTATGAATCATGTTGAGTGTGAGAAAGTCTTAAGTATATTACTGTTGAAAGACTTGAGGGCGAAGTTAGAGAATATTCATGAAGTATTGATCTTGTAAAGATCATTTCGGTAAATTAATTGTTGGTGTTAGTAAGGTATGAGCGGTTGGTCAGAGTTTAGTAATTGTTATATTCCGTGAGTTCATGGTTTTGGATTTATACTCTGCGAGAGTAGTACCAGTTGGGTACAGTGGTACCTCCACCGACTGTCTTCGTGACTTCGCACTGTGAAGGATTTGTTCGCAAAGTGAACCTTCGCTGGCACACGCTTTCCTATTCGCAAAGCAAACTAACTGATATCATTCCTCTGTTCTTTGGAAGCTTGCACCATTTCTTGTGTCATACAACTTTGATAGTTTAATGCCTTTTTTTTTCTCCACAATAATCAGAAGTAGGAATTTGAAAGTTATCTTTCCAATTAAGAGTGAGGATTAGACATTCCGAAGTTAAGCATGTAACTTGGAATCGTTTATGAAACAGAACTAATGAGAAAAGTGGATTCAATTGAGAAACATGGCATGGTCTTCGAAAGAATATTTATCAGTAATTGCATGAAGATAATAAATCACTGAACTACCTCGCAAGGATTTGATGAGTGTTTGTTATCTTAAACCAATATAAGGTATTATGCTTTTGTGTTGTGACTCAGTAGAGGAATATGGAATGGTATATCCTTGCCGAAGGTAGGATGCGATCAAGTCTTTTAGTATGAAACAACATATGAATTGAGGAAAAGCAAGTTGAAAGTTAAACCGATATTGGAACAAGAGTATAACTAAGGACACGAAGTTTGATAAATTATGAAAACAAGGATTTTGGTTTGTGAAGTCAAGTTGGATTTGGAGTACGTCAGTAACATTCACGAAAGTAAAGTTAAGTGTAGAACTAAGATAATGATGCAAGTTGTGGTTATTGTCAAGTAGAGGAAATTCAGGGGTGAATTTCAATTTAAGGGGGGGGGGGTGTAATATCCCGTATTATCTAAATGTTCAATTGGATATCAGATGAGATCAGATGAGTATCTATGTGATCTATCTTTGGTAAATTGGATTAATGGAATCCTCTAAGTTTTCTAAGTATTGTTAAGTGGGATCAATAGAGCAACTGGTGAACTCTGAAGAGATCAATTATTTATTAAAGGGGCAGATCAATATTTATTAGTTCAAGAGAGTGTTTTAAGGTAACTCTAATAATTGATCAATTGGTTGAGACGACAAAATATCAATTGGAGATATTTTACCTTGTTGGATTATATTGTATAATACGTTATATATATATATATATATATATATATATATATATATATATATATATATATATTGTTAGTAAGAGAAAGAAAAAAAAGAAAAGTTGGAAAAGAAGAAGAAAAGGAGAAAGAAGAAAAGGAAGAGAAATAAGAGGAAAATGGGAAAGAGGGAAGAAAACTTGGATTATTGTTCATTATCTTCTTCAACCTCCTCTTCGATTATCAGGTGGGTTCTAGTTAGACACTCTAAGTTCTAGAAATATAAGTTTAGAACTTAGGTTAGATTAGAGAGAAAATGATTAAACGGATAAATCAATGGAATCTAACGGATGAAATGTGATATAAACAACGTAGAATACTTGTTGTTATGTTTGGAACATGTTTTGGTTGATAAAGTATGAATTGGAAGTGTTTGGATGGAAGAAATGAGGAATTTTGGCCCCAAATGACCTATATTGACGCTGTTGAGAATTTCTGAGTTCGCAGGTTCGCCTAGCGAACCCAAGGCGAAGGGAAGGGCAAAGGTTTGCCTAGAAGTTCGCATTGCGAACTTTATACCCTTTTTCTTCTGCCATGGTTGGCTGGGGGTTCGCATTGCAAACATGAAAGCGAACGTGACAGATTTCCCATTTTGTTTCCTTCATAACTTTTGATCCGTAACTCGGATTGACACACGGTCAGAAGCGTTGAAAAGCTATTTCAATGCTCTATGTGATGGTGAGGTAGAGACATAGTCATATGCTATGGATTGATAAGAAAATATGGAAAATTAATGTATGGGTGAATATTGTAGTCCTCGTTTCCACCAAAATTCATGAATCGGGAAGCCTATTGATATGGGACTTGAAGCCTTGGAAAGAGAATCCAATGTGCTATTAAATGGTAATGTGAGACCATGATTTAACCAAGGATGCTTGGTAGAGGATAATAGTGGCTTGTATGCCTTAAAGATATGTGTGAACTACTACGTGGATTATGTTTGACATATTATGCTATCATGTGTGTTTTATGAGTAATATTGTAATATGCTTATCTAATATTGTTGTTGAACATAATTGAGAGAATAACATGCTTAAAATTGATTAGGAAGAGTGAGAAAACCTTACCCCAAACCTAATGATATGATTCTAGGTTGTGACTAGGAATTGATAGAAACTCTGGATGGCGACGCTCGTGCATTCGATGTAGAAAGGTGCATCCTTGACGAGTTCTGGCCTAGAGTAGATAACCTAGATGGCAAGGCTCGGGCACTTGGTGTAAAAAGGTGCACCCGTGATGAGATTGGTCTAGGAGAGAGTTGTCGTACCCTAATTTTTGACCCTAAGATCCCTCTTTCTTTTTTTACATAACATCTTTAGGTAATGCAGTCTTATGTGCGTGTTTGTTATCACTAACCAGTTTGTGCAGGCGTATTTAGGGTGTAGACGTTACTTACTATCACAGTCAAGAATTTCAGGGCGCGACCAACTGACCCTAGTTTATGCTCCTGAAGTTTTTACTTTTATATGGGCTCCACTTCCAGAATTTTGTTCTTCAGTCTTGGGCTTTTCTTGGATCAGTACCTTAAAGACGTCTTGGATGGACTTTCTCGCTTTATCCCTTAGAATCAAGACATCCCGTCCAGTTGCTTGGATACTGGCAAAGATCCGGAGAATAACTCAATACACTTGATACATTTCAACGTACCAATTTCTTTTCCGAGATGGTGAAAAGGCATATGAGATGTATGAGACCGGAGAAAAGAGGTTCCATGGTTTTCTATGGTTGCATTCTTGAAGACGTGTTTTAAGACGGAAACATTATTGGTTGTAATTTCTATATTGAGTTAGCATTTGCCTAGGATTAAGAGTATTTCAAATTGAAGCCTAAGCATTTGAGTGATTTCATTTGAAACTACTGCTATAGGAAACTCGTGAGCAATTTCAAAAATGGACTTCATTGAAAAGATACATCAAAACAACAAGATCCTGAGTTACACCAATAATACTGGAGTGGTCATAAAACAAGCAATAGAAAGAAATACAATCCAACACGTAACCAAGACTAATGGGTAGAACTGAAAACTAGACCGACTAAGAGAATATCATTCCAATCCCTGAAACACGTATCCAATAAGGGATGTATGCATGCATGGCCGGGTCTGCATCTGAACCTAGAGAGAGCTTGATATCCATTAATGAAAAGGAATCCTTTGAATCCTCAATACGTAGCCAAAGTCAATGCAAGAGGTATCCACGTTTTGGGTGCATCTCCAACAGGTCCTACATGATCAAAATGCACCCAAAACTTTGCCCGAATAAGCCAAGTCTGCGCACTGTGTTATGCTTCTAGGCTCCCATTGGCTCTGAAGGTGGTAGGTTCCAACCTGTTTAGAAAAAGAGAAAAGAAAGAGAAACTTTGAACACTGAGTTTACAAAGTCCCAAATCATTGCAAAAATATATAACAAAACAATTCACCAAAGGTTGGTATACACAGTATGTTACTCAACAACAATCATGGTTATGAATAGTTTGTCATCTACACTACCGGTGACTGTGCATCAGGACAAGTAATGCTGTTGGTGGAGTTCTTCCAATATATCAATTAGAATTCACTCTTGCAGCATTTCGACGGTGGGAGAGATCATTGGCATGACGCATAGGGGTTGTTATAGAGCTGTTTCATTTGGAAACCTGTCAAATTGAAAGGAGAATTAAATATTCATTACGAGAAAACGACACTTGTCCATGTGAGCAAAAGAGTTTATGGTAAAGAAAAGAATTCATGGCAAATAACGGCAGCAACAAGGATTGATTCTGAACGTCAACATTTGTCAATCAAAATCAGTAAAATAAGGGAAGAAGTCAAAAGCATTCATTGTAAAGTAGCCATCAATACGTAGGTACTATTTGTGGTGGAATTCTTTACCGTCAATCTTCACCCTTGGAGAACAGCAGCTTGTTCATAACATCAAGTTTGGGAATTTGCTCAATCGTTGAATCAACTTGACAAATCGAAGAAGAAAATTCATGAAAGATTGCAGCAAGTATTACTTCTCTACATTATGAGCACCCAAAGACACAATTTCACGCCTGGCTCCTAAAGGCTCAATTACAAAAATGAAAGACTTCTGTCAATTGAAGTCAAGATTAAGAGTGTCAGCATACAAAAAAATGAAACAGTTGCAGCTGCTTTGAAACCTAACTAGTGTATTAAATTTTTGCCTTCATAACCTGCGTATTTTGATCATAGCGTAGTTGATCCCTTCAAGATGACACTGCTCTGAGATCTTTTGAAAGCATGTGCTTGCAAATTCACTGACGTTCCCGACAGCACTACACCAAATCCACGAGCGTCACTCCCGATTCAACCCCTGCATCAACCATTGCACTAAAAGAATGGGACAAAAAAAAAACACTTATGTCGCAAGCAATACTGCTACAAGTACTGAGAAATCACCAAAGCTACAAGTCGCAATTTCTAGCTCTCACTGCAGCCAAAGGGGTAGAAGCAGCAGCCCTGCACAGACCGCTTCTCAACCTACCGTCACAGTAGATATACCTGCAGTCAATCAGAGGAAATTAGGGTGGCAATTCAAAATGTGTTTGTTGAAGGATAAACCAAAGAGCCTAATTCAAATGCTACAACAGGAAATAAAGACAAAGTCAAACACTTCCTACTAAAGAACACATAGAAGAATGTCTTGCATAGACGTTACTTCTAATCTTCCGACGTGAACTTATCCATCACACTCTAGCCTGACTTATGACCGATTCTTGTTCGACTTTTTACAGTGATTCATTTAACTTTCTTTGAACACATGTGTGGCCTTTTGCCACGAAACACTTTGAATAGAGTTTGAAATTTTTGAACCTGAAAAGGAAGAGAGGTTGGAGTAAATTGCTAATGATAATAAGCATCAAGTCCATGACACGGTTATTTCATCATACCATGCCACCCTGTTTAACGACAATTGAATGAAATTTGGGAATTCGTCAAAATTTCATCAAGAACAATCAAGACTTGTCCAAAACAAATTCAAGTTAGGGCTGTTTGATTCAAGAAACAAGGTGATTTGAAAAGGAGAGGATTTCATCATATATAAGTATAGAGAAACCGAAAACGCTTTGGCACTGCAGAATATTGCTTCACTGTTAGCAGAAAGATAAGCTGAACACATATAGATTTGTTGCTAACAAACCTTCAAGTGAAACTAACCCTTCATGCCCTAACACCTTGGGTGCCAAGCGCTGTTGCCATCGCTTCAAATCGCAAGTCTGTGGAAATCCCAATTGATCCTGAAAAATTAATCAAAGTTAAGCAAAATCAAAACACCATCCAAACATAACCAAAGTAATGGAAGAAGAACAACACATAACACACTTTTTGCTCTATGTTGATGCTTACTGGTTGGATAAGCATTGAGGAACCGTGGCTACACTTGAAATCAAAATCCACTTGGAGTTAGAAATTTCAATATTGATCCTTAATAATCGTGAATTATGAAAGCAAAGGGAACAAAGATGCGAAACCTTTCAAAGATATTCGCCAGACCAATCTTTTTTCCAAAACAGGTTCAGAGCATATCCAAAACAATTCAAGAACCTGTCGAACCGTTACAAATACATTCCAAAACAATCATCACTAGCTTTCAAACACTTTCCTAAACCACTTCCCAACATGTCCAAGTGAAAAAGGAAGGTTTTCATTACACAATTAACACCAAAATCAACAGTATTTAGTTCAATGAGTGTATATAAAGAGCAGTGGAACAATATCAGGGGGGAATTCACACGAGAAAAGAATTCAGAACATTCAGAAAATCCCGCACACACATATAACACTACAGCAATACACATCACAAAAGGCCTATAACTTACGACATCATGGTCATACCCATTACTCCTCTAATGCCATGAAAATTTCCTCTTTTCTGAGCCAAACCGAACATCAGGAAACCTAACTTCGAGGTGCAGCAATACGAACGCAGCGACATCATTACCATCAGAATCATAACCTCAACAAACATCAACAACAATCGAATCAGAACTCCATCAGGCACAACATACACAAAGCGGAAAAGAGAGAGATTTACCTTGGAACGGAGATTCTTGAGGTCTCGATCACGATTCCTCGCCCTTAACTTTCGACGCCCCTTTTCTTTATTGTTTCATGCTTTGAATCGATGTAATATGTAACCGTAAAAATCATAGTGAAATATTGGGGGTTTTGGGATTGTTGGGGCTAGGGTTTTAACGTTGCTGATTGTTCGATCGAGAGGGATTGAGAGAAACCAATCGAGAGGTGGCAGCGGATTTGGGAAATTAGGGTTTGAAACCCTACATTTTGAGAGAAAGAGAGAGGGTGACGCTGTGGGGGGGGGGGGGGGGGGGGGAGGGCTCCCTCAGCTATTTTTTCTTCTTTCGTTTGTTTTTTTTAATAATTAAAAAATAAAAATCTTTAAACTCCTTTTAATAATAATAAGCATGACATTTTTTTTTATAAATAAAAAATAAGACTTACTTTTAATAATAGAATTAAAAATAATATAACCTTGTTCTAAAATAATAAAACACTTTTTAAATAAATAATGAACCTTTTATAATAAGTTTAGTATAATATATTTTATAACAAAATAAAACCTTTTTTTCAACAACCTTTTTTTTATATAGATTTTATTTTGAAGATAAACCTTTTTTAAAAATACTGAAAACTTTTTACTAAAATTAAAATCCTTTCAATTAATAAAAACTTTATTAACTTTTTTATATAACATTAAAATTAAATAACAATAAAAAATTTTATTTATAAAAATACTAAAATTAAAACCTTTTCTAAATTAATAGGAAAACTCTTTAATAACTTTTTTTCTCTAATTAACTCTTTCTTAAACATAACTCTAAAACCAAAATAATAATCAGAACTTTTAAAATAATTAAGCGTCTAAAAAAAAACTTTTTTTATTTATTAATTTTCTTAATACAACTTTAAAACTAAAATAATAAAGAATCCCTTTTATAATTAAAATTTTATAAAATTACTCTAATTTAAAATAATCTCTAACTTAATTCCTGAATAAAAATAAAATCTTAATCAAAACTCTCTAAATCCCTCGTGTTTGAGTGTACACTTGTATGTTCATCTTATCTCTTTTTATCATTACGCTTTATTGTTACTTGTTGAATGTATGTTATTGTCTAAACCCCTTTCAAAAATAAAAAAATCTCGATCCAACGTCGAATCCATTTTCTACCCATGTAAGTCGTTTGCCTTTGGCATCGCATTCAACCTTTCGGTCACTAGACACAAGACTAGCGCCACTTTGCTAGCACTCTCGCCTAATATAACAATTAATCGCATTAATATCAAAGGGAAAATCCCATGCATGATAATCAAATTATTGTGCATGGTGCATAACCATTTGCATTTCATACTCGATACCCTTAAGATAAGTTATATTAGAATACTTTAGGATAGACTTCCTAAGTTAGTCCCCCTTAATTTTGATTTTACAATCAAACTTTAGCTCACCTAATTCTCCACACAAGAGAGTTAGATGTTAATCATCTCAAAGAAGGGACATACAATCCCATACCCCACAAAACACAAACAATTTTCAAAAAAACTGTGGTGGTTTCTTAAGATGATGACTCATCTTCTCTCCTAAACCTTTAAACAATTTTAGTATCCTTAATAAGGAACTACAAGTGCTCTGCTTCCCTCCTGACAAGATATGTAGGCACAAGATGCGATATCTTGTCGAGCACACCTAGGAATAAAATTCTAAATCACCTACCCTTAAACCCTTAGCAAAACAGATAACAAATAACATAAAAAAATAAAATCAAGAGGTTCCTGTAAAGTACTACAGATATCTAGGATGCTAACACCTTCCCTATGTGGATTATGTTTTGACATATTATGCTATCATGTGTGTTTTATGAGTGATATTATAATATGCTTATCTAATATTGTTGTTGAACATAATTGAGAGAATAACATGCTTAAAATGAATTAGGAAGAGTGAGAAAACCTTACCCCAAACCTAATGATATGATTCTAGGTTGTGACTAGGAATTGATAGAAACTCTGAATGGTGACGCTCGTGCATTCGATGTAGAAAGGTGCATCCTTGACGAGTTATGGCCTAGAGTAGATAACCTAGATGGCAAGGCTCGGGCACTTGGTGTAGTAAGGTGCACCCGTGACGAGATTGGTCTAGGAGAGAGTGAAACACTAGTATGGAATATGTTGAACTTTTGTGATTATGAGAAAAGGCGAATATGGCCTTAAGGCGAATGTGGCCTTGTGATTGTTGAATATAATCCCGTTATGTATATGATCACGTAATCATAACCATTTCATTTGGGTTACAGTTTCATGAGTCTCGAGCTCCTCTGAAACGTATGCATGATACTTGGCAGGTTTGATTCTCGCGTGTAGTATGAATGGAGCCTATGCTATGGGTAAAGAGACTTGTGACGGTGTATGGGCCGTGTGAAGTGATGAATTAAGGTGATAATATGTCCCTTAGTTCCGAATCCATTTCGGATGCCAAGTAAATTACAAGGATCCATGACTCGGGTCGACTTCTAGACGTAGAAGCGGACGGGAATAAGGGATGCCTTGGTACAGGTTATCGATTAGTGATATTTTGAGTTGGTGAACTCATGAACATATTTTCATATAGTGTGAGATTGTGAACTCAAGGTCATTTTCCCTTCCCCTTGACTTGAGTTAGGATTGATAGAACCCTGTAAAGCCGAGAGAATCCATAAGATAGGGAACTCACTGAGATTAATATCTCACCCCATTATTGTTGATTATTTTCAGGAGGTATTTGCAGGTATGATTTACAAGTGGAGCTATGCTCGGATGTTTCAATAGAAGCTTAGTTGAGCTTATTCCGCTGTGTATTATTTTCTTGTACAATGAGGAATATTGTACCTTATTCTTAGATTTTCTTGTTTTGGCTAGTTTCCATATCTTGTACCATAGATTGTATCATGTTTTTAGAAGTGGTCAAGTATGTGAATTACATCATTAGGCACTTGTGATGGTGTCAGTACCAAATAAAATGCTTGTATAGTATTATTCTAGGTATATATTATACAGGGCGTTACATGAAACATCTAGAAGAACCAATTCAACAAGAGTAAAATGATAATGATCTACCTAAGGAATGGAGAACTCATAGAGATCATCCAATTGATAAAGTCATTGGTGATATAACTCAAGGCGTTACAACAAGACTAAATCTCAAAGATGCATGCTTGAATATGTCGCTTGTCTCACAAATTGAACCTTCCAAAGTTGATGAAGCCTTAGGAGACGACCAATGGATAATTTCTATGCAAGAAGAGTTAAACCAATTCGAAAGGAATCAAGTTTGGGAACTTGTTCCTAGGCCAAGTGGTAAACACATCATAGGTACCAAATGGGTGTTTAAGAACAATATTGATGAGAGTGGGATAATTATTCAAAACAAAACAAGGTTGGTGGCTCAAGGATACAATCAAGAGGAAGACATTGATTTTGAAGAAACGTTAGCTCCGGTTGCAAGGTTAGAAGCTATCCGTTTATTACCTGTTTATGCGTGTTCATTAAATTTTCAGTTATACCAAATGGATGTCAAGAGCGCATTCTTGAATGGCTACATCAATGAAGAAGTCTTTGTCAAACAACCCCCGGGCTTTAAAGACTTCAAGAATCCTTCTCATGTCTTCAAGCTGAAGAAAGCTCTTTATGGCTTAAAGCAAGCACCAAGGGCATGGTATGATCGACTTAACAACTTTCTTTGTGAAAGAGGATTTGAAAAAGGTAAAGTTGACAAGACCTTATTTATTAAGAAAATAAAAGGTAACACTTTATTGATTCAAGTCTATGTAGACGACATCATATTCGGTTCAGCAAAGAAAGACCTTTGTGAAGAATTCTCATTGATGATGCAAGGAGAATTCGAGATGTCCATGCTGGGTAAGATGAATTATTTTCTTGGATTACAAATCAAGAAACTAAAATATGGCATCTTCATAAATCAATCCAAGTATTGCAAAGAGTTGTTGAAGAAATTCGACATGGATAGTTGCAAAACACTGTCTACACCTATGGGATCCGGAACTGATGTTGATCAAGATGAATCAGGTGTTTCAGTTTATATCACAAAATATCGAGGTATGATTGGTTCATTATTATATTTGACAACAAGCCGTCCTGACATAATGTTTAGAGTTTATCTTTGTGCGCGGTTTCAAGCCAATCCAAAGGAATCACATCTTGCCTCGATGAAGAGAATCACGAAGTACCTAAAGTAAAAAAGAACGTCGGTGTAGCGAGCGATTTTTGTCGGTGACGCGACCACCTTATCGCTGAAGTTTGGGTTTTCCTCCTCAAGGAGAAAGGGTGCTACTTTCTGATTTCTTATTTATCCCATGAATCTGGAAGGAAAAGGGAAGCTATCTAAAACTAACCTTGCACGCGAATGTTTAATTGAACAAACACTTTAAAGAGATTGGGGGGTCCGGGGTCAGGTTATACAATGGGTAGTTGTCAATTACCCATCCTATATGTGGTTATCCACAGAATGTTAGCTTTTAGGTTTCACTTTGTAATTGATAGTGTTTATCTGCTGATGGGTTGGGAAAGTTTCTTGGAAAAGTGTGACAGGGAGAGTGAGTTTTGTTTTCTGTGGAAAATGATGATGATGATGATGGCTTAAGGTATGAAACCTAAAGTTTTGATTGATATGAAGGTACAAGACCTATGTTTTTGATTGGTATGCTCGCTAAGATTTCATAATCTTATGCCTACGTATTCCCATTTACACGAAACAGGGAAATCAGAGATTTCATAGTTCCTCCTATTCTAAGGGAGGAAAAAGATATTTTGGTGTCTTCTTCAAAGCCCAAGATTGAAGATAAAAGGGTATTTGTGTCTTGTTCAAAGCCCAAGATTGAAGCTAAAAAAGTTATGACTGAGAGAGAATTTGTCATCTCTAAAGAGAGATTGTTGACTTTTGTGTGCCTTGATCGAAGCACAAGGTTGATGCTAAAAGGTTAATTGATTTGGCTAGGGGATTTATTTATACAAAGCCTAAGAGGAGGCTGGATAAGACCGACTAAACAAGAGAGTGTTTTATCAGTCTTGTACAAAGCCCAAGATTGAGGCTAAAATGAGACTGACTCTTTGGGGATATCATTATACAAAGCCTAAGAGGAGGCTAAAAAAGGGTTTTGACTCCGTCGGGGAGGTTTATATATGTCTTGTACAAACCCCAAGATTGAGGCTGAAATGGGAAATTTAACTGACTTTGGTGAGGATATTTTTTATGTGTCTTGTACAAAGCCCAAGATTGAGGCTGCAATGAGTTTGACTCTGCTTGGGGTAATTATTCCTCAAAGCCTAAACGAAGGCTGGGAGGAAATGACTCAGCTGGGGAAGATATCTGTCCCCAACTCAAGAGAGGGAAATTTATGTCTTGTACAAAGCCCAAGATTGAGGCCAAAAGGGTTGACTCAACAAGAGGGTCTAAAAAGGTGATTGACTCAACAAGAGAGTCTGAGAGTTGATTGACTCAACAAGAGAGTCTTTTATACTCAACAAGAGAGTGATTTACTGTCTCGTACAAAGCCTGAGATTGAGGCAAAAAGGGTTTTGAATCAACAAGAGAGTCCGAAAAGGTTAGCTTCGCTGGGGAGAATCATTTGTACAAAGCTCAAGATGAGGCTGACTTCGCTAAGGAAGGATCATTATACAAAGCCTAAGAGGAGGCTAGCTTTCTGCTAAGGAAAGGTCCTTATACAAAGCCTAATATGAGGCTATGTTTTACCGGGGATAATTGAGATCCCCAGACAGGTCCAAGTGGGGAATCAACTCTTGCTGAGGATTATGGAAGAGTTGGGATGTCAGATACCTTGAGGTTTTGATTTGAGAAAGTGTTGACCCTGGTTGGGGAACTCTCATGAGAGAGGTTGGGTTTATGCTGGAGATCGATCCAAAATTCCAGGGGTTTCTTCCTATAGTTGTAAGGAACTTGAGAATGTCTTTGAGACTCAAGGGGATTAGACTGTCCAAGTCTACCGGTGTGGAAGAGTTTTATCTTTTGTATGATGCCTCCAAGAGGAGGAAAAAGCATTAAGGGATGAGAATCAACCCTAAAGTGGTCTGAGGTCTGACACTGGAAAGTCTGCTCTAGCAAAGAATGACTAAGTTCTGTCTTATACCTTTAAGAGGCCGTCAGGGTCATTTTATTAAGCCCAAGAGAATGCATGAGAACTTCTAAGAAGCTGAAGGGTCCTTGTACAAAGCCCAAGAGAAGACGGGGATGCTTTTAGGAAGCCTTTGGGTCCCGAACCAAGAGAAGTTCAAGAAGTGAAATTCAGAGAGAAGAGATCATTTCAGGAAAGTTTGAGGTTCGAAGAAACTCAAGAGATGCTATTCACAGAGAATAGATCAACTCCGGGGAGTAGAATTTCTTTGACAATTTCTAGGGGTGACAGTCTGAGAAAAGGTTCACCGAGAATACTGCCTTTCTCTTTCTTCCATATTGTTTAACCCCAAGAGAAGGGAAGACTGTATCTGGAAATCTTATGGGGGATCTAGTTTTGTTTGTATTTAAGAGTGACCAACATGGTTTTACTTAGTTCTAGACCTAGTTGTCGGGGAAAACTCTAAATAACTATACTTGTATATATACAGTTGATATATGACAAGTATTTAAAAGGATATGAAAGAAGACTAACCATGCACAACTTCCCACAATACAGTTATATATATATTTGACATGTATTTAAAAGAATGAAAGAAGACTAACCATACGCAACTTTCCACAATGCTGTTATATATATTAAAGCGAGTAAATGGAAGCTGTTAAAACTTACAGGTGAGCGAGCTTCCATGCTGTATTGTTAGTTGTTCAGAGAAATTAAAGAAAGTTTTGATAACAACTGTAAATTTGAACCTAAATCAAAAGGGAGTTGTTTGTGAAAAAATTGTTGGGGCTTATACTCAAGGAGAGTCCCAAGGTTTGAACAATGATTGTACTGTTGTTTTGAATATCGTATCGGGATTTATACAATGACTGAGGCCTAAATTAGGTTTTATTTACAAAGGGATGGGTTTTACAACTCAAAGAGAAGCCCAAAGGTTTATTTTTGTACAAGTGATGGGGCTTACAACTCAGGGAGATGCCCGGATGATTTTGAATGGGCGACGATTGCGCCGTTGTTTTGAAAATATCCAGAGGGACTTATATAATATGTGAGGCCCATAATGTTTATTTACAAAAAGGGGTTGGGTCTTACACTCTATTAGAGGCCCATGAGTGTTTGAAAAAGATTTGTTGGGGTGAAAATCAAAGAAACCCTAATTTCATTTTCTTTAAAAAGTAATTCTTTTAATAAAAATGAATAAAATGACAAAAATACCAAATAAGTCTAAACAAACTACTTGTAATTTTTGGTTAAGGTTTGAAAAATGAGGTTTTAATCACAAGATGATTTAGGACTCATTTGATTTTGATTTTCAAGATGAATATTCATGTTTAAAAGGTTTAAAAACAATAAAAATGAATTTATTTACAAAAATACCAACTATATTAAATAAATAATATAAATCTGATTTTTTTGTGGAATAAAATATTTCAACACTTTTGTGATTTTTTGCAAAAAGAACCAATAAAAAATAATTAAAATTGAGAGAGTTATTAATTTTCCAAATCATTTAAAAAATAATATAAAAAATAATGAAAATGGAATAAGTGATAAAAAAGAGGTCTGGGGCGAGGGGGATTCGAACCCCAGACCTTTCGCTTGCCAATACGCACAAACCAGCTGATCAACCACTAGGGCGCAATGCCAATTCATTAAACGTATGGCAAATGAAAAATATATAGAGAACTTGGTTTGAAAACCTGAAGAATGCCGCCATGGCCATCTTTTTCCTTGGGCCAGCTGTGTGAAGCTCTCTATCTCACTCGTTTCTCAACCATTTGACACGATTCAAACACCAAATTCATACGTTTTTTAACAAGGAACATGATGGCAATATTTGATTTCATTTATTTTCATTGTGTAGCAAGTTACATCAACATGAGTGTATGAACCCTAATTTTGCAAAAGCAATCGTGCAGACGTATTTGTGAGTGTTATGGTCAAATTTTTTGAGGGGAAACACTCAACATATGATGATAAGCAATTGACAAAAGTATCATGCGAGGAAATATGTATGGATCATGTTATGAGAGTTTGAGGCTTACCTTGCTGCAAGAAGAATTGGAACTCTGCATAAAGTGTGTTCCAGATGTAATTTGATGACCTCTACAGCTTCAATGGATGTTGTGGAGTGGATTGCAAGCCTTAGAACACTTTGAAAATCTTTGGATCAAGTTGTGGTATCCCAACTGCATAAGGGCTAGGTTGAAGATTGAGATTTTGATTCAGGTGTTTCAGAAGTGGTTTTGGTGTTTGGACAACTTCTATACATCATGTGTGATCTGTTAGAAGTAATGGTTTGAGTTGCTTGGATCTGCAACTCAAAACCCGATAGCACTTGCTCAAGAACAAAGAAATTTGGCACTTAAGGAGAGAATGAGAGAAATCAATGTTGTAGGCTGCTTTAGTGTAGTTTGAATGATCAGTTAGGACCTCTATTTATACTGGAGGAGTTGTGTTGAAGTGGTTCTCTTGAAGCTCAGAGGATAAGGCCATGGTTCAATGGTCTTGGCTTGGCATAAATGTCTCTTGCACTAGGTGTGACAGTTGCCCCAAATAGATCAGCTATGTATTGACTGATTCCATATTCCTCAGTCATTTTAATTGTTGTTTAATCAGAGAACTTGACTGAGGCGAGTGAGAATCTTGAAAGTGCACTATTCCACATTAATTCCCTTTGAATTCAAGGCATATATGCCAAAAACTAATCAATTCTCAAGGACAAGCCCTTGGCATTTTAGTCCAAGTTTGTTGGTTGGATCAGATGCATTGTGATCATATTGGATAAACTTGGCATAGTGATCCTTGGCTTTGACTCAGAAATCGTGTAAAGCAAGAAAAAATGCAAACTGGTTTTTTCATGACAGCCTTGCCATGGTGTTTTGCAGCAGCCATAACAGTTGGCTCAAGCTGAGTTGTTTCATGCCAATAAGTTCCTTGGATTGTAGGCAATATGGACAACAACTTTGATGTTTACATCTTGAATTGATTCAACCTAAAACTATGTGAAACAACCCTCCAAGTTTTGGTGTTTCACTTGAAATCTGCCTTGAGCAGAATTTTTCTAAGTGTTTGAAAAAGATGCATTTTCATGTTTTTAGTGATTTTGATATAATCATAACTTGAAATCTATGAGGAATTGGAATGAGGTGTAGTTGACACTTTTAAAGTATGCCATGAGAGCTAAAAATCCAGCTTTGGACCATCCAAAATGGTTGCTTGGATCTCAAGTTATGGTCCTTGGAAGTTGGTACCCTAGCCACTTTGTTCCATAACTTAGAAAAATTCTAAGTTTTTATGGTTACCCCTTTTACAAGTTATCCCACTTTCTTTGATTTTTCTTGATGAGTGATGATTCGAATCACATATTAACCTTGTTTTAGGGTTGAGGAACCATAATTGTGAAAAATCTCAAAAAGTCAAACTTGACTTTTATGCATAGTTGACTTTTCATCAGATGAATTCCAAACTGTACAATTCTTGGTAAAATCAAGTCCTTGACCTAAATCAAACCTAATGAATATGCCCCATAGGTGTTGTAGGGTGTATTGAATCATGTCCCAAGGTTTGGGAGCATGTCTAGGTCAAAAGTCAAAGGTACAGTTGACTTTTTCCTCAAAACCCTAATTGTGGTCCAGATGAAATTGAAACTTGTAGATCAAGCTTCTTGGATCAATCCATTGTTGTAAATGGATCAATGTGGTTTATTAGAGACCCTCAAATCATGTCTTGAGGCCTTGGCTCATGTCTTGTCCCAAAAGTCAACTTAAGGGTGAATTAGGTCAAGAAACCCTAATTCTTGATTTTTAGTGAGTGCATCCCCTGAGGCTAAATTGACTTGATGATTGGGTCCATGAGGTCCCTTGGAGTATCTTGAGTTATACTTTGAACATTGGTTCATGCCCAGATGAAGATTTTCATCTGGAGGCCCTGGTCGACCAAAACCCTAATTTGGTGAGACTGGCGATCCTAGGGCTTAATCCACTTAGAATGCTGCAACCTTGTGCCTGATTCTTGATGTGGGAGTCCTCTTGATCATTTATGTGTGTTTGAGAAGTTATACAAGTTGAGGATCATGTCATTTCTTGATTGATCCTTTGTCTAAGGCTCTAAGAGGGCTTAAAACCCTAATGCTTGACTGCAGGGAATGCTCAATAATCCTTGAGGAGACTGATGAGGCATGAAGGTACATCCATATTGTGATGATGATTTGCATAATGATGGGAAATATTAGTGGTCAAAATTTGGGGTATGACAGATGCCCCTATTTAATCTTCTTGGACCCGAAGGTGTGGATGGCGAAGGAATTCGGGCATTCGGGGTGCAAGAGGATTAAATATTGGAATACCCGAAATTTTTACAGTGGTTATGAATGGTAGTTTACACATTCATCTTCTTTTGCTAAGCAGTAATGCTTAGAAAAGGTAAAAACTTCCCCTCGGTCCTGGTCTTCAGCCAAGGAACTGGTCTTAGTTTCTGAAATAAACTTCCACTCGATCCTGGTTTCCTACCAAGGAACTGGTCTCAGTTTCTGATATAAACTTCCCCTCGATCCTGGTTTCCTACCAAGGAACTGGTCTCAGTTTCTGATATAAACTTCCCCTCGATCCTCGTTTCCTACCAAGGAACTGGTCTCAGTTTTCGATGTAAACTTCCCCTTGATCCTGGTTTTCTACCAAGGAATTGGTCTCAGTCTCTTTTGTCAATAAACTTTCTTGACAAGGGACGCTATTCGTAGTGGTTTTCCTCAAACTTCTCGCCGAATTTTCATGGGGAGATGCCATTTGATGGAAAAAACTTTGGATGTCAGACTTGCTGGGGAACCCGTTCGTCTGAGCTGTAGAGGTGCACAAACTTCTCTATTGGAGACGCCATTTGTTGACTCTATTGGGGAAAACGAGTCTCTTGAGAGACTGCTTCCTGCTTGGGGATACTACACCATACTTTTCTTCGAGACCTTCTCGGAAAAATGCTATACAATGTACCCCAATTTTGAGGTGCTAATGACTTCATTAACATTGATTTTTTGGAGAGAAGAACCACTGTGTTGCTGAGAGTCTTTAGTTGCGAGGCTCTCTTTGGGAAAGCAAAGATATCATCTTCAATGGAGAAGAGTGACGTTTGTCGAGGGTTTTCTTGTTTTTCAGAGGTTCAAGTTATCAAAGTGGTCGAAGACCGTCTCTAATCCAGAGATAAACTGGAGAGAGATTGCTTAGATGATTCACTTCCTGACGAGGAAAGAACTGACAACTCAATTGACAAGAGGACTTTTATTACTAGGGGGTAAGACCGACTAGCGTGGTAGTGATGCAATATGAACATGAATGTAAATCAATAATGCATGATATATGTATGTATATGCTGACAAAACTGACGCGACATACAGACTAGTGGGTGAACACGACTGGATACTCGGCCACTGTAGGGGATGAAAAGTATCAATGGTTCAAAAGTAGCAATTCTGCCTTGCTTAGGAGAGATAGTCCCTGTGGGGAACAACTGTTGGTCGGGCTTAGGAGATGAGAACTCTGCCGGGGATGTCGGATGAAATATTTGCATCCGACACAGCTGATCCTTCATTCAGGTGCATCGGTTTAGAAGGACTACTTTGATTCTGCACTTTGAGGTTCGATTACTTTTGGAGAAGCGATCGATGTTCTTTCGATGTTCAACAGTCAAAAGAATTGCCATCTTTATTTTAAAAGCAGAAAAAATTTTGACAAGTAAATTCATTTTTGTTTTATTTCAAGAATCGTTGATCATATTAAAAACATCATTATGTAAAGCTAAAACAAATGAGAATTGCAAACCAAAAGCACTAGGACTCAAATTTCATTGATAGGATGGAAATCAGCCAAACGCGTGATTCCATAGAGTATTTACAAAGTTTAAAAAATGGTAATTTAAGGGAAAAGGGCTACATTGAAACATAACAACCACTATCCTTCTACCAACTTTGAATTCTGGACATTCTGAGTTTCTGTCGAAGATGACCTTGACTGGAGTTTCCTGATGGATGGCACTACCGCTGCCGAGAAATTTGCCCCTTTGCTGGTCATAGTTACTTGCCATTAATCCCTAACTTTTTCCTGGATTGTACTTTGAGATTTCTAATCCATCGGGATGATTTTTTACTTATGTCTCTAATTTTTCCTAGATCTCCCTTTTGGGTTTTCAATCCACCGAGATGTTTTTTTTATTTAGGCGAAGTATTTCTTGACTACATCAACATTTGTGGGGTAGGCAAATTCTTCTCCATCCATGGTTTCGAGTCTCAAGGCGCCGCCTGAGAAGACTTTCTTGACCACATAGGGGTCGTCATAAATCGGAGTCAATTTGCCTCAGGAATCAGTGAAAAATGATTGTATCTTCTTGAGCACAAGGTCTCCTTTCCTGAAGACGCGGGGTCAGACCTTTTTGTCAAACACCTTATTCATCCTTTGTTGATACAACTGACCATGGCATAGAGCCGTTATCGGCTTTTCTTCGATCATATTCAGTTCGTCGTGTCGACTTTGACACAATTTAGCCTCTGTTAATTTAGCTTCCATTAATACCCGGATTGATGGGATCTCTACTTCTATGTGGAGTACTGCCTCCATGCCATATATTAGAGAGAAATGGGTTGCCCCTGTTGAAGTGCGGACAGATGTGCGATAACCGTGAAGAGCAAAGGGTAGCATCTCGTGCCAATCTTTGTAGGTTACGACCATCTTCTGAACAATCTTCTTGATGTTCTTGTTAGCCGCTTCTACCGCTGAGTTCATCTTGGGTCGGTAGGGAGATGAGTTATGGTGTTCTATTTTGAACTCAACGCATAACTCTTTCATCATCTTGTTGTTCAAGTTAGATCCATTGTCAGTAATGATCAGGATTAGAACGCCATAACGACAGATGAGATTGTTTTTGATAAATCGGACCACCACTTGTCGGGTAACATTGGTGTATGATGCTGCTTCGATCCACTTGGTGAAGTAGTCAATGGCTACCAGGATGAACCGATGCCCGTTCGAAGCCTTGGGTTCAATCATGCCAATCATGTCGATTCCCCATATGGAAAAGGCCATGGGGAAGAAAGAACTTTGAGATGCGTTGGCGGTACATGGATTTTGTTTGAGTATATCTGACATTTGTGACATCTCCTCATATACTTATAGCAATCGGATTCCATGGTCAACCAATAATACCCTACTCTCAGAATTTTTCTCGCCATTGTGTGTCCGTTGGCATGAGTGCCAAAGGATCCTTCGTGAATTTCTTTTATCAGTATGTCTGCCTCTGGTCTGTCTACGCATCGGAGCAAGACCATGTCAAAGTTTCTCTTATAAAGTGTATCGCCGCTCAAAAAGAAACTGCCTGCTAATCTTCTAAGGGTCTTTCTGTCTTTTTTGGATGTCCCAGGTGGGTACTCTTGTTTTTGAAGGAAGCATTTGATATCATGATACCAAGGTTTATCGTTTATGCCTGCTTCAATCGCGAAGATGTAAGCGGGCCGCTCAAGGCGCATTATGTCAATCTTAGGTATGTCGTTCCATTGCCCTACACTAATCATGGAAGAGAGAGCGACTAATGCGTCAACCATGTGATTCTCTTCACGAGGGATATGATGAAACTCGATTCTGTTGAAGAAGGGTAACAGCCTTCTCGCGTAATCTTTGTAAGGAATTAGTCCTGATTGGTATGTGTTCCAATCTTATTTGAACTGATTGATAACCAGTGCTGAGTCGCCATATACATCCAAGTTCTTGATCCTTAAGTTGATCGCTTCTTTGAGACCCATGATACAAGCTTCGTATTCGGCCTCGTTGTTTATACACTTGAATGCCAGTTTGGCAGTGAAAGGAATGTGGGTACCCTGAGGTGTGATGATGATTGCCCCAATTCCGTTCCCATAATGATTGACAGCTCCGTCAAAGATTAGTCCCCATTGGGACCCTGGTTCCGACCCTTCACTGGGTAGCGGTTCATCGCAATCTTTTATTTTTAGATACATGACATCTTCGTCTGGGAAGTCAAATCCGACTGATTCCTGATCGTCAATCGGTTGATGAGTCAAATGATCAGCTAAAACAATTCCCTTAATATCTTTCTGAGCATGGTACTCGATGT
Organism: Lathyrus tuberosus; assembly: GCA_022829125.1. Lineage (NCBI taxonomy): Eukaryota > Viridiplantae > Streptophyta > Magnoliopsida > Fabales > Fabaceae > Lathyrus > Lathyrus tuberosus. The sequence goes on from JALAZF010000259.1 coordinate 3,030,871, forward strand.
CGTATTCTGATAACAACATCTGCCAACGGGCAATCCTTCCCGTGAGAGCAGGCTTTTCAAAGACGTGCTTGATTGGATCCATTTTGGAGATTAACCAAGTAGTGTGACGAATCATATATTGGCGAAGACGTTTGGCTGCCCAAGCCAAAGCACAACAAGTTTTCTCAAGCATAGTGTACCGAGTCTCACAGTCGGTGAATTTCTTGCTCAAATTGTAAATGGCAGACTTTTTCCTTTTCGTTTCGTCCTGTTGGCCAAGTACACAACCCATAGAGTCTTCCAAGATTGTTAAGTAAATAATCAGTGGTCTTCCTTTCATTGGAGGTGATAGAATCGGTGGGTTCAACAGGTATTCCTTGATACTGTCGAAGGCGGTTTAGCAATCTTCTGTCCAAACGCAATCCTGATTCTTTTTGAGTAATTTGAAAATCGGCGCACACGTTGCGGTCACGAGGAATATAAATTTGGAGATGTAATTCAAAAGTCCCAGGAATCCACTGACTTGTTTTTCAGTCTTTGGAGAAGGCATTTCTTGAATGGCCTTGACCTTGTCAGGATCAACCTTAATTCCTTTCTGGCTGACGATGAACCCTAGTAGTTTCCCCAAACGGACACCGAATGTGCACTTATTGGGATTCAAGCGAAGTTTGTACTTTCTTAATCGCTCGAATAGTTTTGACAGATGGGTCACATGCTCCTCTTCCATTTTTGATTTGGCAATCATGTCATCGACATATACCTCGATTTCTTTGTGTATCATGTCATGAAATAGAGTAGTCATGGCCCTTTGATAGGTTTCCCAACGTTCTTCAAACTGAACGACATTAACTTGTAACAAAAGGTACCCCATGGGGTAATGAACGAATTTTTCTCCATATCGTTCGGCGCCATTTTTATCTGATTATATCCCGAGAATCCATCCATGAAGGAGAAAACTTTGAACTCTGTTGTACTGTCTACCAGCATGTCTATGTGCGGTAAGGGAAAGTCATCCTTTAGACTAGCTTTGTTCAGATCCCTGTAGTCTACACATATTCTAACCTTTCCGTCCTTTTTTGGAACTGGTACTATGTTGGCTAGCCATTGAGGATATTCTGATGTGGCGAGGAAACCTGCGTCAATCTATTTCTGTACTTCCTCTTTGATTTTGATGGCCATGCCTGGATGAGTCTGTCTCAACCTTTGTTATACCGGCGGACATTCCGATCTTAACGGTAGATGATGTTCCACGATGCTGGTATCCAACCCTGACATATCCTGATTGGACCAAGCGAATACATCGGGAAACTCTTTGAGAAGCTTTGTCAAACTTTCTTTGACAGTTGGACTGAGCAGTGCCCCAATCTTGACCTCTTTTCTCTCTCCTTCTGAACCTAAGTCGACCGTTTCCAACGGCTCTTTGTGAGGTTTAATGGACCTTTCCTCTTGTCTGAGTAATCGGGAGATCTCTTCTGGAATTTCTTTGTCATCTTCTTCTTCAGCCTCAAATACCGGGAATTCAAAGTTGGTAGAAGACATTGGATCGTATGTTTTAATGGGGTTTAAAACAAGCAATCTGCATGACGTGATGATTGTTTTTTTGATGAGATAGAGAGAAATGCAAGAGTGTGTGCAATGTATTATTTTTTTTACTGCTTGTTTTTATTATTTGAGTTGTTTTTTAGGATTACCATTTTCTGAAAAAGCGAAAAGAGAAAACAACAATAATTGCAAAAATTACAGAACGACATTATTTTATTTATGATTTGGTCGATTCTTAAAACTACAGCCCTATAAAACAAAACTCTGTCGCTTTGGGCAAAGCGAAGAGAGACATTTACAGAAAGTGAGACCTATCAAAACATCCATTTCACCTGGGCAGGGTGAAAGGTTAAAGTAAAGACGGTAATTACTTCGACTTATGAACAACTTTCCGAACGTTGACAGCAACCCATTGGTGGCGAACTCCTGGTGAATCACAAAGTCTGGCACTTTCCTTCTTGACTTGTCTTCAGAAATAACACTGATTTCTGGAGGAGCAGGATCATTGGAATCTGTCTCCCAGGCAGAGTCTTCGTAGGAGGATTCCCCATCTAGTTGGCTGGATGTCTTTGAGCCTGATACGAGAGCTTTCGGGAGCGGTGTACTTGACCAAGTAGTCATACTTTCCACTTGGTTGTCCTAAGGTGTCCCACATTTCTTTGGAACCGGAGGAGTCATCCCTTTCGACGACGTTGACCTCAGGAAAGGCATAGTTAAGGAACTCTTGTCCTGTAATCTTTGTGAAATTCTGGCAATAGATATGAGATGTCGAACGTGATGTCACGACACTTATATCTTAACAATAATGAACAAGGTAGAAAATGCAGAAAACAACAGTAAAGAACACAATCAATTGTTGACCTAGTTCAGTGTAAACACACTTACATCTGGGGCTACCAAGCCAGGAAGGAAGTCCACTATTAGTAGTATCAATTCATAGACTCTACAGCCAACACATCAGTTGACAATCTACTCACTTAATCACTACCCAATGACACTTCTATCTAAGACACTCTCAGATATGAGACACCTCTCACTCCCCCTCAATCACCGCAGTGATAACAACTTACAATAATGAAAGTAGAAGACACACTTCAAAGACACACCTTGGTCTTGCTTAAGAGCTTCAACCAAGAATAATACACTCGTGCTTAAAAGCTTTGAGTGGACAAATTACAACTCAACTAAATCAGTCCAATTCAAACATAAAAACAGATGAATGAATGGCTCACAAAAACAAACACAAAACACAAACCCTAAAACTTGAACACAGCTCTCACAATCCTTATTCTCCACGAGCAGCATTTAGGGTTGATCATCTATAAATAGCAATACATTCCTTGGGCTTGGGCAATTGCAGATCCTTGATTTAATTTCCAATAAAAGCAAATTAATCTCCAAATCTTTATGCATGAAAATAGCAACTCCCTATTCTTCATAAACAGATTGCCTCCAAAAATAACACTCCAATATATTACCACTTCAGTAAATTTCGCAGCAATCAGATAACATAAACACACAAAAGATTGCTAAAAATAGCGCATAAAAAAAACCTAAAACCAGAACTGGAAGTTCTGTCAAATGATGTCAGAACATCATGCTCGACATCAAGCACACAGTCTGCAATACTAACAAACACCACCAACACTTCACTTGCAGAATGTTAGAGACAGCATGTCAAGACATCAAGTAGAACATCTTGATGCAACACATTGTTTTTCCAAAATTGATGCCAATACAGAACTAACAAACTCCCCCTTTGGTAAATTTTGGCTAAAACAACTCCATATTAGAGATCCCTGCAGCAACCCACACAAACACAACTAACATTCTCAGAAAACCAGAAACTCCCCCTCAAGCCAAGGAGCACAGAAAAACAAAGAAGAAAACCAGCACCTGCACACTAGAAAACCATCTACAAAACCATCTGCAAAACCAGCAAAACAACTACTACACTACTACTCTCCCCCTTTTTAGCCACAATTGGACAAACACCCTCAGAAGCACGGCACAACAGAAAACCAGCAAAAGCACAAAACACGATTTTCAAAAAAAATTGTACAGGACACAAGGAAAAATACATCACCTCCAATAACTACATCTTTGACTGGTCAGGCGATACAAACAAGGTTCTCCTTTGATATAAAAATAACTACACCTTACTGCTACTGCAAGGATAAGGTTGAAACATGAGCCAGACCTCCAAAACGATTGTTTCCAAAACAAATCACATGTTAGAAGACAAGAGGCAAAGGAGTATAGAACCAAAGAAGATGAAGTCCAAGGACGAGACAAAGGTAGGATCATCTACTGGTGCAACAAGGAAAGGGAAAAAGACTGAGACACATAAGAAGCCCATCAAGAAACAACATTGTCAATTACATGAGTCAGACAAGGATGTTGATGAAGATTGGGTCAATTTCATTAACTCAGGTGGATGGAATGCATAGCTGACTCCAAAGATGAAGAATATTTGCTTGTTGTTTCTATTATCTTTGTAATAAACTTCTAATAAAGAATGCTTCCAGCAGTTGATTTGCTTTTGATTGTTTCCAATTTTCTTTACATTTACTCTAATTTTGATAATATCACTTGAACACCAAATAGAGAAATACACTTGCACACATAATACATCTGCAGATTTTCCTTCAAGACAACTCATCATCATCCTGTACTTTAGTGCAACATTCCATAAATCCATTAATTGCTACAAATCCTCATATATGCAAATACCTAGTCCGCCCCTTAAATTTTCAAACTGATTTGCATCTAAAGCCTTAGTAAAAATGTCAGCCAGTTGTCTTTCAGTGGCAACATGTTCCAAGGTAACGACTTTGTCTTCCACTAGGTCTCTGATGAAGTGATGACGTATATCAATGTGCTTAGTCCTGCTGTGTTGAATAAGATTCTTGGATATATTGATAGCACTCAGGTTGTCACAGTATAATGTCATGACATCGTGCTTGACATTGTACTCATACAGTATTTGTTTCATCCACACTAGTTGAGAACAACTGTAACGCTCGAATTTAATTAATTAGTTAATTAAATTAGTGAAGGGTTTTATTATTGGATTTAGATGAAGTTTGAGAATTAATCGAGTAATTGGGTGTTATCGGTATTATTTTAAGAGGCTAATTGGTTTGATATGTCGATCGGAATTATTAAGTTAAAGTCGGATTAATAGTCGGTTAATCGAAAAATTAATAAGTTGATTATGCTGAAGGAGTAATATTAGTAATAATATTATTATTTATTTGGGTTAGTTGTGGTGTGGTATGTGGCAATAAGGAGGTATGAATAGTAAGCCCAATGGATTAGTTAGATTAATTGGTATTATTATTATAAAATAAGGGTTGTAAAGAAAAGAGAAAAGAAGTGGCTGTAAGAAGAGAAGAAAAAAAAGTTACAGAAATTGAACGAGGGTTTTGTGTGGAGAAAGAGATCGTGAAACAAAGTTGCAGTTAAAAAGGGAATGATGGTTTGGAAGCACAAGATTGGAGAAGAGGAATTACGAGAAGTGCGCAGCCGGAACCGGAGAATTCGAACTGCCGTTAAATTCCAGGTAAGGGTGGGTTCGAATCTTATAAACGGGATTATGATAATTTTTATGTGGGATTTGGGTTACATGAATTTGCTATCAATCCTGTGTTGTGATGAATTTGTGATTCTGCGAATATCTTGGGTGTATCGCGAAACTAGGGTGTTCTGTGCATTATTGTTGCTCGCAGTGTGCGATTGTGAAGATTTACATTTAATTTCCATGTAATGTATTTGATGTAATATATTTGGTGAATTGAAGTTGTTTATTTTAGAAAGAAAATTAAGAAATGGAATCTGAGACGGGGAAGAAGAAAGGAAAATGGAGGCGGGGGCCTCAGCAATGGAGGCGGGGGCCTCAGCAATTGGAGGCGGGGGCCTCAGGGCAATGGAGGTATTTAATTAAAGGAAAGGAGGCGAGGGCCTCCAAGAAGTGAGATGGGCGCCTCCTAAGGTGTGTGGATGTCTGTTACTTGAACTCAATTTAGTTTAATGCATAAGTAAACTATTTACTTAATTTAATGAGATAGTGTTTTATGATATCCATTAGACCTGATAGTATTTTAACACTTAACTAAGGGAGTCTATATATTGTTTATGGAATGAGACGGCTGTCCTCTTTAGGAGTGGGTTTAATTTTGCTTTGTTGGATTAATTTTGAAGCTTTAGTTGCAAATACATTTAGCACCAATGAAGTGTATCTTTCTGTGCTTTTGTAAAAGGCTATTTAATGAGTTAATTCCAAGAGATATTAATGTAGTAGTTTTAAATGGTGCAAGAATCTATATACATAAACATATTGAAAAGCATCCAGTTAGTATAGCAGGTTTTATTTTAGCAGCAGAAAATTATACAAGGAGCAGGAATATATTAAGTAGTAGTGCATTCCTGTACTGACATGGAATATAAATAAATAGCAGAAAACTGGAAAATGTAGTAGTAGCAGTGTTAACAGAAAATAGAACAAGTAGCAGGAGCAGAATTTTGGCAGAAGCTTGGAAATGATTTTAAGAAAATCGTAACAGAAAGTAGAATTTGGAAATAAACTGGCATTAAAATGACAGAAGTTAAAATAGTGTTGTTTTAGTCGGTTTAGCCGGTTTAGGCGAAAAACTTAGTTGTCCGGAATTTAACGAAAATTATCGGGGTAAGTCGGGTAAATTAGTAGGTGACTTTTGTTGAATTATTTTGTTGAAATTACGTTGAAAAAGTGGAATTGCAGGTACAGTTGGATAAGTTGTATTGTCCCAATTTACGGGCGAAGTATTTAAGTTGCAGGTCTTATGACTAATGTTGTTTGAGTTGTGTTGTTGTTGATTAAGTTGTAGGTCGAATGACCAATGTTGTTTGAGTTGTGTTGTTGTTGATTAAGTTGTAGGTCGAACGACCAACGTTGGATTAAGTTGATGCTATTGATGCATGTTTGAGTTGTTATTCGTTGTTGTTGTTCTGGTTGTTCTTGTTGATGATGTAGTTGATTGTATGCCTTTGATAATTGTCGCATACATTGCATTTATGAGTCGGGGCTGTATGCTCACACCACGTTGGCCTTGATGGCATTGATTAAGTTGGCCTTGATGGCATTGATTAAGTTGGCCTTGATGGCACCACGTTGAAGGCTTATGCCTTGTTGAAATGCCTCGATAACCTGGCATATGTTTAAGTTGGGAGTTTTACTCCGATGGTACCACATGCATGTGCATAGTTGTGTCACATTTTGAGTTGTTGTGAAGTTGCTGTTGTTCTTGATTTGTTGTTGTGGTGAAGTTGCTGTTGTTGTGAAGTTGCCATTGTTGTGAAGTTGTTGCTTGTTGTAAGTTGTTATCGCTATGTCTTGTTGCTTGATATAAATTACTGATGTCGTGAGCTGTTGTTATATATGTTGTTCTTACTATGATTTGCATCTTTTATATAAGTTGTTGTTATATATGGTTATTTGCCGTCAATACAAGTTGGGGTTGCTATTAAGTTGTTTATTTCTAGTTATTGCATGATTGTCGTAGGAAGAGGTGGAATTTATATGATTCTAATCTAGCATACTAATTATCATATTTTGTTTATAATATTCGATATCTCACCCCTTCTGTAATGATGTTACCTATTATGGGTAACTGAGCAGGTACTCAAGAATAGCTGCAGAAATTGAGGTATAATGTGAAGTCTTAGATGCTGTTAGCTCGAGTTGGTCTTGCTCTGATACGTAGCACTCGGGGGGATGAACGATTGTTGTTTATTTGTTGTTATTGTCTTAGTAGTTGAATCTTAAATTGTGGTTATTAAAGAATTGTTGTTTCGAAGTTGTTTTGAGTTGGACATGAGGTTATGTCATTATAAGTTGAATTATGTGAAGCCGCTTATTAATAAAAGTTGTTTTGTTTTCAAAAGGATAATTCAGGTTGTTATCAGTTCATCTGAATCAGTGTTATGTATCTGAATTAATTGTGATTAATATGAAGTTGTTTTCTGTTGAAAATGTGACATCCTGTTTATGTTGAAGAATTTTTAAAATAAAAACTCTGATTTTATTACTTATCCGGCGGGTAGAAAAGGGGTGTTACATTAGTGGTATCAGAGCAGGTCGGTCTGTCCGGCCAATGTTGTCTAATGTTATTTCTTCCTTAGTACTCGACATGTGTGTGGAACACTGTCGGTGCTTGTTTGAAAGTAGTTTCTAGTAGTTGTCTACAGGTTGGTTTGAATTAAGTGGGGGAGAAGTTTGCTCCCGTACGTGTTGTTGGTATGTAGAAGTTGTTTCGAGGTGATGTTGCTTGCAAGTGTGCCTATGTTGGAGCGATGTTATTGCGGACCGGCGAGAGTTTGGACTCGCGAATCCGTATCAGTCAAGCTGGAGATGTGCGTAGAGTCTGGACGGTGAATCAAAGATGATTGAAATTAAGGAATTATTCCGAATGGAATAATAAGTTGGTGGATTAATTCGGTAAGTTGTATATCTTGAGTATAGTTGGATTAAAGTTGAGTGATTTTCGTAGTTGGCCGAAAAGGAGGATGTTGGTAGATCTTGGGAGCAAGAGAGGGAAATGGAACTTATGTTCATCAACCTCAAATTCTGGTTTTTGTGATTTTGGAGCAGCTGTCGTAAACGAGGTATAACTTTCGACTCGTGATTCGGATGGAAGCGGTTCTGGACATTTTGGAAAGCTTACGAAATTCCCTACAGTTTTCATATAAGATTTGTCTTCAGGAAGTTTGTGAAGAGGGAGAAAGGTGCGTTTTAATATTTGGGTCTGTTGCTGATTTTTTTTTGGAAAATTCTGCATACGGAGATTCTGGACCAGTCCCGTTGTGTAGCTGATAACTTTTTACTCGTAAGTCAGATTTACGCGATTATTGAAGTTCTGAAATATACACAAAATTCTCTTCATTTTGGAATATGATTTTGTGATTGAGAGATCTGTATTGAAGGAGATATATATGGTTGAAGTTGAGCGACATTTGCTGAAAAAAATTTGGAAGGATGAAAACAAGTGTGGAATATTATTAAGAATAAAATGTTCGTATTTGTAAGATGTGACTGTATCGGAGAATGCTTGGAGATGCAACTTATGTTGAATGAGGATGATTAAGAAGATGATGCTAAGTAAAGGTAAGGTTGAGAGAAATGCGAAAGTTGATTTGTGTTGCTAAGAATTTTCACCTTGGTTGAAAGTTGTAATTGGAGCAAACTGAATTGGATCGTTCTCAATGTTGTAGCGATTTCGGTATTGGAAAAATAGTTAAAGTCGTGTTGTACTATGAACGTGCATAAGAGGATGCGTAATGGATTTTGGACGTTTTTGTATCGTTGACGAAGTTGAAACTACAGAAACTAAGAGTGGCATTGGTAAGCCTTAGAAAGTTGGCGGAGCATTATGCTTACGGAATTTGGGCACAAGTTGAAGTACGCTATTGTGTTGGGTACTGATGATTTATTTCACCGTTATGGTTGTCGGCTGTCTATTGACAAATTGAGGAACTGATCACCCTTAATCTATTGTTGATAGTAGACGGAATCATAATTGATGGATAGATGTGTCGTGCCAACTAGTATAGTATGTACGTTGAATTGGTCGAAGTCAAGCCAAGTGCTTGAAGGTTGTTTGTTTTGCTGATACAAGTTCATATGTTAGAATATTAGTTGAATTTAAGGATGACAGCACGAAGCTGTGTTTGATTGATGAGTAGTATGGAGACTCACAGTCGAGTTCTAGATAACTTGAGTCATTGTTTGCGATGAAGCGAATGACTAGTATGCCTTAAGGTGTATGTATGGAGTATGAAGCGTATTTTCCATATTTGTTTGGATGAGTTGGAACTGGTGTTTGTTGCGAATGTTTTGAGCTGTTGTAAAATCAGAGGAAGAACGCGTAGAATATTTGAAGGTTGAGTTGTGATTATTAAAAGAAGTTAAATTATAAGTTGATTTGTAAAAGTGGAGTTTTGGTTGGTAAAGATGATTGATCTTGTTGAATTTAAGTGGGCTCAGGTGTCAAATGTTGTTGTAATGTTGTTATGCGCCTAAGGTGATTTTAGGAACTATGTTGATAAAAGATAGTAAAGTTGTAATTTATGTGTGGTGTTAACGGGGAGATCCCGAAGAGTTAAGTCGAAAGCCTTGGTATTATGTCGATTTTGATGATTGGAAGTTGGAGGTCAACTGAGTAGAGCTAGTACCTTGAAAGTAATCAGAGTGCGCAGCGAACGCGTAGTGTATTGCGGTTGTTCCGACGTGAATTGTACCGATGTTGATATTTGGTTACGTTGATGTTGTGTTTAAGTTGGTATTCTTAAGTTGTTGTGTTCTGGTTCTTAAACCGGTAAATTCTTAAGTTGGTTACTTCTTGTGTTGCGATGTTAGTTGTCAATTGCATCACTTGGGTAGTATTCGCGTTGTTGTCGCCGTGAGGCTAAGAACCGTTGTTTGTGTTATACGTGGGTTTCCTTCAGAGTATGGAGATAAGGATCGTATATGTGTTTTGGTGTTGTTTACGTTGCTGCGGTAATGATACGATGTTGTATAGTCGAGTGTAGGCAAGTGAAGGTTGTTACTATGTTGTAAGGTGATTGTTTCCAAGGTATTACTAGAATGGTTGGCGAATAGTAACGGTTATGTTGCAAGAGTAATTGAAGTATTGGAGTATACGTATTGGGTTTAAACCGTGATTGAGTTGTTGTTAAATCGAAAGATTAAAATACGAATGTTGTGTTAAGGATGGTTGTGTCGGATAGATTTTCGAGGACGAAAATCTCCTAAGTGGGGGAGAGTTGTAACGCCCGAATTTAATTAATTAGTTAATTAAATTAGTGAAGGGTTTTATTATTGGATTTAGACGAAGTTTGAGAATTAATCGAGTAATTGGGTGTTATCGGTATTATTTTAAGAGGCTAATTGGTTTGATATGTCGATCGGAATTATTAAGTTAAAGTCGGATTAATAGTCGGTTAATCGAAAAATTAATAAGTTGATCATGCTGAAGGAGTAATATTAGTAATAATATTATTATTTATTTGGGTTAGTTGTGGTGTGGTATGTGGCAATAAGGAGGTATGAATAGTAAGCCCAATGGATTAGTTAGATTAATTGGTATTATTATTATAAAATAAGGGTTGTAAAGAAAAGAGAAAAGAAGTGGCTGTAAGAAGAGAAGAAAAAGAAGTTACAGAAATTGAACGAGGGTTTTGTGTGGAGAAAGAGATCGTGAAACAAAGTTGCAGTTAAAAAGGGAACGATGGTTTGGAAGCACAAGATTGGAGAAGAGGAATTAAGAGAAGTGCGCAGCCGGAACCGGAGAATTCGAACTGCCGTTAAATTCCAGGTAAGGGTGGGTTCGAATCTTATAAACGGGATTATGATAATTTTTATGTGGGATTTGGGTTACATGAATTTGCTATCAATCCTGTGTTGTGATGAATTTGTGATTCTGCGAATATCTTGGGTGTATCGCGAAACTAGGGTGTTCTGTGCATTATTGTTGCTCGCAGTGTGCGATTGTGAAGATTTACATTTAATTTCCATGTAATGTATTTGATGTAATATATTTGGTGAATTGATGTTGTTTATTTTAGAAAGAAAATTAAGAAATGGAATCTGAGACGGGGAAGAAGAAAGGAAAATGGAGGCGGGGGCCTCAGCAATGGAGGCGGGGGCCTCAGCAATTGGAGGCGGGGGCCTCAGGGCAATGGAGGTATTTAATTAAATGAAAGGAGGCGAGGGCCTCCAAGAAGTGAGATGGGCACCTCCTAAGGTGTGTGGATGTCTTTTACTTGAACTCAATTTAGTTTAATGCATAAGTAAACTATTTACTTAATTTAATGAGATAGTGTTTTATGATATCCATTAGATCTGATAGTATTTTAACACTTAACTAAGGGAGTCTATATATTGTTTATGGAATGAGACGGCTGTCCTCTTTAGGAGTGGGTTTAATTTTGCTTTGTTGGATTAATTTTGAAGCTTTAGTTGCAAATACATTTAGCACCAATGAAGTGTATCTTTCTGTGCTTTTATAAAAGGCTATTTAATGAGTTAATTCCAAGAGATATTAATGTAGTAGTTTTAAATGGTGCAAGAATCTATATACATAAACGTATTGAAAAGCATCCAGTTAGTATAGCAGGTTTTATTTTAGCAGCAGAAAATTATACAAGGAGCAGGAATATATTCAGTAGTAGTGCATTCCTGTACTGACATGGAATATAAATAAATAGCAGAAAACTGGAAAATGTAGTAGTAGCAGTGTTAACAGAAAATAGAACAAGTAGCAGGAGCAGAATTTTGGCAGAAGCTTGGAAATGATTTTAAGAAAATTGTAACAGAAAGTAGAATTTGGAAATAAACTGGCATTAAAATGACAGAAGTTAAAATAGTGTTGTTTTAGTCGGTTTAGGCGAAAAACTTAGTTGTCCGGAATTTAACGAAAATTATCGGGGTAAGTCGGGTAAATTAGTAGGTGACTTTTGTTGAATTGTTTTGTTGAAATTACGTTGAAAAAGTGGAATTGCAGGTACAGTTGGATAAGTTGTATTGTCCCAATTTACGGGCGAAGTATTTAAGTTGCAGGTCTTATGACCAATGTTGTTTGAGTTGTGTTGTTGTTGATTAAGTTGTAGGTCGAATGACCAATGTTGTTTGAGTTGTGTTGTTGTTGATTAAGTTGTAGGTCGAACGACCAACGTTGGATTAAGTTGATGCTATTGATGCATGTTTGAGTTGTTATTCGTTGTTGTTGTTCTGGTTGTTCTTGTTGATGATGTAGTTGATTGTATGCCTTTGATAATTGTCGCATACATTGCATTCATGAGTCGGGGCTGTATGCTCACACCACGTTGGCCTTGATGGCATTGATTAAGTTGGCCTTGATGGCATTGATTAAGTTGGCCTTGATGGCACCACGTTGAAGGCTTATGCCTTGTTGAAATGCCTCGATAACCTGGCATATGTTTAAGTTGGGAGTTTTACTCCGATGGTACCACATGCATGTGCATAGTTGTGTCACATTTTGAGTTGTTGTGAAGTTGCTGTTGTTCTTGATTTGTTGTTGTGGTGAAGTTGCTGTTGTTGTGAAGTTGCCATTGTTGTGAAGTTATTGCTTGTTGTAAGTTGTTATCGCTATGTCTTGTTGCTTGATATAAATTACTGATGTCGTGAGCTGTTGTTATATATGTTGTTCTTACTATGATTTGCATCTTTTATATAAGTTGTTGTTATATATGGTTATTTGCCGTCAATACAAGTTGGGGTTGCTATTAAGTTGTTTATTTCTAGTTGTTGCATGATTGTCGTAGGAAGAGGTGGAATTTATATGATTCTAATCTAGCATACTAATTATCATATTTTGTTTATAATATTCGATATCTCACCCCTTCTGTAATGATGTTACCTATTATGGGTAACTGAGCAGGTACTCAAGAATAGCTGCAGAAGTTGAGGTATAATGTGAAGTCTTAGATGCTGTTAGCTCGAGTTGGTCTTGCTCTGATACGTAGCACTCGGGGGGATGAACGATTGTTGTTTATTTGTTGTTATTGTCTTAGTAGTTGAATCTTAAATTGTGGTTATTAAAGAATTGTTGTTTCGAAGTTGTTTTGAGTTGGACATGAGGTTATGTCATTATAAGTTGAATTATGTGAAGCCGCTTATTAATAAAAGTTGTTTTGTTTTCAAAAGGATAATTCAGGTTGTTATCAGTTCATCCGAATCAGTGTTATGTATCTGAATTAATTGTGATTAATATGAAGTTGTTTTCTGTTGAAAATGTGACATCCTGTTTATGTTGAAGAATTTTTAAAATAAAAACTCTGATTTTATTACTTATCCGGCGGGTAGAAAATGGGTGTTACATTAGTGGTATCAGAGCAGGTCGGTCTGTCCGGCCAATGTTGTCTAATGTTATTTCTTCCTTAGTACTCGACATGTGTGTGGAACACTGTCGGTGCTTGTTTGAAAGTAGTTTCTAGTAGTTGTCTACAGGTTGGTTTGAATTAAGTGGGGGAGAAGTTTGCTCCCGTACGTGTTGTTGGTATGTAGAAGTTGTTTCGAGGTGATGTTGCTTGCAAGTGTGCCTATGTTGGAGCGATGTTATTGCGGACCGGCGAGAGTTTGGACTCGCGAATCCGTATCAGTCAAGCTGGAGATGTGCGTAGAGTCTGGACGGTGAATCAAAGATGATTGAAATTAAGGAATTATTCCGAATGGAATAATAAGTTGGTGGATTAATTCGGTAAGTTGTATATCTTGAGTATAGTTGGATTAAAGTTGAGTGATTTTCATAGTTGGCCGAAAAGGAGGATGTTGGTAGATCTTGGGAGCAAGAGAGGGAAATGGAACTTATGTTCATCAACCTCAAATTCTGGTTTTTGTGATTTTGGAGCAGCTGTCGTAAACGAGGTATAACTTTCGACTCGTGATTCGGATGGAAGCGGTTCTGGACATTTTGGAAAGCTTACGAAATTCCCTACAGTTTTCATATAAGATTTGTCTTCAGGAAGTTTGTGAAGAGGGAGAAAGGTGCGTTTTAATATTTGGGTCTGTTGCTGATTTTTTTTTGGAAAATTCTGCATACGGAGATTCTGGACCAGTCCCGTTGTGTAGCTGATAACTTTTTACTCGTAAGTCAGATTTACGCGATTATTGAAGTTCTGAAATATACACAAAATTCTCTTCATTTTGGAATATGATTTTGTGATTGAGAGATCTGTATTGAAGGAGATATATATGGTTGAAGTTGAGCGACATTTGCTGAAAAAAATTTGGAAGGATGAAAACAAGTGTGGAATATTATTAAGAATAAAATGTTCGTATTTGTAAGATGTGACTGTATCGGAGAATGCTTGGAGATGCAACTTATGTTGAATGAGGATGATTAAGAAGATGATGCTAAGTAAAGGTAAGGTTGAGAGAAATGCGAAAGTTGATTTGTGTTGCTAAGAATTTTCACCTTGGTTGAAAGTTGTAATTGGAGCAAACTGAATTGGATCGTTCTCAATGTTGTAGCGATTTCGGTATTGGAAAAATAGTTAAAGTCGTGTTGTACTATGAACGTGCATAAGAGGATGCGTAATGGATTTTGGACGTTTTTGTATCGTTGACGAAGTTGAAACTACAGAAACTAAGAGTGGCATTGGTAAGCCTTAGAAAGTTGGCGGAGCATTATGCTTACGGAATTTGGGCACAAGTTGAAGTACGCTATTGTGTTGGGTACTGATGATTTATTTCACCGTTATGGTTGTCGGCTGTCTATTGACAAATTGAGGAACTGATCACCCTTAATCTATTGTTGATAGTAGACGGAATCATAATTGATGGATAGATGTGTCGTGCCAACTAGTATAGTATGTACGTTGAATTGGTCGAAGTCAAGCCAAGTGCTTGAAGGTTGTTTGTTTTGCTGATACAAGTTCATATGTTAGAATATTAGTTGAATTTAAGGATGACAGCACGAAGCTGTGTTTGATTGATGAGTAGTATGGAGACTCACAGTCGAGTTCTAGATAACTTGAGTCATTGTTTGCGATGAAGCGAATGACTAGTATGCCTTAAGGTGTATGTATGGAGTATGAAGCGTATTTTCCATATTTGTTTGGATGAGTTGGAACTGGTGTTTGTTGCGAATGTTTTGAGCTGTTGTAAAATCAGAGGAAGAACGCGTAGAATATTTGAAGGTTGAGTTGTGATTATTAAAAGAAGTTAAATTATAAGTTGATTTGTAAAAGTGGAGTTTTGGTTGGTAAAGATGATTGATCTTGTTGAATTTAAGTGGGCTCAGGTGTCAAATGTTGTTGTAATGTTGTTATGCGCCTAAGGTGATTTTAGGAACTATGTTGATAAAAGATAGTAAAGTTGTAATTTATGTGTGGTGTTAACGGGGAGATCCCGAAGAGTTAAGTCGAAAGCCTTGGTATTATGTCGATTTTGATGATTGGAAGTTGGAGGTCAACTGAGTAGAGCTAGTACCTTGAAAGTAATTAGAGTGCGCAGCGAACGCGTAGTGTATTGCGGTTGTTCAGATGTGAATTATAGCGATGTTGATATTTGGTTACATTGATGTTGTGTTTAAGTTGGTATTCTTAAGTTGTTGTGTTCTGGTTCTTAAACCGGTAAATTCTTAAGTTGGTTACTTCTTGTGTTGCGATGTTAGTTGTCAATTGCATCACTTGGGTAGTATTCGCGTTGTTGTCGCCGTGAGGCTAAGAACCGTTGTTTGTGTTATACGTGGGTTTCCTTCAGAGTATGGAGATAAGGATCGTATATGTGTTTTGGTGTTGTTTACGTTGCTGCGGTAATGATACGATGTTGTATAGTCGAGTGTAGGCAAGTGAAGGTTGTTACTATGTTGTAAGGTGATTGTTTCCAAGGTATTACTAGAATGGTTGGCGAATAGTAACGGTTATGTTGCAAGAGTAATTGAAGTATTGAAGTATACGTATTGGGTTTAAACCGTGATTGAGTTGTTGTTAAATCGAAAGATTAAAATACGAATGTTGTGTTAAGGATGGTTGTGTCGGATAGATTTTCGAGGACGAAAATGTCATAAGTGGGGGAGAGTTGTAACGCCCGAATTTAATTAATTAGTTAATTAAATTAGTGAAGGGTTTTATTATTGGATTTAGACGAAGTTTGAGAATTAATCGAGTAATTGGGTGTTATCGGTATTATTTTAAGAGGCTAATTGGTTTGATATGTCGATCGGAATTATTAAGTTAAAGTCGGATTAATAGTCGGTTAATCGAAAAATTAATAAGTTGATCATGCTGAAGGAGTAATATTAGTAATAATATTATTATTTATTTGGGTTAGTTGTGGTGTGGTATGTGGCAATAAGGAGGTATGAATAGTAAGCCCAATGGATTAGTTAGATTAATTGGTATTATTATTATAAAATAAGGGTTGTAAAGAAAAGAGAAAAGAAGTGGCTGTAAGAAGAGAAGAAAAAGAAGTTACAGAAATTGAACGAGGGTTTTGTGTGGAGAAAGAGATCGTGAAACAAAGTTGCAGTTAAAAAGGGAACGATGGTTTGGAAGCACAAGATTGGAGAAGAGGAATTACGAGAAGTGCGCAGCCGGAACCGGAGAATTCGAACTGCCGTTAAATTCCAGGTAAGGGTGGGTTCGAATCTTATAAACGGGATTATGATAATTTTTATGTGGGATTTGGGTTACATGAATTTGCTATCAATCCTGTGTTGTGATGAATTTGTGATTCTGCGAATATCTTGGGTGTATCGCGAAACTAGGGTGTTCTGTGCATTATTGTTGCTCGCAGTGTGCGATTGTGAAGATTTACATTTAATTTCCATGTAATGTATTTGATGTAATATATTTGGTGAATTGAAGTTGTTTATTTTAGAAAGAAAATTAAGAAATGGAATCTGAGACGGGGAAGAAGAAAGGAAAATGGAGGCGGGGGCCTCAGCAATGGAGGCGGGGGCCTCAGCAATTGGAGGCGGGGGCCTCAGGGCAATGGAGGTATTTAATTAAAGGAAAGGAGGCGAGGGCCTCCAAGAAGTGAGATGGGCGCCTCCTAAGGTGTGTGGATGTCTGTTACTTGAACTCAATTTAGTTTAATGCATAAGTAAACTATTTACTTAATTTAATGAGATAGTGTTTTATGATATCCATTAGACCTGATAGTATTTTAACACTTAACTAAGGGAGTCTATATATTGTTTATGGAATGAGACGGCTGTCCTCTTTAGGAGTGGGTTTCATTTTGCTTTGTTGGATTAATTTTGAAGCTTTAGTTGCAAATACATTTAGCACCAATGAAGTGTATCTTTCTGTGCTTTTGTAAAAGGCTATTTAATGAGTTAATTCCAAGAGATATTAATGTAGTAGTTTTAAATGGTGCAAGAATCTATATACATAAACGTATTGAAAAGCATCCAGTTAGTATAGCAGGTTTTATTTTAGCAGCAGAAAATTATACAAGGAGCAGGAATATATTCAGTAGTAGTGCATTCCTGTACTGACATGGAATATAAATAAATAGCAGAAAACTGGAAAATGTAGTAGTAGCAGTGTTAACAGAAAATAGAACAAGTAGCAGGAGCAGAATTTTGGCAGGAGCTTGGAAATGATTTTAAGAAAATCGTAACAGAAAGTAGAATTTGGAAATAAACTGGCATTAAAATGACAGAAGTTAAAATAGTGTTGTTTTAGTCGGTTTAGGCGAAAAACTTAGTTGTCCGGAATTTAACGAAAATTATCGGGGTAAGTCGGGTAAATTAGTAGGTGACTTTTGTTGAATTGTTTTGTTGAAATTACGTTGAAAAAGTGGAATTGCAGGTACAGTTGGATAAGTTGTATTGTCCCAATTTACGGGCGAAGTATTTAAGTTGCAGGTCTTATGACCAATGTTGTTTGAGTTGTGTTGTTGTTGATTAAGTTGTAGGTCGAATGACCAATGTTGTTTGAGTTGTGTTGTTGTTGATTAAGTTGTAGGTCGAACGACCAACGTTGGATTAAGTTGATGCTATTGATGCATGTTTGAGTTGTTATTCGTTGTTGTTGTTCTGGTTGTTCTTGTTGATGATGTAGTTGATTGTATGCCTTTGATAATTGTCGCATACATTGCATTCATGAGTCGGGGCTGTATGCTCACACCACGTTGGCCTTGATGGCATTGATTAAGTTGGCCTTGATGGCATTGATTAAGTTGGCCTTGATGGCACCACGTTGAAGGCTTATGCCTTGTTGAAATGCCTCGATAACCTGGCATATGTTTAAGTTGGGAGTTTTACTCCGATGGTACCACATGCATGTGCATAGTTGTGTCACATTTTGAGTTGTTGTGAAGTTGCTGTTGTTCTTGATTTGTTGTTGTGGTGAAGTTGCTGTTGTTGTGAAGTTGCCATTGTTGTGAAGTTGTTGCTTGTTGTAAGTTGTTATCGCTATGTCTTGTTGCTTGATATAAATTACTGATGTCGTGAGCTGTTGTTATATATGTTGTTCTTACTATGATTTGCATCTTTTATATAAGTTGTTGTTATATATGGTTATTTGCCGTCAATACAAGTTGGGGTTGCTATTAAGTTGTTTATTTCTAGTTGTTGCATGATTGTCGTAGGAAGAGGTGGAATTTATATGATTCTAATCTAGCATACTAATTATCATATTTTGTTTATAATATTCGATATCTCACCCCTTCTGTAATGATGTTACCTATTATGGGTAACTGAGCAGGTACTCAAGAATAGCTGCAGAAGTTGAGGTATAATGTGAAGTCTTAGATGCTGTTAGCTCGAGTTGGTCTTGCTCTGATACGTAGCACTCGGGGGGATGAACGATTGTTGTTTATTTGTTGTTATTGTCTTAGTAGTTGAATCTTAAATTGTGGTTATTAAAGAATTGTTGTTTCGAAGTTGTTTTGAGTTGGACATGAGGTTATGTCATTATAAGTTGAATTATGTGAAGCCGCTTATTAATAAAAGTTGTTTTGTTTTCAAAAGGATAATTCAGGTTGTTACCAGTTCATCCGAATCAGTGTTATGTATCTGAATTAATTGTGATTAATATGAAGTTGTTTTCTGTTGAAAATGTGACATCCTGTTTATGTTGAAGAATTTTTAAAATAAAAACTCTGATTTTATTACTTATCCGCCGGGTAGAAAAGGGGTGTTACAACAACTACTCCCTGCAGCTATATACTCAGCCTCAGCAGTAGATAAAGACACACAATTTTGCTTCTTGATAAACCATGAAATAAGATTACTTCCCAAAAAGAAGCAGCCACCTGATGTGCTTTTTCTGTCATCAACACTTCCAGCCCAATCAGCATCACATTATCCACTCAGCATGGACCCAGTTCCATGACTGTACATCATACCATAGTCACTTGTGCCATTCACATACTTCAGGATCCTTTTCACCTGATTTATATGGCTGACTTTTGGTTCAGCTTGGTATCTGGTGTAACGCCCCAGTTTTGTGTGCTTTTATTTAATTGAGTCGTTTTGATTATTTTATTATTATTTTATTTTATTTTCGACTTTTATGTGAAAATATGTTATTTTTAATTGTTGTGATATTTTATCGGGTTTTGGGAACGTTTGCGAGATATTTGAGTGTGGGGGTATTTTGGTCATTTCATGATATTTTTCTTAAGTTAGAAAGAATAAAAAATAGAAAGAGAGAAAAATAGAGAGAAAGAAAAAGAGAGGAAGGAAAAAGGGAAGAAAAGAGGAGAAGAGAAGAAAAGTGAGAAAATCTTGGAAATTCAAGAAATCAACTTCTAGAATCGATTTAATCGGGTAAGGGTGCGAAACTCAGTTATTGTATACTTGTATATGATTATGTATGTGTGTTTGTGGTTGTTATTGGATTGAATTAGAAAAATTTAGTAAACCCTATATTATGTAAAATTGATTAGAAATCGATTAAATGTGTTGGAAATCATGTTTTTAGTGTTCATTATTGTTGGTACATGATAGATACATGTTGTTAGACATTGTATTGGCAATTTTCTGGTTTGTAGGTGAAAAATGGGATGATTTGGGGTGGAAAACGTAGAACTTTGTTCTGCAGAATTTTTTCTGGTTTTTCCAGGTCATACGCGTATGGGGCATGATCACACGCGTATGGACCTTGACAATACGCGTAACATGGGCGAGTCTTGGGCCAATACGCGTATGGGATGTCACTTTTCTCGGCCATCTGCCCATTTGCGTATGGTACGCGTATGAGGTTTTGCCGTACCCGTATGGCTCAGGGCAATACGCGTATGGCCAGGAGAATGGTAAAATGGGACTTTTCAAAATATCGTTTTCGTTTTTCTTTCGTAACTTGGGTTCCGTTTATCCGATTTTTACATTCTTGGTATCGTTAGAAAGCTATTGAGCTGTACTTTCTCATTATGATAATTTGGAAATTGTTAGCCGATTTAATTATACCGAAATTTGGAATAGTGTCGGTTTGTCGACTTTTGTCATTATAATTGTGTGTAATTGATGGGTATTATGCAAGGTGCTGTTGTATGATGTAAATGCATGTGTTTAAATGGTGTTTTGGGCATAAGTGCAAAGTGTGATTTTGTTGATGTAGAAGGATGCATTTATGTGTGCATATTAAATGTCATGAGTCATTGTATGCCAAGCATCATGATATGCATTGTTGTGACGTCCTGAGTGACGGATTGATTCCAGAGGGAATCTGCTATAACATCGTGAGCCTTAAAAATAAGAGGTAAGAATCGCCTTAAAAATAAGAGGACCGAAAGCGATGGTTATAGACGATCGTGTACCTATGTGGGGTGTGAGCGATTGGATCGTGAGCCTTATACAAAGAGGACCGAAAGCGATCCATAAACGTCGTGAGCCTTATACAAAGAGGACCAAAAGCGACGGGGAACATCGTATGCCCGACGGGGAGTTACACTAAGTAACGAGCGATGGTTCCAATAGTTCCTGAGTGAACTAGTGATGAGAAATATTGGAAGTCAGTACCGCATGGCATGTGCATAGAGTCATTGCGTCGGCCTCTGTGCATTTGCATAAATCATAAACATGATTGACTATGTGTGAGGATTGTGAATGGATGAATCGTGTGTGGAATTGATGAATTGATATTCTTGGTGACAATTGCATGGTGTACGATTAATATGCATTGGTGTTAGATAAATGAAATATGTATGATGTTGTGTGGTATTTGAATTCTGTTGTATGTTTGTGGTGAGAAATCTATATGTGCATTTCTGTGTTAATATATAATTATATGCAATTATATTATGATTGTTTTTCTCACCCTTCTGCTGTTTTATAATGCTCTATGAGGCATTGCAGATTAGAGTTGCGGGAGGTCTTTTTGTGAAGCTTAGGACTTCATTCTTTTGTCGGTCAGCTTTGATATGTGACACCGGGTAGTTAGGGAGGCCGTTTGTGATTATTTGTATACGTATATATATATATATATATATATATATATATATATATATATATATATATATATATATTGTTTGGTTTGTGCATGTATAACTTGATGTATGACAAACTTTTCATGTGATATATATATATATATATATATATATATATATATATATATATATATATATATATATGATATTCAGTTTTAGATTTTCCGTTTTTTTTCTAAAATCTGAAATATGGGTGTAAGGAACTGAGTTCCTCTGTTGATTGCTACCCCACTGTTGCATATCTTTATGAGCAGGTGTTGTATGAATTGTTTCAATATAATGTGATTCCCCCGTCTATGCCATGATAATTTAAATATACTCTGATGAAATTTTGAATTTTCTTTTACTGCTTTAAGTAATTGGGGGTATAGATTGGGGGTGTTACATTAAGTGGTATCAGAGCCAGTCCGTGTCAGTTTGTGTCAGTCCTGGTCTGTGTGGTATATGGAGTGAGTTGTTTGTTTAACCATAGTTTCTGTTATTGGAAATGAACAGAATATGGCTGGTAGGAATGATGTTGCTTTGGCTGCTGCTATGCAAGCTATGGCTCGGGCTGTGCAGGGTGCACCTAATGCTGCAGGTAATGATGAGTTCAGGAAGAACAAACTGCCTGTCTTCAAAGGAAGATATGATCCTGATGGTGCACAGATTTGGCTGAAAGAGATTGAAAGGATTTTCCGAGTGATGGATTGTGCTGAGGATCAGAAGGTGAGACTGGGTACTCACATGTTATTGGAAGAAGCTGATAATTGGTGGGTTAGTACTCGTCATGTGTTGGAAGCTGCAGAGGAGGAGATTACTTGGGCTGTGTTTAGCATGGAGTTTCTAAGGAGGTATTTTCCTGAAGATGTAAGAGGCAAGAAGGAAATTGAGTTCTTGGAACTGAAACAAGGTAATATATCTGTTGTTGATTATACTGCTAAGTTTGTGGAACTTGTGCAGTTTTATCCTCATTATGCTGAAGCGACTGCAGAATTTTCTAAGTGTGTAAAGTTTGAGAACGGATTGCGTCCTGACATAAAGCAGGCAATTGGTTATCAAAGGATTCAGAGGTTTTTTGATTTGGTGGATTGTTGTAGGATTTATGAGGAGGATAGTAAGGCTCGTTCTACTCACTATAAGAGTGTGAGCGAGAGGAAAGGGAAGCAACAGTTCCGTGGTGGTCCGTATGTGACACCAGCTGATAAAGGTAAACAAAGGGGTACTTTTGATCGAAGGTCAGGTGGAGGAGGGATGTCTGGTCCTCTGAGATGTTATAGATGTGGTGATATAGGACATCGTCAGTCCGAATGTAAGAAATATTTGAGGAAGTGTTCTAATTGTGGAGGTGTAGGACATGTTGCAGCTGAGTGTGCAAGGAAGAATGTGGTGAAATGTTTCAACTGTGGTGAACCTGGTCATCTTAGTACGAAATGTCCGAAACCGAAGCAAGCTCCAGCCGGTGGGAAAGTTTTTGCATTGGCAGGAACTCAGACTTCAAGTGCAGACCGTCTGATCAGAGGTACTTGTTTTATTAATGGTACGCCTTTAGTTGCTATTATTGATACTAGAGCGACTCATTTGTTTATTTCATCTGAGTGCGTGAAGCGTTTGAATCTTGTGTTGTCTTTGATGGGTGGTGAGATGGTTATTGATACTCCAGCAATGGGGTCAGTAACTACTTCTTTGGTTTGTCTAAGTTGTCCTTTGACCATTTATGGTAAAGACTTTGAGATGGATTTGGTGTGTTTGCCGTTGGAGGGTTTAGATGTGGTTCTAGGAATGAATTGGTTGCAATTCAATCGAGTTCATATTGATTGTTATCATAAGTTGGTAAGGTTTCATTCTCTTGAGGAAGACGAAGACTCGAGTTTCTTATCTACCAAAGAGTTGAAGAGACTTTTGGCGGATGAAGCTCAGTTGTTTGGATTGTTTGCATCTTTGACTGTGGATAGTCAAGTTTCACTTGATGTGGTTCCTGTTGTGTGTGAATTTCTGGAAGTGTTTCCTGAGGATATTTCAGACTTACCGCCAGAGAGAGAGGTGGAGTTTTCTATAGATCTAGTTCCTGGTACTAGACCCGTTTCTATGGCACCTTATCGTATGTCGGCATCTGAGTTGGTTGAGTTAAAGAAACAGTTGAATGAGTTGTTGGAAAAGAGGTTTGTGAGACCAAGCGTTTCTCCTTGGGGTGCTCCAGTTCTATTGGTGAAAAAGAAGGATGGAAGTATGCGGTTGTGTATTGATTATCGCCAGTTGAATAAGGTGACGATTAAGAATAAGTATCCTCTTCCAAGGATTGATGATCTGATGGATCAGTTGGTTGGTGCTTGTGTGTTCAGTAAGATTGACTTGAGGTCGGGGTATCATCAGATTAGGGTGAAGGAGGAAGATATTCAGAAGACGGGTTTTAGGACACGTTACGGTCATTATGAATATTCTGTGATGCCGTTCGGGGTTTCTAATGCGCCAGGTGTGTTCATGGAGTACATGAATCGTATTTTTCACGAGCATTTGGATCGATTTGTTGTGGTGTTTATTGATGACATTTTGATTTATTCTAAGTCTCGGGAGGAGCACGCGGAGCATTTGCGTATTGTTTTGCAGGTTTTGAAAGAAAGGAAGCTTTTTACCAAATTGTCCAAGTGTGAATTCTGGTTGTCGGAGGTGAGCTTTCTTGGGCACGTAATTTCAAGTAATGGTATTACTGTGGATCCATCTAAAGTAGAAGCAGTTCTACAATGGGAGGCTCCGATATCTGTTACTGAAATTTGAAGCTTTTTGGGTTTGGCTGGTTATTATCGAAGGTTTATTGAAGGTTTTTCTAAGCTAGCACTTCCTTTGACCCAGTTGACTTGTAAAGGGAAAGCGTTCATTTGGGATATTCGGTGCGAGGAAAGTTTTAATGAGCTGAAGAGAAGATTGACGACAACTTTGATTTTGATTTTGCCGAATCCTAATGAACCATTTGTGGTTTATTGTGATGCTTCTTTGATTGGTCTAGGTGGTGTTCTGATGCAAGAAGGTAAGGTCGTGGCTTATGCTTCAAGGCAATTGAGAGTGCATGAGAAAAATTATCCTACTCATGATCTTGAATTAGCGGCTGTGGTTTTTGTGTTGAAGATCTGGAGGCATTACCTCTACGGTGCAAGGTTTGAAGTCTTTAGTGATCATAAAAGTTTGAAATATTTGTTTGATCAGAAAGAGCTAAATATGAGGCAACGTAGATGGTTGGAATTTTTGAAGGACTACGACTTTGGCTTGAATTACCATCCTGGTAAAGCTAATGTGGTAGCCGATGCATTGAGTCGGAAATCGTTACATATGTCCGCTTTAATGGTTAAAGAGTGGGAACTATTGGAATCGTTTAGAGATTTGAGTTTGGTTTGTGAAGTGACGTCGGATAGCGTGAGGCTTGGAATGCTAACGATTACTAATGATTTTCTGATGACTGTTAGTGCGAAACAAAAGCTGGATGTGAAATTTGTGGATTTGATGTTGTTGGGAGAAAAATATGCGAATAGTGATTTTAATGTGGATATTAATGGTGTTTTGAGATTCCGAGGTAGAATTTGTATTCCGGATGATGCGGAGTTGAAAAGGATGATTTTGGAAGAAGGACACCGGAGTAATTTGAGTATACATCCGGGAGCGAATAAGATGTATCAGGATTTGAAGAAGATTTTCTGGTGGTCTGGATTAAAAAGAGACGTGGCTCAGTTTGTTTATGCATGTTTGACTTGTCAGAAATCAAAGGTGGAACATCTGAGGCCTAGTGGTTTGTTGCAACCGTTGGATATTCCTGAGTGGAAGTGGGATAGCATTTCCATGGATTTTGTAACAGGGTTACCGAACACTCAGCGAGGGCATAATGCTATTTGGGTGGCTGTGGATAGACTGACTAAATCGGCTCATTTTATTCCGATTGACATCAGTTTTTCTTTAGAGAGGTTGGCGGAGATCTACGTCAGTGTGATTGTGAGGTTGCATGGGGTTCCATTAAGTATTGTTTCGGATCGAGATCCAAGGTTTACCTCGAGATTTTGGGAAAGTTTGCAGAAGGCGTTGGGTTCTAAATTGAGATTGAGTTCGGCTTATCATCCGCAGACGGATGGTCAGACGGAGAGAACAATTCAGTCGTTGGAAGATTTGTTGAGGGCTTGTGTTTTGGAACAAGGTGGTGCGTGGGATAGTTATCTTGCGTTGATTGAGTTCACGTATAATAACAGTTTCCATTCTAGTATTGGAATGGCACCGTTTGAAGCATTATATGGACGAAGATGTCGAACACCGTTGTGTTAGCATGAATCTGGTGAGAGCTTGGTGGTTGGACCAGAGTTGGTGCAACAGACGACGGAGAAAGTGAAGCTTATTCGAGAGAAAATGAAGGCTTCTCAGAGTAGGCAAAAGAGTTATCATGATCGGAGGCGGAAAGATCTGGAGTTCCAAGAGGGCGATCATGTATTTCTAAGGGTTACACCGGTAACGGGTGTGGGTCGTGCATTGAAATCGAAGAAACTTACTTCTCGGTTTATTGGTCCTTACCAGATATCCGCGAGAGTGGGTGCTGTGGCTTATAGGGTGGCGTTGCCGCCGAATCTGTCGAATTTGCACAATGTGTTCCATGTTTCACAGCTTCAGAAGTATGTTCCGGATCCGTCGCATGTGATTCCGATGGATGAGGTTGAGGTAAGGGAGAACCTTACGGTTGAGGCATTACCAGTTAGGATTTTGGATCGCGAGGTGAAGCGGTTGAGAGGCAAGGATATTGCACTTGTGAAGGTGGTGTGGGGAGGCGCTGGTGAGGGCAATTTGACTTGGGAGTTAGAGAGTCGGATGCGGGAGTCGTATCCAGAGTTGTTCGTCTCAGGTATATTTTCAAGGACGAAAATTTCTAAGTAGGGGAGAGTTGTAACGCCCCAGTTTTGTGTGCTTTTATTTAATCGAGTCGTTTTGATTATTTTATTATTATTTTATTTTATTTTTGACTTTTATGTGAAAATATGTTATTTTTCAATGTTGTGATATTTTATCGGGTTTTGGGAACGTTTGCGAGATATTTGAGTGTGAGGGTATTTTGGTCATTTCATGATATTTTTCTTAAGTTAGAAAGAATAGAAAATAGAAAGAGAGAAAAATAGAGAGAAAGAAAAAGAGAGGAAGGAAAAAGGGAAGAAAAGAGGAGAAGAGAAGAAAAGTGAGAAAATCTTGGAAATTCAAGAAATCAACTTCTAGAATCGATTTAATCGGGTAAGGGTGCGAAACTCAGTTATTGTATGCTTGTATATGATTATGTATGTGTATTTGTGGTTGTTATTGGATTGAATTGGAAAAATTTAGTAAACCCTATATTATGTAAAATTGATTAGAAATCGATTAAATGTGTTGGAAATCATGTTTTTAGTGTTCATTATTGTTGGTACATGATAGATACATGTTTTAGACATTGTATTGGCAATTTTCTAGTTTGTAGGTGAAAAATGGGATGATTTGGGTTCCGTTTATCCGATTTTTACATTCTTGGTATCGTTGGAAAGCTATTGAGCTGTAGCTGTACTTTCTCATTATGATGATTTGGAAATTGTTAGCCGATTTAATTATGTCGGAATTTGGAATAGTGTCGGTTTGTCGACTTTTGTCGTTATAATTATGTGTAATTGATGGGTATTATGCAAGGTGCTGTTGTATGATGTAAATGCATGTGTTTAAATGGTGTTGTGATGATTTGTGGCCGTATGGTAATTAAATGCATTATTTTGGGCATAAGTGCAAAGTGTGATTTTGTTGATGTAGAAGGATGCATTTATGTGTGCATATTAAATGTCATGAGTCATTGTATGCCAAGCATCATGATATGCATTGTTGTGACGTCTTGAGTGACGGATTGATTCCAGAGGGAATCTGCTATAACATCGTGAGCCTTAAAAATAAGAGGTAAGAATCGCCTTAAAAATAAGAGGACCGAAAGCGATGGTTATAGACGATCGTGTGCCCATGTGGGGTGTGAGTGATCGGATCGTGAGCCTTATACAAAGAGGACCGAAAACGATCGATAAACGTCATGAGCCTTATATAAAGAGGACCGAAAGCAACGTGGAACATCGTATGCCCGACGAGGAGTTACACTAAGTAACGAGTGATGGTTCCAATAGTTCCTGAGTGAACTAGTGATGAGAAATATTGGAAGTCGGTACCGCATGGCATGTGCATAGAGTCGTTGCGTCGGCCTCTGTGCATTTGCATAAATCATAAACATGATTGACTATGTGTGAGGATTGTGAATGGATGAATCGTGTGTGGAATTGATGAATTGATATTCTTGGTGACAATTGCATGGTGTACGATTAATATGCATTGGTGTTAGATAAATGAAATATGTATGATGTTGTGTGGTATTTGAATTCTGTTGTATGTTTGTGGTGAGAAATCTATATGTGCATTTTTGTGTTAATATATAATTATTTGCAATTATATTATGATTGTTTTTCTCACCCTTCTGCTATTTTATAATGCTCTATGAGGCATTGCAGATTAGAGTTGCGGGAGGTCTTTTTGTGAAGCTTAGGACTTCATTCTTTTGTCGGTCAACTCTGATATGTGACACCGGGTAGTTAGGGAGGCCGTTTGTGATTATATATATATATATATATATATATATATATATATATATATATATATATATATATATATCGTTTGGCTTGTGCATGTATAACTTGATGTATGACAAACTTTTCATGTGATATATATATATATATATATATATATATATATATATATATATATATATATATATATATATGATATTCTGTTTTAGATTTTCCGCTTTTATTCTAAAATCTGAAATGTGGGTGTAAGGAACTGAGTTCCTCTGTTGATTGCTACCCCACTGTTGCATATCTTTATGAGCAGGTGTTGTATGAATTGTTTCAATATAATGTGATTCCCCCGTCTATTCCATGATAATTTAAATATACTCTGATAAAATTTTGAATTTTCTTTTACAGCTTTAAGTAATTGGGGGTGTTAAATCTGGCACACACCCCCACTGCAAAGGAAATGTCAGGTCTGCTAGCTGTAAGATATAACAAACTACCAATCATGGTTCTGTACAGACTTTGATCAACACTCACACCTTTTTCATCTTTGGATAATTTCAGATGAGTAGGTACAGGGGTCCTCTTATAACTAGCATTCTCCATTCCAAACTTCTTGACTATATTCTTGGCATACTTGCTTTGAGACAGAAAGATTGAATCTTCCATTTGCTTGACTTGCAGACCAAGGAAATAAGTTAATTCACCAACAAGACTCATCTCAAATTCTGACTGTATTTGCTGAACAAAATGTTTAACCATCTCATCAAGCATCCCAGCAAACACAATATCATCAACATATATTTGAGCAACCATGATCTTCCCTCCTTCTTCTTTAATAAACCATGTCTTGTCTATCCCACCTTTTCTGTAACCATTCAGATTCATAAATTCAGTTAGCCTTTCATACCAAGCTCTAGGAGCTTGCTTCAACCCATACAGAGCTTTTCTCAACTTGAAGACATGATTAGGATATGTTGGATCAATGAATCCCTTGGGTTGTTCAACATAGACTTCTTCATTCAAGTATCCATTTAAGAAAGCACTCTTAACATCCATCTGAAACAGTTTAAATTTGAGAATGCAAGCAACACCTAAGAGAAGTCTTATGGATTCAAGCCTAGCCACAGGAGCAAAAGTTTCATCAAAGTCAACCCCTTCAACTTGGGTATATCCTTGAGCAACCAACCTTACTTTATTTCTAGTGACCACTCCCTGCTCATCAGATTTGTTCTTGTATATCCACTTAGTTCCAATCACATTTGTCCCTTCAGGTCTAGGAACCAGTTCCCAAACTTCATTCCTCTTGAATTGTCCTAGCTCTTCTTGCATAACATTGATCCAAAACTCATCATTCAAGGCTTCTTTAACATTTCCGGGTTCAATTTTTGACATAAAACAGGAGTTAAAAACAACTTCTTTTGACCTAGTAGTAACACCAGAGTTCATATCACCTATGATAAGCTCCTTTGGATGATCTTTTTGAATTCTGATGGAGGGTCCCTTGTTGACTGGTTCAGATTCAGATTCAACATTTGGAGGATTAGGATCTGTGATGTCTTCTGAAGCTTCTGCAGGCAAATCAAGGAATGTTCCAACATCCTCTAGAACATCAGCTTCCTTATACAAATCATCAGCAACAACATTTATAGACTCCATCATAACCTCAGTTCTGGAGTTGAATACTCTATAGGCTCTGGTGTTAGTAGAGTAGCCCAAGAAGATTCCTTCATCACTTTTAGGATCCATCTTTCTTCTTTGCTCACGATCAGCCAAGATATAACATTTGCTGCCAAACACATGGAAGTATTTAACAGTAGGCTTTCTTCCCTTCCATATCGCATACAATGTAGTAGTGGTTCCTGTTCTTAGGGTCACTCTATTATGAACATAACAAGCAGTGCTCATAGCTTCAGCCCAGAAGTGGTAAGGCAGTTTCTTGGCATGAATCATAGCTCTAGATGATTCTTGGATAGTTCTATTCTTTCTTTCAACAACTCCATTTTGTTGTGGAGTAATAGGAGAAGAGAATTCATGACTAATCCCTTTAGTTGAGCAAAATTCAGCAAATTTCTGATTCTCAAACTCCTTTCCATGATCACTTCTGATCCTGACAACATTACTCTCCTTTTCTCTTTGAAGTCTTTGGCACAGATCCTTAAACACTCCAAACACTTCAGATTTTTCCCTTATAAAGCTAATCCAAATGTATCTTGAAAAGTCATCAACCACCACATAAGCATACTTCTTCCCACCAAGACTCTCCACTTGCATAGGCCCCATTAAGTCCATGTGAAGAAGTTCCAACACCTTAGAGGTAGTGAGATGTTTAATCTTCTGATGTGACATTTTGGTTTGCTTTCCAATCTGACATTCACCATATACCCTTCCTTCTTCAATCTTCAGCTTAGGTATTCCTCTGACAGCTTCTATGTTGATGATTCTTTTCATACCCTTTAGATGCAGATGACCAAGTTTTTGATGCCACAACTTTACTTCATCATCTTTAGCAAGAGCAAAAATTGAGGAATAGCTAGAATCTTGAGGAACCCATAGGTAGCAGTTGTCCTTAGATCTAACTCCCTTCATGATAACTTCATTCTTTTCATTTGTAACCAAACATTCAGATTTGGTGAAGTTAACATTAAACCCTTGATCACATAGTTGACTAATACTTATCAGGTTAACAGTGAGTCCTTTAACCATCACCACATTATCAAGTTTTGGAACTCCTGAGCAGTCCAGCTTTCCAATCCCTTGATTTCACCCTTAGCTCCATCACCAAAAGTCACATAGCTTGTGGTGTGAGATTTGATGTCAACCAACAAATTCTTAATCCCTGTCATGTGCCTAGAGCAACCAATATTAAAATACCAATCCTCTTTAGCTGAAACTCTGAGAGACATGTGAGCTATTAAACTTATAGTAGCAGCCTTGGGAACCCATTGTCTTCCATTAGCAAAAGTCCTTTGATTTGATTTAGCTTGAGGAACAACCTTAGGATAACCAAAAAGTCTAAAATAGAAAGGTTTTATATGACCAAACCTTCCACAGTAGTGGCATCTCCATCTCTGAAACCTTCCTCTGAAGTGATTTGGATGTCTTCTCCCATGATGTTGAGGTTTTCTTCCTCCATGATGTTGTGGCAGCTGATGAGGCATAAAATTCTTAGGCCCCAACCTCGTGTATCCAAGGTCTTCCCAACAAACAACTGTATGTTGCTCGGATGTCCATGACCTGGAAAGTGACTAGGAAAATATGGGGACCGATAGTTATGGGAAGGTTGACTTCGCCGATAACCGTTTTCCGGGACCCGTCAAATGATTTGACGGTGACCTCACTGCCTCTCATCGGAGATCCTTTGAATGATAGTCGCATTAGAGTGGACTTTGGCATCATGTTTAGAGCTGATCCGGTGTCTACCAGTACGCTGGCTAAAGCATCGTCCTGGTAGCTGACTGTAATATTGAGTGCCATGTTATGATTGTGGCCCTCTTCGGGCAGTTCCTCATCACTAAATCCCAAGTTGTTGTAGGAAGTGATGTTGGAGATGATGTTGTCAAATTATCTTATTGACACATCTTGTTCCACTCCCTGTGAGCTTCGGAACTGAGTAGAAGTGATATCACTGAGATTTTTGAAGGAGTTTGCAACAGCTGATCGACAATGTTGTATTCACACCTCTGGATGAGCTTCAGCATCTCATCGTTATTCTTTGTAAGGTAGGGATCACTAGACTGACCGACTGGTTGATCAAAAATTTCTGTTTGAGGTTCCTTTTCTCTGGTAGGTTCTCTAACTCCTCGGTTGAAGATTCAACCGCTCTGTGTTACTCGACTGATGTCTGCAATATTCACGACGGAGGGTAATGGAACTTCCTTTCCATTATCAATTATTGTTACACCGTATTTGTAAAGGATAGCCTTAGTTGATCCATACGGTAACGGTCCCGGTAGATAGATAACTACATGAGCCTTCAGATTCTTCTGACCATTGTACGTAATTTCAATCAGTTCCTGGTTGGGAACTTTTGATTCGTCAAATAAAGGGATGATGGTACAAACATCTTTGGTCCTCTTAGGATCAAAGATTATGACAACATATTTGATTCGATCAACGTCAATGTCTGGCATCGAATTGGTTGACCCAGAACTTGGACACGGTCGAATCTCTTTGTGGTCCAACTAACTTTGAAGGGCTGCTCGCACGAGGTAACATCCTTGATTATCTTTAGAGCAAACTCTACAGCGTTCATAGATGTGTGGTGGCACCCGGCCACGTCTGCTTTGTATGCAGTGTAGCCTCACTAGATCTGTTTCCATTGATCGAACATCCGGACTTTGATGCCTAGTAGGGTTCCCATTAATCATACTGACTTATTGTGTGTCTTCGTCTAAATAGATTGGAAGCCACCAATGGTTTAACAAGTGTTGCAAAGTTCTTTGAAAGAGAGAGCATCCTTGGTCGCTCTCACGACATCCCTTACAGCTCTGATAATTATGCGAAGTCAGAAAACTGAGCCGGACTTGCTTAGTATGTAACTCTACCAAGCTGGTATTCATCAAGAGAATATCAAAGATTTGAATCATATTCACTTGATACTGACTGCTATCGCAGTAATCCTGAATCCATCCCAGATCCATCTGACGCTGGAGGGTCTCTTGTACAAAAGAGCATCCCTGATTGTTTACCGAGCAGACCAGACAGGAATCATAATCGTGCCATGACAGATTATGATGTTGGCTTTGCCTTGAGTGCATTGCCACCAAGTTGACATTCATCGCACGGATGTCGTGGTTCTGAATGATGTTGGAATTCGTATAAGTCATGTTGACCTCACGAATTCGGTGATCTTGGATCCATCCGAGATCCATCTGTTCCTGTAGAGCTGATTGCACCACAGAACATCCTTGATTGTTCTTAGAGCAGATATCACACTGGTGATAGTTATGAGATGGTACATGCCCATATCCGCTTTGTCTGCAATGCATTTTGACCAGGTTGGCCCTCAATAAGAGTACATCATGAATTTGATAGCTATGGTTAGACTCTTCCTCTATCAAATTTACTGCAGCTTTCTCGTGTTGTGGCAGCGGGTTCGTCTCAACATTAGGACTTGTATCTTTGAAGGATAAGACCCCACTCCTAACAAGCTTCTGTGTAACACCCCTTCTATACCCCGTACAAAAACGGAATAAACTAATCTTATAAATAAAACATCAGAGCAAAGAATAATTTATCATGATATAGCCAGAGATGCCACACCAACGTGAACTAAAACAAACTTGCTCATATAGATATATAACAACCTGATAGTCATATAAACATAGGAACTCAGTTCCAAAATATCATCGTTCAGTTACAGAATTAAAGCGGAACATCCATAACTGAGGTCAATCACAAAAGATAAGTTTGTCATATACATGTTCATACAAAGCCACTATATACAAGCCCAAAGAAACATCTACACTCGAACCCCGACTACCCGTGTTACATATCAGAGCCGACGGAACGACAAAAGACGAAGACACTAATCTTCGCAAAAGACCTCCATCGTCTAATCTGCAATGCCATTACAGCAATAAACCACAGCAGAAGGGTGAGAAACAGGATTATAATATAATTGCATATCATTATAAAACACTTAGCAAAATATGCACAATTATTCTCACCACACAAATACGATACTTGTAAACAACACAAGACATATTAAACCCATTTCACACATCAATCACATAAGCATATACATTAACACAATGCATAACAAATCCTTCTCAAAATTCAACACATAAACATTCATGTAATGAATTATGCAAATGCACAGAGACCAGCACAACGACTCTATGCATGCGGTACCATTAGTCCCCCAGGAACTCTTGGAATCATCGCTCGTTACTTAGGGTAACTCCCCGTCGGGCATACGATGTTCCCCATCGCTACCACTTATCAACAAGCATACGACGTTATGGATCGTTTTTAGTCCTTTATAATAGGCACACGATCAATACAACAATTGCTTACACCCATAAGGGATCTATAATTCAACATGCATTGTTTACACCCACAAAGGGATCTGCAATGTCTTCATGCATTGTTTACACCCACAAAGGGATCTACAATGTCTTCATGCATTGTTTACACCCACAAAGGGATCTTACAATGTCTTCATGCATTGTTTACACCCACGAAGGGATCTTACAATGTCTTCAACATGATGCATGTCATATAATGACCCATGGAAATCGAGGCTCATATATTAAATCATGCATTTCAAGTACATATAATACAATGCACATAGTTGCCAAATGGCCACAAATCTTCACCACAACATCATATACTCATCAAACATCCCTCACACAAGTCATACATTACATATCATATCCTATCGCACGATATAGAAAATAACTCAAAATTCCATTTTTACGGTTTCTCAGAAAAGTCGGCTAAAAGTCGGCCAAAAATAATATTTTCTATCATCATCAAAAAGTACTCATCGACAGCTTCGATTTGGTATAAAGAACTCTTAAATACGATAAACGGTTAACAAGATATGGATATTTCAAAATAACGCAAAAACATAAACCGGACGCCCGACACTACGAAACGGTTCGTAAAAACTGTACTGATTGGACCAAGTTCAGACCTCAAAACTATTTTTCCTAGAAAGAACATCTCGTTAGCTTCCCAACGCTTCGAACGGGGATCAAAACCGACTTACGGTTCAAGAGATATGAATTTCCGAAGTTTCCCCGACAACCAGAATTTTATGGTTCAGCACAGTATGTATCGATACATAGGCTTATGTATCGATACAAAAGGCCACATGTATCGACACCGATACATAGCACGCATGTGTCGACACATGCTGTAGTGAAAATGCTGTTTTTCCCAATTTCTTCAGTATGTATCGATACATAAGGGTTATGTATCGATACATAAACCATTTCGTATCGATACATAGCTGTTATGTATCGATTCATAACTCTGTTTTTTCCCAAAAACCAGATTTTCTCAAAATACACCTTTGCTGCCATTTTTCCAAAGTGCCCGGAAACTCGACTAAATCGAACATTTTCATCGAAACAAACATATATGCCCAACCACCAAATACATAAGAACAATTTAGAACACATAAACGAAATTTCTACGACGTTCGATTTTTCGATTAAATTTCAACCTTTCAAAAACCAGAATTTTCAAACATCACCAAATTGAATAAAAAGCACGACATACGACGACCTAACCTTACTCGATACAACTACGTAATTTATTTCGAATTCTAACCGTGAAAACATCGATTTTTATCGATTTCCTACAATTCGACCTAAACGGACAAAACAACGGAAACATAACGAAAACTAACCAAAACATAACCAAACTTCATGAAACTTTAAACAGCAGCTCACATACACATAACCAACCAACACATGTATTTATACGACTTTTCGACCGTAAAAACATCAATTTCTATCGATTTCGTCCAATACGGCATAAACGGAAACATGTGGAAAACCAACCAAAACATCCACACAAAACATACATAATCATACACAATGATATAATAACCGAGTTTCGCACCCTTACCCGATTTAATCGTGTTCTAGAAAGTCGGGAGATTGATTTCTTCCTTCACAAGTTTTTCCTCTCTTTTCTTCTTTCTCTTCTCTTTTCTTCTTCTCTACTTCTCTTTTCTCTCTTTTTCTTTCTATTCTTTCTATTTCTATTTTTCTTTTCTTTTCTTACTAACTTAGTGAAATTAAATGTGAAATGTCCAATATACCCCCACACTCAAATATCTCGCAAATGTTCCCAAAACGCGATAAAATATATTCCCGCCGAAAATAACATATTTTCACATAAAAGTCGAAATTAGAATAAAATAATAATAAAATAATCCAAAAAGACTCAATACAATAAAACTGGCAAAAACTGGGGCGTTACAACTCTCCCCCACTTAGAAATTTTCGTCCTCGAAAATAATACCTGATACAAACAACTCCGGATACGACTCCCGCATCCGACTTTCCAATTCCCAAGTCAAATTGCCCTCAGTAGCGCCTCCCCACGCCACTTTCACAAGTGCAATCTCCTTGCCTCTTAACCTTTTCAACTCGCGATCTAAAATCCTCACCGGTAAAACCTCAACCATAAGATTATCTCTTACCTCAACCTCATCCATCGGAATCATATGAGACGGATCTTGAACATACTTCCGTAGCTGTGAAACATGGAAAACATCATGTAGATTCGAAAGATTCGGTGGCAATGCTATCCTGTAAGCCACTGCACCAACTCTTTCGGATATCTGATATGGACCAATAAAACGTGAAGTAAGCTTCCTCGACTTCAAAGCACGTCCAACACCAGTCACCGGCGAAACCCTCAAAAACACATGGTTACCCGCTTGAAACTCAAGATCTCTTTTCCTTTTATCATGATAACTCTTTTGCCTACTCTGAGAAGCTTTCATCTTCTCCTGAATAAGTTTCACCTTTTCCGTCGTTTGTTGAACTAACTCAGGTCCAACTACTGCACTTTCACCAGATTCATGCCAACACAAAGGTGTTCGACATCTTCTTCCATAAAGTGCCTCAAAAGGTGCCATTCCGATACTAGAATGGAAACTGTTATTATACGTAAACTCGATCAATGAAAGAAAACTGTCCCAAACTCTACCTTGCTCAAGAACACAAGATCTCAGTAAATCTTCCAATGACTGAATTGTTCTCTCCGTCTGACCATCAGTCTGCGGATGATAAGCAGAACTCAATCTCAGCTTAGAACCTAACGCCTTTTGCAAACTTTCCCAAAATCTGGAAGTAAACCTCGGGTCACGATCAGAAACAATACTCAACGGAACGCCATGTAACTTCACAACCACACTGATATAAATCTCAGCCAAACGCTCCATAGAATAACTGATATCAATCGGAATGAAATGCGCCGATTTAGTCAGTCTATCCACGATCACCCAAATAGCATTATGCCTACTCGGAGAATTAGGCAAACCCGTCACAAAATCCATCGAAATACTATCCCATTTCCACTCCGGAATATCCAACGGTTGCATTAATCCTGCAGGCCTTTGATGTTCCACTTTTGACTTCTGACAAGTCAAACACGCATACACAAACTGAGCCACATCTCTTTTCAAACCAGACCACCAAAATATTTCCTTCAAATCTTGGTACATCTTATTAGCACCAGGATGTATACTCATACTACTCCGGTGTCCTTCCTCAAGAATCATCTTTTTCAACTCTGCATCATCCGGTATACAAATTCTACCACGGAATCTCAAAATACCCTGATCATCCACTTTAAAGTCACCGTTCACTTCTTGATTTCCAACAAGCAACAAATCAACAAGTTTCAAGTCCGACTTCTGTTTCTCTATAACAGACAACAGAAAATCATTAGTGATCTTTAACATACCAAGCTTCACACTCTCATGTGAAAGCTCACAAACCAAACTCAAGTCTCGAAATTGTTCCAGAAGTTCCCACTCTTTCACCATCAAAGCAGATATACGCAAAGATTTCCGACTCAAAGCATCAGCTACCACATTAGCCTTACCAGGATGGTAATTCAAGCTAAAGTCATAGTCCTTCAGAAGTTCCAACCATCTCCGTTGCCTCATATTCAACTCTTTCTGATCAAACAAGTATTTTAAACTTTTATGATCACTAAAGACTTCGAATCTAGCACCGTAGAGATAATGCCTCCAAATCTTTAATACAAAAACCATCGCAGCTAATTCCAAATCGTGAGTAGGGTAATTCTTCTCATGAACTCGTAACTGCCTCGAAGTATAAGCAACCACCTTACCATCTTGCATCAAAACACCACCTAAACCAATTAGAGATGCATCACAATACACAACGAACGATTCATTAGGATTCGGTAAGATCAAAATCGGAGCTGTAGTCAATCTCTTCTTCAGCTCGTTGAAACTTTCTTCACATTGAATATCCCAAATAAATGCCTTACCCTTACAAGTCAGTTGAGTCAACGGAAGTTGCAACTTGGAAAAACCTTCGATAAACCTCCGGTAATATCCAGCCAAACCCAGAAAACTTCGAATTTCAGTAACAGATCTAGGAGCCTCCCATTGTAGAACTGCCTCTACTTTGGATGGATCCACAGCAATACCATTACCTGAAATCACATGCCCAAGAAAACTCACTTCTGACGACCAGAACTCACACTTGGACAGTTTGGCATAAAGTTTCTTCTCCTTCAGAATCTGCAACACAATACGCAAATGTTCCGCATGTTCCTCTTGTGACTTAGAATAAACCAAAATGTCATCAATAAAAACAACAACAAAATGATCTAAATGCTCATGGAATATACGATTCATATACTCCATAAACACACCCGGCGCATTAGAAACCCCGAACGGCATCACAGAAAACTCGTAATGTCCGTATCGTGTCCTAAAGGCCGTCTTTTGAATATCCTCCTCTTTAACCCGAATTTGATGGTATCCTGACCTCAAATCAATCTTACTAAACAGTCTTGCACCCACTAGTTGATCCATCAAGTCATCGATCCTTGGAAGTGGATACTTGTTCTTAATCGTCACTTTATTCAACTGCCGATAATCGATACACAAACACATACTTCCATCTTTCTTTTTGACCAACAAAACAGGAGCACCCCAAGGTGATACACTAGGCCTTACAAACCTCTTTTCCAACAACTCATTCAATTGTCTTTTCAACTCCACCAACTCAGATGCTGACATCCGATATGGTGCCACAGATACAGGTCTAGTACCAGGAACTAGGTCTATAGAAAACTCCACCTCTCTTTCTGGCGGCACATCTGAAAAATCATCCGGAAACACCTCCTGAAAATCACACACAATAGGAAAACTTCCAATTGCAACTTGACTCTCCACAGACAACGATGCAAACAATCCAAACAACTGAGCTTCCTCCGCCAAAAGTTTCTTCAACTCTTTGGTAGATAAGAAACCAGATTCCCTTTCTTCTTCAAGAGAAGGAAATCTCACCCGCTTAAGATAACAATCAAGATGAACACGATTGAACTCTAACCAGTTCATTCCCAGAATCACATCCAAACCCTTCAATGGCAAACATACCAAGTCCATCACAAAATCTCTACCAAAAATTGTCAAAGGACAACTTAAACAAACGAAAGAAGTAGTTACCGATCCCGAAGCTGGAGTATCGATAACCATCTCTCCATCCATCTTAGACAACACCAAATTCAAACGTTTCGCACAATCACTCGAAATAAACGAATGAGTAGCTCCAGTATCAATAATAACAATTAAAAGATTACTATTAATAAAACAAGTACCTCTGATCAAACGATCTGCATTAGTAGGCTGAGCTCCCGCCAATGCAAATACTTTCCCTCTAGGTTGAGCTTGCTTCGGTTTCGTGCACTTTGTACTATAGTGACCATTCTCCCCACAATTATAACACTTGATCGCATTCCTCCTACAATCAGCAGCCATATGACCCGTCAAACCACAATTAGAACACTTGTTCATATTCCTCTTACATTCCGATATACGATGACCTAAACCACCACAATTATAACATTTCACCGAAGAATTCATTCCTCCTCCACTAGGCTTCCTCTCAAAAGTAAACTTCTGTTTCCCTTTATCAACAGGGGTAGCATAAGGCCTACCTCTGAACTGCCCCTTTCCTTTCCTATCATTCAGATTCTTGTAATGAGTAGCACGCGCTTTGCTATCCTCATCAAAAATCTGACTCTTGTTCACCAATACTGAAAACTGTCTTATCTCCTGATAACCGATACCTTGCTTGATTTCTGGCCTCAAGCCATTCACAAATTTCAGACACTTAGACCTCTCCGAACCAGCCGTATTATAATTAGGACAGAACTTCACAAGTTCCTCAAACTTAGCAGCATAATCCGCAACAGAGGAATTATCCTGCTTCAGTTCAAGAAATTCAATTTCCTTTTTACCTCTCTCATCTTCCGGAAAATACTTTTCAAGAAAAGCATCTTTGAACACAGCCCATGTAACCACTATCTCATCCTCCTCAAACCTCTGAGAAGCATTCGCCCACCAGTCTTCAGCTTCCTTTTCCAACATATGAGTACCAAACTGCACCTTCTGATCCTCGGAACACCTAATGAAACAGAAGATCTTCTCAATCTTCTTCAGCCAAATCTGTGCTCCCTCAGGATCATGAGTACCCTTGAAGCTCGGTGGATTATTCTTCTGAAACTTATCCATACTACGCGATTCCTCGTCCGCCGCAGCATTGGGTAAATTCTGCATCGCTTGCGCCATAGCTTGCATGGCCGCAGTCATAGCAGCAGCACCTCTTCCAGCTATAATCTGAACGTTCCCAACGATAGCAAATTATGGTTAAACAACCACTCAACAGAGTGCAACAGACCAACAAGACACAACAGACACGACAACATGGTCGGACAAACCAAACATTGGCTCTGATACCACTTAATGTAACACCCCTTCTATACCCCGTACAAAAACGGAATAAACTAATCTTATAAATAAAACATCAGAGCAAAGAATAATTTATCATGATATAGCCAGAGATGCCACACCAACGTGAACTAAAACAAACTTGCTCATATAGATATATAACAACCTGATAGTCATATAAACATAGAAACTCAGTTCCAAAATATCATCGTTCAGTTACAGAATTAAAGCGGAACATCCATAACTGAGGTCAATCACAAAAGATAAGTTTGTCATATACATGTTCATACAAAGCCACTATATACAAGCCCAAAGAAACATCTACACTCGAACCCCGACTACCCGTGTTACATATCAGAGCCGACGGAACGACTAAAGACGAAGACACTAATCTTCGCAAAAGACCTCCATCGTCTAATCTGCAATGCCATTACAGCATTAAACCACAGCAGAAGGGTGAGAAACAGGATTATAATATAATTGCATATCATTATAAAACACTTAGCAAAATATGCACAATTATTCTCACCACACAAATACGATACTTGTAAACAACACAAGACATATTAAACCCATTTCACACATCAATCACATAAGCATATACATTAACACAATGCATAACAAATCCTTCTCAAAATTCAACACATAAACATTCATGTAATGAATTATGCAAATGCACAGAGACCGACACAACGACTCTATGCATGCGGTACCATTAGTCCCCCAGGAACTCTTGGAATCATCGCTCGTTACTTAGGGTAACTCCCCGTCGGGCATACGATGTTCCCCGTCGCTACCACTTATCAACAAGCATACGACGTTATGGATCGTTTTTAGTCCTTTATAATAGACACACGATCAATACAACAATTGCTTACACCCATAAGGGATCTACAATTCAACATGCATTGTTTACACCCACAAAGGGATCTACAATGTCTTCATGCATTGTTTACACCCACAAAGGGATCTACAATGTCTTCATGCATTGTTTACACCCACAAAGGGATCTTACAATGTCTTCATGCATTGTTTACACCCACGAAGGGATCTTACAATGTCTTCAACATGATGCATGTCATATAATGACCCATGGAAATCGAGGCTCATATATTAAATCATGCATTTCAAGTACATATAATACAATGCACATAGTTGCCAAATGGCCACAAATCTTCACCACAACATCATATACTCATCAAACATCCCTCACACAAGTCATACGTTACATATCATATCCTATCGCACGATATAGAAAATAACTCAAAATTCCATTTTTACGGTTTCTCAGAAAAGTCGGCTAAAAGTCGGCCAAAAATAATATTTTCTATCATCATCAAAAAGTACTCATCGACAGCTTCGATTCGGTATAAAGAACTCTTAAATACGATAAACGGTTAACAAGATATGAATATTTCAAAATAACGCAAAAACATAAACCGGACGCCCGACACTACGAAACGGTTCGTAAAAACTGTACTGATTGGACCAAGTTCAGACCTCAAAAATATTTTTCCTAGAAAGAACATCTCGTTAGCTTCCCAACGCTTCAAACGGGGATCAAAACCGACTTACGGTTCAAGAGATATGAATTTCCGAAGTTTCCCCGACAACCAGAATTTTATGGTTCAGCACAGTATGTATCGATACATAGGCTTATGTATCGATACAAAAGGCCACATGTATCGATACATAGCACGCATGTGTCGACACATGCTGTAGTGAAAATGCTGTTTTTCCCAATTTCTTCAGTATGTATCGATACATAAGGGTTATGTATCGATACATAAACCATTTCGTATCGATACATAGCTGTTATGTATCGATTCATAACTCTGTTTTTTCCCAAAAACCAGATTTTCTCAAAATACACCTTTGCTGCCATTTTTCCAAAGTGCCCGGAAACTCGACTAAATCGAACATTTTCATCGAAACAAACATATACGCCCAACCACCAAATACATAAGAACAATTTAGAACACATAAACGAAATTTCTACGACGTTCGATTTTTCGATTAAATTTCAACCTTTCAAAAACCAGAATTTTCAAACATCACCAAATTGAATAAAAAGCACGACATACGACGACCTAACCTTACTCGATACAACTACGTAATTTATTTCGAATTCTAACCGTGAAAACATCGATTTTTATCGATTTCCTACAATTCGACCTAAACGGACAAAACAACGGAAACATAACGAAAACTAACCAAAACATAACCAAACTTCATGAAACTTTAAACAGCAGCTCACATACACATAACCAACCAACACATGTATTTATACGACTTTTCGACCGTAAAAACATCAATTTCTATCGATTTCGTCCAATACGGCATAAACGGAAACATGTGGAAAACCAACCAAAACATCCACACAAAACATACATAATCATACACAATGATATAATAACCGAGTTTCGCACCCTTACCCGATTTAATCGTGTTCTAGAAAGTCGGGAGATTGATTTCTTCCTTCACAAGTTTTTCCTCTCTTTTCTTCTTTCTCTTCTCTTTTCTTCTTCTCTACTTCTCTTTTCTCTCTTTTTCTTTCTATTCTTTCTATTTCTATTTTTCTTTTCTTTTCTTACTAACTTAGTGAAATTAAATGTGAAATGTCCAATATACCCCCACACTCAAATATCTCGCAAACGTTCCCAAAACGCGATAAAATATATTCCCGCCGAAAATAACATATTTTCACATAAAAGTCGAAATTAGAATAAAATAATAATAAAATAATCCAAAAAGACTCAATACAATAAAACTGGCAAAAACTGGGGCGTTACATTCTGCACATCAGATTTGAAACTGAGATAGTTTTCTATGTTATGCCCTGGTCCTCCTTAATGGTAAGTGCAAGTCTGATCCGCTTTGAACCAAAAAGGTAGATTTTCCGATACTGTAAGAGGAGATCTGGTTTAGACATGCCCCTTAACTAGTAGTAGTGGAAACAGTTATGCATACAACATTGGTATAGGGTCGAACCCTGGTGGTCGCGTTGTACGGTGGTTGTTGTACGGAGGACGAGCCTACTGAAGAGGCTATTGTGTCCTTTGCTGATATTGTTGTTGATTCGGTTGGCTTTGAGCAACCTGAGGTTGGTACGTAGGAACAGGCGCAGGGTTGATAGGAGGAGTTACAACTGCTACTGGTTGGTACCGTCGCCTTTGATTTTCGAGAGAGATATTACATATATCTTGCTCTTTTTTATTAGGGAGAGCACTACCATATCTTTTGGTACTGCTTGATGGTCCAGCGTCTTTAACTAAACGTCCTTCTCGAACTGCTTCCTCAAGACAAACTTCCATGCCCACCATCTCAGTGAAGTCACTGGGGGCACTGGCAACCATTCTGTCATAGTAAAATGAGCTCAAGGTTTTCAAGAAGATCTTTGTCATCTCTTTTTCCTCAAGAGGTGGATAAAT
Organism: Lathyrus tuberosus; assembly: GCA_022829125.1. Taxonomy (NCBI): domain Eukaryota; kingdom Viridiplantae; phylum Streptophyta; class Magnoliopsida; order Fabales; family Fabaceae; genus Lathyrus; species Lathyrus tuberosus. The sequence goes on from JALAZF010000259.1 coordinate 3,074,800, forward strand.
CTGGGCGGCAATTTCACGCCATCTCTGAGCATACTCCTTGAAGGTTTCCTTATCCTTCTGCAACATGGCTCTGAGTTGATCTTTGTCCAGTGCCATGTCCAGATTATACTTATATTGTTGAACGAAGGTAGTGCCAAGATCTCTGAAAGTGACGATCTTAGTGCGGTTTAAACCCATGTACCATTTGAGTGCGACACCGGTTAAACTATCCTGGAAATAATGGATCAGTAGCTGTTGGTTCTCTATCTGAGTTGACATCCTCCGAGCATACATCACCAAATGACTTTGAGGGCAAGAGTCACCCTTGTATTTTTCAAATTTGGGCACCTTGAATTTGTGAGGAACTTTCACATTGGGGACCAAACAAAGGTCTGCGGCATCCTTTCCAAATAGATCCTGACCACGAATGGTTTACAGTTCTTTCTGCATCTCCAGGAACTGTTCCTGGAATTCCCTCATTCTTTTGTCCATAATTTCGTTTCCACCAGACGGTATCTGGGAAATCTGTCCTTCTGGGACAGTGTGTATCACAGGTTGTGGTATAGTCATTACGGCAGTGACTCTTGGTACTTCCCTCTCCCGAAGTTTGTAACCTTCAGGAGTTGCTGTCATGCCCCTGGCATCTTTGCTTTCCCGAAGTTTGTAACCTTCAGGCCCAGCGGGTCCTGCTGCAGTTTCCGGATCTTCCATGATCGACGAAATATATCCTTCCGGGATATAGTTGAGTGGCATGCCCCAGGGACGATCTTTCGGCATGGCATATCGAGGATCATACTTTTCCACTATGGGTGTCGATGTGATCTCTGAGATCATTGTCCTTTGCTGTTGCATCTGGGCTGCTGCCAGAGCTTGCATATCGTTGTGAAGCTTTCTCAAGTCTTCTTTCAGAGCCTCAAGTTCTTCTCTCAACTCTCTGTTCTCTTCCTCGAGATTATCCATTTTCTTTTGTTGACTGGCCCGAGTATTGTACGAATGAGACACTTTGACTCTAGAATCAAGACACAAACATGAGATTCGTAGGTAAGAAGAATGCGTTACGTGAGAATGATGAATGATATGCAATGATTATATTATATATTTTTTTGTTTAATCAAAAGAAACTTCAACAATTGGATTGCAAATATCAAACAATGGGGAAACCTCGTTTTATTGAATTCAAAGATTGCAGAATGGAAATATAGTAATTTACATAGTGTTGTAAAAGGAAATGTCTAAATTTATGGATCCTGAGTCCTTTCTGAGGAGAGCTCAGGTGCTGGTGCTGGTATTTTCCTTTTCTTTGACCAGGGCTCTTAAGCCGTTGTCGGGTTGTCATTCCTTTGCCAAGTGAAAGGAGCGAGCAAATTTCTTTGGTCTTCTTGATTCTCTACAGGATGTTGCTCTAAAATCTCGATCAGAGCATCTTTTTCTTTTAACAGTTGCTGTATTTTGTTACACTCCACATTGAGAATATGGTACTTATTTTTCCAAGACCTCTTCTCCTGTTGAACTTTGTTGAGAGTAACCTGAAGTTTTTCCGTATCAGACATAAAATAAAGGGCAGATTCCTTTAATGGAAGAACTTCTTGATGAGGGTAAGGCATCCTCAGCTTGAGAGCTCTAGTTCGTACCCAATGGAGATAAGGTTCCACAAAGACACAATCTGGTTTTCCTAGAGACTCTCTTCCTTTCCTGTGAACATGTTTCCAGGCATGCACTATTTATGTCTTTAGTGCCCTGTCATTTTCTCCTTCCTTGAAGAAAAGACCTTCCAGATGAGCATTACGCCGGACATACGTCATCAGGTTTCCAAATTGACGATGAACTAAAATTGGATGATAATTGATTCCTCCTGTAGTTCCTATGAGGGTTACATTAGGGAAGTTTCCACAACGGTCAATGATTCTGCCGTCATAGATTCGATTGTACCAGTCGATGTTAGAGTTGGTAAGAGACATGATTCTCTGCGACCAACGTAAAGTATTCTTAGGATCCCAAAATGCAGCAGACTTGGGGAAAGTGGGAAATGAACCATTTGTACAGTAGGGGTACATAACAGGTGATCATTCCCCCGCTGTACAAATTCCTTAAATGTACAGAATGATAAGCATCTGCGAGCAAGGTTGGTATAGGGTTTCCAATAAAAAATTATCTTAATAGCATTGATATCTACGAAGTTATCGATGTTGGGAAACAAAAATAACCCGTAGGTGAGCAAAACAAAGATGCTCTCGAAAGCGGCTATGTTCCCTATACTGGAAAAGTACAGGGCTGGCAAACCATGGATTCCACCCTTAGTGGTCACGTGAGTCCTGACTTCTGACTCATCCAAATAGATTGCTCTTGCGATGGTTTGATCCTTTGGAATTTCTTCCAGTCCAAAAAAGGGAGCTTGATCAGTAATGGGTAAATCATTCAGGTGAAAGTACTCCTCCAGTGTTGGTGCAAGTTGATAATCCAGGAATGTGAAACAGTGATAGACCGGATCATAGAATTGAATGAGCGTAGCCAGGATTCCCTCAATTTCATAGACCCTTAACAGAGACAGCAGTCCTCCGTACTTAGCTCTGAAAGCATCAGGGTTAGTGATCATCCTCGCCAAACCTCTCAAATCCTCTAGTTTTGGAACCTTGAAGGTGTACTTGTGGGTCTTCCTTCTACCAAAATCCATAACGCGATCTCCTTTCTCTGATATTTACAATCATTGTCTTAGTTTAATTTGAAAAAGAGAGAGTAGAAGAGAAGTTTTTTTTACTAATGTTTTTTAATGAAATGAATGCATGAATGCAGCACACAAAACATAGAAAAAACATGGGGTCAAAGGTTCGGTGTCATGAAGTCATGGCTCTACCCATCCCCAAAGGTTATACTGGTGATTTTTGTACCTGTCCTCACAATCATTGACCCCTCTTGGGATAACAACAGCAGGCTGGTTCACCGGAGCGAGCTGTAGTATCTTAGAGTAATCTCAAATAAGGGTAGTATTGCGTGACAACTATTTTTGATAGCTTCCGCACTACAAAAGAGTAACATGGTTTCAGTCTACTAAAATCCTCAGCTTCTCAGATAACCCAATCGAACAATCTGCTTTCAATAACTGAAGTCGTATAGGCATTGAATCCACAAGGGGTATCTCCACTGATTCGATGGTCGACCAGGACCTCTTATTTGGGAGTTACTCCCTGTAATATTACCCGTCTAGTGCCATCACTTATCTTAGGTGTATACTCAATCTTTCCAGATGAGGCATCACCCGCAGTCCCATTAGCAGAAAAATAAACACGGATATCAATTAGGAAAAGAGATATATATATTTATCCTAACATCCTAGACCTCTATAATCCTATTCCTATACAGACAATGAGTCCCCAGCAGAGTCGCCATTTTCCTATAGAAAATGGGGACGATGATGACTAAGGTAAAATAGATCATACAGTGACTCCCCAGCAGAGTCGCCATTTTACTGTAGCGAGTGATTTTTGTCGGTGACGTGACCACCTTATCGCTGAAGTTTGGGTTTTCCTCCTCAAGGAGAAAGGGTGTTACTTTCTGATTTCTTATTTATCCCATGAAGCTGGAAGGGAAAGGGAAGCTATCTAAAACTAACCTTACATGCGAATGTTTACCCATCCTATATGTGGTTATCCACAGGATGTTAGCTTTTAGGTTTCGTTTTGTAATTGATAGTGTTTATCTGCTGATGGGTTGGGAAAGTTTCTTGGAAAAGTGTTACAGGGAGAGTGAGTTTTGTTTTCTGTGGAAAATGATGATGATGATGGCTTAAGGTTTGAAACCTAAAGTTTTGATTGATATAAAGGTATAAGACCTAGGGTTTTTGATTGGCGTGCTCGCTAAGATTTCGTAATCTTATGCCTACGTATTCCCGCTTACATGAAACAGGGAAATCAAAGCAATCGTAGTTCCTCCTATTCTAAGGGAGGAAAAATATATTTTGGTGTCTTGTTCAAAGCCCAAGATTGAAGCTAAAAGGGTATTTGTGTCTTGTTCAAAGCCTAAGATTGAAGCTTAAAAATTTATGACTGAGAGAGAATTTGCCATCTCTAAAGAGAGATTGTTGACTTTTGTGTCCCTTGATCGAAGCACAAGGTTGATGCTAAAAGGTTAATTGATTTGGCTAGGGGATTTCTTTATACAAAGCATAAGAGGAGGCTGGATAAGACTGACTCAACAAGAGAGTGTTTTATCTGTCTTGTTCAAAGCCCAAGATTGAGGCTAAAAAAAGACTAACTCTTTGGAGATATCATTATACAAAGCCTAAGAGGAGGCTAAAAAAGGGTTTTGACTCCGTCGGGGAGGTTTATATATGTCTTGTACAAAGCCCAAGATTGAGGCTGAAATGTGAAATTTAACTGACTCTGGTGAGGATATTTTTTATGTGTCTTGTACAAAGCCCAAGATTGAGGCTGTAATGAGTTTGACTCTGCTTGGGGAAATTATTCCTCAAAGCCTAAATGAAGGCTGGGAGGAAATGACTCGGCTGGGGAAGATATCTGTCCCCAGCTCAAGAGAGGGAAATTAATGTCTTGTACAAAGCCCAAGATTGAGGCCAAAAGGGTTGACTCAACAAGAGGGTCTGAAAAGGTGATTGACTCAACAAGAGAGTCTGAGAGTTGATTGACTCAACAAGAGAGTCTTTTATACTCAACAAGAGAGTGATTTACTGTCTCGTACGAAGCCCGAGATTGAGGCAAAAAGGGTCTTGACTCAACAAGAGAGTCCGGAAAGGTTAGCTCCGCTGGGGAGAATCATTTGTACAAAGCCCAAGAGGAGGCTGTCTTCGCTGAGGAAGGATCATTATACAAAGCCTAAGAGGAGGCTAGCTTTCTGCTGAGGAAAAATCCTTATACAAAGCCTCAGAGGAGGCTATCTTTTGTCGGGGATAATTGAGATCCCTAGGCAGGTCCAAGTGGGGAATCAACTCTTACTGAGGATTAGGGAAGAGTTGGGATGTCAGATACCTTGAGGTTCTGATTTGATATAGTGTTGACCCTGGTCGGGGAACTCTCATGAGAGAGGTTGGGTTTCTGCTGGAGATCGATCCAGAATGCCCGGGGTTTCTTCCTATAGTTGTAAGGAACTTGAGAATGTCTTTGAGACACAAGGGGATTAGACTGTCCAAGTCTACCGGTGTGGAAGAGTTTTATCTTATGTATGATGCCTCCAAGAGGAGGCAAAAGCATTAAGGGATGAGAATCAACCCTAAAGTGGCCTGAGGTGTGAAACTGGAAAGACTGCTCTAGAAAAGGATGACTAAGTTCTGTCTTATACCTTTAAGAGGTCGTCAGGGTCCTTGTATTAAGCCCAAGAGAAGGCATGAGAACTTCTAAGAAGCCGAAGGGTCCTTGTACAAAGCCCAAGAGGAGGCGTGGGTGCTTTTAGGAAGCCTTTGGGTCCCGAACCAAGAGAAGTTCAAGAAATGCAATTCACAGAGAAGAGATCATTTCAGGAAAGTTCGAGGTTCGAAGAAACTTAAGAGATTCTAGTCACAGAGAATAGATCAACTCCGAGGAGTAGAATTTCTTTGACAATTTCTAGGGGTGACAGTCTGAGAAAAGGTTCACCGAGAATACTGCCTTTCTCTTTGTTCCATATTATTTAACCCCAAGAGAAGGGAAGACTATATCTGGAAATCCTATGGGGGATCTAGTTTTGTTTGTATTTAATAGTGACCAACATGGCTTTACCTAGTTCTAGACCTAGTTGCCGGGGAAAACTCTAAATAACTATACTAGTATATATACAGTTGATATACGACAAGTATTTAAAAGGATATGAAAGAAGACTAACCATACGCAGCTTCCCACAATACGGTTATATATATATATATATATATATATATTTGACATGTATTTAAAAGAATGAAAGAAGACTAACCATGCACAGCTTCCCACAATAAAGTTATATATATTAAAGCGAGTAAATGGAATCTGTTAAAACTTACAGGTGAGCGAGCTTCCATGCTGTATTGTTATTTGTTCAGAGAAATTAAAGAAAGTTTTGATAACAACTGTATATTTGAACCTAAATCAAAAGGGAGTTGTTTGTGAAAAAATTGTTGGGGCTTATACGCAAGATGATTTAGGACTCATTTGATTTTGATTTTCAAGATGAATATTCATTTTTAAAAGGTTTAAAAACAATTAAAATGAATTTATTTACAAAAATACCAACTATATTAAGTAAATAATATAAATAAGATTTTTTAGTGGAATAAAATATTTCAACATTTTTGTGATTTTTTGCAAAAGGAATCAATAAAAAATAATTAAAATTGAGAGAGTTATTAATTGTCCAAATCATTTAAAAAATAATATGAAAAATAATAAAAATGGAATAAGTGATAAAAAAAGAGGTCTGGGGCGAGGGGGATTCGAACCCCAAACCTCTTGCTTGCCAATACTCACAAACCAGCTGATCAACCACTGGGGCGCAATGCCAATTCATTAAACATATGGCAAATGAAAATCATATAGAGAACTTGGTTTGAAAACCTAAAGAATGGCGCCATGGCCATCTTCTTCCTTGGGCTAGATGCGTGAAGCTCTCTATCTCACTCGTTTCTCAACCATTTGACACGATTCAAACACCAAATTCATGCGTTTTTTAACAAGGAACATGATGGCAATATTTGATTTCATTTATTTTCAGTGTGTAGCAAGTTACATCAACATGAGTGTATGAACCCTAATTTTGCAAAAGCAATCGTGCAGACATGTTTGTGAGTGTTAAGGTCAATTTTTTTGAGGGGAAACACTCAACATATGATGATAAGAAATTGGCAAAAGTATCATGCGAGGAAATATGCATGGATCATGTTATGAGAGTTTGAGGCTTACCTTGCTGCAAGAAGAATTGGAACTCTGCACAAAGTGTGTTCCAGAAGTAATTTGATGAACTCTATAGCTTCAATGGATATTGTGGAGTGGATTGCAAGCCTTAGAACCCTTTGAAAAATTTTGGATAAAGTTGTGGTATCCCAACTGCATAAGGGCTAGGTTGAAGATTGAGATTTTGATTCAGGTGTTTCAGAAGTGGTTTAGGTGTTTGGACAACTTCTATACTTCATGTGTGATGTGTTAGAAGTGATGGTTTGAGTTGCTTGGCTCTGCAACTTAAAACCCGATAGCACTTGCTCAAGAACAAAGAAATTTGGCACTTAAGGAGAGAATGAGAGAAAACAACGTTGTAGGCTGCTTTGGTGTAGTTTGAATGATCAGTTAGGACCTCTATTTATAGTGGAGGAGTTGTGTTGAAGTGGTTCTCTTGAAGCTCAGAGGATAAGGCCATGGTTCAATGGTCTTGGCTTGGCATAAATGTCTCTTGCACTAGGTGTAACAGCTGCCCCAAATAGATCAGCTATGTATTGACTGATTCCACATTCCTCAGTCATTTTAATTGTTGTTTAATCAGAGAACTTGACTGAGGAGAGTGAGAATCTTGAAAGTACACTATTCCACATTAATTCCCTTTGAATTCAAGGCATATATGCTAAAAACTCATCAATTCTCAAGGACAAGCCCTTGACATTTCAGTCCAAGTTTATTGGTTGGATCAGATGCATTATGATCATATTGGATGAACTTGGCATAGTGATCCTTGGCTTTGACTCAGAAATCGTGTAAAGCAAGAAAACATCCAAACTGGTTTTTTCATGACAACCTTGCCATGGTGTTTTGCAGCAGCCATAACTCTTGGCTCAAGCTGAGTTGTTTCATGCCAATAAGTTCCTTGGATTGTAGGAAATATGGACAACAACTTTGATGTTTACATATTGAATTGATTCAGCCTAAAACTATGTGAAACAACCCTCCAAGTTTTGGTGTTTCACTTGAAATTTGCCTTGAGCCGAATTTTTCTAAGTGTTGGAAAAAGATGCATTTTCATGTTTTTAGTTGTTTTGATCCAATCATAACTTGAAATCTATGAGGAATTGGAATGAGGTGTAGTTGACATATTTGAAGTATGTAACATGTACTACAATCTGAGCTTTGAATGGGAGAAAAAGGCTTTAGGGTTTAGGAGATATGGCCTTGCAAAGTTGGTACCCTTGCCACTTTGTTCCATAACTTAGAAAAATTCTAAGTTTTTTATGGTTACCCCTTTTACAAATTAACTCATTGTCTTTGATTTTTCTTGATGAATGATGATTCAAATCACATATTAACATTGTTTTAGGGTTGAGGAACCATAATTGTAAAAAATCTCAAAAAGTCAAACTTGACTTTTGTGCACAGTTGACTTTTTATCAGATGAATTCCAAACTGTGCGATCCTTGGTAAAATCAAGTCCTTGACCTAAATTAAACCTAATGGATATGTCCCATAGGTGTTGTTGGGTGTATTGAATCATGTCCCAAGGTTTGGGAGCATGTCTAGGTCAAAAGTCAAAGGTACTGTTGCCTTTTTCCTCAAAACCCTAATTGTGGTCCAAATGAAATTGAAACTTGTAGATCAAGCTTCTTGGATCAATCCATTATTGTAAATGGATCAATGTGGTTTATTAGAGACCCTCAAATCATGTCTTGAGGTCTTGGCTTAAGTTTTGTCCCTAAAGTCAACTTAGGGGTGAATTAGGTCAAGAAACCCTAATTCCTGATTTTTAGTGAGTGCATCCCCTGAGGCTAAATTGACTTGATGATTGGGTCCATGAGGTCCCTTGGAGTATCTTGAGTTATACTTTGAAGCATTGGCTCATTCCCAGATGAAGATTTTCATCTGGAGGCCCTGGTCGACCAAAACCCTAATTTGGTGACACTGGCGATCCTGAGGCTTAATCCACTTGGAATGCTGCAACCTTGTGCCTGATTCTTGATGTGGGAGTCCTCTTGATCATTTATGTGTGTTTGAGAAGTTAGAAAAGTTGAGGATCATGTTATTTCTTGATTGATCCTTTGTCTAAGGCTCTAAGAGGGCTTAAAACCCTAATGCTTGAGTGTCGGGAATGCTCAACAATCCTTGAGGAGACTGATGAGGCATGAAGGTACATCTATATTATGACGATGATTTGCACAATGATGGGAAGTCTTAGTGGTCAAAATTTGGGGTATGACAGCCGGCTTATGGTATTCAAAAGGTAGTATATGTGATTTAGTTGGGTATTCTGACTCAAATTATGTAGGTTGCAAAACTGATAGAAAAAGTACAAGTGGAACCTGTCACATCCTAGGAAATGTATTGGTTTCTTGGTTTTGTAAGAAACAAGCATGTGTTGCTCTTAGCACCACAAAAGCATAATACTTAGTAGCAGGAAGTTGTTGTGCTCAGATTCTTTGGCTAAAGCAACAACTGAGTGATTACAGACAAAATGTCAGATGCATACCACTTTGATGCGACAACACAAGTGCAATAAATATTACAAAGAATCCAGTCATGCATTCCTGTACTAAACACATAGACATTCGACATCATTTTCTCCGAGATATTCTGCTTAAAGGCAATGTTGAAGTCTCATTGAATACTCATAACCAACTAGCAGACATATTCACAAAACTTCTCGCAAAGGAATCATTTTACAAAATTCGGCGGGAGCTTGGAATTTTAGATGAATGTGATGTATGATTCTTCATCATTTATTCATTATACTCAATAATGAATCAAATGTACACTTAAAATTTCTTTTTCAAAAATTTATTAAATTTCTAAGTATGTGAGTTTTTCATAAAATTTAAAAATTTTCATTTTATATATTGTTCAAATTATTTTTATGACATGTTTGAATGATACAAAGTTGCATTATAATATTTAATAACATGTCAAAGTGGTAGTTTGTGTAAATTCAATGCATGATGTAAGCTATATAGCTACTGTTTTTAGAATTTTTCAATTTTTTCTTTCAAGTAACCAGCTACATGGTGAGGTAACCAGTTACATGCCTTCGAAATTTTGTTCCAGATTACGTTTTTTGCTTCTATTTGTTGAAGTAACCAGTTACATCTTAAGTAACCGGTTACATCGCTGAACATTTTTATTTTTTATTATCTTTTATGTGTTTTAAATGTTGGTCAATCTCTCCTCCATCTACTCTTCCACCTACTCTCTCTTGGTCAATCAAACCCATTCGACCCTCTTTATTGTCCACTCACAACACTCCTTTTACCAACATTATCATATTAAAATCCCACTTTAACAAATCATTATAAGACTTCTTTCTCTCCCATAAACCAAATAAGTCATTCTAAAAAAGCACTTTTTATTGCACCATAAAGTAAAAAACGGAAATCCCTTTAAAAACCCTAAGTTCATCTTCATCATCAAGCATCATCAATGGCTCCTCCAAAGACAAACACAAGAAAAGCTAAAATTGATGAAGGTTCCTCTAACCCAGATCTTGACTCTGACACTGAAGTTGCTCAAAGAACTTTGAAATCAAGGAGATTGCTCTTAAAGTTCAGTACCAGACCTTTGACACCTCCAAAGTATGGTAACTTTGCTTCTTTTCCCTCTACAAGCTTTAACTTTCATCCCTTGTTGACATTTCAAAAAGTAAAAAATTTCATTGAAGATGCTGGAAATGGGTACCCTGATTTGGTTAAATAATTTTATGCTAACCTAGAAATCTCTAGTGACTATATGGTTTCATCTCTTGTTAAGAACCAAGAGATTTTGTTATCATTAGAGGAATTTGGAGATTGGCTAGGTGTTCCCACTCAAGGTGCAATTATGAAACACAACTTTACATGTGTTGATCCTCAATTCAAAGGTTATGAGAAGTGGAAATATTACTTTAGCATAAGTCGTTTATCGAAAGAGGAGATTTTGAGCAAGTCATTGGCATCAAATCAGGTTCATATTTACTCGGCCACCCTATCGGTTATTGACCGTATGTTTCATTACTTGATTATTAACATTTTGTTGCCAAAACACTCAAATCACTCCCAAGTTAGTAATCTTAATATGCGAATTATTTATACTTTTAAGAACAAAATTCTTGTGAATTGGGCATTTTTATTTATTCAAAACATGTCACATCAAAAGAAGCTCAAAGGTGGTCTTCCCTACGGTCGAGCAATTTCAAAAATTTTGGAACATTGTGAGGTTGATTTGAAAAGGGAACCAAAGTTGAAGATGACATCCAAAAGTTGTGAAATAAGCTCTAAAGCGGCTAACAAAAACATAAGGATCTTCCAATATGTTGATGGCAAATTTAAACAAACTCCAACTCCAATTCCAATTCCAACTCAAGCTCCGAATCCAGTTCCGATTGAGATTCCGGAAGGTGGTGACACAAATGAATTCCTATACCATTCTATGTGTTGCATTGAAGGCCGAATTAATACCCGTATCGACTACCTCCGCATAGCACTTCTTGAGGAAATAAGGAATTCCAACCAAAACTAAGAGAATGAGGAGGATGATATGGAAGAAGAAGTCTAGAGTGTCCATTGTTGCTTGTTTTTTTACTTTATGTTGCTTATGTTATCTATGTTTCAATTATGTCACTTTGCTTTATTTCATGTTTAGACCTCGTTCTTTATGGTTTAATATTATATTTATGTTGCTTTCTTCTTTATCTTTGTTACATAATGCGAAGACTGTTTTATGAATACATATGTGTTACTTTTTATCTTTTCCCCATCCTTTTTGATAAGGTCAAAGGGGGAGAAGATTGCTTGTGTGATTATTGCATGTGTCTTGTACACCTTGTATCTAACTATGCAACAAACAAGTAATCTCAATATATTGTATCAAAATCTGTCTAAACCGTCTGCATTAAGAGATATCATTATTTTAAAGGAATACTGAACTTAGGGGGAGTATTCTCTTGTCTAGTTCAACAAAGACACAAGCACTTAAATTGTTAAATGGTTGACATCATCAAAAAAGGGGAGAATGTGAAGTCAAGCTTTTCCAAATTCTTTGTTTTGATGAAGTCAACAAATATGCATATGAATCAAGAAAGGATGAGCAAAGGATAAAAAAGGCTATGGATTAATATTGCAACTTTGATGAAGAATAAGCTTTGATTGTTTAAGTGATCTTCAATTATTGGTACAAGTTTTTAATTCAAGTTTTGATATATACTAAGTGATAAAAAATTTCCTAAATATTTATTCATATGCATACACACATTTTAATCAATGTGCCATTAGTTCTCATATATTTTCAAAAAGTATTTTTCAAAACCTTCAGTAATGTAACTGGTTACATGGTGAGGTAACTGATTACATGAACTTGGATAGAACCTCTGTGTTACGTATATTTGCATTTTTTCATTGAGGTAACCAGTTACATGGTGAGGTAACTGGTTACATGAACATTTAGTTTGAAAAATTGATATGTTACTTTGGAGGTAACCGGTTACATCCCTGAGGTAACTGGTTACCACTAAACCAATAGCATTTTTCAAGAAAATGATGGTTTAAACATATTGTGCCTTTACACCATGAACCATTGCATTGATTAAACTTTTTACACCCTTTCCAACTGGTGTAATGCTTATATATATTCTGCATTTTTAGATTTCAAAACTCACCTCTTTCATAGCAATTTAACATCAATTACTCACTCATTTTCATACAAGTGTTTTGATACTTGAATTTTCATTGAGAAATTTATGCATACTAATTTCATATCAATTGAGAAAATATTTCTCCTACATTCATAAACACTTGAGCACTACTATATCATTATGAATTAATTGCTTGAAAAAGAAGATCAATCTTAGTGATTGATATATATTCATCATCTTATTTTACTTAAAGAATTTCCAGATTTGGTTGTAAATACCTTGCTGCCCAAGATTGTTGGAAGCAAGAGGTTTATTAAGTAGAGGATTGTTCTCTTAGTGAACTTTTGTGAAAAATCAAAGAGGATTGTTCTTGGTAATTGTTGTTGTTATAGTCTGTATAGGAAGAAAATGATTGTCTTTTCCATAAGATCTAACACTAATAAAAATATCTTTCATGTTGAAAGGGGACTGGAGTACTCTCGAACTGTGAGGGGAACCGGGATATTTCTCGGTGTTCTTTACTTTTCGTACTTTACCGCTTTCATCACTTAGTAATTAACCAGGAAAGTAATCATAACATAAGTTTAAACCGGAAAAGTTTTAAAGTACCTAATTCACCCCATCTTAGGTGCAATATCTATTTACAAAGGATACCTAAACCCCAGAAATACGCCAGAGCCATCCAGAAAAGCATTGAATGAAAGGGAAACCAATTCGGAGATTTTTGAGTATATATTTAGAAAAACATTGGATGGAGCAGAAAACAAACTCGGGGGCATCCAGAAAAGCATTGGATGAAATTGATGTTATCCAAAATAAGAAATATATTGAACACATCCAGAAAAGTGTTGGATGAAAGGGAAACAAACTCGAAGGCATACAAAAAAGCTTTGGATAAAGATGTTAACCAAACTCGGAAATATATTGAAGACATCCAGAAAGGCATTGGATGAAAGGAAAACAAACTTGAAGATCTCCAGAAGAGCATTGTATAATGTTGTTAACTTAGCTTAAAAATATATTTGGGATATCCAGAAAGGCATTGAATGTGAAGGAAATGATCTTGAAGATATATCCGAAACATCCAGAAAAGCATTAAATGTATGGGAACAGGTTCTGGAAAAACATTTGAACAACAAGACATATCCAGAAAATCACCAGATAGGTATAAAAGGGTTCCGAGAAAACATTAGAACGATAGACATATTTGGAAAAAAATTGGATGGGTTCTGGAAATACATTTGAACGATAGATATATCAAGAAGAACATGGGATAGACATAAACAAATTGATCCTTAACGGACAAATATATGATTTTTGTAGGTGCCAATGAAATTGGACTTTGACCACAGGGTAAGATGTTGAAGACAACACGACCTCGGGAAATACAAATGAGCACGAAATACCCTTCGAGCTATGTATGATATTAAATCTTGAATGACATATGCCAGCGCATGCAATGAAAATGTCTATGATAAATAGGTTAGACTTTTTGTGAGGTAATGTTGGAATTATGATTCCATAACATAGGGAACTCTACTTACTCTTCCTTCAGAAGATGTTTTTGTTAGAACAAGATTTGTTCATGACATATTCTCTTTTGGTTTTGATGATAATAAAAGTATTAAAAAACAATGGTTTATTTGATGTGTGTTTTATTTATGCAGGTTCTTATTCTTGTACATAAATAATCAAAATCTGTTTTACTTAGACACACTTGGGTGTTGCTTCATTGCTAGCTTCTGGTGGCAGAGTCTGAAGAACAATTTCTAGTGGGGCTTGGCGCAGACTCTGAGCTGAAGGCTTCAACATTCAGAGGAGTTACTACACTTGGTAGTTATATATCAACATCTGGTACCATTCAGAGTTGGTGATAAAGTTATGAATTATCTGTACTGCAGAAAGCAAGTTGTATTGTCTTATCAGCTTGTCAGCTAGAGTCTACAAGATTGGAAGGCTCAAGAAAGGTTGACATGTTCTACGGACGTTTGCTCTCAACGGTTCTATCAGTACAAAACCTCTTGAAGACTCAAAGGTTAAATGCGTGACACACTGGATTCAGAGATCTGCTGTGCATCCATCTTCAATGTCTCTTGTACTATGGAGTAAAGGCAAAGACACTTTATCAAGTCACTTCCTCAACAAATAGTTTCTACAAAGGCTATATATATGGCTGAAGATTCAAGTTTGAATCTTAACAAGGATTCTTCTGATGAAGGAGTAGCAAGATCAAGCAATTATTAACTCTAATGTAATATGCATATATTCTGTTTTAGGTTGTAATTGTAAAAGCCTTAAGATTTCTTAGCATTAAATATCTTAGAAAGCTTAAGAGCTTTAGATCTTTGTTATGGTGATTTCATGTACCTCTGATGCTTGCATCATGTACACCTTGTTCTCTATTATGCTAAGCCTTCAGTAGTTTAGATCTCTTGCTATGTGCTTAAGAAAAAGTCTTGTTTCATTGGGATTCAAGCAACAAGTCTTGAGCCAAGATGTTTAAGCCACGTAAGTCTAATTGCTTAAGTGCTTGAGCTGTGAAAGTCTTATTCAGCTAGTCTGATTGAGCAGAGGGGAAGTCTCCGTCTGAGGGGCGTGAGCAAGAAGTCTCAAGAGAGCTTGAGCAAAGGGGAAGTCTCAGTCTGGATGGCCAAAAGAGCAGGTGGCTCGTCCAGAGGACGTGAGCAAGTGAAGTCTTAGACATGTGCTCTAAGCAAGGGGAAGTCTCAACCAGAAGACCTTGAAGCATGTGGCTCGGTCAGAAGGTGTGAGCAAGGGATAGTCTTAGATATGTGCTTTAAGCAAAGGAAGTCTCAGACAGTTGGTCTGAGCAGGTGTTAAAGTCTTATGAAGAAGCATAAGTGATTGTAATCATAAAGTGGTTATAATGAAAATCTCTTGTGAGGCAAGGTGTAACACCCTAAATCCCCGCGTAAAATAATACAATTATCAGAGTAAAAATTCAAAGAAAAATTCAGCACTTAGGATGTTACTTCCAACATACACCTGCTCAAGTAAATGACATGTAACACTTCTTATTATTATAAACGGTACTACGAAATCATTATTAAAAATCCTCCTCAATACGCAGCGGAAAACTTCATCGAATCGACAATTGAAACTTAGCATGTTTAAACCACATAGTCATCATCAATTAAAAGAAAATACCATAACTGTAACAAAAATAAAACATAAAGCGTTCCATAATCCCCAGTGTTACATATCAGAGCAGACGCTAACTCGAAACATAAAGTGAAGGACTTTGTCTTCACTAACCGCTGTTGTACCCTAATTTTTATCCCTAAAATTTCGCACATCTCATTCTAAATCTTTGCATCACAAACAAGATCATGGTTTGGGTCTTCTATCCCTCTCATCTTTGGGTTTATGCCTTGCATGGATCACCGAGCATCTGTGTGTTTCTTATTTGCTTTTATTTGTTTGTTTATGTTTACTAACCTTTAATCAAAATCCAAAAATATGTTTGTTTCTCTTTTACTAACTTTTTCAGGAAGGATTTGGATCAAGGATATCAAATATCAGTCCCTCAGCTTGAATGAAATTTATCTGAACAAAGTCAAAAAGTTGATCTACAAGCAATCAAAAATCATCTGATCAAGACTTTTTAAGATTTAATTTATTATTATTCAAGAGACTCCAAGGTTCATGTATTTATTTCCATGTCTTCTTTGACAAGCAAAAAGAATCGAGCCAGAGCCAAGACAACACATAAAAAGGCAAATTTTTCTCAATTGTTGCTGTGTTAATCAGTTAACCAAATACAGTTCATTTTGGTTAACCGGTGCATTTTTTTGAGAAAATGAGCCAAATTCAAATTCTGCAGCATTTTGGCACCAAATTCACTTTGTTTCATCATGAGAATATTCTAGATCACCTCATTTTAATTCCCCCACCTCATCATAATTAATTCCCACCATACACCCTCACTAATTACCATTTGATCTTGATTTTGCCTCCAAATTCAAATTCCAAGCCTAATTTTGGTTCCAAACCTCCAAAATTTCCAAGCCTAGACTCTATAAATAGAACCCTCATTTCATTCATTCTTCAAGCTTTTGATAGCCAAGAAACCTCTTGCAAATTCTCTTCCCAACTACAAAATTCACTCAAAGCTCACTTTTTCTTCTTTTGAAAGTTAACAAGTTTTCACATTGAATCTTGTTCAACTTTGAGCTAAACCTTCATCCAAACACATTTTCTTCATCAATTCTTGAAGATCAAGGTTTTGGAGTTTGGATCTTAGAGTAATTTGAAGCAATTTTCAGATTTGGAGTGGTAATCTCATTTCCACCATTGTTGTTCTTGAAACATCCTTCACAATGTGATCTATTGTTGAATCTTGTTGCTTGATATTTGGATCTTGCAAATTGTATTTTATTGGTGTTATTTGCTGTTGTTTTACTTGAATTTCGTGCTAATTTGCATCCATGACCATGAGGTTTTTGAAGAAATGATTGGATCATGAATACTGAATTTTTTCAAAATTTTGTTGCTGTCCTGCCAGTGTTAACCGGTTAACCAAATGCAGCTCATTTTGTATAACCGGTTAACCAGTGTCCAGAATGTGATTTTCAGTTGTTTTTGGGACTGTTTTTGGTTTTTCCTCCCTTTTCTTCCCCTTTCTTGTTGTTTTTGCCTTGAAGTGCATTGTTGAGATTAATTTCTCTTCAATTTCAATGGACTTTGGATATGGTTAAAGTAATTAAACATTCATTAGTTCAAATCTATCTTTAAATGAATTGTTGAATTCATTTGAGGTGCTTTGAATTAGTGATATGTTTTCACACTTAAACTTATCAATTAAAGGTGATTGAACTTGAAGATGAAAGGATCTTGAAAGTGTAATACAATTTGGTTTTTCTCTTCACATCTCCCTCTATTTCTTTTTATTTTGATCGATGAAAGTCTTATGGATCTTAGAATTTCTTTAGTGAATTCTTATTCAAGACTAGATCGCTCTACCTATTTTCTTTTCGTGCGGTATTGCTTTTGGATGACGATCTACAATCGTTCATCTAGCATGAATTAGCACAAAGATCATTTTGATCGGCCTCGAGTAGGGTGACTTCTATATAAGTCACTTGGCGATTGCTTAACATATCGCTACATGTGTCCCGTATCGGAAAATGATCATTCGTGGCCCAAACTTATGTTTGCAAGCCCAAGGATGGTTGATTATTTGTCTTTTGGCTCAATACCTATGAGACTTATTGTTAGGAGGCTTTGGTCTTATCAATCCTCTAATGAGTTCTCATTAACCTTGACCTAAGTACATTATTCAATCATTATTGATCATTTTCTCTATCAACTAATCACTAACTTCTAACCTTTACTTTATGCTTCCTTCTTGCTCTCTATCTCTCTTTACTTTATTTTTATGCTTCGTGTCATTTTATCATGACATATCATGTTTATGCTTATGCCTTTTTCTCTTTGTCCACTTGGACAAAAAAACATTAATAAAGGCCAAACCTCTAAAAAACTTGTGCTCTTAATCTTGGACTATGGTTACTATCCTTTGTATTGGACATGGAATTTTGAACCTAGACCTTGGACTTTAATGCTATTCTTGGATCCTTGGACTTAGAACTAGCACTTTTTCCCTTTGCATTGGAATTATGGTTTGAAGACTTTGGAGCCTTGTGCTTTGGCTTGGTTTATGGTGAAGATTACTACATTTGTGGGTAGATCTTTCTTATCCTTAGCTTTTACTTTATGCTTTAGGATAGCCGCTTCTTCTCTACCCTTTTTCAAAACCTTCTTGTTTTCAAACAATCACCTCTTTCATAATCAAACCTTGACTTTGTCAAGTGATTTTACTCTTTTCTTTTCATTTCTTAATAAATGCTAAACTACATAAGCATATTGACACCTTTTTCAAAAGACTTTAAAAACACCAAACTCACTCACCCTCTTTTGTGCCTTTGTGCACTTTTTCCTTTAACTTTTTCACCAGTTTAGACATGATTAATCTCTTTAAGCGGAATTATTCGCTTAGAAATGACGACTTTCCTTTACATTTAAAATCAACCATAAAAAACAAATTTCATTCTTTGTACCACGAACTAGGAGGTTTTGATCCTATATTGCACTTTGTAGGTACGTAGGCATGAGGCGACAAGTCTTTCCAAACACAAAAATAAAAAAAATGCTTCTCTTCTCATCTCCTCAATCTCTTTTCAAACAAACCTTTTCAAACCAAAAAGCTTAGATATTTCAAAGGGTTCCTATAGAGTACTATAGATGTTTTGGGTGCTAACACCTTCCCTTAGCGTAACCAACCCCTTACCCAGTCTCTGTTTACTTGTTCTTGTTTAGAACTTGATTAGGTTTTGTTCGCTCTTTTTCTTTTCCTTTTGGATAAAATAAAAGTGCGGTGGCGACTCTTGCTTTATGAGTTAAGTTAATCAATAGCTTACACTCACGATTTTTGCCACTACAGAAAAGTGACGACTCTGTTGGGGACTCTGTTTCTTAGTGGGTTCGGCCTACTTTGATTTATTTACGATTTATCTATTTGATTTGACTGTTATTGCTTGTTCTGTTTAGGTGCTTGGTGATCTAGTGTGGTGAGATAAGTCCTATACCCAGACTTGAGAGCACTTATGATAGAGGGTGGTATAGTCTTGTTCGGCTTACGTGGAGTAGTCCTTACTAAGCTGACTTGAGATCCCCCACTCAGTGGAGACCCCTTTGGAATTACTGATGTTATACGAGTAGTCGTAATGACATTACTTTTTTCGACCCGGGAGCCTGAGAAGCTGAGGACCTTAGAACCCTTTAACCCATCTTTGCCTTATTAGGACGTGGTTCGGTGGCTATTTAGGTGTAAACTTGAATTAGTTGTTACACATTACCACACTCAGACGAGTTTCTCTTGAGAATATTATTGGCTGACGAGTAGTCATTTAAGCCGATAATATTCGAAAGATGGATCTATGACTTTGGGCACTTTTTAGAACCTTGTTCGATAGGTGTTATACCCTTAGTACATACCATTGTGGGTTGGTTCTTAACCTTGATTCCATGCTCGTGACTCAAACCTTTGAACCTGTGTGCTTTGAGTGATCTTGTTTGTGGTTGTTGCATCCATGCACTCTTGCATCCATGAGCATACATATGCATTTATCCAAGTTGTGAGAGAAACTCATTTCAACTGTCTCCTTCTTCAGTTATTTGTTCATCGTCAAGCTGTTTCCTCAACACAACTACGGAACTAGAGCTGCTTCAAGATTGAGAATGGAAAATCAAGAACAACACAATGCCGAAGTCAGAATGGAAATTGATGAGTTGAAGGCCAGCATGACCAAGCTCACAGAAATGATACAAGTTCTGATTCCTAAAGGTGAACCACCTCAGAGGACTGTGATCTCTGAAATCTCAAATGCTGCTGTTAACCCTCCACCAATCTAGCAACCAGCTTCTACTTGGCCAAAATTTGGGTTACCTCTGAATTACTCGCCACCCTTTGCAACTACTCCAGTGGTTTTCCCGTCTGTACTGCCAGTATCTTCAGCTCCATTGTTCACTGAACCTCAGTCTGTTGTGCATTCTGTTGCTCAAGTTATTCCTGAGAATCCTCCTTTTATGTACCATGCTGCTGGTCCACAATCCAAAAGTCAGGGAGAACCTGGATACATTGAAGAAGTCAGAGAGCAATGGTAAACTTTGGAGAAAAGGATAAGAGCCGTGGAAGGAAGTGATGTCTTTGGTGCTGCTGCAATGGACATGTGCTTGGTTTCAGACTTGGTTATGCCTGCAAAATTCAAAACCCCTGATTTTGAGAAATACAAGGGACACACCTGTCCCAATAGCCACTTGGTGATGTACTACCATAAGATGGCTGCCTATACCAACAACGACAAATTGCTCATTCACTGTTCCCAAGACAACTTGAGTGGGGCTTCACTGAAATGGTATATGGGACTTGAGAAGAACCGTATCCAAAGCTGAAAGAACTTGGCTGATGCTTTCTTGAAGCAGTATAAGTACAATTTGGACATGGCACCTGAACACCGTCAACTACAAAATATGTCTCAGAAAGAAAAAGAATCCTTTAAGGAGTACGCTCAGCACTAGAGAGAGATAACTGCTCAAGTGGAGCCACCCTTGGCTGAAAAGGAATTGGCTGGATTGTTCATGGACACTCTTTAGCCACTCTTTTGGGAAAAAGTGATAGGCAGTGTATCATCTGGTTTTGCTGACCTAGTCACTATTGGAGAAAGAGTAGAAGAGGGTATAAAGAAAGGAAAGATTACTATTGCTTAAGCCTTTAGCCACTCTATGATGTTAATGCTGATGCGGATGATGATGATGATGATGATGAAGTTGTGGAGGTTTCTGGATCCGAGTCTGGTGAGGAGGAGATTGAGGAGTCTGATTCTGAGTCCGAGGAGGACTAGTTTTGATGATGTCATTTTGTGCTTCCTTTGATCTTCAAAGTGAAGTTTTCTTATTATTATGTTTTATGTATTAGTTTCTATTGTACTTTATCAACTATGTGGATTATTTTGGATATTTGATGTACTTGTCCCCTTATGAGGTACTGATGACTTTTGTTGGTGTTTCTACACCATGACATTATTACTACTATTATTAGTATTTTGTTATTCAATTGATTTGTTCAGCTTTCAATTTTTTTAAAAGAATTTCGTTTTTGTATTATTGTTTTTAAGAGTTGAATTCTTCAGTTAACGAATATTCAACTCTTAAATTATGTTGGTATGCTTATTATTGTGTTATGTTGGTATGCTTGTAGAAATTTAATGTTTCCATTTTTGAGTGTTGAATTGAAAAAAATTTTAGGATGGTGATTGTTGTTCATCAAAGAAGATTCTTCCAAGCTTGGATGGAAATTATAGTACTTAAGCATGTAATTGTTGACGAGGTACATGGTTACCTATTTCTAGGATTTAGAATGTGTTAGAACTTCTTGTCTTTATGCAAATGTAATTTTGTTTCTTGTTGCAACTTTATTGGTTGCTTATGTCACTTAGGTCCAAAAACCAAAATGATGAGAAACCCCCATGGTCTACTAAATGCCTAATATTGCTGATGAATTTTGTTTTATACATTTAATTCATGCTCTATCTTATGATTTGTGTGATTTTGTGGAAGTGTAACACCCCAAAATTTGCCTTCTTGTTTTTAGCTAACTGGCTTATGTTTCTTTGAATTTCTTGCATTTGCATTTATGCATGGCATTGGTTCTTAGCATGGGATCAAGGTACTTGGTTCATCTCAAAGGAGTCTCAAGCCTCAAGGTGGTTTGAGGGGTTCATCATATCTTCATAAGATCAAGAATGGAAAAGGATTTCAAGTGAATCTTTCCCTCCTAACCAGAGAGACCAATTAGGGTTCTTGGGTTCAAAGGACTTCTTGGAGGGCTTTTTGGATTCAAGCATGCTCTCATGGGTTCCATATTCTCACAAACACTCATAGAGGAAGGCTTGGCTAGTGGTTCATTGTGGAAGATGTTCAGTGGACCAGTTACTTGTGAAGTAAGCAAAAGTCAACTGTAAGGAGGAAAGTCAACCATGGAATTTTGAGGTCCTCTTCATGATTTTTAAGGTCTTATGCCCTCATATGGTCCTCAAATGTCAAGATTCATGTCATTCATCAAGAATAAAGAGTTTGTACAAAAGTTACTATTTTTGGAAAATGACATATAATGTGAAATTTCCATTTTTGGCAACTTTTCAAACTATCTTCAACTTGACTTTTCATCATCAAAGAAGCTTCAAATGAATTTTCCTCAAACATGAAAGTTGAAGATCTCTCTCTCCCATTTCCAAAAAGCACTAGATTGTCTCCATACCATTTGTGGTTCTCAAGTTATGATCAAAAGAAGGCAAGGTGCTTTTTAAGGTTTTCTCATGTATTCATTTTTCCACCTTTTGCATTTTGGTTCAAAATGACTTGTAATTGGTTCCAATGACTCAAGTCACATTGCCATATTCAAGTACACTCCATGAGGACCATTTTTTACCCTTGAATCAAGTGAATTCGTGCCATGTAATTCACTTATTTCACAAAATGCAAATTTACAAAATGGATCAAATCTCATGAATCAAGCCACTACAAAGCCCTAACCCATTCTATTTGTGATCAGCAGAAGAAATGTGAGTGAATCATACTTATATCATGACCTTGGCACGTGAGGATTAGTGTGTGCATCACAACTTGCATTTTTGCAAATCACCTTGGATAGCTTTAATAAGGGGATTAACTAAACCCTAATCATGCTCAGAGGTCTAACCAAGTCTATATAAGAAGGATCACACATTCATTTCACCCTCATGCACTCTCATTTGCTCAGAATTCCAATTTTTGCTCTCACTCTTTCTCTCTTCGAAACTCACTCTCCTTGGAGTTTCTTTGAGATTTTATTTCACATTCTTGATCAGTGAAGTAAATAGAGCAATAATCAACCACTGATTGAAGCTGAGAGTGAGTTTTTCATCAGATTCAGTTTTGGAAGGTTCAAGTTCAAACCTCAAGATCTAGTACGATCCCAAACTCTAATTGCATTTATTTTGCAATAAGAGGTTCTAAGGAGTAGATCTGCAGCTTCCAGAGGGTTTTCTTGGTGTATTTTAAGCTATGCAATTCTCAGGTTAGTATGGATTTCATGATCTCATAACCTGCTTTTATGGTGTGCATTTTGTTCCTCATGACTTGCTGATGATTCTGATATGATTTGTTGTGAATTTAAACGTGTATTATGGCTGTATTGTAGATCTAAAGTTTTTAGATCTAAACTTCTTTTCTTCGATTTGGCTTGTGTGTTTACTGTTTGATGAAATGATTGGTATATTTGGAATCCTTGTGAAAATCTGAACAAAATGATGTACTCATGTGTGATTTCTGGAGAATTTTGGTTTGGTGCTCACCGGAGAAGGTGACCGGAGCTAGGGCTCCGGCACCTGGTTATTTTTCAGGTGATCTGAGGGATGAAGGTTGAAGATGAAATCATAGCCGTTGATGGTCCAGATCTGGTGGTCCATGTGTAGCCACGTCATTTAAAATCCTCGCTCATTTTGTTGATTGTGTGTTTTTAATTCATGCTCCTTATTATGCACACACAGATCTGAGCCACACATCTTGTTTAATCTTTGATCTGATGATTCATTTGTGTGCGTTTGATTAATCTAATGGGTTGTGTTGTGCCAGCGCATTAAAATCATCATGTGCTATTCACGTGTTTTTATTTTAATTTCTGATGATTGGATGTGCGCGCGTGTGTTGTTGCTATCATGTGTCCCTTAATCCCGGCCTTTCATCATGATTACCTTGGTTTTGTTGACTGCATGTGGGTCTTTGGATGAATCTGATGGTCACGTTTGAGTCAAGTTGGTTTGACTGGATTCTTTTGTATGTGTTGATGGATCATTTAACTTGGGCTTACTATCCCCACCCCCTGTTCAACCCATTTGATGTATTGAACGTGTATTCTCTGCTTGTTGCACCCCCTGGATTTCTTTTATTCTTTTTTTTTTTTTAATTTTCTTTGCATTGTTTTGCATTTTAATTTTTAAAAATAGTTTTAGGCATTTAAAAATTATGAAAAAAATCATGAAGCATCTTTGGAATTTTATAAAAATTTTTCAAATTTTATTTTTCCATTTTTATTTTATTTTATGCATCTGAATTAATTGTTTGATGAATTTCTTTGAGAATTTCTTCAATTGTGCACACCTTTCCTTGTTGATTTTTGTTCTCATCATTGGTCTATGATTTGCATCCCATTCTTTTTGTATATTTCAGAGGACATCTTGAGGTCCTTAAAAATATTTTTGTCATATTTTTAAACTCTTTGCATATTGCATTTTAGTCCCTCTATTTGTGCATTATCCTTCTTTGTTCCTATGCAACTTTGAAGCATTGATTGAGGTACTTAACTTGTGAATTTTTGTGTGATCTTTTGGTATGTTGCTAGCTTCTGACTTAGGTCATTTGGGTTTTAATTTAACAATTTTTGAATGTCATTTGATATATGTTTGATTATTTGTGTTTAAGTGAATTATGCATGATCATATCTTGACATCTCTTAACCCTAATTGTTTTGCCATGCCTAATTGATTGAGTTTCTTTGTGATTCTTTGCATGAGTTTTGGTTATGATGTTTACCCCTTGTTGAGTTCTCTTGTGATCAAATTTTGCACTTTGTGGATCATGTTTGAATATGCTTTAAGTGCTTGAACTTTGATTTCCTTTTGTGGACTTTCTTTGGTGCATAATGTTCATGCTTTGATCTTCTCTTGCACATGAGAATTGTTGATGATGATATGATCTTGATTCTGACTTGCTTTCATCCTCATCTTATTTTTCTCATTTCATCTTGATATGAAGTTCATTGGTGCTTAATTGTGCATTTCATATAAGTATGCTTGCATTCTTTCATGATTACCTTTGCATGCTTACTTGAGATGTTTTGCATGATCTTTGAGACTTGTTTATGGATGTAAGTTGGATGTACTCGATATGATGTGCTTGCTGCCCTATCTTGTTTCTTATCTCATCCTTCTCTTTCTCATTCTTCTCTTTCACTCTATTCCTCCCATGAATCTCAAGACTTGTTTAAGTCTTGGATTCTCTCCCTTTAGAGCTACCTATTCCAACTTAATTTTTGATTAAGCTTGGAGTAGGATTAGCATTAAGCTTTAGGTAGTCATCCCTCCTAAGCCTCACTAACCATAGGTTACCTATGCATGATAACATTAGGACTCTTAGTTTCCCTTTAGAGTTTCCTTTGGGTCTTCTCTCTTCTCATCTCAAAACTTCTTGAAAACACTTAATAAAGATAAAGTGTATTGCGCACGAGCCTTAAGTGTGGGGAATGAGAAATGAGGGGCTTCCTCTCATCTTTCTAGAGTGCTTAGCGAGCGTCCTGTCTTGGGACGATTCGTTAAGTATTCGTCCCTGTGCCCTAGACTTTGGTGCAATGCAATTTATGAACTAACTTAAAAGACACTTCTGTCTAAAAAATACAAAACAAATTCAAATCTTTTTATCCTTCGGGATCGTTGGGTTTCAAATCTCATTTTCAAAAAAGAGCTCGTCGCTCACGTAAAAGACACTTACCCATTCGTGGTCGTACCCACGAACTACATTAGCTCTGATTCCTCTCTCTCGTCCGATTGAGGATATGTAGGCACAAGACAACGATTATCTTGGCGAGCAACCTTCCCCCACAGTTCCCGTCCGAACTACATTGACTCTGACTTTCCCATTGCACTGAGGGAGTACGTAGGCCTAGGGCATCGAATATGTCCTACCGAGTCCGTCTTAGTCACCCCCATCCCCGTTTTCTTTTGTTCAGCCATAGATAGTAGGATAGCTCACCCTCCGTTTAGACAACAAGCATGGATCCCATCGAGTACGATGGATGCGTGGGGTGCTAACACCTTCCCCTCGCATAACCGACTCCCGAACCTGGACTATGGTTGCGATGACCATGTCTTTCCCCCTTTCTCTTCAGGTTTATGCAGTGTTTCCTTTCCCTCTCTTGGGATAAATACACATTGCTGGCGACTATGTGTTTTCTGCGCCATTCTCGCGTTTGTACCGTTGGATGCGAATCTTTCGGGAGCGACAGTTGGCGACTCTGCTGGGGACTCTGGTTGACCTCTTGCTGGTCCATCCCCTTTAGCGAGTCGATGCAAGCGTTTGTTTTTTCGTTGGGTGTTTATTTGTTGTGCTTTATTATGTTGTATATTACTGTTTTACAGCTTTTATTGCATTGCATTTCATTTTATTACTGTCATACTGGATATTGCTGTGTTGTGCTGGCTGGTTTCTGTTTGGCAGGTTGGGTTGTTCTGAGAGATAAGCCCAATACCCAGGCTTGAGTACACCCTAGGACTAGAGTGGAGAGTAGTGGGACCTACGTGCCAGCTTGGTGTGTTTGTGTGTTTACGAAATTCACAACCAGACGAGGCTATCTTGGGACGCATTCTGACGTGTGTGTCTTGCGCATTTCAGGGTGTTGATCTAGAGAGCTCTCGACTCTGGTAACCGTTTCTCCGATACCTCAGTTGCGCCTCTCCTCCCGACCTATGATAATGGCAGACCAGAAATGGAAAACCCATTACACTTGTCGATCCGAGGACCCAATGCTGAGGGACTCGAATAGGATGACCTTATTTTTGAGGGGAATCAGTTGAGGCCTCCTCGATTGATGATGATGCCAAACCAGAAATGGTGAACATATCATCATTTCTCGACCTGAGAGCCCGTGATATTGAGGATCCTCGCCTTTCTAGAACCCTCATGTGAGAAGGGATGGGTGTTTGCAGGTTTGCAGGAAACCGAAACCTTCAACCTACCCGGTTTTCTGGATTTCTCATCAGTGTTCGATTATCTGGGTTTCTGGTTATCTCAGTGGTTCGGTATTCTAGAATTCTGGTTTTCTGGGTTGTGGTTCTCGTTCAGTTAACAACACATCACATCCAGCAGTGATGCCTTGATCCCATGCTTGCATGTGCATATCATTTTTCTTGCATTCTAACATGTTTGACATTTTTCAGGGCTTGCATCTTACTCTTGATTCTGGTTTTTTGAGGTTGCCTTAGCCTGGATGTCCAAAGAAAGAAGACTGTTGCTTATTCGTTCCCAGACCTGACCTTGACGTTGATTCACAAGCTGATTAGTATGGCTGGTCCCAGAGTTCGTACAGAGTTCGGTGGAGAGTATGGGAGACTTTTGAAGTTTGTTTACAGTATCTCCAAGTATGAGAAGGATGCCATTCATACACTTCTTCAGTTCTATGATCCATCTTTGCGTTGCTTCACTTTCCCAGACTATATCTTGGCTCCAACGTTGGAGGAGTTCTCATTTATTTTGGGAATCCCCATCAGGCATGACATAGTATTCTTTTCTGAAGAACGTCCCGGGATAAAAGAAATGGCCATTGCTCTTCATATTGGTGAATCCGCTCTGAGCAGTAATATTGTGGAGAAACAAGGAGCTAAGGGTTTCTTATTGAAGTTCTTGTTTGATCAAGCTTGCATACATGTTAAGGAGAGGAATTGGAATGCTTTCTAAGCTATTCTGGCTATGTGCATCTATGGGATTGTCTTGTTTCCCAATATTCCTGATTTGGTGGATATGCATGCTATCAGAATCTTTATTTCAAAGAATCCTATACCTACCTTGCTAGGTGATGTGTATCACTCAGTCCACTACAAGAATGAAAATAGGCGTGGAAAAACTGTGAGTTGTTGTGCCCCACTCCTATCTACTTGGTTTCTGAGTCATCTCCCCGAAGCTGGCGCTTTCGTTGATACGAGAGATTCTCTGAAGTGGTCAAAGAGGTTAATGGGCTTGACTGCTGACAACATTGTTTGGTTCAACCATGACTTGCTAGGGATGGAGATTATTTGCAAGTGCGGGGAATTCCCTAATGTACCTTTGATAGGGAGAAAATGTGGAATTAACTATAATCCTTCCCTTGTTATCAGGCAGTTTAGTTATCCTTTGAGAGGTCCACCTGAAGAGCGAGATATCAAAGAGTCCTTATTCTTCAATGGTACTGGAGATCAAGAGATGATAAGGAAGATCGTGAATGCTTGGAAGCAGGTGACCAAGAAGGGGAAAACTTCATTCGGGAAATGTAATAACCGGGCTTTTCCTTCCTATGAAGAGTGGATTAAGAAAATAGAAGAAGAGGAGCTTCTTCGTTTCCCATGGAACCACCTTTGTATCCTTTGATGATTGAGGCTCCCACGACTGTTGATATAGAGAAGTATGATAAGTTATGGGTTGAGAAGGAGAAACTCCGAGAGGAGAATCGTGAGCTGGGCAGAGAGGTTGGTCAGTTGAAGCACGAAAAAGGCGAAGCTATTCATGCTGCCAGGCTGAAATCAGAACTTTTGGCTGTGAAGGAGAGAGAATTGTCTAAAGAAGCCATAGCCAGAGAGAAAATGGCTCAAGCATTGAAAAGTGTTAGCAAGGTCCTTTCGTCTAAAAAGAAAGAGTTGGCTTATGCTATGTCAAGAATTCACAGGTTCCATAACCGTCAGAATACAACAATTACTGCCAACAGGTTGAAAGAGGACAAGTATCTGGAGCAGATTGAAGGTTTGAAGACAAAGCTTCGTAAAAAGGATAAGGGGATTTTATCAGGGATCTTTGAGAAGAGAGCAATTGAGGAAAAGCTCAAGGAAACCATGGCAGATATGGAACAACTGAAGATCCAAGCCGAAGTGAAAAGAGCCAGAAGCGAAGGTCCAAGTTCAGGTGGAGCTTCTGGAGAAGATGATTGGGAATTGCATAGTCGTTATTTAACAGGGATCTTGCACATGAGGGATCTTTTGATTCAGGAGTTGATCCAGAGACCAGAGCATCCTAATACCAAGAAGCTTCTCAAGGAAGTGCAAAATTGGTGCAAAAAGAATGACGAATGAGGAATTCTAGCACGACTGAGTCTTGATGATATGCCTTAGTTTCCTTGCTGCTGTTTTCTATGTATTTCCGGGATCACCGCCAGGCTTGTTGGTCGGGGTTTGTGTTTATGCTTATTTAGACTTGTGTTGTAACAGCTGCTTATTCTCTTTATATATGATCAGGAATTCAGTTCTCTTCTGTTGTTAAAACTGGAATCAAGGGATAGATCGCCTTGTTAATGTTCATACATGTTTGTATTTGCATTTACATGATCATTTCTGCATTACATGTTTATCTTTGGTTTTCTTATGTTCTCTCTTTTGACAGTCAGGATTGATCAACCAGCTCATCGGTATTCTACCAGGCTTAATCAAAGCAGAGTGATGGACAAAGTTCAGGAAGACATGGCAGCTATGCAAGCTCGCATCAATCAATTCATGGAGATGATGCAGGGTGTGGTGCAGAGCCAGAATGAATTCAGAGCTCTAGTTCAGTCTTTGGTGGCGCAGGTTGATGAAAATGGTATCTTACACGGTGGTCTTCTTAATCGTGTTATTCCTCTGGGCGGAGGTGGTACTGGTGCCAACATTCCTATCCCTGGTGCTGGTGGACAGGGTGGGATTCCTTCAGTGGTTGGAGAAGGAAGCACTGTTCGAGCTATCCATGGCCATCGTTTTGATGATCAACAGGATGATATTTTTTCAGTCAGAAGCTTGGATGCTGGACCTCCCGTGGTCAGTGATGAGAGGATCCGTTTAATCGAGGCGCAACTGAAAGGGGTTGTGAAACAGGATGACCTGGGAATAGATTTGGACGACCTAGGGTTGGTCCCTAATATTGTCATTCCGCACAAGATTCAGATTCCTACACTGGAGAAGTATAATGGTTCTACCTGCCCGAGAACTCATGTAAAGGCGTATACCAGGAAGATGGCTACCCATGCCAAGGACGAAAAGCTAATGATGCACTTTTTCCAAGACAGCCTGTCCGGTTCGTCTTTGGAATGGTATATGGCACTGGAAAGTAGGGATGTTCGTACTTGGAGAGAGTTAACTGCAGCTTTTATCAAGCATTACTAATAAAACACAGACATGGCTCCCAACAGAACTCAGCTGCTGAGCATGTCCCAGAAAAATGATGAAAGTTTCAAAGAATACACGCAAAGGTGGCTTGAATTGGCGGCTAGGGTACAACCACCAATGCTGGAAAAGGAGATGTTGGATATGTTTATGGACACACTGCCTAAGCACTATTATGAAAAGCTATTGCCTTGTTCTCTAGGCAAGTTTGCAGATGTGAGTGCAATCGGACAGAAGGTAGAGGTTGGAATTAAGGCTGGAAAAGTTTCTAGTGGTGACAGATCGTCCTCCGGGCATGGAAAGAAGCCATTTGATGGTTATAAGAAGAAAGGAGAGGCCAATGCTATATCATCTTACAAGGGAAAAGGGAAACAGCGCCAGAACAATAATCAACAAGTAGCATCGGTAACTATCCCAACAACGTTACCTCCACCACAGCAACAAAGGAACAATGCTAATCAGAACAGGCAGCAGGGCCAATATCAGAATAGATAAAGAAATACAGAGAGGCATTTTGAGGAACCACCGATGTCGTATGCACAGTTGTTGCAACATTTGCTGCAGTTGTGTCTAGTTGAGCTCCGTACCCTGGCTCCACCAACAGGGGAACTCCCACGAGGCTACGATGCTAATGCACACTGCGATTTTCACTCTGGTGCTCCGGGGCATACTGTGGAGAAGTGTAGGGCGTTTCATCACAAGGTGCAAGACCTTGTAGACTCCAAGGCTATCAATTTCTCGAATGATAGACCCAATGTTGTTCAAAACCCGATGCCTGATCACAATGGGCCAAGGGTGAATGCGATAATTGAGGAATGTGAAGCTTTGAATTTGATCATGGATGTTGAGGAGCTAAAGACTCCGCTGGCTGTGGTTAAAAATAGGTTACTAAACGGTGGTGTCTATCCGGGTTGTGATGAGAATTGTTCAGATTGTTTGATGAAGGATAATGGTTGTGATTCGTTGAAGAGGGGTATCCAGAGTCTGATTAATGAGGGCTGCTTACATTTTGATAGAGGTAATCAACAAGAAGAGGTTGTTAGTGAGAAGGTTACTACTATCACCATTCCTTTCAAGACGATTACTATTTCAGGTCCGGCAAGGCCACCTCCAGTTATTATCACAAGGGCTGGACCCATTCCATATGAAAGTACTAAGGCTATTCCCTGGAATTATGGCGCCGAAGTGTTTGTCAATGGACAAAAACAGGAATTAATGGCTACTTCATCAGTGAGTTCTAATCCTGAGACTAACGTTGAGACTGATGCTATAACGAGAAGTGGTAGAGTGCTTACTCCTGTTAATGATCAACCCAGTACTTCTAGGCAAGATAAGGGAAAGCAGGCAGATGATGGTTCTGTGCAGCCTCCAGTGATTATTGATTCTACGGTAAAGCTGGCTGGTGATGCTTTTTCTGAAAATGTAGAGGAGTTTATGAGACTCATCCGGAAAAGTGATTACAAAATTGTGGACCAGTTACATCAGACCCCGTCCAATATTTCTATTATGTCGTTGTTGTTGTGTTCTGAAGCTCATAGGAATTCTCTTATGAAAGTTTTAAATGCGGCCTATGTTCCTCAAGAGATTTCCATTAACCAGCTGGAAGGGGTTGTGGCGCACATGAATGCAGGTAATGGCTTAGGCTTTACAGATCTTGATTTGACTCCCACTGGGAGGAATCATAACAATGCCCTGCATATTTCGATTGAGTGCCGTGGTTCACTGATGTCACATGTGTTGGTTGATACTGGATCATCGTTGAATGTATTGCCAAAGAAAGTATTAATGAAGTTAGATACCAGGGGACTTATTTATACACCAAGCGACTTGGTGGTGCGAGCTTTTGATGGCTCGAAGAGATCTGTCTTTGGTGAGATTGTGCTTCCGATCAAGGTTGGGCTGGAAATATTTGATGCACTATTTTATATAATGGATATTCATCCAGTATACAGCTATCTGTTGGGTCGTCCTTTGATCCATGGTACAGGCGCTGTAACCTCCACTTTGCATCAAAAGCTGAAATACATGGTTGATGGTCACGTGGTGACAGTGTGCGGAGAAGAGGACATAATGATTAGTTAGTTGTCAACCTTTAAATATGTGGAAGTGGATGGTGAAATCCATGAGACGCTGTGTCAGGGGTTTGAGAAGGTGAAGGTTTCTGAAGAGGTTGTCCAGTCTGAAGCTATAGAGCAGCCTGCAGTGGCAGATCAACCTGAGGTTTCTATGTCTTCATTTAAAGACGCCAAGGCTATAGTCGAAGCTGGTAGCTCCAAGAGGTGGGGCTAAGTGGTTGAAGTTCAGCCGAAAGGGAATACCTATGGATTGGGATACAAGCCACCCAGGAGAGCCGGGGATCCTCCTATATTCTATGGCCCAGTCCGTTTCACCAGTGCCGGTGTTTTCTTCGACAGAGTTAATGCCATTGAGGAAGAAGGAGACGGTGATTGTGATTTGGATAGCTGGATCCGCCCTTGCGTCCCAGGAGAAATTCTGTGCAACTGGTCTTCTGAAAAAGTCATTCAAGTGACTGGCTTCGAGTAATTGCTTTGTTTTCCTATTATGTTAATCCTGCATTCTGCCCAAGACGTAGTGATTTTATTTGTAGGGCTTTTAACTGTTGCATGTTTTGCTTTATCATCAATAAAGGACTTTTCACACTCAAATATTTTGATCTCTATCTTTCTGTTTTTATTTTTATGCATTAAAAAACCCACATCAAAATGGCAATGTGTTTCTTTTGTTGCATACATAATAAAACACACCTCATCAATCATGCAGATTTCTTTGTTCAGATGACACCGATCATGACTCAGCTATAGCTCGGTATGACTTTGACAATCCAATCTATCAGGCTAAAGAGGAGACTGACGAAGATTGTGAACTGCCCGAAGAGTTGGCTAGATTATTGAAGCAAGAGGAGAGGGTCATCCTACCTCATCAGGAGGAAATTGAGATTGTGAATCTAGGAACCGAGGACGCCAGAAAAGAAGTAAGGATAGGGGCTGCATTGGAAGATAGTGTCAAGGGAAGATTGATTGAAATGCTCCGTGAGTATGTGGACATCTTCGCCTGGTCTTACCAAGACATGCCTGGGCTCGATACTGATATTGTTGTACACCGGCTACCACTTAAAGAAGGTTGTGCTCCGGTCAAACAAAACTTGAGAAGAACTAAACCGGAGATGTCTGTCAAAATCAAGGAAGAGGTTCAGAAACAGCTAGATGCCAGTTTTCTTGCCGTAACAAATTATCCTCCATGGGTTGCTAACATCGTGCCTGTACCTAAGAAGGATGGAAAGGTCAGGATGTGTGTTGATTACAGGGATTTGAACAGAGCAAGCCCAAAGGACGATTTCCCGCTCCCTCACATCGACGTGTTAGTTGACAATACTGCTCAGTATTCGGTGTTTTCCTTCATGGATGGCTTCTCTGGGTATAACCAAATCAAGATTGCCCCAGAGGACATGGAGAAAACAACATTCATAACACCGTGGGGAACTTTTTGCTACAAAGTGATGCCCTTTGGATTGAAAAATGCAGGGGTAACTTATCAGCGGGTGATGGTGACTCTCTTTCATGATATGATTCACAAAGAGATTGAGGTCTATGTTGATGACATGATTGCGAAGTCACAGACGGAGGAAGAACATCTGGTGAATCTTCAGAAACTGTTTGAGAGGTTAAGAAAATTCAGACTGAGGTTGAATCCAAACAAATGCACCTTCGGGGTGAGATCAGGAAAATTGCTGGGGTTTATTGTTAGTGAAAAAGGTATCGAGGTTGATCCTGCAAAGGTAAAAGCCATACAAGAAATGCCTGTGCCGAAAATAGAAAAAGAGGTTCGTGGTTTCTTGGGGAGATTAAACTACATTGCTAGGTTTATCTCGCATCTCACAGCCACGTGTAAACCAATCTTTAAGTTGCTAAGAAAAGATCAAGCGGTCAGGTGGAATGAAAATTGTCAAAAGGCGTTTGAAAAGATTAAAGAATACTTGCAGGAACCTCCGGTCCTTATGCCGCCAGTGCCAGGGAGACCTTTGATTATGTATCTCACGGTTCTTGAGAATTCAATGGGTTGTGTGCTCGGTCAATAAGACGAGTCAGGTAGAAAGGAGCACGCCATCTACTACTTGAGTAAAAAGTTTACTGATTGCGAGTCAAGGTACTCGATGCTAGAGAAAACATGTTGTGCACTCGCTTGGGCCGCTAAGCGTTTGAGGCAGTATATGTTAAACCACACAACCCTCTTGATTTCAAAGATGGATCCGATCAAGTATGTGTTTGAGAAGCAAGCACTTTCTGGTAGAATAGCCCGTTGGCAGATGGTTCTGACGGAATACGATATTTAGTATGTTTCCCAAAAGGCCATTAAGGGAAGTGTTTTGTCAGAATATCTTGCTGAACAGCCAATTGAGGATTATCAACCGATGAAGTTTGAATTTCCGGATGAGCATATCATGTATCTGAAGATGAAGGATTGTGAAGAACCTTTGCCTGATGAAGGACCTGAGATTGGATCTCAGTGGAAGATGGTTTTTGATGGAGCTGTTAATTCATATGGTAACGGAATCGGGGCAATCATTACGACTCCAAAGGGTTCTCATATACCCTTCACTGCCCGATTAGCGTTCGTATGCACCAACAATGAGGCAGAGTATGAAGCATTCATCATGGGGTTAGAAGAAGCGATTGATTTGAGAATCAAGAACCTCGATGTTTATGGTGATTCTGCGTTGGTGGTTAATCAGATTACAAGTGAATGGGAGACTGTTATTTATTTGTTTATGTGGTTGGCATTTATTTTGCTAAAACTATTCTAGCAGCAAGGTGTTGAAAAATGATGTTCTATTTTGCTGCATTCAACATGTCGAATGAAGATGTCCCATACCTGCTCATAGGACATCGCGTCTGGATTCAGTTTTAAAGCAGATTCTGTTGCTGTGATTTGGTACTGACTATTTGGTTATCCTATGTAGCATCCAAAGCATTTTTGGATTGCGTTTTTGTGTTGGTTTTTAGGATTTTAAAGTGATTCTAATTATGGAGACATATTAGGAAACTTTAGATTGAAGACCTATTTTGTTGGAGTTTATTTTGCAGATTTGTGAGCAGTCTATTTGCTGCGTTTTTGAAGCCCAATCCAGTCCAGATTAAATGCTATATATTGACTGGTGTAAACCTAGTTTAGGTGTGGAACTTACATGTGTTTTTGTTAGGGTTTTCGTGTGTTATTTGTGAGCCTAACTGGTATTATTCTGATAACAGTATAAGGACTGGTTTTTGTGTTGTAAGTTCTGTCAGTTACTCATAAGCTTTTAAGCATTGAGTTTCTTGTGTGTCAATTCTCATAAGCTTTGAAGTATTGAGAATTGTGTGTTTTGAAAGTGTGACTTTCGTGGTGTTACTTGTGTGGAAAGAAACCAATCACGGGTTGTGGTTGAAGAGGGATTTGAGGAGGGCCTCATACCTAGGTGAGTCTTAGGTAGAAGTCATAGGAAGGGTAGTGATTAAGTGAGCAGATTATCACAGGGTTTGGTTATTGTATGATCTGTGAATTGATACT
The DNA here is from genome assembly GCA_022829125.1 of Lathyrus tuberosus. Taxonomy (NCBI): domain Eukaryota; kingdom Viridiplantae; phylum Streptophyta; class Magnoliopsida; order Fabales; family Fabaceae; genus Lathyrus; species Lathyrus tuberosus. The sequence continues at coordinate 3,110,298 of JALAZF010000259.1, forward strand.
ATCGTATATTGGTTTCGTCCCTGGTTTGGTAGCCCCCAGAGTAGGATTGTTGATCCGAACTGGGTAAACATATCGTTGTGTTCTTTAATTTCTGCACTGTGATTTTTATTGTTATCTTGTTCATTATGTTGGATATCAGTGTCTCAACATCTGTGTAGGACATCTGATATCTGTGCCAGAATTTCAATTGGTATCAGAGCTGGCATCCTTGTGTGGTTCTGGGTGAGATTCAGGGAAGGTACTTTCTGGTACAATGGACAAGGATGGAGGATTTTTGAACAAACCACCTCTGCTCGATGGTTCCAACTATGACTATTGGAAACCGAGGATGATAGGATTCATCAAATCCATGGATGATCAAGCATGGAAAGCTGTTATAAAAGGATGGGAACCCCCAAAGGTTAGAGATGGAGAAGGTAAATCTACTGATGTGGTGAAGGAAGAGGAAGACTGGGATGATGCAGATTACAAAGGGTCCTTGGGAAACTCCAAAGCCATGAATGCGTTGTTCAATGGTGTTAACAAAAATATCTTCAGGTTGATTGAACACTGCACCATTGCAAAAGAGGCCTGGCAGGTCCTGAAAGATGCTCATGAAGGGACTTCAAAGGTGAAGATGTCAAAACTTCAGATTCTCACTACCAAGTTTGAAAATTTGAAGATGAAGGAAGATGAGAGCATTCATGATTTCCACATGAACATCATTGAGATAGCTAATGCCTCAAGTGCCCTGGGTGAAAAGATGTCTGACAGCAAACTGGTCAGAAAAATCGTCAGATCTCTACCTAAGAGATTTGACATGAAAGTGACTGCTATAGAGGAAGCTCGGGACATAGATAAGATGAAGGTGGATGAACTTGTGGGATCACTTCAAACATTTGAATTGGGGATCAGTGAAAAGACTGAAAAGAAGAAGAGTATATCTTTTGTGTCAAAGGCAAGTGATTCAGAAGGAGAAGGTAATCTGGACAGAGATGAAGGCCTCTCAGAAGATTTGGTGTTACTTGGCAAATAATTCAACAAAGTGCTCAGAAGGATGGATTGGAAGTCAAGATCAAATGTTAGGGACAAGCCATCTGACATCAGTTAAAATCAGAATGCTGGGAGAAATACCAGTACTGAAGATAATTCCAACCAAGGGAGAGGAGCTCAGTGTCATGAGTGTGAAGGTTTTGGGCACATAAAATCTGAGTGCCCCACATATCTCAAGAGGAAAAAGAAGGGGCTATCAGTCTCATGGTCAGAAGATGACTCTGAAACTGAAACTGATGAGAAGTCTGGAAAGAGGGTTACATCATTAACAGGTGTGTGTGAGTCTGATGAAGAGTCAGTCAGTGAAGATCTTACTTTTGAAGAGCTAGCTGCTTCCTATAAGAACTTATGCATTAAAAGTGAAGAAATATGTCAGCAGAAAGAAGAAAAAAGAAAGTTATTGCTCACCTAAAAGCTGAAAAGGTAGAGCATTTGGCTACTATATCTGATCTGAAAAGTGAAGTGGCTGTTCTGAATTCAAAACTGGATAATGTTATCAAGACTGTCAGAATGCTTAATAGCAGCTCTGATGTGCTTGATGAGATTTTGAAGTCAGGGAGAGATGTTGGAGATGTTAGTGGTCTTGGGTTTGAAAGTTCCAGTGAGATGGACTAGGGAAAATGGCCTGAAGTGACACCTGCTCAATCTAAGAAAAATTAAAGATGTCATATAACATGTTGCAACATCCTTACAGACATAAGAAGAATTTCACAAGAAGAAAGAATCAAAGATAGAAATGCTACTATTGTGGAAGGTTTGGCCATATAAAACCCTTCTGCTACAGATTATATGGCTACCCCAAGACTGGATTACAGTCTAGTAGGGAACAAGAGTGGGTTGGAGCAACGAAAGTGTGGACTCCCAAGAGTACTATGGAAGAACACATAGCTCATAAGTCCTTCAGTGTCTCTGCAAGGGAAAAGTGGTACTTTGACAGTGGATGTTCCAGGCACATGACTGGTATCAAGGGATGTCTGTCAGATGTTAAGTCTCATTCTACTAACTATGTGACCTTTGGTAATGGATCAAAAGGGAGAGTAATAGGTGTTGGAAAACTGGACTGTGCAGGTCAACCCAATCTAGAGGAGGTATTACTTGTTGAAGGCTTAGATGCAAACTTGATAAGCATAAGTCAACTATGTGATCAAGGTCTCAAGGTCAACTTTACCAATACTGAATGTCTGATAACAAATGAGAAGGGTAAGGTTATCATGAGAGGCGAGAGAGCATCAGATAATTGTTATCTGTGGAGTTCTGAGAACACTGCAATATGCTTGGAGACTAAGAAAGCTACTAGAAAGACTATTGAGTTAGAACAGGTGCTGATCAATTGTAAAGCTACTCATAATGTGTGCATGGTGAACTGTAATAATAAGATTAAACTTGGTAAGTATGTCAGCAAGGTAAATTTAGAAGGAGAATTTGGTGAATGCACTCTTGAGGCGAATCGGGTGTTCAAAGTCTGTGGATACCGCGCTTCTCTGGGCCCAGTCCTCAAAAGTATAAATAGGCGGGCTAACATACTCTACTTACAGCAAACTTATTCTACAAAAATTCCTCTTTCCCTTTCTCTACAAAGTTCACGAGTCTTAGGGTTTTCTCCTAACATTCTCAATATTGTACCGAGTGATCAATAAAAAATGTCTCAACATCATGGCTCCTCTGATAACTCAGGATCTCCTCGAACCAATGCTGGAGATGATGAATCACTGTGAATGATCAACCTCTCTGATCTTGTACTTGATATTGCTCCTTTGAACGTTGTACCGGCTGACCCTAAAGGAAAACGGCAAGCTTCTCACACAACGAATGTCAATATTCCTGGTAAGAAGTCTAAACCTTTTTCACCTAGGAAGAAAGTTCACTCCATGACTAGTTTGTATGCTGACCAGATAAGCCCTAGGAAAAACGTGTCTGAAAAGGGGTCTAAGTCTGGTTTAGTTGAGCAGAAGAAGGATTCTAAATCACGAGGTGTAAACAAGAATTCCACTGATGATGATGTTGTCAAAAAGGATAAGGAACTTAGGAGGTTTGTTGCCATGATTCTGAGTGGAGTTGAGACAGATGTCGGGTCTGATGTTCCAACATCCGTGATAGGAAATATCAATAGCAGCCCTACTGATAGGACTGATGATGGTGTTCCCATGCATGTGGACCGTGAAAGAAGGAGTAAAAAGAAAGCTGATGTAAGAAGGACTGATGATGTTATTAATGTTGATGACCTCACTTCTGATGAGGAACCTATTGCTGGAATGCTAAAGAAAATTAAGAGAAGAAGAGAGAAAACTGTGATAAGTGAAGGCTCAAAGTCTTCGAAACTGCATGAAAAATCTGGAGGTGGGGAGGGAAAAGTTTGAGCAGGGCCTCCTAAGCAATGGAGTAAGGTTGTCGTGCCCACTAAGAAGAGAAAAATCACTGATCACAGTGAGTCTGACTATGAAGTTGCAACAGATGTTCAAGACATCATTGGTATGAAAACCTCTACCTGCAAAAAGACTTATGTTGAAAGTTCTATGAGAAATGCAGATAGATGGAGAATTGTGGATTAAAGGAGGATTGCTCTGGAGAGAGAGTTGGGGAAGGATTTCGATAAGTACAAAGAAATCATGGATCTTATTGCAGCGGCTGGATTGATGAGAACTGTGTCCAAGATAGGACCCTGCTATGGAAATCTAGTCAAGGAATTTGTGGTGAATATATCTGAAGAGTGTGATGAGAACAGGGGTAACAATCTCAGAAAAGTGTCTGTGAGAGGAGAAGCTATCACTTTTTCTCCTGAAATTATCAACAACTATCTGGGCAGGTGTAAGGAACCTCAACCTGAGTTAGAGGTTACAGACAATTCTGTATGCAAGGAGATTACAGGTGGTTGTATTAAACACTGGCCAAATGAAGAAAAGCTGTCGTCTAGAAAACTGAGTGTTAAATATGCCATCCTCCACAGGATTGCTGTTGTGAATTGGGTTCCTACCAATCACACATCTACTATTTCCTCCATACTTGGCAGATTCATTTATGCTATCGGGAAAAAGGTTTCTTTTGATTTTGGGTCATACATCTTTGAACAAATTCTAAAACAATCTAGTTCAACTGCTGTCAAGATGCCTATTTGCTTCCCTTCCTTGATCCGTGGTATTATTTTAGATCAGTGTCCTAATCTTGTGTTAAGGAGTGACACTGCGCTCAAAAGAAAACCTCCTCTATCCCTACACTACAAGTTACTTGGTGGAGCACATGTCTCAGATATTGTTGGGACATCTTCTCAGACTTCCAGTCATACTAATCTTGATGATGAAGTCATTGCACAACTGCAAGAAACGTGCAAGGAACTGGAAGATTCCATCAGAAGAGACACTGCTCGGAAGGCCAAACTTGAACAGTTAATTAAAACCTTCATGGAAAAAAGGAATACTTCTGCTGGGATAGCTGGTAAAGACCAAGGAACTGCTGAAGGTGATGCCTCTGTAGAATCTGATAGAGAATGTGAACAGAGTTCAGATGACTCAGGATCTAGGAGTGGTGATACTGATACTGATGCTGTTGCTGATGGAGAGAGTGAAGACATTGCAGACTATGACGATGATGGTGCTGTAGAATAATGGCATAATTTCTGCAGAAGTTTTTTTTTCTTGTTTTTGACTAAACACCTAGAATAGATTTTCTATGTACCTCTTCTGAACTTTAACCTTTGTTGTGTTTTACTAACAACTGTTCTACTTGCCTTTGTCATATTTCTGGCTAAAAAGGGGGAGTAGTATGTTTGTGTGTGGTGTGCTTGTGCTGGTGCTGCAGTTGAGGGGGAGAATGTGGAATGTTTGTGTTGCTGCAGTTGAGGGGGAGTTTTGCTATGATGTGCTGTGTGTTGTATGCAGTTGAAGGGGAGTGCTGCTATGCTATTTTTTTTTCGCTGCTGTCTCTGATATGGATTTTTTTTGCGCTTCTTTGCAAGTTTTATTTGGTGTGTAGTTTTAGCCAAAATAAGCCAAAGGGGGAGATTGTTATTTCTTTGTTTCTGTGATTGGCATTTATTTTGCTAGAACTATTCTAGCAGCAAGGTGTTGAAAAATGATGTTCTATTTTGCTGCATTCAACATGTCGAATGAAGATGTCCCATACCTGCTCATAGGACATCGCCTCTGGATTCAGTTTTAAAGCAGATTCTGTTGCTGTGATTTGTTACTGACTATTTGGTTATCCTATGTGGCATCCAAAGCATTTTTGGATTGCGTTTTTGTGTTGGTTTTTTGGATTTTCAGCTGTTTCTAATTATGGAGACATATTAGGAAACTTTGGATTGAAGACCTATTTTGTTGGAGTTTATTTTGCAGATTTGTGAGCAATCTATTTGCTGCGTTTTTGAAGCCCAATCTAGTCCAGATTAAATGCTATATATTGACTGGTGTAAACCTAGTTTAGGTGTGGAACTTACATGTGTTTTTGTTAGGGTTTTCGTGTGTTATTTGTGAGCCTAACTGATATCATTCTGATAACAGTATAAGGACTGGTTTTTGTGTTGTAAGTTCTGTCAGTTACTCATAAGCTTTTAAGCATTGAGTTTCTTGTGTGTCAATTCTCATAAGCTTTGAAGTATTGAGAATTGTGTGTTTTGAAAGTGTGACTTTCGTGGTGTTACTTGTGTGGAAAGAAACCAATCACGGGTTGTGGTTGAAGAGGGATTTGAGGAGGGCCTCATACCTAGGTGAGTCTTAGGTAGAAGTCATAGGAAGGGTAGTGATTAAGTGAGCAGATTATCACAGGGTTTGGTTATTGTATGATCTGTGAATTGATACTATCGTATATTGGTTTTGTCCCTGGCTTGGTAGCCCCCAGAGTAGGATTGTTGATCCGAACTGGGTAAACATATCACTGTGTTCTTTAATTTTTGCACTGTGATTTTTATTGTTATCTTGTTCATTGTGTTGGATATCACTGTCTCAACATCTGTGTAGGACATCTGATATCTGTGCCAGAATTTCAGAGACTCGTCAAACGAATCTTGTTCCGTATAACAACTATGCCAGAAGGTTGTTACCTTTCTTTGACAGAGTGGACTTCCATCACATTCCCCGGATAGAGAATCATATGGTTGATGCGTTGGCAACGTTGTCATCAATGTATCAAGTGAATCGTTGGAATGAAACTCCTTCAATCAGAATCATGCGCTTGGACAGACCTGCTTTTGTATTTACAGTTGAAGGTGTATCAGATGGCAAGCCTTGGTATCATGATATCAAGGTCTTTTTGAAGAGTCAGGAATACCCAGCTGGGGCATCTTCCAAGGATAAAAAGACATTGAGGAGGTTATCAGGAAACTTCTTTTTGAACAAAGACGATGTGTTATACAAGAGAAACTTTGACATGGTCTTGCTATGTTGTGTTGATGAACACGAGGCAGGCCTGTTAATGGAAGAAGTTCACAAAGGTTCCTTTCGTACTCATGCCAATGGGCATGCTATGGCAAGAAAATTGCTAAGAGCGGGGTATTATTGGATGACAATGGAGTCTGATTATTTTAAATACGTATGGAAATGTCATAAATGCCAGATTTACGCTGATAAGGTGCACGTACTGCTTACTCCTCTGAATGTTTTGTCGTCACCTTGGCCTTTTGCCATGTGGGGCATTGACATGATTGGGAAGATCGAGCCGACTGCTTCGAATGGACATCATTTTATCCTGGTGGCTATTGATTATTTCACGAAGTGGGTGGAAGCAGCATCGTATGCCAACGTCACCAGACAAGTGGTAGCCCGGTTTATCAAGAAGGACATCATCTGCCGGTATGGAGTCCCAGAGAGGATCATTACTGATAATGGTTCAAATCTGAATAATAAGATGATGAAGGAGCTATGCCAGAGCTTTAAGATTGAGCATCACAATTCTTCTCCCTATCGCCCGAAGATGAATGGGGTTGTTGAAGCGGCTAATAAGAACATAAAGAAGATTGTGCAGAAGATGGTAGTGACATACAAGGACTGGCATGAGATGTTTCCTTACGCTTTGCACGAATATCGTACTTCGGTACGCACATCAACTGGGGCAACCCCTTTCTCACTGGTGTATGGTATGGAAGCAGTTCTGCCATTAGAGGTTGAGATTCCTTCTTTGAGAATTCTGACAGACGTGAAGCTTGACGAAGCTGAGTGGGTGCGTTCCCGGCTGAATGAACTGAACCTCATTGAAGAGAAGAGATTGAAAGCCATTGCACATGGCCGGTTGTATCAGAGCAGGATGAAAAAAGCATTTGATCAGAAAGTGCGTCCTCGGTGTTTTCAGGTTGGTGAATTAGTCCTGAAAAGGATCACTCCTCCTCAAACAGATCACAGGGGCAAGTGGACTCCGAATTACGAAGGGCCATATGTAGTAAGACAGGTTTTCTCTGGTGGAGCCTTATTACTCTCAACTATGGATGGCGAAGATTTTACATCCCCTGTGAACGCGGATGTAGTAAAAAAATACTTTGCATAAAAAAGACCCGCTGGACATAAAAAGAAGGTTCAGGCAAAAATGGGGCATCCTGGCGAACCATAAAAAGAAAAGGTTCGGGCAAAAATTAGGGATAAAAAAAAAAGAAATAAACCCGCAAGGTTGAAAACCTGAAAAGGAAACTTTGGCAAAAATGGGTATCCCGGTGGATTGAAAACCCGAAAAAGGCGATCCAGGCAAAAGTTAGGGATTTAAAAGCAAAGACTATGATCCGCGTTCGATCTGTGATCACTATTCACACCTGGAAAATTTGAAGGAAAGGAATCAGTCCAGTCAGTCATCTTCAAAGGCCAAAGTATCTGCAGATAAACAAGTCATATGGGTTATAGCTGAGTCGAGTCATGGTGGATATCTATCCCACATTGCCGACATGTGTATTTTCTTTTACTTTTTGCGCAATTACCTCTTTTCAGGAATTACTTCCAAATGTAAATGCCTATTTACAGGCTGATCATTCAATAAAGTTTGCATTTCAGTCAAAGAGCTTTTGTTTATTGTTTTACCTATTTTGTTTGTGAAAATGTCCGATATTTTTGATAAACATTACATGCTAAAATGTTGAGCTTTGTGAAACAAGTGGGAAAACAGTGGCAATTGCTTAGGCGACAATCACTATGATGATAATCAAGGTAATCATTTTTGCACATAGACCTTTTTGTTGGTTTTGCAGGATGACAGGTGTACCTCCCCAGTAGAGTTACTCCCCAACCTTGAAGTCTGATCGTCCTCAGCAGTTTGCTGCTTTCCCCAATAGAGTTGGCCCCCAACCTTGAAGTCTGATCGTCCTCAGCAGTTTACTGCTCTCCCCTGTAGAGTTGCTCCCCAACCTTAAAGTTTGATCGTCCTCAGCAGTTTGCTGCTCTCCCCAGTAGAGTTGCCCCCAACCTTGAAGTCTGATCGTCCTCAGCAGTTTGCTGCTCTCCCCAGTAGAGTTGCTCCCCAACCTTGAAGTCTGATCGTCCTCAGCAGTTTTCTGTACTTCCCCAGTAGAGCTGCTCTCTTCAACTTTAAAGTCTGATCATCCTCAGTAGTTTACTGCTCTCCCCAGTCAGAGTATCGAGGATCGTCTTCCTCAGCAGAGTATAAAGAAGTGATTCCCCAAGCGGAGTCGTTGAGGATCATCCCCCTCAGCAGGATATAAGAGGTTTACCCCCAGCCAGAGTTGTGATTTGGCTCATCTTTCCTCAGCAGGTAGCCAGAAGTTGTTGTTTTTACAGCCTCTCCTGCAAGAGATTGATGGAGCATCTTCTTTGATCAAAGATGGTGTTTCCCCACAGGATACGGGGCAGTCGTTTTTTCGCAGCTAGTCAGGAAACATTTGTTTATCCCCTAGCAGAGTGGATGTTGACAACTATTATTTTCCAAGCAGATGTGCTGATGATGATCAATACTCTTCAGCAGGATAAAGGTGCTCATATCCCCAAGCAGAGTCTGGTGGTGATTGGTATCCCCAGCAGGTCTCAAGTTCAATCGTTTTTGGCAGGCGTCAAGTCCAAGTTCTAAAGTATTTGGTGATCCCCAGCGGAGGAGTTTCCATTTTCAGTATTTGGTTTCCATCCCCAAATAGAGTTTGTTGGGAATTAGTATCCCCAGCAGGTTTTGAATCCAGGTGCTGAAACATTTGGTCATCCCCGGCGGAGGAGTTTCCATCTTCAGTTTTTAGTTCCTCCCCGATTGAGTGGGTTTTCTCTCAGAGATTCATCCATCTCCAGCAGAATTGGTGATTGTGATATTCCCCAGCAGGGTGAAGTTTTCCTCAACTTGTTCTTTGGTTTGATGACAATATAGTTTGTCGTCCTCAGTGGAGCTGTTTTTGTTCTCAGCGTTTATTTCGCTGGGACGGTCTTTTACATTGCATAAGCATTTTTTTACATGGCATCCTCCTAAATGCGTAGCATTTCCACTTCGTGTGGAGCATTACGGCAAAATTCAAACATATGCATCTGAAGCATAAGCCAGGATTGAGTGTTCCTTCGTCAGGAAAACCGGATTTCAGGAAGATATCATTTGACTTTACTCCACAAGTGTTGGATTTAGTCATTCAAAGCAATATTTGACATTCCCTTGCAGAGTAGTTTTCCAGGATCGTTAATCCATGATTTCATTTTTACCCCTTCGTCCAGGTGGTCCTTTGGTTTATCCCCTCAAGGTTTTTACCGTCAGACACTCGTCCGTGTTTCCTTCGGCACCCATCCGTGTTTGAACCTTTTTGTTTCAATACCCGTCCGTATTGACCTTTTGATGACACTCGTCCGTGTTTCCCTTGGCACCCGTCCGTGTTTTTATGTCTTTTACTCAATACTGTTTTTCTAGACACCCGTCCGTGTTGCCTTCCATTCCCCAACGAGATTAATCCCCGATAAAAGTCGCTTTACAACCTTTCAATACCCGTCCGTATTTAACCCTTTTACACCCGTCCGTGTGCCTCTTCGATACCCGTCCGTATTGAACCCTTTTTACACCCGTTCGTGTACCTTTTCGATACCCGACCGTATTGAATCTTTTTACACCCGTCCGTGTACCTTTTCAATACCCGTCCGTATTGAAATCTTTTTACACCCGTCCGTGTACCTTTTTGATACCCGTCCGTTTTGAACTCTTTTTACACCCGTCCGTGTACCTTTTCGATACCCGTCCGTATTAAACCCTTTTACACCCGTCCGTGTATTTTTCCAATACCCGTCCGTGTTGAATCCTCTGTTACACCCGTCCGTGTACCTTTTCGATACCCGTCCGTATTGAACCCTTTTACACCCGTCCGTGTGCCTCTTCGATACCCGTCCGTATTGAATCCTTTTTACACCCGTCCGTGTACCTTTTTGATACCCGACCGTATTGAATCTTTTTACACCCGTCCGTGTACCTTTTCGATACCCAGCCGTATTGAACCCTTTTTACACCCGTCTGTGTACCTTTTCGATACCCGTCCATAATGAACCCTTTTACACCTGTCCGTGTACCTTTTCGATATCCGTCCGTATTGAACCCTCTTTACACCCGTCCGTGTACCTTTTCGATACCCGTCCGTATTGAACCCTCTTTACACCCGTCCGTGTATCTTTTCGATACCCGTTCGTATTGAAACCTTTTTACGCCCGTCCGTGTACCTCTTCGATACCTGTCCGTATCTGATATCTTTGATTCCTTGACACCCGTCCGTGTTTATCCCCAGCATAGCTAACACTCGTCCGTGTTGTGACAATGCATCATTTATTGCTTATTCCCCAGTGGAGTCATCCCTCCTTTGAGGATTGTAAATTTCAGGTTTCTTTTGGTATTCAATCTCCGTGAATCCTTTGAACGCATGATAGCCGTTGCTATCATACCTTCAGGACCAAGTTGATTGAATAGGGGCAGCTGTAACACCCCAAAATTTGCCTTCTTGTTTTTAGCTAACTGCCTTATGTTTCTTTGCATTTCTTGCATTAGCATTTGTGCATGGCATTGGTTCTTAGCATGGGATCAAGGTACTTGGTTCATCTCAAAGGAGTCTCAAGCCTCAAGGTGGTTTGAGGGGTTCATCATATCTTCATAAGATCAAGAATGGCAAAGGATTTCAAGTGAATCTTTCCCTCCTAACCAGAGAGACCAATTAGGGTTCTTGGGTTCAAAGGACTTCTTGGAGGGCTTTGTGGATTCAAGCATGCTCTCATGGGTTCCATATGCTCACAAACACTCATAGAGGAAGGCTTGGCTAGTGGTTCATTGTGGAAGATGTTCAGTGGATCAGTTACTTGTGAAGTAAGCAAAAGTCAACTGTAAGGAGGAAAGTCAACCATGGAATTTTGAGGTCCTCTTCATGATTTTTAAGGTCTTATGCCCTCATATGGTCCTCAAATGTCAATATTCATGTCATTCATCAAGAATAAAGAGTTTGTGAAAAAGTTACTATTTTTGGAAAATGACCTATAATGTGAAATTTCCATTTTTGGCAACTTTTCAAACTATCTTCAACTTGACTTTTCATCATCAAAGAAGCTTCAAATGAATTTTCCTCAAACATGAAAGTTGAAGATATCTCTCTCCCATTTCGAAAAAGTACTAGATTGTCTCCATACCATTTGTGGTTCTCAAGTTATGATCAAAAGAAGGCAAGGTGCTTTTTAAGGTTTTCTCATGTATTCATTTTTCCACCTTTTGCATTTTGGTTCAAAATGACTTGTAATTAGTTCCAATGACTCAAGTCACATTGCCATATTCAAGTACACTCCATGAGGACCATTTTGACCCTTGAATCAAGTGAATTCGTGCCATGTAATTCACTTATTTCACAAAATGCAAATTTGCAAAATGGATCAAATCTCATGAATCAAGCCACTGCCCAAACCCATTCTATTTGTGATCAGCAGAAGAAATGTGAGTGAGTCATACTTATTTCATGACCTTGGCACGTGTGGATTAGTGTGTGCATCACAACTTGCATTTTTGCAAATCACCTTGGATAGCTTTAATCAAGGGATTAACTAAACCCTAATCATGCTCAGAGGTCTAACCAAGTCTATATAAGAAGGATCACACGTTCATTTCACCCTCATGCACTCTCATTTGCTCAGAATTCCAATTTTTGCTCTCACTCTTTCTCTCTTTGAAACTCACTCTCCTTGGAGTTTCTTTGAGATTTTATTTCACATTCTTGATCAGTGAAGTAAATAGAGCAAGAATCAACCACTGATTGAAGCTGAGCGTGAGTTTTTCATCAGATTCAGTTTTGGAAGGTTCAATTTCAAACCTCAAGATCTAGCATGATCCCAAACTCTAATTGTATTTATTTTGCAATAAGAGGTTCTAAGGAGTAGATCTGCAGCTTCCAGAGGGTTTTCTTGGTGTATTTTAAGCTCTGCAATTCTCAGGTTAGTGTGGATTTCATGATCTCATAACCTGTTTTTATGGTGTGCATTTTGTTCCTCATGACTTGCTGATGATTCTGATATGATTTGTTGTGAATTTGAACATGTATTATGGCTGTATTGTAGATCTAAAGTTTTTAGATCTAAACTTCTTTTCTTCGATTTGGCTTGTGTGTTTACTGTTTGATGAAATGATTGGTATAATTGGAATCCTTGTGAAAATCTGAACAAAATGATGTACTCGTGTGTGATTTCTTGAGAATTTTGGTTTGGTGCTCGCCGGAGAAGGTGACCGGAGCTAGGGCTCCGGCACCTGGTTATTTTTCAGGTAATCTGAGGGATGGAGGTTGAAGATGAAATCATAGCCATTGATGGTCCAGATCTGGTGGTCCATGTGTAGCCACATCATTTAAAATCCTCTCTCATTTTGTTGATTGTGTGTTGTTAATTCATGCTCCTTATTATGCATACACAGATCTGAGCCACACATCTTGTTTAATCTTTGATCTGATGATTCATTTGTGTGCGTTTGATTAATCTAATGGTTTGTGTTGTGCTAGTGCATTAAAATTATCATGTGCTATTCACGTGTTTTTATTTTAATTTCTGATGATTGGATGTGCGCGCGTGTGTTGTTGCTATCATGTGTCCCTTAATCCTGGCCTTTCATCATGATTACCTTGGTTTTGTTGACTGTATGTGGGTCTTTGGATGAATCTGATGGTCACGTTTGAGTCAAGTTGGTTTGACTGGATTCTTTTGTATGCGCTGATGGATCATTTGACTTGAGATTGCTATCCACACCCCCTGTTCAGCCCATTTGATGTATTGAACGTGTATTCTCTGCTTGTTGCATCCCCTGGGTTTCTTTTATTCTTTTTTTTTCTTTGCATTGTTTTGTATTTTAATTTTTAAAAATAGTCTTATGCATTTAAAAATTATGAAAAAAATCATGAAGCATCTTTGGAATTTTATAAAATTTTATAAATTTTTTTTTCCATTTATATTTTATTTTATGCATCTGAATTAATTGTTTGATGAATTTCTTTGTGAATTTCTTCAATTGTGCACACCTTGCCTTGTTGATTTTTGTTCTCATCATTGGTGTATGATTTGCATCCCATTATTTTTGTATATTTCAGAGGACATCTTGAGGTCCTTAAAAATATTTTTCTCATATTTTTAACTCTTTGCATATTGCATTTTAGTCCCTCTATTTATGCATTATCCTTCTTTGTTCCTATGCAACTTTGAAGCATTGATTGAGGTATTTAACTTGTGAATTTTTGTGTGATATTTTGGTATGTTGCTAGCTTCTGACTTAGGTCATTTGGGTTTTAATTTCACAATTTTTGAATGTCATTTGATATATGTTTGATTATTTGTGTTTAAGTGAATTATGCATGATCATATCTTGACATCTCTTAACCCTAATTGTTTTGCCATGCCTAATTGATTGAGTTTCTTTGTGATTCTTTGCATGAGTTTTGGTTATGATGTTTACCCCTTGTTGAGTTCTCTTGTGATCAAATTTTACACTTTGTGGATCATGTTTGAATATGCTTTAAGTGCTTGAACTTTGATTTCCTTTTGTGGACTTTCTTTGGTGCACAATGTTCACGTTTTGATCTTCTCTTGCACATGAGAATTGTTGATGATGATATGATCCTGATTCCGACTTGCTTTCATCCTCATCTTATTTTTCTCATTTCATCTTGATATGAAGTTCATTGGTGCTTAATTGTGCATTTCATATAAGTATGCTTGCATTCTTTCATGATTACCTTTGCATGCTTACTTGAGATGTTTTTCATGATCTTTGAGACTTGTTTATGGATGTAAGTTGGATGTACTTGATATGATGTGCTTGCTACCCTATCATGTTTCTTATCTCATCCTTCTCTTTCTCATTCTTCTCTTTCACTCTATTCCTCCCATGAATCTCAAGACTTGTTTAAGTCTTGGATTCTCTCCCTTTAGAGCTACCTAGTCCAACTTAATTTTTGATTAAGCTTGGAGTAGGATTAGCATTAGGCTTTAGGTAGTCGTCCCTCCTAAGCCTCACTAACCATAGGTTACCCATGCATGATAACATTAGGACTCTTAGTTTCCCTTTAGAGTTTCCTTTGGGTCTTCTCTCTTCTCATCTCAAAACTTCTTGAAAACACTTAATACAGATAAAGTGTATTGCGCACGAGCCTTAAGTGTGGGGAATAAGAAATGAGGGACTTCCTCTCATCTTTCTAGAGTGCTTAGCGAGCGTCCTGTTTTGGGACGATTCGTTAAGTATTCGTCCCTGTGCCCTAGACTTTGGTGCAATGCAAGTTATGAACTAACTTAAAAGACACTTTTGTCTAAAAAATACAAAACAAATTCAAATCTTTTTATCCTTCGGGATCGTTGGGTTTCAAATCTCATTTTCAGAAAAGAGCTCGTCACTCACATAAAAGACACTTACCCATTCGTGGTCGTACCCACGAACTACGTTAGCTCTGATACCCCTCTCTCGTCCGATTGAGGATATGTAGGAACAAGACAGCGATTGTCTTGGCGAGCAACCTTCCCCCACAGTTCCCGTCCGAACTACGTTGACTCTGACTTTCCTATTGCATTGAAGGAGTACGTAGGCCTAGGGCATTGAATATGTCCTACCGAGTCCGTCTTAGTCACCCCCATCCCCGTTTTCTTTTGTTCAGCCATAGATAGTAGGACAGCTCACCCTCCGTTTAGACAACAAGCATGGATCCCATCTAGTACGATGGATGCGTGGGGTGCTAACACCTTCCCCTTGCATAACCGACTCCCGAACTTGGACTATGGTTGCGATGACCATGTCTTTCCCCCTTTCGCTTCAGGTTTATGCAGTGTTTCCTTTCCCTCTCTTGGGACAAATACACATTGCTGGCGACTCTGTGTTTTCTGCGCCACTCTCGCGTTTGTACCATTGGATGCGAATCTTTCGGGAGCGACAGGAAGCATTAGAAATGATCAAGGCATTTGTTGATAATGAGCACAACCATTTCCAAACAGTTATTTACCTGTGAGTAGTGAGTATTTGTTAGCCCTTTGAGCCTAAACAGTTTAGATCTCGTCTTAGTGATGAACTTTGTGTTGTATGTAAATTGAAAATTAAGTTCATCATTGAATTTTTGAGAGATTCTAAATTTTTTTCTTCTTGAACCTTGGAATATTGTTTTTATTCATTTCCTTGCCTTAAAAAACAAGGAGCATTCACTTAAGGTATAGTTGAAAATAAGTTGGGGAGAATGAAAAAGAAGAATGGTAAATTGCTCAAACTTTTGAAAAATTTCAAGCAAGCATGAAAAGAAAAAGAAAATGTGAATATGAATGTGAAACAAAGAAAATAATGCTGGCTTGAAAGAGAAAAATTGAGACCAAATAATTGTGCATAAGGAAGTTTGAGAAGGTTTGTAATAAAGGAATGAAAATGGTGAATGAAGTTGAGATGTGTGAATACCTTGTATAGTGAATGTTCTTTTGCATCGAAAATTTCGATTCAATGGCCTTTAGAAATGTCCCTTTATTGTTAATCGACCAAGCTACAACCTTAAAAGCCCTTAGTGATTTTTTTGCTTCCATGATTTCTTTATTGATCGTTTAGATATTGTATGAATTGGTCTGTATTTGCATCATTTGTCAGATGAACGAAATTGCCCCGCGTATGTAAGCGTGTTTTTCCTTCAATTATTTTTTGAAGAGGAGTGTTAGAGTGATATGAGCATGATATTTTAGTTGTTACTTGAAACATTGTCTGATATTTGTTTAAGAATCAAGTTCTTTTGCATTGTTCGATTCTAGGAATTTGTAATCGTTGCTTGTTTGCAATTATTGTTTATTTGAGCCTTAAATCCTTTCTTGTTTGAGTTAAATGCTTGAGCAAATCCTCTTGTTTTCAATGAGTGGCATACTTTGCTTGAGGACAAGCAAAGAGTTAGTTGGGGAGAGTTTGTTGGATGTCAAGCATGCCTTATATTTCTTATTAATACTTGGCATTTTTCAACTCTTTTATGTTGAATTGTTGGATTTTATTCTTGAATTGTTGTCATTCTTCAAACATTGTGAAAATACCTTTGGTGCTTGTAATGTGTGTGTTATTGTGTAGAAAAAGGAATTAATTTATCAAAGAAGTAAGACACAAAGAAAGGATCTAAGTTGCCAAAGAAATGAAGAAACTTCAGTAAGTTCGCTTTGCAAACCTGCCAGCAAATGTTCGCTGGGCGAACATCTGGCGAAGCTCTAGCGAACACTCCCAGACTTTGGGCACTAAGAAAAGGGACCTAAGTTCGCTTTGAGAACTTTCAAGCGAATGTTTGCTGATTCATCACTCCAACGATGGTCTGGCGAAGGACACTAAGGAAGAGGAAGTAGCTAAAGAGGCCTATGTTCTCTTTGCGAACTTGTAGGCGAATAGTTCGCGAATAATTATTCGCATTGCGAACTTATGCATAAACTCAGAGGTGGTTTAACAGATCAGAGGCACCTCAGGTGCCTATTTCGTAGTTCGCTAGGCGAATAAAAAGTTCGCAGTGCGAACTTGGCAGATTTCAGGTGATGTATAAATACACTTTTTGATATTTCTGGGAATAATAACTTATTTTTTTCCCACCATAATCTAAGTTTCTGACATTTCTTCATCCAAGAGTGATATTTCACCAAGAGAAGCTGGATTTGCATCCGATCTCAATTTTTTGATGCAGATGCTTTTTCATCCCCTCCCAAAACTTGTGAAACAAGCTACCATGACAATGTGTAGCTAAACACGTCTTGTGTCAAGATTAGTGGTAGGTAATCCTATATTTTGTATGTATTGATCTTGATAATTAGTTTGTGAACTTTGTTGATAATTAATATATGGTGAAAAACTTTGTTTGTATGGTTTATATTTTGTTTTGGTTCATGATTGAGAAATATGTTATAAAACTTGACCTAAGTTTCAATCCATCAACAATCATGAGGCTAGAGATAGTTTTGAGAGTTGATGTTCATAAATATTGATCTTGAATGTTATCATATTGATAGTTAGAGTGAGAGATCATCTAAGGATCAATATGATAAATCACACAACAAGTGTTAGAGATAAACTTGTTGAGAGGATATGTGATTATATTCATCATTAATAAGTTCGCATACTTTATCGAGTAAATTCGTACGAAACAGATTATCGGACCCTAATCTTGCCATGCTTTTACCAAACCTTTAAAACCAGATTTCTTTACCGTTGTTATTAAATTTTTATGCAAATGATTCGTGACAAATCAACCAAAATCTTTGTTACTTTAAAGTTTAAAACGATTTCAACTATAGAATGACGGTAATATGCATACAATCCCTGCGGATACGATAACAAAAACCCCCACTGAAATACTTTTCAATACTACCCCACACCAAGCGTATACCCAAACACAACAAAACACACATAATCACATACATATACACCAATCACATAATTTTAATTACAAAAAAATAATTAAAATAAAACGGGGCGTTAGACAAGGGGACTTGAGTACTCTCAGTTAGGGGAGGAACCAGGATAAATCTTTTGTGTCTCTGCCGTTATTTTATTTACTTCTGTTATATCCGATGCCAATGAATTAGAACAGAATCTGAACACCATTTCTAATTCTGAAACTTTGATCAGAAGCTCCTGCGCAATAAGCTCTTATAGCCTTTACTTTCTATCTCAAAATTTGAACCCCTAAAAACATAACCAAATTCTCCTTTTAAAGATGCAAAAAGCGTGCTTGAGAATCGTTGCATCGCGCCCCGCGTTACTATTTATCGCGACCACGATGTGACTTCATTGCGCCCACAACGTCAGCATCGTGGGCACGAGAAATTTAGAAGGAAATCCACTTTTCTTCTTCCTTTTTTCTTCAATTTCTCACTAAGTCCATATTCCTCGCTCTTTTGCAACTTTGTTCAGGTTTTCCACATATTTGCTTGAATTTTGCACATTATTCTCCCGACTCCGTCGATTTTCGCTCGTAATATTACTCAATGACATAGTGTCATCACAACTCCAAACTTGCTTTGTTGCTTGTTCGTAACCTGTCTGCACACAGAACAACTCATCAGAATTAAAATGCTTACCCTTACCAATGAACATCACTTTTCTTTTGTTGATCAACCCTTATGTTCCCCGTTTTAATCCAATTAACTAGAAAAAGTTCCTCTAAACATAAAAGTACTCAACCTGTCTCTCATCTCACCTTTATTCACTCAATTTAACAGGGTAATCACAGAATCAACGTGCAAAAGCACTTTACCATAAGTTTGCGAAATTTCTAACAAAGTCACATTTAAACACACACTTTCGAGGTCTTTTCAAGGTTATAATGTGACTTATGTCAGGGTAGGATATTTTGGGATAGTAGACTTAAACCTTTAGAGTTAGGTACCTAGTTTTCTTTATGTTATCTGGTTCCTTTCATTGTCAATCTTTTGTCTGGTCAATCTGTACCGGAGAATACATTTTGTTGCTCATTTTCATCTTTTTTTTATTTTTCACACAATTTTTTTTGAAGAAGTCAATTTAACTTCTTATTTTCTTTATATCTCTTTTCTTTTTATTAATTTTGACCATTCTTTTCTCAAGTACCCCAACCCCAAACTTAAATATTTTTAAATTCTCAGAGCAACCACAAACTTATTCTTTTGCATAAGACAATGGAACAAAAATTTCTACCTAACTCCAAATAGGATGGAAAGATTCCACCCGAAAAAAAGGATCGGGCTCAAAGTGGTTAAATAACATATATAAATATTTCAACCAGGTTAACTTAAAAAGGCTCAAAATTTCCACAAACAAGTTCCTCAGTGTGTATTTATCATACCAATAGACTAATCATAAACAAAGCAAATTCTAGAAAATAACAATTATATGGAAGCTCTCATAAGAAGAAAAAGTAAATAGTAGAATTTTTGGCTCAAATCTTACTAGCTGAGGTATCTGAAGATTGAGTACAATTCAGTTGGCTTTCCCTTTTCTTCATCGAATGCCAGTCTGAAATGGGAACTTCTATGTTGATAAAATTTTGTTCATTCTTTTATGGTGACTTGTTTTCTTTTTTTGTTTTATTATTGTCACTGGTAAGGTAGCAAATCATTAACTGAAAGAAACAACAATACAAACTAATTCATTAAGTAAAGAAAAGAGAAGTAGTATGAAAAGGGAAGAATATTCATCAATTAGATACTACTTTTCATCAGGAAGTAGTACAAAAAGGGAAATGTTAGAAATAAAAACAAAATGATATAACACCAATCTGTGGGTTGCCTCCTACGTAGCGTTAATTAAGGTCCTTAGCTTGACCGTTTGATCCTCTAAATAGGTGCTTCCTCTAAACTTGTATTAGAGTAACTAATTGGTTTGGAACAAAACTTAATCTTGTACATGCAGTTAGTAGGATTTCTCCCTTTTAGATCTTATTTTCTCCAGCCACGTGTTCCCCTATTCCTTCTCAATACTCTTTTAGGTCTCTCTTTTTTCAAACTACGTAGAAGACTACAAGTTCAATCAGGTGGTCTCGGTTGTTTTCTCAAGAGAACAAACTTCACATTTGGATGGGGCTCTTTTTTTTCAAGGATATTGGATTTTTGATCTTTTGTTGACATTCCTTTACATGTATTTTCCACTACATCAACTCTATCGAAATTAGGATTCTCTTTATGACGTTTCATCACTTTAAACACAACTTTTTCTATGTTAAATCTCTAAATCAACTTTCCCAATTCCACATCAGTTAGAGCTTTACATGATGCTAAGAATGGTGTGCCTAAAATTAGTGGTGTTTTAACCTAATCATGGCATGCTTTTACCAAACCTTTGAAACCAAATTTCTTTACAGTTGTTATTAAATTCTTATGCAAACGATCCGTGACAAATCAACCAAAATATTTGTTACTTTAAAGTTTAAAACGATTTTGACTATAGAACGGCGGTAATATGCATACAATCCCTGCGGATACGATAACAAAAACCCTGACTGAAATACTTTTCAATACTACCCCACACCAAGCATATACCCAAACACAACAAAACACACATAATCACATACATATACACCATTCACATAATTTTAATTACAAAAAAATAATTAAAATAAAACGGGGCGTTAGACAAGGGGACTAGAGTACTCTCAGTTAGGGGAGGAACCAGGATAAATCTTTTGTGTCTCTGCCGTTATTTTATTTACTTCTGATATATCCGATGCTAATGAATTAGAACAGAATCTGAACACCATTTCTAATTCTGAAACTCTGATCAGAAGCTCCTGCGCCGTAAGCTCCTATGGCCTTTACTTTCTATTTCAAAATTTGAACCCCTAAAAACATAACCAAATTCTCCTTTTAAAGATGCAAAAAGCGTGTTCGAGAATCGTTGCATCGCGCCCGCGTTACTACTTATCGCGACCACGATGTGACTTCATTGCGCCCACAACGTCAGCATCGTGGGCACGAGAAATTTAGAAGGAAATCCACTTTTTTTCTTCCTTTTTTCTTCAATTTCTCACTAAGTCCATATTCCTCGCTCTTTTGCAACTTTGTTCAGCTTTTCCACATATTTGCTTGAATTTTGCACATTATTCTTCCGACTCTGTCGATTTTCGCTCGTAATATTACTCAATGACATAGTGTCATCACAACTCCAAATTTGCTTTGTTGCTTGTTCGTAACCTGTCTGCACACAGAACAGCTCATCAGAATTAAAATGCTTACCCTTACCAATGAACATTACTTTTGTTTTGTTGATCAACACTTATGTTCCCTGTTTTCATCCAATTAACTCGAAAAAGTTCCTCTAAACATAAAAGTACTCAACCTGTCTCTCATCTCACCTTTATTCACTCAATTTAACAGGGTAATCACACAATCAACGTGCAAAAGCATTTTACCATAAGTTTGTGAAATTTCTAACAAAGTCACATTTAAACACACACTTTCGAGGTCTTTTCAAGGTTATAATGTGACTTATGTCAGGGTAGGATATTTTGGGATAGTAGACTTAAACCTTTAGAGTTAGGCACCTAGTTTTCTTTATGTTATCTGGTTCCTTTCACTGTCAATCTTTTGTCTGGTCAATCTGTACTGGAGAATACATTTTGTTGCTCATTTTCATCTTTTTTTTCTTTTTCACACAATTTTTTTGAAGAAGTCAATTTAACTTCTTATTTTCTTTATATCTCTTTTCTTTTTATTAATTTTGACCATTCTTTTCTCAAGTACCCCAACCCCAAACTTAAATATTTTTAAATTCTCATAGCAACCACAAACTTATTCTTTTGAATAAGACAATGGAACAAAAATTTCTACCTAACTCCAAATAGGATGGAAAGATTCCACCAGAAAAAAAGGATTAGGCTCAAAGTGGTTAAATAACATATATAAATATTTCAACCAGGTTAACTTAAAAAGGCTCAAATTTTCCACAAACAGGTTCCTCAGTGTGTATTTATCATACCAATAGACTAATCATAAACAAAGCAAATTCTAGAAAATAACAATTGTATGGAAGCTCTCATAAGAAGAAAAAGTAAATAGTAGAGATTTTGGCTCAAACCTTACTAGCTGAGGTATCTGAAGATTGAGTACAATTCAGTTAGCTTTCCCTTTTCTTCATCGAATGCCAATCTGAAATGGGAACTTCTATGTTGATAAAATTTTGTTCATTCTTTTATGGTGACTTGTTTTCTTTTTTCGTTTTATTATTGTCACTGGTAAGGTAGCAAATCATTAACTAAAAGAAATAACAATACAAACTAATTTATTAAGTAAAGAAAAGAGAAGTAGTATGAAAAGGGAAGAATATTCATCAATTAGATACTACTTTTCATCAGGAAGTAGTACAAAAAGGGAAATGTTAGAAATAAAAACTAAATGATATAACACCAATCTGTGGGTTGCCTCATACGTAGCGTTAATTAAGGTCCTTAGCTTGACCGTTTGATCCTCTAATTAGGTGCTTCCTCTAAACATGTATTAGAGTAACTAATTGGTTTGGAACAAAACTTAATCTTGTACATGCAGTTAGTAGGATTTCTCCCTTTTAGATCTTATTTTCTCCAGCCACGTGTTCCCCTATTCCTTCTCAATACTCTTTTAGGTCTCTCTTTTTTCAAACTACGTAGAAGACTACAAGTTCAATCAGGTGGTCTCGGTTGTTTTCTCAAGAGAACAAACTTCACATTTGGATGAGGCTCTTTTTTTTTCAAGGATATTGGATTTTTGATCTTTTGTTGATATTCCTTTACCTATATTTTCCACTACATCAACTCTGTCGAAATTAGGATTCTCTTTATGACGTTTCATCACTTTAAACACAGCTTTTTCTATGTTAAATCTCTAAATCAACTCTCCCAATTCCACATCAGTTAGAGCTTTACATGATGCTAAGAATGGTGTGCTTAAAATTAGTGGTGTTTTAGAGTTTTTTTTGCATATCAAGAATAATGAAGTCTGCTGGAAACAACAAATCATCGACTCTAACAAGTACATCTTCAAGAACTCCATATGGATAAGTGATAGAATGATCGGCTAACGTTAAAGTCATTTGAGTCAACTTCAGCTCACCCCCGTTTAACTTTCTCTTCATAGTCAGCGACATCAGATTAATGCTAGCTTCTAAATCACACAAAGCATGACCAATAGTTAGTAAACCAAGAGAACAGGGAACAGTGAACCTACCTGGATCACTGAGGTTTAGTAGAAGCTTTCGTTGAATGATTGCGCTTCACTCTTTTATCAAAGCAATGTTATCATCATACTTTAATTTATACTTTCCCAATAAGAGCTTCTTCATGAATTTAGCATAAACTGCCATATGTTCGAGAGCTTCACAAAATGGAATGTTAACTTGTATTTTGGTCAGCATCTCCATAAACTTTTTGAATTGACCCACTGTTAGCCTGGAAATTTTAGCTGAAGAAAGTGAACAAAAAATGAAAATTACCATGTTGAAAATGCTAAGTGTCAAAGGCTTCAACAAATTAACTGTATCGACTAAGATGGTTCGACTAACATATCAGTTGAGTTGAGGAAATGACTGGTTTGGAGGAGTCTCAGGAACAAATCCACAAGATTAGGATCACTCTCTCTTCTAAACATGTTAAGAATCTTGAAAAGGGTTTCACAAATTAGATCTTCGACCAATGTTAAAGTCGACGCGTCTACCAGGTGTTATTCACTTAGGATATTCTTAAGTCCAAAGAATACGTGATATGAAGACGACTCAGCTTTAGGGGAGTTGATCAAACACTCTTGACAGCGTGATTTAAGAGGTCCAAAGCAATTATCCACACATTTATCAACATGATAATTGGTTTTTTAGTAGTTTTTATCTTTGAAGATACGTGGAAGTGCGCTAGAGTATGGGAACATGTATTAGAGTATGTGTCAGACATTGAAGAAGCAAATTTTATCAATAGTTATCAATGTAGTATTATATAAACAAACTTCTTGTAGAGAATTAGGGGTCATAATTCTTATCATAAAATTCTATAGAACTCAAAGTACCCAAGTTACAGAGAGAAACGAGTTTGTGAGAAATATGTATGAATCTATGCATAATTTCTTTTAAGTATTTTTCAATTACAGCAGTTATTTTATTACATTTCTTGTTGTTTTTATTTATCATCTTTATACAAAGCTTACTGCAATCAATATTTACATTCAGTTTGTTTAGCATTCAAGCATTAACTTTTAACCACACACTTTTCTCTTTGCATTTCTTTATACACCAACTGTCCTTGAATTTTTTTGAGTTAATCTCTTAAATGAACTAAACTCGTGATTATTTACTAATATTACATGTGGGACCCTTTTGTGTGGATAATTTTTAAACTTTTTGGATAAAAGTGTTGTGTCTTTTATATTGTTCATTTTACTCTTCTTACACGTAATGTCTTAATTTGTTGAGCATTTATGGGTCTGAGGAGTGGTAAAAGACTTTCAGAAATGACTGGTCCTACCAAACATTAACCCCTCCCAAAACAATCCTCCAAACCTTGGAGAAAAACTAGGTGGATTGACAGTTGGTAATGTAGGAACTTCAACTTCTGCTGGAGAAAATCCTAATGTCATAAGCCAAATGTCCACTACAACTATATCACCAGAAGTGGTGGTTTCACCACCACAACTGTCTAGTGTCCCGACTACCCCCAGGCCAACTGCAATGATGGTAGGCCTACATCCTAGTGCATCTACATATGCAGATAATGTTATGATTATTGTATCCCCTATCAATCCATATTTAGCATCAGGGTTTGCTATAAGTAACCTGATAAGTGCTAAATTATAGTGATTTTGAGTGTAAATAATTGGCACTTTTCAGCTTAATTATACCAATAAACCTCAACTTTAGTGTATGTTTTGTGTAGTTTACATTATAGTGTGTAATATGCATAATCATGTACATATGTTTGAGTTAGATAGTTTTTCTCTCATTTTTGTAGGTATGCAAGCAATGATATTTTGTCATTGTCTTATAGAGCATTTAATAAGCTTTCCTACGCTTCTGACCGCACGTAAAACGAAGTTATGATTCTCAAGTTATGGTCAAAACAAGTTCTGAGTTTGCTGTCATGTTCGGTGTGCAAACTGGAGTCGAGCGAGTTCGCCCAGAGAATCCAAGGAGAACAAAAATTGCCCAGAAGCATGGAAAAACACTATTTTAGTAGTAGCTATGTTTGGTATGTTCGCAGTGCAAACCGGTGTTCGCCCAGCGAGCACGGGAACCCATTTTGCCCATAAAGTCACATTTTCAGAGTTTTTTTAGGTTATCCTTTTGGAGCCTTTGGATCCAATTGATCAGAACCATATTCTTTAGTTGTTTTACCTTAGAAACAACGCATGGATGATGCATCTAGATGATTCAGAGCCTAATCGTACTTCAATCGGAGATGACAAACCGTGAGAAATTTGTTCTTCTTCCTTCTTTTCTTTGTATTTTTTATTGTGTTTGGGTTGTTGTATGTATGTTTACTTAGATTGTATGTTCATCTATGGATCTTTGTATAAAATCCCTTTTACAAATCTTAATCAATGTTATCTTTTATTTAATATCTTTATTAATGGGTTTGGATCATTGTAGACATATACTTTTCAAACTCGACCTAAGATGATGATCTTTTGGCTATGGGAAATGGTCTAAATATTCACTCGTGTGTGTCGGATCTTAATGCCCCGTGTTGTTTTGTTGTGTGAGATATCACCTTCAAAAGAACGCGGTTGATCTCTCGGATTTTGTGTTAGACATAACCTCTATTTGTGATCGATACGTGGGGGTTTTGACGAGTATTCGGGTGAGTGCATTTGATTGATAGGTTTTTTATCGTACATGATGGGTATAAGGAAATGCAACTCCTAATGAGTTTCTCCTTTTTAAAGAATGTGTTTATTTATTTTCTTTTATGCTTTTAATTTCCGCATGTTACCCTTGGAGAACCATTTCAAACCCAAGCTTAGATACATGGAGATTGTCTAATGACGTTCTTTCCCTCGAACCGATCCCTGTGGAGACGACAAAAATCCCGAAGTGAATTCTTCCGAAAAAAATATTTTTGCTTTCCGCTTTACCCCATCAAGAAAATGGCGCCGCTGCCGGGGATTGGTTTTGATATTGAACCGCATTGCGATAATTTCTATATTTCTAAGCTTTTGTTTTCCATCCTTGTATATAAATTTTTTCCATTATGTTTATTCAAGTGTTGTATATATTTTGTTCCCGTAACGTTTGTGAAAGTGTTTGGTTATGATACTTTCTTTAGTTTGGTGCTTTGACGAAAGCATTAACATGTCTGTGTGGAAGTTACTAGACAAGCACAATAAAGGCGTCCGGCTAACTACGTGAAACAAGTGCTTGTTGGGAGGCAACCCAACGGTTTTCGAGTCTGTATAGCTTTATGTTTATTAGGTTGGGTTCAATTTTGTTAGGTCGTTAGAAAATTTTTGTGCTTTGTCTAATTTTTTTTTAATTAGCTTGAAGATCCATGTTGTGATTGTTCAAGTTTGATAGTTTCAACAAAAAAATGTTATGGTAGTGTGAAAAATTTAAAGAGAGTTGCATTGCTAAAGTTTGTGTTTATTACTTTTCTAGAACATAACATGTTATTAACTTTAGACTTTGTACAAATAACATACCATTCATTCTCTTGCAATGTTTGTTCATAGCCCAATGTGAGGAACCTTTCCATTGTTTACTAAATTGCATGGAGACCAACTTTCTTGTTTAACTCATTTGAATCATGTTTAATCTTGTATTTGTGTTGATTTGTATGATAACACTAAAATGATCAAGGCATTTTATTTGATTTTGAGCATACCACTTAACCAAATAATCAATCTATCTTGAGAGTGAGTGAGAATTAGCTTACTCCCTTTGAGCCTTTGTTAGAATCCATGTGGTGTTAAGTTCATTTTTGGATGGATTCTAATGTTTTTTTCTTGAACCATAACCATGACTTGTTATTTTAGTATTTACCCTTGCCTTATAAATTTGGGAGCATTCATGTCACTATGTGTGGTTGTATTCAAGTTGGGGAGAAGAGGATGGTTGATAAAAGGTCGAGAAAAAGAAAAAGTTTGAAAAATAAAGAAAAAAATGAATGAAAAAGAAAAAAGAAAACAAAAAAAAAGAAAAAGACTTGAAAAAAATATATAGAATAAAGTTGTGCTAATAAGTTATGTGGATTGGTGTGACAAATGTGCAATGAGAAAAAGGTGATTGAAGTTGTGAATGCTTGAGTATTTGAGATGTGATAGCTCTCATTTGTTAGGCATTATTTTTGCTTCAATTACCTTGAGATATGACATTTCCTTGTTAGCCAAGCCATATTACAACCCTTAAAGCCCTTTTGATTTTTGCTCTTATACTTTTAATATGAGTTTTTTTGATGAATGCCTAATTTGAATTGTTGTTAGCAAGATTGTTGTGTGTGAGTTGTCCCTCATGTTTGTTTTTCATCCCTTGATGATGTTGTGTGTTAGGTGTAATTCATTCTTGAACATTTATATTGCTTTAGAAATTTTTGACATGTGTTTTGTGCTTGGACTTTACTTCATTGTCATGTTGTCATTGTAGTTTAGTGGTAAGCATTGCTTTGCATGTACTTTTGATATTTGTACCATACGTTTGTTTCCGTTTGTAAAAACTTGTTGAGCATGATTTCTTGATAATTGCTTTTGTTTCTTCGAGTTGATTGATTCTTGTTTGAGGACAAAAAAGTTTAAGTTGGGGAGAGTTTGATAAGTTCTAAATTGAAGTGATTTCAATTGTAATTAATTGGCACTTATCAGTTTAATTATACCAATAAACCTCAACTTTAGTGTATGTTTTGTGTAGTTTACATTATAGTGTGTAATATACGTAATCATGTACATATATTTGAGTTTGATAGTTTTTCTATCATTTTTGTAGGTATACAAGCAATGATATTTTGTCATTGTCTTATAGAGCATTGAATAATCTTATCAAAGCTTCCGATCGTGCGTAAAACGGAGTTACGGTTCTCAAGTTATGGTCGAAACAAGTTATGAGTTTGCTGACATATTCGCTTTGCGAATTGGAGGCGAGCTCGCTCGCCAAGAGTTCGCCCAGCGAACCCAAGGCGAATAAAAATTGCCAAGAAGCGTGGAAAAACACTATTTTGGTAGTAGCTATGTTTGGTATGTTCGTAGCGCGAACTGGTGTTCGCCCAGCGAGCACGGGAACCCATTTTTGCCTATAAAGTCACATTTTAAGATTTTTTTAGGTTATCTTTTGGGAGCCTTTGGACCCAATTGATTAGAGTCATATTCTTTAATAGTTTTAACTTAGAAACAACACATCTATATGATTCGGAGCCAAATCATACATTAATCGGAGATGACAAACCGTGAGAAGTTCAATCAGAGATGACAAACCATGAGAAATTTGTTCTTCTTCCTTCTTCTCTATGTATTTTTCATTGTGTTGGGGTTGTTATATGTATGTTTATTTAGATTGTATGTTCATCTATGGATCTTTGTATAAAATCCCTTTCATGCACATTGTGAATTGAAAGTCAATAATAAATCCTCCTTCAAATTGCATTAGAGTAGAGACAAGAAATTAAAAGATGATGCATCGATTCCTCTTCCATTAAACAAAAGACACATACACACACAAACAACCCTGCCCATCCCAGACCACCATTCTCGTTATGAGCTCCTTCATTGTTGGAAGCCTGTTCGGAAGGATTTTTCAACCAAAAACTTTGATTTTGAAAGGAACCTTTGCCTTCCACAACCTTTGGAAAACCTTCAGAGTTTCGACTTCAAGCCTGGTCGCATCTCTAAATTTGATCAGACATGTGTAGCAAGATTTGACAGAAAAGACACCATCTTCTTTAAGGAACCACACAAAAGAATCTTCCATATTTTTACAAGGAGGTATTTCGGATAAAATTTCCAAAAATTCGCACATTTCTCAACTACTTAATCTAGAATATATAGATTCCAATCCCATCTATCTCTAAACAAAATGCCCTTATCATAAACCATTTCTTGATGATTCCATGATATGTTGTACATAGATGGAAAACTTTCATCAAAGTTTGGTGACCAATCCACTTATTTTTTAAAAATGAGTTTGAACTCCTTTCGCCTAACTTACAAGACAAGTTTTCTTCAAACAAACTCAACCTCCTTGTCAGATTATTGCCAATATGAACCATGTTCGTCGACCATAATGAGTTTTTCTTACCTCCTCTCACCAACTCATGGTTAAGCATAATACTCTTCAAGTCTCCACACCTATGAGCTAGAATACCTCTCCACAAAGTATCTTGATTATTAAGCAATCTCACCTTCCATTTACATAATAAAACTACATTGAAAGCTTACACAATTTTGACTCCCAAGCCATCCTCTTTTTTGCTTTTGCAAGCATCCAATCCACACTACAATAAATAACACTTTTCATGACGAAACTTTCACCTCAAACAATAGAAACTGAGGTATAAAACCAAGGCGCCCTTCGATTCCCAGCTATCGCAATTTATGATTCTATTTATTTATAAGTGTAAACAAAATGTTCTAACCCTTCAGTTTTCTATTTAACCAAAGCATAAAATAATAAGATTTTACTATAAAAGCACTCGTTAAACACATTTTGCCCTTGCAATCTATCTCATATAATGATGTTGATGTTGTCGTTGTTGTATTTTTTTGGAATAACCTTTAGTTAAAGAAGGGTACTCAATTGATAGATTGTAAGTGCAGAAAATCATTCTTGCTTCAAGTTAATCAAAGAATGGAGGTTAACCAACAATGAAGGGAGCTTAACCTTTGAAAAATGCTCAGTTGAGAGATTGCAAGTGCAGAAAATCATTCTTGCTTCAAGTTAAACAATGAATAAAGTTTAACCAACAAAGAAAGGATCTAGCTTAACCCAGTTGATAGATTGCAAGTTTAGAAAATCATTCTTGTTTAAAAAAAAATGTTTTAATAGGCATACAACAAAATCTGGATATCACCGAAGATTTGTTGTAAACAAATATTTTTTAATATTTTATGTAAACAATTTATTTAAAAAAAATAAAAAGAAATAGTCACCTGAGTTTTCTTTAAAACCGAGGTGTTAGTTAATATAAAACCCCAGTTTTATAATAAAACTGAGGTGGTTAGTAATCATATTTTACTATTAAAGCACTCGTTAAATAAATTTTACCCTAATACTAAATTATATGTAGCCGCCCCAAAGAGAGGAAATATTCACCATCGTCCATTTCTATCATGAGTTGTTATTACAGATCTCTATGATAGATTGCAAGTGCAGAAAATAAAAATTCTCATTGAAAAACGGATTTTTAGCATCTTGCATGGGACCTGGACATGTAAAATAAATTTTTTTAATTGGAAAACAAATTTTACAATGTATTTTTAATATTATATGTAAATAATGTATTTAAAAAAATAGCTTATTCACCTTGGTTTTCTTCTTGGCCGAGGGGATAGTTAAGTGTTTTTTTTTACTATATTCAATGCCCTTAAACAAATCTTTGTCGCCCATTTAATGTTTATCAACGCTCATGAATCTTCCATAGTGATCCGTGTGAAACCTAAGGGACATCTGTTATCAAAACCTGCTAAATATTGAAAACCTAACCTAAATGAAACATGAAGTGGTTGATACATAAAGATGTTTGAAAAAGTTCTCCAAGATGGATTGCAAGAGCAGAAAATTACTTGGGTTTAAGGTTTGTTTTCTTAAATATTTATTTGAGCACAAAATAATATATTTGAATATTCATTTTATTTATATAACCCTTACTTTATTTTTCTTCAGAATCAAATGCATGTAAGATCCATAGAGAATAATCTTGCACCCAACATTTGAATTTTTCCAAGATTCAATAATTCGAAGATATAAAATCTAGATCTTCAGGAAATTTGATTTTTATCTAGATCCCCAGGGAATTTGATTTTTATTTTAATATTTTGTCTAAATAAGGTAATATTCTCGAAAACCTAGGTAATATTTTTTATTATAAAAGAAAATAATCTTACCTCTTGGTTTTCCAGATAAATCGAGATGAAAGATACGCTAATTTTGAAAATAATAAAAGTGCTGCTGATGGGGGGTTCAAATGCTCTTATAAAATACCTTAAAGCTCCAAATATTTTGCCAAATACTATCCCCTACAAGAATGGTGTCATCAGCAAAATGCAGAATTTGATATTCCACTCCATCATTGACCTTGAAACTCTATTAATCAACCCTGCATATCCCTCAGCTACTATTGCAAATAAGAAAAGGGATGAAAGATCCCCTTGTCTTATCCCTCTGCGACCCTTATTAAAGTCCTTTGAAGGTATACCATTCACCAAAAGAAAATAAGAAGCATGAAAAAGATAGTTTCCATTCACATCGACCACCTCTCTCTAAAACCTAGTCTCCACGTCATGTTACTCAAATACATCCAAGACACACAATCGTATGTCTTTTCAAAGTCAACCTTCGATATATTACATTCCATATTATCTCTCTTGGTCAAAATAAAGAGAAAAAAAATATATTTTTACTAAACTACCCTTATCATGTACTGAGAATGATGAACGTAATATTAATTAGAGAATAAAATTGAAAAAAATATATTGAAAATTGAAATAAATCACTTATTTTGGGACACTCTTTTATTTCAAATGAATCACTTATTGTAGGATGGAGGGAGAATTTTATTCAAACAACTAATCAAATAAATAAGTCTATAATCCTTAGGTCTTGAGGATTAACACTTTTGTGTTATTAAACTAAATTTGTTTAAATAAATGCTTGCTATAGTTTTGTTTTAGGCATCTAACTTCTAAAAAATTACTCAAACATTACAATTATATATATATATATATATATATAAAAGCTGTAATCCACAATCGTAATTATTGTCACAATATTATTGATACGGTAGTCTCTACAATAACATCAAATTACAATTCCGATGTTTTTTTTTAATAAGAAAAAGTGTATTATATTGAGGACACAAAAAGGTGTCCCAACCGTATACAAAAAGGCCACTATCTAAAATCAGGGCCTACAAAAATTCAAAAGGGGTGTTAACCCACATATAATAGTTACAGTTAGAAGCATTTTTACCCTTGTTTCCTATCCACCACCAAGATAACAAAATGACTCGATTAGAAATAGAATCGAGTTCCCAAAATTCATCTCTAAACATAATATTGTTCCTAGTTATCCAGATAGCCCAACCCCATTCCTAACAGAAAAAAATTTCTTCACACAACTGTCCATCCAAAAAGAGAGGTGATTGAGGACATCGCCTATAAGAAATTCTTCCATTCCTAACCACTTGAACACAAAATTCCAAACCAAAACAGTTTTGTGACAATGGAAGAAAAGATATTCAAATACTTCATCTTCTAGGAAACAGAAAGGTCATACCGTTTGGTGAGGGTCGGTTATAATACCTCGATGCGTAAGGTTCTCGCGAGTCGGAAGTTTATTATGCAGCAACCTCCAACCAAAAACACTTACTTTAAGAGGGACTTGAGCTTTCCATATCAAACTGAGAGCTGCCTTTAGGGTCTCGCCGCAGCTCCAATTGGACCTGTCGACGTTCTTCTGCAGAAAACTATAGAGCGAGGAAACCGAAAAAACACCAGAATCGTCTAAAGTCCATAACACCTTGTCCTTTTTACCTGCAGTCACCTCTATATCTTTCAACAGAGAATAAAGTTGTTGTACTAGGTCCTCAGAAACACTCTGAAGAGGAAGTTTCAGATTCCAACTCCAATTTCCTTCTTCAAAAGAACCGTTGTCAGCGACCCAATTTTTGACATTCTCCGAGCTGGGACACAAGTCCGGGAAAGAAGATGCAAGGGTTGCTGGACCAACCCAACGAGCAACGCAGAATGGAACATTTTCGCCATTACCGACTTCAAATAACAGGAATTCCGAAAGACGCTGATTACTACATAAACCTGTAATGAGAAATAAATCTCTCCACCAGAGAGAAAGAGGAACTTCATACTTGGGAAACATTCCGAAGTGGAAGTCATATGCAGGATTTGCATATCTGCTTGAAATTAACTGTCTCCAAATGAAGTCATCCGTAGAAACAATTTTCCAAACCCATTTGAATAGAAGAGCATGATTAAAAAGCTTTAAATCTTTGACACCAAGACCTCCCTCTTCTTTGCTTTTGCATACCACATCCCATCTAACCCAAGAAACTCCTTTCTTGCTCATGGAACCATTCCAAAGGAGGTTCCTTTGGATTGTCGTAAGAATACGGATGACACGATTAGGAAGCTTATAAAATGACATAAGGTGAATTGGTAGATTTGCTAAAACCGAGTTTATCAATGTGATTCTGCCACCAATTGAAATGAACCGAGTTTTCCACGAGTTAAGTCTAGCCTGCACCTTTTCAATCATTGGTTTCCAAAATGATAGGAGTCTATGATTACCTCCTACAGGAATTCCTAGGAATTTGATAGGGCATGTTGAAACTTTGCAAGATAAATAGTTTTCCACCGCCATAAGAATCGAGTCTTCCAGGTTAATTCCAAACAGAGCACACTTGTTGAAGTTGATGTCGAGGCCAGAAACTAAATGAAAGCCTTTTAGAATAACCTTCATCGCCAATATGTTCTTCCACGATCCATACCCCGCAAACATTGAGTCATCTACATATTGGAGTATATGAAAAGAAGCACCATCAGATACCTTGAAACCAGAATAAGTACCGTTCGCCAATGCTCTGTCCATTAACACTGCAAGACCCTTGGCAGCAATAGTGAAAAGAAATGGAGCCAACGGGTCTCCTTGTCGTAAACCTCTAGTAACTTTGAAATCCTTGGTGGGACTTCCGTTAACCAAAACAGAAGTGTAGCAATTGAAAACCCCGTTATTCATCCACGTCATCCATCTTTCACCAAAGCCCATTATCTGCATTACTTCACGCAAATAATCCCATTCCACACAGTCATAGGCTTTAGTGAAATCTACCTTGAGAAGAGTTAACTCTTTCTTGGATCTTTTGGCTAAGTCCAGAAGTTCGTTTAACACTAAGACACCGTCGAGTATATTCCTACCTTCGATAAAAGCCGATTGTGATTTTGAGATAATACTACCAATTCTGCCTTTAAGCCTATTAGCAAGGACCTTTGACACCACTTTATATACAGAACCAACAAGTGTTATTGGTCTATAATCGTCTAACATTTTCAAACTGTCATTTTTTGGAATGAGAACCAAAAAGGAAGATGCGAGAACCTTTGGAAGTTTGTTGCCCTCGATGAATTCAAGAATACACTTAGAGAAATCCTGTCCTACTATATTCCAGCACCTCTTCACTATGCCAAACAAGACATTAGACAACGCTTTTTTAGGCCTTAGACATCGCTTAAAAGCGCTGCCTAAGGTTGCGTTGTCGTAGGTAAAGACAACGCTTTTGATTTATGAAAAAGCGCTCTCAAAAGTAGGCCTTTAGATAGCGCTTTTTAAAAGCACTGTCTAATGTATACGTATAAAATTTTAATGATATTTTTTATATACCTTTAGAGAGCGCTTTTTCAAGAAAAAGCGCTGTCTAAAGGCCCCCTTTAGACAGCGCTTTTTAAAGCGCTGTCTAATGTATGTCTATAATTTTAGTTATCAATTTTTCTATACCTTTAGAGGGCGCTTTTTAGGAAAAGCGCTTTCTTTTGTGAACTATAGACAACACTTTTTCTAGAAAGCGCTGTCTTTTCTCTACGTATAATTTTAATGATTTTTTTTAAAAATCCCATTTTAACTATTTTTTTATGCAGAAACTTGTATAATTCAAGCCATTTCAATAAACCTGTATATTTCACATTTCCATTAACAATTTCTAGTATGGTTCATTAACCATTTCCACTAATCCCATAAATCACATAAAGCACATAAACCATTTCCATTATAATTCAAGTTATTTACATTAACTATTCACAAAACTATACAATTACAATCCAAAAACACATAAAGGGCATAAACCATTCACAAAACTATACAATCCCATAATATAAACCATTCACAAAACTATACATTCACATAATCCCATAATCCTATACCTTATATAGGATTCTTTTTTCAATAAGGTATTCGCACAATTCCTCCTTAATTTCTTGCAATTTATCCTTCGTGTAATGAGAACACGCGTATTCATCAAAGTACTACATAACAAAACAAAATATGCATGATTTAGTTAAAAATGATAAATTATATGACATATCCGATAAATATTAAAATAAATCCTAAGTTATAAATTCATGCATACCGTAATAGGAATCTCTAATCAATCCATTTGACGGATTTCTCTCATAAACCTCAAAACGAAATACCCGCAGTCTATGCCATTACGCTGACGAGGGCACTACACATAGACAAACAAATAAGAATTAATATATAGTTGTTTTATGTTATCAAGTAGCATCACTAATAAGCAACATTGTGAAAATTAATATACCTCCACTTTGACTCATGTAACGTTGGTTGCTTTAGCCCGTGCTACTCGAGATTCTCTTTGTGCTCGGTATACTTCTCTTGTAGGATTAATGGCAACCAACAACCAGTATCCACTGTAAAATATAACAAAAGTTTAGATGGATAATTTCTACGTAAAAGATACAAATTAAAGATTAGAATGAAATTAGAATGAAAATCTTAGTACCTTTTTCACTAACGTCTCTTTCTTTTCTTGGTTGGAATATGTTCTACCCGTCTCTTAACAACACGGACGGTTGGATTGATCCAAATACCCTCATTATGATCATTTCTTGTATATGATTCATTCACTATAATATTTTCATCTTGATCATTTCTAGTAAATGATTCAATATCAACATCAATATCACCTTGATCTCCAATGTTTTCATCAATTACTTTGTTAGATAAAAGCACTATAGACCATTTTGTACTTGTCGGATCAGTGACATAGAACACTTGTTTAGCTTGAGAGGCTAGAATAAAAGGCTCATCTTTGTACCCCACCCTATTAAGATCCACTTGCAAAAATCCTGACTTATCCATTTGTACGCCATTATTATTTTCAACCCACTTGCAACGAAATATAGGAATCTGAAACTTCTCATAATCAAACACCCAAATGCGCTCGATAACCCCAAAATATGTCAGATTTGCAAATTTGGGGTTTAAATCTTTCACACTTGAAATGTGCATTGCTTCAGCTACCACGGTGATACTACTATTTTGCATAGTACTTTTATCATCTTGTTCTTTGGTATAAAATGTGTATCCATTAATTGCGTATGCGCTATAAGAAAACACTACCAAACTTGGACCATATGCTAAACATCTCAACCTTAATGTTATTGAAGCGGGATCTGAATAATACTTTGAATAAATATGATCCTTAAACCAAGGTATGAAACTTCGATTGTGCTCTCGTACTATCCAATTCTCATTTCTATTCGGATTTAAACCTCAGAGAACATCCTTGTGCATTTCAACACACGGCTCAACCTCATTCTCATTGTGTAGAACATACAAATGAACTTGACCCGTTCGACCCTTGATACTGTCACAACTTCATTTCCAATTAACTTTTTTCCTTCTTTTTTTCCGACAATATGAGATTTGGGGAGTCCAATTGATTGTACATTGGACAGATATTCAGTACAAAACTCAATTGCTTCTTCAACAATGTATCGTTCGGCAATACAACCCTCTGGTCGAATTCGGTTTTTCACATACCCTTTTAATATTTTCATATAACGTTCAGCAGGGTTCATCCATCTCATATAAGCCGGTCCACACAATTGTGTCTCTTTCACCAGATGAAGAACTAGATGAACCATTATGTCAAAAAATGAGGGAGGAAAAATCATTTCAAGATCACACAAAGTAATAACTATTTCTTTTTACAATGTTGGTAAGATCGCAGGATCGATCACCTTACTGCAAATTGACGTGAAGAAAAAACACAATTTAGTTATTGCGCTTCTTACTTTTTCTGGCAGAATAGAACGTATACCTATTGGTAGAAAATGTTCCATTATAACATGGCAGTCATGCGTCTTTAAACTCTTTAACTTGAGGTCTTTCATAGACACAAGTCTTCTAATATCGAAAGAGTATCCTTCTGGAACTTTAACTTCACTTAGAAACTTACACAATACCTTTTTCTCTTTTCTAGAGAGAGTATAAGCAGCAGGTGGTAGATATGTTCGTGTTCCTTTCTTCATGGGTCCTAATTCATTTCTTATTCCCATCGCTACCAGGTCCTTTCTTGCTTTAAGGCCATCCTTATACTTTCCTTGTATATTGAGTAACGTACCAATAACACTGTCAAATACATTTTTTTCAATATGCATAACATCGAGAAAATGTCTTACATACAACGACTTCCAATATGGCAGTTCAAAAAAAATTGACCTCTTCTTCCACCCACTCTTGACAAGTGTATGTGCAAAAGGCTTTCCAAACTGAGTACTCACATCTTTCACCTTTTCAAAAATTTGATCACCTGTCAATATAGTTGGAGCTCTACCATGTTCTGCCTCTCCATTGAATGCTTTTCTCCACCCACGATAGTGATGATTAGAATTTAAGAATCTACGATGATCGAGAAATACATTTGAAATTCTGGTATCAGACGTGTGATGTTAAGGTGTGATGTCACAACAACACACTTTGCACAATGGACAACAATAACAGTAAAATAACACCAAGAATTGTTGACCCAGTTCGGTTACAACCAACCTACTCTGGGGGCTACCAAGCCAGGGATGGAATTCACTACTTGTAGATATAATTTACAGACTCAACAACCCGTTGACAATCTCCTAAACTTATACTCTACTAATGACTTCCTACCTAAGAATCCACTTAGGTATGAGAGCATCACTCAATCCCTTACAAACACTCAAAGAACCCACTTTGAGTACCCTTGATCTTACTTCACAGCTTCGATCAATCACACAACTCTCTTTGCTTCACAACTTTAGAGAGGACAGAAACTCAACACCTATTCAAACCCTAGAATAGTGTAAATGCAAGCACTCTAAACAAACTCTAGACACTAAGCCTCCAGCTCTTGATCTTCTGAATGTTTTCTGTCGCTTTTTCCTTTTGGTCTTGTGCGCTTTATATAGCTCCTGAATTGGGCTTGGACTTGTCACAATATTTGATCAGATTTGTTAATTAAAACTGAATCTTCAAAACAGATTTTATCCCCAAAATCTTTTTAAATCTTCAACCTTTTAATTCTCCAACAGATCTGCAATCAAATCTCCCATGTAACAGAAAATATCTATCCCAAGATATTCTCATCCAATGAGTCAACCACTCTCCACAATTCCAGCTAATACGCATGCCCTAACAACATCTGCACCTGCTGTTGTTAATTCTGCAGATCTGATGTTACAACATCACCTGTGTGACATCAGACATCCAACTTCAGCACTTAACTACTTAACACAGCCCAGTGTTAAGACTTCAATGTTACAACATCAGCACCTTGACATCAACATTGAATATACTTTGTTTTACCAAAATTCCAGCCAATCCAGGAACTAACAATCTCCCCCTTTGGCTAATTTTGGCTAAAACAACCTATGCACTCTGCAATCAACTTCTGCACTCTGCACCTTCAGAGATTTCAGCAGCGGAATAATCTTCAGAAATTTGAAACTCTCAATCAGCAGCAGTTTGACAATCTTCAAAGTCTTCATTACTTGATCTGCTGCAGCACCATCTTCATTATTGACAACAGCCAATTGGTGCTCCCCCTTTAAAACATGAACCAGCATCACAGCTGTTCAGTAGCTCACAATGTGCAGCACTTCTCCCCCTAGATGTCTGCTTGGCTGCACAATTCAAATGTCATGATATCTTCACTAGTTCAGTCAAAACTCCCCCTTTATAACTGCAATACCACTTTTCAACTAAACACCTTTTAGCAGCATCAATTTATCTCCCCCTTAATATCTGCATGACAATAATACTCTTGACTATCTTGGCTAATTTCTCCCCCTTTTTAGCCACAATTAGACAAGCTTCTATAAGAAGCCCTATTAACTATAGTCAGTATACCCTAGCTCTCATTGTTAGCCTTTCAGTTAGTAAGCAGGCAAAACAAATCATAGAAGGAAACTAAAACAGTGCATAAAACAACACAATATTCAAATTACAAAACCAAGCACATTAAGTGCAAATACAGAAAATAAAGCTAACCCTACTAAAATAGAAGGCAATCATTAAAAGCTTGAATCTTCAGAGCTGAGATCATCATTATCGTCTTCATCAATAGCATCCTTCCTTGTGTTGACAGCTTCACCTTCCTTTGTTGCCAATCTCAGAGCCATGACAAGTCTTTCAAATTTTTGTTTCCTTTCAGTACTAACTCTTATGACTTCATCTAACTCCTTGCAAGCCTCCTCTAGTTCTGTAATCAACCCAGTCTTGTCTGATGACTGTTGTGATGTTGAGGCAGATGTCTTGACACTGTAAGGTACATGTTTCACCTTGTGATGGAGTGACAAGGCAGGCTTCCTTTTACAAGCAACATCTGAATGCTGAAGAATTCCAGGATGTTGAGACAAGACAATCCCACAAATGAGAGAGGGAAAAGCAATGGGCATCTTGACAGCATTTGTAGCAGCATGCTTAATAGTATTATCATAGATGTAGGACCCATAGTTAATTCTTTGCTTTGTCCCAACCGCATAAATTATCTTCCCCAATTCAACAGAAATTGAGGTCTTGTGACTAGTAGGAACCCAGTTGGCAATACCTATTCTGTGCAGAAAAGCATATTTGACACTCAACAAACTGGCTAACAGCTTTCCTTCTACGGGCCAAACATCTACCTGCCCATCAGTGATTTCTTTGCATATATCATTGTTAGAGGCTTCTAATTCCCCATAATCTTCCTCATTTCTTCCTAAGTAGGCATTGATCATCTCAGGAGAAAACCAGACACACTTACCCCTGATGGTAACTCTTCTGAAAGTTTGGCTCTTGCTGTCATTTATCGATTCAGGTATATTAACTATGAATTCCCTGACCAGTCTATCATAGCAATCAGCCAACCCTGACATAGTCCTTATGAGACCAGCAAGCTTAATTAGGTCAATAATTTTAGTAGATTCTAAGTCTTTTGCTACTACCTCTCTTTCCCGAGCTACCTTTCTTAGGCTCACACACTTCCACAAGGAGGCACTTCTGGCCCTGTGAGATGAGGTGTTATCAGGCATTTGGGTTGTAGCAGGGTTGATGTCTTGAACATCACACTCTGACTCTTCCCTGATTCTCCTCTTCTTGCCAGACTTGGCACCTTTGCTCCATGAATTGGGAAAGTCTATAACTGAAGTCCTTTTCTTATCCTTCCGTTTTCCAATTCTATCATCATCAGATGAGTCCTCAATCTCGATAACCTCAACCGGTTCCTTTCCTTTACCCCTGTGGCTTTCATTCCTAGGGGACGATGTTCTGACATCAAGACTGACATCAGTGTCATCAGGATCTTCAGCTTCTTGACTAAGGGCCTATCTTTGAAGATTTTTGTCCTCACCTTGAGAGTCGACTTGTTCAGCAGGCATTTTCCTTAGAGGGACAGAAATCCCTTTCACCCGTATCCCCTTCTCAAGGATTTTGGTGGCAAGCTGTTCCAAATGCATGTCTACATCAAACTTCTCCTCAACAGCTTGAGAGGATGATGACCTAGCTTTAGGTTTATTCACCGTGGTCGAGGGTTTAGGGTTACCTGACTCGGGAAGCGCACTAGAAATTAGTTCTTCAGGAGAAACCCTAGTTCGTACCTGATCAGAGTTCAAGGAAGGGATGGACATTGTTCCTTTGTGATGGACTAGGTTTGAAGAAAAACTTTCTATTCTGTTGAGATTTAGGGAGATGAAACGTTGCGATGAGAATGCTTTGGTAAGTCTTGATGTAGTACCAATATAGTAAGGCACCTGAGTTTGAATACTCTTTAAAGACCAATTACTATTTTTTTCCCTCCATAAAGACTTTCCTTTTAGACAATTCACATCAGGACTCATTAACTCTGAGTGACCTTTCAGCATCCTGATATCATAGTTTGATGTTATAACATCAATTACAACATCACTAGTTGAATCTCCTTCAAGAGAGGTCCACTGATAACAGTTGTCTTTGGTTCTGGCACCCTTCATAACAATCTGATTATGCTCATCAGAAACCACACAATCATGCTTAGTGTAGTTTACCTTGTACCCTTCATCACACAACTGGCTTATGCTGATCAAATTTGCACTTAAGCCATTGACAAACATAACATTGTCAAGTTCAGGTCTACCATCACCTTGCACTTTCCCAACTCCTGCAACAACACATTTTCCTCCATTGCCAAATATGACCTCATGAGAGGGGCAAGGTCTAAGATCATTAAACATGGATCTACATCCAGACATGTGCTTGGAACACCCACTGTCAAAATACCATGTTCCTTCTTTATCCCCCATGTGAGCTAATAAGCACTTCACCTTCTCCTTAGGTACCCATTGTTTAACAACTTTGGGCCTGTGCTCTCTCCATCTGTTTTGAGGTTGAGGGTATCCATGCAGCTTGTAGCAAGAGTACTGCATATGTCCAAATCTTCCACAATAATAGCATCTCACCCTTTCATCTCTGAATCGTCTGCCATGATGAGATTGCTTATGCTGCCATCCATAATGTGGTCTCCTCCTACCATAACTGCCCTACCATCTATTATGTTGATATCTTCTCCCACAAGACGGCTGAGAATGTTGTTTCCTGGATTGTCTCCCATGATGGTGTG
Organism: Lathyrus tuberosus; assembly: GCA_022829125.1. Classification (NCBI taxonomy): domain Eukaryota; kingdom Viridiplantae; phylum Streptophyta; class Magnoliopsida; order Fabales; family Fabaceae; genus Lathyrus; species Lathyrus tuberosus. The sequence continues at coordinate 3,151,957 of JALAZF010000259.1, forward strand.
GCTTTCTTCTTCCATAGATATAAGGAACAACATTGGTGTATCCATAACCATAACCATACCAGTTGTCCTGATGTTGAGACATCTGATGAGACATGTGCTGTTTGATCTGAGCAGCTTGCATGCTCTCATGGTATTGTGGGGGCATATACTGACTAGCTCCCTGTGGCTGCTTTCTCTTCTGATAGGGACCAGTCTTCTTCTCAATCTTCTTAGGTTGTGAAACATCTGCTTTCTTAGGATCCTGCTTCTTTGGCTGATGTTGAGATGAAGGTTGTGACACTTCCTTCTTTGAACCTGAAGTGCTTCCTTCTGAAGTTCCCTTGTCTTCAGCCACATAACCTATCCCAGCTTTGTCTCCAGCAGCTTTTTCTGACTGAAGTATCTTGTCAAGTATGTATGTACCACAGCTCAGCATCCTAACAGACTTGGTCATTTGATCAAGGTGAGCTCTAACCAGCACCACTTCATTTTCTAGATCTGTCTTTTCATTCTCTAGCTGAGCAATCTGTTGCTTGTGGCACTTGTTTTCTTGACAAATCCCAGCACTCTTTAAACACAGCTCTTGATAGGTAGATGCTAACTCCTTATAAGTTACTTCTCCATCACTAGAATCATCATCAGAAACCACAGCTCCTGTTAAAGCTCTCACATGCTTTGCTGACTCGACTTCACTTTCACTATCAGAGTCAGACCAGGAAACTGTCATGCCCTTCTTCTGCTTTTTCAAGAAGGTGGGACATTCTTTCTTGACATGTCCATACCCTTCACACTCAAAGCACTACACTCCTTTGTCTTGGGCAATTTTCTCTTCATCCTTCTTGCTGGTGTCATAAGTCATGTTCTTGACATTAGGCCTGGAGTTATTATTCATTCTCTTGAATACTTTGGTGAACTGTCTTCCCAACATCACTATGGCCTGAGAAAGATCCTCCTGGGATTCAGATTTCTTCCCTTTCTCTTCTTCACCATTTGTCACTAGGGCTATACTCTTTGGCTTCTTTTCTGGTTCTTCCTCATTCAACCCAAGCTCAAAGGTTTGAAGAGATCCAATGAGCTCATCAACTCTCATTTTGCTGATGTCTTATGATTCTTCAATGGCAGTAACCTTCATCTTATACTTCTTAGGTAGGGACCTAAGGATCTTCCTCACAAGCTTTTCATCTGACATCTTCTCTCCAAGAGCACTAGATGCATTGGCCAGCTCAAGAACACTCATGTGGAAATCATGAATAGTCTCATCATCCTTCATCTTCAGGCTTTCAAATTTTGATGTTAAAATCTGAAGTCGTGACATCTTGACTCTAGATGTTCCTTCATGAGTAGCCTGCAAGATATCCCACGCTTCTTTAGCAACTTCACAGGTATTGATTAACCTGAAGATATTCTTATCCACTCCATTGAAGATGGCATTTAGAGCTTTGGAATTTCCAAGGGCGAGCTCATCTTCCTCCTTGGTCCATTCTTCTTCAAGCTTTGGCTTAGAGGTGCCTTCTCTATCTTTGCCAGCATCATCCTTCTCACACATGACAGGAGCTTTCCATTCTTTAATAACAGCCTTCCAAGCCCTACTATCCAAGGATTTTAAGAAGGTGGTCATCCTTGGTTTCCAATAGTCATAATTGGATCCATCCAAAATAGGGGGTCTGTTGACGAATCCTCCAACTTCTTTGTCCATCTTTACACCAGAAAGTAACTTCCCTAGATCTCACCCAGAGACAGACAGGATGCCTGCTCTGATACCAATTAAAATTCTGGTATCAGACGTGTGATGTTAAGGTGTGATGTCACAACAACACACTCTGCACAATGGACAGCAATAACAGTAAAATAACACCAAGAATTGTTGACCCAGTTCGGTTACAACCAACCTACTCTGGGGGCTACCAAGCCAGGGATGGAATTCACTACTTGTAGATATAATTTACAGACTCAACAACCCGTTGACAATCTCCTAAACTTATACTCTACTAATGACTTCCTACCTAAGAAACCACTTAGGTATGAGAGCACCACTCAATCCCTTACAAACACTCAAAGAACCCACTTTGAGTACCCTTGATCTTACTTCACAGCTTCGATCAATCACACAACTCTCTTTGCTTCACAGCTTTAGAGAGGACAGAAACTCAACACCTATTCAAACCCTAGAATAGTGTAAATACAAGCACTCTAAACAAACTCTAGACACTAAGCCTCCAGCTCTTGATCTTTTGAATGTTTTCTGTCTCTTTTTCCTTTTGGTCTTGTGCGCTTTTTATAGCTCCTGAATTGGGCTTGGACTTGTCACAATATTTGATCAGATTTGTTAATTAAAACTGAATCTTCAAAACAGATTTTATCCCCAAAATCTTTTTAAATCTTCAACCTTTTAATTCTCCAACAGATCTGCAATTAAATCTCCCATGTAACAGAAAATATCTATCCCAAGATATTCTCATCCAATGAGTCAACCACTCTCCACAATTCCAGCTAATACGCGTGCCCTAACAACATCTACACCTGCTGTTGTAAATTCTGCAGATCTGATGTTACAACATCACCTGTGTGACATCAGACATCCAACTTCAGCACTTAACTACTTAACACAGCCCAGTGTTAAGACTTCAATGTTACAACATCAGCACCTTGACATCAACATTGAATATACTTTGTTTTACCAAAATTCCAGCCAATCCAGGAACTAACAACATTCTTCTGACCAAACTCCAATCGCGTCCAATCTGTTTTATCTTCACAAATAGGACACGCACATTGACCTTTTATGTTGTACCCTGATAGATTTCCGTATGCTGGAAAATCATTAATTGTGCCAAACAACATCGCCCTCAAGTTGAAACTTTCTTTCCTATACCCATCATAAACCTCCACACCGTTCTCCCACAAAAACTTTAAATCTTCGATTAAGGGTGCCAAGTATACGTCTATGTCATTCCCTGGTTGTCTAGGCCCAGAAATTAACATAGATAACATCATGTACTTACGCTTCATACATAGCCATGGAGGTAGGTTATAAATCATTATGATCACAGGCCAAGTGCTATGTGAGATACTTTGAAGACCGTGTGGGTTCATTCCATCAGTAGATAATGCCAAGCGAAGGTTTCTTGCTTCTTTTCCAAATTCAGGATAATCATCATCAATTTTCATCCACTGTGGCGAATATGCCGGATGTCGAAACTTTCCATCAATAATTCTTTCATCTGCATGCCAAGTCAAGTGTCTTGAATCGGTCTCACTACGAAACATGCGTCTAAATCTCGGAATTATAGGAAAATACCATAAGACTTTTGCTGGAGACAACTTTTCCTTATATCGAGAGACACCGCATTTAGGACACTCATTTAACGATGCATACTCATTTCGAAACAAAACGCAATCGTTTGGACATGCATGTATCTTATCATAGCTCATGCCTATAGAGCACAACATCTTTTTGGCCTCATATGTTCGATTGGGAAGAACATTATCCTCTGGAAGCATATCTTTCATAAGGGCCAATAACTCTGTGAAACTTTTATCTAACCATCCATTGTCCGCCTTTAAGTTGTACAACTTTAATACCGCAGACAATCTTGTGAATTTGGTGCAACCATTATATAACAGTTTCTCTGCATCGCTTACCAACCTCTCAAACATTTTGGGACAATCCTTAAGATCTTCTTCAAGTGCTTCTGCAATCTCTTCGACTCGATCAGAATCGTATGTATCTGTGCCATTGTCGTTTGAAGCATAGGTCGTATTATCCCCCAGTTCAACATTCCCGTTAATTTTCTCACCATGCAAATTCCAACATGTATAGCTTCTATCAATTCCACTCCTCATTAAATGCGATGCCAACTGAACCGCGTCAACCCGACTCCCAAAACAACAACCCAAGCAAGGACATCTCATTTGACTAGGGTCTTTTGCATGCGCAACATCAAACTTAACGAATTCCGATACCCCATTCTCGTACTCTTTCGACAATCGACTTGAAGACATCCATTTCTTATCCATAGTTATACTAATTAAACTAAACAAAAACAAAAATAAAAAATAGGGTTAATAGTGATTTACCCCCCTGCCATATGAGCGTGTTTCGGTTTACCCCCCCACCAAATGCATCTTCACACATATATGCAACCATAATCATGCATATATTTCAACTCATCAATTCCATACATTCACAATTCAACCATATGAATTAATCAACCTCATCACATTCATGCATTGCAAATCAATTCAAATAATGCATTTCAAACCATAGAGGCCACCACACAACATACATTGAATTTCACATAAGCAATGCATTTCATCACAAGCCATAAACTACCCACAACACATCATAACAACATACATTGATATTCAATCAAACAATGTATTTCACCACACAACAACATCATTAATCACGCATCGAAGTCTAATCCAAAACAATGCACATATTTGCCATAAGGCCACAACCCATCATCACAACATACCATCATGTATATTCACATCATATAACAGCACACAAGCCACACGTTACATACCAAAAGCATATAGCATGATAACACCTCAATCGCACACAATTACGACGGTAAAAGTCGACAAAACGACACATTTCCAAAACCACGACTTAAATAATTCATCTACTAACCTCCAAAATATTTTTAATAGAAAGAATATTTCATTAGCTTTCCAACGCTTCGAACGGGGACCAAAACGGACTTACGGATCAAAAGTTATGAATTTTTGAAGTTTTGGAATTTTTTATTTTTCCCAGACCTGCGCGCTGAGCGCGCTACCTGCTGAGTCTCAGCCTCAAAAACACCATTTTTAGACTTCTGGACATCCGTTTTCGATTCCGTAAAAAGCTGCGATCTCAGAATTCGACGTACTACAATATTTCCACTATTAAAAGGTCATCCAACACATTTTCCACAGTTGAAATATTTTGAAACATAGTTTTATCAATTTAACCCAATTCCAAACTCGATCAAAATCACTCGAAAGCACACAAACAACCATTCCCGATTAAATATCAACCTATACCAATGTTACCAAACATATCCAAACACTTGTACTCGATCACAACATCAATTTGCACAAAAACATCGATATATATCAAAAACACAAAAGTTACAAATTCGACTCAATTCAATCAAACGATCACACTAAAACACGACCCAACATCACACGACTCTACTACGCGATTTATTCCGACTTTCGTCCATGAAAACATCGATTTCTAACCATTTTTCTCATTTCAACCTAGAATGGAAAACTAGGGAAAAACAAGGAAACATTCACACAATCACACACATATACATATACAAGCAAGATATAATCGAAACTTCTCACCCTTACCCGATTATTCGCGCTTTAAACGGAGTTATGTCGATTTTTCCCACTTTTCCTCTTCTCCCTTTTCTTTCCTCCCTTTTCTCTTCTCTTCTATTTCTCTTCTTTTTTTTTCTTTTCCTTACTATCTTTTCTCTCTTTTCTTTCTATTTAAATGAAAACATAAAACTTACCCAAGCAAAAGACCAAAATACCCCTCAGCTCAAATATCACCCAAACGCTCTCAAAATGCGATAAAACATAAACATACCGATGAAATATATTTCGGGAAATAAAAGTTGAAAAGAAATTATAATTTATTGCAGATATTTACCTATCAGAGAAATTAACCAATTAACTCAATTAGCAGGTAAAATACAATAAATTCACACATTTCTCAAAATTCACATAAATGAAATAAATAAATAGAATTAAACAAATCGGGGCGTTACAATCCATAATTGACTCGTTTTACAAAATAAGTTGTTTCATAACATCAAAATATACGTACAAGTTATCCAATATATATATATATATATATATATATATATATATATATATATATATATATATATTCACATATATAAACATAAATAACAAAAGCATTTCCGCCGACTCCCGTGTTACGTATCAGAGCAGACACCAAAGATCTAACCAAAATGAAGATCTAACTCTTCCACTTGCCTCTATGTAACACCCTCAATCTATACCCCAAGATAATAAAGCGGTAAATAAAATTCAAAATTTCATCAAAGTATATTTACAAATGCACGGCATAGACCGGGGGGTCACATCAATTTGAAACAAACATACAACACCTGCTCACAAAGATATGCAACAATCCAGGTAGTAATACACCCACAATTCAGAAACAGAATAAAAGCGAAAAATCCGTACTGAAATCTCATATATATATATATATATATATATATATATATATATATATATATATATATATATATATATATATATATATCATAAAAGTTTGTTTGTCATATACAAAATCATACATGTACAATCCAACAGATACATATACACAATACAAAATAATCACACTCGATCACCCCGACTACCCAGTGTCACATATCAGAGCCGACCGACAAAAGAATGAAGACCTAGCTTCACAAAAAGACCTCCAGCAACTCTAATCTGCAATGCCTCATAGAGCATTATAAAACAACAGAAGGGTGAGAAAAACAATCATAATACAGTTGCATATAATTATATATTAACACAGAAACACACAAGTAAAATATTCTCACCACAAATGCACCACAATCAAGTACAACACAACACAGTACATTTATCGAGCATTCCATACCAATGCCCATCAGTCATACACAATACACTCATCATCAATACAATTATACATATTCCATCTCATCAATCACATTCACAATTCCATACACAATTAATCAGAGATTTATCCAAATGCACAGAGACCGACACAATGACTCTATGCATATGCCATGCGGTACCGACTTCCAATATTTCTCATCACTAGATCACTCAGGAACTCTGCTGGAACCATCGCTCGTTACTTAGTGTAACTCCTCGTCGGGCATACGATGTTCCCCGTCGCTCACACCCCACACGGGCACACGACATTTATGGATCGCTCACACCCCACACGGGCACACGATCCGATCGCTCACACCCCACACGGGCACACGATCGTCTATAATCATCGCTCACACCCCACACGGGCACACGACGTTATAGCGGATTCCCTCTAGAACCAAACCGTTGCTCACACCCCACATGGGCACACGACATTACAAGAATGTATATCATGATGCTTGGCATACAATGACTCATGACATTTAAAATGCACACATATATACACTCATCTCAATCAACAAAATCATGCTTTACACTCAAGCCCAAAACAATGCATTTAATTGCCATACGACCACAAACCATCATCACGACATTTAAACACATGCATCCAACATATATCACAAGCAAATCGTATGATAACCCATCAATTACACCCAATCAACCGACAAGAGTCGACAACAATACCACCCATTTTCTAATTCCCGACATAATTTAATCGGCCAACAATCTCAAAACCATCCTCATAAAAAATTCATTTTATAAGCTTTCTAACGCATCAAACCACGCCTCAAACCGAACCACAGATCAAAAGTTATGCAGAAAACAAAATTGCACAAACAGCCCTGTTCGCTAGGCGAACCCACTAGCGAGCATTCGCTACCACCTTCGCTAGGCGAATGTCCAGCGAACCCACTACCAGCTAGAAAACAGACACAAATTTCGCTAGGCGAACCCCTTGGCGAACCAAGGCAGCAACCACCAGACCCAAAAACATACAAAGTTCGCTAGGCGAACAACTCAGCGAACCTTCGCTGACCTTCGCTAACTGGTTCGCTAGGCGAACCCGCGAAAACATCACTCGCTACTGCTTCGCCCCAGGTTCGCTAGGTGAACCCAGGAAAACTCAGAATTTCTCAGCGCTGTGTGGAAACCCAAAATGATATTTTCTACTACCAAAACATTTCCAAAACATCATATATCAACCAGAACTTAATACAATCATGGCAACAAGTATTCTACCACATTTACGTCGATTTCCAATCGCGAAAGTATCGATTTCTCACAAAATTCTCATTTTCAACCTAGAACTCAAAAGCTATGGAAGACAAGCAAACATACAAGAAAACACATACATAATCATACACAAACATAGTATAATCGAGTTTCGCACCCTTACCCGATTTAATCGTGTTTAATAAAGTCGGGAGATTGGTTTCTTCTTTTCTCTCTTTTTCTTCTCTTCTTCTTTCTCTCTACTTTTCTTCTTCCCTTTTTCTTTCTCCTTACTATTTTTCTCTCTTTCTATTCTATCATATTCCAAACTTAACAAAATAATCCAAAATGCTCAAAATACCCCCACACTCAATTATCTCGCAAACGCTCCCAAAACGCGATAAAATATAATCTTGATGAAAAATAACATATTTTCACATAAAAGTCAGAAATAAAATAAAATAATAATAAAATAATCAAAACGACTCAATTAATTAAAAAGACCAAACTGACAAAACTGACTGGACTGACTAGGGTGTTACAACTCTCCCCCACTTAGAAATGTTCGTCCTCGAAAATATGCCTGAGATGAATAACTCTGGATACGACTCCCGCATCTGACTCTCTAACTCCCAAGTCAAATTGCCCTTAGTAGCGCCTCCCCACACTACCTTCACCAGTGCAATATCCTTGCCCCGCAACCGCTTCAACTCGCGATCTAAAATACTCACCGGTAAAGCCTCGACCGTAAGGTTCTCCCTTACCTCAACCTCATCCATCGGAATCACATGCGACGGATCCGGAACATACTTCCGAAGCTGTGAAACATGGAACACATCATGCAAATTCGACAAACTCGGCAACAACGTCACCCTATAAGCCACATCACCCACTCTCGCAGATATCTGGTAAGGACCAAAAACCGAGAAGTAAGCTTCTTCGACTTCAATGTTCTACCAACACCCGTTACCGGCGTAACCCTCAAAAATACATGATCGCCCGCTTGAAACTCAAGATCCTTCCATCTCCGATCATGATAACTCTTTTACCTACCCTGAGAAGCCTTCATTTTCTCACGAATAAGCTTCACTTTTTCCGTAGTCTGTTGCACTAACTCTGGTCCAACCACCGAACTCTCACCAGATTCGTGCCAACACAAAGGTGTTCGACATCTTCGTCCATACAGTGCTTCAAAAGGTGCCATTCCAATACTCGAATGGAAACTGTTATTATACGTGAATTCAATCAACGCAAGATAACTATCCCACGCACCACCTTGTTCTAAAACACACGCTCGCAACAAATCTTCCAACGACTGAATCGTCCTCTCCGACTGCCCATCCGTCTACGGATGATAAGCCGAGGTCAATCTCAATTTAGAACCCAGCGCTTTCTGTAAAATTTCCCAAAATATCGAGGTAAACCTTGGATCTCGATCCGAAACAATACTTAACAGAACTCCATGCAACCTCACAATCACACTGATATAAATCTCGGCTAACCGCTCCAAAGAAAAACTGATGTCAATCGGAATGAAATGGGGCGATTTAGTTAGCCTATCCACAATCACCCAAATAGCATTATGCCCTCGCTGTGTATTCGGCAACCCCGCTACAAAATCCATAGAAATGCTATCCCATTTCCATTCCGGAATATCCAACGGTTGCAACAAACCACTAGGCCTCTGATGTTCCACTTTCGACTTCTGGCACGTCAAACAAGCATACACAAATTGAGCCACATCTCTTTTCAATCCAGACCACCAGAAAATCTTTTTCAAATCTTGGTACATCTTATTCGCTCCCGGATGTATACTCAAATTACTTCGGTGTCCTTCTTCCAAAATCATCCGTTTCAAATCCGAATCGTCCGGAATACAAATTCGCCCACGGAACCTCAACACACCATTAACATCCACTTGAAAATCACCACTCGCATCTTTTCCGCCAACCAACATCAAATCCACCAATTTCACATCCAACTTCTGTTTCTCACTTACCGTCATCAGAAAATCATTAGTAACTTTCAACATACCCAGTCTCACACTATCCGACGACACTTCACATACCAAACTCAAATCTCTAAACGATTCCAAAAGTTCCCACTCCTTAGCCATTAAAGCGGACATATGCAACGATTTCTGACTCAACGCATCGGCTACCACATTAGCTTTACCAGGATGGTAATTCAAGCCAAAGTCGTAGTCCTTCAAAAATTCCAACCATCTTCGTTGCCTCATATTCAATTCCTTCTGATCAAACAAATATTTTAAACTTTTATGATCACTAAAGACTTTAAACCTCGCACCAAAAAGATAATGCCTCCAAATTTTCAACACAAAAACCACAGCCGCTAATTCCAAATCATGCGTAGGGTAATTCTTCTCATGCACTCTCAACTGCCTCGAAGCATACGCCACAACCCTACCGTCTTGCATTAGCACACCACCTAGACCAATCAAAGACGCATCACAATACACCACAAACGGTTCAGTAGGATTAGGAAAAATCAAAATCGGAGCTGTCGTCAATCTTCTCTTCATCTCACTAAAACTTTCCTCACACCGAATATCCCAAATGAACGTTTGCCATTTACAAGTCAGCTGGGTCAAAGGGAGTGCTAGCTTAGAAAAACCTTCAATGAACCTTCGATAATAACCGGCCAAACCCAAAAAGCTTCGAATTTCAGTAACAGATCTCGGAGCCTCCCATTGTAGAACTGCTTTTACTTTAGATGGATCCACAACATTACCATTACCTGAAATTACGTGTCCAAGAAAACTCACTTCCGACAACCAAAATTCACACTTGGGCAATTTGGCAAAAAGCTTATTTTCCTTCAAAACCTGCAAAACAATACGCAAATGCTCCGCGTGCTCCTCCTGAGACTTAGAATAAATCAATATGTCGTCAATAAACACAACAACAAATCGATCCAAATGCTCGTGGAAAATACGATTCATGTACTCCATAAACACACCTGGCGCATTAGAAACCCCGAACGACATCACAAAATATTCATAATGACCGTAACGTGTCCTAAAAGCTGCCTTCTGAATATCTTCCTCTTTCACCCTAATCTGATGTTACCCCGACCTCAAGTCAATCTTACTGAACACACAAGCACCAACTAATTGATCCATCAAATCATCAATTCTTGGAAGAGGATACTTATTCTTAATCGTCACCTTATTCAACTGGCGATAATCAATACACAACCGCATACTTCCATCTTTCTTTTTCACCAATAAAACTGGAGCACCCCAAGGAGAAACACTTGGCCTCACAAACCTCTTCTCCAACAATTCGTTCAACTGCTTCTTTAACTCAACCAACTCAGATGCCGACATACGATAAGGTGCCATAGAAACAGGTCTAGTACCAGGAACTAGATCTATAGAAAACTCCACTTCTCTCTCTGGCGGCAAGTCTGAAATATCCTCAAGAAACACTTCAGGAAAATCACACACAACAGGGAATACCTCGAGTGAAACTTAACTATCCACAGTCAACGACGTAAACAACCCAAACAATTGAGCTTCATCCGCCAAAAGTTTCTTCAACTCTTTGGTAGATAAGAAACTTGAATCTTCATCTTCCTCAAGAGAAGGAAACCTTACTAGCTTATGATAACAATCAATATGAACTCTATTGAACTGTAACCAATTCATTCCCAGAACCACATCTAAACCCTCCAACGGCAAACACACTAAATCCATCTCAAAGTCTTTACCGTAAATGGTCAAAGGACAACTCAAACAAACCAAGGAAGTAGTTACTGACCCCATTGCTGGAGTATCAATAACCATATCACCATCTATCAAAGACAACACAAGATTCAAACGCTTAGCGCACTCAGACGAAATAAACGAATGAGTCGCTCCAGTATCAATAATAGCAACTAATGGCTTATTATTAATAAAACAAGTACCTCTTATCAGACGATCTGCATTTGAAGTCTGAGTCCCCGCCAATGCAAACACCTTCCCACTAGCTGGAGCTTGCTTCGGTTTCTGACACTTTGTACTAATATGACAAGGTTCACCACAGTTATAACATTTCACCACATTCTTCCTGGCACAATCAGCAGCAACATGTCCTAAACCTCCATAATTAGTACACTTCCTCAAATCTTTCTTACATTCGGACTGACGATGTCCCACATCACCACATCTATAACACCTCAGAGGACTAGATATACCTCCACCACTTGATCTTCTTTCAAAAGTACCCCTTTGCTTACCCTTATCAGCTGGTGTTACATATGGACCACTACGGAACTGTTGCTTCCTTTTTCTGTCACTCACACTCTTGTAGTGAGTAGAACGAGCCTTACTATCCTCTTCATAAATCCTACAACATTCCACCAAATCAGAAAACCTTCGAATCCTTTGATAACCGATGGCCTGCTTAATCTCAGGACGCAATCCGCTCTCATACTTCACACACTTAGAAAACTCTGCAGTCGCTTCAGCATAATGAGGATAAAACTGCACAAGCTCCACAAACTTAGCAGTATAATCCACAACAGACATATTACCTTGTTTCAACTCCAAGAACTTAATTTCTTTCTTTACTCTTACATCATCGGGAAAATACTTCCTCTGAAACTCTCGGCTAAACAATTCCCAAGTAACTTCTTCATCCCCAGCTTCCAACACCTGATGAGTACTAACCCACCAGTCATCCGTTTCTTCCTGTAACATGTGAGTTCCCAGTCTCACCTTACTGTTCTCAGCACAATCCATAACTCGGAAAATCCTCTTAATCTCTTTCAACCAAATCTGTGCACCATCAGGATTATGTCTCCCTTTAAAGACAGGCGGTCTGTTCTTCCTGAACTCATCATTACTCGCACCATTAGGTGCACCCTGCACAGCCTGAGCCATTGCTTGCATAGCAGCAGCCAAAGCAGCATCATTCCTACCAGCCATATTCTGTTCATTTCCAATAACAGAAACTATGGTTAAACAAACAGCTCACTCCAAACGCCATACCGACAAAGGACTGACACAAACAGACACGGACTGACACGGACTGGCTCTGATACCACTTAATGTAACACCCTCAATTTATACCCCCAAGCTAATAAAGCGGTAAATAAAATTCAAAATTTCATCAGAGTATAATTACAAATGCACGGCATAGACCGGGGGGTCACATCAATTTGAAACAAACATACAACACCTGCTCACAAAGATATGCAACAATCCAGGTAGTAATACACCCACAATTCAGAAACAGAATAAAAGCGTAAAATCTGTACTGAAATCTCATATATATATATATATATATATATATCATAAAAGTTTGTTTGTCATATACAAAATCATACATGTACAATCCAACAGATACATATACACAATACAAAATAATCACACTCGATCACCCCGACTACCCAGTGTCACATATCAGAGCCGACCGACAAAAGAATGAAGACCTAGCTTCACAAAAAGACCTCCAGCAACTCTAATCTGCAATGCCTCATAGAGCATTATAAAACAACAGAAGGGTGAGAAAAACAATCATAATACAGTTGCATATAATTATATATTAACACAGAAACACACAAGTAAAATATTCTCACCACAAATGCACCACAATCAACTACAACACAACACAGTACATTTATCGAGCATTCCATATCAATGCCCATCAGTCATACACAATACACTCATCATCAATACAATTATACATATTCCATCTCATCAATCACATTCACAATTCCATACACAATTAATCAGAGATTTATGCAAATGCACAGAGACCGACACAACGACTCTATGCATATGCCATGCGGTACCGAATTATAATATTTCTCATCACTAGTTCACTCAGGAACTCTGCTGGAACCATCGCTCGTTACTTAGTGTAACTCCCCGTCGGGCATACGATGTTCCCCGTCACTCACACCCCAAACGGGTACACGACGTTTATGGATCGCTCACACCCCACACGGGCACACGATCCAATCGCTCACACCCCACACGGGCACACGATCGTCTATAATCATCGCTCACACCCCACACGGGCACACGACGTTATAGCGGATTCCCTATGCAACCAAACCGTCGCTCACACCCCACATGGGCACACGACATTACAAGAATGCATATCATGATGCTTGGCATACAATGACTCATGACATTTAAAATGCACACATATATACACTCATCTCAATCAACAAAATCATGCTTTACACTCAAGCCCAAAACAATGCATTTAATTGCCATACGGCCACAAACCATCATCACGACATTTAAACACATGCATCCGACATATATCACAAGCAAATCGTATGATAACCCATCAATTACACCCAATCAACCGACAAGAGTCGACAACAATACCATCCATTTTCTAATTCCCGACATAATTTAATCGGCCAACAATCTCAAAACCATCCTCATAAAAAATTCATTTTATAAGCTTTCTGACGCATCAAACCATGCCTCAAACCGAACCACAGATCAAAAGTTATGCAGAAAACAAAATTGCACAAACAGCCCTGTTCGCTAGGCGAACCCACTAGCGAGCATTCGCTACCACCTTCGCGAGGCGAATGTCCAGCGAACCCACTACCAGCTAGAAAACAGACACAAAGTTCGCTAGGCGAACCCCTTGGCGAACCAAGGCAGCAACCACCAGACCCAAAAACATACAAAGTTCGCTAGGCGAACAACTCAGCGAACCTTCGCTAACTGGTTTGCTAGGCGAACCCGCGAAAACATCACTCGCTACTGCTTCGCCCCAGGTTCGCTAGGCGAACCCAGGAAAACTCAGAATTTCTCAGCGCTGTGTGGAAACCCAAAATGATATTTTCTAATACCAAAACATTTCCAAAACATCATATATCAACCAGAACTCAATACAATCATGGCAACAAGTATTCTACCACATTTACGTCGATTTCCAACTGCGAAAGTATCGATTTCTCACAAAATTCTCATTTTCAACCTAGAACTCAAAAGCTATGGAAGACAAGCAAACATACAAGAAAACACATACATAATCATACACAAACATAGTATAATCGAGTTTCGCACCCTTACCCGATTTAATTGTGTTTAATAAAGTCGGGAGATTGGTTTATTCTTTTCTCTCTTTTTCTTCTCTTCTTCTTTCTCTCTACTTTTCTTCTTCCCTTTTTCTTTCTCCTTACTATTTTTCTCTCTTTCTATTCTATCATATTCCAAACTTAACAAAATAAACCAAAATGCCCAAAATACCCCCACACTCAATTATCTCGCAAACGCTCCCAAAACGCGATAAAATATAATCTCGATGAAAAATAACATATTTTCACATAAAATTCAGAAATAAAATAATATAATAATAAAATAATCAAAACGACTCAATTAATTAAAAAGACCAAACTGACAAAACTGACTGGACTGACTGGGGCGTTACACCTCCACGCCTCTACAGCGGTAATCTGCACTATGCCATAAAAGCATATTCCAGCAGAAGGGTGAGAAATAACAACTAAATCAAGATTGCATAATAATATGTAAACATATAATTCACATATATTATTCAACTCACCCACACACCACATGCTAACACATATAGCATACAAAGATATCATATATTCATAGACACAAGTTATGATATATATCTGTACTTCCCAAAAAACACAGACACAAGAAACAACAAAGGGGTGAGAACTACATTCAATAATTAACGGTGCAAAATACATGTTAAGGAGTAGAAATCAAGCAATCACACATAATGTGCCCACATTCACGACACACTTGTCACTTTCAATTATAATCCAACAAAGACATAATAATGCAATGTGACTCAATGACACAATGTAATGCATGTGGTACCACACAACATGGTTCATTCAATTGAACCCGATTCATAATAGAATCCGGATAAATCACATACACTCCACTGAGCAATGATTTTTCTCCATACAACTCCACATTAGAGTCCGGATAAATCACATACACTCCCACTGAGCAATGATTTATCTCCATACAACTCCACATTGGAGTCTGGACAAATCACATACACTCCCACTGAGCAATGATTTATCTCCATACAACTCCACAATGAGTTCGGACAATACTAGGCACCCATCACGGATTCCCACCTAGCTGTCTCCACCAGACACATCATGAAATGCATGACACAGATTACACACAAAACACATGTATAATAACAATTATACATCTTCACGATCCTCATGATCACACATGAGATACAAACTCAGCATAATACATACTAGTATTACCACAACTGTCTAATCAATTCAACATAATACATACATAACAAGAATTATGCACAAGACACATATATAACAATCAGTTATACATCTACACGATCCTCCTGTTCACACGTGAGTCATACACTCACTGTAATTCCCACTGGAATTACCCACCTGCACCAATACAGTTATCACATATACAACTATCTATTACTTTGCATTAATTAGTCATTAATGAAGTAATCCACACAAAAATACAGTTCGCTAGAATTCACGCCACAGAGGCTTCCCACAGCAACATCAATACGATATCATATGTTGCAATTCATTTCTTCAATACCTTTATGCCACAAGGCCATCATTCAATAACCACATTCTATAGCAAGATTCAACATCATATAAATAGCCTAAAAGCTCCACATTTATATGGCAATAGCATAACACATGACAAATTACCGACCGCACACATTTATCGAACATGCCTCATTACGCCCTACAACCACTACACACCTTTGCATCATTTAATCATGCATTTCATATTATCACATCCATATCAACAAAATAAGCATATAACACCTCAATACATGCTCACCATACAACATCAACAACACAATATTAATATAATAAAAACAGATATTTTCCATGAATTTTAAGTCAACAAAATTAATATTTTTCAATTCCAGGTTGCGCTAAGCGGGCCCCACCCGCGCTAAGCGCGCTACTCATTTCCTGGAAGAGGCGGAATTTTTCCAGACCGCGCTAAGCGCGCCTACCGCGCTAAGCGGGCACTGCGTCATGCAGCAAAATATCCCTTTTGACAGCAACTTCCAATTCACAAATTCACCTTCAAAACCATACCCAAATAACCAATAAAGATATATTATCATGGTTCTATCATGTATCAACAATTAGGAACCTTAACACATGATTTCCAACACAAAAGTTTTGGATCCAAATATCAAAATCTCAACATATCAAATGTTGTAATTTTCCATCAAATTCAACCAAACATGTGAAAACATACAAGTAAGCATTTCCAACTAATTCCTAACCTCACCCGACTATACTACGCGATTTATCTCAAGTTTCAACCGTGAACACATCAATTTCCACTCAATTTACCATTAATGCCCTAAAGCTCTAATTCTCTATAACTCAATACAAAACTCCTCAAATCTTACCAACAAGCATTTCCGATTAAACCCAAACATCACTTGACTATTCTACGCGATCTATTGCGCCTTTGAACCATTAGAACATTAATTCCCATACATTTGTTCTTCAATCCAACCAATAAGGAAAAGTATATATTTCAACCAAACAAATGCAAACAACACATACATATACATATACAATTAACATATAATCGGAACTTCTCACCTTTACTCGATTAATCGAAGATTAAGCTTTGATTTGATCGATTTCCTCTTTTTCCCCTTCTTCTCTCTTTTCTTTTTCTTCTTTCTCTTCTTTCTCTTTTCTCCTCCTTTTCTCTCTATTTCTCTCTCTTTCCCTTTTTATAACAAAATATCTACTTTTATAAAGATATCTAACCCCTCAAAAGACTATTTTACCCTTGATCGTGAAGGCTGGATCAGATCCTGTAGAAGTAGGCCACCAAGTACGTCTGGGATGCTGGTCGTATGGAGAGGAGGAGGGGGTGTACCTGCAAGGCACTCCGACGCTCAAGTAAGAGAGGGTCGGAGAAAAAGGGGCAAGTACAAGTGTTAGTTCGTAGGGTGAATATTGGATACCTGACCCTCTCAAGCGAGAGGGTTTATATAGAGCCCCCAGCGCGTGGCCAACGGTCCTATTTTTGGGGCGGAATAACCGTTTTCCCAAAGAATAGGTAACTACCCAAACTAGCCGTTATGTCGGGCATATGCATAGTTTCGGGCACCTGCCCTTAACTGTTCGAGGAGAAATCGGAGCCGTGCGTAACGGACAGTGATTCCAGGGAGGAACGATGCATTCCTTGCCCGGTTGGAGGGGCAGAAAGGTAACTTTTGCCCCCTTGTGGGTTGGACTTAGGCAATTTGGACCGCTCTGGAGCAGAAGCGGATTTGGCCATGCCCAACCATTGGTCCAGTCCAGAACAGGAGCCCCCCAAGTCGTTGCTCCCGAGCATGGGAGTGATGACTTAATGACAGCTCGTGACTCTGGGGATCTAGCGTGAAGTTGTCGTTTGAAGACGAGGAGGGTTGTGTCAATGTGCCCGTGACCTCTGGTGTCCGTGAGATTCGTGGTCGTGACCTTGTTGCCCGGTGTCAGGGGAGACTAAAGGTCAGTTAGAATTGGAAACGTTGGGGTGCCACGTGGGCCTAGAGCTCCATGTAGCAGTCACTAGGTAATGATGGCTAGTTGATAGTCAGCATGGCCTACGAGCGCATGTCTGCACGTGCTCCTTTGTATAAAAGGGGGAAATTCGTTCCATTTGGAACTTTTTTGCTCTGATTTTTCTTCGTCTCCTTCAGCACTCCTGCCCGTCACCGCCGTCTTCTTACTCCAACCACCGCTACAAGCTCTGAGCAGCCACTTTCGTCTTCTTAAATCAAGTAAGTTTCCGATCCTGTGCTTGTTCTACTCCTTTTGGTGGTCAATGGTAGATTGTATGTGGTTAGGGCTAGGTTTGGAGGGCGAAATAGGTTGATTCCCGGTGATTGTTGGTGGTGGACGGTGGTTGTGCCATTTTTCCACTTCTGACATGTCGTCGGACGTGTTAGTATGTTTTGGTTAGGAGGGAGGTTGATGGTGTTGTTGCGATGGCGACTCTTGTGTAATCGTCGTAATCGTTCATCTTTTGAGTGGATGATGAGTTTTCTGGTAGAATGCTCCCATATTCCGATGAAGCTTTGCGGTTTCCGGTGAAGCTTCGATCGAAAACTGGGTATGAGCGCGGGGAAGCTCCTCGTTTGGGGACGATTTGTTTCGAGCGTCTCCTCGCGGGGAGGTTTCAGCTTTTTGATGTTAGGGCTTAGGCCGGAGACGTTGTCCTCGGCCCTTTACGCGCCCTTTCACTTGACTTAGCAATGGAAGGGTGGATTTGATTTGTTGTCGAATTCACTTTTCTTCTCTGCTTTTCAGGTGATCGACATGGCGACGGGGCCAGATAGAGAGATTGTCTTAGATACGTCTGAGGAAGAAACAAGCCCTTCGGAAAATAGTAGCTTGACGGCTTCGAGTTCCTCCAGTGAGGTTGGAGAGGAAGAAGAGTTGGAGGGTATGGACGAGGACGTCGTTGAGGATTCCGTGGAGGAGTGGGAGGTGGCCAAACCTGCTGAAACTGTGTCCACTTTTGCAACGTATTTGGGTGATGTCTTCACGGAGGTCGGACCAGAGGGGGAGTGGAAGGTGCACTTTCCTTCCGAGGATGAGCGGGTATGTACGAATTTCGGGGACCGTTTTACCATGTATGAATATGCCTTCAAGGAGCTGGGTTTGAGGTTGCCTTTCACCGATTTTCAGCAGTCGGTGTTCGTGCATTTGAAGTTGGCCCCCACGCAATTGCGCCCCAACTCGTTAGCCTTCATTCGGGTGTTCGAGTTGGTGTGCGAATACCTCTCCATAGGGGCTACTCTCCCCTTGTTCTTCACCGTCTTCCATCTTCAAAGGCAGCTGTCGGGGAGGAAGTATGGTTGGGTCTCCCTGAAGCAGCCTCGCAAATTGTTTAAACCATTTTCGGAGTCGATACGGACGTTCAAGGAGCGGTATTATGTTGTCGAGCCCGTGTCCGAAGCTGCCCAGGACAGTCATATGTCTGGGAGATTGAGGTGGATGAGGACGGGAACGACCTGCGCGACGAGGCGGGGAAGCTTATTGGGCAGAGAATCTATAAGTTCCCCATTCATTGGGCACCTGATCATTTCGCTAAGAAGCCTGACGACTATGTTCTCCAACCGCACGAGCTACACGGGCAGGATGCCGTGACGTACGAGGAGTTGGTGAAGTACGTTAACTCCTTCCTGCTTGCTGAGTGCTGGACGAACAAGGGTAATCCGATCTTCGAGGAGGATGGTAGTCAGAGGGTTGAGTACCGGTTTATCAACACCAAGGCACTGCTGGAGTGCAAGACTCCTGCGGAAGTCGAGAAGCTGCTTGGTAGTTTTATTTATTTTAGATTTGCTCGTGTTATTTCTTTTCCTCGTGGCTAACTTGTTCGTCTTTTGTTTGTGCAGGTGAGATGCCTCAGGCCCATGAGAGGGTTGTGAAGAACGCTCTTGCGAGGAACAAGGCCGGTGCGGTTCCTCTGAAGTCTCGGTTTACTGGTGCGTGTGCTCACCCTCCAGTTCAGTCTACTGCGGGGACTTCTTCTTCTCCTACGCCGGCTCCCCGGGGGTCTCCCCTCCCATTGACCGGACGATCTAAGCGGCCAAGGGTTACTGACGTTGTGGACCTCACTCGGGTATCGGAGAAAGGGAAGTTTGAGCTTCCTCCCTACATCCTCGATAGGAAATTCTTCGAGGGAAACTCTTTGATCGTGCCTCGGGCGGAGTCTCTTTGCTTGGAAAGCATGGATCGCCCAAGCAAGAGGGCGTTGGTGGCTCAAGACGCTTCAGCTTTGGTTAGGATGCTGGAGATGGCAGCCGTTTATGCTGAAGGGGACTCTACAACTAAGGCCAAACTTAATGCTGCTCGGGCTACCATGGCGTCCCTCATAGAAGAAACCAAGGTTGTCGATGATGCCCGGAAGAAGGCTGAGGAGGAGGTAGCCCGGTTAAAGAAGGAGAATTCCACGCTGGCGGCGGAGAAGAAAGCTTTCGAGGAGCTGGTCCAGCAGTTGAGGGCGGTCAATGCCCCGGGTGAAGATGAGCCAGAGGATGTGAAGGAATTGAAAACGAGATCCGAGCTGGTCGCCCGTATGCTGGTGGCCGAGGATGACAGTATTGCCGTCGCAGACGAATCCTTCAGGAATGTCGTGGCTCAACTGCGGGTGGTGAACCCTGAGTTTGACTTTTCTGTCGAGGGTGCCCATTATCTGGTGCATGTTGAGGATGGCCGGATCGTTATGCCCGACGCTCTCCTTAAAGGGAACACAGAGGATCGGCCCGTGGAGGACCAGGGGCCTCAGTCTGAGCCACCCGACCACATGGACGAATGAGGAGTCTGTTTTTGTTGTTGTAATTTGTCTGGCCTGCGTGCCGAGTAGTTGTTGTAATTTAATTTTGGGGGGGGGGGGGCATGGCCCCCATTTTATGTAATCCAGTACAGCCGTGGTCCTAGTGGCCATTTGTTTATGTTTGAATTATATGTTCGATTCTGCTATCTGCATGGTTTTACTTGCTTTCATTTTTTGCTAAGTGTTGTACTCATGCTCGTTGTGAATGTGTGTCTACCTGTGATAGGGAGTATTAGACTTATGCGATCTTTTAGGGGGATTGCTCGTTGTAGATGTGTTCGGCAGTGAGGGGTACTGATCGAACGGCCGGGGAATGTCCTGGCGGGGATGCGGAGCTCAGGTCGCGTTTGAGGCCTGAGTTCGCAGCGTGAACGTCCCATCGCGAGCCGGGGTTCTGCCGATCATGGTACTTTGATGACGGTGATGCTCGATCGAGGACTGCCGTCGAGCAGTTACTCAGCTCGTTATTGAGCGGGGTTCTGCTTTATCGGTATGCGATGCTTGTACCTAGGCGTGCATAGTGGTCGGTAGTTGACGTCCATCGTCGTGATGGGTCAAACCAAGAATTAGGTCCTTAGCTATAGTATTGTTTTATCTTTTTGACGTTCCATGTTCGAGCCAGTTCTTCCCCGTTGAGATGTTCTAGGTAGTAGGCCCCATTTTTTGTTTTTGCTCGGACGCGATAGGGTCCTTCCCAGTTGGCTGCTAGTTTGCCTTCACGAGAGTCTTTGTGATTTCTTCTTAGATCAAGGCTTCCCATGTCGAACTCTCATCGTATCACCTTGGCATTGTGCCTGATGGTAACTTTTTGTTTTAGTGAGGCTTCGCAGAGGGCTGCCCCGGTTCGGATTTCCTCGACGTGGTCGAGCTCTTCTCTTAATGATTCGTCGTTTATCTCCTCGTCCAGGGGCGACTTTGTCTGCCTGGAGGGTACGTGAACTTTGACGGGGATTACAGCCTCGGTCCCGTATGCTAAACGGAAGGGTATTTCCTCGGTTGTAGAGTGTGGGGTTGTACTATATGCCCATAATACGGTGTGCAGTTCCTCGACCCAAGCCTTCTTCTTTTCGTCCAGCCTTCGTTTGAGGCCTCGAAGGATGACTCGGTTAGCTGCCTCAACCTGCCCATTTGTTTGGGGGTGCTCGACGGATATGAAGTCCTGCTTCGTGCCCAGTTGGGCGACGAAGTCCAAAAAATTTCTGTCTGTGAATTGCGTCCCATTGTCTGTCACTATTGCCTGGGGAATGCCGAAACGTGCAAGGATGTTTCGTTTGTAGAAACGCAGTATGTTGAGGGCAGTTATTTTGGCCAGAGCCTCCGCTTCTATCCATTTTGTGAAGTAGTCTACGCCCACTATTAGGTACTTGTTATGATTTAATCCTACTATGAAGGGTCCTAGGATGTCTAGGCCCCACCCGGCGAATGGCCACGGGGAGGACATTGCCTTGAGCTCGTTAGGTGGAGCCAGGTGCATGTCCCCGTGCCATTGGCATTTATCGTACCTCTTCACGTGTTCTTTCACATCGTGTAGCATGGTCGGCCAATAATATCCTGCTCGGAGGGCCTTCCGAGCAAGGGACCTTTCGCCAAGATGTTGGACGTTGATTCCCTCGTGGATTTCGCGCAGGACGTGCGCGGCCATTTCTTCCTCGACACACTTGAGCAGCGGAATGGATAATCCCCGCCTGTAGAGTTTATCTTCGACCAAGACATAAGAGTAGGCTCTTCACCTAACTGTGCTGGCCTCTTTTGGGTCAGACGAAAGTTTGTCTTTGGCGAGATAGTTGTAAACAGGGGTCATCCAGTAGTTGTTATCGCCGATCACCTGCACGCTGAGGGTCGGGGAGGCCTTCTCGATACTGGTTCGAGGAAGTACTTCCTGTATGACGGATTTGTTTCCGCCTTTCTTCTTTGTGCTGGCTAGTTTGGATAGCACGTCTGCTCGCACGTTATGTTCGCGGGGAACATGTTTCACTTCCACTGTTGTGAACTTCGCCATTTCATTCATGACCAGGGCTAAGTATTCGGTCAGGTTTTCGTTTTTGGCTTGATATTCTCCCCGGACCTGGAGGGCCACGAGTTGCGAATCTGTGCAAATGACGACTTCTTCTGTTCCTAGGTCCATGGCTAGGCATAGCCCAGTGAGGAAGGCCTCGTATTCATCCTGGTTGTTCGAGGTTGGGAAGGATAGGGTGAGTGATACTTCAACGATGATTCCTTCGTTGCTTTCCAGGATGACGCCCGCACCGCTCCCTGTCGAGCTTGAGGCACCGTCCCCAAAAATGGTCCACTTACGTGCTTTGCCCGCAGGGGAGTCTGCGAATGTCATTTTTGCGACGAAGTCGGCCAGAGCCTGAGCTTTGAGAGCTTTCCTTCCTTCATACCGGATGTTAAATTTAGATAGTTCAAGCGATCATTTGAGCATTCGACCGGCCATGTCTGGTCGTCCCAGTAGCTGTTTTATGGGTTGATCTGTTCGAACCACGATCGTGTGAGCCAGGAAGTAGTGTCTTAATCTTCTGGCTTCGTTGATGAGGGCCAGATCCACTTTCTCTACCTGTTGGTATCTTAACTCTAGTCCTTGCAGTGCTTTGCTCGTGAAATATATGGGCTTCTGCCCGTCAGGTGTCTCACGGATGAGAGCGGCGCTCACTGCTTCAGTTGCTACGGCGAGGTATAGGTACAACGTTTCGCCATTGTCCGGGAGAGAGAGGACTGGTGGCTCTGAGAGTGCCCGTTTCAGATGGAGAAGGGCCTTGTCACATTCCTCGGTCCATTCGAATGCTGCCTCCTTGCGGAGGAGTTTGAAGAATGGTAGGGCGTGTTGCGCAGATTTGGCCACGAAATGAGATAGTGACGCGAGCATCCCGTTGAGAGACTGGATGGATTTCTTGGACTTGGGCATGGGAAACTTGTAGAATGCTCGACATTTATCGAGGTTGGCTTCGATTCCTTATTCCGTTAAGTAGAAGCCGAGGAATTTGCCTGCTCGGACACCGAACGTGCACTTCTCCGGATTAAAACTCATTTTGTATTTCCTGGCCTGTTCGAAGACCTTTTTCAAATGGGCAGTATGATCGGTTTCCTCGTGGAATTTTATGATCATGTCGTCTATGTAGACTTCGAGCATGTCGCCTATTTCTCCCCGGAAGACCTTGTTCATCATTCTTTGGTAGGTTGCTCCGGCGTTCTTCAGTCCGAAGGGCATTACGTTGTAGTAATAGTTGCCTGATTCGGTCATGAAGGCCATATATTTTTTGTCGGGCATTGCCATTGGAATTTAATTATAGCCCGAGTAGGCGTCCATGAACGATAAAAGTTTAAAACCGGCCAAATTATCAACAAGTTTATCAAAATTGGGGAGGGGGTAGGCATCCTTCGGGTATGCCTTATTGAGATCGGTGTAATCAATGCACATGCGCCATTTTCCATTAGATTTTTTAACTCGTACAACGTTGGACAGCCAAGTGGTGTACTCGGCCTCCGAAATAAACTTGGCCTCGAGGAGGTCCTTTACAGCTTTTTCAGCAGCCTCCGTTTTCTCCGGAGACTGCTTTCTCCTACATTATCCTACGGCCTTGACGGCCAGGTCGATTGTCAGCTAGTGGCAGGCGCCAGATGGATCCAAGCTAGACATTTCGACGGCGCTCCATGTGAAGAGGTCGGCATTCTCACGGAGGCATACTTTGAGCTGCTTCCTCGCGATGTCAGGCAGGTCTGCTCCAATCTTCACTCCCCGTTGGGGGTCGTCGCCGAACAGAACGATCTCGAAGTTGCCATCTGGGATAGGGCGCATCGGATAAGAGCTGCTGCTGGACGATGTAGACGGGTTGGCTGAAGCTGCATATTCCTCCTGTTGGTCTTCTTCGGGGAAGCGACTGTCGAGGTCGATGGAGTCGACCTGGGGGAGAGGCTTGGCTTCCTCGGAGCTGCTTGGCAATGCTGGCTTGCCCGACGCTTT
The DNA here is from genome assembly GCA_022829125.1 of Lathyrus tuberosus. NCBI lineage: Eukaryota > Viridiplantae > Streptophyta > Magnoliopsida > Fabales > Fabaceae > Lathyrus > Lathyrus tuberosus. The sequence continues at coordinate 3,177,099 of JALAZF010000259.1, forward strand.
TGGCTTGGATGCAATGGCGTTGAGCCCCTTTGTAGCTGCCTCGAAACACCGTCGTGCAGCTTCGATGTCGCCGTGGAGGGTGGCGACTATTCCCTTCGAAGTGTAATACTTCATCTTCAGGTGGACTGTTGAAGGCACCGCTACCAACTCGGCTAGAGTTGGCCTTCCGAAAATGCACTAGTAAAGCGACGGGCAGTCGATTACCAAAAATTGTACCTTGATGGATCTGGCCGTCTCAGCTGATCCAAAGGTTACGATCAGTTCAACGTATCCCCGTGGCTTGGTCACTGATCCATTGAATCCCTGTAAATCATACCTTACATAGGGGGTAAGGTGTGATTTGTCCAGCTGAAGTGTTGAAAACAGCTGGGAGTACATGATGTCGACCGAGCTGCCCTGGTCGACTAGGATTCTGCAAACGTCGAAGTTCGCAATTTGGGCTCTGACGAGCAAGGGTATGCTCGAGTTCGGGGATCCCCCGAGGAGCTCTTCTCGGTAGAAGAAGATGGGAACGGAGCCCTTCCGGGCCTGATCAAGCGTGGTCACCTTGTTGGAGCTTGTGTTGATCAGATGCTCAAATTTTTGTTTCATAGAGCCCACCGTGACTTTGTTGAAGCCCCCGCTGGAGATAACCATGGTGGAGGGAAACGTCTCCCATGGGCTGTTGGCCGAGAAATAAGAAGGGGCGTTGAGGCCGTCTGGGACGTAGAAGTCCTCCAGTCGCGATATGGACATAGAGACCTCTATGTTGGCGTCTTCCGAGGAGGGTACTTCCTCCTCTATCTTCTTGGACTCCTGGGCGTCCTGCCGAGGAGTGTCTTTCTTCTTCGCGAACTGTTTCAGGTGGCCATCCCTGATCAGTATCTCAATGGCATCCTTCAGATGGATGCAGTCTTCTGTAGTGTGGTCGTGACCCTTGTGGAAATGGCAGTATTTCGATTTGTCCACGTTTGGTCTGGCTAGCAGTTGTTTGGGGAAGCGGACCCCTGCCTGCTTGAACTCCGAATTGGAACATTTGGACAAAATCTTCTCCCTGGAGACGGTCAGGGGGGTGTAGTCATGGAACTGCCCGGAGGGCCCCTTGTTGTCACGGGAGTCACGAGGACGGTCCTCGCGCCTCCGTTCGCCTAGACGAGATGTTGAGGCCTCTTCACCTCTGGAGGTCTGAGTGTTCTCCTAATGGCGTAATGCTCGGACGTTGCAGGCTGCAACCTTCTCTTCATACTGAATGTGTGATTGGGCTTTGAGGAGGAGGGTGTCTAGGTTCCTCGGTGGTGCGAGGCCGACGGCTTTAGAGAAGTCGGAGCCCGGGCGGAGTCCTTGCTCGAGCAAAAACTTCTTCATTTCGTCCGTAGTAGGGACCTGTACTGCTTCCTTGTTGAACCTCTCGATATATGCGTGGAGAGGTTTGTCCTTTCCTTGGATTATGGAACCAAGGGAGGCCTCGGTCTTGGGGTGACGGCGAGATGCTGTGAAATGCCGCGAGAACATCCTGCCCAGTTGTCTCCATGAGGTGATGGACTCCTCGAGCAGCTGCTTGTACCATGTCATTGCCCCCTTACGGAACGTGGTCTGAAACATCCGGCATTTGATGGCGCCTCATACGCCGCGGTAGTCCAACAGTGCATCGATGTTCTCGATGTGCTCGTCGGGGTCAGTGGCTCCGTCGTACGTGCCTAGTAACGGGGGCTTCTCCAGGCCCTTTGGGAGACGGGTAGCCAAGATCTCCTGGGACAATGGGCCGCGAGGCTCATCGTCGCTGCTAGAACTGGTGAATGACGGGGACCGAAGGGTACGCTCGCGGCGGCGGTTCCTTCAGGGAGAAGGGGAATGGTTCCTTCGAGGAGAAAGTGAGCGATTCCTTCGGGGAGATGGTGAACGGGCCCGACCTTTAGACTTAACATGGGGAGACTACTCGTTCCTTTGAGTCCTCTTGTGGCCGGGAGAATGCTGGTCATGCGGGGAAACCTGGTCACGCTTCTGGGCGGCACGAGGGTCAGGCTCTTGGCGCAGTCTCCAGTCAATCTCTCTCCAGGACTGCGGGCTCCTTGATTGTCGCTGGTTCCTCCGCGGAGGAGGGTATCTTGGACGCTTGGCTTCTTCTAACGCCTCAATCCTCTCGTTCTGTTGCAGGATTAGGGTGTTGGTTTTGTTGATTGCCTCCAGGAGGGCTGCCACGGCCGGGTCGGCGTTGGGCGGAACGGGAACGGGCTGGACGTCAAGTGAAGATTGGTCGTTGTTGCGATCAGTAGGGGTAGGGAAAGGAGAAGCAGTGGCTCCGTCCCTTAGAAAATGGGCATCTCTAAGGAGAGATGATTGGCCGTCAACGTTAGATTTGTTGACGGGGAAGATAGTGGTTTGGAGAGCTTCCTTGGCGCGATCTTGAGAGGCCATGATGATGATTATCTTTGAGAATTGTTTTGATCTTCGGTTTTCGGGGAAAGAAAGATGGGGAGAACAATGATTCCCACAGACGGTGCCATTGATCGTGAAGGCTGGATCATATCCTGTAGAAGTGGGCCACCAAGTACGTCTGGGATGTTGGTCGTATGGAGAGGAGGAGGGGGTGTACCTGTAAGGAACTCCGACGCTCAAGTAAGAAAGGGTCGGAGAAAAAGGGGCAAGTACAAGTGTTAGTTCGTAGGGTGAATATTGGATACCTGACCCTCTCAAGCGAGACGGTTTATATAGAGCCCCCAGCGCGTGGCCAACGGTCCTATTTTCGGGGCGGAATAACTATTTTCCCAAAGAATAGGTAACTACCCAAACTAGCCGTTATGTCGGGCATAGGCATAGTTTCGGGCACCTGCCCTTAACTGTTCGGGGAGCAATCGGAGCCGTGCGTAACGGGCAGTGATTCCGGGGAGGAAAGATGCATTCCTTGCCCGGTTGGAGGGGCAGAAAGGTAAATTTTGCCCCCTTGTGGGTTGGACTTAGGCGATTTGGGCCGCTCTGGAGCAGAAGCGGATTGGGCCATGCCTAGCCATTGGTCCAGTCCAGAATAACCCTTTTGCTCAAATATCTCCCAAACGCTATCAAAATGCGATAAAACATAAACATCGGTGCAAAATGTATCAGGAATTTAAAAGTTAATAAGAAAATATTATCAATTGCAATTATTTTATCTATTAGAGAAATTATCCAATTAACAAGTAAAACTCATTTAATTTACACAATTCACAAAAATTCACATAAATGAAATAAATAAATACGATTAACCAAATCAGGGCGTTACAACTCTCCCCCACTTAGACATTTTCGTCCTCAAAAATATAATTGAGATGAACAACTTCCGGATACGACTCTCGCATCCGACTAACCAACTAACATGCCAACACTAGGCACACCACGAATAACACAAACTGACAAACCACCTTGCTAACAGCAACTACAACAATAACAACAACAACGATAAGATGCAAAGCCCATACAATGCACTTGACGACTAACTCACGACTCAAAGAATACCCAAGTTACGAACACATAGGTTCACTCTAGAACCAGAATACAACAAGACCGTCACCCTCACCATAGGTAACACTCCCCTAATTCCCCACATTTGAATTAGCTACTCGCACTCGAACCATCACGATGGAAACGAGGCAACAACAAAACAAGAACATAAAGTTCCATGACACAACATCGTTTCAACAACCTCTACATAACCATAATACCAACATCCTTGTCACACAACATTATTACAACACTGCTACGATTCACCAATCGAACATATAACCAAAACATCCATCTACATAGTAGCCCATGAATAATATTTAAACCTTTCACCTAACACTTCCATTCTGAAACGTCCAATGGTCTCATCATTCCTACATGTTTCCAATGTTCAACCTATGAACTCTTACAAGTCACACACGCATATACGAAATATGCCACATCACGCTTTTGAAGCGCACTCTGATTACTCGTAACAATCAAATCTACCAATTTCATATCCAACTTCTGACTCTCTCTAATATTCACCACAAAAATCATAGTTCATTTCTAATATACCCAACCTCACACTCTACTGTGTTATCTCACGCACCAGACACAAGTCTCTGAACTGCTCAAATAATTCTAATCCTTTGACCATCAAAACAGACATGCATAAAAACTTTCGACTTAACTCATCAGGCACGACATTAACTTCACCAATAGGATAATTCCAGCTAAAGTCATAACTCATCAGGAATTCCAACCATCCTCGTTGTCTCACACCCTATTATTTCCGACCAAACAGGTACCCAATATTCTTGTGATTACTAAACACTTCGGACTAAAAACCATAAAAATAATACCTCTAGATTCTCAACACAAAAGTAACCGCAGCCATCGTGAAATCATGAATCCTCAATTGTCAAAAAGCATAAGCCTCGAGTTTACCATCTTGCATTACACAATGACTAAACTCATCATAGAAGCATACCAATACCTCACAAACAGTTTATTAGGATCACGCAGAATCAAAACTGGAGCCGTAGACAAATTCTACTTTAGCCCTCTCAAACTTTCCTCACAATGAACATCCAAAGCAAACGACTTACCCTTTGCAAGTCAACTGAAGTAATGAAAATGCTAACTTGGAAAAGCCTTCCATAACCTCCGGTAATAACCAACTAAAGTCCAAAAAGCTTCTAATCACCTTAACCAACTTCAGAGCCTCTCATTGTAGAACTGCATCTACTTCCGATGGATCCATACAATACCATCATCAGAAATAACATATCCAAGAAAACTAACCTTTTTCAACCAAAATTCTCACTTGAATAACTTAGCATAAAAATTCCTTTCTTTTCAACACTTGCAACTCGATTCTCAAACACCCTACATACTCTCATTCTGATTTTATAATAGATCAGAATATCCCTAATGAACACCACTCCGAACTTATCCAATTAAATATGGAAGATACGATTCACATACTCCACAAACGTTCCAGACGCATTACTAACACCGAACAACATCATTGTACATTGTAATGCTCCACCAAATTCCAAAAGATATAAACTCTTAAAGTTTTTACAAAAATTTTCACTGGGTAATTCTAACGTTAACATCCAATATTCCATCCGGAAACACATCTGGAAATCACGCACAACTGGCAGTCCTCTCTGTGGCTTTCCTGTCAATTCCAGAACACTATTATCACAAACACAACAAACATCTTGGTCTCGTCGACTAGGAGTTTTTCTACTTACTTAGCAGATATAAACCTCAACTATTCACCTTCGTCCAGTTTAAGTTCACTCTCTACTCTCTGAGGAGCAACCATCAATAATTCCCAATCGTTCTCCCTCAGAGACATCCCGACTTGACCAACATACCAAAGCCTCTAATCCGCCTCATCTTCTGATATAAGAATCTTCATCGACTCTTCAAAACAATATGTAATCATTTCCTTAATTCCAAACAATTCATTGCACACAATATCAAAGCCAGAAAGACACGTCTATTCCATCCAACATAATTCTGTCTACTATCAACAAGAGATTAAGGGTGATCAGTTCCTCAATTTGTCAATAGACAGCCGACAATCATGATGGGGCATAGACCATCATTACCAGACCATAATAGCATTTCTTGCATCTTGTGCACAAAACTACCTAAGGCACAAATCCTTAGTCGACATAAACCTCACCTCCGCATTCCCTCTGGAATCGAGATCAACACTGTCTAAACACACTTATAATCTTGCATACAACGACACTTTAAGCCAACGCTCCACAACTGAAGCAACTTGGAGAAGCACCAGCTTCTCCCACACTTATCATTCTCAATCCTGAAGACAAAGGATTAGAAAACCAGGAAGTACTGACAGTGTTTCACACATATATCACGTATTGAGGAACAAAGAACAACGACAATATTCAACTGTCATGCCACACCGACTCACAACTTGGCCGGACGGACCGACCTGCTCTGATACCAATTGTAACACCCCAATTCCCATCTAGCAGATAAATAATACATAATTAAATCAGAGTGAATAAATTTTTTTCAACAGAAATAAGGATGCCACATCTGAGAAAAAACATAATCCACCTGCTTGTAACTTTGATACATAACACAAAATGGGATAAATAATAACAGGAAACTTTTTCCAACAAAAGGAAAGTTCAATTATGGAATAAAGCGGAACGATCCATAATTGACTCGTTTTACAAAATAAGTTGTTTCATAACATCAAAATATACGTACAAGTTATCCAATATATATATATATATATATATATATATATATATATATAACAAAAGCGTTTCCGCTGACTCCCGTGTTACGTATCAGAGCAGACACCAAAGATCTAAGCAAAATGAAGATCTAACGCTTCCACTTTCCTCCACGCCTCTACAACGGCTAATTTGCACTATGCCATAAAAGCATATTCCAGCAGAAGGGTGAGAAATAACAACTAAATCAAGATTGCATAATAATATGTAAACATATAATTCACATATATTATTCAACTCACCCACACACCACATGCTAACACATATAACATACAAAGATATCATATATTCATATACACAAGTTATGATATATATCTGTACTTCCCAAGAAACACAGACACAAGAAACAGCAAAGGGGTGAGAACTACATTCAATAATTAACAGTGCAAAATACATGTTAAGGAGTAGAAATCAAGCAATCACACATAATGTGCCCACATTCACGACACACTTGTCACTTTCAATTATAATCCAACAAAGACATAATAATGCAATGTGACTCAATGACACAATGCAATGCAAGTGGTACCACACAACATGGTTCATTCAATTGAACCTGATTCATAATAGAATCCGGATAAATCACATACACTCCACTGAGCAATGATTTATCTCCATACAACTCCACATTGGAGTCCGGATAAATCACATACACTCCCACTGAGCAATGATTTATCTCCATATGTAACGCCCCGATTTGTTTAATTGTATATTTTTATTTCATTTGTGTGAATTTTGTGAAATGTGTGAAATCATTGTATTTTACCTGCTAATTGAGTTAATTGGTTAAATTCCCTGATAAGTAAAATATTTGCAATAAATTATAATTTCTTTTCAACTTTTATTTCCCAAAATATATTTCATCGTTGTTTATGTTTTATCGCGTTTTGAGAGCGTTTGCGAGATATTTGGGCTGAGGGGTATTTTGGTCTGTTGCTTGGTTATTTTTTCATAACATAGAAAATAGAGAGAAAAAGAGAGAAAATAGAAAGAAGGAAAAAGAGAAGAGAGAAAGGAAGAGAAGGGAAAAAGAGGAGAAGAGGAAAATCGAGAATTCATCCGTTTCAAGCGCGATTAATTGGGTAAGGGTGAGAAGTTTCAATTATATCTTGCTTGTGTATGTATATGTGTTGTTTGTTGCAATTGTTTTGGTTGTTTTACAACTTTTTCTCTAATTGATAAATTGATGAGTAATTGTTAGAAATCGATGTTTTCGCGGTAGAACCCCGATATAAACTGCGTAGAATACTTGTTGATTATGTTGGGACATGTTTGGGTCGATATATTGTGAATTGGAAGTGTTTAGATGAGTTTGGGAGTGGAAATTGGATGAATTTCGCAGGAAAAATTATGCAGGAAAATTCTGGGTTTTCGCTGCCCATACGCGTATCAGGCAGGGCAATACGCGTATTGGGTTGGGCAATACGCGTATGCCAAGGAGGAAATTTAGGCATTACGCGTATGGGAGTGGGCAATACGTGTATGGAGTGAGGCAATACGCATATTGGAGTTTTTGTGGGATTTTTGGGAAGGAATTGGTCTCTGCCCATACGCGTATCACTTTGGGCAATACGCGTATGGATGGGCGAGTGAGCAAGGAAATACGCGTATGGCTCAGGGAAATACACGTATGGCCAGTGAGAGTGCAGAATTTTGTCTTTTCGCGATTCCTTTTCTTTTTAATTCCATAACTTGTGTTCCGATTATCCGTTTTGAACATTCTTGGTATCATTGGAAAGCTATTGAGATGTTCTTTCTTATTAAAATGGTTTTGAGATTGTTGGCCGATTTAATTATGTCAGGAATTTGGAATTGTGTCATTTTGTCGACTTTTACTGTTATAGTGGTGTGTAATTGATGTGTTATCATGCAATGTGCTTTTGATATATATCGTATGAATTGTGTGATGTTATATGATGTAAATGCATGTGATGAAATGTTGTGATGATGGTTTGTGGCCTAAGGGCAAGAAAATGCATTGTGTGGTGTTTGATTGTATATGCATGATTTTGGGTGTATATGTGAAGATGCATTTGATTGTTATGAGTCCTTGTATGCCAAGCATCATGATATGCATCTTGTGATGTCGTGTGCCCTAGTGGGTGTGAGCGACAAATTGGTTCCCGAAGGAATCCGCTATAACATCGTGTGCCTTATACAAAGATGTGTGAGCGATGATTATAGACGATCGTGTGCCTTATACAAAGAGGTGTGAGCGATCTGGTCGTGTGCCTTATACAAAGAGGTGTGAGCGATCCATAAACGTCGTGTACCTTATACAAAGAGGTGTGACCGACGGGGAACATCGTTTGCCCGACGGGGAGTTACACTAAGTAACAAGCGATGATTCCAATAGTTCCTGAGTGAACTAGTGATGAGAATGATGGATGGATGGTACCGCATTTGCATAGAGTCGTTGTGTCGGTCTCTTTGAATTTGTATAAATCATGAATGGATTGATTATGTGTGGAAAATCATGAATGGGTTGATTATGTGTGGAAAATCATGAATGGATTGATTATGTGTGGAAAATCATGAATGGATTGATTATGTGTGGAGATTGTGAATTGATTGAGTATGTGTTGAGATTTATGATTGGATTGGTGAATTGATGTGCATATGTGATAAATGCATTGATTGTGGATGATATGTTTTACGTATAGACATATGCTATGTGATGTGGTGGTGTGTTTCCATCTGTTATAACTGTGGTGTGGCTTATGTGTGAATATGTGATTATGTTGGTATAATTGATATATGCTTTGTGTATTAGTATGTGATGCTTGTTGTGAGAATAATTATGCATGTGAATTTGTATGTGTTTGCATATTATTATGTAATCTTGATTTAATTGTTATTTCTCACCCTTCTGCTGTGGTTTGTTGCTCTATGAGGCAATTGTAGATTAGCAGTCTTGGAGGCTTTTGTGAAGATTAGTTCTCCATCCGTTTGTCAGTCTGTCTGCTCTGATACGTAACACGGGAGTCGGGGAACGCTTTTATTATATATGTATACATTTGTTGAATATATTTTGTATTACTTTTGTATGTATATTTTGATGTTATAAAACGATTTATTTTGTAAAACAAGGCAGTTATGGATCTTTCCACTTTATTCCATAATTGAACTTTCTTTTTTTATGGAAAAAGTTTCCCTTTGAGGTTATTCCATTTTTGTTATCTATCAAAAATTTATGAGCAAGGATTGTGTTTTCTTTCTTTAAAATTGTGGCATCCTTGTTTCTGTCGGAAAAATAAATTTTTACTTACTCTGATTTAATTATGTATTATTTATTCGCAATGGGAATTGGGTTGTTACAATAGTGGTATCAGAGCAGGTCGGTCTGTCCGGCCAAGTCGTTGAGTCTGTTGGTGTGACAGTTGAATGTTGTCGATGTTGTTTGTCCCTTAGTACGTGATGTGTGTGTGAGACACTATTAGTACTTTCTGGTTTTTCTATCCCGTTGTCTGCAGGAGTTAGAATGAGATAAGTGGGGGAGAAGCTGGTACTTCTCCATGTTACTTTAGGTGTGGAGCGCTGGCTCAGTGTATTATGAATTGCAAGATTGTAAGTGTTGTTTGGACAGTGTGGTTCCCGGTTCCAGAAGGGATGCGGAGGTAAGGTTTATGTCAACTAAGGATTTGTGCCTTAGGTAGTTTTGTGCACAGGATGTAAGGAATGCTATTATAGTTTGGTAAAGACGGTTTATGCCCCATCATGATTGTCGGCTTCCTATTGACAAATTGAGGAACTGATCACCCTTAATCTCTTGTTGATAGTAGACAGAATTATGTTGGATGGAATAGACGTGCCTTTCCGGCTTTGATAGTGTGTGCAATGGATTGTTTGGAGTTAAGAAAATGGTTACGGATTGTTTTGATGAGTTGATGAAGATTCTTATATCGGAAGATGAGGCGGATTAGAGGTTTTGGTATGTTGGTCAAGTTGGGAAGTCATTGAGAGAGAATGATTGGGTTTTATTTAAGGGCTGCTTCTCAGAGAGTAGAGATTGAACTTAATTGGACGAAGGTGAATAGTTGAGGTTTATATCTGCTAAGTGAGTAGAAAACTCTTGGTAGATGGGACTAAGTTGTTTGTTTTGTCTGTGATGGTAGTGTTCTGGAAATTGGAAGGAAGTCACAGTGATGGGCCGTCAGTTGTGCATAGTTTTCATATGTGTTTTTGGAAGGAACATTAGGGTGTTGGCATAGGGAGCTCCAGCTTTGTTAGTAGGAAAAAAGGAAGGATGATTGAATGGAATAATAAGCATGATGTGTATAATGGTATTGAGACTACGAGAAGTCAAACTTAGAGTTCTGGTGAGGTTTGGAGTCCTTGGAGTTTTAGAGCATTAGTGAAAATCTTGAGAAAACCCTTAGGTGTGGATGTAATATTTGAGAGTTCTTTTTGGTTGGTTGTTGCTACATGTTGGGATTTATGGAATTTGGACTGTTAAGAGAAGAAATTGTGTATGGATTATTGACTGTTGAATAAGGTAACGATTGGGAATGAGTGTCTACTTTCATGAACAGATGACTGGATTGGTTTTGGTTGAGTTTGAGTGAATTCACAATTGTTTGGAATGTTTGGTAAGAGTGGTGAATTGTATGAGTTGAGGCTTTGCTCGATTTAATGTGACTGGTTATGTTTGTTATCATCGGATTAAGGTGTTATTTACTCGGTTAAGCTTGCATGTGAGTAACCAGTTACCCAGTGAAAATTTTTGCAAAGCTTTGAGAATTTATATCTTTTGGTATTTGGTTGGGAATTACAACGTACAGTGATGTTATTTGGTGTTAGTATTGCGTCTGTAATGTTTGTGGAGTATATGAATCGTATCTTCCATATTTAATTGGATAAGTTCGTGGTGGTTTTGATTGAGGATAGTCGGATCTGTTATAAACTCAGAGGAAAGACAGGTAGAGTGTTTGAGATTTGAATTACAAGCGTTGGAGAGAGATGAAGTTTTATGCTAAGTTATTCCAGTGAGAATTTGGGTTGAAAAAGGTTAGTTTTCTTGGGCATGCTATTTCGAATGAGAGTATGGTTATGGATCCATCGGAAGTAGATGCAGTTCCACAATGAGAGGCTCCGAAGTTGGTTAAGGAGATTAGAAATTTTTGGACTTTAGTTGGTTATTACCAAAGGTTAAGGAAGGCTTTCCCAGTTAGCGTTTTCATTACTTCAGTTGACTTGCAAAGGGTAAGTCGTTTGCTTTATGTGTTTGTTGGGAGTAAGTTTGGTGAGCTGAAGTAGAAGTTGTCTACGACTCCAGTTTTGATTCTGTACGATCCTAATAAACCGTTTGGAGGTATTGGGATGTGTCTTTGAGGAGTTTATATAAAAGGGTCTATACTATTCTGGATTTGGAATTGTTGCGGTTGGATTGTGTTGGAATATTTGGAGGTATTATCTTTATGGTTCTAGATTCGAAGTCTTTGGTAATCACAAGAGTGTAGAGTACTTATTTGGTCTGAAGGAATAAAGTATGAGACAACGAGGGTGGTTAGGATTCGGGACGAGTTATGAATTTAGCTTGGATTATCCTTCGGGAAAAGCTAAGGTTGTGCCTGAAAAGTTAAGTCGAAAGTTGTTATGCATGTCTGTGTGATGGTCAGAGGATTAAAATTATTTGAGCAGTTCAGAGACTTGTGTCTGGTGTGTGAGATCACACAGGAAAGTGCGATGTTGGAAATATTAAAGTGAACAGTGATTTTTGGCAAATATGAGAAAGAGTTAGACGTTGGACGTGAGATTGGTAGTTTTAATGGTTACGAGTAATCAGAGTGCGCAGCGGAAGCGTGATATGGCACATTTTGTAATTGCGTGTGGGACTTGTAAGAGTTCATAGGTTGAACATTGGAAACATGTTGGAATGATGAGACCATTGGACGTTTCAGAATGGAAGTGTAAGATGAAAGGTTTAAATATTATTCATGGGCTACTATGTAAAGGGATGTTTTGGTTATGTGTTCGATTGGTGGAGCATAGCATTGTTGTAATATTGTTGTGTGACAAGGATGTTGGTTTGGTGGTTATGTAGAGGTTGTTGAAAGATGTTTTGTCATGGAACTTGTGTTCTTGTTTGTGTTGTTGCCTCATTTCCATCGTGATGGTTCGAGTGCGGGTAGCTAATTCCTGTGTGGGGAATTAGGGGAGTGTTACCTGTGTGTTCGTAACTTGGGTATTCTTTGAGTCGTGAGTTGGTCGTCAAGTGCATTGTATGGGCTTTGCATTTTGTCGTTGTAGTTATCGCCGTTGTCGGGTCGTGGTCGTAGTTGCGGTTAGCAAGGTGGTTTGTCAATTGTGTTATTCGTGGTGTGTCTTTAATTGGCATGTTGGTTGGTTAGTCGGATGCGAGAGTCGTATCCGGAGTTGTTCGTATCGGTCATATTTTCGAGGACGAAAATGTCTAAGTGGGGGAGAGTTCTAACACCCTGATTTGTTTAATTGTATTTATTTATTTCATTTGTGTGAATTTTCTGAAATGTGTGGAATCATTGTATTTTACATGCTAATTGAGTTAATTGGTTAAATTCCCTGATAGGTAAAATATTTGCAATAAATTATAATTTCTTTTCAACTTTTATTTCCCGAAATATATTTCATCGCTGGTTATATTTTATCGCGTTTTGAGAGTGTTTGCGAGATATTTGGGCTGAGGGGTATTTTGGTATTTTGCTTGGTTATTTTTTCATAACATAGAAAATAGAGAGAAAACGAGAGAAAATAGAAAGAAGGAAAAAGAGAAGAGAGAAAGGAAGAGAAGGCAAAAAGAGGAGAAGAGGAAAATCGAGAATTCATCCATTTCAAGCGCGATTAATCGGGTAAGGGTGAGAAGTTTCAATTATATCTTGCTTGTGTATGTATATGTGTTGTTTGTTGCAATTGTTTTGGTTGTTTTACAACTTTTTCTCTAAATGATAAATTGATGAATAATTGTTAGAAATCGATGTTTTCGCGGTAGAAACCCGATATAAACTGCGTAGAATATTTGTTGATTATGTTGGAACATGTTTGGGTTGATATATTGTGAATTAGAAGTGTTTAGATGAGATTGGGAGGGGAAATTGGATGAATTTCGCAGGAAAAATTATGCAGGAAAATTTTGGTTTTTGCTGCCCATACGCGTATCAGGCAGGGCAAAACGCGTATTGGGTTGGGCAATACGCGTATGCCAAGGAGGAAATTTAGGCATTACGCGTATGGGAGTGGGCAATACGCGTATGGAGTGAGGCAATACGCATATTGAAGTTTTAGTGGGATTTTTGGGAAGGAATTGGTCTCTGCCCATACGCATATCACTTTGGGCAATACGCGTATGGTTCAGGGCAATACGCGTGTGGCTCGAGGCAATACGCGTATGGGCAGTGAGAGTGCTGAATTTTGTCTTTTCGCGATTCCTTTTCTTTTTAATTCCATAGCTTGTGTTTCGATTATCCGTTTTGAACATTCTTGGTATCATTGGAAAGCTATTGAGATGTTCTTTCTTATTAAAATGGTTTTGAGATTGTTGGCCGATTTAATTATGTCGGGAATTTGGAATTGTGTCGTTTTGTCGACTTTTACTGTTATAGTGGTGTGTAATTGATGTGTTATCATGCAATGTGCTTTTGATATATATCGTATGACTTGTGTGATGTTATATGATGTAAATGCATGTGATGAAATGTTGTGATGATGGTTTGTGGCCTAAGGGCAAGAAAATGCATTGTGTGGTGTTTGATTGTATATGCATGATTTTGGGTGTATATGTGAAGATGCATTTGATTGTCATGAGTCCTTGTATGCCAAGCATCATGATATGCATCTTGTGATGTCGTGTGCCCTAGTGGGTGTGAGCGACGAAATGGTTCCAGAGGGAATCCGCTATAACATCGTGTGCCTTATACAAAGAGGTGTGAGCAATGATTATAGACGATCATGTGCCTTATATAAAGAGGTGTGAGCGATCGGGTCGTGTGCCTTATACAAAGAGGTGTGAGCGATCCATAAACGTCGTGTGCCTTATACAAAGAGGTGTGAGCGACAGGGAACATCGTTTGCCCGACGGGGAGTTACACTAAGTAACAAGCGATGGTTCCAATAGTTCCTGAGTGAACTAGTGATGAGAATGATGGATGGATGGTACCGCATTTTCATAGAGTCGTTGTGTCGGTCTCTTTGCATTTGCATAAATCATGAATGGATTGATTATGTATGGAAAATCATGAATGAATTGATTATGTGTGGAAAATCATGAATGTATTGATTATGTGTGGAAAATCATGAATGGATTGATTATGTGTGGAGATTGTGAATTGATTGAGTATGTGTTGAGATTTATGATTGGATTGGTGAATTGATGTGCATATGTGATAAATGCATTGATTGTGGATGATATGTTTTACATATAGACATATGCTATTTGATGTGGTGGTGTGTTTCCATCTGTTATAACTGTGGTGTGCCTTATGTGTGAATATGTGATTATGTTGGTATAATTGATATATGTTATGTGTATTAGTATGTGATGCTTGTGGTGAGAATAATTATGCATGTGAATTTGTATGTGTTTGCATATTATTATGCAATCTTGATTTAGTTGTTATTTCTCACCCTTCTGCTGTGGTTTGTTGCTCTATGAGGCAATTGCAGATTAGTAGTCTTGGAGGCTTTTGTGAAGATTAGTTCTCCATCTGTTTGTCAGTCTGTCTGCTCTGATACATAACACGGGTGTCAGGGAACGCTTTTATTATATATGTATACATTTGTTGAATATATTTTGTATTACTTTTGTATGTATATTTTGATGTTATAAAACGATTTAATTTGTAAAACAAGGCAGTTATGGATCTTTCCGCTTTATTCCATAATTGAACTTTCCTTTTTTATGGAAAAAGTTTCCCTTTGAAGTTATTCCATTTTGTGTTATGTATCGAAAATTTATGAGCAGGGATTGTGTTTTCTATCTTTAAAATTGTGGCATCCTTGTTTCTGTCGAAAAAATAAATTTTTACTTACTCTGATTTAATTATGTATTATTTATTCTCGATGGGATTTGGGTTGTTACACCATACAACTCCACATTGGAGTCCGGACAATACTAGGCACCCATCATGGATTCCCACCTAGCTGTCTCCACCAGACACATCATGAAATGCATGACACAGATTACACACAAAACACATGTATAATAACAATTATACATCTTCACGATCCTCATGATCACACGTGAGATACAAACTCAGCATAATACACACTAGTATTACCACAACTGTCCAATCAATTCAACATAATACATACATAACAAGAATTATGCATAAGACACATATATAACAATCAGTTATACATCTACACGATCCTCTTGATCACACGTGAGTTATACACTCACCGTAATTCCCACTGGAATTACCCATCTGCACCAATACAGTTATCACATATACAACTATCTATTACTTTGCATTAATTAGTCATTAATGAAGTAATCCACACAAAAATACAGTTCGCTAGAATTCACGCCACAGAGGCTACCCACAACAACATCAATACGATATCATACGTTGCAATTCATTTCTTCAATACCTTTATGCCACAAGGCCATCATTCAATAACCACATTCTATAGTAAGATTCAACATCATATAAATAGCCTAAAAGCTCCACATTTATATGGCAATAGCATAACACATGACAAATTACCGACCGCTCGCATTTATCGAACATGCCTCATTACGCCCTACAACCACTACACACCTTTGCATCATTTAATCATGCATTTCATATTATCACATCCATATCAACAAAACAAGCATATAACACATCAATACATGCTCACCATACAACAGCAACAACACAGTATTAATATAATATAAAACAGATATTTTCCATGAATTTTAAGTCAATAAAAATAATATTTTCCAGTTCCAGGTCGCGCTAAGTGGGCCCCACCCGCGCTAAGCGCGCTACTCACTTCCTGGAAGAGGCAAAATTTCTGCGCTAAGCGGGCACTGCGTTATGTAGAAAAATATCCCTTTTGACAGAAACTTCCAATTCACAAATTCACCCTTAAAACCATACCCAAACAACCAATAAAGGTATATTATCATGGTTCTATCATGTATCAACAATTAGGAACCTTAAAACATGATTTCCAACACAAAGGTTTTGGATCCAAATCTCAAAATCTCAACATATCAAATGTTGTAATTTTCCATCAAATTCAACCAAACATGTGAAAACATACAAGTAAGCATTTCCAACTAATTCCTAACCTCACCCGACTATACTACGCGATTTATCCCAAGTTTCAACCGTGAACACATCAATTTCCACTCAATTTACTATTAATGCCCTAAAGCTCTAATTCTCTATAACTTAATACAAAACTCCTCAAATCTTACCAACAAGCATTTCTGATTAAACCCAAACATCACTCGACTATTCTACGCGATCTATTGCACCTTTGAACCGTTAGAACATCGATTCCCACACATTTGTTCTTCAATCCAACCAATAAGGAAAAGTATATATTTCAACCAAACAAATGCAAACAACACATACATATACATATACAATCGAAATATAATCGGAACTTCTCACCCTTACCCGATTAATCGAAGATCAAGCTTTGATTTGATCGATTTCCTCTTCTTCCCCTTCTTCTTTCTTTTCTTTCTCTTCTTTCTCTTCTTTCTCTTCTTTCTCTTTTCTCCTCCTTTTCTATCTATTTCTCTCTCTTTTCCTTTTTATAACAAAATATCTACTTTTATAAAGATATCTAACCCCTAAAAAGACTATTTTACCCTTTTGCTGAAATATCTCCCAAACGCTCTCAAAATGCGATAAAACATAAACAGCGGTGCCAAATGTATCAGGAATTTAAAAGTTAATAAGAAAATGATCGTACCTGGATCAGACAGTATTTGGTGGCCAGCAACGCCTTGTGGACTTCAGCTCCGGTGAGGTTGAAAGATGCCGGGGGGGGGGGTGTACTTGCAAGGTACGCCGACGCTCAAGTAAGGCAAAGGTCAAGTAGAAGCAAGTACAAGGTTAGAGTGTAAGAGAGTGTGTAACCTGACCCTCTCAAGTGAGAGGGTATTTATAGAGAGCCCCCAGCGCGGGGCCAACGGTCACTAGCACTGGGCTGGATTGCCAGGCCCAATCCAAGTAACTTCAAGGGCTTACATGGCATAGTGAAGACCAGTACGTGGTCTTCGCCCTGGGGTAACCGCTCCTAGATCTCCGGAATTAGGGCAGTCCGATTCCATCGGGAGTGGGCGGTTACATGAGAACGTGTCCTCGCGGGGAGGAGTCTTGTGTGTCGGGGTGAGATGTATCCTCGTGGGGAGGATATGTATAAGGATATGGCTCTTCGAGGAGCGAGCCCGGAGAGGCTTAGCACCCTGCCCGATGCTCTATGTCGTGCGTGTGCCCGACAATGTTGAGGAGGGGCATGAGCTCGACATAGGTCGTGCTAAGAGGCCTTTATTGGGCCATCCCAGGACGTGTGGGTTGGGCCTACTCGATTGAGGGGCAAACCCCGGCCCAGTCCAGAACATGAGCCCCCCAAGTCGTTGCTCTGAGGTGTCAGGGTAACGACTTTAGGGTCAGCACTACGTCGAGGACGTGTCCAACCGGGGAAGGGACTTTAAACAAGGAACAGTACGTCGACCGGGCAAAAAAAATCGATCTGCTCTCGCTAGACTGGCCGCGGATGGGCGACGTTGCGGGAATACGAGAAGTCTGAAACGAGGTGAATGAAAAGACGTGTGTTGGGGAATGAAACGACATGCTTGGGAGAATGCGTGCCACGTGTCGTCACTCATCATTGCCTAGGGCGGCTACGCTAGGGTAACGTAATCGATTACCTAGGAGCCCTCGAGACTTGTGAGAGCCCTATAAATAGAGGTCATCTCGTCCCATTTGCACTTTTGCTCCCCTTTTGCCCAGATTCACTCTTTTCTTCCTTCTCTATTTCGCCACCGTACGCCGCCGCCAACAGCCGTGCCGGAACCCTACCGGAAGTGTGTTTCAAGTAAGTTTCTCTCTTTTTTCTCCTTTCGTTTGCATTTATAGGGTGGTTTCATGGTGAACTGATGAAGTTCTCGTGGTATTCACGAAATCTCCGGCGAAAAACGGCGGGATTTCATAGTTTCTTGTTGCATATCGCGGGGAAAAGGGATGAGTATCCCGGGGACACGAAGAATGTCCCGAGGACATAAGATGAAACTCTCGGGTTCCTCGCCAATATCCCTTTTTTGTGAAGGAATCCTCCCCAAGCGGCGCACCGGTGACCCGAGGATGGTCTCGGGTACGCTCGTTGGTTGTCTCGGGGACGCGGACGAGCGCAACCGTCTCGAGATCTCGACACTCCCTCTTCGTCCTTTCACTTGAACAGCGGTGGAGGGGTAAATTTGATACGGATCATCGAATTCACCGTTTCCTTATGCTTTTCAGGTATATGGAAGCTTTGTCCATTTGTGTGGCCGTGGGATCGTTGGATGTCGACGACCAACCCGACTCTCCAATGGTGCCAATCACTAGGGTCGAGGAACGTCCCCTCGCGGAGTGGGTCAGCGATGAGCCATTGAACATGGCTTCCCATTTTGTCGAAGAGGACGAGGACACTATTTTTTGCACAGCCGAGCACCAGCTGGTGGGTTCCTCGAAGTCGTGGAAGGTGTTCCGACCTCAAGCACACCATCGCATATACTCGACGTACCGAGGGATGAGGTTCCCTCTTTACGAGTTCATGTTCGACAAGGCGGGGTGGCGTCTGCCCTTTACAGATTTTCAACAAGTGGTATTTGTTTGGTTGCGCCTGGCGCCTTCGCAGCTCCACCCCAACTCCCTCGCTTTTATTAGAGCTTTCGAGCTCGTCTGTAAATATCTCCAAATCGGGGCAACCGTTCCTCTCTTCTTTCGCATCTTCCATCTTCTGCGACATGCCTCCGATGGCAGACATGGCTAGGTGTCTTTCAAACAAACTAGCAGTCTCTTCCACACCTACTTGGATTATGTTCGTGACTTTAAGTACCGGTATTATATCGTGAGGCCGGTCACGCTTGAAGCTGTGAATTCGATGTATTGCCGAGTTTCCCGCGAAGTGGACGGGCAGACGGAGGAGGTCCTCAAGCCAAGATTCCCCTTGTTCTGGACGGAAGAACACTTCAAAAAGGGGACGGACAGCTTCAAAGTCAGTCCTGGCCGTTTGGACGAGGGGGGTCGCCTGGCTTATGAGAGAATAGTCGCTTTCGTCAACGGGTTTAATAAAGCCAAGGTCGTGACGATGGATGGGGAACCTGTTCGAGGTGATGACGGTCAGTTGTTAATGAAGCGGCGTTTAATAAATACGAGGGCCCTCCTCCAGACGTTCTCCGATGAGGAAACCCTCGAGCTGCTGGGTAGTGACATCCTCCTCGACTCACGTTTTCCTTCGTGTCTTGGTTTCTGATTTACTGACGCTTACTTTCTCTTTGCACGTAAGATGTCGACTACTGAGGAGCGCTTTAAAAAGTTGAAAGCTACCCGCCTTTCGAAGAAGGGAGGTAAAGGCCGCATCGAGCAGATCCGAGCGCTGGACTCTGTTCCCACCCCGACAACCAGGGGTTCTTCTGGCTCTCACCAGGACAGTGATTCTCCCAGCACTCAGGGCTCCCCGAAGAGGCAGCGAGTTGCAGATCAAGTGGACGTTGACCTTACTGAGAACGAGAGTCCCCCTGCTATAAAATTTGTGCTCCCGCCTTTTCATTCGAGGCCGAACTTTTTCATGGGGAATAATTCCCTATGCGTGGGTGCCCCCGAAGCTCAGGCTATCTTAGGCGTCGACAGGGTTTCCCGGAGAATGGCGCTGGTGGAGGATGTGTCCGCGGTGATGCGGGTTTGCGTGGCTGCCTTGGTTCTGAACGACAAGGCGTGCCCCGAAGATGAGCTGAACAAGTTGCGAGAGAGTTTCAGGTCCATCTCAGGCGAAATGGAGAAGGTGGGCAAGGAGCTGGCTGACTGTAAAATCCAGAACCAGGTCCAGGTCGAGCATCAAGGGCAGCTGCAGGAAATGTTGAAGAATGCGGAGGAGGAGCGGAAACGTCTCTTGGCGAGGGACGTCGAGTTTGAAGAGGAGAGGAATCGTCTCTTGGCCAGGAACGCTGAGTTGGAGGAGGCTGTTCGCCCGGCGTATGAGGAAACCGAGGAAGACAGGTTGCTGACTTCGCGGGCAGCACTGATAGCGAAGCTCTGGGAAGCCGATCAAGACAACCTCGAGGCAGCTGACATAGGTTTCAAGAATGCCGTGCAGCAGCTTCAAGTTCTCAACCCCGACCTCATAACCGAAGGGACTGACCCCGACTACGAGGTGGTCGACGGTCAGATCGTACAGCCCGAAGGGACCGTCGCCGAGTAGGTTTTTCGGTTTGTTTGGCCTGCGAGCCATTTTATTTATTTAGTGATACTTATGCCCGACCTGCGTGCCAGGGGATTTTTGATACTTGTTTGTAACATCTGTACAATGGGCTTCTGCCCGCTTCGATGCATTTTTGTTTATCTGCTCGTGTGCTGTTTGTATGTTTTCAATTGTGTGTGATGTTATTGCATTTGCTATACTTTGTTTATTTTTGTCTAAGTAAATAGACTTTAGGGGATTTGCTCGACTTTGATAGTCCCGCCGCGTGGAGAGCTGGCCGGGTGGTCGGAGACGTATTCCGACCTTCAATGAGGCTAAGAACTCGGTCGAGGTCTTAGCTTCGTGGCGTAAACTTTCCATCGCGAGCTGGGCGTTTTGCCTAATTGGTACGACGACGCAAGAGCTCGATCGAGGTGTCATCGTTGGATCAAAGTGAACGCGCAC
Source organism: Lathyrus tuberosus (assembly GCA_022829125.1). Lineage (NCBI taxonomy): Eukaryota > Viridiplantae > Streptophyta > Magnoliopsida > Fabales > Fabaceae > Lathyrus > Lathyrus tuberosus. The sequence continues at coordinate 3,198,149 of JALAZF010000259.1, forward strand.
ACACAACGCAGCCCTTGACCATCGTGTTTCGTATAGGGGTGTCACGCTTGTACCTTAGTGCGTCCCCGTGACCGCGATGCTAGTGTGTCACGGCAGTGCTTAACTGTAATATTGTTTTAGCTTTTCAGCAATCCATGGTCGAGCAAGTTCTTCCCCGTGCAGATTTTCTAGGAACTAGGCTCCTGTCCCCGTTTTCGCGCGGACGCGGTATGGGCCCCCCAGTTCACAGCGAGTTTGCCTTCTCGCGAGTCTTTCTGGTTCCTTCGTAGGACGAGGGTGCCTACTTGAAAATCACGTTTGATGACTTTATCGTTATAACACTAAGTTATTTTTTGTTTAAGTAAAGCTTCTCGGAGAGAAGAACCCGAACGAGTCTCCTCGACGAAGTCGAGTTCTTCCCACAGGGCTTCGCCGTTCGCGTATCCGTCGAGGGGGGCTTCCGTCCTCCTCGAGGGTTCCCTGATCTCCACGGGGATCACCGCTTCCATTCCGTAGGTTAGACGAAAAGGGGTCTCCCCGGTCATGGAATACGGGGTTGTCCGGTAGGCCCAGAGGACGCTGTGTAGCTCCTCGACCCACCGTTGTTTGGCGTCGCCTAGTCAACATTTCAATCCTCGGAGGATTACTCTGTTTGCTACTTGAGCCTGCCCGTTCGTTTGAGGGTGCTCGACCGACGTGAAGTGCTGCTTCGTGCCTAGCTTGGTGACGAAGTCTTGGAAGTTCCTGTCGGTGAACCGTGTTCCGTTATCGGTGACGATAGCTTGGGGTACGCCGAATCGGGTGAGGATGTTCCGCTTGTAGAAACGTAGTATATTGAAGGCCGTAATTTTGGCCAATGCTTCCGCCTCAATCCACTTCGTGAAGTACTCCACCCCGATGATGAGGTATTTTTTTTTATACGACCCCTGGACGAAAGATCCGAGGATATCCATCCCCCACCACGCAAACGGCCATGGGGAGGGCATTGTTTTGAGCTCGTTAGGAGGAGCGAGGTGCATGTCCCCGTGTCGTTGGCATCTATCGCACTTCTTGACGTGTTCCTTGGCGTCTTGTTGCATGGTGGGCAAGTAATACCCTGCCCGAAGTGCTTTACGGGCTAACGATCGTCCACCTAGGTGTTGTGCATTGATTCCCTCATGGATCTTCTGGAGTATGTCGTGGACCTTGGTCTCCTCGACACATCTGAGGAGGGGAATAGAAAACCCTCGCCGGTATAGCTTATCCTCGACTATGGCGAACGAGCACGCCCGCCGCTTAACCATTCCTGCTTCTTTGGGGTCTTCGGGCAGTTTGCCCATCGTGAGGTACTTGTATACAGGTCATCCAGCAACTGCTATCACCAATGGCGTTTATGTCCGCCACCGGAGCGGGTTTGTCGATGCTCGGGCGGGAAAGCACTTCTTGTATGACGGATTTGTTCCCGCCTTTCTTCTTTGTGCTTACTAATTTGGACAAGACATCTGCTCGGGTATTGTGCTCGCGAAGGATATGAGTTACTTCCGCGGAGGTGAACTTTTTCATTTTTTCTTTCACCAAGGTCAAGTATTCGATGAGGTTGTCGTTCTTGGCCTGGTACTCTCCTCAGACTTGCGAGGCCACGAGCTGGGAGTCGGTGAAGATTTTGACCTCCCTGGCGCCGAGGTCCTCGGCCAGCCGAAGTCAGGTGAGGAAAGCCTGGTACTCCGCTTGGTTGTTCGACGTCGGGAAGGATAGTTCGAGGGATACCTCGATCAGGATGCCTTCCTTGTTTTTGAGGATGATGCCCGTCCCGCTTCCCTTCGGGCTGGATGCTCCGTCGACATAGATCGTCCATTTTAGGATCCGTTGGTCGAAGGTTCCGGGATGGTCATCTCTGCCACAAAGTCGGCCAATACCTGAGCCTTCAGGGTTTTCCTTCCCTCGTATTGGATGTCAAACTCGGCGAGTTTGAGCGACCACCTGAGTATCCTTCCTGCCATATCCGGTCGTCCAAGGAGTTGCCTTATAGGCTGTTCGGTCCTTACGACGACAGTGTGGGCAAGGAAGTAGTGGCATAGCCTCCTGGCCGCAGTGACGAGGGCCAGTGCGACTTTCTCTATCTGTTGATACCTGAGCTCGGGGCCTTGGAGGGCTTTGATCGTGAAGTAAATTGGTTTCTGCCCGTCCGAGGTTTCTCGAATGAGGACGGCGCTGACTGCTTCACTCGTGATTGTGAGATACAAGAAAAGTGTCTCCCCGCTCTCAGGCCGTGAGAGGACCGGGGGTTGTGATAAGACTTATTTTAGGTGGAGGAGCGCCTGCTCTCATTCTTCGCTCCATTCAAACTCTGCTTTTTGTCGAAGAAGTTTGAAAAATGGGAGTGCTTACTGCGCAGACTTGGCGACGAAGCGGGAGAGGGCGGTGAGCATCCCGTTCAATAATTGTATTGACTTCTTTGAGTCCTGAGTAGGGATCTCAAAAAAAGCTCTACACTTGTCGGGGTTGGCTTCGATTCCTCGCTCTGTGAGGTAGAAGCCAAGGAACTTACCTGCCCGAACGCCGAAGGTGCATTTGTCGGGGTTGAACCTTATGCGGCATCTCCTCGATGTGCCAAACACCTTCTTGAGGTGCGCGGCATGGTAGACTTCTTCTGCGGATTTGACGATCATGTCATCCATATAGACCTCGAGCATGTCGCCAATTTCAGCCCAGAAAACCTTGTTCATCATCCACTGGTAGGTCGCACCGGCTTTCTTCAGGCCAAAAGTCATCACGTTGTAGTAGTAATTGCTCGACTCGGTCATGAAAGCCGTGTGATGTTTGTCGACCTTGTCCATGGGAATTTGGTTGTATCCTGAGTAAGCGTCCATGAAGGATAATAGTTTGTAACCTGCAGAATTGTCGACTAGTTGGTCGATGTTAGGCAAAGGATAGCAGTCTTTCTGGCAAGCCCGGTTAAGATCAGTATAATAAACACACATCCTCCATTTTCCATTATTCTTTTTTACGAGTACAATGTTGGACAGCCAGGTTGTGTACCTGGCCTCCGAAATAAAATTTGCCTCTAGGAGGTCTTTTACATCTTTTTAGCAGCCTCTGCTTTTTCGGGAGACTGCTTACGCCTACGTTGAGCTATGGCCCTAGCAGCCGGATCTACTGCGAGCTGATGGCAACCCACCTCGGGGTCAAGGCCAGGTATCTCAGAGACGCTCCATGCAAAGAGATCAGCATTCTCCAGAGACATGCCTTCAGCTGCTCCCTCGCTAGGTCGGGGATCCCGGTGCCAATCTTCACGTTACGGTCTGGGTCGTCCTCGAGGACCACGAGCTCAAAGTCTCCGTCGGGGATGGGGCACGTTAGGTGGAGAGGTTTCCCGTTGTTTTCCTCCTGGAGGTCGGGGTCTTCTGTCCCGTCTTCATCGGGTTCGTCCGGGAACCTGCTGTCGAGTTCGACCGCGTTGACGCGCGGGAGAGGTACCTGTTCGGTGTCCGGGGGTGGCCTTGCCACGGTCTTGGGTTTGGTACCGATGGAACTCATGCCTTTGATGGCGGCATCGAAGCATCTCCTGGTTGCGTCTATGTCCCCGTGCATCGTCACTACTCGTCCCCTGGCCATGTAGTACTTCATTTTGAGGTGGACCGTTGATGGTACCGCCGTAAGCTCGGCCAGGGTGGTCCTCCCGAGGATGCAGTTGTAAAGGGATGGACCTTCGACCACCAGGAAGCGGGTCTTCACCTGTCGACCAGTTTCTTTGGCCCCGAATGTGACCATCAGCTCAATGTAGCCACATGGTCTGGTGGTGGATCCGTTGAATCCCTGCAGGTCTGAGTCGACGTATAGGGTCAGATGTCTCTCGTCGAGTTGGAGAGTCCCGAAAAGATGAGCGTACATGATGTCAACCGAGCTGCCCTGGTCGACAAGGATCCTTCGAACGTCAAAATTCGCCATCTGTGCCCTGACCAGGAGGGGGATAGTGGCGCTGGGCGCTCTGCCGGGGAGCTCCTCGAGATAGAAGGTGATAAGGTTTGAGTTCCCTCGCACCTTCTCGAGAGTGGTTGTCTTCACCGACGTTGCTGATTCTAGTTCGTCAAATTTCCTCTTGATCGACCCGACGGACAACTTCTCGTAACCACCCCGGAGATGACCATTGCCTTGGGGAAGCCTTCCCATGTGCTACGGGCAGCGACGGGGTCCTCTTGGGGGAAGGTTGCCCACATGTTGCGAATTGCTTCTTGGCCCTCAATGATTACGGGGACAAAGAAATCTTCAGGTCGAGTGACACTGAGGGCGACCTGAAGCCGACTCTCGTCAGGAGGAGGTGTCATCTCCTCGACGTTCTGGGCTTCCCGGGAGCTGGGACGAGGAGTATCATTCTTCTGGGCATATTTCTTCAAGTGCCCTTCCATGATCAGGATTTCTATTGCATCTTTGAGATGGATGCAGTCTTCTGTGACATGTCCGTGGCTCCGGTGGAACCTGCAGTACTTCGACTTTTCCGTGTTTGATTTGGGGGTAGTCGGCTTTAGAAAGCGGACGCCTCCTTTCAGAAATTCCGAGTTCTGGCACTAGGAGAGGATTCGCGCGCAGGGAGCATTGAGGGGGTGTATTCTGTGAACTGGCCAGCTGGTCCGCGCGGTTCACGAGGATCACGGGGGCGATTTTATTTCTTTCTTTCTCCTCCTCATTGGGCAGGAGAGTCTTCATCTTTGTGGCCGCGGGGCCCTTCCTTGCGTCTCGACTCAAGGGCGATCTGCGCTGCCTCCGACTCCTCGAGCTCGATGTATGACTGAGCTCGTTGGAGGAGGTCCTCCAGCCGACGAGGTCTGCAGAGGCCCACAGACTTGGAAAAATCGGATCTGAAATGTAGTCCATGGATGATTAAATACTTCTTCATGTCGTCGGTCGTATGAACCTCGACAGCTTATTTGTTGAATCTCTCAATGTAGTTCCAGAGAGATTCGTTCTTCCCCTGGAAGATGCTTTCTAGGGAAGCCTCCGTCTTCGGATGTCGACGAGACACAGTAAAGTGTTGTCTAAGTTGCTTCCAGGATGTGATCGACCCGGGTTCCAGACCCTTGTACCAAGTCATGGCGCCCTTCCACAAGGTGGTGGGGAAAAGCCTGCACTTAATGGCCCCTCTGACGTTTCTGAAGTCGAGCATGGCTTCAAAATTTTCGACGTGGTCGTCTGGGTCGGCCAAACCATCGTAGGTCCCTAGCGGTGGGGGTTTCTCCATGCCCGCGGGGATTTGGGCGTTCATGATCTCCCACGACAGGGGGGGTTCTCTGGTCGTCGTCGTCGCTTCCGGCCGAGGATCTCGAAGGGGATCGGTGATGCCGTGGAGGGGAATTACTCGAACGGTTCCTCGGTCTCTCCTCGGTGGTTTTGGACTTCTTGGTAGTTGTGGAGGGCCTGGCTTCCTTCCGAGGCGGGGAACGATGGCGTTTCTGGGAGATCACCGGCTGGGGGCGTTCGAGGCGTGGTCGACGGCCTTCGCGCACCGGCGAGGGGGTTCGAGATTCTTCGGAAGGAGTCCTTCGCGGGGAAGGGGAGCGGCGAGGTGAGGGTGGACGACGATGTCTTCGCGGGGAAGATCATCGCGTCCGCCCTCGCTCTAGTACTTCAATTCTGGTGTTCTGGTGTGCGATCAACTGATTGGTCTGATTGAAAATGACAAATAGGGCCACGGTGCTCGAATCTGCATTGGGCGGGGGAGTAACTGGCTGAAAGATGGCCTGCTGGTCGTCTTGGCGGACGGCGTCGTAAGCCATGTCTTGGGAGTCCGGGGAGGCAGTCTGCCCGTCCCTAACGTCCCCTTCTTTGACGTTGAGGGCGGTAGCGTCCTCATGGTGGTTTCCGTTCTCGAGTTGCGCGAGGACGGTGTCCAGAGCTTTGGTAACAGACGGGTTATTGGCCATGTTGGTGATGAACGAGAGGATTGCTTTGGTTTATCGGAGGAAAATGGGGAAGCAAGGTTTCCCACATACGGCGCCACTGATCGTACCTGGATCAGACAGTATTTGGTGGCCAGCAACGTCTTGTGAACTTCAGCTCCGGTGAGGTTGAAAGATGGCGGGGGGGGGGGGGGGGGTGTACCTGCAAGGTAATCCGATGCTCAAGTAAGGCAAAGGTCAAGTAAAAGCAAGTACAAGGTTAGAGTGTAAGAGAGTGTGTAACCTGACCCTCTCAAGTGAGAGGCTATTTATAGAGAGCCCCTAGCGCGGGGCCAACGGTGACTAGCACTGGGCTGGATTGCCAGGCCCAGTCCAAGTAACTGCCAGGGCTTACGTGGCGTAGTGAAGACCAGCACGTGGTCTTCGCCCTGGGGTAAACGCTCCTAGATCTCTGGAATTAGGGCAGACCGATTCCATCGGGAGTGGGCGGTTACATGAGAACGTATCCTCGCGGGGAGGAGTCTTGCATGTCGGGGAGAGACGTGTCCTCTCGGGGAGGGTATGTATAAGGAGATGGCTCCTCGAGGAGCGAGCCCGGAGAGGCTTAGCGCACTGCCCGATGCTCTATGTTGTGCGTGTGCCTGACAATGTTGAGGAGGGGCATGAGCTTGACATGGGTCGTGCTAAGAGGCCTTTTTTGGGCCATCCCAGGACGTATGGGTTGGGCCTGCTCGATTGAGGGGCAGACCCCGACCCAGTCCAGAACGGAAAATATTATCAATTGCAATTATTTTATCTATTAGAGAAATTATCCAATTAACACGTAAAACTTATTTAATTTACACAATTCACAAAATTTAACATAAATGAAATAAATAAATACGATTAACCAAATCGGGGCGTTACAGTGTACATCTCACAACGTTCAGGTTTTGAGGATCACGATAATCCTAATCATATTTTTAAGTTGAAAAGAGTCTTTAATAGTCTCAAACAAGCTCCTATAGCTTGTGGTATGAGAGATTGAGCGATTTTTTTTTATCAAAAATGAATTCAATCATGGAAAAGTCGACACCACTTTGTTTAAAAGGCATAAGGAAAAGCATATTATCTTAGTTTAAATTTATGTAGATGATATCATTTTTGGGTCTACTAATGAATCTCTTTGTCGAGAATTTGCTAGTTTGATGCAAGGGGAGTTTGAGATGTCACTTATGGGAGAATTAACATACTTATTTGGATTGCAAATAAAGCAAGGCAAAGAAGGGACATTCATAAATTAAACGAAGTATTGTCTAGATCTTCTCAAGAAATTTGAGATGAATGACTCAAAGACTATCTTAACACCAATGGTTTCAAATATGCTTATTGACAAATGTGAAACAGGTGTGAGTTTCGACGTAACTAGGTATCGAGGTATAATCAGATCCTTACTCTATTTAACTGCAAGTAGACCAGATATCATTTTTAGTGTGTGCATCTTGGCTAGATATCAAGCATCACATAAGAATTCCCTCTTTAAGATCGTTAAACGTATTTTAAGGTATCTTAACGGAACCTCCAATCACGGTCTTTGGTATCTCAAAGGAAGTGCTTGTAGCTTAGTAGGTTATTTTAATTCCGATTTTGCGGGGTGCAAATCGGATAGGAAAAGTACTAGTGGTACCTGTCACTTATTTGGAAGTTGTTTAGTTTCTGGGCATAGTAAAAGAAGCAACATAGTGTTTCTCTTTCCACTACCGAGGCTGAATATGTAGCCACCCGTAGTTGTTGTGCACAAGTCTTATGGTTAAACCAACTATTATTGGACTATGATTTAAAACTTGGTAATACACTTCGATTAAATGCAATAGTACTTGTGCTATAAGTATTACTAAGAATATGGTAATACATTGACGAGTCAAACACATTGAGATCCGACACTATTTCCTAAGAGAACATGCAAAAAAAGGAGATGTTATTTTTGAATACATTAACACTAAAAGTCAACTTGCTGACATTTTCACAAAATCATTGTCATCGGAATCCTTCCATAAGATTTGTAGGAATTTGGGAGTTTTAGACTCTTCATGCCTTAAATAGAAAGAGAGTTTGGTTTTTTGTGTCATTTGCTATATATTTTTTATTAGACTAACACTATATTATAGAAAATCCTATAGTTATGCATTGGTTTATTTACTTCCTCCACATCTCACTCATTTATATCTAGCTAATGTCTTGATTGTTCTTATTTGTACTTAAGTCTTTGAATTGTGTGTGTTATAATTATGTGCATTTGAACTTCGGATTACTTGTTCATTCATTATTTTCAATTGTTAATGCATACCTTGATTTATATGTTTGATCACTTAATTGTTAGTTGTTGAATGTTGGTGTTGCATGTTTATTTGCATTGTGTTGCTTATTACACGTCTATCTTCGTTGAATTTGAGATCATTGTTGTTGTATATGATTTTTAGATGTTTATCTCTTACGTTATTTGGAATTATATGTTAGTTGTTGTTTTCTTAGTTTTAGACGCATTTTGAGCTATCTCTTTTTGATGTTGTCAAAGGGGGAGAAGTTGTCATAAGTCTATAATTTTTTTATGCATTTTTATGCTATGAATAGTTTGTGCAATGTTTTAGGGGGAGAATATGCTTTATACTCAAAATCTGACTCAATTCCATGTTAAATTTTACCAAGCAACAAAAAGGGGGAGATTGTAGTTACATGTCGCCACTTCAATCAGGAGGAGCATCTATATCTGGTTATTTTGTTGCTTGTCTGGTTGCTTTTATCCTTGATTTTAATTTTTTTCGTTGAGTCTCCTTCATGATTGCAGTTCTCCGAATCAAGTTTGAAAAGATTCGTTATTAGCATGCATAAAACTTTGGTTAGATTTGATCTTGATCATGATGTTCTTTGATCTATAGTATACGTCAGTGGAATGCAAACAATTTGTGTTTTTGTTTTATGCTTGATTCAAAGTAAAATCTCAAAATGATTTTGAAAATTTGAAAATTGATATTTTACAAGATTGATTCGAATCATTCAGTTTCCACAACATTTTTAATCATGATCAAATTAGACTGAAGTTGAACCTAGTCATTTGATTCAAATCAAATTTTGCACTTAATCCAAATCATTTTCCTGGTGACAGATTTTGTTTGATCTGATTCGAATAATTTTTTTTGCATGATTTGAATCAATCTCTTCTTCAAACACTTCATTGTCAGATCTATGGAATTTGATACGAACCAACATTTACACATGATTTGAATCATGTGACAATTGATTCGAATCACCCCTTTCCTGATTCGAATCAACAAGAAGTTTTCCAAAAATATGTTATTCCTTTTATTACATTACACTTGCTCATTTGATTCAAATCATAGATTGCTCTTGATTCGAATATAACTGACTTTTTCAACCATTATGTATGCTTAATCTCAAGCACATATAAAAGCTTTTTGTCATCATTTCTTCTCGTAATATCTATCATTCTGATCATAATTTTTTACTGTGATTTAGTGAAAAATCAAGAGGTTGATAGCTACACACGAAGGTTTGAAGCAGAATTGATGTTATTTGAAGATTCAAGAAACGTAATTGAGTAAAGATTACGTGGAAGAGTCTAGCAGGTGTGTTGTATACAAGTCAAGATCCAAATTTGGAGATTTATTTTATCAACTATATTGTGGATTGATGATTGTATGAACTCTGGGAAATATTTGTCAAATAACAAGGGACTATGCAATGGAAAACCATTTAAGAGTGCACGTAGGCAAAGATAGGACGAACGTCGAACACAAAAAATCTAAGTGTCATCTCTCTCTCTCTCTCTCTCTCTCTCTCTCACTCTCTCTCACACTCTCTCTCTCTCTCTCTCTCTCTCTCGCTCTCACTCTTACTTATTCTTGCATTTATTTTTCATAGTGATTGCATGCTTATGTTTTTCAATTCCATCATATTATATTGTTTGTTCGTCATAGAAATTTATTACGTAAGCATTAGGTTTTGTTGGAATTGGATAATTGGTTAATCTAGTCTTGTGATTAATAATCTAATGTGAATTGAATTTAGAACTCCATTGATTGAATCATTGTGTAAACACTTCTCTTGCATTACAAAATTGAATCAATTAAGATCAAGCATTTCATCATTATAATCTTTGATATTTGTGAAATGATTCGTGTTGACCTTATCAATACATCGTCAGATGTAGGGAATCCTAGAACGTCCCCCTTAGACCAAAAACCTCACTTTCAGAGCCTTCTGGGCCTCGGCATGAGCTTCATCATCCCGTTAAAGTGCTTTCTGATCCTCCCTCATGTTGTGGTTCATCTTAAAAACAACATCAAAAGTTGGGTAACACCACTTCGTCTCCGCCTTAAGAACAGTCTCCAACTCAGTTGTTAGAGCAACCATAATAGAAGAAGGTTGTGGGTATTCACCTCCTCTTGCAAAGAGTCAGCAAGTCTGGTCTTCTCCATAAGCTTAACCAACTCCTTCTAAAAAGAAAAGCACTCATGATACATAGCCTCACACTTACCCTTTCAAGTGTCTCTCTCCTTGGAAGGAAAACCAATTTCTAAGACATCTCCTCTGCCAGCAACAACCAAAGAGAAAAGAGAAAATTTTCAGTACATGTTGTAGATGATCTTAGATAGAAGTTCTGTATTCTCTCCCTTAGAGAGGTTTTAGATAAAGGACACATCCTCCATTGACACAACGATAACAACTTCCTAAAGAGTGTGAGCAAGGCGGAAAGGAAAAACTGCAGGCATCCGCATGAAGGGAGTTACCTCTTTCGAAGAAGCCTCCCTTGTCATACGGGTCTGTTTGAGAAAACCCTTTAATAGTGGGGGGTGTTGATCTACATCTCGATACCTCTTTTTTGTAATTGGCGACAAGGGCATATCTTCCACAGTTAAAATGATTGCAGCACTAACAAGTTGGCCGACTATGGGGGAAATGCAGTGTTCTCGGTAGCCGAGATTAGAGGAATGGTTGGAGCAAAAGCGGCGGTATTAGTATGAGACACCACAACCTGGCCATTATGACCAACCTTGATACTTTAAGCATTGTCAAGATCGTAGAACAACTCAACATATCTAAGTTACATGCAAAATGTAATCATACATGTCAAAAAAACTATAGGACTCCATGATGACACTTTGCCATTACGTAATATTGAAGAATATTTTTGATGAAATAGGTGGAATATTGAGAAAATTCTTGGAAAATATTGTCATACCCTAAATTTTGACCACTAGGATTTCCCATCATTATGAAAATCATCATATCAATATGGATGAACCATCATACTTCATCAGTCTCCCCAAAGATGGGTGAGCATCCACTACAATCAAGAATTAGGGTTTCAAGCCCTCTCAGAGTTCTTAGACAAAGGATCAATCAAGGAATGACATGATATTCAACTTGTCTAACCTCTCAAACATCCAAAATGGATCAAGAGGACTCCCACTTCAAGGATTAAGCACAAGGTTGCTCCCTTCTAGGTGGGTCAAGTCTCAAGATCGACAGTGTCACCAAATTAGGGTTTTGGTCGACCAGGGCCTCCAGATGGAAATTTTTCATCTGGGCACAAGCCAATGATCCAAAACATAACCTAATATACTTCATGGGACCTCAAGGACCCAATCATCAAGTCAATTTTGCCTCAGGGGATGCATTCATCAAAAATCAGGAATTAGGGTTTCTTGAGCTAATTCACCCTAAGTTGACTTTTAGGGCAAATCATGAGGCAAGACCTCAAGAGAGGGTTTGAGGGTCTCTAATGAACTATATTGATCCATTTGCAACAATGGATTAATCCAAGAAGCTTGAACAACAAGTCTCAATTTCATCTGCACCACAGTTAGGGTTTTAAGGAAAAAGTCACATGTAACTTTGACTTTTGACCAGGACATGCTCCCAAGCCCTATGACATGCATCAATATACCCTATGACACCCATGGAACATGTACATCAAGTTTGATTTAGGTCAAGGACATGATTTCCTGAAGAATTGCACAGTTTGGAATTCATCTGATAAAAATTCAACTGTGCACAAAAGTCAACTTTGACTTTTTGAGATTTTTCACCAAAATGGATTTTTAACCCTAAAATGATGTTAATGTATGATTTGAATCATCATTCATCAAGAAAAATCAAGAAAAGTTGGGTAACTTATCAAAGGGGTAACCATAAAAAACTTAGAAAATTTTCTAAGTTAAAAATAAAGTGGCTAGGGTACCAACTTTGGAGGGTCATAACTCCTAAACCACAAAGCCATTTTCTCCCATCCAAAGCTTGATTTGTAGATCTCATTTCCCTCTACAAAAAATTCAACTAGACCTAATTCCAACTCCTCATGGATTTTGAGTTATGGAGTGATCAAAATCAAGAAAAGTCACTTTGTTCCAACACTTAGTGAAAATTTCACTAAGTCAGATTTTACCCTACTTTTTGCCAAATGTAGGGGGATTTTTCACTTGGATTCAAAAGAGATCAAAACCAAATATCTTCAAACTGTTGTTGTATCATGTAAGGGCTTTCCAAAATGGCCAAGAACATTGCCAAATTCAATTTGAGTCATGATATATGACATTGGAAAGTTGCCTTGCTGAAATCTGCCAAGGCAAGGCAGAATTTGCATTTTTGCTCGATTTGCCAAAATCAGCCAAATCCAAATGCTCCTATCCACTTGGACACCTCTGAGGATTTAATCTAAAGGGGACAAGCACTGAGCCAAGCCTCCAAAGTCTTTGGAACAAGAAATAGCATGTTGAACCTAGAATGGCCAAAATAGGGACAAGACTCCAATTTTGGATTGAAGCATTCAATGGAAGCATCAAGGTGGCATGGACTGAGCCATTTGCAACTGAATTCAGTCAAGACTTATCCAAGACCAAGGGAACCATAGCCCTGTGCCCTAACCTCTAGTCAATGGCTAGAGGAGACTTGGATTTCCATTGGCCAACATTGAACAAACACCTGCTGAAGTTGCCATTCACTGTGGATCCCAAAACAAACTTGCTTTACTATAAATAGAGCTCAATTGTGATCAGTTTGAGTACACCAAAGCCATCAAACAGATGCTTTCCTCAAAACCCCTTTCTCTTGGCAAAAATGCCTTCTTTAGCAAGGCAGCTTTGAGTTTTTGAGCTTGAGAGCTTTTTCATCACAATCAATTAAACACACACCTCATATATATCATATGTAAGCTGTGCAAACTATCACAAGTGACCTGTAATCACAAAATCACAAAGTCACCTCTCAAAACCTCAAAATAGGCTTTGTTTGCATTTTTCAAGCCATGTCTTGATTCAGTCACTTTCCCAACCAGATAAAACCTCAAACACACTCCAAATATCATCCTTGAACTGTCCCAAATGGTTCCCCTCATCTGGAACACCATTTGAGAGAGTTGCTATTTTGGTCACTTTTAACCCCTTTTGCAAGAAAGGGACTGTTTGTGTTTTGCAGGTACCAGTCAATTCCAATCATCCTAAAAGCTTCTAAGGGATCATTTGAGTGTGTCTAAAGCATCAAATCATTTCTGGAACAAGAGGTTTGACAGATTGCACAAAAGCTCCAAAATCTCAAAAAAAAGGTAAGCCTCACAACTTGGAATCTTTGAAACATGCAATGCTTTGAAGTCCACTGATCATAAACATCTCATACATGTTGTATATGTTGTGTTTGAGCTAATTCACCATGTAATCCATGCTTGTACCAAGTTGTAGCATAGAAAATGCATTTATAGGTCATTTTCAAAACCACTATCGGGTTTTGAGGAGGGAGTTTGATCTGAAAAAACTACCACCACCATTGGATTCCTTATGAAATTCTGGTCCAGATACATATAAATTTTGTCTCAAACCATTAAGAATTGAGAAAGTTATGACCTTCACGTTTCTGAGCCAAAACTTGCCTTGGGCCAGGCCTAAAACCAAGTCATGCCTTGTATATTTGTTGTTTTGTTTCAAACAATGGATGTATCACCACCTCAGTGGTAAGGCGCGCGCCTTGTAACCTTGAGGTCTTGGGTTCAAACCCCACCCATGCCATTTTGTGTTTTTTCACATTTTGCCATTTTTTCCAATATTTTCATGGTTTATTAATTAATTGGAAAATTAATAACTCTTTCAATTTTAATTATTTTTGATTGGTTATTTTTGTAAAAAAAACACAAAATTGTTGAAATATTTTATTCCACAAAAAAATTGAATTTATATTATTTATTTAATATAATTTGTATTTTTGTGAATAAGTTCATTTTTATTTGTTTTTAAAAATCAAGACCAAATGAGTTTTAATATCTCTTGTGATTTATGCCTCATTTTTCAAACCTTAAACAAAAATCACAAGTGGTTTATTCAAACCTATTTGGTATTTTTCATTGATTTTCTTTAAATATTTACTTTTAAAGAAAAAAATTAGGGTTTCTCTGATTTTCACTCAAACAAATCATTGTCAAACACTTATGGGCCTCTAATAGAGTGTAAGACCCAATCCTTTGTAAATACAAACCTACTTTGGGCCTCACTTATTGTATCATGTCCCGTTGTATTTCAAAAAGTTCGACGCGATCATCGTCCGTTGAAAAACAAACTCTGGGCCTACCCTCGTGTTATAAGCCCCATTTCATTTTCTTTAAAACTTTTTTGGGCCTCTAATAGAGTGTAAGACCCAATCCTTTTTTGACCAAATCATTTTTGGGCCTCAGTGTATTGTATAAGTCCCGATACCGTAAAAAACAAACGGCGCAATCGTCGCCTTTTGAAAAATAACCTTTTGGGCCTCTCCTCGAGCTATAAGACCCATTTAAAACTTTTTGGGCCTCTATTAGAGTGTAAGACCCAATCCCCTTTTAACCAAAACATTTTGGGCCTCACTTATTGTATAAGTCCCTCTGCGTTAAAAGAAAACCTCGGCGCCATCGCCATTTTTAAACGAAATGTCAAACTGGGCATACCCTCGTGTTATAAGCCCCACTCTTTTTCTTTAAACTTTTTGGGCCTCTTGAGAGAGTATAAGACCCATCCCTTTGTACAGAAAACCTTTTTGGGCCTCAGTCACTTGTATAAGTCCCTCTGTACAAATTCAAACAGTGCGCTCACTAATAAAACCCTGGGCCTCTCCTTGAGCTGTAAGCCCCAATCTTTCTTTTTCAAAGCACTTTCTCCTTTGATTTTGAATATACTGTTGTTTTCAATCTTTCTTTGTTGAACAACTAACCAAATAGCATGGAAGCTCTACAACTGAGTAAGTGGTTATTGCTTTCATTTACCGCTTTCATATACATATGTCATACCCCAAATTTTGACCACTAAGATGTCCCATCATTGTGTAAATCATCATCACAATATGGATGAACCATCATGCCTCATCAAATGCCTCAAGGGTTGTTGAGCATTCACTACAATCAAAATTAGGGTTTTAAGCCCTCTCTGAGTGCTTAGACAAAGGATCAATCAAGGAATGACATAATATTCAACTTGTCTAGCCTCTCAAACATCCACAATGGATCAAGAGGACTCCCACTTCAAGGATTAAGCACAAGGCTGCTCCCTTCTAGGTGGATCAAGTCTCCAGATCGACGGTGTCACCAAATTAGGGTTTTGGTCGACCACGGCCTCCAGATGGAAATTTTTCATCTGGGCACAAGCCAATGATCCAAAACATAACCTAATTTACTCCATGGAACCTCATGGACCCAATCATCAAGTCAATTTTGCCTCAGGGGATGCATTCATCAAAAATCAGGAATTAGGGTTTCTTGACCTAATTCACCCCTAAGTTGACTTTTGGGACAAATCATGAACCAAGACCTCAAGAGAGGGTTTGAGGGTCTCTAATGAACTATATTGATCCATTTGGAACAAAGGATTAATCCAAGATGCTTGAGCAACAAGTCTCAATTTCATCTGCACCACAATTAGGGTTTTAAGGAAAAAGTCAACTATAACTTTGACTTTTGACCAGGACATACTCCCAAGCCCTAGGACATGCCCCAATATACCCTATGACACCCATGGAACATGTCCATCAAGTTTGATTTAGGTCAAGGACATGATTTCCTGAAGAATTGCACAGTTTGGAATTCATCTGATAAAAAGTCAACTGTGCACAAAAGTCAACTTTGACTTTTTGAGATTTTTCACCAAAATGGATTTTTAACCCTAAAATGATGTTAATATATGGTTTGAATTATCATTCATCAAGAAAAATCAAGAAAAGTTGGATAACTTGTAAAAGGGGTAACCATAAAAACTTAGAAAATTTTCTGAGTTAAAAATAAAGTGACAAGGGTACCAACTTTGGAGGATCATAACTCCTAAACCACAAAGCCATTTTCCCTTATCCAAAGATGGATTTGTAGCCCTCATTACCCTCTACAAAAACTTCAACTAGACCTAAGTCCAATTCATTAAGGATTTTGAGTTATGGAGTGATCAAAATGGCTGAAAAGTGAAAATTTTACTTTTTCCAACACTTAGTGAAATTTTCACTAAGTCAGAATCTGCCTTCACTTTTTGCCAAATGTAGAGGGATTTTTCACTTGGATTCAAAAGAGATCAAAACCAAATATGTTCAAACAGTTGTTATATCATGTAAGGGCTTTCCAAAATGGCCAAGAACATTGCCAAATTCCATTTGGGCTATGAGTTATGACATTGGAAAGTTGCCTTGCTGAAATCTGTCAAAGGCAAGGCAGAATTTGCAACTTTGCTCGATTTTCCAAAATCATCCAAATTCAAATGCTCCTATCCACTTGGACACATCTGAGGATTGAATCTAAAGGGGACAATCACTGAGCCCTAACCTCTAGTCAATGGCTAGAGGAGACTTGGATTTTCATTTGCCAACATTGGCCAAACCTACTTACCAGTTGCCATTCACTATTCCTTGCAAAACAAACTTGCTCTACTATAAATAGAGCTCAATTGTGATCAGTTTGAGTACACCAAAGCCATCTAACAGATGTTTTCCTCAAAATCTCTTTCTCTTGGCAAAAATGCCTTTCTTAGCAAGGTAGCTATCGGGTTTTGAGTTTGAGAGCTTTTCCAATCAAACCAATCACTCACACACCTCACATACATCATATAGAAGTGATCCAAACACTCACATAACATCTGGAACACTGATTTCACAAAATCACCAGCCAATTGCTCAAGTTCTTGACAGTTTTGCAGTTGAGGTGCCATCTTCAACTCCAAACCATTTCAATCCATTCCAAGCACTCAGAAACATCACTTGGTACTTAGGGAAGTTATCCACATCATTGGAACCTAGCTGTAACACCTCCAACACAAATCACAATCACCAGCTGCAAGTGGTAAGCATGAGCTCTTCTAACTCTATGATCCATGCAATTTTTGCTGTACAATAATTTGGCCATATGTTCATAATCATGCATGGAATGTTTTCCCTCAATTAATTGCATTGTTTGAATCGTGTATCAAAAATCCTAGCCTTCATGCAGAAATTAGGGTTCTTGAGGATTTTTCATGATTTCTTGTTATATGTTTAATTTAAATGAAATTAATGGACATAGACATGATCGTGAGGTTGAGACGAGCATAATGATATGTGGATTGCATGTTATAATCAAGTATTCAGGGAGATTGGATAGAAAATGCAAATCAGCCAAACCCAGAACACGCGCGTGTTCTTCAGCTGTTCTTGGCGCCTTTTTTTAATTTTCAAATATTTGAATTTTGTGATTTTTCTTTAATTGATTCAAAAATTAATTTCTCTCTGAGTTTTAATGATTTTGAGTTGATTCTTTTTTTAATAATTCACAAAAATGTTAAAATATTTTATTTTATCAAAAAATCCCAAAAATATTATTTATTTCATATAATTGATATTTTTGCAAAGAATTAATATTTTAATTATTTTTGACATTTTAAATATTTTTTCCACTTTGATTTTGCAACTTTTAATGCTTTCTAATTATTTTGTAGGTCAATACTTAATTTTTGAAGCATTAATCCAAAATCACAATTTGTTTTTCACATGTTAAACAATTTTGATCATTTTAATTGAATTTTTATTCAATTAAATACATTTTTTGAAAACAAATTAGGGTTTTTGGGTTAATTCAACCCTCATAAATCATTTTCAAAACTCTTGGGCCTTTAATAGAGTGTAAGACCCAATCCTTTTTTGACCAAACCATTTTTGGGCCTCAGTATATTGTATAAGTCCCGATACCGTAAAAAACAAACGGCGCGATCGTCGCCTTTTGAAAAATAACCTTGGGCCTCTCCTTGAGCTATAAGACCCATTCAAAACTTTTGGGCCTCTAATAGAGTGTAAGACCCAACCCCCTTTTAACCAAAACATTTTGGGGCCTCACTTATTGTGTAAGTCCCTCTGCGTTAAAAGGACACCTCGGCGCGATCGCCATTTTAAACGAAAAAATCATTTGGGCCTACCCTCGTGTTATAAACCCCACTCTTTTTCTTTAAACTTTTTGGGCCTCTTGAGAGAGTGTAAGACCCATCCCTTTGTACAGAAAAACATTTTGGGTCTCAGTCACTTGTATAAGTCCCTCTGTACAAATTCAAACAGTGCGCTCACTGATAAAATCCTGGGCCTCTCCTTGAGCTATAAGCCCCAAATCTTTCTTATTCAAAGCACTTTCTCCTTTGATTTTGAATATACTGTTGTTTTCAATCTTTCTTTGTTGAACAACTAACCAAATAACATGGAAGCTCTACAACCGAGTAAGTGGTTATCGCTTTCATTTACCGCTTTCATATACATATAACTGTATTGTGGGGCTGTTTCACTGTAAGTCTTCTTTCATAAACTCATATCAACTGTGTAATAATAGTATAGATATTTCGAGTTTCTCCGGCAACTACGTCTAGAACTAGGTGACGCCGTTTCGTTTATTCGTAGAAATTGACAACTAGATCCCCAATAGGATCACCAGATACAGTCTTCTCTTCGGCTGTCCTCATTAGGAATTGTCAAGAAACTCTACTCCCAGAGATGAATGTATTCTCCGTGAATGGCATCTTTGAGTTTCTTCCAAATTCTCGAACTTTCCTGGCTTGATCTATTCCTTGTGAATAGCTTGCCTTGAATTTCTCGGGGTTTGGGGACCCACGGGCTTCTTAAAAGCATCGGCCTCTTCTTGGGCATCGTACAAGGACCCACAGGCTTCCTAAAAGCAACCCCGCCTCTTCTTGGGCTTAGTACAAGGACCCTACGGCTTCTTAGAAGTATTCACAGCCTCCTCTTAGGCTTCGTATAATGATCTCTTCCTCCGGGAATGATAGCCTTCTCTTGGGCTTAGTACAAGGACCGATCGGCTTCTTAAAAGTTTCCAGCCTAATCTTGGGCTTCGTACAAATTGTCTCGACGGCCTCCTAGAGGTATAGGAACAGAACTTAGTCATCTGCATAGAACAGTTCTTTCAAAGAGTCTACTACTGTTTCTCAAAGCATAGTACAAAAGATGACACTCTAGACTTGGACAGTCTAATCTCCTTGAGTCTCAAAGACATTCTCAAGTGCCCCCTTCATTAAATAGGAAGGAAACCCGCAGACTCGGACAGTCTCAATACCCTTCGTAATTCCCACCTTCTTAAAGAACAGGAATAACTCGGATCCTCGAACCAAATCCTTGAGTATAGCATTGCTCATATAAGAACTGATTTTCTCTTTCAAAATCAGTATACCGGACCTGTCACTCAACTGAAACAGTAACCATAGCCTCCTCTTGGGCTTTGTACAATGATCCCCCCCATTGGAGTCAAACAAAGTTTAGCCTCTCTCTCGGGCTTTGTACGAGACACATAAGAAACTCCCTCGTTGAGTCAATCACCCCTTTTGCCTCCATCTCGGGCTTTATACGAGATACAAAAAAGGTTCTTGTTGAACCAATCAAACAATAGCCTCCATCTCGGGCTTTATACGAGATACCAAAAGACTCCATCGTCGGGTCAAAACCTTTTAGCCTCTCTCTCGGGCTTTGTACGAGACACATAATAGCCTCCTCTTAGGCTTTGTATAAGAAAACCACTGGTTAATCCAATTAACCTTTTAGCACCAAAACTGTGCCTCGTTCACAGTACACAAACATCAACAACTCCTTCCCCTCCATCTAATCGCTGTAAGCGGCAAGCCTCTGGATCATCTACGTCCATGCCACTGTCCCTCTTTTAGCATGAGAAATCCCTAAGGAAAGATAGCATTTCTCCTTCAGGTTAAAATCCCCTTTAAAGGAAATTATGGCATTGCTGGATTCACACATCCCGGTTAAAGTAATTCTCCTTTATAAACAGTTATGACATACAACCCCCTCTTTAGAGATGACAAATTCTCTCTAAAGACAACACCTTTCAGCTTCACATCTTGGGCTTTGAACAAGATACAAATATACCCCTTCAGCTTCACATATTGGGCTTTGAACAAGATATAAACTAGCTTTCGCTTCGCGTCTTGGGCTTTGAACAAGACACCAAAACACCCATTTCCTCCCATAGAATAGGAGGAACTACGAACGCTCTGATTTCCCTGTTTTGGATAAACGGGAATACGTAGGCATAAGATTGAAAGAAAAATCTTAGCGAGCACAATCAACAAAAAACCCAAAATCCTATACTCTCATGTATCTATCAAAAGCATCAGTCCTAACATCCTAATCCTTGTTCCCCGCCAGAAACCTTCTGTCAAAATGAAAAGAAAGAAAACCGTATTGGCGAAAATACAAATAACCAGTACAAAGCACCCCCCAACATTGATAGCATTCGTAACCTAACAGACCGCTGTTTAAACTCAGTATGCAAAGCAGGGTTAATTGGAGACATCTATTTCCCTTCCTTCATTAGCTTTAATAGGATAAAAAAAGAATCGACCTGTAGTTAAAGCTCAACCGCAAAGAGCGACCAGCGCTTAAGAACCTGGTCCAAAATCGCTCGCTACAGAAAAATGGCGCCCACCGTGGGGCCTTTCAAAGTTAGATCTAGGCACGGTCATCCTTTTCATCTCTTGTGTGATACCACAGATTGGGGCTTCCGTCGGGGAACCTATTTCTGTCAGGAACTTAAGATTTATAACTTTAAAGGTCTAGGATGATTAGGACAAATATATATACTGCTTTTCCTAATTGCTATACGTGTTTATTTTTCTGCTAATGGGAATGCGGGTGATGCCGTATGTGGAAAGATTAAGTATACACTTAAGATATGTGATGGCGACGGGGTCGACCATCAACCTCAATGGAGGCTGACCAACGCAACCCATTCTCTCACCTAGACAATGGGCCGGTTGTTAAGTCTGAGAAGTTGAGGAGCCAAACCCTTTCGTAGTGCAGAAACTATCGGGAATAGTTGTTACGCGATACTACCCTCATTTGAGGCTGGTGATCTATTCTCGGTGGATGGCACTTACTCTAAGATTGCTCTACAACTCGCTGGCGATCCGCTTGTTGTTTTGCTTACCTGGGAGGAGCTGATGATAATGAGTACAGGTACAAAAATCACCCTAGTATAAACCTTTGGGGATGGGTAGAGCCTTGACTTCATGACAACGACCCTTTGACCCCATGTTTTTTCTATGTTTTTGTGTGCTGCATTCATGCATTCATTTAAAAAAACATTAAAACATTCAAAAAATTCTTCTCTTCTAGTCTCTCTGTTTTTCAAATTAAACTAAGACTGTGATTGCAAATATCAGAGAAAAGGATTGCACTAATGGATTTCGGTAGAAGGAGAACTCACCAGTATACCTTCAAGGTTCCAAAGCTAGAGGATTTGAGAAGGTTAGCGAAGATTATCACTAACCCAGAGGCTTTCAGAGCCAAGTACGGAGGTTTGTTAAAACTGTTAAGAGTCCATGTGATTGAGGGAATCATGGATGCGCTCATTCAGTTTTATGATCCAGTTTATCACTGTTTCACATTCCCAGATTACCAGCTCGCACCAACGCTGGAGGAGTATTCTCACCTGATCGATCTACACATTACAGATCGAGCTCCATTTTCTGGACTGGAAGAAATTCCAAAGAATTAGACTATTGCAAGAGCAATTCATTTGGACGAGTCTGAGGTCAAGACTCACCTAACCACTAAGGGTGGCATCCAAGGTTTGCCAGCCCAGTTCTGGACAAAGAAAGCCCTGTATTTTGCCAGTATAGGGACCGTGACTGCTTTTGAAAGCATCTTTGTATTGCTCACCTACGGGTTATTTTTGTTTCCCAACATCAATAACTTCGTCGATATCAACTCCATTAAGGTTTTTCTCATTGGAAACCCTATGTCGACTTTGCTCGCAGATGCGTATCATTCTGTACACTTGGGAAATTTGTACAGCGGAGGGGAGATCACATGCTGTGTACCTTTGCTTTACAAATGGTTTATCTCTCAATTGCCCAAGTCTGCTGCTTTTTGGGATTGTAAGAGTGCCTTACGTTGGTCGCAAAAGATCATGTCTCTTACCAACTCTGACATTGATTGGTGTAATAGGATTTATGAGGGAATTAGGATCATTGACCGTTGTGGAAACTTCCCCAACGTACCCCTCATAGGAACTAAAGGAGGAATCAACTACCATCCGGTATTGGTTCGCCGTCAATTTGGATACCCAATGAGACACATCCCACGGGGTGTTCATCTGGAAGGTCTTTTCTTCAAGGAGGGGGAAAGTGACAGAGCACTAAAGATGGAAATAGTGCAAGCTTGGAAGCATGTTCATAAGAAAGGACGAGAGTCTCTGGGAAAACCGGACTGTGTCTCGGTGGAGGCTTATCTCCACTGGGTACAAACTAGAGCTCTCAAGCTAAGGATGCCTTATCCTCGTTACGGAATTCTTCCGCCAAAGGAATCTGTCATGTATTTCATGACAGAAACTGAAAAGCTTCAGGTTACTCTCAACAAAGTTCAAAAGGAGAGAAGGTCTTGGAAGAACAAGTACCGCACCCTCGACATAGAGTGCATCAAAATACAACAATTACTAAAAGAGAAGGATGCTCTGATTGAAATTTTGGAGCAACATGCTGTAGAGAATCAAGATGATCAAAGTAATTTGCTCGCTCCTTTCACCTGGCAAAGGAATGACAACCCGACAACGGCCCAAGAGCCCCGGTCCAAGAAAAGGAAGATACCAGAATCAGCACCCGATTTCTCTTCAGAGAAGACTCGGGACCCATTAGTTTAGGTTTCTGTTTCTGCACTTTGTAATCTACTGTATTTCTGTTTCAGTAATCCTTTGAATTTCAATAAAAAGGGGTTTCCCCACTATTTGATATTTGCAATCTAATTGTCGAAGTTTAATTTGATTAAACCAAAAGAACAATTAATATAATCATTGCATTCATCATTCTCACATCGCTTATTCTATTTACCTACGAATCTCACGTTTGTGTCTCGGTTCTAGAGTCAAACTGTCTCATTCGTACAATATTCGGGCCAATCATCAGAAAAAGATGGATGATCTTGAGGAAGAAAATAGAGAGTTGGAAGAAGAGATCGACGCTCTGAGAGAGGATTTGAGAAAGCTTCGTAACGACATGCAAGCCATGGCAAAAGTTCAGCTACAAAGGACTGTGATCTCATAGGTCACCTCAATGCCCATAGTGGAGAAGTATGATCCTAGGTATCAAATACCGAAAGATCGTCCTTGGGGCATGCCTGTTAACTATATCCCGGAAGGATATGTTCCGCCGATCACTGAAGATCAGGGAATCACAACAGAAGCCGCTGGGCCTGAAGGTTACAAACTTCGGGAAAGCAAAGATGCCAGAGGCATACTAAAGACTCCTGAAGGTTACAAACTTCGGGAGACGCCAAGACTCACTACCGTAGTTACGGTACCACCCCCTGTGGTGCACACTGTCCCAGAAGGACAGATTCCACAGACACCTTCTGGTAAGAAGGAAACTATGTTTGACAGAATGGAGGAATTCCAGGAGCAGTTCTTGGAAATGCATAAGGAACTGCAAGCCATTCATAGTCAGGATCTTTTTGGAAAGGACGCCGCATATCTCTGCTTGGTCCCAAATGTGAAAGTCCCGCATAAATTTCAAGTGCCCGACTTTGAAAAGTACAAGGGTAACTCTTGCCCTCAGAGCCATCTGGTGATGTACGCTCGACGAATGTCTGCCCAGACGGAGAATCAGGACCTACTGATTCACTACTTCCAGGATAGTTTAACCGGTGCCGCACTCAAATGGTACATGGGCTTAAACCGTGCCACGATTAGCACATTCAGAGATCTTGTCACTGCCTTCGTCCAACAATACAAATACAATTTGGACATGGCACCCGACAAAGATCAACTCAGATCAATGTCACAAAAGGACAAGGAAACCTTTAAGGAGTATGCTCAAAGGTGGCGTGAAATTGCCGCTCAAATTTGTCCACCTCTTGAGGAAAAAGAGATGACAAAGATCTTCTT
Organism: Lathyrus tuberosus; assembly: GCA_022829125.1. Lineage (NCBI taxonomy): Eukaryota > Viridiplantae > Streptophyta > Magnoliopsida > Fabales > Fabaceae > Lathyrus > Lathyrus tuberosus. The sequence continues at coordinate 3,222,404 of JALAZF010000259.1, forward strand.
AAAGACCTTAAGCTCAATTTACTATGACCGAATGGTTGCCAGTGAGCCCAGTGATTTCACCGAAATGGTCGGCATGGGCGTACGTCTTGAGGAAGCTGTCCGAGAAGGACGTTTGATAAAAGACACTGGATAGACGAGCGGTACTAAAAAATACGGTAGTGCTCTCCCTAAGAAAAAAGAGCAAGATATTGGGAATATCTCTCTCGGAAAGTAAAGGAGACGTTATCAACCAGTAGCAGCTGTGACTCCTGCTATCAACCCTGCGTCTATTCCTACGTATCAACCTCACGTTGCGCAAAGATAACCTGACCAACAAAGGACACAACTGCCTCTTCAGCAGGCTCGTCCTCCATATAACAACAACCGTACAACACGGACACCAGGATTTGATCCTATACCCGTAACGTACGCAGAGCTGTTTCCATTACTACTGGCTAAGGGGCACATTCAGACTAAATCTCCTCTTACAGTACTGAAAAATCCGCCTTTTTGGTTTAAGGTGGATCAAACATGCCCTTATCATCAAGGAGGTCCGGGGCATAACATTGAGAATTGTCTCAATTTCAAGTCCGACGTGCAAAAACTTGTTAGGAGCGGGGTCTTATCCTTCAAGGATACGAATCCTAATGTTCTCACAAACCCGCTGCCTCAACACGAGAAGGCTGCAGTCAATTTGATAGAAGGAGAATCTAACAACGTCTATCAAATTCACGATGTACTCTTGTTGAAAACCAATTTGGTCAAGATGCATTGTAGACAGAGTAGATATGGCCATGTGCCACCTCATAACTATCATCAGTGTGATATCTGCTCTAAAAACAATCAAGGATGTTCTGTAGTGCAAGCAGCTCTACAGGAACAAATGGATCTCAGATGGATCCAAGAGCACCGAGTTCGTGGAGTTAACATGGTCTACACAAACTCTAACATCATTCAGAACCACGACATCCGTGCAATGAATGTCAACTTGGTGGCAATGCACTCAAGGCAAAGCCAGTATCATAATCTGCCGCGACACGATTACAGTTCCTGTCTGACTTGCTCGGTAAACAAACATGGATGCTCTTTCATACAGGAGGCCCTCCAGCGTCAGATGGATCTTGGATGGATCCAAGACTACCATGATAGGAACCTTAATCAGATCAACATGGTTCAGATCTTCGATATTCGCGTGATGAATACCAACCTGGTAGAGTTACATGCTGAGCAGGTCCGGCTCGGATTCTTAATATCACATGACTATCAAAGCTGTAAAGCGGGTTGCGAAAACGATCGAGGTTGTACCCTTGTCCAGGAGGCACTTCAGCACTTGTTAAATCACTGGTGGATGCCAATCTATATGGATGAAGATACTCAGCAGATTAGTATCAGTAATTGAAACCCCACTCGGCGTCAAAGTCAGGATGTCCGATCAGTGGAAGCTAACCTAGTAAGGTTACATTGTATTCAAAGTGGGCGTGGCCAGGTGCCACCACACAACTATGAACGTTGCGGCGTCTGTTTGGAAAGTAACCAAGGGTGTTACTTTGTTAGAGCAGCTCTTCAGGGTCAGGTAGATCGTGGAGAGATTTGCCCATATCCGGGTTCTGGACCCATCGACTGGACGCCGAACTACCTTGTCGAGAAAGTTGAAGATGTTGTCACGATCTCTGGTCATCACAGGACCAGGGATGTTTTTGCCATTATTCCTCTACTTGGCGAATCTAAAGTTCCCAACCGGGAACGAATCGAGATCACTTATGATGGTCCGAAAAATCAGAAGGTTCCCATATTCATCTATCTACCGGGACCACTACCGTATGAATCAACTAAGGCTATCCCTTACAAATACGGTGTAATGACAGTTGAAAATGGAAAGGAAATTCCATTACCCTCCGTCGTGAACATTGCAGACATCAGTCGAGTAACACGGAGTGGTAGAATCTTCAACCGAGGGGTTGGGGAACTTAACAAAGGAAAGGAATTTCAGTCTGAAACTCCTGATCCACCAGTCGGTCAATCCAATAATTCCGACCTTTCAAAAAATGATGATGAGATGCTAAAGCTCATCCAAAGGAGTGAATACAACATTGTCGATCAACTGTTACAAACTCCTTCAAAGATCTCGGTATTATCACTGTTACTCAGTTCAGAAGCCCACAGGGAGGCTCTACAGAAAGTCTTGGAGCAAGCCTTTGTGGAACAAGATGTAACAATCAGACAGTTCGATAGCATTGTCTCTAACATCACTTCCTGCAATAATTTGGGATTTAGTGATGAAGAATTACCCGAAGAGGGTCGCCGTCATAACATGGCGCTCAATATCACAGTTAACTGCCAGGACGATGCTTTAGCCAACGTACTGGTAGACACAGGGTCAGCTCTGAATGTTATGTCGATGTCCACTTTGATACAATTATCATTCAAAGGCCCTCCGATGAGAATCAGCGAGGTCGTCGTCAAAGCATTCGACGGATCCAGAAAAACAGTTATCGGCGAAGTTGATCTTCCCATAACTATTGGTCCTCACACTTTCCAAGTCACTTTCCAGGTCATGGACATCCGGGCAACATACAGTTGTTTATTAGGAAGACCTTGGATACACCAGGCTGGAGCGGTCACTTCGACCCTCCACCCAAAGCTAAAATTCGTCAAGAACGATCAACTTGTCACAGTTTGTGGGGAACAGGCCTTGCTTGTAAGCAACTTGTCATCATCTACCGATATAGAACCCGAGGAGATTATTGGGACGCGGTTCCAAGCACTGTCGGTGAGCGAGAACAATCAGTTCAGAGGAGGAACCTCGATTTCCTCATACAACGATGCTATTAAAACAGTCGAGAGTACTGATACAACCGGATGGGGACAACTTGTCATTCCTATTGGCAATAAAACAAAGAAGGGTCTTGGTTTTTCCGTAACCTGTACCCAGACAGATGCCAATGATGAAAGTCTTCATCCCCTTCAAAATTTCTTCCACAGTGGAGGTTTCCTTCACCCAGTGTCTCAAGCAGTACATGCTATCAATAAGGAAGATCCCTCTGACCCAGATGAAGAATGGAAATCCTATCTTAATGAGGACGGTTATATGTCCCAGGAAGAGGCACCTATGCCTTTTTGCTTTCCCACAGAAAGTCCGAGATTTATACCACGGTCAGACGCGAAATGATATATGGAGATTGTGATCCAGAAGGATGTCGTGCTCCGCCAAATTCATTAGAGGAAGACACTCCGATGAAAGACAATTTTGACTACAACTACTATGGCCCAATGGATGGTCTGCCAATGTGGCAGCCTTACCCAGGAAACTTGGGGCAAGAAAGTCAGCCGAGCAATGAAAATCAGCTGACCGTCATTGAACAGAATACCTGTGTCCCCACCATGTCATGGGATCAACACTCAGGTCATTTCGAAACTACTCAACATGAAGATGAATTCGCAACGTTTGCAGGACTAGAGTTCATCAACTATGCTTTCCCCCAGGTCAACGTCATCGAGAGAGATGACTCCTCCAGTTCCAAAGAAGTTTCGGACACCTTGGGAGAACCAAGTGGAAAATACGACTTCATGGTCAAGTACACCGCTCCCGAAAGCTCTCGTATCAGGCTCGAAGATATCCAGCCAACTGGATGGCGAGATACAGCTGAGAGCACAAATGCTATGCAAAATGCAACAGAGGAATCCTCCTACGGCAACTCTGCCTGCGAAACAGATTCCAATGATCCCGCTCCACCAGAAATCAACGTTATTTCTGAAGACAAATCAAGGAAGGTGCCAGACTTTGTGATTTACTGAGGAGTTCGCCGCCAATGGATTACCGTCGAGGTTACGAAGGTCGTTCATCAGTCAAAGTAATTGCCGTTCTTTAACCTTTTACCCTGCCCAGGTGAAATGGATGTTTTGATAGGGCTTGCTTTCTGTAAATTTTCCCTCTTCGCTCCGCTCAAAGTGACAGAGTCTTGTTTTATAGGGCTGTAGTTTCAAGAATCGACTTGTTCATTAATAAAATAACGTCGTTCTGTAATTTCCGCATTAATTGCTATTTTCTCTTTTCGTTTTTCAGAAAATGGTAATCCTAAAAAACAATTCAATAATAAAAACAAGCAGTAATAAAATAAATACACTGCACACACTTGCATTTTCTCTATCTCTTCTAAACACGAATCATCACGTCATGCAGATTGCTTGTTTTAAACCCAGTTGAAACATACGATCCGATGCCTTCTCCCAACTTTGAGTTCCCGGTATTCGAGGCTGAAGAAGAAAATGACGACGAAATTCCAGAAGAGATCTCTCGACTACTCAGACAAGAGGAAAGGTCCATTGAACCTCACAAAGAACCGTTGGAAACGGTAACTTGGGTTCGAAAAAAGAGAAAAAAGAAATCAGGATTGGGGCACTGCTCAGTCCAACAGCCAAAGAGAGTTTGATAAAGCTTCTCAAAGAATTTCCCGATGTATTCGCTTGGTCCTATCAGGATATGCCAGGGTTGGATACCAGCATCGTGGAACATCACTTACCGTTAAGATCGGAATGTCCGCCAGTAAAGCAAAGGTTGAGACGGACTCACCCGGACATGGCCATCAAAATCAAAGAGGAGGTACAGAAACAGATCGACGCGGGTTTTCTCGCTACATCAGAGTATCCTCAATGGTTAGCCAACATTGTACCCGTTCCCAAAAAGGACAGAAAAGTCAGAATGTGTGTCGATTACAGAGATCTGAACAAGGCTAGTCCAAAGGACGACTTTCCTTTACCACACATTGACATGCTGGTAGACAGTACAGCAAAGTTCAAAGTCTTCTCCTTTATGGATGGATTCTCGGGCTATAACCAGATCAAAATGGCGCCGAAAGACATGGAGAAAACTTCGTTCATCACCCCATGGGGCACCTTTTGTTACAAGGTAATGCCGTTCAGTTTGAAGAACGCCGGGGCAACCTATCAAAGGGCTATGACTACTCTGTTTCATGACATGATACATAAGGAAATCGAGGTATATGTCGATGATATGATTGCAAAATCAAAAACAGAGAGTGAGCACGTTGAACATCTGTCAAAATTGTTCGAACGTCTAAGAAAATTCAAGCTCTGTTTGAATCCCAACAAGTGCACCTTCGGTGTCCGTTCAGGGAAACTATTAGGGTTCATCGTCAGCCAGAAAGGAATTGAGGTTGATCCTGACAAGGTCAAGGCCATTCAAGAAATGCCTTCTCCGAAAACTGAAAAACAAGTCAGGGGATTCTTGGGACGGTTGAACTACATCTCCAGATTCATATTCCTTATGACCGCGACATGTGTGCCGATTTTCAAATTACTGAAAAAGAACCTGGATTGCGTTTGGTCAGAAGATTGCCAAACTGCCTTCGACAGTATCAAGGAATATCTGTTGAATCCTCCGATTCTCTCACCTCCAGTGGAAGGAAGACCACTGATCATCTACCTCACAGTCCTAGAGGACTCAATGGGTTGTGTACTTGGCCAACAAGATGAAACAAAAAGAAAAGAGTCTGCCATCTACTATTTGAGCAAGAAATTTACCGACTGTGAAACTCGGTACACGATGCTCGAGAAAACTTGCTGCGCTTTGGCTTGGGTAGCCAAACGTCTTCGTCAATACATGATTTGTCATACTACTTGGTTAATCTCCGAAATGGATCCAATCAAGTACGTTTTCGAAAAGCCTGCTCTCACGGGAAGAATTGCCCGTTGGCAGATGCTGTTATCAGAATATGACATAGAGTACCACGCTCAGAAAGCCGTTAAGGGGAGTATTTTAGCCGATCATTTGGCTCATCAACCGATTGACGATCAAGAACCAATCGGGTTTGAATTCCCAGACGAAGATGTCATGTATCTAAAAATGAAAGATTGCGATGAACCGTTACCTAGTGAAGGGCCAGGTTCCCAATGGGGCCTTATCTTTGACTAAGTAGTTAATCATTACGGAAACGGAATTGGGGCAATCATTGTTACCCCTCAGGGTACCCACATTCCTTTCACTGCTAGACTTACGTTCAAGTGTACGAACAACGAGGCCGAATACGAAGCTTGTATCATGGGTCTCGAAGAAGCAATTGATTTAAGGATCAAAAACTTGGACGTATACGGCGACTCAGCCTTGGTTATCAATCAGATAAAAGGAGATTGGAACACATACCAATCAGGATTGATTCCTTATAAAGACTATGCAAGAAGGTTGTTACCCTTCTTCAACAGAGTCGAGTTTCATCACATCCCTCGTTAAGAGAATCACATGGCTGATGCATTAGCCACTCTCTCTTCCATGATCAGTGTAGGTCAATGGAATGACTTATCAAAGATCGACATAATGCGCCTTGAACGGCCCGCTTACGTCTTCACGATTGAAGCAGTCATAAACGACAGACCTTGGTATCACGATATCAAATGCTTTCTTCAGAAACAAGAGTACCCACCTGGGGCATCCAGGAAAGATAGAAAGACCCTCAGAAGATTGGCTGGAAACTTCTTCCTGAGCAGTGACACTCTCTATAAGAGAAATTTTGACATGGTCTTGCTCCGATGCGTAGACAGACCAGAAGTAGAAATGCTGATGAAAGAAATTCATGAAGGATCCTTTAGCACTCATGCCAACGGACATACAATGGCGAGAAAAATTCTAAGAGCAGGGTACTATTGGTTGACAATGGAATTTGACTGCTACAAGTACATGAGGAGGTGTCACAAGTGTCAGATATACTCTGACAAAATTCATGTACCGCCATCACATCTCAAAGTTCTTTCTTCCCCATGGCCATTTTCCATATGGAGAATCGAAATGATCGGCATGATTGAACCTAAGGCTTCAAACGGACATCAGTTCATCCTGGTAGCCATCAACTATTTCACCAAGTGGGTCGAAGCAGCGTCATTCGCCAATGTAACCCGACAAGTGGTGGTCCGATTTATCAAAAATAATATCATCTGCCGTTATGGTGTTCCAAGCGAGATCATTACTGATAATGGATCTAACTTGAACAACAAGATGATGAGAGAGTTGTGTCCAGAGTTCAAAATCGAACACCATCATTCATCTCCCTACCGACCCAAGATGAATGGAGTGGTAGAAGCGGCCAATAAGAACGTCAAGAAGATCGTTCAAAAGATGGTCGTAACCTACAAAGACTGGCACTAAATGCTACCCTTTGCTCTTCACGGTTATCGCACATCTGTCCGCACTTCAACAGGGGCAACCGCTTTCTCTCTAGTATATGGCATGGAAGCAGTGCTCCCCATAGAAGTAGAGATCCCGTCAATCCGAGTATTGATGGAAGCTAAGCTCACCGAAGCTGAATGGTGTCAAAGTCGACACGACGAACTGAATCTGATCGAGGAGAAGAGAATCACGGCACTATGCCATGGTCAGCTGTATCAACAGAGAATGAAGAGGGCGTTTGACAAAAAGGTCCGACCTCGTGTTTTCAGAAAAGGAGACCTCGTGCTCAAGAAGATACAACAGTTTCTCACTGATTCGCGAGGTAAATGGACTCAGAATTATGATGGCCCCTATGTGGTCACGAAAGCTTTCTCAGGCGGTGCCTTGAGACTTGCAACCATGGACGGAGAGGAATTTTCCTACCCCACGAATGTTGATGTAGTCAAGAAATACTTCGCCTAAACTAAAAAAAAAAAAACGTCTCGGTGGATTGAAAACCCGAAAGGGCGGTCCGGGCAAAAGTTAAAGACATGAAAAAAAAATCATCTCGTTGGATTGGAAACATCATAGTACAATCCAGGAAAAAATTAGGGATAATGGCAAGTAACTATGTTCAACAGAGGCAAGTCTCTCAGCAGCAGCAGTTACATCACCTGTCAGAAAACTCTAGTCAAGGTCATCTTCGACAGAAGCTCAGGATGTCCCGAATTCAAAGTTGGTAGATGGATAGTGGTTGTTATGTTTCAACGTAGCCCTTTTCCCTGTAAATTACCATTTTCTAACTTTGTATATACTCTTTGGAATCACGCGTTTGGCTGATCTCCATCTTATTAATAAAATTTGAGCCCTTGTGCTTTTGTTTGTAATTCTTATTTGTTTTAGCTTTACAGAACGACGTTGTTAACATGATTAACGATTCTTGAAATAAAACAAAAATGAATTTACTTGTTAAAACTTTTTCTGCTTTTTAATAAAGACGACAATTTCTTTTGACTGTTGAACATCAAAGGAACATTGGTCACTTCTCCAGAAGTAATCGAACCTCAAAGTGCAGAATCAAAGTACTCCTTCTAACCCCGTACGCCTGAATGAAGGGATCAACTGTGTCAGAGACCTTGTTTCGTCTGACACGCCTCGGCCGAGTTCTTATCTCCTAAGCCCGACCAACATAGCTCCCAACGGGGACTATCTCTCCTAAGCAAGGTGGAATTGCTATTCTGAACCAACGTACTTCTTCGCCCCGCGATGGTCGAGTATCCAGTCGTGTTCATCCATTAGTTTGTATGTCACGTCAGTTTTGTCAGCATAAACATACATACATCATGCATTATTGATTTGCATTCACATTTCATATTGCATCACTATCACTCTAGTCGGTCTTGTCCCCTAGTGATAGAAGTTCTCTCAATCGAGTTGTCAGTTCTTGCCTCGTCAGGAAACGCTACGTTTGAACAACCTCGCCTCCAGTTTATTTTTGGGAGGAAGTTGGCCTTTGACTACTTTGATAACTTGAACCTCTAAAAAGCCAGAGAAGCTTTCTACAAATGTAACTCTTTGCCATTGAAGATGATATCCTTGCTTTCCCGGATTAAAGAAAAATTCCCAGAGAAAGCCTCCTAAGCAGAGATTTGGCAGTATAGCTGCCATTCTCCGAAAAACCCACCGATGAAAAGGTCATCGGCACCTCAAAATTGGATCCCATCATATGGCATTTCTCCGGAAAGATCCCGAGAAAAGTATGATGTAAGCCCCAAACGAGAACAGTCTCTCATGAGACTCGCTTTCCCCAGTAGAATCGACAAGTGGCGTCTCCAACAGAGAAGTTTGTGCAACTCTACAACTCAGACGACTGGGTTCTCCAGCAAGTCTGACATCAAAGCTTTTTCCATCAAATGGCATCTCCCCAGGAAAATTCGGTGAGAAGTTTGAGGGAAATCCGCTACAAATAGCGTTCCTTGTCAGTAAAGTTTATTGACAAAAGAAACTGAGACCAGTTCCTTGGTGGGAAACCAGGATCGAGGGGAAGTTTAAACCAGAAACTAAGACCAGTTCCTTGGTGGGAAACTAGGATCGAGGGGAAGTTTAAATCAGCAATTGAGACCAGTTCCTTGGTAGGAAACCAGGAACGGGGGAGAGGTTGACAAAAGAAAACTGAGACCAGTTCCTTGGCTAAAAACCAGGATCGAGGGGAAGTTTACCTTTTCTAAGCATCATTGCTTAGCTAAAGAAGATGAATGCTTAAGCTACCATTCATAACCACCATCAAAATTTCGGGTATTCCGATATTTAATCCTCTTGCCCCCCGAATGCCCGAATACCTTCGTCATTCACACCTTCGTGTCCAAGAAGATTAAATAGGGGCATCTGTCATACCCCAAATTTTGACCACTAAGATGTCCCATCATTGTGTCAATCATCATCATAATATGGATGAATAATCATGCCTCATCAAATGCCTCAAGGGTTGTTGAGCATTCACTACAATCAAAATTAGGGTTTTAAGCCCTCTCTGAGTGCTTAGACAAAGGATCAATCAAGGAATGATATGATCTTCAACTTATCTAGCCTCTCAAACATCCACAATGGATCAAGAGGACTCCCACTTCAAGGATTAAGCACAAGGATGCTCCCTTCTAGGTTGATCAAGTCTCCAGATCGACGGTGTCACCAAATTAGGGTTTTGGTCGACCACGGCCTCCAGATGGAAATTTTTCATCTGGGCACAAGCCAATGATCCAAAACATAACCTAATTTACTCCATGGAACCTCATGGACCCAATCATCAAGTCAATTTTGCCTCAGGGGATGCATTCATCAAAAATCAGGAATTAGGGTTTCTTGACCTAATTCACCCCTAAGTTGACTTTTGGGACAAATCATGAACCAAGACCTCAAGAGAGGGTTTGAGGGTCTCTAATGAACTATATTGATCCATTTGGAACAATGGATTAATCCAAGAAGCTTGAGCAACAAGTCTCAATTTCATCTGCACCACAATTAGGGTTTTAAGGAAAAAGTCAACTGTAACTTTGACTTTTGACCAGGACATACTCCCAAGCCCTAGGACATGCCCCAATATACCCTATGACACCCATGGAACATTTCCATCAAGTTTGATTTAGGTCAAGGACATGATTTCCTGAAGAATTGCACAGTTTGGAATTCATCTGATAAAAAGTCAACTGTGCACAAAAGTCAACTTTGACTTTTTGAGATTTTTCACCAAAATGGATTTTTAACCCTAAAATGATGTTAATGTATGGTTTGAATCATCATTCATCAAGAAAAATCAAGAAAAGTTGGATAACTTGTAAAAGGGGTAACCATAAAAACTTAGAAAATTTTCAGAGTTAAATATAAAGTGACAAAGGTACCAACTTTGGAGGATCATAACTCCTAAACCACAAAGCCATTTTCCCTCATCCAAAGATGGATTTGTAGCCCTCATTACCCTCTACAAAAACTTCAACTAGACCTAAGTCCAATTCATTAAGGATTTTGAGTTATGGAGTGATCAAAATGGCTGAAAAGTGAAAATGTCACTTTTTCCGACACTTAGTGAAATTTTCACTAAGTCAGAATCTGCCTTCACTTTTTGCCAAATGTAGAGGGATTTTTCACTTGGATTCAAAAGAGATCAAAACCAAATATGTTCAAATAGTTGTTATATCATGTAAGGGCTTTCCTAAATGGCCAAGAACATTGCCAAATTCCATTTGGGCTATGAGTTATGACATTGGAAAGTTGCCTTGCTGAAATCTGTCAAAGGCAAGGCAGAATTTGCAACTTTGCTCGATTTTCCAAAATCAGCCAAATTCAAATACTCTTATCCACTTGGACACATCTGAGGATTGAATCTAAAGGGGACAATCACTGAGCCAAGCCTCCAAAGTCCATGGAACAAGAAATAGCATGTTGAACCTAGAATGGCCAAAATAGGGACAAGACTCCAAATTTGGATTGAAGCATTCAATGTAAGCATCAAGGTGGCATGGACTGAGCCATTCTCATCTGAAATCAGTCAAGACTTATCCAAGACCAAGGGAACCAAAGCTTTGTGCCCTAACCTCTAGTCAATGGCTAGAGGAGACTTGGATTTTCATTTGCCAACATTGGCCAAACCTACTTACCAGTTGCCATTCACTATTCCTTGCAAAACAAACTTGCTCTACTATAAATAGAGCTCAATTGTGATCAGTTTGAGTACACCAAAGCCATCTAACAGATGCTTTCCTCAAAATCTCTTTCTCTTGGCAAAAATGCCTTTCTTAGCAAGGTAGCTATCGGATTTTGAGTTTGAGAGCTTTTCCAATCAAACCAATCACTCACACACCTCACATACATCATATAGAAGTGATCCAAACACTCACATAACATCTGGAACACTGATTTCACAAAATCACCAGCCAATTGCTCAAGTTCTTGACAGTTTTGCAGTTGAGGTGCCATCTTCAACTCCAAACCATTTCAATCCATTCCAAGCACTCAGAAACATCACTTGGTACTTAGGGAAGCTATCCACATCATTGGAACCTAGCTGTAACACCTCCAACACAAATCACGATCACCAGCTGCAAATGGTAAGCATGAGCTCTTCTAACTCTATGATCCATGCAATTTTTGCTGCACAATAATTTGGCCATATGTTCATAATCATGCATGGAATGTTTTCCCTCAATTAATTGCATTGTTTGAATCGTGTATCAAAAATCCTAGCCTTCATGCAGAAATTAGGGTTCTTGAGGATTTTTCATGATTTCTTGTTATATGTTTAATTTAAATGAAATTAATGGACATAGACATGATCGTGAGGTTGAGACGAGCATAATGATATGTGGATTGCATGTTATAATCAAGTATTCAGGGAGATTGGATAGAAAATGTAAATCAGCCAAACCCAGAACACGCGCGTGTTCTTCAGCTGTTCTTGGCGCCTTTTTTTAATTTTCAAATATTTGAATTTTGTGATTTTTCTTTAATTGATTCAAAAATTAATTTCTCTCTGAGTTTTAATGATTTTAAGTTGATTCTTTTTTTAATAATTCACAAAAATGTTAAAATATTTTATTTTATCAAAAAATCCCAAAAATATTATTTATTTCATATAATTGATATTTTTGCAAAGAATTAATATTTTAATTGTTTTTGACATTTTAAATATTTTTTCCACATTGATTTTGCAACTTTTAATGCTTTCTAATTATTTTGTAGGTCAATACTTAATTTTTGAAGCATTAATCCAAAATCACAATTTGTTTTTCACATGTTAAACAATTTTGATCATTTTAATTGAATTTTTATTCAATTAAATACATTTTTTGAAAACAAATTAGGGTTTTTGGATTAATTCAACCCTCATAAATCATTTTCAAAACTCTTGGGCGTCTAATAGAGTGTAAGACCCAATCCTTTTTTGACCAAACCATTTTTGGGCCTCAGTATATTGTATAAGTCCCGATACCGTAAAAAACAAACGACGCGATCGTCGCCTTTTGAAAAATAACCTTGGGCCTCTCCTTGAGCTATAAGACCCATTCAAAACTTTTGGGCCTCTAATAGAGTGTAAGACCCAACCCCCTTTTAACCAAAACATTTTGGGGCCTCACTTATTGTATAAGTCCCTCTGCGTTAAAAGGAAACCTCGGCGCGATCGTTATTTTAAACGAAAAAATCATTTGGGCCTACCCTCGTGTTATAAGCCCCACTCTTTTTCTTTAAACTTTTTGGGCCTCTTGAGAGAGTGTAAGACCCATCCCTTTGTACAGAAAAACATTTTGGGTCTCAGTCACTTGTATAAGTCCCTCTGTACAAATTCAAACAGTGCGCTCACTGATAAAACCCTGGGCCTCTGCTTGAGCTGTAAGCCCCAAATCTTTCTTTTTCAAAGCACTTTCTCCTTTGATTTTGAATATACTGTTGTTTTCAATCTTTCTTTGTTGAACAACTAACCAAACAGCATGGAAGCTCTACAACCGAGTAAGTGGTTATCGCTTTCATTTACCGCTTTCATATACATATAACTGTATTGTGGGGCTGTTTCACTGTAAGTCTTCTTTCATAAACTCATATCAATTGTGTAATAATAGTATAGATATTTCGAGTTTCCCCGGCAACTACGTCTAGAACTAGGTGACGTCGTTTCGTTTATTCGTAGAAATAGACAACTAGATCCCCAATAGGATCACCAGATATAGTCTTCTCTTCGGCTGTCCTCATTAGGAATTGTCAAGAAACTCTACTCCCAGAGATGAATGTATTCTCCGTGAATGGCATCTTTGAGTTTCTTCCAAATTCTTGAACTTTCCTGGCTTGATCTATTCCTTGTGAATAGCTTGCCTTGAATTTCTCGGGGTTTGGGGACCCACGGGCTTCTTAAAAGCATAGGCCTCCTCTTGGGCATCGTACAAGGACCCACAGGCTTCCTAAAAGCAACCCTGCCTCCTCTTGGGCTTAGTACAAGGACTCTACGGCTTCTTAGAAGTATTCACAGCCTCCTCTTAGGCTTCGTATAATGATCTCTTCCTCCGGGAATGATAGCCTTCTCTTGGGCTTAGTATAAGGACCGATCGGCTTCTTAAAAGTTTCCAGCCTCCTCTTGGGCTTCGTACAAATTGTTCCGACGGCCTCCTAGAGGTATAGGAACAGAACTTAGTCATCTGTATAGAACAGTCCTTTCAAAGAGTCTACTACTGTTTCTAAAAGCATAGTACAAAAGATGACACTCTAGACTTGGACAGTCTAATCTCCTTGAGTCTCAAAGACATTCTCAAGTGCCCCCTTCGTTAAATAGGAAGGAAACCCGCAGACTCGGACAGTCTCAATACCCTTCGGAATTCCCACCTCCTTAAAGAACATGAATAACCCGGATCCTCGAACCAAATCCTTGAGTACAACATTGCTCATATAAGAACTGATTTTCTCTTTCAATATCAGTATACCGGACCTGTCACTTAACTGAAACAGTAACCATAGCCTCATCTTGGGCTTTGTACAATGATCCTCCCCATCGGAGTCAAACAAAGTTTAGCCTCTCTCTCGGGCTTTGTAGGAGACACATAAGAAACTCCCTCGTTGAGTCAATCACCCCTTTTGCCTCCATCTCGGGCTTTATACGAGATACAAAAAAGGTTGCCAAACAAATAATAGCCTCCATCTCGGGCTTTATACGAGATACCAAAAGACTCCATCGTCGGGTCAAAACCTTTTAGCCTCTCTCTCGGGCTTTGTACGAGACACATAATAGCCTCCTCTTAGGCTTTGTATAAGCAAACCACTAGTTAATCCAATTAACCTTTTAGCATCAAAACTGTGCCTCGTTCACAGTACACAAACATCATCAACTCCTTCCCCTCCATCTAATCGCTGTAAGCGGCAAGCCTCTGGATCATCTACATCCATGCCACTGTCCCTCTTTTAGCATGAGAAATCCCTAAGGAAAGATAGCATTGCTCTACACTGAGTTAAAGTCTTCTCCTTCAGGTTAAAATCCCCTTTAAAGGAAATTATGGCATTGCCGGATTCACACATCCCGGTTAAAGTAATTCTCCTTTATAAACAGTTGTGACATACAACCCCCTCTTTAGAGATGACAAATTCTCTCTAAAGACAACACCTTTCAGCTTCACATCTTGGGCTTTGAACAAGATACAAATATACCCCTTCAGCTTCACATCTTGGGCTTTGAACAAGATACAAACTAGCTTTCGCTTCGCGTCTTGGGCTTTGAACAAGACACCAAAACACCCATTTCCTCCCATAGAATAGGAGGAGCTACGAACGCTCTGATTTCCCAGTTTTCGATAAACGGGAATACGTAGGCATAAGATTGAAAGAAAAATCTTAGCGAGCACAATCAACAAAAAACCCAAAATCCCATACTCTCATGTATCTATCAAAAGCATCAGTCCTAACATCCTAATCCTTGTTCCCCGCCAGAAACATTTTGTCAAAATGAAAAGAAAGAAAACCGTATTGGCGAAAATACAAATAACCAGTACAAAGGCCCCCCACATTGATAGCATTCGTAACCTAACAACCGCTGCTTAAACTCAGTATGCAAAGCAGGGTTAATTGGAGACATCTATTTCCCTTCCTTCATCAGCTTTAATAGGATAAAAAATGAATCGACCTGTAGTTAAAGCCTAACCGCAGAGAGCGACCAACGCTTAAGAACCGCGTCCAAAATCGCTCGCTACAACATATAACTGTATTGTGGGGCTGTTTCACTGTAAGTCTTCTTTCATAAACTCATATCAACTGTGTAATAATAATATAGATATTTAGAGTTTCCCTGGCAACTACGTCTAGAACTAGGTGACGCCGTTTCGTTTATTCGTAGAAATAGACAACTAGATCCCCAATAGGACCACCAGATACAGTCTTCTCTTTGGCTGTCCTCATTAGGAATTGTCAAGAAACTCTACTCCCAGAGATGAATGTATTCTCCGTGAATGGCATCTTTGAGTTTCTTCTAAATTCTCGAACTTTCCTGGCTTGATCTATTCCTTGTGAATAGCCTGTCTTGAACTTCTCGGGGTTTGGGGACCCACGGGCTTCTTAAAAGCATTGGCCTCCTCTTGGGCATCGTACAAGGACCCACAGACTTCCTAAAATCAACCCTAGCCTCCTCTTGGGCTTAGTAGAAGGACCCGTCGGCTCCTTAGAAGTATTCACAGCCTCCTCTTAGGCTTCGTATAATGATCTCTTCCTCCGGGAATGATAGCCTCCTCTTGGGCTTCGTACAAGGACCGATCGGCTTCTTAAAATTTTCCAGCCTCCCCTTGGGCTTCGTATAAATTATCCTGACGACCTCCTAGAGGTATAGGAATAGAAATCAGTCATCTTAATAGAACAGTCTTTCCAAGAGTCTACTATTGTTTCTCAAAGCATGGTACAAAAGATGACACTCTAGACTTGGACAGTCTAATCTCCTTGAGTCTCAAAGACATTCTCAAGTGACCCCTTCGTTAAATAGGAAGAAAACCCGTAGACTCGGACAGTCTCAATACCCTTCAGATTTCCCACTTCCTTAAAGAACAGGAATAACCCGGATCCTCGAATCAAATCCTCGAGTACAGTGTTGCTCATATAAGAACTGATTTTCTCTTTAAATCAGCATACTGGACTTGTCACTTAACTAAAACAGCGCCATAGCCTCCTCTTAGGCTTTGTATAATGATCCTTCTCCAGTGAAGTTAGCCTCCTCTTGGGCTTTATACAATTATCCTCCCCAGTGGAGTCAAACAACGTTCAGCCTCTCTCTCGGGCTTTGTACGAGACACATAAGAAACTCCCTCGTTGAGTCAATCACCTTTTTGCCTCCATCTCCGGCTTTATACGAGATACAAAAAGGTTCTTATTGAGCCAAACAAATTTTAGCCTCCATCTCGGGCTTCGTACGAGATACAAAATCTCTCTTGTTGAGTCAAATAGCCTCCATCTCGGGCTTTATACGAGATACCAAAAGATTCCCTCGTTGAGTCAAAACCTTTTAGCCTCTCTCTCGGGCTTTGTACGAGACACATATTAGCCTCCTCTTAGGCTTTGTATAAGAAAACCACTGGTTGATCCAATTAACCTTTTAGCATCAAAGTTGTGCCTCGTTCATAGTACACAAACATCAACAACTCCTTCCCCTCCATCTAACTGTTGTAAGCGGCAAGCCTCTGGATCATCTACATCCATGCCAATGTCCCTCTTTTAGTATGAGAAATTCCTAAGGAAAGATGGCATTACTCTACACTGAGTTAAAGTCTTCTCCTTCAGGTTGAAATCCCCTATAAAGGAAATTATGGCATTGCCGGATTCACAAATCCCGGTTAAAGTAATTCTCTTTTATAAACAGTCGTAATAGACAAACCCCTCTTTATAGATGACAAATTCTCTCTAAGGTCAACACTTTTAGCTTCACATCTTGGGCTTCAAACAAGATACAAATAAACCTTTTAGCTTCACATCTTGGGCTTTGAACAAGATACAAACTACCTTTCGCTTCATGTCTTGGGCTTTGAACAAGACACCAAAACACCCATTTCCTCCCATAGAATAGGAGGAACTACGAACGCTCTGATTTCCCTGTTTCGGTAAACGGGAACACGTAGGCATAAGACTGAAAGAAAAATCTTAGCGAGCACACTAAACAAAAACCCAAAATCCCATACTTTCATATATATCTGTCCTAACATTTCAACCGATAGCCTAAAGCACCCCTCGTCAACAAAATAACCTAGGAAATCCCGAATCTTTGTAGCATCTGTAAACCAACAGTTTTGACTGTTTAATCTCAGTATGCAAGTAGGGTTAATTGGAGACATCTATTTCCATTCCTTCATCAGCTTTAATAGGATAAAAAATGAATCGAATTGTAGTACAAGAGCGATCGTGCTTTGCAACCACATCCAAAAATCAATCGCTATAGAAAAATGGCGACTCTGCTGGGGAATGCGCATGTCTCTTTAGGGATCTTGTTCTTTTTTGTGGAAACCTTGACGTCACTAGGATCTTAGGTCAAAACGCCGTTAATTTGGAATGAAACCACAGGATGGTGACTCCGCCGGGAAACCATTTTCTGTCAGGAACTTAAGATTCTTAGCTTTTAAAAGTCTAGGATGATTAGGACAAATATATATACTGCTTTTCCTAATTGCTATACGTGTTTATTTTTCTGCTAATGGGAATGCGTGTGATGCCGCATGTGGAAAGATCGAGTATACAATTAAGATAAGTGATGGTGACGAGGTCGACCATCAACCTCAGTGGAGGCTGACCAATGCAACCCATTCTCTCACCTAGACAATGGGCCGATTGTGATGTCTGAGAAGCTGAGGAGCCAAACCCTTTTGTAGTGCGGAAACTATCGGGAATAGTTGTTACGCGATACTACCCTCATTTGAGGCTGGTGATCTATTCTCGGTGAATGGCACTTACTCTAAGATCGCTCTACAACTCGCTGGCGATCCGCTTGTTGTTTTGCTTTCCTGGGAGGAGCTGATGATAATGAGTACAGGTACAAAAATCACCCTAGTATAAACCTTTGGGGATGGGTAGAGCCTTGACTTCATTACAACGACCCTTTGACCCCATGTTTTTTCTATGTTTTTGTGTGCTGCATTCATGCATTCATTAAAAAAAACATTAAAAACATTCAAAAGATTTTTCTCTTCTAGTCTCTATGTTTTTCAAATTAAACTAAGACTGTGAGTGCAAATATCGGAGAAAAGGATTGCACTAATGGATTTCGGTAGAAGGAGAATTCATAGTTACACCTTCAAGGTTCCAAAGCTAGAGGATTTAAGAGGTTTGGCGAGGATGATCACAAACCAAGAGGCTTTTAGAGCCAAGCACGGAGGTCTGTTACCACTGTTAAGAGTCCATGTGATTGAGGGAATCATGGATGCGCTCATTCAGTTTTATGATCCAGTTTATCACTGTTTCACATTCCCGGATTACCAGCTCGCACCAACGCTGGAGGAGTATTCTCATCTGATTGATCTACACATTACTAATCGAGCTCCATTTTCTGGACTGGAAGGAATTCAAAAGAATCAGACCATTGCGAGAGCAATTCATTTGGACGAGTCTGAGGTCAGGACTCACCTAACTACCAAGGGTGGCATCCAAGGTTTTCCAGCCCAGTTCTTGACAAAGAAAGCCCTGTATTTTGCCAGTATAGGAAACGTGACTGCTTTTGAAAGCCTCTTTGTCTTGCTCACCTACGAGTTATTTTTGTGTCCCAACATCAATAACTTCGTCGATATCAACTCCATTAAGGTTTTTCTCATTGGAAACCCTGTGCCGACTTTGCTCGCAGATGCGTATCATTCTGTACATTTGGGGAATTTGTACAGCAGAGGGGAGATCACATGATGTGTACCTTTGCTTTATAAATGTTTTATCTCCCACTTGCCCAAGTCTGCTGCTTTTTGGGACTGCAAGAGTTCCTTGCGTTGGTCGCAGAAGATCATGTCCCTTGCCAACTCTGATATAGATTGGTATAATAGGATCTATGATGGAATCAGGATCATTGACCGTTGTGGAAACTTCCCCAACGTACCCCTTATAGGAATTAAGGGAGGAATCAACTATCATCCGGTGTTGGTTCGCCGTCAATTTGGATACCCGATGAGACACGTCCCACGGGGTGTTCATCTGGAAGGTCTTTTCTTCAAGGAAGGAGAAAATGATAGAGAACTAAAGATGGAAAATAGTGCACGCTTGGAAGCATGTTCATAAGAAAGGATGAGAGTCTCTAGGAAAACCAGATTGTGTCTCGGTGGAGCCTTATCTCCATTGGGTACAAACTAGAGCTCTCAAGCTAAAGATGCCTTATCCTCGTTACGAAATTCTTCCGCCAAAGGAATCTGTCATGTACTTCATGACGGAAACTGAAAAGCTTCAGGTTACTCTCAACAAAGTTCAACAGGAGAGAAGGTCTTGGAAGAACAAGTACCGCACCCTCGACGTGGAGTGCATCAAAATACAGCACTTACTAAAAGAAAAGGATGCTTTGATTAAAATTTTAGAGCAACATGCTGTAGAGAATCAAGATGACCAAAGGAATTTGCTCGCTCCTTTCACTTGGCAAAGGAATGACAACCCGACAACGGCTCAAGAGCCCCGGTAAAAAAAAAGGAAGATATCAGAATCAGCACCCGATTTCTCTTCAGAGAGGACTCAGGACCCATTAGCTTAGGCTTCTGTTTCTGTACCTTGTAATCTACTGTATTTCCATTTCTGTAATCCTTTGAATTCAATAAAAAGGGGTTTCCCCACCGTTTGATATTTGCAATCTAATTGTCAAAGTTTATTTTGATTAAACCTTAAACAATTAATATAATCATTGCATTCATCATTCTCACATCGCGTATTCTTCTTACCTATGAATTTCACGTTTGTGTCTCGGTTCTAGAGTCAAACTGTCTCATTCGTATAATACTCGGGCCAATCGTCAGAAAAAGATGGATGATCTGGAGGAAGAAAATGGAGAGTTGAAAGAAGAGATCGACGCTCTGAGAGAGGATATGAGGAAGCTTCGTAACGACATGCAAGCCATGGCAGAAGCTCAGCTACAAAGAACTGTGGTCTCAGAGATCACCTCAACGCCCATAGTGGAGAAGTATGATCCTAGGTATCAAATACCGAAAGATCGTCCTTGGGGCATGCCTGTTAACTATATCCCAGAAGGATATGTTCCGCCGATCACTGAAGATCAGGGAATCACAACAGAAGCCGTTGGGCCTGAAGGTTACAAACTTCGGGAAAGCGAAGATGCCAGGGACATACTGAAGACTCCTGAAGGTTACAAACTTTGGGAAACGCCAAGACTCACTACCGTAGTCACGGTACCACCCCCTGTGGTGCACACTGTCCCGGAAGGACAGATTCCACAGATACCTTCTGGTAAGAAGGAAACTATGTTTGACAGAATGGAGGAATTCCAGGAGCAGTTCTTGGGAATACAGAAGGAACTGCAAGCCATTCGCGGTCAGGATCTATTTAGAAAGGACGCCGCAGATCTCTGCTTGGTCCCAAATGTGAAAGTCCCGCACAAATTTCAAGTGCCCGACTTTGAAAAGTACAAGGGTA
Source organism: Lathyrus tuberosus (assembly GCA_022829125.1). Classification (NCBI taxonomy): domain Eukaryota; kingdom Viridiplantae; phylum Streptophyta; class Magnoliopsida; order Fabales; family Fabaceae; genus Lathyrus; species Lathyrus tuberosus. The sequence continues at coordinate 3,243,144 of JALAZF010000259.1, forward strand.
ACTCTTGCCCTCAAAGCCATCTGGTGATGTACGCTCGGCGGATGTCAGCTCAGATGGAAAATCAGGACCTACTGATTCACTACTTCCAGGATAGTTTAACCGGTGCCGCACTCAAATGGTACATGGGTTTAAACTGTGCCACGACCAGTACATTCAGAGATCTTGGCACTGCCTTCGTCCAACAATACAAATACAATTTGGACATGGCACCCGACAGAGATCAACTCAGATCGATGTCGCAAAAGGACAAGGAAGCCTTTAAGGAGTATGCTCAAAGGTGGCGTGAGATTGCCGCTCAAATTTGTTCACCTCTGGAGGAAAAAGAGATGACAAAGAACTTCTTAAAGACCTTAAGCTCATTTTACTATGACCGAATGGTTGCCAGTGTGCCTAGTGATTTCACCGAAATGGTTGGCATGGGCGTGTGTCTTGAGGAAGCCGTCCGAGAAGGACGTTTGGTAAAAGACACTGGATCGACGAGCGGTACTAAAAAATACGATAGTGCTCTCCCTAAGAAAAAAGAGCAGGATATTGGGAATATCTCTCTCGGAAAGCAAAGACGACGTTATCAACTGGTAGCAGCTGTGACTCCTGCTATCAACCCTGCGTCTATTCCTACGTATCAACCTCAGGTTGCGCAGAGCCAACCTGATCAACAAAGGACACAACAACCTCTTCAGCAGGCTCGTCCTCCATACAACAACAACCGTACAACATGGCCACCAGGATTTGGTCCTATATCCGTGTCGTACGCAGAGCTGTTTCCATTACTACTGGCTAAGGGGCACATTCAGACTAAATCTCCTCTTACAGTACCGGAAAATCCGCCTTTTTGGTTTAAGGTGGATCAAACTTGCCCTTATCATCAAGGAGGTCCAGGGCATAACATCGAGACTTGTCTCAATTTCAAGTCCGACGTGCAAAAGCTTGTTAGGAACGGGGTCTTATCCTTCAAGGATACAAATCCTAATGTTCTCACGAACCCGTTGCCTCAACATGAGAAGGCTGCAGTCAATTTGATAGAAGGAGAGACTAACGATGTCTATCAAATTCATGATGTACTCTTGTTGAAGACCAATTTGGTCAAGATGCATTGTAGACAGAGTGGGTACGGCCATGTGCCACCTCATAACTATCATCAGTGTGATGTCTGCTCTAAAAACAATCAGGGATGTTCTGTGGTGCAAGCAGCTTTGCAAGAACAGATGAATCTCGGATGGATCCAAGAGCACCAAGTTCGTGGAGTTAACATGGTTTACACAAATTCTAACGTCATTCAGAACCACGATATCCGTGCGATGAATGCCAACTTGGTGGCGATGCACTCAAGGCAAAGCCAGTATCATAATCTTCCGCGGCACGATTACAGTTCCTGTCTGATTTGCTCTGTAAACAAACAGGAATGCTCTTTCATACAGGAGGCCCTCCAGCGTCAGATGGATCTTGGATGGATCCAAGACTACCATGATAGGAATTCCTATCAAATCAACATGGTTTAGATCTTCGATATTCGTGTGATGAATACCGACCTGGTAGAGTTACATGCTGAGCAGGTCCGACTCGAATTCTTAACATCACATGACTATCAAAGCTGTAGGGCAGGTTGCGAAAACAATCGAGGTTGTACCCTTGTCCAGGAGGCACTTAAGCACTTGTTAAATCACTGGTGGATTCCAATTTATATGGATGAAGATACTCAGCAGATTAGTATCAATAACAGAAACCCCACTCGGTGTCAGAATCAGGATGTCCGATCTGTGGAAGCTAACCTAGTAAGGTTACATTGTATTCAAAGTGGGCTTGGCCAGGTGCCCCCACACAACTATGACCGTTGTAGTGTCTGTTCGGAAAGTAAACAAGGGTGTTACTTTGTGAGAGCAGCTCTTCAGGGTCAGGTAGATCGTGGAGAGATTCGCCCATATCCGGGTTCTGGACCCATCAACTGGACGCCGAACTACCTTGCCAAGCAAGTTGAGGATGTTGTCACTATCTCTGATCATCACAGGACCAGGGATGTTTTCGCCATTATCCCTCTACTTGACGAATCTAAAGTTCCCAACCGGGGACGGATCGAGATTACTTACGATGGTCAGAAAAATCAGAGGGTTCCCGTAGTCATCAGTCTACCAGGACCGTTACCGTATGAATCAACTAAGGTTATCCCTTACAAATACGGTGCAACAACAATTGAAAATGGAAAGGAAATTCCATTACCCTCCGTCGTGAATATTGCAGACATCAGTCATGTAACACGGAGCGGTAGAATCTTCAACCGAGGAGTTGGAGAACCTAACAAGGAAAAGGAACTTCAGACGGAAACTCCTGATCCACCAGTCACTCAATCCAATAATCCCGACCTTTCGAAAAATAATGATGAGATGCTGAAGCTCATCCAAAGGAGCGAATACAACATTGTCGATCAACTGTTACAAACTCCTTCAAAGATCTCGGTATTATCATTATTACTCAGTTCAAAAGCCCACAGGGAGGCTCTACAGAAAGTATTGGAGCAAGCCTTTGTGGAACAGGATGTAACAATCAGACAGTTTGATAGCATTGTCTCTAACATCACTTCCTGCAATAATTTGGGATTTAGTGATGAGAAATTACCCGAAGAGGGTCGTCGTCATAACATGGCGCTCAACATTACAGTTAACTGTCAGGACGATGCTTTAGCCGGCGTACTGGTAGACACAGGGTCAGCCCTGAATGTTATGCTGAAGTCCACTTTGATGCAATTATCATTCAAAGGCCCTCCGATGAGAATCAGTGAGGTCGTCGTCAAAGCGTTCGACAGATCCAGAAAAACAGTTATCGGCGAAGTTGATCTTCCCATAACTATTGATCTTCACACTTTCCAAGTCACTTTCCAGGTCATGGACATCCGGGCAATGTACAATTGTTTATTAGGAAGGCCTTGGATACATCAGGCTGGAGCGGTCACTTCGACCCTCCACCAAAAGCTAAAGTTCGTCAAGAACGATCAACTTGTCACAGTTTGTGGGGAGCAAGCCTTGCTTGTAAGCAACTTGTCATCATCTACTGGCATAGAACTCGAGGAGGTTATTGGAAATCAGTTCCAAGCACGGTCGGTGGGCAAGGACAATCAATCAAGAGGAGGAACCTCGATTTCCTCATACAAAGATGTTATCAAAGCGGTCGAGAGTACTGATACAACAGGATGGGGACAACTTGTCATTCCTACTGGCAATACAACAAAGAAGGGTCTTGGTTTTTCTGCAAACCTGTACCCAGACAGCTGCCAACGATGAAAGTCTTCATCCCCTTCAAAACTTCTTCCACTATGGAGGTTTCCTTCACCTAGTGTCTCAAGCAGTACATGCTATCAATGAGGAAGATCCCTCCGACACAGATGAAGAATGGAAGTCCTATCTGAACGAGGACGGTTATATGTCTCAGGAAGAGGTACCTACGCCATTTTACTATCCCGCACAGAGTCCGAGATTTATACCAAGGTCAGACGTCGAAATGATATATGGAGATTGTGATCTGGAAGGATGCCGTGCTCCGCCAAATTCATTAGAGGAAGACACTCTGATGAAAGACAACTTTGACCACAATTACTATGGCCCAATGGATGGTCTGCCAATGTGGCAGCCTTACCCAGGAAACTTGGGGCAAGAAAGTCAGCCGAACAACAAAAATCAGCTGACCGTTTTTTAACAGAATACCTGTGTCCCCACCATGTCATGGGATCAACACTCAGGTCATTCAGAAACTACTCAACATGAAGATGAATTCGCAACGTTTGCAGGACTTGAATTCATTAACTATGCTTTTCCCGAGGTCAACGTCATCGAGAGAGATGACTCCTCCAGTTCCAGAGAAGTATGGGACACCTTGGGACAATCGAGTGGGAAATACGACTATATGGTCAAGTACACCGCTCCTGAAAGCTCTCGTATCAGGCTCGAAGACATCCAGCCTACTGGATGGGGAGATACAGCTGAGAGCACAAATACTCTGCATAATACAACTAAGGAATTCTCCTATGATAATTCTGCCTGGGAGATAGATTCCAATGATCCTGCTCCACCAGAAATCAGCGTCATTTCTGAAGACAAATCAAGGAAGGTGCCAGACTTTGTGATTCACCGAGGAGTTCGCCGCCAATGGGTTGCTGTCGAGGGTCCAAAGGCCATTCACCAGTCAAAGTAATTGCCATCTTTTAACCTTTCACCTTGCCCAGGTGAAACAGATGTTTTAATAGGGCTCGCTTTCTGTAAATTTCCCTCTTCGCTTAACCCAAAGCGACAGAGTTTTGTTTTATAGGGCTGTAGTTTCAAGAATCGACTTGTTCATTAATAAAATAATGTCGTTCTGTAATTTCCGCATTAATTGTTGTTTTCTCTTTTTGCTTTTTCAGAAAATGGTAATCCTAAAAAACAATTAAAAATAAAAACAAGCAGTAAAATAAAACACTACACACACTTGCATTTTCTCTATCTCTTCTAAACACGAATCATCACGTCATGCAGATTGCTCGTTTTAAACCCCGTTGAAACATACAATCTGATGCCTTCTCCCGACTTTGAGTTCCCTGTATTTGGGGCTGAAGAAGAAGTTGACAACTAAATTCCAGAAGAGATCTCTCGATTACTCAGACAAGAGGAAAGATCCATTGAACCTCACAAAGAGCCATTGGAAACGGTAAACTTGAGTTCGGAAAAAGAGAGAAAAGAAATCAGGATTGGGGCACTTCTCTGTCCAACTGCCAGAGAGGGTTTGATAAAGCTTCTCAGAGAATTCCCCGATGTATTCGCTTGGTCCTATCAGGATATGCCAGGGTTGGATACCAGCATCGTGGAACATCATTTACCATTAAGATTGGAATGTCCACCAGTAAAGCAAAGGTTGAGACGGACTCACCCGGACATGGCCATCAAAATCAAAGAAGAGGTACAGAAACAGATTGACGCAGGTTTCCTCGCTACATCTGAATATCCTCAATGGTTAGCCAACATCGTACCCGTTCCCAAAAAGGACAGAAAAGTCAGAATGTGTGTCGACTATAGGGATCTAAACAAGGCTAGTCCAAAGGACGACTTTCCTTTACCATACATTGACATGCTGGTGGACAGTACAGCAAAGTTCAAAGTTTTCTCCTTCATGGATGGATTCTCGGGCTATAACCAGATCAAAATGGCGCCGAAAGACATGGAGAAAACTTCGTTCATTACCCCCTGGGGTACCTTTTGTTACAAGGTAATGTCGTTCGGTCTAAAGAACGCCGGGGCAACCTATCAAAGGGCCATGACTACTCTGTTTCATGACATGATACGCAAAAAAATCGAGGTATATGTCGATGATATGATTACAAAATAAAAAACAGAGAGTGAGCACGTTGAACATCTGTCAAAATTGTTCGAGCGTTTGCAAAAGTACAAACTCCGCTTGAATCCCAACAAGTGCACCTTCGGTGTCCGTTCAGGGAAACTCTTAGGGTTCATCGTCAGCCAGAAAGGAATTGAGGTTGATCCTGACAAGGTCAAGGCCATTCAAGAAATGCCTTCTCCGAAAACTAAAAAACAAGTCAGAGGATTCCTGGGACGTTTGAATTACATCTCCAGATTCATATTCCTTATGACCGCGACATGTGCGCCGATTTCCAAGTTACTCAAAAAGAACCAGGATTGCGTTTGGTCAGAAGACTGCCAAACCGCCTTCGACAGTATCAAGGAATATCTGTTGAATCCTCCGATTCTATCACCTCTAGTGGAAGGAAAACCACTGATCATCTACCTCACAGTCCTAGAGGACTCACTGGGATGTGTACTTGGCCAACAAGACGAAACCAAACGGAAAGAGTCTGTCATCTACTATTTGAGCAAGAAATTCACCGACTGCAAAACTCGGTACACGAGGCTTGAGAAAACTTGTTGTGCTTTGGCTTGGGCAGCCAAACGTCTACGTCAATACATGATTCATCATACTACTTGGTTAATCTCAGAAATGGATCAAATCAAGTATGTCTTCGAAAAGCCTGCTCTCACGGGAAGAATTGCCCGTTGGCAGATGTTGTTATCAGAATATGACATAGAGTACCATGCTCAGAAAGCCGTTAAGGGAAGTATTTTAGCCGATCATTTGGCTCATCAACCGATTGACGATCAAGAATCAATCGGGTTTGACTTCCCAGACGAAGATGTCATGTATCTAAAGATGAAAGACTGCGATGAACCGCTACCCAGTGAAGGGCCAGAACCAGGTTCCCAATGGGGACTTATCTTTGACGGAGCAGTTAATCATTATGGAAACGGAATTGGGGCAATCATTGTTACCCTTCAGGGTACCCACATTCCTGTCACCGCTCGACTTACGTTCAAGTGTACAAACAACGAGGCCGAATACGAAGCTTGTATCATGGGTCTCGAAGAAGCAATTGATTTAAGGATCAAAAACTTGGACGTATATGGCGACTCAGCTCTGGTTATCAATCAGATAAAAGGAGATTGGAACACATACCAATTAGGACTGATTCCTTACAAAGACTATGCAAGAAGGTTGTTACCCTTCTTTAACAGAGTCGAGTTTCATCATATCCCTCGTGAGGAGAATCACATGGCTGATTGTTAGATGTCAATCATGATATATTTGAGTATGAGTTATTTGGCATTTTTCATGACTTTTCATGTGGAATAGGTTGATTTTAGTGTGAATTGATGTTGTTGTGCATTATTTGAAATATACTTGTGGTGCTTGTAATTTGTGTGCTAAATGTGCAGAAATAGGAGTGAAAAGATCAAAGTTTGAAGACCCAAAGAAATAGTGCAAGCTGCCAAAGAATTGAAATCAACAACAGTATTCGCTAGGCGAGTGTTGGCGAAGGTGCCAGCGAAGGTTCGCCTAGCGAACGTCAGCGAGGATGCCAGCGAGATGGTGGCAGAAAGTGTGCAAAACTTACAGTAGGAAAACTGGGTAAATTCGCTGGGCGAGTAGGCCAGCGAATGCTCGCTGATATGCTCGCGGGGCGAATATGCCAGCGAAGGGTGGCAGAAACTTTCCATTTTGAAAACACCCAAGCTTCGCTGGGGCGAAGGTTGCAGCGAATGCTCGCGAAGCGAATGTTTTGGTTCGCTTAGCGAACCCACGATAATTCTGAGGGGCGGTTGAAGTCTGAGGCACTTAAATGTGCCATATTTTTGGGCATTCGCTAGGCGAATGAATGCCTTCGCTGGGCGAATGGTGCTGTTAGGAAAAGTGTATAAATAGAATTGTTACTTTTTGGAATGGATCTCTTGCTCATTTTACATTAGAATTAAGTTTTTACAGTATTTTGTTCAGAAAAGCTTGTATTTTCATTGGAGAAGCTGATTTTGCATCCATTCTCGATTATTCGTCGTGGATGCTCATTCATCTCCTCTCTTTACTTGTCATCCAAGCTACCATGAGAAGTGGTAGCTAATCACTCAATGTTGAGGTTAGAGGTAGTTGATTCTGTTTTTATGTATTGATGTTGATCTCTTGTATATGAACAAAGTCCTTGATCAATATAGATGATGTTGTTTTCTCTTAATGATCCATTTGTGAATTGTTTTGCTCTAGACATAGACTTTACAACTCTTGACCTAACAATTTCATCTCTTAAAAACCAAACTCTAGACATAGATTTGGGATTTACTATTCGCATTGTATTGATCTTAATGATCGTTGCTTAGATTGTTAGCGTGAGACATCATCTAACGGTCTAAACAACGGTACTCACGATTCCGCTTTAGACATAAACGTAGTCGGGAGGATACGCGATTATATTGGTCGGAAACCGAGTTCATATGCTTGATTAATTGTTTATACATGAATAGGATTGATGAAACCTAACCTTAACATGCTTTTACAAAAATCTTTGTGACCTAATTAATCTTTGCTACAAGTGAATGATAACAACAAGTGAAACTTTTGAAAACCTTAACTTAGAATATCACAACTATTGAACGGCAAGCATCAAATATCCGACAATCCCTGTGGAGACGATAACAAAAACCCACACTGATACTATTCCAACAAATTGGCGCCGTTGCCGGGGATTGTTAGTTGATATTGCAAGCATTGCGATAGTTGAGTTATTGTAAGCTGTTACCGCTTTATCTTGAACTTGTTAATCTGTTTGTTAGTGTGCAGACTTAGTTTATGCGAGGGAAACTACCGGCAGACCAACTTCTTTTCGATCCTGAGATTGAAAGAACCGCTCGTAGAATCAATAGCCAAACTAGAAGAAGGAGGCAGCTAGCGAAACAGAGGCGAGAACAAGAGGAAAGTACATCTGCACCACCACCATTTCCACACATACTTCCAATTATGGAGGGAGATCCACCACCACCACCTGCTTCTAGGCCTTGTACAAACAGTCTGAGGCATAATGCTCAGTTCGCCCGTCATGCAAACAACGGTCGTCATGCTGAGATGAAGACCGGAATCCTCCAACTGTTATACCAAAGTCCCTTTACGGGTATGGATCATGAAGATCCTTTCACCCATTTGACAAAATTTTATGAAATTGCTGGAGCGACGGGTGCACCGGAAGCAGAAGAGGAGTCTCTGTTCAAGAGACTATTCCCGCATTCCCTCATTGGGAAGGCCAAGGAATGGTACCTTGATCAGTCAACTGCTATCATGACTGATTGGAATGCTTTGGAAGAAAATTTTTTGGAAAGATTCTTTCCGCACACTCGGTTCATGGAAGCGAAGACCTCTATAGCGGTATTCACACAAGGAGCTAACGAATCTCTCAACGAAGCTTGGGAGAGGTTCAAATCAATGTTACGAAAGTGCAAAGGCCATGGTTTCAATGAATTGTCACAGATTCATATATTCAGAAATGGGCTGCAGCTAGTACACAAAACCTTGTTGGATGCCACCGCGGGTGGGTCTTTGTTAAGTAAAACTGCTGCGGAAGCCACAGCTATCATTGATAAAATGGCCTTGAACGATCATCAAGGCAGTCACAATCGTGGACCTGCTCAACGAACGCCGGGTGTGTTGGAATTAGGAACAAGTGACGCTATCCTGGCACAAAACAAATTGTTATCACAACAGGTTGAGCTGTTAACAAAGCAAACTTCTAAGCTGCCTCAACAATTCAAGGAGATGCATGAATCTTCAAGTAAAAAGGTGCAAGTGTTAGTGTGTGAGTTATGCAGAGGTGACCATTTGACCGGTTATTGTCCTCCGGTTGTGGAGGAAGCAAACTATGCGGGAAATCAAGGTTACCAACCCCGTCCTCCGTATCAACAAGGCAACCAAGGTTACCAACAACGGGGTAACCAAGGTTATCAACAACCATGGAGACCGCAAGAAGCCGGGCCATCAAACCGTCAACCTTACCAAAATTACACCCAACCTCCGCAAGCTCCCGTTGGAAATACAAAGATGGAGGATACTCTAACACAATTTATGCAAATATCCATGTCTAATCAAAAGAATACAGATGCTGCGATAAGGAACCTCGAAACACAAGTCGGGCAATTATCTAAACAATTGGCCGATCAACAAAAAGGTCCCTTTACGGCAACTACTCTTCCAAATCCGAAAGATTGTAAAGCGATTATTACAAGAAGTGGACGTGAGATTGACATGAATGTGGGTAAAAGAGTAATTGAGGAGGTTGTGGTTGAAAAAGAACAAGTGAGTGAGGAATTAGAAGTAGAAAAGAATGTCGAGGGTGTTGTAGTTGAAAAAGAGATAAAAAAAATGAGAGAGAAAAAAAAGAGAATGAGAGAAAAATTGATAATGAGGAAAGAGTGAAAAGAACGAAAAAAGGAAAAGAGCCGGTGAGTAATATTCCGATACAACACTTACCTTATCCGCATGCTCCTACAAGGAAAGATAGTGCAAGGCATTATACTCGGTTTATGGATATTTTTAAACAGTTACAAATAAATATCCCATTTTCCGAGGCCTTGGAACAAATGCCCAAATACGCTAAATTCATGAAGGACATCCTTACGAAGAAGAAAAGATACACAGATCAAGAAACTATTATGGTGGATGCGAGTTGTAGCGCAATCATTCAACGGACTCTCCCTCGGAAAGAATGTGATCCGGGAAGAGTTACATTGCCGGTTACGATTGGAAACATGTATGTGGGCAATGGGTTGATTGATTTGGGTTCTAGCATCAACTTGATAACATTATCGATTGTGAGACGCTTAGGCCATAAGGAATTAAGGTCCACTCAAATGACTTTGCAACTCATAGATAAATCCACTACCCGTCCTCACGGTGTAGCGGAAGATGTGTTGGTCAAGGTGGACAAATTTTTGTTTCCAATTGATTTTGTTGTCATTGAAATGGATGAGGATGAGGATGCACCTTTGATTCTTGGAAGGCCTTTCATGAAAACTGCCTGTATGGCAATTGACATGGACGATGGTCTCATGAAAGTGAGAGTCCAAGATGAAGAGGTTTGTTTCAATCTTTATGATGCCATGAAGCACAAGAAGGATAAGGGTGATTGTTTTCGAATTGATGTAACGGAAGAGGCAAGTTCGGGGTGGCAAATCAAATTCATGTCATTAAACCGTTACAAAGAGCTTTAGATGAGTCCTTGGAAATATTCTCGGTTGAAGAAGAACAAGCTTTAGAAGAGTGTTTATTAGAACTTGAAGCTTTGGATGAAATGCAACCATGGGAATATGAAGAGGAGATTCTAAAAAAATTAGTTAATGATGATGAACCACACAAAATTGAATTGAAAATGTTACCTTCCAACTTGAAGTATGCTTTCCTTGATGACGGAGGGAATAAACCGGTGATCATAAGTAATATTTTGTCTGAAAATGAGGAAAATCGATTAATTCAAGTGCTGAAAAAGAATCAAGATGCAATGGGATGGACATTGTCCGATCTCAAAGGCATTAGTCCATCATATTGCATGCACCGTATTTTTATGGAGGAGGATTTTAAACCGGTTGTTCAACCTCAACGCCGCCTTAATCCAATCATGAAAGAAGTGGTTAGAAAAGAAGTGGTGAAAATGTTGGACGCCGGAATGATTTACTCTATTTCCGACAGCCCGTGGGTTAGTCCGGTGCATGTGGTGCCAAAAAAAAGTGGAATGACGGTGGTTCGAAATGACAAAAATGAGCTTATTCCAACAAAGACTGTTACCGGGTGGAGGATGTGTATCGACTACCGTAGGTTGAACAAAGCTACGAGAAAATATCATCTTCCTTTACCTTTTATGGATCAAATGCTCGAACGTCTCTCCGGTCAAGAATTTTATTATTTTTTGGATGGTTATTCGGGTTATAACCAAATCATTGTTAACCCGGATGATCACGAAAAAACTGCTTTTACATGTCCGTTCGGAATCTTTGCTTATAGGAGGATGCCGTTTGGATTATGTAATGCACCGGCTCATTTTCAGCGGTGTATGCAAGCTATCTTCGCAGACTTGATCGAAAAGACAATCGAGGTCTTTATGGATGATTTCTCAGTTTTTGGGCAATCGTTTGATTTGTGCTTGAAAAATCTGGATACGGTGTTGGAGCGGTGCGTGGAAACTAATCTGGTTCTTAACTGGGAAAAATGCAACTTCATGGTTAAAGATGGAATTGTGCTCGGGCACAAAGTGTCTTCAAAAGGCCTGGAAGTTGATAAAGCTAAAGTGGACTTAATCGAGAAATTACCACCGCCGATGAATGTCAAAGGAATACAGAGCTTTCTTGGACATGCCGGGTTCTACCGGAGATTCATCAAGGACTTCGCAAAGATCGCGAAGCCGTTGAGCAACTTGCTTGTCCAAGGTAAGGTTTTTGACTTTGACGAGTCATGTCTTTTTGCTTTTAATTTTTTGAAAAACAGTTTAACAACTTCACCGATAATCGTTGCACCAAACTGGAAAATGGATTTTGAATTAATGTGCGATGCTAGCGATTATGCGGTGGGGGCTGTTTTGGGACAAAGAAAAACGAAGGTTTTCCACGCTATACATTATGCGAGCAAGGTGCTAAATGAGGCTCAAATTAACTATGCGACAACTAAAAAGAGTTGCTCGCCATAGTGTATGCGTTGGAGAAGTTTCGTTCTTATTTGATTGGTGTGAAAGTCATCGTTTACACTGACCATGCCGCTATAAGGTATCTGCTTACCAAACCTGATTCTAAGCAGAGGCTTATTAGGTGGATCCTTTTGTTACAGGAATTTGATCTTGAAATTCGTGACAAAAAGGGATCCGAAAATTTGGTAGCAGATCACTTATCTCGTTTGGTAAACGTTGAGGTGACCAAGAATGAATTTGAGGTAAAAGAGGAGTTCCCTGATGAAAAACTTTTTAGAGTGCAAGTTAGATCGTGGTTCGCCGACATGGCTAACCACAAAGCCACCGGATTGATACCGGACGGTCTAACGCACCACCAAAAACGGAAATTTTTGTCTGATGCCAAGTCATTTGTATGGGATGAACCCCATTTATTTAAACTTGGTGTCGACAACCTCCTCAGAAGGTGTGTGTCAGTGGAGGAAGCCACGAGTATTCTGTGGCACTGTCATAACTCTCCTTACGGAGGACACTTTAATGGGTTGAGAACGGCCACTAAAGTCCTACAATCGGGCTTTTATTGGCCGTCCTTATTCAAAGATGCGCATGCGCATGCCCTTAGTTGTGACAGGTGCCAGAGAAGCGGCGGTATTTCACAGCGGCAAGAAATGCCATTACAAAATATGTTAGAAATCGAAGTTTTTGACTGTTGGGGGATCGACTTTGTCGGTCCATTCCCATCTTCATTTTCTAATGAATATATTTTGGTCGCTGTGGATTACGTTTCCAAGTGGGTAGAGGCGATAGCTTGCGCTAAAGCCGATGGAAAAACAGTGGTAAAATTTTTGAAGAAAAATATTTTTGCACGTTTTGGTACTCCTCGAGTGTTAATAAGTGATGGAGGATCTCACTTTTGTAACACTCAGCTTGACAAAGCTTTGGAGCAGTATGGTGTGAAGCACAAGGTTGCTACACCATATCATCCACAAGCTAACGGTCAAGCAGAGGTATCTAATCGTGAAATTAAACGGATTTTAGAGAAAACGGTCTCGGCCTCGAGAAAAGATTGGGCCAACAGATTAGATGATGCTTTGTGGGCGTATCGGACCGCTTTTAAGGCTCCGACCGGTCTCACACCGTTTAAAATGGTCTATGGTAAGAATTGTCACTTGCCGGTAGAGTTGGAGCACAAGGCGTTTTGGGCCTTAAAATTTTTGAATTTTGATCCAACTCTAGGCGGGGAAAGAAGAAAAGTGCAATTACACGAGTTGGATGAATTGCGCCTTCAGGCGTACGATTCCAATAAATTGTATAAGGATCGTGTCAAGTCTTACCATGACAAAAGAATTGTCATTAAACATTTTGAGGTCGGACAGCTGGTCTTATTGTTCAATTCTCGATTAAAATTGTTTCCCGGAAAATTACGATCTAAATGGTCCGGACCTTTTCGGATTGTGGAAATCAAGCCCTATGGAGCAATCGTAATTGAGGACACAAAGTCAAAGGAAAGTTGGACTGTCAATGGACAGAGGCTGAAAGTTTATCTTGGAGGAGATTTCGAGCGGAATCCCGCCATTGTTCCCTTCCGTGATCCGTGAGATTGCGGTGGACCGTCGAGCTTAGCCGACGTTAAACAAGCGCTGGTTGGGAGGCACCCCAACATTGTAAGTATTTCTGTTATTTCTGTTTTGAGAATGTTTAGATATCACTATGATGCTTAAAAAATTGTGGCACAGTTTGGAAAAATTTTGAAAATTCTGGTCTTGTTCGCTAGTGTTCGCCTAGCGACCTGGGGCGAGCATTCGCTGGCCTTCGCTCCGCGAACCCAACGAGGTAGACCAACCCAAGTTCCTGCCACATCAGGAAAAAATGGATTGTGGGTGGGCCACCAAATTGGGCCCAAGACCCACTTTGAAATCAGAATAGAGGGGGGAAAAACCCTAGCCTCTTGACATCTTCATCATTTCCCTCCGTGTCATTCTTTTCCTTTTATTTCCTCTTGTACACTTCAACACTCATCTCCTTCTACTTTCCAATTGCCCTAATCCACCATTAACAGTGCGAAATTCAGGTTTGTTTACTCTTTACAATTTATTTCTGTAAGCATTGTTTATGTTCTTAATTGATCAATATGGGTTTTGTGAAAAATTGGTATACTCTGTCATGTTACTTTTGTCTTGCATGTTAGAAACTACATAAGCAATATGACTAGAGTAGTATTTGAAATTAGGAGATGGGAGAAGGATTGTTTGTAACTGTGTTTTTCTGAAGAATCGCGCCTTCGCTGGTTCGTTCGCCTCGCGAGTCTGCGCGAGCATTCGCCAGACTTCGCCTAGCGAGTCTGGCGCGAACAGAGGCAGATTTTTATTTTTTTTACTTGTCAATACAGAGCTCTGGCTGGTTGTTTTTAGTTGCTAATGCGTTTGTTGCCCTTGTTTGGTTTCATTGTTTGTTATGTGCAGATGGCACCAAAAATGGCGATTCACGCGGCTAAGAAGCGAAAGGCTCAAACCTCCAGACAGGTGCCCGTGCGATTTGACGAAGAATGATTCAGGGGAGCTAAGCAGGCTGCCAGGTACGAGACCCTTGAAAGAAAGACCATCCTGTCGGAGAAAAGATTCCTTCTTAGTGATCGAGGAAGTTACCGAACAATTGATGCACTTTTTGTGGCAAAGAAGTGGGATCGTCTAATGATGCCGCTGGATGGGTACAACATTGAAATTGTTCGGGAATTTTTTGCGAATGCATTACCGGATGATGGTGAAAGATTCAGTTGGGCCTCTTGGGTTAGAGGTACTGTTGTGAGGTTTGATCGTAGGACGATCAACACTGTTTTGGGAGATCCTTTACCGTTGGTTGGGACTGAGATCGATGCCTATCATCGAGACTTGCATCTTCATCGTGAGATTGAGAAGATGACTCGGGATTTACTTCTTGAAGGTAAGGAAGTTGAGCGAAATTCCTCCGGGGTGCCGGTTAGGTTCAGAAGGGTGGACATGCTGCCCTTGGTTCAGGTTATTTTGTTGTTTGTGCTCACTAACATTTGTCCCAGGTCACATCATAGTACAGTTCCTATTGCTCTGGCTCATCTTATCCACAGCATTCAGCAGAATGTTCAGATTGACGTGGCCCGCATCATTGCGGATGAAATCAGGGCAGTTGTGTTAAGTGGTTCGGGAGGTATGGCGACACGCAAGAATGCCCCGCTTATTTTTCCATGTCTGATCATGTCCTTGTGTGCTCACGCTGGTGTTGATATGCCAGCCCGCAGGCAGGTCACTATTCCATCTGCTATTGATGATCGGTATGTGGATAAGTTCTGTAAGGCTAGAGGGATGGGTGGAGCCTCTTCTAGTGCTGGTGCTGATGATGCTGCTGAAGCTGAGGAGGGTTCTGAGCCGGCAACGCCGGCCTATTATCCATATCAGCAGGAGATCTGCAATTATAACTGGGATTGGATGGCTGCCCAGCAGTGTACTATGACGGATATTCATGATTCCTTGCAGGCTCTTCAGTTGCAGATCTGTGACCCTTCTTCTGAGCATCTTATGATGACTAGGGAGCAGTTCCTAGTGTATGCTGGTTGGCCTGAGGCCAGGCCAATATTTGGAGGGGGTGAGGACGATGCTGATGATGATGAGGCTACTTCTGCTGGAGATGAGGAGGAGGACATGGACGATGATGATGAGGAGGATTGATTTTTTTTTGTGATCTTAGACTTGTGTACTTCCTTTGGTCTCCAAAGTGAAGTTTTCTTATATTATGTATTTTTCAGCTTTTACTAGTCACGTATTAATGTACTCGTACCCGTGTGGTACTTTTTGAATTATGTAGGTGTTTTATACACCAGGCACTTTATGATATAACTAGTAATAATTATGGTGTGGTAAAAATTTTTGTTTCGCTTTACTAATAATTGTTGGTTTTTAATTATAGTAGTAAGTGTGTTTTTGTATGTGTTATTTTGATTTTTCTTCTTTAATGGTGGAACTTTGTGGAAGTAGGTTGGACTCTTGGGATTAAAGAGAAATTCCTCCAAGATGTGAGGGCTATGATAGTACCGTAAGCATTGTGTTGCGACAAGGTATATCGTTACCTTTATTCAAGAATTTTTTATGCTTTAGAATTTTGTGTCTTGGGCAAGTGTAAATGTGTTTCATGTTACAACTTCTTTTGAATACATATGTCATTTTAGGATCTGAAACTAGTAAAGTGAGAAGCCTCAAAATTGTATTATATGTCAAGGAGTGTTGATGAATGTTGTCTTTATTTTTAATTTATGCCTTATCTTGTGATCGTGTGATTTTGTGGAAGTAGGAGAAGTGATCAAGGCAATTTTTGTTAGTGAGCACAACTATGCCCAAATATTAATTTACCTGTGAGTAGTGAGCATTCAGTAGCCCCTTTGAGCCTAAATAGTTTAGAACTCAATTGAATGATGAACTTGTTTTATGTACATAATTTGCTAGTTTGGTTCATCATTGAATTTGGTGAGTTTCTAACATTTTCTTCTTGAACCTTTGTAAATTGTTTATTTTGACTTCCTTGCCCTAAAAAGCAAGGAACATTCACTTTAGGTGGAGTTGAAAATGAGTTGGGGAGAGAATAAAAAGGAAGATAGGTGCATTACTCCTAATTATGAAAAGAAAAAATTTTTTCAAGCAAGCATGTCAAAAGAAGAGTGTGAATATATTGTACAAAAGAGAAAATGCTTGCTTGAACGAGAAAAAATAATAGAATCAATAAGTGTGCACGGTAGTTTGTGAAGGTGGAATGACAATTTGGTGAAATGAAGTGTGTTGTGTAAATATGTACATAGTGAATGTTCTTTTGCGTCGGCAATTTCGTTTCAAAGACCTTTAGAAATGTCCCTTTTTTGTTCACCCGACCAAGCTACAACCCTTGAAGTCCTTAGTGATCTTTTACTTCCATAATTTCTGTTATGATCATTGAGATATGATATGAATTGCTTAGTATTGCATCATTTGTCAAGTGAGTTTAATTGTCCCGTGCTTGTACGCACGTTTGCCTTCAATCCTATTTCGAAGAGGAGTGTAGAATGACATGTGTATGATAAGTTAGTTGTCTCTTGAAGCATTGTTGAAATTGTTTAGGAGTCAAGTTCTTTTACATGATTGGTTCTTGAATTGTGTAATAGATGCATTGTTGTGATCACTGTTTAGCTGAGCCATTTTCGTGTCTTGGTTGAATTTAATCCTCGAGCAAATCCTCGTGAGAGGCATACTTTGCTTGAGGACAAGCAATGAGTTAGTTGGGGAGAGTTTGTTAGATGTCAATCATGATATATTTGAGTATGAGTTATTTGGCATTTTTCATGACTTTTCATGTGGAATAGGTTGATTTTAGTGTGAATTGATGTTGTTGTGCATTATTCGAAATATACTTGTGGTGCTTGTAATTTGTGTGCTAAATATGCAGAAATAGGAGTGAAAAGATCAAAGTTTGAAGACCCAAAGAAATAGTGCAAGCTGCCAAAGAATTGAAATCAACAACAGTATTCGCTAGGCGAGTGTTGGGGAAGGTGCCAGCGAAGGTTCGCCTAGCGAACGTCAGCGAGGATGCCAGCGAGATGGTGGCAGAAAGTGTGCAAAACTTACAGTAGGAAAACTGGGTAAATTCGCTGGGCGAGTAGGCCAGCGAATGCTCGCTGATATGCTCGCGGGGCGAATGTGCCAGCGAAGGGTGGCAGAAACTTTCCATTTTGAAAACACCCAAGCTTCGCTGGGGCGAAGGTTGCAGCGAATGCTCGCGAAACGAATGTTTTGGTTCGCCTAGCGAACCCACGATAATTCTGAGGGGCGGTTTAAGTCTGAGGCACTTAAATGTGCCATATTTTTGGGCATTCGCTAGGCGAATGAATGCCTTCGCTGGGCGAATGGTGCTGTTAGGAAAAGTGTATAAATAGAATTGTTACTTTTTGGAATGGATCTCTTGCTCATTTTACATTAGAATTAAGTTTTTACAGTATTTTGTTCAGAAAAGCTTGTATTTTCATTGGAGAAGCTGATTTTGCATCCATTCTCGATTATTCGTCGTGGATGCTCATTCATCTCCTCTCTTTACTTGTCATCCAAGCTACCATGAGAAGTGGTAGCTAATCACTCAATGTTGAGGTTAGAGGTAGTTGATTCTGTTTTTATGTATTGATGTTGATCTCTTGTATATGAACAAAGTCTTTGATCAATATAGATGATGTTGTTTTCTCTTAATGATCCATTTGTGAATTGTTTTGCTCTAGACATAGACTTTACAACTCTTGACCTAACAATTTCATCTCTTAAAAACCAAACTCTAGACATAGATTTGGGATTTGCTATTCGCATTGTATTGATCTTAATGATCGTTGCTTAGATTGTTAGCGTGAGACATCATCTAACGGTCTAAACAACGGTACTCACGATTCCGCTTTAGATATAAACGTAGTCGGGAGGATACGCGGTTATATTGGTCAGAAACCGAGTTCATATGCTTGATTAATTGTTTATACATGAATAGGATTGATGAAACCTAACCTTAACATGCTTTTACAAAAATCTTTGTGACCTAATTAATCTTTGCTACAAGTGAATGATAACAACAAGTGAAACTTTTGAAAACCTTAACTTAGAATATCTTAACTATTGAACGGCAAGCATCAAATATTCGACAATCCCTGTGGAGACGATAACAAAAACCCACACTGATACTATTCCAACACTGATGCATTAGCCATTCTCTCTTCCATGATTAGTGTAGGTCAATGGAACGACTTACCTAAGATCGACATAATGCGCCTTGATCGGCCCGCTTACATCTTCACGATTGAAGCAGTCATAGATGATAGACCTTGGTATCATGATATCAAATGCTTCCTTCAGAAACAAGAGTACCCATCTGGGGCACTAAGGAAGGACAGAAAAACCCTCAGAAGATTGGCTGGAAACTTCTTCCTGAGTGGTGACACTCTCTATAAGAGAAATTTTGACATGGTCTTACTCCGATGCGTAGACAGACCAGAAGTAGAAATGCTGATGAAAGAAATTCATGAAGGATCCTTTGGCACTCATGCCAACAGACACACAATGGCGAGAAAAATTATAATAGCAGGGTATTACTGGTTGACCATGGAATTCGACTGCTACAAGTACATGAGGAGGTGTTACAATTGTCAGATATACTCCGACAAAATTCATGTACCGCCATCGCATCTCAAAGTTCTTTCTTCCCCATGGCCTTTTTCCATATGGGGAATCGACATGATTGGATTGATTGAGCCCAAGGCTTCAAATGGACATTGGTTCATCCTGGTAGCCATTGACTATTTCACCAATTGGGTCGAAGCAGCTTCATTCGCCAATGTAACCCGACAACTGGTGGTCCGATTTATCAAATATAATATCATCTGCCGTTATGGTGTTTCGAGCCAGATCATTACTGATAATGGATCTAACTTGAACAACAAGATGATGAGGGATTTGTGCGCAGAGTTCAAGATTGAACATCATAACTCATCTCTCTACCGACCCAAGATGAACGGAGCGGTAGAAGCGGCCAATAAGAACATCAAGAAGATTGTTCAAAAGATGGTTGTAACCTACAAAGATTGGCACGAGATGCTCCCCTTTGCTCTTCACGGTTATCGCACATCTGTCCACACTTCAACAGGGGCAACCCCTTTCTCTCTAGTGTATGGCATGGAAGCAGTGCTCCCCATAGAAGTAGAGATCCCGTCAATCCGAGTATTGATGGAAGCTAAGCTCACCGAAGCTGAATGGTGTCAAAGCCGACACGATGAACTGAATCTGATCGAGGAGAAGCGAATCACGACACTATGCCATGGTCAATTGTATCAACAGAAAATGAAGAGGGCGTTTGACAAAAAGGTCCGACCTCGCGTCTTCAGGAAAGGAGACCTCGTGCTCAAGAAGATATAATCTTTTCTCACTAATTCGCGGGGCAAATGGACCCCGAATTATGATGGCCCCTATGTGGTCACGAAAGCTTTCTCAGGCGGTGCCTTGAGACTTGCGACCATGGACAGAGAGGAATTTGCCTACCCCACGAATGTTGATGTAGTCAAGAAATACTTCGCCTAAACTAAAAAAAAAACGT
This sequence comes from Lathyrus tuberosus, assembly GCA_022829125.1. NCBI lineage: Eukaryota > Viridiplantae > Streptophyta > Magnoliopsida > Fabales > Fabaceae > Lathyrus > Lathyrus tuberosus. The sequence continues at coordinate 3,263,254 of JALAZF010000259.1, forward strand.
CTCGGTGGATTGAAAACCCGAAAGGGCGGTCCAGGCAAAAGTTAGAGACATGAAAAAATCATCCCGGTGGATTGGAAACATCACAGTACAATCCAGGCCAAAGTTAGGGATAATGGCAAGTAACTATGTTCAACAAAGGCAGGTCCCTTAGCAGCAGTTACACCATCCATCGGAGGAAAACTCCAGTCAAGGTCATCTTCGACAGAAGCTCAGGATGCCCCGAATTCAAAGATGGTAGAAGGATAGTGGTCGTTATGTTTCAACGTAGCCCTTTTCCCTGTAAATTACCATTTTCTAACTTTGTAAATACTCAACGGAATCCCGCGTTTGGCTGATCTCCATTTTATCAATAAAATTTGAGCCCTTGTGCTTTTGTTTGTAATTCTTATTTGTTTTAGCTTTACAGAACGACGTTGTTAACATGATTAACGATTCCTGAAATAAAACAAAAATGAATTTACTTGTTAAAACTTTTTCTGCTTTTAAATTAAAGACGGTAATTTCTTTTGACTGTTGAACATTAGAAGAACATCGGTCGCTTCTCCAGAAGTAATCGAACCTCAAAGTGCAGAATCAAAGTACTCCTTCTAACCTAGTACGCCTGAATGAAGGGATCAACTGTGTCAGAGACCTTGTTTCGTCTGACACGCCTCGGCCGAGTTCTTATCTCCTAAGCCCGATCAACGGTATTCCCCGCAGGAACTATCTCTCCTAAGCAAGGTGGAATTGCTATTCTGAACCAACGGTACTTCTTCGCCCAGCGATGGCCGAGTATCCAGTCGTGTTCACCTGTCAGTTTGTATGTCGCGTCAGTTTTGTCAGCATAAACATACATGCATCATTATATTATTGATTTTCATTTGCATTTCATATTGCATCACTATCACTCTAGTCGGCCTTGTCCCCTAGTGATAAAAGTCCTCTCAATCGAGTTGGCAGCCCTTTCCTCGTCAGGAAGTGTTACGTCTGAACATTCTCTCTCCTCCAATTTTATTTCTGGATTGAAGTGGGGTTCTCGACCACTTTGATAAATTGAACCTCTGAAAGACCAGAGAGCCCTCAGTTAACATCACTCTTCGCCATTGAAGATGATATCCTTATTTTCCCGGATTAAAGAAAATCCCGAGAGAAAGCCTCCTAAATCGGAGATTCGGCAGTACGGCAGTTTTTCTCCGAAAAACCCACTGATGAAAAGGTCATCGACACCTCAAAATTGGATCACATCATATGGCATTTCTCCGAGAAGATCTCCGAGAAAAGTATGATGTAAAGACCCCAAGCGAATGCAGTCTCTCAAAGGACTCGCATTCCCCAAGTAGAGTCAACAAATGGCATCTCCAACAGAGAAGTTTGTACACCTCTACAACTCAGACGACTGGGTTCCCCAGCAAGTCTGACAACAAAACTTTTTCCACTCAAATGGCATCTCCCCAGGAAAATTTGGCGAGAAGTTTGAAGGAAAGCCGCTACGAATAGCGTCCCTTGTCAGTAAAGTTTATTGACGAAAGAAACTAAGACCAGTTCCTGTGTAGGAAACCAGGATCGAGGGGAAGTTTACATCAGAAACTAAGACCAGTTCCTTGGTAGGAAACCAGGATCGAGGGGAAGTTTATTTTAGAAACTGAGACCAGTTCCTTGGCTGAAGACCAGGATCGAGGGGAAGTTTACCTTTTCTAAGCATCATTGCTTAGCTAAAGAAGATGAATGTGTAAGCTACCATTCATAACCACCATAAAAATTTCGGGTATTCCGATATTTAATCCTCTTGCACCCCGAATGCCCGAATACCTTCGTCATTCACACCTTCGTGTCCAAGAAGATTAAATAGGGGCATCTATCATACCCCAAATTTTGACCACTAGGATTTCCCATCATTGTGAAAATCATCATCACAATATGGATGAACCATCATACTTCATCAGTCTCCCCAAAGATGGGTGAGCATCCACTACAATCAAGAATTAGGGTTTCAAGCCCTCTTAGAGTTCTTAGACAAAGGATCAATCAAGGAATGACATGATCTTCAACTTTTATAACCTCTCAAACATCCACAATGGATCAAGAGGACTCCCACTTCAAGGATTAAGCACAAGGTTGCTCCCTTCTAGGTGGATCAAGTCTCAAGATCGACAGTGTCACCAAATTAGGGTTTTGGTCGACCAGGGCCTCCAGATGGAAATTTTTCATCTGGGCACAAGCCAATGATCCAAAACATAACCTAATATACTTCATGGTACCTCATGGACCCAATCATCAAGTCAATTTGCCTCAGGGGATGCATTCATCAAAAATCAGGAATTAGGGTTTCTTGACCTAATTCATCCCTAAGTTGACTTTTAGGGCAAATCATGAGCCAAGGCCTCAAGAGAGGGTTTCAGGGTCTCTAATGAACTATATTGATCCATTTGCAACAATGGATTAATCCAAGAAGCTTGAGCAACAAGTCTCAATTTCATCTGCACCACAGTTAGGGTTTTAAGGAAAAAGTCAACTGTAACTTTGACTTTTGACCAGGACATGCTCCCAAGCCCTATGACATGCATCAATATACCCTATGACACCCATGGAACATGTCCATCAAGTTTGATTTAGGTCAAGGACATGATTTCCTGAAGAATTGCACAGTTTGGAATTCATCTGATAAAAAGTCAACTGTGCACAAAAGTCAACTTTGACTTTTTGAGATTTTTCACCAAAATGGATTTTTAAACCTAAAATGATGTTAATGTATGATTTGAATCATCATTCATCAAGAAAAATCAAGAAAAGTTGGGTAACTTGTAAAAGGGGTAACCATAAAAAACTTAGAAAATTTTCTAAGTTAAAAATAAAGTGGCTAGGGTACCAACTTTGGAGGGTCATAACTCCTAAACCACAAAGCCATTTTCTCCCATCCAAAGCTTGATTTGTAGATCTCATTGCCCTATACAAAAACTTCAACTAGACCTAATTCCAACTCCTCATAGATTTTGAGTTATGGAGTGATCAAAATCAAGAAAAGTCACTTTGTTCCAACACTTAGTGAAAATTTCACTAAGTCAGATTTTACCCTACTTTTTGCCAAATGTAGGGGGATTTTTCACTTGGATTCAAAAGAGATCAAAACCAAATATGTTCAAACAGTTGTTGTATCATGTAAGGGCTTTCCAAAATGACCAAGAACATTACCAAATTCAATTTGAGTCATGAGATATGACATTGGAAAGTTGCCTTGCTGAAATCTGCCAAGGCAAGGAAGAATTTGCATTTTTGCTCGATTTGCCAAAATCAGCCAAATCCAAATGCTCCTATCCACTTGGAGACCTCTGAGGATTGAATCTAAAGGGGACAACCACTGAGCCAAGCCTCCAAAGTCTTTGGAACAAGAAATAGCATGTTGAACCTAGAATGGCCAACATAGGGACAAGACTCCAATTTTGGATTAGAGCATTCAATGGAAGCATCAAGGTGGCATGGACTGAGCCATTTGAAACTGAATTCAGTCAAGACTTATCCAAGACCAAGGGAACCACAGCCCTGTGCCCTAACCTCTAGTCAATGGCTAGAGGAGACTTGGATTTCCATTGGCCAACATTGAACAAACACCTGCTGCAGTTGCCATTCACTGTGGATCCCAAAACAAACTTGCTCTACTATAAATAGAGCTTAATTGTGACCAGTTTAAGTACACCAAAGCCATCAAACAGATGCTTTCCTCAAAACCTCTTTCTCTTGGAAAAAATGCCTTCTTTAGCAAGGCAACTTTGAGTTTTTGAGCTTGAGAGCTTTTTCATCATAATAAATCACACACACACCTCATATATATCATATGTAAGCTGTGCAAACTATCACAAGTGACCTGTAATCACAAAATCACAAAGTCACCTCTCAAAACCTCAAAATAGGCTTTGTTTGCATTTTTCAAGCCATGTCTTGATTCAGTCACTTTCCAAACCAGATAAAACCTCAAACACACTCCAAATATCATCCTTGAACTGTCCCAGATGGTTCCCCTCATCTGGAACACCATTTGAGAGAGTTGCTATTTTGGTCACTTTTAACCCCTTTTGCAAGAAAGGGACTGTTTGTGTTTTTGCAGGTATCAGTCAATTCCAATCATCCTAAAAGCTTCTAAGGGATCATTTGAGTGTGTCTAAAGCATCAAATCAATTCTGGAACAAGAGGTTTGACAAATTGCGCAAAAGCTCCAAAATCTCAAAAAAGAGGTAAGCCTCACAACTTGGAATCTTTGAAACATGCAATGCTTTGAAGTCCACTGATCATAAACATCTCATACATGTTGTATATGTTGTGTTTGAGCTAATTCACCATGTAATCCATGCTTGTACCAAGTTGTAGCATAGAAAATGCATTTATAGGTCATTTTCAAAACCACTATCGGGTTTTGAGGAGGGAGTGTGATCTGAAAAAACTACCACCACCATTGGATTCCTTATGAAATTCTGGTCCAGATGCATATAAATTTTGTCTCAAACCATTAAGAATTGAGAAAGTTATGACCTTCACGTTTCTGAGCCAAAACTTGCCTTGGGCCAGGCCTAAAACCAAGTCATGCCTTGTATATTTGTTGTTTTGTTTCAAACAATGGATGTATCACCACCCCAGTGGTAAGGCGCGCGCCTTGTAACCTTGAGGTCTTGGGTTCAAACCCCACCCATGTCATTTTGTGTTTTTTCACATTTTGCCATTTTTTCCAATATTTTCATGGTTTATTAATTAATTGGAAAATTAATAACTCTTTCAATTTTAATTATTTTTTATTGGTTCTTTTTGCAAAAAAATCACAAAAATGTTGAAATATTTTATTCCACAAAAAAATTGAATTTATATTATTTATTTAATATAATTAGTATTTTTGTGAATAAATTCATTTTTATTTGTTTTTAAACATTTTAAAATGAATATTCATCTTGAAAAATCAAGACCAAATGAGTTTTAATATCTCTTGTGATTTATGGCTCATTTTTCAAACCTTAAACAAAAATCACAAGTGGTTTATTCAAACCTATTTGGTATTTTTCATTGATTTTCTTTGAATATTTACTTTTAAAGAATAAAATTAGGGTTTCTCTGATTTTCACTCAAACAAATCATTGTCAAACACTCATGGGCCTCTAATAGCGTGTAAGACCCAATCCTTTATAAATACAAACCTACTTTGGGCCTCACTTATTGTATAAGTCCCGTTGTATTTCAAAAAGTTCGACGCGATCATCGTCCGTTGAAAAACAAACTCTGGGCCTACCCTCATGTTATAAGCCCCATTTCTTTTTCTTTAAATCTTTTTTGGGCCTCTAATAGAGTGTAAGACCCAATCCTTTTTTGACCAAATCATTTTTGGGCCTCAGTGTATTGTATAAGTCCCGATAACGTAAAAAACAAACGGCGCGATCATCGCCTTTTGAAAATTAACCTTTTGGGCCTCTCCTCGAGCTATAAGACCCATTTAAAACTTTTTGGGCCTCTATTAGAGTGTAAGAGCCAATCCCCTTTTAACCAAAACATTTTGGGCCTCACTTATTGTATAAGTCCCTTTGCGTTAAAAGAAAACCTCGGCGCGATCACCATTTTTAAACGAAAAGTCAAACTGGGCCTACCCTCGTGTTATAAGCCCCACTCTTTTTCTTTAAACTTTTTGGGCCTCTTGAGAGAGTATAAGACCCATCCCTTTGTACAGAAAACCTTTCTGGGCCTCAGTCACTTGTATAAGTCCCTCTGTACAAATTCAAACAGTGCGCTCACTGATAAAACCCTGGGCCTCTCCTTGAGCTGTAAGCCCCAATCTTTCTTTTTCAAAGCACTTTCTCCTTTGATTTTGAATATACTGTTGTTTTCAATCTTTCTTTGTTGAACAACTAACCAAACAGCATGGAAGCTCTACAACCGAGTAAGTGGTTATTGCTTTCATTTACCTCTTTCATATACATATAACTGTATTGTGGGGTTGTTTCACTGTAAGTCTTCTTTCATAAACTCATATCAACTGTGTAATAATAGTATAGATATTTAGAGTTTCCCCGGCAACTACGTCTAGAACTAGGTGATGCCGTTTCGTTTATTCGTAGAAATAGACAACTAGATCCCCAATAGGACCACCAGATACAGTCTTCTCTTCGGCTGTCCTCATAGGAATTGTCAAGAAACTCTATACCCAGAGATGAATGTATTCTCCGTGAATGGCATCTTTGAGTTTCTTCCAAATTCTCGAACTTTCCTGGCTTGATCTATTCCTTGTGAATAGCCTGTCTTGAACTTCTCGGGGTTTGGGGACCCACGAGCTTGCTAAAAGCATCGGCCTCCTCTTGGGCATCGTACAAGGACCCACAGGCTTCCTAAAAGCACCATAGCCTCCTCTTGGGCTTAGTACAAGGACCCGTCGGCTCCTTAGAAGTATTCACAGCCTCCTCTTAGGCTTCGTATAATGATCTCTTCCTCCGGGAATGATAGCCTCCTCTTGGGCTTCGTACAAGGACCGATCGGCTTCTTAAAAGTTTCCAGCCTCCTCTTGGGCTTCGTACAAATTGTCCCGACGACCTCCTAGAGGTATAGGAACCGAAATCAGTCATCTTAATATAACAGTCTTTCCAAGAGTCTATTACTGTTTCTCAAAGCATGGTACAAAAGATGACACTCTAGACTTGGACAGTCTAATCTCCTTGAGTCTCAAAGACATTCTCAAGTGACCCCTTCGTTAAATAGGCAGAAAACCCGTAGACTCGGACAGTCTCAATACCCTTCGGATTTCCCACTTCCTTAAAGAACAGGAATAACCCGGATCCTCAAATCAAATCCTCGAGTACAGTGTTGCTCATATAAGAACTGATTTTCTCTTTAAATCAGCATACTGGACCTGTCACTTAACTGAAATAGTGCCATAGCCTCCTCTTAGGCTTTGTATAATGATCCTTCTCCAGTGAAGTTAGCCTCCTCTTGGGCTTTATACAATGATCCTCCCCAGTGGAGTCAAACAACGTTCAGCCTCTCTCTCAGGCTTTGTACGAGACACATAAGAGACTCCCTCGTTGAGTCAATCACCCTTTTGCCTCCATCTCGAGATTTATACAAGATACAAAAAGGTTCTTATTGAGCCAAACAAATTTTAGCCTCCATCTCGGGCTTCGTACGAGATACAAAATCTCTCTTGTTGAGTCAAATAGCCTCCATCTCGGGCTTTATACGAGATACCAAAAGATTCCCTCGTTGAGTCAAAACCTTTTAGCCTCTCTCTCGGGCTTTGTACAAGACACATATTAGCCTCCTCTTAGGCTTTGTATAAGGAAACCACTGGTTGATCCAATTAACCTTTTAGCATCAAAGATGTGCCTCGTTCACAGTACACAAACATCAACAACTCCTTCCCCTCCATCTAACTGCTATAAGCGGCAAGCCTCTGGATCATCTACATCCATGCCAATGTCCCTCTTTTCGTATGAGAAATTCCTAAGGAAAGATGACATTACTCTACACTGAGTTAAAGTCTACTCCTTCAGGTTGAAATCCCCTATAAAGGAAATTATGGCATTGCCGGATTCACAAATCCCGGTTAAAGTAATTCTCCTTTATAAACAGTCGTAACAGACAAACCCCTCTTTAGAGATGACAAATTCTCTCTAAGGTCAACACTTTTAGCTTCACACTTGGGCTTCGAACAAGATACAAATTAACCTTTTAGCTTCACATCTTGGGCTTTGAACAAGATACAAACTACCTTTCGCTTCACGTCTTGGGCTTTGAACAAGACACCAAAACACCCATTTCCTCCTATAGAATAGGAGGAACTACGAACGCTCTGATTTCCCTGTTTCGGTAAACGGGAATACGTAGGCATAAGATTGAAAGAAAAATATTAGCAAGCACACTAAACAAAAACCCAAAATCCCATACTTTCATATATATTCGTCCTAACATTTCAACCGATAGCCTAAAGCACCCCTCGTTAACAAAATAACCTAGGAGAAACCCCGAATCTTTGTAGCATCTGTAAACCAACAGTTTTGACTGTTTAATCTCAGTATGCAAGCAGGGTTAATTGGAGACATCTATTTCCCTCCCTTCATCAGCTTTAATAGGATAAAAAATGAATCGAACTGTAGTACAAGAGCGATCGTGCTTCGTAACCACATCCAAAAATCACTCGCTACAAATATGTGGAAGGATTGGGCGAAGTTGCAAAAAAAAAAAGTCAGAAAAATAGACTTTGGAAAAATTCGGAAGAAAATAGCATTTTAGCCATTGGTTTTCTTGTGACCACAATGCTCTCATCATGGGCGCGATGAAGTAATATCTCGACCGCGATGCTTCCTAATATGGTCGCGATGATACAAAAATTCTAACATTGTTTGTAGATTTAAATAGAAAAGTTGGAGATCTTTTTAATGGTTATCATTTCCAAAAAGAAAGTGATGGCCAAAGAGCTTTTTTTGGATTATTTTGAAGAGAATTGGAGCCATGGGAGCGCATGTTTTCCCTAAATTTTGATTAATACTTCTTATCAACTCATGGTAATTATTAATTTCACTATGAGTAGCTAACTTATTTTAGATTAGACCTTCGAGATGAACCTAATTGTATATGTTAGGTCATATAAATGTTTAAGATCATTTGAATTCTTTTATGTTATAAAGATTATTTAATTGTTCTTTTGTTTAGTGTTTTTTGTGTGATGATGAGCGCGCAAATTGATATCACATGAGTAGGGATTATTGACTGAAAGTCTTCTGATTCAAATTAAGATAATTATTCAACTTAATTAATAATTAGGAATAGGTAAATATAAGTTATGGTTTTGACTTAAAGAACTTAAAATCATCTGGTTTAACTCTAAATTGGCCTAATAAATTAGGGAATTATTGTGTAAATGAGTGAGTTGTACACCAAGGAATTTGGTGTAGTGGTCTTGTTAATTTGTTGTGAGATTATAGCTTAATTGTAATTCATTTGATACACAACTCATCAACAGGTATAAGTAAGGGATTCGACAAAAAAGATCTAATTGCTTTTTAATATCGAACTTTACTTCGAAAGTTTTTCTCGTTTTTGTTTTCAAACCTAATAACTATTGAGAACCCCCGATTATTTATTTTAAATCACATTGTTACTACCTTGTTGAATTTCCGAACCCTGTGGAGACAAATTATTTAATTACTTCAACAAGACTAGTACATTTGCTAGTTGAGTCCATCAAATTTTTGGCGCCATTGTCGGGGGTTGTTGATAATTTAAACAAGGTAATTTTTGTACTTAGTTTGTTGTTTTTATATTTTTATGTTTAAATTTTTATTTTATCTGTTGATATTTATTTGTTGTTTTATCTTTATTTTTGTTTTTGTCTGTCTTATTTTTTATTTTTTTAATGGATATTGTTAATATTTAGACTTTTGTTTTATTTTATATTTGAATTTTTATTTTTATTTCATATTTTTATTGTTATTAATTTATTTTTGTTTTAATTTCTTTAATTATTGTTTGGTTTTAGTGTTTACTTTTATTCAGTTTTGTTGGTTCATGGCTACTAAGGTATGTTGTGTTTGTGTTTGTGGGGTTCGAGTTCGACATTAATATCAGTAGATTCATAAATAGAAAGAAGCGCACGAGCATTTCGAAAGCCTATAAGAGAATCACAACGACTTAGAGAGGAAACAAAAGTCATGGAAAATCCACTTAGGCAAGCCATGAAAGACTTTTGAAACTAGCTAATCCAGTTACTTTTAACATTAAAAATGTTGTTCTTGGAGGTTTGAAAGATAACTTGTTTGATGGAAGTGTTGTTAGAGACCTATGGGAGTATCTTATTCGTTTTTATGAGACTTCTTCTCTGTGAAAACTAGATGGAGTAATTGAGATCCAAATCAAGTTGAGGTTATTTGGGTTTTTTTAACAATAAGGGAAAAAGATTGGCTATATTGTTTACCAAGTGGTACCATTCAGACATGGAAGGAGTTGAAAGATTGGTTTCTGGAGTGTTTTTTCACGAACGTTCAATTTATAGAATAAAGAGCAGAAATAACAAATTTTGACCATAGTGATTCTGAGTTATTGTCTAATGCATGGGAGAGATTCAAGCTATTACTATATCTGAATCACAATATGAGCAGTATGGAGCAAATGCAACATTTTACCAGAGGTCTCAAAGATCAAACGATAATATTTTCGGATGCATCAAATGGAGGTACCATAATGAATAAGAATGAAGATGAGGTAAAAGAGTTAATTAAAAGAATATGCCAGAATGAGTATCGCTCAACAAGTGACCAATCAGTCAAACCAAAAGGCATGCTTGAATTAGATTCATCAGTTCTAGTATAACTTGTGGTTATTTCAAAACAGTTAGTTGCAACCGTTATTATTCCGGATAACGTTGGTCGGGTTCAAACACTACAATGTGATTTTTATGGGCAAGGACATGCTAATGGAAACTATTATCCATAGGGATATACAAAAGAAACATACTATAGTGGAAATTTCCAAAGAGGTAACCATTATTCTAATACTTATAATGCAAGTTGTAATGATAACTCGAACATCAAGTGGAGTAACCACCAAGAAATACCTCAAACCTCTCAAATTCCTCAAGCACAATAACAAAGTGAACCATCTCAACTTGAAGAGGCTGCAGCTTAATTCATGAAAGCCACTCAAACAAGTTTTGAACTGATTGGAAATACTCAATAAGAAATGTTTAAGACCCGGAGAGAGTTTTATGTAGGATGGGATGTTAACAGAAAAATCTACCAGAGGGCTCCTACAAAATGGTCCTAGGTTTTTCTACCTAACCCCTCACAGGATAAGTTCTAGGGTTCTATTGGTTGTTTGAGAATAAACCTGAGGTCATGGATCACATATGAAGTTTTATCATGATGGGCATAACCCTTTCATGATAAAGTCTCAAAGGGGTCTCTCTTTAGGAGCCTTCATATAAACGAAGTCTCAACGTTTGAGTTCTATAAGAGGTTAAGAGAGCCTTCATACAAACCAAATTCAGAGTTTCATCACGAAGATGGGTTAGCCAACTCATGATGAGACCTTTGATATGATCTACTCTAGGTGGAGCTCTCGTTAAAAACCCCATGAGATGTTCATCCTATTGGCCAAAACAAGACAAACCCCTTATTAAAACTTATGTTTCTCCTCGATCTCGGGTATAGAGCTTATTCTCAAACAAAAATTAAAACACATAAATATTAAAATAAAATATGAAATAATGAAGAAATAAAGCAAATAAATAATATAAAATAAAAATAAAAAATCAAGATAATAAATGTTCTGGACTGGACCAATGGCTAGAATTGGCCCAATCCGCCTCTGCTCCAGAGCGGCCCAAATTGCCTAAGTCCAATCCACAGAGGGGCAAAAGTTACCTTTCTGCCCCTTCAACCGGGTAAGGAATGCAACGTTCCTCCCCGGAATTACTGCCCGTCACGCACGGCTTCATTACTCCCTGAACTGCTATGGGCAGGTGCCCGGAACCATGCATGTGCCCGGCACAACGGCTAGTTTTGGGCACCCTGCCCGACATAACGGCTAGTTTGGGTAGTTACTTATTCTTTGGGGAAAATGATTATTTCGCCTCGAAAATAGGACCGTTGGCCACGCGTTGGGGGCTCTATATAAACCCTCTCGCTTGAGAGGGTCAGGTATCCAATATTCACCCTACGAATTCATACTTTGTACTTGCCCCTTTTCTCTGACCCTTTCTTACTTGAGCGTCGGAGTGCCTTGCAGGTACACCCCCTCCTCCTCTCCATACGACCAGCATCCCTGACGCACTTGGTGGCCTGATTCTACAGGATCTGATCCAGCCTTCACGATCAGTGGCGCCGTCTGTGGGAAGCTTTGTTCTCCCCTTCTTTCTTTAACCGAAGATCAAAACAACTTTCGAACATCATCACGATCATGGCCTCCTAAGATCGCACCCAGGATGCTCTTCATTCCACCATCCTCCCCGTCAACAAATCTGACGTTGACGGTCAATCATCTCTCCTCCGAGATGCCCGTTTTCTTAGGTATGGAGTCACTGCTTCTCCTTCCCCTACCCCTGCTGATCGCAACAATGATCAACCTTCTCTTGACCTCTAGTCCATTCCCGTTCCGCCCAACACCGACCCGGCCGTGGCAGCTCTCCTGGAGGTGCTCAACAAGACTAACACCCTGATCCTGCAGCAGAACGAGAGGATCGGGGTACTTGAAAAGTATCGCCGTCCAAGATCCCCTCCTACGCGGAGGAACCAACGACGATCTAGAAGCCCGCAACCACGGAGAGAAATCGACCGACGACTGCGCCAAGAGCACGATCCTCGCGTAGCCCGAAAGCGCGACCAGATCTCCCCGCTTGACCAACACGCTCATGACCATAAACGGACTCGTAGGAACGGGCAATCTCCTCTGATCAAGTCTAAAGGACGGGCACGCTCACCTTCTCCCCGAAGGAACCGCTCACCTTCTCCTCGAAGGAAGCACTCACGTTCCCCTCGAAGAAACCGCTCACCTTCTCCGCGAAGGAACCGCCGACGCGAGTATCCTGCCCGGTCACCATCATACACCAGTACTAGCAGCGACGACGAGCCTCGAGGCCCGTTGTCCCAAGAGATCCTGGCTACCCATCTCCCGAAAGGCTTGGAGAAACCCCCGTCACTTGGCACGTACGACGGGACCACTGACCCAGACGAGCACATCGAGAATATCGATGCGCTCTTAGACTACCGCGGCGTACGGGGCGCCATCAAATGCAGACTGTTCCCGACCACGCTCCGAAAGGGAGCAATGACATGGTATAAACAACTGCCCGAGGAGTCCATCACCTCGTGGAAACAGCTCGGCAGGATGATCTCGCGGCAATTCACAACATCTCGCCGCCACCCCAAAACTGAGGCATCCCTCGGAGCCATAATCCAGGGGAAAGACGAACCTCTCCGCGCATATATCGAGAGGTTCAACAAGGAAGTTGTGCAGGTCCCGACGACACATAAGATGAAGAAGTTCCTGCTCAAACAAGGGGTCCGCCCAGACTCCGAGTTTGCCAAAGCCATTGGCCTCGCACCACCGAGGAACTTAGACGCCCTCCTCCTCAAAGCCCAATCTCATATTCAGTACGAGGAGAAGATTGCGGCCAGTAACGTCCGAGCGTTTCGCCGCCACGAGAACGCCCGGGCCTCCAAAGGAGAAGAAGCCTCGACGTCACGTCGGGGTGAACGAAGGCACGATGACCGTCCTCGCGACTCCCGTGACAGCAAAGGGCCCTCCGGGAATTTCCATGATTATACTTCCCTGACTGTTTCAAGGGAAAAGATTATGTCCGAATGTGCCAATTCGGAGTTCAAACAAGCCGGGGTCCATTTCCCCAAACAGCTGCCGAACAGACCAAACGTGGACAAGTCAAAATACTGCCGTTTCCACAAAAGTCACGGCCATACCACGGAGGACTGCATCCATCTGAAGGATGTCATAGAGATACTGATCAGGGACGGGCACCTGAAACAGTTCGCGAAGAAGAAGGACACTCCTCGGCAGGACGCCCAGGAGTCCAAGAAGGTCGAGGAAGAGATACCCTCCTCGGACGAAGCCAACGTACAGGTCGCAATGTCCATCTCGCGGCCAGAGGACTTCTATGTCCCAGACGGGCTCAACGCCCCTGCTTATTTCGCGGCCCACAGGCCGTGGGAGACTTTTCCTTCCGTCATGGTCATTTCTGACATTGGTTTCAACAAAGTCACTGTGGGATCCGTGAAACAGAAGTTCGACCACCTGATCAACACCAGCTCCAACAAAGTGACCACGCTTGATCAGGCCCCGAAGGGTTCCATCCCCATCTCCTTCTACAGGGAGGAACTCCTCGGCAGCTCCCCGAACTCAAGCATTCCATTGCTCGTCAGAGCCTAAATGGCAAACTTCGACGTTCGTCGAATCCTAGTCGACCAGGGTAGCTCGGTCGACAATATGTACTCCCAGTTGTTCTCAATGCTGCAGCTGGACGAATCGCACCTTACCCCTTACGTAGGGTCCGATTTGCAGGGGTTCAACGGGTCTGTGACCAAGCCGTTGGGTTACCTTGAGTTGATCGTGACCTTCGGAGCAGCTGAAACGGCCAGGTCCATCAAGGTACAATTTCTGGTAATCGACTGCCCGTCACTTTACCAATGCATTTTCGGAAGGCCAACTCTAGCCGAGCTGGTAGCAGTGCCGTCAACCGTCCACCTGAAGATGAAGTACTACACTTCGAAAGGGATGGTCGCCACCCTTCACGGGGACATAGAAGCTGCCCGACGATGTTTTGAAGCAGCTACAAAGGGGCTCAACACCATTGCGCCCAAGCCTAAAGCGTCGAGCAAGCCAGCTCTGCCTAGCAGCTCCGAGGAGGCCAAGCCTCTGCCCTAGGTCGACTCTATCGACCTCGACAGTCGCTTCCCCGAGGACCAACAGGAGGAACGAGCAGCTTCAGTCGGCCCATCCAAGTCATCCAGCGGCAGCTCCCATCCAATGCGCCCAATCCCGGATGGCAACTTCGAGGTAGTCCTGTTTGGTGAAGACCCCCAACGGGGAGTAAAGATCGGAGCGGGCCTGCCTGACATCGCGAGGAAGCAGCTCAAAGCGTGCCTCCGAGAGAATGCCAACCTGTTCGCGTGGAGCGCCGCGGAAATGTCCTGCTTGGATCCATCCATCGTAAGTCACCAGCTGACCATTGACCCGGCCATCAAGGCCGTAGCACAACGTATGAGGAAGCAGTCTCCGGAGAAAACGGAGGCTGCTGAGAAAGCTGTAAAGGACCTCCTCGAGGCCAAATTTATTTCGGAAGCCAAGTACACCACTTGGTTGTCCAACATTTTATTGGTTAAAAAATCTAATGGAAAATGGCGCATGTGTATTGATTATACCGATCTCAATAAGGCATGCCCGAAGGATGCCTACCCCTCCCCAATATTGATAAACTTGTTGATAATTCTGCTGGTTTTAAACTTTTATCGTTCATGGACGCCTACTCGGGCTACAATCAAATCCCAATGGCAATGTCCGACAAAAAATACACGACCTTCATGACCGAATCGGGGAACTATTACTACAACGTAATGCCCTTCGGCTTGAAGAACGTCGGAGCAACGTACCAACGAATGATGAATAAAGTGTTTCGGGGACAGATAGGTGACATGCTCGAAGTTTACATGGGCGACATGATCATTAAGTCCCACGAGGAAACCGATCATACCGCCCACTTACGAAAGGTCTTCGAACAGGCCAGGAAATACAAAATGCGTTTTAATCCGGAGAAGTGCACGTTCGGCGTCCGAGCAGGAAAATTCCTCGGCTTCTACTTAACAGAATGAGGAATCAAAGCCAATCCTGACAAATGCCAAGCATTCTCCGAGTTTCCTACGCCCATGTCCAAAAAATCCATCCAGTCCCTCAACGGGATGCTCGCGTCACTATCTCGTTTCGTGGCCAAGTCCACCCAGCACGCCCTACCATTCTTCAAGCTCCTCCGCAAAGAGGCTGCATTCGAATCGACTAAGGGGTGCGACAAGGCCCTTCTTCATCTGAAACGAGCACTCTCAGAGCCACCGGTCCTCTCTCGCCCAGACAATGGCGAAACATTGTACCTATACCTGGTCATAGCTGCCAAAGCAGTGAGCGCCACCCTCATCCGCGAGACACCTGACGGGCAGAAGCCCATTTATTTCACGAGCAAGGCACTGTAAGGACCAGAGTTACGTTACCAGCAAATAGAGAAAGTGGCATTAGCCCTCATCAACGCAGCCAGGAGATTGAGACACTACTTCCTTGCTCACACGATCATGGTTCGAACAGACCAGCCCATAAAGCAGCTGCTCAGACGACCAGATATGGCCGGCCGAATGCTCAAATGGTCGCTGGAGCTGTCCGAATTCGACATCCAATACGAAGGCAGAAAAGCCCTCAAGGCCCAAGCTCTGGTCAACTTCGTCGCGGAGATGACTTTCGCAGACTCCCCCGCGAGCGAAGCGCGCAAGTGGACCATCTTCGTCGACGGTGCCTCAAGCTCGGCAGGAAGCGGCACGGGTATCATACTAGAGAGCGACGAAGGAATTATTGTCGAAGTATCACTCACGCTGGGCGCACAAGAAGTCGTCATTTGCACGGACTCACAACTCGTGGCCCTCCAGGTCCGGGGTGAATACCAAGCCAAAAATGACAACCTGACCGAATACTTGGCCCTGTTAAAGAAGGAAATGGCAAAATTCGCAACAGTGGAAGTGAAACACGTTCCCCGCAAACATAACGTACAAGCAGACGTGCTGTCTAAACTGGCCAGCACGAAGAAGAAAGGCGGAAACAAATCCGTCATACAGGAAGTACTTCCTCGACCCAGCATCGAGAAGGCCTCCCTGACACTCGACGTACAGGTGATCAGCGACAACAACTGTTGGATGACCCCAGTCTACAACTTCCTCGCCAAGGACGAACTCCCGTCCGACCCAAAGGAGGCCAGCATAGTCAGGCGAAGAGCCTGCTCTTATGTCTTGGTCAAAGACAAACTATACAGACGGGGATTCTCCATTCCGCTGCTCAAATGTGTCGAGGAAGAAATGGTCGAGCACATCCTGCGCGAAATCCATGAAGGAATTAACGCCCAACATCTCGGCGGAAGGTACCTTGCTCGAAAGGCCCTCCGAGCAGGATACTACTGGCCAACTATGCAAAACGATGCAAAAGAGCACGTGAAGAAGTGCGATAAATGCCAACGGCACTGGGACATGCACCTAGCTCCACCCAACAAGCTCAAGGCTATGTCCTCCCCGTGGCCATTCGCCTGGTGGGGCCTAGACATCCTAGGACCCTTCGTGGTAGGATCAAGTCAGAACAAGTACCTCATAGTGGGCGTAGATTATTTCACAAAATGGATAGAAGCAGAAGCTCTAGCCAAAATAACTTCCCTTAACATCCTGCGTTTCTACAAACGAAACATCCTTGCGCGCTTCGGTATCCCCCAAACGATAGTAACGGACAACAGGACGCAGTTCACGGACAGGAAGTTTCAGGATTTCGTCGCCCAACTAGGCACGAAGCAACACTTTGCATCCGTCGAACACCCTCAAACAAACGGGCAAGCTGAGGCAGCTAACCGAGTCATCCTTCGAGGCCTCAAGCGAAAGCTGGACGAAACAAAGAAGGCAAGGGCCGAGGAGCTACACAGCGTGCTCTGGGCATACCGTACAACTTCCCATTCAACGACCGGGGAAACACCTTTCCGTTTAGCATACGGAACCGAGGCTGTAATTCCCGTCGAAGTTCACGTGCCCTCTAGGCGGACGGAGTCGCCCCTAGACGAGGAGATGAACGACGAATCTTTAAGGGAAGAGCTCGACCTCGTCGAGGAAATCAGAACCGGGGCAGCTCTCCGCGAGGCCTCACTGAAACAAAAGATCACCATCAGGCACAACGCCAAAGTGATACGACGGGAGTTCGACATGGGAAGCCTTGTTCTAAGAAGAAACCACAAAGACTCTTGCGAAGCCAAACTAGCAGCCAATTGGGAGGGACCCTATCGCGTCCGGGCAAAAACGGAAAATGGGGCCTACTGCCTGGAACATCTCACTGGGGAAGAACTCGCTCGACCATGGAATGCTAAAAAGCTAAAACAATACTACAGCTAAATCCTCGGTCCGACTCGTCGCGACAACGAACGTCAGCCACCGACCACTATGCACGTCTAGGTACAAGCGTCGCATACGATTAAAGCATAGCCCCGCTCAGTAATGAGCCGGGTAATTGCTCGACAGCGGTCCTCGATCGAGCATCACCATCGTTAAAGTACCATGATTGGCAGAACCCCAACTCGCGATGGGACGTTCACGCCGCGAACTCAGGCCTCAAATGCGACCTGAGCTCCGCTCCCCGCCAGGATATTCCCCGGCAGTTCGACCAGTTCCCCACACTATCGAACACATCTATTATGAGCAACCCCCCAGAAATAGTCACATAAATCAAGTACCCCTTATTACGGACGGACATACATTCACATCATGCATACAAAACTTAGCAAAAATAAAAGCAAGTAAAGACATGCAGACAACAGAACTAAATATGTGATAATTTAACAAGTGGCCGCAGAGACCACAGTTGTACGTTGTTACATAAAACGAGGGCCATGCCCCCCCCCCAAAATAAATTACAACGGCACGCAGGCCAGACTCATTACAACAACATCAAAAATAAACAAATTCCTCATTCATCAGCGTGCTCGGTTGGCTCTGGCTCGGGTCCCTGCTCCTCTACGGGCTGATCCTTAGGGGTAGCAACGAGGAGACCTTCGGGCAAGACAATGCGACCATCCTCAACACGCGCAAGATAGTGAGTACCCTCGGCAAAGATCTCAAGCCCAGGGTTCACCACCTGCAATTGAGCCACGGCGCTTTGAAGAGACTCCTCTGCCACGGCGATGCCGTCATCTTCGGCCAGTAGGATGCGGGCAACCAGCTCAGACCTAGTCTTCAACTCTTTTACATCATCCGGGTCGTCGGCACCCAGGGCGCTGGCCGCCATCAACTCTTTGTTCAGCTCCTCGGCAACCTTTTTCTCCGCCGCCAGCTTGGATACATCCTCCTTCAGCCTGTCCGTCTCCTCTTCGGCCTTCCTCCGAGCCTCGCGGGCACTCTTAACTTCCTCCTTGAGAGCCGCCTCAGAAGCCCGGGCAGCTTTAAGTTCGGACTCAAGTGCAGAGTCCCCTTCTGCGTAGACAACAGCCATCTCCAGCATCCTGACCAGGGCATAAGCATCTTGGGCCACCAGCGCCCTCCTGCTCAGGCGATCCATGCCTTCCAAGCAAAGGGATTCCGCCCGGGGGATGACCAAAGAGTTACCTTCAAAGAACCTCCTATCAAGGATACACGGAGGGAGCTCAAACTTCCCTTTCTTCGGCACGCGGGTAAGGTCCACAGCGTCTGATGTCCTTGACCGCTTCGACCGCCTAGTCAAGGGCAGAGGAGATCCTTGTGGAGCAGGAGAGGGAGAAGAAGAGGCCCCCGCGACAGTTTGAACAAGAGGAGGAGCACGAGCACCAGCAGGCCGAGACGTCCGCCAAAGACTTTGCGAACGTAGAAATATGCTCGGAAGGTTCGGCCACCTCCCACTCCTCCGCGGAGAACCCTTCGATGTCATCCTCCTCCATATCATCCCGAACCTCTTCTTTCTCCCCGGCATTGCTGGAGGAACTCGAGGCCGCCGAGCTCGAAGCCGTCGAGCTATTATTTTCCTCGGAGTCAGTTTCCTCCTCGGACGTATCTAAAATAACTTCTTTGTCTGGCCCCGTCACCATTACGATCACCTGAAAAGCATAGAAAGACAGTGGATTCGACAGCAAATCAAATCCACCCTTCCACTGCTAAATCAAGTGAAAGGGCATGCAAAGGGCTGAGGACAACGTCCCCGGCCTAAGCCCTAACATCAAAGGGAAACTAAAAGCCTCCCCGCAAGGATATGCTCGAAACTCTCAACCCAGAACGAGGAGTTTCCCCGCGCTCACGCCCAGTTTCCAGTTGAAGCGTCGCCGGAAATCGCAAAGCTTCACCAGAATCTGGGAACGATCTACCGAAAAACTCATCGCTCCACCAGAAGATGAATGAACGAGGTGGTTACTGTCATACCCTAAATTTTGACCACTAAGATTTCCCATCATTGTGCAAATCATCATCACAATATGGAGGAACCTTCATACTTCATCAGTCTCCCCAAAGATGGGTGAGCATTCACTACAATCAAAATTAGGGTTTCAAGCCCGCTCTGAGTGCTTAGACAAAGGATCAATCAAGGAATGACATGATCTTCAACTTGTCTAACCTCTCAAACATCCACAATGGATCAAAAGGACTCCCACTTCAAGGATTAAGCACAAGGCTGCTCCCTTCTAGGTGGATCAAGTCTCAAGATTGACAGTGTCACCAAATTAGGGTTTTGGTCGACCAGGGCCTCCAGATGGAAATTTTTCATCTGGGCACAAGCCAATGATCCAAAACCTAACCTAATATACTCCATGGAACCTCATGGACCCAAGCATCAAGTCAATTTTACCTCAGGGGATGCATTCGTCAAAAATCAGGAATTAGGGTTTCTTGACCTAATTCACCCCTAAGTTGACTTTTGGGACAAACCACGAGCCAAGTCCTCAAGAGAGGGTTTGAGGGTCTCTAATGAACTATATTGATCCATTTGGAACAATGGATTAATCCAAGAAGCATGAGCAACAAGTCTCAATTTCATCTGCACCACAATTAGGGTTTTAAGGGAAAAGTCAACTGTAACTTTGACTTTTGACCAGGACATGCTCCCAAACCCTATGACCTGCACCAATATACCCTATAACACCCATGGAACATGTCCATCAAATTTGATTTAGGTCAAGGACATGATTTCCTGAAGAATTGCACAGTTTGGAATTCATCTGATAAAAAGTCAACTGTGCACAAAAGTCAACATTGACTTTTTGAGATTTTTCACCAAAATGGATTTTTAACCCTAAAATAATGTTAATGTATGATTTGAATCATCATTCATCAAGAAAAATCAAGAAAAGTTGGATAACTTGTAAAAGGGGTAACCATAAAACTTAGAAATTTTTCTAAGTCATGAAAAAGTGCCACTAATGCACCAACTGTGGAGGACCATAACTCCTAAACCACAAGGCCATTGTGTCCCATTCAAAGCTTGATTTGTAGATCTCATTGCCCTCTACAAAAGCTTCATACTGACCTATGTCCAAAATCCTCATGGATTTTGAGTTATGGAGTGATCAAAATCAAGAGAAAACACTTTGTTCCAACACTTAATGAAAATTTCACTAAGTCAGATTTTGCCTTACTTTTTGCCAAATGTAGGGGGATTTTTCACTTGGATTCAAAAGAGATCAAAACCAAATATGTTCAAACAGTTGTTGTATCATGTAAGGGCTTTCCAAAATGGTCAAGAACATTACCAAATTCAACTTACACCATGAGATATGACATTGGCAAGTTGCCTTGCTGAAATCTGTCAAAGGCAAGGCAGAATTTGCAATTTTGCTCGATTTGCCAAAATCATCCAAATTCAAATGCTCCTATCCACTTGGACATATCTAAGGATTGAATCTAAAGGGGACAATCACTGAGCCAAGCCTCCAAAGTCCATGGAACAAGAAATAGCATGTTGAACCTAGAATGGCCAAAATAGGGACAAGACTCCAAATTTGGATTGAAGCATTCAATGGAAGCATCAAGGTTGCATGGACTGATCCATTCTCATCTGAAATCAGTCAAGACTTATCCAAGACCAAGGGAACCAAAGCTCTGTGCCCTAACCTCTAGTCAATGGCTAGAGGAGGCTTGGATTTCCATTGGCCAACATTGGCCAAACCTACTTAGCAGTTGCCATTCACTATTCCTTGCAAAACAAACTTGTTCTACTATAAATAGAGCTTAATTATGTTCAGTTTAAGTACACCAAAGGCCTACAACACTTGCCTTTCTCAAAATCTCTGTCTCTTGGCAAAAATGTCTTTCTTAGCAAGGTAACTATCGGGTTTTGAGCTAGAGGGCAATTCCACTCAAACCAATCACTCACACACCTCACATACATCACATATGAGCTGATCAAACACTTAAACAACAACTGGAACATTGATTTCTCAGAATCACCAGTCAATTGCTCAAGGTTTTAACCAAAGTGCAGTTGAGATGCCATGAAGTGATCCAGCCAATTTCCATCAAGTCCAAGCATTCAAACACACTCCATGGCACCTAGGGAAGCTGTTCAGATCATCACAACACAACTGTAACACCTCCTACACAAATCACGATCACCAGCTGCAAGTGGTAAGTATGAGCTCTTCTAACTCTATGATCCATGCAATTTTTGCTGCACAATAATTTGGCCATATGTTCATAATCATGCATGGAATGTTTTCCCTCAATTAATTGCTTTGTTTGAATCGTGTATCAAAAATCCTAGCCTTCATGCAGAAATTAGGGTTCTTGAGGTTTCTTCGTGATTTCATGTTTTATGTTTAATTTAAATGAAATTAAGTGTTATAGACATGATCGTGAGGTTGAAACGAGTTGATTGGTATGTGGATTGCATGATATGGTTAAGTATTCAGTGAAATTGGATGGAAAACGCAAATCTGGGAAACTCAGAACACGCGCGTGTTCTTGGTGTGTTCTTGGCGCCATTTTCAGAAATTTGAATATTTGAATTTTGTGATTTTATTTAATTGATTCAAAAATTAATTTCTCTCTGAGTTTTAATGATTTTGAGTTGATTCTTTTTTTTAATAATTCACAAAAATGTTAAAGTATTTTATTTTATCAAAAAATCCCAAAAATATTATTTATTTCATATAATTGATATTTTTGCAAAGAATTAATATTTTAATTGTTTTTGACATTTTAAATATTTTTTCCACCTTGATTTTGCAACTTTTAATGCTTTCTAATTATTTTGTAGGTCAATACTTAATTTTTGAAGCATTAATCCAAGATCACAATTTGTTTTTCATCTGTTAAATAATTTTGATCATTTTAATTGAATTTTTATTCAATTAAATACATTTTTGAAAACAAATTAGGGTTTTTGGATTAATTCAACCCTCATAAATCATTTTCAAAACACTTTGGGCCTCTAATAGAGTGTAAGACACAATCTTTTTTTTGACCAAATCATTTTTGGGCCTCAGTATTGTATAAGTCCCGATACCGTCAAAAACAAACGGCGGGATCGTCGCCTTTTAAAAATAACACTAGGCCTCTCCTTGAGCTATAAGACCCATTCAAAACTTTTGGGCCTCTAATAGAGTGTAAGACCCAACCCCCTTTTAACCAAAACCATTATGGGCCTCAGATATTGTATAAGCCCCTCTGCGTTAAAAGAAAATCTCGGCACGATCGCCATTTTAAACGGAAAAATCAATCGGGCCTACCCTCGTGTTATAAGCCCCACTCTTTTTCTTTAAACTTTTTGGGCCTCTTGAGAGAGTTTCAGACCCATCCCTTTGTACAGAAAACATTTTTGGGCCTCAATCACTTGTATAAGTCCCTCTGTACAAATTCAAACAGTGCACTCACTGATAAAACCCTAGGCCTCTCCTTGAGCTGTAAGCCCCAAAATCTTTCTTTTTCAAAGCACTTTCTCCTTTGATTTTGAATATACTGTTGTTTTCAATCTTTCTTTGTTGAACAACTAACCAAACAGCATGGAAGCTCTACAACCTAGTAAGTGTTTATCCGCTTTCATTTACCGCTTTCATATACATATAACTGTATTATGGGGTTGTTTCGCTGGAAGTCTTCTTTCATAAACTCATATCAACTGTGTAATAATAGTATAGATATTTAGAGTTTCCCCGGCAACTACGTCTAGCATTAAGCTCGTTGATCGCTCTTAGAAATAGTCTAAACTAGATCCCCATAGGGTTACCAGACACAGTCTTCCCTCCTCTTGGGGTTAAACAATATGGAGATATGAAAGGCAGCATTCTCTGTGAACCCTTTCATAGACTGTCACTCATAGAAGTTGTCAAAGAAACTCTACTCCCCAGAGATGATCTTTTCTCCGTGAATGGCATCTCTTTAGTTTCTTCCAAATTCTCGGATTTTCCTGGCTTGATCTATTCTCGGTGAATGGCATGTCTTGAACTTCTCGGGGTTTGGGGACCTGCAGGCTTCTTAAAAGCACTTGTCAAGAAACTCTACTCCCCATAGATGATCTTTTCTCCGTGAATGGCATCTCTTGAGTTTCTTCCAAATTCTCGAACTTTCCTGACTTGATCTATTCCTTGTGAATAGCTTGCTTTGAATTTCTCGGGGTTTGGGGACCCATCGGCTTCTTAAAAGCATCGACCTCCTCTTGGGCATCGTACAAGGACCCACAGGCTTCCTAAAAGCAACCCCGCCTCCTCTTGGGCATAGTACAAGGACCTCTCGGCTTCTTAGAAGTATTCACAGCCTCCTCTTAGGCTTCGTATAATGATCTCTTCCTCCGGGAATGATAGCCTCCTCTTGGGCTTCGTACAAGGACTGATCGACTTCTTAAAAGTTTCCAGCCTCCTCTTGGGCTTCGTACAAATTGTCCCGACGACCTCCTAGAGGTATAGGAACAGAACTTAGTCATCTACATAGAACAGTCCTTTCAAAGAGTCTACTACTGTTTCTCAAAGCATAGTACAAAAGATGAAACTCTAGACTTGGACAGTCTAAGTTCCTTGAGTCTCAAAGACATTCTCAAGTGACCCCTTTTCCCAAAATAGGAAGGAAACCCGTGGACTCGGACAGTCTCAATACCCTTTGGATTTCCCGTTTCCTCAAAGACAAGGAAATATCCCGGATCCTCGAACCAAATCCTTGAGTACAGTGTTGCTCATATAAGAACTGATTTTCTCTTTCAAAATCAGCATACTGGACCTGTCACTCAACTGAAACAGACACCATCGCCTCCTCTTGGGCTTTGTACAATGATCCTCCCCAGCGGAGTCAAACAACGTTTAGCCTCTCTCTCGAGCTTCGTACGAGATACAAAAAAACTCTCTTGTTAAGTCAAATAGCCTCCATCTCGAGCTTTATACGAGATACCAAAAGACTTCCTCGTTGAATCAAAACTTTTTAGCCTATCTCTCGGGATTTGTACGAGACACATATTCGCCTCCTCTTAGGCTTTGTATAAGAAAACCACTGGTTGATCCAATCAACCTTTTAGCATCAAAACTGTGCCCCGTTCACAGTACACAAACATCAACAACTCTTTCCCCTTCATCTAATCGCTGTAAGCGGTAAGCCTCTGGATCATCTACATCCATGCCACTGTCCCTCTTTTAGCATTAGAAATTCCTAAGGAAAGATAGCATTGCTCTACACTGAGTTAAAGTCTTCTCCTTCAGGTTAAAATCCCCTATAAAGGAAATTATGGCATTGTCGGATTCACATATCCCGGTTAAAGTAATTCTCCTTTATAAAAACAGTTGTAACAGACAAACCCCTTTTAGAGATGACAATTTCTCTCTAAGGTCAACACTTTTAGCTTCACATCTTGGGCTTTGAACAAGATACAAACCACCTTTCGCTTCACGTCTTGGGCTTTGAACAAGACACCAAATACCATTTCCTCCCATAGAATAAGAGGAACTACGAACGCTCTGATTTCCCTGTTTCGGTAAACGGGAATACGTAGGCATAAGATTGAAAGAAAAATCTTAGTGAGCACACTAAACAAAAACCCAAAATCCCATACTCTCATGTATCTATCAAAAGCATCAGTCCTAACATCCTAATCCTCGTTCCCCGCCGGAAAGTCCTAGAAAGAGAGAGAACCGTATTGGCGAAAATACAAATAACTAGTACAAAGGCCCCCCACATTGATAGCATTCGTAACCTAACAGACCGCTGTTTAAACTCAGTATGCAAAGCAGGGTTAATTAGAGACATCTATTTCCCTTCCTTCATCAGCTTTAGTAGGATAAAAAATGAATCGACCTGTAGTAAACTCAACCGCAGAGAGCGACCAGCGCTTAAGAACCGCGTCCAAAATCGCTCGCTACAGAAAAATGGTGCCCACCGTGGGGCATGTTCAAAGTTAGATCTAGGCACGGTCGTCCCTATTTTTCACAGAAAAATGGCACCCACCGTGGCGCCTTTCAAAGTTAGATCTAGGCACGGTCTTCCTTTTCATCTCTTGTGTGAATACCACAGATTAGGGCTTCCGCCGGGGAACCCAATTTCTGTCAGGAACTTAGGATTCATAGCTTTAAAGGTCTAGGATGTTTAGGACAAATATATATACTGCTTTTCCTAATTGCTATACGTGTTTATTTTTCTGCTAACGGGAATGCGTGTGATGCCGCATGTGGAAAGATTTAGTATACACTTAAGATAAGTGATGGCGACGAGGTCCACCATCAACCTCAGTGGAGGCTGACCAATGCAACCCATTCTCTCACCTAGACAATGGGCTGATTGTTAAGTCTGAGAAGCTGAGGAGCCAAACCCTTTCGTAGTGCGGAAGCTATCGAAAATAGTTGTCACGCGATACTACCCTCATTTGAGGCTGGTGATCTATTCTCGGTGAATGGCACTTACTCTAAGATTGCTCTACAACTCGCTGGCGATCCGTTTGTTGTTTTGCTTTCCTGGGAGGAGCTGATGATAATGAGTACAGGTACAAAAATCACCCTAGTATAAACCTTTGGGGATGGGTAGAGCCTTGACTTCATGACAACGACCCTGTGACCCCATGTTTTTTCTATGTTTTTGTGTGCTGCATTCATGCATTCATTTAAAAAATATTAAAACATTCAAAAAAAATTTCTCTTCTAGTCTCTCTATTTTTCAAATTAAACTAAGACTGTGATTGCAAATATCAGAGAAAAGGATTGCACTAATGGATTTCGGTAGAAGGAGAACTCATAGTTATACCTTCAAGGTTCCAAAGCTAGAGGATTTGAGAAGGTTAGCAAGGATGATCACTAACCCAGAGGCTTTCAGAGCCAAGCACGGAGGTTTGCTACCACTGTTAAGAGTCTATGTGATTGAGGGAATCATGGATGCACTCATTCAGTTTTATGATCCAGTTTATCACTGTTTCACATTTCCGGATTACCAGTTAGCACCAACGCTGGAGGAGTATTCTCATCTGATTGATCTGCACATTACTGATCGAGCTCCATTTTCTGGACTGGAAGAAATTCCAAAGAATCAGACCATTGCGAGAGAAATTCATTTGGACGAGTCTGAGGTCAGGACTCACATGACTACCAAAGGTGGCATACAAGGTTTGCCAGCCCAGTTCTTGACAAAGAAGGCCCTGTATTTTGCCAGTATAGGAAACATCACTGCTTTTGAAAGCATCTTTGTCTTGCTCACCTACGGGTTATTTTTGTTTCCCAACATCAATAACTTTGTAGATATCAACTCCATTAAGGTTTTTCTCATTGGAAACCCTATACCGACCTTGCTCGCAGATGCGTATCATTCTGTACATTTGGGAAATTTGTACAGCGGAGGGGAGATCACATGTTGTGTACCTCTGCTTTACAAATGGTTTATCTCTCACTTGCCCAAGTCTGCTGCTTTTTGGGATTGCAAGAGTGCCTTACGTTGGTCGCAGAATATCATGTCTCTTGCCAACTCTGATATAGATTGGTGTAGTAGGATCTATGATGGAATCAGAATTATTGACCGTTGTGGAAACTTCCACAACGTACCCCTTATAGGAACTAAGGGAGGAATCAACTACCATCCAGTTCTCGTGCATCGTCAATTTGGATACCCGATGTGACACGTCCCACGGGGTGTTCATCTGGAAGGTCTTTTCTTCAAGGAAGGGGAAAACGACAGAGCACTAAAGACGGAAATAGTGCATGCTTGGAAGCATGTTCATAAGAAAGGACAAGAGTCTCTGGGAAAACCAGAATGTGTCTCAATGGAGCCTTATCTCCATTGGGTATAAACTAGAGCTCTCAAGCTAAAAATACCTTATCCTCGTTACGGGATTCTTTCGCCGAGGGAATCTGCCATGTACTTCATGACTGAGACTAAAAAGCTTTAGGTTATTCTCAACAAAGTTCAAAAGGAGAGAAGGTCTTGGAAGAACAAGTACCGCACCCTCGTTGTAGAGTGCATCAAAATATAGCAATTACTGAAAGAAAAAGATGCTCTGATTGAAATTTTGGAGCAACATGCTGTAGAGAATCAAGATGACCAAAGGAATTTGCTCGCTCCTTTCACCTGGCAAATGAATGACAACCCGACAACGGCCCAAGAGCCCCGGTCAAAGAAAAGGAAGATGCCAAAATCAGCACTCAATTTCTCTTCAGAGAGGACTCGA
Source organism: Lathyrus tuberosus (assembly GCA_022829125.1). NCBI lineage: Eukaryota > Viridiplantae > Streptophyta > Magnoliopsida > Fabales > Fabaceae > Lathyrus > Lathyrus tuberosus. The sequence continues at coordinate 3,291,061 of JALAZF010000259.1, forward strand.
GACCCATTAGTTTAGGTTTCTATTTCTGCACCTTGTAATCTACTGTATTTCCATTTCTGTAATCCTTTGAATTTCAATAAAAGGGGGTTTCCCCACCGTTTGATATTTGCAATCTAATTATCGAAGTTTATTTTGATTAAACCTTAAACAATTAATATAATCATTGCATTCATCATTCTCACATCAAGTATTCTTCTTACCTACGAATCTCACGTTTGTGTCTCGGTTCTAGAGTCAAATTGTCTCATTCGTATAATACTCGGGCCAATCGTCAGAAAAAGATGGATGATCTTGAGGAAGAAAATAGAAAGTTGAAAGAAGAGATCGACGCTCTGAGAGAGGATATGAGAAAGCTTCGTAACGACATGCAAGCCATGGCAGAAGCTCAGCTACAAAGGACTGTGATCTCAGAGATCACCTCAACGCCCATAGTAGAAAAGTATGATCCTAGGTATCAAATGTCGAAAGATCGTCCTTGGGCATGCCTGTTAACTATATCCCGGAAGGATATGTTCCGCCGATCACTGAAGATCAGGGAATCACAACAGAAGCCGCTGGGCCTGAAGGTTACAAACTTCGGGAAAGCGAAGATGCCAGGGGCATACTGAAGACTCCTGAAGGTTACAAACTTCGGGAAACGCCAAGATTCACTGCTGTAGTCACGGTACCATTCCCTGTGGTGCACACTGTCCCGGAAGGACATATTCCACAGACACCTTCTAGTAAGAAGGAAACTATGTTTGACAGAATAGAGGAATTCCAGTAGCAGTTCTTGGAAATGCAGAAGGAACTGCAAGCCATTCGCGGTCAGGATCTATTTGGAAAGGACGCCGCAGATCTCTGCTTGGTCCCAAATGTGAAAGTTCCGCACAAATTTCAAGTGCCCGACTTTGAAAAATACAAGGGTAACTCTTGCCCTCAAAGCCATCTGGTGATGTACGCTCGGCGGATGTCATCTCAGACGGAAAATCAGGACGTACTGATTCACTACTTTCAGGATAGTTTAACCGGTGTCGAATTAAAATGGTACATGGGTTTAAACCGTGCCACGATCAGCACTTTCAGATATCTTGGTACTGCCTTCGTCCAACAATACAAATACAATTTGGACATGGCACCCGACAGAGATCAACTCAGATCGATGTCGTAAAAGGACAAGGAAACCTTTAAGGAGTATGCTCAAAGGTGGCGTGAAATTGCCGCTCAAATTTGTCTACCTCTTGAGGAAAAAGAGATGACAAAGATCTTCTTAAAGACCTTAAGCTCATTTTACTATGACCAAATGGTTGCCAGTGCGCCCAGTGATTTCACCGAAATGGTTGGCATGGGCGTACGTCTTGAGGAAGCCGTCCGAGAAGGACGTTTGGCATAAGACGCTGGACCATCAACCAGTACAAAGTGATACGGTAGTGCTCTCCCTAAGAAAAAAGAGCAGGATATTGGGAATATCTCTCTCGGAAAGCAAAGGCGACGTTATCAATCGGTAGCAGCTGTGACTCCTGCTATCAACCCTGCGTCTATTCCTACATATCAACCTCAGGTTGCGCAGAGCCAACCTGATCAGCAAAGGACACAACAGCCTCTTCAGCAGGCTCGTCCTCCATATAACAACAACCGTACAACACGGCCACCAGGATTTGATCCTATACCCGTAACATACGCAGAGTTGTTTCCGTTACTACTGGCTAAGGGGCACATTCAGACTAAATCTCCTCTTACAGTACCGAAAAATCCGCCTTTTTGGTTTAAGGTGGATCAAACTTGCCCTTATCATCAAGGAGGTCCAGGGCATAACATAGAGACTTGTCTCAATTTCAAGTCCGACGTGCAAAAACTTGTTAGGAGCGGGGTCTTATCTTTCAAAGATACAAATCCCAATGTTCTCACGAATCCGCTGCCTCAACATGAGAAGGCTGCAGTCAATTTGATAGAAGGAGAGACTAACGATGTCTATCAAATTCACGATGTACTCTTGTTGAAAACCAATCTGGTCAAGATGCATTGTAGACAGAGTGGGTATGGCCATGTACCACCTCATAACTATCATCAGTGTGATATCTGCTCTAAAGACAACCAAGGATGTTCTATGGTGCAAGCAGCTCTGCAGGAACAGATGGATCTCAGATGGATCCAAAAGCACCGAGTTCGTGGAGTTAACATGGTTTACACGAATTCTAACGTCATTCAGAACCATGATATTCGTGCAATGAATGTCAACTTGGTGGCGATGCACTCAAGGTAAAGCCAGTATCATAATCTGCCGCGACACGATTACAGTTCTTGTCTGACTTGCTTGGTAAACAAACAGGGATGCTCTTTTATACAAGAAGCCCTCCAGCGTCAGATGGATCTTGGGTGGATCCAAGACTACCATGATAGGAATCCCTATCAAATCAACATGGTTCAGATCTTCGATATTTGCGTGATGAATACCAACCTGGTAGAGTTACATGCTGAGTAGGTCCGACTCGGATTCTTGATATCACATGACTATCAAAGCTGTAAGGCAGGTTGCGAAAACGTTCGAGGTTGTACCCTTGTCTAGGAGGCACTTCAGCACTTGTTAAATCACTGGTGGATGCCAATTTATATGGATGAAGATACTCAGCAGATTAGTATCAATAACAGAAACCCCACTCGGCGTCAGAGTCAGGATATTTGATCTGGGGAAGCTAACCTAGTGAGGTTACATTTTATTCAAAGTGGGCGTGGCCAGGTGCCACCACACAACTATGACCGTTGTAGCGTCTGTTCGAAAAGTAACCAAGGGTGTTACCTTGTGAGAGCAGCTCTTTAGGGTCAGGTAGATCATGGAGAGATTCTCCCATATCCAGGTTCTGGACCTATCAACTGGACGCCGAACTACCTTGCCGATCAAGTTGAGGATGTTGTCACGATCTCTGGTCATCACAGGACCAGGGATGTTTTTGCCATTATCCCTCTACTTGACGAAACTAAAGTTCCCAACCGGGAACGGTTCGAGATTAATTATGATGGTCAGAAAAATCAGAAGGCTCATGTAGTTATCTATCTACCGGGACCAACACCGTATGAATCAACTAAGGTTATCCATTACAAATACGGTGCAACAATAATTGAAAATGGAAAGGAAATTCCATTACCCTCCGTTGTGAATATTGCAGACATCAGTCGTGTAACACGGAGTGGTAGCATCTTCAACCGAGGGGTTGGGGAACTTAACAAGGAAAAGGAACTTCAGATGGAAACTCCTGATCCACCAGTCGGTCAATCCAGTAATCCCGACCTTTCAAAAAATAATGATGAGATGCTGAAGCTCATCCAAAGGAGTGAATACAACATTGTCGATCAACTGTTACAAAATCCTTCAAAGATCTTGGTATTATCACTGTTACTCAGTTCGGAAGCGCATATGGAGGCTCTACAGAAAGTCTTGGAGCAAGCCTTTGTGGAACAAGATGTAACTATCAGACAATTTGATAGCATTGTCTCTAACATCACTTCCTGCAATAATTTGGGATTTAGTGATGAGGATTTACCTGAAGAGGGTCGCCGTCATAACATGGCGCTCAATATCACAGTTAACTGCCAGGACGATGCTTTAGCCAGCGTACTGGTAGACACAGGGTCAGCCCTGAATGTTATGCCGAAGTCCACTTTGATGCAATTATCATTAAAGGGCCCTCCGATGAGAATCAGCGAGGTCGTTGTCAAAGCGTTCGACGGATCCAGAAAAACAGTTATCGGCGAAGTTGATCTTCCCATTACTATCGGTCCTCACACTTTCCAAGTCACTTTCCAGGTCATGGACATCTGGGCAATGTACAGTTGTTTATTAGGAAGACCTTGGATACATCAGGCTGGAGCGGTCACTTCGACCCTTCACCAAAAGCTAAAGTTCGTCAAGAACGATCAACTTGTCACAGTTTGTGGGGAACAGGCCTTGCTCGTGAGTAACTTGTCATCATCAACTGGTATAGAACCTGAGGAGGTTGTTGGAACGCAGTTCCAAGCACTGTCGGTAAGCAAAGACAATCAGTTCAAAGAAGGAACTTCGATTTCCTCATACAAAGATGCTATCAAAGCGGTCGAAATTACCGATACAACAGGATGGGGACAACTTGTCATTCCTACTGACAATAAAACAAAGAAGGGTCTTGGTTTTTCTGCAACCTGTACCCGGATAGCTTCCAACGATGAAAGTCTTCATCTCCTACAAAACTTCTTCCACAGTGGAGGTTTTCTTCACCCAGTGTCTCAAGCAGTACATGCGATCAACGAGGAAGATCCCTCTGACACAGATGAAGAATGGAAGTCCTATCTTAATGAGGACGGTTATATGTCTCAGGAAGAGGTGCCTACGCCATTTTGCTATCCCGCACAGAGTCCGAGATTTATACCAAGGTCAGACGTCGAAATGATATACGGAGATTGTGATCCGGAAGGATGCCGTGCTCCGCCAAATTCATTAGAGGAGGACACTCTGATGAAAGACAACTTTGACCATAATTACTATGGCCCAATGGATGGTCTGCTAATGTGACAACCTTACCCAGGAAACTTGGGGCAAGAGAGTCAGCCAAACAATGAAAATCAGCTGACCGTCTTTGAACAGAATACCTGTGTCCCCACCATGTCATGGGATCAACACTCAGATCATTCAGAAACAACTCAACATGAAAATGAATTCGCAACATTTGCAGGACTTGAATTCATCAACTATGCTTTTCCTGAGGTCAACGTCATCGAGAGAGATGACTCCTCCAGTTCGAAAGAAGTGTGGGACACCTTGGGACAATCGAGTGGAAAATACGACTTTATGGTCAAGTACACCGCTCCCGAAAGCTCTCATATCAGGCTCGAAGACATCCAGCCTACTGGATGGGGGGATACAGCTGAGAGCACAACTACTCTGCAAAATGCAACTGAGGAATTCTCCTACGACAATTTTGCTTGGGAGACAGATTCCAATGATCCTGCTCCACCAGAGATCAGCGTTATTTCTGAAGACAAATCAAGGAAGGTGCCAGACTTTGTGATTCACTGAGGAGTTCGCCGCCAATGGGTTGCCGTCGAGGTTCCGAAGATCGTTCACCAGTCAAAGTAATTTCCGTCCTTTAACCTTTCACCCTGCCCAGGTGAAACGGATATTTTGATAGGGTTTGCTTTCTGTAAATTTCCCTCTTCGCTTAGCCCAAAGAGACAGAGTTTTGTTTTATAGGGCTGTAGTTTCAAGAATCGACTTATTCATTAATAAAATAATGTCGTTCTGTAATTTCCGCATTAATTGTTGTTTTCTCTTTTTGCTTTTTCAGAAAATGGTAATCCTAAAAAACAATTCAATAATAAAAACAAGCAGTAAAATAAAACACTGCACACACTTGCATTTTCTCTATCTCTTCTAAACACGAATCATCACGTCATGCAGATTGCTTCTTTTAAACCCAGTTGAAACATACGATCCAATGCCTTCTCCTAACTTTGAGTTCCCGGTATTTGGGACTGAAGAAGAAGTTGACAACGAAATTCCAGAAGAGATCTCTCGACTACTCAGACAAGAGGAAAGGTCCATCGAACCTCACAAAGAGCCGTTGGAAACGGTAAACTTGGGTTCAGAAAAAGAGAGAAAAGAAATCAGGGTTGGGGCATTGCTCAGTCCAGTTGCCAAAGAGAGTTTGATAAAGCTTCTCAAAGAATTTCCCGATGTATTCGCTTGGTCCTATCAGGATATGCCAGGGTTGGATACCAGCATTGTGGAACATCACTTACCGTTGAGATCGGAATGTCCGCCAGTAAAGCAAAGGTTGAGACGCACTCACCCGGACATGGCCATCAAAATCAAAGAGGAGGTGCAGAAACAGATTGACGCGGGTTTCCTCGCCACATCTGAATATCCTCAATGGTTAGCCAACATCGTACCCGTTCTGAAAAAGGACGGAAAGGTCAGAATGCGTGTCGACTACAGGGATCTAAACAAGGCAAGTCCAAATGACGACTTCCCTTTACCACACATTGACATGTTGGTAGACAGTACAGCACAGTTCAAAGTTTTCTCCTTCATGGATGGATTCTCGGGCTATAACCAGATCAAAATGGGGCCGAAAGACATGGAGAAAACTTTGTTCATTACCCCATGGGGTACCTTTTGTTACAAGGTGATGCCGTTCGATTTGAAGAACGCCGGGGCAACCTATCAAAGGGCCATGACTACTCTATTTCATGATATGATACACAAAGAAATCGAAGTGTATGTCGATGATATGATTGCAAAATCTAAAACAGAGAATGAGCACATTGAACATCTGTCAAAATTGTTCGAACGTCTAAGAAAATTCAAGCTCCGCTTGAATCCCCACAAATGCACCTTCGGTGTCCGTTCAGGGAAACTACTAGGGTTCATCGTCAGCCAGAAAGGAATTGAGGTTGATCCTGACAAGGTCAAGGCCATTCAAGAAATGCCTTCTCCGAAAACTGAAAAACAAGTCAGAGGATTCCTGGGACATTTGAACTACATCTCCAGATTCATATTCCTTATGACCGCGACCTGTGCGCCGATTTTCAAATTACTCAAAAAGAACCAGGATTGCGTTTGGACAGAAGATTATCAAACCACCTTCGACAGTATCAAGGAATATCTGTTGAATCCTCCGATTCTATCACCTCCAGTGGAAGGAAGGCCGCTGATCATTTACCTCACAGTCTTGGAAGACTCAATGGGGTGTGTACTTGGCCAACAAGACGAAACCAAAAGGAAAGAGTCTGCAATTTACTATTTGAGCAAGAAATTCACCGACTGCGAAACTCGGTACACGATGCTTGAGAAAACTTGCTGTGCTTTGGCTTGGGCAGCCAAACGTCTTCGCCAATACATGATTCATCACACTACTTGGTTAATCTCAGAAATGGATCCAATCAAGTATGTCTTCGAAAAGCCTGCTCTTACGGGAAGAATCGTCCGTTGGCAGATGCTGTTATCAGAATATGACATAGAGTACCACGCTCAAAAAGCCGTTAAAGGAAGTATTTTAGCTGATCATTTGGCTCATCAACCGATTGACGATCAAGAATCAATCAGGTTTGACTTCCCAGACGAAGATGTCATGTATCTAAAAATGAAAGACTGGGATGAACCGCTACCCAGTGAAGGGCCAGAACCAGGTTCCCAATGGGGACTTATCTTTGACGGAGCAGTTAATCATTATGGAAATGGAATTAGGGAAATCATTGTTACCTTTCAGGGTACCCACATTCCTTTCACCGTCATACTTACGTTCAAATGTACGAACAACGAGGCCGAATACGAAGCTTGTATCATGGGTCTCGAAGAAGCAATTGATTTAAGGATAAAAAACTTGGACGTATATGGCGATTCAGCTTTGGTTATCAATCAGATAAAAGGAGATTGGAACACATACCAATCAGGATTGATTCCTTACAAAGACTATGCAAGAAGGTTGTTACCCTTCTTTAACAGAGTCGAGTTTCATCACATCCCTCGTGAGGAGAATCACATGGCTGATGCATTAGCCACCATCTCTTCCATGATTAGTGTAGGTCAATGGAACGACCTACCTAAGATCGACATAATGCGCCTTGAACGGCCCGCTTACATCTTCACGATTGAAGCAGTCATAGACGACAAACCTTGGTATCACGATATCAAATGCTTCCTTCAGAAATAGGAGTACCCATCTGGGGCACTCAAAAAAGACAGAAAAACCCTCAGAAGATTGGCTGGAAACTTCGTCCTGAGCGGGGACACTCTCTATAAGAGAAATTTTGACATGGTCTTGCTCCGATGGGTAGACAGACCAGAAGCAGACATGCTTATGAAAGAAATTCATGAAGGATCCTTTGGCACTCATGCCAACGGACACACAATGGCGAGAAAAATTCTCAGAGCAGGGTACTATTGGTTGACAATGGAATCCGACTGCTACAAGTACACGAGGAGGTGTCACAAGTGTCAGATGTACTCCGACAAAATTCATGTACCGCCAACGCATCTCAAAGTTCTTTCTTCCCCGTGGCCTTTTTCCATATGGGGAATCGACATGATTGGCATGATTGAGCCTAAGGCTTCAAACGGACATCGATTCATTCTAGTAGCCATTGACTATTTCACCAAGTGGGTCGAAGCAGCGTCGTACGCTAATGTAACCCGACAAGTGGTGGTCCGATTTATCAAAAACAATATCATCTGCCGTTTTGGTGTTCCAAGCGAGATCATTACTGATAATGGATCTAACTTGAACAACAATATGATGAAAGAGTTATGTGCAGAGTTCAAGATTGAACATCATAACTCATCTCCCTACTGAGCCAAGATGAACGGAGCGGTAGAAGTGGCTAATAAGAACATCAAGAAGATCGTTCAAAATATGGTTGTAACCTACAAAGATTGGCACGAGATGCTACCCTTTGCTCTTCACGGTTATCGCACATCTGTCCGCACTTCAACAGGGGCTACCCCTTTCTCTCTAGTGTATGGCATGGAAGCAGTGCTCCCCATAGAAGTAGAGATCCCGTCAATCCGAGTATTGATGGAAGCTAAGCTCACCGAAGTTGAATGGTGTCAAAGTCGACACGACGAACTGAATCTGATCGAAGAAAAGAGAATCACGGCACTATGCCATGGTCAGTTGTATCAACAGAGAATGAAGAGGGCGTTTGACAAAAAGATCCGACCTCGTGTTTTCAGAAAAGGAGACCTTGTGCTCAAAAAGATACAATCATTTCTCACTGTTTCGCGAGGCAAGTGGACTCCGAATTATGATGGCCCCTATGTGGTCACGAAAGCTTTCTCAGGCGGCGCCTTGAGACTTGCAACCATGGACGGAGAGGAATTTTCCTACCCCACGAATGTTGATGTAGTCAAGAAATACTTCGCCTAAACTAAAAAAAAACGTCTCGGTGGATTGAAAACCCGAAAGGGCGGTCCAGGCAAAAGTTAGAGACATAAAAAAAAATCATCCCGATGGATTGGAAACATCATAGTACAATCCAGGAAAAAATTAGGGATAATGGCAAGTAACTATATTCAACAGAGGCAGGTCCCTCAGCAGCAGTTACACCATCCATCGGAGGAAAACTCCAGTCAAGGTCATCTTCGACAGAAGCTCAGAATGTCCCGAATTCAAAGTTGGTAGAAGAATAGTGGTCGTTATGTTTCAACGTAGCCCTTTTCCCTGTAAATTACCATTTTCAAACTTTGTATATACTCTTTGGAATCACGCGTTTGGCTGATCTCCATCTCATCAATAAAATTTGAGCCCTTGTGCTTTTGTTTGAAATTCTTATTTGTTTTAGCTTTACAGAACGACGTTGTTAACATGATTAACGATTCTTGAAATAAAACAAAAATGAATTTACTTGTTAAAACTTTTTCTGCTTTTTAATGAAGACGACAATTTCTTTTGACTGTTAAACATCAAAGGAACATCAACCGCTTCTTTAGAAGTAAGCGAACTTCAAAGTGCAGAATCAAAGTACTCCTTCTAAACCAGTACGCCTGAATGAAGGGATCACCTGTGTCAGAGACCTTGTTTCGTCTGACACGCCACAGCCGAGTTCTTATCTCCTAAGCCCGACCAACATAGCTCCTAACATGAACTATCTCTCCTAAGCAAGGTGGAATTGCTATTCTGAACCAGCGGTACTTTTTTACCCCGCGATGGCCGAGTATCCAGTCGTGTTCACCTGTCAGTTTGTATGTCGCGTCAGTTTTGTCAGCATAAACATACATATATCATGAATTATTTGATTTGCATTCACATTTCATATTGCATCACTATCACTTTAGTCGGTCTTGTCCCCTAGTGACAAAAGTCCTCTCAATCGAGTCGTCAGTTCTTGCCTCGTCAGGAAACGTTGCGTCTGAACATTCTCTCTCCTCCAGTTTTATTTCTGGATTGAAATTGGGTCCTTGACCACTTTGATAACTTGAACCTCTGAAAAACCAGAGAAGCCCTCAGTTAACATCACTCTTCGCCATTGAAGATGATATCCTTGCTTTCCCGGATTAAGGAAAATCCACAGAGAAAGCCTCCAAATCGGAGATTCGGCAGTACGACATTTTTTCTCCGAAAAACCCACTGATGAAAAGGTCATCGGCACCTCAAAATTGGATCACATCATATGGCATTTCTCCGAGAAGATCTCCGAGAAAAGTATGATGTAAAGACCCCAAACGAATGCAGTTTCTCAAGGGACTCGCATTCCCCAAGTAGAGTCAACAAATGGCATCTCCAACAGAGAAGTTTGTACACCTCTACAACTCAGACGACTGGGTTCCCCAGCAAGTCTGACATCAAAACTTTTTCCATCAAATGGCATCTCCCCAGGAAAATTCGGCGAGAAGTTTAAGGAAAATCGCTACTCATAGCGTCCCTTGTCAATTAAGTTTATTGACAAAAGAAACTAAGACCAGTTCCTCGGTAGGAAACCAGGATCGAGGGGAAGTTTAAATTAGAAACTAAGACTAGTTCCTCGGTAGGAAACCAGGATCGAGGGGAAGTTTGTTTCAGCAACTGAGACCAGTTCCTTGGTAGGAAACCAGAACGAGGGGAAGTTGACAAAAGAAAACTGAGACCAGTTCCTTGGATGAAGACCAGGATCGAGGGGAAGTTTACCTTTTCTAAGCATCATTGCTTAGCTAAAGAAGATGAATGCGTAAGCTACCATTCATAACCACCATCAAAATTTTGGGTATTCTGATATTTAATCCTTTTGCACCCCGAATGCTCGAATACCTTCGTCATTCACACCTTCGTGTCCAAGAAGATTAAATAGGGGCATCTGTCATACCCCAAATTTTGACCAATAAGATTTCCCATCATTGTGCAAATCATCATCACAATATGGAGGAACCATCATACTTCATCAGTCTCCCCAAAGATGGGTGAGCATTCACTACAATCAAAATTAGGGTTTCAAGCCCTCTCTGAGTGCTTAGACAAAGGATCAATCAAGGAATGACATGATATTCAACTTGTATAACCTATCAAACATCCACAATGGATCAAAAGGACTCTCACTTCAAGGATTAAGCACAAGGCTGCTCCCTTTTAGGTGGATCAAGTCTCAAGATTGACAGTGTCACCAAATTAGGGTTTTGGTCGACCAGGGCCTCCAGATGGAAAATTTTCATCTGGGCACAAGCCAATGATCCAAAACCTAACCTAATATACTCCATGGAACCTCATGGACCCAAGCATCAAGTCAATTTTGCCTCAGGGGATGCATTCATCAAAAATCAGGAATTAGGGTTTCTTGACCTAATTCACCCCTAAGTTGACTTTTGGGACAAACCAAGAGCCAAGATCTCAAGAGATGGTTTGAGGGTCTCTAATGAACTATATTGATCCATTTGGAACAATGGATTAATCCAAGAAGCTTGAGCAACAAGTCTCAATTTCATCTGCACCACAATTAGGGTTTTAAGGGAAAAGTCAACTGTAACTTTGACTTTTGACCAGGACATGCTCTTAAACCCTATGACATGCACCAATATACCCTATAACACCCATGGAACATGTCCATCAAGTTTGATTTAGGTCAAGGACATGATTTCCTGAAGAATTGCACAGTTTGGAATTCATCTGATAAAAAGTCAACTGTGCACAAAAGTCAACTTTGACTTTTTGAGATTTTTCACCAAAATGGATTTTTAACCCTAAAATTATGTTAATGTATGATTTGAATCATCATTCATCAAGAAAAATCAAGAAAAGTTGGATAACTTGTAAAAGGGGTAACCATAAAACTTAGAAATTTTTCTAAGTCATGAAAAAGTGCCACTAATGCACCAACTTTGGAGGACCATAACTCTTAAACCACAAGGCAATTGCGCCCCATTCAAAGCTTGATTTTTAGATCTCATTGACCTCTACAAAAGATTCATACTGACCTATGTCCAAATTCCTCATGGATTTTGAGTTATGAAGTGATCAAAATCAAGAGAAAACACTTTGTTCCAACACTTAGTGAAAATTCCACTAAGTCAGATTTTGCCTTACTTTTTGCCAAATGTAGGGGGATTTTTCACTTGGATTCAAAGGAGATCAAAACCAAATATGTTCCAACAGTTGTTGTATCATGTAAGGGCTTTCCAAAATGGTCAAGAACATTTCCAAATTCAACTTACACCATGAGATATGACATTGGCAAGTTGCCTTGCTGAAATCTGTCAAAGGCAAGGCAGAATTTGCAATTTTGCTCGATTTGCCAAAATCATCCAAATTCAAATGCTCCTATCCACTTGGACACATCTAAGGATTGAATCTAAAGGGGACAATCACTGAGCCAAGCCTTCAAAGTCCATGGAACAAGAAATAGCATGTTGAACCTAGAATGGCCAAAATAGGGACAAGACTCCAAATTTGGATTGAAGCATTCAATGGAAGTATCAAGGTGGCATGGACTGAGCCATTCTCATCTGAAATCAGTCAAGACTTATCCAAGACCAAGGGAACCAAAGCTTTGTGCCCTAACCTCTAGTCAATGGCTAGAGGAGACTTGGATTTCCTTTGGCCAACATTGTCCAAACCTACTTAGCAGTTGCCATTCACTATTCCTTGCAAAACAAACTTGCTCTACTATAAATAGAGCTCAATTGTGTTCAGTTTAAGTACACCAAAGGCCTACAACACTTGCCTTTCTCAAAATCTCTTTCTCTTGGCAAAAAATGCCTTTCTTAGCAAGGTAACTATCGGGTTTTGAGCTAGAGGGCAATTCCACTCAAACCGATCACTCACACACCTCACATACATCACATATGAGCTGATCAAACACTTAAACAACAACTGAAACATTGATTTCTCAGAATCACCAGTCAATTGCTCAAAGTTTTAACCAAAGTCCAGTTGAGATGCCATGAAGTGATCCAGCCAATTTCCATCAAGTCCAAGCATTCAAACACCCTCCATAGCACCTAGGGAAGCTGTTCAGATCATCACAACACAACTGTTAACACCTCCTACACAAACCACGATCACCAGCTGCAAGTGGTAAGCATGAGTTCTTCTAACTCTATGATCCATGCAATTTTTGCTGCACAATAATTTGGCCATATGTTCATAATCATGCATGGAATGTTTTCCCTCAATTAATTGCTTTGTTTGAATCGTGTATCAAAAATCCTAGCCTTCATGCAGAAATTAGGGTTCTTGAGGTTTCTTCGTGATTTCATGTTTTATGTTTAATTTAAATGAAATTAAGTGTTATAGACATGATCGTGAGGTTGAAACGAGTTGATTGGTATGTGGATTGCATGATATGGTTAAGTATTCAGTGAGATTGGATGGAAAACGCAAATCTGGGAAACTCAGAACACGCGCGTGTTCTTGGTGTGTTCTTGGCGCCATTTTCAGAAATTTGAATATTTGAATTTTGTGATTTTATTTAATTGATTCAAAAATTAATTTCTCACTGAGTTTTAATGATTTTGAGTTGATTCTTTTTTTTTAATAATTCACAAAAATGTTAAAATATTTTACTTTTACAAAAAATCTCAAAAATATTATTTATTTCATATAATTGATATTTTTGCAAAGAATTAATATTTTAATTGTTTTTGACATTTTAAATATTTTTTCCACCTTGATTTTGCAACTTTTAATGCTTTCTAATTATTTTGTAGGTCAATACTTAATTTTTGAAGCATTAATCCAAGATCACAATTTGTTTTTCATCTGTTAAACAATTTTGATCATTTTAATTGAATTTTTATTCAATTAAATACATTTTTGAAAACAAATTAGGGTTTTTGGATTAATTCAACCCTCATAAATCATTTTCAAAACACTTTGGGCCTCTAATAGAGTGTAAAACCCAATCTTTTTTTTGACCAAATCATTTTTGGGCCTCAGTATTGTATAAGTCCCGATACCGTCAAAAACAAACGGCGCGATCGTCGCCTTTTAAAAATAACACTAGGTCTCTCCTTGAGCTATAAGACCCATTCAAAACTTTTGGGCCTCTAATAGAGTGTAAGACCCAACCCCCTTTTAATCAAAACCATTATGGGCCTCAGATATTGTATAAGCCCCTCTGCGTTAAAAGAAAATCTCGGCGCGATCGCCATTTTAAACGGAAAAATCAACCGGGCCTACCCTCGTGTTATAAGCCCCACTCTTTTTCTTTAAACTTTTTGGGCCTCTTGAGAGAGTGTCAGATCCATCCCTTTGTACAGAAAACAGTTTTGGGCCTCAATCACTTGTATAAGTCCCTCTGTACAAATTCAAACAGTGCGCTCACTGATAAAACCTTGGGCCTCTCCTTGAGCTGTAAGCCCCAAAATCTTTCTTTTTCAAAGCACTTTCTCCTTTGATTTTGAATATACTGTTGTTTTCAATCTTTCTTTGTTGAACAACTAACCAAACATCATGGAAGCTCTACAACCGAGTAAGTGTTTATCCGCTTTCATTTACCGCTTTCATATACATATAACTGTATTGTGGGGCTGTTTCGCTATAAGTCTTCTTTCATAAACTCATATCAACTGTGTAATAATAGTATAGATATTTAGAGTTTCCCCGGCAACTACGTCTAGCATTAAGCCCGTTGATCGCTCTTAGAAATAGTCTAAACTAGATCCCCATAGGATTACCAGACACAGTCTTCCCTCCTCTTGGGGTTAAACAATATGGAGATATTAAAGGCAACATTCTCTGTGAACCCTTTCATAGACTGTCACTCATAAAAGTTGTCAAAGAAACTCTACTCCCCAGAGATGATCTTTTCTCCGTGAATGGCATCTCTTTAGTTTCTTCCAAATTCTCGGATTTTCCTGGCTTGATCTATTCTCGGTGAATGGCATATCTTGAACTTCTTGGGGTTTGGGGTCCCACAGGCTTCTTAAAAGCACTTGTCAAGAAACTCTACTCCCCAGAGATGATCTTTTCTCCGTGAATGGCATCTCTTGAGTTTCTTCTAAATTCTCGAACTTTCCTGACTTGATCTATTCCTTGTGAATAGCTTGCCTTGAATTTCTCAGGGTTTGGGGACACATCGGCTTCTTAAAAGCATCGGCCTCCTCTTGGGCATCGTACAAGGACCCACAGGCTTCCTAAAAGCAACCCCGCCTCCTCTTGGGCATAGTACAAGGACCTCTCGGCTTCTTAGAAGTATTCACAGCCTCCTCTTAGGCTTCGTATAATGATCTCTTCCTCCAGGAATGATAGCCTCCTCTTGGGCTTCATACAAGGACCGATCGGCTTCTTAAAAGTTTCCAGCCTCCTCTTGGGCTTCGTACAAATTCTCCCGACGACCTCCTAGAGGTATAGGAACAGAACTTAGTCATCTGCATAGAACAGTCCTTTCAAAGAGTCTACTACTATTTCTCAAAGCATAGTACAAAAGATGAAACTCTAGACTTGGACAGTCTAATTTCCTTGAGTCTCAAAGACATTCTCAAGTGACCCCCTTTCCCAAAATAGGAAGGAAACCCGTGGACTCGGACAGTCTCAATACCCTTTGGATTTCCCGTTTCCTCAAAGACAAGGAAATATCCCGGATCCTCGAACCAAATCCTTGAGTACAGTGTTGCTCATATAAGAACTGATTTTCTCTTTCAAAATCAGCATACTGGACCTGTCACTCAACTGAAATAGACACCATCGCCTCCTCTTGGGCTTTGTACAATGATCCTCCCCAGCAGAGTCAAACAACATTTAGCCTCTCTCTCGGGCTTTGTACGAGACACATAAGAGACTCCCTCGTTGAGTCAATCACCCTTTTAGCCTCCATCTCGGGGTTTGTACGAGATACAAAAAAACTCTCTTGTTGAGTCAAATAGCCTCCATCTCGGGCTTTATACGAGATACCAAAAGACTTCCTCGTTGAATCAAAACTTTTTAGCCTCTCTCTCGGGCTTTGTACGAGACACATATTCGCCTCCTCTTAGGCTTTATATAAGAAAACCACTGGTTGATCCAATCAACCTTTTAGCATCAAAACTGTGCCTCGTTCACAGTACACAAACATCAACAACTCTTTCCCCTTCATCTAATCGCTGTAAGCGGAAAGCCTCTGGATTATCTACATCCTTGCCACTGTCCCTCTTTTAGCATGAGAAATTCCTAAGGAAAGATAGAATTGCTCTACACTGAGTTAAAGTCTTCTCCTTCAGGTTAAAATCCCCTATAAAGGAAATTATGGCATTGTCGGATTCACATATCCCGGTTAAAGTAATTCTCCTTTATAAAAACAGTTGTAACAGACAAACCCCTTTTAGAGATGACAAATTCTCTCTAAGGTCAACACTTTTAGCTTCACATCTTGGGCTTTGAACAAGATACAAACCACCTTTCGCCTCACGTCTTGGGCTTTGAACAAGACACCAAATACCATTTCCTCCCATAGAATAGGAGGAACTACGAACGCTCTGATTTCCCTGTTTCGGTAAACAGGAATACGTAGGCATAAGATTGAAAGAAAAATCTTAGCGAGCACACTAAACAAAAACCCAAAATCCCATACTCTCATGTATCTATCAAAAGCATCAGTCCTAACATCCTAATCCTCGTTCCCCGCCGAAAAGTCCTAGAAAGAGAGAGAACCGTATTGGCGAAAATACAAATAACCAGTACAAAGGCCCCCCCACATTGATAGCATTCGTAACCTAACAGACCGCTGTTTAAACTCAGTATGCAAAGCAGGGTTAATTGGAGACATCTATTTCCCTTCCTTCATCAGCTTTAATAAGATAAAAAACGAATCGACCTGTAGTAAACTCAACCGCAGAGAGCGACCAGCGCTTAAGAACCGCGTCCAAAATCGCTCGCTACAGTTACACATGCAACCTCGCCGTGAACCACCTTCCCCACCAAACGCTCTAACAGGTCCGACGACATGTTGGGAACATAGAAATAGCACAACCATCGTGCGCCACCAACAATCGTCAGAAAATCGCACGTTTCGTCCTCTAACTAGCCCTAACTGCATGCAAATCTAACAGCAACAATGAAAAGGAGTAAAACAAGCCTTAAATAAGAGAACTTACTTGATTTGAGTAGAAGAAAAAGGTTGCTCGAAGCTTGACGTGGTGGCCGGGAGAATTGAAGACGGCGACGAACAAGAGCTTAGAAGAGACGAAGAGGAATCAGAAAGGAAAAAGTTTCAAATGAAACGGTTTCCCCCCTTTTTATACAAAGGGGCACGTGCAACCACGCGCCCGTAGGCCATTATGGCTATCCGCTAGCCATCATTGCCTATTAACTGCTACACGTAGCTATAGGTACACGTGGCGCCCCAACGTTTCAAATTCTGTCTAACCATTAGTCTCCCCGTACACCAGGCAACATGGCCGCGACCACGAATCTCGCGAACACCTGGGGTCACGAGCACTTTGAGGCAACCTTCCTCGCCTGCAAACGACGACTCTATGTTATCTCCCCGAAGCAACGAACAGTCCTTAAGTCATCACTCCCATGCTCGGGAGCAACGACTTGGGGGGCTCCTGTTCTGGACTGGACCAATGGCTAGAAACGGCCCAATCCGCCTCTGCTCCAGAGCGGCCCAAATTGCCTAAGTCCAATCCATAGAGGGGCAAAAGTTACCTTTCTGCCCCTCTAACCGAGCAAGGAATGCAACGTTCCTCCTCGGAATTACTGCCCGTCACGCACGGCTTCATTGCTCCCCGAACTGCTATGGGCAGGTGCCCGAAACCATGCATGTTCCCGACACAACGACTAGTTTTGGGCACCCTGCCCGACATAACGGCTAGTTTGGGTAGTTACCTATTCTTTGGGGAAAACGGTTATTTCGCCCCGAAAATAGAACCGTTGGCCACGCGCTAGGGGCTCTATATAAACCCTCTCGGTTGAGAGGGTCAGGTATCGAATATTCACCCTACGAATTCATACTTTGTACTTGCCCCTTTTCTCTGACCATTTCTTAATTGAGCGTCGGAGTGCCTTGCAGGTACATCCCCTCCTCCTCTCCATACGACCAGCATCCCTGACGCACTTGGCGGCCTGATTCTACAAGATCTGATCCAGCCTTCACGATCAATAAATAAACAAACAAACAAACAACCCTATAACTAAAGGATAGGTATGACTTTCTTTAGGGGGAAAGTCCTCAATAGATTCTCTAGTTGTTGCATCTTGAAAAATACGACCTCGTGAGCGCATCGCACATTTGCAAAATGACTAACAATGTCTCCACCAAATTTTATTTATTCCTAAGAAAAGGAAAAATAACGATAAAACCCCAAAGAAAAAGGATAAGATGGTCATCACAAAGAAATATGGATTCAGGAGTCGGTTATGTATATGAGGGGGAAGGTATTAGATCCACTCACATTCGTTGTACTCAACAGGAACCTCCTATAGTTCTAAGGTTAAGGGTCTTAAGGAAATCTTTGCATTTTATTTTACTTTAAACTATTTACAAGAAAAGATATTTACAAAAAGAAAATAAAATTAATAAAAATATAACAAAAGAAAATAGGAAGCGAGTGAAAAAAATAATGGCCTTCAGATCATAATACTCTGGCCAGTCAACATTGAATCTGGTGCGTGGGATCAGTTGACCATTAAGGGGTCAATTGATCAGAAGTTGTGATTGAGGGTGGATGGAGACAGGGGTGTGTGTGTGTGTGTGTGTAAGGTTGGATTAAATTATGGCAATCAGAAGGCTGCCAGCGTGCCACTTGTTGTTAATCTTAGGACGCGTGGAAAGAGTATACGAGGGGTCCCTCTTCAAAAACTCTCTCATTTTCCATTTGTTCTCTCTCTCTCTCTCTCTCTCTCTCTCTCTCTCTCTCTCTTTATATATATATATATATATATATATATACAGAGTCGTCTCAATTTTTTCGAAGGCCCTGTGTAGATTAGTACTAGTTTAATTATGTAAAACAAATTGAGGCCCTATCTAGCCACATTTTAACCACTATAAACATTTTATTAGGCCCTATTAAACTACAAGTTAACTTTAACAAATTTGAGACTCTGTGCGGTAGCCCGTATTGCACGCCTTCAAAGACGACCCTGTATATATATATACCCAACACTCTCCCTTCTCTCTACTCTTCCACCACCCTTACAAAACTCCGACCACCATGCCTCACCACCAAACACCCTTAGCACCACCTTGGGCCGCTGCTCACCTTCATATCATCTAATGAACACCCAACCTAGAAACTCAAAAAATTCAAGAATCCTAACCCTTCTATATGAACCCTACGAACCCTAGCTCTTTAAACATGAACCCTTACCCTTTCTAACATGAACCCTAAGCCAAACATATTGAACCCTAACCCTTCCATACTAGAACCCTACCTTAACCCTAACCTAAACCCAGAATCCATCCAAACCTTATCTACCCCTTGGATAAATACCTTCTGAACACCAAACACACCCCCAAACAACAAAATCAAACAAAATTTCTCAACCCTTAAAAAAAACTTTCTGTCTGGACCTAACTAGACCCATCTCAAACTTAATCACACCAAGCAAACAAACACCACAACATTTCAACACATGAAAAGTAATACAACAGAGGTTCTACCATGCAAAGAATAAAACCAACCTACGGGAGCGTGGCTTCCCCCGGTGTGTAAAAGGTAATTCGTATCTTCCTTTCATTTGAGTCCTTTCTATTTTCCTTTTTGAATCCTTGCTCACTTCTTCTCCTTATCTTCTTTGATGCGAGGTAACACTGGAGGCGAAGTTTCGATGACTAGGAGCTTTGATTGGAGGCTTAGGTTTAGGACTTAGTGTTGTTGATCTTTAGTGCGAAGAACAACAACTTTAGGTATATGATTTGTAAATCGAGGCGGGTTGTTGTAAAAATTTAGGGTTTTATTTATTGTATAGAAATTATGTCAAGTTTTAAGTCAGATTCTTGTTTAGGAAGTTTAAGATTTGATTTTTTTATTTTATTTTTAGCATGTTGAAATTGTAACTGAAAATCAACATCAATGAAAAGATTTATTCAATTTGATCCAGCTTGATTCCTTTCTTCACACTTTTTTTTTTTTGTGTTTTTTGGGTGTCAAGTTGAAGAGAAATTACAAGATGAAAGCTTAGGACAACACTTGAAACTGAAATACGTTGTAAAGCCAGGAATCTCCTAAGTGACACCCTTAGTGTCAAAGTTAACAACAAAAATTGAACCTGACACATGCAGTGTTGTCTGACCCATGGAAGGGGGGTCCTATTGAGGAACACGACCATGTCAGGCAACATGGTCAACCCGTGTTCTTTTCAGAAGCAACCCCACGCATCCATGCACACACACCAAACATATTTGCTTGTGTATTTTCTAAGTATTTTTTTCAAAACTCAAAATGTTTGTATCCAAAAATATAATACATTTTCTATATAATATAAAATCTTAACATTTTTAAATTTGTATTGTAAGGACCATTCAATTAAAATTCTTTGGCAATGGCCGCAAGATCCCTAACAGTAACCACAATGACCTTAATTACAACTCCTGCAACCGCATCCTCGACCATAGCAAACTGCATCCTCGACCATAGCCGCATATACTGAAAGAGCTTTCAAATATGCATGTAAGAAGTTCAACTACTACCCTCAATAATACATAAACTTAAAGAGAGGATGAAAAATATGAAGGGACAAAATGAAAGAAAATAAGAGACGAAGAATATATTTCAGAGAAAAAAGAGAGATAAAAGACACAAACCGGCTAGGATAGTATTTAAAAGATAGTACGCATCGACATAATAAGCCTTCTGATGTATCTAACTAATAACTAACTAGGCCTTGAAATATATAAAGGCCGGTAGGATATACCAATATCCATTATGCTAAACATCCTCTAGTACTTTTACACTCTGCTCCACACCTACAAAAAGGATGATGGCTCCTTCACCCTTCAGACTTTTTAATCCCCTTTTTTGAATTCAAATTTTTGAAATATATGATGGGCTTTGAAAGCTCATCAGTGTCAATCCTTAAGCAGGTAGGACAGCGCCACTCTTTGCCAGAAGCAGACTTCAAGTCAAACAAAAAAAATATCAGCATGCATACCTTAAGTAAAGAAATTGTAAAATATAGGGTTAAATATACTTCACTCTCTGCCAATATAGCAAGTTTTGGTTTTACCCCCTGAAATATATTTTTTTTATTCCCTCACCAAATCAAGATTCTATTTTCATTTCTCTTTGTACTGACTGGACAATGGAATCTGCACATCTGCTCTTGCTGATTGGATAAATTTTGTATTATTATTTTATTTTATTTTTTTTATTTTTCTTTTATTTTTTTTATTTTTTTTATTTTTTTTATTTTTTTTATTTTTTTTTTCGTTTTTTTAAATAAAAAAAATTAAAAAAAAATTAAAAAAATTAAAAAATAATTAAAAAGATTAATTCACCATTTATCCAGTTAGCAAAACCACATGTGCAAATTCCGTTCAGTCAACAAGGTCAGTTAACACAGGAGACTAAAAATAGAATCTTGGTTTGGTGAGGGAGGATAAAAAAAAAACTTCAGGAAGATAAAACTAAAACTAGCTACATTGGCATGTGTTAAGGTGAATTCATTTTAAATGGTAAACATGGAAAAAAGCGTCACATTAGATTTATCAATTCTCCATCATTGTATAGCTCACATTCAACGTTTTTCGGAAGAAAATTTGTTTTACAGCGTCAGATTAGTTAAATCATTTTGATTCTACATAAGTTATTTCGTAAACACTACTTCACGAGGCTAGAATACATGACTTCCCACAACATGGCAAAATTACTTTCAATATATTTAAACTAACACTTCATTAAAAAAAATTATTAATATTATTGTCACACATACCGCATCAGCTGATGGTGGTGGTGGACTTAAAGTTGTAGTGCCAGTTGATATTGTGGCCAATTGGTGCGAATTATCGCTGTCCAAAGTAAGGCGAAAGATACGGGATTGCTTAGAATCTTCCAATGATGGTGGGATGGGTGGTCGCAGGTGGCTCTGCGGAACGCGGTTTAGGGGGCTGCGCTTTCTGCGGGTGATGGTTACTGCTTTTTTGAAGAGATTAGGAGGAGGAGAGAGGGGCTGTGATATTTTGAAATCATATAAGTTATATATAGTGAAATAAAATTGTGACTGAGTTTACAATTTCTAAAAACTCAGAAAGGGTTCAAAATTAAAATAATCCTATATATGCTATAGCAAGATTTTGATTAGAAAATGTTTTGATATGATAGAAAAATTAATTTGCAGATAGCTATAAACTAGAATAATTAAATCAGAATGATTCATGTTAATTTGTTGCATAAAAATAATGAATGCCGCAGAAAGTATTTACTGCAGAAACAGGAAAAATATAAAACTAAACATACGCTATCATCTCCAATTTCAAATGAGCCATCAGTTTTAGGCACAGAAGGTTCTGAAGGCGGGGGAGCGTTTAGATCCAAATCCCGTACTACTTTTTCAGAACCAGTTGTATTTCTTCTTCTTCTTCTTTCGTAAACAATGCGGAAGTCTCTTGTGTCGATTTGCTTTTCACCTGATGAACTCATTCTGAAATATTCTCAAATCATGAAAAAAAAATTAAAGGGATTATGTTGACTTGATGCATGGAAATAAAAATTACATAACTGAATAAACAACTATAGAGCTAGTTTCATAGTATTCGTCCATTCTAAATCTTGCCATCCATCAAAGTAAAGAATCTAGCAGACAGATCATTTTATTTATTGGCAATAGAGCAACCTATCAAGTATTGCATTCTTCTTAATTGCGATAAAAATGGAAAATAAATATAATGATATTATTTTGAATGTTGCAACTAAGCTGATCACAATTACCTACGAAATGAAAAAAAATTCATGATTATACTCAAATGAGTTTGAACAACTTAAGAAATTGGAAAGATCACAGGAAGCCGAAAAGCAATTAGTAAGACCGCAGAATATGATTGAGTTAAACAACTAGGAAAAACACATGAAACCGGACAACTTGGCAAGTCAAGTAGATTATAAAAAGAGATCAATGCATAAGCAATTCAGCTGATATGCTTAGAGGCTGAAATTGGTTTCCCCTAAAAACTGCCCTAACCCTAATTTGCAGCACAGGTTGTCAGTCTTTTTCTCTTTACTGCCGAATCAGAGGCTAGATCTCAACAATCCCTCATAACTCACTCCAAAAACAGCATCAATGTAAATGGATAGATCATGAAACTACATTATAAGCTAACATCAAAATTCAATTTACAAGAAATCAAGGTTTAAAAAACCCCCTTTAACAAACAGAAACCACCTCCGATCCGATTCCTACTTCAAAAACATCTTTCATGTGCCAGACATTAAACAACAACAACACTTCCAAACCCTACTCTCCAACTAGCAAGTAAAGATCAAGAGAAAAAAACATCATTATCAATGATCAAGCAGCACATATCAACATTTCTTGATTCTTAGAAAATCAATCAGCATTGCAACTCCAATTCGTTTATAATTAACCCAAACAATTAAAAAAAGAACCACGATTGATAAGCATAAACAATTGAAGTATATTGAACATACCTGAATGCTAGCGGATGACTGAAATGCTGCAGATAGGTGAAACGAACGTGGTTGAGAAAGCTACGCAAATCTGTATCTGAGATGAGAAATAGAAAAGAAGAGAGTAACGGATGGTTGATGAGTATATATATTGACAACCAACGACTACATCATTCAAGTTTGACATTTTTTTTGTTGTTTTCCTATAAAGTAATAAAAAGTTCAAAAATGGAAGGAGTAAAACAAGGAAAAATTGCATCAAGGTTTCTGTCACTGGCGTTTTTCCTTATCTCTGTTTCGAAAAGCGGATTGAGAATAGAATTGAGTCTCAATGTTGGGTACCTTATTGCTCACGCTGGATATCTACGTTATTAGTTTTGGTTTTTCCCACGGTTTTGATGGAAAGCAGAAAGCATAATAATTGCGGTTACCTTTAAATTTAATTAATATACTTTCAAATTAATATTACTTGGTTTGAATGAGCATTAAACGGAAAAGATATCCAATTTATATTATAAAAATATAAATATTTGTATATGTTTAAATACATTTAATTTTGATATTTATTTTTTAAATTAGAATTTGTTGATATCCGATGTGAAATTTAATATACTTAAATACCCGAATCCAAAAAAATATTTAGTGCATGGGAAAATTTGTCTATTTTTTTCATTAAAATGTATACTTTAGATTTGAAAAAATATTTTAAAACGTTTAAAAAGTAGTCTATATTATATTGAATTTTGTTTTTTAAATATAATTATTTTTAAAAAATTGAATAAAAAATATAGCATATTTTATGTTACAATGTTTATTTAATGCTAAATAAATTTACAAGTCAAAAAAATAAATCATTAAATTGATATTAATTTATTTTACTATATCTTTTACATAAACTTTTATATTTATTTTTATTAAAAATTGACTTAAAGAAATAACAATTAAATTTGTTTATGGGAAAAATTTAAGTCATTTATTAACAATTATTTTTTCTTTACTGGAGCTTTATCTGCCTTTATTTTTCAATCATTAAAAAAAATATTTTCACTTTTCCTTTAAGTGTCACTTTTTTCAATAGTAATATTTTTGTTATCAATGTTTAATATTTTTATTCTGAACTAGGTCAGCACCTGCCTTGCTGTCGGGCAGACCCAAGCCCAATGGCCAGCGGAAGCCCAACAAGGCCAAAGCCACATCCGTGTTGGGCACGTCCCAGTCCTCTTGGACGTCGGACACGCGAGGTAAAGGCTGTCGGATAGGAGCATGTGCCCTACGGGCACACCTCTCCCCGACACCCACGTGCTCCTCCCCGCGAGGACACGTTCTCTTGTAACTTCCCACTCCCGAAGGAATCGGTCTGCCCTACTTCCGGAGATTTAGGGACCGTTACACCAGGGCGAAGACCACGTGCTGGTCTTCACTATGCCACGTAAACCCTGGTAGTTACTTGGATTGGGCCTGGCAATCCAGCCCAGTGCAAGTAACCGTTGGCCCCGCGCTAGGGGCTCTCTATAAATACCCTCTCACTTGAGAGGGTCAGGTTACACAACATATTCTAACTCTGACCCGTTTTTCTGTACTCGCTTACTCCCTTTCTTACTTGAGCGTCGGAGTACATTGCAGGTATACCCCTCCCCCCCGGTCGTATCATCATCACCGGAGCTGAAATCCATACGACGTTGCTGGCCACTGAACAACTGTCTGATCCAGGTACGATCAGTGGCGCCGTCTGTGGGAAACGTTGCTTCCCTGTTTTTCCTTCAACGATAAACCAAAGCAATCCTTTCGTTCATCAGCAGTATGGCCAATAACCCGTCTGCGAACAAAGCTCTGGACACCGTCCTCGCGCAAATCGAGATTAGAAACCACCGGAGGACGTTGCTGCCCTCAACGTCGAAGAAGGCGACGTAAGAGACGGGCAGACCGCCTCCCCAGACTCCCAAGGCACGGCTTACGACGCCGCCCGCCAGGACGACCAGCAAGCCGTCTTTCAGCCAGTTGCTCCTCCGCCTAATGCAGATTCGAGCACCGTGGCCCTGTTTGCCTTGGTCAATCAGACCAACCAGTTGATCATGCACCAGAATCTCAGAATTGAAGCACTCGAACGAGGGCGGGCACAACGATCTTCCCCGCGAAGACATCGTCGCCCACCTTCACCTCGCCGTTCTCCTTCCCCGCGAAGGGCTCCTTCAGAAGAGTCTCGAACCCCCTCGGCGGTGCGCGAGGGCCGTTGACCGTGCCTCGAACGCCCCCAGTTAGCGATCTCGCAGAAGCGCCATCGTTCCCCACCTCGGAAGGAACCCAGGCCCTCCTCAACTACCAAGAAGACCAAGACCACCGAGGAGAGGCCGAGGAACCGTTCAAGGAATTCCCCTCCACGACAAGAACTTGGTCGACATCACCGATCCCCTTCGAGGTCCCCAGCCGGAAGCGACGACGACGACCAGAGGATCCCCCTATCATGGGAGATCATGGACGCCCCAATTCCTGCGGGCATGGAGAAACCCCCGCCACTGGGAACCTACGACGGCCTAGCCGACCCCGACGATCACGTCGAAAGTTTTGAAGCCATGCTCGACTTCAGAAATGTCAAGGGAGCCATTAAGTGCAGGTTTTTCCCCACCACCTTGCGGAAGGGCGCCATGACTTGGTACAAGGGTCTGGCACCCGGGTCGATCACATCCACGAAGCAACTAAGACAACGCTTCACCAAACACTTCACAGCGTCTCGTCGACACCCGAAGACGGAGGCTGCACTAGAGAGCATCTTCCAGGGGAAGAACGAATATCTCAGGAACTACATTGAGAGATTCAACAGAGAAGCTGTCGAGGTTCATACAACCGACGACATGAAGAAGTATTTAATCATCCACAGACTACGTTTTGGATCCGATTTTGCCAAGTTCGTGGGCCTCCGCAGACCTCGCCGTCTGGAGGACCTCCTCCAACGAGCTCAGTCGTACATCGAGCTCGAGGAGTCGGAGGCAGCGCAGATCGCCAATGAGTCGAGGCGGAAGGAAGGCCCCCGCGGCCACAAAGAAGAAGACTCTCCTCTCCGACGAGGAGGCGAAAGAAAGAAAGAAAATCGCCCCCGGGATCCTCGTGAACTGCGCGGACCAGCTGGCCGGTTCACGGAATACACCCCGCTCAACGCTCCCCGCGCGCGAATCCTCTCTAAGTGCTCCAACTCGGAATTTCTTAAAGGAGGCGTCCGTTTTCCGAAGCCAACAACCCCCAAATTAAACACGGACAGGTCCAAGTATTGCAGGTTTCACCGGAGCCATGGACATGTCACGGAGGACTGCATCCATCTCAAAGATGCAATTGAGATCCTGATCAAGGAAGGGCACTTAAAGAAATACACCCAGAAGAATGACGCTCCTCGTCCCAGCTCCGTGGAAGCCCAAAATGTCGAGGAAACAAAACCCCCTCCCGACGAGAGTCGGCTTCAGGTCACCCTCAGCGTCACTTGACTCGAACACTTCTTTGTCCCCGAAGGCATCGAGGGCCAAGAAGCAGTTCGCAGCATGTGGGCAAACTTCCCCCATAAAGACCCCGTCGCTGCCCGTAGCACATGGGAAGGTTTCCCCAAGACTATGGTCATCTCCGGGGGTGGTTACGAGAAGGTGTTCGTCGGGTCGATCAAGCGGAAATTTGACGAACTAGAGTCTGTAACATCGGCGAAGACCACTACTCTCGAGAAGGTGCAAGGGAAATCAAACCCTATCACCTTCTACCTTTAAGATCTCCCAGGCGGAGCGCCCAACGCCACCATCCCCCTCTTGGTCAGGGCACAGATGGAGAATTTTGATGTTCGAAGGATCCTCGTCGACCAGGGAAGTTCGGTCAACATCATGTATGCCCATCTGTTCGGGACTTTCCAGCTCGACGAGAGACATTTGACCCCATACGTCGGTTCAGATCTGCAGGGGTTCAACGGCACCACCACCAGACCATGGGGCTACGTTGAACTGATGGTCACATTCGGGGCCGAAGACACCGCCCGCCAAGTGAAGACCCGCTTCCTGGTGGTTGAATGCCCATACCTCTATAACTGCATCCTCGGGAGGACCACCATGGCCGAACTCACAGCAGTGCCATCAACGGTCCACCTCAAGATGAAGTACTACACGGCCAGGGGACATGTAGTTACGATGCACGGGGACATAGACGCGTCCAGGAGGTGCTTCGATGCTGCTATCAAAGGCATGAGTTCCATCGGCACCAAGCCCAAGACCGGAGCAAAGCCATCCACAGACACCGTACAGAGGCCTCTCCCGCGCGTCAACACGGTCGACCTCGACAGCAGGTTCCTGGGCGAGCACGAAGAGGGAAGAGCAGCGGACCTCGACCTCTAGGAGGAAAACAACGGGCGACCTCTCCACCCAACGCGCCCCATCCCAGCCGGAGACTTTGAGCTCGTGGCCCTCGGGGACGATCCAGACCATAACGTGAAGATTGGCACCAGGATCCTCGACCTGGCGAAGGAGCAGCTGAAGGCATGTCTCTGGGAGAACGCTGATTTGTTCGCATGGAACGCCTCCGAGATGCCTGGCCTAGACCCCGAGATGGCTTGCCATCAGTTCGCAGTAGATCCGGCCGCTAGGGCCATAACTCAACGTAGGCGTAAGCAGTCTCCCGAAAAAGTAGAGGCTGCTGCAAAAGCTATAAAAGACCTCCTAGAGGCGAATTTTATTTCGGAGGCCAAGTACACAACCTGGCTGTCCAGCGTTGTACTCGTCAAAAAGAATAATGGAAAATGGAGGATGTGTGTTCACTATACTGATCTTAACCAGGCATGCCCGAAAGACTGCTATCCCTTGCCTAACATCGACCAGCTGGTCGACAATTCTGCAGGTTACAAACTATTATCCTTCATGGACGCCTACTTGGGATACAACCAAATTCCCATGGATAAGGTCGACAAACAGCACACGGCCTTCATGACCGAGTCGGGAAATTACTACTACAACGTAATGCCCTTCGGCCTGAAGAACGCCGGGGCGACCTACCAACGGATGATGAACAAAATTTTCCGGGCTGAAATCGGCGACATGCTCGAGGTTTATATGGACGACATGATCGTCAAATCCGCAGAGGAAGTCGACCATGCCGCGCACCTCAAGAAGGTATTCGACACAGCGAGGAGATGCCGCATGAGGTTCAATCCCGACAAATGTACCTTCGGCGTTCGGGCAGGTAAGTTCCTCGGCTTCTACCTCACAGGGCGAGGAATCGAGGCCAACCCCAACAAGTGTAGGGCTTTCTCCGAGATCCCTACTCTGGACTCGAAGAAGTCAATATAATCATTGAACGGGATACTCACCGCCCTCTCCCGCTTCGTCGCCAAGTCTGCACAATACGCGCTCTCGTTTTTCAAACTTCTTCGACAAAAAGCGACATTTGAATGGAGCGAAGAGTGGGAGCAGGCGCTCCTCCACCTAAAACAAGTCCTATCGCGACCCCCGGTCCTCTCACGGCCTGATCACGGGGAGACACTATTCTTGTATCTCGCAATCACGAGTGAAACGGTCAGCGCCGTCCTCATCCGGGAAACACCGGACTGGCAGAAACTGATTTACTTCACGAGTAAAGCCCTCCAGGGCCCCGAGCTCAGGTATCAGCAGATAGGGAAAGTCGCCCTGACCCTCGTCACCGCAGCCAGGAGGCTGCGCCATTACTTCCTAGCCCACACTGTCGTCGTGAGGACCGAACTGCCTATAAGGCAACTCCTTGGACGACCAGATATGGCGGGGAGGATGCTCAGATGGTCGCTCGAACTCGCCGAATTTGACATCTAATACGAGGGAAGGAAAGTCCTGAAGGCTCGTGTATTGGCCGACTTTGTGGCAGAGATGGCCGTCCTGGAACCTTAGACCAACGAATCCCAAAAGTGGACGATCTATGTCGACGGAGCATCCAACACGAAGGGAAGCGGGGCGGGATTATCCTAAAAAATGAGGAAGGCATCCTGATCGAGGTATCCCTCGAACTATCCTTCTCGACGTCGAACAACCAGGCAGAGTACGAGGCTTTCCTCGTCAGGCTTTGGTTGGCCGAGGACCTCGGTACCAAGGAGGTTAAAATCTTCACCGACTCCCAGCTCGTGGCCTCGCAAGTCCGAGGAGAGTACCAGACCAAGAACGACAGCCTCATCGAATACTTGACCCTGGTGAAAGAAAAAATGAAAAAATTCACCTCCGTGGAAGTAACCCACATCCCTCGCGAGCATAATACCCGAGCAGATGTCTTGTCCAAATTGGCAAGCACAAAGAAGAAAGGCGGAAACAAATCCGTCATACAAGAAGTGTTTTCCCGTCCGAGCATCGACAAACCCGTTCCGGCGGCAGACGTGAACGCCATCGGCGAACAGAGTAATCCTCCGAGGACTGAAACGTCGATTAGGCGAAGCCAAACAACGGTGGATCGAGGAGCTACACAACGTCCTCTGGGCCTACCGAACAACCCCGCATTCCACGACTAGGGAGACCCCTTTTCGTCTAACCTACGGAACGAAAGCGATGATCCCCGTGGAGATCAGGGAACTCTCGAGGAGGATGGAAGCCCCCCTCGACGGAGACGCGAACAACGAAGCTCTGAGGGAAGAGCTCGATTTTGTCGAGGAGACGCGTTCGGGCGCTTCTCTGCGAGAAGCTTCACTTAAACAGAAAATAACTTTACGTTATAACGACAAAGTTATCAAATGTGATTTTCAAGTAGGCACCCTCGTCCAACGAAGGAACCAGAAAGATTCGCGGGAAGGCAAACTAGCCGCGAATTGGGAGGGCCTGTACCGCGTCCGCGCGAAAACTGGGACAGGAGCCTACTTCCTCGAAAATCTGCACGGGGAAGAACTTGCTCGACCATGGAACGTTGAGAAGCTCAAACAGTACTACAGTTAAACACTGCCCGCGACATACTAGCATCGTGGTTACGGGGACGCACTAGGGTACAAGCGCGACACCCCTATACAGAACACGATGATCAAAGGCCGCATTGTGTGTGCGCGAGGACTTTTGATCTGACGAGGACACCTCGATTGACCTCCATCGTCGTTGTACTAATCAGGTAGAACACCCATGGGAAGTTCACGCCACGAAGCTAAGACCTCGACCGAGCTCTTAGCCTCGTTGAAGGTCGGAATACACTTCCGGCCAATCGACCAGCTCTCCACACAGTCGAGGATTATTGAAGTCGAGAAAGCCCCAAAATCTCCATACTTAGAGAAAAATAAACAAAGTATAGCAAATACAATAACATCACACACAAACAAAACAAGTAAACATCACACACATATAAACGCAGCGATCAAAATATAAATCCGGGCAAAAAGCCCATTGTACAAATATTACAAATATTCCAAAAGCCCTTGGCACGCAGGTCGGGCAAACAAAAGAAACAAAACGAAATGGCTCGCAGGCCAAGCAAAACAAGAAAACAGAACCTATTCCGTGGCCGTCCCCTCTGGCTGCTCACGCCCGGTTGCGTCCCCGTCAACCTCTTCCTCTTCCATTGGCCGCACGATTCGACCATCAACCACGTCTTAGTCGGAGTGGGCTCCCTCCGTAATGAGGCCATGGTTGAGGATCTGAAGATGCTGCACAACATTCTTGAATCTTATTTCAGCGGCCACAAGGCTGTCCTGCTCAGTCTCTCGAAGTTTAGCAATCAACGCTGCCCACGACGTCAATAATCTATCTTCCTCGGTTTCCTCCTCGGCGGGGCGAGCAGCATCCTCCAATTCAGCGACCTTCTCCAAGAGGCTTTTCCTTCCCTCCTCGACTTTTCTCAACTTCTCCTTAAGCTGTTTCAGGTTTTCGGCCTGCTGCTTCTGATGTTCGGCCTGAGCTCGGTTCAGTTCTTTGCACTCAGTCAGCTTCTTGCCCACTTTTGTCACCTCGGCAACAACGGACTGGAACCTCTCTTGCAGTCCGGTCAGCTCGGCTGCTAGACAAGTCTCTTCATTTAAGATTAGAGTCGTCGAACAGAATCGCATAACGGCAGACAAGTCCTCAAGCAGGGCTTTCCTCCTCGAAGCTTGAGGATCACCCAGGATGGCCTGGACTTCGGCAGCAGGGATACCTGGAGAGTTGGCACCCGAGAAGAAGTGGGGCCTCAAATGACAAGGAGGAAGTATGAACTTCTCAGAGGGAGGACTATTCTCAACCGTCAGGTCGACGTCCACCTGGCCGTCTGTGCGCTGCCGTTTCAGAGACCCTTGGCTACTGGGAGACTGACTCCCTTGGGGAGAGGTCGAAGAATCTGTGGGCACTGAAGTCGTGGCAGGATGCTGTGCTCGGAGCTGTTCGACCCGAACCTTTTTCGAAGCTCGGGTGTTTTTCAGTTTCTTGAGATGCTCCTCGGCACTCGACATCTTACTTGCAAAGAAAACAAAGAGGTCAGTAATTCGAAAAGTAGGACGAAGGGAAAATCAGGTCGGGGAGGCCACCCTACCTAACAGCTCGAGAGCCTCCTCGTCAGAAAACGTCTCGAGGAGAGCCCTAGTGTTGATCAATCGACGCTTCGTTAAGACCTCCCCGTCGTCGCCTAGAAGGACGTCCTCGTTCGGCGTCACGAACTTGGGTTTGTTAAACCCACCGACGAACTTGATTATGGCCTCGTGAGCCATGAGATCCCCTTCACAGAGTTTACCAGGACTGACTGTTGGAAATCCATGAAGGGCAAACGCCAACCCGCCTCGTCGAACATGAACTCGTACACGGGAAATCGCATCCCGCTGTAGGTCAAGCATATTCGATGATGTGGCATCGGCCTGAACACGTTCCACGTCTTCGATGATCCCACTAGACGGTGCTCGACGGTGCAAAATATGTTGGCCTCGTCCAAATCGACAAACTGGGAGATCATGTTTACAGCCTCCTCGCAGGCCCAGTCGTCGGGTGACCTCTCCCCGATGCTGGTCGTCTCCGCCATAGGTGAGTTGGGCTCGTCGTAAGTATCTAAAGATCCCTCGGCCACTTGCAATATGTCTATTTACCTGAAAAGCAGAAGGAAATGGTGAATTCGATGACCCGTATTAAATTCACCCCTCCACCGCTGATCAAGTGAAAGGGCGAGGGAGGAACGTCGGGAAACGCGAGCCCGCGACCATCCTCAGGTCCGCGGGGAGCGGCGTTGGGCGGGACCCCGAGATATTCGACCCATGTCCCCGTGACATTCATCGTTTCCCCGGGGATTTCATCATTTGTCCTCAGGAGATTCAACAAAAGAATTGAGAGACGTTCATCTCACGACCCCGGGACATTCTTCATGTCCTCGTGGATTTCATCGTCTCTCCCCGCGAGCTTCAATGAATAAACTATGAAATTCCGCCGTTTTCGCCAGATATTTCGTGATTTCCATGGGCACTTCGTCAGTTCACCATAGATTCACCCTACAAATGTAAACAAAAAAGGAAGAAAAAAAAGAGAGAAACTTACTTCAAATGTACTTTCGGTAGGGTTCCGGTGCGGCTATCGGCGGCGACGAACGGTGGTTGAACAGAGAATGAAAAAAGGGAAAGTTTGAGCAAAGGGAGAGCGAAAACAGAAATGAAACGAGATGGGCCGTATTTATAAGGGTCTCACAAGTCTCGAGGGCTCTTAGGCAATCTATTACGCTACCCTAGCGTATCCGCCCTAGGCAATGATGAGATGCGACACATGGTACACGTTCTCCCACGCATGTCGCTTCATTCCCCAACACACGTCCTTCTGTTCTCCTCGGTTCAAGCTTCCTGTATCCCCGCAACGTTGCCCAGACTCGACCAG
The DNA here is from genome assembly GCA_022829125.1 of Lathyrus tuberosus. Lineage (NCBI taxonomy): Eukaryota > Viridiplantae > Streptophyta > Magnoliopsida > Fabales > Fabaceae > Lathyrus > Lathyrus tuberosus. Next base: position 3,324,286 of record JALAZF010000259.1, read on the forward strand.
ACTAGCACGAGCGAGTTGACTTATTTCTGACCGCTTGACCAACCGTTCCTCGTTCAAAATCCCTTCCTCCGCGGGATACTTCCTCGACATGGTGCTGATCCCTAAGTCACTACTCTGACACTGCAGAGCAACGACTTGGGAGCTCATGTTCTGGACTGGGCCAGCGCCTGCCTTGCTGTCAGGCAGGTCCAAGCCCAATGGCCAGCGAAAGCCCAACAAGGCCAAAGCCACATCCGTGTCGGGCACGTCCCAGTCCTCTTGGACATCGGGCACGCGAGGTAAAGGCTGTCGGACAGGAGCATGTGCCATACGGGCACACCTCTCCCTGACACCCACGTGCTCCTCCCCACGAGGACACGTTCTCTTGTAACTTCCCACTCCCGAAAGAATCGGTCTGCCCTACTTCCGGAGATTTAGGGACGGTTACACCAGGGCGAAGACCACGTGCTGGTCTTCACTACGCCACGTAAGCCCTGACAGTTACTTGGATTGGGCCTGGCAATCCAGCCCAGTGCAAGTAACCATTGGCCCCGCGCTAGGGGCTCTCTATAAATACCCTCTCACTTGAGAGGGTCAGGTTACACAACATATTCTAACTCTCACCTGTTTTTCTGTACTTGCTTACTCCCTTTCTTACTTGAGCGTTGGAGTACCTTATAGGTACACCACCCCCCCCCCCCCCGGCCGTATCATCATCACCGGAGCTGAAGTCCATACGACATTGCTGGTCACTGAACAACTGTCTGATCTAGATATGATCAATTTTGAATGTCTGTTATTAAAATATATAGTATGAAGTTAATGTTCTGAATGATTGCTTTGACGATTTCACGCATATCACTAATATTTCTTATGGAATAATGCGTTAAGTGTTGATCCTCAATAAATGAACAACTATGATTTGTTTATGAACGACAAACTTGCTTATTTTACCTTTCGATATAGTCAGTATTTTCTTTTTTAAATAAAAAATAACATAAAACATGGACTTTTTTCGGTGTTTTACTGCACTGAGATAATATATTACTTCTATTGCAAAAAATGGAAATGAAAAAAATTTAAAGTAACATGCATTGTTTCCTATTTCAATTTTTTACTATTCAGCCAATTCTTTGTGAAACAACAAAATTGTAATATGATTATGAATACATTTTTCAATGTTGTCAACCGAAGAAAACGATATATCGTATAATGTTTTCTTTGACTGACAACATTGAAAAGTTGTTCCAAAATATTACAATATTTTCTCTTATCGTTCAACATTGGTAAGAGGTGGAAACAACAACAATACCAACAACAACAACAGTGTTGAGAAATAAACAAAAAAAAAATTTCTACAGACGCGGAAGCATACTCACAAAAATAAAAAAAAACAAAAAAATTCAAACACAAAAATCACAAATTCATTACTCAACTTCAAATATTTACAAAACAAAACTACAAACTCTCATTAAATTGCAAATTTTAAGGAGAAAATTGTAAACCCTCCTAGCTGTAATTTTTGAACGAAAAATGTCAAACTCTCTCTTAATTTCTGATCGTACCTGATCAGAAAGGAGATTAGTGGCCTGCAAGGTACTTCGATGCCAAAGTCAGGAAAAGGAGTAGGCAAGTACGGAAAGTAAGAGTGAGTTAGAATGTAATCTACCTGACCCTCTCATCAGAGAGGGTATTTATAGGCTGCCCTAAGCGCAGGGTCAATGGTCATCCGCCTTAGGCCTTGCGAACCAAGCCAATACAGATAACTGCCAGGGATTACGCGGAATAATGAAGACCAGCACGTGATCTTCGCCCTGAGGTAACGGTCCCGTGATCTTCGGAAGGTGGGTTGACCAGCTATTTTGGAAGTGGTCGTTACATGATGACGTGCTCCTCGTGGGGATGAGCACGTGGAGAGGCGCGGGGAAGAGTCGTGACCTCTCCTCGCGTCAGGAAGTCTCTGCTCGACAACAAGGCTACTGATTGTGCCCAACAGGGAACTAACTTGGGCCATATTATTGGGCCGCATTGCAGTATTGGGTTGGGCCTTCCTGACGAATGGGCAAGCACCGACCCAGTCCAGAATAGGAGCCCCCAAGTCGTTGCTCCGAAGTGTCAGAGTAATGACTTAAGGGTCAGTCCCTACGAGGAGGACATCCGTTAACTAGAGCAGCGTGTCTGAGGAGTGCGAAGTAATGGTGGTTGACCCTACGGGGAGGCGAAAGAAGATGGTTGCATACTTTACGCGGGCACATGAGAGAAACGGAAAGACGCGCGTGGGAGTCTGAGTGCCACGTGTCGCCCGTTATTAATGCCTAGGGCGGTTAGGCCTAGGGCACTCAAGTGCCTAGGGACGCCTCGAGTCCCGTGAGAGCCCTATAAATAGGGGTTGAGTTCGTGCCATTTGTACGTTCCCAGTTTTTTCGCTCCGGGTTTTCTCTCCCCCTCTCCAACTTTCGTCACTCTCCTTCCGTCGTACGCCACCGCACCGGAAACGCTCAACCACCATCTCAAGTAAGTTTCTGGTTCTCTTTCTCATCTGCTTCACATTCCCTACGACGGTTTCCCTTGGGAACTGATGAAGTTCCCGGGGAGGCCACGAAGTTTCTGGCGAAAACGGCGGAGCTTTCTTAGGTTTATGATAAATACGACGGGGAGTTGTAATGAGTCTCTCGGGGACCTGATGAAGGTCCCGAGAGCGCAAGATGAGTCCCTCGAGGACGCAGGATGAAGGAGCCGGGGACCTGATGAAGGTTCCAGGGACGTCCGATGAATGCACCGAGGACGCTGGATGAATGGGATAAGAGTACCGAATGCACCTGCGTACGACCCCGATCACCGTGGTCAGAGGGTCGTTCCCCCGAGCAGTTTCCCGTATCCTCTCTTCGCCCTTTCACTTGATCAGTGGTGGAAGGACGTATTTGATCTAGGCTATCGAACTCACTAGTTTCCTCTGCTTTTCAGGTGAAATGGCTGCCAGGAGAATTGAATAGATTATTGAAATCGACGATGAGGCCGAATCCCCTGTAGCGCCGGACAGCGGTGCTCGAATGCCCGAGGATTGGGTCAGGGATGAGCCTCTGAGCTTCCCTTCGTTATTTATTCCAGGTGGCCCAGAAGCCTTCGCCACAATCAAGGACTTGTAAGAAGGTTCTGCGCAGAGTTGGCGAGCGTAAAGGCTGTTGGAGCATCACCGGATCTGCTCGACGTTCAGAATGATGCGGTTTCCTATGTATGAGTTCGCCTTTCTGGAGGCGGGCCTAAGTCCACCCTTCAGTGATTTTCGGCTGGGGGTGGTTTCTTGGTTACACCTGGCGCCCTCCCAACTTCACCCAAACACAATTGCTTTTGTGCGGGCATACGAGCTCATGTGTAAGCATCTCGATGTCGACGCTACAATCCCCCGCTTCTTCCATATCTTCCACCTACAACGACAGACAGTCAAGGGTTGTCATAGCTGGGTGTCCTTCAAGCAGTCAAGGAGGCTGTTTCGGGTATATCTAGATTTTGTTCGGAACTTCAAACCCCGATGGTTCATCATCAAACCCCTCACTCGGGCGGCCACCGATAACTTGTACAACTGTAGGACAGTAGAGATAGAAGGTGGTCGGCAGAAGGACATTAGAGATGGACAGAGAAGCACTACGAGCTAAGCACAGATAGTTATATCGTTAGTCCTCATGCATTAGGCGAGGAAGACTAGCAAGCTTATGAGAAGTAAGTGAAATTTGTCCAAGGTTTCAGCAAAGCGAAGTTGGTGACCCCGGACGGAAACTTCATAACCAACGCCCGCGGAGAGACCCTTACCAAAGCTCGACTCATAAACACAAAGGCCCTTCTCGAATGTGATACAGAAGAGGAGGCTCTTCGGTTCTTAGGTGGGGCCTACCCTTGAATCAGGGTCCGTTATCGTTTCTACCGTTGGTTTACTGATGTTTACTCTCTTTTTGCAGGAGCCATGTCGAGCTTGGAGGAACGTGTGAAGAAGTTTACATCTACTCGAGGCTCAAAGAGAGATGGAAAGGGACGGGTCGAGCAGGTCAAACAGCAGGTGCAAGGCCCCATCCCAACCCCTGGGGACTCCTCCAGTTCTCCACAATGCAGCCAATCTCCCAACTCGCAGGGGTCCCCGAAGAGGCAGTGGACCACCGGGCAGGTGCAGGTCGACCTAACTGAGAGTCCCCCAAGCGAGAAGTTCATGCTCCTACCTTGTCATTTGAGCCCAGATTTCTTTTCTGGGGCTAACTCATTGACCATCAGCGAACCAAAAGCCCAGGCCATCTTAGGCGCTGACCGGGTCTCGCGGAGAAAAGCCTTGGTGGACGACGTGAGAGTGGTGATGCGGGTTTATGTTTTAGCTTTAGTCCTGAACGACGAGACCTGTCCATTAGCGGAGTTGACCAAGCTGCAGGATAGCTTCAAGTTGGTAGAGGCCGAGATGAAGAAATTGAGCAAGGACCTCGCTGAGTGTAAGAAACAGAATGAGGCCCAAGTCGAGCTTTAGGGGCAGCTTGAAGGGAAGTTGAAGAGTGCTGCTGAGGAGAGGAAAAATCTCCTGTCAAGAATCACTAAGCTGGAGCAGGCTGTCCGACCAGCTGAAGAGGAAACTGAGGACGACAAGCTGCTGACCTCTCGGGCTGAGTTGATCTCAAAACTCAGGCAGACCAAGCAGGATGTCCTCCAGTCTGTCGAGTTGGGTTTTGCTAAAGCCTTGAAGCAGCTCCAGGTGCAGAATCTCGCCCTCATCACTGAGGGAAATAACCCTTATCAAGAGGTAGTTGAAGGTCAGATTGTCCCGCCGGCATCTGAGGAGGATGATAACGACGAAAACGCAGAGAAAGGGCAGCCCGAGGGGGACGCGAATGCTTAGCTTTTCTTTTATATAGTTTATTTGGCCTGCACACTAATTTTTGTGATTACCTTTGCCCGGCCTGCGTGCCAGGAGCTTTATTACATTTTTTGTATGTAATATTCCCACAATGGGCTTCTGCCTGACTTAATGCTTTGTCTTTTATTTATCTGTGTGTGTGATGTTTGTATGCTTGATGATATATCTTATTTTTGTCTAGGTAATTTGGGGGTTTTGCTCGACTTTGTTGATCCTCTACTGTGTAGGGAACTGGTCGTGTGGCCGGAGTTGTATTCCGACCCTTAACGAGGCTAAGACCTCGATCGAGGTCTTGGCTTCGCGGCGTGAACTTCCCATCGCGAGCTAGGTGTTCTGCCTAATTGGTATGACGACGATGGAGCTCGGTCGAGGTATCCTCGTCGGATCAAGGGTCCTCGCGCACACACATCGCGGGCCCTTGTCGTCTTGTTTCTTGGAGGGGAGTCGTACTTGTACCATAGTGCATCCCCGTGGTCGCGACGTAGCTGAGTCACAGGTAGTGTTTAACTGTAGTACTGTTTAAGTTTCTCAGCATTTCATGGTCGAGCAAGTTCTTCCCAGTGTAGATTTTCTAGGTAGTAGGCTCTTGTCCCCGTTTTCGCGCGGACGCGGTAGGGGCCCTCCCAGTTCTCGGCGAGCTTGCCTTCTCGCGAATCTTTCTTGTTCCTTCGTAGGACGAGGGTGCCTACCTGAAAATCACGCTTAATAACTTTGTTGTTATAACATAGAGTTATCTTCTGCTTGAGGGAGGCTTCGCGGAGGGACGCGCCCGACCTTATCTCTTCGACTAAGTCGAGCTCCTCCCTGAGGGCCTTATCGTTTGTCTCCTCGTCGAGGGGAGACTCCGTTCTTCTCGAGGGTTCTCTTATTTCCACAAGGATCACCGCCTTAGTTCCATAAGTCAAGCGGACGGGGGTTTCCCCAGTAGTGGAGTGCGGGGTCATTCTGTAGGCCCAGAGTACGTTGTGCAGCTCCTCGACCCATCTTTTCTTGGCGCCGCCTAGTCACCATTTCAGTCCTCGCAGGATTACTCTATTCGCCGCTTCGGCTTGCCCGTTCGTTTGGGGATAATCAACCGACGTAAAGTGTTGCTTTGTGCCTAGTTTGGTAACGAAGTCTTGAAAGTTCTTGTCAGTGAGTTGTGTCCCATTGCCGGTGACAATTGCTTGGGGCACGCCGAACCGGGCGAGTATGTTCCTCTTGTAGAAACGTAGTATGCTTTGAGCCGTGATTTTGGCCAGGGCTTCCTCCTCAATCCACTTCGTGAAATAGTCCATGCCGACGATCAGGTACTTGTTTTGGTACGACCCCACAACAAAGGGGCCGAGGATATCCATCCCCCACCGGGCAAACGGTCACGGGGACGATAGTGTTTTGAGCTCACTGGGCGGAGCCAGGTGCATGTCCCCGTGACGTTGGCATCTATCGCACTTCTTGACATGTCCCTTGGCGTCCTGCTGCATGGTTGGCCAGTAGTACCCTGCTCATAATGCTTTGCGAGCCAGTGATCGTCTGCCGAGGTCTCTTATAGTATACCGAAGACCTTGGACTCCACGACGCACTTGAGAAGAGGGATCTAGAAACCGCATCGATATAGTTTGTAATCGACGATTATGTAGGAGCAGGTACGTCGCCTAACGACTCCGGCGTCTTTAGAGTCGTCGGGTAGCTTGCCCGTGCTAAGGTACTCGTATACCGGGGTCATCCAGCTATGGCTATCTCCAATGGCGTTCAGGTCAGCCGCGGGGGCAGTTTTCTCGATGCTCGGACGAGAGAGCACCTCTTGAATGACGGATTTGTTCCCTCCCTTTTCCTTGTGCTTGAGAGATTTTATAGAACGTCCGCTCAAGTATTGTGTTTGCGCGGGACGTGATTCACTACCGTCGAGGAGAACTTTTTCATCGTTTCCTTCCCCAGAGTCAAGTATTCGATAAGGATGTTGTTCTTGGCCTGGTATTCTCCCCGTACCTGGGAGGCCACGAGCTGGGAGTCAGTGAATATTTTGACCTCTTTGACCCCGAGGTCTTCAGCTAGGCGTAACTCGGCGTGAAAAACCTCATATTCGGCCTGATTATTTGACGTCGGGAAGGACAATGTGAGGGAGAGTTCGATCAGGATACCTTCCTCGTTCTCGAGGATAATGCCTGCTTCGTTGCCTTTCGAGTTGGATGCCCCGTCGACGTAGATCATCTAATTTTGGGATCCATTTGTCGAAGGCTCTTGGAGGGTCATTTTTGCTATGAAGTCGGCCAGTACTTGAGCTTTCAGGACCTTTCTGCCTTCGCATTGGATGTCGAACTCAGCGAGCTCGAGCGACCATCTGAGCATCCTCCCTACCATGTCTGGCCGACCAAGGAGCTGTCGTATGGGTTGCTCGGTCCTTACCACGATCGTGTAGGCCAAGAAGTAATGTCGCAGCCATCTGGTCGCGGTGATGAGAGCCAGGGCAACCTTTTCGATTTGCTGGTACCTAAGTTCCGGACCCTGGAGGGCTTTGCAGGTGAAGTAAATTGGCTTCTACCCGTCGATGGTTTCTCGGATTAGGACCGCGCTGACTGCTTCGCCCGTGATGGCGAGGTATAGGAATAACATCTCCTCGCACTCTGGTCGTGAGAGAACTGGGGGTTGCGAAAGGACTTGTTTGAGGTGGAAGAGTGCTTGCTCACATTCCTCAGTCCGTTCGAACGTGGCTTTCTGGCGTAGTAGCTTGAAAATTGGGAGTGCGTATTGTGCGGACTTGGCTACGAAGTGGGAAAGCGCATTCAGCATCCCGTTCAACAACTGTATTGACTTCTTCAAGTTTGGGGTCGGGATCTCGGAGAATGCCCTGCACTTGTTAGGATTTGCCTCGATTCCTCTCTCTGTGAGGTAGAAACCGAGGAACTTACCTGTCTGAACGCCAAAGGTGCATTTGTCGGGGTTGAACCTCATCCTGCATTTTCTCGCTGTGTTGAAGACCTTCATGAGATGGGCAGCATGGTCAACTTCTTCTGCGGATTTGACGATCATGTTGTCCATGTAGACTTCGAGCATGTCACTGATCTCTCCCCGGAAGACTCTATTCATCACCCGCTGGTAGGTCGCGTCGGCGTTCTTCAGGCCGACGAGCATTACGTTGTCGTAGTAATTGCCTGACTCGATCATGAAGGCGGTGTACTATTTGTCGGCTTTGCCCATGGGGATTTGGTTATACCCCGAGTAGGCATCCATGAAGGACAATAGTTTGAAACCTATAGAATTGTCGACCAGCTGGTCGATGTTAGGCAACAGATAAGAATCTTTTGGGCATGCCCTGTTAAGATCGGTATAATCAACACACATCCTCCATTTTCCATTATTCTTTTTAACAAGCACAACGTTGGACAGCCATGTTGTGTACCTAGCCTCCGAAATAAAATTTTCCTCTAAGAGGTCTTTTACAGCTTTTTCAGCATCCTCCGCTTTTTCAGGAGACTGCCTACGCCTACGTTGTACTATGGCCCTAGCGGTCGGATCTACAGTGAGCTGGTGACAGGCCACCTCGGGGTCGATGCCAGGCATCTCTGATGCGCTCCACGCCAACAAATCAGTGTTCTTCCGGAGGCATGTCTTCAGCTGCTTCTTCGCCAGGTCGGGGAGCCCGGTGCCAATCTTTACGCTCCTGTGTGGATCATCCCCGAGGGCGACGAGCTCAAAGTATCTATCTGGGATGGGGCACGATGGGTGAAGAGGCTGTCTGTTGCCTTCAGCTGAGAGGTCATTGTCTGCTGCTCCGCCTTCTTCCTGCTTGGCGGAGAAACGACTTTCGAGATCCACCGCGTTGACGTGAAAGAGTGGCTTCTGTACTGTGTCCGGGGTTAACTTATCTCTGGCCTTGGGCTTGAAGTTGATCGAGCTCAGGCCCTTGGTTGCAGCTTCGAAGCATCTCCTAGCAGCTTCAATGTCCCCGTGCATGGTGATGACCCGGCCTCTGGCGGTATAGTACTTCATCTTCAGATGGACCGTAGAAGGTACTGCCGTGAGTTCGGCTAGAGTGGTCCTCCCCAGGATGCAATTGTACAGGGAAGGGCAGTCCACCACTAGGAAGCGGGTCTTTACTTGTCGGGCAGTGTCCTCGCTCCCGAAGGTGACCATCAGTTCAACATAGCCTCACGGTCTGGTGGTGGTGTCGTTGAACCCTTGTAGATTTGAGCCCACGTAAGGGGTCTGATGCTTTTCGTCAAGTTGGAGGGTCACGAAGAAGTGGGAATACATGATGTCCACCGAACTCCCTTGGTCGACCAGGATTCTGTGGACGTCAAAATTCGCCATCTGCGCCCAGGTCAGGAGATTGATGGTGGAGTTGGGCGCCCCGCTGGGCAATTCTTCGAGGTAGAAGGTGATGGGGTTTGACCTCCCTTGTACCTTCTCAAAGATGGCAGTTTGAGCCGAGGTCGTGGATTCCAGTTTGTCAAACTTTCACTTGATTGACCCGACGGAGACCTTGTTGAAGCCCCGCCGGATATAACCATCGTCGTGGGGAAGCTTTTCCATGTGCTACGGGCAGTGACAGGGTCCTAAGGGGGAAAGCTCTCCCACATGTTGCGAACTACCGCGGCATCCTCAATTCCTTTGGGAACATAAAATTCCTCTGGTCGAGTGACGCTCAGGGCGACTTGCAGTCTGTTTTCTCCGGAAGGAGGTGTTGTTTCCTCGAAGCTTAGTGTGTCCCGGGCATCTGGTCGAGGAACGTCATTCCTCTTGGTATACTGCTTGAGATGCCCCTCCTTGATTAGGATCTCAATTGCATCCTTGAGGTGGATGCAATCTTCGGTGACATGTCCGTGGCTCCGATGGAACCTGCAATATTTGGACATGTTCGTGTTTGATTTGGGGTGTGTCGGCTTCGGAAAGCAGATACCCCCTTTATGAAATTTTGAGTTGGCGCACTCGGAGAGAATTTATTCGCGGGGAGCGTTGAGCGGAGTGTACTATGTGAACCGGCCAGATCGACCTCTCGGCTCGCGAGAGTCCCTGGGATGGCCTTCGCGTCTCCTCTCTCCCCAGCGTCGGGGGGCAGTAGAGTCTTCATCCCTGGAGCTCCGGGGGTTCTCTTGGTGTCGCGAATCTCAGGCAACGTGGGCGGCCTCTGACTCTTCGAACTGGATGTACGACTGGACTCGGTGGAGGAGGTCTTCCAAGTTGTGGGGTCTATGGATACCCACAGATTTTGCGAACTCGGTCCCGTGATGCAGTCCCCGCTCGATCAGGAACTTCTTCATGTCGTCGATAGTGGGTACCTAGACGATTTCCCGGTTGAATCTCTCGATGTAGTCCCTGAGAGGTTCGTTCCTCCTTTGGAGGATGGCTTCCAAAGAGGCCACCGTTTTCAGATGGCGGCGAGATGCAGTAAAATGCCTGGAGAACTATCTCTTCAGTTGCTTCCAAGAAGTGATGGATTTTGGTACAAGGCTTTTGTATCAAGTCATGGCACCTTTTCTGAGGGTGGTCGGGAAGAGCCTGCACTTAATAGCTCCCTGGACATTCATGTAGTCGAGCATAGCCTCAAAGCTCTCGACATGGTCGTCGGGGTCGGCGGTGCCGTAGTACGTCCCCAGGGGCGGAGGCTTTTCCATCCCCACAGGTATAGGGGTCTCCATAATCTCCCTGGACAGTGAGGTTTGCTGGTCGTCCTCGTAACTCCTGACTGGTGATCTTGATGGGGAGTGATGGCCCCGCCCTCTTCTGGGAAGGAGAGCATCATTATTCCTTTGGAGGAGGTTATCGGTGGTGCTTCTGGGTGACCACAGGCTGGAGACGTTTCAAGCACGGGCGGCATCCCGCAGGTGGGGGCGTCGGGCTTCTAGAGTCGACCGGTGGTGTCCTTTGCGGGGAAGGAGAACGGTCGGGAGATGGAGGGCGAAGATGTCTCCGCGGGGGAGAGCGTCTTGGTCGCCCTCTTTCGAGCGCTTCAATCCTCATATTCTGCTGGGAGATCAATTGGTTGGTCTGATTTATTAGAGCGAACAGGGCCACCGTGTTCGGGTCAGCAATTGGTGCCGCGGCGATTGGCTGGTAGACAGCGGGAGCGCTGTCCTGTTGGGCGGTGTGGTAACCCGCGTCGTCAGAGGAAGGGGAGGCAGTCTGCCCGTCCCTTTCGTCTCCTTCTTCAATGTTGACAACCACATTGTCCTTGCGGTCGTCTCCGTTGTCGAACTGGCCAAAGGCGGTGTCCGGAGTCTTATTCTCAGGCTGGGAGCTGGCCATGGTTGTCAGAAAAATGGATGTTGCTTTGGTTTTACGAAGAGGAAAACGGGGAAGCAAAGATTCCCACGGATGGTACCACTGATCGTACCTGATCAGAAAGAAGATTAGTGGCCAGCAACGTCGTGAGCTCCGCAGCTCCGGTGGTGATGAGACGGCCGGGGGGTGTACCTGCAAGGTACTTCGATGCCAAAGTCAGGAAAAGGAGTAGGTAAGTACGGAAAGTAAGAGTGAGTTAGAATGTAATCTACTTGACCCTCTCATGAGAGATGGTATTTATAGGCTGCCCCCAGGGCAGGGCAAATAGTCATCCGCCTTGGGCCTTGCGACCCATCCCAATGCAGATAACTGCCAGGGCTTACATGGCGTAGTGAAGACCAGCACGTGGTCTTCGCCCTGGGGTAATGGTCCCGTGATCTCCGGAAGGTGGGTTGACCAGCTCTTTCGAAAATGGCTGTTACGTGATGACGTGCTCCTTGCAGGGAGGAGCATGTGGAGAGGCGCGGGGAGGAGAATCGTGACCTCTCCTCGCGTCAGGAAGTCTCTGCTCGACAACAAGGCTACTGATTATGCCCAACAGGGAAGTAACTTGGGCCATATTATTGGGCCGCATTACAGTATTGGGTTGGGCCTACCCGACGGATGGGCAGGCACCAGCCTAGTCCAGAACAATTTCAATTTTTGAACGAAAAAACTATAAATTCTCTCTAAATTACAATTTTTGGCATAAAAACTGCAAACCTGCTATCAACTAAAATTTTTGGACAAAAAAATTACAAACTCTCTCAACAAACTGTTTATGAATGGAAAAATAAAAAACCCTCTCAACACACTATTTTGAACGAAAAAATAGAAAACCTACTCTATATACACAACTACGCAAATCTCCAATACACCCAAAAGACTATGTTTTGTTATTGTGTTGATAAGTAAAACTAACTATCTCTATTTATATTAATACTCAAATTTTATTCTCTTCCTACTACCCGATGTGAGACTTGGATGAATATACTATTTGATCCAACAAATCTTCCCTTCATCCAAAGTCTCACATATCTTCACTTTGTCTTCAACTTCATCTTCAAAGCGATCATTATAATTATAATGATTAGCCACATTATTAAAATTATTACGCTTTAATTTTTTTGTCTTCTTCCTCCCTTGATCGAAACCTTAGCTCTGATACCAGTTTTTGAAAGAAAAACAAATTTCTAGGAACGCGGAAGCATACCCACAAAAATAAAAAAAGCAAAAAAATTCAAAATCAAAATTCACAAATTCGTTAGTCAACTTCAAATTTTTACAAAACAAAACTACAAACTCTCATTAAATTTAATTTTTTACGGAGAAAATTGTAAACCCTCCTAACTGCAATTTTTGGAAAAATTAGAAACTCTTCAATAATAATTTTTGAATGGAAAAAATGTAAACTCTCTCTCAATTACAATTTTTGGATAGAAAAATTGTAAATCCTCTCTCAACTACAATTTTTGGATGGGAAAAATTGCAAACCCTCTCAACAAACTATTTTTCAACGGAAAAATAGAAAACCCTCTCACACTAATATGGAAAACACACATAATGACGGTTGTGAAACACATATATGACAGTTTCACATCTGTTGTTAGGTAGTGTGTGATTGTATGTATGGTGGTTTCCACAACAGGTGTGTGACTATAGTTATAAGCTAGGTAGCGCGCTACCTATCACAATGGTTATATTAAACAACAGTTGTGATATATATTTAAGTCATGAATTCGAAACCAAGCATCAGCAATAATTTATTTATAAATAATTTACATTTCACCACAGTTATATAAGATAACCGTTGTGAAAAGTACTTGAGTTTATTATAAAATATGTAGATTGTTTGTTTTTCCTTACACCTCACAAAACATATACAATCATAAAAATTGATGTAGAAGATAATAATTTGAAAAATTAAATTATTCTTGAAAAAAAAAACTAAAACGAACCACTGTTTTTCAAATTGCATTCATATTGTAATTCATCTCTTGCTTCTTAACACGTAGTATTTGATTAAATGCCGTAAATTCTTCAAAGCAATGGTTCATTCCTACCTTATTTTGCAAAGCATCAATATGTTGACTAATTCTGAATCATCATCATCGCTATCATCATCAATATTTTAATCAATGATCAAGATTATTATGATGACAACGATGAAGATGATTGAATTACTCAACACATTTGATGTTTTTCAATATAAATTAATAGAGAACGAACCATTGTTTTGAAGAATTTGGGGAAATAAACTAAGTTCTACGTGTTAAAGAGCGATATAAATGAATTACTTAATGGATGCAATTCGAAAATCATGTTTGATATAAGTTGCATTTCAAATATAACTTAATTTTCAGATTATTATTTTCTAAATCACTTTAAATGAAAGCTTGTTCAATGAAGGGAGTGAAACAAACAATCTACATACATTATAATAAACTCAACAACAACATACATCAACAAAATGGCAACAACATACCTTTTATTGAAAAGATTTGTGGAATGATCTGAAATTGATCCACTTTGTGTTGCCATGAAGAAAAAAATACAAGGCAGATGAAGCTTCAAAAATTGCTTCATACTTCTTGTATTGTTTCTCTATAGCAAAATAAAGCATTTATGAACCATACCCATAGTATGAGTTCTCTTGAACCAAATTTCAAAATATAAACAACTTTTAGAATGTTATCTTGTTATGAAAACATAAATTATCATTAATATTGTAACATAACAAGCAACAACAACCAGCAATACATTGTTAACCCCAAAAGGAAGTAAATTATGACACAACAATAAACAACATGTTAACATAAAGAAGCAGTACATTGTAACATAACAAACAACAACAATCTCAACATAAATAGCATTAACATTGTAATGTAACATGCAATAATAACCAACAGTACATTATTAACCCAAAAAGGAAGTAAATCATGCTACAACAAAAAGAAACATGTTAACATAAACTAGCAGTACATTGTAACATAACAACCAACAACAACCAAAACATACAAAATCTTGTCAAGAATAACAAATAACAACAAATCATGTAAAACATAACAAGATCTTCAATCTTCATGCCTAACTAAATTCTCGCAGTTCTCAAGGTCTTCATAGTTCTCAAGGTCTTCATAGTTCTCAAGGTCTTCATCTAATTCATAATTAGTTACATCCAGATTCATAAGGTACTTCATAATGGCTTCTACCTTATTCAACTTTTCAAGGTTAAGATTCTTGAAATGTATCTTCTTATAGCCTATTCCATCAGACGGTTCAACAACAGTAATGTGTATCCTAATAGATTTATCTTCCTTGGCTTTGTTCAACAATAAATCCACCATATCAAAACCTCTATTGTAACCTGTGAAGGTGCAAAAAATACACAAGAAGGGGGTTGAATTGTGTTTAATGTTTAGTTATTATTTAGGTTCTGATCAGAGTTTCAGAATCAGAACTAATGTTCAGATTCTGAGTTAATTCATTTAGCAGCGGATACAACAAAAGTAAATAAAATAATAGCAGAAGACACAAAAGATTTATACTGGTTCCTCCCCTAACTAAGCGTAGTCCAGTCCCCTTGCCTCACAAGAGCTTTTCATTATAACCACTTCATGATTATAATCGCTTATGCTTCTGCATAAGACTCTTACAACTACTCAGACCAATTGTCTGAGACTTCCCTTACTTAGAGCTCGTGTCTAAGACTTCCTTTGCTCACACCATCTCACTGAGCCGCCTTCTCATTTGTCTTCTGGTTGAGACTTCCCTTTGCTTAGAGCACATGTCTAAGACTTTCCTTGCTCACACCCTCTGGCCGAGCCACCTGCTCTTTTGGCTATCCAGACTAAGACTTCCCTTGCTCAAGCTGCACTCGAGACTTTTTGCTCAATCAGACTAGCTGAATAAGAATTTCATAGCTCAAGCACTTAAGCAACGAGAATTACGTGTCTTAAGCATCATGGCTCAAGAATTATTGCTTGAATCCCAATGAGCTAAGACTTTTTACTCAAGCACATAGCAGTTGACTTAATCTAAACTAATGAATTCTCGACAAAATAGAGAGCAAGGTGTACATGATGCAAGCATCAGAGGTACGGGAGATCACCATAACAAAGACCTAACGAACTTAAGATTTCAAATATATACAGGGGTAATAAATCTTAAAGCTTTTACAATTACAACCTAAAAAAGAAAATCTATATATTACATAGAGTTGAAAATTGCTTAATCTTGCTACTTCTTCAATAGAAGAATCCTTGTTAAAACTAAGCTTGAATCTCCAGCCATATATATAGCCTTTCTAGAAACTAGCCGTTGAGAAGGTGACTTGGTCAAGTGTCTTTGTTTTTTCTCTATAGTACATGACACGTTGTAGATGGATGCACATCAGATTTTGAATCTAGTGTGTAACACGTTTAACCTTTGAGTCTTCAAGAGGTTCTATACTAATACAGCTGTTGGAAGCAAACATCCATAGAACATACCAGCTTTTCTTAAGCCTTGCAATCTTGTAGACTCGAGTTAACAGGCTGATAAGACAATACAACTTGCTTTTAGTAGTATATATAATCCACAGCTTTATCACCAACTATGAATGGTACCAGATGTTGATATACAATTACTAGGTGTAGAAACTCATCTGAATGCTAAGGCCTTCAGTTCAGAATCTTTGTCAAACCACACTAGAAATTGTTCTTCAGACTCTGCCACCAGAAGCTAGCAATGAAGCAACTCAAAGTGTGTCTAAGTAAAACAGATTTTGATTATTTATGTATAAGAACAAGAATCTGCATAAATAAAACACACATCAAATAAACCATTGTTCTTTTAATACTTTTGTTATAATTAAACCTAAAAGAGAAAATGTTAAGAACAAATCTTGTTCTAACAATCTCCCCCTTTTTGATGATGACAAACACAAGTATTTAAAGGACAGTGTTGGGCATTTAATTTTCTCTGCAACAACGGGGTATGTGGTTTGTAAGCTCCACCTGAGTTTGATAGCTCATAGCTGAGTTTAATTTACTCTAGCATTAAAACCATTTTTCAAGAAAAATAAATTAGTCTTCTTAGTAAAACCAAGATAACAGCATTTTAACTCCCTTTGGCAACACCAGAAACGAGGTTTGTAAGCTCTTTCTGAGTCTCATAGGCTAAAACAGAGGTTTGTAAGTTCTTTCTTAACACTTTGTACAAGAGAGTTAAAATATGTTGCCTTTTTTAACTTTCCTAGGCAACACCAGAACATGAGGTTTGTAAGCTCCTTCTGGATCTGATAGGCTAATTCTCAGGTTTGTAAGCTTTTCCTTTGACCTATGTACAAGAAAGTTAAAAATGCTCGCTGGACAAGGTAACAGAAAATAAATGACAAGAAAATAATTGACCAATATGTATAGGACAGGTACTCAATGAGTTCAGTTTCCACTTAAATACTTGCTATTATTTCTCCCCCTTTTGTCACATCAAAACAAAAAAAGAAAAGAAGGAAAGAGAAAAAATATCATTAATAAATGTAACTCAGATCATCATTACCGGATCAGTTTCCAAAAACTAAGAATAATCAAGTAATAAGAGTCAATAAGGTTTTTAAAATGCACGCTTTAAAGTCTTAGTGGTCGTTACTATTCAAAGAATTAAACAATGATTAACTTTAGACTCTTGGTATCCACGGAAGTCATAATAAAAACATCCAACTCCTAAGTCATTTTAATCAATCAATAATCCTAAGGATATGGAAACAACGACTGAGAGTCATAATGCATATGTCTTAACAGACGCAACTGAGAGCTCTACAAGCTTGACAATCTAATCCCCTCAGAGGCAAGCTACTTCTGAGTCCTCTACAACTGTACCTCTGCTCTCAACATAACTTGCTTATGAAAAGGCTACTTCAGCAGCACCTGAACGACCTACAGAAGTTGGTTCAACAGTAGCTGCTTTAAAACCTCAAAAAAGAAGCGTGAAGAGATCAAAGGAAGAAGAAAATGAGGGTCAACAAGAAGTTCTACCGCTCTCTTCCAGACATAGAAGAGGTAGAAGTGATTGATTCAGAAGATGATGAGGTGGACTATAACAGCAGTGGATGCCGCTGGGCAAGAGATGCAATGGCTAGGGATGAATTCTAAAAAACATCTTGTACCCCTTTTTTGTTAAAAAAATGTAATCCATTAGTTTAATTAATGAAAAAAATTTTCAAACCAATACTTCTTTAGCATACATTTACATTCCAGAAATTTCTTTAGATTTTCTGAAGGTACACTATCAAAGTGAAACGGACACAGAAACGACAATTAGAACAGATTAAACATAAACTCATAGTTATTCAGAGAATCTTAATAGGTTAGACTACTAGATTACATTACCAAGAGTTATTATTAAAATACTGATAAAATTTAATCAGTACTTAAATAATATTAAACACAAGACAATAAATATAACACATCTATAAAAGGACTCTAGTAAGTTTTCTTCCATCATCACTTAATCCCTAAAATACGAAGATGTATAAGCAAAAGCAAATATGGGTTCCAAAGAGAGATTTCAAGAAGGCAGAACTATTGAATGCAACAACTCAAGAAAATCAAAGCAAGGCAGCAGCTGAAGAACCTGTAAGCAAGCAAACAACTTTAGAAGTGTTCTCCTCTTCAGCATCCTCTGTGAAGACACACAGAAGAAGAAGATCTTCTGGATCCAGACGCAGAAACAAACTGAAGAAGGAGGCTTTGGAGTTTGCTAAAGAAGAATGGAAAGATTTCTTAGACAATCTAGACATGTCAGATGATCCTAGGGAGTTCCTTAGGACACATCCATTAGAGTAGAAAAATCTAATTGTCTTATAATAGCTTTATTTTTATTAATAAAATAATGTTGCAAACGTTTGAGTTCTTTTATCTGTTTCAGATTCTTAGTGAACAACAAGAATTAATATTAATTCGTTAAAACCGAACACAAGCATCAACAAACTTTGAATTTATTAATAAGATGCTTAATGCAAAGATTTCAACAACAATACAAAACATAACTATGCTGAAATCTAATATCATAATCTTTCACAAATAGCTTCAAAATTGTCTCTCCAAATCTTGGAAGAACTAGCCTCAGAACTTATGTTAACCCCTTGCTGAACAAGTATTTCAAAAATAACTCGTCCAAAATGTATGGAGAAGTTCTTTCCCTTTTTAAAAAAATAAAAAGACCTCTTCAGATTGTCAAACATAACTTGAGTAATATCATTCTTCAAATCTGAATTAAGAAGTAGAAACATACATTTTTCAATAGGGTCCACTTGGTCTAAATCTCTATCCTTAGGTAGTAAGTTTGAATTCAGAATCTGACTCCAAACAACAACATCGGGAAGAAGATTAAAAATCGCTGATGTAATAGATGGATCTACAAAGATACACCAAGTACGAAGATAGTGTTCCCAAACAAGAGTTCTTGGGATTTCTCCGATCTCCTCACAATTGATCACATTTGCGATCGCATTAGAGGTTACTATAAAAGAAACATCAGTTACTCTAGAGAGAATAGCATACTCATAATTCAGCTGAGTAATGGAGACATTAATCCAAAACTCTTTGACAAGACTTGGATAAGTGAAACCACAGAGCATCTCAAAGTAGCCATTCCACCTTTTTTTGACACGGTCTCCTAGAAGTTGAAACTAATCTTAAGCAACTCATCGAAATCCATAAACTTTTCATTGATGACAATCAGCTGATTCAAAGGAGAATAAACTAAAGAATTCATCTCAGGTTTGGTTTGGTCAGCACATAAACAATATATAAAGAAGAAAGATAAGAAGAAGTAGACGAAAGAAAAGAAACTGAACAAGAATCTTACAGAAAGAAGAATCTTGTCAGAAAAAGGACACAATGATGTTTCACAGGACAGTGAATAGTAATAACAAGTAGTAAAAGAGAAAACATCATTACCCAAAGGTTCTTTATCCAATAGATATTTCAATTCCACCATATGAGTTTGACCTTTATGAAAGGTTAAGTATTATAAAAGCTTTTAGAAAACTTTTTACTTAAACTGCTAAGACACTAAAAAAGAATCTTCTTCTGAATCTCAGAAACTGACAACTTTCAGAAGCTACCATCCATCTGAGTCTAGTGAGTCTAAACTTAGACAAAGATATCATCTGTCAGTAACAAGTCCCTAAGATTCTATTCAGAATTAGCACTTTATCTTGAAACAAGAGTCATGAGTGATAGATGAATATTGAATTGTCTTCTTTAGACAGCTAACAAGCAACAGTATCAACACAAAAGTGAGAAAATCGTTTTCATACATGTGACCGTCATCTGGCTTGATAAACACAATAGAGTTTCCTCTTAAAGATTTCTGAAGTTCTCTTTTTCAAAAGAACTTCTCTAGAGATCTAACAGAAACTTTGTATTTATATTTAAACAAATGTTTCATTGAATCATATGATATGCCAAAAAAGAACAAACATTCCATACTTTTTTTTGTTTGGCCAGACTCGATTCAGTATTCAGACTGACCAATCGAGTCTGAACACGGATTTGAGTGAATTCTGATTCAATGGTTGTATAACCACTGATTCCACTACTCTCACCAAATTCAGTACCACCAGTATTTGAATCTGGGTTGTTGGCTCTTCTTCCAATCAATGTTGTAAACAACCTTATGGAAGATGCCTCTGCTTTTTTCCTTGATATTTGTAGCAGATATATTATGATACTCATATTTCTATAAGACCATACATGTAAGGACAAACAAACTCTTTTATACCTTACATCTCAATCTAACAGCAGATCATAAGTCACTCCAGAGTATGAGTCTAGAATGAGATATGATAGGATCAGAATCTTGTTCTAAGCAATGTCAATAATCTCATTATCTTGGATTACATCATTTGACTTTGAAATCATTGACAAGCTCAGAACTAGATGGTGTTACCTATTATAGATTGACATAAAGTAGATCAGAGTATTGTCTTAGTACGGCTAACAAAGCTCAAAGAGAAGTTGAAGACTTCTTACAAAAATGTCTTTTAAAATAACTTCCATGATCATCCGACTTCATTTCTTTCTTTTGAAGACTGCAATACAAACCTTCAGAACACAACAGATTCAAGATATAAACATAAAAAAATTGTGACTTTAGATTTAAGTCAAGGAACAATCTTCTCAGAATTTGCTTGAAATGATTAGATGAAGTGTAACTACTTCATGCTTCAAAAACTGATCCCCACAAACCCAAGAACAAGACTTCAAAGATAGTCCAAGCATCAGACATATCAATGATGTTGATATACTCAGTTGTGGGATAGTGCATCTACCAGAATGTAACTACCTCTAGAGATATTCAATATGCATCTTCTGAGTTGGTGAAAGAGATTTTCAAGATGATCATCTTTAACACCATCAACTTCTATAGTAATACCCTTTTAAGGATATTCTATAGACTTTCAGCAACTCTTTTATCAAGTCCAATGAGTTAAAAATATGTTTAGCTTTTCCATCATTTAAATTCAATGGAATCACCCATTTGAATATGGTTGGAAAAGCCGTATGATATTTTTCACGTAGCACTTGATTCCTTCTTGAAGAAGAAATATACTTTTCTTATTGGATCTGACATACCCCAAATTTTGACCACTAAGATTTCCCATCATTGTTTAAATCATCACCACAATATGGATGGATCATTATGCCTCATCAGTCTCCCCAAAGATGGGTGAACATTCACTACAAACAATAATTAGGGTTTCAAGCCCTCTCAGAGTTCTTAGACAAAGGATCAATCAAGAAATGACATGATATTCAACTTGTCTAACTTCTCAAACATCCACAAAGGATCAATAGGACTCCCACATCAAGGATTAAGCACAAGGCTGCTCCCTTCTAAGTGGATCAAGCCTCAAGATCGCTGGTGTCACCAAATTAGGGTTTGGTCGACTAGGACCTCCAGATGGAAACCTTCCTCTGGGCATGAGCCAATGCTTTATAGCATAACATAATATACTCTATGGAACCTCATGGACCCAATCATCAAGTCAATTTGGCCTCAGGGGATGCATTCATCAAAATCAGGAATTAGGGTTTCTTGACCTAATTCACCCCTAAGTTGACTTTTGGGACAAAACATGAGCCAAGACCTCAAGACATGATTTGAGGGTCTCTAACCCACTACATTGATCCATTTGCAACAATGGATTGATCCAAGAAGCTGGATTCCCAAGTTTCAAGTTCATCAGAACCACAATTAGGGTTTCGCGAGAAAAGTCAACTGTACCTTTGACTTTTGACCCAGGCATACTCCCAAACCTTGGGACATGATTCAATACACCCCATAACACCTATGAAATAAATCCATCAAGTTTGATTTAGGTCAAGGACTTGATTTCATAGAGGATCGTGCAGTTTGGAGTTCATCTGACAAAAAGTCAACTGTGCACAAAAGTCAAACTTTGACTTTTTGAGATTTTTCACAATTATGGTTCCCTAACCCTAAAATGATGTTAATGTGTGATTTGAATCAACATTCATCAAGAAAAACCAAAGAAAGTGGGATAACTTGTAAAAGGGGTAACCATAAAAAACTTAGAATTTTTCTAAGTTATGGAACAAAGTGGCTAGGGTACCAACTTCCAAGGATCATAACTTGAGATCCAAGCAACCATTTGGGCTGATCCAAATATGGATTTGTAGCTCTCATGGCATACTTTAAAAGTGTCAACTACACCTCATTCCAATTCCTCATGGATTTCAAGTTATGGAATGGCCAAAATCACAAAAAGTGAAAATGTCACTTTTTTCCAAGACTTGGTGAAATTTTCACTAAGTTAGAATTTGCCTTCACTTTTTTCCAAATGTAGGGGCATTCTTCACTTGGATCCAAAAGGTATCAAAACAAACTATGATCACACATATGTTGTATCATATGAGAGCTTTCCAAAATGGCCAAGAACCCCATGAAATTCCACTTGAGCCATGAGATATGACAATGCCAATATGCCTTGCTGCAAACTGTCATGGCAAGGCAGATTTGTGCATTTTGCTCGATTTGGCCATTTTGTGCAAATGACAAACAACTCTATCCATCTGAAAACCTCATGGGGAAACCAAGGAGGGACAAACACTGATTCCAAGCCTCCCAAGTCCTTGGAACTAAAAGTAGCATGCCAAACCTAGAAATCCCTAAAAAGGGGACAAGACTCCAATTTTGTTTTGGAGCATTCAATGGATGCACCAAGGTGGCATGGACTGAGCCACTTCCAATTGAATTCAGTCAAGACATATCCAAGACCAAGGGAACCAGCAGCCTGTGCCCTAACCTCTAGTCAATGGCTAGAGGAGACTTGAGATTCCAAAATGCAACCATTGGCCAAACCTCTGCAGCAGTTTCCATTCATTATTGCTTGCAAAACAAACTTGCTCTACTATAAATAGAGCTCATTTGTGCTCAGTTTGAGTACACCAAATCACTACAACTGATGCTTTCCTCAAAATCTCTTTCTCTAGGCACAAATACCTTCTTTAGCAAGGTAACTCTGAGTTTTTGAGTTAGAGAGCAATTCCATCATAAATCATGATCCAAACACATCCAATATGTCATATCTGAGCTGTCCAAACTCTCACAAGTGACCTGTAACACGAAAATCACAAAGTCCCCTCTCAAAACCTCAAAATAGGGCCTTTTTTGTATTTTTCAAGCCATGTCTTGATTCAGTCACTTTCCAAACCAGATAAAACCTCAAACACACTCCAAATATCATCCTTGAACTGTCCCAAATGGTTTCACACATCTGGAACACCATTTGAGAGAGTTGATATTTTGGCCACTTTTGCCCCTCTTGCAAGAAAAGGCCAATTTCCATTCTTGAGGTTTTCAGCTGATTCCAATCATCCTAAAAGCTTATAAGGGATCATTTGAGATTATTCAAAGCATCAAAACATTTATGGAACAAGGCACTTGATAGATTGCCCAAAAAGCTCCAAAGGAGGTAAGCATCCAAACTTGAACTCTCTGAAATATGCCTTGCTTTGAGGTTCACTTATCATGCATCTCTTATACATGTTATATGTGTTGTGTTTGAACCAATTTATCATGTAATTCATGCCTATACCAAGAGGTAGCTCAGAAAATGCACAAAGTGGCCTATTTTAAAACCACTATCGGGTTTTGAGGGGGATTTATTTTCTGGAAAAACTACCACCACCATTGGATTCCTTTTGAAATTCTAGGCCAGATACATATAAATTTTGTCTCCTTCCATGGAGAAATGAGAAAGTTATGACCTTCACGTTTCTGACCAAAAACCTTGCCTTGCCTTGCCTTGGTTAGGCCTAGAAAACAAGGCAAGCCTTGTATATTTGTGGTTTTGTTTCAATCAACGGATGTATCACCACCCTAGTCGTAAGGCGCACGCCCTATACACAAGAGGTCTGGGGTTCGAATCCCCCTCGCCCCAGATCCTCTTTTTTACCACTTTTTTCATATTTTTCATATTTTATTAGTTTTCATATTATTTTTAATAATTTGAAAAAATAATAACTCCCTCAATTTTAATTATTTTTTATTGGTTCTTTTTGCAAAAAATCACAAAAATGTCTAAATATTTTATTCCACAAAAAAATCAAATTTATATTATTTATTTAATATAATTGGTATTTTTGTGAATAAATTCATTTTTAATTATTTTTACATTTTAAAAGTGAATATTCATCTTTAAAATCAAAACCAAATGAGTTTTAATTCATATTGTGATTAAAACCTCATTTTTCAAACCTTAAACAAAAATCACAAGTGGTTTATTCAAACTCATTTGGTATTTTCATCATTTTATTGATTTTCTTTGAATATTTACTTTTAAAGGAAAACAAAATTAGGGTTTTCTTGATTTTCACCCTCATCAATCATTTTCAAACTCTTTGGGCCTCTTGGTAGAGTGTAAGACCCAATCCTTTTGTAAATAAACCTTTTAGGGCCTCACACATTGTATAAGTCCCTCTGTATATTTTTAAACGTTCGGCGCGATCGTCGCCTTTTAACAAATAACCCTGGGCCTCTCCTTGAGCTGTAAGCCCCATCACTGATACAAAAACACTTGGGCCTCTAATAGAGTGTAAGACCCAACCCCTTGTACATAAAAACTTTGTGGGCCTCACATATTGTATAAGTCCCTCTGTATAGTTTTCAAAATAGCGGTACGATCATCGTTAAAACTTTGAGCCTCTCCTTGAGCTGTAAACCCCAACAATCTTTTCAAAGCACTTTCTCCTTTGATTTTGAATATAATATTGTTATCAAAGCTTTTGTTGAACAACTAACAAAACAGCCTGGAAGCTCTACAACCGAGTAAGTGTTTACCCGCTTTCATTTATCGCTTTCATATGTATATAACTATAAAATGGGGCTCTTTCACTGTAAGTCTTCTTTCACATCCTCTTATATACTCGTCAAATATCAATTGTGTAATACTAGTATAGTTATTTTAGAGTTTTCCCCGACAACTACGTCTAGAACTAGGTAAAGCCATGTTGGTCACTCTTAAATACAGTCAAAACTAGATCCCCCATAGGATTACCAGATACAGTCTTCCCTCCTCTTGGGGTTAAACAATATGGAAACATGAAATGCAGCATTCTCGGTGAACCCTTTCTCAGACTGTCACTCTTAGAAATTGTCAAAGAAACTCTACTCCCCAGAGTTGATCTATTCTCCGTAAATAGCATCTCTTGAGTTTCTTCCAAATCCTTGATCTTTCCTGGCTTAATCTATTCTCTGTGAATAACATGTCTTGAACTTCTCTTGGTTTGGGGACCCACAGGCTTCTTAAACGCATCCCCGCCTCCTCTTGGGCGTTGTACAAGGACCCTTCGGCTTCTTAGAAGTTCTCATACCTTCTCTTGGGCTTAATACAAGGACCCTAATGACCTCTTAAAGGTATAAGACAGAACTTAGTCATCCTTTGCTAGAGCAGTCTTTCCAGCGTCAAAAACTTAGGTCGTTGTAGGGTTGACATTTATCCCTTAATGTTTGTGCCTCCTATTGGGCATAGTACAAAAGATAAAACTCTAGACTTGGACAGTCTAAGACCCTTTAGTCTCAAAGACAATCTCAAGTTCCCTTCGAACATAGGCAGAAACCCGGTCTCTCTCATGAGAGTTCCCCACACTTGGACTCGCTTTAGGATCTCCCGAATCCACGGCAGTAAGATAGCCTCCTCTTGGGCTTGGAACAAATGATTCTCCCCAGCAGTGCTAACCTTTTCAGACTCTCTTGTTGAGTCAATTCCCCTTTTAGCCTCCATCTCGGGCTTCATACGAGATACTAAAACACTCTCTTGTTGAGTATAAAAGACTCTCTTGTTGAGTCAAACCCCTTTTTAGCCTCCGTCTTAGGCTTCGTATAAGACAGATCAAAATACTCTCTTGTTGAGTATAAAAGACTCTCTTGTTGAGTCAATTTCCTTTTAGCCTCTATCTCGGGCTTCGTACGAGACAATAAAACACTCTCTTGTTGAGTATAAAAGACTCTCTTGTTGAGTCAAATCCTTTTAGCCTCCGTCTTGGGCTTCGTACAAAACACATATAAAAGCACTCTCTTGTTGAGTCAGTCACATGTTAGCACTCTTTTGTTGAGTCAACCCTTTTAGCCTCTATCTCGGGCTTCGTACGAGACAGATAAAAAACACCCTATTGTTGGATCAATAGCCCCCTCTTAGGCTTTGTATAAGGAAATCCCGATTGAGTCAATTAACCATTTAGCATCAAATCTGTGCCTTGCTCACAACATGCAAACATTAACAACTCCTCTTTAGAGATGACAAATTCTCTCTCATCCAGAACCCTTTTAGCTTCACATATTGGGCTTTGAACAAGATACAAATCACCTTTATCTTCATGTCTTGGGCTTTGAACAAGACACCAAAATAACCTTTTTCCTCCCTTAGAATAGGAGGAACTACGATTGCTCTGATTTCCCTGTTTCGTTAAACAGGAATACGTAGGCATAAGATTGAAAAATCTTAGCGAGCACACTAATCAAAAACCCAAAATCCAGTATTTCCACCAAATCAACCCAAAAGCATCAAATCTAAACACATTACCAAAAACCTCACAAATAGTCTAAACATTGTGTTCTTAACAAAATAACCGAAGAGTGGCCCACGTCTTAATAGCATCTGTAAACCAACAGTTTTGATTGTTTAACCTCAGTTTGCGAGCAGGGTTAATTGGAGACATCTATTTCCCTTCCTTAATCAGCTTAACAGGATAAAAAATGAATCGAATTGTAGTACCCGAGCGATAGTGCTTCAAGACCACAAAAATCGCGCTACAGGATCAATATTTGTACCACTATTACGTGTTAAGCACAGACCATGCTTTGATACCAATTGAAGGTGTGAAAAGTACACAAGATGGGGGTTGAATTGTGTTTCACGTTTTCTTATTATTTAGGTTCTGATCAGAGTTTTAGAATCAGAACTGATGTTCAGATTCTGAGTTAATTCGTTTGGCAGCAGATACAATAGAAGTAAATAAAATAACAGCAGATACAAAAGATTTATACTGGTTCTTCCCCTAACTGAGAGTAGTCCAGTCCCCTTGCCTCACAAGAGCTTTTCATTGTAACCAGTTCATGATTACAATCTCTTATGCTTCACACCAAGTGTCTAAGACTTTCCTTGCTTAGAGCTTGTGTCTAAGACTTCCTTTGCTCACACCATCGGACTGAGTCGCCTGCTAATCTGTCTACTGGTTGAGACTTACCTTTGCTTAGAGAACATTTCTAAGACTTCCCTTGCTCACATCCTCTAGATGAGCCACCTACTCTTCTGGCTATCAAGACTGAGACTTCCCTTGCTCAAGTTGCACTCGAGACTTCTTGCTCAATCAGACTAGCTGAATAAGACTTTCACAGCTCAAGCACTTAAGCAATGAGACTTATGTGTCTTAAGCATTATGGCTCAAGAATTATTGCTTAAATCCTAATGAGATAACACTTTTTGCTCAAGCACATAGCAGAATACTTAATCTAAACTAACGAAGGCTCAGCAGAATAGAGAACAAGGTGTACATGATGCTAGCATCAGAGGTACGGGAGATCACCATAACAAAGACCTTAAGCACTTAAGATTTCTAATATATATAGGGGTAAGAAATCTTAAGGCTTTTACAATTACAACCTAAAACAGAAAATTTGCATATTACATAGAGTTGATAATTGCTTGATCTTGCTACTCCTTCAACAGAAGAATCCTTGTTAAAACTAAGCTTGAATCTTCAGCCATATATATATATATATATATATATATATATATATATATATATATCCTTTCCAGAAACTAGTCATTGAGAAGGTGACTTGGTCAAGTGTCTTTGCTTTTTCTCTACAGTACAAGAGACGTTGTAGATGGATGCACATCAGATTTTGAATCCAGTGTGTAACACGTTTAACCTTTAAGTCTTCAAGATGTTCTGTACTAATAGAGCTGTTGGGAGCAGACATCTTTAGAACATAATAGTTTTTCTTGAGCCTTGCAATCTTGTAGACTCGAGATGACAGGTTAATAAGACAATACAACTTTCTTTTAGTAGTACGAATTATCCACAACTTTATCACCAACTCTGAATGGTACCAAATGCTGATATACAATTACAAAGTGTAGAAACTCGTCTGAATGTTGAGGCCTTCAGTTCAGAGTCTTCGTCAAACCACACTAGAAATTGTTCTTCAGACTCTGCCACCAGAAGCTAGCAATGAAGCAACTCCGAGCGTGTTTAAGTAAAACAGATTCTGATTATTTATGTACAAGAACAAGAACCTGCATAAATAAAACACACATTAAATAAACCATTGTTCATTTAATACTTTTGTTATCATCAAAACTAAAAGACAAATTTTCAAGAACAAATCTTGTTCTAACAATCTCCTCCATTTTTGGATGACAAACACGAGTATTTAAAGGACAATTTTGGGCATTTAATTTTCTCTGCAACAACAGGGTATGAGGTTTGTAAGCTCCCCCTGAGCCTGATAGCTCATAACTGAGTTTAATTTACTCTAGCATTAAGAACCATTTTTCAAGAAAAATAAATTAGTCTTCTTAGTAACATCAGGGTTTGAGGTTGGTAAGCTCCCTCTAAGTCAAACAGTTCCAAGGTTGAGGTTTGTAAGATCCCCTTTAGTTCCATATTTAAGAACACCAAGATAACAACATTTTAAATCTCTCTGGCAACACTAGAATACGAGGTTTATAAGCTTATTTTGAGTCTCATAGGCTAAGTCAGAGGTTTCAAAGTTCTTTCTTAACACTTTATACAAGAGAGTTAAAATATGTTGCTCTTTTTAACTTTCCTTGGCAGCACCAGAACATGAGGTTTGTAAGCTCCTTCTGGGTCTGATAGGCTAAGTCTGAGGTTTGTAAGCTCTTTCTTACACCTACGTACAAGAAAGTTAAAAATGCGCCCTGGGCAAGGTAATAGAAAATAAATGACAAGAAAACAGATGACCAATATGTACAGGACAAGTATTCAATGGGTTCAGTTTCCACTTAAATACTTACTATTATTTCTCCCCCTTTTGTCACATCAAAAAAAAGGAAAAGAAGGAAAGAGAAAAAATATCATTAATAAATGTAACTCAGATCATCATTACAGGATCAGTTTCCAAATAGGAAGAATAATCAAGTAATAAGAGTCATTAAGGGTTGTAAAGTGAACGCTTTGAAGTCTTAGTGGTCGTTACTGTTCCAAGAATTATACAAGGATTAATTTTAGACTCTTGGTATCCACGAAAGTCATTAAAAAAACATCCAAATCCTAAGTCATTTTTATCAATCACCAGTCCTAAGGATATGGAATCAGAAATTGAGAGTCATAATACCTCTGTCATAACAGACACAACTGAAAGATCTACAAGCTTATCAATCTAATCCCCTCAGAGGCGAGCTGCTTCTAAGTCCTCTACAACTGTACCTTTGCTCTCTACACAACTTGCTTATGAAGAGGCTACTTCAGCAGCACCTGAACGACCTTCAAAAGGTGGTCCAATAGTAGTTGCCTTGAAACCTCAGAGAAGAAGCGTGAAGAGATCAAGGAAGAAGAAAAGGAGGGTCAACAAGAAGTTCTACGGCTCTCTTCCAGACATAGAAGAGGAAGAAATGATTGATTCAGAATATGAAGAGGTAGACTATAACAATAGTGGAGGCCGCTGGGCACGAGATGCAATGGCTAGGGATTAATTCTAGAAAATATCTTGTACCATTTTTTTGTTAAAATATGTAATCCATTTGTTTAATTAATGAAAATTTTTTTTAGGCTAATACTTCTTTAGCATGCATTTACATTCCATAAATTTCATCAGATTTTCTGAAGGTACACTATCAAAGTGAAACAGACACAGAAACGACAATTAGAACAAATCAAACATAAACTCATAGTTATTCAGAGAATCTTAATAGGTTAGACTACTAGATTACATTACCAAGAGTTATTATTAAAATACTGATAAAATTTAATCAGTACTTAAATAATATTAAACTCAAGACAATAAATATAACACATCTATAAAAAGACTCTAGTAAGTTTTCTTCCATCATCACTTAATCCCTAAAATATCAAGATGTATAAGCAAAAGCAAATATGGGTTCCAAAGAGAGATTACAAGAAGGCAGGACTACTGAATGCAACAACTCAAGCAAATCAAAGCAAGTCAGCAGCTGAAGAACCTATAAGCAAGCATACAACTTTATAAGTGTTCTCCTATTCAATATCCTTTGTGAAGACACGCAGAAGAAGAAGATCTTCTGGATCCAGATGCAGAAACAAACTGAGGAAGGAGGCTTTGGAGTTTGCTAAGGAATAATGGAAAGATTTCTTTGACAATCTAGACATGTCAGTTGATCCTAGGGAGTTCCTTAGGACACATCCATTAGCTAGAAAAATCTAATTGTCTTGTATTAGCTTCATTTTTATTAATAAAATAAGTTGTAAATGTTTGAGTTATTTTATCTGTTTCAGATTCTTAGTGAACAACAAGAATTAATATTAATCCGTTAAACCCGAACACAAGCATCAACAAACTTTGAATTTATTAATAAGATGCTTGATACAAAGATTTCAACAACAATACAAAGCATAACTATGCTAAAATCTAATATCATAATCTTTCACAGATAGCTTCAAATTTGTCTCTCCAAATCTTGGAAGAACTAGCCTCAGAACTTATGTTAACCCCTTGCTGAACAAGTATTTCAAAAATAACTCGTCCAAAATGTATGGAGAAGTTCTTTCCCTTTTTAAAAGAAGAAAAAGACCTCTTCAGATTGTCAAACATAACTTGAGTAATATCATTCTTCAAATCTGAATTAAGAAGTAGAAACATATATTTTTCAATAGGGTCCACTTGGTCTAAATCTCTATCCTTAGGTAGTAAGTTTGAATTCAGAATCTGACTCCAAACAACAGCATCAAGAAGAAGATTAAAAATCGTTGATGTATTAGATGGATCTACAAAGATACACCAAGTACGAAGATAGTGTTCCCAAACAAGAGTTCTTTGGATTTCTCCGATCTCCTCACAATTGATCACATTTGCAATCGCATTAGAGGTTACTATAAAAGAAACATCAGTTACTCTAGAGAGAATAGCATACTCAGAATTTAGCTGAATAATGGAGACATTAATCCAAAACTCTTTGACAAGACTTGGATAAGTGAAACCACAGAGCATCTCAAAGTAGACATTCCACCTTTTTTTTGACATGGTCTCCTAGAAGTTGAAACCAATCTTAAGCAACTCATCGAAATCCACAAACTTTTCATTGATGACAATCAGCTGATTCAAAGGAGAATAAACTGAAGAATTCATCTCAGGTTTGGTTTGGTCAGCACACAAACAAGAGAAAAAGAAGAAAGAGAAGAAGAAGACGAAAGAAAAGAAACTGAACAAGAATCATACAAAAATAAGAATCTTGTCAGAAAAAGGACACAATGATGTTTCATAGGATGTGGAATAGTAACATCAAGTACTAAAAGGGAAAACATCATTACCCAAAGGTTCTTTATCCAGCAGATATTTTAATTCCACCATATGAGTTTCACCTTTATGAAAGGTTAATTATTATAAAAGCTTTTAGAAAACTTTTTACTTAAACAACTAAGACACTAAAAAAATAATCTTCTTCTGAATCTCAGAAACTGACAACTTTCAGAAGCTATCTACCATTAGAGTCTAGTGAGTCTAGACTTAGACAGAGATATCATCTGTCAGTAACATGTCTCTAAGATTCTATTCAGAACTAGCACTTTATCTTGAAACAAGAGTCATGAGTGATACATGAATATTGAATTGTCTTCTTTAGACAATTAACAAGCAACAGTATAAACACAAAAGTGAGAAAGCCGTTTCATACATGTGATCATCATCTGGCTTGATAAGACATTCCGTATAGACAAACACAACAGAGTTTCCTCTTAAAGATTTCTAAAGTTTTCTTTTTCAAAAGAACTTCTCTAGAGATCTAACATAAACTTTGTATTTATATCTAAACAAATGTTTCATTGAATCAAAAGATATGCCAAAAAAGAAAAAACATTCCATACTTTTTTTGTTTGGCTAGACTCGATTCAGTATTCAGACTGAACAATAGAGTCTGAACAGGGATTTGAGTGGATTCTGATTCAATGGTTGTCTAACCACTGGTTCCACTACTCTCACCAAATTCAGTACCACCAGTACTTGAATATGGGTTGTTGGCTCTGCTTCCAATCAATGTTGTAAACAACCTTTCTAAAGATGCCTCTGCTTCTTTCCTAATATCTGTAGCAGATATATTATGATACTCATATTTCTATAAGACCATGCATATAAGTACAAACAGACTCTTTTATGCCTTACATCTCAATCTAACAGCAGATCATAAGTCACTCTAGAGTATGAGTCTAAAATGATATATGATAGGATCAGAACTTGTTCTATGCAATGTCAATAATCTCATTATCTTGGATTAAATCTTTTGACTTTGAAATCATTGACAAGCTCAGAACAAGATGGTGTTAGCTATTAGAGATTGACATAAAGTATATCAGAGTACTGTCGTAGTACGGCTAATAGAGCTCAAAGAGAAGCAATTGAGTTTCTTAAGATATCACCTTAAAGAACAAACTCCATATAATCAAATATTTTGAAACAAGATATTTTTAACAACATCTCTTGCTTTTCAATACTAGATTTTTTATTTCAAAACACAGATGCTTCTTTTCATTTGCATCCTACACTAATATCTGCTTCAAATGATTAAACATTAAAGAGCTTTTGATATTAGGTTCTAGTAGAATTTTCTTCTTGATTTCAGATTTGGGAAATCAGTTGAAATACCAATATTTCAGAAGCTCATGAAGTTACTCTTCTATCAACACATATCTCCATTCAGCCAGTATGGAAGTCCTTCTGACAAGAAACCTAAGTTTCTCATCATTAGTCATTCCATAGAACTTAAGCTAAAAATAAAAGGTGATTTGTTGAATAGTTTTTCATCATCTAACTTCATTTCTTTCTTTTGAAGACTGCAAGACAAACCTTCAGAACACAGCAGATTCAAGATGTAAACATAAAAAAAAACCGTGACTTTAGATTTAAGTCAATGAACAATCTTCTCAGAATTTGCTTGAAAAGATTAGATGAAATGTAACTACTTCATACTTCAAAAACTGATCCCCACAAACCCAAGCACGAGACTTCAAAGATAGTCTAAGCATCAGACATATCAATGATGTTGATATACTCAGTTGTTGGATAGTGCATCTATCATACCCTAATTTTTGACCCTAAGATCCCACGTCATTTGCATTTCATTAGCATCATATGTGTGTACATTTTTTATGCATCACTAACCCATTTGGAGATACAAAGATTGTTGTTTGTTTCATTTTGATTACCAATTAGGGTTTTAAAGCCTCAAAGGAGACTCAGACCAAGGATTTATCAAGAAATGGGCATGACTTTCAACATACTCAATCTCTCATTCATCCATAAAGACCAAGAGCTCTCATTCATCAAATAATCAAGCACAAGTCTACATCATTTCAAGTCAATTAAGCCCCAAGTTCATCTGGTGCACCAATTAGGGTTTTGGTTGATCAGGGCCTCCAAAGTGAATTTTTTATCTGGGCAAGATCCAAGACCTCAAGATATGTTTCAAAGACATTAAATACATCACATTAGCCCATTCACATGATTGGATTGATCCAAAGAACTTAATTCATAAGAAATGCAAGTATTCAAATTCATCTGGACCACAAACTAGGGTTTCTGATGAAAAATTCAATTGTACCTTTGACTTTTGACCAAGACATAATCCCAAACCTTGGGACATGATTCAAGACACTCAAAAACATCCTTGGAGTCTATCCACGGTGTTCAAATAGGCCAAAAGGTTTGATTTCAATAAGAGATCACAAATTCAAAGTTCATCTGATACAAAAGTAAAATGTACCCAAAATCAAGCTTGACTTTATGAGTTTTTGGTTAAACATGTTCTCTTCAAGTCATGAACAATGTTAATATGTGATTTGGATCATGATTGATTAAGAAAAGTCAAGAAAAGTGAGGTTACTTGTAAAAAGGGCAACCTTAGAGAACTTAAAAAATTTCTAAGTCATGGAAAAACAATGATTTTTGCCCTACTTTGCAAGATCATAACTTCCAAACCAAGTAACCATTTTCTTTGATCCAAAGACCAAATTGAAGAGCCTGTTACATACTACAACTTTGTCACTTAGGGTAGATTCCTAAAAAGTGCATATATTTTGAGATATGAAGCCATGAAGTTAGGGTTTCAAGACTTTTTGAACTTTGACACTTAGAAAAATTTTGGACATAACTGTTTTGTGTTTTAACCAACATTGAGGCAATTTTCCCCATGATCCAAGATGAATCAAGACCAAATTCAAATATCAAAGTTGAAGTATGATATACCAGCTTTCCAAAATGTCCAAGAACACAATCTAATTCCATTTGGGCAAGGAGATATGGAGTGCACAATATGCCTTGATGTAACTGTTTTGGCAAGACAGATTGGGCATTACTTGGAGTGCACGATTATGTGAGTCCAAGTGTGATGATCAAACAATGCTTATTCAACAAGAATCTTAACGAATCATCCAAAACCTGCAAGATAGAGCCACTAAGTCAAGACGAATCCCTTTGAAATGATGAGACATCATCACTTTAAGCCTTGAATTCAAGAGGAATTTATGTGGAATATTTCATTGTCAAAGAAACCACTCTCATCAGTCAAGATGCACTCTTAAACAGCAATAAACACCTCTGCAAAATGTGGAATTGGTCAAAAGAAGAGCTAGGCTAGTGGAAGAAATAAGGTACCTTAAGTTGGAAGTAATGATGCATTTCCAAAACCATTGAACATTGAGCTCATCCTTCAAACCACTATTATTCCTCCAAAACAAACTTGCTCCCCTATAAATAGAGACCACATTTGATCATTCAAAATATACCAAAACAATCACAATACTTGTTTTCTCATTATTCCTCTTTCACTTCAATTTTCCAAAGAGTGAGATTCAAATTTTTAAAACCAAAGCTTAAACCACTCAAACAACCATCCAAGCACATCAAAAATCATCCCTTGAAGGTGTCCAAACCTTCATCTTCCTCTCCAAACACCAGAATCCAAAAGTCAACTGTCAAAACCTCATATTTTGACTTTTCTGCATTTTCAAAGTCATGTCTTGATTCTGTCCATTTTAAAACCATCCAACACTTCAAACACACTCTAAATAACATCCCTAAGTTGTTCCAATTATAGTTTATCAACTGTAACTCCATTTAACCAAAGTTCCATTTTGGTCACTTTTGCCAATTTTGCAAGAATGAGCTAGTTTCTGTCCTAGAAGTTTTCCTCTTGTTCCTAGCATCCAAGAAGTTTCTTTGAGGTACATTTGAGGTGTCAAAGGCATTGGTTTACTTCCGTCACAAGTATCTTGAAGGTTGGAAAGTTGAGCTCCAAGAGGTAAGTGCATAAGAACTTGAACTTTGCAAAAATATGTATTGCTTTGATGTTCCTTGACCATGAACATGTTTTATATGTCATACTTGTTGTGTTTGGACCATTTTGAAGTGTTATTATTAATTGTGTATAGGGTTGGCAATGAACCGAACCAACTCGAAAATAGTTCGAAACTCGGTTCGACAATTAATTCGTTGAACTTGGTTCATGAACCTAATGAGCTGAATATAAGCGAAAAACTAAGTTCGTTAACTAAATAAGTTGAACTTGAACTATACATAGTTCAACTCGTTAGGTTTATGAACCAACTCGATTTTATATGAGAATGATTATTTTGTCTTTAAGAGTAGATTTATTGATTTAATATAAATTTTAACTTTATATTTTATTTTAATCTAACGGTTTTAATTGATAATTTATATTCTCAAGTAAGCAAAATATTTCTAAAAATAATTATACAAATAAAATTAGCATCATATAACTTAATTTATTTTTTAATTAGTAGATTTTTGAGACAGAGTTAAATTCCAATCTAATAAATTTTATTTTATTTCAATACATTCTTTTTAAAATAATATTAATTTAAAATGTCAGATAAAAAATAGACTTTAAAAAGTGTCTTTTAAGTTCGTGAAACAAGCGAGCTGGACCTAACGAGATGAACCTAATGAGTTGAATCGAGTTGCTCGCGAACTTATAGTGAGTCGAGTTTGAGCTTAAAAAAAGTTCGAGTTGAACTCGAACCGAGACTTGAGCTGAACCAATTCTTAACGAGTCGAGCCGAGCTGAGGCGAGTTCGATTTGACTCGACTCATTTCTAGCCCTAATTGTGTATAGCTTTAGCATAGAACTTGCAAAAACATGGCATTTTAGGAACCACTATCGTGTTTTAAAATGTAGGCATTTTTAAAAAATCTAAAACTGCCACTGAAATCCTTGTGAAATTTCAAGCAAGATTGGTCTTTACATTTTTGAATTCCATTGAGTGTAGACCAAGTTATGGGTGGTTTTGCAAATGACACAAAACCTGATTTTCTTAGCCAAGAAACCAACCGTGGCGCCCTTTTGTTCTGGCCAGACCAAGCTTTCTAGGCATATCAATTAACGGGTATGGTTTGATACACGGATGTATCACCACCCCAGTGGTTAAACCTGCGCGCCCTTGAGTACTTATGCTTACAAGAACTCGGGTTCGAATCCCCTTCGCCCCAGTTCTTTTTATATTTTCTGAATTTCAAGTATTTTTCACATATATTGTTATGATTCTCTCTCCTTTTAACCTGCGCGTGTTGGCTGGTTGGTATTGGTTTTGTGCTGCAAGCGAGATGTCATGGGTTCAACACTCATGGGGACCCTTCCCATTATTTTTTTTCACCTTATTTTCTTACTTTTCTTTGCAAATTCTAATGTCCATAACTTTCTCATTTTTAATCATTTTAAGCCCATTATTTTTGTAAAATGTTTATGATAATTCCTAGTTTTTGTTTATAAAATTAAAATACCAAAAATATTTATTTTAGATGCATTTATGGATACTTAAAGTGTGTGATATTTTTATGGTTTCTTTAAGTTTCTTTTGATTCTATTGAATGATTTCTTGATTTCTCTTGTACATGCTGCCTTGTATGAACCATTTACACCTTATAGAAACCTTGTATGACTTCATGAACTTGTACATTGTGTTTTGCTTATGTTTTATGCCTTATTGATACATGTTCACATGTTTAAAGTATATGTTGAACCTTGTTCATACCATGAGCCTTTGCACAACTATTTTTCTTGAACATGAGATGTTTTTTCCATGATTACATGACCATGATATGCATGCTTGCCTTTGTGATGATTTCACCATGTTTTAGTGTCCTTATACATTTGAATTTTATCTTGAAAATGCCATTTAATACATATGTGTATGCTTAAAACATTTTGTGATGCTCTTACTTTCTTATGACCGTGTTTGAACTTTAATATCGATGTTTGATTATTACCAACTTGTCTTAACATGTTCAACTTGTATCCATGCTTAAATGTTCAAGTATGATGAGTCCAAGCCCTTGAGGTTGGCATCAATTTTGGTAAAACTAACTTAGCAGAAAGATGTTGGACAAGATGTCCTGACATGATAAACTAACTGCAGGTTAAGATGTTAGACAAGATATCCTATCAGGTGGATTCGACATCTTTGTCCATTACTGTTTTGGAATAACTGTAATTATGTTCCATGTGTGATTGGAATATGAATTCATCTCAGGTGGCATCTGAGATTGAGGAATCAGATATTCTGATTCTAAAAGGAATATGCGGTTTCCATATAAGGAGACATTTTTGGAAACTTGGGATTGAAGAAAAGAATAGGTCGCAGATTTTGTGGAGCAGAATTGCTGTGTTTTTGAAGCCCAAATCCAGTTTTGGTTTGCAATATAAATAGGATGGATTTAACCTAGCATAGGTGTTGAATATTTCAGCTGTTATAGAGTACTAGGGTTTGTACTTGTGGGAGCCTATCTCTTGTATTGCGTTAATACCAGAGAAGGACAGTTTATTGAGTTGTAATATTTTCAGTCACTGTTGTGATTGGAAGGGAATTGAGAAGGGTCTCATACCTAGGAGTGTCTTAGGTAGAAATCTAGGAAGGGTAGTTTCTAGGTACTAAGTTGTAAACCTTGGAGTTTAGCTTAGAACGAATTCTACTTAGTTGATTTCATTCCTGTCTTGGCAGCCCCCAGACATAGGTGTTGTTAATAACCGAACTGGGTTAACAACTTCTGTGTGTTATTTTCTTTCTGCTATTTGTTTTTGTTCTTCCTTAATCCTTGTGAGAAGCAGAGATCAAGTGTCACGACATCCTGTCTGACATCTTAGTGATCTGCTTAACTAGAATTTCAATTGGTATCAGAGCAGGCATCCTGCTCTGTATGTGGGCGAGATTCAGGGACGATACTTTCTAGTTCGATGGATAAAGAAGGAGGAATTCTAAATAGACCACCTATAATTGATGGTTCCAATTATGAAGATTGGAAAGTATGCATGGTGCCGTTTGTCAAGTCCATGGATGGTAAAGCTTGGAAGTTTGTGGTCAAATGGTGGGACCTGCCAAAGATCAAAGACAAAGACGGGAAGCTCACTGATGAGCTGAAAACTGAAGAAGACTGGGATGATGAAGATGATAAGCTTGCTCAAGGAAATTCCAAAGCCTTGAATGCCTTGTTCAATGGTGTGGACAAGAACATCTTCAGACTCATCAAGAACTGCAATGTTGCAAAGAATGCTTGGGAAATTATGAGAACTGCTCATGAGGGTACCTCTCGAGTTAAATCGTCAAGACTTCAGCTTCTCACCACTAAGTTTGAGAACCTGAGGATGAGAGAGGACAAAAGTATACATGACTTTCATATGAAAATCATTGATATTGCCAACACATCTAGTGACCTTGGAGAGAAAATTCTTGTAGCCAAGTTGGTTCAGAAAATTCTAAGGTCTATTTCCAAGAGGTTTGATATGCAAGTGACAGCTATTGAAGAAGCTCGGGACATAAATACTATGAAAGTATATGAGCTTATGGGATCACTCCAAACCTTTGAGATGGCTATCAGGGAAAAGAATGAAAAGAAGAAAAGTCTTACCCTGGTAACAAACCAAGAAGAGGGTGACACCAATGTGGATTGTCCAAAGCTGTAGGGTTCCTTGAAAAACAATTTCATCAACTGGCAAAGAAA
The DNA here is from genome assembly GCA_022829125.1 of Lathyrus tuberosus. Classification (NCBI taxonomy): domain Eukaryota; kingdom Viridiplantae; phylum Streptophyta; class Magnoliopsida; order Fabales; family Fabaceae; genus Lathyrus; species Lathyrus tuberosus. The sequence goes on from JALAZF010000259.1 coordinate 3,363,125, forward strand.
CTGGATGAGAAGTCTAAGATCAATGTCAAGGCTCAGACTTCTGACATCTATAGATCAAGAAACTTTGGAAGAAGACCTAGCTATGATAAGAAACCTAACCGATAGAAGGGAATTCAGTGCTTTGAGTGTTGAGGTTTTGGACACACAAGAGGTGAGTGTCCCACGTTCCACAAGAAGGAGAAAAAAGGTCTATCCACCTCGTGGTCTGAGGATGACTCCTCGAGCGATGGAGAGTCTACTAAAAAGGTCTCTGCAATGACTAGAGTTTATGATTCTGACAAGGAGTCAGATATCGGATCGCTCAACCCTAATGACTTTGCTGAACTGTGTCAATTAGGACAAGATCAGCAGAATCTTATTTCCCAACTTTTTGATGAGAGACTGAATCATTTGGAAACAATCTCTGATCTGGAGGATAAAGTGGTGTTGTTAAACTCCAAACTTAACAACATGACCGAGTATGTAAGAATGATGAACAATAGCTCAGATATGCTAGATGAAATTCTTATGTCAGGGAGAAATACCGGAAGTGGAACGGGTCTCGACTATAATGACCAAGTTGAGATTAAAGGACAGAGGACTGGAGGGAACTCAGCCCACATGATGTCGAGAAAGATGTCACAACATCATCAAAGGCCTCAGAATATCTCTCCTGGAAAACAAAAATAGGATAAACAGTGCTACTACTGTGGTAAGTTTGGTCATATAAAGGCTAATTGCTATAAGTTGAATGGATATCCTAAATCATCAACACGATCCAGAAGAAGAAAGATGGCTCCCGGAGAGAAGAAAAAGTGGATCCCTAAGGATCAAACTGTAGCCTTCATAACTCATACCTCCCTGAGAGCCTCCACCAAAGTAGACTGGTATTTCGACAGTGGCTGCTCCAGACACATGACTGGTGTGAAGAAGTTCTTGGCTGACATCAAACCTCATCCCACTGGCTATGTCACCTTTGGAGATGGTTCAAAAGGAGAGATAAAAGGTGTTGGTAAGTTGAAGTATGATGGACAACCCAACCTTGATAGGGTTTTGTATGTCAAAGGATTGACTGCAAATATAATAAGCATTAGCTAATTGTGTGACCAAGGTCTTAAGGTGAACTTTTCTGAATCTGAGTGCCTGGTAACAAACGATAAAGAAGAACTTATCATGAAAGGTACCAGATCCAAGGATAACTGTTACTTATGGGCTCCTCATGAAACTTAGTGTCCCTCCACCTGCCTGGTGTCAAGGGAGGATGAAATGAAGTCATGGCATCAGAAACTTTGTCATTTGCACTTAAAAGGAATGAAAGAAGTCATATCCAAGGAAGCTGTCAGAGGGATTCCAAATCTGAAGATAGATGAAGGCAAGATATGTGGGGAATGCCAGATTGGTAAACAAACTAGAATGTCACATAAAAGGCTTCAACTTCAGACCACCTCAAAAAACTTAGAGCTTCTCCATATGGATTTAATGGAACCTATACGGATTGAAATTCTTGGAGGAAAAAGGTATACTTATGTAGTTGTAGATGATTTCTCTAGGTACACTTGGGTGCATTTTACCAAAGAGAAGTCAGAGGTATTTGAAGTTTTCAAAGGATTGTGTCAGAAACTTCAAAGAGAGAAGGATTGTGGGATTGTTAGAATCAGAAATGATCACGGAAAGGAGTTTGAGAATAGTAAGTTTAATGAGTTCTGCTCCTCAGAAGGAATCAGTCATGGGTTCTCTTCACCCATCACTCCCCAACAGAATGGTGTGGTTGAGAGAAAGAATATAATTATTCAAGAGTGTGCAAGGGCCATGCTTCATGCAAAGAAACTCCCTTATCACTTTTGGGCTGAAGCTATGAACACAACTTGCTACATCTTAAATAGGGTAACTATCAAGTCTGGAACATCTGCCACACTGTATGAATTATGGAAAGGTAGAAATCCAACTGTGAAATACTTCCATGTCTTCGGAAGAAAATGCTACATCCAGGAAGACCATGAGCAGAGAAGAAAGATGGATCCCAAGAGTGAGGAAGGAATCTTTCTAGGTTACTCCACAAATAGCAGAGCATACCGAGACTACAATTCAAGAACTCAAGTAGTACTGGAGTCCATAAATGTTGTGGTTGATGACTCACCTATGGAGGTTTAAGCTACAAATAATATTGGAGTATTCTTCCCCATGGAGGAGGAAGATGTCACAGAGGATGTCGAAACACCCCAAGATAACTCTGAAGATACTGTTGTATCTAACGATGATAATTATGAATCTACTATAACCGAGCGGGTTGACAAAGGACCCTCCATCAGAATATAGAAAGATCACCCTAAGGAACTCATAATAGGGGACCCAAATGGAGGAAAGATGACCAGATCAGTAGATGTGGTGGCAAGTGCCTATTTTGTGTCAAAGATGGAACCCAAGAATGTCAAGGAGGCCTTGACAGATGAATTCTGGATTAATGCGATGCAAGAAGAGCTAGGGCAGTTCAAGAGGCATGAGGTCTGGGACCTTGTACCCAGACCAGAAGGATCAAATGTGATAGGAACAAAGTGGGTGTTTAAGAACAAGTCTGATGAACATGGTGTAGTCACAAGAAACAAGGTCAGACTCGTTGCGCGAGGATACACTCAAATAGAGGGAGTGGATTTTGATGAAACTTTTCCTCTAGTAACTAGACTAGAGTCTATGCGACTGCTTCTTGGAATAGTCTGTCTACTGAAGTTCAAACTCTTTCAAATGGATGTCAAAAGTGCCTTTTTGAACAGGTATCTCAATGAAGAGTTCTACATGGAAAAACCCAAAGGCTTTGTTGACCCGACATTTCTACATCATGTTTATAAGCTGAAGAAAGCCTTATATGGGTTGAAACAACCTCCAAGGGCCTGGTATGAAAGACTAACTGACTTCCTTGTTACAAATGGCTATAGAAAGGGAGGAATTGATAAAACTCTCTTCGTCAGAGAAAGGGAAGGTAATCTCATGATAGCACAAATTTATGTTGATGATATTGTTTTTAGCAGAATGTCAGAAGAAATGGTCCTACATTTTGTTAAGCAAATGCAATCTGGGTTTGAGATGAGTTTAGTTGGAGAATTAACCTACTTCCTTAGACTCCAAGTCAAACAAATGGAAGATTCTATTTTTCTCTGTCAAGGAAAATATGCCAAGAATATCGTTAAGAAGTTTGGCTTGGAGAACGCAAAATACAAGAGGACTCCTGCCCCTACTCACCTGAAATTATCAAGAGATGAGAATGGCATAAGTGTTGATCAGAGTCTCTATAGAAGCATGATTGGAAGTCTCTTATATCTTAAAGCCAGAAGACCTGATATAACATTTTTAGTAGGAGTCTGTGTAAGGTATCAGGATGAACCCAAAGTTAGTAATATTAATCAGGTCAAGACAATTCTGAAGTATGTGAATGGTACATGTAACTATGGACTACTCTACACACACAACTCTGACTCTGTATTAATAGGATATTGTGATGCTGACTGGGCTGGAAATGCAGATGATAGAAAAAGCACCTCTGGTGGATGTTTCTTTCTAGGGAACAATTTAATCTCCTGGTTCAGCAAAAAGCAAAATTGTGTCTCCTTATCTACTGCTGAAGCTGAATACATTGCAGTAGGGAGTAACTATTCTCAAATGATGTGGATGAAGCAAATGCTGACTGAATATAATGTTCCGCAGGATGTTATGACACTCTTCTGTGACAACTTGAGTGAAATAAATATTTCAAAGAATCCCATTCAGCACAGCCGAACTAAACACATTGACATCAGACACCACTTCATTCGAGACCTGGTGGAGGACAAAATCATAACTCTGGAGCATGTGGCCATAGAAAATCAACTAGCTGGCATTTTTACTAAAGCTTTGGATGCAAATCAATTTGAGGCATTGATAGGCAAGCTTGGAGTTTGCCTATCTAACGAGGCATAACTTTCCACTGGATGTGGGAATGATATTCAATTTTCTGAATATGTATTCCCATTTGGCTAGAGAGGATTGTCTTCAAATTCTCTCAAAGTTCTCACTTATTTTTTTTGTTTTTACTTTGTTTTTGGTTGTGTAAGGGCTGAATGTCCAGGATAATTTTTACTTTTGTTGGATGTGTAATTTAATTACTATGAACTGATTAATTGGTTTTTGAGTTAGTCCTTCTGCCTTTTTCATATTTTGGCTAAAAAGGGGAAGAAATACTAACATCACTAACAACTGCTGGTATACTGCTAACCACTGAGGGGGAGTAGTTTTGTGCTGTCCTGTGCTACTTGCAGGAGGTACTAGTTGAGGGGGAGACAAATTTGTGTTTCCGCTGCTGTTCTGATGATGGTCTCCCTGATGTGCTTCTACAGTCAATTGTAGTTTTAGCCAAAATCTGCCAAAGGGGGAGATTGATGAGTCCAAGCCCTTGAGGTTGGCATCAATTTTGGTAAAACTAACTTAGCAGAAAGATGTTGGACAAGATGTCCTGACATGATGAACTAACTGCAGGAAAAGGTGTCAAATAAGTTGTCCTATCATGTTGATTCGACATCATTGTCGGTTACAGGTTGAAATATCTGTTCCTGTTTTCCAGGTGTGATTGGAATATGATTTAGTCCTAGGTGGCATCTTTAAGTATTCTCACATGTCATCTCTTGTATGTTTACATCTTCATCCACATATTGTGTCATAAACATGTCTTTTTGTTCAAAGTATGCTTGGTTGTTTCCCTTACTATATTCATTGGATCCTCGATTAATCTTGAATACATATACTTGCTTGAACTTCTCTGTAATTGCTCCCATGGATTAAATCTTTGCTTACATGTTCAAGTATTTTCTTCATAAACTCTCACCATGATGAATACATCTCTTGGTTTGATTTTCATTCCATTTAGAAACACAAGGGCCTCTGTTAGAGTGTAAGACCCATCACATTTTGAATTACATTTTCGAAACACATGGGCCTCTATTAGAGTGTAAGACTTATCACATTTTGTTAGCTCGTAAATTTGACGCCCAGATGAAGTTAGAAGTGTTGAGGAGAATATTAGGCTCTTGAAGAAGGTTAGAAAGGCTTTCGACAGGATTTGTGTGATAGGTTTGAGTCGAAGGTACTCATAAGAGGAAAAGAGATCTTTTGGAACTTAGAAAATATTTCTAAGATTTAAAGGGGGAACCTTCGACCGAGAATGTTGATGATGTCTGACGCTGGGAATTCAAATTCAAATAAAGGAGGGAGTAGTTATTTTGGTTCGCTCTTGAGGAAAGACAGGTGGCGTGTATCCCGGCAATGGAAGCATGCAATATGACACTTGTCATTTGTTGATTATTTCAGGCAGTTTATAGCAGTTAGTTTTAGTATTATAAGGGTCCTAGAAATAGGATTAGGGTGTTGTGTTCACTTTGTACAAGTAACTCTAAATTTACTCGAAAGTATCCGCGTGTTGAGAAAAGAGTATTGTGAGAATGTACGTGATGTAAACACCATTTATCCTTCAACGCAATTTACTTTGATCTTTACTTAAATTGTTATCTTTTATTTGAATCCAGTTACGTTTCTGCACTTATTTTTGTTTTATACCTTTTGATCTTTATTGCACACGTTCGATCCTTCCTTTTACATTTCCAGCCTTTTAACTTTACATTTTGAAATGTTGTCTTTCAACAAACCTTCCTTCTTGAGTATTGTCGAAGTATTCATTGCTTTAGAATTTAACTTAGATCAACTGTTAGCACATGTCCTAGGATCAATCTGATCGATCCTGTAAGTCACCAAAGTCAGATTTGGAAGATCAGCGGTTGTTTACCAATTTTCACGGTAAACAAATTGGCACGCCCAGTGGGACAGTGCTAACTGTATAAAGATTTTTTCTAAATTTTGAAAATCGTCATTCATTAATCTTTTTCTCCTTAAAAAGCTTCGTTGCATGTTATTAAGAAGTGGTAGGGTAGCCAATACAAACTAAGAAAGATCAAGAAGAAAATATACTAGAAAAATGGTGACGAACACTAGTCAGCCAAACAATCCAAATCCTCAAGGGAGTGGTTCTAATCCACAGTCAAGTAATCCAAATGCCCAGCCTAGTAACACAAACCCTCAAAATGTGTCTAGGAATGATGTGGTACCACCCCCAGTTCCTTCGACAGGAGAGTCGATCTCACCTCCTGTTATGTCTGACCCATCAACGACAGGATCAGGGTCAACATATATAAGGGCTTACACTCAACCTGTTTTGGAGTACATAGGCCCACAAGCATCTAACCCCCAAACTCCAACAGGAGGAACTTCGACATTTACGCATCTTCCCCCTCCAGGATTTTCACAACCCTTGCCAAGGAATCCACCTTATGGAATGCCAACGTTAATAATGCAAAGCCTCCAAAATGCCCCCCCAGTATTCTCAGACAATGTAATGTGTTCGCCATTACAGGGGTCGGGATCTGGGATAAATGTGGGTCGAAACAGCCAAAGTGTAGGTATAGGATATTCCACTCAAGGTCCTAGTCTAACAAACACGTCTATAGCATGTTTAAGACAACAAATGGATGAGAGTAATCTACAAATGGTACAAACTTTGTCTAAAACTATGGGGGAAATTTTCCAGCCTTTGATTCGGAACACTACCCAGACCAACCAACAACTAACAGAGCAATTGGCATGCATGGAAGAATTTATGGGGGTGCCGCCCCCTATACGAGGTGCGACTGTGGTGGAGAATATCCCACGGTGGAACCTAGAGACTATGCCTGAGGCCAACTTGGAATCCCTGAGAGTCGAACTCCCCAGAGTCGAACCACCTAGGAACCAAGGGCCAATTCCAGAAGAAGGGCAACAAGGGGTAGTGATAGTGAATAGAAACCAAGATGATGATCAGGTTGTACAACAGGTTCGACGTAATACCATAGCAGCGGATAACAATCTAGCAGCCATGGTCGAAAGAATAATGGCTCGAAATGGGATGAATTTTGGCTTTACTAGGCCAAACTTTACCTCACCTATAGTGGACTATATCCTGCAATTAGAATTAACTCCTAGGACGAAGGTCCCAAAGTTTACCAAGTTCTCAGGAGATACAACTAAATCTACTATCGAACACGTAGCCCGGTATATGATCGAGGCTGGAGAGATCGCAAATGACGAAAGTCTTAGGGTGAAATATTTCCCAAGTTCTCTCACCAAAAACGCTTTTACTTGGTTTACAACCTTACCTCCTAACTCAATCTGTAATTGGACCCAGTTAGAGCGCTTGTTCCATGAACAATTCTATATGGGGCAAACTAAGATTAGTTTGAAGGAGTTGGCCAGCATAAAGCAAAATTTTATTGAACCAATAGACGATTACCTAAACAGGTTTCGATTACTTAAGGCTAGGTGTTTTACTCAAGTGCCCGAGCATGAACTGGTCGAAATGGCCGTTGGTGGCCTTGATTACTCTATTAGAAAGAAATTGGATACCCAGTATCTGAGAGACATGGCCCAACTGGCTGATAGGGTTCGACAGTTAGAACGTCTCAAAGACGAAAAGACTAAGTTCAATAAGGGCAAAAAGGTAGCTTATGTTGAATATAATGAGGATGTCGAAGGTTTGTACGACGAACCATTATACTTTAACGAGAGTGAGGTAGATGTTGCTGAGTTAAAGCAAGGGCCTCCGTATGCTTGTAGAATTTTAGCCCCTTCGACTGGAAAAAATTCTGGCGAATCTGAAAAGAATGATAAGTTTCCCAAGAAAATATACACTTTCGATATCACCAAATGTGATGAAATTTTTGATTTGTTGGTAAAAGATAGGCAGATGATAGTGCCTCCTGGCGCTAAAATTCTGCCTTTAGAACAAAGAAAAAAGAGGGGATTTTGTAAGTACCATAATTTTTTGGGTCATAAAACTTCTCAATGTTTTCTTTTCAGGGATCTGGTGCAGAATGCTATTTAGGAGGGCAGGCTGAAATTCGGAGAGAAGAGCAAAGGTCAGATGAAAATTGACTCTGACCCATTACAAACAGCAGATGCTCATTATGCTGAGCCAGAGATACATATGGTTGCAGTTGCTGATGACTTCGACCGTTCAGTCAATATGGTGGAATTTACTGAAGACTTCGCCAACAAAACTGTGTTAGCCAAGGTCACTGAAGACTTTGATAGTTATGCTATGGAGAAACTCATGAGAGAGGCCGTTGATAGCTTCGACGAGGCCACTGAGGATTTAAATGATGGGATCAATGAGGGTTCCAACATGATGTTGGTTACTAAAGAGACTACTGAGAGTTGCGTTAAGATGGATAAGGCTGCTGAGGGCCTTGATGTGGACTTCTGCAATCTGGACCTTAGTGCTGATGTCGACATGGACATCAATATGGTCGAAATTATGCAACATCAGACCGTGGAGGTGGACGAAGCAAGCCTCCAAGAAGAGCGTAACAAATTGGCTTATCCAAAACAGGATGAAACTATCATTGAATTCCTTCACCGCTGCTAAAAGAAGGGATCAGGAGTCATGTTATGCCCCAGATGCAGTGCAATCTTCGATCAAAAGGCTGCTCACAATCTTGAGGGGATTAGGAAGGCTAGAGAAAGAAGGGAGCAGAGATCATCTCATGGTCAAAGGGGTTTCGACCCTAGAAGGTCCTCTTCAAAACAATTGGGAGGAAAAACACAGCTCCCAGGGGCCAGACCCAGTACCTTCAAACCAACAAGAAATGCGCCAATAGGGAGCTGGATGAAACCTGTCGAAGGAAAGAGAAAAGGTCAGAAAAAGTGACAGAAGATCGATGTGGGCAGAGGCTCTTCAATAGAGTATCGAAAGGAGTTTCAGACCTCTAACAAATCAGCATATGTTTTTGAAAACTATAAGGGGAAGAACCCGATGTCGCGATCTCAATGGAGGAGAGAGCAACGTCGAAGGAAGGCTCTCAGGGAGGCCCAGTCGAAGGATCAAGGAGAATCCAGTACTAATATCCCTACTGACAATAATGGAGGGAATCCAATGAGGGCTGATGAAAAAATACCTGTAGGACGAAAACTGTTTGCCTCTCAAGAGGATAAACCTGAGAAGACTATCGAAGAGGATGACGAGATGACAGATAACTTCAATTCCGAATCTGACGCTTCTCTTGATATCATAGTCAATGTGGTATCTGTGATGCCCAGAGAGTTCTCCCAGCTCATAGAAGTCAAAGATTTAGATGCCTGCACTGAGGCAGAGATGGCAGCACACAAGCCGGTATGCTACTATATTATGAACAATGGGTGTGTCGAAGAGCATAACGCTTTTTTCCAGCGACCCACAGAGGAAATGAGGGGTCACCTAAAGCCCCTCTACATTACTGAAAAGGTGGAGAATGTGCCAATAAATAAAATATTAGTCGATTATGGCGTAACAGTGAACTTGATGCCACACTTCTTACAGAGCAAGATTGGCAAGTACGATACTGACACTAAGCCACATAACATGGTTCTTTCGAATTACGAAGGAAATGTTGGCTCTACTTTGGGAGTGATATAAGTCGACTTAACAGTGGGAACAATCACTAGGCCTACTGTCTTCATGGTAGTAGAAACAAAAGCCAACTATAATCTGCTTTTAGGACGAGAGTGGATACATGGCATTGGTTCAGTGTCATCTTCGATGCATCAACGCATCACCATCTGAAGACCAGACGACATAGTCGAAAACATTGAGGCTGACCAGGGTTATTTTAAAGCACCAATCAATCATGTGGACAGACGTCAGTTCGACAAACATTTGGCTCACATTGCCCCCTGTGGTCCAGCAGATTTTGAGTTTGTCCCAGACGACGAGACATTTTGCTTATTATACTTACATCCCGTCGAGGGTTTCCGTTGGGATAAGGAGGTGCCAGGGGAAAGACTTCCGTACCTTGGCAAGCCTGCAGTAGACCCCACAGGGTGGGGAAGTGAATTCAGTGATAATAACTGAGTTCGAAGCATTGAGAAGAATTTCAGCCTACGTGGCTGAAACCAGACTACAAGCGGCTTTGGAGGCTGTAACGAATACATGGCTGGCGAAGCCAATCCTGAATTCCACCAAGAAGGTCCTGGTAAGGACTTCGACCCAGAACCACCTGATAAGGTTTAAGATGTAGAACGAGGCCAGAGGCTTGATGTTATTTATGACGATGAGCCTTTGGAATTTGAAAAAGATCTGCTGGAAAATAATGTTAAGATGTTAGCGCAAGATCCGTTAGAAGAAATCGACCTAGACGAAAGGGAAACCAGAAGGCCAACATATGTTAGTGCCAAGCTTGACCCATAACTTAAGGTCGAAATTACCCAGTTGTTGCAGGTGTTTAAAGACTGTTTCGCCTGGGACTACGATGAAATGTCCGATTTGAGTAGAGAGTTGGTCGAACACAGGTTGCCGATCAAGCCTGGGAAGAAGCCAGTCAAATAGAATCCAAGACGGTTTGCCCCAGAAGTTCTCTCAAAGATAAAGGAGGAAGTCAAAAGACTCCTTCGATGCAAATTTATCCGCACTGCCAGGTATGTCGAATGGTTAGCTAACATTGTACCTGTTATTAAAAAGAATGGTTCCTTACGAGTGTGCATAGACTTTAGAGATTTAAATGTTACAACTCCTAAGGATGAGTATTCCATGCCTGTGGCAGAAATGTTAGTCGATTCCGCCGCAGGACATGAGTATCTTAGTATGCTAGATGGGTACTCTGGCTATAACCAAATATTCATTGCTGAAGATGATGTCCCCAAAACAGCCTTTCGTTGCCCTAGAGCCTTGGGTACCTATGAGTGGGTGGTGATGCCTTTCGGCCTTAAAAATGCTAGGGAAACATATTAACGAGCAATGAAAACGATCTTCCATGATTATATAGAGACTTTCATGCAAATATATATCGATGATATCGTGGTTAAGTCTGTTTCAGGGAAAAGTCACTTAGACCATCTTCGACACTCCTTTGAAAGGATGAGAAGGCATGGTCTAAAAATGAATCGTCTTAAATGTGCGTTTTGTGTGCAGGCAGGGGATTTTCTAGGCTTTGTGGTCCATAAAAGGGGATCGAGATCAACCAGAATAAGACCAAGGCCATCATGGAAGCGAAAGCGCCATCAACGAAAAAGGAGCTGCAGTCGCTGCTGGGTAAAATCAATTTCTTGAGGAGATTCATATCGAACCTAAGCGGTAAAACGCATGCCTTTTCACTATTGCTTTGATTCAATAAGGATGGATTCGAATGGAGACAGGAGCAGCAGGCGGCCTTCGACAAGATCAAGGAATACCTGAGTCATCCCCCAATTTTTTCCCCACCTTGTATGGATAGGAGTATGAGATTGTACATAGCTGCATCAGACAAAACCATAGGGAGCATGTTGGCTCAAGAGGACGAGGATGGTGTCGAAAGAGCCATTTACTACCTCAGTAGAGTTTTGAATGATGCGGAAACTAGGTATAGCGTGATAGAAAAATTATGCCCATGCTTGTATTTCTCTTGTACAAAATTGAAGCAATATATAAAGCCAGTTGATGTTTATATTTCATCTCATTTCGATGTTATTAAACACATGTTGTCAAAACCTATCTTGCATAGTCGAATTGGTAAATGGGCACTAGCACTGACTAAGTACTCTTTAACGTATAAGCCTCTGAAGGCAGTTAAGGGACAAGTGGTAGCAGACATTATAGCCAACCACTCCATAAACGAAAGCATGTTGAATTATGTCGAATTGGAACCTTGGAAGTTATACTTTGACGGCTCCAGCCACAAAGATGGCACAGACGTAGGTGTGCTGATTATTTCTCCGGATAAAATTCCAACAAAATTCAAGTACAGGGTCGAAGGATTTTGTTCCAACAATGAGGCTGAGTATGAAGCCTTAATAGCTGGACTTGAAATTTTGTTAGAATTGGGGGCAACTCGAGTCAAAATAATGGGAGACTTAGAGTTGGTCATAAAGAAAATTACAAAGGAGTACGAATGTGTTAAGGAGAATCTTATCCTGTACTTCGTAGTGGCCAACAGACTATTGAAGAGATTCCAAGTAGTGAGCATTCGACACATACCTCGACTAGAGAATCAAGTGGCCAATGACTTGGCTCAGGTTTCTTCTGGGTATAAGGTTTCGAAGGAAAAGTTACAAGAGGAAATCGAAGCTAGAGGTAAAGTGGTATCTATTGGATTATGCCCATCAGACCTAGAAGTGACAAAGCTTGGATATGCTGACGAAGAAAATTTTGAGATTTTCGCAATAGACTGCTTGACGGATAAAGATTGGAGGAAGCCTATAGTCGAGTATTTGAAAAACCCGACAGCATCCACAGAGCGAAAGGTTAGGTATTAAGCCTTAAGTTGTGTCCTTCTAAGCAATGAATTGTTTAAAAAGACCCCTGAGGGGGTCTTACTTAAGTGTCTTAGTGAAACAGAAGCATATATGGCCCTTTCTACTGTCTATAGTGGGGCATGCAGGGCGCATCAGGTAGGCCATAAGATGAAGTGGCTATTGTTTCGACAAGGCATGTATTGGCCTGCGATGCTAAAAGATTGCATTGAATTCGCCAAGGGTTGCCAAGAATGTCAAGTTCATGCTGGCATACAGCATATCCCTGCAAGTGAGTTGCATTCCATAGTCAAGCCATGGCCTTTTAGAGGTTGGGCTTTGGATCTGATTGGAGAGATTCGACCGGCATCCTCCAAGAATCAGAGATACATTTTGGTAGGGATCGACTAATTTACGAAGTGGATCGAGGCGGTACCCTTACCAAATGTGGATCAAGAAGATGTGATTGAGTTCATTCAAAAATACATCATTTACAAGTTTGGAATCCCAGAAACGATCACAACAGATCAAGGATCAGTCTTTACTGGTCGAAAGATGCAGGAGTTTGCAAAAGAGATGGGTTTCAAACTCTTGACCTCTACACCTTATTATGCTCAGGCCAACGGTCAAGTCGAAGCAGCTAATAAAGTGGTGATTGGTCTAATCAAGAAACATGTGGGAAAAAAGCCTAGAAATTGGCATAGGACATTGGACCAGATCCTTTGGGCATGTCGAACCTCTCCCAAGGAAGCAACCAACACTACTCCTTTTCGATTGACTTTTGGTCACGATGCAGTGTTGCCCGTTGAGATATACCTCCAGTCGTCTAAGATTCAGAGACATCATGAAATTCCTTCTGAGCTTTATTGGAATATGATGTTAGACGAACTGGTAGATCTGGACGAGGAAAGACTTAAAGCCTTAGAACTTTTAAAGAGACAAAAGAAAAGAATGGAGAAGTCTTATAATAAAAAGGTCAGAATCATGACCTTCTCATCAGGATATTTAGTTTGGAAGGTGATCCTGCCTATGGATTGAAAGGTTAGAGCCTTGGGCAAATGGTCCCCTAAATGGGAGGGCCCGTTTCAAATTATGTAAGTATTTTCTAATGGAGCCTATGAAGCTGAAGAATTAAATGAGGATAAAAGAATCTTGAAAGTAAATGGAAAGTATTTGAAAAAATATAAACCAGTACTTCAAGAAATTAAAATTGTTAAAGAGTAATTCGACGTAACAAGGGCAAAGCCAATAATGGTATTTATGAATGCCAAAATGGCTTAGTAGTCATTACATATAAAAGCCTCAAAGGGCCAGGGAGCATCAAATTGAAAATTACAAAGGAAGTAACAAGCTAAAAGGGGAAATTCTCCTTCATCTTCAAGTACTTTGACTTCTGGAGATCAAAACGCCTTTCACACAAGGCCTTGTCAGATTTTAAATGTGCAACTTCCTTCTCCAGTCGTTGAGCTTTCTCAGCAAAACTTATGGCACTTTCAAGTTCTTTCGACAAGTCAGATTCATCGAAGGTAGACAATTCAGCGTTACGCTTTTTGGCCTTTGAGATCTTGGCTCTAAGTTTCTTGATTTTTCGCTCCCAGGATCCAAAGTAGGGGCGGTGACAGTTGCCACCTATATCCACGATCTCCTAGACTTCAGGAGAGGTTATGGTGATTTGCGGCTTGATGTGATTTACGAGGGGACGTTTCAGTCATAATCATAATAGGCTGTGATGTCATGAATTTGATTGAAAAGAAACTGAATAGTTTCTTGGAACGTGGGTCAACCAGTTTTGATGAACACCTATGCAGGGTCGAAAGATGGCGTCGAACGGACACTATCAAAAAATGCCCTTTTCTTCAGCACTGTCGAAAAAGACATTTTTGGGGGGAAATTTGTTAGCTCGTAAATTTGATGCCCAGATGAAGTTGGAAGTGTTGAGGGGAATATTAGGCTCTTGAAGAAGGTTAGAAAGGCTTTCGATAGGATTTGTGTGATAGGTTTGAGTCGAAGGTACTCATAAGAGGAAAAGAGATCTTTTGGAACTTAGAAAATATTTCTAAGAGTTAAAGGGGGAACCTTCGACCGAGAATGTTGATGATGTCTGATGCTGGGAATTCAAATTCAAATAAAGGAGGGAGTAGTTACTTTGGTTCGCTCTTGAGGAAAGACAGGTGGCGTGTATCCGGGCAATGGAAGCATGCAATATGACACTTGTCATTTGTTGATTATTTCAGTCAGTTTATAGCAGTTAGTTTTAGTATTATAAATAAGGGTCATAGCAATAGGATTAGGGTGTTGTGTTCACTTTGTACAAGTAACTCTAAATTTACTCGAAAGTATTCGCGTGTTGAGAAAAGAGTATTGTGAGAATGTACGTGATGTAAACACCATTTATCCTTCAACGCAATTTACTTTGATCTTTACTTAAATTGTTATCTTTTATTTGAAGCCAGTTACGTTTCTGCACTTATTTTCGTTTTATACCTTTTGATCTTTATTGCACACGTTCGACCCTTCCTTTTACATTTCCAGCCTTTTAACTTTACATTTTGAAATGTTGTCTTTCAACAAACTTTCCTTCTTGAGTATTGTCGAAGTATTCATTGCTTTAGAATTTAACTTAGATTATCTGTTAGCACATGTCCTAGGATCAATCTGATCGATCTTGTAAGTCACCAAAGTCAGATTTGGAAGATCAGCGGTTGTTTACCAATTTTCACGGTAAACACATTTTCAATTCTATTTTTCAAAACACATGGGCCTCTGTTAGAGTGTAAGACCCATCACATTTTCAATTCTATTTTCAAAACTCTTGGGCCTCTATTATAGTGTAAGTCCCTCCCCTCCTCCTCAAAACTTTCTTCAATTACTCAAAAGCTTTCAATCTATTCAAAACTCAATCATAAACTTTCATCAAACACAACCCTAGTGGCATTCAAATTTAAAACTACATGGGCCTCTACAAGAGTGTAAGACCCATCACTTTTTCAATTCAACCATGCTTAGACAAGGGCCTCTATATCAGAGTATAAAACCTATTACCACCTTCAATTTGTATCTCTACTTGTCAAATATTTCTCATATACTTAGTTATATTAAGTTTCTCTTGACATTTATAACACCTCATCCTTAGTTTAGAATTAGCTCAGAACATCAGGGTTCCCTCAACTGCAACTTAGTTCAAACACTAGTTCCCCTTGGATGAAGTCAAAAGCATCATAGCCTCCTCTTGGGTTTTATCCAAGCATCATAGCCTCCATCTTGGGCTTCACACAAGATACCATCGATTCAAAATCCCCACTCAGTTAAGTCAGTCTCCTCCCATGCTATAACAATCTTTTTAGCTTCACATCTTGGGCTTTGAACAAGATACAAACAAATCTTTCTAGCTTCACATCTTGAGCTTTGAAGAAGATACTCAAATAAATCAATTTCTCCCCAAAGATGAGACATTGAGTCATCTCTGTAGGAAAATATATCTTCTATACACCACAATTTAAAATCAAACATTAAAAACTTTTCCTTCATATAAGTGATGTAAGTGGCACACTTGTTGATTCAAAATCCAAGCTGGAGTCCTTCTCTTATTATGGTCCAAAACTTTTCTTTCATCTAAGTGATGTAAGTGGCACACTTGTTGATACTATATCCAAGTTAAAGGTCCTTCTCTTAGCTTGCAAAGACCCATAAAGGAAAATGTGGCATTGGTTAGGATTCTTAAACATCCTAGATTTCTTGCTTTATTTCTTTACTAAATTACTTGTAATGTCTTTATATTATTTGATTGTTGTCCATTTCACCATGAGTGAGTGAATTCATAAGGACATGGGTTCATGAGAGTCTATCTCATGACAAACCCTAATTGAATCATCCATTTGCAATTACGAGAATTGTAAGTTTGATTCATTTTAGAATTCAAACTCTTGGCCATGTATATGTCTTTGCGAAAGCAAAAGAAATGTAGAAGTCGGTCATGTATCGAAAGATAATGATTCTACTTCCAAAAGAGGATTACTAAACTGTTAAGTTCAAGGTGTAATGCCCCAATTTTAATATTTTATTTTTAATATTGCTTAGGAGAGTTTTAATTTAATTATTTAATTTAATTATATATTAGACATATTAAAAAAATTATAGATATTTCAAAGTTGGGAGAAAATGCAATTTTATTTCAAATTATGGAGTGATGGGTGAATTGAGGAAGAGGTGAGGGTGTGGTGAGAGTTGAGGAAACAATTGAATTAGAATAGTAATTTAATTTAATTAATATATTGGTAGAAAATATAGAATTAAAATAAAATAGAAAGTAGTAAGATTAGGGGTGTAAGGAGAATTGAGGATGTGAGGGGGAGAATGGATTAAATTAGGGTGAATAAATATATAAGTTGTTGTGGGAAAGTTTTCATAATACGTAAAAATCTTGGGAGAAAGAGGAAAAGAGGCAGAACCTAGAGAAAGCTTAGGTGGGAAAAGTGAGAAAGATTTCAAAGGGTGAGAACTCCATTGATCTGCAATTCAAGGTAAGGGGAAATTATTATTCTATCCATAATTACCCAAATTGAGACATAAACACCAGAGTACGCGGCAACCCTACAACAAATTCCATGGAAATATTATCCCATTTCCATTCTGAGACTTCTAATGGTTGCAACAATCCACCTGATCTTTGGTGCTCAATTTTCACTTGTTGACATACTACACAATTAAATACATACTTGAGAATACTTCTCTTCATACCAGGCCACCAATAATCCTTCTTCAGGTCTTGATACATTTTGGTTGAACTAGAATCAATGGTAAACATACTTTTATGTGCCACATGAACATAAGATAGTTGTTCATCCCCCAACACAAGATTGAGAGCCTAGTACGTCAACCAGATCCATTGCAAAGATTGACAAGCATAATAGAGGAGACAAGAGCCTCCTTCAAGATACAATTACAATATGAATCAGGTTAACTTTATATAATTGAAAATTGTTGTATTGTGAATCTTGTGTGGGATACTAATTGGCTTGATATAAATGTACTACAATTATGGTGCACATAAGTACATCTTTTATGGTGATTTTAGTTTATATTCATTATTCTCAAATACGTTTAATGTCAAGACTCTCATCAAAATTTGACTTTTGTGTTAACATTTAGGCACATGCATCATATGCTTCGAGAAAGAAATTTACAAAAGTATGGATTTTAGGACCCCTTCAATATTTAATATGCCCAACATTCCACAAATGTCATCCAAACTCATATTCAAAATAAGTTAATTCAAGAGAGTATAGATTGCTATCTAAAACTGTTTATCGATTCGTAAGTATATACGAATTTGTGTTTCTCTTATTTAATATTCAATTTTTTACCCATTATTAATTATTCAGGATATTTTTGCAGTGGTCATTTGTAACTAATAATTATTTATCCCGAGAAAAATAGTTTAATGATGCTATGGTCGTTACACTATAATCTTGACTCAAGAATGAAATAGAATAATAGTATGTAAATGATATTATTTGTAATACATAAATGTTTACTTTACTATTGAATAATTCTTATTTATGCTTAATTTTCTTCAACATGTAGAGTTGTGGAGTGATACAATTTTATGTGTCGTGGTTTAAGAAATAAAAAATCAAATTTCATTTTCCCAAAAGTAAATGGTATTATTTGTGACATTCTTTTACTTTTGCTAATGTATTACTTGTGTTTTGTGTGTATTAATAATTATATAAAAATATTTGTAGTCGCAGCGACAACGTAACGGATATGAGTGTGGATATTACGTTATGAAATATAAGTGGGATATTTTCTCTAGAGACACTAGTGATTCATGGTCTAAGATAATCATTTTATCCACATCCATGTAATTTATTTGTATAAGTTGTTAAATTATGTTGTTTTTAGGGCTGGCAATGAATTGAACCAACTCGAACATAGTTCGAAACTCGACTCGACAAATAAATTGTTGAACTATGTTCATGATCCAAATGAGTTGTTCAATTGTAAATCGTTGAGCTTGAACTATGTATAATTTAACTCGTTAGGTTCATGAGTCAACTCGATTATATTATATGAGAATGTTTTATTGACTCCAAGAGGAGATTTAAAAATTTACTTCAAATCTTAGCCATCAATTTTCTTTTATTCTAATAGTTTTAATTGATAATTTATATTCTCAAGTGAGCAAAATATTTCTAAAAATAATTAGATATATAAAATCAACATCATATAAAGAAATATTATATATATTATTTATAAATTAATCTTCTATATTAAATAAAATAATTAGATCAAAATTATATATAATCATTCGAGTTTGAGCTTAAAATAAGTTTGTGTCGAATTCGAGTCGAGTTTCAATTTGAAGCAATTCTTATCGAGTCGAGCTGAGCCGAGGTGATTCGACTCGTTTCCGGCCCTAGTTATTGTTGTTATCTAGTAAATAGTTTATGATGTTGGTGTTATTGTGGATATTGAATGTTTAATGTTGTTGTTGTGTTATCCAAATTAAATTTTATTCAAGTTATAGGTGTTTAACGATCATACACCATTCAAACAAGAAGATATATATGATCTTCTATCACTCTCTGTCGATGCCTTCCTAGATTATTATGATTTAAATTTATTTTTATTGGGTGATGCTTTGTATATATATTTAAGTTTTTTTTTGTAAAAAAAGTATGTGCGCCATTTTAGATTTGTTGTAAACAATTTACTTTGATATATATGAAATTATCTAATTTTGTTCCCCATGTATATATATGTTATATCATAAAATGAGTAATAGGTTTCTCTATAAAAAATTACAGATCATGTTGTGAATCGATGTCAATGTCATCAAGAACAAATCAAAATATGAGAAAAAGATTGAATTTTTTGAACAAACACAAGAAACCCTATTAGGTTTTACAAAAGGGTGAGATGAAGGAAGAAGAATAAGAATTGGTTAAATATGTTTTTCTATTCACTTTATCAATAAGGATTCAAAGATTACAAGTGAATAACAACAATTAACCTCTCTCAACAACCTGAGAGAACTAGTCTACTTATAGACTACTAATCTAACTTAGGATACAAGCTAACTTAACAATTCAGCTTAGAAGCAAGGCACAATTCGACATAGTAACTTAAATTACAAGTTAATATATTTCGACCATATGCTCGAACAGACTTCGACTACATCATACAAAACTCTAGTAGAACCATGAAACTACCCTTGTCGACACTAGAGTTCGATCCAAAATACTGCAAATCTCCACCTTGGAACAAACTCTACACTAACAAGGGAACAAACTACTTTTCATCATGCAGTTTTATCAACTGCATATAGTGGAAAAACTTGCTACTCGGCAATGTCTTGGTGATCATATCAACAACATTGTCATCAGTCAAAACCTTAGCACTTGGACTTCTCCATGCTTGATTATCTCTCTGAAAAAGTGCATCCTCATATCGATGTGCTTGGTTCACTCATGATAGGATGAATTCCTCGACATGTGTATTGCACTTTGACTATCATATTTAATAGTGATAACTCGACATTGAAGTTTCAGATCCTTAGCAAAACCTTCAAGTTATAATGCTTCTTTCACAACTTCACTGAGAGAAATATATTCTACTTCAATGGTTGATAAGGCAACAACCTTCTAAAGTGTCACTTTCCAACTAGTTGTTGTTCCCGAACATAGTGAACACATATCTAGAAATATATTTTACGGAATCTGTACAACCTGCATAATCAGAGTCGAAAGATCCTTCAATTTCGACTTTGCTATCATCACCACAGGCTCCACCATAAATTAGGACTCTGCTCAGAGATCCATTAATGTACCTAAGAACCCACTTTAATGCTTGTCAGTGCGCCTTTCCAGGATTTGCCATATACCTTCTTATAAGGCTCATTTCGTACGCTATGTCTGGCCTCGTACAGACCATGTCATACATCAAAGAACCTACTATACTAGCATATTGAATGCTATTCATATAGGATCTTTTGACTTCAGTACTAGGACTTTGAGTCGAACTCAGCTTGTACTGAGGATTAGTCAGTGTTAGAACAGGCTTTGGATTCGACATACCAAACTTGTCGAGAATCTTCTTCAAGTATGCCTCTTGAGATAAGCATAATCTTGGCAGCTTTCTATCTCTCCATATGTCAATTCCAAGAATTCTAGAGGCAGCTCCCAAATCCTTCATGTTGAACTCCTTGTCGAGTTCAACCTTCACCTTCATATCTTCGACAATGTTGCTTGCTATGAGAATTTCATCCACTTAAAATAAGAAAATAACAACTCAATTTCTAGTTCGAAATCTAAAGTAAACACTATGGTCGAACTGGATCCTAGTGAAACCAATGTTTGCCATGAACTTGTCGAATCTCCTATTCCATTGTTGAGGAGAATGTTTCAGTCCATATAAAGACCTATTTAGCTTGCACACATAATCTTCCTTTCCCTTTTTTGCATACCCTTCAGGTTGCCTCATCAGGATTATTTCATCTAGATCACCATACAAGAAGTTGTCTTCACATCCATCTGTTCAAGTTCTATGTCGAACTTTGCCAATATGGCTAACAACATTTTAATTGATCTATGATTTACAACAGGTGAGAACACATCATTAAAGTCGGCACCTTCTTTATGAGTGAACCCCCTAGTAACCAACCTTGCCTTAAAACGTTTAGACATCACTCCTTCGATTCCTTTCTTAACCTTGAAGATCGACTTACAACTGACTAACCTGGCCCCTGCAGGTTTCTCGATCAACTCCCAAGTGTTATTATCATGAATAGATTTCCTCTCATCGTCCATGGCTTTCATCCATTGAGTCTTGTCTTGAATTCTCATAACTTCTTATAGTCTCTAGGTTCTTCGTCCATAACCTCACTTGCAGAGATTAAGGCGTAAGCTATAAGATCTGTACAACCAAGTTATTGAGGTGGCTTGATAACTCTTCTCGACATGTTTCTTGCCAGTAGGTAGTCATTATCATTCTCCTCATCTTCATCAGCAACTTGAGATTCTTCTTTGACTTCATCCAGGTTATGCAATTCAACATCATTATGCTCCACCTCGATATGAATCTCTTCATGTTCTAACTCTTCTTCAGAGATCTTCGAACTTCGACCAATGTCATAAGTTTTCTTGAAAGCCATCTCAGCTTCATTGAAAACTACATCTCGAATTGTGATACACCTCTTGTGACATGGCTCTAGGTACCACATCATATAAGCTTTGACTCCTTTTGGGTATCGAAGGAACATACATGTCAGAGCTCTAAGTTCGACCTTGTCTTGCCTAATATGAGCATAGGCTAAACAATGAAGTACTCTAAGTTTGTCGAGACTAGGTGGATGTCCCGACCAGGCTTATTTAGTTGTCTTCATTCCTAAGGATGTTGAGGGACACCTATTTATCAAGTGTGTTGCAGTCACAACAGCTTCTTCCCAAAACACCTTCTTCAATCCCACACCTAGCAACATGCACTTCACCATTTCCAAAATAGTTCAATTAAACCTTTCAGTCAAACCATTTTGTTGGGGAGTCCATGGGTAGTTATGTGTCTTACAATACCATGTGCATCACAATAGTTGTTGAAATCCTAATTGAAAAATTCAAGACCATTGTCAATCCTCAACCTCTTGACCTTCCTGCCAGTTTGGTTTTCGACCATGGTCTTCCAACTTTTGAAATTTTCAAAAATTTTATCCTTAGTCTTTTGGATGAATACACATAACTTTTTGGAGTAATCGTCAACTATGAATAGAAAATACTTTGCACTTGAGTGTGAAGGATTCCTTATAGGTCCCCAAATATCAGGATGAATGTAATCAAGGGATCCATGTGTTCTTTGTTTACCTTTGTTAAACTTCATTCTACATGATTTACCAAATACACAAGGTTCACAAAACTCCAATTTTTTGACCTTATCACCACCCAACAGATTTTGTTTTGACAATTCGACCAGGCCTATTTCACTGACATAGCCATGTGTCTTGTGCCATAGCTCAGTCTTCGACACAAGTTTCGTGGATGCCACGTCTGCTGAACCACTTACAACCTCATCATCAAGGGTATACAAGCCTTGTTTCTTCACACCTCTCAAGACTTCCTTCGAACCCTTCATTACCCTTAGGATGCTTTACCCTACGTTGAAAACATATGCTTTCTGGTCGAATTCACCAAGAGAAATCAAATTCCTTTTAAGATCAGGTACATACCTTACATTAGTCAATAGCCTTATTGACTCATCATGGAGCTTGAATCTCACAGATCCAATACCTGCAATTTTGTAAGCTTTTTTGTTTCCTAAAAGCACTGATCCATCATCTTGATCACACATTTCTTCAAACATGTCTTTGTTTGGATTCATGTGCCAAGTATACCCCGAATCCGTAATCCACTCCTTGCTAGAGTCACTGCTTGAAACCACCAGGACATCATATAATTCATAACCATCTTGCGCAATGGCTGCATTACGATTATCCTTTCCACCATGATTCTTCAGTCGATCAGGGAATATTTTCTTGTATGACCATCCTTCTTACAATGGTAACACTTAATAGTAGGAGCATTACCACCATAAGAATTTTGTAGAAGTTTACCCTTCTTCTTCTCAAACCTACCATATTTCTTCAAGAATATTCCCTTAACGGATAAACCTTCAGCAATAAAAGATAGCTTATGCTCCATTCGTACGTTCAAATCCTTAAAGTACAAGGCAGATTGAACATCTTCAAAGGTCAACGACTCTCTTCAATACAAGAGAGTTTCTTTGAAGTGAGCATGAGACTTAGGTAAAGAGCACAATAGCAGGAACGCTTGATTTTCATCATCAATCTTGACCTCAATATTTTTTTGATGAATAATTAATTTGTTGAACATATCCATCTGCTCAATCAAGGCTTTTTCTTTACTCATCTTGCATGAATACAAAGCTTGCTTTAGGTAGAGACGATTAACCAACGATTTTTTCATGTACAAACCTTCAAGTTTCGTCCACACACCCGTTGCAGTTTTCTCGTTTGAAACCTGCCGAAGAACCTTATCACCAAGGCTCAATACAATGGAATTGTGTGCTTTTTTTTACCATCGTTGTCTTCTCCTTCTCCGATAGGCCAACATCCATCTTCTCTGATCCTTTCAATGCTTCTAACAAACCCTGTTGAACAAGAATGGTTTCCATCTTCAAGTGCCACAAACTGAAACCATTCACACTGGTGAATTTCTCAATTTCATTCTTTGTTGACGGCAACTTCTCCTCCACGCTCACAGATCCAGTTTGTTGTGAATTGATGTTGTCAAGAACAAACCAAAATATGAGAAAAAGATTGAGTTTCTTGAACAAACACAAGAAACCCTATTAGATTTTACAAAAGGGAGAGAAGAAGGAAGAAGAAGAATAAAAATTGGTTAAATATGTTTTTCTATTCATTTTCTCAATAAGGATTCAAAGATTACAAGTGAATACTAACAATTAACCTCTCTCAACAACCTGAGAGAATTAGTCTATTTATAAACTACTAAGCTAACATAGGATACAAGATAACTTAACAATTGGGCTTAGAAGCAAAACTCAATTCGACATACTAACTTAAATTACACGTTATTATATTTCGATCTTATGCTCGAACAGACTTCGACAACAACATACACAATTCATGTCGAACCATGAAACTACCCTTGTCGACACTAGAGTTTGATCCAAAATACCACAGATCAAAATTAAAATAATATAAAATTTAAAAAATTTATATTTTAAAAAAAATTATGCTTTTCTCTTTGGTTGGAATTCCCAACTGAAGTAAATACTCTCCTTTTACCTTGGTTGTTAAAAACAATCAAGAAGAAATTTGCCGCGCGAATACAAAAATGTTTTTTTGTTTGGCATCATATCCATGATCAGTACAACTTTTTCTTGAGTAGCCGTTCAACCGAGAGGAAAAGTGATGCATTTTTAATGACACCCTTCGTTACTTCGTCTGTCAAATCAAGGTAAAATCCATTTTTCAAACTGAGGTAAAATTCATTTTTCTTCATAGTGCAACAATTTTTTTTCTAAACTTAATTATTTTTATATCCAAAAGAAGATAGATAACCAGGCTAACTAGTAATTATCTTAGCCTGGTAGCTTATGATCATCTTCATCGATGAGTACCCTGTAGACTTGATGAGTCTATTGTAATGTATATTTAGAAGG
The DNA here is from genome assembly GCA_022829125.1 of Lathyrus tuberosus. Taxonomy (NCBI): domain Eukaryota; kingdom Viridiplantae; phylum Streptophyta; class Magnoliopsida; order Fabales; family Fabaceae; genus Lathyrus; species Lathyrus tuberosus. The sequence goes on from JALAZF010000259.1 coordinate 3,387,587, forward strand.
AAACATCTGGACCCGAAAAATATAAGACCATTTCTTAATACACCACCCTAGTTTCTTATACACCACGTGAAATTATTTTGTTGCCCCCAGTTCCGTTTGTGCACATCCGGACGCACTGTTTTTTAAAAAAAAACGTTGCCTTTTTCCGGATGTACAAATCCGGAATGACAATTTACGCGTATTCTAGATGTGCACATCCGGAAAAATGGTATATTTATTTTAAAAAATAATAATGTATTTTAATAGAGTAACGATCATCCAGCAATCGTGACAAACATGACCTCTGTAACCATAAGTTATATATCCAAAAAAGGCATTGTGAATATCCGAACTCCCAAATCTATCCTCGAAGATTGTAGGATAAATCAAGATCAACAGTAAAACATTACTTCTTTGACGTTATCCAAGATAAATGACACCAAAGTCGACACAAAGTTGGTGGTACTCCTATTACCACTTAGAAGGGAAATCGACCCGCTGGAATGATAAGATAATTTTGTTAGATTTGTGTATTCCTCATGATAGGATAATTCAGGGAGTGGCGTGTGGCTTTCTATAAATCAACTGGGTTTAAGCCTAAAAGGATTATATTTTATAGGTTCGCGTTGGTTTTTTCTAAATGATACATACTGATGTCTATTGATGTATATGTATATATTATAACTTGTATATTAATGATACAGTTCCTCCAGCTTATTATGCACACATGTTAGCTTTCCGCCCTTGATACTACATAAGTGAAGTCGAAAATTCTGATTCTGGTTCTGCAAGTGGTAATAGGAGTACCACCAACTTTGTGTCGACTCTGCTGCCATTTATCTTGGATAATGTCAAAGAAGTAATGTTTTACTGTTGATCTTGATTTGTCCTACAATCTTTATATAATCCTTTTAGGCTTAAACCTAGTTGATTTATAGAAAACCACTCCCTGAAAACCAAAATGGTAAATAATAATGAGTTATTTATGCATTCAAACACTTTTCTTGTATCGTGTAAGTTAGTAAGTACTCTCATTCTTAACCTTTCACTTTTCACTTTGTAATGCATGTTTACTTCATTTACATTGATTGAAGATCTTCATCACACTATCAAGAATCTCTCCGCTGAACTTTATGCTAAAGATGTTCATTTTCGCATGGAGCTTATTCAAGTAAATTTAACCTTTCATGATGAATTCATGATGTTAAATGATAGCTGTTTATATTCATGACCGTAAATCTGTTGTTAACTTTATCAGAATGCCGAAGACAACCATTATATTGACGGAGAGACTCCAACCCTAGAGTTTGTTATAACTTCTTATGACATTACTGCTACTGGTGCACCAGCCACATTACTTATTTTCAATAACGAAAAAAGTTTATCTTCGAAAAATATTGAGTCCATCTGTAGTGTTGGAGGATCAACAAAGAAAGATAACATGAGCAGTGGTTACACTGGAGAGAAATGTACATTCTCATATTTGATATGTTTTTAATCTCATTCTCATTAGAATGAATATTAACTTGTGATACGAAGAACAAAGTTTTCTATTGCAGAGATACGAAGAACAAAGTTTTCTATTGGAGAGATACGAAGAACAAAGTTTTCTGTTGAAGAGATATGAAGAACAAAGTTTTTTAGAGTTGTATTTACAGTTGACAAATCTCAATGTATTATTTTTCCAGTATTGAAAAAGTTTGAGATTGGAGACTGCTCTTGGTTAAGTGCGGGTGCGGATGATGTCACTTTAGAACTTAAAGCACCTCTACTTGAAAGTGTTTACATAAGACAAAATTCTAAGTCACTGACTCGCGAGCCACGTCTCTGCAAATGTTGAGCCCGTTTCTCTAATTTTTGTCTTATTTAGACTTTGTTTTATTACAAATCATTAGGGAATATTGGAATTCAACCATGAGCTTCTTAACTCTGCTGCTGTGCCAGATTGTTTGACATCCACTCTCCAAGTTGTGAAATTTGGAAATGTCAATGGAGACGAGCATGAGCTTATATTAGCTAAATATTTAATGAAAAATGGTACAGTGCTTGAGAGGATGAGTTTCACCTTTGCTAATTCAACAAACAACAAATACAGTAGCCTTCGAACTAATCCCTTCTCGCTCCCCTCATTCGAATGTATATTAACTTGCGATGATATATTAACGTATGCGACCAACCAACAAAACTGATTTAAAAAAAATAATAAAGTTATGCTATTTTCCGGATCTGCAGTTCCGGAATTTAAAAAAAATAAAGCTGTACTATGTTTCCGGATGTGCACACCCGGAAAATATCAGCGTTTTTAAAAAAAACGGTGCGTCCGGATGTGCACATCCGGAATCAGAGGCAAAAACGAATTTTCACGAGGTGTATAAGAAACTAGGGTGGTGTATTAAAAAAAGGTCAAATATAAGAAGTGGTAGGGTTTACAATTTGCAACTAAGTAGACAACTTATCAAATACTATCACAATCCAAACCAATTGTACCTTTTAATGTAAAATAGAATCCATAACATACATTATTGTGATCAAAACCATGGCACTTATTAAGTTTAAGAGCTTCTAAATTTATTGAAATTTAACAACCTTCTTCAATCATCTATCTCAATAGGATTCTTCATGGAACTACCTGCATCATTATTACCTGCACTCTTCTTCTTTCTCACAATGGGAAGCTCAAAGTGACCACAAAGTAAAAGCTTAGGCTGAACTACAACCTCATTATTAGTTGCAATTGTGGCTACCATTTCTTGCCTTCCCATATGCATCATTTCCCTCTGATTAACCCTCTTAATCATGTCAATATTCTTCTTCTTCAGGCTTTCGTTTTCCACCCCAGTCAGTAATTTTAGAAAGCTAAAACCAGATGCAGGAGAAGTAGTTCCTTGACTTGGAGAGGGCATTGTTGTGGTTCCATTAGAAAGCACGGTGTTGATCGGTAATGGTTCCGCTGCTGGAAATATCTTTGAGGCCTCTTCCTTCCACCTTGCAGCCAACTCTTCTAAAGTTTTGCCCTTTAAAATTGGCATAGACGAATCTGCCAATATGGCATTCCAATTTCCTTCACCGTAGGGGTGTTCGCGGTGCGGTTTGGGCGGTTTTGACGATAAAAATCATCCGAACCGCAAGGGAAAAAAGCATGCGGTTTGGTTTGGTTTGGTTGGCTTTTAAAAAAAATCCGAACCAAACCAAACCAAACCAATGCGGTTTGGATTGGTTCGGTTGGTTCGGTTTTTTACAAGATTTTTATTGAGTGATATTTACATATATAGAGAACAACATAACTTTGTGTTTAGTCATTCATACATTGCCAAATAACAACAAAACTCATCATATTTAGACAAAAAGTTTTCATTTAATATACAAAAATCAATTTAAACAAAAGTGAAAAAAAATAGTAGCATAAAACAATATCAAAATATTATTATAAAACAGAAAATATAAGAGAAGGGAGATTAGAGAAGATGAAAAAGAAAGAACATAACAGATGTGAGATTAGAGAAGAAAGGTGCGATAAAAATATAATTAGAAGAGAAAATAGTAACATAAAAATGAGAAGATGAAAAAGAAAGAACATGTGAGATGAGAGATTAGTGTAGAAGAGGCGAGACATGCATGACAAAGAAGATGAGAAGAATGCACAATACTATTAGGAGAGATTTGAGAAGATTAAAACTGAAAATTTAAGTGCGAGTAAGAGAAAATATTTCGTAATTGTAAGGTTAAGGCATAATGGGTTTAAGTTTTGGGTTAGATGTGAGATAAGTGAAGTTTGGGTTGTAACATAATGCGGTTTGGTTTGGTTTAGTTCGGTTTGCAAAATACAAACCGCAAACCAAACCGAACCATGCGGTTTTGTTAAATGATGACCCGAACAAATCTGAACCAAATGCGGTTTTTTGCGGTTTCAATTTGGTTTGGTTTGGTTTGCAGTTTTTTATTGGGTTGGTTCGGTTTTGAACACCCCTACTTCACCGTATTTCCGAACACCGATCCACAAAGCATTTAGTTCAGCCTCAGACCAATCACCCACCTTACCTTGTGGAGTATATGCACCTAAAAAATAAAAAAATATTACAGTTAAAAGTGTCGTCTTTGAAGACGTGTAAGCAGACTATTGCACAAGGCTAAGAAACTGTCACCGTTAAAAGGACGTTATAAAATATTTGTGCTGGTTAAAACATTTGTGCTGGTTAAAACATAATAAAATAGTGCATCTATGATTTTTCCACAATAAAACCATATTAAACCTATCTAGGGCCTCTAAAAATATAAGACGACTTATTACTTACGGAGAACCTATCACACATGTCTATACTAATTTTTCGTATTTCACCATACCATTATGTTAATCAATAATTTCTTACCAGGATTATCAAACTTAGTCATCCGGAGATCAGAGCTATAGTTCGGCGTAATTTGACTCGAACTTGAGACGACGAGCTCCTTACCTTTGTCCTCTTTCCGAGTATTGTTTATGGAGTCCATGCAATAGTCACTATTTTTCCTCGCACAAAATCAAATAGTTAGTAAATATTGAGTTTACAAAACATAATAAACAACTTCTGCATTAAATTTAGTACCCAAACATCATAAGCTTCTTAACAGTATCACTGAAAATATGTTGTGTGGTGTTAGGGGAATCTGAAACTGCAGAATTTGGCTGGAAATGTGGATAAATATATTAATCAGAAAAATAAACAATAATATACATATTTATGATGAGAGACAGAATTAAAAAAAATAATAATCAGACCCTATTAGTTTTTACAGTATTGTCATCAACTTCAGAAGCAGTTCTTGTTCTCTTGCGTGTGTAGTCCATGAATCCCTCATCATTTTCCAAGTAATTCTTGATTTTTGATTCCATTTTTAATGACACTATTTAAAATTCACAGATCCATATTAGATTATTGTAAATTAAAAAGAAATTAAAAAACAAATCAATTGAAGAGTTTATTAGATTCTTGTACATAAAATTCAATAATAAATAGCGGATATTTGTCCAAAAAAAAGTAAATATATGATAGATTCATATATTCAAATAAAAAATACTTGAAGAGTTTATGTTCAGAAAAAATCAGCTGGTCAAGCTAGATTACATAGATAGGTTGAGAATATACCAAGAAGATATCATTAAAATAAATTTTATTTTCTTAAATTTTCAATCAATACAACAATTTACAAGCAAAGTAAACTAAATTCCAGACAAATAAATGAACATATATATTAAAACCTTTAGCAAGTTATCAATAATAGATTATGCAATTGAAGGCATATGTTAAATATTTGGACAATAATCACTCACATTGGTTCAAACAACAAGAGCTTGCAAATATCAAAGGTAAAATATCCTGAAAACACAAAAGACAAATAAGTTAGACAGATTTAAACCAAGTAAAAGTAGAAAAGAAGTGGTTTCAATGGCAGTAAAATTCTAAAGAAATTGAGGATGTAATGAAATTGTATGGAAAACCAACAACTGACCTCGGAAAACCGAATAAGCCTCTACACTCAGAAATGAACCAAAGAACATAGGTAAGTGGTTGAAGGATGGTGATTGGGTGTGGGGGGATTTCGGTATCAATTTGGCAGATGGTATTATGGAGGAGGGTGATGTGGGTCATAACGCCAGCATTTTGGAGGGCACTGTGTCGAATTCTGGAACTGGTCTTGTTTTTCCTAACATTTTGCTTGCAGGAATGGCTAATGAGGAGGATCCTTGTATTCTTCAGAGAGGGAATAATTCGGTTCCTGCTTCTGGCATTGATCTCAACAGTGGCAGAACCGATTTTGGAAACTATTGCAGTAGCAGGGAGTATGTTGTTCAGATGTATGATAACAGTGCAGCTGGTATTGAGGAGGATAATATGCATCAATATTTAACCTCTGCTACAGGTTCTGCGGGGAATTTGCACAATCGTACGTCTATCAATGCTCCCACGGGCAGCGTTTCTGTGCCTGCCCAGGAGGGACCTGATGTGCTTCGGTCTTCTGTCCTCATCGCTGGTCCTGGCGGGTCGTTAATGAACGATTTGGCTTCGTTGAGATTATTGTTGGAAAGGAAAAAGCCACTCCGAATTCGAAAGACCATATTAGGTGGAGTATTGGGAATGAGGAATCGTACTCTGTTAATTCTATCTATCGATTAAACGACGAGCTTCGCACTCCTTATGGTCCGGCTAATAGGGATGATGCGGCTCTAAATTTGGTGTGGAAAAGGGTGGCTCCTCTTAAAATTAAGGCGTTCGGATGGCAGTGCTTCTCAATAAAGTACCGACGAAAAATTTGTTGGAATGTAGAGGTATTTTACCAAATTCGAGTGATAATTATTGCGTGTTGTGCAACTCTTCCGAGGAAACCTTGATCCACACATTCTTTAATTGTTCGGTTGCTAATCTTGTTTGGAGGGAAGTCGCGGATTGGATGGGAATGTCGGGCATTGATTGCTCTAGTCCTAAAGTAGTTTTTTGGATTGGTACACCTTCTGTAAATCTAAACGCGTTAGGGAAGTGAGAGAAGGGTGCGTTTGGTTGGTGGTCTGTTGGAACCTGTGGAACCTCAGAAATGGTATCATTTTTAAGAACATAAGGTGGAATGTGGTCGATATAGTGTGATCGATTAAGTTTTCGGTCTGGCGTTGGTCTTTTATAGGAGATATTACCCATCCCAATTGTAATTTGTTTGAGTTTGACAAAAACCCTTTGTTTTACTTGTCTTAAGTTTCAATTGGTTGGTAATCTCTTTGCTTTTCTGAGTGTTGTTTTCACTCTCTTGTATTCAAGTTTGAGTACCCTTTGTACTCACTTTAATATATTTATTGCTTTTAAAATATATATATATATATATATATATATATATATATATATATATATATATATATATATATATATATATAATAGTATAAAAATGTTATATACATGTATATTCTTATAATTTATTTTATGAATATTTATCTTTAAATATAAAATGTTTACAAATTTATGTATATTTATTATTCTTTTTTAAAGTATACTTTTTATTAATATTATTAAATTACTCAGGATAAAATATATACATAAGTCAATATTTACTTTATTTATGTAAGATGGTCTCTGACTTCTCTCTAACTTGAGGGACCATCTTTTTACTCTTATTGCTGGAGTTTTTTTCCGGGGAATCCTTCATGGTGTGGGTTAAAGTTGACAATAAGAGATCTTTTAGGAATTCTGCGAAATGAGATATTTTTCCAATTGGTGGTGGGATTTTGGGGGCTGAATCGAAGGGTTTGTGTTCGGTTGCATTGGCAAGGTATTCGAAGTGGTGGTTTCGCCGAGAAGAAACAAATTCGGAAGGAGGTTCGGTTTTGCGAGATTTCTTGAGGTGGAGGACGTTCGGGTGTTGGGTATTAAACTTGATAACGTGATGGTGGACGGGAGAAAAATACACGCTAATCCACCTAGATTTGAGAGGGATTCGAAAAAGAGAATGGAGAAGTTGTAGAAGGATTCATCTTCAAGGCCGTTGGTTTTGCAGAATGAGAAGGCGGATGTTGTCCCTTGGTCGAAGAAGGCTGCTTCGCATCTGCATGCACTCTCATCATCCTATGCCGAAGTTGTTCGCGTTAGTCCGAAAGTTACACCAGATAAGTTATAGTTTTCCTCGATTGCCAGTGTCAGCGATAGGATAAAGAAAGCGTTCGTTGGGATCACTCACTCTCCTGGTATGCCTTACAACATTCAGAGGATCCTGGAGACTGAAGTAATATTTTACATAAAAGCAACTCCATTGGGTTCTTGTCTTTGTCTTCTGGAAGAAAAAGAACATGGAGCCATGAAGGATATCATCAACGACGCGAGCTTTTGGTGGAAAAAGTGGTTCAGCTCTATTAGGGAGTGGAGGGAGACAGATATTGACGATGAGAGGGTGATGTGGATTCGCATTTACGGTGTTCCATGCCATGTGTGGTGTCCGGAGTTTTTCGAGTTTATCGCGAATTCGTTGGGGAGCTATATTTGCACCGATGATAACACGTCTTTGGGGTCGAAGATGGACTTGGCAAGAGTTTTAGTGAAAGTTCCTGTTTCTTTTGTCTTAACGGAGCAATGTGTTATAGAGGTAAATGGTTGTGATTTCTCTCTGGTTTTGAGAGAAGATACATATGGCCCTATGCAAGTTTTTTTTCCTCCGGTGGTTAACAAGATTGTTGAAACAGAATCATCCTCGTTCGATTCTGACGCTGGTTTTTTTCCATGAGAGTTGTGGTGTTGGTTCGGAGGGAGAGGAGTTTTTCCCGGACTCGGTTCCCGATTCTTTGGCAAATCCTATCATAGGTTTAGCAGAAACGTGGATAAAGGGGGACAGGTAATGATGCAGGTTCTGAGTGTCGTAGGTTCAGCGGAAACGTTGATAAAAGGGTCTTTTTGAATTGCACGAATGGGGATAAAAGTACTTTAGACGAGGCAATCTGTATGGTAAATCAAAATCCGTTGAAGTCTATGAATAGCAGTGATAAAGCTGCTTCGAGTATCTCTTCCCAAGAATGCAAAAGGTTGGAGACTGTTAACCCTTCGGTCAACGCTGAAGATTTTGGTGGTGGGGCCCAAGGTTACAAAAAAGCCCCTCGTAAACAAATAATGTTCAAAAACTTGGATGGGCTTAGTGGGTCTAGTAGGATCAAAAGTAACAGGAGGCCCACGAAGATTATTGGGAGAAGAACTTTGTTGCTAACGGAGTCGCAGAATATTGTTGGTGTGTTTCCAAAGGCGGGTTCGCATGTAGTCAGGCTAAGTAACAATGGTGTGTTAGTCCCTCGTTTTCATGGTGAATATTCGGAGGAGTCGGGCATAGTCAGAAACAACACAAGATTATGGGATAATATGAGCTCGAGGTTGAGGGACAAGTTGTGGGAGGCTTTTGTCAATCTTGGAGTGGCAGTGTCGGAGGGGGAGGTAGTTTGATGAAGAGGAAACGGGTCAGTATGACTATCTCGAAAGGCCATGCGGATATTTTCCTTATTCAAGAATCTAAACTTCAGTATGTTTCGGAGGAGATTGCTAGAAGTTTTTGGGGTGGTGGTGAAGTTGGGTGGTCATTCTCAAGTGTTATTGGATCTTCAGGGGGTCTCATTATTTTGTGGAATTCTAACCTGGAGGTGTTGAGCAATTTTAGAGGGGACGGGTACATTGGAGTGAAGTTGATGTGGAGACAACGTATCTTTTATGTTATCAACGTGTACTCTTCGTGCGACTTGAGATTAAAGAGGAAGTTGTGGAAAGATCTAGTTGAATTAAAATCCAGATTTTTCGATGGTGAGTGGTGCATCGGAGGTGATTTTAATGCTATTACTAATCGGGGGAGCGGAAAGGAAGGCCGGTGATTAGCAGGTCGGTCGAGTCGACGGAGTTCTCGGATTTTATTTCCGATTGTGATTTGATTCACGTTCCTTGTAAGGGGAACAAATTTTCATGGTTTAGTGGAGATGGGTTATCGATGAGTAGAATAGAGCGCTTCCTTATTTTTGAAAGGGCTATTCTTAGTTGGGGGGTTGTCGGCCAATTGATCGGTATGAGGGATATTTCAGACCACATTCCGGTTTGGTTGTTGGTGGATTCTTCCGATTGGGGTCCGAAACCGTTTAGGGTGAACAACGAGTGGTTCAATAATAAACATTTCATTCCTTACGTCGAAAAAGAATGGAAGGGTTTAGTAGTTCATGGGATGAGTGATTTTGTGCTTAAAGAGAAGCTTCGTCTTCTTAAAGTTAGTCTCCTTCGGTGGAACGTGGAAGTTTTTGGTAAATATGACTTGGAAGTAGACAAGGGCATGCAGGGGATTAATGAAAGGGACGAATTTTTGGCTTATTGTGAGGAGTCGCAAGTGGATTCAATCAAAGAAACTCGTAAGGAGGCGACTAGCCGGTTTTGGACGAACTTGAAAATTAAGGAAAATATGTTGATCCAAAAGGCTAGGTTGAAGTGGTTAAATGATGGAGACTAGAATAGTAGATTATTCCATAGTATCATGAAAGAGAGGAGGAAACGTAACTACGTAGGGTCCATTATGACGGAAGGTGGATTGGTGGACTCGGTTAATGGGGTGAAGAAGGAAGTTTTTGACCACTTTTCGAGGAAGTTCTCGGATCCTGAGATTGATAGACCCACTCTTGATGGCGTTCGGTTCAATTCTATTTCTTTTTTGGAGAAAGCTTTGTTGGAAGCTCCTTTCTCTAAGGAGGAGATAAAGGATGCGATTTGGAATTGCGGTGGATCCAAGAGCCCCGGGCCTGACGGTTACACTTTCACTTTTATCGGGAAATGTTGGTTTTTCTTAAAACTTTAATTCATTCGATTCTTCTCGGATTTTCATCATGGGGCTGCTTTATCCAAATCCATAGTCTCCTCGTTTTTAACTTTGATTCCTAAATGTGATAATCCGTTAGGCCTCGATGATTATAGGCCGATTTTCCTTGTGGGCTATCTTTACAAGGCTTTGTCTAAGCTTTTAGCTTCTAGGCTGAAGCAGGTTCTGAATTCTATTATATATCCTTGCCAAACTGCTTTCGTTCCGGGCCGACAGTTACTTGATGGGGTCTTAGTGGCCAACAAGTTGGTAGATTTTGCCATCAAGGAGAAGAAACAATGTACCCTCTTCAAAGTGGACTTCAAAAAGGCTTACGATAAAGTCTCTTGGGGATTTTTAAGATATATGTTGAGAAGAATGGGGTTTGGTGATACTTGGATGGGATGGATGGAAAAACTGATTTTTTCTAGTAAGATGTCTGTGTTGGTCAATGGCAGCCCCACGAAGGAGTTCGAGGTCGGGAGAGGACTTAGGCAAGGAGATCCATTGTTTCCGTTTTTATTTGTTATGGTTGCCGAGGGATTGTCGGGGCTGATTCGGAATTCAGTGGTTTTGGGAGATTATGCCGGTTTCAACATAAATCGGAAGTGCTTCGTGGATGTTTTACAATATGCGGATGATACTTTATTGGTGGGGGATGGGGGATGGAGACACTTGTGGGCTATCAAGGTAGTGCTTAGGGCTTTTGAATTAGTCTCGGGCCTTGGTATTAATTATCACAAAAGCAAACTTATCGGTATAAACGTTAGTGACAGTTTCCTCGAGGCTACGGCGTACTTCCTCTCTTGCAAAAGAGAATCTCGTCAATTCTCTTTTCTAGGTATTCCGATTGGGTCCAACCTTAGGAGGATTGCTTCGTGGAAGCCTTTGCTTACAAAATTTGGTAAAAGACTTTCCTATTGGCATGGCCGGATTTTGTCCTTCGGTGGGCGAATTACTCTAATTAAATCTGTTCTAAGTAGTTTGTCCATCTTCCATCTCTCCTTCTACAAAGCTCCGGTATCTATTTGGAAGGAGATGATGAGAATTCAAGGTAGATTCCTTTGGGGTAGTTCGGTTCATAAATGGAGATTGCATTGGATTAAGTGGAATTAGCTATGTTTACCCCTCATTAATGGTGGTTTAAATTTGAAGAGATTGGACATGTTCAACGAGGCTCTCCTTCAGAAATGGAGATGGAGAATTATTGTTGGCTCAGATGACTTATGGTTTAAAATGCTTAAGGCTAGATATGGAGATATTAGGTTATTAATGTGGGGTGGGGTCTCGGATGTGAGCACTGGGTTTTCCTGCTCTTCCTGGTTTCTGGATCTCCTATCTTTCTGTAAGAATATGCAGGAAGATTTTCTGGTGGACAATTGTAGAGTGGCTTTGGGAAATGGCTTTGGTTTGTCTTTTTAGAATTCTGACTGGACTGGCGGTGGTCCGTTGTCGCGTCTGTTCCCGACGGAGTTCTCGGCTTCGAGGCTCCGGAACGTATCAGTAGCGGCAATGGGAGGGTGGGTGGATGGCCAATGGAGATGGAGGGATTTGGGAATAATGGCTCAGAATTTCGATGATTCTCTGCAGGTCCCGATGGTGGTAGGCGGGATTTTTCTGAATTCTGTTGTTTCTGTTTTGCCTGAGGCGGGAACTAATTATGCCGAAAATACGACTTCCGGAGCTTGTGCTGCTGGCAGTGTGTTTCTTTCGGGTAGTGGTTCCGGTTTTCAAGGGACTTCTGAATTACAGTCTGCAACAGTGGACTCTAGTTTGGAGGAACCTGGTTTTGTTGTTTTAAATCTTGCAGGTACCTTGGACGGTTCAGAAGCGGTGGATAACTCTATTTGTAGATTCTTGCTTCCGTTTCATCCGAAGTGTGATGTGAAGGACTCAGTGTCGTGGCTGTTGGAGGATGACGGAGTTTTCTCGGTCTGTTCTTATTATGCTTTAGCTTCCTCTCGTTTCACTCCGATGGGTCCTTTAAATTGTTTTGATTCGACTTTGGAGTTGGTTTGGAAAGCGTCGGTGCCTATCAAAATTAAAGCTTTCGGATGGCGATGTTTCTTGAACAAATTACCGACGAAGGATTCTCTGTTTTATAGAGTTATAATTAGTGATTATAATGACACTTTTTGTCCCTTCTGCACTTTCGTGCCCGAAACCTTACAACATGTTTTGTTAAAGTGCTCTGTTGCTAAATTGGTGTGATTAGAAATCTCTAGTTGGATTGGTAGCTCTAATAAAGTCGATTCTGATGTTAAGGGAAGTTTTATTCAATGGTTCACATATTGCAAATCGAGATACTTCTTGAAAGGTAAAGAAAGTAGTGTTTGGTTGGCGGTTTGTAGGAGTATTTGGTTGGTTAGGAACGACATTATATTTGGTCACGAGACGTGGAACATTATGGATATTGTTTGGAAGGTTAAACTTTCTTTATGGAGATGGTCCTTTGCGGGGGAAATTACTCACCCCAACTGCAGCTTATACGAGTTCGACAAGAATCCTTTGTTTTATTTATCTTAAGTGCATTTGGTTTGTAATCTCTTTTTTCGTTAAGGCGAGCTTTTTAGTCTCGGCCTCTTTGTTTTTGTATCCAGGTGGAGTACCCTTTGTACTCGTTTCTATTATATCACTTGCTTACAAAAAAAAATATTTACTTTATTTATAATAAAAAAGATTGTACTCAAATTATATAAATTATTTATACTATTAATTTTTTTAATGTCGGACAAATGTCTTACAACGTATAATAAATAGAAATATATTGATTATAATAATTAATGAGTTATATAATTAATGTAAGATGTTGAGTTCGATCTTAGACTAAAATACGTCAAACAAATTTTTAATATTTATAAATTAACAATTAAAAAAAATGAGAGTATTATGATTAAAAAAAAGTTTGAAACAAATGATTTTTTTTTTATAATCAAATTGTATTAAATGGATACTAAGAGGTATCCAATCTTATTTACAAAAAAATTATCCACCCTCAAAACTTGTTTACAAAAAATGAGAGGGGGAATTTACCCAACCATAATAACTACAAAACAACCCTTTCTTAAATGTCTTCCCAATCCACTTCCAGGACAAGTGTATAATCCTATCAAAGACTTTATCAGTATTCCAAAACTCATCATTAAAAAGGATTTTGTTTCTAGCAGACCAAATACACCATCCTATAACAAGCCACAAACCAACAATATTTTTCATATGTAACTTCTTCATAACTAAAACTTGAGTCCACTGACTCAAATGATCCTGTACAGTTGCCGCAGCAATGTTCAAAATACCCAACCATTGACACACACGCTGCTAAATTATATGACTTTTGTTGCACCTGAACAACAAATGCATAACGTCCTCATCAAACCTGAAGCAAAGCGGACATATGAGTTCATGCGCATTTGAAGTGATTCCTCGACGATGAATGTTATCACACGTTGCCAACCTATTATGTAGCACTCTCCAGGCAAAACAGATAGTTTTCAGGGAGGAGAAGCCCGCCACAGAATTTTAAAGGCCTCTAAAGAAACAGGTAGATGGACAGCCTCATCAGAAAGTTGAAACAGAAATTTATAGCCAGAACTTACAATGTATCCTTCGTGACAATCTTTGTTCCAAATCACGGCGTCGTCTGAGTCTTTATGGATCGTGCAATCCTCCAGCCTCTCCAGCAGCGCTAAATATCGTTGTTTCGGATGCGTGGCAGTAAAACTAGAAGTTCCAAAACGGATGTCCCATCGCCATTGTTCCCCAATCCAAACGCCATTATCCGCTACCCTACTGTTTTTGTCTTGCGCCTCTGCCCACAATTCAGGGAAGACGAAGGAAATTCTGTCCTCGCCACTCAATATGGATGACCAAAAGTACGTGTCAACTCCGTTTCCAACTTTAGAGGAGGTTATATCCACAAACGATTTCTCTCCAAAAGACCTAGCAATGTGAAATAGATCACGCCACCATAGTGAAGGTTGAACCCTATATCCTGTAACTTCTCCTTGTAGCAGACCTAATTTGTAGTTTCCGTAACGACCTTCCAACATATCGTTCCACATGCTCTTCGCAGGATTGAGGCATTTCCATAACCATTTTGCAATCAGTGCAAGATTAAAACATCTAATATCCAAAATCCCAAGACTGTCATGCTCCTTAGCTTTGCACACCCGATTCCACCTAATCCAAGCAATTCCTTTTTTGTTGATTGATCCATTCCAAAGGAATCTTCTTTGCATATTAGCAAGGCCGTCTTAAACAATATAGAGGCCCTGTTCTAATGTTAAAGTTAGACTCGTATAAAAAAGACACAAAAACTTAATATTATTTATTTCGACGATGAATAATATAAAAATTGTATCGATATCATTAATAACATAAAAAATTCCTTACAAATAATAAAAAAGAGTCACATCAATGATGTTAAGAATACAACTTCAAGTAAATACATTCTCTATCTATCTAAAAAACATCATTCTAACCATTTTTTTTAAGGAAATTCATCAATCAAACATACGAAAAGATCATAAAACATAACAAATATAGATTTTAGTTTTATAATTATTAATATTTTAATTATTCCAAAAATAATTAAATTTTAAACCTTTTTTAATTTTTTATCTAATCAAATAATATATAAGATTATGTCCTAATAGAAGGGTTGTTAATTTAATTAATAACAATAAATATGTGAATAATTATGTCCATGAGTATTACAAAGAGTTGATAATATATTTTAAAAAATAGAAGGGTTGTTAATTTAATTAATAACAATAAATATGTAAATATGTGAATAATGTAAATTATTTTTCCAAATTTTTATTATTACCAATCTAGTAATATTTCAAGTTTTTTTCAATGTTTCAACCAATTTGCGAAATAAAAACTAAAAAATAAAATATATAAATTTCATAAAAAATAAATAGAGACGTGGGTGGATAGCGAAAAAGGCAAATTAATTTTAGAATTTAGAATTCACATGCATAAATAGAATGTATTTAAAGTAGGAGTAACATCACTTGTGCATCAATAAATAAATAAAGTAAAAGATGTATGTAATCCCATTCTTAACTAGTGTCCGCAATTGAAAGATTGAAAAATTATAAAAAAAAAAAAGATATTGAGATAGTAGTGTTCTTATTCATAAATGAGTGATTAATAAGAATTGAAAATTGAGGCCCCACTAGATGTGAGGCCCTGTGCAAGAGGTCTGTTTGCACACCCTCTCCACCGGCTCTGCATATTAGTAATGATCCTCACCACTTTACTTGGTATTTTGAAGAAGAACATAAAATGGATAGGCAAGTTGGATAAAACAGACTTAATAAGAGTGGTTCTACAACCCATTGACAAGAACCTGCCTTTCTAAGAAGCCAGCCTAGTTTGCACTCTATCAATAACCGGTTTCCAAAATTTGACCTGTCGATGATTTCCTCCTATATTCACTCCAAGGAACGTGGCAGGGCATTGTCTGACTCTACATGCCATAAAGTTCTCTGTTGCTCTTAAAAAATGGTCATCCACTCCAATACCAAATAAAGAGCTCTTATTGAAATTGATCTCCAACCCGGAAATTAGTTGGAATTATTTTAGGATAACCTTTATTGCCCACAGATTTTTCCAAGACGCATCCCCAACGATAACAGTGTCGTCGGCATATTGAAGTAAGTGGAACGAAATGTCTTGGTTTATGTTGAATCCGTTAAACATCTCCCTTGCATTTGCCCCTTTCATCATGATTGCCAATCCATCCGCCGCAATGGTAAAAAGGTAAAGTGATAAAGGATCACCTTGCCTTAATCCCCTTGATACTTCAAAGTCCCTTGTGGGACTTCCGTTAACCAATATTGACATGTAATTGTTGAAAACGGTACCATCCATCCAAGTCATCCATTTCCTCCCAAATCCCATGATTCTCATGATGTCGTGAATGTATGACCACTCAACACAATCGTACGCCTTGACAAAGTCCACTTTCAGGATCAACGCTTTATCTTTACTTCGATTAACATAACCTACTAGTTCATTCAACACTAGGACCCCTTCTTGTAAATTCCTGCCAGAAATAAACGTCGTTTGATTTGGCGAGATTATACTGTCCATCACCCTTTTAAGCCTACCAGCCATTAACTTGGCTAAAACTTTATATACACTGCCAATCAAGCCGATAGGCCTATAGTCATGGAGAATCTGGGTTTTCTTTTTTAGGTATTAAAACGAGGAACGATGATGACATCACCTTGGGCAGCCTACCAACCTCGAAGAATTCCTGTATGCAATTTGTAAAATCAACCCCCATAATATCCTAGCAATGATGAAAGAATGCCATATTGTATCCGTCCGGTCCCAGTGATTTGTCTCTTTTACAAAGGAAAACCGCCCTCCTAATTTCCTCAACACCAAACTCTTCTTCAATTGTTAAGCTGTTTGACTCCGACAGATGCGAGAATTTATCACTCCCAATACCAGGCAAAGGCCTCTTGCTTGATTTAAATATTTCCTCAAAGTGTGAAGCAACTGCCTCCTTAACACCTATCATGTCCTCGATGAGCCAGTTATCCACCACTATTGAAGAGATGTTGTTAATAATGTTTCGATGATTGATGTTTGCATGGAAGAATTTGGAATTTTTATCTCCCTCTTCAATCCATTTGGCGCGAGACTTCTGATGTAAGATACTTTCCTTGATTCTAAGATGTTTCCACAAGTCTTCCTCAGTCATACTTCTTTTGTTAAAATCAATAGAACCATCATCTCTCATGCTGTCAGCCAAGCTGTCTTCAAGATTATTAATTATTCCAATGTTGTCAGAAATTGTGGTATCTACCCAGCCAAACACTATTTTATTCCAAACCCTCAACCTAGCTCGCAGCAGCTGCAGTTTTTTGGACAGGATGAAAGAAGGTGTGCCTTAGAACATGACAGATTTCCATACTTCCTTAACAAAAGCAAAGAACTCATGGCGTTGTAACCAGCAATTAAGAAACCTAAAAGGTTTCGGACCCCAGTTAATATTCCTAACCGAGATCCAAACCGGCCTGTGATCAAAAATATCCCGAAGTCCAACTTTCTGACAAACCATATTCCATCCAATTAACAAACCGTTAGAGATAAGGAACCGATCGAGTCTACTACAAGCACTCCCTGACGAGTTGAACCAGGTGAATTTATTACCCGAGATAGGTAAATCCACACATCAAGAGAGCTCGATGAATTCACTAAACTCAGCCATCATTTTCTTATTATGACTTCTTATTCCTCTTCTTTCCCCCACATTCTTCACGACGTTGAAATCTCCCCCGAAAACCCATTCCCCGTCTTCCAGATTTGCTTTTAGTGATAACAGATCACTCCACAACTTTCTCTTCTCATTATTGATAAACGATGAATAAATATTAAAGAAGTAGCAAATCTTCTTATTCTATACTTCCTTCAAGCCTAGATATCCCTTACCTCTAAAGCTGCAAATAGGATCAATTACCTCCTTTCTCCAAATGGTGAGCAAGCCCCCTGACATGCCTTCAGAATTAGTCGCAGACCAAGAACAGTTACTATTGCCCCATAATTTATGGACCAACTCATCTTTCATTTCTACACATTTTGTTTCTTGAAGAAAAACTAAGGCAGCCCCTCCTTCGTGTAATAATTTGCGGATTCTCCTGGTTTTAATCTTACTCCCAGCACCTCTAACATTATATGTGACAAAATTCAGAATGCCACAGTAGCTACCTCCTTCTTGTTTGACTTTTGCTTTCTATCTTCTGCCTCCAACTTCCTGATTAACGACTCAAAGACTTCATCATCTTCTTCGACTTTAACCCCTAGCTTTCTAATGGAATCCCATACCCTAATAGGTAAATCGGACAACCTCTTCTTAATCCTAGAATTTGATCTCATAACCTCCAAATATCCAATTGAACAACTACTGTTATGACTTGATTCTTCAGAGAAACTAGAGATATATTCAAAATATTCTT
Organism: Lathyrus tuberosus; assembly: GCA_022829125.1. Taxonomy (NCBI): domain Eukaryota; kingdom Viridiplantae; phylum Streptophyta; class Magnoliopsida; order Fabales; family Fabaceae; genus Lathyrus; species Lathyrus tuberosus. Next base: position 3,405,862 of record JALAZF010000259.1, read on the forward strand.
CCTATATCCCCCCTGACCTCATTTGGGAACCTGTCAGCTTATTACCAATAAGCCTAATGTTGTTGTCTGCTTGCAGCAATGATGAATAGAAAGAAGGCGCAAAAGGAATTTTTAGGTTTTGATAAGTCTCCTCAAGCAGCTTCTTCTTCCTAATTGGTCTACCTTTGCACAAAGTCCTAGGATCAGTCGCCCCCACAATGTTTATGTTCCCCAAGTACTGTTTATTTACTTTGTTCACACCATCATCTAAAGTGCTCCTTCTCTCCTCACCCGCCTTGAAACTCGTCTCAATGTACTGACCCACCAGACTGTCCACTCTGTTAACATTGGAATACGTCTCAATATCTTGGCCCACCGTTTTCTTTTGTACATCACAAGACCTATCAACATTATTAAACTCCTTCCTACACACCTGTCTATTGGGACCTGTAGCATCTAAAGTGTTGTCTCCATCACATAACTTGTCTCCATCACATATTTTAGGTGAGGTATCAATATCCTCCATGTTGTCTTTAGACCCCAGATGACTGTTCGCCTCGTTTACTGAACCACCACCAACATAAGAATCAACATGGGCATTACCCAGTGGGTCACTCTTAGTTGAAGACAAACCTATCACCTCTATATCAGAGGAAACCATGTCCGAGCTTTCCTCCATAGACTTATCGTCAAAATAAAGTGAATTCTTGTTATGATATATCATCATTTCTTCCACAATCTTAATGCAATATATCTTCTTATTCACTTCAATATTACAGACTACGTTGAGGTTCATTGCGAATCTGGTCCGGATAAGAATACGAGCGACATCCAACTTAACATGTTTCTGCGTATCCTCATCAGCTCTAACAAATGAACCAACCCTACCAGCCAAGAAATTAAAGAATTTTTCTTCCCACACATGACAAGGCAAACCAAATATATTTACCCAAGTTAGACGTTCAACATCAACATCATCTGGGGACCAAGGGTGAATATCTGAGCACTAGATTGAAATCCACTCCTTATCTTCTATTACCATTCTATTAATCTCCCATGTTGCTTCTTCTTCCAGTAACACCAGATTTTCACCCAGAGGGGTGGCTTTGATAGTGAAATAACCCTCCATTTGTAAGGCTTCCTGAAACTCATAAGAAGTTCTCGATTTCTCCATAACCCAAACAAAAGCTTGTTCGAATCTTTCCATTTCTTCTTCTTAAACATTATACATAAGGTGCGCAAAAGTATGTTTGTCTCCCAACAACTTCTGATAGGAATTGTTGTTATGCTCGCCCCCTCTAGTTACTTGCGCAAACGATTTCTTCAGAACACCAAAACTCGTATTGAAGTTAATTTTATTTATTTTTGAGACAAATGACTTATCATATTCATTGTAAATATAGTAATAGTTATTGAGTGTAAGTCAAATATTTTTATAGAAACCAAAATCGAGTAATAATTCTAAGACTTTCAACCATATCAGTCCTCCATTATTTAACCAACCCTAAAAATCTAATGTCGTGGAAGAATTGAGCTTACAATAACTGTTGATCTCATCTGGTATTTTTGGCTTAAACTCATAGCCTTAGGGCTACGGGCCTTGGTACTGGCTATCTTTCTGCAGTTTCATTGTTAGTGTAGAGTTCTTCTTGAGAACATGGAGTAGAAGAAGGTGGATTACAAGAAAAAGGTGGGAACTTTTAGCAGGTTTTCTGTTTGGAAGGAGAATGGAGGCAAAAGGGTGGACGATGGAGGACCCATCACCTTCTTCTTTATCACTGAGTTTCCAAAATACATGGTGGCGAAGGACATTTTTTAGGTTTGCATGATGTATGGCTTAATATCAGAGGTCTACATTCCAGGTAGGAGAGATATCAGAGGGAGAAGGTATGGATTTTCCAGGTTTAGAAAAGTTCATGATTCTCGAGTCTTGGTGGCTAAGTTAGACAGTATTCAACTTCATAGGAGGAAGCTTCATGCTAACATCCCCCGGTTCTCTAAAGCTTTGGATGTTCTGAATTGGGAAGCATCAACTTTAGTGAAGAAGGTTATGCCCCTGAGTGGAAGACGAGTCGATAAAGTTTACAATCCCTTATATTCTTCCTACGCTCAGATTGTGAATAGAGGTATTGTAGAAGTGGATAACAGTGGTCATAATCCAGTGGTTAAAGAAGTTAGCAGGATCAAAGTGGACAGTATTATGGTGACCAGTTTTGTAAAGGCTTTGGTTAGTGAGGTCATTGATAACATTAATCCTTTCTTGATCCAAAAATCCCTTTACGAGGAATGACTCTTTGACATTGTGGCCACTCCTTTAGGGGCAAGCCTTTGTCTTCTTGAATCTAGAGGAGTTGAAGATATCTATACCTCTATTAATTTTGCTAAAGACTCGTTTGACTTAAGATTCACTAAGATTTATCCTTGGTCTTCAGAAGTTGTAGATAAGAGTAGATATGTTTGGGTGAGATTCCTAGGTATTCCTTGTTTTGCATGGAGTAATGAAGTTTTTAGTTGCTTAATGAAGAAATATGATCTCTTTGTTGTTGACGCTGGCTATTCTTTGGGAAGTCAACCAGACTTAGGTCTTCACCCTAATTTGGTGGGTTGCCCGGCCCCACTTTCTTTTGGAGTGGATATGCCGTTGGATCCGGGTATTGGACCTAAACATGTGGGGTTGTGTGCTTCAGACCCAATATCCAACTCAGTAGTGGACCTCGTTATTCCTTCTGCTAGGATTAAGTCCAAAAAGAAAAAACCTCTATCAGTGTTTTATGATAATTGGCATATCCCTTTTTCTCCTTCTTTCTTTTCTACGCTCCTCAATGCATCCCCTGTTGTTCCTCATCCTCGCAAGATTTTGAAGAGGAGATCTTCCAAGAAAACTCCCAAAAAAAGCCTTCCTCTGGAGAGGGGTGGACTTTTTTGTGCGCCAGCTGGTTCCTGAGATTTTTCCATTGATAACTCGGATATCCTTAGAAGTAATAACAGAAGCAAGGTTATCCTTGAAGAGGTTCCTACAAGAGTTTGGAATTCAGCCAAATTGTTAGGTTTAGAAGCGATAGACGATGATGATGTTTATGCCAACGTTGTTAAGGGCTTAAAGGAGCGTGATTGTCACGTATTCCAGAACAAGAAGGTTGTTAAAAAGAGTGTACCACAATTTTAGTCACATACAATGTTATAGGTTGTTGTATCCCTCTTAAAAGGAGAAGGATTGCTCACTCGTTATTGGAAGGTAAAGCTGAGTTGTGTTTTATTCAAGAAACCAAGACGGCCTCTATGAAAGATTCGGTTGTTAGGATTTTGTGGGGCAATGATGAGTTTGGTTGGTCGGCATGTGCTTCTGAAGGGCTTTCTGGAGGCCTCCTTACTATTTGGAGGAAGGACTTATTCCTCCCTGTTTCCAGCTTTAAAGGTAATGGCTTCCTTTGCTATAACTTAATTTGGAAAGGTATTAGCCTTTATGTTGTGAACGTGTATTCTCCTTGTAGGCTGATCTTATTAAGCTTAAATCTAGTTGTTCTGATGGTAGATGGATAATAGGTGGGGATTTTAACTCGGTTAAATCTTGTGAAGAAAGAAGAGGTAGAAGCTCTTCTTTTGCCCGAGATTGCTTGGAGTTTAAATCTTTCATTGAAGAGTCTGAACTGATTGATTTACCTTCTATTGGGAATCATTTTACTTACTTCAATTCCAATGGCCTAAGCTGTAGCAAATTAGACAGGTTTCCTGTGGATGAATTCCTTATCGACACTTAGGATTTCAAGGTGCATACTGTGGGCAAGCGGGATATTTCCGACCACCGCCCTGTTTGGATTAAATCTAACTCGGTTAACTGGGGACCTAAACCTTTTCGCTTCCTTAATGCTTAGTTGGATCATAAGGATTTCATGGCTCTTGTCAAAGATAGTTGGGAGTCTTCTGATTTTTGTGGCTCTCCTTCTTTTGTTCTCAAGAAGAAACTCCAAGCTCTTAAGGAACGGCTGAAATGGCGGAACTATAACGTGTTCGGTTGGCTTGATCCTAAGATAGGTGATAGCGTTGAGAGCCTCAATGATATTGAGACAACTTTGGCTAACAATGTTGAGGGATTGCCGGATGATTTGCTTAGGAAAAGGCTGGATGATCAAGAAAATATTTGGAAGAATTTGCGCATCAAAGAGAGCATGTTGTATCAAAAATCAAGGTTGAAATGAGTAAAGGAAGGAGATGTTAATTCTCGTTTTTTTTCATGCTACTATAAAATCTAGGAATAGATTGAATTCTATATCTGCTTTAGGCTTGGGCGGTTCTCTTATTGAGGACCCTGATGTTATTAAAAAAGCTGCTTTTGATTTCTTTAAAAGTAAGTTTCAAGGTGGCACAGGTTCCAAACCAGGTTTGGACCTCCATGATATTCCCAAATTAGATTCCTCGGATTGTGATATGTTGGATGCCGATTTCTCTTGAGAAGATATTCAGAATGCTGTCTTTGATTGTGACGGAAATAAATCTCCGGGGCCGGATGGTTTTTCATTTAAATTCTTCAAGGAAGCATGGGAGTTTGTGGGGGTGATGTTATTAACTGTGTTAGACATTTCTTCTTGACAGGTAGCCTCCCTAAAGCTTTCTCCTCTTGTTTTTTGGCCTTGGTTCCCAAAGTTGATAGCCCTCAAGAATTTGTGGAGTTTAGACCAATTTGTTTAATTGGATGCATTTCTAAAATCGTTTCTAAATTGATGTCCAAAAGACTTTCTGGTGTCATTTCGATGTTGGTGTCGGCTATGCAAACGGCTTTCATTCCTGGTAGGAACCTCTATGATGGAGTTTTAGTTGCCAATGAAGTGGTGGATTTGGATAGGAGAGAAAAGAGAAAGTGCCACTTGTTTAAAGTTGATTTTGCCCAAGCCTACGATTGCGTTAATTGGGAGTTCCTTCTCAAGGTTCTTAGAGACATGAATTTTGGCCCTCACTGGATTAAATGGATTAAAGGGAACACTTGCACAAACTTCATTTCCGTTTTGATTAATGGGAGTCCTACGGGGGATTTTGAGGCTACTAGAGGTCTTAAACAAGGGGACCCCCTTGCTCCGTTCTTGTTCGCTTTAGTAGCAGAAGTCTTGGCTGTCTTGATCCGTCGTGCATCTTATCTTAGTAACTTATCCGGATTTAGAATCAATGATGAAGCTTCCATTGAGCTTTTGCAATTCGCAGATGACACTCTCCTTTTTTGTGACGGAAAGTTTTCAAACCTATGGGCCATTAAATCCATCCTTCGGGGATTCGAAATGGTGTCGGGTTTGAAAATTAGTTTTGCTAAAAGCCGTATTTTTGGAGTTGGGCTTGATTCTGATTTTATCCAAGCGGCTGAATCTTTGCTCTACTGCAGATCTGGTAAGCTTCCTTTTAATTTTCTAGGAATCACCATTGGTGGTAATCATAGGAGGTTGGAGTTTTGGAAACATGTCCTGGATTGTCTTAAAAGTTGCTTAAACTCTTGGATAGGAAGGAACATGTCCATAGGGGCTAGAGTGGTGTTAATTAACTGTGTTTTAGTTAACTTACCTATTCACTACTTATCTTTCTTTAAGGCGCCTTTTAAAATCGTGAAAGATATTATTGCTATACAACGCAAATTTCTTTGGTCGGGATCGATGGATAAATCTAGTATCTCTTGGGTAAAATGGAGTTATCTTTGTAAATCTAAAGAAGAGGGAGGCCTTGGTATCAAACATGTCGGGATGTTTAATAAATCGCTAATGTCAAAATGGTTGTGGAAATTCCTTTGTGAGGGCAATGAAATTTGGAGAGTCTTACTGACTAGTAGATATGGCAACCTTCATCACTGTGTTCTTAAACCAGACTTAGTAAGTAAAAAAGCTGAGGTTTCTATTTGGATGAAAGATCTGATGAATATTTGTCATGCTACCAATTTCATTAGTTTCTCTCGGCTGGTCATAGGGTGTGGTAGGTATGTGCATTTTTGGGATTCGGATTGGTGAGGTGATTTTAATCTTAAATTTGTCTTCCCTTATCTCTTTGAAGCGGCCTCGAATAAGAATTGCAGTGTGGATGAGATAGGATTTTGGGTTCATAATGAGTGACATTGGGACATTGGTAAATTAGGGGAGGATGTGCAGCTGGCAGACCCTGCATCTGTGCTACTCTGCAGAATTTACTGCATTCTGTCCAATTACAACGCCATCAATCTGATACCTGGACCTGGCTGCTGGAAAATTCTAAAGTTTTCTCTGTCAGGTCCTGTTACAAGTCTCTTAACGATGCTGTAGTGGGAATACCATTGGAGGAAAATCAACTGCTAGCAATTAAAGTCTTGTTGAGAACTAGTATCCCTTTGAAAACTAAAGTGTTCGCTTGGAGGTTGTTCTTAAATAGATTTCCGACACTGATGAATCTTGTATCTAAAGGTATTGTGGCCCCTCCTCATGAGACGACGTGCGTTCTTTGTTTTCGGAATGAAGAGGATATCGTGCACTTATTCCTTAATTGCCCAAAAGTTCAAAGAATTTGGAATAAGGTTTTTGTGTGGATCGGAGTTTCTAGCCTTAACTCCGACTCTTTGTGTAATCATTCTCTTTTGTGGTTCTTGGCTTTGGTTGATGTTCTGGACTGGGCCGAGGTCTACCCCTCAATCGAGCAGGCCCAACCCACATGTCATGGGATGGCCCAGCAAAGGCCTCTTAGCACGACCAATGTCGAGCACATGTCCACCTCAACAGTGTTGGGCACGCGCCATGTAACACCCCCTTTCTATACCCCCAAATAATCAAATAAATCATTTAGGCACGTATTGGAAATTTCATCAGAGTATAATTTCAAACACGGCATAAAAAGGTATGTCACATTATGCTTGAAATTAAACACATACAACACCTGCTCACAAAGATATGCAACAGTGGGGTAACTTTCAAACAACAAAGGATCTCAGTCCTTATACCCACATCTCAATATTTAGAATAAAAGCGGAAACATCTAAAATATTGAATAACAACCACATATATACCTCAACATATATATATATATATATATATATATACATCATGTTTATATACACAAATTCATCAGCAAGATACATATGCAAATGTATCACAATAAGATCAAAATGTCCTAGCTACCCGGTGCTACATATCAGAGCCAACCGACCAAAAAGGTATGAAGACACACTTCACAAAAGACCACCAGATACCTAATCTGCAATGCCTCGTAGAGCATCATAAAACAGCAGAAGGGTGAGAAATATTATCATAATAACAATGCATATAATCATATATCTCAACACAAAAGTATACACATAACACATTCTCACCATTCTACCATTCCACATAAACATACATATTATATTCATTCTTCAATGCATCATTACAATGATACAATTCTTATCACAATTCATCACATCCCATTCAATATACATCGCAAGGCATATATATATATATATATATATATATATATATATATATATATATATATATATATATATATATATATATATATATACAAAACCAAGCATATTCATCACAATGCTTATCATTCAACATAAACACATATATTCATGTTCATTCACCCATGCACAACTACAAGGATGGCCAATGCAAATCATACAGACCGACTCACGACTCTATGTAAATGCAATGCGGTACCGACTCATTTCACCTCAAGTTCAATTGAAGAACTTATTGGAACTATCGCTCGTTACTTAGTGTAACTCCCCGTCGGGCATACGATGTTCACCCATTGCTACCACCTCTCAAAAGGCTTACAATGTTTATGGATTGCCCCCACCTCTCAAAAGGCTTATAATCCGATTGCTCCCACCTCTCAAAAGGCTTACAATCGTTTGTAATCATCGCCCCCACCTCTCAAAAGGCTTACGACGTTACAACGGATTCATCTTAGAACCCCACAATGCAAGAATGCAATCATGATGCTTCACATACAACATGACTCATGACACTCTTGACATGCATAAATATTCACAATATAGTCATGCATTCATCACACACAACCCACATACATTCACATCAATTGTGCCAAACGGCAACCGAACGTTTTCACAAATAACCAAACAATTCGATTTACGGTTTACCGGAAAAGTCGGTTAAAAGTCAGCTAAAAATAATATTCTCCATCATCATCAAAAAGTACTCATCCACAGCTTCGATTCGATATAAAGAACACTTAAATCCGATAAATAACGAAGAAGATATGTATATTTCAAAATAACGCAAAAACATAAACCAGAGGCCCGACACTACGAAACGGTTCGAAAATACTGTTCCAATTGGACCAGTTTTAGACCTCAAAACCATTTTTCCTAGAAAGAACATCTCGTTAGTTTCCCAACGCTTCGAACGGGGGTCAAAACCGACTTACGGTTCAAGAGATATGAATTTCTGAAGTTTCCCCGATAAACCAGAATTTTCTGATTCAGCACAGTATGTATCGATACATAGGCTTATGTATCGATACAAAAAGCAACATGTATCGATACATAGATCGCATGTGTCGACACATGCTGTAGTGAAAATGTTGTTTTCTTAAATTTCTTCAGTATGTATCGATGCATAAGGGTTATGTATCGATACATAAATCATTTCGTATCGATACATAGCTGTTATGTATCGATTCATAGCCCTGTTTTTCTCAAAAATCAGATTTCTCAAATTACACCCTTGCTGTCATTTTTTCCCGAATGCCAAAACTCGACTAAATCGAACATTTTCACCGAAACAAACATATACGCGCAACCACCAAATACATAAGAACAATTTAGAACACATAAACGAAATTTCTACGACGTTCGATTTTTCGATTAAATTTCAACCTTTCAAAAACCAGAATTTTCAAACATCACCAAATCGAATAAAAAGCACGTTATACGATGACCTAACCTTACTCGATACAACTACGTAATTTATTTTGAAATTCATCCGTGAAAACATCGGTTTCTATCGATTTCCTACAATTCGACCTAAACGGAAAAACAATGGAAACATAACGAAAACTAACCGAAACATAACCAAACTTCATGAAACTTTAAACAGCAGCTCACATACATATAGTCAACCAACACATGTATTTATACGACTTTTCGACCGTAAAAACATCGGTTTCTATCGATTTCGTCAAATACGGCATAAACGGAAACATATGGAAAACCAACCAAAACATCCACACAAAACACATACATAATTCTACACAAAGTTAGGATAACAATATTTCACACCCTTACCCGATTAAATTCGATTCCTAGAGTTGTCTTGACGATTTCCTAGCTTTTCCAATCTTTTCTTCTCTTTTTCTTCTCTTGCTCTTCTTTCTCTCTATTTTTCTCTCTAACTCTCCTTTTCTCTCTTTTCTAACTCTTATACTTTTCTTTCTATTTCTTTTCTTACTACTTTCTTTTCTTTACTTTAAATATCTCACAAATACCCTTAAATCATTCCTCACTTAAATTCTAACTCAACAATAATTATGAAATGTCCAAAATACCCTCCAATTTAATTTCCCCCGAAAACTCTCAAAAACGGTAAAATAATATAACACGCCAACATATCAGATTAAAACACCAATTTCACAATAACATTATTATCACCCAAATTAAACAAAAGACTCAACAAAATAATACAAATTAGCACAAAATGGAGATAATCATAATCGGGCTGTTACAACTCTCCCCCACTTTTGAAATTTTCGTCCTCGAAAATATTACCTGATTCAAACAACTCCGGATACGACTCTCGTACCCCACTCTCTAATTCCCAAGTCATATTACCCTCCGAAGCGCCTCCCCACGCTACTTTCACAAGCGCAATATCCTTGCCTCTTAGCTTCTTAACTTCACGATCCAAAATCTTAATCGGTAAAACTTCAACCGTAAGATTATCTCACACTTCTACCTCGTCCATAGGAATAATATGTGACGGATCCGGAACATACTTCCGAAGTTGCGAAACATGGAAAACGTCATGCAAATTCGAAAGATTCGGAGGCAACGCCACACGATAAGCCACAGCGCCAACACGTGCAGTAATCTGATACGGACCAATAAAACGAGAAGTCAACTTCTTCGACTTCAAAGCACGACCCACACCCGTAACCGGTGTAACTCTCAAAAACACATGGTCGCCTTCTTGAAACTCAAGATCCTTCCTTCTCTTATCATGATAGCTCTTTTGTCTACTTTGAGAAGCTTTCATCTTCTCTCGAATAAACTTCACTTTCTCCGTCGTTTCTTGTACCAATTCCGGTCCAACAATCGCCCTCTCACCAGTTTCATGCCAACACAAAGGTGTTCGACATCTCCGACCATACAAAGCCTCAAATGGTGCCATACCAATACTCGAATGAAAATTGTTATTATAGGTGAACTCAATCAACGCTAAATAACTATCCCAAGCACCACCTTGCTCTAGCACACAAGCACGCAACAAATCCTCCAACGATTGAATCGTCCTCTCGGTTTGACCATCTGTTTGCGGATGGTAAGCCGAACTCAATCTTAGCTTAGAACCCAACGCCTCTTGTAAACTCTCCCAAAATCTCGATGTAAATCTCGGATCTCAATCTGATACAATACTCTTAGGAACACCATGTAACTTCACAATCACACGAACATAAATCTCGGCTAACTTCTCCAAAGGATAACTAATGTCAATTGGAATAAAGTGAGCAGATTTAGTAAGCCTATCAACAATCACCCAAATAGCATTATGACCTCTTTGCGTATTCGGCAATCCCGTAACAAAATCCATCGATATACTATCCCATTTCCATTCCGGAATATCCAACGGTTGCAACAAACCACTAGGCTTCTGATGTTCCACCTTCGACTTTTGACAAGTCAAACACGCATACACAAATCGAGCCACATCCCTCTTTAAACCGGACCACCAAAAGATCTTCTTCAAATCTTGATACATCTTATTCGCACCCGGATGAATACTTAAATTACTTCGGTGTCCTTCCTCTAAAATCATCTTTTTCAACTCCGCGTCGTCGGGAATACAAATACGACCACGGAATCTCAAAACTCCAAAGTTATCAACCTTGAAATCCTCATTCTCATTTATCATTAAATCAACGAACTTCAAATCCAACTTTTGCTTTTCATTAACCGTTGCAAGAAAATCATTCGTAACATGCAACATACCAAGTCTCACACTTCGCGGCGTCATTTCACAAACCAAACTCAAATCTCTGAAATCCTCCAAAAGTTCCCATTCTGTCATCATTAATGCGGACATATGTAACAACTTTCGACTTAAGGCATCGGCTACCACATTCGCCTTACCCGGATGGTAATTCAAACTAAAATCAAAATCCTTCAAAAGCTCTAACCATCTTCGTTGTCTCATGTTCAATTATTTCTGATCAAATAAATATCTTAAGCTTTTGTGATCACTAAAAACTTCAAATCTTGCACCATAAAGGTAATGCCTCCAAATTTTCAAAACAAACACCACCGCCGCTAACTCCAAGTCATGCGTAGGATAATTCTTTTCATGCACTCTCAATTGTCTTGAAGCATATGCCACAACTTTTCCATCTTGCATCAAAACACCACCTAAACCAATCAATGAAGCATCACAATATACAACAAATGGTTCATTAGGATTCGGTAAAATCAAGATCGGAGCCGTTGTCAACCTTCTTTTTAGCTCAATGAAACTCTTTTCACAATCTATATCCCAAATGAAAGCCTTTCCTTTACAAGTCAATTGCGTTAACGGAAGTGCCAACTTCGAAAATCCTTCAATAAACCTCCGATAATAACCCGCCAAGCCTAAAAAGCTTCGAATCTCCGTAACCGACCTAGGAGTCTCCCACTGCATCACCGCATCAATCTTAGATGGATCAACACTAATACCACTCCTGGAGATAACATGTCCAAGAAAACTTACTTCCGATAGCCAAAAGTCACATTTTGACAACTTAGCATATAATTGTTTCTCTCTCAAAATTTGCAACACAATTCTCACATGCTCTTCATGCTCTTCTTGAGACTTAGAATAAATCAAAATATCATCGATGAACACAACCACAAAACGATCCAACTGTTCATGAAAAATACGATTCATGTATTCCATAAACACCCCCGGCGCATTAGAAACCCCGAATGGCATCAAGGAATATTCGTAATGACCATACCGTGTCCTAAATGTCGTCTTCTGAATATCCTCGCTTTTCACACGAATTTGGTGATATCCTGATCTCAAATAAATCTTGCTAAAGACACGTGCACCAACCAATTGGTCCATCAAATCATCAATCCTTGGAAGCGGATACTTGTTCTTAATTGTCACCTTGTTCAACTGTCGATAATCAATACATAACCGCATACTGCCATCCTTTTTCTTTACCAACAATACCGGAGCACCCCAAGGAGAAACACTTGGCCTTATAAATCTTTTGTCCAACAAGTCATTCAATTGCTTCTTCAATTCTATCAACTCCGATGCCGACATACGATACGGTGCCATCGAAATCGGTCTAGTGCCAGGAACTAAATCAATAGAGAACTCAACTTCTCTTTCCGGCGGTACATCTGTAATATCCTCCGGAAACACTTCTGGAAAATCACACACCACTGGAAACACATCAATACCAATCTTACTCTCCACTGACCATGATGCAAACAAACCAAACAATTGAGCTTCATCCTCTAAAAGTTTCTTCAACTCTTTAGTAGATAGAAAACTCTCATCTTCATTATCTTCCAAAGAAGGAAAACTTACCAACTTATGATAGCAATCTATATGAACTCGATTAAATTGCAACCAGTTCATACCCAAGATTACATCCAATCCCTCCAACGGCAAACACACTAAATCCATAATGAAGTCTTTACCATAAATGGTCAAAGGACAACTTACACACACCAAAGACGTAGTTACCGACCATGAAGCAGGAGTCTCAATAACCATCTCAATACCCATCAAAGACAATGCAAGATTCAAACGCTTCGCGCACTCAGACGACATAAACGAATGAGTCGCTCCCGTATCAATAACAGCAACTAAAGGTGTACTATTAATAAAGCATGTACCTTTAATCAAACGGTCTGCACTAGTGGTCTGAGTCCCCGCCAATGCAAACACCTTTCCGCCCGCTTGAGCTTGTTTCGGCTTAGTACACTTAGTACTAATGTGACCCACTTCTCCACAGTTAAAACACTTCACCATATTCCTCCTACACTCAGCAGTAGAATGCCCAATACCTCCACAGTTAGAACATCTCCCAACGGCCTTCCTACACTCAGTTGCTTTATGACCCATTCCACCACAATTGAAACACTTAATAAACCCAAAACTTCCTCCTCTAGATCTCTTATCAAAGTTTCCCTTATATTTACCCTTATCAGCGGGGGTTACATAAGGTCCACTTCTAGCTTGCTGTTTCCCTCTCCTCTCATTCACACTCTTGTAATGTGTAGAACGAGCTTTGTTATCTTCCTCGAAGATTCTACAACATTCAGTCAAATCCAAAAACCTCCTAATCCTTTGATATCCCACAGCTTGCTTAATCTCAGGACGCAAACCATTCTCATATTTAATACACTTTGAGAACTCAGCAGTAATCGCAACATAATGAGAATGAAATTGAACCAATTCCACAAACTTAGCAGTATAGTCCACCACTGACATACCACCTTGTTTCAATTCCAGGAATTCCATCTCTTTCTTCCCTTTCACACTTTCAGGGTAATACTTCAGCAAAAACTCGGTACGAAACAATTCCCAAGTTACCTCTTCATTATCCACCTCTAGAATTTCACGCATACCGACCCACCAATCGTCGGCTTCTTCCCTCAGCATGTGAGATCCAAGCCTCGCCTTATTCTCTTCCGCACAATCCATGACTCTGAAGATTCTTTCAATCTCTTTCAACCAAAGTTGAGCACCATCGGGATCAAATCTTCCTTTGAAGACCGGTGGTTGATTCTTCCTGAACTCTTCATTAGCACTTACATTCGGCGCACCCTGCACCGCCCTAGCCAATGCTTCCATAGCAGCAGCCATCGCATTATCGTTTCTACCAGCCATATTCTGATCACTCCCAAAAATAACAACAAAGGTTAAACAACAGTTCAACCAACACAACAACGAGACAGACACGACTGACTCAACCTTGGCTCTGATACCACTAAATGTAACACCCCCTTTCTATACCCCCAAATAATCAAATAAATCATTTAGGCACGTATTGGAAATTTCATCAGAGTATAATTGTAAACACGGCATAAAAAGGTATGTCACATTATGCTTGAAATTAAACACATACAACACCTGCTCACAAAGATATGCAACAGTGGGATAACTTTCAAACAACAAAGGATCTCAGTCCTTATACCCACATCTCAATATTTAGAATAAAAGCGGAAACATCTAAAATATTGAATAACAACCACATATATACCTCAACATATATATATATATATATACATCATGTTTATATACACAAATTCATCAGCAAGATACATATGCAAATGTATCACAATAAGATCAAAACGTCCTAGCTACCCGGTGCTACATATCAGAGCCAACCGACCAAAAAGGTATGAAGACACACTTCACAAAAGACCACCAGATACCTAATCTGCAATGCCTCGTAGAGCATCATAAAACAGCAGAAGGGTGAGAAATATTATCATAATAACAATGCATATAATCATATATCTCAACACAAAAGTATACACATAACACATTCTCACCATTCTACCATTCCACATAAACATACATATTATATTCATTCTTCAATGCATCATTACAATGATACAATTCATCACATCCCATTCAATATACATCGCAAGACATATATATATATATATATATATATATATATATATATATATATATATATATATATATATATATATATATATATATATATATATATTATATACAAAACCAAGCATATTCATCACAATGCTTATCATTCAACATAAACACATATATTCATGTTCATTCACCCATGCACAAATACAAGGATGACCAATGCAAATCATAGAGACCGACTCACGACTCTATACAAATGCAATGCGGTACCGACTCATTTCACCTCAAGTTCAATTGAAGAACTTATTGGAACTATCGCTCGTTACTTAGTGTAACTCCTCGTCGGGCATACGATGTTCACCCATTGCTACCACCTCTCAAAAGGCTTACAATGTTTATGGATTACCCCCACCTCTCAAAAGGCTTACAATCCGATTGCTCCCACCTCTCAAAAGGCTTACAATCGTTTGTAATCATCGCCCCCACCTCTCAAAAGGCTTACGACGTTACAACGGATTCATCTTAGAACCCCACAATGCAAGAATGCAATCATGATGCTTCACATACAACATGACTCATGACACTCTTGACATGCATAAATATTCACAATATAGTCATGCATTCATCACACACAACCCACATACATTCACATCAATTGTGCCAAACGGCAACCGAACGTTTTCACAAATAACCAAACAATTCGATTTACGGTTTACCGGAAAAGTCAGTTAAAAGTCAGCTAAAAATAATATTCTCCATCATCATCAAAAAGTACTCATCCACAGCTTCGATTCGATATAAAGAACACTTAAATCCGATAAATAACGAAGAAGATATGTATATTTCAAAATAACGCAAAAACATAAACCAGAGGCCCGACACTACGAAACGGTTCGAAAATACTGTTCCAATTGGACCAGGTTTAGACCTCAAAACCATTTTCCCTAGAAATAACATCTCGTTAGCTTCCCAACGCTTCGAACGGGGGTCAAAACCGACTTACGGTTCAAGAGATATGAATTTCTGAAGTTTCCCCGATAAACCAGAATTTTCTGATTCAGCACAGTATGTATCGATACATAGGCTTATGTATCGATACAAAAAGCAACATGTATCGATACATAGATCGCATGTGTCGACACATGCTGTAGTGAAAATGTTGTTTTCTTAAATTTCTTCAGTATGTATCGATGCATAAGGGTTATGTATCGATACATAAATCATTTCGTATCGATACATAGCTGTTATGTATCGATTCATAGCCCTGTTTTTCTCAAAAATCAGATTTCTCAAATTACACCCTTGCTGTCATTTTTTCACGAATGCCAAAACTCGACTAAATCGAACATTTTCACCGAAACAAACATATACGCGCAACCACCAAATACATAAGAACAATTTAGAACACATAAACGAAATTTCTACGACGTTCGATTTTTCGATTAAATTTCAACCTTTCAAAAACCAGAATTTTCAAACATCACCAAATCGAATAAAAAGCACGCTATACGACGACCTAACCTTACTCGATACAACTACGTAATTTATTTCGAAATTCATCCGTGAAAACATCGGTTTCTATCGATTTCCTACAATTCGACCTAAACGGAAAAACAATGGAAACATAACGAAAACTAACCGAAACATAACCAAACTTCATGAAACTTTAAACAGCAGCTGACATACATATAGTCAACCAACACATGTATTTATACGACTTTTCGACCGTAAAAACATCGGTTTCTATCGATTTCGTCAAATACGGCATAAACGGAAACATATGGAAAACCAACCAAAACATCCACACAAAACACATACATAATTATACACAAAGTTAGGATAACAATATTTCACACCCTTACCCGATTAAATTCGATTCCTAGAGTTGTCTTGACGATTTCCTAGCTTTTCCAATCTTTTCTTCTCTTTTTCTTCTCTTGCTCTTCTTTCTCTCTATTTTTCTCTCTAACTCTCCTTTTCTCTCTTTTCTAACTCTTATACTTTTCTTTCTATTTCTTTTCTTACTACTTTCTTTTCTTTACTTTAAATATCTCACAAATACCCTTAAATCATTCCTCACTTAAATTCTAACTCAACAATAATTATGAAATGTCCAAAATACCCTCCAATTTAATTTCCCCCGAAAACTCTCAAAAACGGTAAAATAATATAACACGCCAACATATCAGATTAAAACACCAATTTCACAATAACATTATTATCACCCAAATTAAACAAAAGACTCAACAAAATAATACAAATTAGCACAAAATGGAGATAATCATAATCGGGCTGTTACACGCCACACCTCGGCGGTGCTCAGGCACGCAAGACATAGAGCATCATGCAGAGGCGCTAAGCCTCTCCGGGCTCGCTCCTCCTCGACACTCAGGTGCTCCTCCCCACGAGGAGCCATCTCCTTCTACACATAAGAGTCCTCCCCGCGAGGACACATCTCTCCCCGACACGCAGGACTCCTCCCCACGAGGATATGTTCTCATGTAACCACCCACTCCCGATGGAATCGGTCTGCCCTCTAACCTCTTTCTGTACTTGCTTTTACTTGTGACCTTTGTCTTACTTGAGCGTCGAAGTATCATGCAGGTACACCCCCCCCCCCCCCCCCCGGGCGTCTTTCAACGTCACCAGAGCTGAAGTCCATACGACGTTGCTGGCCATTGAATAACTGTCTGATCCAGGTACGATCAGTTGATAAGTGCAAGGAAGACATGAGTTGCTTCATTTGGTTTATTACAACGTGGTATATTTGGAGTGCGCGGAATAACATTATTTTTGGTGACGAGTTTTGCGATGTCGATCAAATTTTTCACCGTATCCTTACTTAATCTTGGAACTGGTAGGAACTAGGCCGTAGCAAATGTAGTTTTTACGATTGGGTGAAATTCCCGCTTGACTTTATGTAATGCTGTTTTGGGGGGTTTGTCCCTCTTCTTTCCTAGTTTTTCCTTTTGTATTGGGTTGGAGACTCCCTTTTTCTCCTATTAATACAAATTTACTTATAATATATATATATATATATATATATATATATATATATATATATATATATATATATATATATATATATATATTTATAGAAATTTTTATAAAGTACTTTTACAATGAATAAAGATACTCAGTCCATCAATTATTTATTACTTGTCACTTTCGCTAAATCACTCTATTTTTATTTATTTATCATTTTTAAAATACATTATAATATTAGTTATAAATTTATTTATAATATTCTTAGTTATTTATGGTAGAAAAAACTTATTAAATAGAATAATGAATGGTTAAGGAGGATATTACGGAAGAAAAAATAAAAGAAACAATGTAGTATTAAAAACAACAAATTTATCAATTGTCTTAATTTATATAAAAAAAATCAAAGAGTAACATATAATAAAAGAGATTCATTGATATATGTTGTCAGCTTAAAAAAAATTACACGATTAATACAACACATTCATTCTAAATAATACTTTAGATATTATTAAAAAATAGAAGGAGTAAAAAAACAATTTTATATATGGTTAAGCGCATGGAAGCCAATGGGGTCTTTCCTTGGATTTTCATATCCCTTTGTATTATTTGCATTATTTTCTGTGTTTTAACACTTAACTAACCAAATAGTTGTGCTATGTCACAAGTTTAATTATTATTAAGTGTCATAACATAAGATTATTGGATTTTGGAATCCTCGCTAATGTCTATTATGACAGAGTCTACTGATATATAATACTCTCCAACTCTCACTGAAACATCTTCTAACATATTGGGATACTTAACTGATTTATCTACAACTTGTGAGACACATTAGTCGGTTTCGTCTTTCCCATGTCTAGCTTCTTACACAGAGACAAAGGCATCATGTCGACGTTATCCCCTAAATCACAAAGTGCTATCTCAAGTCCATGGTGTTTATTTGACAGAGTAGAGAAACTTCTTGATCTTTAATCTTAGGGATCACCATATTTTGAATGATAGCACCATTATCAAAAGTCATAGACACAGTTTCATGGTCCTCTAGCTTCCTTTTATTGGAAAGAATCTTTTTTAAGAACTTAGCATAAGAGGCCATTTGAGTTATTGTCTCTATGAAAAGCACATTGAGGTGGGTCTTTTTAAGAAGTTCCATGAAATTTTTGAATTGAGCCTCCACTTTGGCTTTTACAAGCCTTTGTGGGAAAAAAACAGTAGGTTTGTAGGGAGGAGGAACAACATATGGTGCCTCCTTCTCAACTTCTTCAACAACCTCCTTTTCGGGTGGTGTTGGCACACTCTCCTCAACCACTCCTTCTCTCTCACTAGACCCATACGAGGTAGATGACTTGAAAGGCACGGAGGTAGAAGCTTGTTGCTGAGCAACTTGGAAGATTTAAGTCTCCAACATTTTGTTATGGGTGACAACATTGTCAATCTTAGTGGTCAACTGCCTAAGTGCCTCATTGGTGAGGAGGTTTTGATTTCTAAATTCATCATTTTGACGGGTTTGCGTCATCACGAAGTTTTCCATCAAAAGTTCTAAATTGGATTTCTTAGGCTCAGTTGACATAACTTTTTGGAAATCGGGTGGTCTCATAGCTTGATGGGGGTTGTTGTTCCTATAAGAGAAATTAAGGTGGTCTCACCACCCTGGGTTATAGGTTTTTGAATACGGATTATTCCGCTGGTTGTTGCTCACGAAATTGGAATTTTCTTGGGTGGATCCTCCGACGAGGATCATTTGACAATCTTTATCAATGTGTCCATTAATTATGCATATCTCACAGTAGAGAGTGGTAGGGGAAACAGAAGTAACAGGGGAAGAAGTAACGGTGTGGAAGGTGCGATGCTTAAACTATCTATCTTTTGCTAAAGGACATCCACCTTTACGTTCACATAATCAAACGCATTAACCTCATAAAGACCACCGGTCTTGGGGGTAGACTAGATGTAAATTATTGCACGCTTCCCCATGAGTGTTGATTTTTGGCCATCTCTTCTATCAAGTTATAGGCCACGTCTTGAGGATTATTCATGAGGGCTCCATAATAAGCCGCATCTAAGGTCATCCTTGTCCTCGAGTAAAGGAGCCAATTATAAAAGGTATGGATAATCATCCACTTTCAAGACAATGAAAAGGGCAGAATCTTAACAAGTCCTTATAACGCTCCTACACCTCAAACAATGATTCCCCCTCTTCTTGTCTAAAATTATTAATCTCATTCCTAACTTGGGTTATTTTGCTTAGCGGAATATACCGTGCAAGAAAGGCCGTTTTCAACTGAGTCCAAGAAGTCATCAAATTGGAGGGCAAGGATTGAAGTCAAGCCTGCACATGATCACTTAATGAGAAAGGGAATAAATGGAGGCAGATAGCGATTTGATCAATGCCATTAGCCTTAACAATCCCACAGTTATCAGCAAATATAGAATGATGAAGGTTCGTGTTTTCAGACGGTAACTGATGACTTCTCAATAAGTGTACCAATAATGTCGTAGTAATAAAAAGATCGAACCCACAAGGACTGTGTTCGAACAGAACAATGATTTGTGCAATATCAAATAAAAACAGTAAAAAGAATGGAGGGTTTTCAAATTTCAGTGTAAAAGGAAGTTAAAAGAGAAAACTAAGTCACAAAAGCGGTCAGGTTACGTTTTAGAATCTCTTTATCCCCTTTTGTTGATGTACAAAGCCTTGTATGAATTATATTATCCTTATAATTTTACGGTGAATTAACAAAACCGTTATAGCCAGTCCCCCCACAAAATAACTCACAAACAACTACTTGGAGTTTTCTATCCCTAGTCCGCCAACATGAGCAGTATTAGGTGATGTATAAACCGTTAATTCCCTGTGCCACTACTCGAGGTCTCATATCCCTATTCAATCGACTTAAGTAGAACAGTTGCCTAGGTACAATATATAGGGCACGGATTAGGAATCCCTGTGTATCTAACAACATATTAATAGAGTATCTCAAATAATAAGCATTAATCATAAGAAACAACTGAATAAAATTATAATTCAAAGGTTCATACAAAGTCAAACCGCCATATAATGCCAACAAGATTGAATAAAGTTCATCATGACACAACCTAACCTAGAAGAATTTAGCTACACATAGTGAAAATTACATTACCAATTGAATAAAGACGAATAGCATGTGAATTCTCTTGAAGGATTGGCCTTCAATGGCTTCCAATGTTCTCAAAATCACCCTCTGAGCTGTAAAGTCGTGCTTCGAGTGCCAAATTTGGTAACCCTTGTAAAAGTGTAGAAAATCCCCTTTTAAAGATGTCAGAATGAATCAGAACGCGTCAGAAAAAGTCCAGAAAAAGATGTCATCGCACGTATAATGGAAGCATCGCGCGCACGATGACCCCTTTTCTTTTTTATCGCACACGCGATGCTGCGTATGATTATTCCATTAGCTGCATGTTTTTCACCCCTTTTTCACGAGAATTTCCACTAAGTCTCATTCTTCCATACTTGGCTATTTTTCACTTATTATTGGGTCTTTCTTCATCATTTTGGCTCCTCTTTTGATCGTTTCCCCCTAATTATTTGACTGATTATATGTAATGACGAATTGTCGACACAACCCCAAACTTGAATCGTTGCTTATCCACAAGCAACTCACCTACAACTGCACATTTCAATAGACAACAAGTCGCACAATAACAATTGAACATCACCATATATTTTTAGTTACCTAACCATTATTTCGGCTTCCAATTTCCACTCGAAAATTTCAGAAAATGACTTTAACCATGACTAGTACTCAACCTATCTCCCAGCTCACTTAACTCACTCAATTGATAGGGTTAACACTCAATCAACATGCAAAATAAATTAAACTTATCTTTATTAAGTTCTAATAAAGTCAATCATAGAAATCTCTCCACGCACATTTATAGGGCTTTTTTGGTTGTAACTTGGCTTATGTTAGGGTAGGATATATTTAGGCAAGTATGGTCAAACCTTTGGAGTTAGTTTCCTAGTTCTCCCTCATTCACCTTACATCTTGGTTGGTACTAGAGATTTGCGATCTTTCTGCAATATCATTCTTCTTCTTTTTTCCTTTTGTCATTTACTCATCATTTTTTTGAAGAAGTGCTTTTTTCCACTTCTTTTGCTCAAAAAAAATTTTAATTTGGGATCAAATTCTTCAAATTATCTAGTATCTCCACCCCAAACTTAAACCGTTGCTCACTTCCAAGAGAAACCCCAAACTTAATCTTTTTCATAAACTTGAATAACTAAGGTAACATGTCTAAGAGTTTAAGGTTACGTCACCGAAAGAAAGGCTTAAGCTCAAAGTGTTTAGCAAAGGGTAATCCTACTACCCCAGGATCATGGCTTGTGCACAACAAAAAGGGTTCCATGTCTTCATGCTATTACGGGTCGTAATGTACATTACGGGCACCCGTAACAGTCCCCTGGTTTTTGTACTGGGGAAGATTGGTTCTCGCATTTTTATTCCTCTTTCACCTGATTTGGTCTCCTTTCCTTCTGGTATGATCATAAACACCTGAAAATGACAGAAATGTTGTACCAAAGCATAAAACGTAGAAAAAGCAAGGAAAAGTATGTAAAACATAACGAAATGATATGGAAAAAATGCTAATAAAAGCGATACAAAACACACTTACCATGTGCACATCTTGAAGACTCTTTGTGTTAGGGTTTCTATTTTTTAGTCTTTGTTTGATTTATTATTGTGCACCATTCTAGCGTCTACATTCATATCTTAAGGCATGGAGGTTGGTTTCCTTGTTGAGTTGTAAAGCTTCATTCCAAGATATTAATTTTATAAGCTTGAGAACAAAGTGTTTTTTGTTCTTGTATTCTACTTAAATGATGTATTAGTACTGGATCTATTTGTGTACACCAATCTATGTTTTTATAACTTGGCATAGTTGTTTGTTTGTCTTAGTTGAGTTGTAAATTCAATAATCAATAAAGTTGTTATTGAAGTTAATCACAATGGGTTAGTGACTGAGAGAAAGTGATAGGGGTTCTCATATTTAGGGGGAGGCCTAAATAGAAAGTCACTAGGATTAGGAAGAGACTTTAAACATCATTGGTTTGATGTTCTTATAAGAATAATTGTACTAATTCGAGGTAGTGAATTTCCTTTCTTGGGTAGAATGCCTCGTATACGTAGGTGTTGTTTCATTGAACTGGGTTACCAATCTCTTGTTCTTTATTGCTTTTCTGTTTCATCATCTTGTATAAGCTAAACTATTTTCTCTTGATATTTTATAGTATTTTTATTTTGGTATACAATGTCTCAAACATCATGTCTGGCATATGTCCCTTAAATCTGTTATGTGACATAAACCTGTTATTCATGTTATCCCAGACATCTGGTCCAACACTTTTCCTTTTGAGAACATAAATTCAATTTAGGATTGCACTTTCTAGTACGTTGTGATTTTCCCGTATATTCCAACCTTACTATAGTGTTCCTGTGTACTCTAGAGCTTAACCTATTTAAGGTACCAGATGAATCTTCGTTCAGAGGGACTCAGCTGATCACAATAGGGACAATAAAATTTTGGATGTATAATTCGGATTATGAAATCCCGCTAGAGACTTTAGGGGACATTCTACACCTACATATGATGGGGAGGGTGATATCCCCAAATCTTTCTGACCTCAATAGCTCTGTGATGAGATTACGGGGGAAAGCCACTAGGTTCTAAGATTGCAAAAGCATCTCGTAAATAGAACCCCATCTTTCGATTCATCCATAAAGTCTTGGCTCACACCTTGTTTTCTAGAGGAGATATCAGAGGGTCTTATACCATTATAGAGTTATATCTCCTCGACGCCATGCTTAATGGGTATTCTTTGAACGTAGCTGCAATTCTTACAATGTTGTTGAGCCGCGTTGCTAATTCTCCCACTGGGGATATAGTGATTGGGGGATTAATTACCCCCACTACTGAGCACGTTGGTGTCGCTTCTAGTGACAACATTTAGCTTTTCTTAGTGGGTCGTTCCCGTTGTGATATGGAGTCCTTAATGAATATGGGTATTAAGTATCACGCTGGTGAATCATACGGCTTAGTGGTTCATGGTAGGCCTGAATTTTACCTTCCAGGGAACCATCATAATCTTCATTGTCTTCATCAAATATGATATAATTGTATTTAGACCCTCATGAATCTTCATGCTCTTCTTCCACATGATTTGTTGACAACAACATAGTTGCATCAACTTGTTGACCCTCAACTACAGTATCACATAAACTTGTAATCTCCTCAATTTTAATTACCCCATTAACTGGTGAAATCCCATCATCTTGTTATGCAACATCTTCCATTACATTGTTAGTTTGGATATGACCCATTAGGTTGGACTTGATTACAACACACCATCCTCGTTTATGTGGTCGAATTTAAGGATAAGGTACATAATAAACTTGCCTAACATTATGTGCCATTATGAAAGGTTCATACTCTTTGTACTTTATATCCATTTGAAACTCAACATTGTTATATTTTTTTATTTTTTTTATTTCCTCTGGAAGATGGATCATACCATTCACATTAAAACAAGACAAATTTATTTTTCGAGTCCATATAATTATATACCAACTCATAAATATGTGTGATAACACCATAGAAGTCATCCTCACCACCCTCTGTAACTTCTTTTACGACAACACCATTGTTTATTGTTTTCTTCCCTTCTTTCCATGTTTAAGTGTGAAATTTATATTCATTTACATAATATGTGTGTCATTCATTTACATGTTGATGTGGGTCATCGGACAAACTTCTCAAATGGATTATTTTAGGACTTGGTACAACAATGCATGATAATTGTTGCTTGAACCATGTAGGAAAATAGGCATGTGTGTAACCAATTGATGCTTGTTCACCCATGCT
This sequence comes from Lathyrus tuberosus, assembly GCA_022829125.1. NCBI lineage: Eukaryota > Viridiplantae > Streptophyta > Magnoliopsida > Fabales > Fabaceae > Lathyrus > Lathyrus tuberosus. The sequence continues at coordinate 3,430,503 of JALAZF010000259.1, forward strand.
TCAAAAATAGTATATATTAAATTCCCTATTTAGAGAAACAATGTAGGCTAGAAGGAGAAAATTATTATCCAAAAATAAATTTATACTTAATTTAATATACTTAATCAAGATATGGTTTAACTTCACTGTTGTCTATCAATATATGAACATGAGCAGATTGCATTTCTTTTTCAGACAGTCAATGCATACTCGTCTTTCTAGAAGGACGGAAGGGATGACAAAAGACTGATAAGGTAAATTGACTTCTTTCACTAAAGTCAACTTCATTCCTTATGGTTCTTGGAGTCAACATCATGTGATTGAACTAACGATAGTAAAAATGTGATGTTTCTCGGTGCGAGTCATGCGCACATATTGATCCCTCAAATTTTTCTTATTTTTTACAGATCACTTTGAATCTCCCATGAATCATTCAAATGGATACATCCATCTATATTGAACATGTCCACCAAGGTAAGTTTCATAACCAAGATGCCTAGGGAGATGCCACATAGAATCAAAGAAACTTGCCAGAAATATTTGCTAGAACTTGTAGATAATGATAGGAATATTTTGGTCCAATTTAATGATGTTGTCTACTCTTAAATATGACACACATGTCATTAAAAATTGACTGGTCTAGGTTAGTGGATTAAGCACATGTTTGGGAAGTGAACTGAATGCAATTGGAAGCAATTGTTCCATAAATACATGACAATCGTGACTTTTCATTCCATGTAAATTTCCAATTTTAGCATCACCGCATCTTGCCAAGTCAGAAGAATAACCATCGGGAATTCTCAACACATTTAACCACTGACATACTGCTTTAGCTTCTTGGGGAGTAAAAGTGTAATTAGCCTTGGGTTTTAATAATTTTCCATTTGGTTGAGGTTTCAACTCCAAATCTTTTCGATTTCATAAAAGTTCCAAGTCTTTTCTAGCCTTCTCATTATCTTTTGTCTTGTTTTGGACATCCATACTTGTGTTAAATACATTATCAAAAAACATTCTCAATGTGCATAACATCAAAAAAATTCTTCCAATATGGGAGATCCCAAAAATACTTCTTTTTGTCCAATTGTGTGTGTCCCTATATCCTTGAATTCTGCATGTTTTACCATAATCTGTGATTTTTTGCAGGTCACAAAAACTATTCCATACTTTAGTTGATGACACTCGAGGGGCAGGAAGATCTGTTACTTTTTCTCGTTTTTTAAAAGCATTCTTATTTCTTATGAAAACTTGGTTTATAGGTAAGAACCTATGGTGATAGTCAAACCATGAAATTTTCCCACCATTTTCCAAAGTAAGCGCTTCGGTGTATCCCATGCAATGCGGACATCCCATTTAGCCATGTGTACCCCAACCAGACAACATGCCATATACAGTAAAGTCGTGAATCGTCCACATCAAAGCAGCTCACATATTAAAGTTCTGTTTATGAGACACATCATAAGTCTATTCTCCAATCCACAACCTCTTTAGATCATCAGCTAAAGGTTGCAAGTAAACATCTATTCCTTCCTTTGGACTCGAAAATCCTGGAATGATGCATGTCAAAAACATGTAAGGTTTCGTCAAGCACGTCTCATGAGGGAGATTGTAAAGGGTAAAAGTAACTGGCCAACAAGAATAAGCAATTTTTTACGACTGGATATACGGAGTAAAACAATTTGACATAACCCAAGTCTGACATTTTTGGGTTCTGCTGCAAATTCTGGATGTGTTCAAAGTGTTTTCATGCCTCACCATCAAATGGATGTTGCATCATGCCTGAACTAGTTATGTTTGTATGATGTCATACCATTTGGCTCGCATTATGCGTTGATGCAAACATTCTTTCTAAATTAGGTATTATTGGCAGATAGAATTTGGACTTCACTACAACTCATTTTTTCTTTCGATCAATGCCTTTACCGCAAATTAAATACCTCAGACTCTTACAAAACTTTCATTCCTCCAATACCCCATCTTTTGTATCAAAATGGTTATCATAAAACAACATGAAAACTCTAATGCAACAATCAATATTTTTTACTTATAGTCTCAACTTTGACACCATCTTCTGTGCATCATAATAACTTGTAAGCATGTTTTCTTTCACAGGAGTCACGTCTAACATCATTTTCGCAAAGAATTCTAAACACTGATCAGGAACTTTCCAATTTGCCTTCGTTGCCAAGAGCCACACACACATTGATAGCCTAGAGTCATAAGACCCCTCAAGCAATGGTATATTAATTTCTTTCAACAATTGATAAAAAATTTGCGCTTTATCATTCAGGAGCTCTTCTGCATCAAAATCTTGATGTTCTTCATAAGCTACTATTAGGTGCTAAAATGTGTTAATATTTAGTTTAGTTTTTGGCACCTTTTGAGATCTTTATTTGATAATCGATGCTTTTTCCCGTTGTTTCTAGTAAATAATCGTAGTATAGTTTAATTGCATTATTAGACTTATTTATTTAACTTTTGTGTTTACTATTGTAGGTTTTAGCATTTCAATGGAAGCTTGGAGCATGGAAGGCTCTTAAGGAGCAGTTTTGAAGAAATTGGATTTTTGAAGCATGCTGCAAGCGCGCTTTGTGTGATCCTAGCGCGGGCTGAGAGTATTTTCCAGAGAGTATTTTCTCAAGAAGTCCAAATCTGAGGTAGGGAAAAAGTTATGGGATTCAATTTCCAGGATAAGAGTGGTGAGAAAAACTGATAAAAGTGTAGCTATAAAGATTTTAGAGGCTATGGAAGAAAGAAATAAGGTAGGGATGCTCGATAAGAAGGCGGATTTCATAAGGTTACAATGAATATTGTAACTCTTAACAATAAGGGGCGGCAGCTTGGCAAAAAGGAAGAGGTTTAATTTCTTAATCAAGTCTGGCAACATAGATTTTTGTTTTATCCAGGAAACAAAGTGTACTGAATTTGACGAAGCGATGGCATGTTCATATTGGGGGCAACTCTGAGGTAGAATGGACGACGACCAATTCGAGGGTGCTTCAAGAGGTATGACCATTCTATGGAAAAGAAATTCTATGTCTCTTAATTTCAGTTTCTCAGAGCTCGATTATGTGGGTATTAACGCTGGCTGGAAGGGGGGATATACAACTTTGTAAATGTATACGCACCTTGCTCGTCGGTTGACAGAAGGGTTATGTGGAGTAGTTTGGTGGTTCGAAAACAAGGAAGCGTTAATGAAGATTGGTGCGTAGGGGGAGATTTCAATGAGGTGTGCTTTAGGGAGGAAAGAAAGGGCATTGGTTTGCACCATAGAAGCAGAAACATGGAAGAATTCAGAAATTTTATTGAAGAGATGAACCTGGTGGATATACCTTGTCTAGGAGGTAGGTTTACCTGGTTCAAAGACAACGGGAAGGGTATGAGCAGGCTAGGCAGATTTCTACTGTCCAATAAGTTGATTAAGGAGTGGTCGGTTAGCAACCAAAGAGTGAGTAAAAGAGACGTATCCAATCACAGCCCTGTGTGGATTAAATCTGGGAAGATCGACTAGGGGCCCAAGCCTTTCAGGTTCAACAACTCTTGGTTCAGCCATGAAGAATTTAAGCCTTTCATTCAAGACGCTTAGGACAAATTTGTGATGGAAAACAGAGGCGATTTTATACTGCATGAGAAATTAAAAAGGATTAGGAACCGAATCAAAGTCTGGAAGAAATAGTGCTTTGGTTGGATAGACTTGAAGGTGGAAGAGAAAGTGGACAAACTTCATGAACTGGATTCTTTTTTGGTAGATCAATTCGAAAACAATATTGAGGAGAATGTGATGGATAGATATTATGTAACAGGTGATATTTGAAATTTTCTAAACACTAAGGAGAACATGCTTAGACTTAAGTCTAGGCAATTGTGGTTGAAAGATGGCGACAGAAACTCGAGATTTTTTCACAATGCTATGAAGGAGAGACATATAAGGGATGCGATAACTCTAGTTGATGGGCGAACAGGAGAGTGGAAGGGGTTGAAGAGGTTAAGGAGGAGGTTAAAAATCACTTTGAGAATTTTTTTAAGGAGCCCATTGCTGCCAGACCTGTTCTAGCGGGTCTCGAGTTTAGAAGGCTGGACGACATGGATATAGTTTGGTTGGAGAGGGAATTCTCGATTGAGGAAGTTAAGGCGGGTGTTTGGTCGTGCGATGTCAATAAAAGCCCAGGTCCAGACGGCTTTTCGTTGGATTTTTTCAAACAAAACTGGGAGGTATTAAAGGAGGACATTTTTAGAGCTGTTGCAGGATTTCCATCTAAGAGGAAAATTGATCAAAGCTTGTTATTATTCTTTTTTAACTTTAATACCGAAGACCAAGAATCCTCAATCTCTTTCCTAATATAGACCAATTTCTCTTGTCGGAAGCTTTCATAAGATTCTTTCTAAAATTTTAGCTACAAGGTTAAAAATGGTTTTAGGGTCGATTGTCTCTTGTAACCAAACTGCTTTTGTTTCGGGTAGAAACATAGCGGACGATGTTCTTCTCGTGAATGAGGTGTTGGATATAGTGAAAAGAGAGAAGAGGAGTTGCGTAGTTCTGAAAGTTGATTTTGAGAAAGCGTATAATACTGTCAGCTGGAATTTTTTGAGGTTCATTATGTCGAAAATGGGGTTTGGGGAGAGGTGGCTTAGGTGGATGGATGGTTGTGTTTTCTCGAGCTCCATGTCAGTAATCATTAATGGGAGCACTACTAAGGACTTCAAGGTAGAGAGAGGCCTTCACCAAGGTGACCTGTTATCTCCTTTTTTATCTGTTTTGCTCACGGAAGCGCTTACGACTTTGGTTAAGAAGGCAGTGGTTATGAAAGATTTGAGAGGCTTTAAATTCTACGAAGAGAGGAGGTTAACATATCTTACAATTCGCGGACGATACCATTTTAATGGTTGACGGTTGTAGTAGTAATATTTGGAGCATGAAAGCAATTCTTAGGGGATTTGAATTGATGTCAGGCTTGAAGATTAATTTTCATAAGAGTAAATTTTACGGTTTAAATGTAGGAGATTGGTTCCTTGAGGCAGCATCAGACTTTCTCTCTTGTAGCATTGATAGTCTTCCCTTTAAGTTTCTTGGTGTTAAGGTGGGGGACAACCCTAAGAAGTTATCTATGTGGAAGGAGTTAGTTAGCAATTTGAAAAGAAGGTTGGCTAGTTGGAAGGGTAGGAATATTTCGATTGCGGGTCGTGCGGTGTTGATAAATTCAGTATTGAATGCCATTCCTATTTATTCGCTTTCTTTTTACAAAGCTCCTTCAAAAGTGCTTACGGAAATAAGACGCATTCAAAGTAACTTCTTATGGTGTGGTTGTGAGAATAAACGTACGTTTCATTGAGTCAGTTGGGCTAACGTTTGTAAATCGCGAGAGGAAGGAGGCCTTGGCATTAAGGATATCAAAGTTCTTAATAAGGCGTTCTTGTTTAAGTGGAAGTGGAGGTTGTTGGACGAAAAAGAACTGATTTGGAGCATCTTTTTAAGGCAAAGATACGTGAATTATGAGTTAAAAGTGCAGATTGGTGATGTTATGGTGTTATCTAATAGGGATTCAATTTGGTGGAGGGACTTAATTTTGTCGGACAGGGTGTCAACTGGTGCGGTAAACAGCTTTATGGGGGTTGTCTTTTGCGATATGCATAATGGAAGAGATATCGCTTTTTGGCATATTAAATGGTTAGGTAATCAACCTTTGAAGGAAGCTTTTCCTGAGATTTTTCTTCGCACGATTAGTAAGGACTGTGCAGTTGTGGAAGCCGGTGTTTGGGACAGCAGTGGCTGGAGATGGAAGCTAGAGGATTTTGTTGATGATGTCAGTCAGGTTCCTGCTGAAGAGTGGGACAATTTTATGGAATTGTTACCAGATTTTGTTTTGGACCAGAATAACACTGACAGTTTCGAATGGCAATGTGAATCAAATGGAGCTTTTTCGGTTTGTTCCTGCTACTCCTTCCTTATTTAAGCTGGAACTGTCAGTTCTTATCCTGCTAGTGTTTTAACAGCAGGTAAACATTTGTGGGAGCTGAAAATTCCTTCTAATGTGATTTTTTTGTGTGGAGGTTGTTGATTGGTAGAATCCCAACTAAAGATTTCTTGTTTCAAAGGTTTATTTTAACATATTTAAGGGATTTGCGCTATGCCCTTTGCAATTCGGAGGAGGAAACTATTTTGCATCTTTTTGCTCATTGCTCGCTTACGGCTCGTATATGGAGGAAGGTTTTTGAGAGGATCAGAACTGAGTTTGAATTAACTCTTGGGGAGTTTGTGCAATTTTTCTTCAATTGCGACAAAGTGAAGTCTAAGCTGAACAGGTTGATAGCAGGCGTCGTTTGGTTAGCGTCAGTTTGGATTATTTGGTTGATTAGGAATGCTAGTATTTTCAATCAAGAAGAGTTTAGTTTTGTGGAATGCATGTCGGCTATTATTCTTAGATCGTGGAAGTGGTTACTCTTGTGCTGTAATTTAGCGGACCATTGTAATTTTTCTGTTTGGAATACTCTTCCTCTTCTTTGTTTTAAGAGGTAGGGGCTTTCCGTTTGTTTTTGGGCGGAGTATCTCTTATACTCCCTTTAATAGATTCATCACCTATTAAAAAATATTAGTGAGGGACTTTATCCCTGTCATTTACCCCTGGTAAAACAAGGGTTTTCTTATAGTGTTTATCTATATGCATGTTATTCATTTATATCAATTGTTAAATTAATGTTGTTGTTATTAGCTAGTAAATAATTTATGTTGTTGGTGTTGTTGTGGAGATTGAATGTTTAATGTTGTTGTTTTTGGGTTATCCAAATCAAATTTTGTCCAAGTTATAGGTGTTTAACAACCATACATCATTCAAACAAGAAGATATTTATGATTTTCGCTCACGTTGTGTCGATGCCATCCTAGATTATTATGACTTACATGAATTTTTTTTATTGTTGCTTTGTATATATATATTTTAGTTTTGTTGTAAAAAAATGTGTGTTTAGATTTGTCGTAAACAATATATTTTAGTATATATAAAATGTTTAGCTTTGTTACACATATGTCACTACTAAAAAAATGCAATTTAGAGAGGGAAGTAATCAGTCACTAATATACTAAAATTCTGTCACAACATTTTTGTGAGGAATTTAGCGACGTGTTAATATCCGTACCGAATTTCAGTGTCGCAAACTGTTAGTGAGGGATTTCCAATTCCGTCACAAATTAATACTGAACGAATCCCCCACTTTCTTTAAAATTCCGTCATTAAATTCTGAAAAGAAAATCGTCAGTAATTAGTGAGGGATTTCTAAATACCTCACTAATTATGATTGTGAATGATTTTGTGACAGTTATAATCCGTCTGTAATTATTGAAGATTAATGAATAAATGCTTGTTTTTATGAGGGAATAATTCCGTCGCTAAATCACATGGTAATGACGAAATTATATTCCCTCACTAATGAATATACTCATTCTTTATGACAAAATTATATTTCCTCACTAATTAGTGAAAACCTGCATGAAATTATTAAAATTTTAAATTTCTTGCCTAATTTAATTCATAATATTAAAAATGCTAATGAATTCAATATATAAAAAAAATTAAAATAAATAAGACACAAATATAAAACATTACATACTATTTTTTTAATATCATAAATATTCTCCAAATCATAACTATAATAGTACTAAACATTTGTTCTTAATACTAGATATTAAATTCAAAATAGTACTTGTTTTGTTCTTGACACTAGACATTACAACCATAACTCTTGAAATTAAGATACTACAAAAACTTAAAACATATTTTCACCTAATATAACCTAAAAAATAAAATTAAGAAATTCATACCTTGTTATTACTCCTAAAAGTGGCTCTACTTATTCTTTTGGTATATCAAATCGGACAAAAAAAACACTAAAACCATCAAACTAAAGAAATCATAAAATTGAAATTGGGAAGAAATATTTAACTTAAATTAATTTTTATTTAAAATTTAAATTACAATGCCATTAATAAAAAACTTAAGTTCAATTTTTTTTATGTATATTAGGAAGGAAATATTTTCCTCACAAAAACATTTAACACGTTTATGAGGGAATTTGTGAAAAAAAGATTAGTGAGAAAAGAAATTCTTCTCAAAGTCTCTCAATAAATTTACTTTTATCAAATCTGTGAGGGAATTTGTGAGGGAAATTTTGTGACGGATTAATTCGCTCACAATTTTTCTCACTAACTTTTTCCCCTTCCCAATTAATCATGTATACAATTTTCCCTCACTAAATTCCTCGCAGTTAGGGAGGGATTTACGTTCTTCATTAATTTCCCTCTCTAAATTGCATTTTTTTAGTAGTGTGTATATAGGCTATATCATAAAATAAAATGTCTAGTTAGGTTTCTCTAAAACAAATACGGATCAAAATGAAAGTAATATATATTTTTAAAAATATATATTGTAAAAAAATAATATTTTTCTTTTTTGTTGAAACTCACAACTGAAGTTAATACTCATCTTTTACCTCGATTATTAAAACAATCGAATGAAAATTGTTGCGCGCTTTATAATTTTGAAAATACAAAAATGTTCTTGTTTAGAACCGAACTCATGACGAGTACAACTTTTTGGCAGTTCAACCATTTTGTTATAACACCATGTTACTTTGTATGTCAAATTAAGATCAAATCCATTTTGGACCCGTTTGTTTTGTCTTTTTTTAAAAATGATTTTTATAGTGTAAAATAATTTTGTGGGAAAAAAATTTACAAAGAAACTTTTCATAAAAGTTTCAAATTAAAATTTGGTTTGAATAGTTATTCTTAAAATGTTATTTTAGGTATTTCATCATTTTATCGAAACTTTTTTTGGATATCCAAAATTTCAAAAAAATCACTTAATTTTGAAGCTATTTCAAATAGCTTTTCATAAAAATCATTTTTAAAATACAACTTTTTGAAAAAATTGTAATTTTGACTATGTTTTGATCTTCAATAATATATATTAATGTTATAGAATGTCAAAATTAGTCTTTTAATTTATAAAAAACAAATTTAAAAAAACTTGTAATATTTTGAAAAACATTTTTATAAAATCCATTTTAAAAAATATAAAGAAAAAATCTATTTTTTGAAAGGTAAAACAAACCGGCCCAAAAGCATTTAATCATAGTAGTGTGTCTAAATTTTTTCTAAACCTATTTATTTTTGTATCCAAAAGAAGTTTGATATAACTAAGCTAGCCAGTAATTATCTCAACCTAGTAGCTTATGATCATCTTCATCGATGAGTACCCCGTAATGTCTATTTAGAAGGAAACATCGGGACCCGGGAAATAGGTTTTAAAAAACGGTCGCGACTGCGTTGCAGTCGCGTAAAGGTTTTTGTGATTTTGATTGTTACATGTGTCGCGACATTGATTTTGATCATCCGGTGTGAATTAATCACAATTTGTTCTTCGATACAGAAAACGGTGATAACGGTATCAATATCGACATCTGCTAAAACTAGATTGTCATGGCAAGTTTTGTGATCGGGGACCGTTTATTCAAACTATGCCGGGAAATATAAGAAGCGATAGGGTTTACAATTTGCAACTAAGCAGCAAACTTTTCAAATGCTATCAAAATCCAAACCAATTGTATTTTATAATGCAAAATAGAATCAATAACATACATTATTGTGATCAAAACCATGACACTTATTAAGTTTAAGAGCTTCTAAATTTATTGAAATTTAACAACCTTCTTCAATCATCTATCTCAATAGGATTCTCCATGGAACTACCTTCATCATTATTACCTGCACTCTTCTTCTTTCTCACAATGGGAAGCTCAAAGTAGCCAAAAAGTAAAAGCTTAGGCTAAACTACAGCCTCATCATTTCTTGCCTTCCCATGTGCATCATTTCTTGGTGGATTCTTCCGATTGGGGTCCAAAACCGTTTAGGGTGAACAACAAGTTGTTCAATAATAAACATTTAATTCCTTACGTCGAAAAAGTATGGAAGGGTTTAGTAGTTCATGGGATGAGTGATTTTGTGCTTAAAGAGAAGCTTCGTCTTCTTAAAGTTTGTCTCCGTCGGTGGAACGTGGAAGTTTTTGGTAAATATGACTTGGAAGTAGACAAGGGCATGTAGGGGATTAATGAAGGGGACGAATTTTTGGCTTATTGTGAGGAGTCGCAAGTGGATTCAATCAAAGAAACTCGTAAGGAGGCGACTAGCCGGTTTTGGACAAACTTGAAAATTAAGGAAAATATGTTGATTTAAAAGGCTAGGTTGAAGTGGTTAAATGATGGAGACGAAAATAGTAGATTATTCCATAGTATCATGAAAGAGAGGAGAAGACGTAACTACGTAGGGTCCATTATGACGGAAAGTGGATTGGTGGACTCGGTTAATGGGGTGAAGAAGAAAGTTTTTGACCACTTTTCGAGGAAGTTCTCGGATCCTGAGATTGATAGACCCACTCTTGATGGCGTCCGGTTCAATTCAATTTCTTTTTCGGAGAAAGCTTTGTTGGAAGCTCCTTTCTCTGAGGAGGTGATAAAGGATGCAATTTGGAATTGCGGTGGATCCAAGAGCCCCGGGCCTGACGGTTACACTTTCACTTTTATCAGGAAATGTTGGTTTTTCTTAAAAGTTGAATTCATTCGAGTCTTCTCAGATTTTCAACATGGGGCTGCTTTATCCAAATCCATAGTCTCCTCGTTTTTAACTTTGATTCCTAAATGTGATAATCCGTTAGGCCTCGATGATTATAGGCCGATTTGCCTTGTGGGCTGTCTTTACAAGGCTTTGTCTAAGCTTTTAGCTTCTAGGATGAAGCAGGTTCTGAATTCTATTATATATCCTTGCCAAACTGCTTTCGTTTCGGGCCGACAGTTACTTGATGGGGTCTTAGTGGCCAACAAGTTGGTAGATTTTGCCATCAAGGAGAAGAAACAATGTACCCTCTTCAAAGTGGACTTCAAAAAGGCTTACGATAAAGTCTCTTGGGGCTTTTTAAGATATATGTTGAGAAGAATGTGGTTTGGTGATACTTGGATGGGATGGACGGAAAAACTGATTTTTTCTAGTAAGATGTCTGTGTTGGTCAATGGCAGCCCTACGAAGGAGTTCGAGGTCGGGAGAGGACTTAGGCAAGGAGATCTGTTGTCTCCATTTTTATTTGTTATGGTTGCTGAGGGATTGTCGGGGCTGATTTAGAATTCAGTGGTTTTGGGAGATTACGCCGGTTTCAACATAAATTGGAAGTGCTTCGGGGATGTTTTACAATATGCGGATGATACTTTATTGGTGGGGGATGGGGGATGGAGACACTTGTGGGCTATCAAGGCGGTGCTTAGGGCTTTTGAATTAGTCTCGGGCCTTGGTATTAATTATCACAAAAGCAAACTTATCGGTATAAACGTTAGTGACAATTTCCTCGAGGTTGCGGCGTACTTCCTCTCTTGCAAAAGAGAATCTCATCAATTCTCTTTTCTAGGTATTCCGATTGGGTCCAACCTTAGGAGGATTGCTTCGTGGAAGCCTTTGCTTACAAAATTTGGTAAAAGACTTTCCTATTGACATGGCCGGATTTTGTCCTTCGGTGGGCGAATTACTCTAATTAAATCTGTTCTAAGTAGTTTGTCCATCTTTCATCTCTCCTTCTACAAAGCTCCGGTATCTATTTGGAAGGAGATGATGAGAATTCAAGGTAGATTCCTTTGGGGTAGTTCGGTTCATAAACGGAGATTGCATTGGATTAAGTGGAATGAGCTATGTTTACCCCTCATTAATGGCGGTTTAAATTTGAAGAGGTTGGACGTGTTCAACGAGGCTCTCCTTCAGAAATGGAGATGGAGAATTATTGTTGGCTCAGATGACTTATGGTTTCAAATGCTTAAGGCTAGATATGGAGATATTAGGTTGTTGATGTGGGGTGAGGTTTCGGATGTGAGCACTGGGTTTTCCTGCTCTTCCGGGTTTCTGGATCTCCTATCTTTCTGTAAGAATATACAGGAAGATTTTCTGATGGACAATTGTAGAGTGGCTTTGGGAAATGGCTTTGGTTCGTCTTTTTGGAATTCTGACTGGACTGGCAGTAGTCAGCTGTCGCGTCTGTTCCCGACGGAGTTCTCGGCTTCGAGGCTCCAGAACATATCAGTAGCGGCAATGGGAGGGTGGGTGGATGGCCAATGGAGATGGGGGGATTTGGGAATAATGGCTCATAATTTCGATGATTCTCTACAGGTCCCGATGGTGGCAGGCAGGATTTTTCTGAATTCTACTGTTTCTGTTTTGCTTGAGGCGTGAACTGATTATGCCGAAGATACGACTTCTGGAGCTTGTGCTGCTGGCAGTGTGTTTCTTTCGGGTAGTGGTTCTGATTTTCAAGGGACTTTTGAATTACAGTCTGCAGCAGTGGACTCTGGTTTGGAGGAACCTGGTTTTGTTGTTTCAAATCTTGCAGGTACCTTGGACGATTCAGAAGCGGTGGATAACTCTCTTTGTAGATTCTTGCTTCCGTTTCATCTGAAGTGTGATGTGAAGGACTCAGTGTCGCGGCTGTTAGAGGATGACGGAGTTTTCTCGGTCTGTTCTTATTATGCTTTAGCTTCCTCTCGTTTCACTCCGGTAGGTCCTTTAAATCGTTTTGATTCGACTTTGGAGTTGTTGTGGAAAGTGTCGGTGCCTATCAAAATCAAAGTTTCGGATAGCGATGTTTCTTGAACAAATTACCGACGAAGGATTCTCTGTTTTATAGAGTTATAATTAGTGATTATAACAACACTTTTTGTCCCTTCTGCACTTTGGTGCCCGAAACCTTACAACATGTTTTGTTAAAGTGCTCTGTTGCTAAATTGGTGTGGTTAGAAATCTCTAGTTGGATTAGTAGCTCTAATAAAGTCTATTATGATGTTAAGGGAAGTTTTATTCAATGGTTCACATATTGCAAATCGAGATACTTCTTGAAAGGTAAAGAAAATAGTGTTTGGTTGGCGGTTTGTAGGAGTATTTGGTTGGTTAGGAACGACATTATATTTGGTCACGATACGTGGAACATTATGGATATTGTTTGGAAGGTTAAACTTTCTTTATGGAGATGGTCCTTTGCGGGGGAAATTTCTCGCCCCAACTGCAGCTTATACGATTTCGACAAGAATCCCTTGTTTTATTTGTCTTAAGTGCATTTGGTTTGTAATATCTTTTTTCGTTAAGGCGAGCTTTTTAGTCTCGGCCTCTTTGTTTTTGTATCCAGGTGGAGTACCCTTTGTACTCGTTTCTATTATATCACTTGCTTACAAAAAAAATATTTACTTTATTTATAATAAAAAAGATTGTACTCAAATTATATAAATTATTTATACTATTAATTTTTTTAATGTCTGACAAATGTCCTACAACGTCTAATAAATAGGAATATATTGATTATAATAATTAATGAGTTATATAATTAATGTAAGATGTTGAGTTCGATCTTAGACGAAAATACGTCAAACAAATTTTTAATATTTATAAATGAACAATTAAAAAAAATGAGAGTATTATGATTAGAAAAAAGTTTGAAACAAATGATTTTTTTTTAATAATCAAATTGTATTAAATGGATACTAAGAGGTATCCAATCTTATTTACAAAAAATTATCCACCCTCAAAACTTGTTTACAAAAAATGAGAGGGGGAATTTACCCAACCATAATAACTACAAAACAACCCTTTCTTAAATGTCTCCCTAATCCACTTCTAGGACAAGTGTATAATCCTATCAAAGACTTGATCAGCATTCCAAAACTCATCATTAAAAAGGATTTTGTTTCTAGCAGACCAAATACAGCATCCTATAACAAGCCACAAACCAACAATATTTTTCATATGTAACTTCTTCATAACTAAAACTTGAGTCCACTGACTCAAATGATCTTGTACAGTTGTCGCAGCAATGTTCAAAATACCCAACCATTTACACACACGCTGAAAAATTATATGACTTTTATTGCACCTGAACAACAGATGCATAACGTCCTCATCAAACCTGAAGCAAAGCGGACATGTGAGTTCATGCGCATTTGAAGTGATTCCTCGACGATGAATGCTATCACGCGTTGCCAACCTATTATGTAGCACTCTCCAGCCAAAACAGATAGTTTTCAGGGGTGAAGAAGCCCGCCACAGAATTTTAAAGGCCTCTAAAGAAACAGGTAGATGGACAACCTCATCAGAAAGTTGAAACAGAAATTTATAGCCAGAACTTACAGTGTATCCTTCGTGACAATCTTTGTTCCAAATCACGGTGTCGTCTGAGTCTTTATGGATCGTGCAATCCTCCAGCCTCTCCAGCAGAGCTAAATATCGTTGTTGTAGATGCGTAGCAGTAAAACTAGAAGTTCCAAAACGGATGTCCCATCGCCATTGTTCCCCAATCCAAACGCCATTATCCCCTACCCTACTATTTTTGTCTTGCGCCTCTGCCCACAATTCAGGGAAAACGAAGGAAAGTCTGTCCTCGCCACTCCATATGGATGACCAAAAGTACGTGTCAACTCCGTTTCCAACTTTAGAGGAGGTTATATCCATAAACGATTTCTCTCCAAAAGACCTAGCAATGTGAAATAGATCACGCCACCATAGTGAAGGTTGAACCCTATATCCTGTAACTTCTCCTTGTAGCAGACCTAATTTGTAGTTTCTATAACGACCTTCCAACATATCGTTCCACATGCTCTTCGCAGGATTGAGGCATTTCCATAACCATTTTGCAATCAATGCAAGATTAAAACATCTAATATCCAAAATCCCAAGACCGCCATGCTCCTTAGCTTTGCACACCCGATTCCACCTAATCCAAGCAATTCCTTTTTTGTTGATTGATCCATTCCAAAGGAATCTTCTTTGCATATTAGCAAGGCCGTCTTAAACAATATAGAGGCCCTGTTCTAATGTTAAAGTTAGACTCGTATAAAAAAGACACAAAAACTTAATATTATTTATTTCGACGATGAATAATATAAAAATTGTATCGATATCATTAATAACATAAAAAATTCCTTACAAATAATAAAAAAGAGTCACATCAATGATGTTAAGAATACAACTTCAAGTAAATACATTCTCTATCTATCTAAAAAAACATCATTCTAACCATTTTTTTAAGGAAATTCCTCAATCAAACATACGAAAAGATCATAAAATATAACAAATATAGATTTTAGTTTTATAATTATTAATATTTTAATTATTCCAAAAATAATTAAATTTTAAACCTTTTTTAATTTTTTATCTAATCAAATAATATAGAAGATTATGTCCTAATAGAAGGGTTGTTAATTTAATTAGTAACAATAAATATGTGAATAATTATGTCCATGAGTATTACAAACAGTTGATAATATATTTTAAAAAATAGAAGGGTTGTTAATTTAATTAATAACAATAAATATGTAAATATGAGAATAATGTAAATTATTTTTACAAATTTTTATTATTACCAATCTAGTAATATTTCAATTTTTTTTCAATGTTTCAACCAATTTGCCAAATAAAAACTAAAAAATAAAATATATAAATTTCATAAAAAATAAATAGAGACGTGGGTGGATAGCTAAAAAGGCAAATTAATTTTAGAATTTAGAATTCACATGCATAAATAGAATGTATTTAAAGTAGGAGTAATATCACTTGTGCATCAATAAATAAATAAAGTAAAAGCTGTATGTAATCCCATTCTTAACTAGTGTCTGCAGTTGAAAGATTGAAAAATTATAAAAAAAAAAAAAAAGATATTGAGATAGTAGTATTCTTATTCATAAATGAGTGATTAATAAGAATTGAAAATTGAGGCCCGCTAGATGTGAGGCCCTGTGCAAAAGGTCTGTTTGCACACCCTCTCCACCGGCTCTGCATATTAGTAATGATCCTCACCACTTTACTTGGTATTTTGAAGAAGGACATAAAATGGATAGACAAGTTGGATAAAACAGACTTAATAAGAGTGGTTCTACCACCCATTGACAAGAATCTGCCTTTCCAAGAAGCCAGCCTAGTTTGCACCCTATCAATAACCAGTTTCCAAAATTTGACCTGTCGATGATTTCCTCCTATATTCACTCCAAGGAACGTGGCAGGGCATTGTCTAACTCTACATGCTAGAAAGTTCTCTATTGCTCTTAAAAAATGGCCACCCACTCCAATACCAAATAAAGATCTCTTATTGAAATTGATCTCCAACCCGGAAATTAGTTGGAATCCTTTTAGGATAACTTCCAAGACGCATCCCCAATGATAACAGTGTCGTCGGCATATTGAAGTAAGTGGAATGAAATGTCTTGGTTTATGTTGAATCCTTTAAACATCTCCCTTGCACTTGCCCTTTTCATCATGATTGCCAATCCTTCCGCCGCAATGGCAAAAAGGTAAGGTGATAAAGGATCACCTTGTCTTAATCCCCTTGATACTTCAAAGTCCCTTGTGGGACTTCCGTTAACCAATATTGACATGTAATTGTTGAAAACGGTACCATCCATCCAAGTCATCCATTTCCTCCCAAATCCCATGATTCTCATGATGTCGTGAATGTATGACCACTCAACACAATCGTACGCCCTTGCAAAGTCCACTTTCAGGATCAACGCTTTATCTTTACTTCGATTAACATAACCTACTAGTTCATTCAACATTAGGACCCCTTCTTGTAAATTCCTTCCAGGAATAAATGTCGTTTGATTTGGCGAGATTATACTGTCCATCACCCTTTTAAGCCTACCAGCCATTAACTTGGCTAACACTTTATACACACTGCCAATCAAACCGATAGGCCTATAGTCATCGAGAATCTGGGTTTTCGTTTTTAGGTATTAAAACGAGGAACGATGATGACATCACCTTGGGCAGCCTACCAACCTCGAAGAATTCTTGTATGCAATTTGTAAAATCAACCCCCATAATATCCCAGTAATTATGAAAGAATGCCATATTGTATCCGTCCGGTCCCGGTGATTTGTCTCTTTTACAAAGGAAAACCGCCCTCCTAATTTCCTCAACACCAAATTCTTCTTCAATTGTTAAGCTGTTTGACTCCGACAGATGCGAGAATTGATCACTCCCAATACCAGGAAAAAGGCCTCTTGCTTGATTTAAATCTTTCCTTAAAGTGTGAAGCAACTGCCTCCTTAACACCTATCACGTCCTCGATGAGCGGTTATCCACCACTATTGAAGAGATATTGTTAATAATGTTGCGATGATTGATGATTGCATGGAAGAATTCGGAATTTTTAACTCCCTCTTCAATCCATTTGGCGCGAGACTTCTGATGTAAGATACTTTCCTTGATTCTAAGATGTTTCCACAAGTCTTCCTCAGCTATACTTCAATTGTTAAAATCAATAGAACCATAATCTCTCATGTTGTCAGCCAAGCTATCTTCAAGATTATTAATTGTTCCAATGTTGTCAGAAATTGTGGTATCTACCCAGCCAAACACTGTTTTATTCCAAACCCTCAACCTAGCTCGCAGCAGCTGCAGCTTTTTGGACAGGATGAAAGAAGGTGTGCCTTGGAACATGACAGATTTCCATACTTCCTTAACAAAAGCAAAGAACTCATGGCATTGTAACCAGAAATTAAGAAACCTAAAAGGTTTCAGACCCCAGTTAATATTCCTAACCGAGATCCAAACCGGCCTGTGATCGAAAATATCCCGAAGTACAACTTTCTGACAAACCATATTCCATCCAATTAACAAACCGTTAGAGATAAGGAATCGATCGAGTCTACTACAAGCACTCCCTGACGAGTTGAACCAGGTGAATTTATTACCCGAGATAGGTAAATCCACACATCGAGAGAGCTTGATGAATTCACTAAACTCAGCCATCATTTTCTTATTATGACTTCCTACTCCTCTTCTTTCCCCCACATTCTTCACGATGTTGAAATCTCCCCCGAAAACCCATTCCCCGTCTTCCAGATTTTCTTTTAGTGATAACAGATCACTCCATAACTTTCTCTTCTCATTATTGATACACGATGAATAAATATTAAAGAAGTAGCAAATCTTCTTATTCCATACTGCCTTCAAGCCTAGATATCACTTACCTCTAAAGCTGCAAATAGGATCAAGTGCCTCCTTTCTCCAAATGGTGAGCAAGCCCCTTGACATGCCTTCAGAACTAGTCACAGACCAAGAACAGTTACTATTTCCCCATAATTTATGGACCAACTCATCTTTCATTTCTACACATTTTGTTTCTTGAAGAAAAACTAAGGCAGCCCCTCCTTCGTGTAATAATTTGCGGATTCTCCTGGTTTTAATCTTACTCCCAGCACCTCTAACATTATATGTTACAAAATTCAGAATGCCACAGTAGCTACCTCCTTCTTGTTTGACTTTTTCTTTCTATCTTCTGCCTCCAACTTCTTGATTAACGACTCAAAGACTTCATCATCTTCTTCGACTTTAACCCCTAGCTTTCTAATGGAATCCCATACCCTGATAGGTAAATCGGACAACCTCTTCTTAATCCTAGAATTTGATCTCATAACCTCCAAATATCCAATTACATAACTACTGTTATGACTTGATTCTTCAGAGAAACTAGAGATATCTTCAAAATATTCTTCCTATATCCCCCCTGACCTCATTTGGGAACCTGTCAGCTTATTACCAATAAGCCTAATGTTGTTGTCTGCTTGCAGCAATGATGAATAGAAAGAAGGCGCAAAAGTAATTTTTAGGTTTCGATAAATCTCCTCAAGCAGCTTCTTTTTCCTAATTGGTCTACCTTTGCACGAAGTCCCAGGATCAGTCGCCCCCACAATGTTTATGTTCCCCAAGTACTGTTTATTTACTTTGTTCACGCCATCATCTAAAGTGCTCCTTCTCTCCTCACTCACCTTGAAACTCGTCTCAATGTACTGACCCACCAGATTGTCCACTCTGTTGACATTGGAATACGTCTCAATATCCTGGCCCACCATTTTCTTTTGTACATCACAAGACCTATCAACATTATTAAACTCCTTCCTACACACCTGTCTATTGGGACCTGTAGCATCTAAAGTTTTGTCTCCATCACATACCTTGTCTCCATCACATATTTTACGTGAGGTATCAATATCCTCTATGTTGTCTTTAGACCCCCGATGACTGTTTGCCTCATTTACTGAACCACCACCAACATGAGAATCAACATGGGCATTACCCAGTGGGTCACTCTTAGTTAAAGACAAACCTATCACCTCTGTATCAGAGGAAACCATGTCCGAGCTTTCCTCCATAGACTTATCGTCAAAATAAAGTGAATTCTTGTTATGATATATCATCGTTTCTTCCACAATCTTAATGCAATATATCTTCTTATTCACTTCACGTTGAGGTTCATTGCGAATTTGGTCCGGATAAGAATACGAGCGACATCCAACTTAACATGTTTCTGTGTATCCTCATCAGCTCTAACAAATGAACCAACCCTACCAGCCAAGAAATTAAAGAATTTTTCTCCCCACGCATGACAAGGCAAACCAAATATATTTACCCAAGTTAGACGTTCAACATCAACATTATTTGAGGACCAAGGGTGAATATCCGAGCACTAGATTGAAATCCACTCCTTATCTTCTATTACCATTCTATTAATCTCCCATGTTGCTTCTTCTTCCAGTAACACCAGATTTGCACCCATAGGGGTGGCTTTGATAGTGAAATAACCCTCCATTTGTAAGGCTTCCTGAAACTCATAAGAAGTTCCCGATTTCTCCATAACCCAAACAAAACCCTGTTCGAATCTTTCCATTTCTTCTTCTTAAACATTATACATAAGGTGCACAAAAGTATGTTTGTCTCCCAACAACTTCTGATAGGAATTATTGTTATGCTCCCCCCCCCCCTTAGTTACTTGCGCAAACGATTTCTTCAGAACACCAAAACTCGTATTGAAGTTAATTTTATTTATTTTTTAGACAAATAACTTATCATATTCATTGTAAATATAGTAATAGTTATTGAGTGTAAATCAAATATTTTTATAGAAACCAAAATCGAGTAATAATTCTAAGACTTTCAAGCATGTTAGTCCTCCATTATTTAACCAACCCTACAAATCTAATGTCGTAGAAGAATCGAACTTACAATAATTGTTGATCTCATATGGTATTTTTGGCTTAAACTCCTAGCCTTAGGGCTAGGGGCCTTGGTATTGGCTGTCTTTCTGCAGTTTCATTGTTAGTGTAGAGTTCTTCTTGAGAACATGGAGTGGAAGAAGGTGGATTACAAGAAAAAGGTGGGAACTTTTAGCAGGTTTTCTGTTTGGAAGGAGAATAGAGGCAAAAGGGTGGACAATGGAGGACCCATCACCTCCTTCTTTATCACTAAGTTTCCAGAATACATGGCGGCGAAGGACATTTTTTAGGTTTTCATGATGTATGGCTTAATATCGGAGGTCTACATTCCAGGTAGGAGAGATATCAAAGGGAGAAGGTATGGATTTTCCAGGTTTAGAAAAGTTCATGATTCTCGAGTCTTGGTGGCTAAGTTAGATAGTATTCAACTTCATAGGAGGAAGCTTCATGCTAACATCCCCCAGTTCTCTAAAGCTTTGGATGTTCTGAATGGGGAAGCATCAACTTTAGCGAAGAAGGTTATGCCCCAGAGTGGAAGACGAGTCGATAAAGTTTACAATCCCTTATATTCTTCCTACGCTCAGATTGTGAATAGAGGTATTGTAGAAGTGGATAACAGTGGTCATAATCCAGTGGTTAAAGAAGTTAGCAGGATCAAACTGGACAGTATTGTGGTGACCAGTTTTGTAAAGGCTCTGGTTAGTGAGGTCATTGATAACATTAACCCTTTCTTGATCCAAAAAGCCCTTTACGAGGAAGGACTCTTTGACATTGTGGCCACTCCTTTAGGGGCAAGCCTTTGTCTTCTTGAATCTAGAGGAGTTAAAGATATATATACCTCTATTAATTTTGCTAAAGACTCGTTTGACTTAAGATTCACTAAGATTTATCCTTGGTCTTCAGAAGTTGTAGATAAGAGTAGATATGTTTGGGTGAGATGCCTAGGTATTCCTTGTTTTGCATGGAGTAATGAATTTTTTAGTTGCTTAATGAAGAAATATGATCTCTTTATCAAAGATGATGAGGATACTGAGAAGAAAACTAGGTTCGATGAGGCTAGATTGCTTATCAAAACCAGGAGTGATGTCGTTATTAGAGAAACAGTGGAATTTGAGATTAATGATCTTATGTATGAAGTTAGAGTTCAAGTTGATTTTCCAGGGCCTAGGAAAATTGACTTTCTTTTGAATAACTTGGATGGAGATTCATCAGGTTTGCTTGATTCAGAAGATGAAGAAGTATATGGTCTTCTAATGAGGAAGCAGATAGTGACAGATATTTTCCTAGGACTTCTAGGGAGATGGCAGACAACTTGGAGCCTATGGAAACACCAGAGGATATGGGGAGTAGTGCTGAATCCAACTATACACTTGTTTGTGATACTTTTGAGGTTGGTGACGACATAATTATCGAGAAAGCTGGCGGAATTAATGAACTGTTGGTTAAAGACAATTCAGTCTTGGAAGCCACGAGTGTTGAAAGGACGGCTGTAAAGGTGAATTTTGTTGTTGACGCTGGCTGTTCTTTGGGAAGTCAACCAGACTTAGGCCTTCACCCTAATTCGGTGGGTTGCCTAGCCCCACTTGCTTTTGGAGTGGATATGCCATTGGATCCGGGTATTGGACCTGAACATGTGGGGTTGTGTGCTTCAGACCCAATATCCAACTCAGTAGTGGACCTCGTTATTCCTTCTGCTAGGATTAAGTCCAAAAAGAAGAAACCTCTATCAGTGTTTTATGATAATCGGCATATCCCTTTTTCTCCTTCTTTCTTTTCTACGCTCCTCAATGCATCCCCTGTTGTTCCTCATCCTCGCAAGATTTTGAAGAGGAGGTCTTCCAAGAAAATTCCCAAAAAAAGCCTTCCTCTGGAGAGGGGTGGACTTTTTTGTGTGCCAGCTGGTTCCTGTGATTTTTCCATTGATAACTCGGATATCCTTAGAAGTAATAACATAAGCAAGGTTATTCTCGAAGAGGTTCCTACAAGATTTTGGAATTCGGCCAAATTGTTAGGTTTAGAAGCGATAGAAGATGATGATGTTTATGCCAACGTTGTTAAGGGCTTAGAGGAGCGTGATTGTCACATATTCCAGAATAAGAAGGTTGTTAAAAATAGTGTACCATGATTTTAGTCACATACAATGTTATAGGTTGTTGCATCCCTCTTAAAAGGAGAAGGATTGCTCACTCGTTAGTGGAAGGTAAAGCTGAGTTGTGTTTTATTCAAGAAACCAAGATGGCCTCTATGAAAGATTCGGTTGTTAGGAGTTTGTGGGGCAATGACGAGTTTGGTTGGTCGGTATGTGCTTCTGAAGGGCTTTCTGGAGGCCTCCTTACTATTTGGAGGAAGGACTTATTCGTCCCTGTTTCAAGCTTTAAAGGTAATGGCTTCCTTTACTGTAACTTAATTTGGAGACGTATTAGCCTTTATGTTGTGAACGTGTATTCTCCTTGTTCCTTGAGGGATAAAAGGCTTTTGTGGGCTGATCTTATTAATCTCAAATCTAGTTGTTCTGATGGTAGATGGATAATAGGTGGGGATTTTAACTCGGTTAAATCTTTTGAAGAAAGAAGAGGTAGAAGCTCTTCTTTTGCCCGAGATTGCTTGGAGTTTAAATCTTTCATTGAAGAGTCTGAACTGATTGATTTACCTTCTGTTGGGAATCGTTTTACTTACTTCAATTCCAATGTCCTAAGCTGTAGCAAATTAGACAAGTTTCCTGTGGATGAATTCCTTATCGACACTTGGGATTTCAAGGAGCAGACTGTTGGCAAGCGGGATATTTCCGACCACCGCCCTGTTTGGATTAAATCTAACTCGGTTAACTGGGGACCTAAACCTTTTCGCTTCCTTAATGCTTGGTTGGATCATAAGGATTTCAAGGCTCTTGTCAAAGATAGTTGGGAGTCTTCTGATTTTCGTGGCTCTCCTTCTTTTGTTCTCAAGAAAAAACTCCAAGCTCTTAAGAAATGACTGAAATGGTGGAACTATAACATGTTTGGTTGGCTTGATCTTAAGATAGGTGATAGCGTTGAGAGCCTCAATGATATTGAGACAGCTTTGGCTGACAATGTGGAGGGATTGCCGGACGATTTGCTTAGGAAAAGGCTGGATGATCAAGAGAATATTTGGAAGAATTTGCGCATTAAAGAGAGCATGTTGTATCAAAAACCAAGGTTGAAATGGGTGAAGTAAGGAGATGCTAATTCTCGTTCTTTTCATGCTACTATAAAATCTATGAATAGATTGAATTCTATATCTGCTTTAGGCTTGGGTGGTTCTCTTATTGAGGACCCTGATGTTATTAAAAAAGCTGCTTTTGATTTCTTTAAAACTAAGTTTCAAGGTGGCACAGGTTCCAGACCTGGTTTGGACCTCCATGATATTCCCAAATTAGATGCCTCGGATCGTGATATGTTGGATGTCGATTTCTCTTAAGAAGATATTCGGAATGCTGTCTTTGATTGTGACGGAAATAAATCTCCGGGGCCGGATGGTTTTTCATTTAAATTCTTCAAGGAAGCATGGGAGTTTGTGGGGGGTGATGTTATTAACTGTGTTAGACATTTCTTCTTGACAGGTAGCCTCCCTAAAGCTTTCTCCTCTTCTTTTTTGGCCTTGGTTCCCAAAGTTGATAGCCCTCAAGAATTTGTGGAGTTTAGACTAATTTGTTTAATTGGATGCATTTCTAAAATCGTTTCTAAATTGATGTCCAAAAGACTTTTTGGTGTCATTTCGAAGTTGGTGTCGGCTACGCAAATGGCTTTCATTCCTGGTAGGAACCTCCATGATGGAGTTTTAGTTGCCAATGAAGTGGTGGATTTGGCGAGGAGAGAAAAGAGAAAGTGTCTCTTGTTTAAAGTTGATTTTGCTCAAGCCTACGATTGCGTTAATTGGGAGTTCCTTCTCAAGGTTCTTAGAGACATGAATTTTGGCCCTCTCTGGATTAAATGGATTAAAGAGAACACTTGCACAAACTTTGTTTCCATTTTGATTAATGGGAGTCTTACGCGGGATTTTGAGGCTACTAGAGGTCTTAAACAAGGGGACCCCCTTGCTCCGTTCTTGTTCGCTTTAGTAGAAGAAGTCTTGGTTGTCTTGATCCGTCGTGCATCTTATCTTAGTATCTTATCCGGATTTAGAATCAATGATGAAGCTTCCATTGAGCTTTTGCAATTCGCAGATGACACTCTCCTTTTTTGTGACGGAAAGTTTTCAAACCTGTGGACCATTAAATCCATCCTTCGGGGATTCGAAATGGTGTCGGGTTTGAAAATTAATTTTGCTAAAAGCCGTATTTTTAGAGTTGGGCTTGATTCTGATTTTATCCAAGCTGCTGAATCTTTGCTCTACTGCAGATCTTTTAAGCTTCCTTTTAATTTTCTAGGAATCACCATTGGTGGTAATCATAGGAGGTTGGAGTTTTGGAAATCTGTCCTGGATTATCTTAAAAGTTGCTTAAACTCTTGGATAGGAAGGAACATGTCCATAGGGGCTAGAGTGGTGTTAATTAACTGTGTTTTAGTTAACTTACCTATTCACTACTTATCTTTCTTTAAGGCACCTTTTAAAATCGTGAAAGATATTATTGCTATACAACGCAGATTTCTTTGGTCGGGATCGATGGATAAATCTAGTATCTCTTGGGTAAAATGGAGTTATCTTTGTAAATCTAAAGAAGAGGGAGGCCTTGGTATCAAACATGTCGGGATGTTTAATAAATCGCTAATGTCAAAATGGTTGTGGAAATTCCTTTGTGAGGGCAATGAAATTTGGAGAGTCTTACTGACTAGTAGATATGGCAACCTTCATCACTGTGTTCTTAAACTAGACTTAGTAAGTAAAAAAGCTGAGGTTTCTATTTGGATGAAAGATCTGATGAAAATTTGCCATGCTACCAATTTCATTAGTTTCTCTCGGCTGGTCATAGGGTGTGGCAGGTATGTGCACTTTTGGGATTCAGATTGGTGAGGTGATTTTAATCTTAAATTCGTCTTCCCTTATCTCTTTGAAACGACCTCGAATAAGAATTGCAGTGTGGATGAGAAAGGATTTTGGGTTCATAATGAGTGACATTGGGACATTGGTAAATTAGGGGTGGATGTGCAGCTGGCAGACCCTGCGCCTGTGCTACTGCTGCAGAATTTACTGCATTCTGTCCAATTACAATGCCATCAATCTGTTACCTGGACCTGGCTGCTGGAAAATTCTAAAGTTTTCTCTGTCAGGTCCTGTTACAAGTCTCTTAACGATGCTGTAGTGGGAATACCATTGGAGGAAAATCAGCTGCTAGCAATTAAAGTCTTGTGGAGAACTAGTATCCCTTTGAAACTAAAGTGTTTGCTTGGAGGTTATTCTTAAATAGATTGCCGACACGGATGAATCTTGTATCTAAAGGTATTGTGGCCCCTCCTCATGAGATGGTGTGCGTTCTTTGTTTTTGGAATGAAAAGGATATCGTACGCTTATTCCTTAATTGCCCAAAAGTTCAAAGAATTTGGAATAAGGTTTTTGTGTGGATCGGAGTTTCTAGCCTTAACTCTGACTCTTTGTGTAATCATTCTCTTTTGTGGTTCTTGGCTTTGGTTGATGTTCTGGACTGGGCCGGGGTCTGCCCCTCAATCGAGCAGGCCCAACCCACACGTCCTGGGATGGCCCAGCAAAGGCGTCTTAGCACGACCAATGTCGAGCACATGTCCACCTCAACAGTGTTGGGCACGCGCCACACCTCGGCGGTGTTCAGGCACGCACGACATAGATCATCGGGCAGAGGCGCTAAGCCTCTCCGGGCTCACTCCTCCTCGACACTCAGGTGCTCCTCCCCACGAGGAGCCATCTCCTTCTACACATAAGAGTCCTCCCCGCGAGGACACATCTCTCCCCGACACGCAGGACTCTTCCCCACAAGGACACGTTCTTATGTAACCACCCACTCCCGATGGAATCGGTCTGCCCTCTAACCTCTTTTTTTACTTGCTTTTACTTGTGACCTTTGCCTTACTTGAGCGTCGGAGTATCTTGCAGGTACACCCCACCCCACCCCCCCCCCCCACTGTCTTTCAACGTCACCAGAGCTGAAGTCCATACGAGGTTGCTGGCCATTGAATAACTGTCTGATCCAGGTACGATCAGTTGATAAGTGCAAGGAAGACATGAGTTGCTTCATTTGGTTTATTACGACGTGGTGTATTTGAAGTGCGCGGAATAACATTATTTTTGGTGACGAGTTTTGCGATGTCGATCAAATTTTTCACCGTATCCTTACTTTATCTTGGAACTCGTTGGAACTAGGCCGTAGCAAATGTAGTTTTTACGATTGGGTGAAATTCCCGCTTGACTTTATGTAATGTTGTTTTGGGGGATTTGTCCCTCTTCTTTCCTAGTTTTTTCTTTTGTATTGGGTTGGAAACTCCCTTTTTCTCCTATTAATACAAATTTGCTTATAAAAAATATATTTTTTTTTTTATATAAATTTTTATAAAGTACTTTTACAATTAATAAAGATACTCAGTCCATCAATTATTTATTACTTGTCACTTTCGCTAAATCACTCTATTTAATACAACACATTCATTCTAAATAATACTTTAGATATTATTAAAAAATAGAAGGAGTAAAAAAACAATTTTATATATGGTTAAGCGCATGGAAGCCAATGGGGTCTTTCCTTGGATTTTCATATCCCTTTGTATTATTTGCATTATTTTCTGTGTTTTAACACTTAACTAACCAAATAGCCGTGCTATGTCACAAGTTTAATATATTAATTGTTGTTTTATTAAGTGTCATAACATAAGATTATTGGATTTGGAATCCTCGCTAATGTCTCACCACCCTGGGTTATAGGTTTTTGAATACGGATTATTCCGCTGGTTATTGCTCACGAAATTGGCATTTTCTTGGGTGGATCCTCCGACGAGGATCATTTGACAATCTTTATCAATGTGTCCATTAATTATGCATATCTCACAGTAGAGAGTGGTTGGGGAAACAGAAGTAACAGGGGAAGAAGTAACGGTGTGGAAGGTGCGATGCTTAAACTATCTATCTTTTGCTAAAAGACATCCACCTATGTGTTCACATAATCAAACGCATTAACCTCATAAAGACCACCAGTCTTGGGGGTAGACTAGAGGTAAATTATTGCACGTTTCCCCATGAGTGTTGATTTTTGGCCATCTCTTCTATCAAGTTATAGGCCACGTCTTGAGGATTATTCATGAGGGCTCCATCATAAGCCGCATCTAAGGTCATCCTTGTCCTCGAGTAAAGGAGCCAATAATAAAAGGTATGGATAATCATCCACTTTCAAGACAATGAAAATGGCAGAATCTTAACAAGTCCTTATAACGCTCCTACACGTCAAACAATGATTCCCACTCTTCTTGTCTAAAATTATTAATCTCATTCCTAACTTGGGTTGTTTTGCTTAGTGGAATATACCGTACAAGAAAGGCCGTTTTCAACTGAGTCCAAGAAGTCATCAAATTGGAGGGCAAGGATTGAAGCCAAGCCTGCACATGATCACTTAATGAGAAAGGGAATAAACGGAGGCAGATAGCGATTTCATCAATGCCATTAGCCTTAACAATACCACAGTTATCAACAAATATAGAATGATGAAGGTTCGTGTTTTCAGACGGTAACTGATGACTTCTCAATAGATGTACCAATAATGTCGTAGTAATAAAAAGATCGAACCCACTAGGGCTGTGTTCGAACAGAACAATGATTTGTGCAATATCAAATAAAAATAGTAAAAACAATGGGGGGTTTTCAAATTTCAGTGTAAAAGGAAGTTAAACGAGAAAACTAAGTCACAAAAGCGGTCAGGTTATGTTTTAGAATCTCTTTATCCCCTTTTGTTGATGTACGAAGCCTTGTATGAATTATATTATCCTTATAATTTTACGGTGAATTAAAAAAACCGTTATAGCCAGTCCCCCCACAAAATAACTCACAAACAACTACTTGGAGTTTTCTATCCCTAGTCCGCCAACATGAGCAGTGTTAGGTGATGTATAAACCGTTAATTCCCTGTGCCACTACTCGAGGTCTCCTATCCCTATTCAATCGACTTAAGTAGAACAGTTTCCTAGGTACAATATATAGGACACGGATTAGGAATCCCTGTGTATCAAACAACATATTAATAGAGTATCTCAAATAATAAGCATTAATCATAAGAAACAACTGAATAAAATTATAATTCAAAGGTTCATACAAAGTCAAACCACCATATAATGCCAACAAGATTGAATAAAGTTCATCACAACACAACCTAACCTAGGAGAATTTAGCTACACATAGTGAAAATTACAATACCAATTGAATAAAGACGAATAGCATGTGAATTCTCTTGAAGGATTGGCCTTCAATGGCTTCCAATGTTCTCAAAATCACCCTCTGATGTTGTAAAGTCGTGATTCGGGTGCCAAATTTGGTAACCCTTGTAAAAGTGTAGAAAATCCCCTTTTAAAGATGTCAGAATGAATCAGAACGCGTCAGAAAAAGTCCAGAAAAAATGTCATCGCACGTATAACGGAAGCATTGCGCGCACGATGGCCCCTTTTCTTTTTTATCGCACACGCGATGCTGCGTGTGATTATTCCATTAGTTGCATGTTTTTCACCCCTTTTTCACGAGAATTTCCACTAAGTCTCATTCTTCCATACTTGGCTAGTTTTTTACTCATTATTGGGTCTTTCTTCATCATTTTGGCTCCTCTTTTGATCGTTTCCCCCTAATTCTTTGACTGATTATATGTAATGACGGATTGTCGACACAACCCCAAACTTGAATCATTGCTTGTCCACAAGCAACTCACCTACAATTGCACATTTCAACTGACAACAAGTCGCACAATAACAATTGAACATCACCATATATTTTTAGTTACCTAACCATTATTTCGGCTTCCAATTTCCATTCGGAAATTTCAGAAAATGACTTTAACCATGACTATTACTCAACCTATCTCCCAGCTCACTTAACTCACTCAATTGATAAGGTTAACACTCAATCAACATTCAAAATCAATTAAACTTATCTTTATTAAGTTCTAATAAAGTCAATCATATAAATCTCTCCACACACATTTATAGGGCTTTTTCGGTTGTAACTTGGCTTATGTTAGGGTCGGATATATTTAGGCAAGTAGGGTCAAACCTTTGGAGTTAGTTTCCTAGTTCTCCCTCATTCATCCTACATCTTGGTTGGTACTAGAGATTTGCGATCTTTCTTACAATATCATTCTTCTTCTTTTTTCCTTTTGTCATTTACTCATCATTTTTTTGAAGAAGTGCTTTTTTACACTTCTTTTGCTCAAAAAAATTTTAAATTTTGGATCAAATTCTTCAAATTATCTAGTATCCCCACCCCAAACTTAAACTGTTGCTCACTTCCAAAAGCAACCCCAAACTTAATCTTTTTCATAAACTTGAATAACTAAGGTAACATGTCTAAGAGTTTAAGGTTACATCACCGAAAGAAAGGCTTAAGCTCAAAGTGTTTAGCAAAGGGTAATCCTACTACCCCAGGATCATGGCTTGTGCACAACAAAAAGAGCTCCATGTTTTCATGCTATTACGGGTCGTAATGCACATTACGGGCACCCGTAACAGTCCCCTGGTTTTTGTACTGGGGAAGATTGGTTCTCGCTTTTTTCTTCGTATTTCACCTGATTTGGTCTCCTTTCCTTCTGGTATGATCATAAACACCTGAAAATGACAGAAATGTTGTACCAAAGCATAAAACGTAGAAAAAGCAAGGAAAAGTATGTGAAACATAATGAAATGATACGGAAAAATGCTAATAAAAGCAATACAAAACACACTTATCATGTGCACATCTTGAATACTCTTTGTGTTAGGGTTTCTATTTTTGATTCTTTGTTTGATTTATTATTGTGCACCACTCTAGCGTCTACATTCATATCTTAAGGCATAGAGGTTGGTTTCCTTGTTGAGTTGTAAAGCTTCATTCCAAGATATTAATTTTATAAGCTTGAGAACAAAGTGTTTTTGGTTCTTGTATTCTACTTAAATGATGTATTAGTACTGGATCTATTTGTGTACACCAATCTATGTTTTTATAACTTGGCATAGTTATTTGTTTGTCTTAGTTGAGTTGTAAATTCAACAATCAATAAAGTTGTTATTGAAGTTAATCACTATGGGTTAGTGACTGAGAGAAAGTGATAGGGGTTCTCATATTTAGGGGGAGGCCTAAATAGAAAGTCACTAGGATTAGGAAGAGACATTAAACATCATTGGTTTGATGTTCTTATAAGAATAATTGTACTAATTCGAAGTAGTGAATTTCCTTTCTTGGGTAGAGTGCCTCGTATACGTAGGTGTTGTTTCATTGAACTGGGTTACCAATCTCTTGTTCTTTATTGCTTTTCTGTTTCATCATCTTGTATAAGCTAAACTATTTTCTCTTGATATTTTATAGTATTTTTATTTTGGTATACAATGTCTCAAACATCATGTCTGGCATATGTCCCTTAAATCTGTTATGTGACATAAACCTGTTATTCATGTTGTCCCAGACATCTGGTCCAACACTTTTCCTTTTGAGAACATAATTTCAATTTAGGATTGCACTTTCTAGTACGTTGTGATTTTCCCGTGTATTCCAACCTTACTATAGAGTTCCTGTGTACTCTAGAGCTTAACCTATTTAAGGTACCAGATGAATCTTCGTTCAGAAGGACTCAGCTGATCACAATAGGGACAATAAAATTTTGGATGTATAATTCGGATTATGAAATCCCGCTAGAGACTTTAGGGGACATTCTACACCTACATATGATGGGGAGGGTGATATCCCCAAATCTTTCTGACCTCAATAGCTATATGATGAGATTACGGGGGAAAGCCACTAGGTTCTAAGATTGCAAAAGCCTCTCGTAAACAGAACCCCGTCTTTCGATTCATCCATAAAGTCTTGGCTCATACCTTCTTTTCTAGAGGAGATATCATAGGGTCTTATACCATTATAGAGTTATATCTCCTCGACGCCATGCTTAAAGGGTATTCTTTGAACGTAGCTGCAATTCTTACAATGTTGTTGAGCCGCGTTGCTAATTCTCCCACTAGGGATATAGTGATCGGGGGATTAATTACCCCCACTACTGAGCACGTTGGTGTCGCTTCTAGTGACAACATTTAGCTTTTTCTTAGTGGGTCGTTCCCGTTGTGATATGGAGTCCTTAATGAATATGGGTATTAAGTATCACGGTGGTGAATCATACGGCTTAGTGGTGCACGGTAGGCCTGAATTTTACCTTCCAGGGACCCATCATAATCTTCATTGTCTTCATCAAATATGATATTATTGTATTTAGACCCTCATGAATCTTCATGCTCTTCTTCCACATGATTTGTTGACAACAACATAGTTGCATCAACTTGTTGACCCTCAACTACAGTATCACATAAACTTGTAATCTCCTCAATTTTAATTACCTCATTAACAGGTGAAATCTCATCATCTTGTTATGCAACATCTTCCATTACATTGTTAGTTTGGATATGACCCATTAGGTTGGACTTGATTACAACACACCATCCTCGTTTATGTGGTCGAATTTAAGGATAAGGTACATAATGAACTTGCCTAACATTATGTGCCATTATGAAAGGTTCATACTCTTTGTACTTTATATCCATTTGAAACTCAACATTGTTATATTTTGTTATTTTTTTATTTCCTCTGGAAGATGGATCATACCATTCACATTAAAACAAGACAAATTTATTTTTCGAGTCCATATAATTATATACCAATTCATAAATATGTGTGATAACACCATAGAAGTCATCCTCACCACCCTCTGTAACTTCTTTTACGACAACACCATTATTTATTGTTTTCTTCCCTTCTTTCCATGTTTAAGTGTGAAATTTATATTCATTTACATAATATGTGTGTCATTCATTTACATGTTGATGTGGGTCATCGGACAAACTTCTCAAATGGATTATTTTTGGACTTGGTGCAACAATGCATGATAATTGTTTCTTGAACCATGTAGGAAAATAGGCATGTATGTAACCAATTGATGCTTGTTCACCCGTGCTTCAAAAATAGTATGTATTAAATTCCCTATTTAGAGAAACAATGTAGGCTAGAAGGAGAAAATTATTATCCAAAAATAAATTTATACTTAATTTAATATACTTAATCAAGATATGGTTTAACTTCACTGTTGTCTATCAATATATGAACATGAGCAGATTGCATTTCTTTTTCAGACAGTCAATGCATACTCGTCTTTCTAGAAGGACGGAAGGGATGACAAAAGACTGATAAGGTAAATTGACTTCTTTCACTAAAGTCAACTTCCTTCCTTATGGTTCTTGGAGTCAACATCATGTGATTGAACTAACGATAGTAAAAATGTGATGTTTCTCGGTGCGAGTCATGCGCACATATTGATCCCTCAAATTTTTCTTATTTTTTACAGATCACTTTGAATCACCCATGAATCATTCAAATGGATACATCCATCTATATTGAACAGGTCCACCAAGGTAAGCTTCATAACCAAGATGCCTAGGGAGATGCCACATAGAATCAAAGAAACTTGCCAGAAATATTTGCTCGAACTTGTAGATAATGATAGGAATATTTTGTCCAATTTAATAATATTGTCTACTCTTAAATATGACACACATGTCCTTAAAAATTGACTGGTCTAGGTCAGTGGATTAAGCACATGTTTGGGAAGTGAACTGAATGCAATTGGAAGCAATTGTTCAATAAATACATGATAATCGTGACTTTTCATTCCATGTAAATTTCCAATTTTAGCATCACCGCATCTTGCCAAGTCAAAAGAATAACCATCGGGAATTCTCAACTCATTTAACCACTGACATACTGCTTTAGCTTCTTGGGGAGTAAGAGTGTAATTAGCCTTGGGTTTTAATAATTTTCCATATGGTTGAGGTTTCAACTCCAAGTCTTTTCGATTTCACAAAAGTTCCAAGTTTTTTCTAGCCTTCTCATTATCTTTTGTCTTGTTTTGGACATCCATACTTGTGTTAAATACATTATCAAAAAACATTCTCAATGTGCATAACATCAAAAAAAATCTTCCAATATGGGAGATCCAAAAAATACTTCTTTTTGTCCAATTGTGTGTGTCCCTATATCCTTGAATTTTGCATGTTTTACCATAATCTGTGATTTTTTGCAGGTCACAAAAACTATTCCATACTTTAGTTGATGACACTCGAGGGGCAGGAAGATCTGTTACTTTTTCTCGTTTTTTAAAAGCATTCTTATTTCTTCTGAAAACTTGGTTTATAGGTAAGAACCTATGGTGATAGTCAAACCATGAAATTTTCCCACCATTTTCCAAAGTAAGCGCTTCGGTGTATCCCATGCAATGCGGACATCCCATTTAGCCATGTGTACCCCAACCAGACAACATGCCGTATACAGTAAAGTCGTGAATCGTCCACATCAAAGCAGCTCACATATTAAAGTTTTTTTATGAGACACATCATAAGTCTATTCTCCAATCCATAACCTCTTTAGATCATCAACTAAAGGTTGCAACTAAACATTTATTCCTTCCTTTGGACTCAAAAATCCTGGAATGATGCATGTCAAAAACATGTAAGGTTTCGTCAAGCACGTCTCATGAGGGAGATTGTAAAGGGTAAAAATAACTGGCCAACAAGAATAAGCAATTTTTTACGACTGGATATACGGAGTAAAACAATTTGACATAACCCAAGTCTGACATTTTTGGGTTCTGCTGCAAATTCTGGATGTATTCAAAGTGTTGTCATGCCTCACCATCAAATGGATGTTGCATCATGCCTAAACTAGTTATGTTGTATGATGTCATACCATTTGGTTCGCATTATGCATTGATGCAAACATTCTTTCTAAATTAGGTATTATCGGC
This sequence comes from Lathyrus tuberosus, assembly GCA_022829125.1. Lineage (NCBI taxonomy): Eukaryota > Viridiplantae > Streptophyta > Magnoliopsida > Fabales > Fabaceae > Lathyrus > Lathyrus tuberosus. The sequence continues at coordinate 3,464,464 of JALAZF010000259.1, forward strand.
AAATAGAATTTGGACTTCACTACAACTCATTTTTTCTTTCGATCAATGCCTTTACCGCAAATTAAATACCTCAGACTCTTACAGAACTTTCATTCCTCCAATACCCTTATCTTTTGTATCAAAATAATTATCATAAAACAACATGAAAACTCTAATGCAACAATCAATATTTTTTACTTATAGTCTCAACTTTGACACCATCTTCTGTGCATCATAATAACTTGTAAGCATGTTTTCTTTCACGGGAGTCACGTCTAACATCATTTTTGCAAAGAATTCCAAACACTGATCAGGAACATTCCAATTTGCCTTCGTTGCCAAGAGCCACACACACATTGATAGCCTAGAGTCATAAGACCCCTCAAGCAATGGTATATTAATTTCTTTCAACAATTGATAAAAATTTTGCGCTTTATCATTCAGGAGCTCTTCTGCATCAAAATCTTGATGTTCTTCATAAGCTACTATTAGGTGCTAAAATGTGTTAATATTTAGTTTAGTTTTTGGCACCTTTTGAGATCTTTATTTGATAATCGATGCTTTTTCCCGTTGTTTCGGGTAAATAATCGTAGTATAGTTTAATTGCATTATTAGACTTATTTATTTAACTTTTGTGTTTACTATTGTAGGTTTTAGCATTTCAATGGAAGCTTGGAGCATGGAAGGCTCTTAAGGAGCAGTTTTAAAGAAATTGGATATTTGAAGCATGCTGCAAGCACGCTTAGTGCGCTCCTAGCGCGGGCTGGGAGTATTTTCCAGAGAGTAGTCTGCTTAGCGCGGTCTGTAGCACGCTAAGCGCGGTCAAGGGCGGTTTGATCATTAATGACAGCGCGCTTAGCGCGCTCTGCGTAACTCAGCCCCCTTATAAATAGATTAGATCGAATATTTTGAGATCACTATTCATTTCCTTAGAGCAAAAACATTGAAAACAGTGTTGTATCCTATTTTCCAAGAATCGAAGCATCATTTGTCGAGAGATCGTCGTTGATGCTTGTTTCTCTTCTCCATTTCTCTTGTTTGTGATGCTACCATGACAATGGGTAGCTAAGCACTTCTAATGTCAAGATTAATGGAGGTAATCCATCATTTTTGTATGTATTGATATTGTATTAAGTTTGTGAACTTTGTTAATGATAAATATAGAGAAGAAACTTTGTTTTATGGTTCATCTTTTGTTTTGATTCATGATTGAGAGATATGTATTAAAACTTGACCTAGGTTTTAATCCATCAATTATTCATGAGGCTAGAGATAGTTTTGAATGTTGATGTTCATAAATATTGTTCTTAAATGTTGTCATATTGATAGTTTGTGTGAGAGATCAACAAAGGATCAATATGATAAATCCCACAACAAGTGTTCGAGAGAAACTTGTTGAGAGGGTATGTGAGTTTATTTATCGTTAGAAAGTTCACACGCTTTTTCGAAGATATACGTACGAAAGCGGATTACCGGCTACTAATCTTGACATGTTTTTATAAATCGTTAAAACAAATCTTTTTACCGTTCATTACTTAAATTTGAATACAAACGTTCCGACTGAAAACAACCAAAACCCTTTGTTCTGATTAAAGTTTAAAACCTTTACAACTGTAGAAAGGCGGTGATATCTCTAACAATCTCTGTGGAACGATAACAAAACCCTAACTCTATTTGTATTCCAACAGCTACATTCACCCCTAAATGCATCACAGACCATATCATCTATTAGATTAAATTTTTACTGGTACTGCATGTGTGATTGGCTGCTCAAAGCCTCTTTATTTATCTTTGGTCCAATATAAGTTTGACTGCTAGAAGCCTCTTTACTCATCTTTGGAATTTTTTCTCCATTAGATGTCCAAACCCAATAATTTGGCATAAAACTCACTCTCTCCAATTGGCGTTTCACTTCACTTGGATCCCTAATTATATTTCTGCAACCACACAATAAACACAGACATTTTACTCATCTTCTGCTTCGACAACATTCTTAAGCAAACACATATGTGAGAAATCCGACAACTCCTTCCATAAAATGGGGTTTAAGCCTATGTCTTCATGAAAACATTCTACCATACATCCAACTACGATAGAGTTAATAATATTCCATACTGCACATGTATAACATTGTTCATGTTTAAATTTAATAAAAGAAGGAGTAATCTATTGACATATTCTTAAATTTTGATCGATAATCATATAACTAACATATATTTTTCTAAAACTACTAATCATATAATTCACTTATTCTAAATATATATACACTGATAAATGTTTATCCTAATTAAGCATATTTTTTTCTAAATAAATATACACTTATGAATATACTTTTTAAAAATAACTTGTTGTTTTCTAAAAAAAATAGAATATATATTATGTTATTCACTATATATATATATATATATATATATATATATATATATATATATATATATATTATATATTTATATTTAAATATATATTATTGAGGAATGAAAAGAATGAGATTGAGGTATGAAGGTTTGATGTTGTTGGAAGTGAAAAAATGGAGAAAAATGGGGAAGAAGTGTTTTTGAAAATTGGGATGGAAGTGGCGCGTTCTGAAATATTTATGGGTGAATTTACGACGGGGGAGCCCTCACAATCCAAATGTTCATAATTGATTAGAGGTTGCGCCTCGCAAATGTTTGACACTAGAAAACGAATCTTTAAAGCAACTGACACCCTAAACAGTAATTTGACCAAACGGTAGACGAATCTCAAAGCTGCAATCACCTCTCGTAAAATGAATGGTAATAATTGGCTAGGAGTTACCCCTCGTAAAAAAACACTTTTGTATGCCCAATAAAATGAATTAATGGCGCTATTTCCCTATGTGAAGGGTGACCCTTCACAATGCTCAATTTTAAAAATTTAAAATTCCCTTCACAGAATCTGCAGGGGGCAATCCCACGTAATAATTTATTTTTTATTTTTTGTTTTTATTTTCTGCATTGCGATGGGTTTAATCCCAAACAACATGTTAATTTAGTGAGGGACAAACTCTAACCTCTCTCTAACTTTTCAATTGCTTTGGCAGAGTATTGAATGCAACAGTGTTCATGGATTCTGGCTCAAACTCAACCAACATGGAATGGAAGCAGGTGACGAACAAGCAGATGGGATATTGAGGGGAATGGATGGCGTCATGAATAAGGGAGGTTATCAACTTTTTTCTTTTCTGCGTTCGACGAAAAATGGAAAGCTAAGGATCTTTTTTTCGAGTTCAAGGAGTTAGGTGAGATATATGAAGTAATCATTCCACCAAAAAGGGACAAGAAAGGAAGAAGATATGGGTTCGTACGGTTCATTAAGGTGGAAGATGAGAATTTGTTGGCTACGAAGCTAGACATAATTTTTCTAATGGAGGAAACTTTTCGCGAACATTCCCAGGTTTCAGAGAAATGATCATCTACAAAAACGGGGAAGTGTCATAGTTAAAGGGAAAGAAGCGAAGCACAACGTTAGGATCAGGAAGCATGAGGAGTTTCGGAAAGGTAACAGAATCTTGGGAAGAAAGATTAGAGATTATTTTCAGATGTCACCAAGGGTCTTGGTACTCATTATAGGGCTGATTTTGATGATTGCAGCAACCACGTCAAGCTGCCATTTACTACTGATAAAGATGGAAGAATCAACTATGAGAATTCTTTTGTTGGGATAATGCATGTTTCGGGTAATGCTCTAAATATGAAGAAGATATTTCACGATGAAAGAGTGTTCTCTATCAGGGTAACTCCTTTGGGTGCAAACTTATATATTTTAGAAGATCTGTTGGAGGGTGAGGTGGAGTCTTTTCTGAAGGATCGTAAGGAGTGGTGGGGCCAGTGGTTCAAGGAGATACTCCCTCGGACACCTTCAAATGTTGAAAAAGAGAGAGTGACATGGGTAAGATGTTATGGTACCCCTTGCCATGCTTGGGGGACAAAGTTCTTTGATTTTATCTCTAAGACTCTGGGTTCGTTGATAGTCTGCGATGAGAATACATTACTCAAGAAGACCATGGATATGTCTAGAATCAACGTTAGAACTATACGATTTGATGCTATTAATAACGTATTCACTGTTTTGGTCGATGGTATTTCTTTTAGCATAACTTTGGCGGAAGACCAAATTGGCCTGTTGGAATTTTGCAGCAGAAAGGATTTGTCTTTTGAAGAAACCGATTTCTCAGACTCGGCGAACGCCTTATGCTCTGACATGTGGACATCAGAGGAGTCAAGGTCAACGGTGATGGGATGTCTAGGAAAGGTTCAGAGGATGTCAGAGAAGGGATGGAGACAACATATGATGATTTAGTTGAGCGAGCCACCCTAGTTGCTAGCTTAGGGGTAGAAGTTCAGAGGGTTTCTCTAATTAAGGAACCTTTGGTGGATAACATTATAAAGTCACCTGTAAATAATTCTGAGGAATTAAATACGGTTATTAATGTGAGTAGGACGTGTCAGATTCCAAGGGGAGTGAAGGGCACGTGTAATGAGAGCAGTAGCGGAACAAAAGGTGTAGAGGAGTTGTGCTCATCTGAGAATTATTCTAGTGTAGGTGGGACCAAATCTAAGGTATACGCTTCTTTGGACTCAAATGGGCTGCAGAAGTTGGGATCTAAAGCAGGTGCCCCATTATCCTTTGATGAGGCCTGTAGAAAAGTCAAAAAGCATAACTCCACAGGTAGTTAAAAGAGGGTAGTCAAAGACCTTGGAGATAAGGTGATAGCTAATCCTTCTTTTTACGCGTGTATTGCGCCCAGGAACTATAACTCTTCTGTAAATTCCTCTCTCAACGGGTCGATGAAGGTGTTTATTTCTAAAGAAGATAACATCTCTAACGAGTCTTTATCAACAATTAATTCATTAACAGCTTCGGAGGTAGTGAGATGCAACAAGAGGATTCTCAAGAAGTCCAAATCTGAGGTAAGGAAAAAGTTATGGGATTCAATTTCCAGGATGAGAGTGGTGAGTAAAACTGATAAAAGTGTAGCTATAAAGATTTTAGAGGCTATGGAAGAAAGAGATAAGGTAGGGATGCTCGATAAGAAGGTGGATTTCATAAGGTTACAATGAATATTGTAACTCTTAACATTAAGGGGTGGCAGCTTGGTGAAAAGGAAGAGGTTTAATTTCTTAATCAAGTCTGGCAACATATATTTTTGTTTTATCTAGGAAACAAAGTGTACTCAATTTGACGAAGCGATGGCATGTTCATATTGGGGGCAACTCTGAGGTAGAATCGACGACGACCAATTCGAGGGTGCTTCAGGAGGTATGACCATTCTGTGGAAAAGAAATACTCTGTCTCTTAATTTCAGTTTCCCAGAGCTCGATTATGTGGGTATTAACGCTGGCTGGAAGGGGGGATATACAACTTTGTAAATGTATACGCACCTTGCTCGTCGGTTGACAGAAGGGTTATGTGGAGTAGTTTGGTGGTTCAAAAACAAGGAAGCATTAATGAAGATTGGCGTGTAGGGGGAAAGAAAGGGCATTGGTTTGCACCATAGAAGAAGAAACATGGAAGAATTTAGAAATTTTATTGAAGACATGGACCTGGTGGATATACCTTGTTGTTGCACCCCAAAATTTGCCCTCCTTACTAACTGGCTTATGTTTCATTTCATTATTGCATTATCATGTATGCATATCATTAGCATGGGGTCAAGGTGCTTGAGGCAGTCCAAGAGGGTCTTATCTGGGCTATCACATCATCAAGAGCTCACAGGTGGCAAGGGATCTCAAGTGGATCACTCTCTCCTGACCAGTGCATAGATTAGGGTTTTGAGATTCTTGGGTTTATTGCTTCAGTGGGCAAGCTCCTTGGGTTTTTATCATCATCAAATGGCATATCTTGTCTTTGTTGGAGAGGATACACATCATATTCAGAGGAATTTAGATTTGGAGACTGTGTTATTTCCTCCTTGACTAAGGGTACCACAACTAGGGTTTGCTATAAAGTCAGTTTATTTCTGATTTTTTGGGCAAGACTTGATTCCATGGTATTCCTTGGGTCCCTAAATACCTAGGGGTGGAAGATTGTCCATCAGCTTGGTTCAGGAGAAGTTCAATTAGCCAATGGATTGAAAATCAGTTGAATTTGGGGGAAAGTCAACAGTGAAAGGAGAAAAGTCAACTGTGAAATTTTGAGGTTCTCTTCAGGAATTTTAAGATCTCATATCCTCATATGGTCTCCAGGGGTCAAGTTTCATACATGTTTGTCAGGAATCAGGAGTTGGTGCAAAGTTTCCCAATTTAGAAAGTGACCTATAATGAAAAGTTTCCATTTTTGGCAAGTTTCTGCATTGCATTCAACTTGACTTTTCACCATCAAGAAAGCTTCAAATGAATTTTTCTCCAACATGAAAGTTGAAGACCTTTTTCTCCTCTTTCCAACAAGTACTATTGGGTCTCCATATCATTTGTGAAACTCAACTTATGGTCAAAAGAAGGCAAAGTGGTTTTTAGGGTTTTTCATGGTGCCATTTTCACAACTTTGGGCATAATGACCTATAATCAATTCCATTGCTTCATGCCACATTCCAATATTGAAAGACATTCCTTGAGGATTATTTTGGGCCCAAGAATGAAGCAATTCCATGGTTTGTTCTTTATTTATTCCCCATTATTCAAAACTCCCAAATTATTTAAAGCTCATGAACCAATTATTTTCAAGGCCCAAGTTCCATAGGGGTGTAATTATCAATCCAAATGCTAGTGATCCATCATGGAATTTTTAAGTGAACATGCATGAAGAGAGGTATATTCCACATAATGCAAAATTCCAAAATTATTCAAAAATCATTAAACAATGGATCACCCAAGCCCAATTCATATTCAGAGGCAAACCCTAGTCTTTATAAACCCATCCATGCACTGGTTAGAAGGGGTGACACGTGATATTTTGGAGAAAAGAAAATTGAACCCTAATCTTTGAAATCATTGGATCTCTCAATTCACAAAGAGTTTTGAAGAAATTATTTCATCAATAGAGTCCTGGTGACCCACAGATTGGAAATCAACCACCATTCGCAGCAAAAAGAGAAGAATAGAGATACACCATCTCAGGTTGGTAGGTTTTTTGACCATCGTAAAACTCTCCTTTTTTACGTGAATATTGTTGTGTTGTTGTCACTGATCATGCTGGTATGATTGGTTTTGTGTTTGGATGCGTATATTGCTTGTAATGAGGATTTGAAGTTTTATGCCCTAACATTAATCCCTTCGTTTTTTGTTATGTGTTAATTATTTGTGATTTTGGATGAGAGATTTGGAATCCTCGTGGAATTCCGGTTCGAACGGTATAAGGGTCGTGGGTTTCTGGGCAGGTTTTTGTTTGCAGGTGGCGGAGGACGGCGGCCGGAAGCCTAGCTCCGGCGGCTGTGAGGGTTCCGGCGAGATTAGGGTTGAGAGGAGGAAGACGAAATCCTCACCCTTCGTGCGTCTCATCCAACGGTCTGGGCATTGCCATGTTTTTTTTCCTTTTTTTATTTTTCTGATTTTTAATTAGTGGTCATGTGTTATTTACCCCACAGCAATTATCATGTTCCTCCAATCGTATTTTTTTATTTTAATTACTATTATTTTGGTTGACTGATCATGAACCGTTTGATGGATCAAACGATCCACAGCATGCCAGCAATTTAAAACACGCACGCGCCTTGCACATGCCAGACCCACGGTAGACTCTTCCTATTTTTTTGTTTTTTCTGATCAATTAGTGGGCTGGGTTGCTATACGCACCCCCCACTCTTCAGCCCAATTCCATTTCCAACGCATTTCCTTACTATCTGCACCCCAGCCCATTTTATTTCTTTTTTTATTTTTATTCAATTTATCATTTTCGTATTTTAATTTTAAAAATGTATCCTTGCATTTAAAAATCACCAAAAAATTGATGCATCATTTTCATCATTTTAATAAAATTTTACAAATTTTATTTTTTATTTTTATTTTATTTTCATCATTTAAATTAATTATTTAATTCAACTTCTTTTTGCATTACTCATATCATGCATACTTAAAATTATTTATTTTATTTTTCTACAACCATAAAATATTTTTGATCCGTTCTTTTTGAATTTGTTCACTAACATCCTAAATTGCATAAAAATATTTTTCTTTCATTTTTAAATTTATGTCATATTGCATTTAGGTCCTTCCCTTTGGCACATTGAGCCCTAATTCCCACCTGAACTCTGCCTAATTATTTGAATGACTAATATCTTGATTTTTTGCAGGGACTTTTGATATGTTGTTTGCCTCTGGTTGAGGAACCTTAATGTTTAATTTGGGAATTTTATGAGTCATTTTTCTAATTATCTGATTTGTTTTCACTTGATATTTTCTTGCAGGCGCATCTTTGACCTTGTATGATTATCTGTTTGAAAAGGCACTTGTGCCATTTGCTTTGGGGCTGTTTCTTTGATTCATGTTTGGATGATAATCATTGTTGTTTGCCTCATCCCTCTTACTTATGTCTATTCTGTACTAATCTTTTATGCAGGGTCTAAGGTAAGTTCTTTAAGGGTATGGATAAGTATCCATGGTCACCCTCAATTTTTCCTTCCCTCATCTTCTTCCTTTAGGATTTAGGTTGTCTTCAAACCTCACTAACCGTAGGTCACCCATGCATGATAACTTTAGGACTCATAGTCTCCCTTAGAGTTACCCTTGTGTCTTCTCTCTTCTCATCTCAAATTTCTTTAAAACACTTAATAAGAATAAGGTGTATTGCGCACGAGCCTTAAGTATGGGGAATGAGAAATTAGGGGCTTCCTCTCATCTTTCTAGAGTGCTTAGCGAGCGTCCTGTCTTGGGACGATGCGTTAAGTATTTGCCCATGTGCCCTAGACTTTGGTGCAATGCAGCTTAGGAACTAACTTAAGTCACTTCTGTCCTAAAAAACACCAACCAACTTCAAACCTTTTTGTCCTTCGGGACCTTCAACTTAAAGGCTATTTTCAAAAAGGGCACGTTATTTTTCGTCAGAGACGCAAACAGGCATCGACCCTAACTGTCGGACGCGAACTTAACGTCGCTCATAAAAAACACAAAAAGAACTTGGTCCGAACTACGTTGACTCTGAATTCCCCATTGCACAAGGGGGGTACGTAGGCCTAGGACGTTGACGTCCTACCGAGTCTGTCTTTGTCTTTTCCCTCTCCGTCTTAGTACAGCCCTAGATGATAGGATAACTCACCCTTAGAATAGACAACAAGCGTGGATCCCATCGAGTACGATGGACGCGTGGGGTGCTAGCACCTTCCCCTCGCGTAACCGACTCCCGAACCCAGGCTATGGTTGCGATGACCATTCTTTTCCCTCTTCCTCAAGTTTATGCAGTGTTCCCTTTTCCTCTCTTGGGATAAATTTACACGGCTGACGACTCTGTTTTTCCCCGCCACTCTCGCGTTTGTACCTGGATGAAAATCCTGGGAGCGACACTTGTGTAGGAGGTAGGTTTACTTGGTTCAAAGACAACGGGAAGGCTATGAGCAGGCTAGACAGATTTCTACTGTCCAATAAGTTGATTAAGGAGTGGTCGGTTAGCAACCAAAGAGTGAGTAAAAGAGACGTATCCAATCACAACCCTGTGTGGATTAAATCTGGGAAGATCGACTAGGGGCCCAAGCCTTTCAGGTTCAACAACTCTTGGTTCATCCATGAAGAATTTAAGCCTTTCATTCAAGACGCTTGGGACAAATTTGTGATGGAAGACAGGGGCGATTTTGTACTGCATGAGAAATTAAAAAGGATTAAGAACCGAATCAAAGTCTGGAACAAATAGTGCTTTGGTTGGATAGACTTAAAGGTGGAAGAGAAAGTGGACAAACTTCATGAACTGGATTCTTTTTTGGTAGATCAATTCGAAAACAATATTGAGGAGAATGTGATGGATAGATATTATGTAACAGGTGATATTTGAAATTTTCTAAACACTAAGGAGAACATGCTTAGACTTAAGTCTAGGCAATTGTGGTTGAAAGGCGGCGACAGAAACTCTAGACTTTTTCACAATGCTATGAAGGAGAGACATAGAAGGGATGCGATAACTCTATTTGATGGGCGAACAGGAGAGTGGAAGGGGTTGAAGAGGTTAAGGAGGAGGTTAAAAATCACTTTGAGAATTTTTTTAAAGAGCCCATTGCTGCCAGACCTGTTCCAGCGGGTCTCGAGTTCAGAAGGCTGAACGACATGGACACAGTTTGGTTGGAGAGGGAATTCTCGATTGAGGAAGTTAAGGCGGGTGTTTGGTCGTGCGATGTCAATAAAAGCCCAGGTCCGGACGACTTTTCGTTGGATTTTTCAAACAGAACTGGGAGGTATTAAAGGAGGACATTTTTAGAGCTGTTGCGGGATTTCCATCTAAGAGGAAAATTGATCAAAGCTTGTTATTATTCTTTTTTAACTTTAATACCGAAGACCAAGAATCCTCAATCTCTTTCCTAATATAGACCCATTTCTCTTGTCGGAAGCTTTCATAAGATTATTTCTAAAATTTTAGCTGCAAGGTTAAAAATGGTTTTAGGGTCGATTGTCTCTTGTAACCAAACTGCTTTTGTTCCGGGTAGAAACATAGAGGACGATGTTCTTCTCGTGAATGAGGTGTTGGATATAGTGAAAAGAGAGAAGAGGAGTTGCGTAGTTCTGAAAGTTGATTTCGAGAAAGCGTATGATATTGCCAGCTGGAATTTTTTGAGGTTCGTTATGTCGAAAATGGTGTTTGGGGAGAGGTGGCTTAGGTGGATGGATGGTTGTGTTTTCTCGAGCTCCATGTCAGTAATCGTTAATGGGAGCACTACTAAGGACTTCAAGGTAGAGAGAGGCCTTCACCAAGGCGACCCGTTATCTCCTTTTTTGTCTGTTTTGCTCACGGAAGTGCTTACGGCTTTGGTTAAGAAAGCAGCGGTTATGAAAGATTTGAGAGGCTTTAAATTCTACGAAGAGAGGATGTTAACATATCTTACAATTCGCGGACGATACCATTTTAATGGTTGGCGGTTGTAGTAGTAATATTTGGAGCATGAAAGCAATTCTTAGGGGATTTGAATTGATGTCAGGCTTGAAGATTAATTTTCATAAGAGTAAATTTTATGGTTTAAATGTAGGAGATTGGTTCCTTGAGGCTGCATCAGACTTTCTCTCTTGTAGCATTGATAGTCTTCCCTTTAAGTTTCTTGGTGTTAAGGTGGGGGACAACCCTAAGAAGTTAGCTATGTGGAATGAGTTAGTTAGCAATTGGAAAAGAAGGTTGGCTAGTTGGAAGGGTAGGAATATTTCGATTGCGGGTCGTGCGGTGTTGATAAATTTAGTACTGAATGCCATTCCTTTTTATTCGCTTTCTTTTTACAAAGCTCCTTCAAAAGTGCTTACGGAAATAAGACGCATTCAAAGTAACTTCTTATGGTGTGGTTGTGAGAATAAACATACGATTCATTGAGTCAGTTGGGCTAACGTTTGTAAATCACGAGAGGAAGGAGGCCTTGGCGTTAAGGATATCGAAGTTCTTAATAAGGCGTTCTTGTTTAAGTGGAAGTGGAGGTTGTTGAACGATAAAGAACCGATTTGGAGCATCTTTTTAAGGCAAAGATACGCGAATTATGAGTTAAAAGTGCAGATTGGTGATGTTATGGTGTTATCTAATAGGGATTCAATTTCGTGGAGGGACTTAATTTTGTCGGATAAGGTGTCAACTGGTGCGGTAAACAACTTTATGGGAGCTGTCTTTTGCGATGTGCATAATGGAAGAGATACCGATTTTTGGCATATTAAATGGTTAGGTAATCAACCTTTGAAGGAAGCTTTTCTTGAGAATTTTCTTCGCACGATTAGTAAGGACTGTGCAGTAGTGGAAGTCGGCGTTTGGAACAGCAGTGGCTGGAGATGGAAGCTAGAGGATTTTGTTGATGACGTCAGTCAGGTTCCTGCTGAAGAGTGGGACGATTTTATGGAATTGTTACCAGATTTTGTTTTGGACCAGAACAACCCTGACAGTTTCGAATGGCAATGTGAATCAAATGGAGCTTTTTCGGTTTGGTCATGCTACTCCTTCCTTATTCAAGCTGGAACTGTCAGTTCTTATCCTGCTAGTGTTTTAACAGCAGTTAAACATTTGTGGGAGCTGAAAATTCCTTCTAATGTGATTTTTTTGTGTGGAGGTTGTTGATTGGTAGAATCCCAACTAAAGATTTCCTGTTTCAAAGGTTTATTTTAACATATTTAAGGGATTTGCGCTGTGCCCTTTGCAATTCGGAGGAGGAAACTATTTTGCATCTTTTTACTCATTGCTCGCTTACGGCTCGTATATGGAGGAAGGTTTTTGAGTGGATCAGAACTGAGTTTGAATTAACTCTTGGGGAGTTTGTGCAATTTTTCTTCAATTGAAACAAAGTGAAGTCTAAGCTGAACAGGTTGATAGCAGGCGTCATTTGGTTAGCGTCAGTTTGGATTATTTGGTTGATTAGGAATGCTATTATTTTCAAGCAAGAAGAGTTTAGTTTTGTGGAATGCATGTCGGCTATTATTCTTAGATCGTGGAAGTGGTTACTCTTGTGCTGTAATTTAGCGGACCATTGTAATTTTTTTGTTTGGAATACTCTTCCTCTTCTTTGTTTTAAGAGGTAGGGGCTTTCTGTTTGTTTTTGGGCGGAGTATCTCTTATACTCCCTTTAATAGATTCATCACCTATTAAAAAAAATATTAGTGAGGGACTTTATCCCTATCATTTACCCATGGTAAAACAAGGGTTTTCTTATAGTGTTTATCTATATGCATGTAATTCATTTATATCAATTGTTAAATTAATGTTGTTGTTATTAGCTAGTAAATAATTTATGTTGTTGGTGTTGGTGTGGAGATTGAATGTTTAATGTTGTTGTTTTTGGGTTATCCAAATCAAATTTTGTCCAAGTTATAGGTGTTTAACAACCATACATCATTCAAACAAGAAGATATTTATGATTTTCGCTCACGTTGTGTCTATGCCTTCCTAGATTATTATGACTTACATGAATTTTTTTTATTGTTGCTTTGTATATATATATTTTAGTTTTGTTGTAAAAAAATGTGTGTTTAGATTTGTCGTAAACATTATATTTTAGTATATATAAAATGTTTAGCTTTGTTACACATATGTCACTACTAAAAAAATACAATTTAGAGAGAGAAGTAATCAGTCACTAATATACTAAAATTTTGTCACAACATTTTTGTGAGGAATTTAGCGACGTGTTAATATCTGTACCGAATTTCAATGTTGCAAACTGTTAGTGAGGGATTTCCAATTCCGTCACAAATTAATACGGAACGAATCCCCCACTTTATTTAAAATTCCGTCATTAAATTCAGAAAAGAAATCCGTCAGTAATTAGTGAGGGATTTCTAAATACCTCACTAATTATGATTGTGAATGATTTTGTGACGGTTATATTCCATATGTAATTATTGAAGATTAATGAATAAATGCTTGTTTTTATGAGGGAATAATTCCGTGCTAAATCACATGGTAATGACGAAATTATATTCCCTCACTAATGAATATACTCATTCTTTATGACAAAATTATATTCCCTCACTAATCAGTGAAAACCTGCATGAAATTATTAAAATTTTAAATTTCTTGCCTAATTTAATTCATAATATTAAAAATGCTAATGAATTCAATATATCAAAAAAATTAAAATAAATAAGGCACAAATATAAAATATTACATACTATTTTTTTAATATCATAAATATTCTCCAAATCATAACTATAATAGTACTAAACATTTGTTCTTAATACTAGATATTAAATTGAAAATAGTACTTGTTTTGTTCTTGACACTAGACATTACAACCATAACTCTTGAAATTAAGATACTACAAAAACTTAAAACATATTTTCACCTAAATATAACCTAAAAAATAAAATTAAGAAATTCATACCTTTAATGTTATTACTCCTAAAAGTGGCTCAACTTGTTCTTTTGGTATATCAAATCGGCCAAAAAAACACTAAAACCATCAAATTAAAGAAATCATGAAATTGAAATTGGGAAAAAATATTTAACTTAAATTAATTTTTATTTAAAATTTAAATTACAATGCCATTAATAAAAAACTTAAGTTCAATTTTTTTTATGTATATTAGGGCGGAAATATTTTCCTCACAAAAACATTTAACACGTTTACGAGGGAATTATTCTTCTCAAAGTCTCTCAATAAATTTACTTTTATCAAATCTGTGAGGGAATTTGTGAGGGAAATTTTGTGACGGATTAAGTCCCTCACAATTTTTCTCACTAACTTTTTCCCCTTCTCAATTAATCATGTATACAATTTTCCCTCACTAAATTCCTCACAGTTAGGGAGGGATTTACGTTCTTCATTAATTTTCCTCTCTAAATTGCATTTTTTTAGTAATGTGTATATAGGCTATATCATAAAATAAAATGTCTAGTTAGGTTTCTCTAAAACAAATACGGATCAAAATGAAAGTAATATATATTTTAAAAAATATATATTGTAGAAAAATAATATTTTTCGTTTTTGTTGAAACTCACAACTGAAGTTAATACTCATCTTTTACCTCGATTATTAAAACAATCGAAATGAAAATTGTTGCGCGCTTTATAATTTTGAAAATACAAAAATGTTCTTGTTTAGAACCGAACTCATGATGAGTACAACTTTTTGGCAGTTCAACCATTTTGTTATAACACCATGTTGCTTTGTATGTCAAATTAAGATCAAATCCATTTTGGACCCGTTTGTTTTGTTTTTTTTTAAAAATGATTTTTATAGTGTAACATAATTTTGTGGAAAAAAATTTACAAAGAAATTTTTCATAAAAGTTTCAAATTAAAATTTGATTTGAATAGTTATTCTTAAAATATTATTTTAGGTATTTCATAATTTTATCGAAACTTTTTTTGGATATCAAAATTTTAAAAAATCACTTAATTTTGAAGCTATTTCAAATAGCTTTTCATAAAAATCATTTTTAAAATACAACTTTTTGAAAAAATTGTAATTTTGACTATGTTTTGATCTTCAATAATATATATTAATGTTATAGAATGTCAAAATTAGTCTTTTAATTTATAAAAAACAAATTTAAAAAAAACTTGTAATATTTTGAAAAACATTTTATAAAATCCATTTTAAAAAGTATAAAGAAAAAATCTATTTTTTGAAAGGTAAAACAAACCGGCCCAAAAGCATTTAATCATAGTAGTGCGTCTAAATTTTTTCTAAACCTATTTATTTTTGTATCCAAAAGAAGTTTGATATAACTAAGCTAGCCAGTAATTATCTCAGCCTAGTAGCTTATGATCATCTTCATCGATGAGTACCCCGTAATGTCTATTTAGAAGGAAACATCGGGACCCGGGAAATAGGTTTTAAAAAACGGTCGCGATTGCGTTGCGGTCGCGTAAAGGTTTTTGTGATTTTGATTGTTACATGTGTCGCGACATTGATTTTGATCATCCGGTATGAATTAATCACAATTTGTTCTTCGATACAGAAAACGGTGATAACGGTATCAATATCGACATCTGCTAAAACTAGTTTGTCATGGCAAGTTTTGCGATCGGGGACCGTTTATTCAAACTATGCCGGGAAATATAAGAAGCGATAGGGTTTACAATTTGCAACTAAGCAGCAAACTTATCAAATACTATCAAAATCCAAACCAATTGTATTTTATAATGCAAAATATAATCAATAACATACATTATTGTGATCAAAACCATGACACTTATTAAGTTTAAGAGCTTCTAAATTTATTGAAATTTAACAACCTTCTTCAATCATCTATCTCAATAGGATTCTCCATGGAACTACCTGCATCATTATTACCTGCACTCTTCTTCTTTCTCACAATGGGAAGCTCAAAGTGACCACAAAGTAAAAGCTTAGGCTGAACTACAGCCTCATTATTAGTTGCAATTGTGGCTACCATTTCTTGCCTTCCCATATGCATCATTTCCCTCTGATTAACCCTCTTAATCATGTCAATATTCTTCTTCTTCAGGCTTTCGTTTTCCACGTCAGCCAGTAATTTTAGAAAGCTAAAACCAGATGCAGGAGAAGCAGTTCCTTGACTTGGAGAGGGCATTGTTGTGGTTCCATTAGAAAGCACGGTGTTGATCGGTAATGGTTCCGCTGCTGGAAATATCTTTGAGGCCTCTTCCTTCCACCTTGAAGCCAACTCTTCTAAAGTTTTGCCCTTTAAAATTGGCATAGACGAATCTGCCAATATGGAATTCCACTTTCCTTCACCGTATTTCCGAACACCGATCCACAAAGCATTTAGTTCAGCCTCGGACCAATCACCCACCTTACCTTGTGGAGTATATGCACCTAAAAAATAAAAAATATTACAGTTAAAAGGGTCGTCTTTGAAGACGTATAAGCAGACTATCGCACAAGGCTAAGAAATTGTCATCGTTAAAAGGATGTAATAAAATATTTGTAGGCGTGTAAGCAGACTACCGCACAAGGCTTAAAAGGACGTTATAAAATATTTGTGATGGTTAAAACATAATAAAATAGTGCGTCTATGTTTTTTCCACAGTAAAATCATACTAAACCTACCTATGGTCTCTAAAAATATAAGACGACTTATTACTAAGTTACGGAGAACCTATCACACATGTCTATACTAATTTTCCGTATTTCATCATACCAATATGTTAATAAAAATTTTCGTACCAGGATTATCGAACTTAGTCATCCGGAGATCAGAGCTATGGTTCGGCGTAATTTGACTTGAACTTGAGACGACGAGCTCCCTGCCTTTGTCCTCTTTCTGAGTATTGCTTATGGAGTCCATGCAATAGTCACTATTTTTCCTCGTACAAAATCAAATAGTTAGTAAATATTGAGTTTACAAAACATAATAAACAACTTCTGCATTAAATGTAGTACCCAAACATCATAAGCTTCTTAACAGTATCACTGAAAATATGTTGTGTGGTGTTAGGGGAATCTGAAACTGCAGAATTTGGCTGGAAAATGTGGATAAATATATTAATCAGAAAAATAAACACTATACATATTTATGATGAGAGACAGAATTAAAAAAATAATAATCAGACCCTATTAGTTTTTCCAGGATTGTCATCAACTTCAGAAGCAGTTCTTGTTCTCTTGCGTGTGTAATCCATAAACCCCTCGTCATTTTCCAAATAAATCTTGATTTTTGATTCCATTCTTAATGATACTATTTAAAATTCACAGATCCATATTAGATTATTGTATATTAAAAAATATCTATTGGAGAGTTAACTAGATTCATGTACATAAAATTCAATAATAAATAACTGACATTTGTCCAAAAAGAAAATAAATGTTATGATAGATTCATATATTCAAATAAAAACTACTTGAAGAGTTTATGTTCAGATAAAATCAATCGGTCAAGCTAGATATACATAGATAGATTGAGAATATACCAGGAAGATATCATTACAATATTTTACAAACAAAATGAACTAAATTCCAGACAAATTAACACATATATTAAAACCTATAACAAGTTATCAATAATAGATTATCTAATTGAAGGCATATGTTAAATGTTTGGACAATAATCACTCACACTGATTCAAACAAAAAGAGCTTGCAAATATCAAAGGTAAAGTATCCTGAAAACACAAAAGACAAATAAGTTAGACAGATTTAAACCAAGTAAAAGTAGCAAAGAAATGGTTTCAATGGCAGAAAAATTCTAAAGAAATTGAGGATGTAATGAAATTGTATGGAAAACCAACAACTGACCTCAGAAAACCAAACAAGCCTCTACACACAGAAATGAACCAAAGAACATAGGTAAGATTTTATATATATATATATTAGTATAAAAAGTTATATACATGTATATTCTCAGTTCTTGATTAAAATATATTTTATGAATATTTATCTTTAAATATAAAACATTTTAGAAATTTATGTACATTTATTATTCTTTTTTTAAAAGTATTATTTTTTAAAGTATACTTTTTTATAAATATTATTAAATTGCATTGGATTGATATAAAAGTCAATATTTACTTTATTTTTACACAAAAGATATTTGGTAATATCTGTACTCAAATTATTTAAATTAATTATACTATTAATTTTGATAATTTGTGTAAAATGTCTTAAAAAGTCTTTTAAATAGGAATAGAATGAACCTAACAATTAATGAGTCACATAATTTAATAACAAGTTTGAAAAAATTAGGGGTGTTTATGGGTGCGAGTCGACCCATGAACCCATTGACCCAAACCAACCCAATCTATAAATTATCTGAACCCATTCATTTACAGGTATATCCAACCCAACCCACAATAACCCGTATAGTTTTGGATCGAGTATCGGGTTTGAGTTTTGCAACTCGCAGATCCATTAACCTAACTTATTGATGTAGCTTTAGTAATTTTTTATTATTTTAATTTTAATTTTAAATAAAAATATAAAACTAATATTTCACTAATAACCATAATTAAAAAAAAAATATTCTCTACTAATAATATTACTAGACGTACGAGTTTACGTAATTATAATATTAAATGGTGTTTCTTATATTTTTTTTTGTATCATTTTTAACTTACCTATTTAATGGAAATAATGTGTCTTGTAAAATTTTATGTTAACATCAAGTGTTATGTCGTGTTGATAAATTTTATTAGATATTATATGATGGGTTTTATCGAATTTGAGTGTTATAAATGAGTATGATTATATTGAATTGTGTTATATTTTTTTAAATCGACAAAAAAATCGTAAAAAAATATTTTTTATTTGAAACACAACCCGCGAACTCAACCCAACCCAACCCAACCTATAAATGAACGGGTTGAATAACAGATTAGGCCGAATTCGATCCAACCCAATCCGCGTACACCTCTAAAAAAAATTACTTAACTTCATTTTAGAGACAAATGGCACAGCATTATTCATTATAAATATAGTCATAAATTATTGAGTGTACGAGTAAAATATTTTTACAAATTCTTTTATAAAGTATCTTTACAATGAATAAAAATCCTCAATCCATCAATTCTTTATTACTCGTCACTTTCCCTAAATCACTCTATTTTTATTTATTTGTCATTTTTAAAGTACAGTATAATATTAATTATATATTAATTTATAATTTTTTATTATTTATCATATAAAATAAAATACTAAATATAATAATGAATTGTTAAGGATACTACGGGAAAAAAGAAACAGTGTATAGTATTAAATACAACAAATTTATTTATTGTTTTTTAATAAAAACAAATTATTGAATAAAAAATAATAAATAAATAAAACATAAAACCTAACTCATCAAACACATAACAAAAGTAATAGTTGGACATGCTAAATATATCTTTCGAAAAAATTTCAATAGCATAAATAAAAAGTTAATTTCATCAAGTATCTGTGTACCGTGGAAAATAGCAAACAACCGCTAGTCCTCCAAAGTTATTAAGTCTTTGGTCACTTATAAGATCGATTAGATTGATCTTAGGTAATTTAGTTTTTGATTTCAATGATCATGAACATTTGTACAATAATCTTTAAATATTCTCCAAAGTCATTAAAAGAACGTTGTGATTTGTTTTAAGTAAAAAAGAAAATGTAAATTGCAAAAAAGGTAAATTGTTTGAAGATAGATGACAAGTAATGAATTTAGAAACTGGAAATAAATTGCAAGTAAAGGTAAAAGATTTGGAATTTAAATGAATTTGATTACAGGAAGTGGTATTCACACGTACATTCTCTCAAAAGCACTCTTTTCTCACACACAGCTACTGGGAGTAAAATGTTGAGTTTTATACAATTGTTGAACACCTTGATTCTAAATGCTAAGTGCTCTATTTATACTAAATCAAAAATAACCGTCATCTAACGGTTATTCTCCAGAAAATGCCACGATCCCATCTGCATGCATTTAGTTTCCCTAAAAAACCTCCACGTGCCTTAAGAAACGGATAAGGCCAAAAGGTAGTTATTTGCCTCATTTGAATAACGTCTGTTCGAACCGCTTCTTCCAATGAACGTCGTCGAACTCCCATCTAGGAAAGAATTCCTCTAAGTCTTAGACCAAAGCGTTCTCATATACAAAATTTCTTCAACTAGATCTTCAACATTTCCTTGTCAAAACAATGTAATTTTCTCTCAGAATGATTCTTCAAACTCCAGCAGCCCATTTCAACTCTTTACTGCCGTCGAAACTTCCTTGCCACTTTTTGTTGTCGAATTTAGCATGTTTTTCTTCAGGATATGACCTTGAAATCTCCTAACTTATTTCCAACATTAATGAGTGTCGAAATCCCAGCCAACAAATTGCCCCCCAAAATGTCATTTTCGATTACAACGAGAAAAAGACATTTTTTGAAGCTTTTCAATACCACTGTACCGTTACTGCTATGACGTCATGGTCATCATGACCAAGCCGTTTCGATAGTCTAATCAAGACGTAGTGAATACCCAAAAAGCAGTCATCACACCCCTATTTACTAGGAAATAGTGGGCTACCACCTGCAACCATTCCATTACACCATAACGGGCCAACATGTGCCCCACGATCCCAACCATTACTCATAATTGTTGAAATGAAGTATCTTGTTCTTTCATTATAAATACTCTACCTCATTTCTTTTTTCACTTTTTCACCTTTCTGAGCTTTCTTCTCCTTCTTAAGCGCAAGAAAGAATGTTCATCTCCTCTCAAGCAAAACTCAACAAACTCAGAATACCTTCCACTTTCACTACGCCAAACAAGACCTTAGACAGCGCTTTTTTTGGCCTTAGACAGCGCTTTTAAGCGATGTATAAACCTGCGCTGCTAAAGGTTTAGACAGCGCTTTGGGTAATACCAAAAGCGCTGTCTAAAGGGGGGTATATTTTCACAAAAAGCGCTGTCTAAGACCCACCTTTTTGAACTTTTTAGGTATACCTTAGACAGCGCTTTTGGTGAAAGCGCTTTCTAAGCCCCACCTTTTAAAACATTTTTAGGCATACCTTAGACAGCGCTTTTGGTGAAAGCGCTGTCTAAGCCCCACCTTAGACAGCGCTTTTAGTGTAAAGCGTTGTCTAAGGTATACGAAAATTTTTATATAAATTTTTTTAAACCCAATTTTTACCAGGTTTTTCAATCAGAATTTGACCTGTTTTTCAACCATTTTATTTCCAAAAAAATACCACAATTTGGATATTCAAATCAATCCAATTTGGTCTATTTAAATGTACCAATTTACACCAAAATTATATATCCAAAACAATTGCCAATTCAAACCAATATATATATATATATATATATAGACAAATGTACATATTACTTATATACTACTACTTTTGCATCCAACCAAAGCATTGCTTCAAATCTACATAGGTCCTGAAAGAACACAAAGATTGTAATTCAATTAAAAGAATACATCAACATTAATGTCTATAGTTAGAAAGTTACACATATTTAAATTCTCATCAATTAAAGTAAGAGTACAATATTATACCTGATAAAACTCCGAGCTCCATAATGTATAGACATCATTCCTCTTTAATTTCATCCAATTGAGAAATTGAGTAATGAGCACACTTGCATTCTTCAAAGTACTACATAATAATATAACATAGTTTGATTTAGTTTTAACTATTTCATTATATGAGAGATATGTGTTAAATATTAAAATAACTCATAAGTTAGAAATACATACATCGGATGGAATCTCTATTCGATCCAAATTAAGAGTGTCTCTCATAAACCTCAACATGAAATATCCGCAATCTATTTCATTACGTTGCCGAGGACACTACAAATGAAAAGAAAATATGGATAAATCCTAAGTTTTATCAAGTAGCATCACTAATATATAATAAAACATGTGATAATTAATATACGTTCACTCTATTTCATGTAATGGGGTTGCCTCTCCTCTTTGGTACTTGGCCATCTCGTAGTGCTCGGAAAGCTTGTATAACACTAATAAAATATAAATGAATATTTAGAACAATTCACATAAATAAATAAACAAACAAATAAATATACACATTCATATTTAGAACAATCTCACTTACGTGTCAATACATTTCTTCATATCCGGGTATGTTGTCCAATCATTTCCTAACGAATCCAGATAATACACCACTTCTCTGCTAGGATTAATTGCGACCAACAACCAATGTCCACTGTAAGATTAAACAAGTGTTAGATGGAAACTTTCTACACGACGTCAAAATACAAAAAAACTATAATAGATGAATTTAGAATGAAAATCTAACCCAGTATTAAACGGTAAAAGGAACAACTTTTTCGTTTCTTGGTTGTCCATAAAGACGTCGCGTACATACGCCAGGACCTCATCTGGTTTATTTATTATTAAGGATAAGTTGACAGACGCGGGGCATAAGAATGCAAATCTTTGCTGCAATCCACGTGGGCGCATAACTTTGTCATACAGAAACCTTAAATAAAAACATCATTAACATTAGATTATTCATTTGAAACATAAAGTAAATAAGTTGTTCAATTAATATACCAAAGTAGATCGGATATATACCTCACGTATGTATTGACAACACTGACGCCGAATTCTTCATGATTGAAAACTTGCTCGAACTCTTCATTACCAATAGTTTGTTCATATTCAAAGCCATATATACCTTTCTCCATATGTATAAGACGAACACCTCCGGTCGGAATATCTGTCAATTGTAGAAACGTCTGAAGGCATGACCTAAACTTGGAGATAGGTTGTTTTCTAGCCCTGTTCTTCTTAGCACCAACATTTTTCTGTGTTGAAACGTTGCTAATCTCTTTACCAGGCAGCTATATATCATATAATTTGTTAGATGAAGTATAAGATATCCAATTTAACATTTTCCATGCATAAATATCATATAATTGTGATGTACCTCTTTTTTTGAGACAACGGACTCGGTATGCTCCGGAATCCCCTTATCCTTTGTTTTGGATCTTGTTGGAGTCTAAATAACATTACCATGTAAAAAATGAAAATAAAATGCTCGTAAAATCTTTGAATCTACACATTAAGGTTAACAAAGGTTCATAACGGTTTTAAGCATACCTCATATCCTACGAGTATGAGGTTTGACGGCCATGCAACATACGACCCTATAGCATCTCCCACCAATGTTGCATCCGAAACATCGTCAGGATAGGGTAATAATGCACCCGCCTCTATAGCAATATCAACCGATACTTTCATGCATCCAGTAGGGAGTGGGTTATTGTTAAGTAATTCTACCGAAGTGTTATACACTTTTCCCTTGCCAACCATCCGATAAGTTGGTGAAGATAAGAAGAGCTGACAATGGGAAACGCCCTAAAACCAAAAATAAATATGACATTGTTAATGTGTATATATGTCATTTAAATAATTTAAGCTACTAATTTAATTTCATAAAAATATATATAATTACCTCTGGAATATTCGGTCGAAAGCTGCAGTTGATACTATCTTTCTCCGATCCATCTCTAAAACCTGAAGCGTTATCCCTTTCTTTCTCCTTTCTTAATTCCCGAACTTCAGCTTCCAGTGCTTCCAATTTAGCTTGAAGCTCTATGCCAAAAAAGTGTTTTAATAGCGCTTTTTTTGGCCTTCAATAACGCTTTTAAGCGCTATTAAATCCACCGCTATTATTGCTATGCAGTCTATAATAGCGCTTCTTAAGCGCTGTTGAAAGTAGAGTAAAAAATAGCGCTTCTTAAATGCTATTGAAAGTAGCATAAAAAATAGCACTCCCCAAAAAAGCTACCGTGAGATATTTCTTTAATAGGATTTAATAGCGTTTTTCATAGAAGCGCTATCATAGGAAAAATATCTTTAATACCATTTTTCAAAAAAAACGCTATTAAATGCCTATATATATAATACAATCAAGCCATAACGACTAATTTATACCACGTATGTAATATATACATCCATCCATAAGTATTGAAATTACCATAAAAGCATAATTTACATGGATAGATAAAGTATTATTATATTCTATACATATTATCAAGATAAAGACTGTTATATAGAACCTTTTTTTTTTGAATAAGCAAAGATATCATTAATAGAAGAGTCAAAACACAAGAAGTGCAAAGACTCAGATACAAAATTCAAAACAAATTACATCCTCAAGAGAAAAGACCACTGATAGAGTAATAGGTATCACCAAACTGCTACAGCTCCCCCTCTGCCTGCTAAATCAAAGTACCTCAGAAAAACTACACCAGAGCCTTGCTACTGTCCACAACATAAAAGATGAGCTATGCTCCATTCACCGAAACTAACTTTAACTGTCAACAATGCGGCGGCAGCAAGCCAAACCCAGGCCCTGTGTTTAATGCTCGAAATACACTCTAGAAAACTAAAAACCGTGCCATTAAATTGAATACCGTTCTGTTGAATCCAAATGCTCCAAATCACCGCCAACCAAATCACACCTATCGAAAGTCTAACAGACCTTCTGGTGACTTTGTGATGGAACCGAGGGAACTCCTTCAACTCAATTGTATTGATCTGCAGATCATCACCAAGCCACACCCAAATGTTGTCCCAAATTCTACTAACAACTTGACAATCAGCAAAGAGATGACGCAGAGAATCAACACTTCTAAAACAGAAAATGCAAATCGTGTCCCTCGGGTTCGACAGAATCCCTCTCTTGATAAGCTGATCCTTAGTTGCTACCCTATTGAAAAGGAATCTCCAGCCGAAAACGAGAACTTTGGAGGGCACCTTATGGTTCCACAAAAACTCAATCGAGTGTCATCATGTGTGTAGTTCAAGACATCAATTCCTATACCTGACAATTGCCGACTAAGTTAATCAACATGAATTCATTGATAAAACTAACTTGAAAAAAAAAACAAAACATGCTATCATACCACACACCTTTAATTATTTTATGGAAGATGTTGACATTATTAGTTCATGTATTTGAAGAAGCATGTGAGTTTTTATCATTCCTAAAACAAACATAACTTAATTTAAAGTTCCTGTACTAACAAGTTCATTCATAATTTATATGATAAAAATATGCATATGCCTTTTACAAATTGAATGTCTCCATGTCTGTAACTCATAAAATGTGGCCGTCAATTTGAAGTGGTTCATCAATTCTAGTATGTTAATAAAGACTTTTTTTAGACAAGAAACAAAGGCATTATTATCATAATATATTAAGAAGTACAACCTCAACCCATACTTTAGGTTCATATATACTTTATTTTCACCAAGTCAATTTTTTTACCTAACAACCTCCATGAGATCCTCCGTGTTAGTCATAAAACATTGTCATTCTTGCTTGTTTGACCAACTAGTGACACTATCAACTAAATAATCACAAACCTTGTATTCGTACATTGCTATTAACCCTTGTTGGATCTTTTGAAGCTGCTTTATCTTGTAGTAAATCAAGGACCTCAAAAATTGCAAGTGCAACAACAATGTCCTCCAAAATTTTCATCTCTTGTAACAAATAATGGATCTCCCCTGGCATTCTTGAATTACAGCAGCGACTCCATATTTTTCCAGGGTAAATGAAAAGCCCATGCTAATAAGGACTGGAATCACTTGGCACATAAAAAATTATGTCGAATTGCGAATTCTTTGCATCAAAATTCATTAAATTTATCATATGAATAAAAAACTGTAACCATGGTTATATTATAGCCGACAAGAGTTTTAATATCCGTATGGATACACCTAATAAACATTATTAAAGGATAGTGGAACCATGACATTTTTAACATCTTGCATCTCTAATTCCATCTGTGAAATTGTTGTGTATCTCCAATTACTTAAACAATTTTTTACATTATTAATTTTCCAATTTGTTTATGGTTTTACAACAATATGTGCTAAATTAAACTAAAATAAATGAAGAAAGACGGAATAATGTGCATCTACCAAGATCCAATAGTATATAACATATTTAATTGAATAGATGCATTTAGTATCTACCAATAGATCCTACCACTTTCAACTATGAACAAACAGAGAACCTAGGGTGCATCCTTCCTAAAATCCTACATGATAGAACCATTGTTAAAAAATAAAGTTCAGTTTTAAATAATTAAATGAATTGACAAAAGGTTCAACCCACTTATTAAGCCACCAATTTAAAAATATTTTTTTTTGAAAAAATCAACAAGACCAAGCATGTAAATATTCTTAATAAAAAGGGTAAAAAAAGGGCATAGAACTACACATCCATACAACCTTAGCAGAAACCATGTTTTATATTTCATAATTCTTCTCTTTCTTGGGAACTGCAGGTTCTATATAGCATTTAAATGCAATGCAGTAACAATCTTTATATATAGAAGAGATGTTCAGGAAAAATGACTCACAACTCCAATTACTGAAAGAAGTCAACCCTTGTATAAAGCACGTGACAGGCAGAGTAGTCAAAGCATGGAACATTCCTCTACTGCAAATATATGGAGAAAAACTTTATGTCAAACTTTAGGACCACATATAATTTCTCCAATTAATATTACAACTACCATTATAATCCACAACAAAATAGAAAAGACCAAACAAAACAAAATCTTGCAAGCAGATCCTAAATATGCAAACCTTCATATCTCACTATACCAAACCTGTGATCCAACATAGATACCCTTCAATGTGATAGTTTTTATTTTAGTAGAGCTCACAACATCATAAATATGCAGTAAGTAACATTGATTCATGTTGTTAACATTTTTTCAACAACAATTAAACATTTTATTCTACTAAGTGTGATATCGCGATGGATGAAAAGTCGACAATATTTTTCTCTCAGAAGCTTTCCATAGTTTCCTTAAGACTAACTTCCAAATGAATAAAGCCTATTCCCAAACTGTTAGCCTTTTCCTTGGAAATCTGGTAAGTTGGTATGTATGGCTCATCATCCTCACACCTAATAAAATTAGAGAGTGCATGCATGTTAGTAAAAAATAAAAAAATAAAGGAAAAAAAGTTAACTATTTAAATCCTTGGAAGCATGGCAAGGAACTTACATGTCTGAAATTTGTAATGTTGGGTACAAATCGCGTAAAATCTTAGCAAGTTATGAACAGTGTACTACTCTCTCAGACAAACAATATCTTCCACTATCTGAAGCAATCTCATATGCGTGAATATGGGCGTCGTCGGCAACATCTTTCACATTGACCCATCTATAAGCATAATTTGGAAAAGATATACCTGCATTCAAAAATTCAAGGAGTTGTTCTATTATGCAAAAGACAATTCTTTTGTGATATAAATATGACATTACTTAATATGTCACACATTGCAAAAGTTCACTGTTATTAATGAATCAGAGCAACAAACAAGTACATTAATCAATGAGTAATCATTAGCAGTGCATCAGAAGATTCATTAGTCCTAAACCACAGTATACAGAATTGTTACTCAAAGTTATTTTCTATACTGATATGTCATATATGCTTTTTATGTTATGAAACAAGTCCAAATAAGCTCTTCCAAATACCCCTAAATTAAAATTACCATTTATTATGTCTAAAATTAGTTGAACACTTTCATAAACCTCTGGTTGTAAGAGAGGACTTTCAACCATTGTTGGGTTAAGATTTAAGAACAACCATGTCAATGTTGTTTTCATTTACAAATTCCCAAGCAGCTGCCTCATCCAAAGTCTTTGAAAGTTGGTACCATAACTGATAACATAAACAGAAGTTGGCAACAAAGCTAGTGTTAAAACACATCAAAATAGAAATAATGTTAAATGATATAAGTTATTGTGCGCGGACAACTAAAACTACTAAACATATGCCAATATAAGGGACAGAATCTACAGCATCCTAAAGTGTCTTAAGATCCTCTTTCTATGGTTTTGAAAGTATTGAACACTAC
Organism: Lathyrus tuberosus; assembly: GCA_022829125.1. Taxonomy (NCBI): domain Eukaryota; kingdom Viridiplantae; phylum Streptophyta; class Magnoliopsida; order Fabales; family Fabaceae; genus Lathyrus; species Lathyrus tuberosus. Next base: position 3,492,294 of record JALAZF010000259.1, read on the forward strand.
TAAACATATAACAGTAGCTTGTAGATTACAAAACTATAATAAGGTATCAAATTTACTTTAAAAACAGAAGCATCAAACCTAGATGCTAGAATCTAGATTACTCAAACTTCAAAGTAATCAATAATATGAGAGAGATATGATTTAAAGTTTAAAATACGTTATCAATTCAAACGATATTAAACAATTTACCACAGTGGAATATAAGCATGATGGATTGTGTAGTAAACCTAGAAAAAATGAGAATTGTAACAAATCTCAAATGAAAATCAATAAATCAAAAGAAATTAGTAGAATAAGAATCATACTGAAGAAATACAAACAACAATGAAGGTCGAGAAATGCGGATGATAAGGAATCCACGCCCAGTGAGAATGAGATCCTCCAAAGTCTCTCGTGGTTCAAGCTCGCGCTTAACTTATGTTTATTCAAAAACCCTAAATAGAGAAAGTTTGTGAATTTCAAAAATTAATTTCAATTGGGTTTGAGACAGTCGAAAGACTTACCGGTCCAAATGAAACTCATAGTTGTGATGTAGAAGCAGTTGAGTTTGTGTGTGCCGGATCTCAAAGTGGTAGATTTGTTGAGAAGCAGCGGGCTCTTAGTGTCCTAGCAGAGAAGGTCAAGGATTTCAGATTAGAAGGTTGGGACAAGTGATTGTGAATTTGAATTTCTAACCTTAGATTTGGAGAAAATAATGAACTTGATTCGTCGAAGATGAGGGTGAGATTCTGAGTTCCATGAAGTGGAGGTGAGGGTGAAGGTGAGAAAGTGCGGTGGTTGAGTCACAGTGCAACATAAAAAAATAGTGTCTATTTTTTATTATATTTCTTATAAGAAAAAAATCATTTAGAACTGTTTTTGGTAACAATAAAATGAAAAGTGCCATCAGCGTGGATCGAACACGCGACCTTGAAACTATGTTACTTTTTTATAATTTTGTGGAATGTTTTATAATAGCACTTTTTAAGAAAGTGCTATCATAGGAATACCTCTTTATTAGCATTTCTCATAAAAAGGCTATTAAACTTTTGTGCTATTTTTCTTCTTATTTTTGTTAATAAGCTATAATAGCATTTATAAGAAAAGCGCTATTATAAGTCTCCGTTTGAAATATTTTATAGCACTTTAGTGAAAAGTGCTATTATATTAGTGCTATTAAATATCAAAATTGTAGTAGTGAAGTTCTGTATTACTAGGAGCCTTTCCTTTTTTAATATTCAAGGAGGTCGGAGTGATCCCAAATCCCTTACCCCTCACCCGACCAGAATACTCAGGGACATCTAATGCCCGACTAAGTATGCTCCTGGAATCATCTAGAGATACAGACTGAGATAACGCCTCCTGAAAATCAGATGAATATCGAATATTTGTCAAATATTTGTTAATAAAGTTTTGATTTAATTAAAGAAACATTGTTATACTTACACATTTCTCAAATACTTGTAGAACCCCTTCTGCAACAACTTCAGACTTGCCCACACGGGCTTCCTTCCACAAGACATGTGCAGGAAGAGATGTTTCAGAGCTATTCGCCTTTTGTAACTACATATAAAGCCAAATAATATGATCAAATATAGCTCATGATGAACAATTATTATATCATTGCAATTTATTGATACTTACCAAAGATTGCTCTAAACGTCCATATCCAACACGTCCTTTCCTGTATCGATACTGGGGAGCTGATGCTCTTTCCCGATTAATTGCACTTAAACTCTTAAATGTCGTGGTTTTTCGTTTGTCTTTAAACGTTACCCATTCTTGTGGTGAAATCAAACTTGCATATTTAGATGGATACTCTGCATCAACAAAGTTACCGTCAGCATCCTTAAGAAAGGTGCGGTTTAAATATGTCCTAAACCCTCTTAGGAGCTTCCCTGCCAATCTCATCAAATAAGCTTTTCTTTCTTCCTCGACGTTGAAGCACCTCTAAAAAAACCATACACATTGGTTAGTACAAATAATTTAAAATACATGATTAGTTGGCATAATTAAAGACATAATTATGGTACCTTTATCTCATTCCAAATTTTTTCTTTGACTTCCTTCAACTGTTTGTTTCTCCAATCATCACAAGTAATAGGAATCGCATTCCTTACAAGTGCACCAATGAAACTTGTCAAGGTATGACTGTTAGGCTCAACAAGAGTGCCTGAAGGGCTCCAATGCACATCTAAAATGATGCCTTGATCTCTAGCATGGATCACTTTCTTCATAACGGTTATTCTTCTTTTAATCTCTTCTTCCATAGATTTTTGACTTTCATCATGAATAGGATCATCATCATGTGGGTAATCATCATCATGTGGGTGATCATCATCATGTGGGTGATCATCGTTAGTAGCCATCTAACTTGTAATAAAGAAATCAAGGATATCAAATATATTATATAACAAATATAATATGACATAATATATAACAAATATAATAAAGAAATCAAGGATAAAGAAATCAAGGAAATCAAGGATATCAAATATAATATGACATAATATATAACATTGAATGAGCAATATTAACACTAACACTAACACTAACCTAAGGATTTACAATATATTTCTTTACCTAATAAACTAACCTAAACTACAATAACACTAATCTAAACTAACTTAAACTAACTTAAACTAATATTCTTAGACATGAAAACTTTGAAATTGTCATAAAAAAGATCTTTAAAAGTTTTCGAGGAGGAGATTCTAAAACTAAAAAGATCCAAATGATTCATAAAAATGCTAAAGTTTGCAAGTCAATCAACAATCATATTTCTTTCGCACCAAGTATGGTTGATTTTCACATTTCACCTCGATTTCAACATTTTCAAATACGGCGAACTAGAACAAAAATACTCTCGTTAAACTTATAATGTTCATATATCATGTTAATCAAAACCTTTCAGCTACTTTCTACTCCAAAACATACAAAAAAAGTGAGTAAAATAAAATAAAATAACAGAAATAATCCCTGAAAGTTGAAACACTGGATTATATTTTCCCTTGAAAAACTGATTTTGAACATTTACATTATATGCAGTTTCTTTCGTAATAACTCAAACTATAGCAACAAGTTGTTGTCAAACATGCACATTATTCCATTCTCATTCCATTCATTTATGGTGGAAATCACAAAGTGAAGGTATAAAATCAAAAGAGCAATATTAAACTAACAGAAACACACTTACTTAGTCCATTGTAACACTAAAAACAATAACAGAAACACACTAACCTCATTCTCACACTAACCTAACAGAAACACACTAAACTACAATAACACTTACCGGAAATATGAAACTCACTTGCTTCTAACATAAAAAGAAAAACTCTTACCGGAAATGTAGGAAGGACGACGGCCGGACGGACGACGGCGAGAAAGGACGAACGACGACGGTGAAAGGACGGACGATGCCGGTGGTTTCAGCTGGTTCGTCTTGTTCGCAGAAAGAGAGGGAAAGAGGGAAAGAATGAAATGAAAAATGAAACGGTATCAGTATTAATACTGATACCGTTTCAATTTTTATTTTAATTAAAAAGACCTTAGACAGCGCTTTGAATGAAAGCGCTGTCTCAGGTGGGCCTTAGACAGCGCTTTTGATTTTATTTTTTTTTAATTTATAAGACCTTAGATAGCGCTTTTGAGTAAAGCGTTGTCTAATATTTTACTTTAATTATTTTTTTTAATTTATAAGACCTTAGAAAGCGCTTTCCCCAAAAGCGCTGTCTCAGGTCTTATATTTTTTTTTTAATTTATAAGACCTTAGACAGCGCTTTTAAGGCAAGCGCTGTCTAATATTTTCCTTTAATTTTTTTTTAATTTATAAGACCTTAGAAAGCGCTTTCCTCAAAAGCGTTGTCTAAGGTCTTATATTTAGACGCGATTTTATTTTTCTAAGTGAACAGTTTCCGTGTTTTCTAAATTTTTAACTTATAGCAGCGCTTTTGTAATAAAGCGCTGCCTATGTAGTGCTGCCAAAGGACACTTTTGGCGTAGTGTTTAACCAACAATGGCATCCAAGAAAACAACAATTCTACCTAAGGAAGCTAAGAAACAACCAGTTCTCTGTCCTATTCACACAATCTTTGGCCCTCAAGTGGTAGGCAATCAACAATACGTCCCAGAACCTCCCCTTGAGGAAGAAAAAAGACGAATCTACCAATCTCAGGTACTTATTCCCATTTCAATTTCTGGAAGAATACATGCTCTTCCTGGTCCTTTACCAGAACTTGACACAGATGTTGTGAAACATAGGAAATTCTTCCCAACTTATCATAGGTATAGACCCATGGCAAGTAGAAGAAAAACTAAACCTGCTACTGAAACCAAAACCCCTGAACCACAAAAAGGAACTGATACCCAGGCAACGTCTTCGTTTGAGCCTAAAGAAAACATCATTACCTTAGATTACATAAGCACTGCTCTTAGAGCATTTCGCTTTTGCCACTTGTCAAAAGATCCTGAGAACTATCTAACTTGCCTGGCGAAGATAGAAAAGAGAAAAGCTGACTTTTGGAAGGAAATGGAAATTTTCGACATGATTCAGCTGTCGAAATATGGACCTGGATACTGTCAAACTATGCTGCTCACTTCCTTGTACTTTTGAGACATCACTCACAACAACTTCCACTTCCCTTGTGGAATGCTAACCCCCACTATCTTCGACATAGCTGCCATTGTTGGCCTTCGACCCAAAGGAGAGTCTTTCGATCCTAACCTGATGAAAAAAGATACTATTGGCTTCGATGGGAATCGAGCCACTTTCACCAATTACATTTATGACCATCACCAACAAGACACTGAAGAAGTATCTGACGAATAGCATATTGCTTTCCTAGCTCTCTGGTTATCTCGCTGCATTTTCTGCTCAAGGTCTTTACAGGTAGCGAAAAAGTTTCTGGCCATGGCTAATCAACTCCATGCCGGTCAAAAACTCTGCCTCAGCCAGATGATCCTTGGTTGCCTGTACGATTCCTTAGGGAAAAGTGTGGCACTTCTCAAAAGTATTCAGAATGGATAAAATTAAAATTTGAATCTAGATGGTCCATTCTGGTTACTTTAGCTATGGCTTAATGCCACCTTCGAACCCTCACTGTCAACTTGCAACACCATTGACGAAGAAATCGAGGAGATCAAGAACATACGGGTCGAAGGGACACGCCTTGTCTATGTAACTCCAAGTGACGAAGGCTCAAATCTTCAGAAGGCCTATACTGAGTATTTAATGATGTATGCCAAGTGCTACAACTTTACTCCTTATATGGCTCCCTTCGCTAAAAAGACTCGTGGCCCAGAATGGTTCACTCGAAAGTTCCCCCCTCCGTCGAAAGACCTGGAAGCATAATCCATGGCCATATGGGACGCTTTCCTTACACCCAATATGACTGCAACCCGGCTTTGACTCTCCAAGAACCAAATAGTCCTTTTCAGTTACCAGCCAAACCTTGTCTCTCGACAATTTGGAATTAGCTAGATTTTACCAAACCTCTTTTTCCAAGGAAAATTAAAGCCATCTTTTACAACATGCATCACACAGAAGTTGAATGCATCGAAGAGATAACTCATTACTCTGGCCTCACTTAACTTATTCCTATTCCTTTTACACCATCCTATTTTTGTTCTAAAGAATATGATACTTGGTGGAAGCAATATTATATTACAGAAATGTTCGATGTTAAAGCCTTCGAACATCATCTAACATCTGTTTTTGCTCTTATACAGGACAAAACCAAGGAAGGTACTTCAACTCATATCAAGGAAATTCAAAGATTTCAAAAATACTTTGAAACTGCTTATCGACCTGATGATCTTAGTCGAACCATCCGTGAAGCAGCAGGCACTTTAAAAGAAATATTTATATAGAAACTCCCATATTTAAAATTACCTTCCTATGTTAAACCTGAACAAAGGTATGAGGTAGCTTTTAACTTATATCCTCCAAGGTTCCCTTGACTGCCAACAGCTGATTTCGGTGTGGCTTTTAGCCCTCCGTTTCTTGATTGGTTCGTCTGTGGGGACTTTGTGAAAATCCTTCAACAAGAATCTCAAAAGCTGGCAAAATGGGTGGTTCCGACTAAGCACACTTTGGATAGTTTCAAAGGACATCTTCATATTGGCATAAAGGATGTTCAAGTACTCCCTCTCATACTTGAAGGTGTGGAATAGAAGAATTTCTATTAGTTTACTTTCTTCTCTAACAGTTTTTCTTGACATTTCTCCTGTTTGTGGCAACTGTTTTTACTCATACTTTCTAGCTGTCGAACAAAAGCAACCAGTCAAAGCTCCAGTAAAGAAAACTGCTAGTCTAGCCAAGGATGAAGGCAATGATGAAAATACTGTTAAGGCAAACACAACAAAGGTACATTTTACTTTCCTCATTTTTGACTAATATATCGCCCTCACATGTTAATGTCTGCATTATTCTCCAGGCTAATCGAAAGCCCCCTCCTACTCCCAAGAAGAGCAAGTTTAAAGAACCCCAAGTCCAAACAATCGAATCTGATGAAGATCTCTCGCCAGATACCTCTAGAATCCCTAAGAAAAAGAAGAAGGAAAAAGTCTCTGATGCCACTTCTCAACCAAAATACACTACTACAAAAATCAAACCATTGACTACTCCCAAAACAACCAATGTTAGCTCAGGTTCTGTCACTAAAAGCATCCCTGAACAAGACGAAAGTGATGACTCTAGCCCTGGTGTTGAAGGCCTTAAGGTAATAGAACCTTTTCTGAATTCTTTAACTAATCTCCACCTTTTCTTTATTTCAACTTATCATAATTCCTTTTACAGGATGGCGCGGGTGGTGCAGCACAATCAAGTGCTACCTGTGAACACCAATGCCCCTTCGAACCAACCCACTTCTAACAAGGAATCAAATAAAGGTTCAGTGAATGAAGTAAGTGAACCAGTTGAAGAACAACGAGAGACTTCTCTTCCCAAGGGTGCCACTCAGCAAAGTCAAACCATTGATTCCAACAATAAAGAAGATGAGGAAGAAGAGACCCCTATGATTGAAATTCAAGACACAATGGACATTGATGACACAAAAAAGATTGCACTAAACACAGCAGATGACGCTTCGCCACATGTTTCTAATCAAAGCAATGATAAAGATGAAGAGGAAGAGGACCGACATGAGGAAGAACGATCCATGTTCGACTATGAAACCAACCCTCCGGAAGATGTAGTAGAAGATGAAAAAGAAGAAGAGGCTAATCATGAAGCAAGACCAGATGAAACAATCAAAACTACTCCACCCCTTGAAGCTGTCAAGGACACCAAAGCTCCCTCGACTGGAACCACCACTGCCCTCTCCCAAGAAGAATTAGCCAACCTTAAGAAAAATAATCCTACAGAGTGTCTAAAGGATATCCTCAGTACAAAAGGCAGTTCAACTGAAAAATGTTTCAGTTCTTCAACAACTTCTAAGGATCAATCTAGCAACAAATTTATTGACAATCTGCTTCAAAAGATCAAAGAGAGAGTTTTTAAAGTCGATATGCTCCATCTTTTGGAAGCCAACTCTTTGGCTTCCTTCGAGATCAAGAATCTCCTTAAGCAAGTTAACATCCTAGCCACTCCTCCTGAAGTTGTTGATGTTCTTCTAGATCTTGAGTTGCTAATCGATCACATAACTACAGATCTAAATCGTCAAAGAGACGTTGCAAGCGAAATTCACAACAAGATAAACACCCAGACAGCTGAATGGGAGGCTGCAACTGAATCGACCAACAAAGTTCCTGTGTTAGAGAAAAGTTTCGAACAAAGTCGAGAAGAACTCACAACTTGCTTTATCAACATCGCTGCTTGGGAGAAGCAAATTAAAGAATTGCAATCAAAGATTAAAAAGGCAAATGAGCGCGAACAAGAGCTTCAAAAACACGACCGTCGGGAACTCGACAAAGAAATCCAAGTTGGAGTACACCACGTCAAAAGAGCTCAAAATTTTAGAGAAGATATTGACATTCTTAATTCAAACAAATCCTTAATTGATCATCGCTTACTTCTCTCAAAATCAAAGTACGAACACATGAAGGCCTCTATACCCTTTTGATAATCCTCCTTGTCTGTTTGTGATGTAACTTGTTGAACTTTATTTTGATTTTGGATTTCATGGTTTGTAATGACTTAGCCATTTTGGCATTTAATTTAATTTACCATTTTGGATATAAATTTTCATGTATGATTTATTCTGCTAATATTTTAACTTCCTGAAGCATGGGTCAATATCTCTTCAGATATTTCCCATTTAGTCTCAGGAGTCTTCGATCTTCAGCTAATTCTTCGATTTCATACACATTATTAGAAAATAACTGCACAACTTGGAACGAACCTTCCCACTTTGGGGACCATTTACCCAATGTTCTATTTTTCTTATCCATAGGAAAAATCACTTTCCAAACTAAGTCTCCAGTCGAAAATGACTTAACCCTTACTTTCTTGTTGTACGCCTTTTCTACTCTCTTTTTCTGCCTTCTCAATAATTCCAAAGCACTTAAACTTTCTTCATCCAAGTCGACCAACTCATCCAACATCATGTTCCAATAAGTTTCAGACGGAAGTTCATTATGTCTTTGGACTCTAGTTGATTGAAGGTAAACCTCGACTGGTAACACTGCATCATGTCCAAATGTCAGTCGAAAAGGTGTAGCATTTGTATCCTCTTTATGAGATATCCGACAAGCCCATAAAATTTGGTCTAATGTCTTATGCCAATTTCTTGGCTTTCTCCCCACATGCTTCTTTATCAATCCAATAAACAGCTTATTGGTTGCCTCAACCTGGCCATTCGCCTAGGCATAATAAAGTGTCAATGTCAACAACTTGATCCCTGCATCTCTGGAAAAATCCTAGACCTTTCGACCAGTAAACACTGATCCTTGGTGAGTTGTAATTGTCTATGGGATTCCAAACTTATATATTATATGCCTTTGGATAAATTTGTTTGCCGCATCCTAATCAACATTCACCAAAGGAATGGCTTGAATCCACTTGGTGAAACAATCAATACCAACTAAGATATACTTGTGACTCTTCGCAGATGCTGGTTGAATTTCACCAACTAAATCCAATGCCCAGCCCCTAAAAGGCCAAGGCTTTACAATAGAGTCCAATTCGCTTGTAGGAACTTGTTGTATACCAGCATGCTTTTGACACTCTTGGCATCCTTTGTCAACTCAATGCAATCTTTCAGCATAGTAGGCCAATACATTCCTTGTCGAAACAAGAGCCACTTCATCTTATGGCCTACCAAGTGAGCACCACATGCCCCACTATGGACATTCGACAAGGCTAGATAGGCTTCAGCCTCGCTAAGGCACTTAATCAAGATTCCCTCAAGCATCTTCTTGAAAAGCTCATTCCCCATTAGAATATAACTTAAAGATCTATACTTGACCTTTCGCTCCACAGACGTAGTTAGATTTTCCAAATAGTCTATGATGGCTAATTTTTATACGTGCAAGTATACACGGTCAAATTAGTAGCAAGTGATAAGAAAAAGTATCGATCCCACAGAGATTGTATTAAGTATAATGATTTTCATACAAGAAGTTGTAAAGTAAACATGAGCAAAGGTAATAAAATAATGGTGTGTGTCACGTGGTTAAGAAAGTGAAAAAATAGAGAAGATAATTAAGGTTAACAAAGAGTGAAATAATATGTTGGACAATGTTCCATTTAATGAATTCATCTAATGTATGCTTCTGATGTGTTCTGTCATGATATATGAGGTCAGAATATGATCTTAAGGTGTATCTCTACAACATCATAAACATATACATCAAAGCAAGGGGACAAATCTCTAAGCCTCACTTGTAACCTTGGTGCATGTCTAGGTTCATTTTGAAGTTCCCCTATGAGTATAGCTCTTTATCTCTAAAGTAGCTAATCTAGTGAATATCTTTATCCTACTATTTTTAACCACATTTACTTATGAGTTCCACTTGTCAAAGGATCTCTCAACATTAACAAGCTTTTATCTACTCCCAAGATGGCCAGACAAAGGAATAAATATATAGCATAAATTCACATGAGCAAAATATATCAAGACAACACATTCATAACATTCAAAAGATTACTCATTCATTAAACTTCACATTATCCAACAAAGCAACTTTAGCTCATAATGAGTAAAGTAAGAACAACACAGAGAGATCTTAAGCTACACATTTCTAAGCAAGAAGATAGAAATGATAAACCTAAGGGTGACCCTTTAATCACTTGCAATTTGCTAAACAGCACGTGATGACTTTTGTCATGCCGCCCCTCACCTTTTCGTCTTTGTCTTCCTTTATTTCACTTATGCAGAATTTTCCCAAGTTTCAGAACCTCCTTCTTCATTGAATTGCAGGTCTGTTTATAGAGGGTTTGCAGCTGCATATTGTCTCTCTTTGGTTCTTGGGCCTTTATAATAATCCATTAGCTTAAGCCCAAATAATAAAGCATATTCCTTTATATTTTACTATGATAGTACAGTGCATATGGGAGACAACATGACATTGTGGCAGAATTGCAGGAGCAGCAGCAGTGCAGGAGCAGCAGCGGTACAACAACAGCAGACCAAAAACAGCTTTTCAGAGTTTTATCTTGTAGTGTTTCATCCTTATCCATTAACTTTCTCCTTTGTCTTGTAGCATTTCATCCTTATCCATTCATTTCTTCCAACTCAGCCCTATTTGCTTCTCAAATTTCTGCCACATCAGCATTAGCACTGCAGTTAACAACTCGTACCAGCATCTTCTAGCTTAAGGCCTGCTGGATGGTGTTCACTGATTCTTGTCGTGACAGTACTCGACACCTGAGCTAATTCTGCACAAGCACAAAACACATAAAAATGACAAAAGAGAGCACCTAGTGTGCTCTATCCTAAATTAACTAAAGCAACATAAGACATAAATAAATGACATTACTCAAGATATAAATTACCCTAAAATTTAACTATAAAAGGATTAAATATCTCACATAAAGTGAGTTATCAGTCTACAATGGATTTCCTCCAATTTGTGTCAGTCAGGTTGTCGATTGCTAAGATTTTGAAATTCTCATCATTAGTATAACCCAACTTTGTCATTTATAGGTCTACTGGAGTCAACCTCGTCGCCACCATCTTTCCTCGAACTTCAATCACATCTTCTAACTGTTCTTTCAAAACCTTATAGCCAGAAGTTATCTGAGCCAAATCATTGGCCTCCTGGTTCTTCAATCGAGGAATATGCCTGATATTCACCAAGTCGAACTTTCGTAAAAGTCTATTAGCTATTACAAAGTACATTATCAAATTCTCTTTAATGTATTTATACTCTCTCGTCATCTGCTTCACAACCAATTCAGAGTCGGCAATGATTTCGACTCTAGTTACCCCAAATTCTAACAAAATTTCAAGACAAGCTATTAAAGCCTCATACTCAGCCTCATTATTCGAACTAGACCCTTCGATTCTATACTTGAATCTTATTGGAACTTTATCAGGAGAGATAATCAATATCCCAATTCCTTATCCATGTTTATGACTTGAACCATTAAAATATAATTTCCAAGGCTCAAGTTAAAGATAATTTTGGGGATTCTCGACTAGAGAATGGTCAACTATAAAGTCCACAACCACTTGTCCTTTTATGGCCTTTAAAGGCACATAAGTTAATGAGTACTCTGTTAAAGCGAGTGCCCATTTTCCAATTCGACTATGAAGAATTGGCTTAGAAAGCATATGTTTAATAAAATCATAATAGGAAGAAACATAAACTGGTTTTATATAATACTTCAATTTTGTACATGAGAAATACAGACAAAGACAGAACTTTTAAATCAAGCTATACCTAGTTTCTGCGTCATTTAGGACTCGACTAAGATAATAAATGGCTCTTTTGACACCATTCTCATCTTCTTGAGCCAACATGCTACATATGGTTACATCTGAAGCAGAAATATACAATCTCATACTTCTATTCCTACAAGGTGGTGACAGAATCGGAGGTTGCACGAGGTACTCCTTGATTTTATTGAAAGCTTCTTATTGTGCTTACCCCCATTCGAAATCTCCATTCTTGAGTCGAAGTAGAGGAGAGAATGCTTGAGTCTTGCCACTCAAATTCGAAATAAATCTCCTTAAGAAATTAATCTTTCCAAGCAGTGACTGCAATCCCTTCTTTGTCGATGGCGCCTTCGCCTCCAAAATAGCCTTTGTCTTATTCAGGTTTATTTCAATTCCCTTCTTATGAACTACAAAGCCTAAGAAGTCTCCAGATTGTACACAAAATGCACACTTTAGTGGATTCATCTTTAAACCATGCTTCCTCATTCTTTCGAATGCTTGTCGAAGATGGTCTATGTGGCTAGATCCTAAAAAAGACTTAACAACAATATCCTTAATATAAATCTGCATAAAAGTTTCTATGAAATCATGAAATATCGAATTCATTGCCCTTTGATACGTTGCCCTATCATTTTTCAAACCAAAAGGCATCACGACCCATTCATAGGTGCCTAAGGCCCCATGGCATCGAAATGTCGTTTTTGGCACATCCTCGTCAGCAATGAAGATCTGATTATAACCAGAGTATCCGTCGAGCATACTAAGATACTCATGTCCTACAGCAGAGTCAACAAGCATCTCTGCAACATGCATTGGATACTCATCCTTTGGGGTTGCAACATTCAGATCCCTGAAGTCAATGCAAACCCTTAAAGTCCCATTCTTTTTAATAACAGGGACTATGTTAGCAATCCACTCAACATATCTAGTTATATGAATAAACTTACATTTGAGAAGTCTTTCGCCTTCCTGCTTGATCTTCGACAAAATCTCTGGTGCAAATCTTTTTGGATTTTGCTTGATTGGTTTCCTTCTATGTTTGATGGGAAGCTTTAGTTCGACTAACTCTCTACTCGATCCTGGCATTTCGTCGTAATCCCAAGCAAAGCAGTCTGTATACTCTTTTAAAATCTGGATCACTTCGACCTTGAGTTCTGGGCCAAGGTTAGCACATATGTACGTTGGCCTTCTTTCTGAACCTTCTCCTAAATTAATTTCTTCCAAAGGATCCTGCGCTAGCATATTTATATTGGGCGCCAGCGTGTCCCTTTCGAATCCCAAAGGCTCTTCATCATAAATTGCGTCGAGCCTCTGGCCTTGCATTTCTTATTTATTTTTATCAGGTGGCTCTGGTTCAAAGTCTATTCCAGGACCCTTAAGGTGATCATCATTTTATTTGGCTTCGACAGCCATGTATTTAACTTCAGCCTCTCAGACCGCTTTTAATCTATTTTCAGCCACATAGGCTGAAATCCTTTCTATTATCTTGGACTCAGAGATATCCCTCAAACTCATCTCCCCGGCCAGTTGGCTGGATGTATGATGTCCCTTCAAATTCGAGGTCCTCACCAACAACCTCTCTATCCCATTAGAACCCATAAGTTAGGTGTAAGTGAAGGGAGCAATAAGCTGCATCCGTAGGGTCGAATGCAAAGTCTGTAGGTTGACAAGGGGCAATATTTGCCAAGTTACTGTCAAAGTTTCTTCTATCCACATAATTTACTTCAGCTAAGAAATAACTCTGATCTGCCTCGATATTCTCTATTATATCGTCATTTCACGAAATGGTGATCCTCTGATGAATTAAGGATGGTACTTCTCCTATACCATGGATCCATTCACGACCCAACAGCAAATTATAGTTAGCCTTCGACTCGACAACCATAAACATCGTCGGTCTAGTTAATATCCCAACAATTAACTCCAATTAAATCACACCCAGAGTGCGTCCAAATTTTCCCTCGTAATTTGATAAGACCGTATTGTGAGGTTTAAGGTCCGTATCAAACTTTCCTACCTTTTGTAACATAAAATACGACATTAGATTAATTGCCGCTCCATCGTCTACAAGAATTTTACTAACTACCACATTCTCAACCTTCCCTATAATAAAAACAGGCTTAAGGTGGCTCCTCATAGCTTCATCTGGCCTCTCGAAGAAGGCATTTTCCTCTTCAACACAGCCATTATTCATAACATAATAACAAACTGGCTTGTGCTTAGCCATTTCGACTTCCATCGCATCGTCAGTTTCTTTGACCTCAGTAATCTAGTCGTACTCTCTGGGTAACCCAGAAACTCTGTTGCAAGTTATGTCCAACGAAGGTTCTGACTCTGTATCCTCAAAGTTGCCAGTTAACATGACTTTATCATTCGTTATATCCCTTGGCTTGCTCTTGAGATCTTCCAGCTGATTGGGAAATAATTTACTTCCTACAGATTTATTTTCTTCGACTCCCTTTTTCTCTGAAGGCAAATTAGTACTTGATTCATCCATGGCCCTTTCATTAGCCTCTCTCTCAGCCTTCCTCCTCCTTTGTTTTCTTCGCCATTGCAACCTCGACATTGGATATTTTCCTTTGTAATTTTTGGACCTATAAGCTTATTGCTTCGACACCTAGAATTCCTTCCTATAAGTCATCGAAGAACCTCTATCTACGTCAAAGCTCTGCCACTTTGCTTGGCCTCTTTCTCCTCTTTCAGTAGGCCTCACCCATTTTCCCTTGGGTGCATCAACAGTTGGTTTAAAGGTACCAAGCCTATTTGGTTGAAGATCTGGGCCTCCTTTATCCATTTTTCCATAAAACTCTTTCTTATCAAAGGTGAACTGACTGCGAGTATCTTTCCAAATTCCTCTTCGACTGGATATTCGAACCCTTTCAAGATTTTCAGTCGCTTTCTAATCAAACACCGAACTGCACCTTGGGCACAGCATAACCTCGGATTTTTTCTTCTGACAACGGTGGAAGAATTCAAGCAGAGTTTCATCATCTTTAGGGTAGACCACCCCCATTTTTTTCTCACTTCGACTAACACTCTCTTCGTCAGCATGTCTTTCACCACTCACTTCGACCATATGAACCTCCAATTTGGCTCCCTCATTGATTTTCAGTTTTTCTAACTTAACCCTGAGGCCCTCAGTAGCCTCCATCATGTCTTTAATCTCAAGGCCCTCAGTGGCCTTAATTTTCTCCTTACTCTTAAGGCCTTCAATAACCTCCATCTTACCTTCGACCTCAAGGCCTTCAGTAGCCTTAGTGTCGTCTTCGACCACCAGGCCATCAGTAGACTTAGTCCCGTTCATCTCTTCCTTGAAACCTTCAGTAGTTTCACTATGCAACAACTTTCAGAAGCCTCGACCAAGTTAACGATGGCCAACTCAGTGTAGTGTGTGTCTTCCACCAGAAGGGGGTCTGAGTCAATCTTCATTTGAGGCTTTACCTTATCACTGAACTTCAACCTTCCGCCCTTGATGGCGTTTTGCACCAAATCCCTAAAAAGGAAACATTGTGAAGTTTTATGGCCAAGAAAATTATGATATTTAAAAAAACCTCATTTTTTCCTTTGTTCTAACGGAGGAATTTTAGCGCCAGGAGGCACTATCATTTGGCCATCTTTAACTAACAAATCAAAAATCTCATCACATTTAGTGACGTCAAAAGTATAAGTTATATTAGGAAACTTATCATTCTTTTCTGGTTCGACAAGATTCTTTCCATTCGAAGGGGCAAGGACCTTGCTTTAACTCAGCTACGTCAATTTCGTTCTCGTCAAAATATAGAGGGATAGTATATGTGTCTTGATCATTGTCATCTATATTAATGCAAGCTACCATTTCTCTTCTAGTATTCTTAGTTGCTCTAGCTTTTTTAGCCTTCAAGCGTTCTACCCGTCGAACGCTATCGGCCAACTGGGCTATATCTCTCAAATACTGGGTATCTAACTTTTTCCTGCTGAAATAGTCTAACCCACTAGCGACCATTTCGACCAACTCATGCTCAGGAACTTGTGTAAAACACCTTGCCTTTAGCAGACGAAACCTATTAAGATAACCGTCGATTGACTCAGAAAATTTATGATTAATGCTAGCCAACTCTTTGAGACTGATCTTCGACTGTCCCATATAGAAATGCTCATGGAACAATCTCTCTAAACGAGTCCAATCATGGATCAAACTCGTCGGGAGTGTCGTGAACCACGTGAAAGCATTTTTGGTAAGTGAACTATAGAAGTACTAATTAATTCTTAAGCTTTTGTCATTGGCAAGATCTCCTGCTTCAGTCAAATACCTTGACATATGCTCGACAGCTGACTCGCTAATATCTCCTGAAAACTTTGTAAATTTTGAGACTTTTAATCCCCTAGGAAAAGGAGTTTGGAGAATATAATTAGACAATTGGGAAATATAATTTGGCCTATGAAGGCCAACATTTACCTCATTTCGTGTCATAATCCTTTCGACCATGGCAGCCAAATTACTATCCTCATCCATACCATCATTTCGAACTTGATGTATGACTTAGTCAGCATCTTGATTCCTATTTACTATCACCACCCTAGGTTCTTGTTCCCTTGGGACTGGTTGTTCGACCCTAGGAGGTTTGACCCTAACTCCTTGATTAACCAACTCGACACAGGGCCCATTTCGCTGAACTTGGTTAATTGTAGGATTTTCCTCAAGGATTACCCCCTGGTTTTCGACTATCACATCTCTTTGAACCTGTCGAGGGGCTTGAGAAACTCCAAAAAAATATGCAATTCTAGTCATCTGCACTGCCAATTGTTGATTCGTTTGGGTGGTGTTTTAAATTAAGGGGTTGAATATAGTGCCCATCTGCTGGGCTAGCATATGGACCATGTCATGGTTACTTTTGTAAATTTACTGTCTTAATACCGCTGCAGAATTAGTAGTAAAATTGGTCATTTTGGTAGAAAATCCCATCCCTGGGGGTGGGTTATTTCGACCCATATTATTTACAACAGAACTAGAGTCGTGTATTGACAAAAACGTATTCACCTCTAGGTAGTCAAACGATGCAGTTGCATTATGTAAATTAGCCATCATTGAAGTTGGCATACCATATGCTTGTTCTCGACCACCTAATGGCATGGTGAACCCAGACACAAAAGGCCTAAATGAACTAGTGCCCACTAGAGGAGGGGTCAATGGTTGCCTCTGCGTCCTCACTGGGGATAAGATAGGTCCAGTATAAGTGTTCGACAGTACTGTCGTCGTACTTTCTGTGGATGGAACCACTTCGGTTATAGACGTTGTGGCTATAGTTTCCCCTGCCGAAGGAGGGGGTGGTTCATTATTACTTGGCAGATTCACCATTGTGACACATACATGTCTTCTTCTAGGTTTGGCTTCGTTATCAGTGGTTATTTTACCACTTCTTAATATCATATAACAAAACTACAGAAAACCAAAAATGAATAACTTACTAAATAAGTCTACAAATTCTAACTAACAACACTGGTCCCACCGGGTGTGCCAATTTGTTTACCGTGGAAAATGGCAAACAAACGTTAGTCCTCCAAAGTTACTAAGTCTTTGGTCACTTACAAGATCAACTAGATCGATCCTAGGACATGTGTTGTTAATTTAGTTTTTGGTTTCAATGCTCATGAACAATTATACAATGTTCTTTAAATATTCTCCAAAGTCATTAAGAGAACGTTGTGATTTCTTTTAAGTAAAAAAGAAAATGTAGATTGCAAAAAAAAAAAGTAAATTGCTTGAAGATAAATGACAAGTAATGAATGTAGAAACTATAAATAAATTGCAAACAAAGGTAAAAGACTTAGAATTTAAATGAATTTGATTACAGGAAGTGGTATTCACACGTACATTCTTTCAAAATCACTCTTTTCTCACACGCAACTACTGGGAGTAAAGTGTAGAGTTTTGTATAATTGTTGAACACCCTGATTCTAAATGCTAAGTGCTCTATTTATACTAAATCAAAAATAACCGTCATCTAATGGTTATTCTCCAAAAAGTGCCACGATCCCATCTGCATGCATATAGTTTCCCTAAAAATCCTCCACATGCCTTAAGAAACGGATAAGGCCAAAAGGTAGCTATTAGCCTCATTTGAATAATGTATGTTCGAGCTGCTTCTTCCAATGAACGTCGTTAAACTCCCATCTAAGCAAGAATTCTTCTAAGTCTTAGACCAAAGCCTCCTCCAATACAAAATTTCTTTGACTAGATCTTCAACATTTCCTAGTCGAAACAATGTAATTTCCTCTCAGAATGATTTTTCAAACTCCAGCAGCCCATTTCAACTCTTTACTACCGTCGAAACATCCTTGCCACTATTTGTTGTCAAATTCAGTATGTTCTTCTTCAGGATATGACCTTGAAACCTCCTAACTTATTTCCAACATTAATGAGTGTCGAAATCCCAGCCAACAATATCATAATCAACAAAAAAAAACTGAATTGACTAATATATCTGCACATGCATTTTTCTCTCTAAAAATGTGAGATGTCTTGAATTTAAAGGAAAAATATTCTTTCATTTAACTAAAAGATTCTATTAATTAACTAAAAGATGCTAAAGGACAATATTTACATTAGAAAATACATGAATGATCAGCATTGAGTTAGCTTCAAGTAAAAGATTTCTCCAATTCCTCTTTTTCGCATATTTGATATCAATTATGATTGCATACAATGCAGCTTAAAAGGAGGTGAAAACTCCAATATTAGCCGAGAAAGCTCCTAAGAATGTTCCTAAATTATCCCTAAATATGTCATCACAAGATGATATTCCTGGATTTCCTCTTGAAACTCCATCTGTGTTACACGTAAGTCAATTATGACTAAGAAAACAACGATTAACTTGTATGATTCTAGGTGTGGGAGGATGACGATATTTGATGCCAAAACATTTAATAATTGTAAACTTGTGAATCGAATAATACATGTTCCCCTTGAAAGAAGTAGATGTCATATAAACTAATTGTTTAGAATAAAGAATATCTCTATCAATGTCAATTTTACCAATCTAAAACATGATATCATTTCTTGCGTACTAACGTTTCCAAAGAACTATTATGATCAGATTCATGATCAGATTCTAAATTTGAAAGCTCCAACTTATATCAAGCAAGTTTGAATAAGCTTTCATAACTAGTTCTATTAATGTTCATACCAAACAATCGCTACATTCGATGTCAAAAAATTAAGGTGTAGATGCATCTAATAAATATGTGGTATGCAATTTCCATATCATGATTTCAGAGAGAGCATCTAAAAACCATGTGTATTCTTATTTGAATAAGGTTTTTTTTGTTACAATAACATTATGCATTAGCTTCCAAGTCACTATAATGACTTAGCTGGTGGTATCTAGGAATGTCAAATAAATTTTTTCCAAGAATGCTTAATTTGTTTCCTCTTGATGCATTTGTAGGCATCTTTAAAAAATAGATTACCATTTACAGATGAGTTTATATCAGTAGTAGTATTATCAAATGACAAATTAATTTTTAAAATGTCTTCAAGAATTTGAAGAGGCAAAATGGATAAGTCATGAGGAATGTTAAGAATTAATGTCTTGGATAATTGAATTGACCTTAACAGTTTGCATAAATTGAATATCCACTAGCAATACTAGGTGTAAATTTTTAATTTTGTATCCAACCAATTGTCATACCATAAATCAATATTCTTCCCATTATCAACTTTCCATCTAATATGTTCCTTCAGAAAGTAAAATGAATGTTCAATGTTAGGTCATATAGAAGAAGAAATATGATACATGATTGGTATTTTGTGCCTGAAGTATCTACTAATATGTATAAAAGATCATTGATTATTGATAGTCAACAACTTGCAACAAATAGATAAACAACCAGATTTATTTATTGTCTTAATAGCCCTAAGACCAAGACCTCATTCAAGAAAAGGTGAACAAATAATCTTTCAAGATGTAGTAATAGGATTTCTACTCTTTTATGTTATATATTCATACAAAATTTATGATGCAAAAATCTAGATTGCTAAAAAGATTGATTGGTCATTCATAAATTTTAAGACTATAGAGAAGCATGTCTTATATGACTGGTTGAACTAATTGAACTCTACCAATCATAGAAAGAAGGTGGAATTTTCTAGTAACTAGCTTGGCCAATAATCTATATGGTATGAAGAGTTCTAGGCTTGTTTTTAAATATAAGAACTCCAAGATAGTTAATGGTGTCTGTCCCACATCAAACCCAACCATATTTGCGATATATCTCAACCTAGATTTAGAAGTAATTTCATCATAAAATTTATATTTAGTTGAAATAATGTGTTTACCAGAACTTATTGATTGTCTTAATTTATAGAAAAAAAATTAAAGAGTGCACATAGTAAAATGGAATGAACGGAGTAAAAAAACAATTTATTATAATATATTAATACAGAAGTGCATATTCTCATGTTAACACTTCAACTTCATTTGTGTAACGCGGTTTTTGTGGTTTCGAATCATTATCGCTTTGGTACTACAATTCGATTCATTTTTTATCCTATTGAAGCTGATGAAGGAATAGAAATAGATGTCTCCAACTAACCCTGCTTGCAAATTGAGGTTAAACAGTCAAAACTGTTTGTTTACATATGCGGCTTTAGTTTGTGGGCCTCTCTCTGCTTATTTTGTTCAAAACGAAATACCGGGATTGTTCATGGGGAATTTGTTAGGATCCTGCGCCAGATTGGATGGAGGTAGGGGACTTTGGGGTTTTTTGATTAGTGTGCTCACTAAGATTCTTTTTCAATCTTATGCCTACGTATTCCCGGGATAGGGAAATCAGAGCGATCGTAGTTCCTCCTATTCTATGGGTGGAAATGGTGTTTTGGTGTCTTATTTAAAGCCCAAGACATGAAGCTAAAGGTGGTTTATATCTTGTTCAAAGCCCAAGATGTGAAGCTGAAGGGTCTATTTGTATCTTGTTCGAAGCCCAAGATGTGAAGCTAAAAGGGTGTTGACTTTAGAGAGAATTTGTCATCTCTAAAGGGGAATATTTGGCCTGTTTGGCACGACTGTTGGGCGACTGATTATAAAGGAGAATTACTTTAACTGGGATATGCGAATCCAGCAATGCCATAATTTCCTTTATAGGGGATTTTCAACCTGAAGGAGAAGACTTTAACTCAGTTTAGAGCAATGCCATCTTTCCTTAGGAATTTCTCATGCTAAAAGAGGAATAGTGGCATGGATGTAAATAATCCAGAGGCTTGCCTCTTACAGCAATTAGATGAGGGAAAAGGAGTTGTTGATGTTTGTATGTTGTGACCACAGCATGATTTGATGCTAAAAGGTTGATTGAATCAAACAGGGATTTCTTTATACAAAGCCTAAAAGGAGGCTATTGACCCAACAAGAGGATGCTTTTGTGTCTCGTACGAAGCCCGAGATAGAGGCTAAAATGGTTGACTCAACAAGAGAGTGATTTTTTATGTGTCTTGTACGAAGCCCAAGACGGAGGCTAAAGGTGTTTGACTCTACAAGAGAGTCTTTTATCCTCAACAAGAGAGTGATTTGGTATCTCGTACGAAGCCCGAGATGGAGGCTAAAAATGTTTGACTCAACAAGAGAGTCTTTTATACTCAACAAGAGAGTGATTTTGTATCTCGTACGAAGCCCGAGATGGAGGCTGCAAAGGTTAACTCTGCTGGGGAGAATCATTGTACAAAGCCCAAGAGGAGGCTAGGGTTACTTTTCAATTGATTGACAGGTCCAGTATGTTGGTTAAAAGAGAAAATCAGTTCTTATATGGGTAATGTTGTACTCATGGATTTGATCTGAGGACCGGGATTATTTCCTGTTCTTTAAGGAAACGGAGAATCTGAAGGGTATTGAGACTGCCCAAGTCTACGGGTGTTTTTTTCCTATTTTTGAAAGGAACTTGAGAATGTCTTCGAGACTCAAGGAGATTAGACTGTCCATGTCTAGAGTTTTATCTTTTGTACTATGATTAAGAGAGATCCAAAGACAGTATGTTCGCCGTAGGAAGATCTAGACTCTTTGAAAGACTGTTCTATTAAGATGACTAATTTCTATTCCTATACCTTTAAGAGGTCGTCGGGACAATTTGTACGAAGCCCAAGAGGAGGCGAGAAAAACTTTTAAGAAGCCTAAGGGATAATTTGTACGAAGCCCAAGAGGAGGCTATCTTCCCGGAGGAAGAATCATTATACGAAGCCTAAGAAGAGGCTGTGAAAACTTCTAAGAAGCCGACGGGTCCTTGTACAATGCCCAAGAGGAGGCGGGGATACTTTTAGGAAGCCTGTGGGTCCTTGCACTAAGCCCAAGAGGAGGCTGATGAACAGTTCCAGAAGGGGTTTCACTTGGAACATTGGCCTTTTGTATATGAACTGTTCAAGGGGGAGATTTCTTAGATCTAGTTATCTAAAATTGTTGTAAAAGAAAATTCTCATGGTTTAGGTTATGTTGAAATATCCGGGAGAACGTCGGAGGAAAGGAGACGAGGTTTTTTCTAGTTCTAGACGTAATTGTCGGGGAAACTCTAACTATCTATACTAGTATTACACATTCGATATGAGTTTATGAAAGAAGACTTACAGTGAAACAGCCCCACAATACAGTTATATACATATGAAAGCGGTAAATGAAAGCGGGTAAACACTCACTCGATTGTAGAGCTTCCATATTGTATTATTAGTCGTTCAACAAAGAAATTGAAAATAACAGTATGTTATAAAATCAAAGGAGAAAGTGCTTTTGAAAGGAAAATTGGGGCTTACAGCTCAAGGAGAGGCCCAGGGTTTTATCAGTGATCGCACTGCCGTTTTGTACAGGGACTTATACAAGTGACTGAGGCCCAAGAAAGGTTTTCTGTACAAGGGGATGGGTCTTACACTCTCTCAAGAGGCCCAAAATGATTGAAAGTGAACAAAGATGAGTCTTATAGCTCAAGGAGAAGCCCAATGGTTTATTTTGAAAAGGGCGACCATCGCGCCGAGGATTTGAAAACACCGCGGGTCTTATACAACGACTGAGGCCCAAAAGTTTTTGGTTTCAAAAGGGGATTGGGTCTTACACTCTATTAGAGGCCCAAAATGATTTTGAATGGGTCTTATAGCTCGAGGAGAGACCCAGATGGTTTATTTTAAATGGGCGATGATTGCGCCGAACTTTTGAAATACAACGGGACTTATACAACGTTTGAGGCCCAAAATAGGTTTGTATTTACAAAGGATTGGGTCTTACACTCTATTAGAGGCCCAAAATGTTTTTAAAAGGTTTGATGAGGGTTGAATTAATCAAAACCCTAATTTGTTTCCAAAATGTATTTTAAATGAATAAAAAATTCAATTAAAATGATCAAAATTGTTTAACATGTGGAAAACAAATTGTGATCTTGGTTTAATGTTTCAAAAATCATGTTTTGACCTACAAAATGATTAGAAATCATTAAAATTTGCAAAATCAAGAAGGAACAAATATTTTAAATGTCAAAAATAATTAAAATATTAATTCTTGGCAAAAATATCAATTATATGAAATAAATCATATTTTTTGGATTTTTTGGTAAAATAAAATATTTTAACATTTTTGTGAATTATTAAAAAAAGAATCAACTCAAATTCATTAAAACTCAGAGAGAAATTAATTTTTTGAATCAATTAAATAAAATCACAAAATTCAAATATTCAAATATTTGAAAAAGGGCGCCAAGAACATGGCAAGAACACGCGCCCTTCCTCTGTTTCTGCAGATTTGCGTTTTCTATCCAATCTCACTGAATACTTGATTATATCATGCAATCTACACATCAATCTACTCGTTTCAATCTCACGATCATGTCTATGGTCTTTAATTTCATTTATTTTAAGCATGGAATAACAAATCAAAGAGAAACCTCAAGAACCCTAAATTCTGCATGAAGGTTCAGAAATTCCATACACGATTCATATAAAGCAATTGATTGAGGGTAAATGTAACGCCCCGTTTTGCCAATTTTATTTTTATTGAGTCTTTTGATTATTTTATTATTATTTTATGGTATTTTCGACTTTTATGTGAAAATATGTTATTTTTCGGCGGGAATATATTTTATCGCATTTTGGGATCGTTTAGGAGATATTTGAGTGTGGGGGGTATTTTGGTCTTTTCCCACTTATTTTCATTAAGTTAGTAAGATAGAAAGAAAAAGAGAAAAAGAGAAAGAGAAAAAGAGAAATTGAAGAAAAGAGTGGAAAAATCATCAAGAGCAAGTTCTAGAGTCGATTAAATCGGGTAAGGGTGCGAAACTCGATTATTCTATGATTGTATACGATTATGTATGTGTTTTGCTTTTGTTTTTGGATTGATTTGGAGAATATTAGTAAAACCTAGATTGTGTAAAAATTGATTAGAAATGAATTTGATTGTGGTAAAAATCTTGTTGAATGCATTGTTGATTGTTCATACATGTTTGTGGTAGTTATTACACTTCAAATTGCTGTTTTTCTGAGATTTGGATGATGAATTGGAGGTTTTTGGGTGGAAAATCGTGGGACAAATTATGCAGGAATTTTTCTGGTTTTTCCAGGTCATACGCGTATGGGGCATGTTCATACGCGTATGAACCTTGGCGTTACGCGTATGGTGGGCGAGCCATGAGGGCAATACGCGTATGGGCTGCTTGTTTTCTCGGCCATCTGCCCATTTGCGTACGATACGCGTAGCATTTCATGGCAATACGCGTACGAGAAAGGGTAATACGCGTATTGGTTTTTACACGTGAACTTTGGGAAAATGAGTCTCTGCTCATACGCGTATGGCTCATGGTGGTACGCGTATGGACAGAGCTTTTGCAGAATGTGACTTTTCAAAATATCATTTTTCGTTTTCGTTCGTAACTTTTGATCCGTTTGTCCGATTTTTGCATTCTTGGTGTCGTTGGAAAGGTATCGAGGTGTATTTTGTGATTATGAGGTTTTGAGAATTGTTAGTCGATTTAATTTTGTCGGGAAATGTGAATAGTGTCGAATCTCGACTTTTGTTGTTTTAAATGGTGCGTATTTGACGTGTATTATGTTATAAGTTGGTGAATTGGATGTGTATGCCTTATGTGCTGTTGTGGGGATGAATTGTGGCCGAAAGGCAAGAAAATGCTAAGTGCTGTATTTGATGATATATGCATGATTATGAATATGTGCATGGATGCAATGTGGATGTCATGAGTCATTGTATGCCAAGCATCATAATGTGCATTGTGGAAACGTCCTGAGAGACGGTTTGATTCCCGAGGGAAATATGCTATAACATCGTGTGCCTCGAAAATATGAGGCGATGCCTGAGGACTTAAAGCGATGGGTATAGACGATTGTGGGCTCCTTTGGAGACTTAAAGCAATCCTTAACGTCGTGTGCCTCGAAAATATGAGGCGTTGCCTGAGGACCTAAATCGACGGGTGAACATCGTAGGCCCGACGGGGAGTTACTTGAGATTCTCAGTAACGAGCGATGGTTCCAATAGTTCCTGAGTGAACTGATGATGAGACGCGAGACATTGGAAGTCGGTACCGCATGGCATGTGCATAGAGTCGTTGTGTCGGTCTATGTGCATTGCATAAATCATGAATTAATTGTGTGTGAATTTGTGAATGTGATTAATGATTGTATGGTATATGTATGGTGTGTAAGGGTATTCGATGCTTGAGAATTATGCGGTATTATGTTATATGTGCTTGTGGTGAGAATGTGTTACTTGTACATTTTTGTGTTTATATATATAATTTTATTCAATTATATTATGGTTGTTTTTCTCACCCTTCTGCTGTTTTATAACGCTCTATGAGGCGTTGCAGATTAGAGCTGCTGGAGGTATTCTTTTTGTGAAGCGTTGCGTCTTCATTCTTTTGTCGGTCGGCTCTGATATGTGACTCCGGGTAGCTAGGGTGGCCGTTTGCGATTATTTTGTATATCCGATGATATATTGTGGTTGTATATGTATAATTGGATGTATGATAGATATGTTTATATGTTTATATGTATATATGTACATATGTTGTTCAGATTTTAGATTTTCCGCTTTAATTCTAATTTCTGAAAAGTGGGTGTAAGGAACAAAGTTTCCTCTGTGTGATTGCTACCCCACAGTTGCATATCATTATGGGCAGGTGTTGCATGTTATGTGTAGGTTTGGTTACAGTAAAATGTGATTCCTCTCTTTCTATGCCGCGAATTCAAATGTACTCTGACGAATTTTCGAATTTTCTTTTAGTGCTTTAATTGCATGTTATTTGGGGGTATAGTTTTGGGGGCGTCACATTAAGTGGTATCAGAGCCAGTCCGTGTCAGTTGTGTCTGTTGTGTCTGGCATATTGGGCGAGTTGTGTTGGACGAGTTGTTGTTTAACCATAGTTTCTGTGTTTAGACGAACAGAATATGGCTGGTCGTAATGATGCTGCTTTGGCTGCTGCGATGGAAGCAATGGCACGACCTGTGAAGGGTGCACCGAATGCTGCCGGAAATGATGAGTTTAGAAAGAATAAGCCGCCGGTCTTTAAAGGGAAACATGATCCGGATGGTGCGCAGTTGTGGTTGAAAGAGATTGAGAGGATTTTTAGGGTAATGGATTGTGATGACGATGATGATAAGGTGAGGCTGGGCACTCATATGCTACATGAAGAGGCTGACGACTGGTGGGTCAGTACTCGTCAGGTGTTGGAAGCTGATGAGGAGGAAGAAGAGATTACTTGGGAGGTGTTTAGCAGAGAGTTTCTAAGGAAGTATTTTCCCGAGGATGTCCGAGGAAAGAAGGAGATTGAATTTTTAGAGCTAAAACAAGGTAATTTGTCGGTTATAGACTATACTGCTAAGTTTGTGGAACTTGTGCAGTTTTATCCTCATTATGTGGAAGCGACAGCTGAATTTTCAAAGTGTGTGAAGTATGAAAGTGGCTTGCGTCCTGAGATAAAACAGGCTATTGGTTATCAGAGGATTAGAAGGTTTGCTGATTTGGTGGAATGCTGTAGGATTTATGATGAAGATAGTAAGGCTCGTTCTGCTCACTATAAAAGTGTAAGTGACAGGAAAGGGAAACAACAGTTCCGTGGTGGTCCGTATGTGTCACCGGCTGATAAAGGTAAACAAAGGGGTAATTTTGATCGAAGGTCAAGTGGAGGAGGTATGTCTAATGCTCCTAGGTGTTTTAAATGTGGTGAATTGGGTCATCGCCAGATGGAATGTAGGAAGAAAGTGGATAAGTGTTCTAATTGTGGTGGTATCGGACACGTTTTAGCTGATTGTAAAAGGAAGAATGTTGTGAAGTGTTATAACTGTGGGGAACCTGGTCACATTAGTTCGAAGTGTCCTAATCCGAAGAAGGCTCCGACTAGTGGGAAAGTGTTTTCATTGGCGGGAACTCAGACTTCAAGTGCTGATCGTCTGATAAGAGGTACTTGCTTTATTAATAATATGCCTTTAATTGCTATTATTGATACTGGAGCAACTCATTCGTTTATTTCGTCTGAGTGCGCGGAACGTTTGAATCTTGGGTTGTCCTCGATGGATGGGGAGATGGTTATGGATACTCCAGCGATGGGGTCAGTAACTACTTCTTTAGTGTGTTTGAGTTGTCCTTTAGCCATTTATGGTAAAGACTTTGCGATGGATTTGGTGTGTTTACCGTTGGAAGGTTTAGATGTGGTGTTGGGAATGAATTGGTTGCAATTCAATCGGGTGCACATTGATTGTTATCATAAGCTTGTAAGGTTTCCTTCTCTGGAGGAAGATGAAGACTCGAGTTTCTTATCTACCAAAGAGTTGAAGAAACTTTTGGCGGATGAAGCTCAGTTGTTTGGATTATTTGCATCTTTGACTGTGGATAGTCAAGTTTCATTGGAGGTGTTTCCTGTTGTGTGCGAATTTCCTGAAGTGTTTCCTGTTGATATCTCAGATGTACCGCCAGAGAGAGAAGTTGAATTTTCGATAGATCTAGTTCCTGGTACTAGAACTGTTTCTATGGCACCCTATAGAATGTCGGCATCTGAATTGGTGGAGTTGAAAAAGCAGTTAAATGAGTTGTTGGAAAAGAGGTTCGTGAGGCCAAGTGTTTCTCCTTGGGGTGCTCCAGTTTTGTTAGTGAAAAAGAAAGATGGGAGTATGCGATTATGTATTGATTATCGCCAGTTGAATAAAGTGACGATTAAGAACAAATATCCGCTTCCAAGGATTGATGATCTGATGGATCAGTTGGTTGGTGCTTGTGTGTTTAGTAAGATTGATTTGAGATCGGGGTACCATCAGATAAGGGTGAAGGAAGAGGATATTCAGAAGACGGCCTTTAGAACACGGTACGGTCATTATGAATATTTGGTGATGCCGTTCGGGGTTTCTAATGCGCCTGGTGTGTTTTGGAATATATGAATCGGATTTTCCACGAGCATTTGGATCATTTTGTGGTGGTGTTTATTAATGATATTTTAATCTATTCTAAGTCTCGTGAGGAACATGCAGAGCATTTGCGTATTGTTTTGCAGGTTTTGAAGGAAAGGAAGCTTTTTGCCAAATTGTCCAAGTGTGAATTCTGGTTGTCTGAGGTGAGTTTTCTTGGGCACGTAATTTCAGGTAATGGTATTGTTGTGGATCCATCTAAAGTAGAAGTAGTTCTACAATGGGAGGCTCCTAGATCCGTTACCGAGATTCGAAGCTTTTTGGGTTTGGCTGGTTATTACCGGAGGTTCATTGAAGGGTTTTCTAAGCTAGCTCTTCCTTTGACGCAGTTGACTTGTAAGGGCAAAGCATTCATTTGGGATATTCAATGTGAAGAAAGTTTTTGTGAGCTGAAGAGAAGATTGACGACAGCTCCTATTCTGATTTTACCTGGTCCTAATGAACCATTTGTTGTGTACTGCGATGCTTCTTTAATTGGTTTGGGTGGTGTTCTGATGCAGGAAGGTAAAGTTGTAGCTTATGCTTCAAGACAGTTAAGAGTTCATGAGAAAAACTATCCTACTCATGATCTTGAGTTAGCGGCTGTGGTTTTTGTGTTGAAGATTTGGAGACACTGTCTCTATGGTGCAAGGTTCGAAGTCTTTAGTGATCATAAAAGCTTGAAATATTTATTTGATCAGAAAGAGTTGAACATGAGGCAGCGGAGATGGTTGGAATTCTTGAAAGACTACGACTTTGGCTTGAATTACCATCCTGGTAAAGCTAATGTGGTAGCCGATGCATTGAGCCGGAAATCGTTGCACATGTCCGCAATGATGGTGAGAGAGTGGGAACTTTTGGAGTCATTTAGAGATTTGAGTTTGGTTTGTGAAGTGACTTCGGATAGTGTAAGGCTTGGAATGTTGAAAGTTACTAATGAATTTTTGTTGTCGGTAAGTGAGAAACAGAAGCTGGATTTGAAATTCGTTGATTTGATGAGGAATGAGAATGTGGATTTCAAGGTTGATAATTTTGGTGTTTTGAGATTCCGTGGTCGTATTTGTATTCCTGATGATGCGGAGTTGAAAAGAATGATTTTGGAGGAAGGACACTGAAGTAACTTAAGTATTCATCCGGGTGCGAATAAGATGTACCAAGATTTGAAGAAGATTTTCTGGTGGTCTGGTTTGAAAAGAGATGTGGCTCAGTTTGTGTATGCATGTTTGACTTGTCAGAAATCGAAAGTGGAACATTTGAGGCCTAGTGGTTTGTTGCAATCGTTGGATATTCCTGAGTGGAAGTGGGATAGCATTTCGATGGATTTTGTGACGGGATTACCGAACACTCAGCGTGGGCATAATGCTATTTGGGTGATTGTTGATAGGCTGACTAAATCGGCTCATTTTATTCCGATTGACATCAGTTTTTCTTTGGAACGGTTAGCTGAGATCTATATCAGTGTGGTTGTGAAATTGCATGGGATTCCATTGAGTATTGTTTCGGATCGAGATCCTAGGTTTACATCTAGATTTTGGGAAAGTTTACAGAAGGCTTTGGGTTCTAGATTGAGGTTGAGTTCGGGTTATCATCCGCAGACGGATGGTCAGACCGAAAGAACTATTCAGTCGTTGGAGGATTTGTTGAGAGCGTGTGTTTTGGAACAAGGTGGTGCGTGGGACGGTTATCTTGCTTTGGTTGAGTTCACGTATAATAACAGTTTCCATTCTAGTATCGGAATGGCACCTTTTGAGGCTTTATATGGACGAAGATGTCGAACGCCGTTGTGTTGGCACGAAACAGGCGAAAGTTCAGTGGTTGGACCCTATTTGGTGCAACAAACGACGGAAAAGGTAAAGTTTATTCGTGAGAAAATGAAGGCTTCTCAGGATAGACAAAAGAGTTATCATGATCGGAGACGGAAGGATCTTGAGTTTCAAGAGGGTGATCACGTATTTCTGAGAGTTACGCCGGTAACGGGTGTTGGTCGTGCTTTGAAATCTAAGAAGATTACTTCTCGATTTATTGGTCCTTACCAGATATCTGCGAGAGTTGGTGCTGTGGCGTATCGTGTGGCGTTGCCGCCGAATCTGTCAAATTTGCATGATGTGTTTCATGTTTCACAGCTTCGGAAGTATGTTCCGGACCCTTCACATGTTATTCCAATGGACGAGGTTGAGGTAAGAGATAACCTTACGGTCGAGACTTTACCAGTTAGGATTTTGGATCGCGAGGTGAAGCGGTTGAGGGGCAAAGAGATTGCACTTGTGAAAGTGGCGTGGGGAGGCGTTGCTGATGGTAATTTGACGTGGGAATTGGAGAGTAGGATGCGGGAATCGTATCCGGAGTTGTTTGAATCAGGTAAGATTTTCGAGGACGAAAATTTCTAAGTGGGGGAGAATTGTAACGCCCCGTTTTGCCAATTTTATTTTTATTGAGTCTTTTGATTATTTTATTATTATTTTATGGTATTTTCGACTTTTATGTGAAAATATTTTATTTTTCGGCGGGAATATATTTTATCGCGTTTTGGGATCGTTTAGGAGATATTTGAGTGTGGGGGGTATTTTGGTCTTTTCCCACTTATTTTCATTAAGTTAGTAAGATAGAAAGCAAAAGAGAAAAATAGAAAGAGAAAAAGATGAGAAGAGAGAAATTGAAGAAAAGAGTGGAAAAATCATCAAGAGCAAGTTCTAGAGTCGATTAAATCGGGTAAGGGTGCGAAACTCGATTATTCTATGATTGTATATGATTATGTATGTGTTTTGCTTTTGTTTTTGGATTGATTTGGAGAATATTAGTAAAACCTAGATTGTGTAAAAATTGATTAGAAATGAATTTGATTGTGGTAAAAATCTTGTTGAATGCATTGTTGATTGTTCATACATGTTTGTGGTATGTTATTACACTTCAAATTGCTGTTTTTCTGAGATTTGGATGATGAATTGGTGGTTTTTGGGTGGAAAATCGTGGGACAAATTATGCAGGAATTTTTCTGGTTTTTCCAGGTCATACGCGTATGGGGCATGTTCATACGCGTATGAACCTTGGCGTTACGCATATGGTGGGCGAGCCATGAGGGAAATACGCGTATGGGCTGCTTGTTTTCTCGGCCATCTGCCCATTTGCGTACGATACGCGTAGCATTTCATGGCAATACGCGTACGAGAGAGGGTAATACGCGTATTGGTTTTTACACGTGAACTTTGGGAAAATGAGTCTCTGCTCATACGCGTATGGCTCATGGTGGTACGCGTATGGACAGAGCTTTTGCAGAATGTGACTTTTCAAAATATCATTTTTCGTTTTCGTTCGTAACTTTTGATCCGTTTGTCCGATTTTTGCATTCTTGGTGTCGTTGGAAAGGTATCGAGGTGTATTTTGTGATTATGAGGTTTTGAGAATTGTTAGCCGATTTAATTTTGTCGGGAAATATGAATAGTGTCGAATCTCGACTTTTGTTGTTTTAAATGGTGCGTATTTGACGTGTATTATGTTATAAGTTGGTGAATTGGATGTGTATGCCTTATGTGCTGTTGTGGGGATGAATTGTGGCCGAAAGCCAAGAAAATGCTAAGTGCTGTATTTGATGATATATGCATGATTATGAATATGTGCATGGATGCAATGTGGATGTCATGAGTCATTGTATGCCAAGCATCATAATGTGCATTGTGGAAACGTCCTGAGAGACGGTTTGATTCCCGAGGGAAATATGCTATAACATCGTGTGCCTCGAAAATATGAGGCGATGCCTGAGGACTTAAAGCGATGGGTATAGATGATTGTGGGCTCCTTTGGAGACTTAAAGCAATCCTTAACGTCGTGTGCCTCGAAAATATGAGGCGTTGCCTGAGGACCTAAAGCGACGGGTGAACATCGTAGGCCCGACGGGGAGTTACTTGAGATTCTCAGTAACGAGCGATGGTTCCAATAGTTCCTGAGTGAACTGATGATGAGACACGAGACATTGGAAGTCGGTACCGCATGACATGTGCATAGAGTCGTTGTGTCGGTCTATGTGCATTGCATAAATCATGAATTAATTGTGTGTGAATTTGTGAATGTGATTAATGATTGTATGGTATATGTGTGGTGTGTAAGGGTATTCGATGCTTGAGAATTATGCGGTATTATGTTATATGTGGTTGTTGTGAGAATGTGTTACTTGTACATTTTTGTGTTTGTATATATAATTTTATTCAATTATATTATGGTTGTTTTTCTCACCCTTCTGCTGTTTTATAACGCTCTATGAGGCATTGCAGATTAGAGCTGCTGGAGGTATTCTTTTTGTGAAGCGTTGCGTCTTCATTCTTTTGTCGGTCGGCTCTGATATGTGACTCCGGGTAGCTAGGGTGGCCGTTTGCGATTATTTTGTATATCCGATGATATATTGTGGTTGTATATGTATAATTGGATGTATGATAGATATGTTTATATGTTTATATGTATATATGTACATATGTTGTTCAGATTTTAGATTTTCCGCTTTAATTCTAATTTCTGAAAAGTGGGTGTAAGGAACAAAGTTTCCTCTGTGTGATTGCTACCCCACAGTTGCATATCATTATGGGCAGGTGTTGCATGTTATGTGTAGGTTTGGTTACAGTAAAATGTGATTCCTCCCTTTCTATGCCGCGAATTCAAATGTACTCTGACGAATTTTCGAATTTTCTTTTAGTGCTTTAATTGCATGTTATTTGGGGGTATAGTTTTGGGGGCGTCACAGTAAACACTCTATGCATGATTATGAACATATGGCCAAATTATTGTGCAGTAAAAAATGCATGGATCATAGAGTTAGAAGGGCTCATGCTCACCTCTTGCAGCTGGTGATCGTGTTTTTGGTTAGAGGTGTTACAGCTAGGTTCCAATGATCTGGATAGCTTCCCTAGGTGCCATGGAGTGTGTCTGGATGCTTGGAATGGATTGAAATGATCTGGAACTTTAGATGGCACCCCAACTGCAAATCTGTCAAAGGCTTGAGCAATTGGCTAGTGATTTTGTGATTTTGGTGTTCCATGTAACGCCCCAGTTTTGGTTAGTTTTATTTAATCGAGTCGTTTTGATTATTTTATTTTTGACTTTTATTCGAAAATATATTATTTTTCATTATTGTGATGTTTTATCGCGTTTTGGGAACGTTTGCGAGATATTTGAGTGTAGGGGTATTTTGGTCATTTCACTTTAATTTTTCTTAAGTTAATAGAAATGGAAATAGAAAGGGAGAAAATAGAAAGGAAAGAAAAAGAGAATAAGAAAAAGAGGAAGAAAGAAAAGAAAAGAAGAAAAAGAGAGAAAACTTGGAAAATCTAGGAATCGATCAACCGACTTTTCTAAACACGATTAAATCGGGTAAGGGTGCGAAACTCGATTATATTATACTTGTGTATGATTATGTATGTTTGTTTTTGGTTGTTATTGGATTGAAATAGAAATATAGAGTAAAACCCATAAATGTTGAAAGTGTTAGAAATTTGATCCAAATGTGTCTGAAATCATGTTTTAGTGTTCCTTATTGTTGATACATGATAGATACATGTTATTAGGTATTCTATTGGTAATTTTCTGGTGTTTTGGGGAGATTTGGGGTTGATTTTGAGTGATCCCGTAACAGAAAATTATGCAGGAAATTGTGGGATTTTCGCTGCCCATACGCGTAACACGCAGGGCAATACGCGTATTGGTTTGGGCAATACGCGTATGGCAAGGGGAATTTTGGGGCATTACGCGTATGGAAGTTCATTTTCTCGGCCATCTGCCCATTTGCGTAATGGTACGCGTAAGGTTAAGGGCAATACGCGTATGAAGTGAGGCAATACGCGTATTGGAGTTTTTAGTGGGATTTTTAGGAGGAATTGGTCTCTGGCCATACGCGTATCAAGTTGGACAATACGCGTATGGAATTGGGTGAGGGAGCAAGGCAATACGCGTATGGCTCAGGGCAATACGCGTATGGCCAGGAAGATTGCAAAATGTGGTTTTTTCGCGATGTCTTTTCTTGTTTAGCCCGTAACTTGTGTTCCGATTATCCGTTTTTAACATTCTTGGTATCGTTGAATAGCTATTGAACTGTACTTTCTTATGATGATGGTTTTTAGATTGTTGCCCGATTTAATTATGTCGGGAATTTGGAATAGTGTCGTTTTGTCGACTTTTGTCGTTGTAATTGTGTGTAATTGATGTGTATCATGCAATGTGCTGTTGATATGGATATGGTATGACTGGTATACTGTTGTATGGTGTAAATGCATGTGTTTAGATGGTGTGATGATGGTTTGTCGCCGTATGGAAAATAAATGCATTGTTTTGGGCTTGAATTGCAAAGCATGATTAATGTTGAGTAGGATGATTGCATAAATGTGTGCATTTGAATGTCATGAGTCATTGTATGCCAAGCATCATGATATGCATTCTTGTGATGTCGTGTGCCCTAGTGGGTGTGAGCGACGAAACGATTCCAGAGGGAATCCGCTATAACATCGTGCGCCTTATACAAAGAGGACTGAAAGCGATGATTATAGACGATCGTGCGCCTTATACAAAGAGGACCGAAAGCGATCAGATCGTGCGCCTTATACAAAGAGGACCGAAAGCGATCCATAAACGTCGTGCGCCTTATACCAAGAGGACCGAAAGCGACGGGGAACATCGTTTGCCCGACGGGGAGTTACACTAAGTAACAAGCGATGGTTCCAATAGTTCCTGAGTGAACTAGTGTTGAGATGATGGATGGATGGTACCGCATATGCATTGCATAAAGTCGTTGTGTCAGTCTCTGTGCATTTGCATAAATCATGAATGGATTGATTATGTGTGAGAATTGTGAATGTATGCATTATTTGTGGAAAATCATGAATGGATGGATTGTGTGTGGAATTGTGGATGAAATTGATGAGTTGATATATGTATATATGTTGGTGATAATTATATTGTGCATGGTTGATATGCCCTGGGGATGGATATATGAAATATACGTTGTGTTGTTTGGTGTCTGAATTCTGGTATAAGTTGTGGTGAGAATATTTTATATGTGTATTTTTGTGTTATATATAATTATATGCAATTATATTATGATTGTGTTTCTCACCCTTCTGCTGTTTTAAATGCTCTACGAGGCATTGCAGATTAGATGCTGGAGGTCTTTTTGTGAAGCTTAGGTCTTCATTTTTTTGTCGGTCGGCTCTGATATGTAGCACCGGGTAGTCGGGGAGATCGTTATGTGATTATTTGTACTATGTATACATGTATCTTTTGGATTGTACATGTATGATGATGTATATGATAGACAAACTCTTTATGTGATATATATATATATATGAGATTCAGTGCAGATTTTCTGCTTTTATTCTGTATCTGAATTGTGGGTAGTAGGAACTAAGCTCCTCTGTTAATTGCTACCTGATTGTTGCATATCTTTATGAGCAGGTTTGTTGTCTTTTGTTTCAATTGATGTGACTCCTCAGCCTATGCCATGAATGTTTTAATTATACTCTGATGAAATTTTTTCGCTTTTATTATTTAGGGGTATAGATTGGGGGTGTTACATTAAGTGGTATCAGAGCCAGTCCGTGTCAGTTTGTGTCAGTCCTTGTCGGTGTTTGTGTTTGGATGAGCTGTTTGTTTAACCATAGTTGCTGTTATTGGAAATGAACAGAATATGGCTGGTAGGAATGACGCTACTTTGGCTGCTGCTATGCAAGCTATGGCTCGGGCTGTGCATGGTGCACCTAATGCTGCTGGTAATGATGAGTTCAGGAGGAACAAACCGCCTGTCTTCAAAGGGAGACATGATCCTGATGGTGCACAGATTTGGCTTAAGGAGATTGAAAGAATCCTTCGAGTAATGGATTGTGCTGAGGATCAGAAGGTAAGAATGGGTACTCACATGTTGCAGGAAGAGGCTGATGATTGGTGGGTTAGTACTCGTCAGGTGTTGGAAGCTGCAGAGGAAGAAGCCATTTGGGCTTTGTTTAGTGTTGAGTTTTTGAGGAAGTATTTTCCCAAAGATGTTAGAGGAAAGAAGGAAATAGAGTTCTTGGAGCTGAAACAAGGTAATATGTCTGTTGTTGATTATACTGCTAAGTTTGTGGAGCTTGTGCAGTTTTATCCACATTATGCTGAAGCGACTGCGGAGTTTTCTGAGTGTGTGAAGTTTGAGAGCGGGTTGCGTCCTGAGATTAAGCAGGCAATTGGTTATCAGAGAATTCAGAGGTTTTCAGATTTGGTGGATTGTTGTAGGATTTATGAGGAAGATAGCAAAGCTCGTTCTACTCACTATAAGAGTGTGAACGAGCGGAAAGGGAAGCAACTGTTTCGTAGTTGTCCTTATGTAACCCCAGCTAATAAGGGTAAACAAAGGGGTAATTTTGAGAGAAGGCCCAGTGGTGGAGGTATGTCTAATTCTTTGAGATGTTACAGATGTCGTGAAGTGGGACATCGTCAGTTCGAATGTAGGAAGAATTTGGGGAAGTGTTCCAATTGTGGAGGTGTAGGACATGTAGCGCCTGAGTGCAAGAGGAAGAATGTGGTGAATTGTTTTAATTGTGGTGAACCTGGTCATATTAGCACAAAGTGTCCGAAACCAAAGCAAGCTCCAGCTGGTGGGAAATTTTTTGCTTTGGCAGGAACTCAGACTACAAGTGCAGACCGTCTGATCAGAGGTACTTGTTTTATTAATAGTACGCCTTTAGTTGCTATTATTGGTACTGGAGCAACTCATTCGTTTATTTCGTCTGAGTGCGCAAAGCGTTTGAATCTTGTGTTGTCTTCGATGGGTGGAGAGATGGTTATTGATACTCCAACGATGGGGTCAGTAACTACTTCTTTGGTTTGTTTAAGTTGTCCTTTGACCACTTATGGTAAAGATTTTGAGATGGAATTGGGGTGTTTGCCGTTGGAGGGTTTAGATGTGGTTCTGGGAATGAATTGGTTGCAATTCAATCGGGTTCATATTGATTGTTATCATAAGCTGGTAAGATTTCCTTCTCTTGAAAAAGATGAAGAGTCGAGTTTATTATCTACCAAAGAGTTGAAGAAACTTTTGGTGGAAGAAGCTTAGTTGTTTGGGTTGTTTGCATCGTTGACTGTGGATAGTCAAGTTTCACTCGATGTGTTTCCTGTTGTGTGTGATTTTCCGGAAGTGTTTCCTAAGGATATTTCAGACTTGCCGCCAGAGAGAGAGGTGGAGTTTTCTATAGATCTAGTTCCTGGTACTAGACCTGTATCTATGGCACCTTATCGTATGTCGGCATCTGAGTTGGTTGAGTTAAAGAAGCAGTTGAATGAATTGTTAGAAAAGAGGTTTGTGAGGCCAAGTGTGTCGCCGTGGGGTGCTCTAGTTTTGTTGGTGAAAAAGAAAGATGGAAGTATGCGATTGTGTATTGATTATCGCCAGTTGAACAAGGTGACGATTAAGAATAAGTATCCTCTTCCAAGAATTGATGATTTGATGGACCAGTTGGTAGGTGCGTGTGTGTTAGTAAGATTGATTTGAGATCGGGTTATCATCAGATTAGGGTCAAAGAGGAAGATATTCAGAAGACGGCTTTTAGGACACGTTATGGTCATTATGAATATTTGGTGATATCGTTCGGGGTTTCTAATGCTCCAGGTGTGTTTATGGAGTACATGAATCGTATTTTCCATGAGCATTTGAATCGTTTTGTTGTTGTGTTTATTGATGATATCTTAATTTATTCTAAGTCCCGGGAGGAGCACGAGGAGCATTTACGTGTTGTGTTGCAAATTTTGAAGGAAAAGAGACTTTTTGCTAAGTTGTCCAAGTGTGAGTTCTGGTTGTCAGGAGTGAGTTTTCTTGGTCACGTAATTTCAGGTAATGGTATTGCTGTGGATCCATCTAAAGTAGAAGCAGTTCTACAATGGGAGGCTCCGAGATCCGTTACTGAAATTAGAAGCTTTTTGGGTTTAGCCGGATATTATCGAAGGTTCATTGAAGGTTTTTCTAAGTTAGCACTTCCTTTGACCCAGTTGACTTGTAAAGGTCAAGCGTTCATTTGGGATATTCGGTGCGAAGAAAGTTTTAGTGAGCTGAAAAGAAGATTAACGACAGCTCCGATTCTGATTTTCCTGAATCCTACTGAACCATTTGTGGTGTATTGTGATGTGTCTTTGATTGGTCTAGGTGGTGTGTTGATGCAAGAAGGTAAGGTGGTGGCTTACGCTTCGAGGCAATTGAGGGTGCATGAGAAAAATTATCCTACTCATGATCTTGAATTAGCGGTCGTGGTTTTTGTGTTGAAAATTTGGAGGCATTATCTCTACGGTGCAAGATTTGAAGTCTTTAGTGATCATAAAAGTTTGAAATATTTGTTTGATCAGAAAGAGTTGAATATGAGGCAACGTAGATGGTTGGAATTTTTGAAGGACTACGACTTTAGCTTGAATTACCATCCTGGTAAAGCTAACGTGGTAGCCGATGCGTTGAGCCGGAAATCGTTGCATATGTCCGCTTTGATGGTTAAAGAGTGGGAACTTTTGGAAGCGTTTAGGGATTTGAGTTTGGTGTGCGAATTGACGTCTGACAGTGTAAGGCTTGGTATGCTGAAGGTTACTAATGATTTTCTGTTGACCGTTAGCGAGAAACAGAAATTGGATGTGAAATTTGTGGATTTGATGACGGTTGGGGATAAAAGTGAAAATGAGGACTTTAAAGTGGATGATAATGGTGTTTTGAGGTTCCGAGGTAGAATTTGTATTCCTGATGATTCGGAGTTGAAAAGGATGATTTTGGAGGAAGGACACCGGAGTAATTTGAGTATACATCCGGAGCTAATAAGATGTACCAAGATTTGAAGAAGATTTTCTGGTGGTCTGGTTTGAAGCAAGATGTGGCTCAATTTGTGTATGCGTGTTTGACGTGCCAAAAGTCGAAGGTTGAACATCTGAATCCTAGTGGTTTGTTGCAACCGTTGGATATTCCTGAATGGAAATGGGATAGCATTTCTATGGATTTTGTAACAGGGTTGCCGAATACACAGAGGGGACATAATGCTATTTGGGTGGTTTTGGACAGACTAACTAAATCGGTGTATTTCATTCCGATTGACATCAGTTTTTCTTTGGACAGGTTAGCTGAGATTTATATCAGTGTGATTGTGAAATTACATGGTGTTCCGTTGAGTATTGTTTCGGGTCGAGATCTGAGGTTTACCTCGAGATTTTGGGAAAGTTTACAAAAGGCGTTGGGTTCTAAATTGAGATTGAGTTCGGCTTATCATCCTCAGACGGATGGTCATAAGGAGAGAACGATTCAGTCGTTGGAAGATTTGCTTGTGTTCTTGAACAAGGTGGTGCATGAGATAGTTATCTTGCGTTGGTTGAATTCACATATAATAACAGTTTCCATTCGAGTATTGGAATGGCACCATTTGAAGCGTTATATGGAAGAAGATGTCGAACACCGTTGTGTTGGCACGAATCTGGTGAGAGTTCGGTGGTTGGACCAGAATTGATTCGACAGACTACAGAAAAGGTGAAACTTATTCGTGAGAAAATGAAGGCTTCTCAGAGTAGGCCAAAAAGTTATCATGATCGAAGGAGGAAAGATCTTGAGTTTCGAGAGGGCGATCATGTATTTTTGAGAGTTACGCCGGTGACGGGTGTTGGTCATGCATTAAAGTCGAAGAAGCTTACTTCTCGGTTTATTGGTCCTTACCAGATATCCGCGAGAGTGGGTGCTGTGGCTTATCGGGTGGCTTTGCCGCCGAGTCTGTCGAATTTGCATGATGTGTTCCATGTTTCACAGCTTCGGAAGTATTTTCCGGATCCGTCGCATGTGATTCCGATGGACGAGGTTGAGGTAAGGGAGAACCTTACGGTGGAGGCATTACTAGTGAGGATTTTGGATCGCGAATTGAAGTGGTTAAGGGGCAAGGATATTGCGCTTGTGAAAGTAGTGTGGGGAGGCACTGCTGAGGGCAATTTGACTTGGGAGTTAGAGAGTCGGATGCGGGAGTCGTATCCGGAGTTGTTCGTCTCAGGTAATATTTTCGAGGACGAAAATTTCTAAGTGGGGGAGAGTTGTAACGCCCCAGTTTTGGTTAGTTTTATTTAATCGAGTCGTTTTGATTATTTTATTATTATTTTATTTTATTTTTTACTTTTATTCGAAAATATATTATTTTTCATTGTTGTGATGTTTTATCGCGTTTTGGGAACGTTTGCGAGATATTTGAGTGTAGGGGTATTTTGGTCATTTCACTTTAATTTTTCTTAAGTTAATAGAAATAGAAATAAAAAGAGAGGAAATAGAAAGGAAAGAAAAAGAGAAGAAGAAAAAGAGGAAGAAAGAAAAGAAGAGAAGAAAAAGAGAGAAAACTTGGAAAATCTAGGAATCGATCAACCGACTTTTCTAAACACGATTAAATCGGGTAAGGGTGCGAAACTCGATTATATTATACTTGTGTATGATTATGTATGTATGTTTTTGGTTGTTATTGGATTGAAATGGAAATATAGAGTAAAACCCATAAATGTTGAAAGTGTTAGAAATTTGATCCAAATGTGTCTGAAATCATGTTTTAGTGTTCCTTATTGTTGATACATGATAGATACATGTTATTAGGTATTCTATTGGTAATTTTCTGGTGTTTTGGGGAGATTTGGGGTTGATTTTGAGTGATCCCGTAACAGAGAATTATGTAGGAAATTCTGGATTTTTCGCTGCCCATACACGTAACACGCAGGGCAATACGCGTATTGGTTTGGGCAATACGCGTATTGGTTTGGGCAATACTCGTATGGCAAGGGGAATTTTGGGGAATTACGCGTATGGAAGTTCATTTTTTCGGCCATCTGCCCATTTGCGTAATAGTACGCGTAAGGTTAAGAGCAATACGCGTATGAAGTGAGGTAATACGCGTATTGGAGTTTTTAGTGGGATTTTTAGGAGGAATTGGTCTCTGCCCATACGCGTATCAAGTTGGGCAATACGCGTATGGAATTGTCTGAGGGAGCAAGGCAATAAGCGTATGGCCAGGAAGATTGCAAAATGTGGTTTTTTCGCGATGTCTTTTCTTGTTTAGTCCGTAACTTGTGTTCCGATTATCCGTTTTTAACATTCTTGGTATCGTTGAATAGCTATTGAACTGTACTTTCTTATGATGATGGTTTTGAGATTGTTGTCTTATTTAATTATGTCGGGAATTTGGAATAGTGTTGTTTTATCGACTTTTGTCGTTGTAATTGTGTGTAATTGATGTGTATCATGCAATGTGCTGTTGATATGGATATGGTATGACTGGTGTGCTATTGTATGGTGTAAATGCATGTGTTAAGATGGTGTGATGATGGTTTGTGGCCGTATGGCAAATAAATGCATTGTTTTGGGCTTGAATTGCAAAGTATGATTAATGTTAAGTGGGATGATTGCATAAATGTGTGCATTTGAATGTCATGAGTCATTGTATGCCAAGCATCATGATATGCATTCTTGTGATGTCGTGTGCCCTAGTGGGTGTGAGCGACGAAACGATTCCAGCGGGAATCCGCTATAACATCGTGTGCCTTATACAAAGAGGACTAAAAGCGATGATTATAGACGATCGTGCGCCTTATACAAAGAGGACCGAAAGCAATCGGACCGTGCGCCTTATATAAAGAGGACCGAAAGAGATCCATAAACGTCGTGCGCCTTATACCAAGAGGACCGAAAGCGACGGGGAACATCGTTTGCCCGACGGGGAGTTACACGAAGTAACAAGAGATGATTCCAATAGTTCCTGAGTGAACTAGTGTTGAGATGATGGATGGATGGTACCGCATATGCATTGCATAGAGTCGTTGTGTCGGTCTCTGTGCATTTGCATAAATCATGAATGGATTGATTATGTGTGAGAATTGTGAATGTATGCATTATGTGTGGAAAATCATGAATGGATGGATTATGTACGGAATTGTGGATGAAATTGATGAGTTGATATATGTATATATGTTGGTGATAATTATATTGTGCATGGTTGATATGCCCTGGGGATGGATATATGAAATATACGTTGTGTTGTTTGGTGTCTGAATTCTGGTATAAGTTGTGGTGAGAATATTTTATATGTGTATTTTTGTGTTATATATAATTATATGCAATTATATTATGATTGTGTTTCTCACCCTTCTGCTGTTTTAAATGCTCTACGAGGCATTGCAGATTAGATGCTGGAGGTCTTTTTGTGAAGCTTAGGTCTTCATTTTTTTGTCGGTCGGCTCTGATATGTAGCACCGGGTAGTCGGGGAGATCGTTATGTGATTATTTGTACTATGTATACATGTATCTTTTGGATTGTACATGTATGATGATGTATATGATAGACAAACTCTTTATGTGATATATATATATATATATATATATATATATATATGAGATTCAGTGCAGATTTTCCGCTTTTATTCTATATCTGAATTGTGGGTAGTAGGAACTAAGTTCCTCTGTTAATTGCTACCTGATTGTTGCATATCTTTATGAGCAGGTTTATTGTCTTTTGTTTCAATTGATGTGACTCCTCAGCCTATGCCATGAATGTTTTAATTATACTCTGATGAAATTTTTATCGCTTTTATTATTTGGGGGTATAGATTGGGGGTTTTACATTCCAGATGTTATGTGAGTGTTTGGATCACTTTTATATGATGTTTATGAGGTGTGTGTGTGTGATTGGTTTGGTTGGAATTGCTCTCAAACTCAAAACCCGATAGTGACTTGCTTTGGAAGGCAAATTTGGAATTGAGAAGGTGATTTTTTGGAAAGCATATGTTTGATGGCTTTGGTGTACTCAAGCTGAG
The DNA here is from genome assembly GCA_022829125.1 of Lathyrus tuberosus. NCBI lineage: Eukaryota > Viridiplantae > Streptophyta > Magnoliopsida > Fabales > Fabaceae > Lathyrus > Lathyrus tuberosus. Next base: position 3,535,272 of record JALAZF010000259.1, read on the forward strand.
CACAAATGAGCTCTATTTATAGTAGAGCAAGTTTGTTTTGGTATCAATAGTGAATGGCAACTGCAGCAGAGGTTTGGCCAATGTTGATCAATGGGAATCCAAGTCTCCTCTAGCCATTGACTAGAGGTTAGGGCACAAAGCTGTTATTCCCTAGTTGTTGGATCATTCTTGACTGAATTCATTTGTAAATGTGTCAGTCCATGCCACCTTGGTGCATCCATTAAATGCTTCAATCCAAAATTGGAGTCTTGTCCCTCTTTTAGGCATTTCTAGGTTTGGCATGCTACTTCTTGTCCCAAAGACTTTGGAAGCTTACATCAGTGTTTGTTCCCTTTAGTTTTGATCCTCAGATGTGTCCAAAGTGATGACAAGGCTTGGAATGATCTGATTTTGCCAAATCGAGCAAAAGTGCAAAATTCTGCCTAGCCTTGGCAGTTTTCAGCAAGGCATATTGCCATTGTCATATCTCATGGCTCGAGTGGAATTTGATGGAGTTCTTGGCCATTTTGGAAAGCCCTCATATGATACAATAACTGTTTGATCACAATTGGTTTTGATACTTTTTGGATCCAAGTGAAAAATGCCCCTACATTTGGAAAAAAGTGAAGGCAGATTCTGACTTAGTGAAAATTTCACTAAGTGTTGAAAAAAAGTTACACTTTCACTTTTTGTGATTTTGATCATTCCATAATTTAAAATCCATGATGAATTGGAATGAGTGGTAGTTTAAGCTTTTGTAGAGGGTAATGAGAGCTACAAATCCAGCTTTGGATGGGGAAAAATGGCCTTGTGGTTTAGGAGTTATGATCCTCCAAAGTTGGTACCCTTGCCACTTTGTTCCATAACTTAGAAAAATTTCTAAGTTTTTTATGGTTACCCCTTTTACAAGTTATCCCACTTTTCTTGATTTTTCTTGATGAATGATGATTCTAATCACACATTAACATCATTTTAGGGTCAAAGAACCATAATTGTGAAAAATCTCAAAAAGTCAAAGTTGGACTTTTGTGCACAGTTGACTTTTTGTCAGATGAATTCCAAACTGTGCAATCCTCTATGAAATCAAGTCCTTGACCTAAATCAAATTTGATGGATTGATTTCATAGGTGTTATAGGGTGTATTGAATCATGTCTTAGGGTTTGGGAGCATGTCCTGGTCAAAAGTCAAAGATACAGTTGACTTTTTCCGCGAAACCCTAATTGTGGTTCTGATGAAATTGAAACTTGTTGCTCAAGCTTTTTGGATCAATACATTGTTGCAAATGGATCAATGTGATGTATTTGAGACCCTAAAATCCCCCTTTGAGGTCTTGGCTCATGATTTGTCCCAAAAGTCAACTTAGGGGTGAATTAGGTCAAGAAACCCTAATTCCTGGTTTTCTTGTGAATGCATCCCCTGAGGCTAAATTGACTTAATGATTGGGTTCATGAGATCCCTTGGAGCATATTAGGTTGTGCTTTGAAGTATTGGCTCATGCCTAGAGGAAAATTTCCATCTGGAGTACTGGCGATCTTGAGGCTTAATCTACTTGGAATGTTGCAACTTTGTGCTTGATCCTTGAGGTGGGAGTCCTCTTGATCTTTTGTGGATGTTTGAGAGGCTAGACAAGTTGAATATCATGTCAATTCTTAATTGATCCTTTGTCTAAGAGCTCTGAGAGGGCTTGAAACCCTAAGCCTGATTGTAGGGGATGCTCACCCATCTTTGGGGAGACTAATGGTTCATCCATATGGTGATGATGATTTGCACAATGATGGGAAATCTTAGTGGTCAAAAATTTGCGGTATGACAATTTGTACCACATCATTTCATAGCTTTATGTGACACCTCTCTAAACTCATTTTCAAAAGATCAAATGCAATAGTTATTCTCTATTAAAGGTCACAAGTTCAACTCCTTACAAAAATAAAAAATGCAATAATTATTCTCTATTAGAGTTCGCAAGTTCAACTCGTCACAAAGACAAAAATATTTGTGATTCTATACGTTAAAATTAAAAATTTCTTTAAAATCATAAAAAAAGAAATATAATATATTAAAAAAGAATATATTAAATATTTCTAATCTCAAAATAGTTATCGCCGAAAATATATTCACCTAATAACTTAGATAAATATATTATTTTCATAAATTCTATTGAAAAATATTTATATTTTTCTTTCAATAATTATTAACTTTAATACATATTTTTTAATATTATGTCATTCTAATAATTTTAATTTTCTTCAATTTTAAAAAATTTAATGGTATAACATCATTCCATTCACAAGAAATAATAGATGAGAAGCTGGTTCCCATTGAAAAAGAGTAAGAGAGTTACCAACAACACATATTCTCTCTCAACGTTCTGTTATGAGCCTCTTCAACAAGAAAAAACCCTTCTGGTTTTTTATCGTTGATCAACCATTCTAGACTTGAGCTCTCATCGTCTGCCGGGATCATCTGGTATTTTCGGCTTAAACTCCTAGCCTTAGGGCTAGGGGCCTTGGTACTGGGTGTCTTTCTGCAGCTTCTTTGTTAGCTTGGGTCTACCTAGTTCCATGGAGTGGAAGAAGGTGGATTACAAGAAAAAGGTGATAACTTTCGACAGTTTCTCGGTCTGGAAGGAGAACGGCGGTAATAGGGTGGTTAATGGAGGTCTCATCACTTCCTTCTTCATCATTGAATTTCCGAAAAACATGGAGCCAAAGGATCTTTTTGAGGTTTTCATGGTTTACGGTCTCATCTCGGAAGTCTACATACCTGGAAGGCGAGATATTAGAGGGAGAAGATATGGTTTTGCCCGGTTCAGGAAAGTTCATGACTCACGTGTGCTGGTAGCTAAGCTGGATAGTATTCAGTTTCACGGGAAGAAGCTTCACACTAATATACCCCATTTCTCTAAGGGTCTGGTTGTCCACAACAAGGATCGTTTTACTTCAGCGAGGAAGGTTGCTATCAAGAGTGGTAGACAAGCTAGTTTAGAGATTTATCCTTCTTACCCTTCGCTTGCTCAGGTTGTGAAGAGTGGTAATGTAGAAAAGGTTCCTATAGGCCTTAAAACTGAGGATAACAACGTTGGTAGGGTCAAAGTGGACAGCATTGACACAACTAGTTACGCCAAGTGCGTGGTTGGTGAGGTCTACCAGAATGTTAACCCATTCTTAATCCAAAAAGACCTTTTCAAAGTAGGCATTTTTTATATTGTGGCCTCTCCTTTAGGGGCTAGTCTCTGTCTTCTTGAATCCAGAGGAGGAGACGACCTTACTTGTTCTATTGATTCTGTTAAGGCTTGGTTTGATTCTAAATTTGTTAAGATCTACCCTTGGTCTCCTGAGGTAATTTGACAAAAGCAGATACGTTTGGGTGAGATGCATTGGAATTCCTTGCTTTGCATGGTGCAATGAAGTCTTCTCCAGCTTAACGAGGAAAGTCGGGCAGTTTATTAAAGAAGACGAGGATACTAGTAAAAAAATCTAGGTTTGATGAGGCTCGCTTGCTTATCAAAACTAGTGATGTATCGGATATAAACGTAATGGTTGAACTTGAGGTTAACGACCTTGTGTTTGAAGTAAGAATCCTCAGTGATCTTCCAGGACCCAGGAAAATTGATTTCCTCATGAACAACTTTGTTGAAGATTTGTCTGGTTTACTTGATTCGGATGACGAAGAAGTTTGGTCTTCAGATGTGGGTGGCGACAGTGACAGGTCCTTTCCTAGTTCTCCTAGGGAGATGGGAGACATTTTGGAGTCTAAGGTTACACCAGAGGACATGGGGAGTAGCGTTGAGTCCAATCATACCCTTGTTTGTGAAACCTTCGGGGTGGGTGAAGACTCAGTGGACGAGGCATGTGACAGGATTGATGTTCAGCAGCATAAAGCTAAAACTATCTCGGTCACCTCGAGCAATGGAAAAAAGTCAGAAAAGGTGAATTTTGTTGATAATACTGGGTGTTCTTTGGGAAGTCAACCAGGCATTGGGCTACAACTTATCTTGGACGGGTGTCTGGACCCACCTGCTTTTGGTGAATTAAGTCTGGGTCCGGGTATTGGGCATGTGCCTTTGGGCTTGCTCGTATCAGATCCAATATCTAACTCTGACGTAGATTTTGCTAATTCTTCTGCAAGGATTAAGCCCAAAAAGAAGAAACCTCTCTCCATTTTTTAGATAATAGGCACATTCCATTTTCCCCTTCATTCTTTTCCACATTTCTCAATGCATCTCCTGCTGCTCACCAAACTCGTAAAGTTTCAAAGAGGCGATCTCCCAAGAAATCGCTTAAAAATGAATCTCTATGGAGAGGGGAGGAGCATCATGTGCTCCTACTGGATCCCATCTGTCATACCCTAAATTTTGACCACTAATATTTCCCATCATTATGAAAATCATCACCACAATATGGATGTACCTTTGTGCCTCATTAATCTCCTCAAGGAATTGTTGAGCATTCACTACTATCAAAATTAGGGTTTCAAGCCCTCTCATAGCCTTAGACAAAGGATCAATCAAGGAATGACATGATCTTCAACTTGTCTAGCCTCTCAAGTAGCTAAAAAGGATCAAGAGGACTCCTACTCCAAGGATTAAGCACAAAGTTGCTCCCTTCTAGGTGGATCAAGCCTCAAGATCGCCAGCATCTCCAAATTAGGGTTTTGGTCGTTCAGGGCCTCCAAAGGGAAATTTTCCTCTAGGCATGAGCCAAAGATCCAAAACACAACCTAATATACTCCATGGAACCTCATGGACCCAATCATCAAGTCAATTTGACCTCAGGGGATGCATTCATCAAAAATCAGGAATTAGGGTTTCTTGACCTAATTCACCCCTAAGTTGACTTTTAGGGCAAATCATGAGCCAAGACCTCAAAGGAGGATTTGAGGGTCTCTAATACACTACATTGATCCCTTTGCAACAACGGCTTGATCCAAGAAGCTTGAGCAACAAGCCTCAATTTCATCTGCACCACAGTTAGGGTTTTAAGGAAAAAGTCAACTGTAACTTTGACTTTTGACCAGGACATGCTCCCAAGCCCTATGACATGCATAAATATACCCTATGACACCCATGGAACATGTCCATCAAGTTTGATTTAGGTCAAGGACATGATTTCCTGAAGAATTGCACAGTTTGGAATTCATCTGATAAAAAGTCAACTGTGCACAAAAGTCAACTTTGACTTTTTGAGATTTTTCACAAAAATGGATTTTTAACCCTAAAATGATGTTAATGTATGATTTGAATCATCATTCATCAAGAAAAATCAAGAAAAGTTGGATAACTTGTAAAAGGGGTAACCATAAAAACTTAGAAAAATTTTCTAAGTTAAAAATAAAGTGGCTAGGGTACCAACTTTGGAGGGTCATAACTCCTAAACCACAAATCCATTTTCTCCCATCCAAGTCTTAATTTGTAGATCTCATTTCCCTCTACAAAAACTTCAACAAGACCTAACTCTAGTTCATTGTGTATTTTGAGCTATGAGTGAGCCAAAAGGGCTGAAAACATGAAAGTACCACTTTTCCAACACTTCGATAAAATTCTGTCCAAGACAGATTTTGTTGGAAACACCAAAACTTGTGAGATTTTTTCACACAGTGTAACGAGCGATTTTGGACGCGGTTCTTAAGCGCTGGTCGTTCTCTGCGGTTTGAGCTTACTACATGTCGATTCATTTTTTATCCTATTGTGAGCTGATGAAGGAAGGGAAATAGATGTCTCCAATTAACCCTGCTTTGCATACTGAGTTTAAACAGCGGTCTGTTAGATTACGGATGCGATCAATGTGGTGGGGCCTTTCTTGTGTTATTTTGACAGATAGGTTTCTGGCGGGGAACAAGGATTAGGATGTTAGGACTGATGTTTTTGAATTACTGCTTTTGATTGATGGAGATATGGGATTTGGGTTTTTGTTTAGTGTGCTCGCTAAGATTTTTCTTTCAATCTTATGCCTACGTATTCCCGTTTACCGAAACAGGGAAATCAGAGCATTCGTAGTTCCTCCTATTCTATGGGAGGAAATGGGTGTTGTGGTGTCTTGTTCAAAGCCCAAGACGTGAAGCGAAAGGGTAGTTTGTATCTTATTCAAAGCCCAAGATGTGAAGCTAAAGGGGCTATTTGTGTCTTGTTCAAAGCCCAAGACGTGAAGCTGAAGGGCCTCGAATTTGTCATCTCTAAAGAAGGGTTTGTCTGTCACAACTGTTGAGTGGCTGGTTATAAAGGAGAATTACTTTAACCGGGATACGCGGATCCTAGCAATGCCATAATTTCCTTTATAGGAGATTTCCAACCTGAAGGAGAAGACTTTAACTCAGTGTAGAGCAATGCTATCTTTCCTTAGGAATTTCTCATACTAAAAGAGGGACAGTGGCATGGATGTAGATGATCCAGAGGCTTGCCGCTTACAGCGATTAGATGAAGGGGAAAGAGTTGTTGGTGTTTGTGTACTGTGAACGAGGCACAACTTTGATGCTAAAAGGTTAATTAAATCAACCAGTGGTTTTCTTATATAAAGCCTAAGAGGAGGCTGATTATGTGTCTCGTACAAAGCCCGAGAGAGAGGCTAAAAGGTTTTGGCCCGACGATGGAGTCTTTTGGTATCTCGTATAAAGCCCGAGATGGAGGCGATTTGACTCAACAAGAGAGTTTTTTGTACCTCGTACGAAGCCCGAGATGGAGGCTAACATTTGTTTGGCTCAATATGAACCTTTTTGTATCTTGTATAAAGCCCGAGATAGAGGCTAAAAGGGGTGATTGACTCAACGAGGGAGTCTCTTATGTGTCTCGTACAAAGCCCGAGTGAGAGGCTAAACATTGTTTGACTCTGCTGGGGAGGATCATTGTACAAAGCCCAAGAGAGAGGCTAACTTCACTGGAGAAGGATCATTATACAAAACCTAAGAGGAGGCTATGGCGACTGTTCAGTTAAGTGACAGGTCCAGTAGACTGATTGTAAAGAGAAAATTAGTTCTTATATGAGTAATACTGTACTCATGGATTTGATTCAAGGATCCGGGTTATTCCTGTTCTTTAAGGAAGCGGGAAATCCGAAGGGTATTGAGACTGTCCAAGTCTACGGGTTTCCTTCCTATTCTTGAAGGGGTCACTTGAGAATGTCTTTGAGACTCAAGGAGATTAGACTGTCCAAGTCTAGAGTGTCATCTTTTGTACTGTGCTTTGAGAAACAATAATAGACTCTATGAAAGGACTGTTCTATGCATATGATTAAGTTCTGTTCCTATACCTCTAGGAGGTCATCAGGACAATTTGTACGAAGCCCAAGAGGAGGCTGGAAACTTTTAAGAAGCCGACGGGTCCTTGTACGAAGCCCAAGAGGAGGCTATCATTCCCGGAGGAAGAGATCATTATACGAAGCCTAAGAGGAGGCTGTGAATACTTCTAAGAAGCCGACGGGTCCTTGTACTAAGCCCAAGAGGAGAAGGGGTTGCTTTTAGGAAGCCCGTGGATCCTTGTACGATGCCCAAGAGGAGGCCGATGCTTTTAAGAAGCCCGTGGGTCCCCAAACCCCGAGAAGTTCAAGGCAATGCTATTCACCGAGAATAGATCAAAGTCAGGAAAGTTCAAGAATTTGGAAGAAACTCAAGAGATGCCATTCACGGAGAAAAGATCATCTCTGGGGAGTAGAGTTTCTTGACAAATGCTTTTAAGAAGCCTGTAGGTCCCCAAACCATGAGAAGTTCAAGGCAATGCTATTCACCGAGAATAGATCAAAGTCAGGAAAGTCCGAGAATTTGGAAGAAACTCAAGAGATGCAATTCACGGAGAAGAGATCATCTCTGGGGAATAGAGTTTCTTGACAACTTCTATGAGTGACAGTCTATGAAAGGGTTCACAGAGAATGCTGCCTTTCATATCTCCATATTGTTTAACCCCAAGAGGAGGGAAGACTGTGTCTGGTAATCCTATGGGGATCTAGTTTAGACTATTTCTAAGAGTGATCAACGGGCTTAATGCTAGACGTAGTTGCCGGGGAAACTCTAAATATCTATACTATTATTACACAGTTGATATGAGTTTATGAAAGAAGACTTACAGCGAAACAGCCCCACAATACAGTTATATATATATATATGAGTTTATGAAAGGAGACTTACAGTGAAACAGCCCCATATGTATATGAAAGCAGTAAATGAAAGCAATAACCACTTACTCGGTTGTAGAGCTTCCATGCTGTTTGGTTAGTTGCTCAACAAAGATAGATTGAAAACAACAGTATATTCAAAATCAAAGGAGAAAGTGCTTTGAAAAAGAAAGATTTGGGGCTTACAGCTCAAGGAGAGGCCCAGGGTTTTATCAGTGAGCGCACTGTTTGAATTTGTACAGAGGGACTTATACAAGTGACTGAGGCCAAAAATGTTTTCTGTACAAAGGTATGGGTCTTACACTCTCTCAAGAGGCCCAAAAAGTTTAAAGAAAAAGAGTGGGGCTTATAACACGAGGGTAGGCCCAATTGATTTTTCGTTAAAAATGGCGATCGCGCCGAGGTTTCCTTTTAACGCAGAGGGACTTATACAATAAGTGAGGCCCAAATTATTTTGGTTAAAAGGGGGTTGGGTCTTACACTCTATTAGAGGCCCAAAAAGTTTTGTATGGGTCTTATAACTCAAGGAGAAGCCCAAGGTTATTTTTCAAAAGGCGACGATCGCGTCGTTTGTTTTTGACGGTATCGGGACTTATACAATACACCGAGGCCCCAAAATGATTTGGTCAAAAAAGGATTGGGTCTTACACTCTATTAGAGGCCCAAAGTGTTTTGAAAATGATTTATGAGGGTTGAATTAATCCAAAAACCCTAATTTGTTTTCAAAAATATATTTAATTAAATAAAAATTCAATTAAAATGATCAAAATTGTTTAACATGTGAAAAACAAATTGTGATCTTGGATTAATGCTTCAAAAATTAAGTATTGACCTACAAAATAATTAGGAAGCATTAAAAGTTGCAAAATCAATGTGGAAAAAATATTTAAATTGTCAAAAACAAGTAAAATATTAATTCTTTGCAAAAATATCAATTATATGAAATAAATAATATTTTTGGGATTTTTTGATAAAATAAAATATTTTAACATTTTTGTGAATTATTAAAAAAAGAATCAACTCAAAATCATTAAAACTCAGAGAGAAATTAAATTTTGAATTAATTAAATAAAATCACAAAATTCAAATATTCAAATTTGGAAAAATGGCGCCAAGAACAAGCTGAAGAACACGTGCGTGTTCTGAGATTCTCATATTTTCATTTTCTATCCAATCTCCCTAAATACTTGATTATAACATGCAATCCACATATCATTAAGCTCGTCTCAACCTCACGATCATGTCTATGTCCATTAATTTCATTTAAATTAAACCTATAACAAGAAATCATGAAAAATCCTCAAGAACCCTAATTTCTGCACGAAGGCTAGGATTTTTTATACACGATTCAAACAATGCAATTAATTGAGGGAAAACATTTCATGCATGATTATGAACATATGGCCAAATTATTGTGCAGCAAAAAATGCATGAATCATAGAGTTAGAAGAGCTCATGCTTACCACTTGCAGCTGGTGATCGTGATTTATGCTGGAGGTGTTACAGCTGGGTTCCAATGATGTGGATAGCTTCCCTAGGTACCAAGTGATGTGTCTGAGTGCTTGGAATGGATTGACATGGTTTGGAGTTGAAGATGGCACCTCAACTGTAAAACTGTCAAGAACTTGAGCAATTGGCTGGTGATTTTGTGAAATCAGTGTTCCAGATGTTATGTGAGTGTTTGGATCACTTCTATATGATGTATTTGAGGTGTGTAAGTGATTGGTTTGATTGGAAAAGCTCTCAAACTCAAAACCCGATAGCTACCTTGCTAAGAAAGGCATTTTTGCCAAGAGAAAGAGATTTTGAGGAAAGCATCTGTTAGATGGGTTTGGTGTACTCAAACTGATCACAATTGAGCTCTATTTATAGTAGAGCAAGTTTGTTTTGCAAGGAATAGTGAATGGCAACTGCTAAGTAGGTTTGGCCAATGTTGGCAAATGAAAATACAAGTCTCCTCTAGCCATTGACTTGAGGTTAGGGCACAGAGCTTTGGTTCCCTTGGTCTTGGATAAGTCTTGACTGATTTCAGATAAGAATGGCTCAGTCCATGCCACCTTGATGCTTCCATTGAATGCTTCAATCCAAATTTGGAGTCTTGTCCCTATTTTGGCCATTCTAGGTTCAACATGCTATTTCTTGTTCCATGGACTTTGGAGGTTTGGCTCAGTGATTGTCCCCTTTAGATTTAATCCTCTGAGGTGTCCAAGTGGATAGGAGCATTTGAATTTGGCTGATTTTGGGAAATCGAGCAAAGTTGCAAATTCTGCCGTGCCTTTGACAGATTTCAGCAAGGCAACTTGCCAATGTCATAACTCATAGCCCAAATGGAATTGGCAATGTTCTTGGCCATTTTGGAAAGCCCTTACATGATATAACAACTGTTTGAACATGTTTGGTTTTGATCTCTTTTGAATCCAAGTGAAAAATCCCTCTACATTTGGCAAAAAGTGAAGGCAGATTCTGACTTAGTGAAAATTTCACTAAGTGTTGGAAAAAGTGACATTTTCACTTTTCAGCCATTTTGATCTCTCCATAACTCAAAATCCTTAATGAATTGGACTTAGGTCTAGTTGAAGTTTTTGTAGAGGGTAATGAGGGCTACAAATCCATCTTTGGATGAGGAAAAATGGCTTTGTGGTTTAGGAGTTATGATCCTTCAAAGTTGGTACCCTTGTCACTTTATTTTTAACTTAGAAAATTTTCTAAGTTTTTATGGTTACCCCTTTTACAAGTTATGCCACTTTTCTTGATTTTTCTTGATGAATGATGATTCAAATCATACATTAACATCATTTTAGGGTTAAAAATCCATTTTGGTGAAAAATCTCAAAAAGTCAAAGTTGACTTTTGTGCACAGTTGACTTTTTATCAGATGAATTCCAAACTGTGCAATTCTTCAGGAAATCATGTCCTTGACCTAAATCAAACTTGATGGACATGTTCCATGGGTGTCATAGGGTTTATTGGGGCATGTCCCATGGCTTGGAAGCATGTCCTGGTCAAAAGTCAAAGTTATAGTTGACTTTTTCCTTAAAACCCTAATTGTGGGGCAGATGAAATTGAGACTTGTTGCTCAAGCTTCTTGGATTAATCCATTGTTGCAAATGGATCAATGTAGTATATTAGAGACCCTCAAACCCTCTCTTGAGGTCTTGGTTCATGATTTGTCCCAAAAGTCAACTTAGGGGTGAATTAGGTCAAGAAACCCTAATTCCTGATTTTTTATGTATGCATCCCCTGAGGCAAAATTGACTTGATGAATGGGTCCATGAGGTTCCATGGAGTATATTAGGTTGTGTTTTGGATCCTTGGCTTCTTTCCAGATGAAATTTTTCATCTGGAGGCTCTGGTCGACCAAAACCCTAATTTGGTGATACCGACGATCTTGAGACTTGATCCACCTAGAAGGGAGCAACCTTGTGCTTAATCCTTGAAGTGGGAGTCCTTTTGATCCATTGTGGATGTTTGAGAGGTTATAAAAGTTGAAGATCATGTCATTCCTTGATTGATCCTTTGTCTAAGCACTCAGAGAGGGCTTGAAACCCTAAGCTTGATTATAGTGAATGCTCAACAATTCCTTGAGGAGATTGATGGGGCACAAAGGTACATCCATATTGTGATGATGATTTGCACAATGATGGGAAATCTTAGTGGTCAAAATTTGGGGTATAACAGATGCCCCTATTTAATCTTCTTGGACACGAAGGTGTGAATGACGAAGGTATTCGGGCATTCGGGGTGCAAGAGAATTAAATATCGGAATACCCGAAATTTTGATGGCTATGAATGATAGTTTGCGCATTCATCTTCTTTTGCTAAGCAATGATGCTTAGAAAAGGTAAACTTCCCCTCGATCCTGGTTTCCTACCAAGAAACTGGTATTAGTTTATGATTGAAATAAACTTCCCCTCGATCCTGGTTTCCTACCAAGGAACTGGTCTTAGTTTCTGATATAAACTTCCCCTCGATCCTGGTTTCCTACCAAGGAACTAGTCTTAGTTTCTTTTGTCAATAAACTTTATCGACAAGGGACGCTATTTGTAGCGGTTTTCCTCAAACTTCTCGCCGAATTTTCCTGGGGAGATGCCATTTGTGTGGAAAAGGTTTCGAAGTCAGACTTGCTAGGGAACCCAGTCGTCTGAGTTGTGTACAAATTTCTCTGCTAGAGATGTCATTTGTTGATTCTATCCGGGGAAAGCGAGTCTCTTGAGAGACTGCCTTCGTTTGGGATTACATCATACTTTTCTCGGGATCTTCCTGGAGAAACGCCATATGATGGGGTCCAATTTTGAGGTGCCGATGACCTTTTCATTAGCGATCTTTTCGTAGCGAAACTGGCATGCTGCCGAATCTCTGATTACGAGGCTTTCGCAGTGGATTTTCCTTAATCCGGGAAAGCAAGGATATCATCTTCAATGGCGAAGAGTGACATTTAACTGAAGGTTCCTCTGGTTCTTCAGAGGTTTAAGTTATCAAAGTGGTCAAGGACCGTCTCTAATCCAGAAATAAACGGGAGAGAGATTTTTTTTGTAGCGAGCGATTTTGGACGCGGTTCTTAAGCGCTGGTCGCTCTCTGCGGTTTGAGCTTAAACTATAGGTCGATTCATTTTTTATCCTATTAAAGCTGATGAAGGAAGGGAAATAGATGTCTCCAATTAACCCTGTTTTGCATACTGAGTTTAAACAGCGGTCTGTTAGGTTACGAATGCTATCAATGTGGGGGGGGGGGGGCCTTTGAATGATAATTGCATCAAAGTAGACTTCGGCATAACATTCAGGGCTGACCCTGTGTCTACCAGTACGCTGGCTAAAGCATCGTCCTGGCAGTTAACTGTGATATTGAGTGCCATGTTATGACGGCGACTCTCTTCGGGTAATTCCTCATCACTAAATCCCAAATTATTGCAGGAAGTGATGTTAGAGACAATGCTATCGAATTGTCTGATTATTACATCTTGTTCCATAAAGGCTTGCTCTAAGACTTTCTGTAGAGCCTCCCTGTGGGTTTCTGAACTGAGTAACAGTGATAATACCGAGATCTTTGAAGGAGTTTGTAACAGTTGATCAACAATGTTATATTCACTCCTTTGGATGAGCTTCAACATATCATCATCATTTTTCGAAAGGTCGGGATCACTGGATTGACCGACTGGTGGATCGGGAGCTTCTGTCTGAAGTTCCTTTTCTTTATTAGGTTCCCCAACCCCTCGATTGAAGATTCTACCACTCCGGGTTACACGACTGATGTCTGCAATATTCACGACGGAGGGTAATGGAATTTCCCTTCCATTTTCAACTGTCGTTGCACCGTATTTGTAAGGGATAGGCTTAGCTGATTCATACGGTAGTGGTCCCGGTAGATAGATGACTATGGGAACCTTCTGATTTTTCTGACCATCATAAGTGATCTCGATTCGTTCCCGGTTGGGAACTTTAGATTCATCAAGTAGAGGAATAATGGCAAAAACATCCCTGGTCCTGTGATGACCAGAGATCGTGACAACATCCTCAACTTGCTCGGCAAGGTAGTTCAGCGTCCAGTCGATGGGTCCAGAACCCGGATATGGACGAATTTCTCCACTATCGACCTGACCCTGAAGAGCTGCTCTCACAAGGTAACACCCTTGGCTACTTTCCGAACAGACGCTACAACTGTCATAGTTGTGTGGTGGCACCTGGCCACACCCACTTTGAATACAATGTAACCTTACTAGGTTAGGTTCCACTGATCGGACATCCTGACTTTGACGCCGAGTGGGGTTTCTATTACTGGTACTAATCTGCTGAGTATCTTCATCCATATAGATTGGCATCCACCAGTGATTTAACAAGTGCTGGAGTGCCTCCTGGACAAGGGTACAACCTCGATCATTTTCGCAACCCGCTTTACAGCTTTGATAGTCATGTGATATTAAGAATCCGAGTCGGACCTGCTCAGCATGTAACTCTACCAGGTTGGTATTCATCACGCGAATATCGAAGATCTGAACCATGTTGATCTGATAAGGGTTCCTATCATGGTAGTCTTGGATCCATCCAAGATCCATCTGACACTGGAGGGCCTCTTGTATGAAAGAGCATCCCTGTTTGTTTACCGAGCAAGTCAGACAGGAACTGTAATTGTGTCGCGGCAGATTATGATACTGGCTTTACCTTGAGTGCATTGCCACCAAGTTGACATTCATTGCACAGATGTCGTGATTCTGAATGATGTTAGAGTTTGTGTAGACCATGTTAACTCCACGAACTTGGTGCTCTTGGATCCATCCGAGATCCATTTGTTCCTGTAGAGCTGCTTGCACTACAGAACATCCTTGATTGTCTTTAGAGCAGATATCACACTGATGATAGTTATGCGGTGGCACATGGCCATATCCACTCTGTCTACAATGCATCTTGACCAAATTGGTCTTCAACAAGAGTACATCGTGAATTTGATAGACATCGTTAGTCTCTTCTTCTATCAGGTTGACTACAGCTTTCTCATGTTGAGGCAGCGGGTTTGTGAGAACATTAGGGTTCGTATCCTTGAAGGATAAGACCCCGCTCCTAACAAGTTTTTGCACGTCGGACTTGAAATTGAGACAAGTCTCTATGTTATGCCCTGAACCTCCTTGATGATAAGGGCATGTTTGATCCACCTTAAACCAAAAAGGCAGATTTTCTGGTACTGTAAGAGGAGATTTAGTCTCAATGTGCCCCTTAGCCAGTAGTAATGGAAACAGCTCTGCGTACGTCACGGGTATAGGATCAAATCCTGGTGGCCGTGTTGTACGGTTATTGTTATATGGAGGACGAGCCTGCTAAAGAGGCTGTTGTGTCCTTTGCTGGTCAGGTTGGCTCTACGCAACCTGAGGTTGATACGTAGGAATATGCGCAGGGCTGATAACAGGAGTCACAGCTGCTACCGGTTGATAACGTCGTCTTTGCTTTCCGAGAGAGATATTCCCAATATCTTGCTCTTTTTTTTAGGGAGAGCACTACCATATTTTTTAGTACCGATCGTTGATCCAGGGTCTTTTACCAAACGTCCTTCTCAGACGGCTTCCTCAAGACGTACGCCCATGCCGACCATTTCGGTGAAATCACTGGGTGCACTGGCAACCATTCGGTCATAGTAAAATGAGCTTAAGGTCTTTAAGAAGATCTTTGTCATCTCTTTTTCCTCAAGAGGTGGACAAATTTGAGCGGCAATTTCACGCCACCTTTGAGCATACTCCTTAAAGGTTTCCTTGTCCTTTTGCGACATTGATCTGAGTTGATCTCTGTTGGGTGCCATGTCCAAATTGTATTTGTATTGTTGGACGAAGGCAGCACCAAGATCTCTGAAAGTGCTGATCGTGGCATGGTTTAAACCCATATACCATTTGAGTGCGGCACCAGTTAAATTATCCTGAAAGTAGTGAATCAGTAGGTCCTGATTCTCCATCTGAGCTGACATCCGCCGAGCGTACATCACCAGATGGCTCTGAGGGCAAGAGTTACCCTTGTATTTTTCAAAGTTGGGCACTTGAAATTTGTGCGGAACTTTCACATTTGGGACCAAGCAGAGGTCTGCGGCGTCCTTTCCAAATAGATCCTGACCGCGAATGGCTTGCAGTTCCTTCTGCATTTCCAAGAACTGTTCCTGGAATTCATCCATTCTATCGAAAATAGTTTAAGGTGGTTGTGGAATCTGTCCTTCCGGGACAGTGTGCACCACAGGGGGTGGTACCGTGACTACGGCAGTGAGTCTTGGTGTTTCCCGAAGTTTGTAACCTTCATGAGTCTTCAGTATGCCCCTGGCATCTTCGTTTTCCTGAAGTTTGTAACCTTCAGGCCCAGCGGCTTTTGTTGCGATTCCCTGGTCTTCAGTGATCGGCGGAACCTATCCTTCCGGGATATAGCTAACAGGCATGCCCCAAGGACGATCTTTCGGTATCTGATACTTAGGATCATACCTCTCCACTATGGGCGTTGAGGTGATCTCTGAGATCACAGTTCGTTGTAGCTGAGCTTCTGCCATGGCTTGCATGTCGTTACGAAGCTTTCTCATATCTTCTCTCAGAGCGTCGATCTCTTCTTTCAACTCTCTGTTTTCTTCCTCAAGATCATCCATCTTTTTCTGACGATTGGCCCAAGTATTATACGAATGAGACAGTTTGACTCTAGAACCGAGACACAAACGTGAGATTCGTAGGTAAGAAGAATACGCGATGTGAGAATGATGAATGCAATGATTATATTAATTGTTTAAGGTTTAATCAAAATAAACTTCGACAATTAGATTGCAAATATCAAACAGTGGGGATACCCCTTTTTTATTGAAATTCAAAGGATTATAGAAATGGAAATACAGTAGATTACAAGGTGCAGAAACAGAAACCTAAACTAATGGGTCCCGAGAGAACTCGGGTGCTGATTCTGGTATCTTCCTTTTTTTTTACCGGGGCTCTTGGGCCGTTGTCGGGCTGTCATTCCTTTGCCAGGTGAAAGGAGCGAACAAATTCCGTTGGTCATCCTGATTATCCACAGCATGTTGCTCCAAAATTTCAATCAGAGCATGTTTATCTTTCAGTAGTTGTTGTATTTTGATGCACTCTATGTCGAGGGTGTGGTACTTGTTCTTCCAAGACCTTCTCTCCCGTTGAACTTTGTTGAGAGTAACCTGAGGCTTTTCAGTCTCAGACATGAAGTACATGACAGATTCCTTCGGCGGAATAATTTTGTAACGAGGATAAGGCATTTTTAGCTTGAGAGCTCTAGTTTGTACCCAATGGAGATAAGGCTCCACCGAGACACAGTCCGGTTTTCCTAGAGACTCTCGTCCTTTCTTATGAACATGCTTCCAAGCGTGCACTATTTCCATCTTTAGTGCTCTGTCATTTTCCCCTTCCTTGAAGAAAAGACCTTCCAGATGAACACCCAGTGGGATGTGTCTCATCGGGTATCCAAATTGACGGCGAACCAATATCGGATGGTAGTTGATTCCTCCTTTAGTTCCTATGAGGGGTATGTTGGGGAAGTTTCCACAATGGTCAATGATCCTAATTCCCTCATAAATCCTATTACAACAATCAATGTCAGAGTTGGTAAGAGACAAGATCTTCTGCGACCAACGTAAGGCACTCTTACAATCCCAAAAAGCAGCAGACTTGGGCAAGTGAGAGATAAACCATTTGTAAAGCAAAGGTACACAGCATGTGATCTCCCCTTCGCTGTACAAATTTCCCAAGTGTACAGAATGATACGCATCTGCGAGCAAAGTCGGCACGGGGTTTCCAATGAGAAAAACCTTAATGGAGTTAATATCGACGAAATTATTAATGTTGGGAAACAAAAATAACTCGTAGGTGAGCAAGACAAAGATGCTTTCAAAAGCAGTCACGTTTCCTATACTGGCAAAATACAGGGCTTTCTTAGTTAAGAACTAGGCTGGCAAACCTTGGATGCCACCCTTAGTAGTTAGGTGAGTCCTAACCTCAGACTCGTCCAAATGAATTGCTCTTGCAATAGTCTGATTCTTTGGAATTTCTTCTAGTCCAGAAAATGGAGCTCGATCTGTAATGCGTAGATCGATCAGGTGAGAATACTCCTCCAGCGTTGGTACGAGCTGGTAATCCGGGAATGTGAAACAGTGATAAACTGGATCATAAAACTGAATGAGCGCATCCATGATTCCCTCAATCACATGGACTCTTAACAGTGGTAGCAAACCTCCGTGCTTGGCTCTGAAAGCCTCTGGGTTAGTGATTATCCTCGCTAACCTTCTCAAATCCTCTAGCTTTGGAACCTTGAAGGTATACTGGTGAGTTCTCCTTCTACCGAAATCCATTAGTGCAATCCTTTTCTCTAATATTTGCAATCACAGTCTTAGTTTATTTTGAAAAAACAGAGAGACTAGAAGAGAAGTTTTTTGAATGTTTTAATGTTTTTTAAATGAATGCATGAATGCAGCACACAAAAACATAGAAAAAACATGGGGTCAAAGGGTCGTTGTCATGAAGTTAAGGCTCTACCCATCCCCCAAAGGTTTATACTAAGGTGATTTTTGTACCTGTACTCATTATCATCAGCTCCTCCCAGGAGAGCAAAATAACAAGCGGGTTGCCAGCGAGTTGTAGTGCAATCTTAGAATAAGTGCCATTCACCGAGAATAGATCACCAGCCTCAAATGAGGGTAGTATCGCGTAACAACTATTCCCGATAGTTTCCGCACTACGAAAGGGTTTGGCTCCTCAGCTTCTCAGACTTAACAGCCGACCCATTATCTAGGTGAGAGAATAGGTTGCGTTGGTCAGCCTCCACTGAGGTTGATGGTCGACCTCGTCGCCATCACTTATCTTAAGTGTATACTCAATCGTTCCACATACGGCATCACCCGCATTCCCATTAGCAGAAAAATAAACACGTATAGCAATTAGGAAAAGCGGTATATATATTTGTCCTAATCACCCTAGCCTTTAAAGCTATGAATCTTAAGTTCCTGACAGAAAATGGGTTCCCCGGCGGAAGCCCCAATCTGTGGTATTCACACAAGTGAAGAAAAGGAAGACCGTGCCTAGATCTAACTTTGAAAAGCCCCACGGTGGGCGCCATTTTTTCTGTAGCGAGCGATTTTGGACGCGGTTCTTAAGCGTTGGTCGTTCTCTGCGGTTTGAGCTTACTACAGGTCGATTCATTTTTTATCCTATTGTGAGCTGATGAAGGAAGGGAAATAGATGTCTCCAATTAACCCTGCTTTGCATACTGAGTTTAAACAGCGGTCTGTTAGATTACGGATGCGATCAATGTGGTGGGGCCTTTCTTGTGTTATTTTGACAAATAGGTTTCTGGCGGGGAACAAGGATTAGGATGTTAGGACTGATGTTTTTGAATTACTGCTTTTGATTGATGGAGATATGGGATTTTTTGGGTTTTTCTTTAGTGTGCTCGCTAAGATTTTTCTTTCAATCTTATGCCTACGTATTCCCGTTTACCGAAACAGGGAAATCAGAGCGTTCGTAGTTCCTCCTATTCTATGGGAGCAAATGGGTGTTTTGGTATCTTGTTCAAAGCCCAAGACGTAAAGCGAAAGGGTAGTTTGTATCTTGTTCAAAGCCCAAGATGTGAAGCTAAAGGGGCTATTTGTGTCTTGTTCAAAGCCCAAGACGTGAAGCTGAAGGGCCTCGAATTTGTCATCTCTAAAGAAGGGTTTGTCTGTCACAACTGTTGGGTGGCTGGTTATAAAGGAGAATTACTTTAACCGGGATACGCGGATCTTAGCAACGCCATAATTTCCTTTATAGGGGATTTCCAACCTGAAGGAGAAGACTTTAACTCAGTGTAGAGCAATGCTATCTTTCCTTAGGAATTTCTCATACTAAAAGAGGGACAGTGGCATGGATGTAGATGATCCAGAGGCTTGCCGCTTACAGCGATTAGATGAAGGGGAAAGAGTTATTGGTGTTTGTGTACTGTGAACGAGGCACAGCTTTGATGCTAAAAGGTTAATTAAATCAACCAGTGGTTTTCTTATATAAAGCCTAAGAGGAGGCTGATTATGTGTCTCGTACAAAGCCCGAGAGAGAGGCTAAAAGGTTTTGGCCCGACGATGGAGTCTTTTGGTATCTCGTATAAAGCCCGAGATGGAGCCGATTTGACTCAACAAGAGAGTTTTTTGTACCTCGTACGAAGCCCGAGATGGAGGCTAACATTTGTTTGGCTCAATATAAACCTTTTTGTATCTCATATAAAGCCCGAGATAAAGGCTAAAATGGGTGATTGACTCAACGAGGGAGTCTCTTATGTGTCTCGTACAAAGCCCGAGAGATAGGTTAAACGTTGTTTGACTCTGTTGGGGATGATCATTGTACAAAGCCCAAGAGAGAGGCTAACTTCACTGGAAAAGGATCATTATACAAAGCCTAAGAGGAGGCTATGGCGACTGTTCAGTTAAGTGACAGGTCCAGTAGACTGATTGTAAAGAGAAAATTAGTTCTTATATGAGTAATACTGTACTCATGGATTTGATTCAAGGATTCGGGTTATTCCTGTTCTTTAAGGAAGCGGGAAATTCGGAGGGTATTGAGACTGTCCAAGTCTACAGGTTTCCTTCCTATTCTTGAAGGGGTCACTTGAGAATGTCTTTGAGACTCAAGGAGATTAGACTGTCCAAGTCTAGAGTGTCATCTTTTGTACTGTGCTTTGAGAAACAGTAGTAGACTCTATGAAAGGACTGTTCTATGCAGATGATTAAGTTCTGTTCCTATACCTCTAGGAGGTCGTCGGGACAATTTGTACGAAGCCCAAGAGGAGGCTGGAAACTTTTAAGAAGCCGACGGGTCCTTGTACGAAGCCCAAGAGGAGGCTATCATTCCCGGAGGAAGAGATCATTATACAAAGCCTAAGAGGAGGCTGTGAATACTTCTAAGAAGCCAACGGGTCCTTGTACTAAGCCCAAGAGGAGGCGGGGTTGCTTTTAGGAAGCCCGTGGGTCCTTGTACGATGCCCAAGAGGAGGCCGATGCTTTAAAGAAGCCCTTGGGTCCCCAAACCCCGAGAAATTCAAGGCAATGCTTTTCACCGAGAATAGATCAAAGTCAGGAAAGTTCGAGAATTTGGAAGAAACTCAAGAGATGCCATTCACGGAGAAAAGATCATCTCTGGGGAGTAGAGTTTCTTGACAAATGCTTTTAAGAAGCCTGTAGGTCCCCAAACCCCGAGAAGTTCAAGGCAATGTTGTTCACCGAGAATAGATCAAAGTCAGGAAAGTCCGAGAATTTGGAAGAAACTCAAGAGATGCAATTCACGGAGAAGAGATCATCTCTGGGGAATAGAGTTTCTTGACAACTTCTATGAGTGACAGTCTATGAAAGGGTTCACAGAGAATGCTGCCTTTCATATCTCCATATTGTTTAACCCCAAGAGGAGGGAAGACTGTGCCTGGTAATCCTATGGGGATCTAGTTTAGACTATTTCTAAGAGTGATCAACGGGCTTAATGCTAGACGTAGTTGCCGGTGAAACTCTAAATATCTATACTATTATTACACAGTTGATATGAGTTTATGAAAGAAGACTTACAGCGAAACAGCCCCACAATATAGTTATATATATATGAGTTTATGAAAGGAGACTTACAGTGAAACAGTCCCACAATACAGTTATATGTATATGAAAGCAGTAAATGAAAGCAATAACCACTTACTCGGTTGTAGAGCTTCCATGCTGTTTGGTTAGTTGTTCAACAAAGATAGATTGAAAACAATAGTATATTCAAAATCAAAGGAGAAAGTGTTTTGAAAAAGAAAGATTTGGGGCTTACAGCTCAAGGAGAGACCCAGGGTTTTATCCGTGAGCGCACTGTTTGAATTTGTATAGAGGGACTTATACAAGTGACTGAGGCCAAAAATGTTTTCTGTATAAAGGGATGGGTCTTACACTCTCTCAAGAGGCCCAAAAAGTTTAAAGAAAAAGAGTGGGGCATATAACACGAGGGTAGGCCCAATTGATTTTTCGTTAAAAATGGTGACCGCGCCGAGGTTTCCTTTTAACGCAGAGGGACTTATACAATAAGTGAGGCCCAAATTATTTTGGTTAAAAGGGGGTTGGGTCTTACACTCTATTAGAGGCCCAAAAAGTTTTGAATGTGTCTTATAACTCAAGGAGAAGCCCAAGGTTATTTTTCAAAAGGCGACGATCGCGCTGTTTGTTTTTTACGGTATCGGGACTTATACAATACACTGAGGCCCAAAAATGATTTGGTCAAAAAAGGATTGGGTCTTACACTCTATTAGAGGCCCAAAGTGTTTTGAAAATGATTTATGAGGGTTGAATTAATCCAAAAACCCTAATTTGTTTTCAAAAATATATTTAATTGAATAAAAATTCAATTAAAATGATCGAAATTGTTTAACATGTGAAAAACAAATTGTGATATTGGATTAATGCTTCAAAAATTAAGTATTGACCTACAAAATAATTAGGAAGCATTAAAAGTTGCAAAATCAATGTGGAAAAAATATTTAAAATGTCAAAAACAACTAAAATATTAATTCTTTGCAAAAATATCAATTATATGAAATAAATAATATTTTTGGGATTTTTTTATAAAATAAAATATTTTAACATTTTTGAGAATTATTAAAAAAGAATCAACTCAAAATCATTAAAACTCATAGAGAAATTAATTTTTGAATCAATTAAATAAAATCACAAAATTCAAATATTCAAATTTGGAAAAATGGCGCTAAGAACAAGCTGAAGAACACACGCGTGTTCTGAGATTCTCAGATTTGCATTTTCTATCAAATCTCCCTAAATACTTGATTATAAAATGCAATCCACATATCATTATGCTCGTCTCAACCTCGCGATCATGTCTATGTCCATTAATTTCATTTAAATTAAACCTATAACAAGAAATCATGAAAAATCCTCAAGAACCCTAATTTCTGCATGAAGGCTAGAATTTTTTATACACGATTCAAACAATGCAATTAATTGAGGGAAAACATTTCATGCATGATTATGAACATATAGCCAAATTATTGTGCACCAAAAAATGCATGGATCATAGAGTTAGAAGAGCTCATGCTTACCACTTGCAGCTGGTGATCGTGATTTGTGTTGGAGGTGTTACAGCTGGGTTCCAATGATGTGGATAGCTTCCCTAGGTACCAAGTGATGTGTCTGAGTGCTTGGAATGGATTGAAATGGTTTGGAGTTGAAGATGGCACCTCAACTGCAAAACTGTCAAGAACTTGAGCAATTGGCTGGTGATTTTGTGAAATCAGTGTTCCAGATGTTATGTGAGTGTTTGGATCACTTCTATATGATGTATGTGAGGTGTGTGAGTGATTGGTTTGATTGGAAAAGCTCTTAAACTCAAAACCCGATAGCTACCTTGCTAAGAAAGGAATTTTTGCCAAGAGAAAGAGATTTTGAGGAAAGCATCTGTTAGATGGGTTTGGTGTACTCAAACTGATCACAATTGAGCTCTATTTATAGTAGAGCAAGTTTGTTTTGCAAGGAATAGTGAATGGCAACTGCTAAGTAAGTTTGGCCAATGTTGGCAAGTGAAAATCCAAGTCTCCTCTAGCCATTGACTAGAGGTTAGGGCAGAGAGCTTTGGTTCCCTTGGTCTTGGATAAGTCTTGACTGATTTTAGATGAGAATGGCTCAGTCCATGCCACCTTGATGCTTCCATTGAATGCTTCAATCCAAATTTGGAGTCTTGTCCCTATTTTGGTCATTCTTGGTTCAACATGCTATTTCTTGTTCCATGGACTTTGGAGGCTTGGCTCAGTGATTGTCCCCTTTAGATTTAATCCTCTGAGGTGTCCAAGTGCATAGGAGTATTTGAATTTGGCTGATTTTGGAAAATCGAGCAAAGTTGCAAATTCTTCCGTGCCTTTGACAGATTTCAGCAAGGCAACTTGCCAATGTCATAACTCATAGCCCAAATGGAATTTGGCAATGTTCTTGGCCATTTTGGAAAGCCCTTACATGATATAACAACTGTTTGAACATGTTTGGTTTTGATCTCTTTTGAATCCAAGTGAAAAATCCCTTTACATTTGCAAAAAGTGAAGGCAGATTCTGACTTAGTGAAAATTTCACCAAGTGTTGGAAAAAGTGACATTTTCACTTTTCAGCCATTTTGATCACTCCATAACTCAAAATCCTTAATGAATTGGACTTAGGTCTAGTTGAAGTTTTTGTAGAGGGTAATGAGGGCTACAAATCCATCTTTGGATTAGGAAAAATGGCTTTGTGGTTTAGGAGTTATGATCCTTCAAAGTTGGTACCCTTGTCACTTTATTTTTAACTTAGAAAATTTTCTAAGTTTTTATGGTTACCCCTTTTACAAGTTATCCCACTTTTCTTGATTTTTCTTGATGAATGATGATTCAAATCATACATTAACATCATTTTAGGGTTAAAAATCCATTTTGGTGAAAAATCTCAAAAAGTCAAAGTTGACTTTTGTGCACAGTTGACTTTTTATCAGATGAATTACAAACTGTGCAATTCTTCAGGAAATCATGTCCTTGACCTAAATCAAACTTGATGGACATGTTCCATGGGTGTCATAGGGTATATTGGGGCATGTCCCAGGGCTTGGGAGCATGTCCTGGTCAAAAGTCAAAGTTACAGTTGACTTTTTCCTTAAAACCCTAATTGTGGGGCAGATGAAATTGAGACTTGTTGCTCAAGCTTCTTGGATTAATCCATTGTTGAAAATGGATCAATGTAGTATATTAGAGACCCTCAAACCCTCTCTTGAGGTCTTGGTTCATGATTTGTCCCAAAAGTCAACTTAGGGGTGAATTAGGTCAAGAAACCCTAATTCCTGATTTTTGATGTATGCATCCCCGGAGGCAAAATTGACTTGATGAATGGGTCCATGAGGTTCCACGGAGTATATTAGGTTGTGTTTTGGATCCTAGGCTTGTGTCCAGATGAAATTTTTCATCTGGAGGCTCTGGTCGACCAAAATCCTAATTTGGTGATACCGGCGATCTTGAGACTTGATCCACCTAGAAGGGAACAACCTTGTGCTTAATCCTTGAAGTGGGAGTCCTTTTGATCCATTGTGGATGTTTGAGAGGTTAGACAAGTTGAAGATCATGTCATTCCTTAATTGATCCTTTGTCTAAGCACTCAGAGAGGGCTTGAAACCCTAAGCTTGATTGTAGTGAATGCTCAACAATTCCTTGAGGAGATTGATGGGGCACAAAGGTACATCCATATTGTGATGATGATTTGCACAATGATGGGAAATCTTAGTGGTCAAAATTTGGGGTATGACACACAGTTACAAGCTGAATCAGTTCCAAAGATAAACATCAATGTTGTTTCAAATGTTGCCAAGAATCCAAGCAACTCAATAGCATGAAACCAATCCACTTGTGCCAAGAATTATGGCTGCCACAACACACCATGTCAAGGCTGCCATGAAAAATCAGTTTGGGGGTTTTGTGCCATCCACGATTTCTGAGTCAAAAGGAGTGATCACTATGCCACATGCCTTCAATCTGATCATGAACCAACTGATCCAACTGATAGGGTTGAGTCAAAAAGCCAAGGAATCTTCCAACTTGAAATTCATCCACTTTGGCACATTTTGCCTTGAATTCAAAGGGGCATTAATGTGGAATAGTGCATTTTCAACAAAGCCACTCTGCTCAGTCAAGTTCTTTGATTAAACAATAATAAAAACATCTGAAGAATGTGATTTTAGTCAAGGCATAGCCCTGCTCTTGGGAATGGCTAGTTTGCCTTGCTTGAGAAGAAATCCTCCAAGCCAATCCATACAAATGTGATCTGATCCAGCAGACATTCACTATTCCTCCAAGACAAAAGTTAATCACCTATAAATAGAGGTTCCAATGGATCATTCAACTCACACCAAAGCCAGTTACAGCATTGCTTTCTCTCATTCTTCCTTAAACCTCAAGTTTCTTGGTTTTTGAGTAACCACTATCGGGTTTTGAGTTGCAGCCTTAAGCAATCAATTTGAATTGCTCAAACACATCACATATGATGTATTTGAGGTGTCCAAACACTTAAACACTGACTGTAACACCCCAGGCTCAAAATCACCCTTCAACCAAGCCATTATGCCTCAATTATGCAGGTGGAGGTCTCCAGCTTGATCCAAAGAGTTTCAAAGTGTTCCAAAGCTTGCAACACACTCCATAACATCCATTGAAGCTGTAGGGATCATTAATTCACAACTGGAACAAGGTTTGTGCAGAGTTCCATTTCAGCTTGCATCAAGGTAAGCCTCAAAACTCAAACTCCATGATCCATGCATATTTCCTCGCATGATATTTTTGCCAATTGCTTGCCATCATATGTTGATTGTTTTCCCTCAAAAAATTTGATCATAGCACTCATAATCATGCCTACTCTATTGCTTTTGCAAAATTAGGGTTCATACGGCCACAATGATATAATTTGCTAAAATGAATGAAATTGGGTATTGCCATCTTCTTCCTTGTGAAAAAACGCATGAGTTTGGTGTTTGAATCATGTCAAATGGTTGAGAAACGAGAGAGGTGGAGGGCTTCATGCACGAGCTAGAGGAAGAAGATGGCCATGGCGCCATTTTCAGAAAATCCAACTAGTTTGATATATATTTTTCACTTGCCATGTTATTAATGAATTGGCATTGCGCCCCAGTGGTTGATCAGCTGGTTTGTATGTATTGGCAAGCGAAAGGCCTGGTGTTCGAATCCCCCTCGCCCCAGACCTTTTTTTTATCACTTTTTCCTATTTTCCAATTTTTCATATTATTTTGTTAATTATTTGAAAAATTAATAACTCACTTAATTTTAATTATTTTTGACTGATTCTTTTTGCAAAAAATCATAAAAATGTTGAAATATTTTATTCCACAAAAAAATTAGATTTATATTATGTATTTAATATAATTAGTATTTTTGTGAATAAATTCATTTTTATTTGTTTTTAAACATTTTAAAATGAACATCCATCTTGAAAAATCAAGACCAAATGAGTTTTAATATCTCTTGTGATTTGTACCTCATTTTTCAAACCTTAAACAAAAATCACAAGTGGTTTATTCAAATATATTTGGTATTTTTCATTGATTTTATTTAAATATTTACTATTTAAAGATTAAAATTAGGGTTTCTTTGATTTTCACCCTCATAAAACTCTTTTGGGCCTCTATTAGAGTGTAAGACCCAACCTCCTTGTACAGAAAACTTTTTGGGCCTCATTCGTTGTATAAGTCCCTTTGTACATTTTCAAAATAAACGACGCGATCGTCGCCAGTTTAAAAATAACCTTGGGCCTCTCCTCGAGCTGTAAGCCCCAAATCTTTCTTTTTCAAAGCACTTTCTCCTTTAATTTTGAAATATACTGTTGTGTTCAATCTTTCTTTGTTGAACAACTAACCAAACAGCATGGAAGCTCTACAACCGAGTAAGTGGTTATCGCTTTCATTTACCGCTTTCATGTACATATAACTGTAATGTGGGGCTGTTTTGCTGTAAGTCTTCTTTCATAAACTCATATCAACTGTTTAATAATAGTATAGATATTTAGAGTTTCCCCGGCAACTACGTCTAGAACTAGGTGACGCCGTTTCATTTATAGAAATAGACAACTAGATCCCCAATAGGATCACCAGATACAGTCTTCTCTTCGGCTGTCCTCATTAGGAATTGTCAAGAAACTCTACTCCCAGAGATGAATGTATTCTCCGTGAATGGTATCTTTGAGTTTCTTCCAAATTCTCGAACTTTCCTGACTTGATCTATTCCTTATGAATAACTTGCCTTGAATTTCTCAGGGTTTGGGGACCCACGGGCTTCTTAAAAGCATCGGCCTCCTCTTGGGCATCGTACAAGGACCCACAGGCTTCCTAAAAGTAACCATGCCTCCTCTTGGGCTTAGTACAAGGACCCGACGGCTTCTTAGAAGTATTCACAGCCTCCTCTTAGGCTTCGTATAATGATCTCTTCCTTCGGGAATGATAGCCTCCTCTTGGGCTTCGTACAAGGACCTCCCGGCTTCTTAAAAGTTTCCAGCCTCCTCTTGGGCTTCGTACAAATTGTCCCGACGACCTCCTAGAGGTATAGGAACAGAACTTAGTCATCTGCATATAACAGTCCTTTCAAAGAGTCTACTACTGTTTCTCAAAGCATAGTACAAAAGATAAAACTCTAGACTTGGACAGTCTAATCCCCTTGAGTCTCAAAGACATTCTCAAGCACCCCTTCAAAAATAGGAAGAAAACCCGCAGACTCGGACAGTCTCAATACCCTTCGGATTTCCCATTTCCTTAGAGAACAGGAATAACCCGGATCCTTGAATCAAATCCTTGAGTACAGTGTTGCTCATATAAGAACTGATTTTCTTTTTAAATCAGCATACTGGACCTGTCACTCAACTGAAACAGTAACCATAGCCTTCTCTTAGGCTTTGTATAATGATCCTTCTCTAGTGAAGTTAGCCTCTCTCTTGGGCTTTGTACAATGATTCTCCCCAGCGGAGTCAAACAACGTTTAGCCTCTCTCTCGGGCTTTGTACGAGACACATAAGAGACTCCCTCGTTGGGTCAATCACCCCTTTCGCCTCCATCTCGGGCTTTATACGAGATACAAAAAGGTTCTTATTGAGCCAAACAAACAACAGCCTCTATCTCGGGCTTCGTACGAGATACAAAAAACTCTCTTGTTGAGTCAAATAGCCTTCATCTCGGGCTTTATACGAGATACCAAAAGACTCTATCGTCGAGTCAAAAAACATTTTAGCCTCTCTCTCAGGCTTTGTACGAGACACATAATAGCCTCCTCTTAGGCTTTGTATAAGAAAACCACTGGTTGATCCAATCAACCTTTTAGCATCAAAGCTGTGCCTCGTTCACAGTACACAAACATCAACAACTCCTTCCCCTTCATCTAATCGCTGTAAGCGGCAAGCCTCTGGATCATCTACATCCATGCCACTGTCCCTCTTTTAGCATGAGAAATTCCTAAGGAAAGATGGCATTCCTCTAAACTGAGTTAAAGTCTTCTCCTTCAGGTTAAAACCCCTATAAAGGAAATTATGGCCTTGTTAGGATCCACGTATCCCGGTTAAAGTAATCCTCCCTTTATAACCAGTCACCCAACAGTTGTGACAAACAGACCTCTTTAGAGATGACAAATTCTCTCTAAGGTCAACACCTTTAGCTTCACATCTTGGGCTTCAAACAAGATATAAATAAACTCTTCAGCTTCACATCTTGGGCTTTGAACAAGATATAAACCACCTTTCGCTTCACGTCTTGGGCTTTGAACAAGACACCAAAAACACCCATTTCCTCCCATAGAATAGGAGGAACTACGAACGCTCTGATTTCCCTATTTCGGTAAACGGGAATACGTAGGCATAAGATTGAAAGAAAAAATCTTAGCGAGCGCAATCAACAAAAAAACCCAAAATCCCATACTCCCATATATCATAATCTGAAGCAGTATCCTAACAAAATCCCAGAGAGAAATCAGTATTGGCGAAAATACAAATAACCGATACAAAGGCCCCACCACATTGATCGCATCCGTAACCTAACAGACCGCTGTTTAAACTCAGTATGCAAGCAGGGTTAATTGGAGACATCTATTTCCCTTCCTTCATCAGCTTCAATAGGATAAAAAATGAATCGACCTGTAGTTAAAACTCAACTGCAGAGAGCGACCAGCGCTTAAGAACCGCGTCCAAAATCGCTCGCTACAGAAAAATGGCGCCCACCGTGGGGCTATCTTCTAAACCTTTTTTCTCTTCACGTGTGTGAATACCACAGATTGGGGCTTCCGCCGGGGAACCCATTTTCTGTCAGGAACTTAGGATTCATAGTTTTAAAGGTCTAGGATGATTAGGACAAATTTATATACTGCTTTTCCTAATTGCTATACGTGTTTATTTTTCTGCTAATGGGAATGCGTGTGATGCCGCATGTGGAAAGATTGAGTATACACTTAACATAAGTGATGGCGACGAGGTCGACCATCAACCTCAGTGGAGGCTGACCAATGCAACCCATTCTCTCACCTAGACAATGGGCCGATTGTGATGTCTGAGAAACTGAGGAGCCAAACCCTTTTGTAGTGCAGAAACTATCAGGAATAGTTGTTACACGATACTACCCTCATTTGAGGTTGGTGATCTATTCTCGGTGAATGGCACTTACTCTAAGATTTCTCTACAACTCACTGGCAATCCGCTTGTTGTTTTACTTTCCTGGGAGGAGCTGATGATAATGAGTACAGGTACAAAAATCACCCAAGTATAAACCTTTGGGGATGGGTAGAGCCTTAACTTCATGACAACGACCCTTTGACCCCATGTTTTTGTGTGCTGAATTCATGCATTCATTTAAAAAACATTAAAACATTCAAAAAAAATTTCTTCCAGTCTCTCTGTTTTTCAAATTAAACTAAGACTGTGATTGCAAATATCAGAGAAAAGGATTGCACTAATGGATTTCGGTAGAAGGAGAACCCATAGGTATACCTTCAAGGTTCCAAAGCTAGAGGATTTGAGAAGGTTAGCAATAATGATCACTAACCCTGAGGCTTTCAGAGCCAAGCACGGAGGTTTGCTACCACTATTAAGAGTCCATGTGATTGAGGGAATCATGGATGCGCTCATTCAGTTTTACGATCCGGTTTATCACTGTTTCACATTCCTGGATTACCAGCTCGCACCAATGCTGGAGGAGTATTCTCATCTGATTAATCTACACATTACTGATCAAGCTCCATTTTCTGGACTGGAAGAAATTCCAAAGAATCAGACCATTGCAAGAGCAATTCATTTGGATGAGTCTGAGGTCAGGACTCACCTAACCACTAAGGGTGGCATCCAAGGTTTGCCAGCCCAGTTCTTGACAAAGAAAGCCCTGTATTTTGCCAGTATAGGAAACGTGACTGCTTTTGAAAGTATCTTTGTCTTGCTCACCTACGGGTTATTTTTGTTTCCCAACATCAATAACTTCGTCGATATCAACTCCATTAAGGTTTTTCTCATTGGAAACCTTGTGCCGACTTTGTTCGCAGATGCGTATCATTCTGTACACTTGGGAAATTTGTACAGCGGAGGGGAGATCACATGCTGTGTACCTTTTCTTTATAAATGGTTTATCTCCCATTTGCCTAAGTCTGCTGCTTTTTGGGATCACAAGAGTGCCTTACGTTGGTCGCAGAAAATCATGTCTCCTACCAACTCTGATATAGATTGGTGTAATAGGATCTATAATGGAATTAGGATCATTGACTGTTGTGGAAACTTCCCCAACGTACCCATCATAGGAACTAAAGGAGGAATCAACTATCACCCGGTGTTGGTTCACCGTCAATTTGGATACCCGATGAGACACGTCCCACGGGGTGTTCATCTAGAAGGTCTTTTCTTCAAGGAAGGAGAAAACGACAGAGCACTAAAGATGGAAATAGTGCACGCTTGGAAACACATTCATAAGAAAGGACGAGAGTCTCTAGGAAAACCAGATTGTGTCTCGGTGAAGCCTTATCTCCATTGGGTACAAACTAGAGATCTCAAGTTGAAGATGCCTTATCCTCGTTACGGAATTCTTCCGCCGAGGGAATCTTTCATGTACTTCATGACGGGAACTGAAAAGCTTCAGGTTACTCTCAATGAAGTTCAAAAGGAGAGAAGGTCTTGGAAGAACAAGTACCGCACCCTCAACGTAGAGTGCATCAAAATACAGTAATTAGTAAAAGAGAAAGACGCTCTGATTGAAATTTTGGAGCAACATGCTGTAGAGAATCAAGATGACCAAAGGAATTTGCTCGGTCCTTTCACCTGGCAAAGGAATGACAACCCGACAACGGCCCAAGAGCCCCGGTCCAAGAAAAGGAAAATACCAGAGTCAGCACCCGATTTCTCTTCAGAGAGGATTCGGGACCCATTAGCTTAGGTTTCTGTTTCTGCACCTTGTAATCTACTATATTTCCATTTCTGTAATCATTTGAATTCAATAAAAAGGGGTTTCCCCACTGTTTGATATTTGCAATCTAATTGTCGAAGTTTATTTTGATTAAACCAAAAAAACAATTAATATAATCATTGCATTCATCATTCTCACATCGCGTATTCTTCTTACCTACGAATCTCACGTTTGTGTCTCGGTTCTAGAGTCAAACTGTCTCATTCGTACAATACTCGGGCCAATCGTCATAAAAAGATGGATGATCTTGAGGAAGAAAACAGAGAGTTGAAGGAAGAGATCGACGCTCTGAGAGAGGATATGAGAAAGCTTTGTAACGACATGCAAGCCATGGCAGAAGCTCGGCTACAAAGGACTGTGATCTTAGAGATCACCTCAACGCCCATAGTGGAGAAGTATGATCCTAGGTATCAGATGCCGAAAGATCGTCCCTGGGGCATTCCTGTTAACTATATCCCGGAAGGATATGTTCCCCCGATCACTGAAGATCAGGGAATCACAACAGAAGCCGCTGGGCCTGAAGGTTACAAACTTCGGGAAAGTGAAGATGCCAGGGGCATACTGAAGACTCCTGAAGGTTACAAACTTCGGGAAACGCCAAGATTCGCTGCCGTAGTCACGGTACCACCCCCTGTGGTGCACACTGTCCCGGAAGGACAGATTCCGCCAATACCTTCTGGTAAAAAGGAAAATTTGTTTGATAGAATGGATGAATTCCAAGAACAGTTCTTGGAAATGCAGAAGGAGCTGCACGCCATTCGCGGTCAGGATTTATTTGGGAAGGACGCCGCAGACCTTTGTCTGGTCCCCAATGTGAAAGTCCCGCACAAATTTCAAGTGCCCGACTTTGAAAAGTACAAGGGTAACTCTTGCCCTCAGAGCCATCTGGTGATGTACGCTCGGTGAATGTCAGCTCAAACGGAGAATCAGGACCTACTAATTCATTACTTTCAGGATAGTTTAATCGGTGCCGCACTCAAATGGTACATAGGTTTAAACCGTGCTACGATTAGCACATTCAGAGATCTTGGTACTGCCTTCGTCCAACAATACAAATACAATTTGGACATGGCACCCGACAGAGATCAACTCAGATCAATGTCGCAAAAGGACAAGGAAACCTTTAATGAGTATGCTCAAAGGTGGCGTGAAATTTCCGCTCAAATTTGTCCACCTCTTGAGGAAAAAGAGATGACAATGATCTTCTTAAAGACCTTAAGCTTATTTTACTATGACCGAATGGTTGCCAGTGCGCCCAATGACTTCACCGAAATGGTCGGCATGGGCGTACGTCTTGAGGAAGCCGTCGGAGAAGGACGTTTGGTAAAAGACACTGGATCGGCGAGCGGTACTAAAAAATACGGTAGTGCTCTCCCTAAGAAAAAAGAGCAATATATTGGGAATATCTCTCTCAAAAAGCAAAGGCGACGTTATCAGCCGATAGCAGCTGTTACTCCTGCTATCAACACTGCACCTATTCCTACGTATCAACCTCAGGTTACGCAGAGCCAACCTAATCATCAAAGGACACAACAGCCTCTTCAGCAGGCTCGTCCTCCATATAACAACAATCATACAACACGACCATCAGGGTTTGATCCTATACCCATGTTGTACGCAGAACTATTTCCATTACTGCTAGCCAAGGGGCACATTCAAACTAAGTCTCCTCTTACAGTACCGGAAAATCTGCCTTTCTGGTTTAAGGTGGATCAAACTTGCCCTTACCACCAAGGAGGTCCAGGGCATAACATAGAGACTTGTCTCAATTTCAAATATGACGTGTAAAAGCTTGTTAGGAGCGGGCTCTTATCTTTCAAAGATACGAATCCCAATGTTCTCACGAACCCGCTGCCTCAACATGAGAAAGCTGTAGTCAACCTGATTGAGAAAGAATTTAACAACGTCTATCAAATTCACGATGTACTCTTGTTGAAAACCAATCTGGTCAAGATGCATTGTAGACAGAGTGGATATGGCCATGTGCCACCTCATAACTATCATCAGTGTGATATCTGCTCTAAAGACAACCAGTGATGTTCTGTGGTGCAAGCAGCTCTACAGGAATAGATGGATCTTGGATGGATCCAAGAGCACCGAGTTCGTGGAGTTAACATGGCCTACACGAATTCTAACGTTATTCAAAACCACGACATCCGTGCGATGAATGCCAATCTGGTGGCAATGCACTCAAGGCAAAGCCAATATCATAATCTGCCGCGGCATGATTACAGTTCTTGTCTGACTTGCTCGGTAAACAAACAGGGATGCTCTTTCATACAAGAGGCCCTCCAGCGTCAGATGGATCTTGGATGGATCCAAGACTACCATGATAGGAACCCTTATCAGATCAACATGGTTCAGATCTTTGACACTCGCTTGATGAATACCAGCCTGGTAGAGTTACATGCTGAACAGGTCCGACTTGGATTCCTGGTATCACATAATTATCACGGCTGTAAGGCGGGTTGTGAAAACGATCGAGGTTGTACCCTTGTCCAGGAGGCACTTCAGCACTTGTTAAATCACTGGTGGATGCCAATCTACATGGATGAAGATACTCAGTAAATTAGTATCAATAACAAGAATCCCACTCGGCGTCAGAGTCAGGATGTCCGATTCCTGTAAGCTAACCTAGTGAGGTTACATTGTATTCAAAGTGGGCGTGGCCGGGTGCCACCACACAATTATGACCGTTGTAGCGTCTGTTCGGAAAGTAACCAAGGGTGTTACCTTGTGAGAGCAGCTCTTTAGGGTCAGGTGGATCGTGCAGAGATTCGTCCATATCCGGGTTCTGGACCCATCAACTGGACGCCGAACTACCTTGCCGATCAAGTCGAGAATGTTGTCACAATCTCTGGTCGTCACCATACCAGGGATATTTTTGCCATCATCCCTCTACTTGACGAATCTAGAGCTCCCAACCGGGAATGGATCGAGATTACTTATGATGGTCAGAAAAATCAGAGGGCTCCCGTAGTCATCTATCTGCCAGGACCACTACCGTACGAATCAGCTAAGGCAATCCCTTACAAATACGGTGCAACGACAATTGAAAATGGAAAGGAAATTCCATTACCCTCTGTCGTGAATATTGCAGACATCAGTCGTGTAACACGGAGTGGTAGAATCTTCAACCGAGGGGTTGGGGAAGCTAACAAAGAAAAGGAACTTCAGACAGAAGCTCCCGATCCATCAGTCGGTCAATCCAGTAATCCCGACCTTTCGAAAAATAATGATGAGATGCTGAAGCTCATCCAAAGGAGTGAATATAACATTGTCGATCAACTGTTACAGACTCCTTCAAAGATCTCGGTATTATCACTGTTACTCAGTTCAGAAGCCCATAGGGAGGCTCTAAAGAAAGTCTTGGAGCAAGCCTTTATGGAACAGGATGTAACAATCAGACAGTTCGATAGTATTGTCTCTAACATCACTTCCTGCAATAATTTGGGATTTAGTGATGAGGAGTTACCCGAAGAGGGTCGCCGTCCTAACATGGCGCTCAACATTACAGTTAACTGCCAGGACGATGCTTTAGCCAACGTACTGGTAGACACAGGGTCAGCCCTGAATGTTATGTCGAAGTCCACTTTGATGCAATTATCATTCAAAGGCCCTCCGATGAGAATCAGCGAGGTCGTCGTCAAAGTATTCGACGGATCCAGAAAAATAGTTATCGACGAAGTTGATCTTCCTATAACTATCGGTCCTCATACTTTCCAAGTCACTTTCCAGGTCATGGACATCCGGGAAACGTACAGTTGTTTATTAGGAAGACCTTAGATACATCAGGCTGGGGCGGTTACTTCCACCCTCCACCAAAAACTAAAGTTCGTCCAGAACGGCCAACTCATCACAGTCTGCAGGGAGCAGGCCTTGCTGGTGAGTAACTTGTCATCATCTGCTAGTATAGAACCCGAGGAGGTTATTGGAACTCAGTTCCAAGCACTGTCGGTGAGCAAGAACAATCAGTTCAAAGAAGGAACTTCCATTTCTTCATACAACGATGCTATCAAAGCGGTCGAGAGTACCAATACGACAGAATGGGGACAGCTTGTCATTCCTACTGGCAATACAACAAAGAAGGGTCTTGGTTTTTTTGCAACCTGTACCCAGGCAGCTGCCAACGATGAAAGTCTTCATCCCTTCAAAACTTCTTCCACAATGGAGGTTTCCTTCACCCAGTGTCTCAAGCAGTACATGCTATCAATGAGGAAGATCCCTCTAACACAGATGAAGAATGGAAGTTCTACCTTAACGAGGACGGTTTTATGTCTCAGGAAGAGGTGCCTATACCATTTTGCTATCCCGCACAGAATCCGAGATTTATACCCCGGTCAGATATCGAAATGATATATGGAGATTGTGATCCGGAAGGATGCCGTGCTCCGCCGAATTCATTAGAGGAAGACACTCTGATGAAATACAACTTTGACTACAACTACTATGGCCCAATGGATGGTCTGCCAATGTGGCAACCTTATCCAGGAGATTTGGGGCAAGAGAGTCAGCCGAACAATTAAAACCAGCTGAGTCTCATTGAACAAAATACCTGTGTCCCCACCATGTCATGGGATCAACACTCAGGTCATTCAGAAACTACTCAACATGACGATGAATTTGCAACATTTGCAGGACTAGAATTCATCAACTATGCTTTTCCCGAGGTCAACGTCATCGAAAGGGATGACTCCTCTAGTTCGAAAGAAGTGTGGGACACCTTGGGACAACCGAGTGGAAAATACAACTATATGGTCAAGTACATCGCTCCCGAAAGCTCTCGTATCAGGCTCGAAGATATCCAGCCAACTGGATGGGGAGATACAGCTGAGAGCCCAAATACTATGCAAAATACAACTGAGGAATTCTCCTACGACAACTCTGCCTGGGAGATAGATTCCAATGATCCTGCTCCAGCAGAAATCAACGTTATTTCTGAAGACAAATCAAGGAAGGTGTCATACTTTGTGATTCACGAGGAGTTCGCCGCCAATGGGTTGCCGTCGAGGTTCCGAAGGCGTTCATCAGTCAAAGTAATTGCCATCTTTTAACCTTTCACCCTGCCCAGGTGAAACAGATGTTTTGATAGGGCTCGCTTTCTGTAAATTTCCCTCTTCGCTCCGCCCAAAGTGACAGAGTTTTGTTTTATAGGGCTGTAGTTTCAAGGATCGACTTGTTCATTAATAAAATAATGTCGTTCTGTAATTTCCGCATTAATCGCTGTTTTCTCTTTTTGCTTTTTCAGAAAATGGTAACCCTAAAAAACAATTTAAAAATAAAAACAAGCAGTAAAATAAAACATTGCACACACTTTTGCATTCTCTCTATCTCTTCTAAACACGAATCATCACGTCATGCAGATTGCTTGTTTTAAACCCCATTGAAACATACGATCCGATGCCTTCTCCTAACTTTGAGTTCCCGGTATTCGAGGCTAAAGAAGAAAATGACGGCGAAATTCCAGAAGAGATCTCCCGATTACTCAGACAAGAGGAAAGGTTCATTGAACCTCACAAAGAGCCGTTGGAAATGATCAATGTGGGTTTGGAAAAAGAGAGAAAAGAAATCAGGATTGGGGCACTGCTCAGTCCAACTGCCAAAGAGAGTTTGATAAAGCTTCTCAAAGAATTTCTCGATGTATTTGCTTGGTCCTATCAGGATATGCCAGGGTTGGATACCAGCATCGTGGAACATCACTTACCGTTAAGATCAGAATGTCCGCCAGTAAAGCAGAGGTTGAGACGGACTCACCCGGACATGGCTATCAAAATTAAAGAGGAGGTATAAAAACAGATCGACGCAGGATTCCTTGCTACATCTGAATATCCTCAATGGTTAGCCAACATCGTACCCATTCCCAAAAAATACGAAAAGGTCAGAATGTGTGTTGATTACAGGGATCTAAACAAGGTAAGTCCAAAGGACGACTTTCCTTTACCACACATTGACATGCTGGTAGACAGCACAGCAAAGTTCAAAATTTTCTCCTTCATGGATGGATTCTCGGGCTATAACCAGATCAAAATGGCGCCGAAAGACATGGAAAAAACTTCGTTCATCACCCCATGGGGTACCTTTTGTTACAAGGTGATGTCGTTCGGTTTAAAGAACACCGGGGCAACCTATCAAAGGGCCATGACTACTCTTTTTCATGACATGATACACAAAGAGATAGAGGTATATGTCGATGATATGATTGCAAAAATCTAAGACAGAAGAGGAGCATGTGACCCACCTGTCAAAACTATTCGAGCATTTGCGAAAGTACAAACTCTGCTTGAATCCCAACAAGTGCACCTTCGGTGTCCGTTCAGGGAAATTACTAGGGTTCATCGTCAGCCAGAAAGGAATTGAGGTTGATCCTGACAAGGTCAAGGCCATTCAAGAAATGCCTTCTCCAAAAACTGAAAAATAAGTCAGAGGATTCCTGGGACGTTTGAACTACATTTCCAGATTCATATTCCTCATGACCGCCACATGTGCGCCGATTTTCAAATTACTCAAAAAGAATCAGGATTGCGTTTGGTCAGAAGATTGCCAAACTGCCTTCGACAGTATTAAGGAATATCTGTTGAATCCTCCGATTCTATCACCTCCAGTGGAAAGAAGACCACTGATCATTTACCTCACAGTCTTGGAAGACTCAATGGGATGTGTACTTGGCCAACAAGACGAAACCAAAAGGAAAGAGTCTGTCATTTATTATTTGAGTAAGAAATTCACCAACTGCGAAACTCGGTACACGATGCTTGAGAAAACTTGTTGCGCTTTGGCTTGGGCAGCCAAACGTCTTCGCCAATACATGATTCATCATACTACTTGGTTAATCTCAAAAATGGATCCAATCATGTATGTCTTCGAAAAGCCTGCTCTCACGGGAAGAATTGCCCGTTGGCAGATGCTGTTATCAGAATATGACATAGAGTACCACGCTCAGAAAGCCGTTAAGGGAAGTATTTTAGCCGATCATTTGGCTCATCAACCGATTGACGATCAAGAATCAATCGGGTTTGACTTCCCAGACGAAGATGTCATGTATCTAAAGATGAAAGACTGCGATGAACCGCTACCCAGTGAAGGGCCAGAACCAGGTTCCCAATGGGGACTTATCTTTGACGGGGCAGTTAATCATTATGGAAATGGAATTGGGGCAATAATTGTTACCCCTCAGGGTACCCACATTCCTTTCACAGCTCGACTTACATTCAAATGTACGAACAACGAGGCCGAATACGAAGCATGTATCATGGGTCTCGAAGAAGCAATTGATTTAAGGATCAAAAACTTGGACGTATATGGCGACTCAGCCCTGGTTATCAATCAGATAAAAGGAGATTGGAACACATACCAATCAAGATTGATTCCTTACAAAGACTATGTAAGAAGGTTGTTACCCTTCTTCAACAGAGTCGAGTTTCATCACATCCATCGTGATGAGAATCACATGGCTGACGCTTTAGCCACCCTCTCTTCCATGATTAGTGTAGATAAATGGAATGACATACCTGGGATCGACATAATGCGCCTTGAACGGCCCGCTTACATCTTCATGATTGAAGCAGTCATAGACGACAAACCTTGGTATTACGATATCAAATGCTTCCTTCAGAAACGAGAGTACCCACCTGGAGCATCCAGGAAAGATAGAAAAACCCTCAGAAGATTGGCTGGAAACTTCTTCCTGAGCGGTGACACTCTCTATAAGAGAAATTTTGACATGGTCTTGCTCCGATGCGTAGACAGACCAGAAGCAGACATGCTTATGAAAGAAATTCATGAAGGATCCTTTGGCACTCATGCCAACGGACACACAATGGCGTGAAAAATCCTAAGAGCAGGGTACTATTGGTTGACAATGGAATCCGACTGCTACAAGTACATGAGGAGGTGTCACAAGTGTCAGATATACTCCGACAAAATTCATGTACCGCCATCACATCTCAAAGTTCTCTCTTCCCCATGGCCATTCTCGATATAGGGAATCGACATGATTGGCATGATTGAGCCCAAGGCTTCAAACGGACATCGGTTCATCCTAGTAGCCATTGATTACTTCACCAAGTGGGTCGAAGCAGCGTCATTCGTCAATGTAACCCGACAAGTGGTGGTCCGATTTATCAAAAACAATATCATCTGCCGTTATGGTGTTCCAAGCGAGATCATTACTGATAATGGATCTAACTTGAACAACAAGATGATGAAAGAGTTGTGTGCAGAGTTCAAGATCGAACATCATAACTCATCTCCCTACCGACCCAAGATGAACGGGGCGGTAGAAGCGGCTAACAAAAACATCAAGAGGATTGTTCAGAAGATGGTTGTAACCTACAAATATTGGCACGAAATGCTACCCTTTGCTCTCCACAGTTATCGCACATCTGTCCGCACTTCAACAGGGGCTACCCTTTTCTCCCTAGTATATGGCATGGAAGCAATGCTCCCCATAGAAGTAGAGATCCCGTCAATCCGAGTATAACGGCACTATGCCATGGTTAATTGTATCAACAGAGAATGAAGAGGGCGTTTGACAAAAAGGTCTGACCTCGTGTCTTCAGAAAAGGAGACCTCGTGCTCAAGAAGATACAATCATTTCTCACTGACTCCCGGGGCAAGTGGACTCCGAATTATGACGGCCCCTATGTGGTCACGAAAGCTTTCTCATGCGGCGCCTTGAGACTTGCAACCATGGACGGAGAGGAATTTGCCTACCCCACGAATGTTGATGTAGTCAAGAAATATTTCGCCTAAAAAAAAATTATCCCGGTGGATTGGAAACATCACAGTACAATCCAGGCAAAAGTTAGGGATAATGGCAAGTAACTATGTTCAACAGAGGCAAGTCCCTCAGCAGCAGTTACATCATCTGTCAGAAAACTCCAGTCAAGGTCATCTTCGACAGAAGCTCAGGATGCCCCGAATTCAAAGTTGGTAGAAGGATAGCGGTCGTTATGTTTCAACGTAGCCCTTTTCCCTGTAAATTACCATTTTCTAACTTTGTAAATACTCTTTGGAATCACGCGTTTGGCTGATTTCCATCCTATCAATAAAATTTGAGCCTTTGTGCTTTTGTTTGTAGTTCTTATTTGTTTTAGCTTTACAGAACGACGTTGTTAACATGATTAACGATTCTTGAAATAAAACAAAAATGAATTTACTTGTTAAAACTTTTTCTGCTTTTAAAATAAAGACAGCAATTTCTTTTGACTGTTGAACATCAAAGGAACATCGGTCGCTTCTCCAGAAGTAAGCGAACTTCAAAGTGCAGAATCAAAGTACTCCTTCTACGCCAGTGGGCCTGAATGAAGGATCAACAGTGTCGGATGCGACTATTCCATCTGACCTCTTCGGCCGAGTTCGTATCTCCTAAGCCCGACCAACATAGCTCCCAACAGGGACTATCTTTCCTAAGCAAGGTGGAATTGCTATTCTGAACTAGTGGAACTTCTTCGCCCCGCGATGGCCGAGTATCCAGTCATGTTCATTTTTTTAGTTGGTATGTCGCGTCAGTTTTGTCAGCATAAACATACATACATCATGCATTTTACTTGCATTCGCATTCATATTGCATCACTATCGCTCTAGTCGGTCTTGTCCCCTATTGATAGAAGTTCTCCCAATCGAGTTGTCAGTTCTTGCCTCGTCAGGAAACGTTGCGTCTGAACAATCTCTCTCCTCCAGTTTATTTCTGGATTGAAGTTGGCCCTTGACCACTTTGATAACTTGAACCTCTGAAAAACCAGAGGAACTTTCAGTCAGCATCACTCTTCGCCATTGAAGATGATATCCTTGCTTTCCCGGATTAAGGAAAATCCACAGAGAAAGCCTCGTAATCAGAGATTCGGCAGCATGCCAGTTTCGCTCCAAAAAGATCGCTGATGAAAAGGTCCTCGGCACCTCAAAATTGGACCCCATCATATGGCATTTCTCTGGGAAGATCCCTAGAAAAGTATGATGTAAGATCCCACGCAGAAGCAGCCTCTCAAGAGACTCGCTTTCCCCAGTAGAAACAAATGGCGTCTCCAACAGAGAAGTTCGTGCAACGCTACAACTCAGACGACTGGGTTCCCCAGCAACTCTGACATCAAATTTTTTTTCGTCAAATGGCATCTCCCCAGGAAAATTCGGTGAGAAGTTTGAGGAAAACCTCTACGAATAGCGTCCCTTGTCAATAAAGTTTATTGACAAAAGAAACTTAGACTAGTTCCTCGGTAGGAAACTAGGATCGAGGGAAAGTTTAAATCAGAAACTAAGACCAGTTCCTCGGTAGGAAACCAGGATCGAGGGGAAGTTTAAATCAGAAACTAAGACCAGTTCCTTGGTAGGAAACCAGGATCGAGGGGAAGTTAACAAGAGAAACTAAGACCAGTTCCTTGGTAGGAAACCAGGATCGAGGGGAGGTTTATCCCAAAAGGAAACTGAGACCAGCTCCTCGGCTGAAGATCAGGATCGAGGGGAAGTTTACCTTTTCTAAGCATCAGTGTTTAGCAAAAAAAATGAATGCGTGAGCTACCATTCATAACCACCATCAAAATTTCGGGTATTCCGATATTTAATCCTCTTGCACCCCGAATGCCCGAATACCTTCGTTATTCACACCTTCGTGTCCAAGAAGATTAAATAGGGGCATCTGTCATACCCCAAATTTTGACCACTAAGATTTCTCATCATTGTGAAAATCATCACCACAATATGGATGTACCTTTGTGCCTCATCAATCTCCTCAAGGAATTGTTGAGCATTCACTACTATCAAAATTAGG
This sequence comes from Lathyrus tuberosus, assembly GCA_022829125.1. Taxonomy (NCBI): domain Eukaryota; kingdom Viridiplantae; phylum Streptophyta; class Magnoliopsida; order Fabales; family Fabaceae; genus Lathyrus; species Lathyrus tuberosus. The sequence continues at coordinate 3,577,563 of JALAZF010000259.1, forward strand.
GTTTCAAGCCCTCTCAGAGCCTTAGACAAAGGATCAATCATGGAATGACATGATCTTCAACTTGTCTAGCCTCTCAAGTAGCTACAAAGGATCAAGAGGACTCCCACTCCAAGGATTAAGCACAAAGCTGCTCCCTTCTAGGTGGATCAAGCCTCAAGATCGCCAGCATCTCCAAATTAGGGTTTTGGTCGTTCAGGGCCTCCAAAGGGAAATTTTCCTCTGGGCATAAGCCAAGGATCCAAAACACAACCTAATATACTCCATGGAACCTCATGGACCCAATCATCAAGTCAATTTGACCTCAGGGGATGCATTCATCAAAAATCAGGAATTAGGGTTTCTTGACCTAATTCACCCCTAAGTTGACTTTTAGGGAAAATCATGAGCCAAGACCTCAAAGGAGGATTTGAGGGTCTCTAATACACTACATTGATCCCTTTGCAACAATGTATTGATCCAAGAAGCTTGAGCAACAAGCCTCAATTTCATCTGCACCGCAGTTAGGGTTTTAAGGAAAAAGTCAACTATAACTTTGACTTTTGACCAGGACATGCTCCCAAGCCCTATGACATGCATCAATATACCCTATGACACCCATGGAACATGTCCATCAAGTTTGATTTAGGTCAAGGACATGATTTCCTGAAGAATTGCACAGTTTGGAATTCATCTGATAAAAAGTCAACTGTGCACAAAAGTCAACTTTGACTTTTTGAGATTTTTCACAAAAATGGATTTTTAACCCTAAAATGATGTTAATGTATGATTTGAATCATTATTCATCAAGAAAAATCAAGAAAAGTTGGATAACTTGTAAAAGGGGTAACCATAAAAACTTAGAAAAAATTTCTAAGTTAAAAATAAAGTGGCTAGGGTACCAACTTTGGAGGGTCATAACTCCTAAACCACAAAGTCATTTTCTCCCATCCAAGGCTTGATTTTTAGATATCGTTGCCCTCTAAAAAAACTTCAACTAGACCTAACTCCAGTTCATTGTGGATTTTGAGCTATGAGTGAGCCAAAAGGGCTGAAAACATGAAAGTACCACTTTTCCAACACTTAGAAAAAATTCTGTCCCAGATAGATTTTGTTGGAAACACCAAAACTTGTGAGGTTTTTTCACACAGTTACAAGCTGAATCAGTTCCAAAGATAAACATCAATGTTGTTGCAAATGTTGCCAAGAATCCAAGCAACTCAATAGCATGAAACCAATCCACTTGTGCCAAGAATTATGGCTGCCACAACACACCATGTCAAGGCTGCCATGAAAAATCAGTTTGGGGGTTTTGTGCCATCCACGATTTTTGAGTCAAAAGAAGTGATCACTATGCCACATGCCTTCAATATGATCATGAACCAACTGATCCAACTGATAGGGTTGAGTCAAAAAGCCAAGGAATCTTCCAACTTGAAATTCATCCACTTTGGCACATTTTTCCTTGAATTCAAAGGGGCATTAATGTGGAATAGTGCATTTTCAACAAAGCCACTCTACTCAGTTAAGTTCTCTGATTAAACAACAATAAAAACATATGAAGAATGTGATTTTAGTTAAGGCATAGCCCTGCTCTTGGGAATGGCTAGTTTGCCTTGCTTGAGAAGAAATCCTCCAAGTCAATCCATGCAAATGTGATCTGATCCAGCAGCCATTCACTATTCCTCCAAGACAAAAGTTGATCACCTATAAATAGAGGTTCCAATGGATCATTCAACTCACACCAAAGCCAGTTACAGCACTGCTTTCTCTCATTCTTCCTTAAACCTCAAGTTTCTTGGTTTTTGAGTAACCATTATCGGGTTTTGAGTTGCAGCCTTAAGCAATCAATTCCAATTGCTCAAACACATCACATATGATGTATTTGAGGTGTCCAAACACTTAAACACTGACTGTAACACCTCAGGCTCAAAATCACCCTTCAACCTAGCCATTATGCCTCAATTATGCAGGTGGAGGTCTCCAACTTGATCCAAAGAGTTTCAAAGAGTTCCAAAGCTTGCAACACACTCCATAACATCCATTGAAGTTGTAGGGATCATTAATTCATAATTGGAACAAGGTTTGTGCAGAGTTCCATTTCAGCTTGCATCAAGGTAAGCCTCAAAACTCCAACTCCATGATCCATGCATATTTCCTCGCATGATATTTTTGCCAATTGCTTGCCATCATATGTTGATTGTTTTCCCTCAAAAAAATTGATCATAGCACTCATAATCATGCCTACTCGATTTCTTTTGCAAAATTAGGGTTCATACGGCCACAATGATATAATTTGCTATACACTGAAAATGAATGAAATTGGGTATTGCCATCTTCTTCCTTGTGAAAAAACGCATGAGTTTGGTGTTTGAATCATGTCAAATGGTTGAGAAACGAGAGAGATTGAGGGCTTCATGCACGAGCTAGAGGAAGAAGATGGCCATGGTGCCATTTTCAGAAAATCCAACTAGTTTGATATATATATCTTCCACTTGCCATGTTATTAATGAATTGGCATTGCGCCCCAGTGGTTGATCAGCTGGTTTGTATGTATTGGCAAGCGAAAGGTCTGGGGTTCGAATCCACCTCGCCCCAGCCCTTTTTTTTATCACTTTTTCCTATTTTCCTATTTTTCATATTATTTTGTTAATGATTTGAAAAATTAATAACTCACTCAATTTTAATTATTTTTTACTGATTCTTTTTGCAAAAAATCATAAAAATGTTGAAATATTTTATTCCACAAAAAAATTAGATTTATATTATGTATTTAATATAATTAGTATTTTGTGAATAAATTCATTTTTAGTTGTTTTTAAACATTTTAAAATGAACATCCATCTTGAAAAATCAAGACCAAATGAGTTTTAATATCTCTTGTGATTTATACCTCATTTTTCAAACCTTAAACAAAAATCACAAGTGGTTTATTCAAATCTATTTGGTATTTTTCATTGATTTTCTTTAAATATTTACTATTTAAAGATTAAAATTAGGGTTTCTTTGATTTTCACCCTCATAAAACTCTTTTGGGCCTCTATTAGAGTGTAAGACCCAACCCCCTTGTACAGAAAACTTTTTGGGCCTCATTCGTTGTACAAGTCCCTCTGTACATTTTCAAAATAAACAATGCGATCGTCGCCATTTTAAGAATAACCTTGGGAATAACCTTGGGGCTCTCCTCGAGCTATAAGACCCATTCAAAACTTTTGGGCCTCTATTAGAGTGTAAGACCCAACCCTTTTTTTTTGTAAAATACAAACTATTTTTTTGGGCCTCACTTATTGTATAAGTCCCACTGTATTTTCAAAAAACCTCGGCGCGCTCGCCAATTCAAAAATCAAAACCTTGGGCCTCTCCTTGAGCTATAAGACCCATTCAAAACTCTTTTGGGCCTCTAATAGAGTGTAAGACCCAATCCCCTTTTAACCAAAATCATTTTGGGCCTCACTTATTGTATAAGTCTCTTTGCGTTAAAAGAAAACCTCGGCGCGATCGCCATTTTTAAACGGAAAATCAACTGGGCCTACCCTCTTGTTATAAGCCCCACTCTTTTTCTTTAAAACTTTTTGGGCCTCTTGAGAGAGTGTAAGACCCATCCCTTTGTACGGAAAACCTTTTTGGGCCTCAGTCACTTGTATAAGTCCCTCTGTACAAAACAATAGTGCGTTCACTGATAAAACCATGGGCCTCTCCTTAAGCTGTAAGCCCCAAATCTTTCTTTTTCAAAGCACTTTCTCCTTTGATTTTGAAATATACTATTGTGTTCAATCTTTCTTTGTTGAACAACTAACCAAACAGCATGGAAGCTCTACAACCGAGTAAGTGGTTATCGCTTTCATTTACCGCTTTCATGTACATATAACTGTAATGTGGGGCTGTTTCACTGTAAGTCTTCTTTCATAAACTCATATCAACTGTTTAATAATAGTATAGATATTTAGAGTTTCCCCGGCAACTACGTCTAGAACTAGGTGACAATGTTTCGTTTATAGAAATAGACAACTAGATCCCTAATAGGATCACCAGATACAGTCTTCTCTTCGGTTGTCCTCATTAGGAATTGTCAAGAAACTCTACTCCCAGAGATGAATGTATTCTCTGTGAATGGCATCTTTGAGTTTCTTCCAAATTCTCGAACTTTCCTGACTTGATCTATTCCTTGTGAATAACTTGCCTTGAATTTTTCGGGGTTTGGGGACCCACGGGCTTCTTAAAAGCATCGGCCTCCTCTTGGGCATCGTACAAGGACCCACAGGCTTCCTAAAAGTAACCATGCCTCCTCTTGGGCTTAGTACAAGGACCCGACAGCTTCTTAGAAGTATTCACAACCTCCTCTTAGGCTTCGTATCATGATCTCTTCCTCCGGGAATGATAGCCTCCTCTTGGGCTTAGTACAAGGACCCGTCGGCTTCTTAAAATTTTCCAGCCTCCTCTTGGGCTTCGTACTAATTGTCCCGACGACCTCCTAGAGGTATAGGAACATAACTTAGTCATCTGCATAGAACAATCCTTTCAAAAAGTCTACTACTGTTTCTCAAAGCATAGTACAAAAGATAAAACTCTAGACTTGGACAGTCTAATCCCCATGAGTCTCAAAGACATTCTCGAGCACCCCTTCAAAAATAGGAAGAAAACCCGCAGACTCGGACAGTCTCAATACCCTTCTAATATCCCACTTCCTTAGAGAACAGGAATAACCCGGATCCTTGAATCAAATCCTTGAGTACAGTGTTGCTCATATAAGAACTGATTTTCTTTTTAAATCAGCATACTGGACCTGTCACTCAACTGAGACAGTAACCATAGCCTCCTCTTAGGCTTTGTATAATGATCCTTCTCCAGTGAAGTTAGCCTCTCTCTTGGGCTTTGTACAATGATTCTCCCCAGCGGAGTCAAACAACGTTTAGCCTCTCTCTCGGGCTTTGTACGAGACACATAAGAGACTCCCTCGTCGGGTCAATCACCCTTTTCGCCTCCATCTCGGGCTTTATACGAGATACAAAAAGGTTCTTATTGAGCCAAACAAACAACAGCCTACATCTCGGGCTTCGTACGAGATACAAAATACTCTCTTGTTGAGTCAAATAGCCTTCATCTCGGGCTTTATACGAGATACCAAAAGACTCTATCGTCGAGTCAAAAAACCTTTTAGCATCTCTCTCGGGCTTTGTACGAGACACATAATAGCCTCCTCTTAGGCTTTGTATAAGAAAACCACTGGTTGATCCAATCAACCTTTTAGCGTCAAAGTTGTGCCTCGTTCACAGTACACAAACATCAACAACTCTTTCCCCTTCATCTAATCGTTGTAAGCGGCAAGCCTCTGGATCATCTACATCCATGCCACTGTCCCTCTTTTAGCATGAGAAATTCCTAAGGAAAGATGGCATTGCTCTAAACTGAGTTAAAGTCTTCTCCTTCAGGTTAAAACCCCTATAAAGGAAATTATGGCATTGCTAGGATCCGTGTATCCCGGTTAACGTAATCCTCCCTTTATAACCAGTCACCCAACAGTTGTGACAAACAGACCTCTTTAGAGATGACAAATTCTCTCTAAGGTCAACACCTTTAGCTTCACATCTTGGGCTTCAAACAAGATATAAATAAACTCTTCAGCTTCACATCTTGGGCTTTGAACAAGATACAAACCACCTTTCGTTTCACATCTTGGGCTTTGAACAAGACACCAAAAACACCCATTTTCTCCCATAGAATAGGAGGAACTATGAACGCTCTGATTTCCCTGTTTCGGTAAACGGGAATACGTAGGCATAAGATTGAAAGAAAAAATCTTAGCGAGCGCAATCAACAAAAAAACCCAAAATCCCATACTCCCGTATATCATAATCTGAAGTAGTATCCTAACAAAATCCCAGAGAGAAATCAGTATTGGCGAAAATACAAATAACCGATACAAAGGCAATCAACAAAAAAACCCAAAATCCCATACTCCCGTATATCATAATCTGAAGCAGTATCCTAACAAAATCCCAGAGAGAAATCAGTATTGGCGAAAATACAAATAACCGATACAAAGGCCCCACCACATTGATCGCATCCGTAACCTAACAGACCGCTGTTTAAACTCAGTATGCAAGTAGGGTTAATTGGAGACATCTATTTCCCTTCCTTCATCAGCTTCAATAGGATAAAAAATGAATCGACCTATAGTTAAAACTCAACTGCAGAGAGCGACCAGCGCTTAAGAACCGCGTCCAAAATCGCTCGCTACACCATCTTTGTTCTATTGATAACTCGGATATCTTGAGAAACAATAACAGGAGCAAGGATATCCTTGAGAAGGTCCCTTCCAAAGTCTGGGATTCGGCTAAATTATTGGGTCTTGACGCAATTGAAGACGATGCTGTCTACAGAAAAGTTATCAAGGATATGGAGGATCGCGATTATCTCGAGTTTCAAAAGAAGAAGGTTGTTGAAAGGAGTGCTCAATGATTATAGTCTCCTATAATGTTAGAGGTTGTTGTATTCCTCTTAAAAGGATAAGGATTGCTCATACTTTATTGGAAGGAAAAACTGAGTTGTGCTTAATTCAAGAGACCAAGGTTACTTCTATGAAAGATTTGACAGTTAGGAGCTTGTGGGGTAACGATAATTTTGAGTGGTCGGCTTGTGATTCAGAGGGGTCGTCTGGAGGGATTATCACTATCTGGAGGAAAGACTTATTTCTCCATATTTCTAGTGTTAGAGGTAAAGGATTCCTTTGTTGTCACTTAATGTGGAGAGGCATTAGGGTTTATGTTGTCAATGTGTATTCTCCTTGCCTTCTAAGGGATAAAAGACTCTTATGGACCGAGATTATCAAACTCAAAGCTAGCTGTACTGATGGCAGATGGATCATCGACGGAGATTTCAATTCTGTCAAATCTCGTGAAGAAAGAAAAGGAAGAAGTTCATATGTTGTGCGAGATTGTCTTGAGTTTAAATCTTTCATCGATGAGACTGGTTTTATTGACTTACCTTCAGTTGGGATCAAATTCACTTACTTCAATTCTAATGGCCTGAGTTGTAGCTAGCTTAATAGGATTCTTGTGGATGATTTCCTTATCGACATTTGGGACTTTAAGGCTCAGAACATCGGTAAGCGGGACATATCCGGCCACCGTCCTGTTTGGCTTAATTCAAATTCGATAAACTGGGGCCCAAAACCTTTTCGTTTCTTCAACGCTTGGTTGGATCACAAGGAATTCTTGGTCTTCATCAAAGATTGTTGGGAGTCTTTTGAGTTCCGTGGCTCTCTGTCTTATGTTCTCAAGAGGAAACTCCAATCCCTTAAGGATCGTTTGAAATGTTGGAACCATAATGTGTTCGGTTGGATTGATCTTAAAATTGAAGGATGCGTTGAGAGACTTAACGACATCGAGTTGGACATGACAGATAATTTGGAGGGCCTGTCGGATGATATGCTTAGAATTAGGCTGGAAGAGCAAGAGAATATTTGGAAGAATCTCATAATTAAAGATAGCATGTTATACCAAAAATCTAGGCTGAAATGGGTGAAGGAGGGTGATGCTAATTCTCGATTTTTCCATGCTTCTGTCAAATCAAGGAACAGACTTAATTCCATCTTTGTCCTTGGTTCGGATGACAATCGTATTGAAGGCCCTGAAGCTATCAAAAAAGCTGCCCTCGATTTCTTCAAATCCAAGTTTCAAGGCTGATCAGCTTCTAGACCTGAGTTGGATCTCCACGATCTCCCTAAATTAGACGCCTTGGATCGTGAATTTTTAGACGCTGAATTTTCTTGTGATGATATTCGTAATGCTGTTTTCGACTGTGATGGGAATAAATCTCTGGGGCCAGACAGCTTCTCTCTTAAATTCTTCAAGGAAGCCTAGGAGATTGTGGGGGGGGGGGGATTTCATCAACTGTGTTCGTCATTTTTTCTTGACAGGTAACCTCCCCAAAGATTTTTCATCTTCGTTCTTGGTTCTGGTCCCTAAAGTTGACAGTCCCCAAGACTTTGTGGAGTTCAAACCCATTTGTTTAGTTGGCTGTATATCTAAGGTAATATCCAAGCTGATGTCCAAAAGACTCTTAGGTGTCATTTCTAAGTTGGTTTCAGAAACGCAAACGGCTTTCGTACCAGGTAGGAATCTACACGATGGAGTCTTAGTTGCGAATGAGGTGGTGGATTTCTCTAGGAGAGAAAAGCGGAAGTGTCTCTTGTTTAAAGTTAATTTCGCCTAAGCTTACGATTGTGTCGACTGAGAGTTCCTTCTCAAGGTTCTTAGGGCCATGAATTTTGGTACCCAATGGATAAATTGGATTAAAGGCAACACTTGTTCTAGCTTTGTTTCAGTTCTGATAAATGGTAGCCCCACAACGGACTTTGAGGCTCGTAGAGGACTCAAACAAGGGGATCCTCTCGCGCCGTTCTTGTTCGCTTTGGTTGCTGAAACTTTGGGTGTTCTGATCCGTCGTGTTGTCGCCCTTAATATCTTCTCCGATTTTAGAATCAACGATGACATTACTCTAGAGCTTCTGCAATTCGCTGACGACACCCTCCTCTTTTGCGACGGCAAGTATTTTAACCTGTGGGCTATTAAATCCATCCTTCGGGGATTCGAAATGGTTTCGGGGCTGAAAATCAATTTTGCCAAAAGTCGTATTTTTGGATTCGGGCTTGATCCTGAATTTTTGCAAGCGGCTGAATCTTTCCTTTACTGTAGGTCCGGTAAGCTCCCTTTCAAATTTCTAGGGATTACTACTGGTGGTAACCATAGGAGGCTGGAGTTTTGGAAGCTGGTGCTGGACTGTCTTAAAAGTCGGTTAAACTCTTGGATTGGTAGGAATATGTCTATAGGGGCTAGAGTGGTGGTCATTAATTCTGTTTTATCTAACCTCCTTATTCACTATCTAACTTTCTTTAAGGCGCCTTCTAAAATTGTTAAATATATCATTGCTATTCAACGCAAATTTCTCTGGTCGGGTTCGGTGGATAAAACTTGTATTTCGTGGTTAAATGGAGCCAGCTTTGTAAACCCAAAGAGGAAGGTGGCCTTGGGATCAAACACGTGGGGCTTTTTAACCAATCGCTCTTATCTAAGTGGTTGGCAAAATTTCTTCTCGAAGGCAAAGAGCTCTGGAGAGATTTATTAACAAGTAAATACGGCAACCTCCCCTTTTGTGTTCTTAATCCCGATCTGCTTCGTCTTAAAGATGGAGTCTCTTTATGGATAAAAAACCTGATGCTCCTGTGCCATTCTATTAATTTCACGCATTTTTTTCGTCTGGAAATTGGTTGTGGCAGGGATGTTAACTTTTGGTACTCGGACTGGTGCGGTGATTTCAACTTAAAATATGTCTTCCCTAACCTCTTTCAAGTGGCATCGAACAAAGTTTGCTTCGTCGAAGAAACTGGTAGCTGGGATAATAACGACTGGCGGTGGGAAGTCGAGAAACTTGGTCTGGATGAGCAGTTGGCAGACCCTGCGTCTGTTTTACTGCTGCAGAACCTGCTGCTCTCTGTGCAGTTGCAGCGGCACAAGCAAGATGAGTGGATTTGGTTGCTGGAAAAATCTCATATTTTCTCTGTCAGATCCTATTATAAGGCCCTTAATAATGTTGTTGTGGGTATTCCCTTGGAGGAGAATCAGATCCTTGCGTTTAAAGTGTTATGGAGAACAAGAATCCCTTTGAAGTTAAAAGTGTTCGCTTTGAGGTTGTTCTTAAATCGCTTTCCGACGAGGATGAATCTTGTTTCCAAAGGTATAGTTGCCCCCCGCATGAGACTGTTTGCGTTTTTTGTTTTCGGAACGATGAGGACACATTTATCCTCTTCTTAAGCTGCCCTAAAGTTCAAAATATTTGGAGTAAGGTTTTTGCATGGATCGGGATCTCTTGTCCTAATTCTGACTCTTTGTGCAATCATTCTCTCTTGTGGTATTTGGCTTTGGTTGATAAGTGTAACAAAGACATGAGTTGCTTCATTTGGTTTATCACGACGTCTTGTATTTGGAATGCTAGGAACAACAATATCTTCGGTGATGAATTTTGCGATGTCGATCAAATCTTCCATCGCATCCTTTATTTCTCTTGGAACTGGTTGGATTTAGGAGGCACTAAATGTAGTTTTTACGATTAGGTGAAATCCCCGCTTGACTTTATGTAATGTTGTTTTGGGGGTTCCCCTTTTGTATTGAGTTGGAAAATCCCTTTTTTCTCCATTTAATACAAAGTTGCTTATCAAAAAAAAAAGATGAGAAGCTTTTTATTAATTTTAATGTTTGATTTTAAAATCATATTGCAAAAACTTAAAAATAATATAATACATATTTTCGTAAATTTTATAAAACCATTGAATATTTTATTTGATAATAATCATAAAAAAAATTAATTTTATTTAAGATTAAAAATAAATACATATATTTAACAACTTAAAATTAAATATCTAAATCAAAGATAAGAATAAAAAATACATGAAAATCAAAACAAAACAAAAAACTACTTTATAATCATTTAAAAGTACAAAACTAAATTATATATGTCACTCTAAATTTACAAGAATATATTTTCTGTTTAACAAAAATTTATTTTTTATATGTATCAATTTATATCATTGTCTTAATTATAATTTAAATAAAATATAGTAATATAAATTCAGCAATCATATTTTATCAAAATAAATTTTAAAATATTTGAAATACAATAAAAATTAATATAATTTACAACCGCATATCGCACGATCTTTATCTAATTATATATATAGTTGAGTGCGAGGAAGCCAATTGGATACTTGAATTTTCATATGCCCTCATTGCATTATTTTATTTTTATGTGTTTTATGCAAATAATGACCTTTTAACACGTCTTAATAAATGATAAAGAAATGGGTATGGGTCAAAATATTTAACGTATTTGACTATTTCATATAGTTTAAAAAAGTGATAAATAGAATAAATTAAATTATATTTTCTCCGTTGTTTTTTTATAAATCACTTTTGAAAAACAATTGTATTAAAATATAAGTTATTTTATAATATTAAAAAATTATTAATATTATTTTTTCTATTATATCTTTAAATATATAATATCATATTTTCTTTCAATTATTTAAATTTATCTTTCTTATACAATTAATAAAAGACAGTATTGTAAAATATTTCATAATTTTTCTTTTCTATATTGTTTATTAAGAAAATGGTTATTTTTTTAATACGTGTGAAAAGTTCAAAACAACTCTAGTGGAGAGAGTATATATAATATTAATTTTAAAATATAATTAAAATATTTCCTCTATTCTTTATTATAAATGAAAATTGATTTTTTTTAGATTAGTGTCTAGAGTGTATCAAATACATCCAATGAATTTAAAAAAAATTATAATAGGAAATAGAAAGAGTAAATAATTAAAATAAATGTTTAATGGTAGTGCACTGTCAGTGTAAAAAAAGTATTACACATACATCCAATCAAAATATTTTAAAATGTCAAATCATTTAAATAATTTAAAATTTATAGGCTGACTTGGCGGGATACATAGTTGTCATTGGTTGACAGTGTAAAAATAATTTACACTATCAGTGCACCACATTTTTCTCTTAAAATAGTATTAAAAATTAAAAGTACTAATTATTTTAGATAAATTGTTTTCTTATAAATATGACAATTATAATAGAATTTATGAAGAATATGGTTTCACGTATAGAAAAATTGAAGGGAGGAAGTGAAATTCAAATTTGAGTGATATTTTTTTTTTTTGTGCTTCTTTGACTTTAGTTTCTGTATTGTTTTTCTCTCTTTTCTTTGTAAGTTTGACATGGTATATTTGATAAATCATCTTGAATATGGGTGGTTTTTCATCTATTTCTTATCTATATTATTTTGTCGTTAAAAAAATAATTTCCATTATTTTATTATTACTTATTTATTTTTAAGGTTTAAATAGTATTTTCGTCCCTGTAAGTTGGCATGTTTTTGCTTTTCGTCTCTGTATTTTTTTTTTTTTTTGGGTTTTAGTCCATGTATCTTATTTTTTGTTGGTGTTTAGTCTCTACAGAAGTTTCCTGCGGATTTTCCTGTGGATTTTCCTGCGGATTTTGGTTTTTAGGAAAATCTGCAGGAAAATCCGAAGAAAACCTTCGGATTTTCCTGCGAATTTTAGCTTTAGGGACTAAACACCAACAAAAAGTAAGATATAGAGACTAAAACCGAAAAAAAAAAAGATACAAGAACGAAAACCAAAAACACGCCGACTTACAGAGACGAAAACATTATTTAAGCCTATTTTTAATCTTTGTTTTATATTTGATTAGGTGTTTCGAGAAAATTATTTAAATTATTACTTTTATTATTCTTCGTGTCTTTAAATTTAAAATAGTGGTTATACTATGAAATTTATTGACAATTGATATTATTTTAAAAATTCATATTTTATGAGAGACAATTAATTAGTATTTTTATAGAGTATTTATTCCATATTACATATAAAACAATATAACACAATTAAGAATAGGTTGGTTACGCGGCGCCTCTCCTACCGTCCTACCTTGACTACATTCAATAAGATTCAACCTATGAAATTTCTTTTCAAGGGAATTGATTCTAACCAAGGATCATCCAAAAAAAGAGGTGTTCAGATTAGTCCCAATTTTTCAGTTAATCTTTTCAACAAACCAGTTAGAAAAATCTCCAACTTTAGAATCTAAGTAAAGACCCCCTTCCACCAGCATGAGGCAAGGCGAAGATTAGTAGACTTACCTCCTTTCATTGAAGAAACCACAAATGTATTGTATCTAATCGATAGGATGTCCCTTCGAATCCCAAAATCTTGAGATAAGAATCTCCCTCGTCATTTACCTAGCAAGGCTAAATCAACCGGACGAATGTCTCAAACCCCTAGCCTCCAGAATACTTAGCTTTACAAACATATCCACAATAGACCCAAGAAATTTTAACTTTACTTTTCACACCGCCCCTAAAAAACCTTCTTTGGATTCTCACAATTCTCTTTCGCACCTTTACAAACATCTTCAAGAAGAAAAGGTAAAATAAATAAAACTGTTATAGAATCTAGAACCGAGTTCAACAGAACGACCCCCCACCCCACCCCACCCCACCCCAAAAGCAAAATACCTTTGGCCATTCTTATCTATGAGGGGTTGGTTACATGATGCCAAAGGTATCTTTGTCTAGTCATATCTATGGAGTTAGAGGAGAATTTCATCTGCTAACTCCAAAAAGACAGGCTCCACATTAACACATATAAGGAAACTCATAGTAAAGTTAACACGATGACCCGAATTTTACTCGAACCCCCAGAGAATAGATTTGATAAGCCAAAGCTTATCCATTGCACTCCAGCCAGAATAAGGTATCATCAACGTACTGAAGGTGAGAGACTTCTAAGTCAAAAGCCCCAACTCCAAACCCTGAAAATAGACCTAAATCTAAAGCCATGAAAAAAAAATCCCAATAATACCTCCAATCACAAGAAGAAAAAAGAAAATGTGGTAAAGGATCGCATTTCTTCAACCCTCTCTTAATACTAATTTCTTGGGTTTTGCTTCCATTATCCAAAACTATCAGATTCCTAGAAAAAACACAGGCACACATCCCAGTGTGCCATTTCTGATCAAAACCAAATCTAAAAAGCATATAATTCAAGAAGTTCTAACTTACAAATTCAAATGAATTTTCAAAATCCACTTTAAAAATGAAACAATATTTCTTAGATCTTTTAGCATGGTCCACTAACACATTCAAAGCTACATCCCCACCAACCAAAATTATATTTTTAATAAAAGCATATTGATTATGAGAGATAAGCTTCTCCATAACCTTAACCAACCTAGAAGTCGAGACTTTGGCTACTAGCTTAAACCAATCCTATAATAGAAATAAGGTGGAACTCTTGTCACATGCAAGCGTACGACTATATCGAAGTAATATAAAAGAGTGTTGTTTCTCATAGACCAGTTTCTATTACCGAGTTCTATTTTTTTAGTGTTTATCTAAGATGGTCGATGATTTTTGTTTGGAATATTGATTTTGTTTTAGAAATTAAAAATTTTAAAATCATGACTTAGGGTCAATGATTTGAATCTCTGTCAAATTCATGAAAACTCCAATTCATTACGAGAAAAATATTTTGGTATGTAGAAAAATAGAAAACACTGAAAAGCATATACTTTCATCAGTGTGTTTTCCAGTTATAAAGAAAGAGACTTGTACAAAGCAAAAGCAACTTAGAATCACCCTAACACTCTTTTTCATAAAATGGATGAAGAACTTTTGAATTCAATCATGTGGGAAGTGAACTCTCATCCAATAACCTTGCTAACATCTTGATCAATTCATGAAGTCATCTAAACAATTCACTTTTAAATTATGGAAACATAGATCACTAAGGACTTATCTGTGGTTGTAACTTGGTCGGTTTCATAATGTAAGGTCATTTCTAAGGGTATTGAAACAAAAGTGGTCCAAGTTAATGAAGATAATCTCAAAATTGTACATTATCCACACTTTCATTTTCTCATTTTCTTTTCCACCCTTCAAAATCTTTTGATGCAACAATGTGCTCATTTGTTTTTCCTTCTTTCCTTTCCTTTATTTTTCTTTCTATTTTTCTTTTTCTCATTGCATCTTTCTTTTTCTTTGTTCATTTCTTTATTTTTCTTTCCCATGAAGCAACTTCTCCCCAACTTAAGTAATTCTCACTTTTCTTTTAAGAAAAATACTCTTCATTCTTGGTGATTAATCAAGATTGGTTAAGGGTTTGCTTTCAAGGAAAAACTAGAATGAATCAATTATGAACTTTTTGATTTTTGGATGAAAGACAACAAATTCACCAAGTGGTTTACTTAGTTCTTTGTTTGAGTTCAAAATGGATTCATTCATGACTTTATGGCTCAGAGGGGTTTACAAATGCTCACTCATTCACAAGGTAGGATGAGACCATTTTTGGTTTGGTGGTTTTGCTTAATAATCAAAAATTGCCTTGATCCTTTCTATGCTTCAAAATTTTCAAGAAAAATGCAAGATTTCATATGAATCGAACGAGTTAGAACAAGGATTATCAGTCATCCTGAGCATATAAGTGAACAATGGACGGCTTCCTCACAATTTATAGTTGGGCCCTAAGTGATTCAAGCATGAAACATGTTTTTGCAAAATGATGCATGAAATGAATTTGTATGAATCACAAAGTTCAAATTCATGCTAACATTCTACAAAGAAATAAACATGTACCTTGCTTGTGTGCAATTCATCTAAAGTTCATATCATCACCATTGCATTTTTGTTGATTTTCTTGAAACTTGATTGAGTCTTCTTTGCTTCTTCAAGCAAATTAGACCAATCTTGAAAACAAACATAAATTAAACAAACTTAAATAAAACAAACCAATTAAAACAAACTATTTAAACATAACATATCCAAAATTCATGGTGTACATGACAAAATTATCCAAACTTCACAAACTTAAAAACACCAAAACAAAGTATTTTTGCAATACAAAAGAATTGAAGGGAAAATATAAATACTGCAAATGGTTGAAGGATTTTAAAATTTCACTTAGTATGGAGAGCTTTCAATCATTTTTCCACATCTAATCATCCTCCATCTAATCATCTAAATCTGAATCTGACTCTATTGACCCTCTAGATGTCTCTTCTTCACTCACTTCCTCTTCCTCTTCATCACCCGATGCAGCTGCTTCCTCCCCTTGGTAGAATGACCTAGCCTTAGGCCAATTAATGTGTGCCTGGAAAGCTCCTAGTTCCATCACCTGATGGTTTGCATCCTCAAGTCTTCCATCTGTAACTGCAATCAGTACATAGAGTCTTGAATAGAGACAAAATATCTATGATTGGACTCATTTTGGTCCCAAGTATGAGAAAAAACACCTTTCATCCTCGGGTCCTAATCTGTATAGTTAAGGGTTGCAGAGGCATTGGAGCCTGATGGATTTAAAGTATGTCCAGTGATGGTTTCATGTATATGCCTTGGAAGGACCATCCTATTAGCAACACATAATCCCATGATGAGGCTGGGAAACACCAATGGACAACTTGGTTTCGTCCCAGGTTTTTGGCCTCTTTCCACTGCCATTTTGAGTTCATTTGCTATTATTTGTGCCACATCCACTTGCTTATCCTGCAAAATGAAGAATAACAGATAGGTTGTCTCAAGAGGGATGGATGAAAGGTGACTTCCAGGCCTGATGTTGTGAAGGATTTAAAGGAGAATGATTTAAGCGGTTGGTGTTATATCTTCCCTCAAATACCATACAAGAGTTCCAGAAGAATTGAGTTTTACACTTCGTCCCTCTTGTAGAATAGCATTGGAAATTTCATTGATGCCTCAATGACAGCTGAGGTGTTTGGAGAAGGCACACATCTCACCCTCTCTTAAAGTAAGAGGGCTCTTCAAATATTCATTGATTTTATCCCTATCAAACTTTATGGTTCTTCGTCTCACCGTAGTGGAAAAGGTGAATGGCTCATCATCGGCAGGAAGAGCATTGGCATAAAATTCTCTGACGATGCATAGTTGAGGAAACTAGGAGGTTCGGCCAATTCATACCACTTTTTTGTTTCAATGATGTGTGCGAACACCCTGAAATTCCCTTGTGCATTTAGCTCAAATTTCTTTTCTAACCAAAATTTTCACTTTTGGAGCCATTCGTACAACCAAACATTTTCAAAAATAACACAACAAAGAGTGTTATTCTGTTATAGTAGCTTATTGGTCTTCGAAACATTCAACAAATACCAAACAACATGGTGCTTCAGAAAATGACAAAAGAATTTTTGAAATGCCCTGGCGAGCTTGCAGCGAACCCTCGCTGACTCTAGCCTGGCGAGACAACCCAGAAATTTGAAAAATGCAAAGTTCATCAGTATCCATCGTGAGCAACTAACATTGTTGTGGGTGTATGCAAACTATTCAACAAGCCAAGTTACTAGGGGTGGCAAAACGGGCTGCCCGCCCCGTTTAAACCCGTTCAAAAGCGGGACGGGGCGGGGCGGGCCAACTTAGATATCCGAGCTTAAAAATCAAACCCGCCCCATTTACTAACGAGTTGGCGGGCTGGCCCGCCATTTTTCAAAATTTTTTTTATAGTTTAATTGCTACATAGTTTACAAAAAGTTTATTAATTATCAAAGAGGCCAACAAAAAATATTTTTTTACAAAGCATAATAGAATTTCAACAAGTCTTAATGTTAATGTCATATTCTTCAACATAAACAAATTAATATAATTATAACACCAAAAAGATGAAAATTAACACACTAAAACACCAAAATTTTCTACTTGGTTCAACCATGCTATGTCAACATCATCACAATACCAAAAAAACCAACAAGCACAACCTAGTTAAGGACATGCAGGGATATAAATCAACAAAACAAACTAACACAAGCTAAACAAAGACAATTAAGAACTAGCAGCAAAAAATCAATTCTAAAAGCTCATTGACAAATACTTCATTAATCAACATCTAAGTCGTTAACATATGAAGCTTCGGTGGATGTTGTAGCAATTGGTTGGAACCTTCCACCATCCCTTTCCTCATCGTCACCCACTACAGCTGCATAAAATAAAATTTAATAAAAGTCACAACCACATATATTATGTAGGAAAAAAAACCACATATAAATGAAATAAATCAATTAAAAAGCATGATTAAATATGATTATATTCCTGAACTATTAAAATCATGAAGCCAATTGTGAGTGCAAATCAAAGCCTCCTCATTTTCCGATAATAAACGACTTCTATACTTGTTAAGAATGACATAACCAATGCTAAAATCCGATTCAGATGCAACAGTAGTGATAGGAATCCCTAACAAATCATGAGCCATTAAAGATAAATCTTTAAACCGATACTTATTCTCCTTCCACCATTGAAAAAAATTCAAGTCATCATAGTTTTGATAAGTAGAATCCAAGCTAGGCTCCTCCAAATAAACATCAAGTTGAGACTTTCATATTGAAGTTGCAAGTTATTGATTGTGTTATTTTAATTCCTATTATATTATTCAAAGTTAAAAATTAAGCCCACACCGAACCGCAAATGGATCAACACAGAACAATAACATTCAAATTGGAAGAATATAATTAATTGCTTCATATATTCATGCATCATGTTATCCTAATAAAGAAAACATATATACTACAATTAAGCTACTTACATTAAACAAGCTGGAAGTCAATTTGTGAGTAGACGGAGTAGAAGAAGATGAAGTACTTGTGGAAGAGCATGATGCCAAAACGATCTAGGAACATAAGAATGAGCTAACATAACGCGTATCATATTATTAATGGTTTTTATTTTGTGTTCTACTTTCCCATTTTATGAGGATGTGTAGGGACAAGAGAAATGAAAAATAAGGCCATGATCAGTGTAATATTTTCAAAATAGCTCATTATTGTATTCACCTCCATTGTCACATTGAAAAGATTTTACAGTTTGCAAAAATTGTGTCTGAATAAGTTTTGGGAGTTACTTGAATGTTTCAAATACTTGAGATTTTCTCCTATTAGGAAAGGTCCACATATATTTGTAAAATCATCCAAAAATAGTAAATAAAATTGATGACCAGCAGAACTTAAAATTGGAGACGTCCATAAGTCACCATGTAAAATATAAAATGGCATCAATGTTGTAGTTTGAGAATTAAAAAAATGGTAATTTAACATGTTTGCCTAAAACACAAGAATTAAAAGGTTTACAATATATGAACTTATTTTTGAAAAGGGAATTTGAAATAGACACATTAGGGTGACCAAGTCGACTGTGCCAGAGACAAGACGTAAGACCGACAAAACTAGAGGGAGTGGTGACATGATATAGATCACCACGAATGTCACATCTCATAAGAGTGGTCCCTGTCTAAAAATCTAATATAGTAAAACCAAAATGATCAAAGGTAACAAAGACATTATTGTCATTGGAGAGTTGTCTCATAGAAATTAAATTTTTAATAATTTTTGGGGCATGCAAGACATGGTTTAAGTGAATGGGTTTGTGATAGATGGTTATTTGGGTGTGTCTGGTGCCGTGAATTAAACTTTTATGGCCACTACCAACAATAACTTTCTGATTTAAATTATTTAAAGGAGAATATGACGAGATATTACCTTATGATGTTGTCGTGTGAGATGTTGCGAAAATATCCATGTACCACTGGTTGTCATGAGTGTGAAGAGACATGGTGTGCATAACAGCCTCAATATCTCTTGGTGTCTGAGATGATGTAGTAGCTGCTTGGGATTAATCCGACCAAGAGAAAACCTTGAGACGAGAGGTCTTGCAAAGTAGTAACAAGAACTGGTCGATTGAAGAAGCATTGTTGGTGACTTGATCAACCTTTGATCAAGGGTTTTGGAGGTGGTAGAATCAACAATAAACCATATGGTTTGTAGGGTTAGAGATCTTCATCTCTTGTATATACATTTTTCGCAAAATAAGGTTAATTGTGTAAGGGCAATGTGACTTAACACTCAGTCTTTATTTTAATGATGTCAAAACATGTACTAGCTCGTAGTGTGTAATTTGGACGGTATCATCGCATCATAGTCGGCATCCGTATTTCACAATGCATAAATATCTCATAATCATGTGTCCATACATATAGGTTGAGTCTCAGATATCTCCTGTATGTGTTTGATCATGTCTTGAGTCATAGGTATGCATTAACATAGCCTAGGAAGAAGAAAATGTGGTCAAAAAGTGATTTTTGTAAGTTTTCATGGTTTGAGTCGACTCAAACTATGTTTTGGTCGACTCATGAAAGTTGATTTTTAGTCCATGTCTCACGGGTCAGCTCACGTCGACCATCTGGTCGACCCATACTGATGACTTTTGTATTTGTAATTTTTCATCATGCTTGCATCGATGCAACACCCCCAATCTATACCCCGAGTAATTAAAGCGATAACAAATAATCAGAGTATAATTAAAACATTCATGGCATAGACGGGAGCGTCACATCAAAGTAATGAATTATAATAACCTGCTTATATAGATATGCAACAATCAGGTAGCAATATAAACAGAGGAACTCGGTTTCAAACACCCACAATTCAGATACAGAATAAAAGCGGAAAATCTGCAACTGAAACCTCATATATAAACGTAAAAGTTTGTCTGTCATATACAGAGTCATACATGTAGAATCCAAGAAGATATATATACACATAAACACATAACGATCTCCCTGACTATCCGGTGCTACATATCAGAGCCAACCGACAAAAGAATGAAGACATAATCTTCACAAAAAGACCTCCAGCATCTAATATGCAATGCCTCATAGAGCATTCAAAACAGCATAAGGGTGAGAAACACAATTATAATATAGTTGCATACAATTATGTAATAACATGAAATACGCATGCAAAAACATTCTCACAACGTATACCATAATTCAAATACAAAACAAAACAATTCATAATTCAGGCATCCATCACAAAGGCATATCAATCATGCTCAATACATTTATCACCAATATATATATCAACTCATCAATCCCATTCACAATTTCCCACACATAATCAATTCATTCATGACTTATGCAAATGCACAGAGACCGACACAACGACTCTATGCATGCGGTACCATTCCATCCATCATTCTCATCATCATTAATTCACTCAGGAATTATTGGAATCATCGCTTGTTACTTAGTGTAACTCCCCGTCGGGTAAACGATGTTCCCCGTCGCTTTAGGTCCTCTTTGTATAAGGCTCACGATGTTTATGGATCATTTTAGGTCCTCTTTGTATAAGGCACACGATCTGATCGCTTTAGGTCCTCTTTGTATAAGGCACACGATCGTCTATAACATCGCTTTAGGTCCTCTTTGTATAAGGCACACGATCATTACAGCAGATTCCCTCTGGAATCGTTTCGTCGCTCACACCCCACAAGGGCACACGACATCACATGGTGCATATTCATGATGCATGGCATACTAATGACTCATGACAATCAAATGCATATACATATATAACCATGTGAACCATCTCAACATCAATAATCATGCATTGAAGTTTAACCCGAAACAATGCATTTATTTTTCCATAAGAATAACGATAAACATAACATATTTACCAAATATGTATATGCAAACTTTCCCAAAACGCGAACCTAACGCCTTTTGCAGAACTCAATCTCAACTTGGAACCTAACGCCTTTTGCAAACTTTCCCAAAATCTGGAAGTAAACCTCGAATCTCGATCTGAAACAATACACAACGGAACACCGTGTAATCTCACAATCACACGGATATAAATCTCAGCCAACCTCTCCAAAGAAAAACTGATGTCAATCGGAATGAAATGCGCCGATTTAGTTAGCCTATCCACAATCACCCAAATGGCATTATGTCCCCTCTGAGTATTCGGCAACCCTGTCACAAAATCCATAGAAATGTTGTCCCATTTCCACTCGAGAATATCCAACGGTTGCAATAATCCACTAGGCTTCTGATGTTCTACCTTTGACTTCTGACACGTCAAACACGCATAAACAAACTGAGCCATATCCCTCTTCAATCCGGACCACCAAAAGATCTTCTTCAAATCTTGATACATTTTATTAGCTCCCGGATGTATACTAAAACTACTCCGGTGTCCTTCCTCTAAAACCATCTTTTTCAATTCCGAATCATCAGGAATACAAATTCTACCACGGAATCTCAAAACACCCTGATCATCCACTTTAAAGTCACCATTCATACCTTTATCTCCAACCGTCATCAAATCAACAAATTTCACATCCAGCCTATGTTTCTCGCTAACGGTCAACAGAAAATCATTAGTGACCTTTAACATACCAAGCCTCACGCTATAAGATGTCAATTCACACACCAAACTCAAATCTCTAAATTCTTCCAAAAGTTCCCACTCTTTAACCATCAAAGCATACATATGCCAAGATTTCCGGCTTAACGCATCGGCTACCACATTAGCTTTACCAGGATGGTAATTCAAGCTAAAGTCGTAGTTCTTTAAAAATTCCAACCATCTCCGTTGCCTCATATTCAACTCTTTCTGATCAAACAAGTATTTTAAACTCTTAGGATCACTAATTCCAAATTTTTAATACAAAAACCACCGCAGCTAATTCCAAATCATGAGTAGGATAATTCTTCTCATGAACCCTCAATTGTCTCGAAGCATAAGCCACCACCTTACCTTCTTGCATCAATACTCCACCTAATCCAATCAAAGACGCATTGCAATACACCACAAATAGTTCACTAGGATTCGGTAAAATCAAAATTGGAGTTGTAGTCAATCTTCTCTTCAGCTCACTATAGCGAGCAATTTTGGACGCGGTTCTTAAGCGTTGGTCGCTCTCTGCGGTTGAGTTTTAACTACAGGTCGATTCATTTTTTATCCTATTGTGAGCTGAATAAGGAAGGAAAATAGATGTCTCCAATTAACCCTGCTTGCATACTGAATTTAAACAGCGGTCTGTTAGGTTACGGATGCGATCAATGTGGTGGGGCCTTTGTATAGGTTATTTGTATTTTCGCCAATACTGATTTTTCTCTGGGATTTTGTTAGGATACTACTTCAGATTACGATATACAGGAGTATGGGATTTTGGGTTTTTTGTTGATTGCGCTCGCTAAGATTTTTTCTTTCAATCTTATGCCTACGTATTCCCGTTTACCGAAACTGGGAAATCAAAGCGTTCTAAGTTCCTCCTATTCTATGGGAGGAAATGGGTGTTTTTGGTGTCTTGTTCAAAGCCCAAGACGTGAAGCGAAAGGAGGTTTTTATCTTGTTCAAAACCCAAGATGTGAAGCTGAAGAGTTTATTTGTATCTTGTTTGAAGCCCAAGATGTGAAGCTAAAGGTGTTGACCTTAGAGAGAATTTGTCATCTCTAAAGAGGTCTGTTTGTCACAACTGTTGGGTGACTGGTTATAAAGGGCGGATTACTTTAACCGGGATACGTGGATCCTAGCAATGCCATAATTTCCTTTATAGGGGTTTTAACCTGAAGGAGAAGACTTTAACTCAGTTTAAAGCAATGTCATCTTTCCTTAGGAATTTCTCATGCTAAAAGAGGGACAGTGGCATAGATGTAGATGATCCAGAGGCTTGCCGCTTACAGCGATTAGATGAAGGGGAAGGAGTTGTTGATGTTTTTGTACTGTGAATGAGGCACATCTTTGATGCTAAAAGGTTGGATCAACCAGTGGTTTTCTTATACAAAGCCTAAGAGGAGGCTATTAAGTGTCTCGTACAAAGCCCGAGAGAGAGGCTAAAAGGGGTTGACTTGACGATAGAGTCTTTTGGTATCTCGTATAAAGCCCGAGGTGAAGGCTATTTGACTCAACAAGAGAGTTTTTTGTATCTCGTATGAAGCCCGAGATGGAGGCTAAAATTTGTTTGGCTCAATAAGAACCTTTTTGTATCTCGTATAAAGCCCGAGATGGAGGCGAAAAGGGTGATTGACCCGACGAGGGAGTCTCTTATATGTCTCGTACAAAGCCTGAGAGAGAGGCTAAACGTTGTTTGACTCCGCTGGGGAGAATCATTCTATAAAGCCCAAGAGGAGGCTGGACTTCACTGGAGAAGGATCATTATACAAAGCCTAAGAGGAGGCTATGGTTACTGTCCCAGTTGAGTGACAGGTCCAGTATGCTGATTTAAAGAGAAAATCAGTTCTTATATGAGCAACACTGTACTCAAGGATTTGATTCAAGGATCCGGGTTATTCCTGTTCTCTAAGGAAGTGGGAAATCCGAAGGGTATTGAGACTGTCCGAGTCTGCGGGTTTTCTTCATATTTTTGAAGGGGTGCTTGAGAATGTCTTTGAGACTCAAGGGGATTAGACTGTCCAAGTCTAGAGTTTTATCTTTTGTACTATGCTTTGAGAAACAGTAGTAGACTCTTTGAAAGGATTGTTCTATGCAGATGATTAAGTTCTGTTCCTATACCTCTAGGAGGTCGTCGGGACAATTTGCACGAAGCCCAAGAGGAGGCTGGAAGCTTTTAAGAAGCCGAGAGGTCCTTGTACGAAGCCCAAGAGGAGGCTATCATTCCCGGAGGAAGAGATCATTATACGAAGCCTAAGAGGAGGCTGTGAATACTTCTAAGAAGCTGTCGGGTCCTTGTACTAAGTCCAAGAGGAGGCGGGGTTGCTTTTAGGAAGCCTGTGGGTCCTTGTACGATGCCCAAGAGGAGGCCGATGCTTTTAAGAAGCCCGTGGGTCCCCAAACCCCAAGAAATTCAAGGCAAGCTATTCTCAAGGAATAGATCAAGTCAGGAAAGTTCGAGAATTTGGAAGAAACTCAAAGATGCCATTCACGGAGAATACATTCATCTCTGGGAGTAGAGTTTCTTGACAATTCCTAATGAGGACAGCCGAAGAGAAGACTGTATCTAGTGATCCTATTGGGGATCTAGTTGTCTATTTCTACGAATAAACGAAACGGCGTCACCTAGTTCTAGACGTAGTTTCCGGGGAAACTCGAAATATCTATACTATTATTACACTGTTGATATGAGTTTATGAAAGAAGACTTACAGTGAAACAACCCCACAATACAGTTATATGTATATGAAAGCGGTAAATGAACGCAATAACCACTTACTCGGTTGTAGAGCTTCCATGCTGTTTGGTTAGTTGTTCAACAAAGAAAGATTGAACACAACAGTATATTTCAAAATCAAAGGAGAAAGTGCTTTGAAAAAGAAAGATTTGGGGCTTATAGCTCAAGGAGAGGCCCAGGGTTTTATCAGTGAGGGCACTGTTTGAATTTGTACAGAGGGACTTATACAAGTGACTGAGGCCCAAAAAGTGTTTTCTGTACAAAGGGATGGATCTTACACTCTCTCAAGAGGCCCAAAAAGTTTTAAAGAAAAAGAGTGGGGCTTAGAACACGAGGGTAGGCCCAGTTGATTTTCCGTTTAAAAATGGTGATCGCGCCGAGGTTTTCTTTTAACGCAAAGGGACTTATACAATAAGTGAGGCCCAAAAGGTTTTGGTTAAAAGGGGATTGGGTCTTACACTCTATTAGAGGCCCAAAAGAGTTTTGAATATGATGAGGGTGAAAATCAAAGAAACCCTAATTTTAATCTTTAAATAGTAAATATTTAAAGAAAATCAATGAAAAATACCAAATAGATTTGAATAAACCACTTGTGATTTTTGTTTAAGGTTTGAAAAATGAGGTATAAATCACAAGAGATATTAAAACTCATTTGGTCTTGATTTTTCAAGATGGGTGTTCATTTTAAAATGTTTAAAAACAAATAAAAATGAATTTATTCACAAAAATACTAATTATATTAAATACATAATATAAATCTAATTTTTTTGTGGAATAAAATATTTCAACATTTTTATGATTTTTTGCAAAAAGAATCAGTAAAAAATAATTAAAATTGAGTGAGTTATTAATTTTTCAAATCATTAACAAAATAATATGAAAAATAGGAAAATAGGAAAAAGTGATAAAGAAAAGGTCTGGGGCGAGGGGGATTCGAACCCCAGACCTTTCGCTTGCCAATACATACAAACCAGCTGATCAACAACTGGGGCGCAATGTCAATTCATTAATAACATGGCAAGTGAAAAATATATATCAAACTAGTTGGATTTTCTGAAAATGGCGCCATGGCCATCTTCTTCCTCTAGCTCGTGCATGAAGCCCTCCATCTCTCTCGTTTCTCAACCATTTGACATGATTCAAACACCAAACTCATGCGTTTTTTCACAAGGAAGAAGATGGCATTACCCAATTTCATTTATTTTCAGTGTATAACAAATTATATCATTGTTGTCGTATGAACCCTAATTTTTCAAAAGCAATCGAGTAGGCATGATTATGAGTGCTATGATCAAATTTATTGAGGGAAAACAATCAACATATGATGGCAAGCAATTGGCAAAAATATCATGCGAGGAAATATGCATGGATCATGGAGTTGGAGTTTTGAGGCTTACCTTGATGCAAGCTGAAATGGAACTCTGCACAAACCTTGTTCCAGTTGTAAATTAATGATCCCTACAGCTTCAATGGATGTTATGGAGTGTGTTGCAAGATTTGGAACACTTTGAAACTCTTTGGATCAAGCTGGAGACCTCCACCTGCATAATTGAGGCATAATGGCTTGGTTGAAGGGTGATTTTGAGCCTGAGGTGTTACAGTCAGTGTTTAAGTGTTTGGACATCTCAAATACATCATATGTGATGTGTTTGAGCAATTGGAATTGACCAAAATCACATTCTTCAGATGTTTTTATTGTTGTTTAATCAGAGAACTTGACTAAGTAGAGTGGCTTTGTTGAAAATGCACTATTCCACATTAATGCCCCTTTGAATTCAAGGCAAAATGTGCCAAAGTGGATGAATTTCAAGTTGGAAGATTCCTTGGCTTTTTGACTCAACCCTATCAGTTGGATCAGTTGGTTCATGATCAGATTGAAGGCATGTGGCATAGTGATCACTCCTTTTGACTTAGAAATCGTGGATGGCACAAAACCCCCAAACTGATTTTTCATGGCAGCCTTGACATGGTGTGTTGTGGCAGCCATAATTCTTGGCACAAGTGGATTGGTTTCATGCTATTGAGTTGCTTGGATTCTTGGCAACATTTGCAACAACATTGATGTTTATGTTTGGAACTGATTCATCTTGTAACTGTGTGAAAAAACCTCACAAGTTTTGGTGTTTCCAACAAAATCTGTCTTGGACAGAATTTTTTCTAAGTGTTGGAAAAGTGGTACTTTCATGTTTTCAGCCATTTTGGCTCACTCATAGCTCAAAATCCATAATGAATTGGAGTTAGGTCTAGTTGAAGTTTTTGTAGAGGGCAATGAGATCTACAAATCAAGCCTTGGATGGGAGAAAATGGCTTTGTGGTTTAGGAGTAATGACCCTCCAAAGTTGGTACCCTAGCCACTTTATTTTTAACTTAGAAAAATTTTCTAAGTTTTTATGGTTACCCCTTTTACAAGTTATCCAACTTTTCTTGATTTTTCTTGATGAATGATGATTCAAATCATACACTAACACCATTTTAGGGTTAAAAATCCATTTTTGTGAAAAATCTCAAAAAGTCAAAGTTGACTTTTGTGCACAGTTGACTTTTTATCAGATGAATTCTAAACTGTGCAATTCTTCAGGAAATCATGTCCTTGACCTAAATCAAACTTGATGGACATGTTCCATGGGTGTAATTGGGTATATTGATGCATGTCATAGGGCTTGGGAGCATGTCCTGGTTAAAAGTCAAAGTTACAGTTGACTTTTTCCTTAAAACCCTAACTGTGGTGCAGATGAAATTGAGGCTTGTTGCTCAAGCTTCTTGGATCAATCCATTGTTGAAAATGGATAAATGTAGTGTATTAGAGACCCTCAAATCCTACTTTGAGGTCTTGGCTCATGATTTACCCTAAAAGTCAACTTAGGGGTGAATTAGGTCAAGAAACCCTAATTCCTGATTTTTGATGAATGCATCCACTGAGACAAAATTGACCTGATGATTGGGTCTATGAGGTTCCATGGAGTATATTAGGTTGTGTTTTGGATCCTTGGCTCATGCCCAGAGGAAAATTTCCCTTTGGAGGCCCTGAACGACCAAAAGCCTAATTTGGTGATGCTGGCGATCTTGAGGCTTGATCCACCTAGAAGGGAGCAGCTTTGTGCTTAATCCTTGGAGTGGGAGTCCTCTTGATCCTTTGTAGCTACTTGAGAGGCTAGACAAGTTGAAGATCATGTCATTCCTTGATTGATCCTTTGTCTAAGGCTCTGAGAGGGTTTGGAACCCTAATTTTGATAGTAGTGAATGCTCAACAATTCCTTGAGGAGATTAATGAGGCACAAAGGTACATCCATATTGGGGTGATGATTTTCACAATGATGGGAAATCTTAGTGGTCAAAATTTGGGGTATGACAGATGCCCCTATTTAATCTTCTTGGACACGAAGGTGTGAATGACGAAGGTATTCGGGCATTCGGGGTGCAAGAGGATTAAATATCGGAATACTCGAAATTTTGATGGTGGTTATGAATGGTAGCTCACGCATTCATTTTTTTTGCTAAACACTGATGCTTAGAAAAGGTAAACTTCCCCTCGATCCTGATCTTCAGCCGAGGAGCTGGTCTCAGTTTCCTTTTGGGATAAACCTCCCCTCGATCCTGGTTTCCTACCAAGGAACTGGTCTTAGTTTCTCTTGTTAACTTCCCCTCGATCCTGGTTTCCTACCAAGGAACTGGTCTTAGTTTCTGATTTAAACTTCCCCTCGATCCTGGTTTCCTACCGAGGAACTGGTCTAAGTTTCTTTTGTCAATAAACTTTATTGACAAGGGACGCTATTCGTAGCGGTTTTCCTCAAACTTCTCGCCGAATTTTCCTGGGGAGATGCCATTTGACGAAAAAAAAATTGATGTCAGAGTTGCTGGGGAACCCAGTCGTCTGAGTTGTAGAGTTGCACAAACTTCTCTGTTGGAGACGCCATTTGTTTCTACTGGGGAAAGTGAGTCTCTTGAGAGGCTGCTTCTGCGTGGGATCTTACATCATACTTTTCTCAGGATCTTCCCGGAGAAATGCCATATGATGGGGTCCAATTTTTAGGTGCCGAGGACCTTTTCATCAGCGATCTTTTCAGAGCGAAACTGGCATGCTGCCGAATCTCTGATTACGAGGCTTTCTCTGTGGATTTTCCTTAATCCGAGAAAGCAAGGATATCATCTTCAATGGCGAAGAGTGATGCTGACTGAAAGTTCCTCTGGTTTTTCAGAGGTTCAAGTTATCAAAGTGGTCAAGGGCCAACTTCAATCCATAAATAAACTGGAGGAGAGAGATTGTTCAAACGTAACACTTCCTGACGAGGAAAGGGCTGACAACTCGATTGAGAGGACTTTTATCACTAGGGGACAAGACCGACTAGAGTGATAGTGATGCAATATGAAATGTGAATGCAAATCAATAATGCATGATGTATGTATGTATATGCTGACAAAACTGGCACGACACACAAACTAAAAGATGAACATGACTGGATACTCGGCCATCGCGGGGCGTGTAGAAATATTGCGGGTTCAAGATAGCAATTCCACCTTGCTTAGGAGAGATAGTCCCTGTTGGGAGCTGCCTTTGGTCGGGCTTAGGAGATAAGAACTCGGCCGAAGAGGTCAGATGGAATAGTCGCATCCGACACTGTTGATCCTTCATTCAGGCGCACTGGCGTAGAAGGAGTACTTTGATTCTGCACTTTGAAGTTCGCTTACTTCTGGAGAAGCGACCGATGTTCCTTTGATGTTCAACAGTCAAAAGAAATTGACGTCTTTATTTTAAAAGTAAAAAAAGTTTTAACAAGTAAATTCATTTTTGTTTTATTTCAAGAATCGTTAATCATGTTAACAACGTCGTTCTGTAAAGCTAAAACAAATAAGAACTACAAACAAAAGCACAAAGGCTCAAATTTTATTGATAGGATGGAAATCAGCCAAACGCGTGATTCCAAAGAGTATTTAAAAAGTTAGAAAATGGTAATTTACAGGGAAAAGGGCTACGTTGAAACATAACGACCACTATCTTTCTACCAACTTTGAATTTAGGGCCTCCTGAGCTTCTGTCGAAGATGACCTTGACTGGAGTTTTCTGACAGATGATGTAACTGCTGCTGAGGGACCTGCCTCTGTTGAACATAGTTACTTGCCATTATCCCTAATTTTTGCCTGGATTGTATTGTGATGTTTCCAATCCACCGGGATGATTTTTTTTTATTTTGTCTCTAACTTTTGCCTGGACCGCCCTTTCGGGTTTTCAATCCACCGAGGCATTTTTTTTAGGCAAAGTATTTCTTGACTACATCAACATTCGTGGGGTAGGTAAATTCCTCTCCGTCCATGGTTGCAAGTCTCAAGACGCCGCCTGAGAAAGCTTTCGTGACCACATAGGGGCCGTCATAATTCGGAGTCCACTTGCCCCGAGAGTCAGTGAGAAATGATTGTATCTTCTTGAGCACGAGGTCTCCTTTCCTGAAGACACGAGGTCGAACCTTTTTGTCGAACGCCTTCTTCATTCTCTGTTGATACAGTTGACCACGGCATAGTGCCGTTATTCTCTTTTCTTCGATCAGATTCAGTTCGTCGTGTCGGCTTTGACACCATTCAGCTTCGGTGAGCTTAGCTTCCATCAATACTCGGATTGACGGGATCTCTACTTCTATGGGGAGCACTGCTTCCATGCCATATACTAGGGAGAAAGGGGTAGCTCCTATTGAAGTGCGCACAGATGTGCGATAACCGTGAAGAGCAAAGGGTAGCATTTCGTGCCAATCTTGGTAGGTTATAACTATCTTCTGAACAATCCTCTTGATGTTCTTGTTAGCCGCTTCTACCGCCCCGTTCATCTTGGGTCGGTAGGGAGATGAGTTATGATGTTCGATCTTGAACTCTGCACACAACTCTTTCATCATCTTGTTGTTCAAGTTAGATCCATTATCAGTAATGATCTCGCTTGGAACACCATAACGGAAGATGATATTATTTTTGATAAATCGGATCACCACTTGTCTGGTTACATTGGCGAATGACGCTGCTTCGACCCACTTGGTGAAGTAATCAATGGCTACTAGGATGAACCGATGTCCGTTTGAAGCCTTAGGCTCAATCATGCCAATCATGTCGATTCCCCATATCGAGAATGGCCATGGGGAAGAGAGAACTTTGAGATGTGATGGCGGTACATGAATTTTGTCGGAGTATATCTGACACTTATGACACCTCCTCATGTACTTGTAGCAGTCGGATTCCATTGTCAACCAATAGTACCCTGCTCTTAGGATTTTTCTCACCATTGTGTGTCCGTTGGCATGAGTGCCAAAGGATCCTTCATGAATTTCTTTCATAAGCATGTCTGCTTCTAGTCTGTCTACGCATCGGAGCAAGACCATGTCAAAATTTCTCTTATAGAGAGTGTCACCGCTCAGGAAGAAGTTTCCAACCAATCTTCTGAGGGTTTTTCTATCTTTCCTGGATGCTCCAAGTGGGTACTCTCTTTTCTGAAGGAAGCATTTGATATTGTAATACCAAGGTTTGTCGTCTATGACTGCTTCAATCATGAAGATGTAAGCGGGCCGTTCAAGGCGCATTATGTCAATCCTAGGTATGTCATTCCATTGACCTACACTAATCATGGAAGAGAGGGTGGCTAAAGTGTCAGCCATGTGATTCTCATCACGAGGGATATGATGAAACTCGACTCTGTTGAAGAAAGGTAGCAACCTTCTTGCGTAGTCTTTGTAAGGAATCAATCCTGATTGGTATGTGTTCCAATCTCCTTTTATCTGATTGATAACCAGGGTTGAGTCGCCATATACGTCCAAGTTTTTGATCCTTAAATCAATTGCTTCTTCGAGACCCATGATACATGCTTCGTATTCGGCCTCGTTGTTCGTACATTTGAACGTAAGTCGAGCTGTGAAAGGAATGTGGGTACCCTGAGGGGTAACAATGATTGCTCCAATTCCGTTTCCATAATGATTAACTGCTCCGTCAAAGATAAGTCCCCATTGGGAACCTAGTTCTGGCCCTTCACTGGGTAGCGGTTCATCGCAGTCTTTCATCTTTAGATACATGACATCTTCGTCTGGGAAGTGAAACCCGATTGATTCTTGATCGTCAATCGGTTGATGAGCCAAATGATCGGCTAAAATACTTCCTTTAACGGCTTTTTGAGCGTGGTACTCTATGTCATATTCTGATAACAACATCTGCCAACGGGAAATCCTTCCCGTAAGAGCAGGTTTTTCGAAGACATACTTGATTGGATCCATTTCTGAGATTAACCAAGTAGTATGACGAATCATGTATTGGCGAAGACGTTTGGCTGCCCAAGCCAAAGTGCAATAATTTTTCTCAAGCATCGTGTACCGAGTTTCGCAGTCGGTGAATTTCTTGCTCAGATAGTAGATGGCAGACTCTTTCCGTTTGGTTTTGTCTTGTTGGCCAAGGACACATCCCATTGAATCTTCCAAGACTGTAAGGTAAATGATCAGTGGTCTCCCTTCCACTGGAGGTGATAGAATCGGCGGATTCAACAGGTATTCCTTAATACCGTCGAAGGCAGTTTGGCAATCTTCTGACAAAACGCAATCCTGGTTCTTTTTTAGTAACTTGAAAATCGGCGCACATGTGGCGGTCATGAGGAATATGAATCTGGAGATGTAATTCAAACGTCCCAGGAATCCCCTGACTTGTTTTTCAGTTTTCAGAGAAGGCATCTCTTGAATGGCCTTGACCTTGCCAGGATCAACCTCAATCCCTTTCTGGATGATGATGAACCCTAGTAATTTCCCTGAACGGACACCGAAGGTTCACTTGTTGGGATTCAAGCGGAGTTTGTACTTTCGCAAATGCTCGAATAGTTTTGACAGGTGGGTCACATGCTCCTCTTCTGTCTTAGATTTTGCAATCATGTCATCGACATATACCTCTATCTCTTTGTGTATCATGTCATGAAAAAGAGTAGTCATGGCCCTTTGATAGGTTGCCCCAGCGTTTTTTAAACTGAACGACATCACCTTGTAACAAAAGGCACCCCATGGGGTGATGAATGAAGTTTTCTCTATGTCTTTCGGCGCCATTTTGATCTGGTTATAGCCCGAGAATCCATCCATGAAGGAGAAAATTTTGAACTTTGTTGTGCTGTCTACCAGCATGTCAATGTGTGGTAAAGGAAAGTCGTCCTTAGGACTTGCCTTGTTTAGATCCCTGTAATCAACACACATTCTGACCTTTCCGTCCTTTTTGGGAACGGGTACGATGTTGGCTAACCATTGAGGATATTCAGATGTAGCGAGGAAACCTGCGTCGATCTGTTTCTGTACCTCCTCTTTGATTTTGATGGCCATGTCCGGGTGAGTCCGTCTCAACCTCTGCTTTACTGGCGGACATTCCGATCTTAACGGTAAGTGATGTTCCACGATGCTGGTATCCAACCCTGGCATATCCTGATAGGACCAAGCGAATACATCGGGAAACTCTTTGAGAAGCTTTATCAAACTCTCTTTGGCAGTTGGACTGAGCAGTGCCCCAATCCTGATTTCTTTTCTCTCTTTTTCTGAACCCAAGTTTACCGTTTCCAACGGCTCTTTGTGAGGTTCAATGGACCTTTCCTCTTGTCTGAGTAGTCGGGAGATCTCTTCTAGAATTTCGTTGTCAACTTCTTCTTCAGCCCCAAATATCGGGAACTCAAAGTCGGGAGAAGGCATCGGATCGTATGTTTCAACTGGGTTTAAAACAAGCAATCTGCATGACGTGATGATTCGTGTTTAGAAGAGATAGAGAAAATGCAAGTGTGTGCAGTGTTTTATTTTACTGCTTGTTTTTACTTTTAATTGTTTTTTAGGATTTCCATTTTCTGAGAAAAGCGAAAAGAGAAAACAACAATTAATGCGGAAATTACAGAACGACGTTATTTTATTAATGAACAAGTCGATCCTTGATACTACAGCCCTATAAAACAAAACTCTGTCGCTTTGGGCGAAGCGAAGAGGGAAATTTACAGAAAGCGAGCCCTATCAAAACATCTGTTTCACCTGGGCAGGGTGAAAGGTTAAAGATGGCAATTACTTTGACTGACAAATGACCTTCAGAACCTCGACGGCAACCCATTGGCGGCGAACTCCTCGGTGAATCACAAAGTCTGGCACCTTCCTTGATTTGTCTTCAGAAATAACGCTGATTTCTGGTGGAGCAGGATCATTGGAATCTGTCTCCCAAGCAGAGTTGTCGTAGGAGGATTCCTCTGTTGCATTATGCAGAGTAGTTGTGCTCTTAGCTGTATCTCCCCATCCAGTTGGCTGGATGTCTTCGAGCCTGATACGAGAGCTTTTGGGAGCGGTGTACTTGACCATATAGTCGTATTTTCCACTTGGTTGTCCCAAGGTGTCCCAAACTTCTTTGGAACTGGAGGAGTCATCCCTCTCGATGACGTTGACCTCGGGAAAAGCATAGTTGATGAACTCAAGTCCTGCAAACGTTGCGAATTCATCGTCATGTTGAGTAGTTTCAGGCTGACCTGAGTGTTGATCCCGTGACATGGTGGGGACACAGGTATTCTGTTCAATGACGGTCAGCTGATTTTCATTGCTCGACTGACTTTCTTGCCCCAAATCTCCTGGATAAGGTTGCCACATTGGCAGACCATCCATCGGGCCATAGTAGGTGTGGTCAAAGTTGTCTTTCATCAGAGTGTCTTCCTCTAATGAATTTAGCGGAGCACGGCATCCTTCCGGATCACAACCTCCGTATATTATTTCGACATCTAATCGTGGTATAAATCTCGGACTCTGTGCGGGATAACAAAATGGTATAGGCACCTCTTCCTGAGACATGTAACCGTCCTCGTTAAGGTAGGACTTCCATTCTTCATCTGTGTTAGAGGGATCTTCCTCATTGATAGCATGTACTGCTTGAGACACTGGGTGAAGAAAACCTCCACTGTGGAAGAAGTTCTGAATGGGATGAAGACTTCCATCGCTGGCAGCTGTCTGGGTACAGGTTGCAGAAAAACCAAGACCCTTCTTTGTTTTATTGTTAATAGGAATGATAAGCTGTCCCCATCCGGTTGTATCGGTACTCTCAACCACTTTAATAGCATCTTTGTATGAGGAAATCGAGGTTCCTCCTCTTGATTGATTGTCCTTGCTCACCGACAGTGCTTGGAACTGAGTTCCAATAACCTCTTCGGGTTCTATACCAGTAGATGACGATAAGTTACTCACGAGCAAGGCCTGTTCTCCACAGACTGTGACAAGTTGATCATTCTGAATGAACTTTAGCTTTTGGTGGAGGGTCGAAGTGACCGCTCCAGCCTGATGTATCCAAGGTCTTCCTAATAAACAACTGTATATTACCCGGATGTCCATGACCTGGAATGTGACTTGGAACGTGTGAGGACCAATAGTTATGGGAAGATCAACCTCGCCGATAACTGTTTTTCTGGATCCGTCGAACGCTTTGACGACGACCTCGCTGATTCTCATCGGAGGGCCTTTGAATGATAATTGCATCAAAGTGGACTTCGGCATAACATTCAGGGCTGACCCTGTGTCTACCAGTACGCTGGCTAAAGTATCGTTGACAGTTAACTGTGATATTGAGCGCCATGTTATGATGGCCACCCTCTTCGGGTAATTCCTCATCACTAAATCCCAAATTATTGCAGGAAGTGATGTTAGAGACAATACTATCGAACTGTCTGATCGTTACATCCTGTTCCATAAAGGCTTGCTCCAAGACTTTCTGTAGAGCCTCTCTGTGGGCTTCTGAACTCAGTAACAGTGATAATACCGAGATCTTTGAAGGAGTCTGTAACAGCTGATCAACAATGTTATATTCACTCCTTTGGATGAGCTTCAGCATCTAATCATCATTTTTCGAAAGGTCGGGATTACTGGATTGACCGACTGATGGATCGGGAGTTTCTGTTTGAAGTTCCTTTTCCTTGTTAGGTTCTCCAACTCCTCGGTTGAAGATTCGACCGCTCCGTGTTACACGACTGATGTCTGCAATATTCACGACGGAGGGTAATGGAATTTCCTTTCCATTCTCGACTATTGTTGCACCGTATTTGTAAGGGATAGCCTTAGTTGATTCATACGGTAGTGGTCCCGGTAGATAGATGACTATGGGAACCTTCTGATTTTTCTGACCATCATAAGTAATCTCGATCCGTTCCCGGTTGGGAACTTTAGATTCGTCAAGTAGAGGGATGATGGCAAAAACATCCCTGGTCTGGTGACGACCAGAGATTGTGACAACGTCCTCGACTTGATTGGCAAGGTAGTTCGGCGTCCAGTTGATGGGTCCAGAACCCAGATATGGGCGAATTTCTCCACGATCCACCTGACCCTGAAGAGCTGCTCTCACAAGGTAACACCCTTGGTTACTTTCCGAACAAACACCACAACGTTCATAGTTGTGTGGTGGCACCTGGCCACGCCCACTTTGAATACAATGTAACCTCACTAGGTTAGCTTCCACAGATCAGACATCCTGACTTTGACGCCGAGTAGGATTCCTGTTACTGATACTAATTTGCTGAGTATCTTCATCCATATAGATTGGCATCCACCAGTGATTTAACAAGTGCTGAAGTGCCTCCTGGACAAGGATACAACCTCGATCGTTTTCGCAACCTGCTTTACAGCTTTGATAGTCATGTGATATTAAGAATCTGAGTCGGACCTGCTCAGCATGTAACTCTACCAGGTTGGCATTCATCACGCGAATATCGAAGATCTGAACCATGTTGATCTGATAAGGGTTCCTATCATGGTAGTCTTGGATCCATCCAAGATCCATCTGACGCTGGAGGTCCTCTTGTATGAAAGAGCATCCCTGTTTGTTTACCGAGCAAATCAGACAGGAACTGTAATCGTGTCGCGACAGATTATGATACTGGCTTTGCCTTGAGTGCATTGCCACCAGATTGGCATTCATTGCACGGATGTCGTGGTTTTGAATGACGTTAGAGTTCGCGCAAACCATGTTAACTCCACAAACTCGGTGCTCTTGGATCCATCCGAGATCCATCTGTTCCTGTAGAGCTGCTTGCACCACAGAACATCCCTGGTTGTCTTTAGAGTAGATATCACACTGGTGATAATTATGAGGTGGCACATGGCCATATCCACTCTGTCTATAATGCATCTTGACCAGATTGGTTTTCAACAAGAGTACATCGTGAATTTGATAGACATCATTAGTCTCTCCTTCTATCAAATTGACTGCAGCCTTCTCGTGTTGAGGCAGCGGGTTCGTAAGAACATTAGGATTTGTATCCTTGAAGGATAAGACCCCGCTCCTAACAAGTTTTTGCACGTCGAACTTGAAATTGAGACAGTTCTCTATGTTATGCCCTAATCCTCCTTGATGATAAGGGCATGTCTGATCTGCTTTGAACCAAAGCGGATTTTCCGGTACTATAAGAGGGGACTTAGTCTGGATGTGCCCCTTACCTAGCAGTAATGGAAACAGCTCTGCGTACGATACGGGTATAGGATTAAATCGTGGTGGCCGTGTTGTACGGTTGTTTTTATATGGAGACGAGCCTGCTGAAGAGGCTGTTGTGTCCTTTGCTGATCAGGTTAGCTCTGCGCAACCTGAGGTTGATACGTAGGAATAGGCGCAGTGTTGATAGCAGGAGTCACAGCTGCTACCGGCTGATAACGTCGCCTTTGCTTTCCGAGAGAGATATTCCCAATATCTTGCTCCTTTTTCTTAGGGAGAGCACTACCGTATTTTTTAGTACCGCTCGTCGGTCCAGTGTCTTTTACCAAACGTCCTTCTCGGACGGCTTCCTCAAGACGTACGCCCATGCCAACCATTTCAGTGAAATCACTGGGCGCACTGGCAACCATTCGATCATAATAAAATGAGCTTAAGGTCTTTAAGAAGATCTTTGTCATCTCTTTTCCCTCAAGAGGTGGGCAAATTTGAGCGGCAATTTTGCGCCATCTCTGTGCGTACTCCTTAAAGGTTTCCTTGTCCTTTTGCGACATTGATCTGAGTTGATCTATGTCGGGTGCCATGTCCAAATTATATTTGTATTATTGGACGAAGGCAGTACCAAGATCTATGAATGTGCTAATCGTAGCACAGTTTAAACCCATGTACCATTTTAATGCGGCACCGGTTAAACTATCCTGGAAGTAGTGAATCAATAAGTCCTGATTCTCTGTCTGAGCTGACATTCGCCGAGCGTACATCACCATATGACTCTGAGGGCAAGAGTTACCCTTGTATTTTTCAAAGTCGGGCACTTGGAACTTGTGCGGAACTTTCACATTGGGGACCAAGCAGAGATCTGCAGCATCCTTTCCAAATAAATCCTAATCGCGAATGGCTTGCAGCTCCTTCTGCATTTCCAGGAACTGCTCCTGGAATTCATCCATTCTATCGAACATAGTTTCCTTTTTACCAGAAGGTATTGGTGGAATATGTCCTTCTGGGACAGCGTGCACCACAGGGGGTGGTACCGTGACTACGGCAGCGAATCTTGGCGTTTCCCGAAATTTGTAACCTTCAGGAGTCTTCAGTATTCCCCTGGCATCTTCGTTTTCCCGAAGTTTGTAACCTTCAGGCCCAGCGGCTTCTGTTGTGATTCCCTGATCTTCAGTGATCGGCGGAACATATCCTTCCGGGATATAGTTAACAGGCATGCCCCAAGGACGATCTTTCGGCATTTGATACCTAGGATCATACTTCTCCACGATGGGCGTTGAGGTGATCTCTGAGATCACAATTCTTTGTAGCTGAGCTTCTGCCATGGCTTGCATGTCGTTACGAAGCTTTCTCATATCCTCTCTCAGAGCGTCGATCTCTTCCTTCAACTCTCTGTTTTCTTCCTCAAGATCATCCATCTTTTTCTGTCGATTGGCCCGAGTATTATACGAATGAGACAGTTTGACTCTAAAACCAAGACACAAACGTAAGATTCGTAGGGAAGAAGAATACGCGATGTGAGAATGATGAATGCAATGATTATATTAATTATTTTTTTGGTTTAATCAAAATAAACTTCGACAATTAGATTGCAAATATCAAACAGTGGGGAAACCCCTTTTTATTGAATTCAAAGGATTACAGAAATGGAAATACAGTAGATTACAAGGTGCAGAAACAGAAACCTAAGCTAATGGGTCCCGAGTCCTCTCTGAAGAGAAATCGGGTGCTGACTCTGGTATTTTCCTTTTCTTTGACCGGGGCTCTTGGGCCGTTGTCGGGTTGTCATTCCTTTGCCAGGTGAAAGGACCGAGCAAATTCCTTTGGTCATCTTGATTCTCTATAGCATGTTGCTCTAAAATCTCAATCAGAGCGTCCTTCTCTTTCAGTAATTGTTGTATTTTGATGCACTCTACATCGACGGTGCGGTACTTGTTCTTCCAAGACCTTCTCTCGTTTTGAACTTTGTTGAGAGTAACCTGAAGCTTTTCAGTCTCAGTCATGAAGTACATGACAGACTCCCTTGGCGGAAGAATTCCCTAACGAGGATAAGGCATCTTCAGCTTGAGAGCTCTAGTTTGTACCCAATGGAGATAAGGCTCCACCGAGACATAGTACGGTTTTCCTAGAGACTCTCGTCCTTTTTTATGAACGTGTTTCCAAGTGTGCACTATTTCCATCTTTAGTGCTCTGTCGTTTTCTCCTTCCTTGAAGAAAAGACCTTCCAGATGAACACCCCATGGGACGTGTCTTATCGGGTATCCAAATTGACGGTGAACCAACACCGGGTGATAGTTGATTCCTCCTTTAGTTCCTATGAGGGGTACGTTGGGGAAGTTTCCACAACGATCAATGATTCTGATTCCATCATAGATCCTATTACACCAATCTATGTCAGAGTTGGTAAGAGACATGATCTTCTACGACCAACGTAAGGCACTCTTGCAATCCCAAAAAGCAGCAGACTTGGGCAAGTGGGAGATAAACCATTTGTAAAGCAAAGGTACACAACATGTGATCTCCCCTCCGCTGTACAAATTTCCCAAGTGTACAGAATGATACACATCTGCGAGCAAAGTCGGCACAGGGTTTCCAATGAGAAAAACCTTAATGGAGTTGATATCGACGAAGTTATTGATGTTGGGAAACAAAAATAACCCGTAGGTGAGCAAGACAAAGATGCTTTCAAAAGCAGTCACGTTTCCTATACTGGCAAAATACAGGGCTTTCTTTGTCAAGAACTGGGCTTGCAAACCTTGGATGCCACCCTTAGTGGTTAGGTGAGTCCTGACCTCAGACTCATCCAAATGAATTGCTCTTGCAATGGTCTGATTCTTTGGAATTTCTTCCAGTCCAAAAAATGGAGCTTGATCAGTAATGTGTAGATCAATCAGATGAGAATACTCCTCCAGCGTTGGTGCGAGCTGGTAATCCGGGAATGTGAAACAGTGATAAACTGGATCGTAAAACTGAATGAGTGCATCCATGATTCCCTCAATCACATGGACTCTTAATAGTGGTAGCAAACCTCCATTCTTGGCTCTGAAAGACTCAGGGTTAGTGATCATCCTTGCTAACCTTCTCAAATCCTCTAGCTTTGGAACCTTGAAGGTATACCTATGGGTTCTCCTTCTACCGAAATCCATTAGTGCAATCCTTTTCTCTGATATTTGCAATCACAGTCTTAGTTTAATTTGAAAAACAGAGAGACTGGAAGAGAAATTTTTTTGAATGTTTTAATGTTTTTTAAATGAATGCATGAATGCAGCACACAAAAACATAGAAAAAAACATGGGGTCAAAGGGTCGTTGTCATGAAGTCAAGGCTCTACCCATCCCCAAAGGTTTATACTAAGGTGATTTTTGTACATGTACTCATTATCATCAGCTCCTCCCAGGAAAGCAAAACAACAAGCGGATCGCCAGCGAGTTGTAGAGCGATTTTAGAGTAAGTACCATTCACCGAGAATAGATCACCAGCCTCAAATGAGGGTAGTATCGCGTAACAACTATTTCCGATAGTTTCCGCACTACAAAAGGGTTTGGCTCCTCAGCTTCTCAAACATCACAATCAACCCATTGTCTAGGTGAGAGAATGGGTTGCATTGGTCAGCCTCCACTGAGGTTGATGGTCGACCTCGTCGCCATCACTTATCTTAAGTGTATACTCAATCTTTCCACATGCGGCATCACACGCATTCCCATTAGCAGAAAAATAAACACGTATAGCAATTAGGAAAAGCAGTATATATATTTGTCCTAATCATCCTAGACCTTTAAAGCTATGAATCCTAAGTTCCTGACAGAAAATGGGTTCCCCGGCGGAAGCCCCAATCTATGGTTTCAAACAAGAAAAGAGAAAAAAGGTTAGAGTCGCCCCACGGTGGGCGCCATTTTTCTGTAGCGAGCGATTTTGGACGCGGTTCTTAAGCGCTGGTCGCTCTCTGCGGTTGAGTTTTAACTACAGGTTGATTCATTTTTTATCCTATTGTGAGCTGAATAAGGAAGGGAAATAGATGTCTCCAATTATCCCTGCTTGTATACTGAATTTAAACAGCGGTCTGTTAGGTTACGGATGCGATCAATGTGGTGGGGCCTTTGTATCGGTTATTTGTATTTTCGCCAATACTGATTTCTCTCTGGGATTTTGTTAGGATACTGCTTCAGATTATGATATACGGGAGTATGGGATTTTGGGTTTTTTGTTGATTGTGCTCGCTAAGATTTTTTCTTTCAATCTTATGCCTACGTATTACTGTTTACCGAAACAGGGAAATCAGAGCGTTCGTAGTTCCTCCTATTCTATGGGAGGAAATGGGTGTTTTTGGTGTCTTGTTCAAAGCCCAAGACGTGAAGCGAAAGGTGGTTTGTATCTTGTTCAAAGCCCTATATGTGAAGTTGAAGAGTTTATTTGTATCTTGTTTGAAGCCCAAGATGTGAAGCT
Organism: Lathyrus tuberosus; assembly: GCA_022829125.1. Classification (NCBI taxonomy): domain Eukaryota; kingdom Viridiplantae; phylum Streptophyta; class Magnoliopsida; order Fabales; family Fabaceae; genus Lathyrus; species Lathyrus tuberosus. The sequence continues at coordinate 3,618,947 of JALAZF010000259.1, forward strand.
AAAGGTGTTGACCTTAGAGAGAATTTGTCATCTCTAAAGAGGTCTGTTTGTCATAACTGTTGGGTGACTGGTTATAAAGGGAGGATTACTTTGACCGGGATATGCGGATCCTAGCAATGCCATAATTTCCTTTATAGGGGTTTTAACCTGAAGGAGAAGACTTTAACCCAGTTTAGAGCAATGCCATCTTTCCTTAGAAATTTCTCATGCTAAAAGAGGGACAGTGGCATGGATGTAGATGATCTAGAGGCTTGCCGCTTACAGCGATTAGATGAAGGGGAAGGAGTTGTTGATGTTTGTGTACTGTGAATGAGGCACAACTTTGATGCTAAAAGGTTGATTGGATCAACCAGTGGTTTTCTTATACAAAGCCTAAGAGGAGGTTATTATGTGTCTCGTACAAAGCCCGAGAGAGAGGCTAAAAGGGGTTGACTTGACGATGGAGTCTTTTGGTATCTCGTATAAAGCCCGAGGTGAAGGCTATTTGACTCAACAAGAGAGTTTTTTGTATCTCGTATGAAGCACGAGATGGAGGCTAAAATTTGTTTGGCTCAATAAGAACCTTTTTGTATCTCGTATAAAGCCCGAGATGGAGGCGAAAGGGGTGATTGACCCGACGAGGGAGTCTCTTATGTGTCTCGTACAAAGCCCGAGAGAGAGGCTAAACGTTGTTTGACTCCGCTGGGGAGAATCATTGTATAAAGCCCAAGAGGAGGCTGGACTTCACTGGAGAAGGATCATTATACAAAGCCTAAGAGGAGGCTATGGTTACTGTCCCAATTGAGTGACAGGTCCAGTATGCTGATTTAAAGAGAAAATCAGTTCTTATATGAGCAACATTGTACTCAAGGATTTGATTCAAGGATCCGGGTTATTCCTGTTCTCTAAGGAAGTGGGAAATCCGAAGGGTATTGAGACTGTCCGAGTCTGCGGGTTTTCTTCCTATTTTTGAAGGGGTGCTTGAGAATGTCTTTGAAACTCAAGGGGATTAGACTGTCCAAGTCTAGAGTTTTATCTTTTGTACTACGCTTTGAGAAATAGTAGTAGACTCTTTGAGAGGACTGTTCTATGCAGATGATTAAGTTATGTTCCTATACCTCTAGGAGGTCGTCGGGACAATTTGTACGAAGCCCAAGAGGAGGCTAGAAACTTTTAAGAAGCCGAGAGGTCCTTGTACGAAGCCCAAGAGGAGGCTATCATTCCCGGAGGAAGAGATCATTATACGAAGCCTAAGAGGAGGCTGTGAATACTTCTAAGAAGCCGTCGGGTCCTTGTACTAAGCCCAAGAGGAGGCGGGGTTGCTTTTAGGAAGCCTGTGGGTCCTTGTACGATGCCCAAGAGGAGGCCGATGCTTTTAAGAAGCCCGTGGGTCCCCAAACCCCAAGAAATTCAAGGCAAGCTATTCTCAAGGAATAGATCAAGTCAGGAAAGTTCGAGAATTTGGAAGAAACTCAAAGATGCCATTCACGGAGAATACATTCATCTCTGGGAGTAGAGTTTCTTGACAATTCCTAATGAGGACAGCTGAAGAGAAGACTGTATCTGGTGATCCTATTGGAGATCTAGTTGTCTATTTCTACGAATAAACGAAACGGCGTCACCTAGTTCTAGACGTAGTTTCTGGGGAAACTCAAAATATCTATACTATTATTACACAGTTGATATGAGTTTATGAAAGAAGACTTACAGTGAAACAGCCCCACAATACAGTTATATGTATATGAAAGCGGTAAATGAAAGCAATAACCACTTACTCGGTTGTAGAGCTTCCATGCTGTTTGGTTAGTTGTTCAACAAAGAAAGATTGAACACAACAGTATATTTCAAAATCAAAGGAGAAAGTGCTTTGAAAAAGAAAGATTTAGGGCTTACAGCTCAAGGAGAGGCCCAGGGTTTTATCAGTGAGCGCACTGTTTGAATTTGTACAGAGGGACTTATACAAGTGATTGAGGCCCAAAAAGTGTTTTCTGTACAAAGGGATAGGTCTTACACTCTCTCAAGAGGCCCAAAAAGTTTTAAAGAAAAAGAGTGGGGCTTATAACACGAGGGTAGGCCCAGTTGATTTTCCGTTTAAAAATGGCGATCGCGCCGAGGTTTTCTTTTAACGCAAAGGGACTTATACAATAAGTGAGGCCCAAAAGGTTTTGGTTAAAAGGGGATTGGGTCTTACACTCTATTAGAGGCCCAAACGAGTTTTGAATGTGTTGAGGGTGAAAATCAAAGAAACCCTAATTTTAATCTTTAAATAGTAAATATTTAAAGAAAATCAATGAAAAATACCAAATAGATTTGAATAAACCACTTGTGATTTTTGTTTAAGGTTTGAAAAATGAGGTATAAATCACAAGAGATATTAAAACTCATTTGGTCTTGATTTTTCAAGATGGATGTTCATTTTAAAATGTTTTAAAACAAATAAAAATGAATTTATTCACAAAAATACTAATTATATTAAATACATAATATAAATCTAATTTTTTTGTGGAATAAAATATTTTAACATTTTTATGATTTTTTGCAAAAAGAATCAGTCAAAAATAATTAAAATTGAGTGAGTTATTAATTTTTCAAATCATTAACAAAATAATAGGAAAAATAGGAAAATAGGAAAAAGTGATAAAAAAAAGGTCTGGGGCGAGGGGGATTCGAACCCCAGACATTTCGCTTGCCAATACATAGAAACCAGCTGATCAACCACTAGGGCGCAATGCCTATTCATTAATAAGATGGCAAGTGAAAAATATATATCAAACTAGTTGGATTTTTTGAAAATGGCGCCATGGCCATCTTCTTCCTCTAGCTCGTGCATGAAGCCCTCCATCTCTCTCGTTTCTCAACCATTTGACATGATTCAAACACCAAACTCATGCGTTTTTTTCACAAGGAAGAAGATGGCAATACCCAATTTCATTCATTTTCAGTGTATAACAAATTATATCATTGTGGCCGTATGAACCCTAATTTTGCAAAAGCAATCGAGTAGGCATGATTATGAGTGCTATGATCAAATTTTTTGAGGGAAAACAATCAACATATGATGGCAAGCAATTGGCAAAAATATCATGCGAGGAAATATGCATGGATCATGGAGTTGGAGTTTTGAGGCTTACCTTGATGCAAGCTGAAATGGAAATCTGCACAAACCTTGTTCCAGTTGTGAATTAATGATCCCTACAGCTTTAATGGATGTTATGGAGTGTGTTGCAAGCTTTGGAACACTTTGAAACTCTTTGGATCAAGCTGGAGACCTCCACCTGCATAATTGAGGCATAATGGCTTGGTTGAAGGATGATTTTGAGCCTGAGGTGTTACAGTCAGTGTTTAAGTGTTTGGACACCTCAAATACATCATATGTGATGTGTTTGAGCAATTGGAATTGATTGCTTAAGGCTGCAACTTAATACCCGATAGTGGTTACTCAAAAACCAAGAAACTTGAGGTTTAAGGAAGAATGAGAGAAAGCAGTGTTGTAACTGGCTTTGGTGTGAGTTGAATGATCCATTGGAACCTCTATTTATAGGTGATCAACTTTTGTCTTGGAGGAATAGTGAATGGCTGCTGGATCAGATCACATTTGCATGGATTGGCTTGGAGGATTTCTTCTCAAGCAAGGCAAACTAGCCATTCCCAAGAGCAGGGTTATGCCTTGACCAAAATCACATTCTTCAGATGTTTTTATTGCTGTTTAATCAGAGAACTTGACTGAGTAGAGTGGCTTTGTAGAAAATGCACTATTTCACATTAATGCCCCTTTGAATTCTATGCAAAATGTGCCAAAGTGGATGAATTTCAAGTTGGAAGATTCCTTGGCTTTTTGACTCAACCCTATCAGTTGGATCAGTTGGTTCATGATCAGATTGAAGGCATGTGGCATAGTGATCACTCCTTTTGACTCAGAAATCGTGGATGGCACAAAACCCCCAAACTGATTTTTCATGGCAGCCTTGACATGGTGTGTTGTGGCAGCCATAATTCTTGGCACAAGTGGATTGGTTTCATGCTATTGAGTTGCTTGGATTCTTGGCAACATTTGAAACAACATTGATGTTTATCTTTGGAACTGATTCAGCTTGTAACTGTGTGAAAAAACCTCACAAGTTTTGGTGTTTCCAACAAAATCTGTCTTGGACAGAATTTTTTCTAAGTGTTGGAAAAGTGGTACTTTCATGTTTTCAGCCATTTTGGCTCACTCATAGCTCAAAATCGACAATGAATTGGAGTTAGGTATAGTTGAAGTTTTTGTAGAGGGAAATGAGATCTACAAATCAAGCCTTGGATGGGAGAAAATGGCTTTGTGGTTTAGGAGTTATGACCCTCCAAAGTTGGTAACCTAGCCACTTTATTTTTAACTTAGAAAATTTTTCTAAGTTTTTATGGTTACCCCTTTTACAAGTTATCCAACTTTTCTTGATTTTTATTGATGAATGATGATTCAAATCATACATTAACATCATTTTAGGGTTAAAAATCCATTTTTGTGAAAAAACTCAAAAAGTCAAAGTTGACTTTTGTGCACAGTTAACTTTTTATCAGATGAATTCCAAACTGTGCAATTCTTCAGGAAATCATGTCCTTGACCTAAATAAAACTTGATGGACATGTTCCATGGGTGTCATAGGGTATATTGATGCATGTCATAGGGATTGGGAGCATGTCCTGGTCAAAAGTCAAAGTTACAGTTGACTTTTTCCTTAAAACCCTAACTGTGGTGCAGATGAAATTGAGGCTTGTTGCTCAAGCTTCTTGGATCAATCCATTGTTGCAAATAGATCAATGTAGTGTATTAGAGACCCTCAAATCCTCCTTTGAGGTCTTGGCTCATGATTTGCCCTAAAAGTCAACTTAGGGGTGAATTAGGTCAAGAAACCCTAATTCCTGATTTTTGATGAATGCATCCCCTGAGATAAAATTGACCTGATGATTGGGTCCATGAGGTTCCATGGAGTATATTAGGTTGTGTTTTGGATCCTTGGCTCATGCCCAGAGGAAAATTTCCCTTTGGAGGCCCTGAACGTCCAAAACCCTAATTTGGTGATGCTGGCGATCTTGAGGCTTGATCCACCTAGAAGGGAGCAACTTTGTGCTTAATCCTTGTAGTGGGAGTCCTCTTGATCCTTTGTAGCTACTTAAGAGGCTAGACAAGTTGAAGATCATGTCATTCCTTGATTGATCCTTTGTCTAAGGCTCTGAGAGGGCTTGAAACCCTAATTTTGATAGTAGTGAATGCTCAACAATTCCTTGAGGAGATTGATGAGGCACAAAGGTACATCCATATTGTGGTGATGATTTTCACAATGATGGGAAATCTTAGTGGTCAAAATTTGGGGTATGACACTCACTAATACTTTCCTCACACTGAATTTCCCAAATAAATGCTTTACCTTTACAAGTCAGCTGGGTTAATGGAAGTGCTAACTTGGAAAAGCCTTCAATGAATCTTCGATAATATCCAGCTAAACCCAAAAAGCTTCTAATTTCGGTAACAGATCTAGGAGCCTCCAATTGTAGAACTGCGTCTACTTTGGATGGATCCACAGCAATACCATTACCTGAAATCACATGCCCAAGAAAACTCACTTCTCACAACCAGAACTCACACTTGGACAACTTGGCATAAAGTTTCTTTTCCTTCAAAATTTGCAATACAATACGCAAATGTTCCGCATGTTCCTCCCGAGACTTAGAATAAATCAAGATGTCATCAATAAACACAACAACAAATTGATCCAAATACTCATGGAATATGCGATTCATATACTCCATAAACACTCCCGGCGCATTAGAAACCCCAAACGGCATCACGGAATATTCGTAATGTCCGTATCGTGTCCTAAAAGCCGTTTCTGAATATCTTCCTCCTTCACTCTAATCTGATGATAACTTGGCCTCAAATCAATTTTACTAAACACACACGCACCTACCAACTGGTCCATCAAATCATCAATTCTCGGAAGAGGATACTTATTCTTAATCGTCACCTTATTCAGCTGGCGACAATCAATACACAATCGCATACTTCCATTTTTCTTCTTCACCAATAAAATTGGAGCACCTCAAGGCGATACACTCGGTCTCACAAACCTCTTTTCTAACTATTCATTCAACCGCTTCTTCAACACAACCAACTCAGATGCCGACATACGATATGGTGCCATAGATACAGGTCTAGTACCAAGAACTAGATCTATAGAAAACTCCACCTCTCTTTCTGGCGGTACATCAGAAATATCCTCCAGAAACACCTCCAGAAAATCACACACGACTAGAAACACATCAATTGCAACTTGACTATCCACAGTCAACGATGCAAACAACCCGAACAACTGAGCTTCATCCGCCAAAAGTTTCTTCAACTCTTTGGTAGATAAGAAACTCAATTCCTCGTCTTCTTCAAGAGAAGGAAATCTTACCAACTTATGATAACAATCGATATGAACTCGATTGAACTACAACCAATTCATTCCTAGAACTATGTCTAAACCCTCCAACGGCAGACACACCAAATCCATAACAAAATCCTTACCATAAATGGTCAAAGGACAACTTAAACAAACCAGAGAAGTAGTTACCGACCCCAATGCTGGAGTATCGATAACCATCTCTCCACCCATCGACGACAACAAAATATTCAAATGCAGCGCACACTCAGACGAAATAAACGAATGAGTCGCTCAGGTATCAATAATAGCAACTAAAGGCGTACTATTAATAAAACAAGTACCTCTGATCAGACGGTCTGCACTAGTAGGCTGAGTTCCTGCAAATGCAAATACTTTTCCTCCAGCTTGAGCTTGCTTTGGTTTCGGACACCTCGTACTAATATGACCAGATTCACCACAGTTGAAACACTTCACCACATTCCTCTTGCAATCAGCTGCTACATGTCATATACCTCCGCAATTGGAACACTTCCTCATATCTTTTCTATATTCAAACTGACGATGTCCTAAGTCACCGCACTTAAAACATATCGAAGGATTATACATACCTCCCCCACTTGGCCTTTTATCAAAATTAGCCCTTTGCTTTCCCTTGTCAGCTGGTGCCACATAGGGACCACCACGAAACGGTTGCTTTCCTTTCCTTTCGTTCACACTCTTATAATGAGTAGAACGAGCTTTGCTATCCTCCTCATAAATTCTACAACCATCCACCAAATCTGAAAACCTCATAATTCTTTGATAACCAATTGCCTGTTTGATCTCGGGACGCAACCCGTTCTCAAACTTCACACATTTGGAAAACTCCGCAGTTGCTTCAGCATAATGTGGATAAATCTGAGCACCATCAGGATCATACCTTCCTTTGAAGATAGGCGGTTTGTTCTTCCTGAACTCATCATTCCCACCAGAATTAGGTGTATTCTGCATAGCCTGGGCCATAGCTTGCATAGCAGCAGTAAGAGCAGCATCAATTATGTTCATATCCAATAACAGTAATTATGGTTAAACAATCAACTCTCCAGAACACAACTGTCGCACAACAAACAACTTGGTCAAAATGACCGACACGGACTGGCTCTGATACCACTTAATGTAACACCCCCAATCTATACCCCAAGTAATTAAAGCGATAACAAATAATCAGAGTATAATTAAAACATTCATGGCATAGACAAGAGCGTCACATCAAAGTAATGAATTATAATAACCTGCTCATATAGATATGCAACAATCAGGTAGCAACATAAACAGAGGAACTCGGTTCCTAACACCCACAATTCAGATACAGAATAAAAGCGGAAAATCTGCAACTGAAATCTCATATATAAACATAGAAGTTTGTCTGTCATATACAGAGTCATACATGTAGAATCCAAGAAGATATATATACACATAATCACATAACGATCTCCCCGACTACCCGGTGCTACATATCAGAGCCGACCGACAAAAGAATGAAGACGTAATCTTCACAAAAAGACCTCCAGCATCTAATCTGCAATGCCTCATAGAGCATTCAAAATAGCAGAAGGGTGAGAAACACAATTATAATATAGTTGCATACAATTATGTAATAACATGAAATACGCATGCAAAAACATTTTCACCACAACGTATACCATAATTCAAATACAAAACAAAACAATTCATAATTCAGGCATCCATCACAAAGGCATATCAATCATGCTCAATACATTTATCACCAATATATATATATATATATATATATATATATATATATATATATATATATATATATATATATATATATATTAACTCATCAATCCCATTCACAATTTCCCACACATAATCAATCCATTCATGACTTATGCAAATGCACAGAGACCGACACAACGACTCTATGCATGCAGTACCATTCTATCCATCATTCTCATCATCATTAATTCACTCAGGAATTATTGGAATCATCGCTTGTTACTTAGTGTAACTCCCCGTCGGGCAAACGATGTTCCCAGTCGCTTTAGGTCCTCTTTGTATAAGGCTCACGACGTTTATGGGTCGCTTTAGGTCCTCTTTGTATAAGGCACACGATCCGATCGCTTTAGGTCCTCTTTGTATAAGGCACACGATCGTCTATAACGTCGCTTTAGGTCCTCTTTGTATAAGGCACACGATCGTTACAGCAGATTCCCTCTGGAATCATTTCGTCGCTCACACCCCACAAGGGCACACGACATCACATGGTGCATATTCATGATGCATGGCATACTAATGACTCATGACAATCAAATGCATATACATATATAACCATGTGAACCATCTCAACATCAATAATCATGCATTGAAGTTTAACCCGAAACAATGCATTTATTTTTCCATAAGACCACAAACCATCATCATAACCTCTCATCATATATATTCACATCATATAACAGCACACAAGCTATACGTTATATATCAAAAGCATATCGCATGATAACACATCAATCGCACACAATTACGACGGTAAAAGTCGACAAAACGATGCGTTTCCAAATTCTCGACACAATTAAATCGGCCACTAATATCAAAACCATTTTTATAAGAAAGAACATCTCATTAGCTTTCCAACGCTTCGAACGGCGGTCAAAACAGACTTACGGTTTGAAAGTTATGAAGAAAACAAAATCTGACATTTTGGAAAAATTCTGTAATGCTCGGGTCAGCGCACAACGACCATGAGTCAACGCATAGTTGCAATGAGTCGATGCATAGTTGCAGTGAGTCGACGCATAATCCTGGGGGGGTCGGCTCATACTGTGCAGATTTTGCTAAAAACTCATTTTTCGACCGTTAAATTCCTTCCGAACCTCCGATTTCGATTCCGTAAAAAACCCCGGTCTCATAATTCAACATACTACAATATTTTCACCATTAAAAAACCATCCAACACATTTTCGATTTTTGAAATATTTTGAAACATAATTTTATCAATTTATCCCAACTCCAAACTCGATCAAAACCACTCAAAAATACACAAACAACCATTCCCGATTAATTCCTATCCTCACCCGACTATACTACACAACTTATTCTGCATTCCAACCGTGAAAACATCGATTTCTACTCATATTGCTCATTTTCAACCTAGAAATGAAAACTATGGAAAAACAAGTAAACATTCAACCACATACATACAGAATCATACACAAGCATAGAATAACCGAGTTTCGCACCCTTACCCGATTAATCGTGCTTCAAAGTGTCGGTTGAATCGATTTCTTAAACTTCAAGTTTTCCTCTTTTTTCTTCTTCTCACTCTCTTTTTCTCTTCTCTTTCTCTCTATTTCTCTTAAACTTTCTTTTCTCTCTTTCTAGTTTTTAAGTTTCTATTTAAGAAAAACAATAATATCTAACCAAGCAAAATGACCAAAATACCCCTACACTCAATTTTCTCGCAAACGCTCTCAAAAAGCGATAAAACATAATAACGATAAACATAACATATTTACCAAATAAAAACCAAGAATAAAATAATATAAAAACAAAAATAATTAAATCGACTCGATTAAATAAATCTAACAAAAATCGGGGCGTTACAGTCGACGCATGGCCCTATGGCAGTCGACGCAAAGCTTCCAAATCTGCATAGTCATGCTCGCGGGTCAGCGCAGGCTGACCCTCATGAGTCTTTGGTCGACTCTTCGCTAGAATACTGCTATTTTTTTTATTTCTCTAAGTTTCGAAATGTTGTTATTTTTGTTAGTTGGTCATAGCATCATATATATATATATATATATATACATTTTACCTCATTTTTACACAACAACAAGAAAAAGTGAAATATATACACTGAAAGTTTCTCTCATCATCTTCATCCTCATTCTTGCATTTTCTCAACAATTACACATAATAATTTTTGTTGATCTCTTGCATCATTTAGGTGATAACGTCCAAACATAGAAGTGTGTATCTTGTTTGGGGTGAGTTTTTCAGTGGGTTTTTCTTGAATAAAACCACTAGGGTTTTGTCCTCCAAGATCAATTGGATTTGGAGTTTTGGGGACAAATCTTTGCTTCATTGAATTCAGCCGAGCGAAGGTGATTGAAGAACGGTGGGTTCTGTCAATCTAGTAGCATTAATCAAAGGATTGTGCAAGAAAGGTTTGGGATCGAACTGTGTGTGATTGAAATCAGCCGAGCGAAGGTGATTAAAGACTGGTGTGTTTATTCAATCTAGTAGCGGTAAACGGATGTTTATTCAAAATGTTCCAGGCACTTGATTCGACTCGAATCAAGGGGAGAGAAGACATAGTATCAACATCAACGAGGTTTCTTGAGTTTGGGATAGCTAAGGCTTCTCTTGTAAAAACAATTTGCAACAAGATTATAGATATCTCAATTCTAGATTTAGAATTGGGGGCAGACGTACCTGAAGCGAGGACAAAAGGGGAACTTCCTAAAAAAATTCGGTGTTGTTCTCTCTTTCCTTATCTCTTTAATTTTCGAACTGTTTACGTTTGTGAATAATCAATTAATCGATAAAGTTCTGTTATAGTGTAGTGCTGAAAGTTTGATTTGAAAACACTCTACAATCACTTTGATTGTAGTTGGAAAAATTCTACACTACATTTACATAGAAGTTATCACTTGGGGTGTTTCACACACCAAGTGTTCGATAAATTGAACGCTCACAAAGTGTTTGTGAATTTGTCAATTCGGTTTTCGATTTAATTAGTCATTGGAAATTGCACAACATTAAGTGCAGTCAAGTATATTGATTAATAGTAAAGTTTGAGATTCTATTTCTCATTGAGCCTATCACTCCATTTGGCTTACGCATATTCGGTCCTTTCGGTAACCGGTTCGTTTAGACGATATAGTTCCTCGACCGCTTCCGCAAACATTTTTAAAATCAAATTTAAGAGATGACTTTCCTTTAAAAAGTAGTGATCTATTTAACCCCCCTTCTAGATCAATTGTCGTCGTCTAACAAATTGCAACTATCTCAACTCGAATTCGAATTGAGGGCAGATGTACCCATAGCGAGGCTGATTAGGGAACTGCCTAAACAAATACTTCTCTCTCTCTCTCTCTCTCTCTCTCTCTATATATATATATATATATATATATATATATATATATATATATATATATATATATATATATATATATATCTTTAATTTTTTTTTGTGCAAATTATCGAATTTGTTGTTGTTTTGATCAATTTGTTTAGAAATCAATTTTTGATTTTATTTTGAATTAAGGTTTGTTGATATAATCATAATCACTTTTATTGTGATTGGCTTTAATATCAACAAAACAAGTTAAATTTCTAAACATTATTGATTGCAAAACAGAAGCACAATGGGATTCTAATGATTGGAAATTATGGTCAATGATTGGAAAGCAAAAAATATTCTCACATCCACTTTAGGTGTTGATGAGTATTATCGCCTTTCTCATTTTGAGATTGCCAAGGCTATGTGGGATGCAGTAGAGGTTTCCCATGAGAGTACTAATGATGTCAAACAATCTAGGATCAACACATTAAATCAAGAGTTTGAGATATTTCGTATGGAGCATTGTGAAACCATTGCGGACATCCGAAAATGGTTCACACATCTTATATATCGATTAAATACGCTAGGTATACTATTTACAATGAGATTTCTACTAACAAAGTGTTAAGATGTTTAAGTATGGAATGACAATCCAAGGCCACCGCTATCAAAGAGGCAAATGATCTTAAAGTACTTAATCTCACGACTTTGTTTGGCAAATAGGAAGAGCATGAGCAAGAACTCACTTGCTTAGCAAAACATGAAAAAAAGAATGAAAAGAAGGTTAAGAATGAGAAAGGCAAAGAAAAGGAAGTAGATAAGAAGTCCATAGTTCTAAAGACTTCAAGCTCAAATTCCTCACATTATGAGCAAAGTGATTGTAAAACTAAAGATGACAATGATTCCGATGAAGAAGATATAGGTATGTTTATAAAGAGGTTTAATAGATACATGTGAAAACATGGAGACAAATACTCTGACAAGAACCATGACAAATCTAGAAGGTTATCTAACTCCTCAAAAGAAGATGAGAACAAAAAGGGTAAGTCTAGAAGTACATGCTACAATTGTGGCAAACTGGACCACTTTAAGTCGGAGTGCCCTACAATGAATAAAGACAAAGAAAGAGGCCATGACAAGATATCTAGCAAGTCTAGAAAAGCTTATGCCGCTTGGGAGAGAGAAAGTGATTCCTTAAGTGATGATAAATCCACTTCAAGTGTTGAATCGGTCAAGCTTTGCTATATGGCAAACAAAGGGAAGAAAAAGTTTGTAAGTCACTCTAAACTTCAAACTTCTCATGACTTATATTTTTCTCAATTACGAGAATCTTTTGAAAATCTACAAAGACAAGCCATAAATGATTTCAAGAGATTAGCTTCAAACAAAAGAATTATTTCTCACTTAGAAGCTAAGATTTTAGAAAATGAAAAGCATATGGAAGCTCTAAGGAAGTCTATGCTAGATATTCTAAAAGATCAAAATGAGGTTACTAAACCTTCATTGTTTGGTTGTGAAACTTGTCACATTTAGTAAAAAGAGTCAAGGACTCTTAAAGCCAAGTTGGATAAGGCTTTGCAACCTAAGGTTACTTATGATATAAATACTTCCAAATATGACTTCCCTTCTCATAATCCTTATAGAAGATATAGTTACATTAAAAAGGAAACAGATAGTAAAAGGTTATCTTCTCATAATTTGTATTGTCATTATTGTTGCAAAAAGGGTCACACGATTGCTAAGTGCAAGTTTAGGAAATTCTTTGTTCCTAAAGGTGCCTTTCAATGGTTACCTAAATGAAACAAATTTTTTACTAATACCCAAGGACCCAATGAAGATTGGGTACCTAGCACTATTTGTTAATCATGCAGGAAAGATGTCTTGGCTCTATGAAGAGAGTATGTGATCTTGTTTATGGAAGCTCAGGGCATAATAAGGTGACATGTCCTTATTGTGCTAACTATATGACAAGAAAGGTGGATTGTGTTGCCTAGAAGGTTAACATTTGGTGTTTCTTTAATTGGTAAAAGTGTGTGAATGATTACTGATGTCTCTATCCAAGAAGTGCCTGAAAGGTATTATGTTTAATGATGTAGATTCATCTTCAACAAGACATACTCAAGTGCATCAAATTAGGAGTGATCAGCCTAAGATGATGAAACATGAGGAGGATCAAGATAATTATCATGATTGAATAAGAATTAAAATCCAACAACAAGGATGATCATCAAGTCAAAGTACCTCTTGAATACATTATTAAATTCACATTCAAATACTTGTGCAAGAAGAAAAGTGGTAAGAGCGTTTTGGTTTCATTTGTGTCGTGTGGCACGTTTTACATTCATTTAAACTTTCATTTGAGAGTTTCTTGTGGAATGCTAGTTCATCCTCCGTCTTGTGTACGGTGAGATAATATTGTTACTATCCTTTCTTATTTTGTCAGTAAGTATTTCTTTTACATGTTTATTTCTAGAAGGTATGTGATGAATTATGTGTGTGATATCTGCGATATATGTTATCTTCCAAAAATGTTAATGCGAACATTGTGTGTTACATGCTACATGTTTATAGTGACTATATTCAAAATGCCTTCATATTTTGATCCATATCCTGAACCATTTCATTATGCATCTTCATGATAGCATGATTTTAGCAAACAAACTATAACATATTATCATATGCATAATTTCTTCATCATGTAATCACTCATGAGTCAAATTGTATCTATCAAAGTCATTACAAGTCAAAAAAATTGAGTCAAATCTTAGATTTTAGGGTTCTACAGGTCAACACATGGTCGTGTAGGTCGGCCTACAATGATTAAGTTTGGTATTTTTGAAAAGAGGTATAATATAGGTCGACGCATTCTCGTATAGGTCGATGCATAATCATTTATTTTGAATCCTTTTGTTTTTATTACAGTATGTGCGACACATAGCTATTATAGGTCGACGCATACCAGTGAAAGGTCGAAGTATGATTCATTGAACAAAAAATTTCATCTTCTTACATTCATTGTTAATTCATGAACCTGTCTCCATTACTTTCCAACTTCCATTCAATCTTGTAACTCTTCAAAAGGTCTTAAACTCTCCACTATTGTCATTAAACTCATCACATTAAATAATTCAACCTTATATTTTCCAAAGACTCATTAATATTCCTCATTCTTCATTCTCTATAAATGGATATCATATTTCATGCTATAAATCACATCCTAGTCTCAAATGCATTTATTCAAACACCTTGTGTACAAAATCATTCTGAGCAATTATCAATGGCACCAAAAACTGCTAGAACTAAAAGTGATTCTAGAGACAAGGGTAAGGCTACCGCATCTACAACTGTTCTAGAAACTACTCTTTCTCTGGTTTTGGCTTATCACATTGAAGAATTCGAAGAAAAACATCAACATCGTCTTGTAATGAAGCAACGTGTGTGGAAACCAGTGGTGGTCGGATGCTTAGATATTCCAGAATTTGTTTGAATAAATATTTTCTGCAACTATCACAAGATTATAATGAAGATCTTATCTGTGCGTTTTATTCCAGACTGCATGATCAGCAAGGATCCACTTTCAAATTCTCAATAGGTAATAAAGTCTATGAATTTGCAAATGAACTGTGGAAATCTTTGTTTGATATTACAATTGTTGATCCTAATGTTGATGAAGAAGGTGATTTGTTGGTGACAGATGTGTACACTCATATGAATCTTGAGTAGACCACACATCTGAACGAGATACTTAAAGCACCTAAATTAGAGGACAGTCATGACACTCTTCCTGTCACTCAACTGAAAATGGTTCCCATGATTCTGTTATGGTTGGTGTCGCACGTCTTGCGTCCAAAGAAAGGCAAATATTCAAGAATTGATAACGCTGATATTCATCTTGTGTACATTCTTCTACATAAGACTTGAATCAACTGGCCTCACTATTTTGTTTACCAGATGTTCACTATCAAAGAATGCAATAAAGGAACATCTTTTTGCTACATGTCCATGATCTCCAAGATTCTCAACTAACTCAATACAGGCCTGCCAAATTTGTTGCTCATATCACATGGCCCAGTTCAAGAGTCCTCCAAACGTACCTTAACCAATATGGGTTATTTTGAGGATGAAGAACGATAAGTGTACTACTATCGGATGGGTAAACATGGAAGGAAAGTATACAACTTTGATGACCCCTCTGAATTTGCTGACTTCACTACTGGGTCACAAGTTACCAGTGATGAACTTGTGCACGATGTTGATCATGAAACTAGTATAATGGGTTATGAGCATGGAGATCAATACTCTATCATAAATTTGCTTCAAAATATGAAGATCAAATAGGATGAGCGTTATAAAGAAGAATGCCTGAGAAGAGAAGCATTTGAGGTAACTCAAATGGAACAGCTCCGCATTATGCAAGAGCACATGAAGGCTCAAGATACGAACTTTGAGGATTTTGCATCGTTTGTGACTGAGAAGTTGGTTTCTTTAAAGGATGAAATGGATGCAAATAGTGTTGCTACTATAGCAAGGGTCAATCACATGATTGCTACCCAGAATGAAGACCACCATCATTATACATAGTTTTATCAAGACATGTGTTATTTTTTAGATCACCAGTATGGGAGTGATGGTCAGGTGGTTTCATGGTGTGAGGCCTAGGGGTCGTGGAAGACATTGAAGTTCCTAGATCTTAAGTCGTTTTTGTCTAGAGCCTTAGGATTTTTTTTGTCATGCATTTAGTTTTTTTTTTCATGTCATCATGCATTTTCAATTTTGTGTGGTTTGCTTTATGTTGTTTGGGTTATGTATTGATGCAATACTTGTACTATGAATTAATTTGATCAATGAAAATGAGTATTGTTGGTGTGTTCATTAAGCTTGTGTGTTTACATATACCATATGTGAGTGCACCACTTATCTTTGCAAATTACCTCTGTGTAGTATATTGTATATGTGTATCTATGTAATACTTCTAATGGATTACTTGTCTCTTTTTGATGTTTCCAAAGGGGAAGAAGATTATGAAGAAGATAAAGCACGAATTTAGGGGGAGCTATTCATTGTACCAAAGAAAAAGGCATCGTCTCAAATCTCGAGTTTTTCCATCATTAAAAAGGGGGAGTATGTGAGTGAATTCTTCCATTTAGTCATGTTTTGAATGACGTCAAAACTAAGAGAAACTTTAGCGATTTTTAACATTGGACGGTATCAACCAAATTCTAGATGTGCATTGATCAATTTAGCATTAGTGTGCTTACAAATATGTTTGGAAATGTCTTAGGTAAGCTCCATGCATCAAAATGAGTTTTTAGTGTGAAAAAATTAAATAGGCTGACACACATGCGCTTAGGTCGACCTATAGAAGCTTGTGCTTCAGAGTAGGTCGACACACAGCTAGTTCAGGTCAACCTCCACGCGTCAATAACGAAGGTTGTAGCCACTGTCGATAGGCTGACCAACTTAGGTCGATACAAGACCTCTATGGGTCGACCTAAGACCATCACAAGTTGACCTAATTCCCTTGGTAGGTCGACCTATTACTTTCACAAGTCGACCTATTGCCTTAAAAATTTGAAATTTTTTTTTTCCTCTCAATCTTTCATGCATGCCCCTTGCTTCATATCTCTCATACATATATATACACATACATGCATCTTTTTCAAGTAAGGTTCTATTGTAAAATCTATGCGAAACTAGAATTACAAAGCATACTCATCATCTTCAATATCTCTTATATGCATACACAGAATTATACTACATACACTACTAAGAAAAACCCATTTAACAACGGTTGGGAATGACATATAATGACGCGGGCGAAGGCGTTATTATGTAGATTGTCGTTGTACGTTCGATGTTTCTACAACGGTCTGGAACCCGTTATTGAAAGGCAGGATGCGAGCCATATATCACAACGGTTATGATAATAAACCGTTGTGATACATACACTTAGGTACTGGGTTCAAAACCCATCAGCAGCGAATTATGTAAAACATAAATTACCTATTATCTCGGTTACAATAGATAACCGTTATTGTAAGTACCTTGAGTTTATTATATTAAATGTAGATTGCTTGTTTTCCAAACACCTCACTAAAGAAATATACATGGAATCAATTTGATGAAGAAGTCTATAATCTGCAAATTAAACTGTTCTTGAAAACCAACTTAAACAAACCAATGTTTTCTGATTGCATTCATCTCATCTTGCATTTCACGCTGTTTTACATATATATTGTGGTTTATTGTTCTGACTCCTTCGATATATCGCTATCTTCGATTATAGTTAAATTTCCATAAGAACAATACATTGGATAATCTGCCTCATCATCATCACTTATCATCATAATTTTTATAATCGGAAGTTTTACGATTATAAGTGTTGATGGAGAGGCAGATTAACTAATAATTTGTTGTTAATGAAATTTAACTATAATGGAAGATGGCGATGCATCTAAGGAGCCAGATCATTATACCATAATATATATATTAAACATCGTGAGATGAACGATGAGAGGGATGCAATTCGAAAACATTGATTCATGTAAGTTGGTTTTCAAATACAACTTAATTTGCAGATTATAAGTATCTATGTCAAATTAAATGAATGTATTTTAAGTGAGGGTTAGTGAAACAAACAATCTACATAGAATATAATAAACTCAAACAACATTCTATACCAGATCCAGATATTATAAACTCATATAATACGCTTGCTACCACCAGCAAACTTTAAGTGAGGGTTAGTGAAACAAACAATCTAAATAGAATATAACAAACTCAAACAACATTCTATACTAGATCCAGATATTATAAACTCATATAATACGCTTGCTACCACCATCATCATCACTCTGTATCATCCCCTTAACCTGTAAGGAAACACAGCAAACTTCAAAAATGAGCATCCTCAGTTGAAAACAAATCCTAAAACCATAATCCAGTGAAGAGTAAAGAGAGGAACAGGAATAACGCACCTTTTAATGAAACTAATCACGGAACAGGAATCAATTATGATGTTCAACTAGTTTGGGAAGCAATGAAAAAGAAATGCAAGGAGGAAGAAGCTTACACAAAAGCTTCATACTTCTTATATTTCTTTTCATTGTTTCTAAAACTAGATGAAGTTTGCTTACACTGTTGTTTCTTCATTTACTAACATCTTGTTCATGAAGCTATGAAAAAAATATAAGGTGGATGAAGTTTCCATCATAGCTTTATGGTTCTTATACTTTTTTCCATAGCTACACAAACATTATGAAGTTTCCAAAGTATGGTCTTTGTTAAGGTAGTGAAAACGAATCTGAAAAAATGAGAACAATCAACAAAAATAACATGCAACAAACGAGATAATGGGAAATATCTAACAATAGATGGAAGAAGAAGAATACCTTAATGTATGAAGCACAAGATTCACGGCTAATGGTGAAAACGAAGAGAAAAAATGGGTTCTAGGGTTTCACTTTGAAGGCAACAGCGCTACTGTCAATAAGTGAAAGTGAAAGTTATTTCGCTTATATATGGGTAAACTATTTCACAACGGTTAACAATACCAACCGTATAGATAGGTATTTATTTATTATAAATATATCACTACGGTTAACCAGAAGAACCGTAGTGATAACCCTTTTATTTGTGAATTTTAAAATAAATAAAAAAGAAAAGGTGTGCCCTAACGTTAAAGGAATAATATATTTTATGGCGCTGAGGTTCGAACCGACGAAAGTTTGAGTATATCACAACGGTTAGTTCTATAACCGCTGTTATATACAAATAATTTTTAATCAAAAAACAAAATAAATATGGTAGCGCCTTAATTAAGATATGTCACCACGGTGTAGGGAAAAATCGTGGTGACCATGGCGTCGTTGAATGCGTGTTTTGTAGTAGTGATATAATCATCTTTTGATTGGGTGGCCATCTAGATTAGGGTTGATAACGTCCAATTAGGTTGGTGTACCGAGAATATTGGGTTGAGTTCTGTGTGTTTCAAATAAGAAAACCGACATGGGGTTTTCCTTCAAGATCGTTGAGGATTTGAAGATTTTGGATAAGATTACGCATATACGGATCCGATCAAGTGAAGGCCTTGGGACAAGGTGGTGCCTTGCAAGGGAGTATCGTGAAATGGTGGATCGTGTTCGTAAATCTCGGGTTCTACAAGTTCGTGCTTGGGATTAATCCAACCGAGCGAAAACCTTGAGACGAGAGGTCTTGCAAGGTAGTAACAAGATTTTGAGGATTGAAGCAGAATTGTTGTTGACTTGGTCAACCTTTGATCAAGGGTTTTAGAGGTGGCGGAATTTACAACAAACCATAGGGTTTGTAGAGTTAGATTTCTTCATCTTTTGTATATACATTTTTTTTCAAAGTAAGGTTAATTGCAAATATCTCAATTCGAATTTGAATTGAGGGAGACGTACCCATAGCGAGGCTGATTGGGGAACTGCCTAAAAAAATCATTATCTCTCTCTCTCTCTCTCTCTCTCTCTCTCTCTCTCTCTCTCTCTCTCTCTTCTCTCTAATCTCTCTCTCTCTTTAATTTTTTTTTTGCAAATTATCGAATTTTTTGTTGTTTTGATTAGTTCGTTAGGAAATATATTTTTGATTATATTTTGAATTAAGGTTTGTTGATATAACCATAATCACTTTGATTGTGATTGGCTTTAACATCAACAAAACAATTTAAATTTTCAAACATTATTGATTGCACACAAAGTGTTTGATAAATTGCTTTTAGTGCCTTTTATTTGGTTTTTGATCATTGGAAATAAGCTTTACGTATAGCTTAGCATTTAATTGTTTGTGATTAATCATCGTTGAACAATTAGTGTTCATTATCATTTAATTGTGTAACTTTACGCATATTTGAGCTTTTCGATTGTAGGTTCGGTTAGATGATTCGATTCAGGTTGTTTCCGTTGTGCCATAAAACTTTTGAAAACCATTTTTGTCAAAAGTTTAAATTTTAAATTTGTGATTTATTCACCCCCTTTATATCGAAGCCTATTGTCTAACACATTCATCTTCTTACTAGCCTTCTTTTGCCTCTTCATGATCTTTTTAGGAGAGTTTCAATTATATTTATTTCTTCAATTTTAAAAGTAAATTATTCCAACAAAAATTCCTCTCCTTGTTGAGGAAGAGCTGGCTCACCAGAAGAGCTTTCTTTTGCTTTGTCGCTGGTTCTATAAGATAGTACTCCATCTTAAATTTCTATTCACAATTGGTTTAGTGTTGGAACAGTACTTGAATACATATCAGAGTAAGGACAAACACACAAAAGCTTTGGTCATACAATTTGTCTAAATTGCCTACATCAATGACTATATAGCAGTTATAGTTTCGTCTTATTGATTCATTATGAATTACACACTTTAGGGTTTCATTGTAACAAACATATATATGGATACTAATGATCTAGACTACAATAATGCTCATAAACCACACCAACCCCCTACACCCTAATCGCCTTGCCCACTTGACATTATCTATGATCCAAACTCAATAATCTCCACCTTGAAAGTTCCTGCTTAACACTGAGAAACATGTAACAAGTCCAAACAATGTTTGAACTTGTCACTGGTGACTGGCTTGGTCAACATATCAGTTGCATTCTTTAAAGTGTGAACCTTCAGAAATAATATATATCTGGACGCCAACAACTCCCTAATCTTGTTGAACCTCACATCAATATACTTGGTCTTAGCATGATACACCTGATTGCTCACCAAATAAATAACACTCTAACTATCACAATGCAACTGAACTCCACCTTGCTCAACACCCAAATCTTTCACTGGCCTTGTAAGCCACAATGCTTAATTGGTGGCTTCAGCTAGTGCCATGTACTCTGCCTCAGTTGTAGACATAACTATAATGGATTGAGTGAATGATTTCCAACATATAGTCCCCCACGGAAAGAGTAAATACATACCCTATTGTAGACCTTCTATCATCCAAATCACCAGCATAGTAAGAATCCACATATCCAACAAATGATGGAACACCCTACTGTTAGAATAAGATTTATTCGTGACATTCCTTGGGTTTTGATGATAACAAAGTATTTAAAGAAAAATGGTTATATTTGATGTGTGTTTCTTGTATGCAGGTTATAATACTTGTAAATATTTAGATACATAATCTGTTATACAAAGGAACACTTGAGAGAAGCTGAATTGCCATCTTCTGGTGGTGCAGAATATGAAGAACACTTGCTAAGTGATGTCTGGCGTAGACTCTAAAGCTGAAGGCCACAACATCATAAGAAGCAACATATTTGTCTCTACACTTGGTAAATGTAAATTGGTTTTCGGTATCATTCAGAGCTGGTGATAAAGCTGAAGCTATCCATACAGCATAAAGCAAGCTGCATTGTCAAATCAGTTTGTCAGCTGGAATCTGAGTTCACAAGGCTCAAGAAAGGTTGACATGCTTTACGGATATCTACTCTCAACGACTCTATAGTACAAGATCTTCTTGAAGACTCAATGGTTAAACATGTTACCCAATGGATCAAGATCTTTTGGTGTATCCATCTTCAACGGCTCTTGTACTATGGAGTAAAGCAAAGACATTGATCAAGTTATCTCATCCAACGGCTAGTCTGCTGCAACTGCTATATAAGTGGCTGAAGGTTCAAACTGAATCTTTAACAAGGATTAACCAGAAGAATGAGTAACAAGATCATAAATTATCAACTCTATTGTATATGGAGACCATAATTCTTCAGCCAAGACCATAACAAGACCATAATTCTTCAGGCAAGTCATAATCTTCGTCAGCCTCTTCTTCAGCCTGATAAATGGGATTTTCGAAGTCATATTGAGCCATAGTTGAATCATTATTGGTAGAATCTGAATAAATAAACCTACATGATTGATGTTTTATGTTTATTATAAATGCAACAAACAAAAACACATTGCCATTTTACTTTGAATAAATGCAAAAAATAAAAATAGAAAAACAGGGATCAAAACATTTGAATGCGAAAAACGTCATTTCTTAACGATGAAATTGAAAGAAAAACATCATGGCCCTACAGAAATTAATCACTACGTCTTGGGTAGAATGTAGGACTTAACATATGCAGAAAACAACAACAATTACTCTTTACTGGTCACTTGAACGATTTCCTCAGAAGACCAGTTGCACAAATTCTGACCAGGAATACAAGGACGAATCCACTCATCCATATCACAGTCACTCTCACCTTCATCCCCGATTGCGTTGATCCTGTTGTAGAAAACTCCAGCACTTGTAAACCGAATCGGACCATTATACCTTGGAGGCTCTTGAGACCGTTTGGGTGGCTTGTACCCCAAACCATACGTATCCTTCTTCATCGGCACGTCTATCACCTGACCCCATTTTTGGGAATTGCCAGCTTTTACCACTGCTCGCGCATCCTTGAATGAGGACGTTGAAACATCAGGCTCATTAACCTCCACCGGAGGCTCCTTAGAAATTTGGACAGCTTCAAAAGCCTGACATAAAGTTTCATGTATTTCTCCATCCACTTCTACATACTTGAATGTTGACAAGTGGCTCACCATTATATCCTCTTCACCGCAAACTGTAACCACATGACCTTCCACCATATACTTCAACTTTTGGTGCAATGTTGACGTCACTGCCCCAGCACCGTGGATCCAAGGGCGACCCAACAAAAAACTATATGCAGATTGGATATCCATGATTTAGAACGTAGTGTTGAAAACTTCTGGGCCAACCTTAATGGGTAACACAATCTCCCCAAACACGGACCTTGTTGGTTGCAGAATAAGGCAAGCAGCAAAAATATTTATTTTCGGAAAGAATTCCCTCCGGGATTTATGTCTGTCCACAGAGATCGGTTCGAGGGAAAGAATGCCATTCGACAGTCTCTCGCGTTAATGAGTTTGGATTAAAATGGTTTCAAACAAGAAAACAGAAAAGTAAATATTAAAACAAAAAGAACTCATTCTTCAGAGAGAAAAACTCGTCAGGAAATGCATATAAATCACTCCTCACAAACTCAAACTTACCGACCAGTTATACTCCACCTACAATACTCCTCAATATCACCCAGCATCGCTCACAACAAGGGTTATGTCTAACGCAAAGTTGAGATAACAACCGTGTCACTCTCTTCGTCGCCCTCGCGAGCGAAGCCTCGAAACACCAAAGGCATTAAGCTTCGACGCCTATTGAAGATTGTTAGCTCTTAAATCAATCTCTAGAGTCCAGAAATTAACAGATAATCATCTCTAATCAAATTTTGCGAGGATTATCTCTAACGCAACTCAAACCTCGCGCATAAAGAAAAAATCAGAGACAATCATCAATAAAGATTTGTAAAGCAGATACCATATAACGCCATGGGCGACAAATATACATGAGTTCAGAATAAATACATATACACAACCCAACATAGAAGAAAAACACAAAGAAGAAAAGAAATTAACCAAACATCTCATGGTTTGTCAACGCCGATCGACGATCAATCCACCCGGTTCATCCATATGCATGCTTCCATGTTGTTTTCTAAGCTAATCTATCAAAGAATGAGGTTGATGAAGTTGGAGAGGAAAAATCACCTCCAAACAACATCCCATCCAAAAATGAAGTAAAATGAACTAAATACAAAATTCTGGTTCAGACCCACCGCCCGGCGCTAGAAAGCACCGCCCGGCGGCGCCTACTTTTCCTCTCACATCAGCTGCGTACATAAACGCCTAGTAATAAATATCTAGCACCGCCTGACGCTGGAAATACCGCCGGCGCTAGCCCAAAAATATGGCACACTCCTGTAAGTCTCTTATTTCAACTCTCTTATTTCCTCCGCCGGAGCACCGCCCGGCGCTCAAAACACACTGCCCGACACAGCAAAATGTATCACCCGGCGCAGCAAGGGCGCAGCTAACAGCAACAGCAAAAATTCTGCACTATTTTATTCGTAACTTCCGCACCGTAACTCCGTTTGACGAACGGTTTGAACAATGGAAAGCCACCTCACAAAAAGGTTGGGAACTAAAGTGATTCACAATAGAACAAGTATACAAAAGAATGGATGGCATGGAAGTTTGTAAAATGCCTAAGTATCATGAATATGTCAAAGTATAGAAAGCGATAAATACATACCTCGGACGTGTACAAAACTTAACAAGATCATTACCATACATCCGCAAGTTGAAACGAACCAACTTAGAAAATCACGAAAGCATCCTCAAATTAGTCAATCAAAATTTATGAGCAAACAACAACCAAAACATTAGAAAAGAAAAACAATAAAACATGCTTGTTTTACGTCGTAAGCTCGACGCCTTTACGGTGCTTAATTAGAAACTTCCTTCCTTCATGCCATAGTGATGCCTCACCGCGCAAACCAAAAGCAAGCGTCCTAACCAAACACTTAAAAAAACGTCAAAATGTACAAGTATCAATATAAATAAGTGAAAATATACAACATGTACGATATCTACAAAACTCAAAAACAAAGAAACTATCGCCATTTTGTTGGTTGCAGAATAGGGCAAGCAGCAAAAATATTTATTTTCGGAAAGAATTCCCTCCGGGGTTTATGTCGTGTCCACAGAGATCGGTTCGAGGGAAAGAATGTCGTTCAACAGTCTCTCGCGTTAATGAGTTTGGATTAAAATGGTTTCAAACAAGAAAACAGAAAAGTAAATATTAAAACAAAAAGAACTCATTCTTCAGAGAGAAAAACTCGTCAGGCAATGCATATAAATCACTCCTCACAAACTTAAACTTACCGACCAGTTATACTCCACCTACAATACTCCTCAATATCACCCAGCATCGCTCACAACAAGGGTTATGTCTAACGCAAAGTTGAGATAACAACCGTGTCACTCTCTTCGTCACTCTCGCGAGCAAAGCCTCGAAACATGGAAGGCATTAAGCTTCGACGCCTATTGAAGATTGTTAGCTCTTAAATCTATCTCTAGAGTCCAGAAACTAACAGATAATCATCCCTAATCGAAGTTTGCGAGGATTATCTCTAACGTAACTCAAACCTCAGGCATAAAGCAAAAATCAGAGACAATCACCAATAAAGATTTGTAAAGCAGATATCATATAACGCCATGGGCGACAAATATACATGAGTTCAGAATAAATACATGTACACAACCCAACATAGAAGAAAAACACAAAGAAGAAAAGAAATGAACCAAACATCTCGCAGTTTGTCAACACCGATCGACGATCAATCCACCCCGGTTCATCCGTATGCATGCTTCCATGTTGTTTTCTAAGCTAATCTATCAAAGAATGAGGTTGATGAAGTTGGAGAGGAAAAATCACCTCCAAACAAAATCCCATCCAAAAATGAAGTAAAATGAACTAAATACAAAATTCTGGTTCATACCCACCGCCCGGCGCTAGAAAGCACTGCCCGACGGCGCCCACTTTTCCTCTCACATCTGCTGCATACATAAACCGCCAAGTAATAAATATCTAGCACCGCCCGGCGCTGGAAATACCGCCCGGCGCTAGCCCAAAAATATGGCACGCTCCTGTAAGTCTCATATTTCAACTCTCTTATTTCCTCCGCCGCAGCACCGCCCGGCGCTCAAAACACACCGCCCGGCGCAGCAAGGGCGCAGCTGACAGCAACAACAAAAATTCTGCACTGTTTTATTCGTAACTTCCGCACTGTAACTCCGTTTGATGCACGGTTTGAAGCGCTGTAAAGCTTATTCAATGATCTTTATGAATATGGCAGGCATCCTTGATTGGATACCTGCAAGAATGAGATAAAATCAATTAAACTCAATGATATTTACAATATATGCAAATATACACTCAAAAGTAAAGTAAACGTATTTACAAATAAAGCAGGATTTATTCGAACAATATCAACAAAAAAGTATCGATAAGTGCAACAAAACATATATACAAAAATAGGTACAATTTGCACTTATCAGACCTCTTCGACCCATCAAAGGCTCGCACCACCAAATCACTTGGCGTGCAGATCAAACCTCATGTATCCAGCTTTATTAAGGCTTTCTTCGGCAACAAGTTCAATGAAGACCCTGTATCGACCAACACGTGAGACATCAAAGAACCTCTGCATTCCAAAGAAATATGCAAAGCATTGTTATGATTCCTCCCTGCCGGAGTCAAGTCTAAATCTGTGAAGCCCAAACCATTTCCGGCATTTACATGCGCTACAACCCCTTTCAGCTGATTAACGGAAATTTCCTGCGGCACATAAGCGGCATTCAAAACTCTCAATAAAGCATTTCTGTGTGATTCTGAGCACAACAATAGCGACAGAATAGAGATCTTCGACGACGTTTGATTGAGCTGGTCTACGATCTTGTAATCACTCTTTCTTATCAAGCTCATGAATTCTTTTACATCTTCTGAAAAAGAGTTATCAACCTGCTTTGATACCGAATCGTTCAAAACTGGTCTTTGTACAGAATCATCAGCTACTTGCTTTCCCTTGTCCTATCTTGAACTACCCACTTGGTCATTAGATGGAGAAAAAACATACCACTCCTTGTGATAGCTTCAGCCTCAACAGTATTTTTGATTCTTGAACCCACAACGGACGACCCTACCAGCTCTTACTTCTTCCCATTACAGAACACCTCGGCCCCGTAATTCCACGGAACAACCTTGGTACTCTCATAAGGTAATGGTGCTGGGACAGTGATGATAACCGGCGCTGGCCTTGTCGACGCTGATATATTAATTGTTTTGTATGGAATGGATATCGTGGCAATATTATCCCCCTTATCAACAACCTTCCTCTGACTGTTAACCCGGTCGAATTGCAACTGCCCATCATTGATCAACTTTTGGATACCAGACTTTAGCAAAGCACAACCCTCATATTATAGCAAACATTCTGGACAACCATCTGCGCACTCGGGGAAGACTCCCCATTTCAACAATCTTTCTTTAACCCCCGCCAAAGGAGTTTTTAACTCATTCACATCAACTATCTGATCCAAAGGTTCCCCATCTTCAATGGCAATGGCCCTTGCCCCACCGTGATTAGGCATCGGGTTCTGGATTACATTCGGAGTATCGTTGGTGAAGTTAATGACTTTGGAATCAAACAAATCTTGGACCTTGTGCTTGAATGCCTTACAGTTGTTAATATGGTGCCCCGGTGCTCCAGAATGGAACTCGCAATGGGCATTGGCGTCATAACTGGGTGGAGGATTGCCGGTGAGAGGAGACATGGTCCTTTTCTGAACCAACTGTAATTGTAACATACTACCTCCGTTCCTTTATATAAGAGACAATTCAATTTTTAGGTTCATTTAATAATTAATGTATTTGGTCAGTTTATAGACTAGATACATTGATTATTCAATGAACCTAAAAAGTGGTTTGTCTCTTATAAATAGGAATAGAGGTAGTATGTTACAACAATTGAGAGTAAGGCATGGGTGGCGCCTCAAAATGTCTATCAACCATTCTCTGTCTACCTGGGTAGTGACGGGGAGCAGCATTTTGTTGCTGAGGTGCAGCCGAAATGGCTACGGTAGCAACCTGTCGGGTATAATTATGATAAGCTCTTTGTAACACCTTAAAATTTGCCCTCTTACTTTTAGTACTAACTGGCTTATGTTTCATTTCATTCTTGCATTAGCATCTGTGCATATCATTGGTTCTTAGCATGGGATCAAGGTATCTAAACCTCATTCACAAGAAGAGGATGTTTTCCAGGGTTTCAGCAAAAGTTCATGTGTATTGTCCAAGGGGCTAAGAGGAGAGATGGTTCTTGATACTACCAATAATTGAGCCACAAGGGAGCCTTGAGCCTCAGAGCATCCCAATTGGTCCATCACCTCATCATATGATCAAGCTTGACAAGCAATTTCAAGTGAAACACACTCTCCTAGCCTGACTTCTCAAAGTAGGGTTTGGAGATTCTTGGGTCTAACCCTCCAATGGGCATGTTCTTTGAGTTGTTATCATCATCAAATTGCAGATCTCATCATTGTTTGAGAGGATGCACATCATACTCAGAGGAATTTAAATTTGGAGGATGTGTTGATTCCTCCTAGACGGAGGGCACAAAAACTAGGGTTTGCCATAAAATCAGTTTATTTCTGATTTTTTGGGCAAGACTTGATTCCATGGTATTCCTCATGTCCCTAAGTGTCTAGGATTAAAAAATTGTCCATCAAGTTGGTTCAGAAGGGTTTTAATTGATCAGAAGTTTCAAAATCAGGAGAATCAGGAAAAGTCAATTGTGCAGTGAGAAAGTCAACTCCTGACTTTTTGAGGTCAACCTCTTGATTTTCAAGTAAAAAATGGTCCATGTAAGAGATTTGATCAAGAAATGTGCAAAGACTCATCAAAAATAAGAATTGTGAAAAATTACTAAAATTGGAAAATTAGGTTTTTAGAAATTTACTATCTTTAGTAAGTTTTTAATCACTTTCTAAGCCATTTTTCACCATGTTCAAGGCCTCATTTCAAAATATCTTCCACATGAAAATTGTAGTTTGACGTTTTCCCTTCAAAATGGGCAAAAGAACCATGCCATTTGAGTTATTTTTCATTGAGTCATGAGTGGACAAAGTAGGGCATTTCCAACTTGAAACAATTCAAAAACTTAGAATTCTTTTTCTAAGTCATTTTTTACAGATTTTGGGACATACTTTCATGGTTTTTTTTCTTATTGATAAAGGCATCAAGTCATTTGGTTTTCAACACGAGAGTTGTTCTACTATCTTTGAGCTTTCCAAGCATATGAAATTCATCACAAATGGATCATGGGTGTGCAAGTTAAGATTGATTAAAGTTAGCTATTTCAAACTTGCAATTGTTTCATTTCTCACTCATTTCTCTAAGTGACTTGGGCAGCTTTTGTGACATAATTTCAAGCTCTTATTTCACATGTTTCTAAAACTCTTTTTAACTTTCCATTAACATAAAAGTTATTGTTTGCACTCCTTACTTTCCATTAACCTCAAAACTTCACCAATTGGAAATACATGTTTCAAGATATATGCGCACAAAGTGAAAGTTTTTCCGTTTGGTTTTCAAGGCATGGCAGGATATATTTCTCTTGCAGCATGTGTTCATACCACATGTGATACCATGATCCCATCATTCTTGCCATAAATGGGCCAACCATTCCATCATGCTCTCATGCACGTGGCCATGCATCCCATGTGCAAATTTTTCCATATTTAAAAAGATTTGGAATTACAACAAACTTGTACAATCTGATTCCCTCATGTACCAACTTCCTTCCACAACATTTTCGTGCTTTTTTTTTTCCACTCAAGAAGCTACTATGTACACCCTCCCATGACAAAACCCGGGTGTACATCATCCTTGGAATTTTTTGGGCAAAATCTTAACCGAACCTTTCCCTTTCCTTTTGGGCCTCAAAACTCTCAAAATCCATCATATTTAAGCTACACAAAACCCTAAAAGAGAGAGAGCTCCACTTTTGGCAAGGATCCAGATCTGAAAAAGGAATTATCTCTCAAAGTTTCTCAAGCCGTGCAAGCTATTTTATCAAGTTTCTCACTCACTCCTTGTTCCATTCATCATCCTTGAGAGATTTCAGAGTACTTGGTGGGATTTCTGAAGCCTTTTATAGAAGATTGGAGAAGCAACGGACTTACTCCATTGAGTAAGTTTTCTAAATCATATTCTCATTGTTACAACATGTTTTCAACTCATGATTGCTTGTTCTGAAGTCCTCCACACTTGGAGACATTTGGTTGTATGCGCGTTGTCTTGTTTAGATGAATTCCAAAGTTTGTTGGCTTTGTTTATGTGGTTATTTACATGGGTTATGTTGGTTGTTTTTGGAATCTACTTGCATTTTTGAAACCTCCTTGAACTGTACTACAAGGTAGAGCATTGGTTGTCTTGATTTGAGTTTGTGGATCCATGTGTGTGTTTCTTTAAGTTGACTTTTTAGGGCCTTAGAGGCCATGAAACTTGAAAATAAAAGCATATTTGAATTGTACATGAAAAACTGAGGGGAAGGGGTGGTCTACACGTGTTTCCGGCCGCGCCAGCCGCCGCCCGCGGTGGCCGGGCGGAATGGTGCATTTTTTGGTCGGGGAGGTTCTTTCACGTTAGGGCTTGCATGCACATGAAGAAGATGATCATGTGGCAGTACGTGATTTGTTGTTTTCATTTCTTGTCTTCTTCTTCATTTAAATTGGAGTGACCAATTGATAGCAGGTCACATGCATTTCGTTACTTGTTTTAATATTTTGTTTTTTTTATTTTATTTTAAAAATTCTGAATATCAAAGGTGGTGTCTCATTTGGGCCTTGCACCCTATTTCCTATTCACACCCACACAATGCTGGCCCAATTCGTGGCCTTCCCTTTTACATTGCTAATACACCTCCTTGTTTCTTCTTGTTTTATTTCCTTTCTTTTATTTTCACTTTTCTTTTCATTTTATTTTTAATTGGTAAAAACATTTTAAAAAATACACAAAAATATTTTTATGGTTAATTATCACGTTACCTTATTTTTCATTATTTTATTTTATTTTTATTTTATTTTTCCATTTTTATTTTGAATTAATATGGTGATGAGTTTCCAATGATACCCTTCATCTAGGGTTAGGATGTTCTTAACTTTTACTCATCATTTGAGACCAATATTTTGGTTACTTGTGGCGGACCATATGAGGGTGTTTTGATACTGATTTGATGATTTTTTTGAGTTACTTTTAGTGACTTCCCATTCGACTTTTATGGACCCTCGATCTTTGCTCGATTATGTGCATGTCTTGACTTGTGGAGCACTTTTGAACATGCTCTTGAGCTAGTTCTGTTCCAATTTTTTTTTGCACATGTTAATTGGATGATCAAGCTTGTCTTTAATTATTTTTTTGGAATTTATTGGATCACTTTTCTATTTTTAGTTGATACCTACTTGTGGTTTGAGTTTGATTTGAGCATGCTTGGACACTTGACATAGTTTGGTTGCTTTTGATTACTTGTGATTGAATGATGCTTGAGATGCTTATTTGATGTGATCATGTCCTGTCCTAACTTGTTTGTGGTTTTGTAATCATCCTCATTTGTCTATTTTCCTATTTGTTCTTGATTTTACAAGTTGACCATGTTTTGACTTGGATTCTTTGATGCTCTTGACCTAATCTTGTGAGTTGTTTCCTTGTATGATCCAATCAATGCTTGAGGACTTTTGTTTGATTTGAATGACATGTTTAAGGTTCTGATCCTCTTGATCTTGGGTCCATTGTGTGATCATATCTTGCTTCTTGTTTCACTTTATCATGTGTTGCTTGCATAGATGTTGGAAGTGGATGTTTGCATAATTGTGGAGCATGTTTTGAATGTGATTCTTGTTGCTTTTTCTTGCCATTCATGGGTTGATTTTTGAATTGAGATACATGTTCACCTTGCTGCCCATTTGCTTTCATGCCTTGATTTCACTTTGTTTGATCACTTGAAGTTATGTTTTGCATGAGTTAATTGCTGCTAATTGTTTGAGTGTTGTTGAGATGCATACTTGGAACTCTTGAGATATTTTTCCAATACTTGAATTGGTTAACTTTGGCATGACTTAAGTTCTTACTTGGATTCATTTTCATCTTACCTTATTCATTTCATCTTTGAGTGAGGTTCAATGATGTTTAATTGTGCTTCTTATGCAAGTTTGCTTGCATCCTTTCTTGTTTGCTTCTACTTGCTTACTTAAGCTTTCTTGTGTGATCTTTTGAAGCATGATTAATGGTATGAATTAGATATGATGTGTATGATGTCCTTGCTGCCCCATCTCTTTTCTCATCTCTTACCTCCCTTTCTTCTTCATCTCTTTCACTCTCTCTCTCTTCCCTTGAGTCTCAAGACTTGTTTAAGTCTTGGAGTCACTCCCTTAAAGCTACCTAGTCCAACTTAATTTTCGATTAAGCTTGGAGTAGGATTAGAATTAGGATTCCCTTTGCATGCTAACTTAGGTAGATGTTTCCCCTTTCAAACTCAATTATAGGGCCACCTTTGCATGATACCATTAGGATCATTTAGTTTCCCTTTAGTGTTTTCTTTTCCTTTGAGTCTTCTCTTCTCATCTCATAACAATCCTAAAACACTTAATAAAGGATTAACATTTATTGTGCATGAACCTTACATATGGGAAGTGAAGTATGGGGGGTTTCCCTTCATTCTTCTAGGGTACTTAGTGTACGTCCTGTTGGGGACGATGCACGAAGTATTCGTTCCTATGTTACAGACTTGGGTGCAATGCAAGTTATGAACTAACTTCAAACCATTTCTGTCTTAAAAAACACAAAAAAAAATAAATTCAAATCTTTTTATCCTTCAGGATCGTTCAAGTTCAAATCGTTTTCAGAAAAGGGCACGTCACTTCCGTCTCGTCGCAAACAGGCATCGACCCTAACTGCCGAACGCGAATTTAACGTCGCTCGTAAAAAACACTAACCGACCTCGTTAGGTTGAACTACGACTGCTCTAATTTCCTCTCTCTAGTCCGATTGAGGATACGTAGGCACAACACGGCAATGTCTTGGCGAGCAACCTCCCCCCTAGTTTGTGTCCGAACTACGTTGACTCTGACTTTGCCATTGCACGAGGGAATACGTAGGCGTAGGACGAGAGATGTCCTATCGAGTCACTTATTTTCTTCTTTTTCTTTTCTTCTTCGTTCTTTTCCGTTCCCGTTTCTTCTCCTTTCCAGTAGAAGTGGAGCTCCAGATGACGACACCCTTTGATTGAGACAACAAGCGTGGATCCCATCGAGTACGATGGACGTGTGGGGTGCTAACACCTTCCTTTCGCGTAACTGACTCCCTTACTCGTTTCTCTTGATCGCAAGACCATGCTTCTTTCCTTCCTTCAGGTTTACGCAGTGTTTCCTTTCCCTCTCTTGGGATAAATAAACATTGATGGCGACTCTGTTTTCCGCGCCACTTTCGCGTTTGTACCATGGATGCAAATCCTCGGGAGCGACAGCTGGCGACTCTGCTGGGGATAGGTTGACCTCTTGCTGGTCCATCCCCTTTTGCGAGTCAATCCTAGCGCTTGTTTGTTTGTTTTCATTGGGTGTTTACTGTGGTGCTGTATTTTGCTGTTTTACTATTTTACTATATTGTTGTTTACTGTATTATTGCTTTACTGTACTACTTTTTTACCGCATTTTATTGCATTACATTTCATTATTATGCTGGATTGTGCTGCGCTGTGCTGGTTTTCTGTTTGGCAGGTTGGGAGGTTCTGAGAGATAAGTCCACTACCCAGGCTTGAGCATACACATAGGTATTAGTGTGGGCAGGCATGAAGCTCCTGTGGTGTTGACCACGTGCGGGTGATCATGATCCCCACAATCAGATGAGGTTCTATCGGGAGATATCTGCTACTGTATGTTGATATAGGCCAGTAGTTATTCTCTCGAGGAACTATCGACTCTGATAACCATTCCCGAGGACTCAGTAATGACACTTCTCCCGAGAACGATAATGGCAGACCAGAAATGGCAAATCCATTACGACTCTCGACCCGAGGATCCAATGCTGGGAACTTGCTATATGATGACCTTTTTTTGGGGAATCAGTGGATGACCTCTTTGTTTGGCGATAGTTGTAACGCCCCAGTTTTGCCAGTTTTATTTTTATTGAGTCTTTTTTATTATTTTATTATTATTTTATTTTATTTTCGACTTTTGTGTGAAAATATGTTATTTTTCGTCATGAATATATTTTATCGCATTTTGGGAACAATGGCGAGATATTTGAGTGTGGGGGTATTTTGGGCATTTCATAGATATTTGGATAAGTTAGTAAGAAAAGAAAATAGAAAATAGAAAAGGGAAAGAAAGAAAAATAGAGAGAAAGAAAGAAGAAAGAAGGAAAAAGAGAAGAAAAGAGGAGAAGAGAGAAAATTGGAGAAGAGTGGAAAAATCATCAAGATCAAGTTCTAGAGTCGATTAAATCGGGTAAGGGTGCGAAACTCGATTATTGTATGATTGTATATGATTATGTATGTGTGTTTGTTGTTGTTTTGGATTGAATTGGAGAAAATTTAGTGTAAACCCTATTTGGTAAAAATTGATTAGAAATGGAAATAAATGTGTCTAAATTCTTGTGGACTATGTTATTGATTGTCTATACATGTTTGTGAGGTATCATTACACTTCTATTTGGTGATTTTCTGAGTTTTAGGTGAAAATTGGTTGAAATTGGGTGGAAAACGCAGAACATTGTTCTGCAGAATTTTTCTGAGATTTCCAGGTCATACGCGTATGGGGCATGTTCATACGCGTATGAACCTTGGCATTACGCGTATGGTGGGCGAGCCATGAGGGCAATACGCGTATGGGCGGCTTGTTTTCTCGGCCATCTGTCCATTTGCTTATGATACGCGTAGCTTTGTACGTCATTACGCGTACGGGCTTGGGCATTACGCGTACGGTCATTTCAACGTGAACTTTGGAAAATGAGATCTCTGCTCATACGCGTATGGCTCATGGTGGTACGCGTATGGGCAGGACTTTTGCAAAATGTGACTTTTCAAAATATCGTTTTTCGTTTTCGTCCGTAACTTTTGATCCGTTTATCCGATTTTTACATTCTTGGTATCGTTGCATAGCTATTGAGCTGTACTTTCTTGTTATGATGATTTTGAAATTGTTAGCCGATTAAATTATGTCGAAAAGTCGGGAATAGTGTCGGTTGTCGACTTTTGTCGTTATACTTGTACGTAATCGATGTGTATTGTGCAAGGTGCTATTATATGACGTAAATATATGTGTTTAGATGATGTTGTGATGATTTATGGCCGTATGGAAATTAAATGCATTGTTTTGGGCATAAGTACAAAGTGTGATTTTATCGATGAAATGAACAAGTGTGTGTGCATATTAAATGTCATGGGTCTTTGTATGCCAAGCATCATGATATGCATTGTGGAAACGTCCTGAGTGACGGTTTGGTTCCAGAGGGAATCTGCTATAACATCGTGTGCCTCGAAAATATGAGGCGATGCCTGAGGACTTAAAGCGGTGGTTATAGACGATCGTGTACTTAAAGCGATCGGATTGTGTGCCTTGGATAGGACTTAAAGCAATCCATAAAGTCGTGTGCCTCGAAAATATGAGGCGATGCCTGAGGACCTAAAGCGACGGGTGAACATCGTAGGCCCGACGGGGAGTTACTTGAGATTCTCAGTAACGAGCGATGGTTCCAATAGTTCCTGAGTGAACTGATGAGACATGTGACATTGGAAGTCGGTACCGCATGGCATGTGCATAGAGTCGTTGTGTCGGTCTCTGTGCATTTGCATAAAGCATGAATTAATTGTGCATGTAATTGTGAATGTGATTGATGGGATGGAATATGTGTGATTGGGTTGGTGATTACGTGTATGTTGTATGTTTGATCTATGAGAAATTGTGGTACAACTGTGGTGAGAAATGTGTTTACTTGCGTATGTTTGTGTTACTATATAATTTTATGCAATTATATTATGGTTGTTTTTCTCACCCTTCTGTTGTTTTATAACGCTCTATGAGGCGTTGCAGATTAGAGTTGCTGGAGGTATTCTTTTTGTGAAGCTTTGCGTCTTCATTCTTTTGTCGGTCGGCTCTGATATGTGACACGGGTAGCTAGGGTGGCCGTTGTGATTATTTTGTATATCTGATGATATATTTTGGTTGTACATGTATAACTTGATGTATGACAGACATGTATATATGTATATATGCTATTCAGATTTTAGATTTTCCGCTTTAATTCTAATTTCTAAGAAGTGGGTGTAAGGAACTGAGTTTCCTCTGTATGATTGCTACCCCACTGTTGCATATCTTTATGGGCAGGTGTTGTATGTTCTGTATATGTTACTTTGATGTGATTTCCCCATCTATGCCGTGATTCAATTATACTCTGACCAAATTTTGAATTTTCTTTTACTGCTTTAAATGCATGTTAATTGGGGGTGTAGATTGGGGGTGTCACAATAGTATTGTACCCTGAGGGATGAATGTACTATTGCTTCTCAAATCGAGAATCCGAGACTGAGGATCCCGTTTTCTAGAACCCACATGTGAGAGGGGATGGGTGTTTGCAGGTTTGCAGGTGACTTTGACCTTCAACCTACCTGGTTTTCTAGTTTTATCACTGTGGTTACTTTTTTTTCTGGGTTTTGGTATAAAGCCTTGATTTGTTCAGCCAGTACAGTGCAGCCAGTTCGTGTGGATACTTTGATCCCATGCTTCGCATTGCATTCCATTTTTTTGACATTCATGTTTTTGCATTTCCAGGTAGTATCCAGTCTTTTGATTCCAGTCAGAGGGCATTCATAGGGATGGACACTAAGAGGGGTAAGAAACACATCATTGTCTACAAGTTCCTGAAGCTCACTCTTGGTCCGTTGGACTGTTTACAGAGTATGGCTGGTCCAGAAATATTGGAAGTCTTTGAAGAGAAGTATGGTTGGATATTATCCCTGGTTCTGAGCCTCAGTGAGTATGAATACAATGGATTACACACCTTGATGCAGTTCTATGATCCTTCCTTGAGGTGCTTTGTGATGCCAGATTATGTATTGGTTCCCACCCTGGAAGATTACTCTAACATTTTGAGGGTTCCTGTCAAAGAAGGTGTTCCTTTCTGTGGTTCCCAAGGAGACTGTGATTTCCAAGCGCTGGCTGAGGCTCTTTATTTGAGCAAATCGACATTGGAGGATGACTTTTCTAAGAAGGGAAAATTCCAAGGCTATCACTTGGAGTACTTGGTAAAGAGGGCTCGAGAGGAAGCTAAGGAGAAGAGGTGGATAGCTTTCAATGCAATATTAGCTCTCTGTATATATGGCATTGTGTTATTCCCTAATGAGTCTGAGTTTATCGATACGGATGTTATTCAGATATTTACAGCTCAGAATCCGGTACCAACTTTGTTAGGTGATCTTCACTATGCCCTATACAACAGGAATGAGAAAAGACGAGGTGGGGTGGTTTGTTGTTGCGCATCTCTTTTTTACAAGTGGTTTGCCAAACGTTTACCCCGGTCAAGTGCTTTTGTGGATTCAAAGACTTCTTTAGAGTGAAGTAAGCGTCTGATGGGCCTAGCTGCAAAAGATATTCTTTGGGTGGATAAGGGATTATTGGGGACTGACATTTTGCATAGCTGTGGCAAGTATCCTAATGTACCCTTAATCGGAAGAAAATGAGGTATTAACTACAACCCGTCTTTGGCTATCAGGCAGTTTGCATACGCCCTAAAAGATCCTCCAGCTGAAAAAGATTTAGAAGAATCTTTGTATTTTCATATGACTGATGATGTGACTATTGCACAAGAAGCTTCTAAAGCTTGGCTCAGTAGACAGAAGAGAGGTAAAACCGTTTTGGGTAAACCCAATAATCAAGCTTTCGCTCCATATGTTGAATGGGTAAAGAAGAGGGTAGAAGAGTTCTATTTACCTTTTGATCGGGCGCCTCCCTTGTATCCAGAGATTGTGGAAGAGAGACTCACTGTACCACTCGAAGAATTCGACAAGCAGCGAAAGTTGGTATTTAATCTGAGGGTGGAAAACTCTGATATGAGTAGTCAGCTACAGAATGCTCTACATGACAACTTAGAGTTGAAATGGAAAGTTCAGGACATGACAGAGCGTCTAGAAAAAAGAGAGAAGGATTTTGTCGACAGAGCTCAGCACTTTAAAAAGGTCAGTATGGCTGCTGAATCATCAAGCAAAGCTAGCAGGAAAAATAAGAAGCTTTTGACTAAAGCCGAAGACAAGCTTGCCACGTATCAGGAGATGTGGGAAGAGGTCAAGATTGAGAATGGAGAACTGAAAGAAGAACTTCAGGAAGTGAAAGCAAGGATAGATCATTACTTTGGCAAGTGGAAAGAAGCACAAAAGGAAATTGAAGAGCTCAAGTTGCAAGCTGAGGTCAAGAAGTCGAGGCGCGAAGACAACAATGCTGAAAAGTAGATTGATAAATTGAACCAAGAGATTGCAAAAAGAAATAAGTTGATCAAAGGGCTGATAAAGCAACCCGCACATCCTGACACTGTGGACCTTCTTGAAGAAGTTGATGCTAGTTTATTTGGATTTGAGTTGTAGTTGATATTATTGTTTATCTTTTTGTTGGGATTACCATCAGGTTTGTTGATGGAGTCACCTTTAATTATGCTTGAACTTGTCTGTAGGAACTACTTTATTTTTTATAATGGAATATTTGGTTTAACTATCTATGCTCTGGCAGTTCTGGTTTTCAGAGAAGGGTTTGTCCCCATGGTTTGATTCGGTAGTATTTCTGGGTTCGGATTTATTTTCCGATAGTGTGTCTGATCCCTTGCCCGGTTTCATGGAATGGAATCAAAGCGGATATGTCCCAAAAATGTTCAAATATGATTGTTTGCATTTTGCATTTGCATTTTCATAATCATAATCATTTTTGCATAGCAGGTGTTCATCCCGGGCTTTTCTAACCTTTATTTGGTTGCAGGCAGGATTGATAACCAGCCAATTCACCGGTATTCTACTAGATCAAATCAGAAGAGAATTATGGAGCAAATGCAAGCAGAGATGGCCGCCATGCAAGCTCGCATGGCCCAATTCATGGAATTGATGCAAGGTGTTGCCCAAGGGCAAGAGCAATTGAGGACTCTGGTCCAACCCTTAGTGGCGAGAGTGGATGAAGACGGGGTTCTTCATGGCGGAGTCCATAATGGCGTTGTTGGTAATGGTGCTTAGGGAGCTCCTGTGGGCGCAGAGATCCCCATTCCTTGTGTTGTGATACCTCCGGGCGGAGGAGAGCAGGTGGTGATTCCCTCTGTTGTCGGAGGAGGAAATAGTGTTTGCGCTGTTCATGGTCGTCATTATGATGATCAACAGGACGACATTTTTTCTATGCAAGGTGTTGATGCCATTCCTCAGGTGGATAACGATCAAAGGTTCAGACTGATTGAAGAACAACTAAGGGGGGTGTGAATCAAAATTCTATGGGTATGGATCTGGAGGATTTGGGGCTGGTTCCCGGTGTTGTAATTCCGCATAAATTTCAGGTGCCCACTTTTGAGAAATACAATGGTACCACTTGTCCTAAGACGCGTGTCAGGGCATATGCACGAAAGATGGTTGCGTATTCTAAAGATGAGAAATTGCTGATGCATTTCTTCCAAGACAACCTGTCTGGGGCATCCTTGGAATGGTATATGCAATTAGAGAGATGCCATGTCCGTAATTAGAGAGAGTTGGTCTAGGCCTTTATCAAGCACTACCAATATAACACTGATATGGCTCCCAACAGGACCTAGTTACAGAATATGTCTCAAAGGAATAATGAAAGCTTCAAAGAATATGCGCAGAGATGGCGTGAACTAGCGGCAAGGGTACAACCTCCCTTGTTGGAAAAGGAAATGCTGAATTTGTTTATGGATACTTTGCCGGGACGTTATTATGAGAAACTGTTACCTTGCGCGTCGGGCAAGTTTGCTGACTTAATCATGGTTGGGGAGATGTTAGAGAGTGAAATCAAAGTTGGGAAAGTGTCAGGTAATGATGGGTCGTCTTCTGGTCAGGGGAAGAAACCCTATGTTAATTACAAGAAAAAGGAATAAGAAAATTTTGTGTCGTCTTACCGAGGTAAAGGGACGCAACATCAGAGTTATAACCAGCAAGTAGCTTCGGTGACAATTCCTGCAGCCCCTCCACAGTAGCAACAGAATCGTGCTCCACGCCAGCAACAATTTACGCCTAAACAGAACCGACATTTTGATACTCCACCGTTGCCATATTCACAGTTGTTTCAACATTTGCTACAGTTGCAGTTAATCCAGAAAAGGACTCTAGCTCCTCCCACCGGTAATCCACCTCCGGGTTATAATCCTAACGCCCACTATGACTTTCATTCTGGGGCACCCGGACACTATATTGAGGACTGCAAAGCTTTTAAGCATAAAGTCCAAGACTTGGTGGATTCAAAAGCCATTAACTTTTCAAATGACGCACCAAATGTCACCCAAAACCCAATGCCGAACCATGGTGGGCCGAGGGTTAATGTTGTGTTAGAAGAGAATGAATCTTTGAATTTGGTTATGGATGTTAATGAATTAAATACTCCTTTGATGGTGGTAAAGGAGAGGTTATTGAAGGGTGGGGTGTCCCCCGGATGTGATGAGAATTGTTCAGATTATATGTCGCAAATGAATGGTTGTGGTTTGTTGAAGTTAGGAATTTAAAAGTTGATAGATGAAGGTTAATTGCAGTTTGACCGGTGTGACCAACGGAAAGAAGTTGTCAGCAGGAAAAGTGAGGTTGCTACCATTATTATCCCTTTCAAAACAATCACTATTTCAGGGCCGGTAAGACCAGCACCGGTTATTATTACAGCTCCCGGACTCGTTCCATATGAGAGCACCAAGGCCATTCCTCAGAACTATGGAGCCGAAGTGTTCGTCAATGGACAGAAACAAGAACTGGTAGGAACTTCTGTAGTGAACTCTTGTGTTGAAAACAATATTAAGGCAGGGGCTATCACGAGAAGTGGTAGGGTCCTCATCCCTTCTAATGATCAAGCTGGTAGTTCTAAACAAGACAAAGGGAAGCAGGTTGTAGATAATTTTGTGCAAGCACCAGTAGTGAATGACTCCACGGTAGAGCCGATTGATAATTCTTTCTCCGAGAATGTAGAAGAATTTATGAGACTAATTTGGAAAAGTGATTATAAAATCGTTGATCAATTGCATCAGACGCCGTCCGAGATCTCTATCTTGTCCCTGTTATTGTGTTTCGAGGCACACCAGAATGCACTGCTGAAAGTACTGAATGCTGCTTACGTACCCCAGGAGATCTCAGTTAATCAGTTGGAGGGGGTAGTGGCTCATGTTAATGCAGGAAATGGTTTAGGTTTTACTGATGTTGACTTGACTCCAGCTGGGAGAAACCATAATAATGCTTTGCATATTTCTATTGAATGTCGTGGATCGTTGATGTCTCATGTGCTTGTGGATACTGGGTCCTCTTTGAATGTTCTGCCTAAGAAAGTCTTGATGAAGCTGGACACCCGAGGGTTGATATGCACACCTAGTGATTTGGTGGTGTGCGCTTTCGACGACTCGAAGAGATCTGTTTTTGGTGAGATTGTGCTACTAATTAAGGTTGGGCCAGAGGTTTTCGATGCTACCTTCTATATCATGGACATCCAACCTGCCTACAGCTGTCTGCTGGGACGTCCATGGATTCATAGTGCTGGGGCTGTGACGTCTACATTACATCAGAAGTTAAAGTATATGGTAGACGGGCATGTGGTGACGGTTTGTGGAGAAGAGGATATCATGATAAGCCAGTTGTCTACTTT
The DNA here is from genome assembly GCA_022829125.1 of Lathyrus tuberosus. NCBI lineage: Eukaryota > Viridiplantae > Streptophyta > Magnoliopsida > Fabales > Fabaceae > Lathyrus > Lathyrus tuberosus. The sequence continues at coordinate 3,660,691 of JALAZF010000259.1, forward strand.
CTAGTATGTGGAGGTAGATGGCGAAATACATGAAACTCTATGTCAGGGTTTCGAAGCAGTGAAGATCACTGAGAAGCCTCTCAAGGAAGGTAGCCAATCTGAATTGGTTCAGCCTATAGTGGTACATCAGCCGGAGATTTCTATGTCTTCCTTTAAAGATGCTTGGGCCGTGGTTGAAGCCGGCGGTTCACAAAAGTGGGGTCAGATTATTGATGTCCAGGAAAAGCGGAATACTCATGGACTGGGTTATAAGCCACCCAGGCGTCCTGAAGAGCCTCCCAAGTTCTATGGTCTAGTGCATTTCACCAGTGCCGGTGTGTTCTTCGACAGAGTCAATGCTATTGAGGAGGATGGGGATAGTGATTGTGATATGGATAGTTGGATCCGCCCATGTGTCCCAGGTCAAAGCCTTCTCAACTGGTCATCGGAGAGAGCCATTCAAGTGACCAGACCAGAGTAATTACTCCTGTTTGTCATCTATGTTAATCCTACGTTCTGCCCAAGACGTAGCGATTCTTGTTTGTAGGGCTTGAATGTTTTTGTATGCTTTTCTTTATCATTAATAAAGGACGTTTTCGCATTCAAATGTTTTGATCTCTGTTTTTCTGTTTTTATTTTTTGCATTAAAACCACAGCAAAATGGCAATGTGTTTTTGTTTGATGCATCCATAATAAACATAAATCATCAATCATGCAGGTTTCCTTGTTCAGATTCCACCCATCATGATTCAGCTATGGCTCGATATGACTTCGATAATCCCATATATCAGGCTGAAGAGGGGACTGATGAAGATTGTGCCTTACTAGAGGAATTAGCCAGGCTGCTAAAACAGGAGGAAAAGGTCATGCTGCCTCATCAGGAGGAAATCGAGGTTGTCAACTTGGGAACCGAGGACGCAAAGAAAGAGGTACGGATTGGGGCTGCTTTGGAAGACACTGTCAAGGGAAAATTGATTGAAATGCTCCGAGAGTATGTGGATATCTTCACCTGGTCTTACCAAGACATGCCTGGGCTTGACACTAACATCGTGGTACACCGGCTGCCGCTCAAAGAAGGATGTGCTCCGGTTAAGCAGAAGCTGAGAAGGACGAAACCGAAAATGTCTGTCAAGATTAAAGAAGAGGTTCAGAAATAGTTAGATGCTGGGTTTCTTGCTGTAACAAATTATCCTCCATGGGTTGCTAATATTGTACCTGTACCTAAGTAGGATGGAAAGGTCAGGATGTGTGTTGATTACAAAGATCTGAATAGAGCAAGCCCAAAAGACGACTTCCCACTTCCTCACATTGACGTGTTAGTGGACAACACCGCTCAATATTCTATGTTTTCCTTCATGGATGGCTTCTCTGGGTATAACCAAATCAAGATGGCCCCAGAGGACATGGAGAAAACGACGTTCATAACACCGTGGGGAACATTCTGTTACAAAGTGATGCCCTTTGGATTGAAAAATGTTGGGGCAACCTATCAGCGGGCGATGGTGACTCTCTTTCATGATATGATTCACAAAGAGATCGAGGTCTATGTTGATGACATAATTGCAAAGTCACAAACAGAGGAAGAGCATCTGGTGAATCTCCAGAAACTGTTTGAAAGGTTGAGAAAGTTCAGACTGAGGTTGAATCCGAACAAGTGCACCTTTGGGGTGAGATCTGGAAAGTTACTGGGTTTTATTGTCAACGAAAAAGGTATCGAGGTTGACCCTGCTAAAGTAAAAGCCATTCAAGAAATGCCTGAGCCGAGAACAGAAAGAGAGATTCGTGGTTTCCTAGGGAGGTAGAACTACATTGCCAGATTCATTTCTCATCTTACAGCCACGTGTGAGCCAATATTCAAGTTGCTAAGAAAAGATCAGGCGGTCAGTTGGAACGAAGACTGTCAAAAGGCATTCGAAAAAATAAAAGAATATTTGTAGGAACCTCTGGTCCTTATGCCGCCAGTGCCAGGAAGGCCTTTGATTATGTATCTTATGGTTCTTGAGAATTCAATGGGGTATGTGCTCGGTCAACACGACGAGTCGGGTAGAAAAGAACATGCCATCTACTACCTGAGTAAAAAGTTTACTGATTGTGAGTCGAGGTACTCAATGCTGGAGAAAACATGTTGTGCACTCGCTTGGGCAGCCAAGCGGTTGAGGCAGTATATGTTAAACCACACAACCTTCTTGATTTCGAAGATGGATCCGATCAAGTATGTGTTTGAAAAGCAGGCGCTTTCTAGAAGAATAGCCCGTTGGCAGATGGTTCTGACAGAATACGATATTCAATATGTTTCCCAAAAGGCCATTAAGGGAAGTGTTCTGTCAGAATATCTCGCTGAACAACCAATTGAGGATTATCAACCGATGAAGTTGAATTTCCTGATGAGCATATCATGTATCTGGAGATTAAGGATTGTGAAGAGCCTCTACCTGATGAAGGGCCAGAAATTGGGTCCCAATGGAAGCTAGTCTTTGATAGGGTTGTTAACTCATACGGCAACGGAATCTGGGCAACCATTACGACTCAAAAAGGTTATCATATACCTTTTACTTCCCGGTTAGCGTTTGTATGCACCAACAATGAGGCGGAGTATGAAGCATGCATTATAGGGTTAGAAGAAGCAATTGATTTGAGAATCAAGAACCTCGACGTTTATGGTGATTCCGCGTTGGTAGTTAATCAGATTACAGGTGAATGGGAGACTCGTCAAGCGAACTTGGTGCCTTATAACAACTATGCCAGAAGGTTGTTACCTTTCTTTGACAAAATTGACTTTCATTATATACCCTGGTTGGAGAATCAGATGGCCGATGCGTTGGCAACATTGTCTTCGATGTATAAGGTGAATCGTTGGAATGAAACTCCTTCGATCAGAATCATGCGTATGGGAAGACCAGCTTTTATGTTTGCAATTGAAGATGTGTTAGATGGAAAACCTTGGTATCATGATATTAAGGTTTTTCTGAAGAGTTATGAGTATCCAGAGGGTGCATCCAACAAGGATAAGAAGACTCTGAGGAGGTTGGCAGGAAATTTCTTTTTGAATAGAGATGATGTGTTATACAAAAGGAATTTTGACATGGTCTTGCTACGTTGTGTTGATGAACACAAGGCAAACCTGTTAATGGAGGAAGTTCATGAAGGATCTTTCAGTACCCATGCCAATGGGCATGCTATGGCTAGAAAGCTGTTGAGAGCGGGGTATTACTGGATGACTATGGAGTTTGATTGTTTTAAATACGCCCGGAAATCTCACAAATGTCAGATTTATGCAGATAAGGTGCATGTACCACCTACTCCTCTGAATGTGTTGTCATTGCCTTGGCCCTTTGCTATGTGGGGCATTGATATGATCGGAAAGATTAAACCTACTGCTTCCAATGGGCATCGTTTCATTTTGGTTGCTATCGATTACTTCACGAAGTGGGTAAAAGCAGCCTCATTTGCCAACGTCACCGGGCAAGTGGTAGCTAGATTTATCAAGAAGGACATCATCTGCCGGTATGGAGTCCCGGAGAGAATCATTACTGATAATGGTTCAAATTTGAACAATAAGATGATGAAGGAGCTATGTCAGAGCTTTAAGATCGAACATCACAACTCTTCTCTCTATCGTCCGAAGATGAATGAGGCTGTTGAAGCAGCAAATAAGAACATCAAGAAGATTATGCAGAAAATGGTAGTGACCTATAAAGATTGGCATGAGATGTTGCCTTATGATTTACATGGTTATCGTACTTCGGTACGCACATCGACTGGGGCAACTCCTTTATCACTGGTATATGGTATGGAAGCAGTTCTACCATTAGAGGTTGAGATTCCTTCTTTAAGAATTCTGGCAGACGTGAAGCTTGATGAAGCTGAATGGGTGCGTTCCAGACTGAATAAGCTGAACCTTATTGAAGAGAAGAGATTGGCAGACATTGCACATGGTCGGTTGTACCAGAGCAGGATGAAGAAAGCCTTCGATCAGAAAGTGTGTCCTCGGTGTTTTCAGGCTGGTGAATTGGTTTTGAAAAGGATCATTCCTCCTCAAACAGATCACAGGGGCAAATGGACTATAAACTACAAAGGGCCGTATGTAGTAAGACATGTTTTCTCTGGTGGAACCTTATTACTCTCAACTATGGATGGCAAAGATTTTACGTCCCCTGTGAACGCAGACGTAGTCAAAAAATAATTTGCATAAAAGAGACCCGCTGGACACAAAAAGAAAGTCCAGGCAAAAAAGGGCATCCCGGTGAACCATAAAAAGAAAAGGTTCGAGCAAAAATTAGGGATAAAAATGGAAAAAAAAAAGAACAAACCCGCAAGGTTGAAAACCTAAAAAGGCAACTTTGGCAAAAAGGGGTATCCCGGTGGATTGAAAACCCAAAAAGGGCGATCCAGGCAAAAGTTAGGGATTTAAAAGCAAACGGCTATGATCTGCGTTCAATCCGTGAGCATTCTTTGATACATGGAAATTCCGAAGGAAAGGAATTAGTCCAGTCAGTCTTTTCGAAGGTCGAAGCATTTGCGGATAAGCGAGGCATATTGGGTCATAGCTGAATTGAACATGGTGGATATATGTTCCCCACATTGCCGACATGTGTATTTTCTTTTATTTCTTTTACGCAATTACCTCTTTTCAGGAATTGCTTCCAAATGTAAATGCCTATTTACAGGCCAATTCATTCAATAAAATTTTCATTTTACTCAAAAGCTTTCCATTTGTGTTTTTACTTTTACTGTGTTGTTTGTGAAAATGTCTGATATTTTGATAAAACATTGCATACGGAAATGTTAAGCTTTACGAAGCATATCAGAAAATAGTGGAAATTGCTTAGGCAACAGTCATTGTGATGATAATAGAAGTAGCCTTTTTGCGTATAGAACTTTCTGCTGATTTTGTTTGCAGGGTAACAGGCTTGTTCTTCCCCAGTAGAGCTACCCTCCTCGACATTGAAAAGCTCATCCTCCTCAGCAGGTTGCTACTTTCCCCAACCAGAGTGTTGAGAATTATCTTCCTCAGCAGAGTACAGAAGATTAATTCCCCAGCTAAAGTTGTGATAGATTCATCACTTTCTCAGCAAACAATCAGAAGTTGATGTTGATGCATCCCCAGCAGGAGACTTATGGGATATCTTCTTTGGGTAAAGATGTTATTTTCCCCACAGAGCCTGGTACTCGCTTTCCTCGGCAGGTCAGAAAGTGTAACTCCGTCAGCAACGGCTCGCTCTGATCTCCAGCAGGGTAAATTCTTTCCTGCAACAACAGGTTAAGCTCAATGATATCCCTCGGTAGGTTTCGTTGACTTTTCTCCCCAGCAGGAGACTTATGGAATATCTTCTTTGGACAAAGATGTTATTTTCCCCACAGGGCCTGAGCACTCATTCTCCTCAGCTAGTCAAGAAATGCTTTTCTCACCAGCAACAGTATGAGTCAATCCCCTCATATGAGTAAACTTGATGTTATCTTATAGTAGAGTTGATGTCATCATCTACCGTTCCCCAAGCAGATTTGCTGGTATTGGCTGATATTCCCCAGCAGGGTAAAGGTAAGAGCATCTCCTAGCAGTAGGTTGAGTTCGGTAATATCCCCAAGTAGGTTCGGAATTATTGACTTATTTCCCTAAGCAGAGTTTGGTGGTGATCTTCTCAGTGGTTTGTTCAATAGCGGTTGATGCTGACGCATCCCCAGCAGGTCTTAAGTCCAATTGTTATTGGCATTCTTTCAAGATCCAGGTAGAAGTCATTGGTAATCCCCAGCGGAGAGAATTTCTCTTTGGGTTTCATCTTCAATATTCGTTTTTATCCATCCCCATCAGAGTGGGTATTCTCTCGGAGTTTTTATCTCCAGCAGAGTTTGTGATCAGTGTCTTCCTTAGCAGAGTGAAGTCTTTCTCAGCAGGGTCTCTTATTTCAGAGGACAATTCAGTTTGTCATCCCCGATGGAGTTGCTTTGTTCTTCAGCATTTATTTTGCTGATATGTTTATTTTGCATTGCATAAGCCTTTTGCATGGCATCCTCCCAAACACGTAGCATTTCCATTTCTTATGGAGCATTACGCCATAGAAAAATTCAAACATATGCATTCGAAGCATAAGCCAGGTTGATATCCTTTACCAGTTTCTTTCCCCAACAAAAAGTAACATGATTCAGGAGATATTGTTTAACATTACACAGCAACCAATGAATTTGTCCTTCTTGTCGGTCCTCCTTGCACTCCCCCGCAGAGTTGTCTGTTCAGATTTCTCTCTTCTCCAGCGGAGTTATCTTTGTAGATCCGTTGATTCTACTTTTCTTGGGTTGGAAATTCCGTCTTCGGCCGGTTTTTCTTTTCGAGTCCGCTTTCGGTCGTACTCGTTTGTTCTTTGAAAGTCCATCTTCGGCTGGGTCTTTCTTTTCGAGTTCGCTTTTGGTCGTCCTCACACTCTTTGTTATTTCATTATCCCCAGTAGAGTTATCCTATATGGTGTAACCGTTGTTGAAAGAGCGTTTTCGGCCGGTCTTTCTTTTCGAGTCCGCTTTCGGTCATACTCGTTTATCCTTTTCTAGTCCGCTTTCGGTCGTACTCGTTTATTTCTCTTCGAGTCCGCTTTCGGTCGTACTCGTTTGCTGTTGAAAGATCGTTTTTGGCCGGCCTTTCTTTTCGAGTCCGCTTTCGGTCGTACTCGTTTATCCTTTTCCAGTCCACTTTCGGTCGTACTCGTTTATCCTTTTCGAGTCCGCTTTCGGTCGTACTCGTTTATTTCTCTTCGAGTCCGCTCTCGGTCGTACTCGTTTGCTGTTGAAAGAGCGTTTTCGGCCAGTCTTTCTTTTCGAGTCCGTTTTCGGTCGTACTCGTTTATCCTTTTCGAGTCCGCTTTCGGTCGTACTCGTTTATTTCTCTTCGAGTCCGCTCTCGGTCGTACTCGTTTATTTCTCTTCGAGTCTGCTCTCGGTCGTACTCATTTGCTGTTGAAAGAGCATTTTTGGCCGATCTTTCTTTTCGAGTCCGCTTTCTGTCATACTCGTTTATCCTTTTCGAGTCTGCTTTCGGTCGTACTCGTTTGCTGTTGAAAGAGCGTTTTTGGCCGGTCTTTCTTTTCGAGTCCGCTTTCGGTCGTACTCGTTTATCCTTTTCGAGTCCGCTTTCGGTCGTACTCGTTTATCCTTTTCGAGTCCGCTTTCGGTCGTACTCGTTTGTCCTTTTCGAGTCCGCTTTCGATCGTACTCAATTATTCTTTTCGAGTCCACTTTCGGTCATACTCGTTTGTTGTTGAAAGAGCGTTTTTGGCCGGTCTTTATTTTCGAGTCCGCTTTCGGTCGTACTCGTTTATTCTGTTCGAGTCCGCTTTCGGTCGTACTCGTTTTCATTCTATTTTCATTACCCCCACAGGTTGCAAATTTCCAGGTTATTTTGGTATTCAATCTCCGTGTATCCCAATTGTTTGAAAGCCTTTGCTTCCATACCCTCGGATCCAAGAAGTTTGAATATGGGCAGTTGTAACACCTCAAAATTTGCCCTCTTACTTTTAGTACTAACTGGCTTATGTTTCATTTCATTCTTGCATTAGCATCTGTGCATATCATTGGTTCTTAGCATGGGATCAAGGTATCTAAACCTCATTCACAAGAAGAGGATGTTTTCCAGGGTTTCAGCAAAAGTTCATGTGTATTGTCCAAGGGGCTAAGAGGAGAGATGGTTCTTGATACTACTAGTAATTGAGCCACAAGGGAGCCTTGAGCCTCAGAGCATCCCAATTGGTCCATCACCTCATCATATGATCAAGCTTGACAAGCAATTTCAAGTGAAACACACTCTCCTAGCCTGACTTCTCAAAGTAGAGTTTGGAAATTCTTGGGTCTAACCCTCCAATGGCATGTTCTTTGAGTTGTTATCATCATAAAATGACACATCTCATCATTGTTTGAGAGGATGCACGTCATACTCAGAGGAATTTGAATTTGGAGGATATGCTGATTCCTCCTAGACTAAGGGCACCAAAACTAGGGTTTGCCATAAAATCATTTTATTTCTGAATTTTTGGGCAAGACTTGATTCCATGGTATTCCTCATGTTCCTAAGTGTCTAGGATTAAAGAATTGTCCATCAAGTTGGTTCAGAAGGGTTTCAATTGATCAGAAGTTTCAAAATCAGGAGAATTCAGAAAAGTCAATTGTGTAGTGAGAAAGTCAACTCCTGACTTTTTGAGGTCAACCTCTTGATTTTCAAGTAAAAAATGGTCCATGTATGAGATTTGATCAAGAAATGTGCAAAGACTCATCAAAAATCAAGAATTGTGAAAAATTACTAAAATTGGAAAATCAGGTTTTTAGAAATTTACTATCTTTAGTAAGTTTTTAATCACTTTCTAAGCCATTTTTCACCATGTTCAAGGCCTCATTTCAAAATATATTCCACATGAAAATTGTAGTTTGAAGTTTTCCCTACAAAATGGGCACAAGAACCATGCCATTTGAGTTATTTTTCATTGAGTCATGAGTGGACAAAGTAGGGCATTTCCAACTTGAAACAATTCAAAAACTTAGAATTTTTTTTCTAAGTCATTTTTTACAGATTTGGGGACATACTTTCATGGTTTTTTTTCTTATTGATAAAGGCTTCAAGTCATTTGGTTTTCAACACGAGAGTTGTTCTACTATCTTTGAGCTTTCCAAGCATATGAAATTCATCACAAATGGATCATGGGTGTGCAAGTTAAGATTGATTAAAGTTAGCTATTTCAAACTTCCAATTGTTCCATTTCTCACTCATTTCTCTAAGTGACTTGGGCAGCTTTTGTGACATAATTTCAAGCTCTTATTTCACATGTTTCTAAAACTCATTTTAACTCTCCATTAACATAAAAGTTATTGTTTGCACTCCTTACTTTCCATTAACCTCAAAACTTCACCAATTGGAAATACATGTTTCAAGATATATGCGCACAAAGTGAAAGTTTTTTCGTTTGGTTTTCAAGGCATGGTAGGATATATTTCTCTTGTAGCATGTGTTCATACCACATGTGATACCATGATCCCATCATTCTTGCCATAAATGGACCAACCATTCCATCATGCTCTCATGCACGTGGCCATGCATCCCATGTACAAATTTTGCCATATTTGAAAAGATTTGGAATTACAACAAACTTGTACAATCCGATTCCCTCATGTACCAACTTCCTTCCACAACATTTTCGTGCTTTTTTTTTCCACTCAAGAAGCTACTATGTACACCCTCCCATGACAAAATCCGGGTGTACATCATCCTTGGAATTTTTTGGGCAAAATCTTAACCGAACCTTTCCCTTTCCTTTTGGGCCTCAAAACTCTTAAAATCCATCATATTTAAGCCACACAAAACCCTAAAAGAGAGAGAGCTCCACTTTTGGCAAGGAACCAGATCTGAAAAAGGAATTATCTCTCAAAGTTTCTCAAGCCGTGCAAGCTATTTTATCAAGTTTCTCACTCACTCCTTGTTCCATTCATCATCCTTGAGAGGTTTTAGAGTACTTGGTGGGATTTCTGAAGCCTTTTACAGAAGATTGGAGAAGCAACGGACTTACTCCATTGAGTAAGTTTTCTAAATCATATTCTCATTGTTACAACATGTTTTCAACTCATGATTGCTTGTTCTGAAGTCCTCCACACTTGGAGGCATTTGGTTGTATGCGCGTTGTCTTGTTTAGATGAATTCCAAAGTTTGTTGGCTTTGTTTATGTGGTTATTTACATGGGTTGTGTTGGTTGTTTTTGGAATCTACTTGCATATTTGAAACCTCCTTGAACTGTACTCCAAGGTAGAGCATTGGTTGTCTTGATTTGAGTTTGTGGATCCATGTGTGTGTTTCTTTAAGTTGACTTTTTATAGCCTTAAAGGCAATGAAACTTGAAAATAAGTGCATATTTGAATTGTACATGAAAAACTGAGGGGAAGGGGTGGTCTACACGTGTTTCCGGCCGCGCCAGCCGCCGCCCGCGGTGGCCGGCCGGAATGGTGCATTTTCCAGTCGGGGAGGTTCTTTCACGTTAGGGATTGCATGTACATGAAGAAGATGATCGTGTGGCAGTACGTGATTTGTTGTTTTCATTTCTTGTCTTCTTCTTCATTTAAATTAGAGTGACCAATTGATAGCAGGTCACATGCATTTCGTTACTTGTTTTAATATTTTGTTTTTTTTTTATTATTTTAAAAATTCTGAATATCAAAGGTGGTGTCTCATTTGGGCCTTGCGCCCTTTTTCCTATTCACACCCACACAATGCTAGCCTAATTCGTGGCCTTCCCTTTTACATTGCTAATACACCTCCTTGTTTCTTCTTGTTTTATTTCCTTTCTTTTATTTTCACTTTTCTTTTCATTTTATTTTTAATTGGTAAAAACATTTTAAAAAATACACAAAAATATTTTTATGGTCAATTATCATGTTACCTTATTTTTCATTATTTTATTTTTATTTTCTTTTCTTTTTCCATTTTTATTTTGAATTAATTTGGTGATGAGTTTTCAATGATACCCTTCATCTAGGGTTAGGATGTTCTTAACTTTTACTCATCATTTGAGACCAATATTTTGGTTACTTGTGGCGGACCATATGAGGGTGTTTTGATACTGATTTGATGATGGTTTGAGTTACTTTTAGTGACTTGCCATTCGACTTTTATGGACCCTCGATCTTTGCTCGATTATGTGCATGTCTTGACTTGTGGAGCAATTTTGAACATGCTCTTGAGCTAGTTCTGTTCCAATTTTTTTTTTACACATGTTAATTGGATGATCAATCATGTCTTTGATTATTTTTTTGGAATTTATTGGATCACTTTTCTATTTTTAGTTGATACCTACTTGTGGTTTGAGTTTGATTGGAGCATGCTTGGACACTTGACCTAGTTTGGTTGCTTTTGATTACTTGTGATTGAATGATGATTAAGATGCTTATTTGATGTGATCATGTTCTGTCCTAACTTGTTTGTGGATTTGGAATCATCCTCATTTGTCTATTTTCCTATTTGTTCTTGATTTTACAAGTTGACCATGTTTTGACTTGGATTCTTTGATGCTCTTGACCTAATCTTGTGAGTTGTTTCCTTGTATGATCCAATCAATGCTTGAGAACTTTTGTTTTATTTGAATGACATGTTTAAGGTTCTGATCCTCTTGATCTTGGGTCCATTGTGTGATCATATCTTGCTTCTTGTTTCACTTTATCATGTGTTGCTTGCATAGATGTTGGAAGTGGATGTTTGCATAATTGTGGAGCATGTTTTGAATGTGATTCTTATTGCTTTTTCTTGCCATTCATGGGTTGATTTTTGAATTGAGATACATGTTCACCTTGCTGCCCATTTGCTTTCATGCCTTGATTTCACTTTGTTTGATCACTTGAAGTTATGTTGTGCACGAGTTAATTGTTGCTAATTGTTTGAGTGTTGTTGAGATGCATACTTGGAACTCTTGAGATCTTTTTCCAATACTTGAATTGGTTAACTTTGGCATGACTTAAGTTCTGACTTGGATTCATTTTCATCTTCCCTTATTCATTTCATCTTTGAGTGAGGTTCAATGATGTTTAATTGTGTTTCTTATGCAAGTTTGCTTGCATCCTTTCTTGTTTGCTTCTACTTGCTTACTTGAGCTTTCTTGTGTGATCTTTTGAAGCATGATTAATGGTATGAATTAGATATGATGTGTATGATGTGCTTTCTGCCCCATCTCTTTTCTCATCTTTTACCTCCCTTTCTTCTTCATCTCTTTCACTCTCTCTCTCTCTCTCTCTCTCTCTCTCTCTCTCTCTCTCTCTTCCCTTGAGTCTCAAGACTTATTTAAGTCTTGGAGTCACTCCCTTAGAGCTACCTAGTCCAACTTAATTTTCGATTAAACTTTGAGTATGATTAGCATTAGGATTCCCTTTGCATGCTAACTTAGGTAGATGTTTCCCCTTACAAACTCAATTATAGGGCCACCTTTGCATGATACCATTAGGATCATTTAGTTTCCCTTTAGTGTTTTCTTTTCCTTTGAGTCTTCTCTTCTCATCTCATAACAATCCTAAAACACTTGACAAAGGATTAACATGTATTGCGCATGAGCCTTACATATGGGAAGTGAAGTATGGGGGGTTTCCCTTCAATCTTCTAGGGTACTTAGTGTACGTCCTGTTGGGGACGATGCGCGAAGTATTCGTTCCTATGTTACAGACTTGGGTGCAATGCAAGTTATGAACTAACTTAAAACCATTTCTGTCTTAAAAAACACAAAAAAACAAATTCAAATCTTTTTATCCTTCGGGATCATTTAAGTTCAAATCATTTTCAGAAAAGGGCACGTTACTTCCGTCTCGTCGCAAACAGGCATCGACCCTAACTGTCGGACGCGAATCTAACGTCACTCGTAAAAAACACTAACCGACCTCGTTAGGTTGAACTACGACTGCTCTGATTTCCTCTTTCTAGTCCGATTGAGGATACGTAGGCACAAGGCGGCGATGTCTTGGCGAGCAACCTCCCCCTAGTTTGTGTCCGAACTACGTTGACTCTGACTTTCCCATTGCACGAGGGAATACGTAGGCGTAGGACGAGAGATGTCCTATCGAGTCACTTCTTTTCTTCTTCGTTTCTTCGTTCTTTTTCGTTCCCGTTTCTTCTCCTTTCTAGTAGTAGTGGAGCTCTAGATGATGACACCCTTTGATCGAGACAACAAGCATGGATCCCATCGAGTACGATGGACGTGTGGGGTGCTAACACCTTCCCTTGGCGTAACCGACTCCCTTACCCGTTTCTCTTGGTCGCAAGACCATGCTCCTTTCCTTCCTTCAGGTTTACGCAGTGTTTCCTTTCCCTCTCTTGGGATGAATACACATTGCTGGCGAATCTGCTTTCCGCGCCACTTTTGCGTTTGTACCATGGATGCAAATCCCCGGGAGCGACACTCTTCCCTTACCATGATAAGATGAAACAGAACTTGCATCCTCTTCTTTCTTCTTAAAATTCCCAGCGCATGGTTTCTTACTTCCTCCAGATGAGGATCCGTCGTTGGTCAGTATCTTTCCAGACTTAATTCCACTCTCCACCCTTTCACCAGCTAGAACCAAATCAGAAAATCCCGCTGATAAACAACCTACCAACCTCTCGTAGTAAGGCCCATGAAGAGTTTCCATGAACATATCAATCAATTCCCTCTCCACCATAGGAGGTTGAACCCTAGCAGCCAACTCACGCCACCTCTGGGCATACTCTTTGAAGCTTTCGTTGTTCTTTTGTGAAAGGCTCTATAATTGCATACAATTGGGAGCCATATCTGTGTTATACTGATAGTGTCTAACAAATGCTTCAGCCAATTCACGCCAACTGTGGATACGACCCCTTTCAAGCTGCATGTACCATTCCAGGGATGCCCCAGCCAGGATATCCTGGAAGAAATGCATTAACAGTTTCTCATCCTTCGAGTAGGCGGACATCTTCCTGTAATGGGCCCTAACGTGAGTCTTAGGGCATGTAACTCCAGTATATTTGTCGAAGGTAGGCACCTTGAACTTATGAGGGACCTTCGCACCAGGAACAAATACCAAATCATCCATATCTAGACCTAACGAGTTCTGACTCTCATAAGCCCTCATCCTTTCCTCAATCATCTTGAACTTTCTGTCAGCATCAGACGGGTGACCAGCATTCCCACCTTGCATAGGAAAAACATCATCTTGCTGATCTTCCATCCAGTGATGGCCCCCAGCGCCATGCACTGCACACACACTATTACCACCTCCAACCATTGTAGGGATCTCCACAGCTGCTCCTCTGCCTGGAGGAATAACAACATTAGGAGTAGGAACACCTCCGCCCGGAGGAACAACATGGACACCACTATTACCATCTCTGCCTGAAGGAACAACAGGAGTCAGAATACCTCCATGAACAATTCCTTCATCATCAACCCGTGCGATCAAGGGCTTAACAAGAGTCCTCAGTTGCTCTTGGCCTTGGGCTACGTCTGCATCATGTCCATAAACAGATTCATGCGGTTGCGGAATTCCTGGAGCTCAACTTGAACTTGATCGATAACTCTTCGTTGATTGTTGCGAGTAGCGTATCAGTGAGTACGAAATTCAGCAATCCTGCTACAAAACATTAGGCAAAGATAAGGAATCCAAACAGAAACACCTGCTATGCACATGAGTATGAAAATGCAAATGCAAATGACATGTTTGAGTATTTACAAGGCGATCCACCCCTTGATTCCAGTTTAATAATAAGCATTAAAACGGAACGAAATACCAAAAATATCTGCTCATATATTAGAAAGCCGGAGAATAATCATCTGTCAATACATACAACCCAAAATAAAGAAAGATATCTGAATACAATAATCAGGGATCCCAGCCAACAAGCATGGCGGTGATCGAATACAACAGAAAAGAAAAACTAAGGCATATCATCAAAGTCCACCATGGTTAGCCTTTTAAAATTTTCTCGCTCCTCACACCAAGCTTGCACCTCTTTGAAGAGCTTTCTCATATCGGGATGCTTCGGCATCTCGATCAATTCCTAAATAAGAACATCACGCTTGTGTGTGACTTCCTCCAAGTACTGATAGTACATCTCCTAAGCATCATCACCAAAAACATCCTTCAGCTTAGGATCCTCACCCTTTGGCTTCTTCACCCTTGCTCGAATCTTAAGCTCTTCTATGGCTAATAAGGCTTCATTAAGTCGCTCCTCAGTTTTCTGCCTCTGAAATATCTCTGTCTTGATTTCTTCATCTTTCTTTATAAGTTTCATCTTCAACCTCTCGATCTGATCTAGAAACTTGTCTTTCTTTTGCTTGTTAGCAGTCATTGCGGTGTCTCGATGATCATCAAAATTTTGAATTCTAACCAAGGCTCTTGTCAGTTCTGCCTTCTTGGACTGAAGCATGTTATGAGCACTTCTCAAATCTTAGCCTACCCGTTGCCTGACTATGATCTCTTCAGCTAACTCATCCTCTTTCTTAGCCAGAAGTTTTATCTTCACCCTAGCAGTGTAAATAGTTTCGCTTCGATCATGCTTCAACCGACTAATCTCTCTCTTTAATTCATCATTTTCTTTACGCAACTCTTCTTTCTCAGCCCAGAACTTGTTATATTTTTCCATCTCAATCGTAGCGGGTTGTTCAATCATCAGCGGGTACGAAGGTGGCTCTATGGAGAAAGGCAATAGCTCCTTTTCTACCCTCTTCTGTATCCACTCTTCATATGGAGGAAAGATTCTGTTGTTACTCTTTCCAAAATAAGTTTTCCCCTTCTTATGAACATTTTCCCAAGCATTTACGACTCTCTTCAACAAATCTGGGTTAGCTTCCCCATTAAAAATTAAGGATTCTCGAACGTCCACCTCTTTCGGTGGTTCTCTCAAAGCGTACCCGAATTGCCTGACTGCAAGAATAAGGTTGTAATTGATTACCCCCTTTCTTTCTATCAGAGGCACGTTCGAGAAATTTCCACACTTGATGACGATCTCCTTACCCAATAAATCGCAATTGACCCATACCGGATTATCTGCTCTTAGACCCATCAGCCTTTTAGACAATTCTAACGTCTCTCGAGTATCCACAAATGCCCCAGACTTAGGAAGATGATCAGCAAACCACTTGTAGAAAATTGGTGCACAGCAAGATATGGGCTCTCCTCTCCTCTTTTCATTCTTATAATGCAACGAGTGGTAGAAATCACCAAGCAGGGTAGGTACCAAATTTTTCATGATGAATACCCTGACAGCGTGCATATCCACAAAATCCTTCTCGTTTGGGAATAAGACAATCCCATAAACACACAGGGCCAAGATTGCATTGAAGACTGTCTAGCTCCTAGCCTTAGCATATATATTAGCTTGACCAACCAGGAACTTCATATGAAACCCTTTACATCCTCCTTTACTAGCGACATTACTTTCCAAAAGAGACTGACCCAAGTGCAGAGCAGTATCGACCTTTTCTAGATTAAGAACCTCCTCAAAATAATAGAAAGGCGCTTCCTCCTTGATAGAGACACTCAAAATAAGAGCGAACTCCTCCAATGTCGGAACCAGAATATAATCAGGAAATAAGAAACAACGCAGTGGAGGGTCATAGAATTTCACTAGAGTGTGTAGAGCCCTATACTCATAATCAGTGATGTTGTGGACAAAATTCAAAATCTTCCCATAATCTTTCCTGAAGTCTGCTAAAACACCGGGATCTGCCAAAGCCATCAACTTGAGAACAGAATCCAAAGTAAGTTTCGGGAATTTGTACACTATGATATTCTTCTTCTTTTCAGTACTCATCTCTGACAATCTTCGGAAACCAGAATCAAGGATAGGATGCAAACCCTTAAAATAAACAAACATGTTAGAATGCAAAAATGATGATGCAGAAGCACACATGGGATCAAGGTATCCATAAAGCTCTACATTGCTGTTGTACTACTGACTGAATAAGACCCAGATTCCACTCTGACCAGAATACCAGAAATCCAGAAATCTAGAATAACGGACCAATCAGAATACCAGGTTGAGAATTTCGTACTGACAAGAAACCAGAAGTCCGGGTTGGTTGAAGGTCAAAGTTTCCTGAAAAACCATTCCCTCTCATAGGTAGGTTCTAGTCTTGAGGTACGGCATCCTAGAAGGTCCTCAATTTCACGGACTCTCAAGTCGAGAAATGATGATACAGTCACCATATCTGGTTTGGCATCATCATCAACCGAGGAGGCCTCAACTGACTTCCCAATGAACAGTCTCCAAAGTCATAAGCTCTATAAGTCAACATCCCATCGTCTGCACCAATGCGCAGGATAGAACATCTCCAAAGAAAACCTCGTCTGAGTGTGGATTTCGTGTAAAACTAAGTCTGGCCAGACGCCACACAAGTCACACTACTTTCCACTCCAATCCTAAGTGTATACTCAAGCCTGGGTATTGGGCTTATCTCTCGTGGAGCCAACCCAACCAACAGCATAATAGCAGCAGAGCAATATGATAACAATAATCGAAATGCAATAAATGCGGTAAAATACAATAATATACAACAAATAATGCACAACACTAAACACCCAATGAAATATAAACAGACAAGTGCTAGGATTGATTCACATAGGGAACCAGAGTCCCCGGCAGAGTCGCCAGCTGTCGCAACTGCGAAAAATAACCGGCGGAAACAAAACAGAAGAGTCTCCACCGAACGTTATTTATCCCGACGCAGGGAAAGGAAACGATCAAAGAAACCTCAAAAGGGAGAAGACATGGTCATCGCAACCATAGTCCGGGTTCGGGAGTCGGTTATGCGAGGGGAAGGTATTAGCACTCCCACGGGTCCATCGTACTCGATGGGATCCACGCTTGTTGTCTAAGCAAAGGGTGAGTTATCTAGAGACTACTGCTAAATGGAAACGGGAAAGGAAAACAAAAAAACGGACTCGCGAGGATTATCGCCATCCTATGCCTATGTATCTTCGTGGACGAACGAAGAATCAGAGTCGACGTAGTTCGATGGACTACATAATAATGGGGAAGGTTGCTCGCCAAGACATCGTCGTCTTGTGCCTACATATCCTCAATCGGACGGGAGAGAGGAAGTCAGAGCAGACGTAGTTCGACCAACGGGTCGGTAAGTGTTTTTTATGAGCGACGTTAGGTCCGCGTCCGGTAGTTAGGGTCGATGCCTGTTTGCGACTGAACGGAAATAACGTGCTCTTTTCTGAAAATGATTTGAAACCCAACAATCTCGAAGGATAAAAATGATTTGAACTTTGTTTGTGTTTTTTAGACAAAAGTGAGTTAAGTTAGTTTGTAACTTGTATTGCACTAAAGTCTATGATATAGGAGTGAATGCGTCGCATGGTCGCCCCCAATGGGACGTATGCTAAACACTCTAGAAAAGTGAAGGGAGACCCCTCATTCTTCATTTCTCATGTACTTAAGGCTCGTGGCGCACAATACTCGTTGTATTTATTAAGTGTTTTGGACTTGTTTTTGAGATGAGAAGAGAAGACTCAAAGGTTGAAAAGAAAAAGGGAACTCCATCCTAGAAGTTATCATGCAATGGTGGCCCTATAGTTGAGGTAAGAAGGGGAATTTAACCTAATGTTAGCATACATGGATTAAAAGCCTAATGTCTATCCTACCTCAAACTTAATCAGAAATTAAGTCGAGCTAGGAATCCTAAGGGATCATGTGAAGAAACACAAGTAAACATTACTCTAATCAATCACAAACAAAAGCAAATCTAAGACTTAAACAAGTCTCAAGATTTTGGGGAAAAGAAAGAAGTAAGAGATGAAGGAGAAAATGCAACATTAAGTAACTCAAAAGATGAGATGAACACAAGTAATAAGCTATGAAAACATCATATATAATCATTCAAGACCTGAACCAACATCAAATGTATACACTTCGAAACAAACTTCAAGAATGAAAGTCAAAACAATTAGGCAAAATAATGCACTAATGAACACACCAATGACTTAAAACCAAACAAGAAGTATTATCAACCATTGAACAAAGTGAAGTGAGTTCAAATGATATGAGGAACAAGATGGGGCAGCAAGCAAGTCATGTCACATTCATTTCATGTTAATGATCAAAGGAAGAGCAATAAAGTTCAAGGCATGCATCTTAACTACAAAATAACATTTGTTCACAAAAAGATCATGTAAGGCACACCTCAAAAGGACAAACATGTGAGATTAAGGCATGAACTCAAGAAAGGAAGTAGCATAGCCATGTATATCAATCCAAACATCAAATCATGAATGGAAAGTAGAAACATCAAGGATCAACTTCAAAACATGCATCAAAACTAGGCAAACATTCACTTAAGTCATTCATGCAAACAACAAAAGATCATGTGAGGCGAGAAATGAGAAAAAGTCGCACAATGGACATCATATCAAGAGGATAAGAACCTTATACATGTTATTCAAAGCAAACAAGAGTCCCCCAAGCATTCATTAGATCATATGAGAAGGCATCACAAAGAAACTAGTTCAAGGACAACAAAGGAGTAAGGCCAAAACATAGTCAATTTGGAAAATCAACCACAAATAGGAAAATGATCAAATGAGAATGATTCCAAAGCCAAAAACAAGCCAAAACAGAACATGATCACATCAAATAATCATTTCAAGCTTCACTTAAGCACAAATCATCAAAAAGATCCAAACTAGATCAAGTATCAAAAACATTTCATTCAATGTTCAAGCCACATGTAAGCATTAACCAAAAATAGAAGCATGCCTTATAAAAATCCAAATAAATTCTTAAAATCATGTTATATCCCTTAAGAATGAATGAGAAAAAGATCTCAACAAGAATCAGAAAATTTCACCACCAATTGGATCAAAACATTACACATATCAAGCTAACCGAGCAATAATCGAGGAGCAATGAGAACCACATGGAAAATAATCAAAAATTAATCTCCAAGGCAGAAACATGACATTCAAACATTCCTCATCCAAGTATCAAGACATGTAAAAAATATCAGCTCAAGAAGGCATGGCAACATCATCAAACATAAGCATTAATCACAAGGGTAGGCATGGAAGACACTTTGGAAAATAAAATCATAACTAATTATCAAAATAAATGGAAAATGAAAATAAAATTCTTATAAAATTAAATAAGACATTAAAATACGTTCATGAATTTTTTTAGAATTTTTGAATAAATGGAAATATTTTTAATAAATGAAAATAAGACGAAAATAAAAAAAAGAAATAAAAATAAGTATAAAAAGGAAGGGGTGTATTAGCATTAATAGGAATCAAAGAAAAACAAAAAGCATGCATTGGGCCTGTAATAGGGGGCGAAAAGCAGACTTCGCTGGGCCCAATGAATATTAATGTAATATGCTACCAGATTTTGAAATAAAATAAAAAAGGCATGGAAATTAAATGAACAAAGTTATGTAAGACATGAGTCAATTGGTCACTTGGAATTTAAGTTACTAAAAGACAAAACAAAATAATAACCACTCACACGCCGCCACATCATCATCTTCTTCATAGAGCCATGCACCAAAACGTGACAACCTCACGTGAACAATACCCGACCGGAAAAATGCACAGTACGGCAGGCCACCGCCGGCGGCAGCCGGCGCGGCCGAAACACCACCGTGAGCACTCCCCCTCACCCTCAAAATTTCGCGTACAATCCAAAAATGCACTTAGTTTTCCACAATTCTTCCTCTAAAGCCATGAAAAATCAACTTAAAGTAACAACACCCATGAATCCATATCTTCAAATCAAAACAACCAATACACTACATTGTAGCACACATAAAGGTGACCTCAAATTTGCAAATAGATTTGAAAAATAGCCAACAAAACTCAAGTAAGCAAGGATCAAAGTTCATGCACTCAACATGAAAACTCAATAATATGGAAGAGCAAGTATGCAAATATTGTCTACCCTAAGGTAGGACTTCAGATGCACCACCATGAGCCTAATGCACGTCTAAAATGAGGGTTTAGAGTTGAAGAAAATTACTCAACGGAGTGACTTCGTTGGCCCTTGAAACTGTGCTTAAATTCTAAAGGAAAGCTTTCAATGAACTCCTCAGGTCTCTGTGAGCAATAATTGAGCACTAGATGGGAGAGATCTTGTAGAAATGGTGGAATTCGAAGAGAGAGGTTTTGTGTGCGAGTGAGTTTTCTTCAGATCTGATCTTCCAAGAATGAGGTCCTCTCCACGTTTTAGGGTTTTTTGGAGTTTAAATATGATGGATGATGAATTTCTTTTGGGCCTAAGTAGTTGGTTTGGGAAATTTGAAGAAAAAATGAGCATGTGAGAATGGTACGGGTTTGGCAATGTGATCATGATATTTTTGGTGGTTTGTTGAGCAAAAATAAAAAAGGGGTCCTAAGGAGTACAAAGATGAATGGCACGTGATAGAGGGTGTGAGATGATGTTTGAATGTTATGCACACTTCTATTTCTTTATTTGAAAAAAAGTAAAATATATGGTGCATGAAAAATGTGATTTGCTTGGTCATTTGTAGTAAAGAAAGGGTGTATGCGTGTGAATACCATCATGCTGCAAGAAGCAAGTCCATTTTGTGTCCAAAATATCAACTCCATGCACAATGGGATCATAGTCATGCATAATACTTTACTTGATAATATCTTGATAAAGAATGGCTCAAATGGAGAGATTTTGAGGTCAATTGAAAGTAGGAAGAATGGGGAGTAAACTTGATGTTGGAAACAAGTTAAATGGAAGCTTTAAACATCAAGAAAAATGGTCATGAACTTGTTATGTCACAAACTGGTTTTTGCACTTAGAAAAAATTCTAAGTCTTTCATGTTGAACAACTTTGAAAACATGATTTTGAGTGAGCATAACTTGAAGGATATGGAACTAATTGACAAGGTCTTGATGTCATTAGAAAGTTCTCCTGGCAAAGTGCAATTCTTGTGTTGGAAAGGAAATGAAATGAGTTTTAGATCACCAAGATAATTGGCCACGAAAGTTGCATGATACAAGCTGCCATGACATGCTGAAAATTCTAAGTCTTTTCCAAATTGAACAACTTGCATGATCATGACTTTGGATGATCATAACTTTTGATCCAAAATCCAAATAATGCCTTCTTTATATGGTTGGAAAGCTTGGAATGAGTCCTACAACTTTCACGTTTAAAGATGAATGAAATGAAGTCTTGAACATGGAGAAAATTGGCCTTGAAAGTGGTTGCTAAACCATAAAAACTTGCCAAAAATAGTAAGTTCTAAAACCCTATTTTTACCAAAAATGGTAACTTTTCCAAATTCTTGATTTTTGATAATTCATTTGACATTTCTTGATCAAATCTCATCCATTGGTCATATTTGACTTGAAAAACACAAAGTTGACCTCAAAAAGCCAGGAGTTGACTTTTTCACTGCCCAGTTGACTTTATCCCTGATTTTACTGATTTTCAATCATCTGATCAATTGAAGGCCTTCTGTTTCAAATTGGTGATGAATCCTCCATCCCTAGACACTTGAGAACATATAGGAGGCCATGGAATCAAGTCTTGCTCAAGGAATCAGAAATAAACTGATTTTATCACAACCCCTAATTTTGGTCCTCATACTCTAGGAGATAAATGCACATCTTCAAAAACCCTAATTCCTCATATCATGATGTAGAATTCTTTAAACAAAGATGATGTGTGAGACAAAATGATGAAAAAGCTTCCAAATCCTTGCCCACAGAGGTGCCACACTCCCAAATGTTCACAACCTTATATTGATGACCACAGGTAGGAGGAGGTGATCCACTTCAAACCTCTTGCCAATTTCAATCATCTGAGGAAGTGATGGACATATTAAGATGCCTTGAGGCCTAAGAAACCATTGTAGCTTGAGTGATGGTGATACTAAGAACATCTCTTCCCTTGACATCTTGAACAAAATTCATCTATGCATACATGATCTATTGCTTGAACCTCTGAGAAACACACTCTCCTCTTGAGCTAACCAAGATACCTTGATCCCATGCTTAGAACCAATGATGTGCACAAATGATAATGAAAAATGAAATGAAACATAAGGCAATTAGTGTTAGAAAAGGAATGCGAATTTTGGGGTGCTACATGCGCCAAAGTGCTTGCACCACTGCCTTGAAAATTGCTTTAAGCCATACAAAGACCTCTTCAATTTACAAATAAGTCTGCCATGTCCAGTATCACTGAATCCCTCTGACTGCTCCATGTAGATTTGCTCCTCTGAATTACCATGGAGGAAAGTCCTTTTCACATCCATTTACTTTAAATGTATATTCCTGTTGGCTACCAGGGCTAATACTACCCTGATAGAATTGTGTCTAACCATCAGACTGAAAATCACATCACAATAAATTCCCTTTTGCTGTGAATACCCCTTTACAGCTAGGCGGGCCTTGAACTTTCCCCTTCTTTTACTGTTACAGCTGGCTTTATCTTGTACACCCACTTGCAACCAATAGTTATATTTTCCTGTGGCAGTTGAACAAGATCCTATGTCTCATTATTTTTCAAGGACTCCATCTCCACCACCATAGCAGTCATCCACTTATCTTTCTCCTGGCTATCCATAACCTCTCGAATAGTAGAAAGGTCTCATGAACTGGTAAGAAGAGCATATGTTGTTAAGTCTTTAAACATATATCTCACTAGAGGTGTCATATGACGGGGCTCCCTATCACGCACAAGTGTATAGTCTTGTAGTCCACCTGAATTTTGCACTCCATTTAAATTTGAGCATAGTCCATCCTAATGTTAGGTTACAATTATCCTTGGACTCATTGGTGGCTCCTCAAGGTCCACCTGAATCTTGTCTTGATTGAAATTTTCTACCTCAGTATTTGGCACAATTATCACATCTGACTATTTCAACATCGAGTGCTCATCAAATACAACATCTCTGCTCACAACCATGTTCCTCTTAACTAGATCCCACATCTTGTACCCCTTCACACCTTTATTGTAGCCAATAAAGATGCATTATTTTGACTTGGGTTCAACTTTAGACTGATCCTCACTGGAAATATGCACATGTTCTAGACACCCAAAAATTCTCAAATTACTTAGATTAATGGGGTTACATGTCCACACCTCTAATACAAATTTTCCATCCAATGAAGCTCGTGGTAATCTATTAACTAGACAACATGCCATATTGAGTGTTGATGCCCATAAATATTTTGAAAGACCAACATTCAATCAAAGACACCTTGCCTTCTTTATTAGAGTCTTGTTCATCCTCTCTGCAACACCATTCTATTCTGCTGTCTCCCTCATAGAAAAGTTCATATGGATTCCATTCTCTTCACAGAAATGCATGAACTTCTTATAAATGTATTCGGTTCTATTATCAAACCGCAAACACTTTATTTTCCTCCCTGTTTGGTACTTAACCTATGCCTTCCACAATTTGAACTTGGCAAGACCACATATTTATAATTCATAAAATAAACCTAGATCTTAGGAGAAAAATCATTAGTCAATGTTACAAAGTAACTGAAGCCTCCAACATAGGGCTCTTTTATAGGCCCTCAGACATCAGAATGAAAATAGTCTAAGATTCCCTTGGTCTTTTGTTGCCCTGTGTTGAAACGAACTTACATTATTTCCCAAGAACATAATACTTGCACAATCCAATTGTGAAAATGTGAACACCCTTCGGCAAATTCCTCTTATGTAGTTCCATCATTCCACGTTCATAGAGATAACCTAAACGCATGTGACACAATTTGGTTGCATCATTATCAGTTTCAACAGATGTTACATCACCCATAACTATGCCCCCTAACAACTTATAAATGTTGCCTGTAGCCCTCCATATAGTTGCATGTCTCTAATACATTCATGGGGAGCACCCTAATACGATTATTTTGTTTCTTGTCTTATCGGCTATCACTTTCATCTTTGATTTACTTTCTATTATTGAGTCTCCGTCGTGATTGCATGTCTCTGAATCATGTTTTGAAATAATTTATTTTTAGCATGCATAAACCATTGGTTAGGTTTGAACTTTTTTTTTTTTTTTGGAAATCTTGGTATCCGACCTTGCAAGAGGGACCATTGGTTAGGTTTGAACTTGATCTTAATGCTTTTAATCAATTGCATGAGTCAGTGGAATAAGAGCCATATATGATATTGATTCAAGTTAGGTGGAAAGAAAAATCGCAAAGTCTCATTAAAATTTTTAAAAATTGGGATTTTGGATGTTTGATTCGAATCAAACACAAATCCCGATTCGAATCATTTTGGGCAGTTGGAAACAAAATAATTTTAAAATAATTTGATTCAAATAACATTTTACATATGGTTCAAATCATGAAAGTCTAGGTCACCTATGCCTCAATTGATTCGAATCAAACTTCACATATGATTTGAATCATGCATTTTTTCCACATTTTCTCAGTTATCTTAGCCTGGTTGATTCAAATTAAATTATTTCGGAGATGCATCTTCGGAATAAGAGAATAGGGTGGTACTAGAGATGCATCACTGAAACCTCCACTGATACAAGATAAAAATTTTAAGGTCCACAATCCTAAACTACTATAAATATAAGCTCTTGTATCATGTCTCATACAAACAGAAAATGTCACAAATGAACATCAATTGGTTTGTCGCAAATCTCTCCTTTTCCAATGCGACACTCGAGCGAGAATTTAAGATCAATGAGTACACCCCTTTTATAGATCTGCAATATGAAATGCATATCTCTTACTACGGAGATAATAAAAAAATTGTGAAGTTTGAGTACCGTTAACCGTCAATTAACAACGAAGACAGGATTATGTTCAACAACTGTGAGCTCAAGATGGACGCATATGTAAGAGTTATGTGGAATACATTTTCCCGTTTCGAAACAAAAGTTCTGATTGAGGTGGAAGCAACAATTTCAAGATCGATCGAAGATATTGTGAAGATGTTGAAACGTTCACCTGGATATTGAAATATGATATTTGATTTTATGTTAACATCATATATGTAATGCTGATTTTATGTTATGAATGATAATTTTATTTTGTTAAAATACAACTTTCTGATTTTCTACTTCTGCTTCTGTTTCAATATGCTACGGAGATACATCTACAAATAAGTTATAGAGACACATCTCTAAAATTTAAAGATATTTTTGTATTTTCATATGGTGCTCTAATAATACATTATGAAATTCTGAAAAAAAAGATTGAATTCTAATACAAGGCCCAATCAAACTCCTTTGGAAGAGGCCCATTCTCATTCGCAAAGAAAAACAAAATAAATAATTTTTACAATTAATCAAAACATTGAATAAAAGAAAACATTTAATTAAAACCTAAAACAACGAAACTCAGCGCTATCAAACGAACTCTCGTATATCTCTGTATCCCAAACAAGTTCGAACAGATGCACTGAACTCAACCGCCGGAAAACGCTGCCTGAGTTCGTCGCCGGCCACCAAAAACAGTGAAAGTTCTCCAGGTTTTCCTTCTTTCATCGATTTTTTTTGTTAAAGTTTCTCGGACGTGTGCAATTTGCGGCCGCATTAGCTGCCCCTTCAAAAGAAAACTTCTTCGCCGCAGATTCCCCGTTTAGGTGCTAAAGCGGCGCGATTCACCGCATAAAGTGTGAATAGTTAATGATTTTGATGTATCTTGGTTACATGTGGTAGCTAGAACTTTTGAGTCATAGTTTAGGCTTCTAATTTTTTGAATTATTAGGTGGAACTTCTTATGTGATTACCAAAATGGGGTTTAGGGTTTAGTTGATTTTTCCTTTATTTGTTCATTGAGTTTTCGTGAAACCTGTTGTTTTCGTTGATATAATGTACTGACTTTATTTTTTATTCTAGTTTGTCTTTTCTCAGATTATGCTAAATCCCTAATGATGTCTTCTAGGAAAGCCTCAGTAGTTACAGCTAGTTCTCTTTTGAGGTTCTGCAATGGCTGTTATATCTCAAGGACTATCTGCACTGCTGCTGAAAGGTGGGATTCTCAGTTTTCGGGTGGTTTTAAAACGGACGAATCTTCGGGGTACCAGCATAACCAAGCTGGGTTCTATCAGCAAAATACAAGTGGATCTTATCGGAATAATCATGCTAGTTCAGAGCAAAGTTCTTATGGAGCTGGTCGAACTGCAGGTAGAGGTCATGTAAATATCACTCAGAATGTAGTTCAAAATAATTTGGCAGAGCATAGCGGAAGTGTCAATGGGGACTTTGTTCAAAGCAACTTGAAAATGCAACATAATGTTGGGGTAGGTGTTGATAATTCAAGGGGTTTTAGGATGCATCCTAATACTTTTGAGAAACATAACTGGACACCAGAATCTGGAGAAAAGGTGGAGTATTCCAATGCATGTAGTTTTCCTAGGCCTTTAGAGTATCAGGGACATCAAAAAGGGAACGTTGCCCAAAACATTGGTCATTTTCAGCCGACACCAAATGACTACTACACGAGTAATGAAAGGGGTCAACAGAACGTTACCCATAACATTGGTCATTTTCAGCAGACACCAAATGACTACTACACGAGTAATGAAAGGGGTCAACAGAACGTTACCCAAAACATTGGTCATTTTCAGCAGACACCAAATGACTACTACACAAGGAGTAATCAAATGGGTCAACAGTACTCCGCTTATGGACAGTCTCAGCAGAGTGTAGGCGGCCAATATCCTCCAAATTTGAATTCAGCACAGAAATCAACGGTTGGATCTCATCTATCGAGTAATTCAAAACCTGATGGCGAATCAGTTGATGCATCTAATAATAGTCCATATAGAGGTACACTCGAGGAACTGGATAGTTTTTGCATGGAGGGTAAAGTGAAAGAAGCAGTTGATGTTTTGCAAATGTTGGAAAAGCTTCATATTCATGTGGATTTGCATCGATGTTTGCAATTAATGCAGCAATGTAGGAAGGCTAGGTCTCTTGAGGAGGCAAAAGTTGTACACAGACATGCGTTGCAACATTTGTCACCTCTCAACGTCAGCACATGCAATGAAATATTGGAGACGTATTTTGAATGTGGTTCTGTAGATGATGCAGTCAAGGTGTTCAAGAACATGACTGAGTGCGATTTGACTACTTGGTATACTATGATAACGCAGCTTGCGAAAAATGGGTTTGCAGAAGATTCAATTGATATATTTACTCAATTTAAAAGCTTGGGACTAAAACCTGATGGCCAACTGTTTATTGGAGTTTTTGGTGCGTGCAGTATGCTTGGAGATATTGGTGAGGGAATGCTGCACTTTGAAACCATGAGTAGGGACTATGGCATTGTGCCAAATATGGCACATTATGTCAGTTTAGTAGACATGATTGGTAGTATTGGGCATCTTGGTGAAGCCTTGGAGTTCATTGAAAAGATGCCAATGGAACCAAGTGTAGAGGTATGGGAGACTTTGATGAATTGTTGCCGAGTTCATGGAAACACAGAATTAGGGGATCGTTGTGCTGAACTAGTTGAGATGTTGGATCCTTCTCGTTTGAATGAGAAATCAAAAGCTGGCCTTTTACTCGAAGAAACTTCAGACTCAATAAAAAACAAAGAGCAGAACAAATTAGCAAGCAAAAATCTTCTAGAAGTTCGGAGCCGAATCCATGAATATCGAGCAGGCGATACATCCCATCCAGAAAATGACAAGATCTATGCTTTGCTTAGAGGTTTAAGGGTGCAAATGAAAGAAGCTGGCTATATTGCAGAGACGAAATATGTGTTGCATGACATAGACCAGGAAGGCAAAGAAGATGCTCTCCTTGCCCACAGTGAGAGACTTGCCGTTGCTTATGGTCTCCTCAACAGTTCTGCTCGTTCTCCCATTAGAGTAATTAAAAACCTCCGTGTTTGTGGTGATTGTCATACTGCTCTAAAGATTATTTCTGATCTTGTGGGAAGAGAACTCATCATCCGAGATGCTAAAAGGTTCCACCATTTTAAAAATGGCCTATGCTCCTGTCGGGATTATTGGTGAACACTAACCTAGGTACTGTCCACCTTTGATAGCTAAATATATTCTAATTGAAGTTGTCTTTGACTAAAATATTTGAAGAAAAATGAACTACATTTTGAAATTAGTTTAAACTTAAGTCAATGCAAAAGATACATGGTTTCACTTTTAGTAACATGCTCTTAGGAACAAAACAATTTTACCCGAGTGTATGTCTTCTGATCATGATTGCAAAACTCTGATGCTTTGATTAAAACAAATGATTGCATGACAGTTAAATCTACAATTTACACTGCTAATAGTATAGCCTTAATGTTGCTTTATAAGATTGACTATAACAGGGTTTTAATATTTTACTTTCATGAGTTACAATCTATGATGTGTAAGTAACGGGTACTGATTATAATTCTTAAGAAACATTAAAGGTAATCCTAAATGACAAACTTAAAAGACTCTTAATTTATAAAACTTACTTTGGAGATGACATAAGATGCTAGAAATATAGACAAATATTATAGAATATTTTTCACATCATCTAACACTCGTCAAACTAAATCTTACCGAGCTTTGGGCTTGTTATAAATTTAATTCTTTGGAAATAAATAATTTGACACTGCAGTACCGTTGAGTCAGGCTGCTTTCTCTAATTTTGGGGCCACTCTGATACTTTGTCTTTGGCATTGCCATAAATCTAGGATAGCTGTAGGACTAGTTTGATTTCTGAAAATGTGAGGCCAGGCTTCATCTTTAATAGTTGTATTTTCAATTAGCATTTGCGACAAGATCACTGGATGGATCATGGAAGGTTTCAAAAGCTTATGGGCCAGGTGAGAGGAGTGAGAAACAACACTGAATGGAATGCTTCCCCCAACCATCAAAGGAAAGGCCCGACGAAGGGAGGTGATGCGGCGGGGGAAGGAAAACGCTTTCGAAGGGTTGTTTAAGCAAGATGATGTCTCATCATGCAGCCCCAAAGTTACCAAAGAAAGACAGGTACGAGGGAAGATCTGGGTAGTGCACTGATAGGCAACCTAGGTGGCGAGGTTGTGAACTGAGATGTGGTTGGACTTGCTGCCATGTGAAGCGTAGGTTGTAATGCATGGGAAAAGACGTTCCCTGAAGAAACAACATGCATGAGTGTGGTGGCTTGCCGATTTGGGATGAAATTTTAGGAGTGCGAAGTCAGCTCCCTGCAGGTCTGTTGATGACGGCTTTGATAAGAAAATTTGTTGGAAAAAATTCCAGTGATAGCAGCCGGTGGTGGAAACATGAGCGAGACTAAAATAGACTGAAAAATGACACAAAACGAGGAGTTTGAAAACTGAAGATGAAAAAGTTGAAAAGCTGAAATTTGTGCACACTGGACGAAATGAAATTAAGTTTAAAGAGATAATGATATTATAATAATAGAGTTCCAGACTTCAGAGAACTCAGCAATGGAACAATGATGGAATGGGTTAGAGGATGGTTCTGATATGATACTATGTTGAAGTTATAGGGTTTTAGATAAAAATAACGAACTAGAAAGAAAATCAAAGATACTCGATAAAATAATCTTAAAAGATAATATAAGTTATACTAAAAAATAAAACCAAAATACTATATATTTTTCACATCATCTAACAGAGCAAAAGCCAAGGTACATTCATCAAATAGAACAAAATGACAAGTATTACTCTTTTTTCTGAAGAATAGTTATAGAGCAATGACAGAGACTTAATTGAGGGAATCAAAAGCTTTTTTTCAAGATTTGTTTGTTGCTGCATAATTACAAACACAGAGGCAAATAATGTAGTTGTAACATGATGTTAATGTATTGTAGAATACTATACTGCTTGGTTACATCGTCGTATTTGGCATTGATGTTTTTATTGACTGTGACAGCAATCTTGTTATGAAGGTGCATCCTGACTCCATGCTGGATTGAATAACGCGGCAGCTGTTGGCAACGACTCCTCAAACCTGCTCTTCATGCATCTCCTTATTATTGAAATCAATCTCTATATCCATAAGGTGATTAACCAGAGTCTTATGCACAACATGGGTATATAAATCATCAAGCAGCGGGCTGTGCATTCAAGGAGTCAAATTTGTTATGAATGTCAGCATATAACAGAACTCAAATTAAGTTATTAGTGTTACAGTCAAAATGCTGGCTGCTATGCAAATTGACCTAAAATTTCCTGTTAGATATATATACATGGCAGCAGTTTTATATGACTTGTCATGTGTAAAACAATAATATCCTTCTTTCATACTATATTAAAGGTAAAACGTTATGAATGTGTTGTTTCGACTAAATTGTTTTTCCCTTCACTCTAACTATTTTGACATTCTCCCCAGATTCATGATATTTGTCCTCTTCAAGGTTTGCAATCCAGATTTTGGCCTAGTTACTTCTGAAAATCTTAAACCACACTCAACGATTAGGTTTCACCAAAATTCAAGAGCATGATACTGAGTAGTTTACTCATTCTCATGACATTGTTTCCCTAATCAGAATCATATCATGTTTATTTTGAAATTTTAATAGTCAGAATCTCCAGAGGTCACGATGATGGAAATAAACGACTGCACACGACCTTCATGGGTATTGCCCATTGCATTATACATCAAGGGATGTTTCTGGCCACTAGCCACTTTAACTTTCGAAAGCATAAATTGCCAACCATGGCCGTACTCAGTGAGATCACACGGAGGAAGAAGACACTACATGAGTACATCAATCGATTCAAGAAAGTTGCAAGGTAGTGGGAGGTATAGATGACAGATTAGATTCAAGAAAGTTGCAAGGTAGTGGGAGGTATAGATGACAGATTAAAATGCTAGATTTTTGAAAAGGGGTTGAGAAATTCCATGTTCTATGAAAAGTCAGGGCTTGAAAGAGCTTGTAGTTTAAGTGATTTGCGAAAAATATGGCACAACCTTAAGATCAGATGCTAGAGAAAGATAATAATTGTCGTAGAGATGATGGGGACTGTGTACCCCGAACAAGATTCTCCACCTACACTTATTTGAACACTTTAAAGGAGAAAATCTGGCGAGTGTGCTAACACCGACTTCAAGGAAGTCGAGATCAAGAATCCTTATCTAGTGATGGAATTATTCAAGACAAATAAGGCCAAATACTTTCTTTTCACAAAAGACCATAACACCAATGAATGCATTCATTTGAAGGATTCAATTGCATAGCTGATTAAAAATAGGCAACTCGCTGAGTATACCCAGGAAGATGACTGAAGAGATGGTCGAGAACAAAAGAGAGAGAGCATAGGAGACGAGAAGAATCACAAATAAAGAAATGATCCCCTCGTTAGGAGTAGTCGCCCAACAAAAATATTGTGGTTATGACTAGAGCCAAGGAAAAAAAGATAGTAGCAACGAAGAAGAGGAAGACAAGAAAAAAAAAACGTCAATATATCACATCCAATATTGGTGGACTTCCAAGAGAAAAAAAAACCTCCAAGAGAAATATAAAGAGGAAAATTGTTAAGGTGATGATTGTTAGCAAAGAAGAGGGAACGAATCTGACCAAAAAGTCAAAAAGACCTATCCTCAGGTTCTAGGATAGTGAAACGGTAGGCAGAACCCTAAGCGAGAAATTTCTTTTAGTGATAACGACTATCATGACCAATTTTTGATGTGTCTAGTATCTTAATTATTTGAGGAATCTCTAGTAACATTATGTACGCAAAGCTTTTTGAAAGTATAAGGATGAAAAAGGAAAAGTTGTGGCTCTATGATGGATCTGACCTGCAAGTTTGCGAGTTTTCGATGACACGATAACCGGGCCCTTGAGATATATTGAGATGATAGCCACCTTGGAAGAAGTTTAGAGACACCAGGACTAGTTAACTACCATTCTTAGTAGTTCCCCGCAAAAGCATATATAATTATATTTGGGGTAGACCTTTCACAGTAATGGTAGACCCGGTAGCTTCCCCGACTCATCTCAAATTGAAGTATCACAATGTCCACGACGAGTTGATGCAATCAAAACCCCATAAATAATCGTTTATGGGTGTTGTCGCATACACCATAGGCCCTTCACTAAAGCAATCAAAATCCCACAGCAAAGGTCCATTTTCCACCTTAGAGAGTTAGTGGCATACTTGTTAATTTTATCCAAGTTGTAACCCTTCTCAT
This sequence comes from Lathyrus tuberosus, assembly GCA_022829125.1. NCBI lineage: Eukaryota > Viridiplantae > Streptophyta > Magnoliopsida > Fabales > Fabaceae > Lathyrus > Lathyrus tuberosus. The sequence goes on from JALAZF010000259.1 coordinate 3,693,207, forward strand.
GGTGATGCAAAGGTCCATTTTCACATACTTGTGGTTGATTAGTTGAAGTTTTCTCCTTAAAATGACAAGTTGTCTTTGCATTTAAAATGAATCATAACAAACCATTTTGTTATTTGTACCATGAACTACGGGGTTTTGATCCTCCATTTCACTTTGTGGGTACGTAGGCACGAGTCTCAGGAAGTCTTGTCAAACACAAAATTATTAAAAAATGCTCCACTTCTCACCTCAGCAATCTTTTGCAAATAACACATTTTTAAGCCAAACACTAGATTTTCAAGAGGTTCCTATAGAGTACTATTGATGTTTTTGGTGCTAACACCTTCCCTTTGTTGTGTAAAATAACCGCCTTACCATTGTCTCTGTTTTTTTTTTGTAGTTTTTGTTTTAAAACTTCTTTCGGTTTTGTTCGCTATTTTCCCTTTCCTTTAGAAAAATAAAAGTGCGGTGGCGACTCTTGTTTTGCGAGTTAAGTTAATCAATGGCTTAATCTCAACTATGGTCATTAACTCTAAATCATAGCCATTAAAACTATCTTGAGATGTCATAGTTGACATGTTCTAGTTTGAAGGAAGAATACTTTTCTGCACTTGCAATCTATCAACTGAGTACCCTTATTTAACTGAGGATTATTCCAAAAAAATACAACAACGACAACATCAACACCATAATGTGAGATAGATTGTAAGGGCAGAAAAAATGTTTTGTTCAAGATAGAAGAACATTTTTTTCTGTCTTGCAATCTATCCCAAAGAATGAAGCTTTCGAGTTTGAGGCGGCTTCATACAAGTATGGATTAGGGTAAAATTTGTTTAACGAGTGCTTTTATAGTAAAATCTTATTATTTAATACCTCGGTTAAATAGAAAATCAAAGGGTTAGAACATTTTGTTTACACTTATAAACAAATCAAATTATAAACTGCGATAGATGGGAATCGAAGCTTGTACTGAGTTATTTTTTCACCTCGTTTTTATGAAAAACCCGAGGGGATTTATGTTTTTTATTTTTTAAATAATAAAAAATAGCGCGCCTTGACTTTATACCTCAGTTTTCTATTCTTCGAGGTGAAAGTTTAGTCATGAAAAGCGTTATTTATTGTAGTGACTAAGTTAAAGTTATGGGGTCCAACCATTGCCACATAGCCAACATACATTTGACAAAATGGAAGTTTGTATGTAATGACATGTAGCAAGGTGTATGGTGTATACATGATATAGTGTATGAGTAACACATGTTATGGTGCATACTTTGCAAGAGAAACTTGATGCTTTGCAATAAAGTCAAATGACAAGTGTCTTCATGCATGTAAGACACATTTTACTTGCTTCTCCTATAAATAGGATCATGAGCAAGCATTCAAAACACAACCATAAGACAAGAACAATGAAAATCAAGAGAGAAAGAGCATTTCTCAAGTGAGAAAAATGATCCTCATAGAGAGTTTCCTCATGAGAGAATGATGACAGTTTGTCATTACATGATTTTTATGAATATTTGAGAGGAATTCGATGAAATCTCAAGTTAAAGATGAGCTTGATATGAAGAAAATGAAGAAGTTGAAGAAATAGATCAAAGCCATGAAACCGGGAAGAAATTGTGAAGAAACGAACAATTTTCAGCACAATTTACATCTTGACGTATGTCCAGTAAATTGATCATATCTGGAGTTTCGTAACTCGTTTTGAGGCGGGTTTTTTTGTTGCAAAATGAAGCTAAAATAAATTTCTACATTATGGAATAATCACGTGCGCGATGGAAATTATCGAGCGCCCGATGCAGCATGTTCAAAATCGTGTGCGCGATGGAAGAATCACACACGTGGTGGTACCTCTTTGGTCCTTTTTCTGACGCGTTTTTGATCTAATCTGACTACTTTAAAAGGGGAAATTTGGTACTTTTTCAGGGGTTCAACAACTTTACACGAATTTCTAAACTGAAAGTGACAATTTACAACACAAGAAGGCATATTTGGAGAGCATTTGAAGCCATTGGAGACCAATTCTTCAAGGGAATTCTTATGCAAACCTCTTATTATTATTTTGTTATTGTAATTTGAATTATGAGTAGCTAATTATCTCTAGGTTAAGTTGTGTTTGATGAACCTATTATAATATTGTTGGGACATATGTTTGATTTGATATTGCATGAGTATTTTGATCTATAATTCTATTCAATTGCTTCTTGTTTGTAATGTTTTTTATGTGAGATACTCTTTTAATATGATTTTGGACACATAGGGAATATTGATCATTGGTCTATGTGTTATACCTAGGGAAATTGTTGTGCTTACGCTGGTTGAATAGGGATAGGAGACCACGAGTAATGGCTAGTGAATAAACGCTCTGTTGCATTACCTAATCCTGCTTATGCTGGTGGACTAGGGATAAAAAACTGCGAGTAATGATTAGTGATCTATATAGCAAGGGAATGATTATAACATTTTTTTTTAAATTTTTTGTGGGATTATAGTGACAATATCATTCATGTAATGCATCGAACATCAACAATAGAGAAATAAGGGAGTTTATACACAACCTGATTGTTTTTGTAATTCTGCCTGAACACTATATTTTATTTTTGCACTTAAAACTCGAACCCCCCCTCCAATTTACTATTTTCTACGCATTGCACAATTTTGTTTTCTTAAATAGCAGTCTCTGTGGATACAATCTTTTTATTACTGTGACATAATCGATACGCTTTTCAGGGAGTCATCAGTGAAATAGTGAACCAATTTGTGATAGTGTTCCTTAAAAATTGAGAGAAATATTATAGTGAGTGTCGTAACCCGAAATTTGACATCTTTTTTTTCTTTTTCTTTTTTGCATCAGCATGTGCATTCGCATCGCCGACATAAGCATTCGTACACTTTTCTCTATGATTTTGTTGCAGGAATATTCTGGTTTTCCAAGTCCGATTAATCACATCCTCACGAAGTCATCACATCATCAACACAAGCACAAAACAACGAGTTCTATGCCTATTCATCAAAGCAAGAGGTTAAAAATCGGAACCGTGGCCACAACACCATTTTCAGGCAAAATTGGGCATATTTTGGTCTGGTTAATCGATTAACCATTTGCAGTGCAATTATGTTAATAGATTAACCAGTGTAAATTTGATGTTTTTCAAGTGTTAATCGATTAACACTTTGCAGTGCAATTATGTTAATCGATTAACACGTGCAAATTTTGCATAACTTGCTGCTTTTTCAAGACATCAACTTTCCCTCCACATTTTGAGATTCTACATTGGTCTAGTAGCATGTGGAACACTCTGGAATCTTCAAGAATTCACCTACATTTGTTCGAATGCATCATTTCCAAATAAGTATACCATGTTCCTTGATCTCCAAGCATATCAACCTTTGGATGTTGGAACTCACATTGGAATTGTTACCGAGTTGATCCTAACTAACCGAGTTAACCACCTTGACTCGGTGAGTCAAGTGTAACTAACTCCTAGCCTAGTTCCAAACCCAAACCTAAGTCCAAAGCTAGCTCCAAACCTCTCACACTCCAAACCAAAAGTCTATATAAACCGAGATTCACTCATTTGACAAACTCTCCACAATCATTCACACAAATTCTCACTTTCTTCACTCTCAAGTCTCTCATTTCTCTCACCATTTGCTGCAACTTCTACATATTATACTGCATCTTTTTCACCAAACCACACTAAAGCTCTCAATTCACCATTGAAGAAAAGCTACTTTCACCTTGGAAGTGCTTTTTCTTGAGCTTAACCTTCATCTTCATTCCATTCTACTGGATTTTGTGGAGCTTAAGTAGCTTTTGGATTCATGTCAAGTAATCATTTCAAGCTTCTTCGGTGATAATTCTCATTTCGGAGCTTTCGTCGCAATTTGCTCGGTTTCGATACGTTTCGGTTATAATTGAAGATTTTCTCTGGTTTTCTTTGATTATCTCCATCAAGATCACTTTGCAACTATCACCAAGCCAAATCTCCGGCTTGTAGGTTGGTAGATCTCACTCATTTTTCTGTTTCGAACGTTTTCGTATCATTTGCGATGTAGTTTCATTGTTTTGCATGTGAATTGATTATACCATTGCTTGATCCATGATCTTGTTGATTTATTTGATTCTATTGTTGATCATTTGCTGGTTCTAAACTTGATAATTTGTGCATAATTGTTTGCCTTAACATTGGAGTGATTGCACAATCAATAAGTTGGCCAAAAGCACTTTTTAAAACTATTTTTTTTGCCTCTGCAGCAGTGTTAATCGATTAACACTTTGCAGTGTAATTATGTTAATAGATTAACCACCGTCAATTTGTTGTTTTTCAAGTGTTAATCGATTAACACTTTATAGTGCAATTATGTTAATCGATTAACACTGAACCAGAATGCCATTTTCATGATTTTTCAAGTGTGTTTGCCATGCTTTATCATTCTAACTTCCATGGATTGATATGCTTGATATTTATGGATGTTTTAATGCTGTTAACCTCTGTTTAAAGCATATTTACATTAATTCAATGATTGATTTATCAATTCTTGCAATTATGTGTGTTCTTGATTTTTGTTTGAACATGCTAATTCTTGCACAATCTTTGATCACTTGACACTTAATGTGTGGTACATGCTAATATTTGTATGGCACTGTTTTACACTTTCAATTCTTGATCACATTATATTTGTTCTTTATTGAGCAAATTTAATCATGCATAATCAATAATTTACACCTTTTGCTTTAATGATTTTCCATTCTCTTTGGAAAGTTGTTAGCATAGCATTTCCCTTTGATTAGTTAATCGAAACCATGTTTCGATTAATTGATCCTTCCCTTTCCCTCTCTTTAGGCTTCCTTTAGAGCTTTTTCTCTCTTTCCCCCCGCGGAGTTGAAGATTCATACGACGACCGATGGACGACAGTGGAGCATTGTATAACTTGGAGTTGTTACGCTGTCAGTTTCAATTTCTGCACTACACCCTGTGTGTTAGAGAAGGAATGAGAAGGGAGAATTCCTACTCTCATTCTGACCACTTCAGGTAGGGGACGAATGACCCCGTGCCTGGCTTAGTCACCTCTATCCTCAGGCGGTAGCGTATCTTCTTCCCCAGTCGAGTCGGTCCTCGATCACTCTTATCTCTTTCAATCAGTCTTTTGATCTATCACCATTCCCTTGGTTCACGATCATTAGCAATCTTCAGAGAGTCAATCTCTTGTCCTTGTTCAATATCTCTCCCTTGTTCTCTTCAAGAGGGTTTCAATTACCTTTTCTTGTGGCTAGTCATTTCTTTTGTTGATTCCCCATGAGAGTTGTATTCATTATTCCATTGGTTGATCACAGGCATATTGTTAAAACCAATTCTCTATGCATCTAAAATCACGCTCTTTCTTCGGTTAAACACAGTTTTCCTGTTAAACACCGAAACTCTTGCGGAGTTCTCAACCTTCTCTTGGTTCTTCTCCCTTTGATTGGTTAACCATTGCATGGTTAATCACCCGTCTCCTCAGTTAACCACAGCCCGTCTGTTAAAACACTGAGTTCCTCTTGGGTTAATCATATCCTCTTGGTTAATCACCCGTCTCCTCAGTTAACCACAATCCGTCTGTTAAAACACTGAGTTCCTCTTGGGTTAATCAACTTCTCTTGGTTAATCACCCGTCTCTTCAGTAAAACACAGTCCGTCTGTTAAAACACTGGATTCCTCTTGGGTTAATCACCTTCTCTCGGTTAATCACCCGTTTCTTCAGTTAACCACAACCTGTGTGTTAAAATACTGAACCCATTTTCGAGTTAGTCACCTTTTCTTGGTTAATCACTCGCTCTTTGCGGTTAATCACAGTCCGTCTGTAAACACCGAATCCCCAGCGGTTGGCAACCTCCTCTTGGTTCGAATACTTGCATCTTTGGGTTAGTAACCTTTCTTTGGTTCGAATACCTTTTCTTCGGTCAGGTACTGCTTGTTGAGTCAGTGTACCGAACGTCCATTGGGTCACGACCTTTGCTCGGTCCTACACCCTTCCTTTGGGTCACGACCTTTGCTCGGTCCAACACCCGTCCTTTGGGTCACGACCTTTGCTCGGTCCTACACCCGTCCTTTGGGTCACGACCTTTGCTCGGTCCAACACCCGCCCTTTGGGTCACGACCTTTGCTCGGTCCTACACCCGTCCTTTGGGTCACGACCTTTGCTCGGTCCTACACCCGTCCTTTGGGTCACGACCTTTGCTCAGTCCTACACCCGTCCTTTGGGTCACGACCTTTGCACGGTCCTACACCCATCGTTTGGGTTACGACCTTTGCTCGGTCCTACACCCGTCCTTTGGGTCACGACCTTTGCTCGGTCCTACACCCGTCCTTTGGGGCACGACCTTCACTCGGTCCTACACCCATTCTTTGGTTGATCATAATTCTTATCTGTTAAAACTTATTTTCTCCACAGAGTCTTAATCCCTTCCTCCGGTTAACTACTGCCAGACAGTTAATATACCGAGTCCTCTTTTCTCTTGGTTTTAACACTATTCCTTTGTTTATTTCATCAGTAAGGTCGCTACCTTCTGATTCTCAGTCACGGTTTCTTTGTTATCTTACTCCCCAGCGGAGTCTCTTTATTCCTTTTGCTCTCTTGGTTTCGACATCACTATTGCACTTTACTCTCAACACATTTATTATCTTTCCTTTGCACTTCTTTCTTGGTTATGACACCATCTCTTTGGCATCCCCATCGGATCTTTCTCTATCTCTTATTCTCTTGGTTCTGACACCATTTCTCTTTTGTTCCTTGCACAGCCACTTTAGTCTCTTACTCCTCAGTGGAATACTCTTTTTTGCCTTTTGCTTTTCTTTCTTGGTTTTGACACCATTTCTTTGGAATCCCCAATGGAATTTCCTTCTTTCTTTTGCTCTTGGTTTTGACACCACTTTCCTTTCCTTTACTTTTTTCGTCTTAGTTCCATGAACCACAGAAGCTCTGATTCTGCATTCATTCGAATGTATGATACGTAGGCACGAGATCACGATGATCTTGGCGAGCACCCTTCCATCTTTCTTTGCTCCTTCTCCCTTTTCTTGTCCCTGGTTCCTCTGAACTACGGCGCTCTGATTTCCTCATTGCACTATGAGGGTACGTATGCACGAGGGCCCTAATCCTCCGCGAGCACTCTTCTTTCTTTCTTCTTTCTTTCTTTCTCTGTTTTCTTTTCTCTCTCTCCTTTTAGCTAGAAACCTTTAGATAGATAACCCATCCAAGCCTAGAAGCAAGCGAAATGGTTCCCGTCGAATACTGCGGATGCGTAAGGTGGTAGTACCTTCCTTTCGCATAACCGACCCCTGTTCCCGTTTCTCTTCCCCTTGGGTTTTATCGATATTTTCCCTGTCCTTCGGGACTAAATAAAGTTCAGTGGCGACTCTGTGTTATCTTTGAGTGTGCGATTCACTCGGGTATAAACCAGCCATCTTCAGCTGACGACTCTGCTGGGGAATCCTTGCGCTCCCAGGTTGGGGTCTCACCTAGTTTTGTTTGTTTTCTTGCTTGCTTGGGTGTTTATCTTTCGCGCTTTACTTGCTTTATTTTTATGCTTTAGCTTTATGTTTATTTATCGCATTTATTTACTGCTTTAAATATTCATATGCTGTATATTCTGGATATCTTCTATATTCTGCTGTTGTTGGGATGGGTAGATATTATTGGAGAGAAAATTCCTAACACTGGGCTTAGTATACACATAGGTTAGAACGTGGATAGTCGTGAGGCCTGCGTTTTGCGCGTTGGGTTATCACGAGAGCCACATCCCAGATCGTGATTCGCTTGGAAATACTTCCGTCCTATGAGAATTCACTACGGCGGGGGATTTTCATCCTGAGTCCTATGGTTTGGGAGACCTTTTTAGGGACCACCTTGTTGTGTCTAGATCATACCTGTGAGGGGGATATGGGTTTTTGCAGGAAACTAAGCCACTTCATACCTTTGTTCTCTCACGCGCGTCAGATCTTCCCATCTACACAGAGCTACATGGGCAGACTATCCAGAAGATGTTGCGTCCATAACTTACATTATTGCATAATGTTATTGCATCATCATGTGTGCCAAATTTTTGAACTAGAGTTATGGCATCATTTGTATATACCGCATTGTTGAGCCTATGCTACTGCATCATCATATGTGTGTTGAATAGCTACATCATCTAACCTTTGCATCATTGGGTGTTGCATATCTCATTTGCATGCCATCTGCATAAACGACATATGCATACATACATTTGCATTGCATACCTTCAAACCAGAGAAAGCTCACTTTGTTCCCTTCATCAGCCAAAAGACAATGATTCTCCGACGCCGAAAGCCAAAGGATCATGGAACAGGTTGGGTATGAAAGCACAATGCACAAGGAAGGCAAGGTTGACATGGTTGTGGAACTACTTCTGGAGAGTATGACAATGAACTCCTCAGATCAGGTTGTGATTGATGAGCAAGCCCAGTATGGACCTAAGGTGGATAAGATTATGAATGTGGATGCAAATAATCTACCGGTTCACCCCTTGCCTAATCAGAAGACCACTAAAGGCAATCAGAAACAAAAGCGTAAGCAATTTAGCAAAGGGAACAACAATCAAGGAAGTAGACGTCCTCATCATGATCTAATTCCCGTGACTTACACGCATCTACTGCCTGTTCTGATTCATGTTGGGGCAATAGTTCCTAAAGAGATCGTGCCGACCAAGTTTCCTTATCATCCTAAGCATGATCCTAATGCCACATGTGGATACCTTGCTGGATATGTGGGGAATTCTATAGAAACTTGCGCTGTCTTTAAGGACAAAGTCCAAGAGCTCCTCGATCAGAAGTTGGGTTGCTTTACAGAGAAGCCTTGCTAGAATTATGCACCTATGATTGCTGAAATATCTGCCGAAGTGGAGAATAGAGGTCCTCCTATTCATGCGCTGATTCCTCCAGTTGTTCCACCTGTTGGGCAATACCCCTACCAAGGTTTTCAGTCTGCTAACTCTGGAATGCCTTTGGCCTATCCTGGGGCACCTTCTGCTGTTGCACCCCCAGTTGCTTATCCTGGGGCACCCTACACTCCGTATGGGATCCATTTTGGTCAGACTGTTAATCGGATGGGTAATCCTGTTTTGATGCACCATGTTCAAGTGTTCCCGCAATACGCTACTCAGGAGATTCATCCTCAAGCACCTTTGGCTCCTACGCCATACTATTCATTCTCGCATGTTGTTGCAGCCCAATATCGACAGCCTCCTCAGACTCATAATCAGCAGGCCCTAGGCCGAGAGCGCCAGAACCCGTGCAAGCCCCGGAACAATCTAGAACGAAGGAGTGCTCCTCTAGATCCGATTCCTGTGACATACAGTCAACTTCTCCCATATCTGGTTCAGAACTCGCTGGTGGTTCGCAAAGTTCTGAAACCCCCTCCAAAACCATTCCCACCTGGGTATGATCCCAATATGCAATGCGGATATCATGCTGGATCGGCTGGACATTCAACTAAGGATTGCAACGATTTCAAAGATAAAGTCCAACATTTAATTGACGAGAAACACTTAACTGTTCGAGGTGAAAAGATGTGGGTGAACGGAAATCCTTTGTCCGTGTAAGGGCCGAGATTGCAAAAGAATCCCTTGAATAAGCATGTGAGCACTTCCTCAACATCAGCAACCATTATGTCATTCCATCATTTCCATTTTGTAATCTTTCTTGTTTGTCAAGCACTGTACATTTGTAAAACTTGTTTGCTTTCAAATGATAATAATAATGAAATGAATATGCATGTTTTGAATAAGTTTATTCGCGTTCACTCATATTTTTTATCAATATCGCACATCTGATCAGGCAACATCAAAAAGAGAATGATGAAATAAAAAAGACATGAGATCACTGGCTGCATGCTTTTGAATAAAACCTTGCTGACGATGTAAGGCATTTGTTCAAATCCCCAAACACTGGAGTCATAAGGAAGATAATCCCTAGTCAACCCCTTTGGGCCTTGAAGTAGGAGTTTCTTTCTATGCACATAAAAACCCTCAATCTTAACCAGGGGCAGAGTAGTCTTCAGTTAGTTTCACCATGGGTTCAAATTTCAAAAGAGGAGCACCCCAACTGCGGATCAACCATATCCTATCCCTCGCAAGAGGTTGGAAAAATCACAAATCTACATTGGTTGTCCTTCACCGACCAAAGGAATGAGGCAGTCACAACTCACCCTTACAAATAAAAAAAATACATGTCACACGATTTTGTTCAAAAAAAAAATCACAAAAGAAAAAAGCCCGCTAAGTAAAAAACAAATGACTTAGGCAAAAATCAGGCATCCCAGTAGACTGCATATTCAAAATAATCAGTCTACGCAAAAATTAAGGAAAACAAAATGAACAAAACACATAATCAAGAGAAAAATACTCAATACGAACAAGTTCGTGTGATCACATGTGACAAAAACAAAAGGTGAGTGATTGCCGCTCCAAAACCCTTGTCGGTTCCTTCACCGTCACTTCCATCATTCAAAACCCTCTTTGAAAGGTGAACGCTTATGTCAAACTAGTTGAACGTAGGACCGGAGAACATCAAGGAGAATGGGTGGGGTAAAATAATTTTTGAGCCTTATATCCTTTCTTTCTTAAACTGTGAACCAGGCCATGTTACAACCCTCAAAAGACCTAATTAAAGCAGGGTTTATTTCGAAAGCATACTACAGTGGGATCATGTCAAATCTGACTCCCAAAGATTTGCTTATCATTTGTGCTGATACTGATATGGCATTCTAAACGGTGATCCATTCACTATATGTCATAATCTCAGTGAACATACTTGGATTTCAAAACTGACATATGCATGGCATTAGCATTATCAATTTCAAAACAAACACTTTTTACTTGCGAACAAGCACTTGACATCAAGAAGGTTGCCACAATGGAAAGTTTGGACATCTCAAGGGGCAAAACGCCTGAAAACTCCGTTGAGAAAAAGGGCAACTAACCTCAAGATTCAGTCAATCTGAGCCAATCACGTCGAGATTTGACAAATCTCTCAAAGATCAGTTGGTCAGGGCATTCCTACAAAGATCGATCAGACAGGGGAAAAATCACTCCAGAGCTCACATTGGGGCAGGCCACCTCAAGAGCACAAGAAGCCAACCTCTCCAAGAAATGATTAATCAAGGGCATACTGTTCCGATACACTGGGGTAAGTCAAATCAGGGCCATCCTATGACACAACTGCTTCTCAGCTCGTGACCGGGGCAATCCATGCAGATACCCAACAGACTGGGGGCAGAGACAGGCTACCAAGGTACAAGTCCTCTCCCTATTTTGAGACAAGAGCAATGGTGCATCAACAACCGCTGATCCTGAAGTAGGTGTCTGGGAATCACGTCTTTATGGTTGCACCCTAACCTCAAATCTTTCACCTCCCATAACAAAAGCACTTGAACCATTGCATAGACCGCTCTCATGCATTAATCATGTCGCTATACTCATGCATATCATTCATCTGACATAGCATGAAGCCTTAACTTAAGCCCGATCATACTTGACATCTTTTCAAAAAAAAATTACCGACATTCTGCATATGGTAACCATTACCGCATAACATTGCATCCTTAGACGCATATCATAATTATCAAGGTGGAGCATTACACCATACAAGTTCAAACATGTGTCCCAGTCAAAAGCAAGTTCTCCTCTGGTAGTCAGTTCTCGTCTGACTTGTATCTTCAAATCCCAGTTCTCGTCTGACCAATTTTTCAACGTCCAGTTTTCATTTTGCACATCTTTTCTTTCAAAGTCTAGCTCTCGCCTGGCAAATCTTTCGAGAAGCTGTTTCAATTCTTTGGTCCATCCAAAACCTTTCTAGTCCGTCCAACACCTGTAAACTTACGACATGGTACCTTAACCTTGCATCCTTGCATAACATGATATCAAGCATCATGTAGGACACATACATGGCATATGTATCAAGCATACGCCCTCTCTTTTGGCCTGATTCATCTCCCCAGCAGATATTCAGCCAAATTTCGCACTTATCAACCTTCAAACACTTTCAAGCCTTATTTTGTCACCATCGGCCAAATTTTCGAGCTACTATTTTATTTAATCCTCTTTTACCTCAAATCATCGAAAAGCTGGCGCAATTTGAACATTCAGGTCCAAGAGGATTAAATAGGGGCAACTGTCGTAACCCGAAATTTGACCTCTTTTTTTTTCTTTTTTGCATCAGCATGTGCATTCGCATCGCCGACATAAGCATCCTACATTTTTCTCTATGATTTTGTTGCAGAAATATTCTGGTTTTCCAAGCCCGATTAATCACATTCTCACGAAGTCATCACATTATCAACACAAGCACAAAACAACAGTTTCTATGCCTATTCATCAAAACAAGAGGTTCAAAATCGGAACCGTGGCCACATCACCATTTTCAGGCAAAATTGGGCATATTTTGGTTTAGTTAATCGATTAACCATTTGCAGTGCAATTATGTTAATAGATTAACCAGTGTAAATTTGCTATTTTTCAAGTGTTAATCGATTAACACTTTGCAGTGCAATTATGTTAATCGATTAACACATGCAAATTTTGCATAATTTGCTGCTTTTTCAAGAGAACAACTTTCCCTCGACATTTTGAGATTCTACATTGGTCTAGTAGCATGTGGAACACTCTGGAATCTTCAAGAATTCACCTACATTTGTTCCAATGCATCATTTCTAAATAAGTATACCATGTTCCTTGATATCCAAGCATATCAACCTTTGGATGTTGGGACTCACATTGGGATTGTTACCGAGTTGATCCTAACTAACCGAGTTAACCACCTTGACTCGGTGAGTCAAGTGTAACTAACTCCTAGCCTAGTTCCAAACCCAAAGCTAAGTCTAAAGCTAGCTCCAAACCTCTCACACTCCAAACCAAAAGTCTATATAAACCAAGCTTCACTCATTTCACAAACTCTCCACAATCATTCACACAAATTCTCACTTTCTTCATTCTCAAGTCTCTCACTTCTCTCACCATTTACTGCAACTTCTACATATTATACTTCATCTTTTTCACCAAACCACACTAAAGCTCTCAATTCACCATTGAAGAAAAGCTACTTTCATCTTGGAAGTGCTTTTTCTTGAGCTTAACCTTCATCTTCATTCCATTCAACTGGATTTTGTGGAGCTTCAGTAGCTTTTGGATTCATCTCAAGTAATCACTTCAAGCTTCTTCGGTGATAATTCTCATTTCGGAGTTTTCGTCGGAATTTGCTCAGTTTCGATACGTTTCGGTTATAATTGAAGATTTTCTCTGTTTTTCTTTGATTATCTTCATCAAGATCACTTTGCAACTATCACCAAGCCAAATCTCCGGCTTGTAGGTTGGTAGATCTCACTCATTTTTCTGTTTCGAACGTTTTCGTATCATTTGCGATGTAGTTTCGTTGTTTTGCATGTGAATTGATTATTCCATTGCTTGACCCATGATCTTGTTGATTTATTTGATTTTATTGTTGATCATTTACTGGTTCTAAACTAGATTTTTCGTGCATAATTGTTTGCCTTAACATTGGAGTGATTGCACAATCAATAAGTTGACCAAAAGCACTTTTAAAAACTATTTGTTTGCCTCTGTAGCAGTGTTAATTGATTAACACTTTGCAGTGTAATTATGTTAATAGATTAACCAGTGTCAATTTGCTATTTTTCAAGTGTTAATCGATTAACCCTTTACAGTGCAATTATGTTAATCGGTTAACACTGAACTAGAATGCCATTTTCATTCTTTTTCAAGTGTGTTTGCCATGCTTTATCATTCTAACTTCCATGGATTGATATTCTTGATATTTATGGATGTTTTTAATGCTGTTAAACTCTGTTTAAAGCATATTTACATTAATTCAATGATTGATTTATCAATTCTTGCAATTATGTGTGTTCTTGATTTTTGTTCGAACATGCTAATTCTTGCACAATCTTTGACCACTTGACACTTGATGTGTGGTACATGCTAATATTTGTATGGCATTGTTTTTCACTTTCAATTCTTGATCACATTATATTTGTTCTTTATTGAGCAAATTTAATCATGCATAATCAATAAGTTATACCTTTTGCTTTAATGATTTTCCATTCTCTTTGGAAAGTTGTTAGCATAGCATTTCCCTTTGATTAGTTAATCGAAACCATGTTTCGATTATTGATCCTTCCCTTTCCCTCTCTTTAGGCTTCCTTTAGAGCTTTTTCTCTCTTTTCCCCCCGCAGAGTTGAAGATTCATACGACGACCGATGCACGACAGTGGAGCACTGTACAACTTGGAGCTGTTACGCTGTCAGTTTCAACTTCTGCACTACACCCTGTGTGTTAGAGAAGGAATGAGAAGGGAGAATTCCTACTCTCATTCTGACCACTTCAGGTAGGGGACGAATGACCCCGTGCCTGGCTTAGTCACCTCTATCCTCAGGCGGTAGCGTATCTTCTTCCCCAGTCGAGTCGGTCCTCGATCACTCTTATCTCTTTCAATAAGTCTTTTGATCTATCACCATTCCCTTGGTTCACGATCATTAGCAATCTTCAGAAAGTCAATCTCTTGCCCTTGTTCAATATCTCTCCCTTGTTCTCTTCAAGAGGGTTTCAATTAACTTTTCTTGTGGCTAGTCACTTCTTTTGCTGATTCCCTATGAGAGTTGTATTCATTCTTTCATTGGTTGATCACAGTCATACTGTTAAAACCAATGCTCTATGCATCTACAATCGCGCTCTTTCTTCGGTTAAACACAGTTTTCCTGTTAAACACCAAAACTCTTGCGGAGTTCGCAACCTTCTCTTGGTTCTTATCCCTTTGATTGGTTAACCATTGCTTGGTTAATCACCCATCTTCTCAGTTAACCACAGTTCGTCTGTTAAAACACTGAGTTCCTCTTGGGTTAATATCCTCTTCTTGGCTAATCACCCGTCTCCTCAGTTAACCACAACCCGTCTGTTAAAACACTGAGTTCCTCTTGGGTTAATCACCCTCTCTTGGCTAATCACCCGTCTCTTCAGTTAAACAAAGTCCGTCTGTTAAAACACTGGATTCCTCTTGGGTTAATCACCTTCTCTCGGTTAATCACCCGTTTCTTCAGTTAACCACAGTCTGTCTGTTAAAATACTGAACCCCTTTTCGAGTTAATCAACTTTTCTTGGTTAATCACTCGCTCCTTTCGGTTAATCGAAGTCCATCTATAAACACCGAATCCCCAACAGTTGGCAACCTCCTATTGGTTCGAATACTTGCATCTTTGGGTTAATAACCTTTCTTTAGTTAGAATACCCTTTCTTTGGTCAGGTACTGCTTGTTCAGTCAGTGTACTGAACGTTCTTTGGGTCACGACCTTTGCTCGGTCCAACACCCGTCCTTTGGGTCACGACCTTTGCTCGGTCCTACACCCGTCCTTTGGGTCACGATCTTTGCTTGGTGTAACACCCCAAAATTTGCTCTCTTGTTTTTAGCTAACTGGCTTATGTTTCTTTGCATTTCTTGCATTAGCATTTGTGTATAGCATTGGCTCTTAGCATGGGATCAAGGTACTTGGTTCATCTCAAAGGAGTCTCAAGCCTCAAGGTGTTTTGTGGAAGTCATCATATCTTCATAAGATCAAGAATGGCAAAGGATTTCAAGTGAATCTTTCCCTCCTAACCAGAGGGACCAAATTAGGGTTCTTGGCTTCAAAGAGCTTCTTGAGGAAACTTTGTGGATTCAAGCATGTTCTCATGGGTTCCATATGCTCACAAACATTCACAGAGGAAGGCTTGGCTAGTGGTTCATTGTGGAAGATGTTAAGTGGATCAGTTGCTTGTGAACCAAGAAAAGTCAACTGTAAGGAGGAAAGTCAACCAAGGAATTTTGAGGTCCTCTTCATGATTTTTAAGGTCTTATGCCCTCATATGATCCTCAAATGTCAAGATTCATGTCATTCATCAAAAATAAAGAGTTTGTGCAAAAGTTACTATTTTTGGAAAATGACCTATAATTGAAACTTTCCACTTTTGGCAGTTTTTCAACCATCTTCAACTTGACTTTTCATCATCAAAGAAGCTTCAAATGGATTTTCCTCAAACATGAAAGTTGAAGATCTCTCTCTCCCATTTCCAAAAAAGTACTATATTGTCTCCATACCATTTGTGGTTCTCAAGTTATGATCAAAAGAAGGCAAGGTGTTTTTTAAGGTTTTCACATGTATCCACTTTTCCACCTTTTGCATTTAGGTTCAAAATGACTTGTAATTGTTTCTAATGACTCAAGTCACATTGCCACATCCAAGTACACTCCATGAGGACCATTTTTGACCCTTGAATCAAGTGGATACGTGCCATGTACTTCACTTATTTCACAAAATGCAAATTTGCAAGATGGATCAAATCTCATGAATCAAGTCATTACAAAGCCCAAATCCAATTCCATTGTGATCAGCAAGTAAAATGGAGATGAATCATGCTTATTCCATGACCTTTTCATGTGTGGATTAGTGGCTTCATCACAACTTGCTTTTTTGCAAATTACTTTGGATATCCTTAATCAAAGGATTAACAAAACCCTAATCATGCTCAGAGCTCTAACCAAGTCTATATAAGGAGACTCACACGTTCATTCACACCTCATGCACTCTCATTTGCTCAGAATTCCAATTTTTGCTCTCACTCTTTCTCTCTTCGAAACTCACTCTCCTTGGAGTTTCTTTGAGATTTTATTTCACATTCTTGATCAGTGAAGAGCAAGAATCAACCATTGATTGAAGCTGAGAGTGAGTTTTTCATCAGATTCAGTTTTGGAAGGTTCAATTTCAAACCTCAAGATCTAGCACGATTCCAAACTCTAATTGCATTTATTTTGCAATAAGAGGTTCTAAGGAGTAGATCTGCAGCTTCCAGAGGGTTTTCTTGGTGTATTTTAAGCTCTGCAAGTCTCAGGTTAGTGTGAAATTCATCATCATATAACTTGATTTTATGGTGTGCATTGTGTTCTTTGAGAGTTGCTGATCATCCTGATGTAATTTGATTTGATTTTGGACGTGTATCATGGTTGTATTGTAGATCTAAAGTTTTTAGATCTAAACTTTATCTCTTTGATTTGCTTTATGTGTTGATGACCTATTGAAATGGTTTGCATATTTGAGATCCTGGTCAAAATCTGAGTAAGATAGTGTACTTGTTCTTGATTTCTGGGAATTTTTAAGTAGTTGGTCGCCGGAGAAGACGACCGGAGCTAGGGCTCCAGCGTCTGGTTCATTTGCAGGTCACCTGAGGTTTGGAGGAAGAAGATGCAATCTGGACCGTTGGTGGTCCAGATCTGATGGTCCACGTTCAGCCACGTCTTTTAAAATCTTCATTTATTTTATTGATTGTGTGTTTTTATCCCATGGTTGTTATTATGCACACACGGATCTGAGCCACACATCTTGCATGCTTTGTGTTTTGTTGACTTGATCTGATGCGTTGATTTGATCTGACGGTTCCCTTTGTGCTAGCACATTAAAATGGTGGTGTGCCTCTCACGTGTTTTTTTATTTTATTTTATATGTGTGTGTTTTCTTGCTCATCATTATTGTCATGCGCGTGTTAATCTGAGCCTTTCATCTGGTTTACTTTGGTTTTGTTGACTACGTGTGAATCATTGGATTGATCTGATGGCAATGATGGAGTTAAAAAGGTTGACTCTGAGTCTAGGGTGAGAAGCGCTTTGGGCTTCTTTGCTTTTCACACCCTCCTTTTGATCCAACCCAACTTTTTCAACGTGGAATTGTTGCTTGTTGCACCCCTGGGTTTCATTTTATTCCTTTTTATTTTATTTTTTGCATAGTTTTTGTATTTTTAATTTTTAAAATTAGTTTTATGCATCTAAAAATCACCAAAATAATTATGAAGCATCTTTAGGATTTTATAAAATTTTGTCAAATTTTATTTTCCATTTTTATTTTATTTTGTGTATCTGAATTAATTGTTTGATTAATTTCTTTGTGAATTTCCTCACTTGTGCACACTTGATCTTGTTGATTTTTGTTCTCATCATTGGTATATGATTTGCATCCCATTCTTTTTGCATATTTTAGAGGACATCTTGAGTTCCTTAAAAATAGTTTTCTCATATTTTTAAACTCTTTTCATATGGCATTTTAGCCCCTCTATTTGTGCATTGTTCTTTGTTCTTATGCAACTTTGAAGCATTGTTTGAGGTACTTAACTTGTGATTTTTGTGTGATATTTTGTCATGTTGCTAGCTTCTAACTTAGGTCACTTGGGTTTTAATTTCACAATTTTTTTAATGTAATTTGATATATGTTTGGTTATTTGTGCTTAAGTGAATTATGCATGATCATCTCTTGACATCTCTTAACCCTAATTGCTTTGCCATGCCTAATTGATTGAGTTTCTTTGTGATTCTTTGCATGAATATTTGATATGATGTTTACTCCTGGTTGAGGTCCCTTGTGACCAAATTTTGCAATTTGTGGATCATGTTTGGATATGCTTTATGTGCTTGAACTTTGATTTCCTTTTGTGGACTTTCTTTGGTGCATAATGTTTCATGTTTTGATTTTTTCTTGCACATGAGAATTGTTGATGATGGTATGATCTTGGTTCTGACTTGTTTTCATCTTCATCTTATTTTTCTCATTTCATATTGATATGAATTTCATTGGTGCTTAATTGTGCATTTCATATAAGTATGCTTGCATTCTTTCATGATTATCTTTGCATGCTTACTTGAGATGTTTTGCATGATCTTTGAGACTTGTTTATGGATGTTAAGTTGGATACACTTGATATGATGTGCTTGCTGCCCTATCTTGTTTCTTGTCTCATCCTTCTCTTTCTCATTCTTCTCTTTCACTCTCTTCCTCCCATGAATCTCAAGACTTGTTTAAGTCTTAGATTCTCTCCCTTTAGAGCTACCTAGTCCAACTTAATTTTTGATTAAGCTTGGAGTAGGATTAGCATTAGGTTTTAGGTAGTCGTCCCTCCTAAGCCTCACTAACCATAGGTTACCCATGCATGATAACATTAGGACTCTTAGTTTACCTTTAGAGTATCCTTTGGGTCTTCTCTCTTCTCATCTCAAAACTTCTTGAAAACACTTAATAAAGATAAAGTGTATTGCGCACGAGCCTTAAGCGTGGGGAATGAGAAATGAGGGGCTTCCTCTCATCTTTCTAGAGTGCTTAGCGGGAGTCCTGTCTTGGGACGATTCGTTAAGTATTCGTCCCTGTGCCCTAGACTTTGGTGCAATGCAAGTTATGAACTAACTTAAAAGACACTTTTGTCTAAAAAACACAAAAACAAATTCAAATATTTTTATCCTTTGGGATTGTTGGGTTTCAAATTTCATTTTCAGAAAAGAGCTCGTCGCTCACATAAAAAACACTTACCCATCCGTGGTCGTGCCCACGAACTACATTAGCTCTGATTCCTCTCCCTCGTCCGATTGAGGATATGTAGGCACAAGACAACGATTGTCTTGGCGAGCAACCTTCCCCCACAGTTCCCGTCCGAACTACGTTGACTCTGACTTTCCCATTGCACTGAGGGAGTACGTAGGCCTGGGGCATCGAATATGTCCTACCGAGTCCGTCTTAGTCACCCCCATCCTCGTTTTCTTTTGCAGCCATAGATAGTAGGATAGCTCACCCTCCGTTTAGACAACAAGCGTGGATCCCATCGAGTACGATGGATGCGTGGGGTGCTAACACCTTCCCCTCGCATAACCGACTCCCGAACCTGGACTATGGTTGCAATGACCATGTCTTTCCCCCTTTCTCTTCAGGTTTACGCAGTGTTTCCTTTCTCTCTCTCGGGATAAATATACATTGCTGGCGACTCTGTGTTTTCTGCGCCACTCTCGCGTTTGTACCGTTGGATGCGAATCTTTCAGGAGCGACAGCTGGCGACTCTGCTGGGGACTCTGGTTGACCTCTTGCTGGTCCATCCCCTCTAGCGAGTCGATCCCAGCGCTTGTTTGTTTTTTTTGTTGGGTGTTTATTTGTTGTGCTTTATTATGTTGTATATTACCGTTTTACAGCTTTTATTGCATTGCATTTCATTTTATTACTGTCATACTGGATATTGCTGTGCTGTGCTGGCTGGTTTCTGTTTGGCAGGTTGGGTTGTTCTGAGAGATAAGCCTAATACTCAGGCTTGAGTACACCCTAGGACTAGAGTGGAGAGTAGTGGGACCTACGTGCCAGCTTGGTGCGTTTGTGTGTTCACGAAATTCACAACCAGATGAGGCTATCTTGGGACGCATTCTGACGTGCGTGTCTTGCACATTTCAGGGTGTCGATCTAGAGAGCTGTCGACTCTGGTGACCGTTTTTCCGATACCTCAGTTGTGCCTCTCCTCCCGACCTGTGATAACGACAGACCAGAAATGGAAAACCCATTACACTTATCGATCCGAGGACCCAATGCTGAGGGACTCGCATAGGACGACCTTATTTTTTAGGGGAATCAGTTGAGGCCTCCTCGATTGATGATGATGCCAAACCAGAAATGGTGAACATATCATCATTTCTCGACCTGAGAGCCCGTGATCTTGAGGATCCTCGCCTTTCTAGAACCCACATGTGAGAAGGGGTGGGTGTTTACAAGCTTGCAGGAAACTGAAACCTTCAACTTACCCGGTTTTCTGGATTTCTCATCAGTGTTTGATTATCTGGGTTTCTGGTTATCTCAGTGGTTCGGTGTTCTAGAATTCTGGTTTTCTGGGTTGTGGTTCTCGTTCAGTTGCATCTTACTCTTGATTCCAGTTTTCTGAGGTTGCCTTAGCATGGATGTCCAGAGAAAGAAGACTGTTCCTTATTCGTTCCCAGACCCAACCTTGACATTGATTCACAAGCTTATTAGTATGGCTGGTCCCAGAGTTCGTACAGAGTTCAGTGGAGAGTATGGGAGACTTTTGTAGTTTGTCTACAATATCTCCAAGTATGAGAAGGATGCCATTCATACACTTCTTCAGTTCTATGATCCGTCTTTGCGTTGCTTCACTTTCCCAGACTATATCTTGGCTCCAACGTTGGAGGAGTTCTCATTTATTTTGGGAATCTTCATCAGGCATGACATAGTATTCTTTTCTGAAGACCGTCCCGGGATAAAAGAAATGGCCATTGCTCTTCATATTGGTGAATTCTCCTCTTCATATTGCTAGGGATGGAGATTATTTGCAAGTGCGGAGAATTCCCTAATGTACCCTTGATAGGGAGAAGAGGTGGAATTAACTATAATCCTTCCCTTGTTATCAGGCAATTTGGTTATCCTTTGAGAGGTCCACCTGAAGAGCGAGATATCAGAGAGTCCTTATTCTTCAATGGTACTGGGGATCAATAGATGATAAGGAAAATTGTGAATGCTTGGAAGCAGGTGACCAAGAAGGGAAAAACTTTATTCGGGAAATGTAATAACCGGGTTTTCCTTCCTATGAAGAGTGGATTAAGAAAAGAGCAGAAGAGGAGCTTCTTCCTTTCCCGGTGGAACCACCTTTGTATCCTTTGATGATCGAGGCTCCCACAACTGTTGATATAGAGAAGTATGATAAGTTATGGGCTGAGAAGGAGAAACTCCGAGAGGAGAATCGTGAGCTGGGCAGAGAGGTTGGTCAGTTGAAGCACGAAAAAGGCGAAGCTATCCATATTGCCAGGTTGAAATCAGAACTTTTGGCTGTGAAGGAGAAAGAATTGTCTAAAGAAACCACAACCAGAGAGAAAGTGGCTCAAGCATTGAAAAGTGTTAGCAAGGTCCTTTCGTCCAAAAAGAAAGAGTTGGCTTATGCTATGTCAAGAATTCACAGGTTCCATGACCGTCGGAATACGGCAATTACTGCCAACAGGTTGAAAGAGGACAAGTATCTAGAGCAGATTGAAGGTTTGAAGACAAAGCTTCGGAAAAAGAATAAGGAGATTTTATCAGGGATCTTTGAGAGGAGAGCAATTGAGGAAAAGCTCAAGGAAACCATGGCAGATATGGAACAGCTGAAGATCCAAGCTAAAGTGAAAAGAGCCAGAAGCGGAGGTCCAAGTTCAGGTGGAGCTTATGGAGAAGATGATTGGGAATTGCATAGTCGTTATTTAACAGGGATCTTGCACAGGAGGGATCTTTTGATTTAGGTGTTGATTCAGAGACCAGAGCATCCTAATACCAAGAAGCTTCTCAAGGAAGTGCAAAATTGGTGCAAAAAGAATGACGAATGGGGAATTCTGGCACGGCTGAGTCTTGATGACATGCCTTAGTTTCCTTGCTGCTGTTTTCTTTGTATTTCCAGGATCACCACCAGGCTTGTTGGTCGGGGTCTTTGTTTATGCTTATTCAGACTTGTGTTGTAACAGATGCTTAGTCTCTTTATATGATCAGGAATTTAGTTCTCTTCTGTTGTTAAAACTGGAATCAAGCGATAGATTGCCTTGATAATGTTCATACATGTTTGCATTTGCATTTGGATAATCATCTCTTTTTGCATAGCAGGTTATCTCGGATTCTCTGGATTTCTTATGCTCTCTCTTTTTGACAGTCAGGATTGATCAACCAGCTCATCGGTATTCTACCAGGCTTAATCAAAGCAGAGTGATGGACAAAGTTTAGGCAGACATGGCAGCTATGCAAGCTCGCATCGATCAATTCATGGAGATGATGCAAGGTGTGGTGCAGAGCCAGAATGAATTCAGAACTCTAGTTCAGCCTTTGGTGGCGCAGGTTGATGAAAATGGTATCTTACACGGTGGTCTTCTTAATCGTGTTATTCCTCCGGGCGGAGGTGGTGCTGGTATCAACATTCCTATTCCTGGTGCTGGTGGACAGGGTGGGATTCCTTTAGTGGTTGGAGAAGGAAGTATTATTCGAGCTATCCATGGCCATCGTTTTGATGATCAACGAAATGATGTTTTTTCAGTCAGAAGCTTGGACGCTGGCCCTCCTGTGGTCAGTGATGAGAGGATCCGTTTAATCGAGGCGCAACTGAAAGGGGTTGTGAAGAAGGATGATCTGGGAATAGATTTGGACGACCTAGGGTTGGTCCCTAATATTGTCATTCCGCACAAGATTCAGATTCCTACACTGGAGAAGTATAATGGTTCTACCTGCCCAAGAACTCATGTAAAGGCGTATACTAGGAAGATGGCTGCCCATGCCAAGGACGAAAAGCTAATGATGCACTTTTTCCAAGACAGCCTGTCCGGCGCGTCTTTGGAATGGTATATGGCGCTGGAAAGTAGAGATGTTCATACTTGGAGAGAGTTAGCTGCAGCTTTTATCAAGCATTACCAATACAACACAGACATGGCTCCCAACAGAACTCAGCTGTTGAGCATGTCCCAGAAAAATGATGAAAGTTTCAAAGAATACGCGCAAAGGTGGTGTGAATTGGCGGCTAGGGTACATCCACCAATGCTGGAAAAGGAGATGTTGGATATGTTTATGGACACACTGCCTAAGCACTATTATGAAAAGCTATTGCCTTGTTCACTAGGCAAGTTTATAGATGTGATTGCAATCGGACAGAAGGTAGAGGTTGGAATTAAGGCTGGAAAAGTCTCTAGTGGTGACGGATCGTCCTCCGGGCATGGAAAGAAGCCATTTGATGGTTATAAGAAGAAAGGAGAGGCCAATACTGTATCATCTTACAAGGGAAAAGGGAAGCAGCGCCAGAACAATAATCAACAAGTAGCATCGGTAACTATCCCAGCAACGTTACCTCCACCACAGCAACAAAGGAATAATGCTAATCAGAACAGGCAGCAGGGCCAGTATCAGAATAGACAAAGAAATGCAGAGAGACATTTTGAGCAACCACCGATGTCGTATGCACAGTTGTTGCAACATTTGCTGCAGTTACGTCTAGTTGAGCTCCGTACCCTGGCTCCACCAACAGGGGAACTCCCACGAGGCTACGATGCTAACGCACACTGCGATTTTCACTGTGGTGCTCCGGGGCACACTGTGGAGAAGTGTAGGGCATTTCATCACCAGGTGCAAGACCTTGTAGACTCCAAGGCTATCAATTTCTCGAATGATAGGTCCAATGTTACTCAAAACCTGATGCCTGATCACAATGGGCCGAGGGTGAATGCGATAATTGAGGAATGTGAAGCTTTGAATTTGATCATGGATGTTGAGAAGCTGAAGACTCCGCTGACTGTGGTTAAAAATAGGTTACTAAAGGGTGGCGTCTATCCGGGTTGTGATGAGAACTGTTCAGATTGCTTGACAAAGGATAATGGTTGTGATTCGTTGAAGATGGGTATCCAGAATCTGATTAATGAGGGATGTTTACAGTTTGATCGGTGTAATCAACAAGAAGAAGTCGTCAGTGAGAAGGTTGCTACCATCACTATTCCGTTCAAAACAATTACTATTTCAGGTCCGGCAAGGCCACCTCCAGTTATTATCACAAGGGCAAAACCCATTCCGTATGAAAGTACTAAGGCTATTCCCTGGAATTACGGCGCAGAGGTGTTTGTCAATGGACAAAAGCGGGAATTAATGACTACTCCACCGGTGAGTTCTAGTCCTGAGGTTAAGGTTGAAGCTGAAGCTATAGCAAGAAGTGGCAGAGTGCTTACTCCTGTTCATGATCAACCCAGTACTTCTAGGCAAGATAAGGGAAAACAGGTAGATGATGGTTCTGTTCAGACTCCAGTGATTATTGATTCTACAGTAAAGCCGGTTGATGATGCTTTTTCTGAAAATGTAGAGGAGTTTATGAGACTCATCCAGAAAAGTGATTATAAAATTGTGGACCAGTTACATCAGACCCCGCCCAAGATTTCTTTTCTGTCATTGCTGTTGTGTTCTGAAGCTCATAGGAATGGTCTTCTGAAAGTTTTGAATGCGGCATATGTTCCTCAAGAGATTTCTGTTAACCAGCTGGAAGGGGTTATAGCACACGTGAATGCAGGTAATGGCTTGGGTTTTACAGATCTTGATCTGAATCCCTCTGGGAGGAATCATAACAATGCCCTGTATATTTCGATTGAGTGTTGTGGTTCACTGATGTCACATGTGTTGGTGGATACTGGATCATCGTTGAATGTATTGCCAAAGAAAGCATTAATAAAGTTAAATACCAGGGGACTTATTTGTACACCAAGCGACTTGGTGCGAGCTTTTGATGGCTCGAAGAGATCTGTCTTTGGTGAGATTGTGCTTCTGATCAAGGTTGGGCCGAAAATCTTTGATGCAACATTTTATATAATGGATATTCAGCCAGCATACAACTGTCTGTAGGGTCGTCCTTGGATCCATGGTGCAGGCGCTGTAACCTCCACTTTGCAGCAAAAGCTGAAATACATGGTTGATGGTCACGTGGTGACTGTGTGTGGAGAGGAGGACATAATGATTAGTCAGCTGCCAACCTTTAAATACGTGGAAGTGGATGGTGAAATCCATGAGACGCTGTGTCAGGGGTTTGAAAAAGTGAAGGTGTCTGAAGAGGTTATTCAGTTTGAGGATCAGTCTGAAGCTATAGAACAGCCTGCAGGGGAAAATAAGCCTGAGATCTCTATGTCTTCCTTTAAAGACGCCAAAGCTGTGGTTGAGGCTGGTAGCTCACAGAGGTGGGGCCAAGTGGTTGAAGTTCAGCCGAAAGGAAATACTTATGGATTGGGATACAAGCCACCCAGGAGAGTCGGGGATCCTCCCAAATTCTATGGCCCAGTCCGTTTCACCAGTGCCGGTGTTTTCTTCGACAGAGTTAATGCCATTGAGGAAGAAGGGGACATTGATTGTGAAATGGATAGCTGGATCCGCCCTTGCGTCCCAGGAGAAAGTCTGTGCAACTGGTCTTCTGAAAAAGTCATTCAAGTGACTAGTTTCGAGTAATTGCTTTGTTTTCCTATTATGTTAATCATGCGTTCTGCCCAAGACGCAGTGATTTTATTTGTAGGGCTTTTAACTGTTGCATGTTTTGCTTTATCATCAATAAAGGACTTTTCACACTCAAATATTTTGATCTCTGTCTTTCTGTTTTATTTTTATGCATTAAAAACCCACATCAAAATGGCAATGTGTTTCTTTTCTTGCATACATAATAAAACATACCTCATCAATCATGCAGGTCTTTTTGTTCAGATGACACCGATCATGACTCAGCTATAACTCGGTATGACTTTGACAATCCAATCTATCAGGCTGAAGAAGAGACTGACGAAGATTGTGAACTGCCCGAAGAGTTGGCCAGATTGTTAAAGTAAGAGGAGAAAGTCATCCTACCTCATCAGGAGGAAATTGAGATTGTGAATTTGGGAACCGAGGACGCCAGAAAGGAAGTAAGGATAGGGGCTGCATTGAAAGACAATGTCAAGGGAAGATTGATTGAAATGCTCCGTGAGTATGTGGACATCTTCGCCTGGTCTTACCAAGACATGCCTGGGCTCGATACTGATATTTTTGTACACCGGCTACCACTTAAAGAAGGTTGTGCTCCGGTCAAACAAAAGTTGAGAAGAACTAAACCGGAGATGTCTGTCAAAATCAAGGAAGAGGTTCGGAAACAGCTAGATGCCGGTTTTCTTGCCGTAACAAATTATCCTCCATGGGTTGCTAACATCGTGCTTGTACCTAAGAAGGATGGGAAGGTCAGGATGTGTGTTGATTACAGGGATATGAACAGAGCAAGCCCAAAAGACGACTTCCCGCTCCCTCACATTGACGTGTTAGTTGATAATACTGCTCAGTATTCGGTGTTTTCCTTCATGGATGGCTTCTCTGGGTATAACCAAATCAAGATGGCCCCAGAGGACATGGAGAAAACAACGTTCATAACACAGTGGGGAACTTTTTGCTACAAAGTGATGCCCTTTGGATTGAAGAATGCAGGGGCAACCTATCAGCGGGCGATGGTGACTCTATTTCATGATATGATTCACAAAGAGATTGAGGTCTATGTTGATGACATGATTGCGAACTCACAGGCGGAGGAAGAACATCTGGTGAATCTTTAGAAGCTATTTGAAAGATTGAGGAAATTCAGACTGAGGTTGAATCCAAACAAATGCACCTCCGGGGTGAGATCAGGAAAATTGTTGGGGTTTATTGTTAGTGAAAAAGGTATCGAGGTTGATCCTGCGAAGGTAAAAGCCATACAAGAAATGCTTGTGCCGAGAACAGAAAAAGAGGTTTGTGGTTTCTTGGGGAGATTAAACTACATTGCTAGGTTCATCTCGCATCTCACAGCCACGTGTGAACCAATCTTCAAGTTGTTAAGAAAAGATCAAGCGGTCAGGTGGAATGAAAATTGTCAAAAGGCGTTTGAAAAGATTAAAGAATACTTGCAGGAACCTCTGATCCTTATGCCGCCAGTGCCAGGACGACCTTTGATTATGTATCTCACGGTTCTTGAGAATTCAATGGGTTGTGTACTCGGTCAACAAGACGAGTCAGGTAGAAAGGAGCATGCCATCTACTACTTGAGTAAAAAGTTTACTGATTGCGAGTCAAGGTACTCGATGCTGGAGAAAACATGTTGTGCACTCGCTTGGGCTGCTAAGCGTTTGAGGCAGCATATGTTAAACCACACAACCCTCTAGATTTCAAAGATGGATCCGATCAAGTATGTGTTTGAGAAGCAAGCACTTTCTGGCAGAATAGCCCGTTGGCAGATGGTTCTGACGGAATACGATATTCAGTATGTTTCCCAAAAGGCCATTAAGGGAAGTGTTTTGTCAGAATATCTTGCCGAACATCCAATTGAGGATTATCAACCGATGAAATTTGAATTTCCGGATGAGCATATCATGTATCTGAAGATGAAGGATTGTGAAGAGCCTTTGCCTGATGAAGGACCTGAGATTGGATCTCAGTGGAAGTTGGTTTTTGATGGAGCTGTTAATTCATACGGTAACAGAATCGGGGCAATCATTACGACTCCAAAGGGTTCTCATATACCCTTCACTGCCCGATTAGCGTTCGTATGCACCAACAACGAGGCAGAGTATGAAGCATGCATCATGGGGTTAGAGGAAGCAATTGATTTGAGAATCAAGAACATCGATGTTTATGGTGATTCTGCGTTGGTGGTTAATCAGATTACAGGTGAATGGGAGACTCGTCAACCGAATCTTGTTCCATATAACAACTATGCCAGAAGGTTGTTACCTTTCTTTGATAGAGTGGAATTCCATTACATTCCCCGGATAGAGAATCAGATGGCTGATGCGTTGGCAACGTTGTCATTAATGTATCAAGTGAATCGTTGGAATGAAACTCCTTCAATCAGAATCATGCGCTTGGACAGACATGCTTTTGTGTTTGCGGTTGAAGGTGTATCAGATGGCAAGCCTTGATATCATGATATCAAAGTCTTTTTAAAGAGTCAGGAATACCTAGCTGGGGCATCTTCCAAGGATAAAAAGACATTGAGGAGGTTATCAGGAAACATCTTTTTGAACAAAGACGATGTGTTATACAAGAGAAACTTTGACATGGTCTTGCTACGTTGTGTTGATGAACATGAGGCAGGCCTGTTAATGGAAGAAGTTCACGAAGGTTCCTTTGGTACTCATGCCAATGGGCATGCTATGGCTAGAAAATTGTTGAGAGCGGGGTATTACTGAATGACTATGGAGTCTGATTGTTTTAAATACGCCCAGAAATGTCATAAATGCCAGATTTATGCTGATAAGGTGCACGTACCGCCTACTCCTCTAAATGTTTTGTCGCCGCCTTGGCCTTTTGCCATGTGGGGCATTGACATGATTGGGAAGATTGAGCCGACTGCTTCGAATGGACATCGTTTTATCCTGGTGGCTATAGATTATTTCACAAAGTGGGTGGAAGCAGTATCATATGCCAACGTCACCAGGCAAATAGTAGCCCGGTTTATTAAGAAGGACATCATCTGCCAGTATGGAGTCCCGGAGAGGATCATTACTGACAATGGTTCAAATTTGAACAATAAGATGATGAAGGAGCTATGCCAGAGCTTTAAGATTGAACATCACAATTCTTCTCCCTATCGCCCGAAGATGAATGAGGCTGTTGAAGCGGCTAATAAGAACATAAATAAGATTGTGCAGAAGATGGTAGTGACGTACAAAGACTGGCATGAGATGTTGCCTTACGCTTTGCACAGATATCGTACTTCGGTACGCACATCAACTGGGGCAACCCCTTTCTCACTGGTGTATGGTATGGAAGCAGTTCTGCCATTAGAAGTTGAGATTCCTTCTTTGAGAATTCTGACAGACGTGAAGCTTGATGAAGCTGAATGGGTGCGTTCCCGACTGAATGAACTGAACCTCATTAAAGAGAAGAGATTGAAAGCCATTGCGCATGACCGGTTGTATCAGAGCAGGATGAAGAAAGCATTTGATCAGAAAGTGCGTCCTCGGTGTTTCCAAACTGGTGAATTAGTCCTGAAAAGGATCACTCATCCTCAAATAGATCACAGGGGCAAGTGGACTCCGAGTTACGAAGGGCCATATGTAGTAAGACATGTTTTCTCTGGTGGAGCCTTATTACTCTCAACTATGGATGGCAAAGATTTTACGTCCCCTGTGAACGCGGATGCAGTCAAAAAATACTTTGCATAAAAAAGACCCGCTGGACATAAAAAGAAGGTTCAGGCAAAAATGGGGCATCCTGGCGAACCATAAAAAGAAAAGGTTCGGGAAAAAATTAGGGATAAAAAAGAAAAAGAAATAAACCCGCAAGGTTGAAAACCTGAAAAGGCAACTTTGGCAAAAATGGGTATCCCGGTGGATTGAAAACCCGAAAAGGGCGATCCAGGCAAAAGTTAGGGATTTAAAAGCAAAGACTACGATCCGCGTTCGATCTGTGTTCACACTTGGAAAATTCGAAGGAAAGGAATCAGTCCAGTCAGTCATCTTCAAAGGCCAAAGCATCTGCGGATGAATAAGTCATATGGGTTATAGCTGAGTCGAGTCATGGTGGATGTCTGTTCCCCACATTGCCGACATGTGTATTTTCTTTTACTTTTTGCGCAATTACCTCTTTTCAGGAATTGCTTCCAAATGTAAATGCCTATTTACAGGCTGATCATTCAATAAAGTTTGCATTTCAGTCAAAGAGCTTTTGTTTATTGTTTTACCTGTTTTGTTTGTGAAAATGTCTGATATTTTTGATAAACATTACATGCTAAAATATTGAGCTTTGTGAAACAAGTTGGAAAACAGTGGCAATTGCTTAGGCGTCAGTCACTATGATGATAATCAAAGTAATTATTTTGCACACAGACTTTTCTGTTGGTTTTGCAGGATAACAGGTTTGTACCTCCCCAGTAGAGTTGCTCTCCTTAACTTTGAAGTCTGATCATCCTCAGCAGTTTGCTACTCTCCCAAGTCAGAGTATCGAGGATCGTCTTCCTCAACAGAGTATAAAGAAGTAATTCCCAAGCGGAGTCGTTGAGGATCGTCCCCCTCAGCAGGATATAAGAGGTTTACCCCCAGCCAGAGTTGTGATTTGGCTCATCTTTCCTCAGCAGGGAGCCAGAAGTTGTTATTTTTATAGCCTCTCCTGCAAGGGATTGATGGAGCATCTTCTTTGATCAAAGATGGTGTTTCCCCACAGAATATGGGGCAGTCGTTTTTTCCTCAGCTAGTCAGGAAACATTTGTTTATCCCCTAGCAGAGTGGATGTTGACAACTACTATTTTCCAAGCAGAGTCTGGTGGTGATTGGAATCCCCAGCAGGTCTTAAGTCCAATCGTTTTTGGCAGACGTCAAATCCAAGTCCTGAAGTATTTGGTGATCCCAAGAGGAGGAGTTTCCATTTTTAGTATTTGGTTTCCATCCCCAAGCAGAGTTTGTTGGCGATTAGTATCCCCCAGCAGGTTTTGAATCCAGGTTCTGAAACATTTGGTCATCCCAGGCGGAGGAGTTTCCATCTTCAGTTTTCAGTTCCTCCCCGATTGAGTGGGTTTTCTCCCGAAGATTCGTCCATCTCCAGCAGAATTGGTGATTGTGATATTCCCCAGCAGGGTGAAGTTTTCCTCAACATGTTCTTTGGTTTGATGGCAATGTAGTTTGTCGTCCTCAGTGGAGCTGCTTCTGTTCTCAGCGTTTGTTTCACTGGGACGGTCTTTTTGCATTGCATAAGCATTTTTTTACATGGCATCCTCCTAAATGCGTAGCATTTCCACTTCGCGTGGAGCATTACGGCAAAATTCAAACATATGCATCCGAAGCATAAGCCAGGTTTGAATTTTCCTTCGTCAGGAAAACTGGATTTCAGGAAAATATCATGCGACTTTACTCCACAAGTGTTGGATTTAGTCATTCAAAGCAATATTTGATAGTCCCACGGCAGAGTGTTTTGCCAGGATTTTGAACCCATGATCTCTTTTCACCCCTTTCGTCCAGGTGGTCTTTTGATTCATCCCTTCAAGGTTTTTACCTTGACACCCGTCCGTGTTTCCTTCAGCACCCGTCCGTGTTTGAACCTTTGATTTCAATACCCGTCCGTATTGACCTGTTGATAACGCCCGTCCGTGTTCAGTTCATCATTTTAATTCCCGATAAGGCCAATTCCCAGTAAATTTAACCTCTTTACACCCGTCCATGTACCTTTTCGATACCCGTCCGTATTGAATCCTTTTACACCTGTCCGTGTATCCTTTCGGTACCCGTCCATATTGACCCTTTTTACACCCGTCCGTGTACCTTTTCGATACCCGTCCGTATTGAACCTTTTTACACCCGTCCGTATTGAATCTCTTTACACCCGTCTGTGTATCTTTTCGATACCTGTCCGTATTGAACCTTTCTACACCCGTCCGTGTATCTTTTTGATACTCGTCCGTATTGAACCTCTTTACACCCGTCCGTGTATCTTTTCGATACCCGTCCGTATTAAACCTTTTTTACATCCGTCCGTGTACCTTTTCGATACCCGTCCGTATTGAACCCTTTTACACCCGCCCGTGTATCTTTTTAATACCCGTCCGTATCTGATATCTTTGATTCCTTGACACCCGTCCGTGTTTGTCCCCAGCATAGATAACACTCGTCCGTGTTGTGACAATGCATCATTTATTGCTTGTTCCCCAGTGGAGTCGTCCCTCCTTTGAGGATTGCAAATTTCAGGTTTCTTTTGGTATTCAATCTCCGTGAATCCTTTGAACGCATGACAGCCGTTGCTATCATACCTTCAGGACCAAGTTGATTGAATAGGAGCAGCTGTAACACCCCAAAATTTGCTCTCTTGTTTTTAGCTAACTGGCTTATGTTTCTTTGAATTTCTTGCATTAGCATTTGTGTATAGCATTGGTTATTAGCATGGGATCAAGGTACTTGGTTCATCTCAAAGGAGTCTCAAGCCTCAAGGTGTTTTATGGAGGTCATCATATCTTCATAAGATCAAGAATGGCAAAGGATTTCAAGTGAATCTTTCCCTCCTAACCAGAGGGACCAAATTAGGGTTCTTGGTTTCAAAGAGCTTCTTGAGGAAACTTTGTGGATTCAAGCATGTTCTCAAAGGTTCCATATGCTCACAAACATTCATAGAGGAAGGCTTGGCTAGTGGTTCATTGAGGAAGATGTTCAGTGGATCAGTTGCTTGTGAACCAAGAAAAGTCAACTGTAAGGAGGAAAGTCAACCATGGAATTTTGAGGTCCTCTTCATGATTTTTAAGGTCTTATGCCCTCATATGATCCTCAAATGTCAAGATTCATGTCATTCATCAAAAATCAAGAGTTTGTGCAAAAGTTACTATTTTTGGAAAATGACCTATAATTGAAACTTTCCACTTTTGACAGTTTTTCCACCATCTTCAACTTGACTTTTCATCATCAAAGAAGCTTCAAATAGATTTTCCTCAAACATGAAAGTTGAAGATCTCTCTGTCCCATTTCCAAAAAGTACTAGATTATCTCCATACCATTTGTGGTTCTCAAGTTATGATCAAAAGAAGGCAAGGTGTTTTTTAAGGTTTTCACATGTATCCACTTTTCCACCTTTTGCATTTTGGTTCAAAATGACTTGTAATTGTTTCTAATGACTCAAGTCATATTGACACATCCAAGTACACTCCATGAGGACCATTTTTGACCCTTGAATCAAGTGGATACGTGCCATGTACTTCACTTATTTCACAAAATGCAAATTTGCAAGATGGATCAAATCTCATGAATCAAGTCATTACAAAGCCCAAACCCAATTCCATTGTGATCAACAAGTAAAATGGAGATGAATCATGCTTATTCCATGACCTTTGCACGTGTGGATTAGTGGCTTCATCACAACTTACATTTTTGCAAATTACTTTGGATAGCCTTAATCAAAAGATTAACAAAACCCTAATCATGCTCAGAGCTCTAACCAAGTCTATATAAGGAGACTCACACGTTCATTCACACCTCATGCACTCTCATTTGCTCAGAATTCCAATTTTTGCTCTCACTCTTTCTCTCTTCGAAACTCACTCTCCTTGGAGTTTCTTTGAGATTTTATTTCACATTCTTGATCAGTGAAGTAAATAGAGCAATAATCAACCATTGATTGAAGCTGAGAGTGAGTTTTTCATTAGACTCAGTTTTGGAAGGTTCAAGTTCAAACCTCAAGATCTAGCACGATTCCAAACTCTAATTGCATTTATTTTGCAATAAGAGGTTCTAAGGAGTAGATCTGCAGCTTCCAGAGGGTTTTCTTGGTGTATTTTAAGCTCTGCAATTCTCAGGTTAGTGTGAAATTCATCATCATATAACTTGATTTTATGGTGTGCATTGTGTTCTTTGAGAGTTGCTGATCATCCTGATGTAATTTGATTTGATTTTGGACGTGTATCATGGTTGTATTGTAGATCTAAAGTTTTTAGATCTAAACTTTATCTCTTCGATTTGCTTTATGTGTGGATGATCTGTTGAAATGGTTTGCATATTTGAGATCCTGGTGAAAATATGAGTAAGATAGTGTACTTGTTCTTGATTTCTGGAAATTTTTAAGTTGATGGTCGCCGGAGAAGACGACCGGAGCTAGGGCTCCGGCGTTTGGTTCATTTGCAGGTCACCTGAGGTTTGGAGGAAGAAGATGCAATCTAGACCGTTGGTGGTCCAGATCTGATGGTCCACGTTCAGCCACGTCTTTTAAAATCTTCATTTATTTTATTGATTGTGTGTTTTTATCCCATGGTTGTTATTATGCACACACGGATCTGAGCCACACATCTTGCATGCTTTGTGTTTTGTTGACTTGATCTGATGCGTTGATTTGATCTGACGGTTCCCTTTGTGCCAGCACATTAAAATGGTGGTGTGCCTCTCACGTGTTTTTTATTTTATTTTATATGTGTGTGTTTGCTTGCTCATTATTATTGTCATGCGCGTGTTAATCTGAGCATTTCATCTGGTTTACTTTGGTTTTGTTGACTACGTGTGAATCATTGGATTGATCTGATGGCAATGATGGAGTTGAAAAAGTTGACTCTGAGTCTAGGGTGAGAAGCGCTTTGGGCTTCTTTGCTTTTCACACCCTCCTTTTGATCCAGCCCAACTTTTTCAACGTGGAATTGTTGCTTGTTGCACCCCTGGGTTTCATTTTATTCCTTTTTATTTTATTTTTTTGCATAGTTTTTGCATTTTTAATTTTTAAAATTAGTTTTATGCATCTAAAAATCACCAAAAAAATTATGAAGCATCTTTAGGATTTTATAAAATTTTTTAAAATTTTATTTTCCATTTTTATTTTATTTTGTGCATCTGAATTAATTGTTTGATTAATTTCTTTGTGAATTTCCTCACTTGTGCACACTTGATCTTGTTGATTTTTGTTCTCATCATTGGTATATGATTTGCATCCCATTCTTTTTGCATATTTCATAGGAAATCTTGAGGTCCTTAAAAATATTTTTCTCATATTTCTAAACTCTTTTCATATGGCATTTTAGTCCCTCTATTTGTGCATTGTTCTTCTTTGTTCTTATGCAACTTTGAAGCATTGTTTGAGGTACTTAACTTGTGATTTTTGTGTGATCTTCTGGCATGTTGCTAGCTTCTGACTTAGGTCACTTTGGTTTTAATTTCACAATTTTTTAAATGTCATTTGATATATGTTTGGTTATTTGTGCTTAAGTGAATTATGCATGATCATCTCTTGACATCTCTTAACCCTAATTGCTTTGCCATGCCTAATTGATTGAGTTTCTTTGTGATTCTTTGCATGAGTATTTGATATGATGTTTACTCCTGGTTGAGGTCCCTTGTGACCAAATTTTGCAATTTGTGGATCATATTTGGATATGCTTTATGTGCTTGAACTTTGATTTCCTTTTGTTGACTTTCTTTGGTGCATAATGTTTCATGTTTTGATTTTTTATTGCACATGAGAATTGTTGATGATGGTATGATCTTGGTTCTGAGTTGTTTTCATCTTCATCTTATTTTTCTCATTTCATCTTGATATGAAGTTCATTGGTGCTTAATTGTGCATTTCGTATAAGTATGCTTGCATTCTTTCATGATTATCTTTGCATGCTTACTTGAGATGTTTTGCATGATCTTTGAGACTTGTTTATGGATGTTAAGTTGGATACACTTGATATGATGTGCTTGCTGCCCTATCTTGTTTCTTGTCTCATCCTTATCTTTCTCATTCTTCTCTTTCACTCTCTTCCTCCCATGAATCTCAAGACTTGTTTAAGTCTTGGATTCTCTCCCTTTAGAGCTACCTAGTCCAACTTAATTTTTGATTAAGCTTGGAGTAGGATTAGCATTAGGTTTTAGGTAGTCGTCCCTCCTAAGCTTCACTAACCATAGGTTACCCATGCATGATAACATTAGGACTCTTAGTTTCCCTTTAGAGTTTCCTTTGGGTATTCTCTCTTCTCATCTCAAAACTTCTTGAAAACACTTAATAAAGATAAAGTGTATTGCGCACGAGCCTTAAGCGTGGGGAATGAGAAATGAGGGGCTTCCTCTCATCTTTCTAGAGTGCTTAGCGGGCGTCCTGTCTTGGGACGATTCGT
Organism: Lathyrus tuberosus; assembly: GCA_022829125.1. Classification (NCBI taxonomy): domain Eukaryota; kingdom Viridiplantae; phylum Streptophyta; class Magnoliopsida; order Fabales; family Fabaceae; genus Lathyrus; species Lathyrus tuberosus. The sequence goes on from JALAZF010000259.1 coordinate 3,729,109, forward strand.
TAAGTATTCGTCCCTGTGCCCTATACTTTGGTGCAATGCAAGTTATGAACTAACTTAAAAGACACTTATGTCTAAAAAACACAAAAACAAATTCAAATATTTTTATCCTTCGGGATTGTTGGGTTTCAAATTTCATTTTCAGAAAAGAGCTCGTCGCTCACGTAAAAAACACTTACCCATCCGTGGTCGTGCCCACGAACTACATTAGCTCTGATTCCTCTCTCTCGTCCGATTGAGGATATGTAGGCACAAGACAGCGATTGTCTTGGCGAGCAACCTTCTCCCACAGTTCCCGTCCGAACTACGTTGACTCTGACTTTCCCATTGCACTGAGGGAGTACGTAGGCCTGGGGCATCGAATATGTCCTAGTGAGTCCGTCTTAGTCACCCCCATCCTCGTTTTCTTTTGCAGCCATAGATAGTAGGACAACTCACCCTCCGTTTAGACAACAAGCATGGATCCCATCGAGTACGATGGATGCGTGGGGTGCTAACACCTTCCCCTCGCATAACCGACTCCCGAACCCGGACTATGGTTTCGATATCCATGTCTTTCCCCCTTTCTCTTCAGGTTTACGCAGTGTTTCCTTTCCCTCTCTCGGGATAAATACACATTGCTGGCGACTCTGTGTTTTCTGTGCCACTCTCGCGTTTGTACCGTTGGATGCGAATCTTTCGGGAGCGACACTTGGTCCTACACCCGTCCTTTGGGTCACGACCTTTGCTCGGTCCTACACCCGTCCTTTGGGTCAAGACCTTTGCTCGGTCCTATACCCATCCTTTGGGTCACGACCTTTTCTTGGTCCTACACCCGTCCTTTGGGTCACGACCTTTGCTCGGTCCTACACCCGTCCTTTGGGTCACGACCTTTGCTCGGTCCTACACCCGTCCTTTGGGTCACGACCTTTGCTCGGTCCTACACCCGTTCTTTGGGGTACGACCTTCGCTCGGTCCTACACCCGTTCTTTGGTTGATTATAATTCTTATCTGTTAAAACTTCTTTTCCCCACAGAGTCTTAATCCCTTCCTTCGGTTAACTACTGCCAGACAGTTAATATACCGAGTCCTCTTTTCTCTTGGTTTTAACACCATTCCTTTGTTTGTTTCCTCAGTAGGGTCGCTACCTTCTGATTCTCAGTCACGGTTTCTTTGTTATCGTACTCCCCAGCGGAGTCTCTTTATTCCTTTTGCTCTCTTGGTTTCGACATCACTATTGCACTTTACTCTCAGCACAGTTATTATCTTTCCTTTTCACTTCTTTCTTGGTTATGACACCATCTCTTTGGCATCCCCAGCAGATCTTTCTCCACCATTTCTCTTTTGTTCCTTGCACAGCCACTTTAGTCTCTTACTCCTCAGTGGAATACTCTTTTTTGCCTTTTGCTCTTCTTTCTTGGTTTTGTCACCATTTCTTTGGAATCCCCAGTGGAATTTCCTTCTTTCTTTTGCTCTTGGTTTTGACACCACTTTCCTTTCCTTTTCCTTTTCTGTCTTAGTTCCATGAACTACGGAAGCTCTGATTCTGCATTCATTCGAATGTATGATACGTAGGCACGAGATCGCGACGATCTTGGCGAGCACCTTTCCACCTTTCTCCGCTCCTTCTCCCTTTTATTGTCCCTGGTTCCTCGGAACTACGACGCTCTGATTTCCTCATTGCACTATGGGGGTACGTAGGCACGAGGGCCCTAATCCTCCGCGAGCACTCTTCTTCCTTTCTTATTTCTTTCTCTCTCTCTCTCTCTCTCTCTCTCTCTCTCTCTCTCTCTCTCTCCTTTTAGCTAGAAACCTTTAGATAGATAACCCATCTAAGCCTAGAAGCAAGCTAAATGGTTCCCGTCGAGTACGGCGGATGCGTAAGGTGGTAGTACCTTCCTTTCGCATAACCGACCCCTGTTCCCGTTTCTCTTCCCCTTGGGTTTTATCGATATTTTCCCTATCCTTCGGGACTAAATAAAGTTCGGTGGCGACTCTGTGTTATCTTTGAGTGTGCGATTCACTCAGGTATAAACCAGCCATCTTCAGTGAGATCCACCTAAGATAAAGTTATTGTATTTCTATTATCATTATAGTGGGAGTTTAAGAGACCTAAGGGTCCCATGATTTTTTTTTTCCTTTCTCACATTGAGAAGGTTTTTCACGCTAAATTTTCTTTGTGTCATTACGCTAGTTACATGTAAAAAGATCATAGTTTAAATCATGCTCACCTTCAATATTAAATCATCATTTTTAGTAGCAGAGAAAACAGGTTATAAGTTCCTTGGAAATTTGTAACATTACTTTTTAGTGTTGGAAGATCGGTATCTTTTAACATTGTAGAAGATGTAGTCTAGGAAGGTTTAGACGAAGTTTCAGAAACCTTTGATTTCTTTTTATGAAAAAAAAAAGATTTACGTATATTAATAAACAACATAACATTGATAGTTTAATACTATGAATAAAATTAAAAAATTTCCAAAAACATAATATGTACATAAAGAACTTCTCACTCTTTTGGGTTCGAAGAAGAACCAGTTTCAAGGAATGTGTATTTGTATATTGTTCTGCATATACTGGGAACAACCTTAGCACGAACACGACGTGGTTTTGTTATATTCTCTTGACTCTGCACAAATGGTGTTGTTTTTTTCATCAAATGGAGAAGTATTTCTATTGGAGAACCTAGACATAGTTTGTTCCCATTGATTGTAATTTGAAAATATTATTTGGTCCCTTAAATCCATGTACGATTTGGCGAGGTTCGGTCCCTTGTAACATAGCAGTTAGTAACTTTCCTTTAGATATAATTTGTTCAATGGATTTTTAATTGGTATGTGATCGTATTATATCTGTAAGTGGTGTTCTTCTAATTGATGATGCTTATGTGAATTGAGTATTTTCCATATTTGTTGGTATTGACAGGCGATTTCGACCAAAGGTGAAAGACTAGGAGAAATTCAATGGCAAATCGACGCCAATGGATGCTCAAGGTGTCGATCCGACACATGCCAGAAGGGTGCGTCGGAGAGAGGGCGACAAGCCACGACGTCGGAACAAAGTCAGGCGAAGGACAAGTCCCAAATTCAAAGATAAGTGCTTGGGCGGGAAAAGTTTGAAAGTTCCAAGAATATAGGAAGTTGAAAAGAGAGTAGGGTGCCACGTGTCAGTGCCAGAGGGCATCTGGGCAGATGAACGGTTATTCTCTAGGCCTATATAAAGCATTGTATTTTCCATTTTAGGGGGTCGCATTTTTTCACATTGTAAAGGAAAAACACTCAAAGTACCAAACTTAGAGAGAAACGAGTTCAATCCCGCGAAAATGTACAATTGCGTCCAACTTTACTTAATGCAATTTATTTTCAGAGTTTAAGTTATCGTCCATTTTGCTTTCTGTTTTGTCTTTCCTTTCTTTTATGTTCGCTTTGTTCAAAACCCTGCTGATCATTCAAACTTTACAACTTTTACCAAAAAGCAAGAAACGGAAATATAACAAATGTACGCTTCCAATTCCTTGTTCTGGGATTTGTGTGGCCGATCCCGCGAGTAAACCTGCGATAGAAGGCCAGCGGTTGTTCGCTCAGGCGAACAAATTGGCACACTCGGTGGGACCCGTGTGAATTGAGTGTATGTTTTTGCGTAGTCGTAAGATGGTAATACCACGATCGAACAACGAACCGCCTTTGACGGAAAGTACGGTTGTGACACAAGCAACTGATGTTGGCTCCGGTACCATGTCAGCGGTTTCAACTACCCCTAGCGGATCAACCGCGACGCCACGTCGACATGACCCTAAATCAACAATGGCAGGGACTACAGGGAAGTATATGCCTAGTATCACCATGCCTATACCTCGATCTTATGGAATGCCGACAGAGTTCATGTCGAGTTTGCACTCTAGCGGCCCTTTGTTCTGGGAAAGTTCGTCCCCAGCATTTTCACCCTATCAGGGGGTAGGACATATATCGAACCAGATGGTTCAACCCCCAGGTTTTAATATTTTTTCTCAATCCATACCTACACTCACCTCTAGTTCTGTCACGGTCATGAGCCAACAGATGGATGAGAGTAATCATGAGATGGTCCATATATTGACTCAACAGATGGGTACGGTATTGAGACCACTGATACAAGAGTCAACACAGAGTTACCAACAACTGGCAACTCAAATGACACGTATAGGTGACTTTCTAGGCGCCCCTAGGGCCCAGGGTCGACAGATCCCTCCACCTCGACCGGAGATGCCCATTCGCCAGGATGAGGTCTTCGACGAAACAATTGAACAACCCCGTGAATTTGAAGAGATCCCTAGGAGGGTCCAAAGGCCTCCCGTGATTGTCCATAGGAACCAAGATCCGGATTTTGTCGTCCAACAGGTTCGACAGGACTCCTTGGCTGGGGAACACAACTTAGAGGTCGTAGTCGAATGTATCATGGTTCGTAATAGAGCAAACTCAGGCCTTCGACGGCCAACATACACATCCCCATTACCAGATTTTGTGTTACAAACAGAGTTACCCAGGGGATGGAAGGTGTCAAAGTTCACCAAGTTCGCTGGGGAGACAGAAGAATCCATTGTCGAGCATGTCGCCAGATATCAAACCGAAGCTGGTGACATAGCAAACAATGAGGACTTAAAAATGAAATATTTCCCAAGTTCCCTCACGAAAAATGCATTTACGTGTTTTACAACGTTGCCCCCTCAGTCCATCCATACGTGGGCACAGTTGGAGAGACTGTTTCATGAATAATTTTACATGGGGAAATCGAAGATAAGTCTGAAAGAGTTGGCAAGCGTCAAACGCAAGGCCACAGAGTCAGTAGACCAGTACTTGAACATGTTTAGACTTTTGAAAGCACAGTGCTTTACTCAAGTCCCTGAGCACGAATTAGTCGAAATGGCCGCCGGTGGTTTAGACTATTCGATCAGAAAGAAGTTAGACAGGCAATATCTTAGAGATATGGCGCAGCTGGCTGACCGAGTTCACCAGGTCGAACGATTAAAAGCTGAGAAGACTCAGTCTAACAGATATCCTAAAAAAGAAAAAGTGTCATATGTGGCTGCTGACGAGTATTCATCTGACGATGAGGAATTCGTCGATGAAAGTGAGATCCACGTGGCTGAACTTAAGCCAGGACCTCCCTACACATGCAAATTGTTGAAACCATCAAACGGGAAAAATCCCGCCGACACTGGAACAATGGATAAATACGTTGCTAAAACTTATACTTTTGATGTTTTCAAATGTGATGAAATATTTGATTTACTGGTTAAAGATGGTCAAATAATTATTCCTCCTGGTTTAAAAGACCCCCCTTCTAGAGCAAAAGAAAAAGAGGGGATTTTGTAAATTTCATAATTTCCTTGGTCATAAAACGGCTCAATGTGTTCTTTTCAGGGATTTGGTGTAGAAAGCTCTGAAGGAGGGCCGACTCCAATTTGGCGAAAAACCAAAGATGCAGGTTGACACTGACCCGCTGAAGGTCAAAGAGGCTTTGTACTCAGAGGTGTACGAATGTATGATGGTCGAGGCTACTGAGGGTCTTGACAATCAACCAATGGCTGAAGTGGTGGAGTGCATGATGGTCAAAACTACTGAAGGTTCCGACAAGAAAGCTGAGGACAAACTCGAAGTAGTGTATCCCCAGGCTGGCGAAAGTTTGGAAGATTTTCAGGAGAAGTGCAGGATAAGCGGGTCGAAGGCCGCATTATGCCTAAGGTGCAACGTTGTGTTCGACGAGAAAGCAGCTGAGAGGTATGAGGCAAGCAAGAGAGAAGGGCTGCCAGGAAACAAGCCACCTGTCCCAAGGTTTGTGTTTGATAAGAGTGGGGCTCCTCGTCGAAATGAGGAATACAGAAAGCTGTTCCAAGAGGCGCGACCCAAGACTTTCGTGCCTCCGTCAGACACCCCACAGGAAAGATGGATGGCACCAGTTAGCCAGAAAGGAAGTAAAAAACCAAAATGGAAGGCTCTGGATTTAGAAAAAGAAGCAAAATGTTGCCGATAAAAGAGTCGAGCCAATGGGCTATAGGGTGTCCCCTAACTACAAGGGAAAAAACCCCATGACTAGGACCCAGTGGAGGCGCTATCAGCGCAATAAGAAGGCTGAGAGAGAGATTGCAACTTCACAATCGAAGCCTGTCGGGACGTCGGGACAAAAGCGCCAACACCCAAGAGGAAATGGGTATAAAAAGACAGTGGTGACAAACCAGACCATGGTAGTAACCGTGGACACATCAGGAGAGAAAGGGGTGGTGTCGACCCAGAGCTCACAATGTACTTCGCTGGTTGAAAGCAAAAAGGAACCAAAATATACTCCTTAGTCGGATGAAGAAGAGCCAAAATATTCTCCTCAGTCGGATGACGAGTATGATCCATCACCTGACGAAGATTTTGACGAAGACATGTACAACGACACCAACGACGACACGTATGGTGAATATTTCATGCTGAATTGTGGTATTGTGTCAGTCCTACCAGCTAAGTATGACGTGGTGTCTGAGATCTCTGAGGCTGAAGAAGACTTCGTCCCTGGTGAAAATGCGGATGACAAGCCGCTATGTTACTATGTGATGAATAGTGGTGTGGTCGAAGAGCAAACAACTATGTTTGAACGTCCTAGCCCTGGGATGATGTACCATTTGAATCCGTTGTTTATAAAGGCGAAAGTTGACAGAGTGGCAGTTAACAAGGTTTTCGTGGATGGTGGGGCAACTGTAAATCTGATGCCCCACAATTTATTCAAGAAGATTGGAAAAATGGAGGCTGACCTCCGACAACACAACATGGTTCTTTCCAACTATGAAGGTAAGACCAGTAATATCCTGGGGGTTGTTCAAGTAGATTTGGCAGTGGGCACAACCAACTGGCCAACACTCTTCATGGTCATCAATTCAAAGGCAAATTTCAATCTGTTGCTGGGACGGGAGTGGATCCATGGAATTGGGGCAGTACCGTCGACAATGCACCAGAGATCGACCATTTAGAGAAAAGATGGCATCGTCGAAAATATTGAGGCAGATCAGAGTTACTACAAAGTCGACGATGCCAAGGGTAACAAGAAGTCTTTTGACTGACATTTAGCAAATGTGGCTCCTTGTGACGACGGGTCAGGTTCCTACACCTCCGTCGATACGGGTCGCATCCTGAACTTAGACCCCGACTATGGGTGCATCTGGGATGCTACCGACGAAGCCATGGAGCCTAAGGAAATGCCACCAACGGGGTGTCCCACAGCCGATGAAAATGACTGCAGAGTCAGAAAGCATGACTCGAAATTTGGCCTATTTTGCTAAAAATAGAAGGATGTCGGCACTTGAAAAAGACAAATCACCCCAAATAGTTGAGGGAGTCGACTGTGATACACAAATGAGTGGCCTGCAGGGCCAAGGAGCAGCTTTGGAAAGCCGGAGGCTTGATTGTATTTATGATGACGAGCCTTTAGGGTTTGAGAAAGACCCAAATCATGAGCTGCAGAAAATGCAGGCGCAGGACCCACTTGAAGAGGTTGACTTAGGGGATGGGACAACCAAAAGACCCACATATGTGAGTGCCAAAGTGGGGCCAGAAATGAAGGCCAAGCTGGTTGAAGTGTTAAAAGAGTACAAGGATTGCTTTGCCTGGGATTATGGCGAAATGCCTGGTCTGAGTCGGAGCGTAGTGGAGCATCGACATCCGATCCTGCCAGGTAAGAGGCCAGTAAAGCAACAACCTCGACGCTTCGCCCCAGAAATCACGTCGAAGATTAAGCAGGAAATTGAAAGACTGCTCAGAAGCCGATTCATCAGAACTGCAAGGTATGTAGAATGGATCGCAAACATAATACTCGTTATTAAGAAAAATGGAACTTTTTGAGTTTGCATCGACTTTAGGGACTTGAACAACGCTACCCCTAAAGAGGAATATTCGATGCCCGTGGCAGATATGTTGGTCGATTCAGCCGCAGAATTCGAATATTTCAGCATGCTCGATGGCTACTCCGGCTACAATCAAATCCTCATAGCTGAAGAGGATGTCCCCAAAACCGCGTTTCGATGCCCTGGAGCTTTGGGGACATATGAATGGGTTGTGATGCCTTTTGGGCTGAAAAATGCTGGGGCAACCTATCAAAGGGCTATGAATGCTATATTCCATGACTTTATTGAGAATTTTATGCAGGTATACATTAATGACATAGTCATAAAATTGTCATCAGAAGATGGTCACCTCGACCACCTTCGACGCTCGTTTGAGAGAATGAGAAAATATGGATTAAAAATGAATCCACTAAAATATGCCTTTGGTGTTCATGCAGGGGACTTTCTGGGATTCCTAGTCCACAAGTGAGGCCTCGAGATCAACCAGAACAAGACAAAGGCAATCTTGGATCTCAAGCCTCCGACAACAAAGAAACAACTCCAGTCTTTGTTGGGGAAGATAAATTTCTTGAGGAGGTTCATCTCGAACCTAAGTGGCAAGACGAAAGTGCTTTTGCCACTGCTCAAGGCCAAGAAGGAAAGTGAGTTCCGTTGGGGACAGGAGCAGCAGGAGGCTTTTGATGCAATTAAGGAGTACCTTACAAAGCCTCTGATCCTATTACCACCTAGTATAAATAAAAACATGAAGTTGTACATTACAGCGTCGGATGCGACCATAAGCAGTATGTTAGCACAAGAGGATAGTATTGGCGTCGAAAGACCCATTTATTACGTTAGTAGGATGTTAATAGATGCTGAAACTAGGTACACTCTGATTGAAAAATTGTGCCTATGCTTGTACTTCTCATGTATGAAACTAAAGCAATATATTAAACCAGTTGATGTTTATGTTTCATCGCATTTTGATGTTATTGAGCATATGTTGTCCAAACCTATTTTGCATAGTCGAATTGGGAAGTGGGCACTGGCATTAACTGAGTTCTCTCTGACATACGCCCCTTTAAGGGCGATGAAGGGTCAAATAGTGGCATACTTTATTGTCGACCACGCTTTGGTCGAAACGTTGATACACAGTATCGACATCGCTCAGTGGAAGTTGTACTTTGATGGATCAAGCCATAAAAACGGGGCAGGTATTGGAATCCTAATAATATACCCACAAGGGATTCCAACTACATTTAAATGCAAAGTTGATGGCAAATGCTCGAATAATGAGGCAGAGTATGAAGCCTTAATCACTGGTCTCAAAATACTTAAGGATTTGGGAGCCAAAGAGGTCGAGATAAGAGAAGACTCAGAATTGGTGATTAAACAAATCACAAGAGAGTACAAGTGTGTGAAAGAGCATTTTGAAGTGGTCAACATTTCGCATGTACCGAGGGTAGAAAACCATAAAGCTAATGAATTAGCACAAATTGCCTCTGGTTATAAAGTGTCAGAGGGTAAGCTGAAAGAGTTCATTGAAACTAGGGAGAAGATGGTGTCGAACATGCATTCACCACCAAATTGGTCGACATCCAAGGACTCAAGGCTTTTGGTCGAAGATTTTGGGAGTTATGAGGTTTTTGTTAACAGTGTATCGCCAACAGCTTGGCGAAGACCAATCATGGAGTATTTGGAATATCCGTCAGGCAGTACTGATAGGAAAACGAAGTATAGAGCAATGAGTTATGTCCTTATGGGAAACGAGTTATTGAAGAAAACTCCAGAGGGAGTGCAAATGCTTAGGAGATACTGATGTTTATTTGGCAATTTCTGAGGTTCATAGTGGAGCCTGTGGAGCTCACCAGGCTGGTCATAAAATGAAATGGCTCTTACTTCGACAAGATATCTACTGGCCCAGCATGCTCAAGGATTGCGTAGATTTCGCAAAAGGGTGCCAGGATTGCCCGAGACATGCAAATATTCAGCATGTACCAGCCTGTGAGTTGCATGTTATAGTCAAACCATGGCCATTTCGAGGTTGGGCTTTGGATGTAATAGGAGAGATCCGGCCACCTTCGTCGAAGCAGCAAAGATTCATCCTCGTGGGAATAGACTATTTCACAAAATGGATAGAGGTTGTGCCTCTAGTGAAGGTGGATCAAGAGACCGTGATAGAATTCATCCAGAATCATATCTTGTATAGATTCGGGATACCTGAAACAATCACGACGGATCAAGGCTCTGTGTTTATGGGGCAGAAAATGCAAGAATTTGCAGCAGAAACAGGTTTCAAGTTGGTTACTTCGACGCCATACTATGCTCAGGCGAATGGTCAGGTCGAAGTAGCTAATAAGGTGATAATTGGGCTAATCAAGAAGCACGTTGCGAAAAAGCCAAAGAACTGGCATAAGACATTAAGTCAAGTTTTGTGGGCTTGTCGGACGTCGCCCAAGGAGTCGACCAATTCGACTCTGTTCCGTTTAACCTTCAGGCATGACGTCGTACTACCAGCCGAAGTATGCCTACAATCAGTTAGAGTACAACAACAATATGAGATTCTGGCAGAACGATATTGGGAAATGATGCTAGACGAACTCGTGGACTTAAACGAGGAAAGGATGGTAGCTTTAAATGTCTTGTTGTGCCAAAAGGCACGAGTCGCCAAGGCGTACAACAAGAGGGTCCAAGAGACAACCTTCGCTATAAATAACTATGTTTGGAAAGTAGTGTTGCCCATGGATCGACGGGATCGGAGGATGGGAAAATGGTCACCTAACTGGGAGGGACCATTTAAGGTGACTCGAGTGTTTAGTCATAACGCGTATGAAGTGCAAGAGTTGGGAATGGACCAATGAATCTTAAGAGTAAATGGGAAATATTTAAAGGAATATAGACATATGCTGCAAGAGATTCACATCAAAATATAGCTTCTCATTAATTAAAGGACAAAATGGGCGAAGGGGCCAAAAGTGGCTTACAAAATATTGATACATCAAATCGACATACAAGCTAAGGAAACTCAGGGAATCTAGACTTAAAGTCTTCAAAGAGGGTCTTCTCGTGAACAATCTTCCTCTCGAGGAGCACCTTTCTTCTCTGCATACGGCTAATAGCATCCTTGATCCTCATAGTCACTTTAACTAGGGGACAAGACCAACTAGAGTGATAGTGATGCAATATGAATATGAATGCAAATCAAATGCATGATGTATGTATATATGCTGACAAAACTGACGCGACATACAGACTGACGAGTGAACATGACTGGATACTCGGCCATCGCGGGACGAAGAAGTACCGTTGGTAAAAAAAGTAGCAATTCTACCTTGCTTAGGAGAGATAGTCCCTGCGTGGAATACTGTTGATCGGGCTTAGGAGATAAGAACTCGGCCGAAGGTGTCAGATGGAATAGTCGCATCCGACACTGTTGATCCTTCATTCAGGCACACTGGCGTAGGAGAAGTACTTTGATTCTGCATTTCGAAGTTCGCTTATTTCTGGAGAAGCGGTCGATGTTCTTCTGATGTTTAACAGTCAAAAGAAATTGCCATCTTTAAATTAAAAGCAGAAAAAGTTTTAACAAGTAAATTCATTTTTGTTTCATTTCAAGAATCGCTAATCATGTTAAAACGCCATTCTATAAAGCTAAAACAAATAAGAATTACAAACAAAAGCACAAGGGCTCAAATTTTATTGATAAGATGGAGATCAGCCAAACGCGTGATTCCAAAGAGTATATACAAAGTTTAAAAATGGTAATTTACAGGGAAAAGGGCTACGTTGAAACATAACGACCACTGTCCTTCTACCAACTTTGAATTCGGGACATCCTGAGCTTCTTTCGAAGACGGCCTTGACTGGAGTTTTCCTCTGATGGACGGTGTAACTGCTGCTGAGGGACTTGCCTCTGTTGAACATAGTTACTTGCCATTATCCCTAACTTTTTCCTGGATTGTACTGTGATGTTTCCAATCCACCGGGATGATTTTTTTTTATTTTGTCTCTAACTTTTGCCTGGACCGCCCTTTCGGGTTTTCAATCCACCGAGACGTTTTTTTTGTTTAGGCGAAGTATTTCTTGACTACATCAACATTCGTGGGGTAGGCAAATTCCTCTCCATCCATGGTTGCAAGTCTCAAGGCACCGCCTGAGAAAGCTTTCGTGACCACATAGGGGCCATCGTAATTTGGGGTCCATTTGCCCCGAAAGTCAGTGAGAAACGATTGTATCTTCTTGAGCACGAGGTCTCCTTTTCTGAAGACACGAGGTCGGACCTTTTTGTCGAACGCCTTCTTCATTCTCTGCTGATACAACTGACCGTGGCATAGTGTCGTGATTCGCTTCTCTTCGATCAGGTTTAATTCGTTGTGTCGACTTTGACACCATTCAGCTTCTGAAAGCTTAGATTCCATCAATATCCGGATTGATGGGATCTCTACTTCTATGGGGAGAACTGCCTCCATGCCATATACTAGAAAGAAAGGGGTTGCCCCTGTTGAAGTGCAGACAGATGTTCGATAACCATGAAGAGCAAAAGGTAGCATTTCGTGCCAATCTTTGTAGGTTACAACCATCTTCTGAACGATCCTCTTGATGTTCTTGTTAGCCGCTTCTACCGCTCCGTTCATCTTGGGTCGGTAGGGAGATGAGTTATGGTGTTCGATCTTGAACTCAGCGCACAACTCTTTCATCATCTTATTGTTCAAGTTAGATCCATTATCAGTGATGATCTGGCTCGGAACGCCATAACGGCAGATGATATTGTTTTTGATAAATCGGACCACCACTTGTCGGGTTACATTAGCGTACGACGCTGCTTCGACCCACTTGGTGAAATAGTCAATGGCTACTAGAATGAACCGACGTCCGTTTGAAGCCTTAGGTTCGATCAAGCCAATCATTTCGATTCCCCATATGGAAAAGGCCACGGGGAAGAAAGAACTTTGAGATGCGATGGCGGTACATGAATTTTGTCGGAGTATATCTGACACTTGTGACACCTCCTCATGTACTTGTAGCAGTCGGATTCCATGGTCAACCAGTAATACCCTGCTCTCAGAATTTTTCTCGCCATTGTATGTCCGTTGGCATGAGTGCCAAAGGATCCTTCATGAATTTCTTTCATAAGCATGTCTGCTTCTGGTCTGTCTATGCATCGGAGCAAGACCAAGTCAAAATTCCTCTTATAGAGTGTATCACCGCTCAAGAAGAAGTTTCCAGCCAATCTTCTGAGGGTTTTCGTGTCTTTTCGGAGTGCCCCAGATGGGTACTCTTGTTTCTGAAGGAAGCATTTGATATCGTGATACCAAGGTTTGTCGTCTATGACTGCTTCAATCGTGAAGACGTAGGCGGGCCGTTCAAGGCGCATTATGTCGATCTTAGGTAAGTCGATCCATTGACCTACACTAATCATAGAAGAGAGAGTGGCTAACGCATCAGCCATGTGATTCTCATCACGAGGGATATGATGAAACTCAACTCTGTTGAAGAAAGGTTACAACCTTCTTGCATAGTTTTTGTAAGGAATCAGTCTTGATTGGTATGTGTTCCATTCTCCTTTTATCTGATTGATAACCAAGGATGAATCGCCGTATACGTCCAAGTTCTTGATCCTTAAATCAATTGCTTCTTCGAGACCCATGATACAAGCTTCGTATTCGGCCTCGTTGTTTGTGCATTTGAATGTCAATCTAGAAGTTAAAGGAATGTGGGTACCCTGAGGTGTAACAATGATTGCCCCAATTCCGTTTCCATAATGATTAACTGCTCCGTCAAAGATAAGTCCCCATTGGGAACCTGGTTCTGGCCCTTCACTGGGTAACGGTTCATCGCAATCTTTCATTTTCAAATACATGACATCTTCATCTGGGAAGTCAGACCCGATTGATTCTTGATTGTCAATCGGTTGATGAGCCAAATGATCGGCTAAAATACTTCCTTTAACGGCTTTTTGAGCATGGTACTCTATGTCATATTCTGATAGCAACATCTGCCAACGGGCAATCCTTCCCGTGAGAGCAGGTTTTTCGAAGACGTACTTGATTGGATCCATTTCGGAGATTAACCAAGTAGTGTGACGAATCATGTACTGACGTAGACGTTTGGCTGCCCAAGCCAAAGCGCAACAAGTTTTCTCAAGCATCGTGTACCGAGTCTCGCAGTCGGTGAATTTCTTGCTCAGATAGTAAATGGCAGACTCTTTCCATTTGGTTTCGTCTTGTTGGCCAAGTACACATCCCATTGAGTCCTCTAGGAATGTGAGGTAGATGATCAGTGGTCTTCCTTCCACTAGAGGTGATAGAATCGGCGGATTCGACAGGTATTCCTTAATACTATCGAAGGCGGTTTGGCAATCTTCTGACCAAACGCAATCCTGGTTCTTTTTGAGTAATTTGAAAATCGGCGCACACGTGGCGGTCATAAGGAATATGAATCTGGAGATGTAGCTCAAACGTCCCAAGAATCCTCTGACTTGTTTTTCAGTTTTCGAAGAAGGCATTTCTCAAATGGCCTTGACCTTGTCAGGATCAACCTCAATTCCTTTCTGGCTGACGATGAACCCTAAGAGTTTCCCTGAACGGACACCGAAGGTGCACTTGTTGGGATTCAAGCGGAGTTTGTATTTCCTTAAACGCTCAAATAGTTTCGACAGGTGGGTCACATGCTCCTCTTCCATCTTAGATTTTGCAATCATGTCATCGACATATACCTCTATTTCCTTGTGTATCATGTCATGAAAAAGAGTAGTCATGGCCCTTTGATAGGTCGCCCTGACGTTCTTCAAACCGAACGTCATTACCTTGTAGCAAAAGGTACCCCATGGGGTGATGAACGAAGTTTTCTCCATGTCTTTCGGCGCCATTTTGATCTGGTTATAGCCCGAGAATCCATCCATGAAGGAGAAAATTTTGAACTTTGTTGTGCTGTCTACCAGCATGTCAATGTGCGGTAAAGGAAAGTTGTCCTTTGGACTTGCCTTGTTCAGATCTCTGTAGTCGACACACATTCTGACCTTTCCGTCCTTTTTCAGAACGGGTACGATATTGGCTAACCATTGAGGATATTCAGATGTAGCGAGGAAACCTGCGTCGATCTGTTTCTGTACCTCCTCTTTGATTTTGATGGCCATGTCCAGATGAGTCTGTCTCAACCTTTGCTTTATTGGCGGACATTCCGATCTTAAAGGTAAGTGATGTTCCACGATGCTGGTATCCAACCCTGGCATATCCTGATAGGACCAAGCGAATACATCGGGAAATTCTCTGAGAAGCTTTATCAAACCCTCTCTGGCAGTTGGACTGAACAGTGTCCCAATCCTGATTTCTTTTCTCTCTTTTTATGAACCCAAGTTTATCGTTTCCAACGGTTCTTTGTGAGGTTCAATGGACCTTTCCTCTTTTCTGAGTAATCGGGAGATCTCTTCTGGAATTTTGTTGTCAACTTCTTCTTCAGCCACGAATACTGGGAACTCAAAGTTGGGAGAAGGCATCGGATCGTATGTTTCAACGGGGTTTAAAACAAGCAATCTGCATGACGTGATGATTTGTTTTTTAGAAGAGATAGAGAGAATGCAAGTGTGTGCAGTGTATTATTTTTTTATTACTGCTTGTTTTTATTATTGAATTGTTTTTTAGGATTACCATTTTCTAAAAAACGAAAAGAGAAAACAGCAATTAATGCAGAAATTACAGAACGACGTTATTTTATTAATGAACAAGTCGATCCTTGAAACTACAGCCCTATAAAACAAAATTCTGTCGCTTTGGACGAAATGAAGAGGGAAAATTTACAGAAAGCGAGCCCTATCAAAACATCCGTTTCATCTGGGCAGGGTGAAAGGTTAAAGATGGCAATTACTTTGACTGATGAACGACCTCCGGAACCTCGACGGCAACCCATTGGCGGCGAACTCCTCGGTGAATCACAAAGTCTGGCACCTTCCTTGATTTGTCTTCAGAAATAACGCTGATTTCTGGTGGAGCGGGATCATTGGAATCTGTCTCCCAGGCAGAGTTGTCGTAGGAGAATTCCTCTGTTGTATTTTGCATAGCATTTGTGCGCTCAGCTGTATCTCCCCATCCAGTTGGATGGATGTCTTCGAGCCTGATACGAGAGCTTTCGGGAGCGGTGTACTTGACCATATAGTCAAATTTTCCACTTGGTTGTCCTAAGGTGTCCCACACTTCTTTGGAACTAGAGGAGTCATCCCTCTCGATGACGTTGACCTCGGGAAAAGTGTAGTTAATGAATTCTAGTCCTGTAAACGTTGCAAATTCATCGTCATGTTGAGTAGTTTCTGAATGACCTAAGTGTTGATCCCATGACATAGTGGGGACACAGGTATTCTGTTCAATGATGGTCAGCTGATTTTCATTGTTCGGCTGACTCTCTTTCCCCAAGTCTCCTGGATAAGGCTGCCACATTGGCAGGCCATCCATCGGGCCATAGTAGTTGTGATCAAAGTTGTCTTTCATCGGAGTGTCTTCCTCTAATGAATTTGGTGGAGCACGACATCCTTCCAGATCACAACCTCCGTATATCATTTAGACATCTGATCGTGGTATAAATCTCGGACTCTGTGCGGGATAGCAAAATGGCGTAGGCACCTCTTCCTGAGACATATAACCGTCCTCATTAAGATAGGAATTCCATTCTTCATTTGTGTCAGAGGTATCTTCCTCATTGATAGCATGTACTGCTTGAGACACTGGGTGAAGAAAACCTCCACTGTGGAAGAAATCCTGAATGGGATGAAGACTTTCATCGTTAGCAGCTGTCCGGGTACAGGTTGCAGAAAAACCAAGACCCTTCTTTGTTTTATTGCCAATAGGAATGACAAGCTGTCCCCATCCGGTTGTATCGGTACTCTCGAACGCTTTGATAGCATCTTTGTATGAGGAAATCGAGGTTCCTCCTTGGGATTGATTGTCCTTGTCGACCGACAACGCTTGGAACTGCGTCCCAATAACCTCCTCGGGTTCTACACAAGTAGATGATGATAAGTTACTCACGAGCAAGGCCTGTTCTCCACAGACTGTGACAAGTTGATCGTTCTGAACGAACTTTAGCTTTTGGTGGAGGGTCGAAGTGACCGCTCCAACATGATGTATCCAAGGTCTTCCTAATAAACAACTGTATGTTGCCCGGATGTCCATGACCTGGAAAGTGACTTGGAAAGTGTGAGGACCGATAGTTATGGGAAGATCAACTTCGCCGATAACTATTTTTCTGGATCCGTCGAACGCTTTGACGACGACCTCGCTGATTCTCATCGGAGGGCCTTTGAATGATAATTGCATCAAAGTGGATTTCGGCATAACATTCAGGGCTGACCCTGTGTCTACCAGTACGCTGGCTAAAGCATCGTCCTGGCAGTTAACTGTAATGTTGAGCGCGATGTTATGACGGCGACCCTCTTCGGGTAATTCCTCATCACTAAATCCCAAATTATTGCAGGAAGTGATGTTAGAGACAATGCTATCGAACTGTCTGATTGTTACATCCTGTTCCACAAAGGCTTGCTCCAAGACTTTTTGTAGAGCCTCCCTGTGGGCTTCTGAACTGAGTAACAGTGATAATACCGAGATCTTTGAAGGAGTCTGTAACAGCTGATCAACAATGTTATATTCACTCCTTTGGATGAGCTTCAGCATCTCATCATTGTTTTTCGAAAGGTCGGGATTACTGGATTGACCGACTGACGGATTGGGAGCTTCTGCCTGAAGTTCCTTTTCCTTGTTAGGTTCTCCAACTCCTCGGTTGAAGATTCGACCACTCCGTGTTACACGACTGATGTCTGCAATATTCACGACGGAGGGTAATGGAATTTCCTTTCCATTTTCAATTATCATTGCACCGTATTTGTAAGGGATCGCCTTGGCTGATTCATACGGTAGTGGTCCCGGTAGATAGATGACTATGGGAACCTTCTGATTTTTCTGACCATCATAAGTAATCTCGATCCGTTCCCGGTTGGGAACTTTAGATTCGTCAAGTAGAGGGATGATGGAAAAAACATCCCTGGTCTTATGATGACCAGAGATTGTGACAACATCCTCAACTTGATCGGCAAGGTAGTCCGGCGCCCAGTTGATGGGTCCAGAACCCGGATATGGACGAATCTCTCCACGATCCACCTGACCCTGAAAAGCTGCTCTCACAAGGTAACACCCTTGGTTACTTTCCGAACAGACGCTACAACGGTCATAATTGTGTGGTGGCACCTGGCCACGCCCACTTTGAATACAATGTAACCTCACTAGGTTAGCTTCCACTGATCGGACATCCTGACTCTGACGTCGAGTAGGATTCCTGTTACTGATACTAATCTGCTGAGTATCTTCATCCATATAGATTGACATCCACCAGTGATTTAACAAGTGCTGAAGTGCCTCTTGGACAAGGGTACAGCCTCGATCGTTTTCGTAACCTGCTTTACAGCTTTTATAGTCGTGTGATATTAAGAATCCGAGTCGGACCTACTCAGCATGTAACTCTACCAGGTTGTATTCATCACGCGAATATCAAAGATCTGAACCAGGTTGATCTGATAAGGGTTCCTATCATGGTAGTCTTAGATCCATCCAAGATCCATCTGACGCTGGAGGGCCTCTTGTATGAAAGAGCATCCCTGTTTGTTTACCGAGCAAGTCAGACAGGAACTGTAATCGTGCCGCGGCAGATTATGATACTGGCTTTGTCTTGAGTATATTGCCACCAAGTTGACATTCATTGCACATATGTCGTGGTTCTGAATGACGTTAGAATTCGTGTAGACCATGTTAACCCCACGACCTCGGTGCTCTTGGATCCATCCGAGATCCATCTGTTCCTGTAGAGCTGCTTGCACCACAGAACATCCCTGGTTGTCTTTAGAGCAGATATCACACTGATGATAGTTATGAGGTGGCACATGACCATATCCACTCTGTCTACAATGCATCTTGACCAGATTAGTCCTCAATAAGAGTACATCGTGAATTTGATAGACATTGTTAAATTCTTTCTCAATTAGGTTGACTGCAGCTTTCTCATGTTGAGGCAGTGGGTTCGTAAGAACATTGGGATTCGTATCTTTGAAAGATAAGAGCCCACTCCTAACAAGCTTTTGCACGTCAGATTTGAAATTGAGACAATTCTCTATGTTATGCCCTGGTCCTCCTTGATGATAAGGGCATGTTTGATCCACCTTAAACCAAAAAGGCGGATTTTTCGGTATTGTAAGAGGAGACTTAGTCTGGATGTGCCCCTTAGCCAGTAGTAACGGAAATAGTTCTGCGTACAACATGGGTATAGGATCAAACCCTGATGGTTGTGTTGTACGATTGTTGTTATATAGAGGACGAGCCTGCTGAAGAGGTTGTTGTGTCCTTTGCTGATTAGGTTGGCTCTGCGCAACCTGAGGTTGATACGTAGGAATAGGCACAGGGCTGATAGCAGGAATTACAGCTGCTACCGGTTGATAACGTCGCCTTTGCTTTCTGAGAGAGATATTCCCAATATCTTGCTCTTTTTTCTTAGGGAGAGCACTACCGTATCATTTTGTACTGCTTGATGGTCCAGCGTCTTTTGCCAAACGTCCTTCTTGGACGACTTCCTCAAGACGAACTCCCATGCCCACCAACTCGGTGAAATCACTGGGCGCACTGACAACCATTCTGTCATAGTAAAATGAGCTAAAGGTCTTTAAGAAGATCTTTGTCATCTCTTTTTCCTCAATAGGTGGACAAATCTGAGCGGCAATTTTACGCCATCTCTGAGCGTACTCCTTAAAGGTTTCCTTGTCCTTTTGTGACATTGATCTGAGTTGATCTCTGTCCGGTGTCATGTCCAAATTGTATTTGTATTGTTGGACGAAGGCAGTGCCAAGATCTCTGAATGTGCTAATCGTAGCACGGTTTAAACCCATGTACCATTTGAGTGCGGCACTGGTTAAACTATCTTGAAAGTAGTGAATCAACAGGTCCTGATTCTCAGTCTGAGCTGACATTCGCCGAGCGTACATCACCAGATGGCTCTGAGGGCAAGAGTTACCCTTGTACTTTTCAAAGTCAGGCACTTGGAACTTGTGCGGGACTTTCACATTGGGGACCAGACAAAGGTCTGCGGCGTCCTTTCCAAATAGATCCTGACCGCGAATGGCTTGCAGTTTCTTCTGCATTTCCAAGAATTATTCCTGGAATTCATCCATTCTATCGAACATAGTTTCCTTCTTATCATAAGGGATTTGTGGAATCTGTCCTTCCGGGACAGTGCGCACCACAGGGGGTGGTACCGTGACTACGACAGTGAATCTTGGCGTTTCCCGAAGTTTGTAACCTTCAGGAGTCTTCAGTATGCCCTTGGCATCTTCGCTTTCCCGAAGTTTGTAACCTTCAGGCCCAGCGGCTTCTGTCGCGATTCCCTGATCTTCAGTGATCGGCGGAACATATCCTTCCGGGATATAGTTAACAGGCATGCCCCAAGGACGATCTTTCAGCATTTGATACCTAGGATCATACTTCTCCACTATGGGCGTTGAGGTGATCTCTGAGATCACAGTCCTTTGTAGCTGAGCTTCTGCCATGGCTTGCATGTCGTTATGAAGCTTTCTCATATCCTCTCTTAGAGCGTCGATCTCTTCTTTCAACTCTCTGTTTTCTTCCTCAAGATTATCCATCTTTTTCTGACGATTGGCCCGAGTATTGTACGAATGAGACAGTTTGACTCTAGAATCGAGACACAAATGTGAGATTCGTAGGTAAGAAGAATACGCGATGTGAGAATGATGAATGCAATGATTATATTAATTGTTTTTTGGTTTAATCAAAATAAACTTCGACAATTAGATTGCAAATATCAAACAGTGAGGAAACCCTTTTTTATTGAATTCAAAGGATTACAGAAATGGAAATACAGTAGATTACAAGATGCAGAAACAGAAACCTAAGCTAATGGGTCCCGAGTCCTCTCTGAAGAGAAATCGGGTGCTGACTCTGGTACTTTCCTTTTCTTTGACCGGGGCTCTTGGGCCGTTGTCGGGTTGTCATTCCTTTCCCAAGTGAAAGGAGCGAGCAAATTCCTTTGGTCATCCTGATTTTCTACAGCACGTTGCTCCAAAATCTCGATCAGAACATCCTTATCTTTCAGTAGTTGCTGTATTTTGATGCACTCTACGTTGAGGGTGCGGTACATGTTCTTCCAAGACCTCCTCTCCCGTTGAACTTTGTTGAGAGTAACCTGAAGCTTTTCAGTTTCCGTCATGAAATACATGACAGATTCCTTTGGCGGAAGAATTCCGTGACGCGGATAAGGCATTTTTAGCTTGAGAGCTCTAGTTTGTACCCAATGGAGATAAGGCTCCACCGAGATACAGTCCGGTTTTCCTAGAGGCTCCCGTCCTTTCTTATGAACGTGTTTCCAAGTGTGCACTATTTCCATCTTTAGTGCTCTGTCGTTTTCTCCTTCTTTGAAGAAAAGACCTTCCAGATGAACATTCAGCGGAATATGCCTCATCGGGTATCCAAATTGACGACGAACGAGAACTGGATGGTAATTAATTCCTCCCTTAGTTCCTATAAGGGGTACGTTGGGGAAGTTTCCACAACGGTCAATGATCCTGATTCCATCATAAATCCTATTACACCAATCTATATTAGAGTTGGTAAGAGACATGATCTTCTGCGACCAACGTAAGGCACTCTTATGATCCCAAAAAGTAGCAGACTTGGGTAAGTGCGAGATAAACCATTTATAAAGCAGAGGTACACAACATGTGATCTCCCCTCCGCTGTACAAATTTCCCAAGTGTACAGAATGATACGCATCTGCGAGCAAAGTCGGCACAGGGTTTCCAATGAGAAAAACCTTAATGGAGTTAATGTCGAAGAAGTTATTGATGTTGGGAAACAAAAATAACCCGTAGGTGAGCAAGACAAAGATGCTTTCAAAGGCAGTTACGTTTCCGATACTGGAAAAATACAGGGCTTTCTTTGTCAAGAACTGGGCTGGCAAACCTTGGATGTCATCCTTAGTGGTTATGTGAGTCCTGACCTCAGACTCGTCCAAATGAATTGCTCTTGCAATGGTCTGATTCTTTGGAAATTCTTCCAGTCCAGAAAATGGAGCTTGATCTGTAATGTGTAGATCAATTAGATAAGAATACTCCTCCAGTGTTGGTGCGAGCTGGTAATCCGGGAATGTGAAACAGTGATAGACCAGATCGTAGAACTGGATGAGCGCATCCATGATTCCCTTAATCACATGGACTCTTAACAGTGGTAGCAAACCTCCGTGCTTGGCTCTGAAAGCCTCAGGGTTAGTGATCATCCTTGCTAACCTTCTCAAATCCTCTAGCTTTGGAACCTTGAAGGTATACCGATGGGTTCTCCTTCTACCGAAATCCATTAGCACAATCCTTTTCTCTGATATTTGCAATCACAGTCTTAGTTTAATTTGAAAAACAGAGAGACTAGAAGAGAAAATCTTTTTTGAATGTTTTAATGTTTTTTTAAATGAATGCATGAATGCAGCACACAAAAACATAGAAAAAACATGGGGTCAAAGGGTCGTTGTCATGAAGTCAAGGCTCTACCCATCCCCAAAGGTTTATACTAGGGTGATTTTTGTACCTGTACTCATCATCATCAGCTCCTCCCAGGAAAGCAAAACAACAAGCGGATCGCCAGCGAGTTGTAGAGCAATCTTAGAGTAAGTGTCATTCACCGAGAATAGATCACCAACCTCAAATGAGGGTAGTATCGGGTGACAACTATTTCCGATAGCTTCCGCACTACAAAAGGGTTGACTCCTCAGCTTCTCAGACATCACAATCGGCCTATTGCCTATGAGAGGGAATGGGTTGCATTGGTCAGCCTCCACTGAGGTTGATGGTCGACCTCGTCGCCATCACTTATCTTAAGTGTATACTCAATCTTTCCACATGCGGCATCACACGCATTCCCATTAGCAGAAAAATAAACAGGTACAGCAATTAGGAAAAATAGTATATATATTTGTCCTAAACATCCTAGACCTTTAAAGCTATGAATCCTAAGTTCCTGACAGAAAATGGGTTCCACGGTGGAAGCCCCAATCTGTGGTATTCACACAAGTGAAGAGAAAAAAGGTTAGAGCGATATTTCTACATGCCCCACGGTGGGCGCCACTTTTCTGTGGTGGCCACAGCCATGAAAAAGATTTGTCCAAGGTTTTCACCTTAAACGTTAAGAAAGAATGAGAGGCCCCACGGTGGGCGCCACTTTTCTGTTGCGAGCGATTTTGGACGCGGTTCTTAAGCGCTGTCGCTCTCTGGGGTTAGTTTACTACAGGTTGATTCATTTTTTATCCTATTAAAGCTGATGAAGGAAGGGAAATAGATGTCTCCAATTAACCCTGCTTGCATACTGAGTTTAAACAGCGGTCTGTTAGGTTACGGATGCGATCAATGTGGTGGGGCCTTTCTTGTGTTATTTTGATAGAATGACAGGTTTCTGGCAGGGAACAAGGATTAGGATGTTAGGACTGATGCTTTTTGATAGATATGTGAGAGTATGGGATTTAGGGTTTTTGTTTAGTGTGCCCGCTAAGATCTTTTCTTTCAATCTTATGCCTACGTATTCCCGTTTACCGAAACAGGGAAATCAGAGCGTTCGTAGTTCCTCCTATTCTATGGGAGGAAATGGTATTTGGTGTCTTATTCAAAGCCCAAGACGTGAAGCAAAAGGTGGTTTGTATCTTGTTCAAAGCCCAAGATGTGAAGCTGAAAGGTCTCAACTTTAGAGAGAATTTGTCATCTCTAAAGAGGGGTTTGTTTGTCACAACTGTTTATAAGGGAGAATTACTTTAACCGGGATATGTGAATCCGATAATGCCATAATTTCCTTTATAGGGGATTTTAACCTGAAGGAGAAGACTTTAACTCAGTGTAGAGCAATGCTATCTTTCCTTAGGAATTTCTCATGCTAAAAGAGGGACAGTGGCATGGATGTAGATGATCTAGAGGGTTGCCGCAATTAGATGAAGGGGAAGGAGTTGTTGATGTTTGTGTACTGTGAACGAGGCACAACTTTGATGCTAAAAGGTTGATTGGATCAACCAGTGGTTTTCATATACAAAGCCTAAGAGGAGGCTAATATGTGTCTCGTACAAAGCCCGAGAGAGAGGCTAAAAGGTTTTTGACTTGACGATAGAGTCTTTTGGTATCTCGTATAAAGCCCGAGATGAAGGCTATTTGACTCAACAAGAGAGTTTTTGTATCTCGTACAAAGCCCGAGATGGAGGCTAAAGGGGTGATTGACTCAACGAAGGAATCTCTTATGTGTCTCGTACAAAGCCCGAGAGAGAGGCTAAATGATGTTTGACTCCGCTGGGGAGAATCATTGTACAAAGTCCAAGAGGAAGCTATTGTAACTGTTTCAGTTGAGTGACAGGTCCAGTATACTGATTTTGAAAGAGAAAATCAGTTCTTATATGAGCAACACTGTACTCAAGGATTTGATTCGAGGATCCGGGTTATTCCTGTTCTTTAAGGAAGTGGGAAATCCGAAGGGTATTGTGACTGTCCGAGTCTACGGGTTTTCTTCCTATTTAACGAAGGGGTCACTTGAGAATGTCTTTGAGACTCAAGGATATTAGATTGTCTGTGTCTAGAGTTTTATCTTTTGTACTATGCTTTGAGAAATAGTAATAGACTCTTGGAAAGGACTGTTCTATGAAGATGACTAAGTTATGTTCCTATACCTCTAGGAGGTCGTCGGGATAATTTGTACGAAGCCCAAGAGGAGGCTGGAAGCTTTTAAGAAGCCGACGGGTCCTTGTACTAAGTCCAAGAGGAGGCTATCATTCCTGGAGGAAGAGATCATTATACGAATCCTAAGAGGAGGCTGTGAATACTTCTAAGAAGCCGACGGGTCCTTGTACTAAGCCCAAGAGGAGGCGGGGATGCTTTTAGGAAGCCTGTGGGTCCTTGTACGATGCCCAAGAGGAGGCCGATGCTTTTAAGAAGCCCGTGGGTCCCCAAACCCTGAGAAATTCAAGACAGGCTATTCACGAGGAATAGATCAAGCCAGGAAAGTTCGAGAATTTGGAAGAAACTCAAGAGATGCCATTAACGGAGAAAAGATCATCTCTGGGGAGTAGAGTTTCTTGACAAGTGCTTTTAAGAAGCCTGTGGGTCCCCAAACCCCGAGAAATTCAAGACATGCCATTCACCGAGAATAGATCAAGCCAGGAAAGTCCGAGAATTTGGAAGAAACTCAAGAGATGCAATTCACGGAGAAGAGATCATTTCTGGGGAGTAGAGTTTCTTTGACAACTTCTACGAGTGACAGTCTATGAAAGGGTTCACTGAGAATGCTGCCTTTCATATCTCCATATTGTTTAACCCCAAGAGGAGGGAAGACTGTGTCTGGTAATCCTATGGGGATCTAGTTTTGACTATTTCTAAGAGTGATCAACGGGCTTAATGCTAGACGTAGTTGCCGGGGGAACTCTAAATATCTATACTATTATTACACAGTTGATATGAGTTTATGAAAGAAGACTTACAACGAAATAGTCCCACAATACAGTTATATGTATATGAAAGCGGTAAATGAAAGCGGATAAACACTTACTCGGTTGTAGAGCTTCCATGTTGTTTGGTTAGTTGTTCAACAAAGAAAGATTGAAAACAACAGTATATTTCAAAATCAAAGGAGAAAGTTCTTTGAAAAAGAAAGATTTGGGGCTTACAGCTCAAGGAGAGGCCCAGTTGACTTTTCGTTTGAAATGGCGATCGCGCCGAAGTTTTCTTTTAACGCAGAGGGACTTATACAATAAGTGAGGCCCAAAAGGTTTTGGTTAAAAGGGGATTGGGTCTTACACTCTATTAGAGGCCCAAAATTTTTGAATGGGTCTTATAGTTCAAGGAGAGGCCCAGGGTTTGTTTTTCAACGGATGATGATCGCGTCGAACTTTTTTAAAATACAACAGGACTTATACCATAAGTGGGGCCCAAAATAGGTTGTATTTACAAAGGTTTGGGTCTTACACTCTATTAGAGACCCAAATGAGTTTTAAGAAAAGAAATGGGTCTTACTACTCGAGGGTAGGCCCAAGGTTTTTTGTTTTCAAAAGGCGACGATCGTGTCGTTTGTTTTTTACGGTATCGGGACTTATACAATATACTGAGGCCCAAAAATGATTTGGTCAAAAAAGAATTGGGTCTTACACTCTATTAGAGGCCCAAAGTGTTTTGAAAATGATTTATGAGGGTTGAATTAATCCAAAAACCCTAATTTATTTTCAAAAATGTATTTAATTGAATAAAAATTCAATTAAAAATGATCAAAATTGTTTAACATATGGAAAACAAATTGTGATCTAGGATTAATGCTTCAAAAATTATTTATTGACCTACAAAATAATTAGAAGGCATTAAAAGTTGCAAAATCAAGGTGGAAAAAATATTTTAAATGTTAAAAACAATTAAAACATTAATTCTTTGCAAAAATATCAATTATATAAAATAAATAATATTTTTGGGATTTTTTGGGAAAATAAAATATTTTAACATTTTTGTGAATTATTAAAAAAAGAATCAACTCAAAATCATTAAAACTCAGAGAGAAATTAATTTTTGAATCAATTAAATAAAATCACAAAATTCAAATATTTGAATATTGGAAAATGGCGCCAAGAACAAAGGCAAGAACACGCGCGTTTTTCAGTTTTTCCCAAGTTTGCATTTTCTCTCCAATCTCACTGAATACTTAATCATATCATGCAATCCACATACCAATCAACTCGTTTTAACCTCACGATCATGTCTATGACAATTAATTTCATTTAAATTAAACATATAACAAGAAATCATGAAAAATCCTCAAGAACCCTAATTTCTGCATGAAGGCTAGGATTTTTGATACACGATTCAAACAATGCAATTAATTGAGGGGAAACATTTCATGCATGATTATGAACATATGGCCAAATTATTATGCAGCAAAAATTGCATGGATCATAGAGTTAGAAGAGCTCATGCTTACCACTTGCAGCTGGTGATCATGATTTGTGTTGGAGGTGTTACAACTAGGTTCCAATGATCTGGATAGCTTCCCTAGGTGCCATGGAGTGTGTATGAATGCTTGGAATGGATTGAAATGATCTGGAACTTGAGATGGTACCCCAACTGCAAATCTGTCAAGAACTTGAGCAATTGGTTGGTGATTTTGTGAAATCTGTGTTCCAGATGTTATGTGAGTGTTTGGATCACTTCTATATGATGTATGTGAGGTGTGTGTGTGATTGGTTTGATTGGAAAAGCTCTCAAACTCAAAACCCGATAGTGACTTGCCTTAGAAGGCAAAATTGGAGTGAAAGAAGAGATTTTGAGGAAAGCATCTATTTGATGGATTTGGTGTACTCAAACTGATCACAATTGAGCTCTATTTATAGTAGAGCAAGTTTGTTTTGCAAGGAATAGTGAATGGCAACTGCTGAGTAGGTTTGGCCAATGTTGGCAAATGAAAATCCAAGTCTCCTCTAGCCATTGACTAGAGGTTAGTGCACAGGCTGCTGGTTCCCTTGGTCTTGGATAAGTCTTGACTGAATTCAGTTGAGAATGGCTCAGTCCATGCCACCTTGATGCTTCCATTGAATGCTCCAATCCAAAATTGGAGTCTTGTCCCTATTTTGGCAATTCTAGGTTCAACATGTTATTTCTTGTTCCAAAGACTTTGGAGGCTTGGCTCAGTTATTGTCCCCTTTAGATTCAATCCTCAGAGGTGTCCAAGTGGATAGGAGCTTTTGGATTTGGCTGATTTTGGCAAATCGACCAAAAGTGTAAAAATCTGCCTTGCCTTGGCAGATTTCAGCAAGGCAACTTGCCAATGTCATATCTCATGACTCAAATTGAATTTGGTAATGTTCTTGGCCATTTTGGAAAGCCCTTACATGATACAACAACTGTTTGAACATGTTTGGTTTTGATCTTTTTTGAATCCAAGTGAAAAATCCCCCTACATTTGGCAAAAAGTAAGGTAAAAGCTGACTTAGTGAAATTTTCACTAAGTGTTGGAACAAAGTGATTTTTCTTGATTTTGATCACTCCATAACTCAAAATCCATGAGGAATTTGGACATAGGTCAGTATGAAGCTTTTGTAGAGGGCAATGAGATCTACAAATCAAGCTTTGAATGGGGAACAATGGCCTTATGGTTTATGAGTTATGATCCTCCAAAGTTGGCACATTAGTGTCACTTTTTCCATAACTTTGAAAATTTTCTAAGTTTTTATGGTTACCCCTTTTACAAGTTATCCCACTTTCTTTAATTTTTCTTGATGAATGATGATTCAAATCATACATTAACATCATTTTAGGGTTAAAAATCCATTTTGGTGAAAAATCTCAAAAAGTCAAAGTTGACTTTTGTGCACAGTTGACTTTTTATCAGATGAATTCCAAACTGTGCAATTCTTCATGAAATCATGTCCTTGACCTAAATCAAACTTGATGGACATGTTCCATTGGTGTCATAGGGTATATTGAATCATGTCTTAGGGCTTGGGAGCATGTCCTGGTCAAAAGTCAAAGTTACAGTTGACTTTCCTCGCGAAACCCTAATTGTGGTGCAGATGAAATTGAGACTTGTTGCTCAAGCTTCTTGGATCAATCCATTGTTCCAAATGGATCAATATGGTATATTAGAGACCCTCAAATCATGTCTTGAGGTCTTGGTTCATGATTTTTCCCAAAAGTCAACTTAGGGGTGAATTAGGTCAAGAAACCCTAATTCCTGATTTTTTATGAATGCAACCCCTGAGGCAAAATTGACTTGATGATTGGGTTTATGAGGTTCCATGGAGTATATTAGGTTATGTTTTGGATCACTGGCTTGTGCCCAGATGAAAATTTTCCATCTGGAGGCCCTGGTCAACCAAAACCCTAATTTGGTGACACTGTCGATCTTGAGACTTGATCCACCTAGAAGGGAGCAGCCTTGTGCTTAATCCTTGAAGTGGGAGTCCTTTTGATCCATTGTGGATATTTTAGAGGCTAGACAAGTTGAAGATCAAGTCATTCCTTGACTGATCCTTTGTCTAAGGCTCTGAGAGGGCTTAAAACCCTAATTTTGATTGTAGTGAATGCTCAACAACCCTTGAGGCATTTGATGAGGCATGATGGTTCATCCATATATGATTGACAAAATGATGGGAATCTTAGTGGTCAAAATTTGGGGTATGACAGAGTCCCCATGGTAACATTTCTTCTTGAGCATTTAGATCTGGATCTCATGGCCAAGAATGCTTCATCTTGATTGCATCCTTTGATTTGATCAAGGTCGTCTGATCTTGATCAAACGGCCACACGCGTGTCTCAGATCTATCCTATCTTGGTTAGATTTTTGGCCCCCCCTGTTGTTAGGAATTCCTTCTCACATCCTCTTTTACCTCCTTTCACCCCCTGATGGTGTGGGAGAAAGAGTTTTGACCCCTTGGGCCTTGGGTGCGTGTGCACCCCTGGGTGCTGCAACACACCCCCTTTTTCTATTTGTATTCTTGGACCTTAAGCCCATTTTATTTTACTTTTATTAACCTGTCATGCTTGCATGTACTCTCATTTTATTTTTTGTCATTTATAAATTGGCTAAATAATTAACATTGATAAAACAAATGTATGAGAAAATTAACAAGCCTTTGGTCAATAGTTTTGTTAATCAAAAATCAAACATTTCTCACTTGATTAACATCAAGTCATTTTTCAACTTTAATATCAAACTATTTTTCAATAAATAATCAAATTATTTTCCAACTCAATCAAACCCTATTTCACAATATTAAATCAAATGAAAAAGAACTAGTTGGATGTATATCCCTATTTTCCCCGAGTACTTGGATATTTGCTGTATAGCTTGCCTTTCAATTACTTGCCATCTTTAAAAGACTTTAATTCAATTAAATAGTTTTTGCAATTAAATTGGATGAAAAAGAACTAGTTGTATGTATATCCCGCTTTCCCCCCGAGTACTTGGATACTTGTTGTATAACTTTCCTTTCAAGTACTAGTCATCTTTAAAATACTTTAATTTGATTAAATCTTTTTCGCAATTAAAACAAATGAAAAAGGACTAGTTGGATGCATATCCCTCTTTCCCCTGAGTATTTGGATACTACTTGTATAGTTTGCCTTTCAAGTACTTGTCATCTTCAAAAGACTTTAATCCTACGCGATATATGAACACACACTTCAGCCCCCCATGCGCGAGCAACAAGCAACGTTTAACCTCTCAAATGTGACCTAAATATCATTCACTAAAACCAAATAACCCATAAACATTTTCTATAAAGAACTACGCAGCTTTGAATTTACCATCACACCTGGGGATATGTAGGAGCAAGACTCGCAATCTTGTCAAGCACCATAATAAAAAAACCTTTTTAGTTCTTTTCACAATGAACTACGTGGCTTTAAATTATCCATCGCATCGGGAGATACGTAAGAGCAAGATTGGCATCTTGTCAACCACCTTAATAAAAAACCTTTTTAGTTCTTTTCCGAAGAACTGCGTAGCTTTGAGTTCCCCATCGCACCTGGGGAAACGTATGAGCGAGATTCAACGTCTCGTCAAGCACCCTAATAAAAAACATTTTTAGTTATTTTCCTTTTTTTAAATACTTTTAATAATCAGAAGAAACCAAATAATGTACGCTACACTCATATTCGCAAAGCTGATTAAACGATTCTCATTGGATTCAACGAATGTGTGGAGTTATAATAACTTCCCCGCTCATAACCGACTCTCGAACCTGAATTTGGTTACGCCGACCATATTTTTATTCTTTTAAGGTTTTATCTACGTTTTCCCTTTAAAAAATAAACTTTGATGGCGACTCTATTGTTATTTCCAGCATTCATACGCTCAGGTATGTTTCCTGCTGCGACACTTTGAAAATGCAAAAAATATTGTTGTTAGGGATTGAACCCATGACCAGTTCCACTTTTCCTCTTGGTGGAATTTTAACAGAGGGGTAAAGTGGCATGTTTTCATGACTCCATTCATTACATTGCTTATGAAACAGAGGTAAAACTATTATTCCAACCCAGGTAAATGGGGTTTTTTTTAGTAGTGCACATGTCCAATATGTGGCATTGGAGCCTAACTTTTGCTTAAGGACTAATCGCCTCATGAGGAAGATGACCTACAACACACTTTTAAATAAGTGATCTTTCCTAAGCACACCTTCACTATTTAATGGTGCTAGGTTTGAAATATGGAAACCTATATTTAGAATCTTTATTCAAAGTATTTATCGTGAACTGTGGGAAAAGTTAATCATCAGTCCATTCATCCCTACTTACGAACTAATTAGGAAGGTAGTAGATAAACCTAAATTTCTTTGGACCATAGAGGAAAAGAGAAAATTTGAAATTTATTTTAAGACCAAGAACTTTCTAGTAATGTACCTAGATGATAGTAAACTTTTCTATGTTTATAATTGTAAAATCTCCAAGGAAATTTAGGATACTCTTGAAATGATATATGGAGTTTCTCCAAGTATCGAACAAGAGGAGATGAACACACGTGAAGAAGATGAAAAATCCCCTGACAAATGTTTTTCAAAATTTAGGAAAGTTAGAAAGTATATTGGAACATTTATTAATAACAAATATCTAAGAATTAAGATTTGGAAATTCAGTCCAATCCTTAAATCGAAAGATGGAAATATTCATGAATTTCAAAAAAAAAACAAAGAAGGAAATCATAGAGAAATTGAATGAAATAGTTAAATTACTCAAAAATGAAGGTACAAGATCAAAAACTAAAGTATCATCAGACTCATCATACTTCTATCAAACAACTCTCATGGCTTCCTTCGAAAGAACATACTCAGTAGTTGAATGATCTTTGGAAGATTCAACATCAAATGAAGGAACCTCACTTGTAAGAGGTTGTGAAGAAGAAGTATCATCCAGTGGAATTTTCGAAAGAAGAAGAGAAGACGAAGGATTCACAATAAAAGAAGAATAAACCTATGGGAGAACTATTAAATAATCTTCCTCAAATGAAGAAAATGAAGTATTCTTGAAGAGAATGATAGGATTAAAATCACAACTTAGACCTTAAGGAATATTTAGAGTTTCTTAAAGAAAGTAATAAATTGCTTAAACGAGAAATAACTAACATTAGAAACTCAAGAGAAACATTTGAGACTTGTGTCTCTCTTGCAATAATCCCCCAACATTTGTCGTGGTGGAACTACCATCTCTTCTCTTTCTTCTTTTGGTTATTTTGTAACTTGTAGTGCTTCTCATTTCGCTTTAGGAATTGTCTGCGTTGTTCTTTCCATTTCTGGGTGTATTAGTATCAATATCGAATATGAACCTCGTATAAACATACAAACAATACCTTAGTAGCACTAACCCAAACCGAACAGAATAAGAGTAGAAAATAAAATTAAAAATTAAAACTAAAAATTACTAACAAAAAATAAAATTAAAATTAAAAACGTTGCATAAATACTACCCTGTTGAAGTAATAATCCCCAAAAACGACGCCAAAAACTTGATAACTAAACTAGCAAGTGTACTAGTCTCGTCAAAGTAATACAATAATTTGTCTCCAAAAGGATTGCAAGTTAAAACAAGGTAATGATAATGAAAATTAAAATAAATAACAAGGGCGTTTTTAATTGTTATTGGTATGAAAAAAAGTACGAGAAAACTTTCAGAGTAAAGTTTGATAGAGAAAATCGATTAGATCTTTACTTCGAATCCCCTAATTATACCTATTGATGAATGTGTAATATATGAATTACAATTATGCTATAATCTCACGGAAAATTAACAAGACTAATGTATCTAATTCATTGTTGTACAACTCACTAATTTAGACAATAAATCCATAATTCCTTAGGCCAATTAAAAATTAAACTAGGCGTTTCTAAGTTAGTCAATTCAAAAGCCACAAATTATAATTATCTATTCCTAGTTAATTACTAAGTTAAATTATTTCCCTATTTCAGATCAGTAGACTTATGGTCAATAATTCTTATTCATCTAAGGTCAATTTGTGTGCTCGTCAACACACAAAAAGCATTAAGCACAAGAACAACTAAATAATGATTGTAACATAAAAGCATTCAAATAATCTCAAATAGTCATATGTTCCAACATAATACAAGTAGGTTCATCTTTAAAGACCTATTCTAAAATAACTTAGCCGCTCATAGTAAAATTAAAAATTATGATGAGTTGATAAGAAGTATTCATCAAAATCAAGGGAAAATAAGCTCTCCATTTGCTATAATGCTCTCCAAAATCGCTCACAAAATCACTTGATCGTTACTTTCTCTCCTAGAATTCGTCCCCTAAAAAGTTTCCACCTTTTTCTATTAAAAATGTGAAAAGTGTGTTAAGAAAAACTGTCGTCGCTACCACGTTCTCCTTCATCGCGATCGCGATATGATTTCAATGCTCCCACAATGTCAACATTGCAACCGTGTGTAAACCAATAGCAAAATATTCACTTTTCTTCCTTTTTCTTATTATCTTTATAAGTCCCAACTTTCTTCACCTTTGGATATTTTTCTCATTTCTTATAGTCATATTTCTTCAAGTGGGTACCCGATAGAACTTTCCCAAACCTTTTATGAGAATTCTATTTAAACTTAAAGATTGTAGGAACTTCCATAAGATCATTAGTAAGGGGAATGGAAATAGATATCCACATGGATAACTTTGGTAGAACTTTTGAGCTACACTTTGACAGATCATCCTACACCTATGAGGGACCCATAGGTTTTAAGAACTTCAAATGCTCCATAGCCTTAAAATAGATTCTTATTAACCCCATGGAGAAAAGAAAGTTCCCTTTTCAAGTTAACCTTCTTAAACCTAAAGGTTTGCGTCATCTGCTACCTTCAAACATAATCATTTTTCCAAGGAGTGTCAACCTTAACTATGTCATAAGATATGATGTCGAATCCCTCTGGCTCTTAACCCAAAAGGTTCCAACAAACTAGGTAAAAGGAATATTCCTTCACATGATTCGATGCAAAGAAAGCCAGTCAACAGAACTTCCTTATGGAGCAATGATAACGAAAATACTAGGAACATTCAATTTTGATACCTTGGAAGAATACATAGACTCTTCTAATAAAATGATGACCTATACCTCTCTCAGAGAGATAAAGGTTCTCATCAAACATTGAAATTGCAGAATGACCCAATAATCAAGGAAGAAGAAGAACCAAAAGAAACTGAAGACACAAAATTATCAAATTCTTAGAGATATGTAAGAACTTAGCCAAAGATATGGAGAAGATCAATAAATTCATCTTGTAGGATAATGATACTTAAGGCAATGAATAGTCTCACTTATGTGTATAAGTGCATTTACCTTCTTGTTATTTCTTATTATGAAATTACCTACTTTTCGTACTACTTTTAGTTTTGCAAACTTCATTGCTCCTTGTACTATTCAAATTTTAATTAATAAAAGTGTTATGTTTTTTCCCTTTCCTAAATGCATGTGTCCTAATTTGTTTGAATATTTAAATTTTCGCAATGCATATTTTTACCCGCCTTTTTTATTTGACAAAAGGGGAGAAGTATACTCTCACGGGAAGTAGAGTATACTCTCTATTTAATTTAAGGGGAGTTTAAACACTCCAATATATATTCGTTTATCGTAACAATAGTTTTTTTTCAACAAATGTGAGCTTGTTACATTGTTCAAATCAACTAACAATGTTTTTGGTGTTCAACAAAGAAAATAAAAAATGTATGAAACTGGTAATAAAACATAACATTATAACCCAAGTACAACTTTTTATAAAGTGAGAAAAAAGAAAAACAATAATGAAATGGAGTACAACTTTTTACTAAGTGGGAAAAAAATCAAAACAAAAAAGAAATGGACGAACCTTGTAATGATGAAAACAAAGTTTGTTCATTTGTTGTTGTAGACACAAAAGTTAGTAGAAATCATTGAAATGGAAAATGTAGAAAATGTAAAATAAATGCAAAGGAAATGAGGAAAAAACAAAAACAAATATGGAAATGGTCTTCCTTCAAAATTAAAACCCGAAACCTAGAGTTTATAAGAAAAGGAAGTTTGTGCAATATAATTTTGTATATATAACACAGAGGAAGGAGGAAGAACCTTTCAATCGGAGGTTGGAACCAAAGTTGGAGCTTTGATGGATGAGAGATATAAATCCATTCAACTTCTCGCAATTTAATCTAGACTTGAGCTCATTCCTTCATCCTTTAACAGTTGAATAAATTCATTCAACTTCTTGACGATTTCTTTTTTCTTTGATTTTTCTTGAAAATTTTAAACATTCTCATCTCTTTATTTAAGGATTGGATCAGGTTTACGATTCCAATTCATAATTCTTAGATATTTGTCACTAACAAAGGATCTAACATTATTTCCAACGCTTATAAATTTTGAGAAGCATTTATGAAAGAAACTTTCATCTTCTTTTCCCTGTGTGTTCATTCACTCTTGTTCGACACTTAGAAAAACTCCATACATCATTTTAAGAGTGTCTCACATTTCCTTGGCAGATTTACAATTATGAACATAAAAGAATTGATTTTCATCTAAGGACATAACTAAGAAGTTTTTAGTTTTCAAATCAATTTCAAACTTTTTCTTTTCCTCTATGGTTCAAAGTAAATCTGGTTTACTTACTACTTCTCCATTATAATGGTGAGTACGGATAAACGGACCATTGATTATGGTTTCCCACAATTCAAGAACAAAATTTTGAATGAATATTTTAAATCTAGATTTCCATAATTCAAACCTGTCACCATTAAAAGGTGCAAGTGTGTTTATAAACATCCTCTTGTTAAAGACAATGTTAGAAGTCATCTTCCTCCTGAGACTATTAGTCTTTAAACATGAGTTAAACTCCGATTCCACTTGTTAAAATGTGACTCCATACATAATAGGGGTGAATTTTGGAGGTTTTAAAAATGATATGTTAAAACAAATTAATTTTCAAAATCAAAGTATGGAATTTTTTTCTAAAAATATTTTGGATTGCAGTGGAAAATAAAGATAAAGAAAATAAGCAGAAAGTAGAAGAGTTACGGGAAGAGAGATAACACTATGAATTTATAAAGATTCAATCTTAAAGAAGTGACGTACTCCTCTCTCCAAGAACAGATTTTGAGAGTATCTAGTAATGCTTGAGAGATTTTAGAAGGTTAAGTCCACGAACCCCCTTATACCAGGAAATTAAGTTTCGGGGTAACTTCTAAGCAAACAGCGAACCATGGAATGAAGCGGTTAGTCTTAACGTCAAACAATGAGCATAGCTTTGAGCGGTTAGTCTCTAAGCCAAACTGGGATTTTGCACGGGCTAATGTCAAACCAAATTTGAGTTTTTAGATGGCTTTTCTCCAAACAAAACCAAGGTTTTACATATGTTGACCATGAACCCAATTGATATTTTTATCGAGATTATCGTGAACCTATTGAGCTTTTACACAAGATGAACTCAAAAACCAAATGAGATTTTATACAAGGCTAATCTCGAACAAATAGAGATTTTAATCGGGCTGAGCTCAAGAATCTTTGTGAATATTTTTCTCTGCTTATTCTTCATGAACACAAAAAGAGAGCTTTTCTTCAATGGCAGAGCTCACGAGCTAAACAGAGACTTATACTAATCCACAAAAGAGATTTTACACTAGTTTAGCTCCAAACCAAAAAGACTAATTTCTAAGGAAGAATGATGTTCTCAAGAGGGAAAATAACTCTTGGTAAATATACAATAATGTCCTTCACCTATAACAATTTTCTCACTAGACTCAAGAACGCTTTCAAAGCACTATGGCTAAAAATATGTGAGAAAAAAAAATAATTTTTAGAGAGATTGAGAGAAAGAGGAAAAGTGAGATATTCACATTTTTTTGGGTGAAATGAAATTAAAATGAAGCCATTTATTTCTAGGCCAAGATATGGTTCATATTAGAAAATAATACATGGGAACAATAAATTACCTAATCGATTAGGTGCATGCAATACATTGTCATAATCAATTATATACTTTTCTACCCTCATCTAATTGATTAGGTATTTTTTTCTAATAAATTATACAGTTCAACAATATGTTCTAATCCATTTGACAGATTCCAAATTAACTGGCTAGGTTCCAAAAACATTTTTGGTGATCATATTTGAAAAAGAGAGGTTTCAAAAATACTTTTAAGTGTGTGTGTCTTTTAGTCATACTACTTACGAAAATGCCCTTTTGTCTTTACAATAAACTGATAACTCAAATGAACACGATCAAGCAAACTTTCACACTTCCTCTCTTTCACACTCTGAAGCTTCGAGTCCTTTTTCTATATATACCAATCATATAAGAACTTCACTTGAATCTTCTTGTGGATAAGGCTTGAGATATCTTCAGGCCATTCACCATCATCAGAGAGTTGTAAATATATCATTGGTGATCATAATCCCTAATTATTTATTTTGATATAGATGAATAACTTGATCAACCATCTAGTGCATCTTTGATTGCTTGAGTTAACTTCAGTCATTACTTGACTTCACGCGTTGTCAACAAAAGGTGTGTCATCATCAAACCCATGTCATCAATAAGGATAAGCATGTCTTGATTATATATGAGCTTTGATCACTTCTTGATTATACCTACAAGCACTTAGTTTCATAGAAATCGTAGAATCCATGCATATGCATTTTCTCCACTTAATCAACATGCTAGAAAATTTTAGTAAATCTCTATCTAACAAGAATTGTTCTTAACAAATTTTGAGATCAATGTGTAGGGAATGGAAACCTAATGTAACCGCTATTAAAGAATCACACAATTCTAAAGCTTTGGATGTTTCAACCTTGTTTGTAAAACTTATCGAGCACAAGAATAAATTGAAAAGACTTACTGTAAGCAAAGTCAATGCTACAAATAAATAAAAAAGAAAAAGAAGAGAAGTGAGACATATTTATGAAAGCCTTCTCTTACAAGGCAAGGAAAGTAGACAAAAATGATGAAAGTTATGATGAAGATTTTTCCAAAGAGGAAGAAATGAGTTTATTCATCAAGTGCTACAATAGATATATAAAAAAACACCGACTCAAGGACTCTAACAAGAATCTAACTAACTTTAAGAAATCTCATCGATACAAGAAGGAAGAAAAGAAAAAGAAAGAAAATGTTACTTGTTATGACTATGAAAAATTTGGTCATTACCATACAACATTTCCAAGCCTTAGCAAATGCATCAATAAAAAAGTTAAAGACTTCTACAAGACGAAACGTAATCATACTTAAGGGCGTAGAGATTATATCATTTGGGAATACGAAGATGAAAGATCTTCTTCTTCTAGTTCGAACTTAGATGATAATGAATATGCAAATAGATTTAGAGGTATATGATTTTAATTTCGATTTTAAACTGCCTTATAATGAATTATCGGAAGCATATAAAGAAATGCAAGTTGATGATTTGGGCTCATTTAAAAACATTTCTCTTCAACGAAAAATAATTTCAAAACTTGAAATATAAATTACAATTTTTATTAGTGCCTTAAAAATCCTTTAAGCAAGCACATGCATGTCGCGTAAGTGAGCAATTATGTTTTTCAGATACTTTAGATGAATGCAAGGTTGTCAAACTCACTAGTCTACTCAGACTCGTAAAGGGTCTGTAGACTCGACTCGCAGACCTGACTCGCAAACTCGTACGAGTCTATGAAAAATTAAAAATGACTTTAAAAAACCTATATGTGACACATACATGACACACACATGTATTTTTAAACTTGTAAATGCCTCTTATATGATACAAATATATATAATTGAATACCAATTAACATCAAAATTTAAATTTCATACTCCATAATAAATTTCTTAACAAAAAAAACTCAATAATAAAACAAACAAAATAGCAAAGTATCTCTTTAAAGACTTAAATTACTAATTTCTTCTTAATTGACTACTACATAAAGCAAAAAAAAATCATAAAACAAATATGCTAATGGCTTTAAACATCCAAAACTCTAGTGAAATCATCACCACCAATATCATCACCATCATCTTCATTGGTATCTTGAGTATCATCATTAAATTCTACCCTGGATGAAACACCTTCTTCATCATTAACCAAAGTTGGATTGATTGAAGTTCCATTCCACCAAATACAACATTTCCACCACCACCGCCACCACCATCACTTTGCACAACATTAGTAACAACTGTTAGAGGAGGATTTCACACTAGGGAACATTGATACATAGTGTAGGACTAGACACCTTTGTGAGAGACACACCACTTGTCCACCTAAAACCTTAAGGTGATAGGTGAGTGGATTCTCCCACTTATAAATGCTCAAATCACCACATTCTTATCCAATGCGGGACTATTTCCCCACTTACTCACACTTGCTATATTATTCCAACACTCCCCTCAAGTGTGAGTCCACAATGTTCCCCCTTTTTTATACTTGTACCGCCGTTGACACCTTTTTCAAGGCACCTCTTATTAGGTATTTCGAATACACCTCTTCCTTGGGCGTTTTGATTTCAACGGGACACCACTTCCTGGGCATTTCGATACAAGTAAGTTGGTCCCTTTACAAACCAGGGCTCTAGATACCATGTTAGAGGAGGATTTCACACTAGGGAACATTGATACATAGTGTATGACTAGACACCTTTGTGAGAGACACACCACTTGTCCACCTAAAACCTTAAGGTGATAGGTGAGTGGGTTCTCCCACTTATAAATGCTCAAGTCACCATATTCTTATCCAATGTGGGACTATTTCCCCACTTACTCACACTTGTTATATTATTCCAACAACAACAACATCAACTTTCACAACATTGTTAATAATAACATCATCTTACTCACCATTAACTTCAGTTTGCATATTTTCCTCATTAGGATCTTCAGTTATCCATTCATCATCTTTATACAAGATAATATACAAGAGAATATACAAGAGAAATATCCAAGTGAAACATATAAGAAAATAATTACACAACAAATGATTGATGTACGAGAACGAACGTGAACAAAGAAAAAGATATAATAAACGCACGTCATTTATGAAGGGATGAAAGGAGGAAGAAACTTTGCTGAAACAAGAGACTAAGAGAAAGGCTTTCTAATTCTCATACAAGCAAAAAAAAATATGGGGTTTTTTAAATAAAATAAAATCTTTTGGGGAATTTGGACCTTTTTCGGGGTTTAAAAAAAATATAATTCAAAAAAATTTATAGACTCGTAAACTCACCATAGACTCACGAGTCTATACGAGTTTATGTGAGTCTACCTGAGTTTACTCAAATCTATCAAAAAATGATTCTATGCGCGAGTCTACTCGTTTTGGCATCCTAGACTCGTAAACTCGTAGGAGTTTACGAGTTCACCCATGAGTTTGACAACCATGGATGAATGGGTACTTAAAACATAATATGATATTTGTCTAGCTTTGAAAATTGAAAATGAAAATCTCACAGGACAATAGGCACATGTGTTTCACTATCTAATGTTATTTCTATTGTAAGAACAAGATTTGGTTAGGCATCTGACCTTTAGTTTTGATGATAACAATACATTATTTCTTAAAGAATAATTTTGTACCCTAATGGTTTTGTCTAGTGTGTAGCTTTTGCTAACATGCTCTGATTCCAAAGATTTGGCCTGTGATGTCATTAGATTCTAGACTCAACACACTTTGAGCATGAAGAGATACAAAAGTATGCTTTACAAGATTAGGTCAAGTTCTGGAACACTCTTAAACAACAGCTCTGATGAACATTTGTGCTAAAGCTTATAACTGTGATTCTGATAGAAGAACCTCTGAAGGTGTATCAAGCCATCAAGATTCTGCACTCTCAAGTTCTGAAGACTCCGAAGACAAGGTTTTGAAGACTCTAAAGACAAGGTTATGAAGACTCTGAAGACAAGGTTCTTAAAAATCTCTACTCATTTTTTATCCTTCTAAACATGCTTCAATAACATTTATTTAGAAGCCTCTGAAGATTATAAGATAAGATCAAAAGGTTTTACGTGAGAAAAATAGTACATAGTATAAGATGAAATATTCATTCCACTATGCTGATTTTATGGAATAAGGATTGTATTATTGTACCATTTTGTCCCCCACCATTGCATACTGTTATGTAAAGTGCCAACTCATTTATTAATATTTCCATTCTACCCTCCAACAGATCTTTTCATTGCCTATATAAAGGAGACTTGGAAGAATGAATGAAGTTGCTAGCTATGCTAATCCACATTACATCACAACGCTTTTGCTGAACTGAATATTCTTGTGAATATAGAAAATAAAACACACATAGAGCTTTAGTTCATTTTTGTGTGATAAATTCATTGTACTTAAACTTATGTAATTTGTTTTCTTAGAAGCAACTTTGAAACACATTTCGTGTATCTCATTGATTGAGTTTGTATTCCTTGATAGACTAGGATATAATCTAGATTCTCGAGAAGACATTGATGGGTAGTGTTTGTTTGTCTGTAATTAGTTGATAATAGTGGATTAAGTGCTTATTGATAAGGCAAAATCACTTTGGCGGGTGCACAAGACTAGATTAGTTGACAATGAACCAGGATAAAAATATTTATGTTCATTTATTTTTGTTCTTATTTCATCTTTGAGTGTTTTGGGTACGAAAAAGTTGTATCTTAGAAACCCAATTCAAACCCCCCTTTCATATGTTTCTTGCCACCTCCAATTAGCATCAGAGCCATAATTCTGGTATTGATTGTGTATCAAGCACTTAACTGTATCAGATAAAGATCCATTCTATAAAACACAATTTCGGTTGTTCCACCTCCATATGTTGTAAATGATAAAGATCACTATAGTGCTAAACCTCCTGCTATTTGTCGCTCCCGGGATTTTCATCCAAGTACAAACGCGAAAGTGGCACGGAAACAGAGTCGCCAGCAATGTGTATTTATCCCAAGAGAGGGAAAGGAAACACTGCGTAAACCTGAGGG
This sequence comes from Lathyrus tuberosus, assembly GCA_022829125.1. Classification (NCBI taxonomy): domain Eukaryota; kingdom Viridiplantae; phylum Streptophyta; class Magnoliopsida; order Fabales; family Fabaceae; genus Lathyrus; species Lathyrus tuberosus. The sequence continues at coordinate 3,770,909 of JALAZF010000259.1, forward strand.
AAGGAAAGAACGAGGTCTCGCCCATCTGAGTCTTTATCCGGTTGACTTCTTCTCTCAGCAATTCCTGACCTCGGGTCAACGCCTGAATGTCCACCATAAAATGCCCCAGTTGGGCCTTCATCTCAGTCACCTCTGCTCGGAGTTGTTCCATATCTGAACCTTGATTGTGGTGAATCGAATAGTTGGAAGAAGTCATGTTGGCCGTTCTGCAAAGAATACCCAGTCAGAATGATAATCCACACCCTCAGATTCGGGTACCTATTATGAATGCATGAATGCATGAATGTATGCAAATGCCATGTTCGATTATTTCCAGGGAATCAATCTGCTTTGATTCAAATTTTGTACAGCATAATCCACAAGAAAAGGGGAAACTACTCAATAGCAAAATTCAGATATAAGATCCTTGGAAATAACAGAACATGTGTGTTGAAATGCTATGATGTTACATATGCACAAACATGTGATCAGGGTTTCCATAAATATCCTAAATAAAACTGTGCTGAACCAATCTGGCTGAACAAAAACCGGTCAATTATGCAGGATCAAAGGTCCAACAAGAAAACCAGAAAACCAGAAGAACCCCTGTAGGTTGATGGTCATACTTTACATGCATCTGCCCTATCAGTGTAGAACCATGAGCCAAGTGTCTGAATAGAATCATATCAGGCATACCAGACCGAGTGCCGGTATAGAACCAAATTCAGAATACCAGAACAAAGTACCATTATCGCTGATCATAGGAGAAACATACATAGGGTGGGTAGAAGGTCAAGGTTACCTACAAACCTGTAAACAACCCCCCATCTCACATGTAGGTTCTAAAAGGTAGGATCCTCAGATTCGGATCCCTGAGTGAGAAGCAATAGCATATTCAGCCCGTAGGGTACAATGCTATCACCAAACAAAGAAATCATCATCTGATTCACCACAAAATAAAGGCCATCCTATGCAAGTTCAAAAGTGGGCCCTCGGGTGCGAATGGGTTTGCCACAGAAGGTGGTCTGCCACTGTCACCACTAAAGAGGGATGTTTCCACTAAGGTCCTCAATGATCGGTCACCAGATGCACATAACCCTCAAATTCATACCCTGAATGAGGAAAACCCTCAAAGCAAGATAATCCTAAGAAAGTCGCACTCTGGCTGTGGAACTCACAACTACTCCCGTGGCAAAATACCATGAGAGCCCTGTGATTGTCCACTCTAAGTCCTAAAGTACACTCGAGCCTGGATAAAGGGCTCATCTCACAATAACAATCCCATCCCGCCAAAGAAAACCATACAGTCCAGAATATATAATGCATGATATAAATAAAATGCAATAAAGGCGATAAAGTAAAGCGATAAAGCTGTAAATAAAAGCAATAAAGCTAAACTAAAGCAAACACAAATCAAACACCCAAAAAGAAAAAACAAGCAAGAGCTAGGAGAGACTTGCATCGGGGAGGGACCAGCAAGAGGTCAACGATCCCCAGCAGAATCGCCAGTTGTCGCTCCCGGGATTTTCATCCAAGTACAAACGCGAGAGTGGCACGGAAACAGAGTCGCCAGCAATGTGTATTTATCCCAAGAGAGGGAAAGGAAACACTGTGTAAACCTGAGGGAAAGGAAAGAGCATGGTCTCGCGACCAAGAGAAATGGGTAAGGGAGTCGGTTACGCGAGGGGAAGGTATTAGCACCCCCACGCGTCCATCGTACTCGATGGGATCCACGCTTGTTGTCTCGATCAAAGGGTGAGGAACGAGAAATCAACTGCTAACTGGAGAACTGGAAATGAAAGATAGAAAGGAGAAGGGAAAAAAGGAAAGAAGTGACTCGATAGGACATTATCGTTGTCCTAGGCCTACATATTCCATCAGTGCAATGGGAAAGTCAGAGTCAACGTAGTTCGACGGACTACGGGGAAGGTTGCTCATCAAGACATCGCCGTCTTGTGCCTACGTATCTTCAATTAGACAAGAAAGAAGAATCAGAGCAAACATATTTTGGCTCAACAAGGGTTGCTTTGTTTGTGTTTTTTAATGGAAACGACAGAGTGCGCATTCCAGCAGTTAGGTGTTGCAGCTCGCTGTAGGGAGACTTAGGCGTTACATGTTTGCGGTAGAACGAACGTGACGAATCCTTAAGGAATAGAATGAAGGAGATGAGAAGAGAATTTATTTGTTTTTGTATTTTAGAAAGAATTATTTTGATTATTGGTGTTTACGACGCATATTGTATTTAAGTCTTTCACGTAGGATCGAATGCCTCGCATATCGACCCAAGACGGGACGTATGCTAAACATTCTAAGAAAGGGAGAGAAGACCCCTCACTATCTTATTCTCACATGAAAGGCTCAAATGCAATATATGTTATGCCTTTATTAAGTGTTTTTGCTTTTTGTTTTGAGGTGAGGAGAAGAGAGACTCAAAGGTTAAGAAAGGTAAAAGTCTAAAGGGAGACTAATAATCCTAAGAGTTATCATGCTTGGATGTTCCTAATGGTTTAGTGTGGTTTAGAAGCCTAAGCTAAAAGAAGAGAAGAAGAAGAAGAGGTAACATAACTCACTTCTAAGATAGAAGATGAGTTATGAACCAAGAGGGAGAAGAAAGAACTTGAACAAAGAAAGGATTGAAATGCTTTGCACAAACACAAAAGAGAAAGCATTAAAAAGATGAGGGAAGAAGGTGTGTGTGGAAGCACATCCACACACTCAACTTACCATTAGCCCCTACAAGTAAAGGTTAGCTAAACAATTGAATATGAAAGCATAAGTAAAAGAAGGAAGACAATTAAGCATCAAACTACTTATGAAATGAACTTATGATCCAACAAAGCATAAACCTAAAAGGAAGGGACTCTAAGTGTTCAAGGACTTCTAAAGTTAGTAGCTATGCCTAATGAAGTTCAATTAAAGTTAAGGTACCTAACAATGTCAAACTATGTCAAGAAAGATGCCAAAGATTCATACAAGTTCAAGTTATGAAGCATGGATGAAATATGAATGTGTATGACATACAAACATGAGTGAATGCATGAAGAAATGTCAAAGTCAGAGGTGAATGGCATATTATAATGCATATGGAAGTCCATGAATGAACATACAAAGCATGAGTGAAATGATTCAAGAAGAAAGGACAATATGAAAAGACGTTCCAACATTGTTCAAGTTCACATAAGATGGCATACTTGTAATGCAAGTTATGAATGAAGGATGAAACATGAACATGAATAAGAATGGATGCAAGTCAGTAATGTATGATATGCTCGATCATATTAGAATGCAATAATGGTGTCACAAAGATGCACACAAGACATGTCAAGGCACATAGAAGAAGATACACACCATCTTACACATACATGCACGCATACCTTTACTATACACCAAAGAGGATAATGACAAACTTGTCCAACAAGTGTTCATGCTGCTGCACTAATATCAACATATACATCAACATCACCACCTCTCATTTCATGCTGATCCTCACCATAATTCCATGATCACGCCACACTTTAACCAAACCTCTCAACTCGTGCCAATAACAACCTAACTCATTCAGTTAACTCACAACTCAGTTAACTGACTAATTCTAACTTGAGTTCTAACCATCAACCATACTAGTTAGAATTTAACCATGAGTATATAAACTTCATTCTAACAGAATTTGAAGGGGATTTCATCATTTGCATCAATTCACACAAATCACTCTCTGAAAACTCTCTCTGAATTCTCTCTCTCTCTCTGCACGAGTTCATCACACTTCTTCATCAAATGTTCATCATTGTTACTTTGTGATCAAGAACAAGTGAAATCAAGATCAAGTTTCCAAGTGCAACATCTTTCTCAAGTCTGAATTTCTCTGTTATCCTCAAGAATCCAAATTCCACAACATTTATTTTGCTCTTTGGAAGCTCAAGATCAAGCAAAGTTCATCTTGAAGCATCTCTGGTTTTCTGAAGGTTCAATTTGCTTCACATTTCAAGTTTCAATTCAAACTTCTCTTGCTCGATTTTCATTAATTTTAAGTTTGTTTTATATTGATTTCAGCTTATTAGAAGCTCTTGAACTCTGGCTAGTTGATAGAGCTTGTTAGAAGCTTAGATCCAAACTTAGGGCAAACTTTTCTCTCTTCAATTCTCCATTTGTGTGCATGATATGTGAATTCTAAGGTTGGATTTGGAATGTGCATGAGCTTAGCTTCATTTTGATATACATTTTATACATTTCTGGAACATGTGAACACTTGCAGTCGCCGGAGGTGGCCGGAGAAGATGACCGGAGGTCCTTCTCTGGCCGGTGAGGGTTTTGTTAGGGTTTAACATCAGATTAAAACGCAGCCGTACGATTTTTCTGATCCAACGCATGATATGGTGCCTGCGAATAAATGATACACTTGCATATCACGTGCCTCTTTCTCTCTCAGCTTTGACTTGCATGTGTGTGCGTGCGTGGCAGTTATCATGATCCTTGCATCTCATCCATTCGTTTGTTTTATTTTTCTGATTGATCTATTTGACCTGATCCAACGCACATGATTGAGTCAACAATTTGACTGAATTCCATAGTATGGACCTTATCTGAGCGCATGTTATTGGACTTGGATCAAATTTCTATTCGCACCATTTTTCTTGAGCCCAATCTTATTTTGAACTGCAGAATTGCTTGTGTTGCACCCTCTCTCTTGTTTTCTTCATTTATTTTAATTTCTTTTCTTATAGTTTTGATTTTTATTCTTTTTAAAAATACATAGATACATTAAAAAATTCTACAAAAATTCATGAACCATGTTTAGACATTAAAATAATTTTTTATATTTTTATTTCTTATTTTGTGAATATTTGATCATATTTTGTGAATTTCCTTTTATTTCTTTTTTCAAAGTGTTTCTTCCTTGATACATGAGCTTCATCCATTTATTTTGCATAGTTCAAAAATGATTTTGCATTCATTCTTTTCACCATGTTTCAACAACATCTTAAAGCATCTCAAAACATTTTTCTCATATTTTTAAAGCCATTTTATCATGCATTTTGATGACCATCTTTGTGCATTCCTTTGCCTTGCTTCGATGTGACTTTGAACCTTCATTTGAATTATTTTATTTTTGAATCTTTGTGTGAGCTTTGGATACATGTTTAGGTTCTGACTTAGGTACTTTGTGATTTAATTTCATAATTTTTACAAATTCATTTCTATCTTTTCCTTGATTAATGTTATGGGTAACATTTTGTGTGTTCCTCTTTCACTTCTAAACCTTAATTGTTTAGGAGGCACTTGTGCCATTGTATTAGGACTTGTATGTGCATTTTATAGGTCATTTCTTAGATATTATAGGTCATCCATGTTAGATTATGGGTCATTTGTCTTCATGTTTTGGTTCGTAAAGGTTTGGTGCTTATGTGAACTAAGTTTGACCTAATTGTGTGCATCTTCTTCTATGTGCCTTAACATGTCTTGTGTGCATCTTTGTGACACCATTATTGCATTCTAATATGATCGAGCATATCATACATTACTGACTTGCGTCCATTCTTATTCATGTTCATGTTTCATCCTTCATTCATAACTTGCATTACAAGTATGCCATCTTATGTGAACTTGAACAATGTTGGAACATCTTTTCATATTGTCCTTTCTTCTTGAATCATTTCACTCATACTTTGTATGTTCATTCATGGACTTCCATATGCATTATAATATGCCATTCACCTCTGACTTTGACATTTCTTCATGCATTCACTCATGTTTGTATGTCATACACATTCATATTTCATCCATGCTTCATAACTTGAACTTGTATGAATCTTTGGCATCTTTCTTGACATAGTTTGACATTGTTAGGTACCTTAACTTTAATTGAACTTCATTAGGCATAGCTACTGACTTTAGAAGTCCTTGAACACTTAGAGCCCCTTCCTTTTAGGTTTAGGCTTTGTTGGATTCATAAGTTCATTTCATAAGTAGTTTGATGCTTAATTGTCTTCTTCTTTTACTTATGCTTTCACATTCAATTGTTTAGCTAACCTTTGCTTGTAGGGGCTAATGGTAAGTTGAGTGTGTGGATGTGTTTCCACACACACCTTCTTCCCTCATCTTTTTAATGTTTTCTCTTTTGTGTTTGTGCAAAGCATTTCAATGCTTTCTTTGTTCAACTTCTTTCTTCTCCCTCTTGGTTCATAACTCATCTTCTATCTTAGAAGTGAGTTATGTTACCTCTTCTTCTTCTTCTCTTCTTTTAGCTTAGGCTTCTAAACCACACTAAACCATTAGTAACATCCAAGCATGATAACTCTTAGGATTATTAGTCTCCCTTTAGACTTTTACCTTTCTTAACCTTTGAGTCTCTCTTCTCCTCACCTCAAAACAAAAAGCAAAAACACTTAATAAAGGCATAACATATATTGCATTTGAGCCTTTCATGTGAGAATAAGATAGTGAGGGGTCTTCTCTCCCTTTCTTAGAATGTTTAGCATACGTCCCGTCTTGGGTCGATATGTGAGGCATTCGATCCTACGTGAAAGACTTAAATACAATATGCGTCGTAAACACCAATAATCAAAATAATTCTTTCTAAAATACAAAAACAAATAAATTCTCTTCTCATCTCCTTCATTCTATTCCTTAAGGATTCGTCACGTCCGTTCTACCACAAACAGGTAACGCCTAAGTCTCCCTACAGCGAGCTGCAACACCTAACTGCTGGAATGCGCACTCTGACGTTTCCATTAAAAAACACAAACAAATCAACCCTTGTTGAGCCTAACTATGTTTGCTCTGATTCTTCTTTCTCGTCTGATTGAAGATACGTAGGCACAAGACGGCAATGTCTTGACGAGCAACCTTCCCCGTAGTCCGTCGAACTACGTTGACGCTGACTTTCCCATTGCACTGAGGGAATACGTAGGCCTAGGACAACGATAATGTCCTATCGAGTCACTTCTTTCCTTTTTTTCCCTTCTCCTTTCTATCTGTCATTTCCAGTTCTCCAGTTAGCAGTTGATTTCCCGTTCCTCACCCTTTGATCGAGACAACAAACGTGGATCCCATCGATTACGATGGATGCGTGAGGGTGCTAATACCTTCCCTTCGCGTAACCGACTCCCTTACCCATTTCTCTTGGTCGCGAGACCACGCTCTTTTCTTTCCCTCAGGTTTACGCAGTGTTTCCTTTCCCTCTCTTGGGATAAATACACATTGCTGACGACTCTGTTTCCATACCACTTTCGCGTTTGTACTTGGATGAAAATCCCGGGAGCGACAGCTGGCGACTCTGCTGGGGATAATAGATCTGGAACACATCCTATCGGAGGGATTTCACGATGCCCCATGCTTGGGAGGGTCACAAACTCGCTTTTGCTCCAGATTACGCGGCTGATCTGAAGAAATCGTCCTAAGAGGATTTTACAGAAGAACTGATGTCTTCAAACTCTTGGACACTCACTGAGCTTTGAACAAGGTATGCGAAGCAACTCTAATGAGGAATTTGCAACTGTTATCGACACGGAAAAGCTTGTAGCTGTTGGAAGTTCTGAATGGGAGAATCGACTTAATAGGATATAACGATACCCAGTGGAAATTAATTTGTCGATATCGAATCGCCGTGAGCGACCGTCAACTGATTGATGGACTCCAACAGAAAAAGTTGTGATAAAAGGGTGACACGGGAACCCTTTCCTGAACATGATTGCCCCGGTATTCTGACTTAGGGGTGAGTGATGACTTATTTGGAAGAAATGGCCCATGCTCTTGAAAAGGCTTCAATCTTGCTTTTGAGCCTAGTATGAGGCTGCTACCTGCAAGCAAAAGGATATGTATGTATGCCCTGTGCTAGATATGACTTCCGCAACTGAGAAAATCTAACTCTGAACCACCACTTGTTGGGGAGAAAGGTTTTGATGCATCTCTTGCTGGGAACATGATTAACGAAGTCTACTGAAGACAAGGGACCACAAATGCCTTGGGTTGGAATGCCCCTTTGTTTCAAGCCTTTTGGCTGATTGACTGCATATGCGTGAACAACAGTTTTTTTACAATTTCCCCTTGCCCCAGACCACACGGTCCACCAGAAGAAATTGTCTCAAGAGGATTTTATAGAAGACTTGACATCCGAAACGCCTCAATGTCTTCAAACTCTTGGAGAGATTCGTCGGATCTCGAAATAACTGTCTCAGACTGTGTGGTCTACAGAGGAATTCGCCTCGAGAAGATTCATGAACAATCTCATATCACCATGAGATATTCTGCCCCAATACTCTGAACCCTGGATAGGATGATCAGTCATCTGGATGGACTAACTTCTCATGCTCTTGGTATGACCTGCTTCAGTATGAAACTTGAAGTGGTTTTGCCCCTGACTACTGATCTTCGAAGGAAGACCCCGAATACCTGCCTTTGGAGAGATTTGAATCTCGAAGTAATTGCCCCAGTTTGGCTGCACTCTGAAGAGATTTCTCGACGTGATTGGCTCAGGTTGGCTACACCTTAAAGAGATGATTCGGCGTGATTGCCCCATATCGGCTACATCTTAACATAACTTGTTGGGAAAGCTCCCACTCGACAAAGTTTCCTGAGGAAGTACCACTGGATGTGGCTGTCCTTCGGGAGTTTCAGGATTCTCAACTCGGCAAGATTAACCTTCTGGACTGAATTTCCATATGTAAACTTCTTTTGATGTCAAACATTTGTATGCATGCATGAAATCTGTTTTTCTTTTTATGTTAATCCTAATAAAGCGCGCATGTTTTTCCTGAAGTAATCCATTCGTATTCACTCATAAGTTTGTATATGTGCATTGCAATACCAACTGTCGTGCTTAAACTCTTGAAGGAGGATGATGAGTTGAAAACGTAAAATTCTCTAATTGCGTGCTTTTGGATAAAACCCTGTTGACGATGTGTAAAGGCATTGTTTCAAATCCCAAACACTTCTTTACTTTTTCCCCTTCTCCTTTCTACCTTTCATTTTCGCTTCTCTAGTTAGCAGTTGATATCCAGTTTCCTACACCCTTTGATCGAAACAGGAAGCGTGGATCCCATCGAGTACGATGGACGCGTGGGGGTGCTAATACCTTCCCCTCGTGTAACCGACTCCCTTACCCATTTCTCTTGGTCGCGAGACCTCGTTCTTTCCTTCCCTCAGGTTTACGCAGTGTTTCCTTTCCCTCTCTTGGGATAAATACACATTGTTGGCGACTCTGTTTCCATGCCACTTTCGCGTTTGTACTTGGATGAAAATCCCGGGAGCGACACTATTGATGGAGAAAGATTTGATTACAGTAAATATAGAATAGAAATTTTCTTACTTAGTCATGACGTAGATCTATGGGATATGGTAGTTGATGGGTACATACAACCTGTAGATGTTAGCTGCAACAAAATAGAAATAAGAGTGATACCGAAACAACAAAAGAAAGATTATAAAAATCATCACAAACCTAGAACTATTTTTTGAACGTCATCTCATATACTGAGTATAAGAAGATAACAAATAGAGACTATGCAAAGTCAATATTTGATTCTTTGAGGATTACTCTTGAAGGAAACACTCAAGTCAAAGAAACCAAGGAATTTGCCTTGATTCAGAAATATGAAGCGTTCAATATGGAAGACAATGAAACTGTTGAGAACATGTTCTCAAGGTTTTAGACTCTTGTTGCAGGACTGAAGATCTTGGATAAAGGGTATTCTACTAGTGATCATGTGAAGAAGACCATCAGGAGTCTACCTAAAAGATGGAGACATATGGTAACTGCGTTGAAGTTATCAAAGGAGTTGAACAACACCTCTCTTGAAGAACTTATTAGTTCTTTAAGAAGTCATGAAATTGAGCTTAAAGAATATGAGCCCCAGAGAAAGAGAAAATCAGTTGCTCTGAAGTCTTTGGGAAAGTCTGAAATGACTAGAGCTTTTCAAGTAGAAGAAGAATCTGAAAAAGATTTTGAAGAAGAAGATGAGTTGTCTCTTCTGTCCAAAAGAGTGAATCAACTCTGGAAGAAAAGACAAGGCAGATTCAGAGGACAAAGAATGACAGGCGATCATGCTGAGTCTATTTTTTGATCCAAGAAAGTTGGAGCCAGCAAATAAGTTATTTGCTTTGGGTGCAAGAAGCTAGGTTATTACAAGAATGATTGTCCCAAACTAAAGAAAGACATACCAAAGAAGAAGGACTTCAAAGGAAAAAAGAAGAGTCTGATGGCCAATTGGGATGATTCAGAATAATCAGAAGATGACTCTGAGGAAGATAAAGCTAATATGACATTGATGGCATGCACAAAAGCTCCTGCTGAGAACATTCAATCAAAATCAGAATTAGAGTCAGACTCTGAAGAGGTATTTGTTAACTCTCTCGCTCTGAACTTGAATCCAGTTTGACAGAAGTTATGGATAAGTATCAGAAGCTTTTGAACAAATACAAGGATCTAAATAAGGTTCATGTATCTGAGTCAGAAGCATACTATAAGCTTAAGAAATATTTCTCAAGTTTAAATGAAGAAAAATTTATTTTGAAAAATAATAACTTCATGCTACAAAACAAGAGTTCCAAACTTGAGAAGGAAAATCTTTCAGAAGCCTCTGCAGACTCTAATGATGTCATAAAGAAATATGACAAATGCTTCCAGGAATTTCTTGCTAGAAGCCTAAATAGAAACGTAATGGCTTCAATGATTTATCGCGTAAGCAGAAATGGAATAAGAGGAATTGGCTATAGTTCTGATGAAGACTCTACTTCTGAAAAAGATAATAAACCAAAAACTCTTTCTTCCCATTTTGTCCCTTCAGGCAAACAAAATGGTGTTGTGCCTAAAGGTAAAGTTGTTTCAAAACCTAAGGCTAAAGCAAAAGCTCATTCTCGTTTCAACTATACATACATGTATATATATCCTGCACAGAAACCCAAGTTTGTTAAAAACTCCTGGAAGACTAACCAAAAAGGACCCAAAAAGATGTGGGTACATAAGGATAAGATAATCTATGTTGCAGACATCCTTAGCAGCGCAGCTGAAACACCAATCATGGTACCTAGACTCTGGATGCTCGTGACACATGAAGGGAAGAAGGCATATGGTCCAAATCCTGGAACTTAAGCTTGGAGGCGTCATTGGTTTCAAAGGTGATCAGAAAGGGAAAATCATTGGCTTCGGAATAGTTGGTAACGGTTATCTCCCCTCTATTACTAATGTTTTATTAATTGAAGGATTAATGCATAACTTATTGTCCATAAGTTAATTAAGTGACAATGGTTATGATATAATCTTTAATCAAAAGTCCTGTAAAGCTTTCAGTTAGAAGGATGGCTCAATTCTTTTCAATGGAAAGAGGAAAAACAACAATTACAAAATTAGACTTTCTGATCTGAAAAATAAAAATGTAAAATGTCTTATGTTTGTAAACGAAGAGCAATGGACGTGGCATATACGATTGGGACATGTTAGCTTGAGGGGGATTTCGCAGATAAATAAGCTTGATTTAGTTAGAGGCCTTCCTAATCTGAAGTTTGCTTCAGATTTTCTTTCTGAAGCATGTCAGAAAGGCAAGTTTTCATAAACTTCTTTCAAAGCAAAAAAATGTTGTTTCCACCTCCAGACCATTGGAACCTCAGCATATTGGCCTTTTTGGATCAATAAAAACTGCTTCTTTCAATGGTAAGAAGTATGGACTAGTCATTGTAGATGACTACAGTAGATGGACATGGATTAAGTTTCTAAGACACAAGGATGAGTCACATTTTATGTTTGTTACCTTCTATTCTCAAGTGCAAAACGATAAAGACTTTAGAATTGTTAAAGTCAGAAACGATCATGGTGGAGAATTTGAAAAGAAATATTTTAAGAAACTCTTTGATGAGAATGGAATTTACCATGATTTATCTTGACCTAGAACTCCACAACAAAATGGAGTTGTATATAGGAAGAATAGGACTCTGCAAGAGATAGCAAGGACCATGATCAATGAGACTAATGTGGCTAAGCACTTCTGGAAAGAGGCTGTCAACACAGCGTGTTACATTCAGAACAGGATCTCTATATGACCTATTCTTGGTAAGACTTCCTATGAATTGTGGAAGAATAAAAAATCTAACATTTCATATTTTTCATCCTTTTGGTTGTGATTGTTTTATGTTGAACACTAAAGACAATCTGAACAAGTTTAATTCTAAGGCAAAAAAAAAGTATTATGTTAGGATACTTTGAACAATCTAAAGGCTATAGAGTATACAACACTAAAACACGAATTGTTGAGGAATCAATTCATGTTAGATTTGATGATAAGCTTGACCCTGAAAAGTAAAAGTTAATTGAAAAGTTTGCAGATATGGAGATCACCTATTCAGACTCTGAAGGTAAAACTTCAGAAGCCAGAGATATTGAGGCAAAAGATTATGAAATTATTCAACCAGAAGCTATTGAAGTTCAGACTCCTTTGAGGAAGCATAAACAAGATCCTCACACTCTAAAGAATTGATTTTGGGAGATAAGACTGAACCTGTCAGAACCATATCCTCATTCAAACCTTCTGAAGAGACGCTTCTGGGTATGATGTCCCTTAAAGAACCTACATCTGTTGATGAATCGCTTCTGGACACTGAGTGGATTCTGGCTATACAATAAGAGTTGAACCAATTCTCCAGAAATGATGTGTGGACTCTTGTGCCTAGACCCAAAGGAACTCATGTCATTGGAACAAAGTGGGTTTTCAAAAATAAGTTGAACAAACAAGGAGAGGTAGTAAGAAACAAGGCCAGACTGGTTGCACAAGGCTATAGTCAGCAAGAGGGAATTCACTATACATAAACCTTTGCACTAATTGTCAGGTTAAAGCTATCCGTCTCTTAATTTCTTTTGTTGTTAATTGTAACATCGTCTTGCATTAGATGAATGTTAAGAGTGCATTTCTGAATGGTTACATAACTGAAGAAGTGTATGTGCACTAACCTTCTAGTTTTGAAAATCATAACAACCTTGATTTTGTTTTCAAACTTAAGAAATCATTGTATGGTTTGAAACAAACTCCTAGAGCTTGGTATGAAAGACTAAGCAATTTTTTTAGAAAATGATTTCACCAGAGGGAAGGTTGATACAACTTTATTTTGTAAAACATTCAAAAATGATATTCTTGTTGTTTTAATCTATGTATATGATATCATATTTGGTTCTGCTAATGTCGCTCTGTGCAAGGAATTTGCTGAGTCTATGCAGGCAAAATTTGAGATGAGTCTGATGGGAGAACTCAAGTTATTTTTGGGAATTCATATCAATCAAAGTCCAGAAGGAACATACATCCATCAGAGTAAATATACCAAAGAAATTTTGAAGAAGTTTGACATGTCAGAATGCCAGATATCAAAAACTTTTATGCATCCTACATGTATCCTTGAGAAGGATGATTTAAGTGTAAAGGTAGAGAAAAAGGTATACAGAGGTATGATTGGTTCTCTCTTATACTTAATTGCTTCTAGACCTAAAATTTTGTTTAATGTCTGTTTGTGTGCTCATTTCCAATCAGATCCTAGAGAATCCCACTTAACACCTGTTAAGAGGATCTTCAAGTATCTGAAAGGTACTATTAACATTGGCTTGTGTTATAGAAAATCAAAAGAGTACAAGCTAGTGGGTTATTGGGATGTTGATTACACTAGAGATAAACTTGAAAGAAAAATCACTTCTGGAAGCTGTCAGTTTCTGGGAGACAACTTGATCTCATGGTCCAGCAAAACAAAATCACCCATATCACTATCAATTGTTAAAGCTGAATAAATTGTAGCTTCTAGATGCAACACTCAGATGCTCTGGATGAAAATTTAGCTAGAATATTTTCAGATATATGAGAGTAACATTCCTATTCTATGTAATAATACTTCTACTATATGTTTATCTAAGAATCTCATTTTACATTCGAGAGCTAAACATATTGAGATTAAACATCAGTTTATACGTGACTATGTTCAGAAGGGAATTTTAAACTTAAAATTTATTGATACAGACCATCAATGGGCTGATATCTTTACAAAACCCTTTGCTGAAGATATATTTGTTTTCATTATGAAGAATTTAAACTTGGATTTTAGTCTAGAATGAAAAAGATGATTATCTCAGAATGCTTAATTTCTCAGAATGGTTTAATGAGACTCTGAGATATTTTGACTATGAACATTTGAGTCTTCTGAAGTGAGAAGGTTTCATTAGTTCAGAAGTATCCAGTCAGCACTGGTTTGGTTAAACATTTTATCTACTGGATACAGAACAACTTATGCATTAATTAGCTATCAATCAGTCTCGGCAAGTGGAACAATTATAAAGACAACTGTCTTAGAAAACTAAAACACTTTTGAACGGCTGAGTGACACATTGGGTGAATAAAATTCTTGGGATTAGGTAAAATCTTCATGCTTTACCCCTTGTCAGATTTTGTGCACTGTTCAATATTTTATTCATGATTGCAAAAACTCTTATATAAACCCACTTTACACACTTTTGCTACATTCACTTCCTACACTTTCTCTCTTTCAAACCAAAAGTTCTCTGAAACCGCAAAATAGTTCTTCATCATCAACAATGGCATAATCTCAAGAAAAAGCTCAACAACATCTGGTTTCAACTACTCAAAAAAAATTTTGTGGTTCTTCTTCGTCGTCATAGCAACAACAACAACAAACTCCTCATCTTTTACAAACTAGTTCTTCAAAATCTACTCCTGCAAACGAATTGGAAGTTCTTTGTGAACTCATGGTTGATTTTGACAATCTAAAAGATAACTAATTTGAATTTTTGAATGATGTTAAACTTCAAGGTTGGGAGAAGTATTTTGATTGTCTCCAAGGTCTAATTTTCTTTCATATGGTTAGAGAATTTTAGAATCATGCTAATACTTCAGTTTTCCAAGTTACTTCCTTTGTTATGGGAAGGAAGATAGTCGTTACGGACAAAGTGATTGCCAAACTCATTGGACACGATGGGTCTGGAAAGAGATGTTATCAGATGGTGGAGAAAAAGTATGATATGATTAAGATTTCAAAAGTAATTTTCACTTCTAGAGTTCACTTCAACAAGATCAAAGATATTCTACCTCATCTGAGAATCTAGGCCATAATTCTTCTGAGGTGTATTCATCATAGAAAGCCAACAAATTCTACAGATTACATCAATGGTGGCCAGCAATATGCTCTCTACTATATTGCTACTAAGAAAAAGGTGAACCTCCATTTTCTTCTCTTTCAATATCTAAGGGATATGGTGAAGAAAACCAGATATGAAAGCAAGAAGAAGAGGAATTGGATTCCCCTTGGAAGGTTGATATTAGATATTTTGATGGAGAGTAAATTGATAGACTTTCTAACAAAAGCTTAGATCACCAAATGGCTGAAACCTCAGGTTGGAAGGGTGTTCAATTCCAGAAGCTTGAAGAATACGAGCCTTATATCTAAACTGACAAGCGACCCTGCTGAAGTCTCTAAGGAAACCATCTCCATCAGAAGGATCCCTTTAGAAGACTTTCCAATCTTCTCAAATCCAGATCCTCTGAATGTTCTTAGACAAAGCTTATGAAACTCCTTCTAAGAAGAGGAAGAGTTCTAAGAAGCATGTTGATGGAAGGCCCAAGAAGGTTAAAAGTTCTAGTTCTGCCAAGAGGACTCTGGACACTTTTGCTGAAGACACCATAACTACCGTTGTTACTACTTCTGTTGGAATTTTCGCAAGTAAGTCAGTTCCTTCTTAAAATCATTTTCATTATGCTAATAATAGTTCATCCTTTCCATCTACCACTATTATTTCACCTACCCCTAATCCATATACTCATGCTGAAACTACTCAGCATGAACAAGTTCTTTCTGAACAAGTTCACTCTGAAACAGTTCATGCTGAACCATCTGTTTCTGCTCCCTAAACCATTAATCCAAATGATGCAGTTCCACATCCCACTATAACTCTTGCACAACCAACTAAACCATCACCACCACCATCACTTTCTGAACCCCTTGCATCCATTATCATACCTGCACGTTATTCACCACTTTCACTTTCCTTCTATCCCATATTAATCAACTAGAAAACCCTCCTTCACCAACTCAATCTAAAAGCCATCAACCAAAAAACACCATTCACTATGAACCCCTTGACGTTGATGCTTTCATTGTAGAATCAGATTATGATAATTCTGATTCTGAGTCAGATATTGAGATTATTTTCGTCCCTGACAGAACACCCCATCTATATTCTAACCAAACTCCCTTTCAAACCAACATCCGTCCCACACCCATAGATGAATTGTTTATGTAGTTTAAAAGTGAGGTTGTTGCCATAATGAACTTTCTCACTGAAGTTTACACCTCTAATGCAAACCTCTCTGAAGTTCATACTCTATGTAATAACTTCAAAAGAAGGATTGACTTCAGTTCTGGAGAAGTGGAATTCCTGTTCTTAAAGGATACTCAAAGGAACTTCCATGCCATATTCTCTGGTATTGTTGAACCTTTGCTTCAGAAGGTTCCTCCAACATTTCTTCTCCATATACCTATAGTGGAAGTCCATCATGCTCCTCCTCCTTCAGATACATATTTGGCATCCGTTTCTAGAACCAAAGATATTGTGGAAGTTGGAGATTCTGGATCTGAACCTTCTTCGGTGTTGAAGACTCTGCAAGAGTTGAACATTAAGAAATAAGTCGTTACATCACACTTGGACAAACAAGATGAGATGTTCAAGGAACAGGCTAAAACTAACACCAAGATCGAAGGGATGCTTAAAGTTATTCTGTCAATAATTCCACCCCCTTATTAAACATTAGTTTTTAAAAACTTGTTGCTTTCCTAGTTTTTAACTAAGTTTTTATCATTTCTGCGCTTCGCTTTTGTACCTTCTACATTTGTCAATGAAATGAGATTTTATGTCTATTTTGTTTTGTCTATCTTTATTTATCTTTTTGATTGATGACAAAAGGGGGAGAAGAGTGATACGATTCTGATATACCTATTTCCATTCTGACACCCAAACATTCTGATTAACTGTTCTGGGAACTTTGAATAAGTTCATCATGTTTCAAGTTAACCAAGTTTTTCAGGAATTAAAGATTTTCTCAGAAGACATTAATCAAGCTGATTTGAGTCTGAGTTAACCAGGAGTATATAACCAGATGTATACAAGCTATGACGATAACCAGACATATATAAGTTCTGACAGATCAAGCTTTGATACAAGGCTAATAACTAGAACTTTTGATACTCAAATCAAAGTCAATTCTAAAATACTTCTGTAACCAGGCTTCTCCGTTCTGGGAAGTAATTTATTTCATGCTAATTGAGATATTTTATATGTTAAGATTATTTTAAAGTCTTAAATTCAGAGGGAACTTACAAACCTAACTCTGAAATTCTAACCTAAAAAATAATTTTAATAATATAAATTCATGGGGAGCTTATAAACCTCACTCTGATATTTTTATATGATTTAACCAAGTAAAAAAATTGTTCATCAAAATACATGGTTTTGTCATCATCAAAAAGGGGGAGATTGTAAGAACAAGATTTGGTTCTGCATCTGGCCTTTAGTTTTAATGATAACAATACATTGTTTCTTAGAGAACAATTTTGTACCCTAATGGTTTTGTCTAGTGTGTAGCTTTTGCTAACAGGGTCTAATTCTGAAGCTGTGGCGTGTGACGTCATCATATTCTAGACTCAACACACTTTGACTCTGAAGAGATACAAAAGTGCGCTTTACACGATTATGTAAAGTTTTCTAATGCTCTTAAATAATGGTTCTGATGAACATTTGTGCTAAAACTTCTGACTATGACTATGATAGAAGAGCCTCTGAAGGTTTATCAAGCCCTCAAGATTCTGCACTCTCAATTTTTGAAGATTAAGTTCTGAAGACTCTTAAGACAAGGTTCTAAAGACTCTGGAGACAAGGTTTTGAAAACTCTCTACTCAGTTTTGATCCTTCAAAACATGCTTCAACAACATTTATTCAGAAGCCTCTGAAGATTAGAAGATAAGATCAAAAGTTTTTATGTGGGAAAAATAATACACAGTACAAGATCAAATATTCCTTCCACTACGCTGACTTTATGGAGTAAGGATTGTACTATTGTACCATCCCCCCCCCCCCCCCCCCACCACCACCACCACCACCTTTGCATACTGTTATGCAAGGTGCCAACTCATTTGTGAAGATTTCCATTCTACCCCCCGGATCTTTTCATTTACTATATAACGGAGACTTGGAAGAATAAATGAAGTTGCAAGTTATGCTAATTCACGCTACATCACAACGCTTTTGCCGAACTGAATATTCTTGTGAATATAGAAAAGAAAACACACATAGAGCTTTTGTTCTTGTTTGTGTGATAAATTCATTATACTTAAAATTGTGTAATTTTCTTTCTTAGAAGCAACTTTGTAACCACATTTCTTGTATCTCATTGATTGAGTTTGTATTCCTTGAGAGACTAGGGTATAGTCAGGATTCTCGAGAAGACATTGACGGGTAGTCTTTGCGCGTCTGTAATAGTTGATTATAGTGGATTAAATCCTTGTTGATAAGAAAAAATCACCTTGGCAGGTGGACTGGACTAGCTTAGTTAACAATGAACCAGGATAAATATATTTGTGTTCATTTATTTTTGTTATTGTTTCATCTTTGAGTGTTTTGGTTACAAAAAAGTTTTATCTTATAAGGGTTATAGAGTTGATAATATCTATTTGTTAGACCTAGATGATGTGTCAAGGTATGATACTAAATGCTTGATCACCGAGAATAAATATTCATAGTTATGGCTAAGACATCTAGGACACATAATTTTGACTTGATAAATAAGATGTTTTCCAAAAACCTTGTAGTTAGTCTACCTAACATAAATTTTTTTAAAGATAAGCTTTGTGATTCTAGCTAAGTGGGAAAGCAAATGATGGTTTCTTTTAAACCTAAAAAATGTTACCTTTGTTGAACTAACCCCGAGTAGGTAGAGGTAAAAGTGGTTGATTGTGAAGGTATATTGGAGAAAACATCATTAGAAGATAAATATCAAGATAAAGATCAAGACGGAGATCAAGGTAAAGATAAAGAGGAAGGTCAAGAAAATGAATCCAGTTATGATCATTAAAATCTTCCCAGGGAATGGAGGACTGCTGATGACCATCTAATCCAAAATGTCATTACAAATATTATTTAGGCAATTACAACTCGACACTACCTTAGAAAGGTATGTAATTTTATGGATTTTGTTTCTCAAATTAAGCCAAAGAAAGATGGTGAAGCCCTCATCGACAAACATTGATCTCTTGCTATGTGAGAATTATTAAATCAATTTGAGATAACAACATTTAGAAACTTGTCCTCAAAGCTACAATTAATCAAGTGATTGGAACCAAATAAGTCTTTCTCAACAAGCCTGACTAAAATACAAATATTTTAAGAAATAAAACAAGACTCGTTACAAATGGGTACAATCAACAAAGACATAGATTCTGATGAGACATATGCCATTGTAACTAGATTAGATGCCATAAGGATACATTTAGCTTTATTGTTCAATTTGGATTTCAAAACTCTTCCAAATGGATGTAAATAACGTGTTCATGAACTATTACATCCAAGAGGAAGTGTATGTTGATAAACCTCACGATTTTCTAAATTCTTTTTTTAAAACGTTTGAGCAATCTTATTATTTAAAACATTTTTCAAATATGGAATGTTGATACAACTCTTTAAATTAAGAAAACCGAGCACGGCATTTTACTTTTGCATATTTTTGTCGATTATGTGCTACTAACGAATCCTTGTGTAATGATTTTTCTTCTGATATGATGCATAAATTCAAAATATTTATGATGTAGAAGCTTTGTTACTCTCTTATATTACAAATTAATCAATTAGAGGAATTGTCTCCTTAAACATATTAACTTAAAAAATTGACAAAATTATATAAAACTTGTTGGAATTACACCCAAAATTTGGAGAATTCTGAATCAATCTTGACGAATAAGAATCAATTCCTCCGATTGATTCTGCCTCTTTTTCTTCACTCTTCACTCGAGTGGATCAACCACACCTTGGTTGCAAGATGATTCCGCTACGCAACAATTATTAAATAAGAAAACAAAAGATTAATTAGGGAAGTAAAGAGAAATTAGGGTTTGATAAAAAGGAGAAGAAGGAGATTATTTATGTAATGTTTCTCACTGCCTTCAAACTGAAGTTTAATCAATCTTTTCTTTATTTAACTGCATTATTACAATAATAGGGTACATTCCTTTTTATAGGTTGAGATTTCTTGCACACCAAGCAATCTACAACTAACCTAACTAAGCTAAAAACACAAAATAAAGCTAAGTCTAAATTTCTGTCGAGATACACTTCTTTGACATTTCGACACCTATACAATTTCTACACACAGAGCATTTTGACAACAAATAACTTTGTCGAAATAGTGCTTTGACACAAAGAATTTTATTCTCAACACACCACCTAATTCATTGAGTCTAAGATATCTACATTCATCATCGTTCTTAGTCTTTTCAACACTTCGACCTGCATACCATTCGTCATGATGTCTACAATCTGATTCTCAGTTCTGAAGTGTTCCAAGTTTAGCTTCCCATTTGCTACTTGCTCTCAAAGATAATGGAACCTTATTTTGATGTGATTGCTTCTTCCATGTGCTATCACATTCTTTGCCAGATTGATAGAATACATGTTATCGATCTTCATGGTAATTGCTCTAGATTCTTCCTTGTAATTTCTTTGACCAAATTCACCATCCACATTGCTTTAGATGCACATAGGGAAGCAGATATGTACTCTACTTCACACGTTGACAATGCTTCTACTATTTCTTTTCTTGAGCTCCATGCAACTAGTGCACCACCTAGCACAAACACATAACCAGTTTTGTACTTTCTATCCTCAACATCACTACACCAACTTGAGTCCGTATAACCCACTAGTTTGCATTCCTTTCCTTCATCAGATGCAAGAAACAAAATGCCATATTCAAGAATTCCATTAAGATACCTTAGCATCCTCTTCGTCACTACTAAATGTGATACCTTTGGCTTCTGCATGAATATATTCACCATACTTACATTGTATGCTAGATCAGGCCTTATATGACAAAGATATCTTAATGACCCAATAAGTCTTTTGTACTATGTTGGGTTGACATAATCTTTATATGAGTTTTTCGACTATTGCACTCTAGGTTCAGTAGGTGTCGAAGTCACATTGCAGCCTTCCATCTCAAATCTTTTGAGTATTTCATTTGCATATCTTCTTTGATGCATCATCATGCCTCTACTACTCTTATAAAATTCGATACTATGGAAGTATGAAATGTTTCCTAGATCAGACATTTTGAACTCCTTGCTAAGATCACCTTTGAAGTCTTCGATCTATTTCTTGCAGCTACTTGTTATTAACAAGTCATCGACATAGAGACACAATCTAGGAAATTCACTCTTGCTTTTTCTTACATATACTTGATTCGTTGTTGCACACGGATAAAAAACAAGCTTATAAGGGTAGTATATGGAAGCGAAACTCGAGTCGTATTGCAAGGACTCTTGATTATTTTAACCACCCAATTGAAACAATGGGGGGTTTAGGTTTTCGATTAAGCGTGTGATTACATAAACTGATAACGAATAAAATTAATGAGCTGATCTACTGATTCGGTTTCTGACTTATCATCGATTAATGTAATTCCGACGCCCTAAACGGATTCTATTCCCTTTTCAATTACAACATCAATAACAAGCGTAGTTGAAACTATACGATTTACGTTCTTATTTGTCTAATTAAGCATACAGTTAAAGATAATGCAGAATAACGAAAAAGTTACGCTATCGCAATTACGGTAAGGAACATACTATAATCAAATAAATCAATTCTATTTTATAAGAAATCGAATTAAGCAAATAGATTCATAGATAGAAATTGAAAAGGAAGTGAAATTGTATTGGAAATTATAATAACCTCAAAGTTGTGGAATCTGAATACAGAAGATCAACCTTTGGAAATTAGCTCTCCATAGGAATTGTAGCCATCTAATTTTATTTTGTGAAAACTGAATGCCCTGGAAGTAGCATTGTATTTTAGTTTAAATATTACAATAGAAATCAGACCCTAATAATAACTGACCCGAAAAACATTAAATCCGGCCCAAAACTAATTATTTTACTAAGTCTGGAGATAAACGAATCACTCGACTCATTTCACTCCGATTTATCTTTTGACTTCAACACAAAACTTGTAGCTTATTGATTGGTCACCATTTTCACTTGTTTTCCGTCCATCATTCGGTACGAAACCGCACAATTGGTAACACATTGTTGGTTATTATTATTGTTTTTCAGTTTATTTTTACTTTTTGCATTGTCTTTCCGTTATTGTTTCTTTTGTGAGTTTTTTCTATTTTGTGCACTTTATGCGTGTTTTGGTAGTTTGTGTTGGTTTCAGATCACGGGTGGAAGCCTCGGAGGACTTACGCGAAGAATGGAAAAGTTTGGAGTGTTTCGAAAGTCTTTTTGGAAGAAGCCAGAAGCCTGACACGGGCCCCCGTGTTGCCTGACACGGGTCGTGTCAGGAGAAGTGATGAAAAGAAGAATTTGGGCAAGAGTCAGAGAGCTGACACGAGTGCCCGTGTCAACTGACACGACCCGTGTCAGCACACCTGGAGTGGAAAAGTTTTGCGCAGAGAGTCAGAGGGCTGACACGGGTGCCCGTGTCACCCGTGTCAGCAAGTCTGGGAGAGACAACTTTGTGATTTTTTTCATATTTTATGAGTTAAGTGCCCAGAGGGGTATTCTGGGAATTTCGCACTGTTATGATTGATTTGGAACTACTTAGGCTAGGTTGAGAGAAAGAAAAAGACACTTTTACTTTCACGGATAATTTTTACAATAGTTTGGATGCAATCAAGGAGATTGGGAGAAGACGATCGTTCATGAGCGGAAGCGATTGAAGAATCAGTTTTACTCCGATCAAATTGTAATGTCTACCTTTAATTTTCGATCGGAAGCGATGAGACTATGCATTTTTACCTTAATCTTTTATTATGAAAATTATTTAACACTTTTTCGATCGGACAAATTGGGAATGATTTACGATTAGGGATTTGTCCTGAAAAACCAATCTATTACTTTTGCGTAATAACATTACGGTAGATATTGCCTAGGAATGGGGATATCCTGGAGTGACTGATGAAACCTTGTTAGAACTATTGCTTGATGTTCTTCCTTGACGGCTAAGGAATTAGGGTCAAGGGAGAATCTCAAAGGTTTTTCGGTTAAGGAATTTAAGAAAAATATTATTGAGGTTCAGTAAAATTAAGGTTTTGAGGCATGTATCTTTGATAATGATTTAGGGTTCTTACTGAGCAATTCACACACCTTTCCTAGCATATTTCCTCATAATTGTTAAAGTCATTTTATTATTCTGCTTATTTCTTTCTGTCATTAGAATTATTTCAAAACCACCAAACAAAACCCCCCAAGGATATTTTTGTTTAATTGAAATAACACCTGTACTTACAATTGCACGCAGTCCTCGAGAGATCGATTCTGGGGATAACTCCAACTATTACTACATCGGTAAAAATAGTACACTTGCTATTTTTATGATCAAGTTTTTGGCGCCGTTACCGGGGACTTCCAAATTATAAGTTCTTGTGTTAATTCAATTGGAATTTTGTCACTCTGTGACTAAAATTTTATTTTTCTGTTATTTTTATTTTCATTTTTTATAACTTTTGGATTATTACTGTTGCTATTAATCTGCGTCTAACATTTTTATGCGAGGAGAATCCCCAGCAAATTTTCTTTTTGACGTAGAAATTGAAAGAACGTTACACGAGAGGCGTAGGCAAGCAAAACTTGCAGTGTCTGAAGCTGAACCTTCGGAGCACACAAACTCAAGTTCAGAGTCAGACAAAGATACAGTAACCATGGCTGCAGGGCAACCAACAGAGAGACTCCTCGGTGATTATGGAACAACACATACACCGGCTGGTCGGTTAACAATTGTGAACCAACCGGTGAATGCGACAAATTTTCAGCTGCATCCGAGCACCATGACTTAACTTGAGAGGAGACCTTTCATCGAAAAGGTTAATGAAGATGCCAACAAACATCTGCAAAGATTTCTGACTATGAGCACCATTCTCAAGATTGAGGGGCACACCAAGGAAGCAAAAAAGTTAAGAATGTTTCCTTTCACTCTTGCGGAAGATGCTGAAGAGTGGTTTTATTCCTTACCTGTCGGGAGTATCACCACTTGGCAAGAGATGGAGACAACATTTTTGAATGAGTACTTTCCCGCCTCTATGTACATTCGAAAGAGGTATGATATAGTAAATTTTAAGCAGAAGGATGGAGAGTTACTCGGAGATGCATATAAGAGATTGTTGGGTGCATGTCCTACTCATAACATGGATGCAACCGAACAGATGCAAAACTTTGTCAATGGCCTCAAGTTGAAGACTAAGCAACTAATTGATACAGCTGTCGGTGGCTCATATAATTTTACAACAGCCACTGGTATTAAAAAGATCATTGAAGCCATAGCTGCAAACGAGCATTTGGAGTTGTATGATCGCAGTGTGAGCCAACCAGAAAGGATGGTTGATTTGAAGCTTACTGAGCAAGTAGTAAAGATGGAAGACCAGATTGCAGATGAGGTAGAGAGAAGACTTAAGAAGATAAATCTTGGTACTCAGACCGCGGCACAGGTTCAACCGGTTCAAGCGGTAAATTGTGAGATTTGTAGTGGACCTCATTATACTGCACATTGTGTTGCAACTCCGCAACAAATTGAAGAGATAAAATTCTTCAAGCAAAATAATCCCTACGCTCAAACTTATAATCCAGGGTGGAAGAATCATCCTAACTTCTCCTAGAAAGATCAGAATCAGCAACGATACCCACAACAGCAGTAAGCGCCCCAAAAAGCACAATGGGAGATTGCCATTGAGAAGATGGTCGCTCAAAGCTTCCAATTTCAAGAAGAGACAAGAAGTAATCTAAGGAACACATGTGCTTCCATTAAAAATCTTGAAGTTCAGATGAGCTAGATAGCACAACAATTAGCAAGTTCTCAAACACCAGGCGCCCTCCCAAGCACCACCATACAAAATCCGAAGAGTCATGAGAATGTCAATGTTGTTACCACAAGAAGACTGAAAGTTGCAGAAGAAGAAGAAGGGGCAGCCAATGAGTCTCAATGTATAGAGGTGGATATGGAAGTGAGAGAAAATCAAAGAGAGCCAGAAGAAGTTAGGTCGCCAATAAAGCCAACCGAAGAGAAAAGGAAAGGGGCGGTTAAACCAAAGATAAAGTTACCGTACCCATCAAGAGTGACAAAGAAGGAGACACAAGAAAAAGACTTTGAGAAATTCAGCTCATTGTTAAAAAAAATTAGAGACTAATATGCCCTTCTTTGAAGCCCTTGAACAAATGCCTCTTTATAATAAATTCATGAAGGAGGTCATTGGGAAAAAGAAACCTAGTGGAGAAGAGCTAAAGAGTGTAATTGAGGAGAGCGGTGGGGGATCGCAAGGTAGGAGAAATCCAATCAAACGGAAAGATCCTGGGTCTGTATCGATCCCCTGTACCATAAAGGACATAACTTTTAAGAAAGTCTTAATTGATTCGGGTGCTAGTGTGAGTCTCATCCCCCTCTCAATTTTCAAGAAGCTGGGTATAGAAACAATAAGTGAAACGGGGACAAATCTGAAGTTTGCCGATCTCACAACCAAGCGGTCATACAGATTAGCTGAAAATGTGCTTGTGACCATTGATAACTTCACCTATCCAGTAGACTTTGAGATCATTGATCTACCTGAGGATGAGGAGACGACTATCATATTGGGTCGACCATTCTTGATGACTAGTAGGTGCAATGCGGATATTGAGGCTGGTACTCTAACCTTGAAATATTTTGAGGAGGAAATAACCTTAAAAGTGCTAGAGCTCAAGAAGAAAGGTCAAGAGGAAAGTAATCACCCCTCAGTTGGAATGATCCGAACAGAGGGAATAAGCAAAAGCTCAAAACCACTTCAGGAAAAAGTCTCTGGAATAATCCATCAGGTTGCAGCATCTGAGTCATCTATTGCACGTAGCGAGACTCCAAAATCCAGTCGAGAAGTCAATAAAAGGAAGAAGCATCAAAGAAAGAAGAGAAAAAAAATCAAAGGAAGAATGTGGAAGTTGGATGTGAGTTGAATCAAAATGTAGCTCTTGTTTCTGAATCTTATCGGTGCTCTGTTGCGGTAAGGTCAAGCAACAAAACGTGTAAGTTGAAGTATCCCCCATAGCATTGGGGAGTAACTCGTCGAGCCATGCGACGTTAAACGAAGCGCTACGTGGGAGGCAACCCACGCTTGTCTGATTAATTCCTTTCTTTTTGCTGTTTGTTTTGTTTTGGCTGCAGGAAATAATCTGGATTCTACAGATGCACATGCTAATGCAGCAGTTGATGCTGCAGTTTCCTCAACCTCCTCCTCAGTGAGGCTTTGTGAGTACCCTCTCATGCTTGTTCTAAAACATTGAGGTCAATGTTTAGTTCAAGTGTGGGGGGATTTTTATTTGCTTTCCGTTTGTTTTGTTTTCCATTATTTTGCTTTGGTTTAAGTTAGTTCATTTATTTTGGTGTGTTTTATATTTATGTGTGTTACAGATTTAAGGTGGATGTGCCGGGTGAATGAGACGATTGGTGTTAGGTGGATGAGAAGGTGCAATCCTAACTTGCGCTCGAGGAAACCCCCGGAAGTAGGTATCGCTGAAAGGACAATTGGACGTGATTTCTGACACTGGACCGAGACTAGAGTACTGTACATCCGAGGCGAAATGACACTACATCACACCGAAGGCACCTTGGAAATGCCAGTATACCAAACATGGTGAGGATCCTAAAAAGCCATACACTATTGCATCACAAGAGTTGTCAGGTATGTACTCGTCTCTTTTAGTTTGCGCACCTGTCTGTTGAATTCCCACTGTACACTTACACACACTGAGGCAATTGTTTCTATTTAGCTCTGAGCCTTTGTAGCCAACCCTTGTAATGTATATGTTGCTAACCCCTTCGAGCCATATTCCCTTTTGTTTGTTATTAACCACATTATGCGAACCTTTAGCCCAAAACACTTCCTCACCTTGCTCGGACAAGTGTTATTGATTTCCCACCTGTGTAGAACTCTAAGTTTGGGGTTGAGACACTCAAAATAAAAGTAAGTAAGTGCAATTGAAAAAAAAAGAAGAAAAAAATAGAGCAAAGAAAAAGCCTTGAAAATAATAATAATAATAAAGGAAAAAAAAAGAGATGAAAGAATGCATTTACCTATAGGAGGATCCAGTTTGAAAAAAATCGAAGAAAAACCTCGAAGTTACACTTGAGGAGAGAAACTGGAAAATCCTAATAAGTAGGAGGATCCAGTTTGAAAAAAATCGAAGAAAAACCTCGAAGTTACACTTGAGGAGAGAAACTGGAAAATCCTAATAAGTTGTGTCCAATGCCCTTGAGCATGAAAAATGCAAGTTACACAGGGATGAGAGAAATGACACTGCGTCTGAGCATAAAAACCCTTTGTTTTTTCCTTTTTGTTTGTTTATCCCATCATGTCCCGAAGCCCCGTTACAACCTTTAAAGTCCTCGAATAGTGTGTGTTGTGTGCGTGTGTAATAAACATAGATGTTGTGCAAGCTTATGAGATGACGGTGCATGCTTTGATTAGAGAGTATAAACACTTTAACCCGAGCGATTTGGTGAGAGTGTGAAAAACTGACAAAGGAAGAGGTGCTGAATTGTGGAAGTGTGGTCGATCGCCATGAGTCGGGTAGGAAGGAAAGGTTGAGAAGAAAGTGAAGGAAAGTTGCAAAAAATATCAGCGGTACTGTGGTTGGTTAGAATAATTCGGGGGTGACCTAATTGTTGTCTTGAGCATTGCTTGTGGACAAGCAATGAGAAAAGTTTGGGGTTGTGATCGGTCACCATTTTCACTTGTTTTCCGTCCATAATTCGGTACGAAACCGCACAATTGGTAACACATTGTTGGTTATTATTATTTTTTTTCAGTTTATTTTTACTTTTTGCAATGTCTTTCCGTTATTGTTTCTTTTGTGAGTTTTTGCTATTTTGTGCACTTTATGCGTGTTTTGGTAGTTTGTGTTGGTTTCAGATCATAGGTGGAAGCCCCGGAGGACTTACGCGAAGAATAGAAAAGTTTGGAGTGTTTCAAAAGTCTTTTTGGAAGAAGCCAGAAGCCTGAATTTGGGCAAGAGTCAAAGAGCTGACACGGGTGCCCGTGTCAGCACACCTGGAGTGGAAATTTTTTGCACAGAGAGTCAAAGGGCTGACACGGCCCGTGTCAGCAAGCCTGGGAAAGACAACTTTGTGATTTTTTTCATATTTTCTGAGTTAAGTGCCCTGAGGGGTATTCTGGGAATTTCACACTGTTATGATTGATTTGGAACTACTTAGGCTAGGTTGAGAGAAAGAAAAAGACACTTTTACTTTCACGAATAATTTTTACAATAGTTTGGATGCAATCAAGGAGATTTGGAGAAGATGATCGTTTATGAGCGGAAGCGATTGAAGAATCAGTTTTACTTCGATCAAATTGTAATGTCTACCTTTAATTTTCTTATTGTATTTGTTTTGAATATTATGAGAGGCTAAACCCCCCAATGCTAGGGGGTGTCCCTGAATTGTTATGTAATGAACATCTTTTGAATTATTCGATGAGACTATGCATTTTTACCTTGATCTTTTATTATGAAAATTATTTAACACTTTTTCAATCGGACAAATTGGAACGATTTACGATTAGGGACTTGGCCTGAAAAACCAATATATTGCTTTTGCGTAATAACATTACGGTAGATATTGCCTAGGAATGGGGATATCCTGTAGTGACTGATGAAACCTTGCTAGAACTATTGCTTGATGTTCTTCCTTGACGGCTAAGGAATTAGGGTCAAGGGAGAATCTCAAAGGTTTTTCGGTTAAGGAATTTAGGAAAAATATTATTGAGGTTCAGTAAAATTAAGGTTTTGAGGCATGTCTCTTTGATAATGATTTAGGGTTCTTACTGAGCAATTCATACACCTTTCTTAGCATATTTTCTCATAATTGTTAAAGTCATTTTATTATTCTGCTTATTTCTTTCTGTCATTAGAATTATTTCAAAACCACCAAACAAAACCCCCCAAGGATATTTTTGTTTAATTGAAATAACACATGTACTTACAATTGCACGCAGTCCTCGAGAGATCGATTCTGAGGATAACCCCAACTATTACTACATCGGTAAAAATAGTACACTTGCTATTTTGCCGATCACTTATCCTCTCAGCTTTCCATCACTTATCAGAACCCTTCAATTAGATTCTTGTGGTTCAAGTTATGACCTGCATAGCAAAAAGGTGTAAATAACTTTTTATTCAGAAAATAAGTAGCAGAATTAAAATAAAAACTAAAATAAACTAAACTTAAGAAAGACACTAAAAACAGTAAAATAAAAGCAACAAGTCAGAACAAATCACTTAGCACAAAGTAAAATGTGGTGTATTAAAAAACACTGATCAATACTCCATGCTCAGTTATGAACTTCAAAAATTCATTCTCCCTTAGGAAACTATCTATCTTCTTATTCCAAGCTCTTGGAGTTTGTTTGAGTCCATACAGAGCTTTTTGCAGCCTGTATACTTTTTTTTCTTGACCTTGTTTCACAAATCCATCTGGTTGTGTAACTTAAACTTCTTCGTATAAGAGGCCATTCAGGAATGAACATTTCACATCCATCTGACACATATGCCAGTTGTTCATGTTTATTAGACCAACAACCAGCCTGATTGTTTTGATCCTAGCAATAGGTGTAGAAACTTCGTCGAAGTTGACTCCTTCTTTTTGAAGAAATCCTTTCACAATAAGTTTTGCCTTGTGTCGAGTTACTTCTCCTTTGGGATTTAACTTTAACTTGTATGCCCACTTCACATCGATTTCCTTCTTAACTTAAGGCAATTCGACAAGTGATCAAGTGTTGTTGAGTTCAATGGACTTCAGTTCCTCATTCATCGCTTTCATCCACTCTGAATCTTTCAATGCCTCAGCTGCATTGAATGGTTCAACATCTGCATAGAAAACATAGTGTACCAATTCACCTTCATCATTGACCATATCATCTGATGTAATCACACATTCTTGTAACCTTGCATGCACGTGTCTTGTTCTTTGAGGTCTGCTTATGCTTGCTTGACCTCTGATTTCTTCAAGTCGAACTTCTCTTTTGACTTCACTTGCTGGTTCTTCATATAAGATTCTCATTGAATCCTTCTTTACATTTTCAGCCCAATCCCATTCATTAAACTCATCTATGATCATGTCCCTACCGATCACTACTTGCTTGTTCACTGGGTCGAACAACATGTATCCACCAGTCGAATGACATCCTATTAGGATCCTTTGACTTGACTTATCATCAAGTTTTCTTATCAACTGATCAGGCACACGCCTATGTGCTATAGATCCAAATAATTTAAGATGAGCTAAGCTAGGCTTGACGCCAGTGCTCTAGATACCAGATGTTGGAATTACACCCAACACGTTGAGAATTCTGAATCAATCTTGTTGAACAAGAATCAATTCTTTCGATTGATTTCACCTCTTGTTCTTCACTCTTCACTCGAGTGGATCAACCACACCTTCGCTGCAAGATGATTCTGCTGCAAAACGATTATTAAAGAAGAAAAGAAAAGATGAATTGGAGAAGAAAAGAAAAATTATGGTTTGAGAGAAAAAGGGGAAGAAGGATAATATTTATGCAGAGTTTCTCTCTTCCTTAAAACTGAAGTTTATTCAATATTTTCTCTATGCAACTGCATTATTACGATGATAGGGTACCTCCCTTTTTATATGGTGAGATTTCTTGTACAACAAGCAATCTCCAACTAACCTAACTCAACTAAAAAACAAAATAAAGATAAATCTCAATTTTTGTCGAGATACACTTCTTTGACATTTTGATAACTGATAACTCACATTTAGTGAGTTATTATATAGCCTAATCTCTTGTTTAATGCTAGTAAATTTATCATTTTATTTATGTTTTAATGCATTATTGATGTTTCTGCAGTATCTAACTTAGGGCATAATAAGTGCTCTCTTTTGTAGTTTTGATGTGTTTGTTGCTTGTTTTTAAGTAATGTTCGGATGAGCTGAGGCAAGACAGTTTAGGACAGGACCTGGAAGTTCAAGCTGGAACAAAAAATGAATTCAATTAGGGATTTAAATGAAGAACCAGTTGAATCCCTAGGGCATACGTGGACAAGGATTTGCATTAGGAAGGAATATTTGTTTGCGTGGTGGTAGAGCTTCCTTGAGCTTAGTGAGTAAGACTCATGGCGCTAAAAGACAAAAGAGGGTACAATAGTACATCCTCAATGGAGTGTGTCATGCATAAAGAACAGTGTCTCCTGCGTCTCTTGCCACAATAGACTGCCACATTACACCTTGTCCTCCACTACTGTCCTTGTACCTGATTTCTTATAGACGAAGCTGAAGGAAAGAGGGGAATATTCTGATTTGATTTTGGGCCGGTTGTGATCCTACAAACGCCCATGATCCAAGACAAGAGTGATAGAAACCCTAGCTGAATACTTATACATAAAACATAAAGAGGGGAGTTCAGGACCTTAGAGAGAGATCACAGAGAATACTAGTGTAAGATAAAGTGGAAAGAGAGAAGAGTTTCCTCTTCTCACATATTCTAGTACTACTGCTGAAGTCTGGCACGACTGGAGTCATCACTCATTGGTTATCCACCACAAGGAAGTTGTACGTTACTCTTAGGTTGCTATTTATTTTTCATATTTTGTTTTAGAATGTTTCCTTTCAGAATCAACTTTGTAAGTTGTACTCAACTCATCATGAGCTAAACCTTTTGCTTGTTAAGCAATAAGAAGTTAATATGAAGTTGTTTTTATGTTAAAATCGTGTGTTGTTAGTGCTTTGTCTTATTATATGGTAATATGTTTAAATCTATTTATTTGAATGATCAACTTAGAAAAAGATAAAAGTCTGTTGTTAAATGAATTTCATAATAAAAGTAGTTGCACGAGTATGATAGAGATATTCACTCATTTAGTTTGCTTAGAGATAAGAAACTACAACTATAAAGGAATTTCAGGAGACAAACAGACGTATACTAGAGTTATACATGAGACTTAGAGATTTGTTCCCTTGTTATTGTTTGCATGCTTTGGATGTTGTAGAAATACACTCCTAGATCGCTTACTGACCTTTTCTGTCACGACAATTCACATCATAGACACATAATTACTTCATGTATATTAATGGATCACAGCTCAACATACACTATCTGGATATATTCACTACTCTCTCTCTCTCTCTCTCTCTCTCTCTCTCTCTCTCTCTCTCTCTCTCTCTCTCTCTCTCTCTCTCTCTCTCTCTCTCTCTCTCTCTCTCTCTCTCTCTCTCTCCCTCCCTATTAGTTTCTTAATTTGGGAATTACTGAACTTGTGCAACCTATTATTTTTCTTTACTCTTACTCATGCTTAATATCTAAAGATAGTTACTAGTAAAATCAACCTAAGTTACTTTCACTCCCTATAGATAGGATATCTTTACTTTTTATCACTTGCTATTTATAGCGAACATGTATACTTAACATGTTTTCAAGCAACAACAACTATTCAATTTCTAGACATAGAGTATTTCAACGACAACAAACTCAATTGAAATGGTGCTTTGACACAAATAATTATATTATCAACAAAACTCTACATCAAAAGAGATGAAGAAAGAATACTTTACAATAATATCAAAAGCAAATTGTCCAAAAACTTATTTCAAAGATTTTTTTAAAAAGAATTGGTGTTATATTTAAATTAATATGTTTAATTAAAATGAATTTTAAATAGATAAATACTCTATCCATTTCATATTATAAACAAATTTTACTTTTTTAGATACATTAAACAATTAATATATTTGATCTATATATAGACCAGATACATTAATTATTCAATATATTTAAAAAATAAATTTTGTTTATAATATGAAACAAGGGAAGTAACTTCTGTTTTATTGAATTTAATTAAATATCGATATTTTCAATCAATCAAACATAACAATTCAATACCACACTACTTTTTATTTTATTTTATTTAAAAACTTTACCTTTTAAATAATCAATTAATAATTTATTTGAAAACTCTTATCGTAATAATTCATAATAATTACTCTTAAAGTCAATTTAATTTCTTTTAATACTGTAACTAAGTGCCAGTGCAACAGCCACAAACGATACATTCCATCGTTATCACAACAATTAATAACTTGTATTCGATCCCATCACAGTTATAATATTTATTTCAATTTTGCTTCCATTCAGTTTCTTAACCTAAAACACATTCCCTTTGCTTTTCACAGTCACTCTATCTATGGCTCCAACCAATGAAAAGGTAAGTAACCATGTTCCCGAAGATATCATCTTCTTCTCTATTTTCTCTAAACTACCTTTAAAATCTCTCAATCGCTTTACCTGTGTTCGTAAATCCTGGACTCTTTTATTTGAAAACCCTATTTTCATCAATATGTTTGGCAAAAACATGGTTTCCAAACATCATTCATTATACGATGAAACTGATCTCATCCTAAACCATTTTGATAGTATCAACCGTCGATGGAAGTTGCACCTCGTCTCTGATGAGAAATTTGAAAGTAAAGTGCAACTGAACTGGCCACGTCCTTTCACCCGAAACTATAGTGCTTCTAACCCTCATATTGTAGGATCTGCTATTAATGGCATTCTTTGTATATATGATAGAGAAGATTCTTCCACTATTGTGTTATGGAATCCAGTTACCGGCGAGTTAACATGGGTTCCTCAGAGTAGGGCTGGATTATATGATGATGAGTTTGAAACTGAGTTTGTTATTCATGGATTTGGTTATGATCATGGTACAGATGACTATAAAATCATTCAACGTGTTGTTTATTTCGGAGTTGATGGTGATTGGGAAGCAGAGCCATCAGGTCCTCTATGGGGGCTATATAGTTTGAAAAACAATTCATGGAAGAAAATTAATGTCGACATGCCAAAACGCTACTTGATGAGTGGTGCAGGTGTTGAAGTTTATTTGAATGGAGTGTGTTATTGGTGGGGAGGAACAGATGATAAAACATATGTTGTGTCATTTAACTTAAGCAATGAGACTCATCTTACAACTCTCTTTCCATTTAATTTGCATGATTTTCAACGGGTTGATAGACATTTGACTGTTCTGAATGGGCATGTTGCTATGATTTTGAGTAATGTAAAGACAACTTTGCCTTCTTTTAACATATCAATATCAGTTTTGGGTGAGCCTGGTGTCGCGGAGTCGTGGACTAAATTCTTTGAACTTAGACCATTGTCTTGCATTGGGAATCCTATCGGATCGGGCAAGAAGGGTAATGTGTTTTTTAGAAAAGATGATGATGAACTGGCTTGTCTTGATTTATCTACTGGAGTTGTTGAGGACATTGGTGTTAAAGCAGAAAGATATCGTGCTCAGGTGGTTGTTTATAAGAAAAACTTTCTTTCAGTGGGAGGAATGACTGATTAGTTGTTTTTGTTGCCTAAGCTTTAAGTTTGTGTCCTCCAGGTTTACTAGCATATTTCTCAGAATTTAGCATTTTATATGCAAATTGGTTTGTTAATTTCATGTGGCTTTGTTTTGGTTTGTATTGTTGTTTTTAATTCGATTGTATGAGTAGGCTCTCCTCTATATTAAATGGTGTCTGAATTATGTTGAAGGAATTCATGCTTACTAATGAAACTATATTAGCTTCAACTTCAATATACCTTCTGCATGTATTATTTGTGTATTATTTTCTTAAATGCATTAGATTAAATATATATTATATTATGGAGCAAATAGTCAAATTAGTACATGAATTTTTTCATCGTTCGTACTCTGTCCACAGAATTGACTATACCATTATTAATTTATGTATTTTTAATTTATTCTCAAAAAATCGTCAGAAGTTGTAATTCAGTGTTTTATAAAAAGTTGTGTACGCTCTATTCGAAGTAGGAGCTAGCCATATGTTGCTTTGTAACTTAAATAGTCTTTTGTTCACTTTAAGTTAACGTATTTTTTATTTTGGTCTTCGAATTTTTTTTCTCTTAAAAAAAAGCAAATGTGACAAACATTGTTGATGTAAAATTGTTTTATTATTTTTTCTTTTAAAACTAATTAATTACGTGGAATATTCAGAATGAGGGATTCGACCCCACTTATTTCGGTTAAAACACCATTACCTTTGTCACTTGTCCATTACTTATCTTTGTTTAATATATACATTGGAATTTATATATTTAAAACATAATGCTTAAAATTGATTTTTGCAAGTGGTGGTATTTATATTTTCTTTAGTTTTATGGTATTTATATTTTCTTTAGTTTTATGGATTTGTATGGATTTAAGTGTATAAAGTTATGTTAGGAGTTGAAGTTTATTTCATTGTCAAGACACAACAAACAAAGAAGACATGCAAATTAGAAAATTGAATATTTACTAATTAAATACTTTAACTTTTAGTGTTAGTCAAGAGTTTTTGAGTTGCACCATTGATTTAAAATCTTTTATTGAAAAATCAAGTTAATAAAATGCAATAAGAGAAATCCATAATTAGGAAGTAAAACCAAATAAATGCAATAGAAAAAACACAGAAATAAGGATCAAATCCAAAAAAAAATGCACTAGTAGAAATCTAGAATGAGAAACTTAAACCAAAAAATATATATATTTAGGGATTAAAACAGTAAACATGCCAATTTATAAGGACGATAAGACTATATAAACCCATAATTTTTTTATCCCTAACCTTCATAGAAGCAACCCAAAATTAAGGTGTAGATGAAGAGCAAGCATTGCAAATGGAGGACACTTCAACACATGTATATGGTGAAAAATTGTCTCTTGTTGCTTCTAACAAAAATTCCAATAATCAAATAGATTTAACTTTAACAACATATCCAATTATCAAATGGATCCAATCTTAACAACAGATCCAAAATTTTCTGCTTGTTGATTCTAACAATTGATCCGACAGATCCAACCTTAATTATGGATTTCTGCTGCTGCATTTTTTTGACAAAATTGATGAAAAGAATTATTGATCTCATCATTTGGTTTCCGCAACTCACAATAGGTTTTATACCCCGAATGAGAAGAAGAAAAAGATGATGATGAATGCAATGATATTGAAGAGAGGAAGAAGAAGGCAATGGTATTGAAGAGAAGAAGAAGAAGAAGTTGCAAAATCATTCAAATTTTGGATTTCATCCCTCCTCTTAAAACCCTCATGTTGCATTTCCACGTGTAAAAAAAGGTGTCATAAGAAAAAATAAAAAATAAAAACAATTGCCACGTAAGCACCATTTTGTTAGACGATAGACTTCGATCTAGGGGGGGTGAATAGATCACAAATTTAAAATTCAAACTTTTGGTAAAAATGGTTTTCAAAAGTTTATGACACGGCGGAAACAACCCGAATAGAATCGTCTAACCGAACCTCTATCAAAAAGCTCGGATATGCGTAAAGGTACACAATTGAATGCTAATGCACATAAATTGTTCAACAACGATTGATCGTGAAGGCTGGATCAGATCCTGTAGAAGTGGACCACCAAGTACGTCTGAGGTACTGGTCGTATGAGGAGGAGGAGGGGGTGTACCTGCAAGGTACTCCGACGCTCAAGTAAGAAAGAGTCAGAGAAAAGAGGCAAGTACAAAGTATGAGTTCGTAGGGTGAATATTGGATACCTGACCCTCTCAAGCGAGATGGTTTATATAGATCCCCCAGCGCGTGGTCAACGGTCCTATTTTCGGGGCGAAATAACTGTTTTCCCAAAGAATAGGTAACTATCCGAATTATCCGTTATGTCGGGCAGGGTGCCCAAAACTAGCCGTTATGTCGGGCATAGACACAATTTCGAGCACCTTCCCATAGCTGTTCGGGGAGTGGACGAGCCGTGCGTAACGGACATTGTTTCCGGGGAGGAGCGATGCAGTCCCTGCCCGGTTGGAGGGGCAGAAAGGTAACTTTTGCCCCTTTGTGGATTGGACGTAGGCAATTTGGGCCGCTCTGAAACAGAAGCGGATTGGGCCATGTCTAGCCATTGGTCTAGTCTAGAACAGGAGTCCCCCAAATCGTTGCTCCCAAGCATGAGAGTGATGACTTAAGGACATCTCGTTGCTCCGGGGAGCTAGCGTGAAGTCGTCGTTCAATGACGAGGAAGGCCGCATCGGGGTGCCCGTGACTGGTGGTGTTCGTGACCCCTGGTGTCCGTGGCATTCATGACCGTGACCGTGTTGCCCGTCGTACGGGGAGACTAACGGTTAGTCAGAATTGGAAACGTTAGGGCGACATGTGTGCCTAGAGCTTTGTGTAGCAGTTACAAGGCAAT
This sequence comes from Lathyrus tuberosus, assembly GCA_022829125.1. Lineage (NCBI taxonomy): Eukaryota > Viridiplantae > Streptophyta > Magnoliopsida > Fabales > Fabaceae > Lathyrus > Lathyrus tuberosus. The sequence goes on from JALAZF010000259.1 coordinate 3,808,357, forward strand.
GATGGCTAGTTAATAGCCATCATGACCTACGAGCACGTCCACTGCACGTGCCCCTCTGTATAAAAGGGGAAAGTCCGTCTCATTTTGGACTTTTTACTCTCGCTTTCCTTCGTCTTCTTCAGAGCGTTTGCCCGTCACCGCCGTCTGCTACTCCGACCACCGCACCAAGCTTCGAGCAACCACTTTTTGTCTTCTTAAATCAAATAAGTTTCCGATTCTGTGCTTGTTTTAACTCTTTTTGGGTGGTTAATGGTAGATTGCATGCGGTTAAGGCTAGGTTTAGAGGATGAAATAGATTAGTTTCCAGTGATTGTTGGTGGTGGACGGTGGTCGTGCCATTTTTCCACTTCTGACATGTCGCCGGATGTGTTAGCATGTTATGGTGAGGAGGGCGGTTCACGGCGTCGTTGCGACGGCGATGCATGTGTAATGGTCGTGATTGTTCATCTTCTGAGTGGGTGATGAATTTTTCGATCGAATATTCCCAGATTCCGGTGAAGCTTTGCGGTTTCCGTCGAAGCTTCAAACGGAATCTAGGTATGAGTGCGGGGAAGTTCCTCGCTTGGGGATGATTTGTTTCGAGCGTCTCCTCGCGGGGAGGTCCCAGTTTTTCTTCTGATGTTAGAGCATAGGCCGGGGACGTTGTCCTTAGCCCTCTGTGCGCCCTTTCACTTGTCTAGCGGTGGAAGGGTGGATTTGATTTATTGTCGAATTCACTTTTTTCTCTGCTTTTCAGGTGATCGATATGGCGACGGGGCCAGATGGAGAGATTATCTTAGATTCGTCCGAGGAAGAAACAAGTTCTTCGGATAGTAGTAGTTCGACGGCTTCGAGTACCCCTAGTGAGGTCGGGGAGGAGTTGGAAAATATGGACGAGGACGTCGTTGAGGGTTTCGGGGAGGAATGGGAGGTGGCCGAACCTGCTGAACATGTGTCTACTTTTGCGGGGGACGTCTTTACGGAGGTCGGGCCAGAGGGGGAGTGGAAGGTGCACTTTCCCTCTGAGGATGACCGGGTCTGCACGAATTACGGGGACCGTTTTGTGATGTATGAGTATGCCTTCAAGGAGCTGGGTCTGAGGTTGCCGTTCACCGATTTTCAGCAGTCGGTGTTCGTGCACTTGAAGTTGGCCCCCACGCAACTGCACCCTAACTCGTTGGCCTTCATCCGGGCGTTCGAGCTGGTGTGCGAGTACCTCACCATAGGGGCTACTCTTTCTCTGTTTTTCACCGTCTTCCATCTTCAGAGGCAGCTGTCGGGGAGGCAGTATGGTTGGGTCTCTTTGAAGCAGCCTCGCAAATTATTTAAACCATTTTCGGAGTCGATACGGACGTTTAAGGAGCGGTACTATGTTGTCGAGCCCGTGTCCGAAGCTGCCCAGGATAGTACATATGTCTGGGAGATCGAGGTTGATGAGGATGGAAATGACCTGCGCGACGAGACGGGGAAATTTATTGGGCGGAGAATCTACAAGTTCCCAATCCATTGGGCACCTGACCATTTCGCCAAGAGGCCCGGTGACTACGTTCTCCAATCGCACGAGCTACACGGGCAGGATGTCGTGGCGTACGAGGAGTTGGTGAAGTATGTTAACTCCTTCTGGCTTGCGGAATGCTGGACGAATAAGGGTAACCCGGTATTCGAGGAGGACAGTAGTCAGAGGGTTGAGTACCGGTTTATTAACACCAAGGCACTCCTGGAGTACAAGACTCCTGCGGAAGTCGAGAAGCTGCTTGGTAGTCTTAGTTATTTTAGATTTGCTTGCATTATTTCTTGTCCTTGTAACTAACGTGTTCGACTTTGTTTGTGCAGGTGAGATGCCTCAGGCCCATGAGAGGGTTGTGAAGAATGCTTTTGCGAGGAACAAGGTCGAAGCAGTTCCTCTGAAGTCTCGATTTGTTGGTGCGCGTGCTCCCACTCCGGTTGAGTCTGCTGCGGGGCCCTCTTCTCCCACTCCCGCTCCCCGGGGATCTCCCCTGCCTTTGACCGGACGATCCAAGCGGCCAAGGGCTACTAACTCTGTGGATCTCACCCGGGTACCGAAGAAAGGGAAGTTCGAGCTTCCTCCTTGCATCCTTGATAGGAGATTCTTTGAGGGGAACTCTTTAGTCGTGCCTCGGGCGGAATCTCTTCGTTTGGATAGCATGGATCGCCCGAGCAAGAGGGAGTTGGTGGCTCAAGATGCTTCAGCTTTAGTTAGGATACTGGAGATGGCAGCCGTTTATGTTGAAGGGGACTCTGCAACTGAGTCCGAACTTAATGTTTCCCGGGCTACCATGGCGTCCCTCAAAGAAGAGGTCAATAGTGCAGATGATGCTCGGAGGAAGGCTGAAGAGGAGGTGGCCAGTTTAAAGAAAGAGAATTCTATGCTGGCTGCGGAGAAAAAGGCGGCCGAGGAGCTGGTCCAGCAGCTGAGGGCGGTCAACGCTCCGGGTGACGATGAGCCTGAAGATGTAAAGGAATTAAAGACAATGTCCGAGCTGGTCACCCGTATGCTGATGGCCGAGGATGACAGTATTGCCGTCGCGAATGAATCCTTCAGAAATGTCGTGTCTCAACTGCGGGTGGTGAACCCCGAGCTTGACTGCTCTGTCGAGGATACCCATTATCTGGCGCATTTTGAGGATGGCCGGATCGTCATGCCAGCTGCCCTCCTTGAAGAGAATGTCGAGGACTAGCCCGCGGAGAACCAGGATTCTTAGCCAGATCCGGTTGCGCAGATGAACGAGTGAGGGGTTTTCTTTATGTTGTTGTAATTTGTTCGGCCTGCGTGCCGCGTAATTGTTGTAACTTATTTTGGGGGCATGACCCCCGTTTTATGTAATCTAGCACAATTATGATCCTAGTGGCCACTTAATATATTAACTTATATGCCCGGTCTTGGTGGCCGACTCTGTTATTTGCATGGTTTTACTTGCTTTTATTTTCTACTAAGTGTTGTACTCATGCTTGTTGAGAATGTATGTCTGCCCGTAATAGAGAGTATTTGACTCATGTGAAGTTTTAGGGGATTGCTCGTTGTAGATGTGTTCGGCAGTGAGGGGTACTGGTCGAACGGTCGGGGAATGTCCTGGCGGGGATGCGGAGCTCAAGTCGCGTTTGGGGCCTGAGTTCGCGGCGTGAACGTCCCATCGTGAGCTGGGGTTCTGCCAGTCATGGTACTTTGACGACGGCGATGTTCGATCGAGGACCGTCGTCGAGCAGTTACTCGGCTCGTTCCTGAGCGGGGTTCTGCTTTGTCGATATGCGACGCTTGTACCTAGGCGTGCATAGTGGTCAGTAGTTGACGTTCGTCGTTGTGACGGGTCGAACCGAGAATTAGGGCCTTAGCTATAGTATTGTTTTAGCTTTTCGGCATTCCATGGTCGAGCAAGTTCTTCCCCGTTGAGATGTTCTAGGTAGTAGGCCCTATTCTCCATTTTTGCTCGGACGCGATAGGGTCCTTCCCAGTTGGCTGCTAGTTTGCCTTCGCAAGAGTCTTTGTGGTTTCTCCTTAGAACAAGGCTCCCCACGTCGAACTCTCGTCGTATCACCTTGGCGTTGTGCCTGACGATAATTTTTTGTTTTAGCGAGGCTTCGCGGAGGGCCGCCCCAATTCGGATTTCCTCAACGAGGTCGAGTTCTTCCCTTAATGATTCGTTGTTCATCTCCTCGTCTAGGGGCGACTCTGTTCACCTGGAGGGTACATGAACTTCGACGGGGATTACAGCCTCGGTCCCGTACGCTAGATGGAAAGGTGTTTCCTCGGTTGTAGAGTGTGGAGTTGTGCGATATGTCCATAGGACACTGTGCAGCTCCTCGACCCAAGCCTTCTTCGTTTCGTTCAGCCTTCATTTGAGGCCTCGAAGGATGACCCAGTACGCCGCTTCGGCTTGCCCGTTTGTCTGGGGATGTTTGTCGGATGCGAAGTGTTGCTTCGTACCTAGCTGGGCGACAAAGTCCTGGAACTTCCTGTCTGTGAATTGTGTCCCATTGTCCGTGACTATCGCCTGGGGGACGCCAAAACGTGCAAGGATGTTTCGTTTGTAGAAACGCAGTATGTTGAGGGCAGTTATTTTTGCCAGAGCCTTTGCTTCTATCCATTTTGTGAAGTAGTCTACGCCCACTATTAGGTATTTATTCTGATTTGATCCTACTACGAAGGGTCCAAGGATGTCTAGGCCCCACCAGGAAAATGGCCACAAGGAGGACATTGCCTTGAGCTCGTTAGGTGGAGCCAGGTGCATGTCCCCGTGCCGTTGGCATTTATCGCATTTCTTCACGTGTTCTTTCGCATCGTGTTGCATGGTCGGCCAGTAATACCCTGCTCGGAGGGCCTTTCGGGAAAGGGACCTTCCACCGAGATATTGGGCGTTGATCCCCTCGTGGATTTCGCGTAGGATGTGTGCGACCATTTCTTCCTCGACACACTTAAGCAGCAGAATGGAGAATCCTCGCCTGTAGAGTTTATCCTCGACCAGGACGTAGGAGCAAGCTCTTCGCTTAACTACGTTGGCCTCTTTTGGGTCGGACGGAAGTTCGTCTTTAGCGAGATAGTTGTAAACAGGGGTCATCCAGCAGTTGTTGTCGCCGATCACCTGTACGTCGAGGGTCGGGGAGGCCTTCTCGATACTGGGTCGAGGAAGCACTTCCTGTATGACGGATTTGTTTCCGCCTTTCTTCTTTGTGCTGGCTAGTTTGGATAGAACGTCTGCTCGCACGTTATATTCGCGGGGAACATATTTCACTTCTACTGTCGTGAACTTCGCCATTTCCTTTTTTACCAGGGCAAAGTATTCGGTCAGGTTATCGTTTTTTGCTTGATATTCTCCTCGGACCTGAAGGGCCACGAGTTGTGAATCTGTGCAAATGATGACTTCTTCTGCGCCGAGGTCCTCGGCTAGGCGTAACCCAGCGAGGAAGGCCCCGTATTCAGCCTGGTTATTGGAGGTTGGGAAGGACAGGGTGAGTGATACTTCAACGATGATTCCTTCGTTGCTTTCCAGTATGATGCTCGCGCTGCTCCCTGCCGAGCTTGAGGCACCATCTGTAACACCCCAATTTAAATTATTTAATCGTCGTGTTTTATTTTCAATTGTTTGGCCTTGTTTGGATGGGGTGTCTGAGTACGAGGGGTAATATTAATAGTGATAAGGTGGGGGGTGTCCATTAATAGTAATATGGAACTTATTGTTATTAGTATTCTTAATATTATTATTATTAATAGTATATTTCATATTATTATTATGGTTATTATTATTATTATTATCCTTATTATTATTATTAATACTATTATTATTTTAAATTAAAATCTGATTTAATTAATTTGATAATGGGCTAATGGATGAATGGAGGGGCAGTTTAGTAACTAAGCTGAGATTAGTGAGGGTTAGTGGGAGAGTTAGCCATAATCAGATTTTGGGAAAAAGAAAGAGTTAGAGGAGGAAGAACAAGGAAGAGCTAGGGCACCCATCTTCATCAATTTTTGCGGGAATTTTCTGAGTAATTTCGAGGTAAGGGGGGAGAATTAGTTTAATATGGGCAATATAATCATGAGAGGGTAGTGGAGATTCCTTAACCCCGTAAGAATTCATATGTATAATTCTGTTTGAATTTATCTGTGTTTGTGTGTATGATTACTGTGAAATCCTTGTTGTGATGCCATGTTGGATCTGGAATTCGTATAATTCTTGGTGAATAATTCTGTTGTTGCTACTGTATAAATTGTATGTGTTGCTGGACTGGTTTATGCAGGTGAATATGACAAATAATTAGATCTAAGAACCGTAAATTGGATTAGTAATGATAGGTAAAAGAAGTAAGATGAAGAATAGGACCTAAAACTGGTGTAGAAACAAGTTTAGGAGTGGAAAAGTGAGGATCCCGTAGCAGAAACCAGACTGGGTGGGGAAATTGCATTTGCATAATAGATCTGGCCATACGCGTATCAGGTAGGGCAATACGCGTATGGCTATGGTCAATACGTGTATGGAAGGGCCAAAAGGAGGCTTGGCACGGCCCTCTGCCCGTACGCGTAACAGTACGCATATGGAAGCTTGGCATTACGCGTAAGAGGGGGGCATTACGCGTAACGAGATCTGAAGTGGAATTTTGATGGAAAAACAGGTCTCTGCCCATACGCGTATCAAGTGGGGCAATACGCGTATGGATGGGCGAGCGAGATAGGCAATACGCGTATGGCCTAGGGCAATACGCGTATGGCCAGTGAAAGCGCAGAATTTTGCCGTTTCGCGATTTCTTTCTCGTTTTCGCGTCAGAAGTTGTTTCTTTTGGTTTGAGAGGTTGGGGATAGATGTCAGACCTGGAAAAATGTAGGATTGGTGATAAAAATAATTAATTTAATAATTTTGGGGAATTAATTAGTAATCAGCTAATTAGCGTCGTGTGAGGTGTTTTCTGTGGTGTTAGGTATTGATTGTGATCAGGAGGATCGTGGAAATCTATAAGTGTGATTATACATGAATTATATGCATATTGATGTCATGCATTCATGGTGTGTCGGTGGTGATGGATCATTGCTCAGGAGGAGTGTATGTGATTCATCCGAACTCCAATGTGGAGAGTGGTGGGATAAATCATTGCCAAGTAGAGGTGTATGTGATTTATCCGGGTTCGATTAAATGAACCATGGTGATTGTTGGTACCACATGCATTGTGTCTATTGTTGAGTTGCATTGCATTATCATTTTATGTTGGTTGAATTATGAATGAAAGTGACAAGTAGGTTGTGCTTATGTGATTGTATGATTGTGTGTGAGCAACTACTCTTATCATGTGTTATTTGCCGTTTATTATTAAATGTAGTTCTCACCCCTCTGTTGTTGTTGTGTCTGTGCTTCTTCGGAAGTACAGATAATCCAGGTAGTTGAGTTGCTTGTAGTGTGTGTTGCCTGTTCGAGTCGTAGGAGTCGCTCTGATACGTAACACGGGAATTTTGAGGATTTTATTAATTGTTGTCCTTCATTGAATTCTGTTACGTGTCTCTTTTGAATTCGTTATTTTGAGTACCACGAGTTTATGTGGAGTTTTGGAGTGTTTTGGCAAGTGTGCCGTGAATGGAATAATTAATTATTTTTCGCTGTTTTATTTCTTTAATGAAAAGAATTTTTGTTGTTGGTTTTAACGATGTGGCATCCCGCTTGTTGGTTGTAAAACTCTGATTTATCCGTATTACCTTTATTTTTTATGAAATGGGAAAGTGGGGTGTTACCCCATCCACAAAAATGGTCCATTTACGCGCTTCGCTCGCGGGGGAGTCTGCGAATGTCATTTCTGCAACGAAGCCGGCCAGAGCCTGGGCTTTGAGAGCTTTCTTTCCTTCATACCAGATGTCAAATTTGGATAGTTCAAGCGACCATTTGAGCATTCGACCGGCCATGTCTGGTCGTCCCAGTAGCTGTTTTATGGGTTGATCTGTTCCAACCACAATCGTGTGATCTAGGAAGTAGTGTCTTAATCTTCTGGTTGCGTTGATGAGGGCCAGAGCCACTTTCTCTATCTGTTGGTATCTTAACTCTGGTCCTTGTAGTGGTTTGCTCGTGAAATATATAGGCTTCTGTCAGTCAGGAGTCTCGCGGATGAGAGAGGCGCTCACTGGTGGTTCTGAGCATTGTTGTAAAAACCAGACCGGACCGGCCGGTCCGACCGGGAACCGGAGCACTAGCCGACCTGGTTCACTTAACGGATCGTCCTCGTCATTGGACCGGTGGAAACCGGTGTGAACCGGTAAAACCAGAAAACCGGGCGGGTTATATAAACCGGAGGTTGAAAAGCATTTTTTTTCCTCAAAACGACGTCGTTTTGAGTTTTCAGTATTAAAAAGAAAAAGAAAACAAAACACGTTGGCTAGGGTAAGGAACTGCAGAACTCCAAAATCCAAATCCAAACGATCTGTTCCTCATCGCAAGCTGGAAAATTCATCTGCAAAATTCAAATCGCTTCTTCCTCTCCGTTTCTCTCCTTCGCATCATCTCCTTTTTTATTTTCAGGTTCGTCATCCCCTAGATTTTCGTTTTAATGTATAAGCTTTCATGTGATTGTTTTGGTTTCTTACTCTGAAATCTGGTACTGAGGGGTAAAGTTTTGTTGGTACAAAGAAGTGCTCAAATTTGTAACTTCTGCTACTTGTGATAGGTTCTCTGCAACTAGCATACCTCTCCATATTGTTATTTACTGCCTATTATATTTTTTATTTGCTGCATTGATATCTGTGTTTTTCTTTCATTACACAGTCTCTACTCTAGTACATAATTTTTCAATGGTAAAATTTATTTGCTATAACTATCCCATTACATTAATGAATGATAGATGGTACTATCAAATTTTGACAATGAAAGTGATGGAGGAAATGTAAACAAATGTCCTACCTTCTTGATGACATATAGTGTATTCTTTTAGTTTTATTTGTATTTTTATGTGGATTTGATGTTTTATGCTGATTTTTCTGTAGATTTTTATGTGAAATGTAAACAAAGTGAAAGTGATGACATACAGTGTAAACCAAATTTTAGTCTTCAATTGATGCGGCTATTAAAATTTGGTTAATAAGTTAAGTCCTCATCACCAAATTTTGGTTAATAAATTTCTCATTGTTGATCACTTTTTGTTTTCTCACTGTCATAATAATAAGCAATCATAAATTTTATAAAAGGTGTAGTAATTGATCATACTACTATTGTTTTCTCACTGTCATAATAATAAGCACCAGTGAGAAATTTAATATTATCACCTTTTATAAAATTTACTACACCTTATACAATTGTTTTCTCACTGTCATAATAAGGATATTTTTTTTCAGGATATGCTTACATTTTTAAAACTTACACCTTATACTATATTCTTACATTTTTAAAACTTACATTTTGAATAACCAATATTGTTTGTGACTTTTGGTTTTTTAAAACTTACATTTTGAACTGTTTTACAGGAAAATGGCATCTTCTGAAACACCATCATCACAACCACCATCACAAGAAGCCTCTTCAGCTTATAGTTTAGTTCAAAATAATGTTAGAGGAAAAACTGATATAGCTTGGGCACATTGTACTAAAAGTCCTGATGGAAAATCTCTTGTTTGTATCTACTGTCACAAAGCTTTTGGTGGAGGTGGAATTCATAGGGTAAAGCAACATTTGGCTGGAGTAGCAGGAAATGTTGAAATTTGTAAGTCAGTGCCTGCTGAAATTCGTTTTCAGATGAAACAACATATTAATGAGCGGAGCAAGAAAAGAAAATTTGTAGATGTGGCTGAAAGCGAGTCATTTACTGCGGAGGGGGATGAATTGCAAGTACAAATGAACCCGCGAATTGGTGCATCTAAAAAGAATGACACTCGCATTGGTACTTATTTTTTACCCAGAACAACTCCGGGAGCTCATCCTACTTTAAAAAGTGTGATGCAAAGTAAAGAAGTGGTAGAAAAGTGTGATCTTGCTATTGCAAAGTGGTTTATTGATGCATTTATTCCTTTCAATGCTGCAAATTCGCCTCATTTTCAACCTGCAGTTGATGCTCTTTGTTGCATGGGTGCTGGATATAAAGTTCCTACTATGCATGCCCTTCGTGGTAATTTGTTAAATAAATGGGTTGATGATGTGAAGATACAGATAGAGCAATATCGTTCTATTTTTGAAGGATACAGGTTGTACTCTTATGGAAGATGGGTGGACTGATCATTGTAGGAGAACTCTTATTAACTTTTTAGTTTATTGCCCCAAAGGAACTGTTTTCATAAAGTATGTTGATGCCTCTGGTGCTTCTAAAACTGCAAACACGTTGTTTAAGCTTTTCAAGGAAGTAGTGTTGTATGTTGGCCCAGAAAATGTTGTTCAGATCGTTACAGATAATGCTACGAATTATGTTGCTGCTGGAAAGTTGTTGGAAAAGGAATTTCCTAAGTTGTATTGGTCTCCTTGTGCAGCACACTGTATTAATTTGATGTTGCAAGACATGGGGAAATTAGAGGAAGTAAGTGGGGCAGTGTCACATGCTTCAAAAATGACCAAATTCATATATAATCATTGTTTTGCATTGTATTTGATGAGACAAAATACAGGGGAAGAGAAATACTTCGTCCTGCTCCAACCCGCTTTGCTACTAATTTCATTGCATTGCAAAGTCTTTTGTCTCATAAAGATGCACTAAGAGCCATGGTAACATCCAAAGAGTGGACAACCACAACTTATTCCAAAGATGTCAAGGCAAAGCAATTTGTGGAACAAGTCTTAGACTTAAGCTTTTGGTCTACATGTGCTGATATAGTGAAAATTACAGAGCCTCTTGTACGTGTGTTGCGTATTGTTGATAGTGAAGATAAACCGGCTATGGGATATCTCTATCGAGCTATGTATAAAGCAAGGGAGGAGATTGAGAAGAGGTTTAGAAGAAATAAGCTGAAAGTAGAGCCTTATTTGAAGATCTTGGATAACCGTTGGGATGCACAACTTCGCAAAAATCTTCATGCTGCTGGTTATTGGTTAAATCCATCTTGCAGATTCAATCCAGAATATGAAAAAAAAAACAAGTCCACCACCCAAGGCCTTTTGGATGTCATTGAAAAGTATGCTTATGATAGTAAGGACTTGCGAACTAAATTAACTGCTGAGATGAGTTCATTCAAAAATTGTGAAGGTAGTTTTGGAAGGACAACAGCCGTAGAAAACCGAGATGAAATTTTGCCAGGTAAAATTAGATGATAAACTTTATGCATTTGATTTTAGTACAATGTCAATATGTATTTAAAAATGTTTTCTAATTTTTTTCACATGCATTGTTCTAGATCAATGGTGGGAAACTTATGGAACTGAAGCGCCCAATTTGCAAAAGCTTGCTATTCGGATTTTGAGCCAAACTTGTAGTGCATCTGGATGTGAATGAAATTGGAGTGTGTTTGAGCACATTCATTCAAAAAAAAGAAATAGGTTGGAGCATCAAAAGCTTAATGATCTCGTCTTTGTTCGTTATAACTTACGGCTACAAAATAGGTATGGCACTTATTATGCTTTATATGCTAATGTTTCTATACTTGATAATTATTTTCATTCATAGCCTTCAAATGAGAATTTTCTATGTTTGGATAAGACTTGGGGCTAATGTGTTATTTCTATGAATTAAATTAGAAAATTTTGGTAAGACTTATAGAAAATTTTGTAGAGATCATCACACATTGTTACTACTTAGATTAATTTGACATACAATTATTTTTAGAAAATTTTCTTTGTTTGGATATAATGGAAAAATTTCTTTCCAACCGTCCAATATGGTATATAGGTCGCTTTATATTTTGTATGCTTTGTGAGAGTAATGTTTTTTGTTACAAATTTGGTTTAATGTGTTATCATTTATAGTAGAGATCCATTGTATGTAATGAGATAAACAAAAGGGTTAAGTGGTGAATAGTGTAGGCTTGATTGTTTCACAGGTTGTTTTCACCAATATGTTTCACAGGGTTAAGTGGTGAGTAGTGTTTCACAGGCTGTTTTCATTAATATGTAAAGCATCACGAAAATTTTCACAGGCTGTTCTCTCATTATATATTGAATTAATATATTATCAACATGTTAACCCAATTTTTCTGTATTTTTAGTAAACTTCTCAATTTGATAATATGCATGGTAATAGTACTACATGATCCTATTTGCAATTCATTAGTAAACTTCATTGTTTTTTAGCTATTGTATCTTTCTATTTACTTCAATAATTGGTCGTTATAATTTGTTTGGTTCTATGTTTGATATTATGGTTAATGATTTATAGAAACAAGAAGAAACAAAATTATGATCCTATCAATTTTGAAACACTTGGTGATCATTCTAATTGGGTGTTGGAGGATTCACCACCATTCTTAACTATTGAGGAAGTGGAAGCACTACGTAAAGATCTTGCTAGTATGACAATCCAACCTTTTTCAAACGATATTGGTATGGTATTAGTTATTGTGAATTACAATTTTGTTATGTTAAATTATTACTATATGTCAATTGCTAAACTCTCTAAATTGGATTTTGTTATAGATCAATTAAATTTGGATGAGGTTGATGTTGAGGATGATGCACAACTTAATTCTGGAGAAAACAATCAACGTAATGATATCATTGATGGGGAAGATGTTGCGGATGCAGTTGATTTTGCTGCAGATGGTTTTGATATTGAAGAAAGAGATCCCAACATCGAAATAATTTTACCTCCTTGGAACTAAATTTAGTAGACCTTGATTGGTGTTATTTTGTTATAAACTATGCAATTATATTTGATGCAATTAGACTTTGTTTGCAAGTACAATTTGTTATTTTGTACTATTTTGTTATGTGTAATACTTTACAATTAGACTATGTTTAAAATTTGAATTTAAATTATGAACTTGTGAATTTATGATATGATATTTTCAAAAAATTTAAGTGTCAGTTGTATTTTTTAGAGACTGAAGTATCTGGTTCGACCGGTTTTATACATATATAATTTTGTTATAATGACAGGTTTATTCAACCGAGTTATCCGGTTTAGTCATGCGGTTCGACCAATGACCCAGTGGTTCGACCGATGAACCAGTGACCCAATACTCTCACCGGTTTGATGACCGGTCCGGTTTTTAAAACATTGGTTCTGAGAGTTCCCATTTCAGATGGTGAAGAGCCTTGTCACATTCCTCGGTCCATTCGAACGCTGCCTCCTTGCGGAGGAGTTTGAAGAATTGTAGGGCGTGCTGGGCAGATTTGGCCACGAAACGAGATAGTGACGCGAGCATCCCGTTGAGGGACTGGATGGATTTCTTTGACTTGGGCGTTGGAAACTCGGAGAATGCTCGGCATTTATCGGGATTGGCCTTGATTCCCCGTTCTGTTAGATAGAAGTTGAGGAACTTCCCTGCCCGGACACCGAACGTGCACTTCTCCGGGTTGAAACGCATTTTGTATTTTCTGGCCTGTTCGAAGACCTTCCTTAAATGGGCAGTGTGATCGGTTTCCTTGTGGGATTTTATGATCATGTCGTCCATGTAGACTTCGAGCATGTCACGTATCTCTCCCCGGAAGACCTTGTTCATCATCCTTTGATAGGTCGCTCCGGCGTTCTTTAGGCCGAAGGACATTACGTTGTAGTAATAGTTGCCCGATTCAGTCATGAAGGTCGTGTATTTTTTGTCGTCCATTGCCATTGGAATTTGATTATAGCCTGAGTAGGCGTCGATGAACGAAAAAAGTTTAAAACCGGTAGAATTATCAATAAGTTTATCAATATTGGGGAGGGGATAGGCATCCTTCGGGCATGCCTTGTTAAGATCGGTGTAATCAATGCATATTCGCCATTTTCCATTAGATTTTTTCACGAGTAAAGCTTTTTCTGCAGCCTCCGTTTTCTCTGGAGACTACTTTCTCCTACGTTGTGTTACGGCCTTGACGGCCGGGTCAATTGTCAGTTGGTGGCAGGCGACGGACGGGTCCAAACGGGGCATCTCGGCGGCGCTCCAGGCGAAGAGGTTGGCGTTCTCACGGAGGCAGGCTTTGAACTGCTTCCTTGCAATGTCGAACAAGTCTGCTTCAATCCTCACTCCCCGTTGAGGGTCATCGCCGAACAGAATGATCTCGAAGTTGCCATCAGGGATTGGGCGCATCGGATGGGAGCTGCTGCTGGACGACGTGGGCGAGTTGGCTGAAGCTACTCGTTCCTCCTATTGGTCTTCTTCGGGGAAGCGGCTTTCGAGGTCGATGGAGTCCACCTGGGGCAGAGGCTTAGCTTCCTTGGAGCTGCTTGGCAATGTTGGCTTGCTCGACGCTTTTGGTTTTGACGCAATGGCATTGAGCCCCTTTGCGGCTGCTTCGAAACACTGTCGCGCAGCCTCGATATCGCTGTGGAGGGTGGCGACCATCCCTTTCAAAGTGTAATACTTCATCTTTAGGTGGACTGTTGAAGGCACTGCTACCAACTCGGCCAAAGTTGGTCTCCCGAATATGCACTGGTAAAGCGACAGGCAGTCGATTACCAGAAATTATACCTTGATGGATCTGGCCGTCTCAGTTGATCCAAAGGTTATGATCAGTTCAACGTATCCCCGTGGTTTGGTCACTGATCCATTGAATCCCTGCAAATCATACCCCACGTAGGAGGTAAGGTGTGGTTCGTCCAGCTGAAGTGTTGAAAACAGCTGGGAGTACATGATGTCGACCGAGCTGCCCTGGTCGACGAGGATTCTCCGAACGTCGAAGTTTGCCATTCGGGCTCTGACGAGCAAGGGTATGCTTGAGTTTGGAGACCCCCCGAGGAGCTCTTCCCGGTAGAAGGAGATGGGGATAGAGCCCCTCTGGGTCTGGTCGAGCGTGGTCACCTTATTGGAGCTTGTGTTGATCGGATGCTCAAATTTTCGTTTCACGAAGCCCACCGTGACTGTGTTGAAGCCCCCATCGGAGATGACCATGGCGAAGGGAAACGTCTCCCACGGGTTGTGGGCCGCGAAATAAGCAGGGGCGCTGAGCCCGTCCGGGACGTGGAAGTCTTCTGGTCGTGATATGGACATAGCGACCTGGATGTTGGCTTCTTCCGGGGAGGGTACTTCTTCCTCTATCTTCTTGGACTCCTGGGCGTCTTGCCGAGGAGTGTCCTTCTTCTTTACGAACTGTTTCAGGTGGCCGTCCCTGATCAGTATCTCAATAGCATCCTTCAGATGGATGCAGTCTTCAGTAGTGTGGCCGTGACTCTTGTGGAAATGGAAGTACTTTGATTTGTCCGCGTTGGGTCTGGCCGGTAGTTATTTGGGGAAGCGGACCCATGCCTGCTTGAATTCTGAGTTCGCACACTCGGCCAGTATCTTCTCCCTGGAGACGGTCAGGGGGTATAGTCGTGGAATCGCCCGGAGGGTCCCTTGTTGTTGCGGGATTCCCGAGGACGGTCCTCGCGCCTCCGTTCGCCACGACGAGATGTCGAGGCTTCCTCGCCTCCGGAGGCCCGAGCGTTCTCCTGATGGCGTGATGCTCGAACGTTGCTGGCTGCAACCTCCTCTTCATATTGAATATGCAATTGGGCTTTGAGGAGGAAGGCATCTAGGTTCCTCGGTGGTGCGAGACCGGCGGCTTTAGAGAACTCGGAGCCCGGGCGGAGTCCTTGCTCGAGCAGAAACTTCTTCATCTCGTCCGTTGTAGGAACCTGTACTGCTTCTTTGTTAAACCTCTCGATATATGCACGGAGAGGTTCGTCTTTCCCTTGGATTATGCCTCCAAGGGAGGCCTCAGTCTTAGGGTGACGGCGAGAAGCTGTGAAATGCCGCGAGAACATTCTGCCCAGTTGCCTCCATGAGGTAATGGACTCTTCGGGCAGTTGCTTGTACCATGTCATTGCCCTTTTCCGGAGCGTGGTCAGGAATAGCCGGTACTTGATGGCGCCCCGTACGCCACGGTAGTCCAATAGCGCATCGATGTTCTCGATGTGTTCGCGAGGTTCATCATCGCTACTAGAACTGGTGAATGACGGGGACCAAAGGGTACGCTCGCGACAGCGGTTCCTTCGGGGAGAAGGAGAGCGGTTCCTTCGAGGAGAAGGTGAGCGGTTCCTTCGGTGAGAAGGTGAACGGCCCCGACCTTTAGACTTGACCGGGGGAGACTGCTCGTTCCTTCGAGTCCTCTTGTGGCCGGGAGAGTGATGGTCACGCGGGGAAACCTGGTCGCGCTTACGGATGGAGCGAGGGTCAGGTTCTTGGCGCAGTCTTCGGTCGATATCTCTCTGGGGCTGCGGCCTCCTTAATCGTCGCTGGTTCCTCGGAGGAGGAGGGGATCTTGGACGGTTGGACTCCTCTAATGCCCCGATCCTCTTGTTCTGCTGTAAGATCAGGGTGTTGGTTTTGTTGATCGCCTCCAGGAGGGCTGCCACGGCTGGGTCGGCGTTGGGCAGAACAGGAATGGGCTGGACGTCCAGTGAAGGCTGATCATGGTTGTGGTCAACGGGGGTAGGGGAAGGAGAAGTTGTGGCGCCGTCCCTCAAAAAACGGGCATCTTGGAGAAGAGATGACGGGCCGTCAACGTCAGTCTTGTTGACGAGGAGGACAGCGGTTTGGAGAGCACCCTTGGCGTGATCTTGAGAGGCCATGATGATGATCTTGAAAATTTGATTTGATCTTTGGTTTCCGAGGAAGGAAAGATGGGGAAAACAATGCTTCCCATAGACGGCGCCACTGATCGTGAAGGCTGGATCAGATCCTGTAGAAGTGGGCCACCAAGTACGTCTGAGGTGTTGGTCGTATGAGGAGGAGGAGGGGGTGTACCTGCAAGGTACTCCGACGCTCAAGTAAGAAAGGGTCAGAGAAAAGGGGCAAGTACAAAGTATGAGTTCCTAGGGTGAATATTGGATACCTGACCCTCTCAAGCGAGAGGGTTTATATAGAGCCCCCAGCGCGTGGTCCACGGTCCTATTTTCGGGGCAAAATAACCGTTTTCCCGAAGAATACGTAACTACCCGAATTAGCCGTTATGTCGGGAAGGGTGCCCAAAACTAGCCGTTATGTCGGGCATAGACACAGTTTCGGGCACCTGACCATAGTTGTTCGGGTAGTGGACGAGCCGTGCGTAACGGGCATTGTTTCCGGGGAGGAGCGATGCAGTCCCTGCCCGGTTGGAGGGGCAGAAAGGTAACTTTTGGCCCTTTGTGGATTGGACTTAGGCAATTTGGGCCGCTCTGGAGCAGAAGCGGATTGGGCCATGTCTAGCCATTGGTCCAGTCCAGAACAACGATTAATCACAAATAAATAAATGTTAAGCTATACATAGAGCTTATTTCCAATGATCAAAAACTCACAAAAATACAAATAGATAATTTATCAAACACTTTGTGTGCAATCGATATATTTTGGAAATTTAATTTGTTTTGTTGATTCAAAAATAATCACAATCAACCAGATTATGATTCTATCAACAAAACATAATTCAAAAATATAATCAAAAATAATTTCCAATCGAATTGATCAAACAACAATGGATTCAATCATTTGCTAACACAAAAATTAAAAGAGAAAGAGATAGATAGATAGATAGATAGAGAGAGAGAAAGAGAGAGAGAGAGAGAGAGAGAGAGAGAGGGAGAGAGAAGGATTTATTTAGGCAGTTCCCCAATTGGCCTCGCAATGTATACGTCTGCCCTCAATTCGAAATCGAATTGAGATACTTGAAATTAACTTTACTTTGCAAAAAGTGTATATATAAGAGATGAATAACTCTAACCCTACAAATCCTATGGTTTGTTGTTGGTTATACCACCTCCAAAACCCTTGATCAAAGATTGATCAAGTCACCAATAATGTCGCTTCAATTCACCAATTCTTGCCACTTCCTTGCAAGGCACCTCCTTGTCCCAAGGCTTTCACATAGAAGAATTAATCCCAAGTACACACTTGTTGAAACCCAAGATTTACCAACACGATCCACTACTCACGCTACTCCCTTGTAAGGAAGCACCTTGTCCCAAGGCTTTCACTCGATCAGATCCGAATTGCGTATTTTTTTTCCAAAACCTTCATATCCTCAATGATCTTGAAGGAAACCCCCAACTCAGTTTTCTTATTTGAAACACTCAAAGAACTTAACCAAATATTCTCGGTACAACAACCTAATTGGACGTTATTAACACTAATTTAGATGGTCACTCAATCAAAAAATGACTATGTGTAGTTTGATTGTGTGTATGCATAGAAGAGAGGTTGAAGATAATGAGTATGCACCCTAATGCTTTGATGAACAATGCACACCTAGAATTGGTTGATACCGTCCAATGTACAAAAACGCTAAAGTTTTTCCTAGTTTTGACATCATTCAAAACATAACTAAACAAAAAAATTACACTCACATACTCCTCCTTTTTTATGATGGAAAAACTGAGATTTAATACGATGCGTTTTTTTATACATGAGAAGCTCCCCTTAATGTGTGCATGTGTGCATGATATCTGTTGCAATGAGAATCGGATATCAAGCTATTAGTTAACTTGAATCACAAATCATGAAATCCACCACCGAACTTTGATTTATCCAAAGGAAAGGGTAAAGATCGAAAATCCTAATTGCAATGTAAAAACAATGCAAGAGATCTAAGGTTTGGGGTTGGTTATACCTAGGGAAGGTGTTAACATCCTAAGTATCTGTAGTACTCTACAGGAACCTCTTGTTAGTATTTGTGTTATGTTATTATTTGCTTGCTAATGGAGCTATGCTAAGGTAAATACCTAAGGGTATATACACTAAGTATGTTCGCCAAGACATCGCATCTCGTGCCTACGTATCCTGACTAGGATGGAATCAGAGCATTTGTAGTTCACCTAACTAGGGTTGAGGAACTCTTGACTGTGGTCAAGGTTCCAAAGGGGAATTAGTGTTCATGGTCATGATACTCACATAGAGTTAAAGAACTCTCTAAGTCTAAGTTGAAAAACTAATTAGAAGGTTGACTTTAAACACAGTCAAAAGGGGAAGTGAGTACACATCATGATGGTACCCACATAGAGTTCAAAAACTCCAAACCTAACTCTAAATTATAAAACAAAATGGCTCTAATAAGGCCAAGAAGGAAAGGTAAGTATCTATAATGATAGTACTCACATAAGGTTCAAAAACCCTAACCTAAAACTAGATTAAAGAGGGAAGAAATGCTCTAATGAGGCCAAGGGTAATGATCCTAAAGAGGTCAAGAAAATGAAAAGGGTAGGTTTAAACCAACTTAGAAAATGACTTATAAGTCAACAAGGGAAACCCTCATTTGGAATGAGGGACAAGCTACTTGTAAAAATAAGTGTTGGGATGAGAAGCTTTAAGATGAAGATGATAAAAATCAATACATCAAAGCCAAGAAATTCAAATGTGATGTCAAATCAAGAGTGAAAGCAACTACATCATGTCATGCTCAACATGCAAAATGATCAAGAACAATGTCAAACAAGCATTAACACAAGTGTCAAATAAACCAAAGTAAGGTATAAACTCATGTCAAAGCATCACAAGTATCATGAAAGCAGACATCAAGCAGAATCAAGAACAGACATCAAAGCAAATAGTAAGAGATGGAAAGATCTAACCAGAAAGATAGTGCATGACAAGCATTCCCCTTTCTTGGACTGGAGAGCCACTAGCAAGCCAAGGAATAGACAAACAGACGGGAATAGACAAAACAACTCAACAGGTCCAAGATTTCCCAAATCTCAACTCCAAGAGCATAGGGCAAGGGTCCTAGATCTAAGTCCTCAGTTCAAAGCTCGAGATAGTAACCACAGTCCACCAAAAGGTTTTTTAGGGTTTCGAGAGTTTTATCATGTTTTTGTGTTTTGAATAAGATTTGAACAAGATAAGATGACAAGATGAATATGAACAATGATAATAATATGAACAGTGACATATATTAACAGAAATTAAAGTTAGCAGTTAGTGATTAATTAATCGGATGAATTGGGTCCAATGTAGTGCTAAACCATCGTAGCACGATCTATGAGGAAGATCATGCTATAGGAGGCCACTCAAGGAGAATGTTTATGTTAAGACACGATGGAGAAACAATATGTAAATTGTTTTCAATGAATCATGCCACACGAAAATAAAAGCGGATAGTCTCGTCTTAATCACAAACTTTCGTCGATTAGTCGATGGTAACCTATCACGATCCCAAAGTATAGAAAATGATCTCGATGATCACTTACTACAGATTTGAAATAATGAAGGTTAACAACCTCAACAATCAACATTCGTAATATTAAAGATCTCATCGACCAAAAATCGAAAAAAAACAAAAACAAAATAAAATGGGATGAAACCTTAAGGTGAATGGAGCAAGATGGAATTAATTGAGAAAACACTAAAAATAATTTGAACAAAAATACAATACTAAAAACTATTATTTAAGAAGAATTTGAAGAAAAAATAATAAAATAAAATTTAAAACAAGTTAAGAAAAATGAAATAATAAGAGAAATACAAGATGGGGTGTGTGGGAATCCGCAGGTGTGTTGGAATGGTCCATGAACTCATAAGCCCATCTAGCTTCCGTAGAAACTACCAAAGACAAAAGTCACAGGCTTGAAAGCCCATCAACAACACAAATAGATGAATCAAGTCAGGTTTAATAAAAATAACAATAATAAAATAACGGCCTTGTTACCATTCTTGTCATTAAATTAATTTTAAGAACAAGTATACAGGAGAACAATGATATGACAAAAATTTTACCTCATACCCCTACAATTATACCCAAACCCCTACAGTAAATTTTTAATGACCAAAATACCCTTGTATAAATAGTTAAAAGTTAGAAATTTTTCATTTACGTTTTCCATTTTTACAAGTCTTCCGAGAGAGAATTTTAGGAAGTTACAAACCGGAAAACATACAGAAAGTCATCCGGTTCACAAAGGTTCTCCGTAACACATCTCCAAAGTCATCCGGTTCACAAAGCTGCTCCGGAACACATCTCCAAAGTCATTCGGTTTGTTAAACTAAAACTGGAACACATAGAGTAAGTCTTCCGGTAAAGGATACGTACCGGAAGTCTTAGAATAAGTCTTCCGG
Organism: Lathyrus tuberosus; assembly: GCA_022829125.1. Classification (NCBI taxonomy): domain Eukaryota; kingdom Viridiplantae; phylum Streptophyta; class Magnoliopsida; order Fabales; family Fabaceae; genus Lathyrus; species Lathyrus tuberosus. The sequence goes on from JALAZF010000259.1 coordinate 3,828,875, forward strand.
TATTTTGAATTTTGTGGTTGTGTTCCAGAACTCTTACATGATGTGTTCCGGTTCGTTTCCAAAATAAACCAAACCGAAACTCTTTATGGAAGTGTTCCGGAACGTGTTTTTTTTTCTAATATTTAATTTTTATGTTTTTATTTTGACAGTGGCGCGCACACGAAGCAAGGACGGTAAGATCCCTAATTGCAGTTTAGGATGGGGCAAATCATCGTGAATGGCTGAGGAAGGACATATTGGTGCATCTGCTTCAGCAACACAGCCTGTTGGATATCCGGGAGGATCGTACAATACCTCTCTTATGGTTAAGTACGAACATCATATTGCTAGACATATATGGTTCGGTGAGGTAAATAAACTACAATTATTTGATATTGAATAAAATTTGAATTTGTTGTGTTGTAATTTATAATATATTTACTTATAATTGTTTTCAGGAGAGGGGTTCGAAGAAAGAGTTGAAGGTAGCAGGACATGGGTTGAAGCTGGCTCAGAGGGTTCCACAGCAGCTTCCTAGAGAGATGGAGATTTTGATAGCTAACTCTGGTTTAGCTTCACTTCAGAGGATCAGTATGTCGAAGATAGATACGAACCTTGTATCTGCATTTGTGGAGAGATGGCATCTAGAGACATCTTCATTTCACATGCCATTTGGTGAGATGACGATTACTCTGGATGACGTTGCTTGTCTTCTTCACTTGCCCATCAGGGGAGTCTTCTAGAGCCCTCAAGATATCAGCGAAGGGCTTGTTATTGACTGGGTTGTTGATAACTTGGGAGTTTCACGGAGAGATGCACAAAAACAAGTCCGTGACTGGAGGGGTTGTTATTATAAGTTGGAGTGGTTATACGATCTATTCGTCGAGCACAGAGCCGCTTCTAGTTGGGCATATGCGACTAGAGCTTATTTGTTGATGTTAGTGGGTTCTACCATTTTTTAGGACAAGACCTTTACGCTTGTGGAGGCACGATACCTTGTATTATTTATGGACTTAGGACGCTTATTAGGATACAGTTGGGGAGCAGCTGCGTTGGCTACCCTTTATAGACATCTCGGAGATGCTTCCATATTCAGTTGTAAGCTGCTTGGTGGTTATCCGACTCTCCTACAGGTATTTATTTTAATTTATTTTATTTTATTGAAATTAATTTTATTTAGTATATTAATTTTATTTTTCTAGTTTATTATGTTATAATTAATTATTTTAGATAAACTAACAGTATTAATTTTGTAACAGTGCTGGATTCATGAGTATTTTCCAGCACTTGGAAAAAAAGGAGAGAATTGGATACCAACTACTAATTGTGGTCTCCCACGAGCGATGAGACGGTCCTATAAGCAGGGTGTCCTGAAGGTGGATGATTGGCGACCTATTCTGGACGAGCTGACACCTGACGATGTCATATGGCGCCCATTCGAGAACCATAGAGCATGGCGTCAGTTTGATGAGTTGTGTCTGTATATGGGGTGTTTGAAGTGGGGTGACATTATTGTTCCGTACTTGCCTGACAGGTGTCTGCGTCAGTTTGGATACAGACAGTATGTTCCACCTCCACCTCTTGATTATACGATGGCTGGTGATATTGATGTTGAGTGGATTAGTTACCATTAGAGTGTTGCGGATGTGATTCGTCCGGCAGCATTGGCCACCACCCCATCTGAGACAGTTGATGGATATCTTCAGTGGTATTATCATGTTTCGCATCCTCGTCTCATACCGCCTCGTCGTGATGCGCCAAGAGAGGTGACAATTCCCGTTTACGAAGCAGGACCATCTGATCCTAGTTGGGCTCGTGTTTCTTCATTGATTCATCGTTATCTTCAACGGGCTGGTGCTGAAGAGGATGATCCAGAGTTTGCTGACTTGTTCGAAGCTTTACAGATTGCTCGTACACATTGACTTTTGTGACTTCTGTTTATGTATTATGTATTAACTTTTGTGACTTATGTTTTATGTTTATGTTTATGTATTAACTTTTGGATTCACTTGTCATAGTTGAGATATGTTCATGTGTTAACTTGTAGACTTTTGTTTATCTTTAAAATGAATAACATAATAGTTGATTTATTTTTTGAAATTAAAAATGAGTAACATAATTCATGAATTGTGTTTTGAAATAAGAAATGAATAACATAATTTATAGTTCATAATGCATTGGTAATATGGGCGTAAGTTGTTGCCAATGTTGTAGTCGCGCTACAAATCCTATCATCCAAGATGTTGCTTCTGTATAATGAAACTTCTTCCAATCTAATGTCACTGGTGGCAATGAAAACCCTTCTTTCATATTTACCTGAACAAAAAAAAATCAAAAAGTTAAGTAAAAATAACTACGAAATTTGGTTAGTCACATTAACTAAAAAAACTAAGTAAAAATAACTAAGTACCTGAACCCAATGATTCCCGTTTACAAAACCAATGCAATAAAATGATACATTTGGTGAAAATGAGGTTGTCATAGGGAAGAAAGTCAAGCATTCAAACCCTAAACAGACAAGTATAACATTATAACGATTCGCTATCAAGTAACCCATATCTGGTATAGTCAACCATTTCTGTGGTGGTTGAGGACCAAATGCCTCTATCATCAAAGATTCTCTCACTCATGCTAACTGTTCACCAAATAAATTGGCATACAAACTTGATCTTTCATTATGTATTATTTCCAACCCCAAGTCTCGACGAACCATTGGCCAACCATCTTCACCATATCCATGCAATGAAGCAATGACTCTAAATCCACAATTACCATCTTATACAACATTAACTACATCATCAATATACGACCTGATGTGATTAGGAAACTGAAGGATGAACTGCTTAGATGACTGTGAAGATTTTGATATTTTTAACTTCTTCGAAACCTGTGATGCCTGAGATTTCTTCTCTGAAGATTGTGATAATTTCAACTTCTTTGAAGTTTGTGATGGTTGAGATTATTGAGATTCTTGATCAACATACTCATGATACGAAGGGTCCCTATAAACATCATACCCTACTGGTTTTTTGCCTTTCTTCTTGACCCCCCCCCCCCTTTGGTTTTTATTTTCTCAGGTGGTGGACACAAAGAAGTCATTGTGGGAAAGGCAAGTTCAAAAACCCTACTTTTTAATGCCCTTTTCCCAACAATATCTAGTGACCTAAACCTTTTCCATAACTTGTATATTGCCCTACTCATATTCACCTCTGATCCATCATCTACGTCTTCCTCCAACTTACCTTCCATACTTAGTTTCTTCCAATGTACATGCACAGCATCTATTGGTATCGATATACCACCAATTCTATATCCTGTCAACTCACAAGCACAAGGTAATCCATAGGTTGTTCTAAGAGTACAACGACATATTTCCTTGTTAGTTCCTACATAATCAACCCGTGTTAACTCTTTAGCAATGCGTCTCAATGCAGCTCGAGACACTGAACCCCGTAAGTTATTGTAAAACGGACCTACGTGGGCATGCTCAACTTCATAAAAACTCTTTTGAAAAGAAGCTCTAATGTTGCCCAGCTGTAACTTTAAGTTGTCATTCATAGCCTCCCAACATTTGACCATGTCACCAATATTGTTCCCCAACATATACTTTAACTTCCAATGAGCAGACTCAACCCTAAAAAATAATACATATTAAAAATACAAAAATACAAAAAAAAAACATACAATTTAGAAATACTTAAAAAAACATACAATTTAGAAATACTTAAAAAAAATACATACCTATTAGTCGTCATGTTACCCAAATGTAGCACTTGATCAATCCATGCTCCAACAAATCTTTGTCTATGTGGTGTCAACCATGTGTCCTTCACATAATCAATAAATTCATTACATTCAACACACGCCTGCTCAAGTAGCTTCAACCGTTGATAATACTCAATCTCATCACTAGCCCATACAACTTCAGTCCATAATTGGTCAATTGTCTCTTGCTTTTCACGAGCCACGTATTGTTTCCGTTTTGCACCAACATTTTTGTTAATATGAAATCGACATAGCAAATTGATCGACTTGGGAAACACAGTTTCAATGGCTTTCATCAAGGCAAGATCTCTATCTGTCACAATCACTTGTGGACACAAATCTTTCTTCACAAACAATTGTTTAAGCTTATCTAACACCCAACAAAATGTCTCAGTCTGCTCTGACTCAATATACGCAAATGCAATAGCAAAAGTCAACTCGGTTGATGTCATGCCAACAATTTCAAACAGCGGTTGCCTATATTTATTTGTCTTGTAAGTGTTGTCCATAACTAACACAATAGGAAAAATATTTAACAACTTAACTGAATCTGGATGAGCCCAAAATATATCTCTAATAACTTCAGAGTCGTCTCTTTTTCTACACCAATAAACATAACCTGCACCTTCAATAAGCTTAAACAAATGTTGTATCTCACTTCTAGGACCTCTGATCTCTTTTTCGATCGTACTCTTCTGCTTGTATATTTGTGTGATCCGAGTGACATTATTTGGATCTTGCTCTAGTAAGGAAAGCAATATATGTCTAGGTGGAACCTTTCTCTTTGTCAAATTAACAACTTGTTTCTTCTGATCCGCTGTCAACCTACCGACAAATGCGTGACCTTCTAATGTATCAGGCAGACCATGGTTATGAACTCCGCATTTTACATCAACCTTCCATCCAGACCCATTTTTCGCCGGAGTCGACCTGATTTTAAATGGGCATCCACATTTTTTCGTTGCACTTTGGGTTCCACTACGACTATCCTTGTGTTTCCCACCTTTATCACAACCTAATATTAATTTGTTACTTCTTCCTCTCTTGCCTGTTTCAATATCTGAACGAGTGATGATTACTGTTACTTTATTCTGAATTCCGATCTCTTTAATCCATCTTATCACCTCTTCACGTGTACCAAATCCTTGATTAGTTGAAAAAGCATCAGACGTATCTATACATATTTGATCTTTATCGCTTATTTGCAGAGGAATTTCTTTACCTACATAAAAAATAAAATAAAAAAATTGAATTACGAAAACAAACCGGAAGACTCAGAAAAAGTGTTCCGGTGAACAAATTAAACAAACCGGAAGACTCACAACAAGTGTTCCGGTGACCAAATTAACAAACCGGATTTCTTAACAATAGTGTTCCGGTACACATTTCAAACAAACCAGAAGACTTGATGATAGTGTTCCGGTGACGCAAAACTAAGTCTAAAAACCGGAAGTCTTTTAACAAGTCTTCCGGTACGTACTTTTTAATTTAGCGGAACTCTTATCAAAAGTCTTCCGGTATGAAAATTTGCTTACCGGAAGTCATTTTGAATATGTTCCGGAACGAGTAAAATGAGGTAAATTTTTTTATCTCTGACACACGTCTGACAATGAACAGTAACAGTAAAAAATAATAAAATAATTAAAATTAACCAAGGATAGAATTGGCATTTTTTTTTAAAATGTAGGGGTATGGGTATAATTGTAGGGGGTATGGGGTAAAATTTTCTATTTTATAACGGAAGAAAAGAGCATCGTGGAAAAAAAAGTCAATTCAGCCATGGCCACGAAAGCTCAGAAGACGGTATTCTTCTTCATCGCGTCTAAAACAAAGCGGAATTCAAAACGGTCCAACCTTCTTCGCACGAATCTCACTCGCGTCTTCGATTTCAACAAGAATCCATTTCAGATCTTCGATCCGTTTAAACCAGGTTTGTTTCGTTTGGTGTTCTGTGAATCGTGTTTGGATTTGCTCATTTTAATCCGTTGGAATCTTTCTCTTCTTCTACTCTCTAGTTTCTGTGAATGGAGGGTGGGTTTGAGTTTTTGGGTGTTTGAAGGTTGAAAGGGATTGAACAGAGGTCGGGTTGAAGCTAAGGGTGGATGCGAGACTGATGAAGAAAGATTTGTGATGAGCTGGTGATTAATGGAGGGGTTTTCGATTGGTTATTGTGGAACACGGTGAACTTGGAAGGATGGAGGTGAAGAGGAAAAGATTTTCGAAGGAGGGTTCAGGTTGGAAGAAAAGTTTTTACTTAGGTTGTTTTTGTTTGTGGATTTAGAATGAGATTTGCAGGGAAGAGTTGAATTCAGAAGAAAAGAAGATTTTGGGAGAGGAAGGGTTTGAGGAGGAAGATGGTGATTTTGCAGATCAGTGAAAGTTGGAAAAAAAAAAGTGAGTTCGCGGTGGAGGCGTTGTGTATTGTCAACTTGTCGTTAGGTGGTTTTGGTTGTTGTGTTGATGTTGAAGCAAGGTAGATGTTGGGAACTTTGAAGTGAAATTTTCGTGCAGGTTTTGTGTTTACACCCTTTTTCCCTCTTCTTCTTTCTCTTGTTAATGGTACAGTAGTGAAGCAATGTAGCATGATTCTCCATAACTGATACTACTAGCATTGAAGAAGAAAAGGCTAGAGAAGAAGAATCGAAAATGATTTTCATTAATTGTGAAATGAAAAAGTACAATAAGTGTTATATACAATGGTTAAAGACTAACAGGAATTATCTAACAAACTTAGGGGACACGTGTATGGCTAGGATAGCTAGATATCCTTTAACATCCCCCCTCAAGTTGGACTATGTATGCTAATAAGTCCTAACTTGGACAAAATGGAAGATAAAGATGGAGAATGAAGAGGCTTAGTAAATACATCAGCTAATTGTGAGGTAGTAGGTACAGGAAGAAGATGAATTAACTTGGACTGTAACTTTTCTCTAATCACGTGACAATCAAGCTCGATGTGTTTACTTCGTTCATGGAAAGTCGGATTATGAGCAAGATAGATAGCAGATTTGCTATCACAGAAAACAGATGTAGGTTGTAAAAATTTGACTTGAAGATCTTGAAAGAGGTAGTGTAACCATTGTATTTCGCAAGTTAAGGACGCCAGAGCACGGTATTAGGCTTCTGTGGATGATCGAGACACAGTTGGTTGTTTCTTGGACTTCCAACATATCAAAGAAGAACCAAGAATAACACAATAACCTGTAACGGATCTTCTTGTATCAGGACAACGGGCCTAATCAGAATCCGAAAAAGAAAAAAGCTTGAGATTACTTGAGGCTGAAAACAACAATCCTTTGGCAGGTACAACTTTGAGGTAGCGCAAGATTCTTGTGGCAGCTTGATAGTGTGGGAGTAATGGCTTTGAGATGTATTGACTGAGATACTGAACAGCATATGCAATATCTGGCCTAGAGTGTGCAAGTAGATAAGTCGACCAATTAATCTCCTGAAAATAGTAGGATCCTGTAAAGGTTCACCATCAGTAGCAGAGAGTTTGACTGAAGGATCAAAAGGCACTGCAGAAGGTTTAGATGCAAGCAAGCCACTATCCTCCAACAAATCCAAAGTGTACTTCCTCTGATTAAAAAAGATGCCTGCAGTGGACCTGGCTATCTCAAAACCAAGAAAATATCTCAGTTTTCCCAAATCCTTTATTCTAAATGTGTGATTCAAAAGTTGTTTTACAGACTGTATCTCAGACAAAGAGTCCCCTGCTAGAACAATGTCATAAACATATACTAACAAGGCAGTGAAAGAATGAGGAGTAGTCTTAACATATAAGGAGTCGTCAGCTTTGGATTGTGAATATCCAATAGAAATCAAAAAGGAAGAGAGTTTAGAATACCATTGACGACTTGCTTGCTTCAAGCCATATAAGGACTTGTGAAGTCTGCAGACTTGAGAAGAGGAAGAGGTGACTAAACCAGGAGGTGTTTGCATATAAACTTCTTCATTTAAATCCCCATGAAGAAATGCATTATTGATGTCAAGCTGTTCTAAGTGCCAACCTTTGATAGTGGCAATAGAAAGTAAGACTCTAACTGTTGTGATCTTAGCAACAGGAGAGAAAGTGTCAAAATAATCAATGCCCTCCATTTGAGTGTACCCCTTTGCCACCAACCTAGCCTTATACCTCTCAATGGAACCATCTGCCTTGTATTTGATTTTGTAAACCCACCTACATCCTATAGGCTTCTTACCATGAGGAAGTTCAACAATATCCCAAGTGTGATTCTCAGCAAGAGTAAGTAATTCATCATTCATGGCCTTCTTCCAACAGTCAAATTGAATAGCTTGGTTGAATGTTTTTGGTTCAGTGTTGGATGAAATGGAACAACAAAAATGTTTATAGGAATGATGACAGTTATCATATGAAAGAACATCAGATAAAGGATAAACAATGTTTTTATCATGTGAATGCAATGAATGAGATTTATTTATGGCAGAATAGCAATGATAATCTGCTAGATAAGAAGGAGGATGTGAAGTTCTAGTGGAATGCCTCAAAGATTGAGAATTATTATTATTATTAGGTTCAGTATTTTGAGTACAGACAGGATTAATGTTAAATTCTGTCCTAGAATCTATAGCAGATGGGTGGGATATTGTGGTATGAGGTTAAGAACCATTGGGAGAAGAGGTCAAGGACAGGTTAGGTTCCATAAAGTTGGAAATGACAGGTTGGCTAGTACTGGCAATATCAGTAGTATTGTGGGGACCAATGGTAGCAGGTGGAGAGGTATTGAGGGAGCTGACAGGTACACTAGTTGGGTCATGAGTATTATCTGAAGGGTATTGTAAAGTAAGGTTATTTGTGGGAGAGTCAGAATGGTCACAATGTAAAGGTGAGGTAATAATTTCTTGAAAAGAATCAGTATTATCACTGTCATGAGAAGAAGTAAAATTATCAGTTATGTAAGGATTTGACAGGTCAGTAGTAGTAGCAGACCTAGGTAAATTTGGAATGTCATCAAGAAAGGTATGTGTTTGGGGTGTGGATTGTATTTGAGGTTGGTTTGACAGTTTGGTCTGGTCAGGTTTAAAGGGAAAGTTTTCTTCATAGAAAATAACATTTCTAGAAATGAAAAGATTATGGTTTTGTAGGTCATACAATATATAGCCTTTTGTGCCATCTTTGTATCCAAGAAAAATACATTTCCTGGCCCTAGGTGAGAACTTTGTTCTGTGAGCTTGTATAGTTGTGGCAAAGCACAAACAGCCAAAAACCTTTAAGTGAATTAAGGAAGGAGGTTGTGAAAACAACAATTCATAAGGGCATTTTGAGTTTAATAAAGGTGATGGTAATCTGTTAATCAAGTGAATAGCATGTTGAACACAAAAGTTCCACATGGAAAGGGGTGTGTTGGATTGAAAATGTAAAGTCCTAGCAACATTAAGTATGTGTTGATGTTTTCGTTCAACCACCCCATTTTGTTGGGGGGTTTCAACACAAGACTTGTGATGAGTGATACCTTTGGATAACAAGAAATTGGATAATGTAAGGAACTCACTACCATTATCAATTCTAAGGCACTTTAAGGATCTTTCAAACTGATTTTCAATATATGCCACAAATTGTATGATACTATTTTTAACTTGGTCTTTAGTCTTAAGAAAAATAACCCAAGTAAACCTACTATAATCATCAACCAATGTCAAAAAATATTTTTGTCCTAGAAAGGAAATAGTGGAAAAGGGGCCCCAAACATCAGCATGTAAAAGTTCAAAGGGACTTTTTGAATTTGTATTACTATGAGCAAAAGGTAACTTCTTTTGCTTGGCAAAATGACAAGATTCACATGGAGTGTTATTGTTGGTATAAGGAATAAAAGGAAAAAATTTAGCAACAACCTTTAAACCACTATTAGAAATGTGTCCTAATCTAGAGTGCCAAATATTACAAGTGTTAGTGACATTTGAGCTATAGGCAGAATTTTGAGGTGTGGAATCAAGAACATATAATCCTCTTTGCAACTTAGTTGTACCAATCATTGTCTTGGAAAGCTTCTGCAGGATTTGACAAGTGTCATTATTAAAATGCACAGAACAATTGTTGTTACTAACAAGCTTAGCAATAGAGATGAGATTAACATGGAATTTTGGAATATAAAGGACATTATGCAATAGCAGGGATGCAGATATGAGAACACTACCAGACATAGAGGCAGTGAGATATGAACCATCAGGAAGATTTACATGGACAGGTATGATATTATGACATGTGATGAATGCAGATTTGTCAAAGGCAATGTGATCTGTGGCACCTGTATCCAAGATCCATAGGTGAGAATTCTTACCATTGTGAGTGTTTGAGTGTGAGTTCATAGCAAAAGGAGAGGTTGAAATGGAATTGGCTTGAGCATTCAATTTTGACTGTTGAAGGATTTCCATGATGTTGTTATACTGCTCCTGTGTGAACCCAAATGAAGATGTAGCTGGACTTGAGGTAGAGGCATCAGAGACAGTCTGAACTGTAGCAGCGGATTGTGAGTTCTGATTACCAGCACTTGATGATCTGTCTTTGCCTTTGAAGCCTGGAGGAAAGCCATGTTTCTTGAAACAAGTCTCAATAGTATGATTTGTCCTTCAACAATGTGTGCAAACTCTATTGTGACCTCTTGCACCAGATTGAGATTGTGACTTTCCTTTGGAAGAATTTGTTCTACCAGTGTTACTACCTACAGAGGCTTGAACTTGAAAGGCAACTGCTTCATCACTAATAGCATCTGTAGCAGACACTGCAGAAGTAGAACTATGCATTTCCCGTTCTTGTTGGATGACAAGAGAAAACACCTTATCAAGATCAGGTAAGGGATGCATCATCATAATTTGTGACTTAGATTGACTAAATTTTCCATTCAGCCCTTTTAAAAACCTAATAACACGATCTTAATCTCTATAATTGTGACTAGCAACTATGGCACCACATGAACAAGGGATAGCGCAAGAACATGCAAGAACGGGACGATAATTGTCTAATTCATCCCATAGAATTTTTAACTGTGTAAAATAATTGGAAACATCCAAATTACCTTGTTTAAGCTTGTATAAATCTTCCTGAATATCTGATATGCGAAACAAATCGTTTTGAGAGAAACGAGTTTGTAGATTCTTCCATACACCAGCTGCAGTATCGATCCATAACACTGATTTCGCAATTGACTCTGAAATCGACCTGTGAAGCCATGAAAGCACCATGGTATTGCATCTAATCCATGGAGAATATAAGGGATCTGCAACTGGGGGTTTTGTGAGAGTTCCATCTATAAATTTTTCCTTGTTCTTGGATATGAGAGCTATGTGCATCGAGCGGGACCAAGCATGATAATTCGTATCATCAAGTAGTGGGGTTACAAGATTCAGTGCTGGATTTTCATTGGGATGTAGGTAGTAAGGGTTTGTAGAATTGGTGGAAAAATCATGGTAGTTTTGGTACGCCATTGGAGCAAATCAAGAACAAACAAGAACACGAAAGGAAAAACGCAAACGGATGGAAGGAAAAAAATTGCAGAAAGAGATCGAGAGAGAAAAAAAATCTGCGATAGAAAGAAGAAGAAGATGCACAACAATGGCTACCAGAGCTTAGATAGCTCTGATACCATGTTAATGGTACAGTAGTGAAGCAATGTAGCATGATTCTCCATAACTGATACTACTAGCATTGAAGAAGAAAAGCCTAGAGAAGAAGAATCGAAAATGATTTTCATTAATTGTGAAATGAAAAAGTACAATAAGTGTTATATACAATGGTTAAATACTAACAAAAATTATCTAACAAACTTAGGGGACATGTGTATGGCTAAGATAGCTAGATATCCTTTAACATCTCTCTTGCCAAATTTCTCTTTTAAAAACGAAATTCAAACTTGCTACTGGCGTGATGTTGGGAGTGTTTTGTAGCAGGTTTGTGTGCTAGCAGCAGAGTATGGTTATGTTGCAGTAATGTTGGTTTGGCTGGTTTAGTGTAGGTCGCGTGTCTTGTGCGAGGTGGCCAAGGAATTTCTTGTTGCAATTGTGGTAGTGGTGTTGTACCTTTGCAGGAAGTTTTGGAATCTAGCATGCTTGGTGTGACTTTGTTCTGTCATCTCTTTGAATTTTTTAATTTTGATTGTAACAAAAAAAAAGGGTTAATGGGCCTAAAAAGAAAAGACAATGTTTTTTTTTGTATTTTTGTTTGAATTAAAATGGACTTGGACTTAGAGACATTTGGATGGACAATGGTTTGTATAAAAAATGATAAGACTGGTTTGTATTGGAAAATTATATAAAAAAATGAATGATATTGGAAATTTGAAATCAAACAAGATGGATTGTTATGGATGGATTTATGAAAAATAAAGATGAATTAGATTGGAAATAGGTAAAAATGAACTGGACTATGAAATTGGTTATGAACGAATTTTGCAACTAAAACGGAAGATGGATTAAGAAGAAATGGGTAATTGGATAAAAAGAATTGGATAATGGGTGGATATAGAAAATGGTTACGGGAATGGATGTGGGTTTTGTAACTCGCCTCTACAACACTTAAGAACTTCACAAAAACACTTGACCACTGCAAATCCTGAACAACAACACAAACTCGAATCCATCTTGAAATGATCTTGATTGGACAACAACATGACGAATCCTCATACCAGTAGTGAAAACCCTAACCACCCAAACAATACTTGCACGCACATTGAACCTGCTAGCCTCAAGAGACTCAACTGAACGACATTCTCCAATCATAAACACAAAGGGTACGAAACCCTAATCTTCCAAAATCCTGATTAAGGATTTTTTCAGTCACAACCACTAATGAACCTTAAACAAACTACACCCTTGTGGCCATTCAGAGAACTGAAGTCGTGCCTTGATAAACCTCTGATGAGAACTGCTCATGACAACTGAAAACCCAACACCTCTGCCTCAAAATTGAGTACAAAAACCGAAAGAAACAACCTCTGAACAATGGAGATCTAATTCAACAGAAAACCTCTGATTCCACGGCTCAAAAGCTTAAATGGTGGATGACCTATCAAAACCCTAATTCACCGATCCTTGAAGTCTCTTGAAGAAAATCCAGATTCACAAGTGAAACAACATAAACAGAGCCTAAAAATTTGGTTAGTTATGCATGAATGATTGACCTAAAATGATATGCGAAAGATCAAAGAATCTAAGGGTAAAATTTGGGGTATGACAATATCCTTTATATTCTTCTTCCCCTTTGACAACATCAGAAAGAGACAAGCAAGATATTAGTAGTATCACATAGATTTACATTTCACATATATAATATACTATACAGAGACAATTTGCAAAGATAAGTAGTGCACTCACATACATTCATCATATATGTAACTACACAAGATTAATAAACACGACAACATTCATAATAGTTATCTAAGTCAAACACATAGTACAACCATTCAAACATATTAGAAATATTTTTCATACATAACCAAAAGCAAAAACAAACCAAACGAAATGAAAATGCATGAAGACTCCAAACAAGACTCAAGAGACAAAGCACACCACAACTCAAAACACAATGACACACATCACAACACCACAATCCTTGAGCATCTTCCACGACCTTTAGGCATTGGTATTTCTCCCATATACCATTTTTTCCTTCATTCTGATAATGGGAGTCCAAGAAATCACACATTTCACGGTAAAACCGATCATAATGGTCGGAATTCTCTTCTTGAGCCCCAATCATGTGATTAATCCTAGCCATAACAACAACATGATTTTCATTCTTATTAGTTCACAACGACACCAGACTCTCTATCACAAATAAGACAAAGGCCTCAAAGTTGGAATCTTGAGTAGACATATGTTGCTGCATCACACGCAATTGCTCCATTTGTGCAGCTTCAAAGGTTTCCCTCCATCTACACTCCTCCGCATACCTCTTGTCTTGCTTCATTTGCATATTCTGATGCATTGTCATGATAGAGGAGGTATTAGCAGAACTAGTACCAAAACCAGCACTATGATCAACTTCATGATGAGCATCTTGCATAGTAGCATCTCCCTCATAAATATCACGAGCATCCATATGTTACTCATCATCCATGTGGTCTTCCTCTACACCATCACCATATTCAGCAGGATCATCAAACTTATAAATCTTTCTACCATGCTTTCCTTAACGAAGATAATATGCCTGACGCTTGATATCCCAAAAGTAGTTCATGTTTGTTAGAGTACGTTGAGAAAATTCTTGAGATGAGCCAGGAGATTTGTAGATAAGATTGACATACCAATGTCGAAGTAGTTCAAAATATTAGCAATCATAAATGGATAGCAGAAAGATGTTCCTCTGTTGCATGTTTTGACACAAAATATGCGAGATACGAAGTAATGAGGCCAATTAATTCAGAACTTGTGTAGCACAATGTACACCAAATGAATATCCGCAAAATCAATTCTCGATAACCCACCACTCTTTGAGCACAGGATATAAGATACAATCCATAACAGAATTCTTGGTACCATCTTCAATTGGCCAATCGAAATAGGATCATAACATTCTTTGGTACATGGAGCTTTGAGTAGCTCATTCACATGAAGATCCCAATCAAAATTAACATAAGTGTGACCATCGATTACCAACGAATCTGCCTATTCGTCCTCATCAGCATCACCCACATCAATACCAAATAAGGTTTTCCATAACTCATTAGTAAACTGATAAGTTTTGTTACCTATTGAAAACTTGAAGCAATAGCCTTGAATGTCATGTAGCCTTGAGTAGAAAACGCAAATGAGATCCTCATTGTAATTCTGGGCAAGCTGTAGAAAGTAGTCTATCTTTTGATGATCCATAAGCTTAACAACACCAGGTAAATACAAGCAACCAACCGTAATCGGCTTCCACATAAATTGTTTCACCACAAGACGGGTTTGATGCTTTAACCAAAAATGTTTGGCATACTTCTTGGAAACCAACGTGAATGGTTTCTGAGTAACAATTGTAGAGGTACTAGCCTTGTTCTTACCTTTAACATTACTCTTAGACTTTGAAGCCATGGAAAATGTTGAAATGATGCGTGCACACCAAGTATTTAACGAAAGGTTTGAATGAAGAATGAGTGAGTATGAGAAATTTTTGAATGCCCACACACTCAACCAAGATAGACAATCACAATAATACACAAATATTTGAAAATGAACCAAAAATAAATGAGAATTTTGGAATTTTGGTGATTTTGGGTGAAATGGGGTTTTTGAAAAAGAGTGAAGGAAAATTGATGAAGATGAAGATAATTTGTTGGGATTTATGAATAGTAATGGTGTGAAAGAGATGAAACAAGAGAGATATAATGATAATTTATTGATTCTCAAAGTTTAACATGGAATGAGAAGGTATAGGGAATTTAATGCATGAATAAGAGTAGAGAGAATGAAGAGAAATGCTCGCTATGCACTTATGAGTTGGCCTTTAATTGTTATGAGCTGACCTATGACTGATATGCATCGACACGTACTGAAGCAAATACAAAATAATTTTTTTATGTTTTGACCTATACGTGTATGTGTCAATACATATTGTAGCAATTTTGATAAATACCAAGATTAATTATTATGTGCCGACCTAAATTCCTATTAGTTGACCTATTGGACTCAAAACTTGAAAAACTTGACACTTGAGAATTGTACACAGTTTGAGAGGAATCCATTTGACTCATGCATTACTAATGAATGAGATACACATGCATATGATATTGTTTTATGGTTTGTTAGCTAATATCATACAAACATGTAAACGCAAGCATGAAATAGTACAAGATATAGATCCAATATGAAGACATTTAGAACATAGTTACTATAAACATATAAAATGCAACAAATTATGACCACATTTTAATTTTTTGGAAGTTAACACATATCACAAGCATCATACACATAATGCATCACATACCTTCAATAAATAAATAGGTAAAAGAAATACTTACTCACAAAATAAGAAAAGGATTGAAACGATATTACCTCACCGTGGAATGAAGGAGGATGCATTTGTATTCCATGAGGAACTCTCGAACCAAAGTTGAAATGAATGCAAAACGTGTCACAAAATACAATCGAAACCAAAACGTTCTTACCGCTTTTCTCCAAGTACAAGTATTTGAAAGTGTGATTAATAATGCATCCAAGAGGCAAGTGACTTGATAATCATCCTTGTTGTTGGACTTTTATTCTTGTTTAATCATGATGATTATTGTGCTCCTCCTCATATTTCATCATCTTAGGTTGATCAATCCTGATTTAATGTACTTGAGTATGTCTTGTTGAAGATAGATCTACATCATTAAAAATAACACCTTTTCGACACTTCTCGGATAGAAACATTAGTAATAATCAACACACTTTTACCAATCAAAGAAATATTAAAAGTTAACCTTCTTGGTAACACAATATGCCTTACTTGCCATATAGTCAACGCAATAAGGACATGTCACCTTATTATGCCTTGAGCCTCCATAAACGAGATCTCATACTCTCTTCATAGAGCCAAGACATTTTTCCTTTACGAGTAACAAATAATGCTAGGTACTCAATCTTCATTAGGTCCTTGGGGATTAATGAAACCTTGGTTGCATTTAGGTGACCATTGAAAGGCACCTTTAGGAACAGAGAGTTTCCTAAACTTGCACTTAGCAATAGTATGACCCATTTTGCAACAATAATAACAATACAAATTATGAAAAGATAAGCTTTTCTATTTGGTTTCTTTTCAACGTAGTTATACCTTCTATAAGGATTATGAGAAGGCAAGTCATATTTAGAAGTATCTATAGAAAAATTAATCTTAGTTGCAAAGCCTTATCCAACTTGGCTTTAAGAGTTCTTGTCTCTGTTTTCCAAATGTGACAAGTCTCACAACCAAACCACGAAGGTTTGTCATCCTCATTTTTATCTTTTAGAATATCTAGTATAGACTTCCTTAGAGCTTCCATATTCTTTTCAATTTCCAAAATTTTAACTTCTTAGTGAGAAATTATTCTTTTGTTTGAAGCTAATCTTTTGAAAGCATTCATGGCTTGTCTTTGTAGATTTTCAAAATATTCTTGTAATTGAGAAAAAGCTAAGTCATGAGAAGTTTTAAGTTTATATTGACTTACAACCTTTTTCTTTCCCTTGTTGTCCATGTAGTAAAGCTTGGTCGATTCAACACTTAAAGTGGAGCTATCATCACTTGAAGAATCACTTTCGCTCTCCCAAGCGGCATAAGCTCTTCTAGACTTGCTAGATATCTTATCATGGCCTTTTTCTTTGTCTTTCTTGATTGTAGGATACTCCGGCTTATAGTGGCCTGGTTTACCACAATTATAGCATGTACTTCTAGACTTAACCTTCTTGTTCTCATCTTTCTTGAAGGAATTATATAGCCTTCTAGATTTACCATGGTTCTTGTCAGAGTATTTATTTCCATATTTCCTCATGTATCTATTATACTTTTTTATAAACAGCCCCATATCTTCTTCATTGGAATCTTCATCATTTTTAGTTTCATAATTACTTTGCTCATTACAAGAGGACCTTGAGCTTGAAGTCTTTAGAGCAATGGACTTCTTCTCTACTTCCTTGTCTTTACTTTTATCCTTCTTCACTTTCTTTTCATATTTTTTCAAGTAAGATGGTTCTTGCTCATACTCTTCTAATTTGGCAAACAGAGCAGTGAGATCAAGTACTTTAAGATCATTCGCCTCTTTAATAGTGGTGAATTTGGTTTCCATTCCCTACTTAAACATCTCAACACTTTGTTAGTAGCAATCCATTGGAAATAGTCTTACCTAGCGCAGTTAATCAATTGATAAGATGTGTGAACCGTTTTTGCATGTCTGCAATGGTTTCACCATGCTCCATACAAAATAGTTCAAACTCTTGATTTAATGTGTTGATCCTAGATTGTTTGACATCATTAGTACTCTCACTGGAAACTTCTATTGCGTCCCAAATTGCCTTGGCGGTCTCACAATGAGAAACACGATAATATTCATCAACACCTAAAACGGATGTGAGAATATTTTTCGCTTTCCAATCATGTGACCATAATTTCCAATCATTTTCATTCCATTGTGCTTCCGATTTAGGTAATATAACACCCTCAGCATTGGTCACAGTTATTTCATTTGAACCATTTTTTATGGCATCCCATATATCCTTGTCAACAGAGTTGACATGAATACACATACAAGCTTTCTAATAGCCATAATTTGTGCTGGTGAAAATTGGTGCTCAATTGTACGCTCCATAAGGTTTGGTAGCCATTCTTCTATAAAGAAAATCTTAAGCACTAAATTAACAGGAGATCGTGATACCACTTGTTAGACAATAGGCTTCGATCTAGAAAGGGTGAATAGATCACAAATTTAAAATTCAAACTTTTAGCAAAAATGGTTTTCAAAAGTTTTATTGCACAGCGGAAACAACCCGAATCAAATTGTCTAACCGAACCTCTATCGAAAAGCTCGGATATACGTAAAGATACACAATTGAATGATAATGAACACAAATTGTTCAACAACGATTAATCACAAACAATTAAATGCTAAGCTATACGTAGAGCTTATTTTCAATTATAAAAAAGCACACAAAAACACAAATAGACAATTTATCAAATAATTTGTGTGCAATCGATGTCATTTGGAAATTTGATTTGTTTTTTTTATCCAAAAACAATCACAGTCAACCGGATTATGATTTGATCAACAAAACCTAATTCAAAAATGTGATCAAAAATAATTTCCAATCGAATTGATCAAACAATAACGGATTCAATAATTTGCTAACACAAAAATTAAAAGAGAGATGGAGAGAGAGAGAGAGAGAGAGAGAGAGAGAGAGAGAAGGATTTGTTCAGGCAGTTCCCCAATCGGTCTCGCAATGGGTATATCTGCCCTGAAAACAATGGGCATGCATGAGGAATTGAAAGAAAAACAAAAATTCAAAATTCAAAATTTAAAGTCTATAGGTCGACCTATGAAAGCATATGTGTCGACCTATAAAGGTCTTAGGTCGACCTATTTGAGGTGACACATAGGCAGTGGCTACAGGCTTTATTATTGAGGCATGAGTGTTGACCTAAGTGAGTTATGTGTCGACTTATGCTGAAGCAAAAGTTTTTATAGGTCGACCTAAACACGTATGTGTTGACCTACGCAGTAGTTTTCACACTAGAAACTTAATTTTTTATGCATGTGCCCTTCCTAAGTCATTTCCAAACATGTTTATATGCACCTTAATGCTAAGATGAACAATGCACACTTAGAATTGGTTGATTCTGTCTAATGTACAAAAATGCTAAAGTTTCTCCTAGTTTTGACATCATTGAAAACATAACTAAACGAAAAAAAATGCACTCACACGTTTTCCACATTGGCTTTTTTTAACAGAAATTTAATGTTAGAGACTAACATCAACGAGAAAGTGAGATATAGGGACTCAGACAAAAAAAAGATTTATGGACCAAAATAAAAAATACGCTAACTTACAGGGACCAAAAGACTATTTAAGCCTTGTTTTGTTGAAGTCGAAATTTAATTTTGTATATTTTGGGCTTAGGCCTTGGTTGCCTATAAATAGGCATGATGTAGCAATTCAAAATACAATTTTATAGTTAATATAATTTTCCCTTTTCACAATACAGTTTCCTCTCTTCTCTTTCTTTCTTCTTCTTCTTCATTCATTCTTCCTGAAACCCTAATTGTTCCAACAAATTGGTAATTAACGAGCCCGAGTTACGATTCAAATAGAAATTTAAAAGGTCAAACAGAAATACAACATCAATGCAACTCTCAGCAAATCTACTGGTTTTCAAAGGTGAGAACTACGAGAGGTGGGTTGCGGAAATGAAAGTCATCTTCAGATTTCAAGATGGGGCTGAAATCGTGAATGATGGAGTACCGATGGTGGAAGCAGATGCAGATGATGCTCAAAAGATTACGCAATAGGAACAAAGGAAGAAAGATGGAAAAATTTTGTTGTTTATTCATCAATGTCTGGATCCAAATATGTTCAAGAAGATTATTAAAGAAGAACCTGTTAAAGAAGTGTGGTACAAGTTAAAGAACTTTTACGACATAGATGAAAAACTAAATAGGGTAAAGCTGCAGAAATTGATAAAGCAATTCGAGATGACTCAAATGAAGGAGGACGAATCAGCCTCAGAATTCTTCTCGCATGTGGTGTTGCTAACGAATCAGATGAATGTGTGTGGTGAATCAATCACTGATTTGCAGAAGATTGAGAAAGTGTTGAGATCTCTGACTGCATATTTTGATTAAATTATCATGTCCATTGAAGAGTCCAATAACCTAGTTGAGATGAAGATGGAAGAACTTCAAGCTTCATTGGATGCTTGTAAGATGAGATTGAAGTAGAGGAACTTATAGAGGGAGAATGTGGCTGAATAGGTAATGCAAGCAAGATTCACTAAAAAATATGGGAAAGAAAAGGCGATGGAGAGAAAGAATATTGTCAATGATGATAAGTCAAGAAAAAATTCAAAGAGTCAATCTAATTCAATCAAGAAAGTCATGGGCAACAAGTATTCGGGGAAGAAAGTTGATATGATGGAGGTGTAGTGTTACAACTGTCAAGGATTTGGGCTTTATGCTCGAAATTGTCAAAGAAAGAAGGAATCAAGAACAAAAGATGATGACAAGGTGCAATATGCACATGCTAGAGAAAGTGGCTCTGATGACTTGCTGCTCATGGCAGATACTTAGTCAAAAAATGAATAAACCAACATGTGGTATCTGGATTCATGATGCAATAATCACATAACTGGTAATAAAAATTGGTTTACCAAGTTAGATAAACCAATTAAGAAAGTGGTCAAGTTTGAAAATTCAGGCACGTCACATCAAGTGGAAAAGGAAACATATATGTGGTTAGAAAGGATGCTAGAATAGACAGCATCATTAATGTGTTGTATGTACCATCGACGATAAGTGATTTGATAAGCATATGTCAATTACTTATAAAACGGTATGACATAAAGCTGGAAAACTATCGGATGGAGGTGTTTGATGGTGAAGGAAGTTTGATTATGAAAGCACCATTGGTAGATAATAAGACCTTCAAAGTAGAGATAAACACGGTTGATCATAAGTGTCTTGTTTTGACTCTTGTCGAAGACAAGAACTGACTATGGCATCATAGTTATGGACACTTAAACTCCAAAGGTCTATGTATGCTCAACCAGGAGAAGATGGTGCGTGACTTAACTCAATTTAAAGAACCAAGTCAAGTATCTGAGGAATGCTACAAAGAAACGGCATGCTTGGAAGACATTCAAACATGATTTATCCATAAAGTCGAGAGAAAAGTTAGAGCTTGTTCACTCTGATGTGTGTGGACCTTTTGAAGTAAGGTCGAATAAAGGTGACTACTATTTCCTAACTTTCATAGATGAATTCACTAGATGTATGTGGAATTACCTTATTGAAAGGAAGAATGTGGTATTCATAGAGTTCAAGAAGTTTAAATTACATGTCGAGAAACAAAGTGGATGCAAGCTAAAGAAACTAAGAACTGATGGTGATGGTGAATACACCTCTAGAAAATTTTCAAACTTTTGCACTAATGAAGGTATAGAGCATAAATTCATTGCACCTTATACACCTCAACATAATGGTATAACTGAGAGGAGAAATAGAAGTATATTGAACATGACTACAAGCATGTTGAAAGCTAAAGATATGCCAAAGAGATTTTGGGGTGAAGCAACTTCAACAATATTATACATTCTAAACAGATATCCAACAAAGAAGATAGTCGAGAAAACACCTTATGAGGCTTGACGGGACAAAAACCAAATGTTAGTCATCTTAGAGTTTTGGGATCAATGTGTTTCAGGCACGTTCCTACACAGTTAAGGAAAAAGTTAGATTATCAAAATCAGAATATGGTGCTCATAGGTTATCATTTGACTGGGGAATACAAATTGTACTCACCAAATGATGATAAAGTTGTGATCAATCGAAATGTTCTAGTGGATGAAAGAAAATGGTGGGATTGAAGTCAAGGGTCAGTTCGATAGGAGCAAGATACATTCACAATTGTGTTTGAAGAAGACCAACAAACTCAAGTCCGAACCAATTGAAACGAAGAGCCACCTAGGCAGAATGTTAGAAGATCAACTAGAACAAGAAATAAGTCGACAAGACTAGATGGATATGAGATATTTCCAAATCAAGTAGTCTATGCAGATGGTGACATAGTTGAAGAAGTAATGATGATGGTTGAATCAGAACTGATCGATTTGGATCAAGCCATGAATTATTCAAATTGGTTAGCAGTCATGCAAAAGAACTCTGGAAAATCGAGAAGAATAATACCTGACACTACTAAAAAATAGACCTTTTGTAACATGATATTACAATTGCCTTCCTGTTAAATCTGGTAATAACTCATTTTGGGCGCTCTTTTTTTTTTGTATTTACTGAAAGACATTTCACTACGATCATAGTTAACAACCGTACTGAAATGTACCTAGAGTGAAAGGGTTCGAATCTCAACACCAACAATTTTCCATTTATCGTGACATAATGGGCTTGACCTTGTATATCATCACGGTTCTTATAATCAATTATGGTGTAAGGTTCAATCATTTGATCACGGTTCATATTATCAACCGTGGTGAAAGGTGTTACATATTTATATATAACCGAAATTATCTCTCGCATCAGTACATAATAGTCTGTAGCATCTCAAAAAATACGACCTTACGAGCACATCCATGCTCGTGGATGACTAACAGAATCGCCACCAAACTTTATTTATTTCGAAAAGGAAAGAGAAAATATCAATAAAACCCTTAAAAAATATGACCTTACGAGCGCATCGCACGTTCGTAGAATTTGGTTGTTTTATCTTAGAGGCGGTGGTTCTTTGTCTGACGTGCACAATTTTGGGCAGTACAGTAAAACATCTAAAAATGAGAGACATAATTCGTGACTCGACATGATAAATTTTTTGGTTGCAATTATTTCAAAACTCTAAACAACATTGTCTTTGTTCAATTTGGAGAAGGTGTTGGTTTTAGCAGAGAATGGATTTAATGCCTTTACTGAGTTGGGGCCTCCATAACTTTAGACTAATTAATAGATGAATAACACCTTATATAACTATAATCATAAAACATCAATTAGTAACTAACATCTTATATTTCTCAATGCAACCAAATATTATTGACTCAATCAGATGTATAACTCTAAAATGCGAAGAGAGATAGCAAGTGAGAGATGGACCTACGTCCTCCCAAGAAGGAGGAGAGATTACAGATCGGAAAGAGATCGCAACGACAAGTTTGAACAAATCAATGAAGTAATTTTAACCTGTTATGTCAATAACCTCCCTGAAGACATAACTGAAAGGGAAATGAAAAGAGCCTTTGAACGATGGGGAAAGGTCATTGATGTCTACATAGCAAGGAAAAGGAACAAGAAAAGAAGGGTGTTTGGGTTCATTAGATACTTTAATATAAAAGAATCATAATGGCTTGAGGAGAAATTGAGAGATATGTGGTTTGGATCTTACAAGATCTGGGCTAACATTTCCAAATATTCGAGGCCAAGTAGGAAAGCAAATAACTACCATCTTAGCAGACAGAGCGAAGTCAACCTCAAAACGAAAAAATAGCAGCCCAGAAACAAAAACAACAACTGCTTGGGGAATAGCTCAGGAATAGCTCAATATAGAAGAGAAGGTATATCATACGCAGATGCAACAAGGAATAAAGGAGAAGATCAGAGTAAGAATTACATAGGGGCATGAAAACCAAAAGAAAAATAAGGAAATAAAAAAGAAGAAATAAAGCAGAACTCTGGAATGGTATTGACAGTGAACGAAGAAGAAATGAATTGGGCAAGAAAAGACTTCACCGGGTTTGTTCGTAACGTTAAACAGATACATATGCTACAAGAATTTATGACTGGAGAAGGAATCACCAAGTGATTCCTTTAGGAGGGTACAAAGTTTTCTTAAAGGTCAACGAAGATGAAGATATGAATGAATTGGTGAAGGAGTCTCAAAGCTTATTCCAACAGTGGTTCAAAATCCTGAGAAAATGGGAACCAAGAGATTTTGGAGGAGAACGATATGTATGGATTCAAATATATGGGGTACCGGTACACGTGTGGATAAGGAAGGTTTTTGCATCGTTAGTAACAGCTTTTGGATCATTAACAGAAATAGATTCAGAGACTATAAGTTTGCAGAGATTAGATGTAGCTCGGGTGCTTGTAAGAACAACAAAGCTAGACTTCATTAACAAGATTATAAAAGTGAATATTAATAAACAAGAATTTCTGATAAAACTAACAGAAGCGCTATGCAACTGTACAAGCCAAGCAGAAGATGTAGAAACGGAAGGAGAAGAAGTTTCAACCAGCTCCGATGAGTCTTTCATTCCTCTGTCAATGGCATCAGAGGAAGACGAAGAGGACATGCGGATGATAGAAGATAATTATGGCACATTAAAGAATGCTTTGGAAAGGAAAATTTTATTTAATGATGAAGGTCAACAGTCCAATGGAAAAGCGGACCAAGCTTTTATTGGGACGTGTGAAAACTTGAGAGAAGGAAAAAGTAAATCGGCCAAAAAATAAGATATTAAAGGAGGGACAATAAGAAAGATCGTGCACGCGAGGGAGATAGAGGTATTGGGAAGTGGGGTCCAATTTACAAATGATAATAATTCAAACAAATCAGGTGATGTTAACATAGGGGCAACACAAATAGAAGAGGGACATGTATGCATCATCGCTCCTCTTAAATTAAACCCACTTGTCAATAAAGTGTGCCACACAGAAAGCTTTTTCACACAAGAAGCTTCCAACAAAAATGTGGACAACTCACGCACTGGAAAGAGTCACATCATGGAAAACTTAGAAAACAAAAATAACCCGGGGTTAATCAAAGAGACAGCTCCTTTTTCCCTTGAGCAGAATGAACAGTCCCACGAAGAAAATAGGAAAGAAGACAATAATAGGATCATGGATAATGAAAATGAAGAACCATGAAGAGAAGAGAAACAATTTAATGAGGGAGAAACGATTAAGCAATTTCATTCACATAAAGAAAAAAGAAGGAGAATGCAGAAAATCCTGAAGGAAAAGAGGAAAGTGTGGAGGAAAGGGAAGAAAAAAGCCATCAAATGTACATACGCCCAAAGAAACCGAGCTATTACCCAGGTAAAAGATTGTCCTAGCTTAATCATACCAGACAATGAAATGGAAAAGAGTAGCTGGAATTTTTTACATGGGGATGCAAAACAAATTGCAAGAGGGGTTTGGGATTTAGGGAAAGACTACGGCATAACCCACAAAGGTGAGGAAGCAGAAATCTTACAGGAATTAACATTTGAAACTAACATCAAAAAAGGAAAAGGAGAAGACGGGAGAGGGGGAGATAGCGTCTAATAGGGGTGATCGAACAAAGGTGCTTACTTACATTCTATTATGAAATTAATAAGTTATAATATCAGGGGACTAGGAGGATTAGTAAAAAAAAGGAAGTCAGCAGATTAATTCTGAAGCAGAAACCAGATTTGACCATTCTTCAAGAAACTAAAATAGAAATCGTCGACAGGAACCAAATTGTATTGATGTGGGGGTCATCGGACTGCATTACGCTTTTAAGGCATCTGAAGGAAGGTCGGGGGGATTATTAACTATCTGGGATAACAACATGTTCTGGCTTCAAAGGAAATTACATAGCGAGAGCATATCCTCATATTGGAGGGAGATATGGGAAAAGATAAACTTCCTGTGATTATAATGAATGTGTACGCTCCCTGCGAGGTAAGAAGAAAGCAAATGATGTGGGCAGACCTCTAATCGCTGATCACGCCAAAGAAAGAGGACAAATGGTGCTTGTTGGGTGATATCAATGCAATTCGAACAGAACTAGAAAGGAAAGTGTCAAGCAATTACTTGAGGAGAGAAGAAATGGAAACTTTCGACGACTTTATCATAGAGGCGGATTTAATAGATTTACCTATCCATGGTAGTAGATTTACGTGGTCGAGAACGAATGGACCAACAATGAGCAAGATTGATAGATTTCTCATTTCTGAATCATGGTATCATACATGGCCGGAATGTAGACAGTGGAGCTTAGAGAGGGATTTATCTTATCACTGTCCAATATTGTTGTGTGATAAGAAACTAAACTGGGTCCTAAACCATTTTGTATGCTTAATTGCTAGAGAGAAATAAACGGATATCACAAGTTCGTGAAAGAGCAGTTGAGTAATTTAAAGGTTGAAGGCTGGGGCATGTTCGTCCTCAAAGAAAAATTAAAACTGATCAAAGGCAGACTCAAAGAGTGGCACACAAAAAATACTCAAAATTTAGATGGTAGAATCAAAGATATTAAAATAGAAATCAACAAACTGGAAGCAAGAGGAGAGGAAGAAGGATTGACAGAAGAAAAGATTAGTGCCAAGAGGGACCTAACAGCTCAAGCATTTAACCTGTCAAAACTAAACTGTAACATTCAATGGCAAAAATCCAGAGTTAGGTGGTTGAAAGAGGGCGACGCGAATTCTAAATACTTTCACGGATGCATCAATAAAAGAAGAAGAGTTAATGAGATTCTATGTCTGGAAGTGCACGGAAGAGAGATTAAAGAGGTAGAAGACACTTGGAATGCAGTAGCAGATCACCTTCACGGCCAATTCTCGGCTAGGGAGACTTTAAAAGAATTGAAGAATCCAATATAGTTGGATTAATTCAAGAGTTCTCAGAAGAAGTCTATTCTGCAGCGACAAAAGTCTGGGTTCTAACAGGATAAACTTAGGGTTCGTGAAATAATTTTGGGACGACATTAAGTCTGACTTCTTGAGAGTTTTTGCTTAATTCCATCAATATGGTAGGATAGTTAATAGGGCTAATAGCTCGTTTGTGGTATTGACTCCAAAGAAGGAAAACCCAAGGAAAATATCAGAATTCAGACCGATATCTTTAATCGAATGCATATACAAACAAGGTCTTGTCGAATGTGCTAACGAATAGACTCAAAAAAGTGATAGGCTTAGGTGTCTCAGAAACACAATCCGCTTTCATAACTAGAATAAAAATTGTGGACGGCATGCTCGTCGTAAACGAGATAATAGACGAAGCAAGGAAAAAAGGAAAGGAAGTTGTGATGTTCAAGGTAGATTTTGATAAGGCTTACGACTCGGTGTATTGGAACTTTCTTGACTTTGTGATGGAAAAATGGGGTTCCCAAAAAGATGGCGAAAATGGATCTCAGAATGTTTAACCTCTTCTTTGGTATCGGTGTTGGTAAACGGAAGTCCTACTAAGGAAATTAAGATGGGTCGAGGGCTTAGACAAGGCGACCCTATAACGCCTTTTTTATTCCTCATTGCAGCCGGATGGTTCAGCGTACTAATGGAAAAGGCCTTGGAGATAAGGAAATTCTTTGGATTTAAATTCGAGGGAAGGGCGGAAGTTTTTTCCCACTTATAATACGCCGACGATACTTTGATCATTGTAACACCCCCTTTCTATACCCCCAAATAATCAAATAATCATTTAGGCACATATTAAAATTTCGTCAGAGTATAATTATAACATGGCATAGAAGAGGCATGTCACATCATACACAATTTTACAACATACAACACCTGCTCAAAACATTGATATGCAACAGTGGGGTAACTTTGCAACAGAGGAACTTTGTCCTTACACCCACATTTCAATATTTAGAATAAAAGCGGAAAATCTAAACATTGAACTACATTCAAACATATATACAGGGATATATACTTCACCAAGTATTATCCACCAACATAATTCATGTTTACATCAACATTTATACAAAAGATACATGTACAAATGTATCACAAAAGAATAATATACATCCTAGCTACCCGGTGCTACATATCAGAGCCAACCGACCAAAAGAATGAAGACACGCTCCACAAAAAGACCACCAGCATACCTACTCTGCAATGCCTCATAGAGCATTATAAAATAGCAGAAGGGTGAGAAATATTATCATAATAACAATGTATATAATTATATATATATCTAAGCATAAAAATACCCATATTCCACATTCTCACCACAATTCACCCAAACTCACCCGTATACATCACAATGTATATATATATATATATATATATCAACCAAGTATATTCATCATGCATAATTTCACAATTCCCAATCATTCCACATAAACATACACAATTATGTTTACTCAACAACACATCATTATAAAGATAATAAATGTAAATCATAGAGACCGACTCACGACTCTATGCAAATGCAATGCGGTACCGACTCAATCATCTCAAGTTCACTCAGGAACTTCTGCTGGAACCATCGCTCGTTACCAAAGTAACTCCCCGTCGGGCCTACGATGTTCACCCATTGCTCACACCCCACATGGGCACACAATGTTTATGGATCGCTCACACCCCACCTGGGCACACGACCCGATCGCTCACACCCCACACGCGGGCACACGATCTGATTGCTCACACCTCACCTAGGCACACAATTTGATTGCTCACACCTCACATAGGCACGCAATCGTTCGTAATCATCGCTCACACCTCACATAGGCACACGATGTTACCACGGATTCTCCTTAGAATCGCTCAACACAAGAATGTATTTCATGATGCTTCACATGCAAAATGACACAAGACATTCTTGAAATGCATATATATATTCACAATATATTCATGCATTCATCTCATACAATCACATACAATCTATATACATTCACATCAATGCACTATTGTATAATTCACATTCAAATACACCATCAAAACAGTAAAAGTCGCTAAATAGCACTATTCCCGACTTTCCGACATAATAAAATCGGCCAACAGTTTCCACACCATCATAATCATAAGGTACAGCTCAATAGCTTTCCAACGATATAAAGAACGCCTAAATCGGAGTTACGGTTCGAGAATTATGAATCGTTAAAAGAAAAGAAAATTATAAGAAAAAAACAAAAGCGCCCGGCGACAGGAAAGTTTCGCCCGGCGACGCTTCATTTTCGCCTTCGCTTCGCCCGGCGAAGAAGGGGCGAAGGAAATTCCCCCAAACCTGAACCAAACCAGTAGCTTGGCACCCTCGCGCCTCTCAATTTCGCCCGGCGAAGGCTCGAACCGCCCGGCGCTCTGGGCCTTTCGCCCGGCGCTCTGTACCAGAAGCAAAAATTCTGCTTCGTTTTCACTATTCCAAAACCCCCAAAATCTCCATTTTCTCCCCCAAATCACTTCCAACAGCAAAACAATTCATAGCAATGATTCATAAACATATGGAGATTATACAACACAAATTATATCGATTTCTATCCACGAAAACATCGATTTCTACCATTTTCTACAAAAATGGGTTTATACCCTAAAACTCATGAAAATCAACAAAATCAACAATACAATCATACATAATCATACACATTGCTAAGATAACAAGATTTCACACCCTTACCCGGATTCCAAACTTGCTCTGTGATTGATCTTGATGAATTTCTAAGTTTTCCTCTTTTCCTCTTCTTTTCTTTTCCTCCTCTTTCTTTCTCTTCTTCTTTTTCTCTCATTCTCTTTTTTATCTCTTTTATTTATATTTCTATTCTATTCTATTTCTTTTCTCTCATTTTCCAAACAATCAATTAATTCATTTTTCTCACAAATTCTAATTCCACTTAATTTCTAATTTATCATTAATTGAGAAAAGTCTAAAATACTCTCCATTCTAATTTCCCCGATAACTCTCAAAATGGTAAAATAACATTTAACACACCAAATTCACAATTAAAATAATTTATCATCCAATTAAAATAAAAGACTCCACATAATTGGGAAATACTCAAAATCGGGGCGTTACAACTCTCCCCCACTTTAGAAATTTTCGTCCTCGAAAATAATACCTGGTTCAAACAACTCCGGATACGACTCTCGCATCCTACTCTCTAGCTCCCAAGTCATATCGCCTTCCGCAGCGCCTCCCCACGCTACTTTCACAAGCACAATATCCTTGCCTCTTAGCTTTTTAACTTCTCGATCCAAAATCCTAATCGGTAAAGCTTCAACCGTAAGGTTATCTTTCACTTCAACCTCGTCCATAGGAATAACATGTGACGGATCCGAAACATACTTCCGAAGTTGCGAAACATGGAAAACGTCATGCAAATTCGAAAGATTCGGAGGCAACGCCACACGGTAAGCCACAACACCAACTCGTGCAGAAATCTGATACGGACCAATAAAACGAGAAGTCAACTTCTTCGATTTCAAAGCACGACCCACACCCGTAATCGGCGTAACTCTCAAAAACACATGGTCGCCCTCTTGAAACTCAAGATCCTTTCTCCTCTTGTCATGATAACTCTTTTGTCTACTTTGAGAAGCTTTCATCTTTTCACGAATAAACTTCACTTTCTCCGTCGTTTGTTGTACCATCTCCGGTCCAACTACCGTCCTCTCACCTGTTTCATGCCAACACAAAGGTGTTCGACATCTCCGACCATATAAAGCCTCAAATGGTGCCATACCTATACTTGAATGAAAACTATTATTGTAAGTGAATTCAATCAACGCCAAATAACTATCCCAAGCACCACCTTGCTCGAGCACACAAGCACGCAACAAATCCTCCAACGATTGAATTGTCCTCTCGGTTTGACCATCTGTTTGCGGATGATAAGCCGAACTCAATCTTAGCTTAGAACCCAAAGCCTTTTGTAAACTCTCCCAAAACCTCGATGTGAATCTAGGATCTCTATCCGATACAATACTCTTAGGAACTCCATGTAGCTTCACAACCACAAGAACATAAATCTCGGCTAACCTCTCCAAAGGATAACTGATATCAATTGGAATGAAATGAGCAGATTTAGTAAGCCTATCAACAATTACCCAAATAGCATTATGTCCTCTTTGCGTATTCGGCAATCCCGTGACAAAATCCATCGATATACTATCCCATTTCCACTCCGGAATGTCCAACGGTTGCATCAATCCACTAGGCTTTTGATGTTCTACCTTCGACTTTTGACAAGTTAAGCACGCATACACAAATTGAGCCACATCTCTCTTTAACCCGGACCACCAAAAGATTTTCTTCAAATCTTGATACATTTTATTCGCTCCCGGATGGATACTTAAGTTACTTCGGTGTCCTTCTTCCAATATCATCTTTTTCAACTCCGCATCATCGGGAATACAGATACGACCACGGAATCTCAAAACTCCAAAATTATCAACCTTGAAATCCTCATTTTCATTCATTATCAAATCAACAAACTTCAAGTCCAACTTTTGCTTTTCACACACGGTTGCAAGAAAATCATTTGTAACATGTAGCATACCCAGTCTCACACTTCTCGACGTCATTTCACAAACCAAACTCAAGTCTCTAAAATTCTCCAAAAGTTCCCATTCTCTCATCATCAATGAGGACATATGTAACGACTTCCGACTCAAAGCATCGGCCACCACATTTGCCTTACCCGGATGGTAATTCAAACCAAAATCATAATCCTTCAAAAGCTGCAACCACCTTCTTTGTCTCATGTTCAATTCTTTTTTATCAAATAAATATTTTAAGCTTTTGTGATCACTAAAAACTTCAAATCTTGCACCATAAAGATAGTATCTCCAAATTTTCAAAACAAACACCACGGCCGCCAACTCCAAGTCATGCGTAGGATAATTCTTTTCATGCACTCTCAATTGTCTTGAAGCATAAGCCACAACTTTTCCATCTTGCATCAAAACACCACCTAAACCAACCAATGAAGCATCACAATACACAACAAATGGTTCTGTAGGATTTGGCAAAATCAATATCGGAGCCGTTGTCAACCTTCTTTTTAACTCATTGAAACTCTCTTCACAATGAATATCCCAAATGAAAGCATTTTCCTTACAAGTCAATTGCGTTAACGGAAGTGCCAACTTTGAAAATCCCTCAATAAACCTCCGATAATAACCCGCCAAGCCTAAAAAGCTTCGAATCTCCATAACTGATCTAGGAGCCTCCCATTGCATCACCGCATCAATCTTGGATGGATCAACACTAATACCACTACCGGAAATAACATGTCCGAGGAAACTTACTTCCGACAACCAAAATTCACATTTTGACAACTTAGCATACAATTGTTTCTCTTTCAAGATTTGCAACACAATTCTCAAATGCTCTTCATGCTCCTCTTGAGACTTAGAATAAATCAAAATATCATCGATGAACATAACCACAAAACAATCTAACTGTTCATGAAAGATATGATTCATGTATTCCATGAACACACCCGGCGCATTAGAAACCCCGAATGGCATCACAGAATATTCGTAATGGCCATACCGTGTCCTAAAGGCCGTCTTTTGAATATCCTCTTCTTTCACACGAATCTGGTGATATCCTGATCTCAAATCAAATTTGCTAAAAATACGCGCACCAACCAATTGGTCCATCAAATCATCGATCCTTGGAAGCGGATACTTGTTCTTAATTGTCACCTTGTTCAATTGTCGATAATCAATGCATAACCGCATACTCCCATCTTTTTACTTTACCAACAATACCGGAGCACCCCAAGGAGAAACACTTGGCCTTACAAATCTCTTGTCCAACAAGTCATTCAATTGCTTCTTCAATTCTACCAACTCCGATGCCGACATACGATACGGTGCCATCGAAATCGGTCTAGTACCCGAAACTAGATCAATGGAAAACTCAACTTCTCTTTTCGGCGGTACATCCTTAATGTCCTCAGGAAACACCTCAGGAAAATCACAAACAACAGGAAACACATCAAGGGACACTTGACTATCCACAGACAATGATGCAAACAAACCGAACAATTGAGCTTCGTCCGCTAAAAGTTTCTTCAATTCTTTAGTGGAGAGGAAACTCTCTAATTCATCATCTTCCAAAGAAGGAAACCTTACTAACTTGTGATAGCAATCTATATGAACTCGATTAAATCGCAACCAGTTCATACCCAAGATTACGTCTAAACCTTCCAACGGCAAACACACTAAATCCATCTCGAAGTCTTTACCATAAATGGTCAAAGGACAACTCACACAAACCAAAGAAGTAGTTACTGACCCCATCGCTGGAGTGTCAATAACCATCTTACCATCCATCAGAGACAACACAAGATTCAAACGCTTCGCGCACTCAGACGAAATAAACGAATGATTCGTTCCCGTATCAATAATAGCAACTAAAGGCATACTATTAATAAAGCATGTACCTTTAATCAAACGGTCTGCACTAGTAGTTTGAGTCCCCGCCAATGCAAACACATTTCCGCCCGCTTGAGCTTGTTTCGGCTTAGTACACTTAGTACTAATGTGACCAACTTCTCCACAATTATAGCACTTCACCATATTCCTTCTACAATCTGTAGCAATATGCCCAAGGCCCCCACAGTTAGAACATTTCACCACAGTCTTCCCACACTCAAATGATTTATGACCTATTTCACCACACTTATAACACTTAATGGGACCGGAACCTCCTCCTCCAGATCTCTTCTCAAAGTTTCCCTTATGCTTGCCCTTATCAGCGGGTGTCACATACGGTCCACTTCTAGCTTGTTGCTTTCCCTTCCTCTCATTCAAACTTTTATAATGTGTAGAACGAGCCTTGCTATCTTCCTAGAAGATTCTACAACATTCCGTCAAGTCCGAAAACCTTCTTATCCTTTGATATCCCACAGCCTGTTTAATCTCAGGACGCAAACCATTCTCATATTTAATACACTTTGAGAACTCAGCAGTAATTGCAGCATAGTGAGGATGGAATTGAACCAACTCCACGAACTTAGCAGTATAGTCCACCACGGACATACTACCTTGTTTCAATTCAAGGAACTCCATCTCCTTCTTCCCTTTCACACTTTCAGGGTAATACTTCCTTAAGAACTCAGTACGAAATAAATCCCAAGTTACCTCTTCATCATCCACCTCAAGAATTTGACGCATACCGACCCACCAATCATCGGCTTCTTCCTTCAGCATGTGAGACCCAAGTCTCACTTTATTCTCTTCCACACAGTCCATGACTCTGAAGATCCTTTCAATCTCTTTCAACCAAAGTTGAGCACCATCGGGATCAAATCTTCCTTTGAAAACCGGTGGTTGATTCTTCCTGAACTCGTCATTAGCATTCACATTTGGCGCACCTTGCACCTCCCTAGCCATTGCTTCCAAAGCAGCAGCCATCGCATTGTCGTTTCTACCAGCCATATTCTAATCATTCCCAAAAATAACAACAAAGTTAAACAACAATTCAAACAATACGACAACAAGACAGACACAACTGACTCAACTCTGGCTCTGATACCACTTAATGTAACACCCCCTTTCTATACCCCCAAATAATCAAATAATCATTTAGGCACATATTAAAATTTCGTCAGAGTATAATTATAACATGGCATAGAAGAGGCATGTCACATCATACACAATTTTACAACATACAACACCTGCTCAAAACATTGATATGCAACAGTGGGGTAACTTTGCAACAGAGGAACTTTGTCCTTACACCCACATTTCAATATTTAGAATAAAAGCGGAAAATCTAAACATTGAACTACATTCAAACATATATATAGGGATATATACTTCACCAAGTATTATCCACCAACATAATTCATGTTTACATCAACATTTATCCACAAGATACATGTACAAATGTATCACAAAAGAATAATATACATCCTAGCTACCCGGTGCTACATATCAGAGCCAACCGACCAAAAGAATGAAGACACGCTCCACAAAAAGACCACCAGCATACCTACTCTGCAATGCCTCATAGAGCATTATAAAACAGCAGAAGGGTGAGAAATATTATCATAATAACAATGTATATAATTATATATATATATCTTAGCATAAAAATACCCATATTCCACATTCTCACCACAATTCACCCAAACTCACCCGTATACATCACAATGTATATATATATATATCAACCAAGTATATTCATCATGCATAATTTCACAATTCCCAATCATTCGACATAAACATACACAATTATGTTTACTCAACAACACATCATTATAAAGATGATAAATGCAAATCATAGAGACCGACTCACGACTCTATGCAAATGCAATGCGGTACCGACTCAATCATCTCAAGTTCACTCAGGAACTTCTGCTGGAACCATCGCTCGTTACCAAAGTAACTCCCCGTCGGGCCTACGATGTTCACCCATTGCTCACACCCCACATGGGCACACAATGTTTATGGATCGCTCACACCCCACCTGGGCACACGACCCGATCGCTCACACCCCACACGCGGGCACACGATCTGATTGCTCACACCTCACCTAGGCACACAATCTGATTGCTCACACCTCACATAGGCACACAATCATTCGTAATCATCGCTCACACCTCACATAGGCACACGATGTTACCACGGATTCTCCTTAGAATCGCTCAACACAAGAATGTATTTCATGATGCTTCACATGCAAAATGACACAAGACATTCTTGAAATGCATATATATATTCACAATATATTCATGCATTCATCTCATACAATCACATACAATCTATATACATTCACATCAATGCACTATTGTATAATTCACATTCAAATACACCATCAAAACAGTAAAAGTCGCTAAATAGCACTATTCCCGACTTTCCGACATAATAAAATCGGCCAACAGTTTCCACACCATCATAATCTTAAGGTACAGCTCAATAACTTTCCAACGATATAAAGAACGCCTAAATCGGAGTTACGGTTCGAGAATTATGAATCGTTAAAAGAAAAGAAAATTATAAGAAAAAAAACAAAAGCGTCCGGCGACAGGAAAGTTTCGCCCGGCGACGCTTCATTTTCGCCTTCGCTTCGCCCGGCGAAGAAGGGGCGAAGGAAATTCCCCCAAACCTGAACCAAACCAGTAGCTTGGCACCCTCGCGCCTCTCAATTTCGCCCGTCGAAGGCTCGAACCGCCCGGCGCTCTGGGCCTTTCGCCCGGCGCTCTGTACCAGAAGCAGAAATTCTGCTTCGTTTTCACTATTCCAAAACCCCCAAAATCTCCATTTTCTCCCCCAAATCACTTCCAACAGCAAAACAATTCATAGCAATGATTCATAAACATATGGAGATTATACAACACAAATTATATCGATTTCTATCCGCGAAAACATCGATTTCTACCATTTTCTACAAAAATGGGTTTATACCCCAAAACTCATGAAAATCAACAAAATCAACAATACAATCATACATAATCATACACATTGCTAAGATAACAAGATTTCACACCCTTACCTGGATTCCAAACTTGCTCTGTGATTGATCTTGATGAATTTCTAAGTTTTCCTCTTTTCCTC
Organism: Lathyrus tuberosus; assembly: GCA_022829125.1. Taxonomy (NCBI): domain Eukaryota; kingdom Viridiplantae; phylum Streptophyta; class Magnoliopsida; order Fabales; family Fabaceae; genus Lathyrus; species Lathyrus tuberosus. The sequence continues at coordinate 3,864,978 of JALAZF010000259.1, forward strand.
TTCTTTTCTTTTCCTCCTCTTTCTTTCTCTTCTTCTTTTTCTCTCATTCTCTTTTCTATCTCTTTTCTTTATATTTCTATTCTATTCTATTTCTTTTCTCTCATTTTCCAAACAATCAATTAATTCATTTTTCTCACAAATTCTAATTCCACTTAATTTCTAATTTATCATTAATTGAGAAAAGTCTAAAATACTCTCCATTCTAATTTCCCCGATAACTCTCAAAACGGTAAAATAACATTTAACACACCAAATTCACAATTAAAATAATTTATCATCCAATTAAAATAAAAGACTCCACATAATTGGGAAATAATCAAAATCGGGGCGTTACAATCATCGGCGAAAAAAATGGTCAAATATCAGCTCCATAAAGATTAATCTTAAGCTGTTTGAAATCATGTCAGGCCTTAAGGTAAACTTCCATAAGAGCTTATTAGTCGGGATAAATGTTTCGTACCACTGGCTTGAGAAGCAGCAAAAGTGCTAAATTGTAAACTAGGATCCTCGACATTCACTTATCTTGGTCTGTCGATCGGTGCTAATCCAAGAAGAAAATATATGTGGCAACCAGTCATTCATACTGTGAGATCAAGACTGTCAAGATGGAAGAATCGACAGCTATCGATCGGAGGTTGCGTGGTTATTATTAAATCGGTCTTATCGGCTTTACTGGTTTATTTTCTCTATTTCTTCAAGGCGCCATTAGGTGTTCTATCTAAACTTGAATCTCTTTTTAAGCAATTTTTATGGGGCGGGAGTAAGGAAGAGCGAAAGATCAGTTGGGTTAAATGAGACTAGGTCTGCAGGCCTATAAACCTATAAAAGGGTGGATTGGGAATCAAAAACTTGAGGATTTTTAATCTTGCTCTCCTAGGTAAATGGAATTGGAAAGCAAAAAATGATAGAAGTGGATTATGGTACATCAGCAAGGATAGGAAAGGATCATCGGTTTGGTTGCAAGATATATTCCAAATAGACGTGGAGAAATTCATTTCATCATCTGGCTATTCAGTGAGAGAGATGTATAAAAACCTATCGTCGGACGACCAACTTGAGTCTAACCATACTTGGTCAAAGATATGGAATAAGGCGATATCGTCAAAAGTCTCGTGTATGATTTAGAGAACCCTCCAAAATAGAATCCCCACAAAAGTCAACCTGGTCAGCAAGGGCATTATACCCCATGATCAAATTGGCTGCACTGGTGGTTGCGGGTCCGAGGAGTCGGTTTCCCATGTCTTTTTTGAATGTCCAATTTTCGCAGGTACCTGGAGCTCTATTTGCAGGTGGCTAGGAGTGCATTCAGCCTTTTTCAATGAAGGATGGCAACACTGGGATCATTTCTCCAACTTGCTGGGCGGCGGAAGTTCTATGAATCAGAAAATGTCAGTAATTTGGTCTGCTTGTCTGTGGAATGTATGGAGATTCAGGAATGACAATGCCTTCTGACATAAAGAAATCATCGTTGAAAAAATCGTCGAAGAGGTAAAAATTCCAGCGTGGAAATGGCTTAGATTGAAATCTAATCTGATATTAGATTACTTGGTTGCCTGGTGTTTTAATCTTGTATCTTGTTTAGGATTTAGCTCTTAGTTGTCTGTTCAATATCGCTGCTAGGGGCCTCGACTAATTTTCTTCCTACATCACATATTCATTATTCTTTGTTGCACCAGAGTTAGTTTGGAGATGTTAGCAACCATTATAATTATATCTGTCTCTTTTGCCTCTAATTGGAGATTGAGTGTTTCTGTTGGTTGTACCCATTGCTGGTGCATCTTCGGTTGTTTGCGTGGTGGCGTTAGGTTCTTGTCGCCAATTAGTGGGCAGGGTGGTGGGATGAGGCTTTGGATTCTTTGTATTTAGATTGGATGTCTCCTTATGGTCGTGCCAGCTGTAATGTGCTGATGGTAGGCCTGGCTATCGAATATTGTATCTTCTCGTGCTTGGCGATCAGCTGTTGTTTTGAAGGCTAGTATGGAGTGGCTTTGTCCATTGTCTGTCTGCAAGAGTGTTGGTTTTCTAGATGGATGTCTATGTTGTACAATAGTTCCAAAGCAGCATCGAAGGCGGTATTGTTTTGGTGTTGGTCCAGGTGTGGTTCGATCTCGGCATTGTTTTTCACACACAATGGATAAAATTAACCTAATTCTCTTTGTTGGGTAATAACAAAGGCATAGAAATGGGCCACTAACCCACATTAATTTGGGCCTCTTCAAATAGAAGGGATAGCCCAACAAACTCCCCCGGCCGACTAGTTGAAGGGCAACACCAATCCGGCTTCCATACGACAAAACTCAAACTTTCTTCTAGGCAACACCTTCATCAACATATCAGAACCATTGTCATCGGTGTGAATCTTCTCAAGCTCCATCAACTTGGAATCTAATGCATCACAAATCCAATGATAACGAACATCAATATGCTTCGACCTCGAGTGAAAGGAGGAATTCTTCGATAAGTGAATGGCACTTTGATTATCACAAAACAAGACATACTTTTCTTGTTTCACACCAATTTCCATTGCAAATTTCCTCGACCATAACAACTCTTTTGACGCTTCCACGGCGGCTATAAACTCGACTTCGGTAGTAGAGAGTGCAACACACTTTTGCAACTTTTATTGCCAAGCCACGGCTCCCCCGACAAAAGTCACCATATACCCCGAAGTGGATTTCCGATCGTCTAAGCTTTCGGCTAGATCCGAATCCGTATACCCAACCAACATAGTCTTCTTGCATCCCAAAGTTAGTCTCAAATTCGAAGTGCCACGCAAATATCTCATTACCCATTTCACGGCCTCCCAATGATCTTTTCTAGGATTTGAGAGATAACGACTCACAATTCCCACGGCATGAGCAATATCGGGTCTTGTACAAACCATAGCATACATCAAACTACCAACGGCCGACGAGTACGGAATGTTCTTCATACTCATCTTTTCTTCATCCGTAGATGGACATAGTTTATGACTAAGCTTGAAATGAGAAGCAAGTGAAATGCTCACCGCTTTAGCCTTATCCATATTAAAACGCTGAAGGACTTTCTCCACATACTTTTCTTATGACAAGTACAACTTCTTCTCATTTCGATCTCGAACAATTTCAATACCAAGAATTTTCCGAGCCTCTCCTAAATCCTACATAGCAAAATATTCACTCAAAGTGTTCTCCAACTCTTTAATTCTTGAAATATTCTTTCCAACAATTAGCATATCATCCACATAAAGCAAGAGAATAATGAAATCACCTTCAGAGAAATTCCAGAAAAACACACAATGATCGGCCTTAGTCATCTTGTACTCATGTTTAATCATCACCGAGTTGAACTTTTGATACCATTGGCGAGGTGCTTGTTTCAAATCATAAAGACTTTTTACCAATTTGCAAACATAGTCTTCTTTGCCTTTCTCACGAAATCCATTCGGCTGCTCCATGTAAATTTCTTCATGTAGATCACCATGAAGGAAAGTCGTCTTCACGTCCATTTGCTCTACTTCCAAATCAAGACTAGCGGCTAGCCCAAGAACCACTCGAATAGATTGCATCTTCACAACTAGAGCAAAAATCTCGCCAAAGTCAACATCTTCCCGTTGTTTAAAACCTTTTACCACCAAGCAAGCCTTGTATCTTCTTTGAGAAGTACACTTATCTTGCTTAATTCGATAAACCTATTTATTCTTCAATGTTCTCTTACCCTTTGGCAACTTCACTAACTCAAAGGTATTATTCTCACGAAGTGATTGCATTTCATCCTCCATGGTATCCATCCACTCCTTTTTGTTCTCATCCTCCAAAACTTCTTTAAAGCTTTCGGGTTCTCCCCCATCGGTAAGAAAAACATACTCGTTTGAGGGGTATCCAATGGAAGGCTTTTTATCCCAAATAGACCGCCTCAACTTATTAGAAGCAACCGGTTGCTCAACACTTTTAACCTCTTGATCAACCTCATTTTCAACAACATCTTCCGTAGCACCTACATCAACAATGTCATTAGGATTTAAAACATTATCAATATTCAAATCCATACCTTGATTTTCCATTGGAACATCTTCGAAAGTGATAGGGATAGGAGCAATAGTAGTTGAGTCCGTATCAACCATTTCTTCATCTTCAAAAATCGGATCTTTATTCTCAACTTTGTCTATATCCTCAATGGTATAATCCTCCATGAATACGATATCACGACTACGAATAAGTTTCTGTTGAATCGGATCAAAGAATCGACACCCAAACTCATCAAGTCCATACCCAACAAACACACATTTCTTCGACTTCTCATCCAATTTTAATCTCTCATCCTTCGGAATATGCACATAAGTCATGTCTCCAAACACCCGAAGATGGTTGTAGGTAACATCTTTACCACTCCAAACATGATTTGGAACATCAAACTTCAACGGAACACATGGAGTGAGGTTTAAAAGATGTACAATCGTGCTCAATGCTTCTCCCCAAAAAAAATTCGGCAACTTTGATTGAGAAAGTAAACATCTCACCCTTTCCACCAAAGTTCTATTCATTCTTTCGGCTAATCCATTCAATTGTGGTGTCTTTGGAGGAGACTTTTGATGACGTATACCTTGATCTTGACAATACTTGTCAAAAGGTCCAATATACTCTCCCTCGTTATCGGTTCAGATACACTTGAGCTTTTTACCGGTTTCTCTTTCAACCGATGCTTGAAATGACTTGAAAGTATCTAACACTTGATCTTTCATTTTCAATGTATAAGCCCATGTTTTCCGAGAATAATCATCAATGAAAGTCACAAAGTAATATGCACCACCAAGTGATTGTGTCGTCATCGGACCACACACATCGGAATGTACTAAATCCAACACTTCTGATTTCCTCTTTGGTTCGGATGACATAAAGGAAACTCGCCTTTGCTTACCTGCCAAACAATGTGAACAATTTCTCAACTTTGCATCAGAAACACCATTCAACACATTCTTCTTTGCCAAAATGCTCAAACCTTTTGCACTCATATGACCCAAACGTTTGTGCCATAATTCTGATGAGCTATCATTGTCACAAGTGTTGATGTAGCACTTCGAAACCCTAAGTTCGATGACATACAAGTTCGAATTCCTTTTTCCTTTAGCAACCACCATTGAGCCTTTCTTTAACTTCCACTCATTGCCCGAAAAAGAATTATCATATCCTTCGTTATCCAACTTTCCAACGGATAAAAGATTGAATCGAAGTTTCGGAATGTGTTTCACACCTTTGAGAACTAGAGTTGTCCCATTGCTAGTTTTGACACAAATATCTCTCATTCCGATGACATTAGCTTGCCCATTATTTCTTATACGAACAACCCGAAAGTCACAGGTCTCGTAAGTTGAAAAAAGATCACGTCTCGAGGTTGCATGAGTAGAAGCACCACTATCAACCACCCAATCCATCTCATCACATGATAGATTGACATTCTCAATACAATTATCACAAACAATAAAGAAATCATCAACAATAGCAACATCTTCATTATTGTTACCTTCCTTTTATCGTTGTTGTAGCTCTTCTTCTTGTTTTTCCTTTTCAACTTACGGCAATACCTCTTTATGTATCTTTTTTCTCCAGAATGATGACACTCAATATGAGAGAATCTATTAGAACCTCCTTGTGATTTACCACGTGAAGTTCCACGATTACTTGGACCTCTACTTTGATTTCTCCCCCTTGATTCGGTAATCAACACCTCGGAATGTGAAGAAGAACCTTGTGACTTACGCCTCAACTCCTCATTCAACACACTACTTTTAGCCAAGTCCATAGAGATGATACCATTCGGAGCGGAGATAGACAAGGATGTCCTAAAAGTCTCCCAAGAATTAGACAAAGTACCAAGAAGCCATAAACCTTGAATTTCATCATCAAAAGTAAGATTCATCTCCGACAATTGATTTAGAATCCCTTGGAAAATGTTCAAGTGATCGGTCATTGGTGAACCATCACTATACCTCAATGACATTAATTGCTTGAACAAGAACAACTTATTGTTTCCCGTCTTTCTTGCATACAACTCCTCAAGTTTGATCCAAAAAGAGCGAGCATGAGTCACCGAGCTCACATGATTCAAAACATTATCATCCACCCATTGACGAATATAACCACAAACTTGTCTATGCAACAAAGTCCATTCTTCATCACTTTTTCCATCGGGTTTTTCATTAGAGAAAATCGGTAAGTGAAAACCTTTCACATAAAGCAAATCTTCCATTTTTCCTTTCCAAACATTATAATTGGAACCATTCAAACTCACCATCCTAGATGTGTTCGTCTCCATCGTTACACAAATCAAACCACGGCTCTAGATACCACTTGTTGGGAGTAAATCCACAAACGCAACAGAATAAACCAATAAGACAATCTCTCTTAAATACCAAATGTAACGACAATCAACAAAACACATAAAACAACACAAGATTTTAGCGTGAAAAAACCTCCGTTAACTAGGAGTAAAAAAACACGGGACCCGTAGGCCACTTAAATCCTCCATTATTATCAATCAATGGGTGCAAGCAAGGTTCTCTCTAACACTAGTTAGAGACATACATAAGCATCATCAAGATTTGCAATCAATCTTGGAATACAACAATAATCAAGAGAGATAAAAACAACCAAAAACACCAAGAAATTCATACTTCAAAGATGGACTCGACAGACCAACTAAGAAAGCTCTGAATCCAATGAAAATCGCTCAGAATGTACTCCTATGAGTCATGAACGTTGTGTCAAAATTTTAGGACGATCCGACCATTGGATTTTGCGCAATCTCCGATTTAGTAGAACTGCTCTGTGCTGAAATAGGACTGCGGGATTTCACTCTTCTCTACTTTTCTTGTTCTTTTTCATACACAATGGATAAAATTAACATAATTCTCTTTGTTGGGTAATAACAAAGGCATAGGGGTCACTAACCTACATCAATTTGGGTCTCTACAAATAGGAGGGATAGCCCAATAATATACTCTTTTGTTATCTTAATATAATCTTTTGCCTTTTCAAATAAAAATTAATAGATGAAAGAATCATTAAAATATGTTAATTATAAAAGTTAAAAAGAAAATTTAATTTAGAGAGAAATGTACTGAAGTTATCAAAATCAATAGTTAGCCAATCCCTTGTCTGTTTAGAGTGTTTGGTTTAGGAAAGCTGAGCATGTTTTTTTATTTAATTTGGTGTTTCTTGTTGCCCAACTCACATTAATTGTGTGGTTGTGAGGGGGCTTGCTGTTTCGGAAATCTGTTGGCTGCTGTGAAGATTTTGCTCCATTTTAAAAAAATTTCAGAAGCAGGCAATCTGGTTTATGGTTTTGATGTTCACCAGTGTAGTATTTGAAGCAGAAGGCCTCAGTAGGGGTTATTTGTGTTTTTCTAATGTAAAGATTGTGTTTGCGTTGTTTGCTCTTTGCTGTTAATTTAGAACCCGGGTGTATTGGTGGCATGTGTGTTCGGGTGGTTGACTTTGCTGTTAGTTTTGGGTGGGGGATTTTGTTTTGTTTTTTCAGTCTACCCTTTGGATACTGTGCTAGTGTTTTAGTTTCGTTCAATATAATACTGTCTTGTTAAAGCAGGAATCTCCAAAACAACCTGTTTAATTGTGTATAAAAATTTTGCAGACCAAACCAGGGTCTCATGAATTATTATAAAAAAGATAAAGCAGACTAAGAAAATGGCCCGTAAATAAAGCAAAAGGGAAACAACTAAATAAGCACTCCTTTAAAAATGAACATTAACCAGTCATGAATGCGCAAAAACATTTTTATTTTTGAAAACTATCCTATATTAAGCCTTCTAAAAGAGCAGCTCTTTAGTGACAACCTCAATCAAACCAACATTGGTTGAAACCCAACCATTATAATAAAACACAAAATACAACATGTTTAAGCATCATCAAGAGCAAGGACTCCAGGTAGTGGCTTCCCTTCAAGAAGCTCTAAGCTCGCACCTCCGCCAGTAGAGATGTGGCTCATCTTGTCTGCTAGTCCAGCCTTCTCCACAGCGGCTACAGAGTCGCCTCCTCCAATGATGGTTGTTACTCCTTTGCCACTTATTTCTGCCAGTTTCTTGGCAATGGCCTGCAGATACGGAAAATAAAAGAGAATAATCATCAATCAGTGCAAAACTACATCAGATCAAAATTTAAAAACTTACATATAAATTTGTACCAGTCACGTAAGAGTGCAATTGTTCAACTTCAACAAAAAAAAAACCAATCAAAATACACTGGTTCATGACAGGTTCATGAAGGATGCATGTTTACAACAGATAAATGGTCTGCCAATATGAAACTTATGTGATATAATTCAAAAATAGTTAATGATTTATAAGAGCACATTCAATTCAAAAATAGTTAATAATTTATAGACATTCAATTCAAAAACGCAAATCATTCATACCTCTGTTCCTGCGGCAAACTTAGCAAACTCAAAAACACCCATTGGTCCATTCCAAATGACAGTTTGACTCTTGTCTAATGCTTCGTTAAATGTTTTGATGGAATCAGGTCCAATATCCAATCCCATCCAACCATCAGGGATGCTTGATGCTGGTACAATCTGAACACAAATAAACAAAAGCTTTAAGCATACATCAAAATTTCCTTGATAGAAAAATTGTCAAAACATCGGTGTAAGCAATCATGGATAGGGGAAAATAGCTGTTTATTAATAAGCAGCTAAACTGCCACACTACATCACAGCAATAGACATAATAATACTAAACCCAACCTCTCAAAAAAGCTTAATACCTTGTCATTAGCATCAGCAGAAAACTTGTCGGCTATAACCACGTCAGTTGGAAGCAAAAGGGAAACTCCTTTAGCCTTGGCTTTCTCAATAAGTGAAGTTGCAAGATCAAGCTTGTCTTCCTCAACAAGAGAGGTCCCAACTGAATAACCTTGAGCTTTGTAAAAGGTAAACACCATTCCTCCACCAAGCAAGAGAATGTCAACCTTCTCCAACAAGGATTCAATAACGCCAATCTTGGAAGACACCTTAGAACCACCAACAATGGCAGCAAACGGTTTCTTGGGGTTTGCCACGGCTCCAACTAGATAATCAAGCTCCTGGAACAATTGAACATTACAACAGATCAATCAACAACTACATCAATTACCAAATATATTTGTTGTCATTGCAGACAGCAGAAAATAGTAGTAATCAAATTTGGCTACAAAACATTGCTATACCATGGCTATAGCCACTACTTGGCAAAACTTTGTACTAAATAATGTTAGTGTTAGTATTATCAATAACAGATAGCAAGACAATAGAGGATTGATAAATTTCCTCTATGCAATAGTGCTTTAGCAACTATTTGACAACATTATAAACTAAATAGAGTATCACAACAAATAAGGGTTGGTTCAAATCCCGCTACATTGAATAATTATCATGAAAATAGTGATTTTCACTATAGTTCTATAGCATTGCTTACTTATTCTATAGCGGCTAATTAACAACACTATCAAATCTAACATAGAATTGCATTTACTTCCAACATACCTTCTGCATGAGGAATCCTGCAACAGAGGGCTTCAAGTATTTAGCAACACCTTCCGTAGAAGCATGAGCACGATGGGCAGTGCCAAATGCATCATTCACATAAAGATCAGCAAGGGAAGCCAGCTTCTTAGCAAATTCAGGATCATTCTTCTCCTCTTCCTTGTGGAACCTCACATTCTCTAAAAGCAAAACACCACCTTCTTGAATTTGTGCAACCAACTTCTCAACCTCCTCACCAATACAATCACCAGCAATCTTAACCTATAATAATCAAGAGAAATCAACATAATCAAAAAAACAAAGTAAATCAGCAAATAAGAATGGTTTGATAGAATCCCAAAATAGAACAAACAGATCAGTTTAGTTAACACACCTCGGTTCCAAGAAGTTCAGACAACCTTGGTACAAGAGGCTTCAAACTGTACTTAGGTGTTACACCCTTTGGACGTCCCTGAAAACAACACATTCAAGAATAAATTTCAAGTTACTACCACTATCAAACATTCATAGTTTCTCAAACTCAAAATAAGCAAAATTAAAACTCATACCCATTACGTCAACCTTTAAATCAAAATATTTACCGGATCTAACTCAAATAGAAAATTAACATAAATCACAACAAAAGCCATAACAATATATACACATTATTTTCAAAGCTACTATTACTATTATAACAACAACAACGAATCTTTCAGCATGATTAACAAAGATAAAACTAGTAACAGTAATCAATCTAATGAAAACACAAATTACAGTCATGCAAAGAGAATATAGATGGGTTACCAGATGGGAGGAGAGGATGACTTTAGCACCATAACCAGTCAAGTACTTGATGGTAGGAACAGCAGCACGGACTCTGGTATCATCGGTGATGTTCAAGTTATCATCCAAAGGAACGTTTAGATCAACCCTAACGAAAACCCTCTTTCCCTTCAAATCAGCTTCCTTCAATGTTCCGACGCTTCTCTTTGTCGCCATTTTCCTCAACTTTACACAAATCTGAATCAATGAATCAAGTACGTTCAAATTCAAACAGAAACGAAAACGGATCAGAATCAAAAGAGGAAAACGGAGTGGAAATTTGAGAGTTTGGTGGCGGAACTTACAATAGATGGTTGAGATCGGAGTTCGGACACGGACTGTAAGAAGGAAGGTTCTGGAAGATTTATAGAGAGAAATGAGACTCGTGCGAAGCGCGCGTGTGAGATGGTGTTTGTGTCTTGGTTTTCGTTGTTTGGGAAGCGCTTTTTCTTGGGTGACACGGTGGGCGCAGTGGAACTTATAATCTGTGGACTATTTATGGAGAGAATTCACTTGTTTGTATTTTTATTTTATATTTTGAAAAGGTAAAATAATCCTACTATAGACTAATAAAAATGTTACTTGTTTGTAGCAGTAAGAAACCCGTGCGATATGTCTACTAAATTATCATTTATAAAGTTTAAATTTATTTTTCAATTGGTTAATATTAATAGAGTTATAAATATATGCTAATAGTATGCATCAACTTTTAACCATTGGTTTGTACTTACAATAAATCGTACATCCGATTCTCTAACAAGTATTTCATAAATACGTTTAAATAGTGTCAAAACAAAATCAGCTTTACTATTTATTTAAATTTATTTTTAAATAGTATCAAAACAAAAATATTATTTTTTTCGTTTTTTTTATAACCTAACTGGTGACGTATACGCAATCTACACCAGAACCCGTGCGGACGCACGTGTTTCCTACAAGTTTTAAGGAAAAAAAATTTACAATGAAAGTCAAACTAAAAGCATCAAAATACATTTAGCAATTTTTCTTTTACTTTCATTTAGCAATAATAATTTGAGAGATGGAAATATACTGTACAATACTACATGAATTCATATCACGCAAAAATGAATTTAGTAACAAAATAATGTGTGTTCTAGAACATTAGGTGAATTGGGAAGAAAACAAGCGTAAAACATTCAACGCTCGCAAAGGAAAATCCGTTAAAGAAAAGGACGGAAAAGAGAAATTCCAAAGGATATTCCACAAGAGCAATAATGTTTATTTTATTTTATTCTTCTTTCACTTTGAAATTGTTAATGTAATTAATAAGCTAATAATGTACAGTTATTATCTGCTTTAATTATACGCAACTTTGGGGACCTACTTCGGCCTAGTCTTATGTATCATGCCATCTGACGCAAGATTTTCCCTTTTTTTTTTTAAATAAATATTTTTGTCTTCTTGAAAATTACCTATCAAAGAAAATGCCATGACAATAACAAATAACCATTGCTTTTATTTAATTATTTCAAAAATATATAAATTTAATTCTTTTCTCTTTCATTTCATATTTTTGTGTAGCTAAATGAGTTTCATTTATGTTTATGACCAAGCAAGTATTCTTTGTTTTTGATATTGTTGTTGTTTTTGCTTATAGAAAAAATGTTTTTTGTTTTGATATTACATGTTTGAATGGTTTTTCTTTTTTCTTTTTCAAAATATATTTTCTAAAACTGTTTTAAAAAAGTGTTTTTATAAAAAGAGAATAAATATACAATTATTCGGTAATATATTTTTCGAAAAGATTTAAAATTATTTTTTTGAAGATGAGAAAATAAAAATTTTATTTGATAAGCTGGTTTTTTTTTTAATTATTTTATTAAATAATGTAAATTGAATTTTTTTTATTATAAGTGAAATTTGAAGATCATGTTAATCCATTGAATAGTAATTTGATATAAAAAATTGACATATATTTCAAATCTCAGATCAAAATAATAATTTTTATATTCATTAATTATAAATTTTAGGATTGAAAATATTTAGATATGTATCTTTGATAAAATTTAGTGATTTAATTTTCTTTGAGATTTTAGTAATGTTTTAGCTAAATTATAATGTTAGTTTCTCTATTATATTTTATTCACGAAATCAATCTTTCATTTTATTCTAAATCAATTTTGGTTATTTTTCTGATTTTTAGTTAAAAACTTTGATGCTAAAATATTTTTTAATAGAGATTACATTTTAAGTGACGTGAACCTTAGCTCATCTCATTTTATATATCATTTTATTTTTCTTATATGGATTCATTTAAACTAAAAAATCAGGACCTTTGTTTTTTTTGGATAACATCGACCAGAATCCTTTATCCATATTGTTCTTCTTTGCCCTCTTTCTATTAAGGTTTGGCAAGAGGTTTTAATATGGGTAGGGATCAAGGCTTGTCAAGCTTTTGACAGAGGAATGTTGGAACTATTTAGTTTGCGGTGGTGTGAAGCGTATAATTTGTTTGGAACGATATGATTTTTAAAGACGAGTCGTTTAAATTTTTCGGATATTGTTTGAAATATCAAAGCTTTGGGTCGAAGGTGGACTCTTATAGGTGATATTATTCCTTCCAATTGTAATTTTTATAATTTTTGCAAAGATTCTATGCTCTTTTAAAGTTAAGTTTCAATTATTGTTTAATTTCTCCTCTTGTTTCGCGGTTTGGTTCCGCCCCTTTTTGTAATCGGTATTAAATATCCCTAATGCTTCGTTAATGAATTTCTTGCTTAAAACAACCATTAAGTAAAAGTTCAGAAATTAAAAGTGGAATTGAAATTGAAGGAGGAATCGAAGTTGCAAACTTAAATATCAAATCAAAACAAAGATTCCCAAAAGCAGAAATCAAAGTGGCAATCTATTTCAATTAAGTTTTTCTACTGTTGTCCATTTTGTTCATGTTTCCTTTATAAGTTTATGATACATCATCGTTTTCGTAATGTCGAGAACGGGTGAAAACTCATTCTTTTACGAGGCTCCATTGACATGGACAAAAGAGGATCATAAATTTTGTTCAAAATATGTTATTTTGTAGAATCAATAATCTCTTAGTATAATAAATGCACTTTTGTTGGATATATGTTATGCAGTTCACGCTTACATTATAATATGTTTTGTGTAATTTATGTTTTGTTATGCCCCACTTGATGTATGTTAGATTTTGGTGTTTTGATCATTTTGTGTCTTATATGTAAGCCAATGTAAATATAGTTGGGCTAAAAATCAACCATGGGGAACTTTGTTAAATTACCTTGTCAAGTTATATGTAGGTGAAAAAATTGATGAAATGAATTATCAACAGGGATGCAGATTTTATGTCATGTATGGAAATTTTTAAAGTAATCAACAAATTTAGATATTTAAACATCAAATGCATGTGATACTATTATCTAAAATTCTCATTTCCACATGGTTTTAGACCTCTCAACACTAATGTTGATGTAGTTAAATTTGGTGAAAATCTGATGAGTTTGAATGTTGTGATATATATGTTGAACATATTGTAGAATGGACCAATTATCTGCACAAAGGAGGAATGCATGGAGTATGTTGAACCTAAACAAGTACATTTTAAATCAAATAAGGACAAACTTACCACTGATGAATACGAGATTGTGCAAGATGCACTACTGCAAAATGAGACATAACAAATGCAAAATGAGAATGATCTTGTGCATGTTGAGAATGATTATGTGTATATTGAAAAAATTTGTGTGTGGGCTAAGAATGATCATGTGCAATTTGACATAAAACAAATACATGTAATTTGAGTACGTGTTTGCTGACACGGAACAAGAGCAAGAAGCTAAAGCTTAACATGTACAAACAAAAATGAATATATATGAGTGAAGAATATAGGATTTTTTTGCAAATAATGATAATTGGGATGGTAATAAATTTGAAAAATACGATTAGGATTGAACTTGTGAAATAATATAATACAAATCAAGTTTCTTCAAACCCATAATATACTTTAACAACTAATTTTAAAGACAATGATGTTGATTATGATGACCTTGATACCCATTTACCATAATGAAGATGAAGAGGATCATTCTAAACTTCTCAAGTTTAGGATGTTTGAATATGGTGATGTCATATGGTTTGAGTTTGGACTGATGATGACATTTTGTCATTGCATAAATTTAACGAGCATTTTCAATGGAATCAAGGTATTTTTGAGTAAAATGAGTTAAAATGAAAAAGAAATGAGAAAAATATAAGAATAGAAAGAAAAATAGCAAACTTGGACTTAGAAGAAAAAACGAAGCAAAAGTAATCATTTTAGCCCCTGGAATTATCGCGCTCGCGATGCATCTATCATGTTCGCGATGAAAAGTCACCGCGATCGTGATTCTTTACATCGTGGTCACAATAAGGGCCTGATTTGACACATTTTAGCAACTTTAAAAGGAAAAGAGAGAGACTTTTGCAAGGGTTCCAAATTATAGAAGGAGAATTGGACGACAAAGCAATATTGGAGCTCAAGAATTGGAGTTTTTCACCATTGAAGACATTCTTATTCATTGATTTTCATGGATTGTTCATCTAAACTAATGGTAATTTATTGTTTAACTATGAATAGCTAGATTTCTCTTGATAATGTCTTAGGAGATGAACCTAATGTTACTCTATTGGATTGTATGAATGTTTGATGTTATTTGCATGATTTGGTTATATATTTTCTATTTAATTACTTTTATTCTTATTGCTCTTATGGTGTTGAGGAACTCATAAAGTAAATTTAGATAAGCATGGATTAGATGAGCATGGATTTTTGACCCTAACTCTACCAATCTAAAATAAAATAATCGTTTAACTTAGTAAATAACTAGGGAGAAAAAATTATTATTTGTGTCTAGAGAATTAATGCACATAAATTGCCTAATATTTCTATCCAACTCGCCTAAGGAATTAGGGAACTGTAGTCCAAATTAGTGCGTTGTATATTAAGGGACTGAGTACATTGGTATTGTTAATTCCTTGTAAAATTATAATGTCAATTGGACTCAAATAATGCACAGTCATCAAAAAGGGAAAATGAGGGGATTCGAATAAGACCTGGTCGTTTTCTCATCTGAAATTTTATTCATGTTTTAGTTTTTTTTCCAACATACTCTCAAGAAACCCCCTCCCCCCGAATTTACTTTTCGAATAGCACGAATTTGACCTTGTTAAAAACAGTGCATCCCTTATGGGATAATCTTATATTTTATTATTTCGACTCAATTGGTTCACTTGCTAAGAAAGTTATCAAATTTTTGGCGTTGTTGTTAGGGATTGTTGATAATTTCAGCAATGCAATTTTTGTGCGGCGTTTTATTTTTATTTTAAATTTTTTATTTTCTTAATTGTTGTTTATTTTTATTTTCTACTCTTGTTCTGTTTGGTTTGGTGCAGTGCTAATGAGATATTGTCTATTTGTTTATGTGAGATTTGAGTTCGACACTAATACCGTTAGATTCAGAAATTAAAAGAACAACATGAGCAATTCGAAAGAGATGAGAGAAGCACAATAAGCTAAAGAGGAACTAAATGAAGAAGTAGAAGAGATGGCAAACCCACCAAGACAAATTATGGGGGATTGTTGCAAGAGGGTGATGTTGGACATATATCCTAAAGATTTCAGCCTACTAAAACTATTACTTTTGATATAAAAAATTATGTGCTTTCAGGTTGAAGAGGTGACTTGTCCGATGGGAAAGCTATTAGAGATCTGTGGGAGCATCTGGATCAATTTTATGAGACTTATTTGATGTACAAGCCGAATGATGTGATTGAAGATCGGGTAAAATTATGGGTATTTGGTTTTTCTCTGATAGGTCGAGCAAAAGATTGGTTGCATTGTATACCAAACGATACGGTTCAAACTAGGAAGGAATTGTTAGACAAATTTTTGGAGTTTTTTTTTTTTGTCAAATGCTCAGTTTGTAGAAAGCAATACAAGAATCTCAATTTCAACAAAGGTGATTCTGAGTCATTATCTGATGCATTAGAGAGATTCAAGATGTTAGTCTAAAGATGTCCCAATTATAACATGAGTGCCATGGAACATACGTTTTATCAAAGGTCTCAAAGCTCAAGTGAGAATGTTTTTAGATGCATCAGCTGGAGATACCATTATAACTAAGAATGAAGACGAGGTAAAAGAAGTGACTGAAAAAATGTTCTAGAATGACTATCGCTCAACAAGCGACTAAACAATCAAATTAAAGGGTGTGCTTGAATTAGATTCGAATACAACAGTGCTAGCGCAACTTGAGTTTATTTTGAAATAGTTAACAACATCAACTATTGTTCCAACAAATCTGAGTTTGGTTCAGATACTACGATGTGATTTCTATGGGGAAGGACATGCAAATGGGAACTAAAATTCTGGCATAGCAGATAGCAGATGTCCTAACACATGTCACGACATTGTTCTCTATATAACTTTAAAATAAGGGCAGAATAATCAAACTGATATTCTGAATATCAGCAAAAGATTCACAATAGATGTTTCAACATCTGTTACGACGTGTTAATCAGTATTGAACTGTAAATTGCAGAATGATAAACAACATAGAATATGATGACCCAGTTCGGTGCAAATCACCTACATCTGAGGGCTACCAAACCAGGAAGAAGAATCCACTATCAGTAGTATAGTTTTATGTAAACAACCTCTGGTTTACAGTAAACAACCTCTGGTTTACCTATCACTACCCAATGAAAAATTTACATTAAAAGCCACATCTAATTGATAAGAGAAACCCATTTCACTCCCTAAATCACAACATGTGATATCTAACAGTTACAATCGACAGCAACTGCATCATCCTACTTGAAAGAATCCGCTTTCAATACAAAGTTCAGTCGAACACGCTTGACTAACAAACCTACTTGGATTTGCTTCAAATCTTCATCCAATAACAATACATAATTCATAACCTAAAGGTTTCTGAATCTGTATATACATCTACGTCTACCACAGTGTATCAAACTGATACAAAAGGAAGACTTACAACATAAGAAAGTCCTACGACTCTGAAAGCCCTAAACCCTATTTTCTACTTTACAAAAGTTTACATAAGGATTCTAAAGTCTGTTACTATTCTATGTCTTGGTCTTCCTTTTATAGTCTTCTGTCTTGGGCTTCAGATCTTCTGTCTTTGATCCACTACAAACCGAGCCTTGAATCTTGGAACATAATTAAAATAACCTGCTGTATTTATCCAGATGCTGGGTTTTCATGCTAGGACATTTCATTCGACATCTTTGTTTTCTAGCAGAATTCTTCATGTTTGATCATCTCGTTCTTCATCAAGTTTTAAACAAAATTTAGTTAAACCACAGGAGCTTTCAATCTTCCCCTTTTGACAAATTTTGGCTAAAACTCCTTTTGCACAATAAACCCAAGGTGAGTGAAGTTGAAAAAGGGTTCTGAAAGGAAGTTAAGACTCCTAAAGAAGCTAGAAGGAAGTTTGAAAGGGTTGATCAAAGAACACTCCCTTCAAACACACTCCCCCTCTAGAAAGATCCCCATTACCCATGAATCTATACTTCCTCACCTGGGTAACTCAGAACACAGGGCACGACTGTATTCATAACTCAGATCACAAGACACAAAGGAAGGACTCAGAACAGAAGGGAAACCTGAGACTCAGACAGAATGTCAGAACATTCTATCCAACATCCCTTCAAACCAACTGCAAGGACAGACTCAACCCCTGTACTTTTCTCCCCCCTTTTAAGCCAAAAATTGACAAACATGTCCAAGACAGACCCATACCCAAACTGAATAAACCCAACGGCGGATAAATCCAATGAGAACACAACACAACAGAAAAGACAACCTGAGACAAGTCGAAGCCAAGAACCCCCTTTATATACCCGAGTGTTTTCCTTAGGATGTAACGAACCATTGAAAATAATGAAGATCAATTCAATAAGAACATTAAATGAGGAATGAAACTTCCCAAAAAAATGTGCACCAGCCAAAATACTTTTGATTGTTTCTTCCTTTAAGGGGAACCGTCCAAAGAATGTGCATGTCTCAAGACACATGTTTAACACGCCTTCTCTAAGACACACTCTCCACCATTCAAGACAATCAACTTGGAAACAACCACATGTCCTAAACAATGTTCTGACACCTTGTCAGACTTTGTTTAGTCCCTCTTGTAGACTCTGAAGCATAGTCACAATGCCCCAAGAAAAATCCTTTCAACCAGTAGAGAGAAAATAACTGACCAAGATTTTAAGACATTCCTTCAAACATCTTCCAGTTACCAACAAAGACTTCCAAGAGCCTTATCTAATTCTGTAGAGAAAAATAAATTCCCCCAGACATAAGCAATGACTCTCAGGACACTCCCAAGAAGCTTGTACAACTCTGATTCAATCCATTGGCACCTAATGACAGAACCAAAATTAACCTGTCAAGTCCACCCAGAACTATAATAGTATCACAATGTCACGACATCTTGTCTGGCATTACACCCTCACCAGAGGTATTCTATCACAGACTGCTTGAAACCACAAACAATCTTGTTAAACAACTGCACTACTGCAGCAACAGATCCTAGACAGAAGTCCAACTCCCCATGTCGGAGATAACCAGTGCTCCTTTATAAGAAGAACACCATAAATTGAATGGAAAACATAAGACTCATCTTCATGTCTTCAAGATCTCACTCCTTGTTCAACACACCCGTTAACGCATTCACTTACTGCTTGATCCACAAGAAATCTATGTACCATAAAAGTACACCCAACAGATAGAAGCTCCCCTTATCTTTCATAAATGATGCTCCTTCCAACAAGAAACACCCAAAATCACCACATGATATCACTTGACCAACTTCATGCTTATATAGTGAGAGAGTACCAAGATCACATCTTGTACCATAACTAACAAACTCTTGGATTGAGATCAAAATCACCATTGATCCCTCTCATCCTGAACCCATCCATACCCTGTACAAATCAACCTTAAAATTTACAGCCATAAATATCCTTGTTCCTTTAGAATAAATCCAATTGAATCTGGAATGCTTCACATTCCTCAAAGAGACATACAGAATCTCCTAGTTTGTTAGATAGCCCAGATGTCATTCACACTTGAAAGACATCAAATATATGCTCCAGAAATCCTCAGTTTACTTGCTTCACAAGCACCAAACTGATCCACTTCTTTCTAAAGATACTTGCAGCAGAAGAAATGATAAGTGCAAATTGTAACTATTTGTGTATATAAGTTTCGTTGCACTTATCGATACTTTTTGTTAATATCGTACGAATAAACCCCTCTTTGTTTGTAAATACGTTTACTTTACATTATATTGTATATATTGTGTATCGTGTAAATATCATTGAGTTTAATTGATTTTCTCTCATTTTTGTAGGTATTCAAGCAAGGATATATTGTCATATTCATAAAGAGCATTGAATAAGCTTTTCAGCGCTTACGACTGTGCGTCAATCCGAGTTACCGTTTAGAATTTGTGGTCAAAACAAAATCTGGTGTGAAAAAGGGACCAAAGTTCGCTTTGCGAACTTCCCATCGAATGCTCCCAAAATTATGGCAGTAGAAAAAGGGACCAAAGTTAGCATTGCAAACTTTCTAGCGAATATTCGTTTTGCGAATAAAAGTTTGCATTGCGAACTTTTGCAGAACTGTAGAGGCGGTTTAGCTGTTCTGAGGCACTTAAGTGCCAAATTTTGATGTTCGCTCAGCGAATAAAAGTTTGCACTGCGAACTTGACTGATTTTGAAATACTATTTAAATCATTTCATTCATTTTTTAGGTTATGGTTTTGGGATTTTTTGCTCCCAACTCCATCAAACACATTCTTGAGTAGATTTAGCTTAGAAACAACACATGGAGTGTATATCTTGACGATCCGAAGTCGAATCCACTTCAATCAGAGTTGACAAACCTTGAGATTTGTGTTCTTATTCCTTCCTCTCTATGTATTTTTCATTTGTTGGGGTTTTGTATGTAAGTTTATCTTGATTGTATGTATATTTATGGATCTTTGTATAAAATCTCTTTTACAACTCTTAATCGATGTCATCTTTGATTTAATCTTTATCTTAATGGGTTTGATTTGCTATAGACATATACTGTTCAAACTCGACCTAAGATGAATGTCTATTGGTTGTGGGAAGCGGTCTAATATTCACATGTGTGTCGGATCTTAATGCTCTGTGTTGTTGAGTTGCGTGAGACATCACCTCCGAGAGAATGCGGTTGATCTCTTAACGTTTGCGTTAGACACAACCTCTTGTGGTGAGTGATACATGGGGATTTTGATGAGTGATTTAGCCTGACGAGTTTTCTCGTGTCTTAAGAATGTATTTATTTTCATGTTTTATGTTTTTTTCCTTTTGCACTTTTATCCCAAACCATTTAAACCCAAGCTTTGAGACGTAGAGATTGTCGAATGGCAGTTCAATAGCACCAATCCCTGTGGACACGACATAAATCCCAGAGGGAATTCTTCCGAAAATAATATTTTTGCTTGCCGCTTTATTGCATCAACAAGAAACCACTTTTCCACAAGCATTCTGACCACAACAAGAGTTAGACTACCAGATAGACACCCTATGATCCAAGACAACCTTCACTTCATCATTCTCCCATATGATAAGTTAGAACACTTCTGATTCAACTGGTGAATATCAGCTTCCACACTCTGAACTCCAATTTCAGAAAACATGATGATGTTCTAACATCAGTTAAAACATCCAGATCATATCACAAACACCATACACTATGGTTCTTGATACAATTACCAATGCGTAGCACCCTAAAAATTGCCCTACTTTTTTTCTAACCTTTTTCTGGCTTTTGTTTGCATTCATCTGCATCTTCCACTAGGTCATAACTTCGCATTCGTAATCATACATTGCATGAGCTTCTAAGACATGGGATCGAAGGATTGTCTTGTTATTTGTGTTGGTCCTATTCAGAGGTGATTCAATTGGTTCCTATTTCAGGTCAAGTTGAATCGAGGTTTTAATTCATATTACCATGGATACCTTCTTATTCAGAGGTTCATCAAGCTCCAAGGTTTTTCTATTCAGAGGATTCATCGAAAGCATCGGGTCAGGATTTCTTTGGTGTGAATCAGGGTTTGACTTCTTCTCAGTTCAGGTCATCTTCTTCAAGATTTATCAGTGTATCTCAAGGAGGATCAGGATTCTTATTCATGGGTGAGTTTATGGGCAGTCATCAGCTGAAAATCATGAGATCAGGATTCTTATTCATGGTTGAGTTTGGGGACTTTCTTCAGTTGAGGATCGTTGGATTAAGGTTCTCACATCAGGTTTACCTTGGTCATGTGTCTTTCCATGTTTCAAGATTCATCTTCATCAAAGGGTTCATTGTGGTCAATGCCGTTTACCTATTGTTATTAATGCAAGTTGATTTGGTCTCATTTCTTATGGATCATTGATTTAGGGTTATTCGGAGTTCATTATGGCATCGAAGTTCTTAAGAGTTAATTTTGTCCAAAGATATGGTTCAAGTAAGGACAGAAAGTGCATGGTTGTGGTTTATTTGGGAGGTATTATTCAAGTTCATCATCAATCCAATTCATTCAAGTTCCAAAAATCCACATTCACATTTTAACCGTTTTTAAATCCACTTTTATCCATCCTTTCTAAATAAATTTCAAAAACCCACATTTTGAATATCCATGTTAAGTCCAAACCACATTCCAATTTCATCTCATTATTCAATTCCCAAATTTAAACCCTATATCCATTTGAAAATTCAATTATCCAATTAACCAATCCATTTTGCCTAACCCCAAAACCACATGTAAAGTCCATTTCATACAAGCCAATATCCATATCCAATTTTTGTCCAATTGTTAAATCCAATTCATCCATATCAAAAAGCCATATTCCATGTTATTCCCAATTCATTGCGAGATTAAATTTTTATTTTCATGCTTTTTTTATGCCTCATTAAAATGGATACGGTCAGTTGCCGTCATGGGCCTCATTGAGTCACGGTGGGAGAAGCTAGTTATGCTTGTCAACAATGTCCAGCTACAGAAATGTGGATCGGCTACGAGGTGGGGAAGATACATTCAGTAAAAGAAAAAGAAAAATACATAGCATTGGAAAGAAAATACATTCCACAAGATGTAGAAGGAAGTAGAAGTAAGATTTATGATGGTTGGCAGAAGCATTATGATCGGACAGGTTTTAGAGCATGTTTGGTCATAAGATGTGATGATATTATCATACTCATTGGTTGCAGAATGTCAATTTTCCAAAGGCTTGCAGAATGTGAATTTTCCAAAGCTCCAAATAGTTGAATTGAGTCAGCAATGATTCACCCTGCCATACATTCGTTATGGAAAATTTGCTGAGAAAAGCATCTTGAAAAAGTTAAGGAGAGAGTTACTGCACTCAAGTTCAAAGCCTTACATCACTTGTGGAAAGAAAATATGCAGCCATGTTACACTACAATACCATCCATCCCTTTGCAAAAGGCATACCAGGAAAATGAGAAAACCATAACAAAACTTTTTTCACAACAAAACTTCAAAACATAATGAAGATATTTAACAGAAATTGTATAACAGGTGCATATCCAAAAGAGAGAATTTACAATAGCAATTCAGCAGCAAAGCAGTGGAAAAAGGCTAACAGAATTTCATTTTCATTACAAACTCACAACAGGCCATTTTCATAACAACACAAAAAGAAAAAATAACTGCATTACAAAAGCATTCAGAAACTCTAACAAAACTTTTCTTTTTCATTTTACAGATAACAGAAAATTCAGAAATTCATAACAGAACCTAACAGGAGTCCATAACAGAAAAAGTCCCTGAGAAAAACTCTAAGAGTGTGTTTGGATGAAGGATTTTAACGAGGGAAAGTAATTTTTTGAAGGAAATTGAAATGACTTGATCAAAATCCATTGTTTGGATAAAAAATATGGAGAATTGTTAAAATGATGTAAATTTATAGAGTATTTTATTCATGTTAAATTTAAGGAATTTAAAATGACACAAAAAATAAAGAATTTTAAATTGTTTCTTAACTCTATATAATATGAATGTTAAATTGTTTATTATTAATTTTTTAATTTTTGCAAGATGGTCCTTATATTTTATAAAAATTTCAAATTCACCCCCAAAATTTTAAAAAATTGCAAATTAGTCCCTAATATTTTTCAAATTTTACATATTGGTCCCTTCAAATTTTCAAAATTACAAATTGGTCCCTATTTTTCATATTTAAAATTTGACCCAAAAGCTTTAAAAATTATAAAAATGGCCCCAAATTTTTTACATTGAATCATTTTAATACTCCATCCAAACAAAAGAATTTAAAAATGAATGAATTTCAATGGAATCATTTGAATTACTTAGAATTTTAAATTCCCTAAAAATTCTCAAATTCCTCATCTAAACACACTCTAACAGAATTTCACAATAGCCTTGATTCTTCTCCTCTTTCTGAGATTTTCCTCCAATTTTCAACTCAGTCTTCAATTCCATCTCAACCTTCTGAGGGATTCATCATCTTCAATTCACACTGCAAAAAATCTTCTCCAATTCAACACGTTCTTCATTTGCGAATCTTCATCACCAATCCAAAGCATCGAACCTGCAACAATCTTCATCATCGTCATATCTTCGTCGAATCAAGACCTGCAAAAACCATTCAACAACAACCATTCAGCAACGCAACAATAGGAAATCGTATCAACAACAACAACGACATCAGAAGAAGATTGAAGAAGAATTGAAGGATAAGAATCTGAAATTGATTCAAGAAAAAGAACGAAGTGAAGAACTATACCTGAAATGCCGAGGATGTGATTACTCCTCCACTTATGTGAATGAATGCAGCTTTCGAAGAGTCGCCGGAATTGCTCCGGTAGGTAAGCCACTTCGAATCTCTCCTTTTTTCTTGATGCGATTCGATCTGTGAGGAGATTTTATGAAGACGAAGTGGAGAAGTCGAAGAGTATCAGAATCAAATGGAGCATTTCCGTTTCTTCATTATTCTTTCAGTTTCGTTTCCGCGGCCATGTGAACTCTTCGTCGAGCTTCGTTATCGGCGCTTAGGAAGAGAGATTTTGATGTGAGGGTTTCTTGTGTGAACTTAACGCCAGGTGCTTGTGTTGAAGATGAATCTGGAATCGGTGATTCTCATTGAACAATTCATGGAAACGGTGAAACGGCGAAGGGCGAGGTTTTAGTGTGGGAGGGAGAGGACGAAGTTGTTGGAGAATGGCGAAATGAAGGAGACCGGTGAGAGAAGAAAGTCATGACGGCGACGATCTAGAAGAGAGCGAGGTTATCTTACTGAAGTCACCTAGGGTTCTTCTAGAAAGGAAAATTGAATTCTCATGGCCATGGACCGGGCTCAAAGCCCGTGTAATTCTCTTTTTCGCACCCCCCCCCCCGGTCTGCAAAGCTCACGCGCCCATGTTCACGTTTCACACACCTGTCCAACCGCACCCCTGTGGTTTTTTGGATCTTGTTTTAATTATGTTAATTAATTAGCTTTAGATAATTAGGCTTTTGTTAATTAGTTTTATTAACGATTAATTTTGACTAGTTATATTTAGGCTTTGATAATTGTTTTTAGATAATTGTTTTTGGCTTAGTAACATTAGAATTAGATTTTCGAATTAAGTAGAAAGTCATTTCGATTTTAATTTTAGTTTTGAATTGATTTTGTTTTAGAAGTTAACCTCGATAGCTTTGATTAGTTTCGTTATAATTTTGACTAAGTGTTAATCGTACTTTGATTATTGTGATTGTAGATACTTGTTTATACAATTCGAGTTTTAATCACTTATGTTACTTAGGAATTAGTTTTCACTTGAATTTCTTGGTAGCAATTCTGTTCCGATTAATCTTGTGGAGCTGTTGTTTGGAATATTTTTTTCATAACCTTGTTTGGACTAATGAGTTGTCTTGATGCAGATGGTGCTTAGTCCCTGATATCGTTTGGACCATTTTTGGATATTAATTCTGGTTCTCTTGGTTGTTTACCTTTGATAATAGTTGCTTACACTTGATGCTTGTTAAATTCTGATATTGTTTGAACTTGATGTTAGATGCTTGACTATTGGACTTGCTTACTTGTTGGAAGTGTATGATAGCTTCGAGGCTTGAGCTTATTGCGTGCTTTGAAGAGGCAACGAACCTTCTCCATTAGGTACCACTTGCACACTTGTATAAAGCATGCTTAGGTTTAGCATTTCTGCGTACAGCTTGTTGTTGAGTGATGAGTTTTCACTCCTGGTTGTATACTTGGCTTGGATGCCAATTCATGAATACTCTGTTGTTGTTTTCTCCCTTGTTTGTCCTATTTTGTGATGGACGAAGAGTCACTCAACTTCCTTGTAGTTGAGATCACAACATCGTTTTCATCTTGTGGTTGCGAAGAGTCACTCAACTTTCTCATAGTTGAGATCACGACATCGTCCTTTGTTGTTGCATTTTTTATTGGAGAACGAGGAGTCACTCAGTTTTGCTGCTTAGCTGAGATCATGACATCGTTTATTTTGTGATTGAGTTGTCTTGTGTTTGCTCACATGATCCCTTAGGATTCCTAGCTCCACTTAATTTCTGATTAAGTTGGAGGTAGGAGAGACATTAGGCTTTCAATCCAAGCATGATAACATTAGGTAGACTTCCCTCATGATCCTGACCTTAGGGCCATCGTTGCATGATAACTTGTAGGATTCAGTTTCCCTTGGACCTTCTATGTGTCCTCCTCCTTTTCTCTCGCACCTGTGCGATCGAGATCCTGTTTTCCCGTAGTAGCATGAACTACAGATGCTCTTATTTCTCTTTCTTGTACGATTGAGGATACGTAGGCACGAGATGCGATATCTTGGCGAGCGCACTAACAACTAACTTCCCTTTTCTCTCGTACCCGTGCGATCGAGACGTTAACCAACCAATTAATCGAACCTTTTCTCTCGCCCCAATGCGATCGAGATCATTTCACCGACCCGTAGGTCGAACTACGACTGCTCTGATTTCCTCTCTCTCTCTCTCTCGCTCGATTGATGATACGTAGGCACAAGACGGCGATGTCTTGGCGAGCAACCCTCCCCCATCAATCCTGTAGTCCTCCGAACTATGTTGACTCTGAATTTCCCACTCCCGAGGGAATACGTACACCTAGGATGGCAATGTCCTATCGAGTCACCTCTTTTCTTTCCCCCCTCAACTTTTGTTTTTCTTTTTCGTTTAGCAGTTGAGCTTCAGATACCTACACCCTTTGATCAGAATAACAAGCGTGGATCCCATCGAGTATGATGGACGCGAGGGGGTGCTAATACCTTCCTCTCGCATAACCGACTCCCGAACCCAGACTATAGTTGTGATGACCATGTCTTTCCCTTTGTTGAGGTTTTCTTCGATCGTTTCCTTTCCCTGCGTCAGGATAAATAACGTTCGGTGGTGACTCTTCTGTCTTTTCCGCCGGTTGATTTTCGCAGATGCGACACACTGGACTTACTATCTGCATAGTAATCCAACTGAAGATCTTCACAGAACACAACTCCTACCAGCATGATCATCAAGAACTTCAGACAGCTGTAAAGAGAAATAAACTCTCATACTCCCACCAAAGCAAGCTCCTTAAGTGAAGATCCCTTCAACAATCAGCAAGCCAAGTGTAAAACCAGCTCCTCCTTTGGCATTCAAACAACCTCCCTTCTCCATAAAGGTAATTTGTTCTAAAGACAAGGTGCAACACCCATCGTGGATTCAAGTGACTATGGTTAAACACAGTCAAGTGTCACAGCTTCCTCCAGATCTCCAACCAAGAATCTGGGTCTTCAGCATAAATCCTACTTTCTCCAAAGCAATACATCTAAGACTATGAAATGTAGCCTCTACTAGCTTATGCAATTCCCATAAATTGCATAGACTTTTGAAGCATCCATTCTAATCACATACTTGAGAATATCAGTTTCTCTAAAGATGATAAACCTTCACTGTAACCAGATCCCATAGAGGGAACAATCTGATGATAACCCTGATGTCAGAACATCTGATTTTGACATCAATGTCATGACTTCCAGCTGATGAGCTCAAGTTTGTCTGATACAGTCTTGATCAACTCCCCCTCAGGCATACCATCCCGAGGAACTTCTCCACTTCTATAGAACAAGAGTTTCATGCTCTCATAGACTTGATTAACATATCAAGTTTGAGTAGACAGCCTATATCCTGTGTTAATGGTCCACAACCAATCCTAAGACCAGATACCTTGAAGACCATCAACTTCAAGAACTAATCCTCAGAAGAACCAAGCATGCCAAAGTCTGATTCTTTAGGCAAGAGTAGTCAACAACTACAAGAAATCCAGCTTCCAGCCACGAAACTTCCTAGTCAGATTATGTGCCTCTACAAATCCAACCAGAAAAGGGTTCCCAACACTTTATGTCTACACACAAAAGTTTGGTTCCCAGAGGATATGCTACTCCTCACTTTTTTCCTAAAGATTCACTCCTTGAATCAACAAAATTCTGCACAATCTCTGCTGATGAAATGTTTCAACATCTGGTTGAACATCATATCCTTGTAGAAGCACAAACAGATCCAAGGACTAGATACTTGAACATTGATGATGCAATAATTGATTAGACACCTAGGCTTCATCTTCCTTGATCATCAACTAAGGATAATTCATTAAATACTTGTGAATATCACAGATATCAATGAATCTTAAATCCTTATTTAGAAGGCCATACATCCAAGAGATATCAACACTTAAGGAATATCAATCAAGTATTCTTTAGTGTAAGAACTTTCCTTCCTAAGCAGAATGTTGAGAAATGAAGACTGACACCCTTGACTCATGTTGACTTGGCTGCCACAATCCTTTGCATCTTCCTTGAGAAGAACCACTTCAACTGATCTGAATAAGCACTACCTTGCACGACATGGAAGGTGAAAATAAATCACTTTCAAATTCTTCAGATTTGATGATTCTCATGACCAACCTTTATCCAGAAGAGCAACCACAAGCCTCCAAAACAAAAATAGTCCTCGTGACAAGATATGCCTTGATGAGTGGACTTAAGAGAATTCTCAAGTGTCTTTGGAAACTTTATCATGACGAAGGTATTTACTGGTTTCATAACCCAAGAAGTTGATAACATATACCTCTCCTCTTCTGACTTCAAAATACCTGAAGGAACCAACCTTCCAAGTACCAAGAAATCAGCGGCAAACAACAACAAACAACTCTCTCTATTCCATTACTCCCTGCTGGAATGGCTAGAAGTTCAATAGATGCTGACACCTTCATGGACAGAGTCTTTAATCTAGCTTTACCAACGTCCTTTAACCAGAAACATATGCAGCGAAACACCAACACATCTTCAACAGGCTCCAGTTAAGATGTCAAGACATCTTAGGGGACACCTAGCAAAAAAACACCTCTTCACCAGCAGCGGCTGGAGAAACTTCACAGAAGCAAAAGACAACCAACAGAAGTTGTCATCCTCAATTCAATACCAATCATTCTAGATATCCAATGAGTGGTCCGATCGCACACACACCTTGTTTAAAAACCAAAAAGTATCTCCCAAAATCTCATCTAGAAACAGACAGGATGTCTGCTCTAATACCAATTGAAATTCTGGCATAGCAGATAGCAGATGTCCTAACACATGTCACGACATTGTTCTATGCATAACTTTAAAACAAGGGCAGAATAATCAAACTGATATTTTGAATATCAGCAACAGATTCACAACAGATGTTTCAACATCTGTTACGACATGTTAATCAATACTGAACTGTAAATTGCAGAATGATAAACAATACAGACTATGATGACCCAGTTGAAGGTGCGAGAAAGACACAAGAAAGGGGGGTTTGAATTGTGTATTTACTCTTTTAACAACTTTTTGCTTCTTGTCAATAAGACACTTTACGTTACATCAGAGTTCATTGAGAGACTCTGACTTGCGAAGTTATATTCAGACTTGACAATGCTTAGAGCATGAGAACCAATAAGAGTCTGAATGTTAGGTACATCATTCAGAACTTGCAGAGCAGAAGCTTATCAGAGTTGCAAGGTTCTGACTTGCTTATGTGAGGTTTTGATTCTTAGTATAGAAACATAAACAAAGACATTAAGCATAAGAATAAAGAACACACGATATATCATGGTTCACCACAAAGGCTAATCCAGTCCACCCTCCTCAGGTGATTTCGCCTTGAACACAAGGACTTAATCCACTATAATCAATCTCGATTACAGATGCACGAGTACATAGCTGGTGACTAACAAACTACACAGCCGCACTGTGACTAACATACAATGAAACGTTCAGGGATTCAACTTAATGAATATAACGAACATTGAACTGCAGGTTCCAATCTCGCAAGATCTACTGCTAGGCTTTCACAGCTAGACGTTCAGGGATTCATCGCAATGAATATAACGCTACTGACCCTATTTCAGGATTTCCCACAATGACATCTCGCCATTGTCTTCTCGAGTCTCCGGTCACACTGACCACTCAAGGAATCCTAATTCACCAAGAATTAGTTATACAAGAGATTACAATGATGCTTCTTAACAAGCAGATTACTCTTAAGTTTAAGTACAAAGAACACATAAGTGTTCAAGCAAGATATGAGCAACAACTCCTTGTTATCCTAAGAAACTACAAAGATGTATAATGATTTGACAGTTGTTGACATCTTGTAGATCTTATTCTTCTTCGTCTTCTTGGGTGAGCAAGCTTTGAGCAACAACTCCTTGCTTCAGATCTTCAATGTAGTCCTGACGAGAAGGTAGGTTGATGACTTGACAGATTTGCAATGTTGTTTTCTTCATCAACGGCTTCTGTTCCAAATTGTTGTTGTTGTGTTGAATGTTGATATTAAGCTCCAACAACAATGGCCATGTGTAAATGGTGATAGCTTTTGATATTTAGGTGTTACAACGAGAACTTATCGTTGTTGTTATCTTCACACAATGACTTTGATCAATTCTCCATTCATGGACTGAATCGATTTCCTTCAAAAGCGAGAACTCTTTCCTTTAAATAGCCCAGTAGAAATATAGCCGTTTGAAATACTGTTGGTTGTTGGAAAAGAGACGTTGTGTTATAATGAGTTGTACTGACACATCTCCTTTTTGCTGTGGGAGAAGTGACAGGATATCTTCTTGAGCAGTGTGTACAGTTGTTCACAACGGTAACATTTGACTTCCAAACTTCAGAGACTTCTGATGGTAATTTAATGAAGCATGGGTAGAGCCTTCTTAACAGGATATCTGATACGTCAAGTCTTCAGTCATTTGAAGAAGTCCATTAGGAATCACTCTTCAGAACTTCAGCACTTGTCTTTAAGAACATTATCCTTTACTTTTTCAAGTCTTCCGAAACTTCAGAACACGTCCATTAGGAATCCGTCTTCAGAGTCTTCAACACTTGATCTTTGGAACTATAATATTCAGAACACATAAGTCTTCAGAGTCTTTCTGCACTTGGTCTTCATAGCCTTCAGCCTTCAGGACTTCAAGCCATGAGAGTCTTCAGCACTTCGATTCTCTTCTTCAGACGCTTCGCAATCTTCAGAATCTCAACCACTTTCAGCGAGCATCCACAAGAGCATTGCAACAGAAATATCGGCATCCTTGGATCTGACTGATCATGATCAGATACAGAAGTATTCTTGCTTCTTGCGACTTGTGTTACATATAGTAACTTCGCATATAATCATTTTCGCTCATCTGGCTGGTGCTTGTTGAATCTGATATCTTCTATAATTATGATCTGCACACAACACACGTTAGAACATAAAATAGTTCTTTCACAAATACGTATTGTTATCATCAAAACATAGATTGACTTGTAGAGACAATTCTTGCTCTCACACCAATTTGATGCAAATCACCTACATCTGGGGGCTACTAAGCCAGGAAGAAGAATCCACTATTAGTAGTATAATTTTATGTAGACAACCTCTGGTTTACAGTAAACAACCTCTGGTTTACCTATCGTTACCCAATGAAAACTTTATCATTAGAAGTCACATCTAATTGATAAGAGAAACTCATCTCACTTCCTAAATCACAACTTGTGATATCTAACAGTTACAATCGACAGCAACTGCATAATCCTACTTGAAATAATCCTCTTTCAATACAAAGTTCAGTCAAACACACATGACTAACAAACCTACTTTGATTTGCTTCAAAGCTTCATCCAAGAACAATACATAATTCATAACCTAAAGGTTTCTGAATCTGTATATACATCTATGTCTACCACAGTGTATCAAATCGATACAAATGAAGATTTACAACACAAGAAAGTCCTACGACTCTCAAAACCCTAAACCCTATTTTCTACTTTCCAAAAGTTTACATAAGGATTCTAAAGTCTGTTACTATCCTAGGTCTTGGTCTTCCTTTTATAGTCTTTTGTCTTGGGCTTCAGATCTTCTGTCCTTGATCCACTGCAAACCGAGCCTTGAATCTTGGAACATAATTAAAACAACTTGTATTTGTCCAGATGTCGAGTCTTCATGCTAGGATATTTCATTCGACATCTTTGTTTTCTGGCAGAATTCTTCATGTTTGATCATCTTGTTCTTCATCAAGTTTTAACCAAAATTTAGTCAAATCACAGGAGCTTTCAGGAACTATGTACATGAGGGAGCTAGTGTTAAAGCTCAATATGCAAACTTTTATAAGAATAATTCCCAGTTCAACACTTACAATTCTGGTTGGAAAAATCACCCAAATTTTAGGTGGAGCAATAATCAAACCTTGAATGCTAATCAGGGGGTTCCATAAGTTCCTCAAGCACCACAAAGGAAACCATCGCCTCTTGAAGAAGCCTTGACTAACTTTATGAAAGCCACTAAAGCCAGTTTTGAACAATTAGGAAAGAGTCAGGAAACAGTGTTTAAGACCTAAGTGGAAATGAACAAGAGTCAGGACACCATGAGTAAGAACACTAAAGATTCCATTAAAAATTTAGAGATGTAAATTGGTCAATTATCTAGACAAATGGCAGTGCAGACGAGTTCTAACAGAGGATTTATTGTAAATACGGTAGACAACCCAAAAAATGAGAGAAATGAATCAAGTGAGGGTGATATAAAGACTTAAGAAGAGTCACTGTTTGATTTTAATGATACTTACACTTGTGATGCATGTATAGACACTCACATTTGTTTTGTTTGTGTTGAGATAAAAGCTTCCTTGCTGGTTAATATTACATCTAACTCTTCCATAGACTCTTCCATAAACACTCTTATTTGTGTAGTTCTTGCAGATGAAGTTCTCAACATTCTGGCGACCCAAAATAAATCATCCATTGAAAAGCCGCCTTCTTTAGAGCTTAAACCACTTCCTGAAAATTTAAAATATTCATCAAAGCTTGAATTTGAGCAAGAAGAGAAGTTATGGTAGGAACATAAGAAGGAAATTGGATGGGCCTTGCCTGACATTCCTGGTATTAGCCTCTCTGTGTGTATGCATAAGATATTGCTTGAGGATGGAGCAAAAGCAGTGACGCAGCCCTTTAAACTTTTGATCATTGATGTTATGAAAAATGAGACCACTTTCACGTGCCCAGTCGACATTTGTACTTATAGAAGATCATTTTTTGATATTGGAATAAAAAGCAAAGGCGTTGATAAAAATTTCAGAGTCAATGGACACCGCCTTAAGCTACTCCTCCATGAGAGCCTCACATTGAAAGAAGAAACTGTATAAGAGCTCTTATTGGAAAAAGCTAATTATGCAATCGTCTATCCACCTTGACTCCTCGCGTGTGTTCGTTTCTTTCTCTCATCCTTATTTTATACTTGTTTCTTTCATTAAGGACAATGTGCGTCTTAAGTGTGGGGGATGTAGTCATTTACTTCTGTGTTTTCTTATTTGTCATTTACTTGTTTTCTTATTTTAAAGAAGAAAAAAATTAAAATACATGTTTTTTCTCTGGTTTTTGGGGTTGAAAGTGTGAGTAATTTTTTGTTCTATTAACTAAAGACTCGTGGTGTGATGTGAGTGATTTTATTTGCTTAGTATGATAAGTAGAATTAAATTCTAAATTGTGTATCATCTGTGGTTGATCAATGTTCTTTGTGAGATTTTGAGCCCTATAATGGATAATATACAAAAATTCATTTCTTTCTTCTTTCTTGTGTGATTTCACTCATGTTTGTTAGTTACTCTAAAACTCGACTTGACTCTTTGTTTAAACTTTTTGTTTACTTGTGCACACTGATATGATAAAGTCAATTTTATTTTTGTTTTATTTTCAGTCACTTTAGCAATAAAAAAAGCCAACCCTGAAATTATCATCCTTTATTTGAAACTCCTTTGAACCTATTTATCCCAATTTTTGTTTATAACTCGTTACAAGCCTAAAAGTGAAAAACAATGTTATGATCATATTTAAGGGGATGAATGAGTATTGTTTGGAGTTGTGTGGAGTTGAATTAATATAGTTGTGATATTTCAAAAGTTGGCAGAAAAGAAGAAAAAAAATGTAGAAAAAGAAAAGAAAATACGAAAGAAAATTCATATTACTATTCCTTTTGAAAAAAAAAAAGGAAAAATAAAGGAAAAAGAGAAAAGAGAAAAGAAAAACATGGTTGTCGTTCTTGTTTGAAAGTGAATAAAATTTCGTTTGGTTCAACTCACGCAATTTTTTTCAATTCTCTTTTGTCCCTTTAAATTTTAGCCTAGTACCCCTTAGGATTTATCACACCCTTACCTTGGCCACGTTACAACCCGAATAAAGTCATTTTGATCTTTATGTGCGTGTATTTCAAATGTGGATGTTATGGTCATTTCAAGCTTGTGGTAGTGCTAACTTTGATGATGTGCTTTGAGTGTAAACAGATAACCTAAACACTTGAGAGTTGAGAGAAATTTTATCCTGTGAGGATCTTACTACTTATGAAGTACTATTTGGTAAATTGTCCTCTAATTTGCTTTGATTGCCACAAGAAGTTACTCACTAATGTCATATTCCTTGAAGCGTGGGATGAGAATTTTGCTTACCTCTCTGTGATCCCGGAAGTCTTTGGAATTGCATGTTTAATTTTTTATCGTTTTTATTCTGTTTTGAATTGTGATTTTAGAATTTTGCTCGGAGTGCAAAAGTTTAAGTGTGAGAGAATTTGATTAGTATATTTTAATACACCACATTTTACGTTAGAGAATTATATGACTTGTTGCTTTTATTTTGTTGCTTTTAGTGTGTTTTACAATTTTAATTTAATTTTGCTTTTATTTTAATTTTGTCATTTATTTTCTAAATAAATAGTAATTTGATATTTTCTCACTGTGCAGATCATTACTTGAGCTACAAGATATCGTTTGATGCATTCAAATATGTGTTGGAAAGATGTGAGGATAAGCTACAACTTTTATGTTGAAGTCAGAAGCCAATTCGAAGTGAAAAAGAGTCAAACAATGTGTTTTCGTGTCAGACTTAATAAATTAATTAGTTTTGGACCGATTTTTATGTTTTTTTGGGTCAGTTGCTATTAGGGCCCGATTTATCTTGTTTTATTTAAACAAACTCGCAGCATTAGGTGCAATATTCAGTTTTCATGAAATAAAAAAATACAGTTATGAATTCTATGGATAACTAATCACCTAAGGTTGATCTATATATACACATGCTTGTGTGCGTGCATGTGTGTGTGTGTGTGTCATCATCAAAACCAAGTTATCATCAAAGCTAAGCAATTGCCTCTTGAGTCTTGTTATCCATGAGTTTTAACATTTTGGATCACTTCTTAATTATACCTGCAAGCACATGGATCCACAGTTGGCATGAGTATATTCGTGGACAAAAGTGTGACCATGTCGATGTTGTCTACATTAAATTCGTCATGGACTTGGAGAGGATTCAAGAGTGCACTTGAGGAGTATCTTGTTTGATTTACCTCTACTCCAAATTAGCTTAAGGTATTTTATGGAAAACGAGATATATGCCAAGAAGTGATTGGTTATTTCAGGTAGTTTATTTACACCTTACTGGTATTAATTTTATAATATTTATGCTAAATACATGCTGATATTTCATCTGAATCATTTTCAGACATAGATCATTTAGCATTTTATAGTTATCGCTAGGTGAAAATGTGTTGAAGACTACACTAAGAATTTAGTATGCACGTGCTCGATTATCCCACTCAAGTAATCTGGCAATTGAGTCGTACAGACTTACTCTTGAGCACATTATGACAAATGATATTTCTTTCACACAGTACGGTGAGCATCGTGAAAAACGGTCGTTGGAGATGATATCATGGTGTACTCTGGGTGGATAGCTTAAAGGTCCCGCTGTATGTATCCACATATACCTGAACGAGTACTATGACAATTCGGATATCTACATGGTATACATAAGGACCCCATAGTTATTGTTCATGCAAGTCCTCTGCAGAGATATTAATACGATATTTGCAGACTATCTTGAGATTCTGGTGCCAGAGGATGTACGCAGCATGTCAGCTCCTCGTCCATGGAGTACGGTATACAATTACTTCCCAATGATTTTATAGAGTGTTCCATCCTATGACACCAAAGCTAGTAGAAAATCCCATAGGTCAGCTCATCAGGAGTTACTAGAAGAGAAACAAACAATGACGAACCATGACGTGGATGTATTGTCTATATATCACCGTATTGTTACTATTGGAAAAGAGATCATAACTAGAAGAGGGTTTTAAGAAGACACTCTTGAAAAGTCATTCTACAAACAATCTTAACAAAGACATGAAATGCATTGCAGTATAGGAGATACAGGAGGAACAGGGGCGTTGAACATGATTAATTGTATTTTATGAATGACTGAGGCATAATTTATGAATGAGTTATGAAATTTTGATCTTAGTTATGACTAACTTATGTGTATGATTTATTGTGTGAATAATGTGTGATTTTCAAATGATATGAAATTTTTTTCCTAGTTACTGTCAAGGGGTTCATAATATTGTTCAAGAATTTGTCTAGATTTTGAAATTCATATTCACTTCATTGTTATGAAATAAACAAGAATATTTGTTCTCGAGATTTGTCCAAAATTTAAAATTCGGATTAAATCTCTATAGTGCAAAAAGACATTTTTTATTTTTTTAGGTTGCTCATAAACCTCTCTAAAAAGTGTCTTTCACATTATGTAGGTGGAAACATCTAAGCACCACCCATATCAAAGACCACATATCAAGGATGAAAGTGACTCACGGGAAAAAGAAGGGATGCTGTTCAATTTTGTGGCTTAGGATCATTGAGAGAAAACCAGATACAACATGATTTAGGACTGTAAAGTCTAGTTTGCCTGCCATAGATTATGCAGCTCAGGTTTTCTAAAGCCCCGTGAGATCCACTTACTTTCCAATCATTCAATGACATCTCTCCACATAATGTGATTTGTCAATTGTCATTATAAGGCTAATATTCAACCAAAAACTAGTAGTAGAAACTAGAGAGTTCTAGACTGATTCACATACTTTCATTTGACACGGAAAAATAAAGATAAATAGCCTATTCGAAACTTTAAATTACGTTAAACAACCTCTAATGCTTAATTTTAAAGTTAAAAACAAGCAATGCTACAGTAAATGTAAAACTTGATTCGTGATCAAATATCAAAAATGAGACAAAGGATGAAGGATAAATGTTATGGCAACAAGTAATGGATGATTTATTTGAATTTATGGCTCTCAGCCTAGGTTTACAGTTACAAGCAATTTATGTGCGAAGAGAATAACTCAGACATGATAAGATTTACACTAACAAACCCGGAAGGATCCTACAACATAAGCTCTTTTACAAGGTTGCAAGAACACTTGACACCGAGAGTGGGAAAAAAATTACAAACTGAAAACTGTCTTACACGGCAACTGGTGTGGCTTCGTCGAGAGCGAGGACTCCTGGAAGCTCTTTGCCTTCCAATAGCTCCAAACTTGCACCACCACCGGTGGATATGTGGCTCATGACTTCAGCGACTCCTACTTTCTCCACAGCAGCAACGGAGTCTCCTCCTCCAATAATAGTTGTCACCCCTTTTCCACTGAGGTCAGCCAACTTCTTTGCAATAGCCTGAAAGAAGGATACAAAATGTAAATTATGACTGCAAACATTTATAAACGTAAGTATGTCAGACAAGTGTTGGTGTTGCATAACTCCTACTACATATTTACGAGGGTGTTGCATAACTCCTACTACATATTTACGAGGGCATGCATCGCCATAGAGAGGAGATGTTATGACTGCAAACATTTTTTAAACTCAAACACTATATGTTAGGGTTCTTGCGTACCTCTGTCCCAGTAGCAAACTTGTCAAACTCGAACACTCCCATTGGTCCATTCCATATGATAGTTTTGGTGGTATCCAATGCTTCGTTGAATGTTTTAATAGAATCTGGACCAATATCCAATCCCATCCAACCATCGGGAATGGCAGATGCTGGCACGATCTGAAAGGGCCAATGCAGAATTTAGGTTCTTGGGGCAAACGCTTTTGAGCAAGTAAAAAAATGCATAGTTATAATGTTCTAAAGTAGCTTAGAAAACAAACCTTGCTGTTTGCATCAGGGGCGAATTTATCTGCAATCACGACATCACTCGGTAACAAGAGTGACACCCCCTTTGCCTTGGCTTTCGCAAGTAGTGAAGTAGCCAGATCTAACTTATCTTCCTCTACAAGGGATGAACCAACCGAAAGACCTTGTGCCTTGTAAAATGTGAAGATCATCCCTCCACCGAGAAGAAGTATGTCAACCTTTTCTAGAAGTGACTCAATCACACCAATTTTAGACGAGACCTTGGAACCACCCACAATTGCAGCAAATGGCCTTTTGGGGGTTGATACTGCCCCAACAAGGTAGTCAAGTTCCTAAAACATTCAAATATGCATGAGAAATATATTTATTATAAAACTGATTATTGATCAGATATATATTGAACTAAAAACATGAACATTAAGGGCTCATTTACTTCTCATGTTTCCTGTTTACATTTTCAATTCAACTAATACACATAAGAGTATAGATCCAATATTTCTATCATCATCTTCTTCCTCTTCTTTTACA
The DNA here is from genome assembly GCA_022829125.1 of Lathyrus tuberosus. Classification (NCBI taxonomy): domain Eukaryota; kingdom Viridiplantae; phylum Streptophyta; class Magnoliopsida; order Fabales; family Fabaceae; genus Lathyrus; species Lathyrus tuberosus. The sequence continues at coordinate 3,903,379 of JALAZF010000259.1, forward strand.
ATTTTTAAAAAACAGATTCAGCTTTTTTAGAAAATTTGAAAACGTCAAATTATTTTAAATAAGCTAATGATAATTATTTAGTAGAAAAGGAGAGATAAACCCACCTTTTGCAAGAGAAACCCAGCAACAGATGGCTTCAAGTATTTAGTGACTCCCTCTGTTGATGCATGTGCCCTATGAGCAGTACCAAAAGCATCATTCACATACAGATCTGCTAGTGCGGCAAGCTTTTTTGCATGCTCAGGATCGTTCTTTTCTTCCTCTTTGTAAAACCTCACATTTTCTAGAAGAAGAACTCCTCCGTCTTGAAGGGAAGCCACCAACTTTTCTACTTCTGGACCAATACTGTCTTCGGCCTTAATAACCTGTCAATTATTCAAATGCAAGAAAAGGGCAACAGTATTGTAATTATCCATCAAACATTCAACAGTAATAAATTATTAGCCTTTCCCGTCCTTCAATCCATTCCTCAATAATCATTAACCTATATAAACATACCTCGATTCCAATGAGTTCGGAGAGCCGGGGAACAAGAGGCGCCAAGCTGTATTTGGGAGTGACACCCTTTGGCCGTCCCTGGAAATTTCACCAAAAGCCACAGTGAATCAACTTACAAGTTCAAACCACAATGAATCAATTCTAATCAGATTTCGCAACGTAAAATTACATGAATATTTATAACAGGAGAGTCTATCATGCCTAAACCTCTATAAAAACTACATACTTTACATACAGATTTGCCTCCTCCAGAGCAAAGCATGCACTTTAGCTATTGAAACATGAAATCTCTTAATTGAAAATTCAACCCTTTACATTTCAATAAAACGAACTTACATGCATTACCTAACTATAAAGTTATTAAAATCTACTAAAGCTTTTCAATCATCAACCACGATAGCTTCAAACTTTACAACCTAAAGTGCATCCCTTACTTACTTCCCATCCAAATTAAAACCCAAATACTTCATTAATAAGAATTCAAGTTCTATCACTATCTTAATTTTGCACGTCCGTTTCTCCATCCCTCATCATCTCCATAATCATATTCAACACCTATCTCTCAATTCGATAGAGATATGTTAATATCTACAAAACCCATCGCCTATTCTACTTTTGTACAGATTTTCATTCCTTAACCCAAATTCAACACAAATTTTATCAAACTGCCTCAAAATATCAATTTTTATACTTCCCAGTAGCATTTCAATTTCCACCAGCATTGTGATTCGCACGCATGTTACTCAGATTCAGCACCTTTAAAGCAAACACCCTTACTACTAACTACTTACTAATCAAACCCGAGTTATTCCTACATGGATCATACAAATTTTTACATTGTGAACTACACAGCATTGACAACTTAACATTAACACAAATACAGTAGTAACAATTTGGAAAATTCAAAATGATAGAATCTGTAAAATGTGAATACAGAAAATGAGAGATACCAAGTGACTGGAGAGGATGACTTTAGCACCATTCTGAATAAGATATTTGATAGTCGGTACAGCAGCACGGATCCTAGTATCATCAGTAATATTATTATTATCATCAAGAGGAACATTCAAGTCCGCCCTAACAAAAACCTTCTTTCCTTTCAATTCCGCCGCACTCAAATCCCCCACACTCTTCTTCGCCATGGACACTACACCTCTCACTCCTCTCCCGCTCGCTGTCCTCACCTTGGACGCCACCTGCACTGCCAGCAAGGGATCGCCAGCCGCGAACCCGAGTCGGCGGAGCGGACGGGCGCCGAGGAATGAGGAGGAGAGGTGGACGCGGGAGGAAGATGGGGTTGCGGATGAGGTGGAGGATTTTGTGGTGGGGAGAAGGGAGAGAGTTGTGGGAGCTGTAGCTGAAGCCATTGTAGAGAGAGAGTGTGAGAGAGTGAAGTGGGTGAAGGAAGTTTTTTGAGGTTATTGTAGTGATGTGAGGTGGAAATGAATGGAAGAAAGATGTGGACGTGAGGACCAATGGAAGAATGATTGGGTGTGGTTTGGGGGTTTTGGATTTCTCTTATCGTTGAGGAGAGGTTCTAGATCTTCTTTGCCTTTTTTACTCATATTTCCATTCCACACCCAAATCTCATGCTCTCTCTTTTTTAGGTATTATGGTTTAATTTTTACTAGAATGGTCTTTTTAGGTATTGTGGTTTAATTTTTACTAGAATGATCAACTTTATAACAACACAATATATAAAACGAGTACTTGTAAAATTAATCTTCTATAATATTTCATGATAAATACTTTTTAAGTTTATATTTGAGTGGAAAATTATTATCATATAAATCATTTATATAAGGTAATCTCGGTATAATTGTATTTAAGAGAGTAGTATGTGAAAAACCAAACTAACGTATTGATAGGATGTGACTTGTCATGTAAAATTATAAGTCGTTCAAACATGAGGCTATCTGAATGAATGTTCATAACAAGCCGCCTAACTGGGCTTCATCTATTTGAATTAATTCTCATTGTTCATCTGACCAATAAAGTTGGGTGATGACGTGAACTCGCAATGATTAATTGATGAGAGTCAGTCAATAGAGGGAATTGTTTCATCTATTATTCTAAGAAGAACAAGTCTCCCCTTGACCACTTTCTCGGTAGTGGGGCTAGGGAAAAACTTTCCCAATAACTCTGCAACCTATGCCCGATGGAGTCTTTATAAATACTTTAGTCTTAGGATTAAGGGAGATTTCCAATTTCCCACAGAAACACACATGCAGAGTTTTTCACCACTTTGCATAAGCAAGCTTTACATGTTGCCCAAATACCCTAAACACCATAAACATTCCCACAAATACAAGGTTATCTTATTGTACTTTTAGCAAGTACAATTGGCGCCCACCATGAAACCAGACAAAACTAACTTAGGACTCAAGTTCCCTTTCATACTAAGACAAGGAAGACGATGATGACGATAACAATGATGTTGGTTGTTAGATGTCAATCATGCCTTAAATTTCTCGTCTATACTTGGCATTTCTCAACTCTTTTATGTTGATTTATTGGAATTATTGCTTGGAAGTTGTCATTCTTCAAGTTATGTGAAAATACCTTTAGTACTTTTAATTTGTGTGTTATTGTGCAGAAAAAGACATTAAGTCATCAAAGAGTAAGACACAAGGAAAGTGAGTAAAGTTGCCAAATGAAGGGAAGAAAATCAGTAAGTTCGCTAGGCGGACTTGCTAGCGAATGTTCGCTGGCCGAACAATTGGCGAGGTGCCAACGAAGGCTTCTAGATTTGAGGCAGTAGCAAAAGGCCCCTAAGTTCGTTGTGCAAACAAGCCAACGAAGGTTCGCTGTGGAAATGCTCCAGCGAAGACCTAGCGAAACATCTCAGAAAAGAGGTTGTAGCTAAAGGGACCTAAGTTCGCTTTGCGAACTTGTAGGAGAATAGTTTGCTAGGCGAATAATCATTCGCACTGCGAACTTCTGAAATATTCAGAGGCGGTTTAACTATGCAGAGGCACATCAGATGCCAATTTTAACGTTCGCTAGGCAGATAAATTATTCGCAGTGCGAACATGACAGATTCTAAATGTTATATTTAAGCACTTTTGGTCATTTTTGGGGATCATAACCCCTTTTTATACACCATAACCTAGTTTTCTGAGTTTTGATCATCCAAGAGTGATATTTTACATTGAGAAGCTGGATTCGCATCCGAGTTCGATTATTCGACGTGGATGTTTTTTCATCTCCTCCCGATACTTGTGAAGCAAACTACCATGGTGATGGGTAGCTAAACACCTTTGTGTCTAGATTAGAGGTAATTTATCTTGCTTATATGTATTTCTTTTGATATTTTGTATATGAACAAGGTTGATGATCAATATATGATGAAGTTGTTTGTTTTTAATGTTGTATTTATGGTTTGGATCACTCTAGACATAGTGTTGTACCCTAAATTTTACCCCTTAGATGTCATAACATTTTACACTTACATTTAGGTCCAATCATCTATGCATTGTTAACTAACCACAATATCTTGCCAGTTTGTTTCTTTTGTAAAATCCAGGTGCACAGGAAAAAGAACAAAAGTCAATAAGCCAGACTTTCCCATGTTTCAAGGTCTGTGGCTTCAAATGCAACCATTTGAGCTCACCTACATTCAAGAGGTCTTATTCAACAAGAAATCAAGTGTGTTCGGTTCTTATTACAAGTGCCATGAGCCACAGGATTCGCCATGCCTCAAACTAAGGTTTTCTCAACGACAGTTAACCATTGCCTTTGGTTTTGATCAGGACATATTCTCAAGTTGTGGAACTTGATTCTATATGATACTAGAGACCATGGAAGAGATTGAAAGAGCAAAATCCTCAAAGACCGTCCAGTTGGAATTCCTGAGGGAATCAGAGTTTTGGTCGGAACATGAGAGACCACCGAGGCATTTGTTGAATTTTGTTTTTAAGAAAAAAAAGAAAAAAAGAAATGTAAAGAAAAAGAAATAGAAAGAAAAAGAAAGAAAGAAAAAGAAAAAAAGGAAAATAACATGGTGGGCCCACCACACTTAAGGTGGCGCCCACCACCACATTTTGCAAACCATGGCGCCTGCCATGTGAGGAATGTGGCGTGTGCCACATATTTGTTTACTTGCCACATTATTTTGTGGCACCCGCCATGAAATAATGTGGCGTTTGCCACCTCACTCGTTTTCTACACTTTAGAAGGTTTTCTTCCAATTAAATAATACATAAACCAAGACAAATGCAAGTGGTTGAAATTCATCATGAAATAAAAACTCCTTTTCAGAAACGTATGGCTTCACATCTCTTCAGCACAACCTACTCTTTGGCCTATTTCTGAAAACGAAGATTTTTCAACCACGCCAGCTTGCAAGGAAATTTGAAAATAAGGGTATTCTTGGCAAGATGAAACAATATGACCATACCTTCACCTCTCCATATTTTTCTATAAATAGAGGCTTACTCTCCACTTCAAAAACACTTCGGATTCACCCCAGAAAGAGGCTGAATACCCTTCTCATTTTCTCCCTCGTATTTTCTTTAAGAAGCTCGTCCGGTTTTTCTTTTTAGAGTTTGTTCCAGTAAAGAGGCAGTGGACCGTCTCCACTTGGTAACATTCAAATCTCAGTTTCATTTACGTTTCATTTCATTTTTACGGTGTCGTAATCATTTGTTTCCTATCATTATATTTCGTTATCATGTAAACACTTGATTCCTGAATAAATATTACAAATCATAATGCTTGGTTTATTTGTCATGTTAATATTTTAAATTGCAAACCATGATGTCTTTGTTTTCGTTTGGTTTATCATGAATAATATAAAAGGAGAAAACAAAACAAAATGAAATGAAAAATAAAACAAAGTATGATTTTGTTCAAGGTGGTGTTAATAAAAATAATAAAATAAATAAGAGAGATGAAAGTGTGGCACTTGCCACACTAGGGTGTGGCGCCTGCCACCACCCCTTTTATCATCATGTGGCGCCTGCCACACTAGGTGTGGCGCCTGCCACTCCTTTCTCTTCCAATGTATGGCACCTACCACAATGTTGTGGCACCTGCCACACATTATGGCACTTGTAAGTGGTGACTACTACTTCAAACTTTTTCATTCTTTTATTATTATTTTATTTCAATGTTTACATTTTATTTCTATAAAAAAGGCTTTCAAAACAAAATACAAAAATATGCATTTAAGTTCTTGAACTTTTTGTGAAAAAACCACCAATTGTTTCTTGAACATTTCAAGAATTTTTTAGTATGCTGTGACGTGTGAAATGTTTGCATATGAGATGTTTCTTGAATAGACAATATCATTCTGTTGTTTGTACGCTTTTGGATTTCAAAACTTTCAAAATGTTATCTCTGTCGTACTCAGGTGCTAAACCATGCTTGTCGTGGTCATGCTTGAAATTTCATTTTGGTTAATGTTTACTGTCTTGGAATCTTTTGAACTCATACTGTCATTTAATTTCAATCCATTCAAACTCATGTTTACGAAATATTGTACTTCCTCTTCCAAAGGAAAGTCTCTCTATTGACCGCAAGGTCATAGATAGCTCGTTACCCTTTTAACCTAGCCTTAGGTTTGGAGTCGTTGTACTCCGCGTAGGCGTCTTTCTTTCAGACCCTACTTTTCTCCATGAACACTTATCTCCCTTTTAACCTAGCCTTAGGTTTGGAGTCGCCGTACTCCACGTAGGTGTCTTGCTGTCAGACCCTACTTTCCCGTGAACATTTCATTCCTTTTTAACCTAGCTTTACCAAGAGATAGCCATTAATCTCTTATAACTCTTAAAACTTTCCTTAACCTTCACAAGAGATAGCCATTAATCTCTTTTCCTTTACGACGGTCCAACCCTTCACAATCCTTTCACAAGAGATAGCCATTAATCTCTTCTCCTAAACAATCAATCCTCATAAGCTTTGCTTTCAAGCTTTTCACCCTGCTTTTCCTTGGAACCTTGACCACAGTCAAGAGTTCCTCACCCCATTGAGGGGAACTACGAATGCTCTGATTCCATTCCCGTCAGGATACGTAGGCACGAGATGCGATGTCTTGGCGAGCATACTTAGTGTATATACCCTTAGGTCTTTACCTTTACCTTAACACAGTTCCCGTAGCAAGCAAACTTTAACATAACACAAACAAACAAGAGGTTCCCGTAGAGTACTACGGATACTTAGGGTGCTAATACCTTCCCTTTGTATAACCAACCCCCGAACCTAGATTCTCTTTTTAGGGTTTTCGTTCTTTACCCTTTCCTTTGGATAAATCAAAGCTCGGTGGTGAATTTCAAAGTTCTGCGATGCAAGTTAATTAATAGCTTGATATCTGATTCTCACTGCAACAGAAAATGTCGACTTTATTGGGGACCATATCCCCTAAGATGGTTAAGCCCACCTTGATTGCATTTGTGTTATTTATATGTTTGCTTGCTTGTATACTTGTATATTTTGTTTATCTGTATATATTTGCATACTTGTTTGGATTCTTCTGTTTGGAAGGGTTGCTACTTTTGAGTGTTGAGATGAGTCCTAACCCGGACTTGAGAGAACTTATGATAGGATTATGGTGTAATCAATAGTCAGTTGTTGGGAGTAGTCCTAACAATTTATGGCATATGATGACCACGCTCAGTTGAGGCCCTTTGGGATTGTTGATGTCTGATGTGAGCAGTCGCATTGATGTCACTCTTCCCGATTTGAGCCAGTGACTCTGAGGACCGTAGTTACCTTCACCTCACTTGGCCTTTTAGGGACGTAGTGTGATGGCTATGAGGGAGTAGTCCTAAATAGTTGTTACGCGATACTACGCTCAGACGAGTTTATCTTGAGAATATTATTAGCCCGCGTGAGTAGTCACGTAGGCCGATAATATCCGAAGGATTTACGTAGACTCTGGGAACTTCTTAGAACCCTGTTCTACGGATACAAGAACCCTAGTACACACCCTGTGGTTGGTTCTTTACCTAGACTCCATGCTGTGATCTCGAACCCTTGATCCTGTTGCATGTGTTTTTTGCATCCTGTTTGCATTGCATATCATTTGCATCTTTGCATGTTTCATTGCATATGCTTGTTCGTCCAGTTGCTCATTTCCAGTGGTCTTTATCTTCTAGTGTTGTCTGTGAGTCGTCAAGCTGATTCCTCGACACGGATACCGGACTAGAGCTAACTACAAACGCAAGATGTCAGAGCAAGAGGCACATAATGTTGATGTCTGAATGGAAATCGATGGCCTTAAGTCGAGCATGACTAAAATAACTGAGATGCTTCAAGTTTTGATTGCTAGAGGAGAACCTCCCCAAAGAACTGTCATCCAGGAAGTTTCAAGTGCTAAACCTCCACCTGTTCAGATGCCACCTTCTACTTGGCATGAGTTTGGTTTGCCACACAACTATTCTCCACCTCTTGCATCTACTACTATGATTGGTCAGACTGCCAGACCAGTTTTTTTTCAAGCTCCAGTTTTCACCAAGCCCAGACCTATGGTTCATGTTGTTGCCCAGACTACTCGAGCTACTTTTGAAAATCCTCTCCTTTAAGGACAATCCCAATGTCTAAAGTAACCCTCTGCCAGATCACACCAAGTGAAGCTTCAGTCGACTTCAGCAGACTATTTTCCTAAAAACCAGTGTTTCAGACAGGATAACTCATCTCTATTTCTGATTAGTCACTAGGCCTTGTTTCTTGTTGTTTACATTTTCCTTATTTTGCACTGGCTGTTTGCTTTCAATTATATTTGTACTTTCAGAATTAATGAAATGAGCATTGCAACTTTTTGATTCAATTCATTTGTGTTTGCTATTTACTTCTTAATGTTTTCTCTTTCAAGAAAAAAAAATCTCTTGTCCATTTTCTTTTTGATTATGCAAAGATTGGAGGGAGGATGGTGAAAACATTATACCCATAATTGTTGTGGTATGCTTTCAAATCAAAACTTTGTTGACGATGTAAGGCATTGTTTCAATCCCTAAACACTGGAGAAATAAGGAAGATAATCCCTCGTCAACCCCTTCGAGCCTAGAAATAGGAGTTTTTATTTCCTTACAAAAAACCCTTAAATCTTAACCTTGGGGCAGGATAGTTCTCAGTTTAACTTGGTTATACATTCTAACGCAAGTGCTTCATGCAAGACGCCAGTCAGCTCTCTCAAATCAAATGACAATAAAAAAGGAAGAGGTCTCATAACCTCAACAAAGACAAGAAGAGGCCTCGAAACCTTAGAAAAAAAGTCTCATAACCTCAACAAGGAAGAAGAAGAGGTCTCCAAAACCTCAACAAGTGACAAAGAAGAGGTCTCAAAACCTCATCAAAGACAAAAAAAGAAGTCTCAAAATCTCAGCAATAAAGGATAACCAAATGTTGTAAGGGAGTAATGACAACCCAAGGTGTCTGAATCATCATCAACTATCATTAGTACCACTTCCAACCTGTGGGAATCTGAGTGCATAGTCTGAGTTAACTGAGCATAGGATTGGAAGTTCATCATGTAGATTGGGTGGGTCACAAATAAACTTTGAGCCTTTATCCTTTGTTTCTTAAACTGTGAACCAGACCACGTTATAACCCTCAAAATACCTAATTGAAGCAAGGTTATTTTAAAAGCATACTACAACAAGGTTGCGTAAACTGACTCCCAAAGATCTTTGCAGATCAACTGTTTTGGGGCTACACATTTTGCTTAAACTCCACTTTTAAATGTCTTGAACTGTCGTGTTCAGACCAGTGATTCATTTGTTTTGCAAATTGATTTTGATTTCAAAAGTTGCATAAACTCTACATTTACCATGTTTGTATAAATACTTTTGTTTGCAAATTGGCTTTCTTCTCAAGGAATTTTCAAACAATTAAGAAACTTGGTCAGTGATCCTATCAGGGGCAAGTTCTTTCCAAATCCTGTTGAAGAATCAGTTCAAGATTTGTTGTTCAGGGGCAAGTTCTTTTTGGAATTAGTTTATTCAGAAGAGTTTTCAAGACCCATCCTGGGGCAAGCTTTCCCCGTGTACAGCAAAACAGTCAGTTACAGAATCATACAAACTGAAGCAATGATCAGTTCACCTACAACAGTCAGCTAATTTGGGGTTGTTTATTTGAAAAATCCCTATGCAACTTTCCATCCTTCTTACAAGGATCATTACTTGATACAGTTTACCAGTGTGGCAGAGATGTGTTCAACAGTAGCATCTTTAGTCCCCAAGCAAAATGACATTTATCTCCGTGTTGAGGAGTCAGTCTTCCAGTATTGTCTTCTCACCAAAAGAGTCGAGTTGTGTCGTCAGGATCTGCATTCGCATGGCATAATTCATATACATATGCATATCATGAGTGTTTCATCCTCATTTGCATTTCTCCCGGGGTCGTGTCATTATCCATGTCTTACCTTACCAAAACGTTACCTGTCCTTTTCATTCAGTGCCATTCCTGAATGTTGTCATTCTATTGCACATCTAATCCTGTTGATAGATGTTTGTCTTCTCTTATTCCAGTGTTATTCCTGGATCTTTATATTCTTTCACTCCAGTGCCATTCCTGGATGTCCGTCTCTTGTGATCTCCAGTGCCATTCCTGGATATCTTATTCCTCTTGTCTCATTTAGTGCTATTCCTGGAAGTTCCACCTTTCTTCTGTAATCCCCATCAAATTTGCTTGGATATCTTTCAGTGCCATTCCTGAAAATTCACAGTCAGTCAATTTGTCTTGGATACTATGATTCCTTTTATCCAATGCCTTCTGGGATTACATTACTTATCTCATTATCATCTGATGCCTTCTCAGATATTATGAGTCATACCCTTCATTCAAAGCCATTATTGGATGTCCGGTTTCTCTACCATCTGATGCCTTTCTGGATGTGTCTCTCTTTCTGATGTTTTTCCAGATCGAGACTTTGTTCACTTTTATCTAAAACCATTATTAGATATTGTGAGTTATACCTTTCATTCAAAGCCACTATTGGATGTCTGGTTTCTCTGCCATCTGATGCCTTTTCGGATGTGTCTCTATTTCTGATATTTTTCCAGATTGAGTCTTTCTTCACTTTTATCTAAAGCCATTATTAGATATTATGAGTTATACCTTTCATTCAAAGCCATTATTGGGTGTCGGGTTTCTTTACCATCTGATGCCTTCTCAGGTATTATGAGTTTACCTTTCGTTTAAAGCCATTATTGGATGACTGGTTTCTTTGCATTCAATGCCATTCTTGAATGTAGTATCTGTTCACATTCATCTAAAGCCATTATTAGATATTGTGATTTGCACCTTTCGTTCAAAGCCATTATTGGATGTCTGGTGTCTTTACATCCAATGCCTTCTTGGATTACCCTTATATTTCATTCTCATCTGATGCCTTCTTAAATATTATGAGTTCATCCTTCATTCAAAGCCATTATTGGATGACTGTTTTCTTTGCATCCAATGCTTTCTTGGATCCCTGCTTTGTTCACCTTTATCTGATGCCTTCTCAGATATTGTGATTTGTACCTTTCATTCAAAGCCATTATTGGATGACTGGTGTCCTTTGCATCCAATGCTGTCTTGGATCCCTGTTTGTTCACTTTCATCTGATGCCTTCTCAGATATTGTGATTTGTACCTTTCATTCAAAGCCATTATTGAATGATTGTTTCTTTTCACCCAATGCCTTCTTGGATTACCCTTGTTTGCTCAATTTCATCTGATGCCTTCTCAGATATTGTGATTTGTACTTTTCATTCAAAGCCATTATTGGATGTCTGGTTTCTTTTGCCATCTGACATTTTTCTGGATGTGCCTTTCTCCGTCTTTTCTGGATTTTCTTGAAGATTCCGTTTGAACTCTTCAGTATAAGAAATCCCAAAAAAACTTTGTTGACGTCTATCTTTTTATTTCAAATTGATCCCCAGTGGAGATCATGTCTTCTTTCTGGTTTCATGCCCAGTAAAGAGTGTACTTTCATTTCCCCAGTGTCGTCTGGTCACCTACAAACATGTCGTCCATCTCCTTGGACTTTTCCCCAGTGAAGAGCACCTCTCTGGCTCCCATCCCCAGTGAGGACCTGTAGGATTTCCTCTTTATTATTTTTTTCTATCCCCGATGTTTCCTCAGGGTCTCCCTAGTGAGTCTTTTGTTGGTCAGCCTGTATCCCCAATAAATCTTCCTTGTGAATATTAACCTTCATCCTTCCCCAGTAAGCTCATCTGTGGTGGTTTGCTCTTTATTTCTGGTGTCCTGTTTGTCTGCATTTTTGCACTATCACGGCATCATATCATCATACTAGAAGTTCATTGGCATGTTAGCATTTGCATGTATATTTCCTGTCCTTATCATTTGCATTCCATCTAAGGGAAAAAATTTCGGTTTGCTATATTTAAATACCTTTCACCTTGATGTCCCGAGGATTTCCATTCCTCGTGCTATCCGGTAAAGCTATTTAAATAGGGGCAACTGTTGTACCCCAAATTTTACCCCTTAGATGTCATAGCATTTTGCACTTACATTTAGGTCCAATCATCTATGCATTGTTAACTAACCACAATATCTTGCCAGTTTGTTTCTTTTGTAAAATCCAGGTGCACAGGAAAAAGAACAAAAGTCAATAAGCCAGACTTTCCCATGTTTCAAGGTCTGTGGCTCCAAATGCAACCATTTGAGCTCACCTACATTTAAGAGGTCTTATTTAACAAGAAATCAAGTGTGTTCGGTTCTTATTACAAGTGTCATGAGCCACAGGATTCACCATGCCTCAAACTAGGGTTTTCTCAACGACAGTCAACCATTGCCTTTGGTTTTGATCAGGACATATTCTCAAGTTATGGAACTTAATTCTATATGATACTAGAGACCATGGAAGAGATTGAAAGAGCAAAATCCTCAAAGACCGTCCAGTTGGAATTCCTGAGGAAATCAGAGTTTTGGCTGAAAAGTCGAGCTTCCGAATTTAATGTTTCTTGAACTGAAATGAAGTCGGAACATGAGAGATCATTGAGGCATTTGTCGAATTTTGTTTATAAGAAAAAAAAAAGAAGAAAAAAAAGAAAAAAATAAATGTAAAGAAAAAGAAATAGAAAGAAAAAGAAAGAAAGAAAAAGAAGAAAAAAGGAAATAACATGGTGGGCCCACCATACTTAAGCATGGCGCCTATTGATAACACTATTTTAGTGTGTTACTCTTACCCAATATTTGTGACATTTCTATTTCATAATTTCACTTTTGTAGCATGAATTTAAGGTGTTTTAGCATGATATAAGCTTTAAGCACTTTATGTGCTTCTTTTATGTTTGCTTTGTGTTGTGCTCAAAAAGGAAGTTAGATGATGATGAGAAGAGGCATGACCCCAGTTGCCAGAGTTTGGAGCAGCACAGGGAGCTATTTGGGGAGCTGATGGTTTAATCAACCATTTCACCAAGAGAGTTGGAGATTGATGATGAAAAGCCAAGAATGACTAGGGCTCACGTGGCAGCATTATGAAGAGCAATGAAGCAAAAAGAATGGATAAGATCAAGAAAGCTAGAGGACAAAAGGTAGTACGGTGGGGACCACTCAGCAAAGAGCGCCCAGCACCAACACCACCAGCCGTCTGCTCTGTGCCACCAGCCTGCTATTCTGCTCCACCAACCTGCTACAGCCGCCTGCAAAAAGAAGATTTGTCTCCCACCAACATCTGTACCAGATTGCTTACAAAGGAATGATTGATGGATAGCTGTCCCTCATGAAGGATTTGATTTGGGCCTAACCTTATTTTCCTCAAGAGACCCACGATCCAAGAAAGGAGCAACTACCACTTCCACTCTTCACTATTTAAAGAGAGTTTGAGCATTGAAGAAGAGAGACGAGAGATTCCACACACCACAATATTTTATTTTCAGTTTTAAGGTTATTTTCAGTTTCAAGAGTTAGAGTATTGTTAGAGAGTATTCTTTTCTTCTCCAGACCTGTACGACTGCTGAGAACTGTCGTGACTGAAGAGAGCTGTTGTTGTTTATCCAACGTAAGAGATCTCCAAAGTTATTATTAGGTTGCATTTCTTTACTACACTTTGTAAGATGTTGTTTCCTACTAATTTCATTCCAGTAGTTTGTACTCAGCTCACTATGATCTAAAACCTTTGTTTGATGAGACTAATGAAGTTAGTATAAAAGTGTTTTTATGTTAATATGATGTGTTGGCTAGTGTCTTATTTTGTTATGTGTTTTTATGCTATAAACTTGGTTCTTAGAGTGATCAACTAGGAAAAAAGTAAAAGCTTGTTGTTGAGAGAGATCCAATAAACAAGTGGATTTCATAACAAAAATGGTTAATAAAGTAGGATAGAGATATTCACTTAATTCAACTTGCTTAGGGATAAGAAGTTGAGACCACAAAGATTTTTCAGAATTAAAACCAGACGTATTTTAGGGTTACAAGTGAGACTTAGAGATTTGTTCCCTTGCCCTAGTTATACATGTTTTTGATGTTGTAGAGATACACCACTAGATCACGTTCTGACCTTTTGAGGCACGACACTTCACATCATAAAGACATTTCAAACAACAAATACTAATGGATTTAGCTCATCAACTATTCTCTCTGATATTTTAACTCCTTTTTAGTTTTAAGTCATTGTAGTTATTTGTGTGTGCTCTTGTTCTTTGTTCTCATATTTCTATTACCTTGCTCATACTTTTCTTAAACAAAGGAAATTAATATTAGTAGTTCAAATAATTTACACTTCCCTGTGGGTTCGACCTTTACTTTATCAGTTGCTACATTACCAAGCATGTATACTTGCATGTGACACCATTGCTCCATTATTCAAAAGAAACGCATTATATCAATTAAAATAGAGTAAGTTTGGAGGTAACAAGTTTTTGGCGCCGTTGCCGGGGAAGTGTAAAAGTTTGAAAAACTATACTTATTTTTTTTATTTAAGATTGTATTTGAGCTTTTAACGTTTGCTGTGATTTGGTGATACGACAGACTTAAGCTATTGCATGCGCAGGCTGTTACAACCAGTTTACAGTGGTTATCCTGAACCTGAAAGAATTCTCAAAGCACGAAGAAGATTTGTACGTACTCAGAAGATATCTTGAGATTCCTCAACTTCAGTTGTGGCTGAACCTGAAGGAGTAATGTACGAGGAGGACACAGAAGAAGAAAGCTCATCGTCTTCTTCCGACGAGTCATTACAAGAGACAACCATGGCAGAGCCATATATTATTGGCATTGCCAATAACCGAGCGCGTAGCATTAGGGATTATGCTGTGTTTGATCCAAATGTTATGAATACTGGCATTGCTAGGCCAGCCATCACAGTACCACAGTTCGAGTTCAAGCCTATGATGTTCCAAATGTTGCAAGCTGCTGGTCAATATTCAAGCTCTCCTCATGAAGATCCTCATTTGCAATTAAAACAATTTCTGGATGTTGCTGACAATTTCAAGATCCTTGACGTGCCAGTGGATACCTTTAGGTTGAGGATGTTTCCATATTCTCTAAGGGATCGAGCCAAGAGCTGGCTTAATTCTTTGGAACCAAATTCCATTACTACATGGAACGCCTTGGCAGAAAAGTTTCTGGCCAAGTATTTTCCTCCTTCCAAAAACGCAAAAATGAGAAATGAAATCACATCATTTAGGCAAGGAGATTATGAAACGTTGTTTGACGCATGGGAAAGATTTAAGGAGCTGTTGAGACAATGTCCACATCATGGGATTCCCATCTGCATACAACTTGAGACTTTCTATAATGGATTAATTCCATCCTCAAGGAATATGCTAGATGCATCCAGTGGTGGAGCTCTATTGTCTAAATCCTATGACGATGGTTACAAGTTGATCGAGAGCATTACGACCAACACTTATCAATGGCCAGTCACAAGGGCTACTTCAAGTTCAACTCAAAAGAAGCCTGCTGGAGTTTATGAAGTCACTGAGACTACAACTCTTGCTGCTCAAGTGGCTCAGATCCACCAAATGATGAAGAATCTGATGAATCCTGAAGTGCCAAAGCCTGACCCTGTTAAGGTGGTTACTGACGCTTATGAGGTTGCCTGTGTTTACTGTGGAGGACCACATCTATTTGAAGAATGTTCTGCCAATCCTGTTTCAGTTAACTATGTTGGAAATCCCAACAACAACAGCAGATACAATAATCCCTATAACAACACTTACAACCCAGGATGGCGCAACCATCCTAATTTTTCTTGGAGTAACAATCAAAATCAACCTAAGCCGCAAGCAACCACACCCCAAGTTCCACCTGGTTTTTCTAACCCTAACTATGTTGGGGTTAGCCAAGGAAACAACCATCTGGAGAATGTGCTCAAGTCCTTTATCCCATAAGCAAAGAATCAATTTCAAGCGCAAGGAGTAAGTATCAAGAACTTAGAAAACCAAGTGGGCCAAATTGTTACGGCTCTAAGTTCAAGAAACTTGGGAAATCTTCCCAGCTCTACTGAGACTCCTAGCACACAAGCTGGAGTGAAGAATGTTGAAACTTGCCAAGCTCTTAAGTTAAGAAGTGGCAAAGAAATTGAAGAGACCGTTACAAAGAGCAAAGAGTCAAGTACTGCTGTGTCTAAGCCCGACAGTCCTGGAGCAAAAAACAACGATGGAGAACCGTCTTCATCCAAACAGCAAGGGCACAAAGATAACGTACTAACTGAAGATTACATTCCTCCAGAAAATCAAGAAGTTATTACTGAAGCCAACAAGAAGCAAAAGTTTGTGCAAGAAAGACCACCACCCCCTTTTCCACAAAGAATAAAAAAAGCAAAAGAAGAGCAGCAATTCTCAAAGTTCATGGAGATCTTGAAGCAGCTTCACATCAACATACAATTGATTGAAGTCATTCAACAAATGCCAAATTATTCAAAATTCATGAAGGATGTGCTTACAAAACAAAAAAGGGTGGGAGAATTTGCTATGGTTGCACTGACACAAGAGTGTAGTCAATTAGTTCAAGGCAAACTCCCTCCCAAATTGAAGGATCCTGGAAGTTTCACTATTCTATGCACCATTGGAGACACCTTTTGTGGAAAGGCGTTATGTGATTTAGGGGCTAGCATAAATCTCATGCCTCTATCCATATTCAAGAAGCTGGGGATAGGTGCTGCCAGGCTTACAACCATCACCTTGCAGCTGGCAGATAGGAGTATTTGCTACCCACAGGGGAAGATTGAAGATGTGTTGGTAAGGGTTGACAAGTTTGTCTTCCCTGCTGATTTTATCATTATGGATTTTGAAGCTGATAAGGAGACACCTATTTTGTTGGGAAGGCCATTCCTAGCAACGGGTAGAACTTTAATTGATGTTGAAAGAGGAGAATTCACCATGAGGGTGAATGGGCAGCAAGTAGTGTTCAACATACTTAATGCCTTGCAATACCCAAAAGAGGAGGTGGCTGAGTGTTCTATGATATCTTGTTGGGAAGGTTTAATTCATAAAAACCTTCTAAAGGCTAGTGATGTGTTGAAAATTGAGTTAGGAAAAGTGGAAGACGAAAGACCAAAAGATGGAGTCATCCATGGTCCAATGCCAAAGCAAGAGGAAGAGTATGTGGAAGTGATAGAATCCACCAATGTTGCTCATAAACAGCAGTTACCTTCCATTAAAGAACCCCCTAAATTAGAGCTTAAGCAACTTCCGGAGCATTTACAGTATGCATATCTGGAGGCGGGACAGAAGCTGCCAATTATCATAGCTACAGATCTGCAAGAAGAGCAAAAAGAGGAACTGATTTCACTACTGAAGAGACACAAGAAGGCAATTGCATGGCAGATTTCTGATATTAAGGGAATTAGCCCAGCAATATACATGCACAAAATTCTATTGGAAGAAAATGCTAAGAATAACAATGAGAGTCAACGAAGGCTGAACCCCATCATGAAGGAGGTTGTAAAAAAGGAGATTATCAAGTGGTTAGATGCATGAATTATCTACCCTATCTCTGATAGTGTATGGGTAAGTCCAATCTAGTGCGTACCGAAGAAGGGAGGCATGACAGTATAGTCAATGAGAAGAATGAGCTCATTCTTACTAGAACAGTTTCTGGTTGGAGAATCTGCATGGATTATAGGAAGTTGAACAAGGCAACAAGGAAGGATCATTTTCCTTTGCCTTTTATTGATCAGATGCTGGATAAATTGGCTGGAAAGGAGTATTGTTGCTTCTTAGATGGATATTCGGACTACAACCAAATTGCAATAACCCCGGAAGATCAAGAAAAAACCACATTCACGTGCCCATATGGCACCTTCGCTTTCAGAAGAATGTCGTTTGGACTGTACAATGCACCAGCCACGTTCCAACGTTGCATGATGGCTATCTTCTCGGATATCATAGAGACTTCCATGGAAGTATTCATGAATGATTTTTCAGTTTTTGGAGAATCATTTCAAGATTGCCTAAAGAATCTGGAGCTGGTGCTGACCAGATGTGAAGAGAATAACTTAGTCCTCAATTGGGAATAATGCCATTTTATGGTAAAAGAAGGAATTGTTCTTGGTCATAGAATTTCTAAAGAAGGATTGGAGGTAGATCAAGCAAAGGTGGAGGTAATTGAAAAACTTCCCCCACCAGTCAATATCAAGGGCATTAGGAGTTTCTTGGGGCATGCTGGATTTTATAGAAGGTTTATAAAAGATTTTTCAAAAATCTCTAAATCCCTATGCCAGCTGCTGCAGCATGACACGCCTTTTGTCTTCAGTAAAGAGTGCCTTGAATCTTTCAATCTTTTGAAGAAGGCTCTCATTTCTGCACCGGTAGTCAAAATTCCAGATTGGTCCAAGCCCTTTGAATTAATGTGTGATGCAAGTGACTTTGCCATTGGTGTTGTTCTAGGCCAGAGACATAATAAAGTTTTTCATACCATTTACTACGCAAGCAAGACTTTGATAGAAGCACAAATCAACTACACAACCACGGAGAAGGAGCTGCTGGCAGTAGTGTTTGCTTTTGTTAAGTTCAGAACTTACTTGGTAGGAACTAAAGTCATTGTGTACACGGATCATGCAGCAATCAAATATTTGATTGCCAAAAAAGATGCAAAGCCACGGCCCATACGATGTGTGCTTTTTCTACAAGAGTTTGACTTAGAAATAAGAGACAAAAAGGGAGTAGAAAACTCAGTTGCTAGCCATCTTTCAAGATTACCAGAAGAAGTTTAACCTCAAGGAAGTGGAGAGATTAAGGAAAGTTTTCCGGACGAGAAGCTGTTGGTGATAACTGATGGCATGACTCCTTGGTACGCTGACATTGTGAACTACTTGGTCAGTAGGGTTGTGCCACCAGAATTCAACTACCAACAGAGAAAGAGGTTCTTCCACACTATAAAGAACTATTTATGGGATGAGCCATACCTGTACAAAAAGTGTGCAGATCAAATGCTAAGAAGATGTGTTGACTATGAGGAGGCACGCCAGATCTTATCAGCATGCCACAAAGCCCCATATGGTGGACATTTTGGAGGAGTAAGAACTACAACCAAGGTACTGCAATTAGGTTATTTCTGGCCTTCTATTTTTAAAGATGCTCATGAATTTACAAAGAGATGTGATAGATGTCAAAGGGTTGAAAATGTGTCCAAGAGACAAGAGATGGCGCTCACTAGTATTCTTGAAGTAGAAATTTTTGATGTGTTGGGCATTGATTTCATAGGGCCGTTTCCTCCCTCTTTTGGAAATCTTTACATTCTTGTGGCTGTGGACTACGTGTCCAAGTGGATTAAGGCAGTAACAACACCATCCAATGATGCCAAGGTTGACTAAGTTCTTGCTCAAGAACATCTTGACAAGACATGGCACGCCTAGAGCTATCATCAGTGATGGTGGATCTCATTTTTGCAATAAACTTTTTGAAAACCTAATGGCAAAATATGGGATTAAGCACAAAGTTGCTACAGCCTACCATTCACAAACTAGTGGACAAGTGGAGTTGTCCAATAGAGAGATCAAAAGAATCTTAGAAAAGGTAGTTAATCCAACAAGGAAAGATTGGTCCAAACACTTGGACGAAGCACTATGGGCGTATAAGACTGCCTATAAAACCCCCTTAGACATGTCTCCATATAGACTTGTATATGGGAAGGCTTGTCATCTACCCATTGAATTAGAGCTTAAGGCATTTTAGGCTGTGAAGCAATTTAATTTTAATATTTAAAATGCTGGCCAAGCTAGAATGCTCCAATTAAATGAGTTAGATGAGCATAGGCTGTTTTCATACGAAAGTGCTGAATTGTATAAGGAAAAGACCAAGAGGTGGCATGACATGAAATGCCAGAAGAGGGAATTAGTGAAAGGCCAAAAAGTTTTACTTTTTAACTCAAGGCTGAAGCTATTCCCTAGAAAATTAAAATCAAGATGGTCTGGACCCTTTATCTTAGAGGAGATTTACCCCCATGGTGCAGTGGAATTGTTAAATGAGAAGAATGGAGAGAAATTTAAGGTCAACGGCCAAAGGGTCAAAGCTTACCTTGGAGAGTCCTCAAGTAACACTAGGGATGCTCTCCATTTTACTGATTAATGGATTTTTGTGTTGGTCAGGCGATAAGACCTTAAAATAACGCTACTGGGAGGCAGCCCAGCTTTATGCAATTTTTTGTTTGTTTTACTTTGTACAGGAACATGATGTGTTTTACTAGCGTCAGCGCAAGACAAGACGAGACGTGCCAGCAACAGACACAAGGATGGTGGAGTTGGAGTATTGGAAAAGTAAAGGAATAAAAAAAAAATCCTAAGTCCAGTGAAATTAATAACAATGTTGAGCTGGCGTTGATTATTTTTTTTCTTGGAAAATCAGAAAAGAATTTGAAACATTTTTCCTAGAAGGAAGAGAGAGAAAGAAAGCGCAACATAGGGAGCAAGCATATTGGACTAAGTGAAGGAGCAGAGTTAAGATGGCCAGGTCTGCCACGTCAGACACCTCAGCCACCCAAACACGCAAACCCACTTAAGTATGTCTTTTCAGGTGTCAGACCTAGGGCTTTCACTCCTTTCCCTACGAAACACAAAAATGGAAAAACTTCTCTCTCCACTTCAAAGAAATGTTTTATTTTAATATTTTCTTAAAAACTTTTGCAACCATCCTTACAACTTCCCCACTTTTACCTATACACAAACCTTCAGACAAAAACCCCTCATCTTCCATTCCACCATTTCTCTCTGAAACCCTAAAAAAAATCTCATACCCTTTTTCTCTTCTCTCACTCAAGAAAAATGGCGCGCAACCCCCTAACCGACCACCGTTACAAAACCACTACCAAGAAAAACACCACCCCCACCATTGATATCTCAAGTCAGGATAAAGATGAAACTTTCGTGAATGTGGAAGCTCACAGGCGCTTCACGGAGTGTTTTAGCAAGATGAGTCTTTTTTTTAGTGTGGTTTTATCATGGACTCCTCTGAGGAAGGTTTAGGACTACCAGGAGACATTGGAACCACAATCTTGAAGTTGAAATGGGAGCTTTTATGTAAACAGCCTGGTGTTTACAATGCCAACTTAGTCAAGGAGTTCTATGCGAACCTCACCGATCCAGGACACATATGGTTGGAGGTGATCATCAGAGGAACAAGGATCGTGTACAATGAAGCAAATATCAACTATTATTTCAAACTAGATGCTGTTGAAGATGAGTACCAAAACTTAGTACTACGATCTCAGGAAGATGAGTATGACACGTATCTGGAGTCATTGTGTGTCCAGGGAGCAAAATGGGTGGATAAAGTCGTGAAGAGGATGGACCTCAGGCCGGAGGTAAAAGTTTAGTACCAATTCTTGAAACATTCCATCAAGCCAACCGCTCACAATGAGACGGTTTCTAGGGCAAACTTGGTACTCTTACACTGTATCACCGGCTTGAGACCCGTCAATGTGGAAAAAATAATAGTGTAGGAAATCCATGCATGTTCAAAGAAGAAGGAAGGGATGATCTTCTTCCCTTGTTTAATCACAACTTTGTGCCGAAGACATGGTGTGTCTGGGTATGACTCAAACAATTTTGGGTCCCCTCAACAGCCACTGGACAAGACACTAATCATGACATTCATGAAGCCTAAAGGAGTAAGGAAAATAGCAGCTACTAGTCAAACCTCATATGCAGCTGAAGAGCAACCAGACCCAGCAATAGAAATCTTGAAGCAGATGCATAGGGATCAACAAGCATTCTTCGCTTACCAAAAGGCCAAGACACTGTGGTTGGAAGAGATGTGGGCTATACAAGCCCCATCTCATGTGTTGAAGGCTCCAGAGTCTCCAGATCATATTTTGGGAAATGTGGAACCAATGGGTGCTGCTAAAGGAGAAAAGAGATCCACGAAAAAAGAGAAGGGAAAGAAGAAGAAGAAGAAGGACAAAGAGGAAAAGAAGAAAGATGTTGGTGAGACTAGCAAGGGCGTGTCAGTAGACACCAGTCAAAGCCAGGTCAAAAAGAAGAAAAAGCTAAGAAAGGCTTATCTGTCTCCACCTCTAAAAATGGAGGAAACCCCAAAGAAGAAGAAGCTCAAAGCTGAGTGGAAGAAGAAGGAGCCAGTTGTAGGCATGACACCGCATGCCAGCCATGTAACAAACGCCAACAAATTTGACCTGAATAAATTGGACCAGGAGGAGGAAGGAACAAAGAAGGATGAAGTATTGGAAACCATGTTATCAAAAGCAGAAAAAGATGCTGAGGAATTGAATAAGGTGGAAGCTACTAAGAAGGAAGGAAGAAGTGAGAAAAAGGAGGATGTTGAGGAAGAAAAAGTGTTATCCGGAGGAGGGACTGAGGAGAAGGAAGCAGAAAGAATAAGGAGATATTAATCCTCTACAGAAACTGAGAAAGAGGAAGTTGCAAAGGAGACGATGAAGATAACAGTGATGAAGCAGAAAAAATAGGAACCGAGCCAGAACCCCTCCCTGTAATGGAACCTGATGCAGTTAAAGAAGACAATGTTGAGGCGGAGCAGCCAAAGGAAAGTGGAGAACAGTCACAGCTAAAGGCAAAGAGTCCTATAAAGGCTGCTAGGAAAGAGGTTGTTGCTGCTACAGCCGAAGAGGGAAATGACAAAGGCCTTGGAGTGCAGGAAAGCAAGAAGAAAAAGAAGAAGCAACCTCTGCAGGCTCCAAGGAAAAGCTCTAGGCTAAGGGCCTAAAGTGGTAAATGTGGAAATAGGCGAGCACTCTCTTGCCACCTCTCTTCGCTAAACAGTGAGGACACTGTCCATACTAAGTTTGGGGGAGGGCATCAGTACTCATCCTATTTTCACTCAATCTAACCCTGTTTCTGTCTTTTACTGTCGTTTCTGCCTATGACTGTTGTTTTATGTCTAAGTTTGGATATTGTGTTTGGTTGGCCATGTTTTGAGCCAAATGTTTTTAATTTTCTTGTGGGATATGGGATGCTGTAACGCTCCCAGAACATAATGGCCTGCAGTTTTATATTTTGTTTCAATGATATGTGTGGCAATTTGTGTGATAATTCTTTTGTTAAGTTTGTGTCCATCATAACTTAGAATAAGGAAGAACTAGGGAATGTTGGGATTCAACTAAGTCAGGAGCTTAAATTTTTAAATTCTGGGCTCAAGAATAAAAAAGGGGAATGAAGCTGTTAGGTGTGCAAGGTGTAGGAGTTTCACCAAATGAGTTTGACAGAGGAGATTGATGTTCTCAGTCACAACAGCACTAGTCTCCTAAACCAGCCAGAATCTTGTTTCAAAAGAAACTGAATTGTGAAAATCAAGGGAAAGGTTGAAATCCTAGGAATCACAAAGGGAAGGACAAGAAGATTTAAAAAATGATTGAGACGACCACGGAAGGGACACACTTCACACAAAGACACACAAAAGTGTGCAAAAAGGTGGCAAAGACCACCAATAAAGTTCCTGTGCCCGAAACTGGAGGAACAGCAAGAGCCATCATCATAATATTCAGTTGAACTCACATGAGAAGATTCTGAGATGAGACGTGTTGCCAAAAAAAGAAAGAAAACAAATAACAAGTGAAAAAGTGTGGTCCCAAATGTGTTAGTCAAAAATATCAAATGAGAATCTGGACAGAATTCCCTAGTGAAACCAAAAGAGAAGAGACCCCACTCAAGAAAGTACACAAGGAAGGATCAAAAAGAGGAAATTGTGGCTTGTTTTCTGGAAGAGTAAGGTCGTGACATGAGACATCAGTTCCCCTTTGGGCTAGAAAATTTTTGGGACAATTGCAAAGCTGAGCAACTAGCACCAGTACCGCTTCAGGACCCTTCCAAATCTTAAAGCCTCATTACTCTACTAAGCCTGATTGAAGCTGTTGAGAACCATTTACACTTCCCTATGTCTTTCGCTATCACATCACCTGAGGACAGGCGATCATTCAAGTTTGGGGGAGTGATAACACTATTTTAGTGTGTTACTCTTACCCAATATTTGTGACATTTCTAGTTCATAATTTCACTTTTGTAGCATGAATTTAAGGTGTTTTAGCATGATTTAAGCTTTAAGCACTTTATGTGCTTCTTTTATGTTTGCTTTGTGTTGTGATCTAAAAGGAAGTTAGATGATGATGAGAAGAGGCATGACCCCAGTTTCCAGAGTCTGGAGCAGCATAAGGAGCCATTTGGGGAGCTGATGGTTTAATCAACCATTTCACCAAGAGAGTTGGAGATTGATGATGAAAAGCCAAGAATGACTAGGGCTCACGTGGCAGCATTATGAAGAGCAATGAAGCAAAAAGAATGGATAAGATCAAGAAAGCTAGAGGACAAAAGGTAGTACGGTGGGGACCACTCAGCAAAGAGCGCCCAGCACCAACACCACCAGCCGTCTGCTCTGCGCCACCAGCCTGCTATTCTGCTCCACCAGCCTGCTACAGCTGCCTGCAAAAAGCAGATTTGTCTCCCACCAATATCTGTACCAGATTGCTTGCAAAGGAAGGATTGATGGACAACTGTCCCTCATGAAGGATTTGATTTGGGCCTAACCTTATTTTCCTCAAGAGACCCACGATCCAAGAATGGAGCAACTACCACTTCCACTCTTCACTATTTAAAGAGAGTTTGAGCATTGAAGAAGAGAGACGAGAGATTCCACACACCACAATATTTTATTTTCAGTTTTAAGGTTATTTTCAGTTTCAAGAGTTAGAGTATTGTTAGAGAGTATTCTTTTCTTCTCCAGACCTGTACGATCTGCTGAGAACTGTCGTGACTGAAGAAAGCTGTTGTTGTTTATCCAACGCAAGAGATCTCCAAAGTTATTATTAGGTTGCATTTCTTTAGTATACTTTGTAAGATGATGTTTCCTACTAATTTCATTCCAATAGTTTGTACTCAGCTCACTATGAGCTAAAACCTTTGTTTGATGAGACTAATGAAGTTAGTATAAAAGTGTTTTTATGTTAATATGATGTGTTGGCTAGTGTATTATTTTGTTATGTGTTTTTATGCTATAAACTTGGTTCTTAGAGTGATCAACTAGGAAAAAAGTAAAAGCTTGTTGTTGAGAGAGATCCAATAAACAAGTGGATTTCATAACAAAAGTGGTTAATAAAGTAGGATAGAGATATTCACTTAATTCAACTTGCTTAAAGATAAGAAGTTGAGACCACAAAGATTTTTCAGAATTAAAACCAGACGTATTTTAGGGTTATAAGTGAGACTTAGAGATTTGTTCCCTTGCCCTAGTTATACATGTTTTTGATGTTGTAGAGATACACCACTAGATCACGTTCTGACCTTTTGAGGCACGACACTTCACATTATAAAGACATTTGAAACAACAAATACTAATGGATTTAGCTCATCAACTATTCTCTCTGATATTTTAACTCCTTTTTAGTTTTAAGTCATTGTGGTTATTTGTGTGTGCTCTTGTTCTTTGTTCTCATATTTCTATTACCTTGCTCATACTTTTCTTAAACAAAGGAAATTAATATTATTAGTTCAAATACTTTACACTTCCCTGTGGGTTCGACCTTTACTTTATCACTTGCTACATTACCAAGCATGTATACTTGCATGTGACACCATTGCTCCATTATTCAAAAGAAACGCATTATATCAATTAGAATAGAGTAAGTTTAGTGGTAACGAGTTTTTAGCGCCGTTGTCGGGGAAGTGAAAAAGTTTGAAAACGGGAGCGCCTGAAGCTGAAGAGGAGGCATTGTTCAAGAGACTCTTTCCTCATTCCTTAATCGGGAAGGCGAAGGAATGGTATCTTGATCAATCGACTGTGATTATGACGGATTGGAATGTGTTAGAAGAAAAATTCCTAGAACAATTTTTCCCACATAATCATTTCATGGAAGCGAAGGCGACAATTGCGGTTTTCTCTCAGGGCAGAAATGAATCTCTCAATGAAGCTTGGGAGAGATTCAAATTCATGCTAAGAAAATGCAAAGGTCACGGTTTTGATGAACTTACACAAGTGCACATTTTTAGAAATGGTCTCCAACCGGTTCACAAGACCTTGTTGGATGCTACTTCGGGCGGTTCTTTAATGACCAAAAGCGCTGAGGAAGCAATTTTTATCATTGATAAGATGACACTCAACGATCATCAAGGGAATCATAATCGTGGTACAACGCAAAAGAAACCGGGAATGCTTGAATTAGGAACTAGTGATGCGATTCTTGCTCAAAACAAATTGTTATCCCAATAAGTGGAGTTGTTGACTCAACAAATGTCAAAACTTCCATAACAACTAAAAGAGATGCAAGAATTGCCAAACAAGAGTGTTCAAGTAGCTGTTTGTGAGCTATGCAGAGGAGATCACCCTACCGGGTATTGTCCTTCGGTAGTGGAAGAAGTGAATTATACTGGAAATCCAAATCAAGGCTACCAAGGAAGACCACCTTATCAAAACACTCAACAACCTTACCAAAACAATCAAGGTTACCAACCAAGAGGGAATAATCCGGGTTATCAATAAGGTTACCGTCAAAATCCTTATCAACCAACACAGGATCAAGGTGGAAGTTCAAAGATGGAAGATACTTTCACTCAATTCATGCAATTATTAATGGCCACCCAAAAGAGTACTTAAGCTTCAATCAAGAATCTTGAATCTCAAGTTGGGCAACTTGCGAAGCAATTAGCCGAGCAACAACCGGGGCCATTCTTTTCCGCTAACACTCAAACAAATCCAAAGGAACATTGCAAGGCCATTTTTACAAGAAGTGGAAGAACAATAGGTGAAGAAGTTGAAAATGAGGTGGTAGTAGAAAAGGAGAATGAGATTGTAGAGGAGGAAGTTGAAAAAAATTATGAAGAGGTTGAAGTTGAAAAAAATGATGTAGAGGAGAAGAAGAAAAAAAAGACAAAAAGAAAGGAGTATGAGAGAGAAGCTTTACAAAGAAGGTTACCATATCCTCTTACTCCTAAGTAAAAAGAAAATGATAGGCATTATGCGAGATTCTTGGACTTATTTAATCTGTTGCAAGTAACCATTCCTTTCTCTGAGGCTCTCGAACAAATGCCTAAGTATGCCAAATTCATGAAGGGCATACTTACGAAAAAAAAGAGGTACACGGATAAGGAAAACATTGATCTCAATGCCAATTGTAGTGTCGTTGTTCAAAGTATAATTCTGTGGAAGGAAAAAGATCCGGGAATAGTAGCTTTACCTATCACTATAGGTAATGAGTTTAAATGTAAGGCTTTGATTGACATGGCTGCTAGCATCAATTTAATTCCTTTGTCTGTGGTCAAAAGACTTGAGAACATGGACGTGAAATCAACCACCATGACATTGCAACTTGCGGACAAGTCAATGACTCGTCCTCATGGTGTTGTGGAGGATGTGTTGTTAAAAGTGGACAAATTTTTGTTTCTGGTTGATTTTGTGGTCATCGATATGGACGAAGATGAGGGTACTCCAATCATCCTTGGAATACCCTTCATGAAAACCGCAAAAATGTTGGTAGATATTGATAAAGGCATCATGAAGGTGAGGATTAAGTCTAGTGGAAGAGAGGAAGAAACATGTTTCACACTCTTCAAAGGAGTGATGTATTCAAATCAAGTGGAAGAAGAAACTCATAAGGAAAAAGAATTTGCAAGAGAGACTTTGCGGAAAAAGAAGGATGAAGACGCTAAATCGGCAATGATGAAATCATGTTGGGACTTTTCCTTCTTAAGGAAAAGAGGATCAAGCACAGGTCATGATAATGGTTGAAATTTTTGCTGTTGGAGTGTTTTCTCGAAAGCTAATCCATGAGCTTTTAGTTTTGAGGTTTAATGACTCCGGACCGTCGAGCTCAAACGACGTTAAACAAAGCGCTAGTTAGGAGGCACCCCGACATTGTAAGTATTCCTACATTTTTACTATTTTTGTGTTTACAAGTGTTTGAGAATGAGTGTGAAAGATGTGCTAGCAGACAGAAATTTTTTCAAATTTATGTCAGCTACGCTGGAAAGTTCGCACTATGAACCTGGAGTAAGTATTCGCTGGCTAGTTCGCTCGACGAACGTAGTGAGACAGACTTAATATGTCTGCTGCCACATCACTTAAAAAAGTGTAAAAAGTGGGTGGGCCAGATGTTAGGGCCCAAGACCCATTTTTCAGACTTAGTAAGGAAACCCTACCCTACCTCACTTTCCACTCATTTCACAAACTCACCATACTTGGCTACTCTCACTCTCACAACTCTCACGAGCATTTTTGAAGATTCTGCAACCTCTTAAAAATTTTCCAAACTAATTTTATCATTATCACATGTTTGATTTCATTCTCTCTTTTGATTATTTATAGTAACATGAAGTTAGGGTTAGTGTAGAACATAAATCAAAAAACTTGATTCTAGGTTGAAATGTTGCCAATGCATGTTCTGTTCTTGTTGATTATGTGTTTTTGCAATTAGGTTCTATCAATAGGAAGGGAATATAATGTGTTTGTGGAAAAATTGTTGTTATTATAAGTTTAGGCAGAACCTACAGAATCAGAAATTTGCAAGGTTCGCCGCTGGTTCGCCTTGCGAACCTGGGGCGAATCTTCGCCAGGACTTCGCCTAGCGAATCTGGGGCGAGTGTTCGCCAAGGCTTCGCGCTGCGAACTTCTGGGCGAACAAGGTAGCTTTTTCAAAATTTTTTGTGATGCTAATTTCTGGTTCTGATGATAATTGTTTTGTTTCCCTACTAATGAAAACTATGTTTTGGCAGGTTGGTTTTTGCTGATGGTTTTGCAGATGGCTCCTAAGATTGTTCCTTCCAAGAAATGAAAAGTCGCAAGTGCATCACGTCCAGCGCCAATACAGTATGATTCAGATTGATTTAAAGGAGCAAAGTAAGTTGCTCGATACCTCACGCTTGAGAGGAGGAGCATTCTGCCTGAAAAACGTTTCAACCTAAACCTACAAGGATCCTACCGTGCGGTAGCGAGAATCTTGGAAAACAAGAAGTTCGGGAAATTGATCACACCCGGAGATAGTTACAATGTGGAGTTGGTTTGAGAGTTCTACGCGAACACACTCCCGAATGATGATGAGGTTTTCACTTGGACTACTATGGTGTGCGGGCGAGAGGTAAAGTTTGACCGCGACACAATCAACACAGTTCTAGGTAACCCTCTGACTTTAGGAGAGAATGAGATTGATACTTATCACCATACTTTGAGGTTGCATCGAGATACCGATACGATTACTCGTGATTTGTTGCTGGAAGGAAAGACAGTTGCATTGAACCCATCTGGGGTTCCTAGGAGGTATCACAGGGAGGACATGCGTCCTTTGGCCTAACTTATTCTGTTGTTGGTTTTGACCAATATTAAGCCAAAGTCGCACTCCTCCACCGTGCCTATTCCCATTGTCCACCTTGTTTATAGTATTCTAACAAATGTGCAGATTGATGTGGCCCGAATCATTGCGGACGAGATGCATGCAGTAGTTGAAAGCGGACTTGGTTTCGGATCTAGGAAGAACTGTTATTTAGCTTTTCCTTACTTGATTATGTCACTTTGTGTGCATGAAAGGGTGAAAGTAACCTCCCGTCGTCAGGTGACTATTCTTGCCGCTATTGATGACCGTTATGTGGACAAGTTCTGTAGGCCAAAAGGATGGAAGAGAGGCCAGACTTCTAGTGTCAGTACTGGTGTTGGTGGTGCATCTGGTTCAGGCTTGGAAGGCTCTCATGGTTTTAACCCCTTTCAGAGGAATGTATGTAGTTATAACTGGGATTGGATGACGGCGACTCATCGCACCATGATTGACTTACATGACTCTATGCAGGTACTTCAGCTACAATATAGGGAACCCACAGTGGAGCACTCAATGATGTCTAGGGAGCAGTTTCTAGCTCATGCTGCATGGCCTGAGGTCAGACCACAATTTGGCGAGCGGGCAGATGTAGGTCATGAAGATGCTGCTGAGGATGTCGGAGATGATGATGTTGTTGGTGATGATGGTTCCGAGTCTAGATTTGTTTAGGTGTCTGGTTCTGGTGACGAGGTCGAGATGGAGGAGACTGAGTCCGAGAAGGACTGATTTTTTTTGTGGATGTCATTTTGAGAAATGATCCAATGCAACTTCCTTTGGTCTATAAAGTGAAGTTTCTGTTACGCATTTGATCATTGTTGGGTATTTATGATTATTGTATTAGCTTTTGTTGTACTTTATCCACTTTGTGGAGCATTTTGGATATTATTGTACTATGTACCATTTTGGGGTACAAATACTTTTGTTGGTGTTTCTACACCATGGCACATTATTATTGATTATTTAGTTGAATTTTTCAGTTGTAAATGTTCAGCCTACATTTTTACTTTCATTTTTTTATGTTGTTAAGAGTTGAATTCTTCAGTTAGGAATGTTCAAATCTTAAAGTGTTATTGTTGGTATGCTTATTATTGTGTAGTGTTGGTATTATTAGTATTGTGTGTTGTTGGTATGCTTGTGGAAATTTTAATGTTTCCATTTTTGGTGTTGAAATGTAAGAATTTCTAGTTTGGTGATGATAGTTCATCAAGGAATATTCTTCCAAGTTTGGATGACAATGATAGTATTTAAGCATGTAAATGTTGGTAAGGTACATGGTTACCTCTTTCTAGAGTGTAGAATGTTTAAGAACTTCTTTTCTTTGTACAAATGTAATTTTGTTTCTTGTTGCAATTTTGTTGATTGCTTATATCACTTAGGTCCAAAAGCCAAAATGGTGAGAAACCTCCATTGTCTACTAAATGCATAGGATTGCTGATGAATTTTGTTGTGTACTTTTGATTCATGCTTTATCTTATGATTTGTTTGATTTTGTGGAAGCATTAGAAATGATCAAGGCATTTATTGCTAATGAGCACAACCATTTCCAAACAGTAATTTACCTGTGAGTAGTGAGTATTTGTTATCCCTTTGAGCCTAAACAGTTTAGATCTCGTTGTAGTGATGAACTTTGTGTATGTACATAATTTGAAAACTTAGTTCATCGTTTAATTTTGAGAGATTCTAAAAAAATTTCTTCTTGAACCTTTGAACATTGTTTTCATTGATTTCCTTGCCTTAAAAAGCAAGGAGCATTCACTTAAGGTTTGGTTGAAAATAAGTTGTGGAGAATGAAAAAGAAGAATGGTAGGTTGCTAAAACTTTTGAAAAATTTCAAGCAAGCATGAAAATAAAAAGAAAATGTGAATATGAATGTGAAAAACAAAGAAAAATAATGCTTTCTTGAAAGAGAAAAATAGATACCAAAATAATTGTGCATAAGGAAGTTTGAGAAGGTTTGTGATAGAGGAATGAAAGTGGTGAATGAAGTTGAGATGTGTAAATACCTTGTATAGTGAATGTTCTTTTGCATCGGAAATTTTGATTAAATAGCCTTTAGAAATGTCCCTTTATTGTAAACCCGACCAAGCTACAACCTTAAAAGCCTTTAGTTATCTTTTTGCTTCCATAATTTTGTTATTGATCGTTTAGATATTGTATGAATTGGTTTGTATTTACATCATTTGTCAGATGAGTGAAATTTTCCCGCAGTTGCAAACGCACATTAATTTCTTCATTCTTTTTCAAAGAGGAGTGTTAGAGTGATATGAGCATGATAGTCTAGTTGTTACTTGAAACATTGTTTGATATTTGTTTAAGAATTAAGTTCTTTTGCATTGTTCAATTCTAGGAATTTGTAATCGTTGCTTGTTTACATTTGTTGTTTATTTGAGCCTTAAATCTCTTCTTGGTTGAGTTAAATGCTTGAGCAAATCCTCTTGTTTTCAATGAGAGGCATACTTTGCTTGAGGACAAGCTAATAGTTAATTGGGGAGAGTCTGTTAGATGTAAATCATGCCTTAAATTTCTCATCTATACTTGGCATTTTTCAACTCTTTTATGTTGATTTATTGGAATTATAACTTGGAAGTTGTCATTCTTCAAATTATGTGAAAATACATTTGGTACTTTTAATTTGTGTGTTATTGTGCAGAAAAAGGCATTTAGTCATCAAAGAGTAAGACACAAGGAAAGTGAGCAAAGTTGCCAAAGGAAGGGAAGAAAATTAGTACGTTCGCTAGGCGAACTTGCTAGCGAATGTTCATTGGGAGAACAATTGGTGAGTTGCCAGCAAAGGCTTCCAGATTTGAGGCAGTAGCAAAAAGCCCCTAAGTTCACTGTGCGACCAAGCCAGCAAAGGTTCGTTGTGGCAACGCTCTAGCGAAGACCTGGAGAAGCATCTCAGAAAAGAGGCAGTAGTTAAAGGGACCTAAGTTCGCTTTGCAAACTTGTAGGCGAATAGTTCGCTAGGCGAATAATCATTCGCACTGCGAACTTCTGAAATATCTCAGAGGCGGTTTAACTGTGCAGAGGCACATCATGTGCCAATTTTAACGTTCGCTAGGCAAATAAACTATTCGCAGTGCGAACATGACAGATTCTAAATGTTATATTTAAGCACTTTTGGTCATTTTTGGGGATCGTAACCCATTTTTACACACCATAACCTAGTTTTCTGAGTTTTCATCATCCAAGGGTGATATTTTACATTGAGAAGCTGGATTCGCATCCGAGTTTGATTATTCGACGTTGATGCTTTTTATCTCCTCCTGATACTTGTGAAGCAAGCTACCATGGTGATGGGTAGCTAAACATCTTTATGTCTAGATTAGAGGTAGTTTATCTTGCTTATATGCATTTCTTTTGATCTTTTGTATATGAACAAGGTTGATGATCAATATATGATGAAGTTGTTTGTTTTTAATGTTGTATTTATGGTTTGGATCACTCTAGACATAGATTTTCCAAATCTTGATCTAATGTCTTCATCTATTAACAACCAAACTCTAGACATTGAATTGGGAGTTAATATTTGTTCTGTATTGATCTTAATGATTATTGTTTCGATTGTTAGGTTGAGACACCGTCTAACGATTTAAACAATAATACTTACGAAGTCGCTTTAGACATAAACTGATTCGCGAGGATACATGATTGTATTGATCGAAGCTAAGTTCATATGCTTGATTAATCGGATACGTATAAAAAGGATTAACGAACTCTAATCTTGACATGTTTTTACCAATCGATTAAAACCGAATTTTTTTACCGTTGATTATAATTTTTATGCGAACGTTGTGATACGAAATCAAACCAACAACTTTATTTATTCTATATTTAAAATGATTCCAATTGTAGAACGACGGTTATATCACACAATCCTCGTAGATACGATAACAAAAACCCACACTGATAACTATTTCAACATTGGTGGAGAGGATAAAACCATGGATCAGCTCAAATATGTTTATGGGAAATTTCTTTATTCATTACGCTAAACTTATCGAAATTAGGTTTTCGTTCAACAGTCATCACCCATTTTTTCTTCTTCTCATGTCATTGTCCATGGGGGTTTAGGATCAGATTCTGATTCATCCTCTTATTATGGAAAATCTTTCCTCCCTTCTCCAAATCCCACTACATTTTCAACCCTCAACTATCCACCATCGCCAACTAGGTGTCGACAGAGATGATTAAGTCGGTTGTCGGGTCGCATCTAAGACGACTCTTTGAATTACAACATTAGGGTGTTCCACATAATGCATTGGTGAAGAAGATTGGCGGGGATCAATCGTATGCACGTGAGGACGAAAATTGATTTGTTATTTTTGAACCAATCGTTGTGTGTTCGAAAAAGAGGGTAGAGTTTAGAAATCCCATACAGAAGAAAAATGATACATAGCATGCATTTGACCTTTTAACATCAGAGTATGCGTTAAACTAATGACTCAAAGTCTACCACTGACCTGGTGACCAAGTGTTTTGACTAGATTGAACATTGGTTTGGATTTTAAAACACTTTTTATTTTATAAGCATATGTAAGGTGGGTCAAAATGGGACAGGCGGTCCTTATACTATAAAAAATTTGATAGGAGAATATCTTAAAAACAAATTGTTCAAATTTTGGCCGACGCTTACTCCATATAGGCTCAACGAGGGAAAGGTTGATCATAAAAGGATCAAATACCCTCACAAAACAACTGAGACTGTCAGATCAAGATAATACGACATTTGAGAAGACATGTCTCCTGAGACGGGTGCCCTCTAATAAAAGGTTCTAGAGACAGAAATGTTGTAATCATGTATAAAAGCTTAACAAAAGCTCTATATTCAATTACATATTATTCTAACTCTAAATATCTCTCACTTTATATCGTCAATGACTTGAATGTCCGACTTAATTTTTTTTTTATAGAAAATGAGATAAATTAATTAAATATTTGTATATTAAATATAGTAAACTAAATAATATAATGATCATTTAATAAACCACTACAAGAAATATGCCATATTGTGACGGTTGATTTTAGTGACAACATTAATAAATGTAGGTATAAACGCCCTATACCTACAAATTGCTTAAATTTGTCTAACTTATAAAATGAAATAATAATCTATGAATTATATTTTTATAATAATTTAAATTTATATATTTTTTCATGAAGAGTAATTTTTATATAATAATATAATCAATTGTTAGAAGAATATTAGTGGGGGTTGTTTTTAATCGTATCCACAGGGATTGTTTGATATTTGATGCGTGCCTTTCAATAGTTTCGATATTCTAAGTTAACGGTTTCAAAAGTTGCTCAATTGTTTTTAACATTCACTTGTAGAAAAGATTAATTTGTCACAAACATTTTGTAAAAGGTTTTATAAAAGCATGTGAAGGTTAGGTTTCGCTAATCCTTTCCATGTATAAACGATTAATCAAGCATATGAACTCGGTTTCCGACCAATATAACCGCGTATCCTCCCGACTAAGTTTATGTCTAAAGCGAAGTCGTGAGTACCGTTGTTTAAACCGTTAGATGATGTCTCACGCTAACAATCTAAACAACGATCATTAAGATCAATACAATGCGAATAGCAAATCCTAAATCTATGTCTAGAGTTTGGTTTTTAAGAGATGAAATTGTTAGGTCAAGATTTGTGGAATCTATGTCTAGAGTAAAACAAATCATACAATAAGCATTAAGAGAAAACAACTTCATCTATATTGATCAAAGACTTTGTTCATATACAATAGATCAAAAGCAATACATAAAAGTAGAATCAACTACCTCTAACCTCAATATTGAGTGTTTAGCTACCACTTCTCATGGTAGCTTGGATGACAAGTTAAGTTGCAAAGCTTGTGGAACTTCAATCTTCAAAGATTCAAGGATTGAAGCATAAAAGCTTGGAACTTGGAAAAATAAGTAACAATGGAGTTTCTTCTTCTTCACACAAGTTTTAGGTTACCAAAGAGTGGTAAATCCAAAAGTATATCAAAAAATATCTAACCACACACTAAATAGCACTTTCTGCCCAGACAAATTCGCCAGGCGAGCTACAAAATTCGCCTGGCGAAACCTTTAAGTACAGCCCACGTGCCAGAACAGTGCAAAGAACCTGAGAAAAAATCTAAAATTCGCCAGGCGAATTCCAAACTCGCCAGGCGAATTACTTTCGCCACCAAGTCGCCTGGCGAATGCTGCGGCGAAACACTTATAGAGAGCACCCAATTTGAAGACAAATTCGCCAGCTGACTCGCCAGACATTCGCCTGGCGAATTTCTCCTTCCGCCACCAACTCGCCAGGCGAATTGACTGTTTGTTGCAGACACGCGACGTTGCTCATTTCATCGTGTTTTCTTCCGATTTTTGCCACGTCGCTTTTACAAAAAATGCTGCAAAACAAACAAAAACATCAAATAGCCCAAAATAAAACATAAATTCGAAAATCACTTAAAAATAAGCAGTTTCGCATTAAGGCACTTAGAAAAAAGCTTAAAAATACAGAAAATTAATCTACAATTCATTTACAATCAGCTACCTATCAAACTCTCCCCAACTTGCCTTGTTGTTTGTCCTCAAACAAAAATTAGTGTTAACAACTACAAACAAGAATTCCACGCACAATATTAACCGAAAACCTCAATGGTTCAAACTTGACACATACACGCACAAAGTATTTCCACAAAGTTGCATAGAATCCAAGCACAATTATGAGTTAAGTTCTAAACACAACTTACACAATGCAAAATCAAGTTCCTACACGCTCAAGTTGAATCACCTACTTATACTTATTATTAACAAACTATGTACATAATTGCACACGGGACAAAACACTCTCTCAAGCAATCGTGCCACATCTGGAATCATTCATGCATTCATCTCACAAAGTTAGCAAAAAGAAGTAGAAACTAAGATCACAAAGGACTTTTATGGTTGTAATTTGGTCGGGGTAGAAACAAGGGACATATGTACACGGCTATTGAATCACAAAAAAAACTTTCACGAAGAGCATTTCACTTTTTAACACAAACCTTCTTGCTTGAACCACCAACATTAATTCTCACAATACATTCTCTTCTTTTTTTTTTAAACCCCTATTTTTTCCTTTGATTTTTCCTTTTCTTTTTCATCATTCTCCTATTGAATTCATTTGAGAATGTCTTGTATCCACCATTCTTTTTTTCTTTCAAAATTAAGCCAATCTCCCCAACCTCAACAATACTTCAAGTACATTTAAAAAAAAACTCTTCGAAACATGTTAACATTCGGGTTCATGATTCACACAACAAAAAAATCTTTCTTTTTAGGCTCAAAAGGAGTTTCAAATTCGCGCACACTCACAAGGTTACTCGGAAGTATTTTTGGAACGGTGGTTTTCCTCATAGTGCTCAAAATTTGCCTTGATCCTTTCTAAGTTTCCAATCATTTAAACAACTCACAAGATTAAACATGAACAAGACGAGTAAAACAACGATTACTCGACTCTCTTTTTGGTGAACAATGGAAAGCATCTCACTTATGTGGTTTTGTCCTAATTGATTCAAACATGAACAAGTAGTTACAACATACTGCATTATCATAAATTGTATAAAGCACCAACTCACAATCATGCTAAAATTATACACAACACATTCACACTTTGATTGTGCACACAAACAAGAATTCTATCATCACCATCAATGTTTAATGCTAACAAAGCACCCTTCTTGTGCTAACACAAAATTTTTCAAAAATTAAGGGCA
Source organism: Lathyrus tuberosus (assembly GCA_022829125.1). Lineage (NCBI taxonomy): Eukaryota > Viridiplantae > Streptophyta > Magnoliopsida > Fabales > Fabaceae > Lathyrus > Lathyrus tuberosus. Next base: position 3,940,265 of record JALAZF010000259.1, read on the forward strand.
ATTTTCACTTTCTTTGCGCAAACACACATAAAATAAAAACAGAATTTACTAAACAAAATTTCACACCAACTGAAATATTATAAGTACTGGTTTAAACATACCAAAAATTGTACTCGCCGAAGCGATCCAGAATACTACAACTGAAAAATTCTCGCCGAAGCGATCCAAAATTCTAACTGAAATATAAAAACTGAAAATAAAATACTAACTGTCATATAAAAACTGAAAATAAAATACTGAAAATAAAATTCATAAAATGCAATAATAAAAAAAATCCTTCACTTTGACGCCTCCACTAATTAACCAAATCATGGAGATCATCCTGCATCTCGTCACCACCATCATCATCATCATCATCATCAGCTCCACCATCACCCCAGCATCAACAGCTCCAGATGGACCACCCCCCTGAAAAGAAAGGACGCCTGTCCACAGGCCAGTTTGCATAATTATCATAGTCCGTCCTAGTAGGAAAAGGAACAACCTCCTGCGGAGTGGTTTGAAACTGGTACAGCTGCTGCATGCAATTGAAATTGAACTCGGATGATCTCTGATAAGCCTCAGCCATATCCCAAGTATAATTGAATGCAACTCGCATTCTAGGATCCCACGTCGAATAATCAAGAACCTCGGGCTGCTCACAAGGCTGCTCACTAGGCTGCGAACGGGATAACTGACCAACACTCGAACCCTTCCTCTTCTCAATCAGCTTGTTCTTACAATACCTCTCAATATAATCATCATTAATCACCCCCCTCTCATTTTCTCATTAATCACATCGGGCATCACGATCCACTTTTTGAGACAAAGAGCAGTGACAAAACAAGGGAAAATAATAGGGGCGGTAGCATGTACCTCGGGGCGTCGCGTATTCTCGATAAATTTTTTCATTTCATACGCAATGATCCGAGCAACATCAACCTCTTTGTCTTCCATGATGTAATAAAGAATGAGGCCAACCTCAGGCGGAATCGAAGAACGGTACGATTTTGGCTTAATTTTGTGAAGAATTAGAAGAAGAACAGCTTGCACATCCGGAGGCATGTCCTCCCTCCGATAACGGATAGGATCACCCACAGCGTTTCTTTCCACACTTTTTCCCGGAAACAAAATGGTCCTGGAAATCTTATCATGATCAAGATGCGTGCCAAGCTCCTTAGTGTAGGTATCCTTCTCGAACATTCCTAAAGAACTTGGCTTCCCAAAAAGGACATTGATGTCTTCACGATCGAACCTAATTTCTTTGCCACGGACATAAGTGATGTACCGGAACACTTGCATATCTCCTTGAGTTTCTGGGAATTCAAGAGCATTTGCGTAGAATTCACGCACCATCTCGTAGTTGAGTGCCTCCAAAGGATTAATGAGATGTCCCCACTTTTTGTTGTCAAAATTTTTGGCTAACTTACGGTACGGACCCTCCGGGTTGATATCAAATCGTTTCTCGGATAAAAACTGTCGGCCCTCAAGCATTTTGTACCGGGCAGCATGAGCTGCGCTTAAAAACCGGCTTGGATCAAATTCAGGTTGTTGCCCAGAACCGCTTCCTGCAGTCATCTTCTGTTTCTTTCCACCGGTGACTTTGGTTCTTGGCGGCATCTGAAAGAAAAAAAAAACCGAAAAACACAAAGCAAAAAAAAATCGTTGTCTCATGTCAGCACAACCCAAACAACAAACAAAAATTCATTAGAAAGTAAACACATAAAACATAAGACATATACACAGAACAGAACAGAAAAATAAAAAATAAATAAATAAAAATAAATAAAAAAAAATATTTTGCCATTCGCCCCAAGCTCGCCAGGCGAATACCTGGCGACCTCTCGCGGCTCACTCGCCTGGCGAGTTCTGAAAAATTCCCAAAAATTCCATACGCAGTGGTTGTTTCACAATTTCATCCATGCACATACTAATCCAACACCAACCACTGAATAACACAAACATTTAAGTAATTCCTTAGGGGTTCTAACAACATTCTAACCATTGTGAATTAAACCCTAATTTACCCTAATTGAACAAATTAAGCAAAGCAAAAATAAAACAAAAATGAGGACTACAATTAGAATGAATCATACCTTAAATGGAAGTGAAGGTGATGGAGAAGGAGAAGGAAAGGTTAAGAGTGTAGGGTTTGGGAGAAGAGAAGTGAGAGTGAAAGTGATAGGCGAGAAAATGAAAGGAAAAATAGTGAAAGGAGATGAGATAAGTGGTGATGAGTGTGTGGTCCCTAGTGGACCCTAATAAAATAATATTAATTAATTAATTTAAAAAAAAAAACATTCATTTCCCCCTTTCCTTCTGCAGACAAAAAAGACAAGTCACGCCAAATTCGCCAGGCGAATGACTGGCGAGAGTCTGGCGAAATTGAATTCGCCAGGCGAATTAAGGATTCGCCAGGCGAATTACACCAGAAACAGAATTATCACATGTCAATGGTGTAGAGCAGAATTTCCCAACACTTTCTAAAATAACTACTAATAACACACAATTTAAAAATTAAACAGATGAAATACTTACAATGTTGGGGTGCCTCCCAACAAGCGCTTGTTTAACGTCGGCTAAGCTCGACGGACCATCGCGACCTCACGGATCGCGGAAAGGCACAACTGCGAGATTTCGCTCGAAACCTCCTCCAAGGTACACTTTCAATCTCTGGCCGTTAACTGTCTAATTTTCTTTTGACGTTGTGTCCTCAATTACGATTGCTCCATAGGGCTTGATTTCCACAATCCGAAACGGACCGGACCATTTAGATCTTAATTTTTCGAGAAACAATTTTAACCGAGAATTAAACAATAAGACCAGTTGTCCGACCTCAAACTGTTTGATGACAATTTTTCTGTCATGGTAAGACTTTACACGCTCCTTATACAATTTATTGGAATCGTACACCTGAAGGCGCAATTCATCCAACTCGTGTAATTGCACTTTTCTTTTTTCGCCGCTTAGAGTTGGATCAAAGTTCAAAAATTTTAAGGCCCAAAACGCCTTGTGCTCCAACTCTACCGATAAGTGGCAATTCTTACCATAAACCATTTTAAACGGGGTGAGACCGATCGGAGCCTTAAAAGCGGTCCGATACGCCCACAACGCGTTATCCAATTTGTTGGCCCAATCCTTTCTCGAGGCCGAGACAGATTTTTCTAAAATATGCTTTATCTCACGATTAGATACCTCTGCTTGACCGTTAGCTTGAGGATGATATGGTGTAGCAACTTTGTGCTTCACACCATATTGCTCAAGAGCTTTGTCAAGCTGAGTGTTACAGAAGTGAGATCCTCCATCACTTATTAACACTCGAGGTGTACCAAAACGCGCACAAATATTTCTTTTCAAAAACTTCACCACTGTTTTTCCGTCGGCTTTAGCATATGCTATCGCCTCAACCCACTTGGAAACGTAATCCACAGCGACCAAAATATATTCATTAGAAAATGAAGATGGGAATGGACCGACAAAGTCGATCCCCCAACAGTCAAAATCTTCGATTTCTAACATATTTTGTAATGGCATTTCTTGCCGCCGTGAAATACCTCCACTTCTCTGGCACTTGTCACAACTAAGGGCATGCGCATGTACATCTTTGAATAAGGACGGCCAATAAAAGCCCGATTGAAGGACTTTAGTGGTCGTTCTCAACCCATTGAAGTGTCCTCCACACGGAGAGTTATGACAGTGCCACAGAATATTCATGGCTTCCTCCAGTGAGACACACCTTCTGAGGAGGTTGTCGACACCTAGTTTAAATAAATGGGGTTCATCCCATACAAATGACTTGGCATCAGACAAAAATTTTCGTTTTTGGTGGTGCGTTAGACCGTCCGGTATCAATCCGGTGGCTTTGTGGTTAGCCATGTCGGCGAACCACGGTCTAACCTGCACTCTAAAAAGTTTTTCATCTGGGAACTCCTCTTTTACCTCAAATTCATTTTTGGTCACGTCAACGTTGACCAGGCGGGATAAGTGATCCGCCACCAAATTCTTGGAACCCCTTTTGTCACGAATTTCAAGATCAAATTCTTGTAACAAAAGGATCCACCGAATCAGCCTCTGTTTTGAATCAGGCTTGGTGAGCAGATACCTTATAGCCGAATGGTCTGTGTAAACGATGACTCGTGAACCAATCAAATAGGCACGAAATTTCTCCAACGCATACACTATGGCAAGCAACTCTTTTTTAGTTGTTGCATAGTTAATTTGAGTCTCGTTTAAAACTTTGCTCGCATAATGTATAGCATGGAAAACTTCGTTTTCCTTTGACCCAAAACAGCTCCAACCGCATAATCGCTTGCATCGCACATTAATTCAAAATTCAATTTCCAGTTTGGTGCAACGATTATCGGTGAGGTAGTTAAAATTTTTTTCAAAAATTAAAAGCAAAAAGACAAGACTCGTCAAAGTCAAAAACCTTACCTTGGACGAGCAAGTTGCTCAACAGCTTTGCAACCTTGGCGAAGTCCCTAATGAATCTACGGTAGAACCCGGCGTGTCCAAGAAAACTCCTTATTCCTTTGACATTCATCGGTGGTGGTAATTTCTCAATAACGTCCACCTTGGCTTTATCAACTTCAAGGCCCTTTGAAGAAACTTTGTGACCAAGCACAATTCCCTCGTTCACCATAAAGTTGCATTTTTCCCTGTTAAGCACCAAATTAGTTTCCACACACCGTTCCAACACCGTATCCAAATTTTTCAAACACACATCAAAAGATTGCCCAAAAACAGAGAAATCATCCATAAAGACCTCAATTGTCTTTTCGATCAAATTCGAGAAGATAGCTTGCATACACCGTTGAAAAGTCGTCGGTGCATTACATAATCCAAACGGCATCCTCCTATAAGCGAAGATTCCAAACGGACATGTAAAAGCTATTTTTTCATGATCATCCGGGTTCACAATAATTTGGTTGTAACCAGAATATCCATCCAAAAAACAGTAAAATTATTGACCGGAAAGCCTTTCGAGCATTTGATCCATAAAAGGTAGAGGAAAATGATCTTTTCTCGTAGCTTTGTTCAACCTACGGTAGTCGATGCACATTCTCCACCCGGTTACGATTTTTGTTGGTATAAGCTCATTTTTCTCGTTTTGGACCACCGTTAATCCGCATTTTTTCGGTACCACATGCACCGGACTAACCCACGGGCTGTCAGAAATAGGATAAATCATTCCGGCATCTAACATTTTCACCACTTCCTTCCTAACCACTTCTTTCATGATAGGATTTAAGCGGCGTTGAGGTTGAGCAACCGGTTTAAAGTCTTCCTCCATGAATATCCTATGCATGCAATACGAAGGGCTTATGCCTTTGAGATCGGACAATGTCCATCCCATTGCATCTTGATTTTTTTCTCAACACTTGAATTAAGCGGCTCTCCTCCACTTCAGATAAAACACTGCTTATGATCACCGGTTTATTACCACCGTCATCGAGAAAAGCATACTTCAAGGTTGACGGTAACACTTTCAGCTCAAGTTTGGAAGGCTCATCATTAACCACTTTTTTTAGAATTTCCTCTTCATAATCCCAAGGTTGCAATTCTTCCAAAGCTTCAAACTGTAACAAACATTCTTCAAGAGCTTGCTCTTCTTCAACCGAGAATACTTCCAAGGTATCATCCAAAGCTCTTTGTAACGGATCAATGACATGAATTTGCTTTGTAACTTCAAAACTTGCTTTCTCCGTTGCATCAATTCGGAAACAATCACCTTTATCTTTCTTGTGCTTCATGGCATCATAAAGATTGAAACACACCTCTTCATCTTGGACTCTCACTTTCATGAGACCATCGTCCATGTCAATTGCCATTCGGGTAGTTTTCATGAAAGGCCTTCGAAGAATCAAAGGTGCATCCTCATCCTCCTCCATTTCAATTACAACAAAGTCGATCGGAAACAAAAATTTGTCCACTTTGACCAACATGTCTTCCGCTACACCGTGAGGACGGGTAGTGGATTTATCGGCGAGTTGCAACGTCATTTGCGTGGACCTCAATTCCATGTGGCCTAGCCGTTTCACAATCGACAATGGTATCAAGTTGATGCTAGACCCCAAATCAATCAACCCATTGCCCACATACATGTTTCCTCGTAACCGGCAATGTAACTCGTCCTGGATCACATTCTTTTCGCGGGAGAGTCCGTTGAATGATGGCACTACAGCTTGCATCCACCATAATCGTCTCCTGATCTGTATACCTTTTCTTCTTCGTGAGGATATCTTTCATGAATTTCGCATATTTAGGCATCTGCTCCAAAGCCTCGGAAAATGGAATATTTATTTGTAATTGCTTGAAGATATCCATAAACCAAAAATAATGTTGCGCACTATCTTTCTTTGTAGGAGCATGCGGATATGGTAGATGTTGAATCAGAATATTGTTCATCGGCTCCTTTCCCTTCTTAGTTCTCTTCGCTCTTTCTTCACGCTCTATTTTTTTCTCTTCCTCATTTTTTTCTTCCTCATTTTTTTCTATCTCATTTTCAACTAACACACCCTCAACATTTTTTTCTACTTCAATCTCTTCCCTATCTTTTTCTTTTTCAACTACAACCTCCTCCTCCACTCTCTTTTTACCTACATCCATGTCAATCTCTCTTCCACTTCTTGTGAGAATTGCTTTACAATCCTTAGGATTCGGAAGCGTATTTGCCGTAAAGGGCCCTTTTTGTTGGTCGGCCAATTGTTTTGATAATTGCCCGACTTGTTTTTCAAGATTCCTTATGGCGGCATCGGTGTTCTTTTTATTTGAGATTGCCATTTGCATAAATTGTGTAAGAGTGTCTTCCATCTTTGTATTTCCAACGGGAGCTTGCGGAGGTTGAGTGTAATTTTGGTATTGTTGACGGTTTGATGGTCCGGCTTCTTGCGGTCTCCATTGTGGTTGATAACCTTGGTTAGGCCTTTGTTGGTAACCTTGGTTGCCTTGTTGATACAGAGGTCGGGGTTGGTAGCCTTGATTTCCCGCGTAATTTGCTTCCTCCACAACGGGAGGACAATAACCGGTCGGATGGTCACCTCGACATAATTCACACACTAACACTTGCACATTTTTACTTGAAGATTCATGCATCTCTTTGAATTGTTGTGGCAGCTTAGACATTTGCTTCGTTAACAACTCAACCTGTTGTGATAACAATTTGTTCTGCGCAAGGATAGCATCGCTTGTTCCTAATTCCAACACTCTCGGAGTTCGTTGAGCAGGACCATGGTTGTGACTACCTTGATGATCGTTCAAGGCCATTTTATCAATGATAGCTGTGGCTTCCGCTGCGGTTTTGCTTAACAAGGATCCACCGGCGGTGGCATCCAACAAGGTTTTGTGTACAAGTTGCAGCCCATTTCTAAATATATGAATTTGTGACAACTCATCAAAACCATGGCCTTTGCACTTTCGTAACATTGATTTGAACCTCTCCCAAGCTTCGTTGAGAGAGTCATTGGCTCCTTGTGTGAATACCGCGATGGCGGTCTTTGCTTCCATAAACCGAGTGTGAGGGAAAAATCTCTCCAAAAATTTCTCTTCCAATGCGTTCTAATCCGTCATTATGGTAGTTGACTGATCAAGGTACCATTCCTTGGCCTTCCCAATGAGGGAATGCGGAATAGTCTCTTGAACAAAGACTCCTCTTCTGCTTCAGGTGCACCAGTCGCTCCCGCTATTTCATAGAATTTTGTAATATGAGTAAATGGATCTTCATGATCCATACCCGTAAATGGACTTTGATATAACAGTTGGAGAATTCCGGTCTTCATCTCAGCATGACGACCGTTATGTGCATGGCGAGCGAACTGAGCATTGTGTCTCGGACTATTGGTGCATGGCCTAGAAATAGGTGGTGGTGGTGGCTCTCCCTCCATAACTGGAAGTATTTGTGGAACTGGTAATGGTGTAGAAGTACTTTCCTCTTGTTCTCGCTTCTGTCTTGCTAGCTGCCTCCTTCGTCTAGTCCTGCTGTTGATTCTACGAGCGGTTCTCTCAATCTCAGGATCAAAAAGAAGTTGGTCCGCCGGTAGTTTCCCTCGCATAAACTAAGTCTGCACACTAAACAAAACAGATTAACAAGCTCAAGATAAAGTGGTAACAGCTTAAAATAACTCAACTATCACAATGCTTGCAATATCACCTAACAATCCCCGGCAACGGCGCCATTTTGTTAGAAGAATATTAGTGGGGGTTGTTTTTAATCGTATCCACAGGGATTGTTTGATATTTGATGCGTGTCTTTCAATAGTTTCGATATTCTAAGTTAACGGTTTCAAAAGTTGCTCAATTGTTTTTAACATTCACTTGTAGAAAAGATTAATTTGTCACAAAGATTTTGCAAAAGGTTTTATAAAAGCCTGTGAAGGTTAGGTTTCGCTAATCCTTTCCATGTATAAACGATTAATCAGGCATATGAACTCGGTTTCCGACCAATATAACCGTGTATCCTCCCGACTAAGTTTATGTCTAAAGCGAAGTCGTGAGTACCGTTGTTTAAACCGTTAGATGATGTCTCACGCTAACAATCTAAACAACGATCATTAAGATCAATACAATGCGAATAGCAAATCCCAAATCTATGTCTAGAGTTTGGTTTTTAAGAGATGAAATTGTTAGGTCAAGATTTGTGGAATCTATGTCTAGAGTAAAACAAATCAAACAATAAGCATTAAGAGAAAACAACTTCATCTATATTGATCAAAGACTTTGTTCATATACAATAGATCAAAAGCAATACATAAAAGTAGAATCAACTACCTCTAACCTCAACATTGAGTGTTTAGCTACCACTTCTCATGGTAGCTTGGATGATAAGTTAAGTTGCAAAGCTTGTGGAACTTCAATCTTCAAAGATTCAAGGATTAAAGCATAAAAGCTTGGAACTTGGAAAAATAAGTAACAATGGAGTTTCTTCTTCTTCACACAAGTTTTAGGTTACAAAAGAGTGGTAAATCCAAAAGTATATCAAAATATATCTAACCACACACTAAATAGCACTTTCTGCCCAGACAAATTCGCCAGGCGAGCTACAAAATTCGCCTGGCGAAACCTTTAAGTACAGCCCACGTGCCAGAACAGTGCAAAGAACCTGAGAAAAAATCTAAAATTCGCCAGGCGAATTCCAAACTCGCCAGGCGAATTACTTTCGCCACCAAGTCGCCTGGCGAATGCTGTGGCGAAACACTTACAGAGAGTACCCAATTTGAAGACAAATTCGCCAGCTGACTCGCCAGACATTCGCCTGGCGAATTTCTCCTTCCGCCACCAACTCGCCATGCGAATTCACTGTTTGTTGCAGACACGCGACGTTGCTCATTTCATCGTCTTTTCTTCCGATTTTTGCCACGTCGCTTTTACAAAAAATGTTGCAAAACAAACAAAAACATCAAATAGCCCAAAATAAAACATAAATTTGAAAATCACTTAAAAATAAGCAGTTTCGCATTAAGGCACTTAGAAAAAAGCTTTAAAATACAGAAAATTAATCTACAATTCATTTACAATCAGCTACCTATCATCAATATAAAAAAGTTAAAACTCTCACTTCACGAACCTAAAACACTCTTTATTCTCTCTCTCTCACCGAAAACCTAAACGTCACCCCTTCTCCGAACTCATCTCTGGCCACCACCTCCATCTTCTTCTTTTCCGGTCACCACAACCTCAATCAATAAAACGATTGTTATTTTTTGCAATCCTCGTACTTTGGTCTCTCTGATGAACCAAGTAAATAGTTGTTTTGAACATAATCGACGTCGGCCACTGTAACACGCCAAATTTGTAAGAATATTTATTTAATTTATTTAAATATAATATTCGCGGTTTTTGGTGAATTTTGGTGCTCTGGGCATTGTGTGGAATTTTGTGGCGTTTTGGTTATTTAATTAAATAATAGTATATAATATGAACATATTAGTATTAGTATTAATTTAAAATAATATTAGAAGAATTAAGGGCAAGATGGACTTTTGAGGGGGATTAGTGAGGGTAAATTGGGGAAAACCTATTTTGGAAGCCTAAGGGTTTAACAAAAAGGAATTGGGAGGAATAGGATTCGTTGTGTGAGATCGTGAAAATAAGAAGAAAGTGCAGAGCTCTGAGGAAAAAGGAAAAGGCGAGGATTCGAGAAGGTTTCCGAAGAATCGGTAGAGAAAGCTTAGAATCGACAATCTAAGGTATGGGGAGTATTGCCTTTCATTGTTTTCAATATAGGAAGTGATGTGTTTAAAGTGGATTTTGAGGTTTTTGGGGTTTTTGAAGGGTTTATGAGTTATTGATGATTTTGGGGTATTTCTGAGGATCGATGATGGATTGTTAAGGATTGAATTTATTTGGGTAAAAATAAGCCTTCGAGGCTAAACCTTTTTTATGATATGTGGGATCTTTTATGGGAAAGGGATTTATGGGGTTTATGGGAACCTTGAGAGTTTGTGAAGGTTTAGATGATTTTGAGTTAAGATAGTGGAATTAATCGACCTAAATGTCGTAGGTTTTATGCCTTTGATTTGCCATGATGTCTTGGAAATGTTTTAGGGATGTTTTGGGTGAACTAAGGTTGAATTCGTAAGGTGTTTTGGGTTTGTTATGATACTGATGTGTAGCAGCAATTTCCTGAAATCGCGGGTTCGCAAAGCGAACCATTCTTTCGCAAGGCGAACACTCGCCCAGACTCGCAAAGCGAGTAGCGCAACTAATGAGCGATGATTATGTGATGATACTGAGATGTACTCTGGGAGGTGACTTTTGGGGCTCGCGAAGCGAACGTCCCAGTGAAGGGCTTCGCCAAGCGAATAGAGGTAGCGAGGAGAGGGAGAAGGGGGGACTCTCTGGTTTTTGTGTGGGATATTGGGGTTCCCTGGTGTTCGCAAAGCGAACGTCCTAGCGAACATGTTCGCAAGGCGAACATTGTAGCGAACGTCTGTTGTTCGCGAATGATTTTATGTTTCTTGAGCTGTTTTGATGTTTTGACGCTGTGACTTTTCTGATGAATTTCCCCGATGTTATTGATGATCATATGACGACGATTTTGTGATGTTTTATGATTAATTGATTATATGAATTAAAATGATGTATATTGATGATTATGAGCTGTTATATATGATGTTCGATGATTTAAGTAATGATATGAATTACCACGAGTGCATTGATGATTATGAGTTGTTTATACCTGATGTTTGATGATTAAATACTTATGTGAATTAGCATGAGCTATGTTGATGATGATAAGATGATGATGCATGATGTTTTGATGAATAAATGAGGATATGAAGAATATGAGATTTTGATGAATGATGATGCACGTGATGACTTTATTGATGACGATGATTATGATGTTGTGCATCATGCATTCATAGCATATTTTGATGATGATGTTAGGACTCTGGTCCAGTGATGATGATGTTAGACTTCAGTCTATTGTGGCTTCCATCCCATTATAGGATGTGAGGTTGTTTATGACGTGCTCCAGTTCTTGTGTGGAATCAATCCTAATGACGGGTATCTTTGGAGGGTGATGGCCTAAGTGTCCATCATTTGTGACGATTGGTACCACATGCATGAGTCTTGTTGTGCACTGCATTTATGTGGCATTTGTTGTGATTTATGATGGCGTGTTTTGATGTTTGCCTTGTGATGACTCTGACGATGTTGTATATGATGATGACGCCATTTTTATGCATAACTTATTTTATATTGATTATAATGAATTGTGATTACTCACCCTGCCTATTTGAATGTTGCCTCCACGTGGGTAACATGCAGGTGATCAGGATTAGCCGTGGATGCTTCGAGGAACTTTTGAAGTTTATTTGCATTTTGGTCGATGTAGAGGGTCTTGCTCTGATAGTGTAACATCGGGTTGGGTCGTTGAGTTGAACCATTAGTGGTTTTCTTTTGGCTGATATTTTGTTGTTATTTGATGACTATGGTTTTGTTTTAAAAACCCTTTTGTGGGATTTTATGTTTATGGTGGTTCTGCTGCCCTTTGAAGGCTTTTGAGTTATTTGGAGGAAAACCCGTTGTTTACGGATCAATTTTGTAAATTTGCAGTTAATGAGAAATGTGCACCCTTTGAGGTGATTCTGATTTTACTCTGATAATTTGTGTAATTTACCGTGTATAATTGTGGGGTAGAAAAGGGTGTTACATTAGTGGTATCAGAGCAGGTCGGTCCGTCCGGCCAGGTTGTCTAATGTTGTCCAGTCCCTAGTGTGCGACATGTGTGTGAAAACATTGTCGATGCTTGTTTTGTTTTCCATTTGCAGGTTGGGAATGAAACAAGTAGGGGAGAAGATGGTGCTTCTCCAAGATGCTTCAAGTATGGAGCGATGGCTAAGTGTGGTGTTGGACACTACAATAGTTTGGTAAGATAGTTTGTACTGCCTCATAATAGCGGCTGTTATTGACAAATTGAGGAACTGATCACCCTTAATCTCTTGTTGATAATAGACGGGATCATGTTGGATGGGATAGACGTGTCTTGCGAGCTTAAGTGGTGTGCGCAGTGAATCGTTTGGAGTTAAGCCAAGTGCTTACAGATGCTTTTGATGAGTCGATGCATGATGATGTTGAGATGTTTGTGTTGAGGGTAACTTTGAGTATTAGTGAAGGTGGAGAAATGGGTGTTTTGCCTGGTGTTTGTGAAATTTCGGAAGTGTTTCCTGATTGCATAAGTGATTAGCCTCCATAGCATGAGGTAGAGGTTGTGGTGGAGTTGATACCAGGTATGAGTCCGGTGTCAATGGCTCCTTACCAGATGTCTACATCTGAGTTGGGAGAATTGAAGAAGCAATTGGAAGAGTTGCTTGGGATGAAGTTTGTTCGGCTGAGTGTTTCTCCGTGGGTGCTCCTGTGTTGTCGGTGGAGAAGAAAGATGGTACTATAAGATTGTGTGTAGATTATAGACGATTGAATAAAGTGACAATCAAGGATAAGTATCCACTTCCGAGGACTGATGATTTGATGGATCAATTGGTGGACGCTTGTGTTGTAGCAAGATAGATTTAAGGTTTGGTTATCATCAGATTCGTGTTAAGCCTGCTGATATTCCGAAGACAACTTTCAGGATAAGGTGTGGTGTTCATGTAGTATATGAATTAGATTTTTCATGAGTATTTGGATAAGTGATTGGAAAAATAGCAAGTGTACTATTTTTACCGATGTAGTAATAGTTGGGGTTATCCCCATAATCGATCTCTCGAGGAATGCGTGTAATTATAAGTGCAGCTGTTATTTCAATTAAACAAAAATGCCTTTAGGGTTTGTTTGTTTTGAAACTTATAATAACAATTAAGAAAATAAGCAGAATGAATAAAATGACTTAAGCAAATATGAGAAGCTATGCTAGGAGAAGTGTATAAATTGCTCTGCAATAAACCCAATTATTATTCAAAGGGACATGCCTCAAACCTTAGCTTACCCAATCTTATTAGTGTTTTTCCTTAATTCCTTAACAGAAAAACCTTTGATATTATCCCTTGACCCTAATTCCTTAGCAATCTCAGAATAACATCAAGCAATAGTTCTGACAAGATTATCAAAGGTTATTGCGGGGTTCCTCATTCCTAAGCAATATCTACCGCAATATTATTTTACAAACGCATTAGGGTGGTTTGTCCGACCTAATCCTAATCGTGAATCAAATTCAATTAGTCTGATTGAAAAAGCATTAAGAACATTGCAAAATAAAAACTTAAAGGAAAAAGGCATAATCTCATATAATGATTCAAAATAGGTTCATTACATTGCAATTTAGGGACACCCCCTAACATTGGGGGGTTTAGCTATTCATAATATTAAAAAGAAATACAATACGAAAAGTAAACATTACAATAGTAATCGGATGATTTTGATCTTCAATTGTTAGCACTCATGAAGAATCTCCCGCCTTCAGATCACTTGATCGCATGAAACTCTAACGTAAAATTGTTCGTAAAAGCAAAAGTGTCCCTTCTCATTCCAAAAACTAGTATAAATAGTCACAATTCACTGAGATCGATTGGAAATACCCAAAGCGCCCCCACAGCTTAATATATAGAGAAAGTATGGAAAAATTCAGGAAATCAGCGTCAATGCTGACACGGGCCGTGTCAGCCAACACTGCCGGCTATGTCAGCTTGCTGGATTTTATAACCGAAATTGTTTCGATCATAACTTTTGCTCCGTAAGTCTGTTTTGGTCCCCGTTCGAAGCGTCAGAAAGCTAATGAAGAGAACTACAACATAGTATAGATAAGAAACTTGGTTGCCCAATATTTTTCCATGTTTGTTGAATTTTAGGTCTAAGCATTCTCTGCTTCCTTCCAAAAACTCTTCTAAATTCCCAAAACTTCCATTTTCTTCACACGAGTCCTTTGGGCTTTTCCACTCAGACCTGAAACCATCGAAAACTATCAAACCAAAGCATAAAATGCAAAATAATTGAAATAAAAAAATAAATCATAAAATGTGAGAATAAAATATAATAAGTAAAATTGACTTGAAAAACAATGACAATACAAAACAAAGTGCTATCGATTTCGCGGATTCATGCCGAATAATTGATGAAAACTAGTAGAAATGGTGACCGATCACAACCCCAAACTTATCTCATTGCTTGTCCTCAAGTAATGCTCGAGACAGTAGAAAGGTCACCCCCGAATTAATCAAAATTTTCTTACCACAACACCGCTGAGATCTTTCGCGACTATCTTTCCACTTTTCTTTCAACATTTCCTTCTTACCTGAATTTTGACGGTCCGCTACACTTCCACATCAAAGTACCTCTTTACCTATCAGCTTTTCACACTCTCACCAAATCTCTCAGATTACAGTGTTTTCACTCAATAATCATAACATGCAAAGTCAACTCATAAGCTTGAACAACATCTATTTTCATCTCAAACGCACACAACACACACTTTTCGAGGGCTTTTATGGTTGTAACGGGGCTTAGGGACAAGGTGGGATAAACAAACAAAACGGAAAAATGATTGGTTTTTAGCTCAGACTCAGTGTCGTCATTCTAATCACTATGGTATTTGTTCTGTTTCACAGTCAAGGGCATCAGACACCATTTTACTAGGATTCTTTAGTTTACACTCAATTATTTCTTTGAGCTTACTTTTTGACTTCTTCAAACTAAATCCTCCTCTAGGTAAGTGCTTTATTCTACTTCTTTCTTTTTCTTCTTTCTTTTCTCTTTTTTTTCTTTTTCAAAACTTTTCTTTCTTTCTTTTATTTTTATTTTATTTTTGCACTTACCTAGTTCTTAAAGGTATCCCAACCCCAAACTTAGAATTTTTCACAGATAAAAAATCAACAACACTTATCTGAGCAGGGTGAGGGAGTGTTTGGGCTCATGGTTTAATTATGCGGTTAATAAACAAACAAAAGGAAGAAGGTTTGAGGGGGTTAACGAAGGATAACATAAAAGGGTAGGCTAGAAAGGCTCAGGGTTAAAAACAAACAAATGCCTCAGTGTGTATATGTGTGCATTGAAATTCCAATAGACGAGTATGCAAACTAAGAGTGGTAGAGACATACCTGACGAACTCTCATGATGATAAGGTGTTTGGCTTTTTATGATCTTCACCATGTTTGGCATATTGACAAATTCCAAGGTACCTCTAGTGTAATGTCGCTTCATTTCCGTCTCAGGTGCACAGTACTCCCGTATCAGTCCAGTGTTGGAAAGTCGCGTCCAATCATCCACCTCAGCAGTACCAACTTTCGGGGGTTTCCTGGAGAGCAAGTATGGGTTGTCCCTTTTCATCCACTAACTATAAGTCTCCTCATTCATCTGACATGAATACCTTCAATCTGTAACACACGAAAACAAAACACGCCAACCAAAATAAAAATAAACGGTCCAGAAATGAAATAACAGAAATAAAAATACTGAAAGCAATAACCCCCCCCCCCCCCCACTCTTGAACTAAACATTGACCTCAATGTTTTAGAAGAAGCTAGAGAGGTGAACTCACATAGCCTCACTGCGGAGTGGAAAAGTTATAAAAAAAACTGAAAATCATGCCTGCCTGACATGGGCCGTGTCTGGTGACACGGCCACCCCAATTCCAGAATAAATTTTTTCATACCCCTACAGTAGGGCTGACACGGGCAACCGTGTTAGCCTACTGTAAAACCTCAAACTCTTTGCCTTTTTCCTGCATTCTTGACACGGGTCGTGTCCGGTGACACGGGCGGCCGTGTCAGGCCCTTGTTTCCTTGAATAAATTACTTTAAAATGATGAAATTAGGGTTTTATGGGTTTATTACCCTAAAACAATTTTTTTTTAACTCTTTGGGCCTCTAATATAGTGTAAGACCCAACCCCTTTTTGAAAACCAAAATGATTTGGGCCTCAGTGTATTGTATAAGTCCCGATACCATCAAAAAGTTCGGCGCGATAGTCGCCTTTTTAACAAAAGACCCATGGGCCTCTCCTTGAGCTGTAAGCCCCATATCTTGTACAAAAATAACATCTTTGGGCCTCTAATAGAGTGTAAGACCCAACCTCTTTTTGAAACCAAAATTATTTGGGCCTCAGCCATTGTATAAGACCCACGGTGCTTTCAAAAATCTCGGTGTAATCGCCAGTTCAAAAACAAATCATCTGGGTCTACCCTCGTGTTATAAGCCCCATTTCTTTTCCTTAAACTCTTTGGGCCTCTTGAGAGAGTGTAAGACCCATCCCTTTGTAAAGAAAACCTTTTGGGCCTCACATATTGTATAAGTCCCACTGTACGAATTCAAACAACAGTCCAATCACTGATAAAACCTTGGGCCTCTCCTCGAGCTGTAAGCCCCAACAATCTTTTCAAAGCACTTTCTCGTTTGATTTTGAATATGTTGTTATCAAAACTTTCTTTGTTAGACAACTAACCAAACAGCATGGAAACTCTACAATGGGTAAGTGTTTATCTGCTTTCATTTTTTGCTTTCCTATATATAATTGTATTGTGGGGCTGTTTCACTGTAAGTCTTCTTTCACAAACTTTTATATACTTGTCAAATATCCACTGTGTAATACTAGTATAGTTATTTAGAGTTTTCCACGGCAACTATGTCTAGCACTAGGTAAAGCCCTGTTGGCCACTCTTAAATACAAACAAAACTAGATCCCCATAGGATTTCCAGATACAGTCTTCCCTCCTTTTGGGGTTAAACAATATGGAGACGTGAAAGGCAGCATTCTCGGTGAACCCTTTCTCATATTGTCACCCTTAGACATTGTCAAAGAAACTCTAACTCCCCAGAGATGATCTTTTCTCCATGAATGGCATCTCTTGAGTTTCTTCCAAATTCTCGGACTTTCCTGGCTTGATCTATTCTCGGTGAATAGCATGTCTTGAACTTATCGGGGTTTGGGGACCCACAGGCTTCCTAAAAGCATCCCCGCCTCCTCTTGGGCATTGTATAAGGACCCTTCGGCTTCTTAAAAGTTCTCATGCCTTCTCTTGGGCTTAATACAAGGACCCTGACGACCTCTTAAAGGTATAAGACAGAACTTAGTCATCCTTTGCTAGAGCAGTTTTACCAGCGTAAAAAAAAAACTCCGGCCGTTGTAGGGTTAATACTCATCCCTTAATGTCCGTGCCTCCTCTTGGGCATTGTACAAAAGATAAAACTCTAGACGTGGACAGTCTAAGATCCTTGAGTCTCAAAGACATTCTCAAGTTCCCTTTCAAACATAGGCAGAGACCCGATCTCTCTATTGAGAGTTCCCCATACTTGGACCCGCCTCCGGATCTCCAGAATCCACGGTGGTAAGACAACCTCCTCTTGGGCTTTGTACAATGATTCTCCCCAGCAGATGTAACCTTTTCAGACTCTCTTATTGAGTCACCCACTTTTAGCCTCCATCTCGGGCTTCGTACGAGATAGAAAATCACTCTCTTGTTGAGTATAAAAGACTCTCTTGTTGAGTCAACCACTTTTAGCCTCCATCTCGGGCTTCGTACGAGATAGAAAACACTCTCTTGTTGAGTATAAAAGACTCTCTTGTTGAGTCAATCACTTTTAGCCTCCGTCTTGGGCTTCATACAAGACATATATAAAACACTCTCTTGTTGAGTATAAAAGACTCTCTTGTTGGGTCAATTAACTTTCAGACTCTCTTGTTGAGTCAATTTCCTTTTAGCCTCTATCTCGGGCTTCATACGAGACAACAAAACACTCTCTTGTTGAGTATAAAAGACTCTCTTGTTGGGTCAATAAACTCTCAGACTCTCTCGTTGAGTCAATCACCTTCTCAGACTCTCTCGTTGAGTCAATCACCTTCTCAAACTCTCTCGTTGAGTCCATCTTCCCTTTTCGCCTCCGTCTCGGGCTTTATACGAGACACCAAATTACTCTCTTGTTGAGTATGACAGACTCTCTTGTTGAGTCAAACCCTTTTAGAATCAACCTTGGGCTTTGTACAAGACAGAAAGAACATTTTCCCCGGAAAAGTCAACTTCTAGCCTCCTCTTAGGCTTTGTATAAAGAAAAACCCGGTTGAGTCAATCAACCTTTTAGCATCAAAGTTGTGTCTTGCTCACATCATACAAACATCAACAACTCCTCTTTAGAGATGACAAATTCTCTCTCAGCATAAACCCTTCAGCTTCACATCTTAGGCTTTGAACAAGATACAAATAGACCATTCAGCTTCACATCTTGGGCTTTGAACAAGATACAAATCACCCCTTTAGCTTCAATCTTGGGCTTTGAACAAGACACCAAAACACCTTTTTCCTCCCTTAGAATAGGAGGAACTATGATCGCTCTGATTTCCCTGTTTCGGGAATACATAGGCATAAGATTGCAAAAATCTTAGCGAGCACACTAATAAAAACCCAAAATCCAGTACCTTCATATATCAACCCAAAAGCATCAAATCTAAACACATTACCAAAAACCTCACAAATGGTCCAAACATTCTATTCTTAACAAAATAACCGAAGAGGGGCCCACATCTTAATAGCATCTGTAAACCAACAGTTTTGTCTGTTTAAACTCAGTATGCAAGCAGGGTTAATTGGATACATCTATTTCCCTTCCTTAATCAGCTTAACATGATAAAAAATGAATCGAACTGTAGTGCCCAAGCGATAGTGATTCAAGACCACAAAAATCGTGCTACAGAAAAATGGCGCCCACCGTGGGGCCCTTTTCTCTTTCTTACAATCTTCGGTAGAAACCTTAAGTTTAGAAAATGGCGACCACAGTGGGAGGCATTCTTTCTAGTCTCTTTTAGGGTGAAAACCTTTAAATTCAACAAAATGTCACAGAAATGGCGACTCTGCTGGGGAGTCATTGTCTGTATAGGATCATAAGACTAGAGGTCTAGGATGATTAAGACAAATATATATACTGCTTTTCCTAATTGATATCTGTGTTTATTTTTCTGCTAATGGGAATGTGTGTGATACTGCATGGGGAAAGATTGAGTATACACCTAAGATAGGTGATGGCAATGCGGGTAATCTTGCAGGGAGTGAATCCCAGTTAAGAGTCCCCGATCGACCATCAAACTCAGTGGAGACTCCCTTTGCAGATACATTGCCTATACGACTTCGGTTGTTGAAAGTAGTGTGGTCGACTGGGTTATCTAAGGAGCTGAGGTTTTTAGTAGACTTAAACCATTTTATAGTGCGGAAGCTATCGGAAATAGTTGTCACGCGATACTACCCTCATTTGAGATCGCTCTAGGATACATCAGCTCGCTGGCGATCCGCTTGCTGTTGTTATCCCAAATGGGGTCAATGATTTTGCGGACAGGTACAAAAATCACCAGTATAAACCTTTGGGGGGGGGGTAGAGCCTTGAATTCATGACACCGACCCTTTGACCCCATGTTTTTTCCATGTTTTTGAGTGCTGCATTCATACATTCATCTAAAAAACATTAAAACTAAAAAAAATCTTCTCTTCTAGTCTCTCTTTTTCAAATTAAACTAAGACTATGATTGCAAATGTCAGATAAAAAGATTGCGCTAATGGATTTCGGTAGAAGGAAAACTCATAAGTACACCTTCAAGGTTCCAAAACTAGAGGATTTAAGAGGTCTGGCGAGAATGATCACCAACCATGAGGCTTTCAGAGCCAAGTACGGAGGGCTGCTGTCCTTGTTAAGGGTCCATGTAATTGAAGGAATCCTATCCTCATTAATCCAGTTCTATGATCTGGTTTATCACTGTTTCACATTCCCGGATTATCAACTAGCACCAACGCTGGAGGAGTACTCTCACCTAACTGATTTACATATCACTGATCAGGCTCCCTTTTCTGGACTGAAAGAAATTCCAAAGGATCAAACCATTGCAAGAGCAATTTATTTGGACGAGTCAGAAGTCAGGACTCACATGACCACTAAGGGTGGCATCCAGGGTTTGCCAGCCCAGTTCTTGACAAAGAAAGCCCTATATTTTGCTAGTATAGGGAACGTGGTCGCTTTCGAGGGCATCTTTGTTTTCCTCACCTACGGGTTATTTTTGTTTCCCAACATCGATTGCTTTGTAGATATCAACGCCATTAAAATTTTCTTGATTGGAAACCCTGTACCGAATTTGCTCGCAGATGCGTATCATTCGGTACACTTAAGGAATTTATACAGCGGAGGAATGATCACGTGCTGTGTACCCCTGCTGTACAAATGGTTCACACCACTTACCCAAGTCTGCTGCATTTTGGGATCAAAAGAATATTTTATGTTGGTCGCAGAGAATCATGTCTCGTACCAACTCTGACATCGATTGGTACAATCGAATCTATGACGGGGTCAGAATCATTGACCGTTGTGGAAATTTCTCAAATGCACCTCTAATAGGAACTAAGGGAGGAATCAATTATTATCCAGTTTTAGTTCATCGTCAATTTGGATACCCGATGAGGCATATCTCGCGTAATGCTCATCTGGAAGGTCTGTTCTTCAAGGAAGGAGAAATTGACAGGGCACTAAAGACGGAAATAGTGCATGCCTGGAAACACATTCATAGAAAAGGAAGAGAGTCTCTAGGAAAACCAGACTGTGTCTCGGTGGAACCTTATCTCCACTGGGTACAAACTAGAGCTCTCAAGCTGAGGATGCCTTACCCTCGTCTGGAAGTTCTTCCATTAAGGGACTCTGCCCTTTATTTTATGTCTGAGACGGAAAAGCTTCAGGTTACTCTCAGCAAAGTTCAATAGGAGAAGAGGTATTGGAGGAACAAGTACCGTATTCTCAATGTGGAGTGCAAGAAAATACAGCAGATGTTAAAAGAAAAGGATGCTCTGATTGAGATTTTAGAGCAACATGCTGTAGAGAATCAAGAAGACTAAAGGAATTTGCTCGCTCCTTTCACTTGGCAAAGGAATGACAACCCGACAATGGCTCGAGAGCCCCAGTCAAAGAAAAGGAAAGTACCAGAACCAACACCTGAGCTCTCCTCAGGGAGGACTCAGGACCCATTAGCTTAGATTTCCTTTCACAGCACCATGTAAATTATTGTATTTCCATTTCTGCAATCCTTTGAATTCAATAAAACGGGGTTTCCCCACTGTTTGATATTTGCAATCCCAGTGTCAAAGTTTACTTTGAACAAAAAAATATATATATACAATTAATATAATCATTGCATATCATTCATCATTCTCACTTAACGCATTCTTCTTACCTACGAATCTTATGTTTGCGTCTCGATTCTAGAGTCAAACTGTCTCATTCGTATAATACTCGGGCCAATCGTCAGAAAAAGATGGATGATCTCGAGGAAGAGAACAGAGAGTTGAGGGAAGAGATCGACACTCTGAAAGAGGATCTAAGAAAGCTTCATAACGACATGCAAGCTCTAGTAGAGGCTCAAATGCAAAAACAAAGGACTGTGATCTCAGAGATCGCATCAATGCCCATAGTGGAGAAGTATGATCCTAGGTACAAAATATCGAAAGATTGTCCCTGGGGCATGCCTATCAACTATATCCCGGAAAGATATGTTCCGCCGATCAATGAGGATTAAGGAACCGCAGCAGGAGCCGCTGGGCCTGAAGGTTACAAACTTTGGGAAAGCGAAGATGCCAGGGGCATGATAGCAACTCCTGAAGGTTACAAACTTCGGGAGGCACCGAGAGTCTCGGCCATAATAACTATACCACCGCCCGTGGTACACACTGTCCCGGAAGGACAAATTCCACATATACCCTATGGTGTAAACAAAAGTATGTTTGACAGAATGAATGAGTTCCAGGAACAATTCTTGGAGATGCAGAAAGAACTGCAAGCCCTTCGCGGTCAGGATTTATTTGGAAAGGACGCCCCAGACCTTTGTTTGGTCCCCAATGTAAAAGTCCCGCATAAATTCCAGGTGCCCGATTTTGAAAAGTACAAGGGTAACTCTTGCCCTCAATGCCATTTGGTGATGTACACTGGACGAATGTCAGCTCAGACAAAGAACCAGGAGCTACTGATCCATTATTTCCAGGATAGTTTAACCGGTGCCGCATTAAAATGGTACATGGGTTTAAACCGCACTAAGATCGCCACTTTCAGAGATCTTGGCATCGCTTTTGTTCAACAATATAAATATAATTTGGACATGGCACTGGACAGAGACCAACTCAGATCGATGTCACAAAAGGACAAGGAAACCTTTAAGGAGTACGCTCAGAGATGGCGTGAAATTGAGATGGCGTGAAATTGCCGCCCAGATTTGTTGACCTCTTGAGGAAAAACAGATGACAAAGATCTTCTTAAAGACCTTAAGCTCATTTTACTATGACAGAATGGTCACCAGTGCGCCCAGTGACTTCACCGAGATGGTGGGCATGGGAGTTCGTCTTGAGGAAGCGGTCTGGGAATGACGTTTAGTAAAAGATGCTGGATCATCAAGCAGTACAAAACGATAGGGTAGTGCTCTCCCTAAGAAAAAGAGCAGGATATTGGGAATATCTCTCTCGAAAAGCAAAGGCGACGATATCAACTAGTAGCAGCTGTAACTCTTGCTATCAATCCCGCGCCTGTTCCTACGTATCAACCTCAGGTTACCCAGAGCCAACCTAATCAACAACAACTTCAGCAAAGGACACAACAGTCTCTTCAGCAGACTCATCCTCCGTACAACAACAATCGTGCAACGCGACCTCCAGGGTTTGATCCTATACTTGTGTTGTACGCGGAACTGTTTCTGTTAGTTCTTTTATTGGCTGGAATTTTGGTAAAACAAAGTTGAACAATGTTTATGTCATATGTCTGATGTCATAACATTCGTTCCTAACATTAGCTGTTGCAGGGTTGAAGTTTTATATGCTGATGTTATAAGTGATGTCTTGACATCACTATATCAGAACATCAGAACATCAGATGGTGATGTTTTAGGGTTGCGCGTGATAGTGAGTTTTGAGGAGATCTGTTAGAGTGATTGGATGCGAATATCTTGGAGAAGAGATTTCCAATCAGATAAATTTGAAGATTATGGAGCAGATTCTGTAACCAACATTAGGGCTGATTTGGAGAGATTTAAAAAGATTTGAAGATCAAATTTGTTTTAAAATCAGATATTTTTGGAAGAGATCCAAGCCCAAGTCAGAATTATATAAAAGCAGCCTCAACCCTTGTTGAAAAAGTGACGAAGACAGAGAGCATAGACTAAGAGTCAATTTGAGTTTTCGTGTGTGTTTTTGTAAACCATTCAAGTTGGAATTGGTGTTACTATTTTGAGTTGTAAGTGTATTCACTCTAGAGCTTTAAGCAAGAGTGTGTTGTTCTTGATCAAAGATGTTAAGCAGAATCAAGTTGGGTGATTAGTGGGCAATCATTGGATTGTATCACTGTGGTGGGTAATCATTGGATTGTATCACTGTGGTGAATTAGGGAGTGAGTGGTTTCTCATACCTAAGTGGTTTCTTAGGTAGAAGTGTCATTGGGTAGTGATTAAGTTAGGTAGATGTCAACTGGGGTTGTTGAGTCTATAATTTGATACTACTAATAGTGAATTTCCTCCCTGGCTTGGTAGCCCCCAGACGTAGGTAGTTAGACTGAACTGGGTGAACAATTCTTTGTGTTATTTACTGTTGTTTCTACCTTGTTCATATAGCAGATTGTGTTGTTGTGACATCACACTTAACATCACACATCTGATACCAGAATTTCAATTGGTATCAGAGCAGGCATCCTGCTCTGCATCTGGGTGAGATCTAGGGCTGATACTTTCTGGTACAATGGACAAGGAGACTGGTGGGTTTGTGAATAGACCCCCTATTCTAGATGGCTCTAATTATGACTATTGGAAACCACGGATGGTTACCTTCTTGAAGTCATTGGACAACAGGGCTTGGAAGGCTGTCTTAAAAGAATGGAAAGCACCTGTTATTGTTGAAAAGGATGGGACAACAAAGCTAAAACCTGAGGAAGATTGGACAAAGGAAGAAGATGAGCTTGCACTTGGAATTTCAAAAGCCTTGAATGCCATCTTTAATGGTATTGACAAGAACATCTTTAGGCTGGTAAACACTTGTGAAGTAGCTAAGGAAGCTTGGGATGTCTTGAAAACTACTCATGAAGGAACCTCCAAGGTCAAGATGTCAAGACTTCAACTGCTGACCACAAAGTTTGAAAATCTGAAGATGAAGGAGGATGAAACCATTCATGATTTTCACATGAATATTCTTGAGCTGTCCAATGCCTCTAGTGCTTTAGGAGAAAGAATGACTGAAGAGAAGCTGGTAAGGAAGAATCTCAGATCCCTTCCCAAGAGATATAAAATAAAGGTGACTGCCATTGAAGAAGCTCAAGACATCAGCAAGATGAGGGTTGATGAGTTGATTGGTTCTCTTCAAACCTTTGAGTTGGGATTGAATGAGGAGCCTGAAAAGAAGACCAAAAGCATAGCTTTGGTGTCCAATACTGAAGATGGTAAAAAGGAGTGTAATTTTGAAACTCATGAGGAACTGTCAAATGCTGTTGTGATGCTGGGGAGACAGTTTAATAAAGTGTTAAAGAGGATGGATAGAAACTATAGACCTAATGTTAAGAACATCACATCTGACAACAACAGGTCTAGTGATCAGGTGAAGAAAACAAGAGATGAAGAAAAGTCCAATCATGATAAAGGAGTTCAATGCTATGAGTGTGAAGGTTATGGTCATGTCAACAAAGAATGCCCTGCATACCTCAAAAAGCAGAAAAAGGGGTTATCTGTTTCCTGGTCTGATACAGATAGTGAAAGTGAAGAAGAGAATGCCAAGTATGTTAAGGATTTGACTGGACTATGTGCCTCTGATGGAGAATCTAGTGATGGTGAATTGACCTTTGAAGAGCTGGCATCCTCTTATCAAGAGCTGTGTCTGAAAAGTGAACAGGTCCTTCAAGAAGGGGAGAAGCAGAAGAAGATTATTGTACAGTTTGAGACTGAGAAAGTTGAACTTAAGAATGAAGTTTTGTTGTTAAAATCCCATCTTGATCAAATGTCAAAATCCATCAGAATGTTAAATAGTGGAACTGACACTCTGGATAAAATACTTGAAGCTGGAAAAGGTGCAAGTGATAAGACTGGTCTAGGATATGAGGGTGAGAAGAAGATATCTGCAGAGGCTAGTTCTTCTGGGGTTAAACAAAACATTCCTCATCAGCATGAAAAAGGACATGGTTCTGGAATTAAGAAGGATGTCCCTCACCCTAGGCAACAAACTAATGGAAAGGGCTATGGTCATAAGAAGTTTTTGTCTCAACCTCAAGGAAAGCCTCAGTTTTCTGGAGCTAGACAGTATATGCCTCCCCAATACCATAGGAGCATGCAGGCTTACAATTTCAAACATAACATGTTCCATCCAATGTCTCAACATCAAGGGAAAATGTATGGGCTTGGACCTAATAATGATGTGCCTCATGGTGATGGCAGAAGAAGGCCACATCATCATGGTAAAAGACAGCCTAAGCACTACAGAAGACAACCTAGTTATGGGAGAAGACAACATCAATACTTTGACAGATGGCAGCCTCAGCATTATGACAGAAATCATAATTAAGGGGGGAGACATTTCAATCACTTAAGAGAAGAGATTCAAAGAGTAAGATGTTACTATTGTGGTAGATTTGGCCATATACAATCTTCTTGCTTTAAACTACATGGTTATCCCAAGCTTGTTCCTCAACCTAGACAGGACAGGCCTCAGATTGTGAAACAATGGATTCCTAAAGCTGTTGTCACATGTCTATTGGCTCACTCATCAGTTAGAACCCCAGCTATGGATGGTTGGTATTTTGACAGTGGTTGCTCAATGCATATGACTGGTTTCAAGAATTAGTTGGTAGATATCAGGACTTACCCCACAAAGGATGTAACTTTTGGTAATGGAGAAAAAGGGGAAGTAAAAGGAATTGGAAAATTAAGTTGTGAGGATGGACCTAATCTTGAAAGTGTTCTTCTGGTCAAAGGATTAACTGCTAATTTGATTAGCATTAGTCAGTTATGTGATGAAGGATTCAATGTTAGCTAAACTAAATATGAATGTTTAGTGACTAATGAGAAGAGTGAAGTCGTTATGAGGGGAGTTAGATCCATAGATAACTGTTATTTATGGGTTCCTCAAGAGTCCAGCTTATCATGTAATGTTAAGGATGATGTTATGACATCTGAATGTGACATTAGAAGGATCACCAAACAACCTAGTGTTATGCAACTATTCAGAGGAAATATTGAAGAAACTAAGGTAGTTGAGGTTGATCATTCAGCTATGAAGGGTAATGACGATTTCCCTAAAGATATGTGTGCTGAAATTTGTGAAGTGTTAAGTAGAAATTTGGGCAATTGGAAAAGGATTCAAAGGTTAATGAATTATGATGTGCATTTATTAAATTTGAAAAATTTAAAAGGAAATATGTTTTGGTGGGGAAATACATTTATTGGCCTTTAAGTGACCAACAAAAGCAGTCCACTTACCTTAGGCTATCATTCCCTATTATCACTCTCACACGCTTCTTCAATCTCAACACTCCAATTTCGTTCATCTTCCCCCCTAAGAACATAAATTTCAAAACACTTTTGGCCTTCAGTTGTTGCACAGAAACGATGTCTAAATAAGAGTCATCTCCATCCAAGAAGGCTGCGTCCAAAAGTTCCACTCATGCAAATTCTAGGGTTTCGACAGAAGAGGTATTTGTGGATGAAGTTATGGACATTGCTCCTATCTCTATGATTCCAGCTTCAGTAAATACAAGACCTGAGAAGTATAAACCCAAGAGACCATCAAAAGGTAATACTTCTAATCAATCTACGAGTAGTAAATTTGATGATAGCGAAAGTAGGGCCTTTGTCACTAGTGTGTTGTTTGGAGACAAACCTACTCCTATGACTACCACCCCTCTTCCTCAAGCTGTTGAAGAAAGGGTAGATGTGGACAAGAGCATTGATCAGATTGTCACAAAAATGTTTGAGAAAGGGATTCCTGTGAAGGGAATATCTAGACCTCTGAGTCAAAGGCCTGCTGAATCTGTTAGAGAAGAGGGTGACATTGAAACTTCTGAAACAAATCTTCATAGATTAGCTGTTTCAGTCATTGAAGATGCTGAGATTGAAGATGAAGGTGAAGCTGAAGCAGAAAGAGAAAGGGATACTCGTGTTGAAGATGAAGTTGATGTTGAACATGATGTTGAAACATCACCTGCTAGGGATGTTACTCCTAGTCCCAGAGGGAAGAAGAATGCTGATGTGGTGGATGTTGTTGACTTGTCTGATAATGAAGTAATTGGTAATGTTGTTCCTGGTATTGCCAATAGATTGAATACAAGAAAAGGAAAGACTGTGGAATCTTCTCCTAAGATGACAGCTGAAGGCAAGAAGAAAAAGACATCTGTTGTTGGTCCAACTAAATCTTGGAGCAAGGTTGTTGTGTCTTCCAAAAAGAGAAAGGTTAGAGAAGAATCTGAATCTGAGTATGATGTTGAGGAAGATGTTCAAGACATCATCCCTGTCAGAAAGTCCATTTTGAAGAGAATTTCTGATAAGGTTCCTGAAGTGCAAGTAGACAACATATCTTTTCATTATGCTAGCAGCACTTCTATGTGGAAATTTGTGTGCCAAAGGAGATTAGCTTTGGAAAGAGAGCTGGGCAAAGATGCATTGGAGATGAAAGAAATTATGGAGCTCATTCATGTTGCTGGACTGTTGAAGACTGTGACAAAATTCTCTAAGTGTTATGGTGGACTTGTTAAGGAATTTGTTGTTAACATTCCCATAGACATTTCTGATAAAAGAAGTGTGGACTTCATGAAGGTGTTTGTTAGGGGTAAGTGCATTAATTTCTCTCCTAGTACCATCAATAAGTATCTTGGAAGAGATGATCAAGAGGGTTGTAAACTGGAAGTGACTGATAATGATGTGTGTAAAGAGATCACAGCCACTCAGGTGAAGGTTTGGCCACTGAAAGATAAATTGACAGCTAGCAAACTCAGTATCAAGTATGCTATTTTGTACAGAATTGGAGTTGCTAACTGGGTGCCTACTAATCACAAAACCACCATAGCTGTGGGATTAGGAAGGTTTATTTATGTTGTTGGGAAAAAGGTCAAGTTCAATTATGGGAATTACATATTTGATCAAGTTGTGAAGCATGGTGCCACTAATGCTATCAAGATGCCTATAGCATTCCCTTCCCTTGTCTGTGGAATGATCTTAGATCAATATCCTTGAATTCTAACCAGTTCAGATGTAGCATGTAAGAGGGAGTCAGCTCTATCCTTGCATCCCAAGTTGTTTGTTGGGAATCATGTTCCAGACATTGTTGTAACATCAATTTCCGGTGTTAAGAAGGCCAGTACTAAGGCTGAGTTGATTGAAGAATTGAAGGCAACCTGCAAGGATCTTGATATGGTTATAAGTACTAGCACTACTAGGAAGTTGAGAATTGAGCAGATGATCAAATCCTTGGAACAGGGTGAAGATGATGTGAGTGCCAACACTGAAGATTCAGGTTCAGAGGAAGGTGAGGAGAATGAGGCAGATGGTTTTGATGCTAGTGAAGATTGAAGTGCTGCTTTTGCTGTTTATTGCCTTTATAGTTTATAGTTTTTGTTTCTGCACGTTGTGTGCATGGTGTGTATCTTGGATAATAGTACTTTTATGTTTATCTTGGTTTTGTTCTATGATTTGTCTTGTCTTGTGGTGCTGACTTTAGACTGACAAGGAGAGTTAGTAGGACTAACTGTAGTAGAGTGTTAAGGTTTAACTTGTTGATAGTTGGCCAATTGTGGCTAAAAAGGGGGAGAGTTAGCCTATGTGTTGCCTAGTTGTCTGATGTGGCTCTAGGCTTGAGGGGGAATGTGCATGTTTGAACAACTGGTTCTTGCTTTGAGGGGGAGTTTAGCTTTGTGCAGCTTGTTATGTGATTGCTGTTGGGTTTAAGTTTTTTTTTCCGTTTGAAGTTTTTTCCGCTGCAGGTACCTCTGATGATGGCAGAGTTTGCTTTAGCCAAAATTAGCCAAAAGGGGAGATTGTTAGTTCTTGTATTGGCTGGAATTTTGGTAAAACAAAGTTGAACAATGTTGATGTCATATGTCTGATGTCATAACATTGGTTCCTAACATTAGCTGTTGCAGGGTTGAAGTTTTATATGCTGATGTTATAAGTGATGTCTTGACATCACTATATCAGAACATTAGATGGTGATGTTTTAGGGCTGCGCGTGTTAGTGAGTTTTGAGGAGATCTGTTAGAGTGATTGGATGCGAATATCTTAGAGAAGAGATTTCCAATCAGATAAATTTGCAGATTATGGAGCAGATTCTGTAACCAACATTAGGGCTGATTTAGAGAGATTTAAAAAGATTTAAAGATCAAATTTGTTTTAAAATCAGATATTTTTGGAAGAGATCCAAGCCCAAGTCAGAATTATATAAAAGCAGCCTCAACCCTTGTTGAAAAAGTGACGAAGACAGAGAGCATAGACTGAGAGTCAATTTGAGTTTTCGTGTGTGTTTTTGTAAACCATTCAAGTTGGAATTGGTGTTACTATTTTGAGTTGTAAGTGTATTCACTCTAGAGCTTTTAAGCAAGAGTGTGTTGTTCTTGATCAAAGCTGTTAAGCATAATCAAGTTGGGTGATTAGTGGGTAATCATTGGATTGTATCACTGTGGTGGGTAATCATTGGGTTGTATCACTGTGGTGAATTAGGGAGTGAGTGGTTTCTCATACCTAAGTGGTTTCTTAGGTAGAAGTGTCATTGGGTAGTGATTAAGTTAGGTAGATGTCAACTGGGGTTGTTGAGTCTATAATTTGATACTACTAATAGTGAATTTCCTCCCTGGCTTGGTAGCCCCCAGACGTAGGTAGTTAGACCGAACTGGGTGAACAATTATTTGTGTTATTTACTGTTGTTTCTACCTTGTTCATATAGCAGATTGTGTTGTTATGACATCACACATCTGATACCAGAATTTCAGTTTCTATTACTACTGGTAAAGGGGCACGTCCAAACCAGGTTTCCTCTTATAGTACAAGAGAATCTGCCTTTTTGGTTCAAGACGGATCAGACGTGCCCTTACCACCAAGGAGGACCAGGGCACAACATAGAAAACTGTTTCAATTTCAAATCCGACGTGCAAAAGATTGTTAGGAGCGGGGTCTTATCTTTCAAAGATACGAATCCTAATGTTCTCACGAACCCGTTGCCTTAACATGAGAAAGCTGTCGTAAATTTGATAGAGGGAGAATCCAATAACAGCTATCAAATTCACGATGTACTCTTATTGAGGGCCAATTTGGTCAAGATGCATTGTAGACAGAGCGGATACGACCATGTACCACCTCATAATTATCACCAGTGTGATATATGCTCTAAGAACAATTAGGGATGTTCTGTGGTGCAAGCAGCTCTACAGGAACAATTGGATCTAGGATGGATTCGGGAACACCGAATTCGTGGTGTCAACATGACTTATACGAATTCCAATATCATTCAGAACCACGACATCCATGCGATGAATGTCAACTTAGTAGCAATGCACTCAAGACAAAGCCAGTATCATAATCTACCGCGACATGATTACAATTCCTGTCTGACTTGCTCGGTAAACAAACAGGGAAGCTTTTTCGTACAAGAGGCCCTCCAGCGTCAGATGGATCTTGGATGGATCCAGGACTACCATGATAGAAATCCCTATCAGATCAACATGGTTCAAATCTTCGATATTCGCTTGATGAATACCAACTTGGTGGAGTTACACGCCAAGCAAGTCCAACTCGGTTTTCTCACTTCACATGATTATCTGAGCTGTAAAGTATGTTGTGAGAGTAACCAAGGGTGCACTCTCGTTCAAAGAACTTTGCAACACTTGTTAAACCACTGGTGGCTTCCAATCTATATGGATGAAGACACGCAACAAATCAGTGTGGTTGACGAAAACCCTACTTGGCATCAAAGTCAGGATGTCCGATCTACGGAAACAGATCTAGTGAGGTTACACTGCATTCAAAGCGGGCATGGCCGGGTGCCACCACACAATTATGAGCATTGTAGAGTCTGCTCGAAAAATAATCAAGGATGTTACCTTGTGCAAGAAGCCCTTCAGAGTCAGTTGGACCGCCAAGAGATTCAATAATATTCAGTTTCGGGGTCTATCAACTGGACGCCAGACTACTTCGCTGATCAAATCAAAGATGTTGTCGTAATATCTGACCCTGAGAGGACCAAGGATATTTGCGCCATCATCCCTCTACTTGACGAATCGAAGGTTCTTGACCAAGAACTGATTGAAGTTACTTACGACAGTCAGATAAATCATAAGGCTCTTGTAGTTATCTATATACCGGGACCATTACCGTATGAATCAGCTAAGGCTATCCCTTACAAATACGGTGCAACAACAGTTGAGAATGGAAAGGAAATTCCATTACCCTCCGTCGTGAATATTGCAAACATCAGTCGAGTAAAACGGAGTGGTCGAATCTTCAACCGAGGAGTTGGAGAACCTAACAGAGAAAAGGAACTTCAAACAGAAGTTCCCAATCCACCAGTCGGTCAGTCCAGTGATCCTGACCTTTCAAAGAACGATGATGAGATGCTGAAGCTCATCCAAAGGAGTGAATACAACATTGTTGATCAACTGTTACAAACTCCTTCAAAGATCTCTGTGTTATCTCTATTACTCAGTTCCGAAGCCCACAGAGAGGCTCTACAGAAAGTCTTAGAACAGGCCTTTGTGGAACAGGATGTGTCAATACGACAGTTCGATAGTATCATATTTAACATCACTTCCTGCAAAAACTTGGGGTTTAGTGATGAGGAATTGCCAGAAGAAGGCAAAAGCCACAACATGGCGCTCAATATCACAGTCAACTGCCAGGACGATGCTTTAGCCAGCATACTGGTAGCCACCGGATCGACTCTCAACGTCATGCCGAAGTCTACTCTAATACGACTATCATTCAAAGGATCTCCGATGAGAGGTAGTGAGGTCATCGTCAAAGCATTTTACGGGTCTAGAAAAACAGTTATTGGCAAAGTCGACCTTCCCATAACTATCAGTCCTCACACCTTCCTAATCACTTTCCAAGTCATGGACATCCGAGCAACATACAGTTGCTTATTATGAAGACCTTGGATACACCAGGCTGGGGCAGTCACTTCGACACTTCACCGGAAGCTGAAGTTTGTCAAGAATGACCAACTCGTCACGGTCTGCGGAGAACAAGCCTTGATCGTGAGTAACCTTTCATTATCTACTTGTGTAGAATCCGAGGAGGCTGTTGGAACTCAGTTCCAGGCACTTTCGCTGAGCAATGAGAGTCAATCAGAAAAAGGAACATCAATTTCCTCATACATAGATGGTCTCGAGGTAATCAAAAGTAACAACGCAAAAGGATGGGGATAACTTGTCATTCCTACTGATAACAAAACAAAGAAGGGTCTTGGTTTTTCTGCAACCTGCACCCAGACAGCTGCTAACGATGAAAGTTTTCATCCCATTCAGGACTTCTTCCACAATGGAGGTTTCCTTCACCCAGTGCCTCAAGCAGTCCATACCATCAACAAGGAAGATCCCTCCGATACAGATGAAGAGTGGAAGTCCTATCTTAATGAGTACGGTTATATCTCTCAGGAAGAGGTGCCTATGCCATTTTGCTATCCCGCACAGAGTCCAAGATTTATACCAAGGTTAGATGTCGAAATGATATACGGAGATTGTGATTTGGAAGGATGTCGTGCTCCTCTAAACTCATTGGAGGAGGACATTCTAATGAAATACAACTTTGACCACGACTACTATGGCCCAATGGATGACCTGCCTATCTGGCAGCCGTACCCAAGAGACTTGGGGCAAGAAAATTAGCCCAACAATGAAAATCAGCAGAGCATCATTGAAAAGAATACCTGCATCCCCACCATGTCATGGGATCATTACTCGGGGCATTCTAAAAATATCCAGCATGACGATGAATTTGCAAAGCCCGCAGGGCTAGAGTTCATCAACTACGCTTTTCCTGAGGTCAACGTCATCGAAAGGGATGACTCCTCCAGTTCCAAAGAGGTGTGGGATACCTTGGGACAACCGAGCGGAAAATACGACTTCATGGTCAAATACACCACTCCTGAAAGCTCTCGCATCAGGCTCGAAGACATTTAGCCAATTGGGTAGGGAGATCCACCTGAGAGCACAAATACTCTGCAAAATACAACTGCGGAATCCTCCTACAACAACTCTGCCTGGGAGACAGATTCCAATGATCCTGCTCCACCAGAAATCAGCGTTATTTCTGAAGACAAATCGAGGAAGGTACCAGACTTTGTGATTCGCCGAGGAGTTCACCGCTAATGGGTTGCAGTCGATGTTCCGAAGATTGTTTATAAGTCTAAGTAATTGTCGTCTTTATCTTAACCTTTCACCCTGCCCAGGTGAAACAGATGTTTTGATAGGGCTCACTTTCTGTAAATATCCCTCTTCGCTCCGCCCAAAGCGATAGAGTTTTGTTTTATAGGGCTATAGTTTCAAGAATCGACTTGTTCATGAATAAAATAACGTCGTTCTGTAATTTCCGCATTTATTGCCGTTTTCTCTTTTCGCTTTTTCAGAAAATGGTAATCCTAAAAAACAACAAATAATAAAAACAAGCAGTAAAAAAAATACACTGCACGCACTCTTGCATTTCTCTCTGTCTCTTCTAAAAAACAATCATAACGTCATGCAGATTGCTTGTTTTAAACCCCACTGAAACATACGATCCGATGCCTTCTCCCAACTTTGAATTCCCGATATTCGAGGCTGAAGAAGAAGAGGACGAAGAAATTCCAGAGGAGATCTCCCAACTACTCAGACAAGAGGAAAGGTCCATTAAACCTCACAAAGAGTCGTTGGAAACGGTCAACTTGGGTTCGGAAAAAGAGAGAAAAAAATCAAGATTGGGGCACTACTCAGTTCAACTGTCAAAGAAAGTTTGACAAAGCTTCTCAAAGAGTTTCTCGATGTATTCGCTTGGTTCTACCAGGACATGCCAGGGTTGGATACCAGCATCGTGGAACATCATCTACCGTTAAGATCAGAATGTCCTCCGGTAAAACAGAGGTTGAGACGGACTCACCCGGACATGGACATCAAAATCAAGGAGGAGGTACAGAAACAGATTGACGCGGGTTTCCTCGCCTCATCAGAATATCCTCAATGGTTAGCCAACATAGTACCAGTTCCGAAAAAGGTCAGAAAGGTCAGAATGTGTGTAGACTACAGGGATCTAAACAAGGCTAGTCCAAAGGACGACTTTCCTTTGCCACACATTGACATGCTAGTAGACAATACAGCAAAGTTCAAAGTTTTCTCCTTCATGGATGGATTCTCGGGCTATAATCAGATATAAATGGCGCCGAAAGATATGGAGAAAACTTCATTTATCACCCCATGGGGTACCTTTTATTCCAAGGTAATGTCGTTCGGTCTGAAGAACGCCGGGGCAACCTATCAAAGGGCCATGACTACTCTTTTTCATGACATGATACACAAGGAAATCGAGGTATATGTCGATGATATGATTGCAAAATCTAAAATAGAAAGTACAAACTCCACTTGAATCCCAACAAGTGCACATTTGGTGTCCGTTCAGGGAAACTCTTTGGGTTCATCGTCAGCCAAAAAGGAATTAAGGTTGATCCGTACAAGGTCAAGGCCATTCAAGAAATGCCTTCTCCGAAAACTGAAAAACAAGTCAGAGGATTCCTGGGACATTTGAACTACATTTCCAGATTTATATTCCTTATGACCGCGACATGCGCGTCGATTTTCAAATTACTCAAAAAGAACCAGGACTGCGTTTGGACAGAAGACTGTCAAACCGCCTTCGACAATATTAAGAAATATCTGTTGACCCCACCGATTCTATCACCTCTGGTGGAAGGAAGACCATTGATCATCTACCTCACAGTCTTGGAAGACTCAATGGGGTGTGTACTTGGCCAACAAGACGAAACCAAAAGGAAAGAGCCTGCCATTTACTATCTAAGCAAGAAATTTACCGATTGCGAGACTCAGTACACTATGCTTGAGAAAACTTGTTGTGCTCTGGCTTGGGCAGGCAAACGTCTTCGCCAGTACATGATTCATCACACTACTTGGTTAATCTCCGAAATGGATTCGATCAAGTACTTCTTTGAAAAACCTGCTCTCACGGGAAGGATTCCCCGTTGGCAGATGTTGTTATCAGAATATGACATCGAATACCACGCTCAGAAAACCATTAAGGGAAGTGTTTTAGCCGATCATTTGGCTCATCAACCGATTGACGATCAGCAATCAGTCGGATTTGACTTCCCAGACGAAGATGTCATGTATCTAAAAATGAAAGACTGCGATGAACCGCTACCCAGTGAAGGTCCAGAACCAGGTTCCCAATGGGGACTAATCTTTGACGGAGCTGTCAATAATTACGGAAACGGAATTGGGGCAATTATTATAACACCTTAGGGTACCCTCATTCCTTTCACTACCCGACTGACGTTCAAGTGTACAAACAACGAGGCCGAATACAAAGCTTGTATTATGGGTCTCGAGGAACGATCGACTTAAGGATCAAGAATGTGGACGTATATGATGATTCAGCCTTGGTTATCAATCAGATCAAAGGAGATTGGAACACATACCAATCAGGACTGATTCCTTACAAATATTACGCAAGAAGGTTGTTACCCTTCTTCAACAGAGTCGAGTTTCATCATATCCCTCGTGAAGAGAATCACATGGCTGATGCATTAGCCACCCTCTCTTCCATGATTGGTGTAGGTCAATGGAACGACTTACCTAAGATCGACATAATGCGCCTTGAACGACCCGCTTCCATCTTCGCGATCGAAGCATCATCGTACACCAATGTAACCCGACAAGCCGTGGTCCGATTTATCAAGAACAATATCATCTGTGGTAATGGTGTTCCAAGCCAGATCAGTACTGATAATGGATCTAACTTGAACAACAAGATGATGAAAGAGTTGTGCGACGAGTTAAAGATCGAACACCATAACTTATTTCCCTACCGACCCAAGATGAATGGAGCGATAGAAGCGGCTAATAAGAACATCAAGAAGATTGTTCAGATGGTTGTAACCTATAAAGACTGGCACAAGATGCTACCCTTTGCTCTTCACGGTTATCGCACATCTGTCCGTACTTCAACAGGGGCAACCCCTTTCTCTCTAGTGTATGGCATGAAAGCAGTGCTCCCCATAGAAGTAGAGATCCCATCAATCCGGGTATTGATGGAAGCTAAGCTTACAGAAGCTGAATGGTGTCAAAGTCGACACGACAAATTAAACCTGGTCGAAGAAAAGAGAATCACGGCTCTATGCCACAGTCAGTTGTATCAGCAAAGAATAAAAAAGGTGTTCGACAAAAAGGTCCGACCTCGCGTCTTCAGGAAAGGAGACCTTGTGCTCAAGAAGATACAATCATTTCTAACTGATTCTCGGGGCAAATGGACTCCGAATTATGACGGCCCTTATGGGATCAAGAAAGCTTTATCAGGCGGCACCTTGAGACTTGCAACCATGGATGGAGAAGAATTTGCCTACCCCACAAATGTTGACGTAGTCAAAAAATACTTCACCTAAACTAAAAAAAATAAAAAAAAATAAAAAAAAAACTTCTCGGTGGATTGAAAACCCGAAAGGGCGTTCCAGGCAAAAATTAGAGACATAATAAAAAATCATCTCGGTGGATTGGAAATCTCAAAGTACAGTCCAGGAAAAAATTAGGGATTCATGGCAAGTAACTACGTCCAACAGGGGCAAGTCCCTCCGCAGCAGTTACACCATCCATCAGAAAAACTCCAGTCAAGGTCATCTTCGACAGAAGCTCAGGATGTCCCAAATTCAAAGTTGGTAGAAGGATAGCGGTCGTCATGTTTCAATGTAGCCCTTTTTCCCTTAAATTACCATTTTCTAACTTTGTAAATACTCTAAGGAATCACGCGTTTGTCTGATTTCCATCCTGTCAATAAAATTTGAGCCCTTGTGTTTTTGTTTATAATTCTCATTTGTTTTAGCTTTATAGAACGACATTTTAACATGATCAGCAATTCTTGAAATAAAACAAAAAATGAATTTACTTGTCAAACTTTTTCTGCTTCTAAAATAAAGATGGCAATTTCTTTTGACTCTTGAACATCGAAAGAAAATTGATCGCTTCGCCAGAAGTAATCGAGCTTCAAAGTGCAAAATCAAAGTGCTCCTTCTAAACCAGTACGTCTGAATGAAGGATAAACTGTGTCAGAGACCTTGTTTCGTCTGACATCCCCGACAGAGTTCTTACCTCCTAATCCCGACCAACGATTGTTCCCCACGGGGACTATCTCTCCTAAGCAAGGCAAAATTGCTATCGTGAACCAGTGATACTTTTCATCTCCCACTGTGGCCGAGTATCCAGTCGTGTTCATCCATTAGTCCGGATGTCGCGTCAGTTTTGTCAGCATATACATACACACATCATGCATTATTGATTTACATTCATATTCATATTGCATCACTATCACTCTAGTCGGTCTTGTTCCCTAGTGATAAAAGTCCTCTCAATCAAGTTATCAGTTCTTTCCACGTCGGGAAAGGTGGCGTCTGACCAACCGCTCCTCCACTTTGCTGCTGAATTGAAGTGGGTCCCTTGACCACTTTGATAACTTGAACCTCTAAGAAGCCAGAGAGCTTTCGACAAATGTCACCCTTCTCCATTGAAGATGATATCTTTGCTTTCCCAGATTAAGGAAAATCCCCAAAGAAAGCCTCTTAATCAAAGATTTGGCAATACAGCAGTTCTTCTTCAGAAAATCCGCTGACGAAAAGGTCATCAGCACCTCAAAATTGGATCACATCATATGGCATTTCTCCGAGAAGATCCCGAGAAAAGTATGATGTAATACCCCAAGCGGAAACAGTCTCTCAATAGACTCGTTTTCCCCGATAGAGTCGACAAATGGTGTCTCCCACATAGAAGTTTGTGTACCTCTACAACTCAGATAGCTGGGTTCCCCAGTAACTCTGACATCAGATCATATATCCATCAAATGGCATCTCCCCAGGAAAATTCGGCGAGAAGTTTGAGGAAAACCGCTACAAACAGCGTCCCTTGTCAAGAATTTTATTGACAAAAGAAACCTAGACCAGTTCCTTGGTAGGAAACCAGGATCGAGAGGAAGTTTGTATCAGAAACTAAGACCAGTTCCTTGGTAGGAAACCAGGATCGAGGGGAAGTTTGTATCAGAAACTAAGACCAGTTCTTTGGTAGGAAACCAGGATCGAGGGGAAGTTTATTTTAGAAACCTAGACCAGTTCCTTGGTAGGAAACCAGGATCGAGGGGAAGTTTGTATTAGAAACTAAGACCAGTTCCTTGGTAGGAAACCAGGATCGAGGGGAAGTTTGTATCAGAAACTAAGACCAGTTCCTTGGTAGGAAACCAGGATCGACGGGAAGTTTATTTCAAAAACCTAGACCAGTTCCTTGGTAGGAAACCAGGATCGAGGGGAAGTTTGTATCAGAAACTAAGACCAGTTCCTTGGTAGGAAACCAAGATCAAGGGGAAGTTTTACCTTTTCTAAGCATCATTGCTTAGCAAAAGAAGAAGGATGCGTGAACTGTCATTCTTAACCACCATCAAAATTTCGGGTATTCCGATATTTAATCCTCTTGCACCCCGAATGCCCGAATACCTTCGCCATTCACACCTTCGGGTCCAAGAAGATTAAATAGGGGCATCTGTCATACCCCAAATTTTGACCACTAAGATTCCCATCATTGTGCAAATCATCATCACAATATGGATGTACCATCATACCTCATTAGTCTCCCCAAAGATGGGTGAGTATCCACTACAATCAAACTTAGGGTTTCAAGCCCTCTCAGAGCCTTTAAACAAAAGATCAATCAAGGAATGACATGATCTTCAACTTGGCTAAACCTCTCAAACATCCACAATGGATCAAGAGGAGTCCCACATCAAGAATCAAGCACAAGGTTGCAGCATTTTGAGTGGATCAAGCCTCAAGATCGCTAGTGTCACCAAATTAGGGTTTTGGTCGACCAGGGCCTCTAGATGGAATTTTTCCTTTGGGCATGAGCCAATGCTTCAAAGCACAACCTAATATGCTCCAAGGGACATCATGAACCCTACCATCAAGTCAATTTAGCCTCAGGGGATGCATTCATAAAAAAATATCAGGAATTAGGGTTTCTTGACCTAATTCACCCCTAAGTTGACTTTTGGGATAAAACATGAGCCAAGACCTCAAGACATGATTTGAGGGTCTCTAATAAGCTACATTGATCCATTTGCAATAATGGATTGATCCAAGAAGCTTGATTCACAAGTTTCAAGTTCATCAGAACCACAGTTAGGGTTTCGCGAAAAAAGTCAACTGTGCCTTTGACTTTTGACCCAGGCATGCTCCCAAACCTTGGGACATGATTCAATACACCCTATAACACCCTTGGAACATGTCCATTAAGTTTGATTTAGGTCAAGGACTTGATTTCGCAAAGGATCGCACAGTTTGGAATTCATATGACAAAAAGTCAACTGTGCATAAAAGTCAACTTTGACTTTTTGAGATTTTTCACAGTTATGGTTCTTTGACCCTAAAATGATGTTAATGTGTGATTGGAATCATCATTCATCAAGAAAAATCAAGAAAAGTGGGATAACTTGTAAAAGGGGTAACCATAAAAAACTTAGAAAATTTCTAAGTTATGGAACAAAGTGGCTAGGGTACCAACTTTGGAGGATCATAACTCCTAAACCACAAGACCATTTTCCCTATTCAAAGCTGGATTTGTAGCTCTTATGGCCCTCTACAAAAGCTTCAACTACACCCCATTCCAATTCATCATGGATTTTGAGTTATGGAATGATCAAAATGGCTGAAAACATGAAATGTCACTTTTTCCAACACTTAGTGAAATTTTCACTAAGTCAAAATCTGTCTTGCTGTTTTTCCAAATATAGGGGCATTTTTCACTTGGATCCAAAAAGTGTCAAAACAAACTATGATCACACATATGTTGTATCATATGAGGGCTTTCCAAAATGGCCAAGGACTCCATGAAACTCCACTTAAATCAAGAGATATGACCGTGCCAATATGCCTTGCTGCAAACTGTCATGGCAAGGCAGATTTAGGGATTTTGCTCAATTTGCCCAAATTTTGCAAAGGACAAGCAAATATATCCATCTGAACACCTCAAGGGGGGACCAAGGAGGGACAAACACTGATCCATCAGCCTCCCAAGTCTTTGGAACCAAAAGTAGTATGCCAAACCTAGAAATGCCTAAAAGAGGGACAAGACTCCAATTTTGGTTTGGAGCATTTAATGGATACACCAAGGTGGCATGGACTGAGCCTCTTCTAATTGAATTCAGTCAAGGATGATCCAAGAACTAGGGACTAGCAGCCTATGCCCTAACCTCTAATCAATGGCTAGAGGAGACTTGGATTCCTATTGATCAACATTGGCCAAACCTCTGCAGCAGTTGCCATTCACTATTGTAGCCAAAACAAACTTGCTCTACTATAAATAGAGCTCATTTGTGCTCAGTTTGAGTACACCAAAGCACTACAACACTTGCTTTCCTCAAAATCTCTTTCTCTTGGCAAAAATGCCTTCTTTAGCAAGGTAATTCTGAGTTTTTAAGTTAGAGTGCAATTTCATCACAACTCATGATCCAAACACATCCAATATGTCATATCTAAGCTGTCCAAACCTTCACAAGTGACCTGTAACACCAAAATCACAAAGTCACCTCTCAAAACCTCAAAATAGGAATTTTGTGCATTTTTCAAGCCATGTCTTGATTCGGTCACTTTCCAAACCAGATAAAACCTCAAACACACTCCAAATATCATCCTTGAACCGTCCCAAATGGTTCCCCACATATTGAACACCATTTGAGAGAGTTGCTATTTTGGCCACTTTTGCCCCTTTTGCAAGAAAGAGCTCAAACTTGTTCCTGAGGTTTCCAGCTGATTCCAACCATCCTAAAAGCTTCTAAGAGATCATTTGAGGGTGTCCAAAGCATCAAATCATTTCTGGAACAAAGCACTTGGCAGATTGCACAAAAGCTCCAAAAAGAGGTAAGCATCCAAACTTGAACTCTCTGAAATATGCCTTGCTTTGAGGTTCACTAATCATGCATCTCTTATACATGTTATATTTGTTGTGTTTGCATCAATTTATCATGTAATTCATGCCTGTAATAAGAGATAGCACAGAAAATGCAAATCATGGCCTATTTCAAAACCACTATCGGGTTTTTCAATAGGAGCATGATCTGAAAAAAATACCACCACCATTGGATTCCTTGTGAAATTCTAGGCAGGATAGACCTAAATTTTGTCCCAATCCATGGAGAAATGAGAAAGTTATGGCCTTCACGTTTCTAACCAAAATCTTGCCTTGCCTTGCCTTGGGCCAGGCCAAAAACAAGGCAAGCCTTGTATATTTGTGGTTGTGTTTCAATCAACGGGTGTATCACCACCCCAGTGGTAAGGCGCGTGCCCTGTACACAAGAGGTGATACAAGACACATATAAAACACTCTCTTGTTGAGTCAATCACTTTTAGCCTCCGTCTTGGGCTTCATACAAGACACATATAAAACACTCTCTTGTTGAGTATAAAAGACTCTCTTGTTGGGTCAATTAACTTTCAGACTCTTTTGTTGAGTCAATTTCCTTTTAGCCTCTATCTCGGGCTTCGTACGAGACAGTGAAACACTCTCTTGTTGAGTATAAAAGACTCTCTTGTTGGGTCAATAAACTCTCAGACTCTCTCGTTGAGTCAATCACCTTCTCAGACTCTCTCATTGAGTCCATCTTCCCTTTTCGCCTCCGTCTTGGGCTTCATAAGAGACACCAAATTACTCTCTTATTGAGTATGATAGACTCTCTTGTTGATTCAAACCCTTTTAGCCTCAATCTTGGGCTTTGTACAAGACAGAAAGAACATTTTCCCCGAAAAAGTCAACTTCTAGCCTCCTCTTAGGCTTTGTATAAAGAAAACCCCGGTTGAGTCAATCAACCTTTTAGCATCAAAGTTGTGTCTTGCTCACATCATACAAACATCAACAACTCCTCTTTAGAGATGACAAATTCTCTCTCAGCATAAACCCTTCAGCTTCACATCTTGGGCTTTGAACAAGATACAAATAGACCCTTCAGCTTCACATCTTGGGCTTTGAACAAGATACAAATCACCCCTTTAGCTTCAATCTTGGGCTTTGAACAAGACACCAAAACACCTTTTTCCTCCCTTAGAATAGGAGGAACTACGATCGCTCTGATTTCCCTGTTTCGGGAATACGTAGGCATAAGATTGCAAAAATCTTAGCGAGCACACTAATCAAAAACCCAAAATCCAGTACCTTCATATATCAACCCAAAAGCATCAAATTTAAACACATTACCAAAAACCTCACAAATGGTCCAAACATTCTATTCTTAACAAAATAACCGAAGATGGGCCCACATCTTAATAGCATCTGTAAACCAACAGTTTTGACTGTTTAAACTCAGTATGCAAGCAGGGTTAATTAAAGACATCTATTTCCCTTCCTTAATCAGCTTAATAGGATAAAAAATGAATCGAACTGTAGTGCCCAAGCGATAGTGATTCAAGATCACAAAAATCGTGCTACAGTATGCCAATAACTGCCAAACTTAACATGAGAACTTGTTGTATGTCTGTTATATTGAACTTTGTTTTTCTCACCATGTTGCTTGATAATGTTACAAGATCATTAAGCATAAGCTGATATGCTAGGAACACATTGTTGCCACTTTGAGTTATGAGTAGTTTACATGCCTGAAATTCATAAGATGCCTTACCTTGCCAAATTTTGTTTTGCATATGTGCTTAAACCTCATAATGATAGATTTCAACTCTTCTTATACCATTGTTTTGAGTTAGTGTGTTTTGTGTGCCTATGACTAATGTATGAGATATCAATTTACTGAAATCTTTGCTTGGTACTACCATTCCAGGCCTGATGTATTCTACATGCGTGTCAATTTGATTTAAGTTTTGTCAATATGTGTGTTATATATGCCTGCCTGTTTGAAATTATCTCATTGGTGATCATTACCCAAATTAAGAGCTATTATACTATACCATAAGCATATGTCTGATACCTTAATGCCACTTGTTTTACTTTCAAAACTTACATATCCATGTTAACCTATTTCATTGGACTTGTCTCTGAAGATATGTATGATGTCCCTTTCATCTGATTTGTCTAGCCTATGCTCAAGATGTGTCAACTGTCATTCATATTTGTGCTCAACTTATGTGAACCAGCCTGCTAACAAGTTGTTTTGCTTTGGCTTTCAAACTACTGACTGCTTGTGTATAACATTGTTGATCTGTTTACAACCTGTTAAGTTATCTCTTGACATCTTATTTTGAGTAATCATGGTGCACCTCAATTTAGGTTGTTCATCATTCAAAAAACACCACTTATACTTTTGTTCTGACTTCTGCTTATTGATGGTCAACTGATGACTTGTATTCTTGAATCTCTCTATTATGGATTGATAGGTAGGTGTAGAACTGCTCATTGATGTACTACCTGCATTGCCATTTTTTTGGTATTCATGAATGTTTGCTTCTTGCATCCAAACTAATCTCTGTGTGGATTCAAAGGAATGTGTTGAGTATATGTTGTATCTTTGGGCAATGCCTGTTTTGACAACATGTTGTCTGCAATTCCAAAATGTTGTGAATCTATTTTGACATGTACATTGGTTTTGATATCATGTTGATCTTGTTATGAGCTTTCCCTAAAATGTA
Source organism: Lathyrus tuberosus (assembly GCA_022829125.1). Classification (NCBI taxonomy): domain Eukaryota; kingdom Viridiplantae; phylum Streptophyta; class Magnoliopsida; order Fabales; family Fabaceae; genus Lathyrus; species Lathyrus tuberosus. Next base: position 3,984,489 of record JALAZF010000259.1, read on the forward strand.
CCTTTCTCAAATTATGTTGTTGCTTTTGATCTTGGTTCAATCAAACCAATGACAGTTTGTGTTTCATGTGGTAGAGGGTGAAATTTTGATCCACTTTGTTCATTTGAGTTTTGTTTAAATTAATGTGGGAAATGAGTTGGTTGTTACTTGTCATCATCATTGATTGAGTTGTTACGTAATTGGCAAAAAAAGCATTTGTGCAGCAGCTGGGATCATGTTCTCTCAGTCCAAAACCATAGTCTTGTTGTGGCAAGGATTTTTTTTCTTTAAGATTCGTGTGAAGGTTCATAGGTTTATGGAGTTGGGTTTATAACCGGATGTAACAGCCACCCCAGTGGCAAGCACACACATTACACACGCCCATATGACCCTTAGGACTGGGGTTCGAATCCCCCTCGCCCCAGTCCTTTTATTTTAATTTTCAAAATTGATTTTGTTTCACATACATACTTGTTGCTTCTATGTTTAATAACACGCGCACATTAGCTTGGTTGGTAAGACTTTTGGGTTATATGCGTGATGTCCTGGGTTCAACACCCATGGGGGACTTCTCTCTTTATTTTTATGACATGTTGCCTTGAATTTCTATGGTTTACACACAAATTTCAAACTTGCATAACTCAATCATTTTTTACTCTTTTCCACTCATTCTTTTTGCTAAACTTTCTTAAAGGAATTTATTTTTTGACTATAAAAAGAGATTATTGAAAATATTTAATTTTAAGGCACTTACTCGTGAGGGAAGTGTAAGGTTCTTTTTTAGGGTTTTGTTACATTTCTTGCTTGTCCTTAATTCTTGATCAAGATATCTTGTTTATACAATATCAAATGTTTGGTTTTAATCTTGTATGATATTATAAACCTTACTCAACTTGAATGCCTTGCTATTCAATACCACATCTTTATGTAAATATCCGTCATAACTTCTTGTTACATAAAACTATTATTCTCCTCCTCTCCTTCCAAAGGAAAGTCTTCCTGTTGACCTCATAGTCATAGGATCCCCTCTTGACCTCATAGTCATAGAGCCATCTCTTGTACCTTTGACCTTATAGTCATAGGTAGGCTTTGACCTCATAGTCATAGCCATTTTCCCCTTGGCCTCATAGCCATTCAATCATAACTTAGAACTAGGTTAGAGTTTCTTAACTCTATGTGGGCTCATCACATTGAGTATCCACTTTTCCCTACCATAACTTAGACTTAGAGAGTTTTCTCAGACTCTATATGAGCTCATACTCATTCCCCTTAAGAACTTTGGCCATAGTCAATGGTTCCTCTCACCCTTAGTTAGGTGAACTACGGTTGCTCTGATTCTTTAGTCAGATACGTAGGCACAGGATGCGACGTCTTGGCGAGCAAACTTAGTGTATATACCCCTTAGGTCTTTACCTTTAACTTTTAGGCCTTTACCTTACCCTTAGTACAGATTCCCTTAGCAAGCAAACATAACATAACACAAATTAAACAAGAGGTTCTTGTAGAGTACTACAGATATTAAGGGTGTTAATACCTTCCCTTAGTATAACCAACCCCAGAACCTTAGATCTCCCCCCTTTAGGTTTTTTCGATCTTGAACCTTTCCTTTGGATAAATCAAAGTCGGTGGTGAATTCAAAGAAATGTGATGCAAGTTAATAAATAGCTTGTTATCTGATTCTCACCGCAACAGAAATGGCGACTTCACTGGGGAAACTATTTTGAGGGTTAAGCCCACCTTGTTTGTTTATGATATTTATGTTTGTTTGTTATACTTGTACATATCTGTATACCTGTGTATATCTGTCTGTGCTTGGATTTTCTGTTTGGCAGGGTGCTATCATTGAGTGGTGAAATAAGTCCTAACCCAGACTTGAGAGTACATTTGATTAGGATCGTGGATATAGTCAAGGAGACTTCGAGGGAGCAATCCCAAAGGAGTTGACTTGAGATTCCACACTCAGTTGAGGCCCTCTTGAGGGTGGTATATGTTGAACTAGCAATCGTGAATGCGTTGCCACTTTCGACCTAGGTGCCCGTGATACTGATGACCTTTAGTTACCATTTTACCCCACTTGGTATATTTAGGATGTAGTGCGATGACTATGAGGGAGTAATCCTAAATGGTTACTACGCGATACTACACTCAGACGAGACTCTCTTGAGAATTTTATTTATTACCATGTAATTGGGAAGTCGATAAAATTCGAAATATGGGTTGTCGACTCTGGGCACTTTTTAGCACCCTGTTCTACAGTTAATAAACCCATAACACATACCTATTTGGGAAGGGTAGACCATGGCTCCACGCTTGTGACCTCCGACCCTGGGCTCTTTGTGTTGCATGTATATGTGTGGCTATCTGTCTATGTGTGTCTTGTGGTGCATACATTCATCCATACATCATTTCCATGCCATATTCAAGGAACTCAATTTTGTTTTACAAACTCTATAGGATGGATTTTGGAAGAAAGAAAACGCAGAAGTACACCTTCATTAGTCCAAAGTTGGAAAATCTGAAAAGTCTGGGTGAGCCAATCAATGAATCATCAACGTTCCGAGGCAAATATGGGAAGATCTTCTCCATGATGAAGTTAAAAATGGTAGATGGGATTCTTCCCACCCTTGTGCAGTTTTATGACCCGTTGTACCATTACTTTACTTTCCCAGATTATCAGTTGATGCCTACCCTTGAGGAGTATGCTATTTTGGTTGGTATTCCCATCACTCCAAATCCTCCATACTCTGGTTTGGAAGGGACACCTAAGGAGAAAGACATTGCAAAAGCCGCTCACCTCAAATTGCCAGATGTCAAAGCTAATTTGGTTACCAAGGGAGGAGTTTCCGGTTTGCCTGCCAAGTTTCTAATGGAGAAGGCTCATCATTATGCCAGTACGAATAACATGGGAGACTTTGAAGCTGTTATGGCTCTACTCATTTATGGGTTATTTCTGTTTCCCAACATCGAAAACTTCGTCGACATGAATTCCATCAAAATTTTCATCCTGGGAAATCCAGTTCCGACTCTGCTTGCCGACGCTTACCATTCAGTACATCTGAGGAACTCCCATGGAGGAGGGATGGTAACCTGTTGTGCTACACTGTTATATAAGTGGTTTATTTCTCACTTACCTCGTTCAGCAACCTTTTGGGATCTCAAAGACAGACTACTTTGGTCAGAGAAGATTATGTCCCTCACAAACACTGATTTGGAGTGGTATAATCCGACACTCAAAGGCAGAGACATGATTGATAACTGTGGTGGCTTCTCTAATGTACCTCTTCTTGGTATAAAAGGGTGCGTAAGCTACAATCCAGCCTTGGCTCGTCATCAACATGGTTACTCTATGGAGGCCAAGCCAAGCAACATTTATTTGGAGGGACTATTCTTTGAAGAAGACAAGGATCCTGTGCTCAAGGAAAAAATTGTGCATGCTTGGCGTCATGTCCACAAGAAAGGAATTTATGCTTTAGGAAAACCTGAGTGTTTGGCTTCAGAATCTTATACCCGTTGGGTACAGGGAAGGGTTGTTAGTTTAAAGATGCCCTACAACCGTCATGAGCCTATCCCATTAGCTCCTCATGACCCTGTTCTATTTTTCATAAGCAGTGTGGACGAATTAAAGATTCAATTGGCTCAGGCTGAACGAGAGAGGGACGCATGGAAGAGCAAATACCATATCCTCAACTACGAAATGAATGAACTCCAAAAGATCCATAGAAAAGAGAAAGAAGAGGCTGCCAAGAAAAGTAAGTCACAGGGGATTTAGTTTCTCCTGGCACATCATCTAATGCTAGTGTTCCATCTCCATCAGGACCATGGAAGCCCTATGTGGACAAAGTTGTTATCGAGAATAGAAGGTTGCAGCAAGAGGTCCAGAAGCTCACAATGAGGTTGATGGGAGAAGACTGATCCGAGGGGCCTAGGACTTAGTTTCATTTTTGTTGTACTTTTATTTTGGCTTTTGAAGATGTAATCATCTCTTTTGTGATCCAAAAAGACCATCATTAATGAAATGAGATTCCCTTTTTACAAAATGTTCCTTATCCAATAGTGTTTGCAAAAAATAGTTTGAGTTTCCTTGAATTACGCATGTCATCTGCATTGCACCTCGCATTTTTGCTAAACTATCAAGATACTAACTTTATTTCACAGATTTTTTAGACATGGATGCTGCAGGAAAAAGAGTTTGGCCTTACTTCTTCGAGCTCCCAAAGCTAGAGCAATTGTTGTGGTTAGGGGACATGGTTGAAGACCAATCAGCTTTCGCTGACAGATATGGGTGTGTTATTCCCTTGATGAGGCGTCCGGTGACTGAAGGACCCCTTGAAGTTCTGGTTCAACTATATCAACCAGCGTATCACTGCTTCGTGTTCCCAGAATTCCAGCTGGTGCCAACTTTGGAAGAATTCTCCGCTGCCCTCCCTTAGAGATATCGCCAGGACAACAAGGATCAGAGTGTTTGACATCCAAGCTAATCTAACTATCAAAGAAGGACAGCGCGGACTGCCCGCCCAATTCTTGCTGAAAAGGCTCTTTATTTCAAGAACAGAGGAAACGAGGCACTGATCTATGGTTTATTTTTGTTTCCAAATGCAAAGCACTTTGTGGATATTCATGCCATCCAGATATTCACAATCAATAATCCAGTTCGAACACTGCTAGCAGATGTCTACCATGTCGTACAGACCAGATATACAAGAGGTAGTGGGCAAATTGTCTGTTGTGTAGCCCTTTTCTACAAGTGGTTTATGTCCTATTTGCCAAAGACTCCAGCCTTCTGGGAGGTTGAGGACTGCAAAATCTGGTCCAAAAAGCTAATGGAACTGAAGCATACCGACATTGAATGGTATGATCCAACCGATGAAGGAATTGTTGTAATCCAAAGATGTGGGGATTGCCCCAATGTACCCCTTATGGGAAGGAACGGTTGTATCAATTACAACCCTGTCCTAGCCCGCCGCCAGATGGGCCATCTGAAAAAAGGAATTCCAGATAATGATGACATGCAGTTGATGTATTATGAGGAAGAAGAAGGATTTGAAATGAAGCTGCGATTTGAGCGTGCCTGGCGCCAAATCAACAAACAATTGTGGAGGTCTGAATGCCCTATCACCGAGGCTCACCTAAAATGGTCTCGTGACATAGCTCGTGTGATGAGGAAGTCATTCCCTCACTATAAATCACCCCCCAAGACCAAACAGAAGATGATGGACTATTTAACAGATTTGTTTCTTGAGAAAGAGAGGATCAAAGATCGCATTGGTGAACTGAAGAGGAAGATCAATGAAGAAGAGGGGACATCAACTAGTGGGTCTAACTTTTAGTTTCCTTGGTGTTGCTGCTTTTTCCCTTTTTATGCTGTTGTTATTTCCTGTTGTTATTGTTGTTATTTCCCTTTTGTTGTGGGTGTAATACCACTTATGTACTCGGAGTATGAAGATGCACTGCTCCTAAATGTAATGTTCGCCAGATTTCTTAATGAAGAAGTTTGTTTTGTAGAAGACTCGATCGTCCACATTATTTGCAAAATCTCTTTGGTTGCTTGATAGTTTAGCTTGCATTTGCATCAGCATCCTCATTTGCATCATGTCATAACATATGCATTTTCCTCTTTGTCCTCATCTTATGTCACCACTGCTCTCTCCAAAATCGTCACACTGAGTCCTAGACACAACTACAACACTCGAGCCCAAGCTCGGCTAAGGATGTAAGAAGAGTACGGAGAAATGGATAGGGTTAACAATGAATTGAATGAGATACGAGGAGGGATGGGACAGATCCTCGAGGCTATTAATATCATGAGAGCAAAAATGGACACCCAGGCTACTGTGGTTTCTAAAATCATCACTACAATGGTGGAACCCCCTGTCATCCCTACTGTGAACCCCACCTTGGGCATGCCCTTTGACTTCATTTGTGCCACGGTTCCTTTGTCTGCTCCGCAAACGGTTCCTTTAATTAATGAAACTTTGCAAGTCGTTCCCACATTCACCCCAGCAGCGGTACAAATACAGGTACACCCAGTTTTCCAGAACCCTCCTCCATATGATTACATTGATATGTCCGAAGAGGGGGATGATCAGAATGAAAAATTGAAAGAAAGTGTCGAGACGATGCAGAGAAGGATAAAAGCGATAGAGGGAAGTAATACATTTAGCACAGATGTTAAGGATATGTGCTTGGTCTCAGACTTAGTAATTCCATCCAAATTCAAACTGCCGAATTTTGAGTTATACTCAGGTGCCACATGTCCCAGGTCTCATCTGATCATGTACTATCGAAGAATGGTTGCGCATGTACGTAATGACAAATTGATGATCCACTATTTTCAGGACAGTTTAAAAGGGGCTGCTGCTAAGTGGTATTTGAGTCTGGACCAGTCTCAGGTCCGTTGTTTCCAGGATGTGACTGATGCTTTTGTGAAACACTACAAGTACAACATGGATTTAGCTCCTGACCGTAGACAGTTGTTAGGTATGACACAGAGCAGTACTGAATCCTTCAAAGAATATGCTCAACGATGGAGAGAAACGGCGTCTCAAGTTGAACCGCCCTTGACTGAGAAAGAGTTGGCTGATTGGTTCATAGATACGGTAAAGCCAGAGTTTTATGAAAGAATGATCAGCAGTGCCAGTGCTAATTTCACTGATATTGTTGCAGTTGGCGTAAAAGTGGAAGCTAGATTGAAGAGTAGGAAAGTAGTCAGTTCCTCAATGAAATTCTTGTATCAGATATGAGATGTCGAAATAGATGTCACGACACTAATATCTGAACAATGATCAATATAAGAATGATATAAAAATAGTAAAAAATAGCAAAGAGACACAAGCAATTGTTAACCCAGTTCGGAGCAATCACACCTACGTCTGGGGGCTACCAAGCCAGGAAGGAAATCCACTAAACAGAATTAGTTTGATGACTCTCAGTAAACACACTCCAGTTTACAATCTTCTCACCTAATCTCTACCTGTGAGATTTCTATCTAAGACACTTAGACAAGAGACACCTCTCACTCCCCCTCAATCACATGTAGTGATAACTACAGAACAATACTAAAGAGAAGAACACACTTCAAATACAAAGCTTGATCTTGCTTAAAAGCTTCAATAAAGAACAAAGCACTCGTACTTAAAAGCTTAGAGTGGACAAATTACAACTCAACTAACCAGTCCAATTCAAGCATCTAACAAATGAATGAATGGCTCACACCTTCAATTTGAGCATATCCTTGAGCAACCAGTCTAGCTTTATTTCTTGTGACCACACCTTTTTCATCTGACTTGTTCTTGTAAACCCATTTTGTTCCAATCACATTTGTTCCTTCAGGTCTTGGAACCAGCTCCCATACTTCATTTCTTTTGAATTGCCCTAGCTCTTCTTGCATGGCATTAATCCAGAATTCATCAGTTAAAGCTTCCTTGATATTTTTGGGTTCAATTTTTGACACAAAACAAGAGCTTGTGACGACTTCTCTTGATTTGGTAGTGACTCCCTCATTTGGATCATCTGTGATAAGGTCTCTAGGATGATCCTTCTGAATTTTGATGGAAGGTCCTTTGTTTACTGACACAGAATCAGATTCTGCAACAGTAGGATTAAGATCAACATTTTTGTCTGAAATTTCTGCAGATGTATCAAGGAATGTTCCAACATCCTCTAGAACATCATCCTTCTTATGCAAATCATCAACAACAACATTTATGGACTCCATCATAACCTTAGTTCTGGAGTTGAACACTCTATAGGCTCTGCTGTTAGTAGAGTAGCCCAAGAATATTCCTTTATCACTTTTTGGATCCATCTTTCTTCTTTGTTCACGATCTGCCAAGATATAGCATTTGCTACCAAACACATGGAAGTATTTAACAGTAGGTTTTCTTCCCTTCCATATCTCATACAGGGTAGTAGTGGTTCTTGTTCTTAGGGTCACTCTATTATGAACATAACAGGCAGTGTTCATAGCTTCAGCCCAAAAATGGTAAGGCAGTTTCTTGGCATGAATCATAGCTCTAGCTGATTCCTGGATAATTCTATTCTTTCGTTCCACAACTCCATTTTGTTGTGGAGTAATGGGAGAAGAGAATTCATGGCCAATCCCTTCAGAAAAACAGAATTCAGCAAATTTGTGATTTTCAAATTCCTTCCCATGATCACTTCTGATTCTAATAATATTACTCTTCTTTTCTCTTTGGAGTCTTTGGCAAAGCTCTCTGAACACATCAAACACTTCAGATTTTTCTCTAATAAAACTCACCCAAGTATATCTGGAGAAATCATCAACAACCACATAGGTATACTTCTTCCCACCAAGACTTTCCACTTGCATAGGCCCCATCAAATCCATGTGAAGTAGTTCCAACACTTTTGAAGTAGTGAGATGTTTAATCTTCTGATGTGACATCTTGGTTTGCTTTCTAATTTGACATTCACCACATACCCTTCCTTCTTCAATATTTAGCTTAGGTATTCCTCTGATAGCTTCCATGGAGATGATTCTTTCCATACCTTTTAGATGTAGATGACCAAGTTTTTGGTGCCATAACTTCACTTCATCATCTGTAGCAAGAACACAAATGGATGAGTAACTAGAATCTAGAGGAACCCATAAGTAGTAGTTATCCTTAGATCTAACTCCCTTCATGATCACTTCATTCTTTTCATTTGTAACCAAACATTCAGATTTGGTGAAGTTGACATCGAATCCTTGATCACACAGTTGACTGATGCTGATCAAATTCGCAGTTAACCCTTTTACCAGCAGCACATTATCAAGGTCTGGAACTCCTGAGCAGTTCAACTTTCCAACTCCCTTGATTTCACCCTTGGCTCCATCACCAAAAGTCACATAGCTTGTGGAGTGAGATTTGATGTCAACCAACAAATTCTTAATCCATGTCATGTGTCTAAAACAACCACTATCAAAATATCAATCCTCCTTAGCTGAGACTCTGAGAGACATGTGAGCTATCAGGCTGGTAGCAGCAGTCTTCGGAACCCATTGTCTTCCATTAGTAGAAATGTTTGTATTTGACCTAGGTTGAGGAGCAGGTTTAGGATATCCATAGAGTCTGAAGCAAAAAGGTTTTATGTGACCAAAACACCCACAGTAATGGCATCTCCATCTTTGGAATCTTCCTCTTAAGTGGTTGGAATGACCACTCCTATGATGTTGAGGCATATTATGTTTAGGTTCAGATACATGTTTTCTCCCATAATGTTGAGACATCTGATGGGACATGTTACGTTTAGGTCCAGAAGGACTATCATCAGAAGATGATTTCTTCTCTCCCTTAAATCCCAACCCAGTAAGATCACCTGCCATTTTTCCACTCTGAAGGATTTCATCCAATGTGTCAGTTCCACTGTTCGGCATTCTGACAGACTTGGTCATTTGATCAAGTTTGGAGTTCAACAACATGACTTCATTCTCTAGCTCAACTTTTTCAACCTTCAGTTGAATGATAAGTTTCTTCTGTCTCTCCCCTTCAAGACATACTTCTTCACTTCTGAGACACAGCTTTTTGTAGGAAGCTGCAAGTTCTTCAAAGGTCAATTCATCATCATTATAATCTTCATCAGAGGCACATCTTCCAGTCAAGGCAGTTACATGTTTAGCAGATTCTTCTTCAATTTCACTTTCAGAGTCCTCATCAGACCAGGAGACAGCTAGGCTTTTCTTTTCTTTCTTGAGGTAAGTAGGACATTCAGCTCTAATGTGACCAAATCCCTCACAACCATGACACTGAATTCCTTTTCCTTGAGTGGATTTTTCTTCAGACCTTGTTCTCCTTCCACCATCATTGGACCTGCTGATATCAGATGAGTTGTTCTTGACATTTGATCTTGACTTTATGTCTATTCTCTTCATCACCTTGTTAAACTGTCTTCCTAGCAGAACTATAGCATTAGATAGGCTTTCATCACCATCCAGGGTACTCTCCTCCTCTTCATCTTCAGTATTGGAAACAAATGCTATGCTCTTGGCTTTCTTTTCAGATCTGTCACTTATTCCTAGTTTAAATGTTTGAAGAGATCCAACAAGTTCATCAACCCTCATCTTGCTGATATCTTGAGCTTCTTCTATGGCAGTCACTTTCATGTCAAATCTCTTTGGAAGATATCTGAGAATTTTTCTTACCAGCTTTTTATCAGACATCCTTTCACCTAGGGCACTTGAAGCATTGGCTATTTCAAGAATATTCATGTGGAAGTCATGTATGCTCACATCTTCCTTCATCTTTAAGTTTTCAAACATGGTAGTCAGCAGTTGAAGTCTTGACATCTTTACTTTGGAAGTACCTTCATGAGTAGTTTTGAGTATGTCCCAAGCATTTTTAGCTATCTCACAAGTGTTCACCAATCTGAATATGTTTCTATCAATTCCATTGAACAAGGCATTCAATGCTTTAGAGTTTCCAAGAGCCAGTTCATCCTCCTCCTTAGTCCATTCTTCCTTAGGTTTCAGATTAGATGTTTCTTTTCCATCTTTCCCAATAATGACAGGATGTTTCCATCCTTTTAAGACAGCTTTCCAGGCCTTACTATCCAATGATTTCAAGAAGGCCACCATGTGTGGTTTCCAATAATCATAGTTAGATCCATCCAAGATGGGTGGTCTATTCAAAAATCCTCCTTCCTTATCCATAGTACCAGAAAATGTCGTCCCTAGATCTCACCTAGAAACATAACAGGGTGCCTGCTTTGATACCAATTGAAATTCTGGTATCAGATATGAGATGTCGAAATAGATGTCACGACACTAATATCTGAACAATGATCAATATAAGAATGATATAAAAACAGTAAACAATAGCAAAGAGACACAAGCAATTGTTAACCCAGGTCGGTGCAATCATACCTACGTCTGGGGGCTACCAAGCCAGGAAGGAAATCCACTAAACAGAATTAGTTTGAAGACTCTCAGTAAATACACTCCAGTTTACAATCTTCTCACCTAATCTCTACCTGTGAGATTTCTATCTAAGACACTTAGACAAGAGACACCTTTCACTCCCCCTCAATCACATGCAGTGATAACTACAGAACAATACTAAAGAGAAGAACACACTTCAAATACAAAGCTTGATCTTGCTTAAAAGCTTCAATCAAGAACAAAGCCCTCGTACTTAAAAGCTTAGAGTGGATAAATTACAACTCAGCTAACCAGTCCAATTCAAGCATCTAACAGATGAATGAATGGCTCACAAAAACAATACAATGCTTAAACCCTAAAACTCGAACGCAGCTTTCAATGACTTATTCTCACTACTCAGCAATTAGGGTTGAACATCTTTAAATAGTAATAAACTCCTTGGGCTTGGGCATTAGCAGATCTTTGATTCAATTAATAATTAAAGCTAATTATTCTCCATATCTTTTTTCAAGAAAATAGCAACACCCTATTCTTCAAAATATCACAGAAATTGCTTGCTTCAATTTAAAGATACTCCAAGATTTTTGCACGCAATTACTGAATAAAAGCACAACAGATTGCAAAAAGAGCGCAGCAAATAAATCATAACATTCTCAACAGAATGTTCTGTTAACAGATGTTAGGACATCGTGTTTGACATCATGCACAAAGCCCTGCAACACTAAGAAACACCGTCTGCAGAATGTTAGAAACAACATGTCAATACATCAAGTAAGACATCTTGATGAACCACTTTGTTTTAGCAAAATTGCTGCCAATACAGAACTAACACTCAAGCAATTCAACCAATACCAATACCAGTGCCAAGAAAGCTCCTAGCCACTTCCACAAGAAGAAAGAGGGAGAGACTAATGCCATTATGACAGGGAAGAAAAGCAACCCAAGGTGGAAGCAGCCTATGAACCAACAGCAGTCGGTTCCAAACTTTACTCAACAGCTGATCTACCATATGCAGTATGCTCAGCAACCTTATATAGCAGTTGTGACACCTACCTTTAATCACCAAGCCGCACAGCAGGCGTCCGCCTATCAGCAGCCAGCTTAACTGCAGATGCCAAATGCCTAACAATATCAACAACAAAGACAACAAGCTCCTCAGCAGGACACTTCTTACAGAAGACAGGGGGAAAAGCCTTCGCTACCGTCCATACCTATGACTTACACTGAATTATATCCTTCTCTGGTTCAACAAGGTTTGATTGTCACCGGACCTTTGGGTCCACCCTCGGAAAAATCTATGAGATTCCACAATCTGAATGTAAATTGTGTCTTTCATCAAGGAGTAGCTGGTCATGATTTGGAGGGTTGTCTTGCTTTGAAGTATGTAGTAAAAGGTTTGGTAGAAAAGAAAATCGTGTCTTCTATGGACCACCATCCGAACGTGAAAAGCAATCCTTTGCCCACCCATGGGACTACTAATTCCATTGAATATGAAAATGACGAGGTATTGGTTTTGGACGCAGCAAAGATCAAAACTCCTATCAAAGCCTTTCATGCTAAGTTGTTCAAGGCTGGCCTGGTCAAAGTTTGTCATGATGATTATGAAGAATGTCATACCAGTATCAAGGGCTGCAGTTTGGTTCAAGACGATGTTCAGTGTTTGATCAACGAAGGTTTTCTACAAGTATTCAGCAAGGAAAAGGAGAGTAAGATTGCAGTGATTGAACCTGTGTTTAACCTACCAAAGCCAAGAGAGCAGGTGCCTGTGTCCAACATACCTAAGTCAGGTTCTGTGATTCCTGTGTTCAACAAACCCATACCAGTTTTTAACAACTCTGAGTCTGTTGTAACTTCCACTGCCAATCATTCCAAACAGTACGACACCAGGAAACCTTTTCCATTCAGGTTTAGAGGGACCAAGGTCGTGCCGTGGATTTGTGAGAATGTTATGGGCAACAAAAGACGAGAAGACGTGATTCCAAGGAATGAGGTGGGAATCACTGTTGAAGACGTGGTTCCAAGGAATGAGGTGGGAACCACTATTGAAGATGTGACAAACATAGTTGGAACAGGGAAAATAACTCGAAGCGGCAGAGTTTATACTCCTTCTATCAAGGAAACCGCACCCAAAGAGACCGTTATTTCCATACCCCCTAAAGATAAAGGAAAAGAGGTAATTTCTAAAGAAGAATATGAAGAGTTCTTAAGGATTATTAAAATAAGTGATTACAAGGTGGTAGATCAACTCCATCAGACTCCATCCAAGATCTCAATCTTGTCCCTGCTAGTCAATTCACCTGTTCACAGATCAGCCTTACAGAAGGTATTGGCCCAAGCACATGTGGCCCAAAATATAACCGCTGGACAATTCGACCATGTTGTTGCCCACATTACAGCTTGTAACACTCTCAGTTTCAGTGACGAAGAGTTGCCTCGATCAGGTAGGAACCATAACCTTGCCCTACACGTATCAATAAAATGTCAAGAGGATACATTGGCCAGAGTTCTTGTGGATACTGGTTCATCTTTGAATGTTCTACCGAAAAGAACCCTTGAAAAGTTGTCTTACCGAGGAGCTGTGATGAGACCCACTTCACTTGTTGTTAAAGCCTTTGATGGCTCGAGAAGATCAACGATGGGTGAAATTGAGTTGCCTATTTTGATTGGTCCTCAAGTATTCAACATACTTTTCCAAATCCTGGACATCAACCCTGCTTACAGTTGTCTGTTAGGTAGACCCTGGATCCATGGAGTCGGTGTTGTGACATCGACTTTGCATCAAAAGATGAAATTTGTAGCTGATAAAAAGTTAGTTATTATCCATGGGGAGGAAGATCTAATGGCCAGTAACTTGTCCTCTTTACGATATATTGAAGCTGATGAGGACGCCCTGGAAACCTCCTTCCAAGCCATTGAGATAGCTAATGCCGTTATGATTGATGATACAGAACCAGTGGCCTCCGACTGTCCATCCTTTACTTTTTTCAAAAGCATTCAATCTGCACTACAAAAAGGTATACCCGGAGGCTGGGGTAAAGTTGTCGAAGTCCAAGAAAGAGAAAAGTACCAAGGGTTGGGTTACAAACCGACTCTTGAGGAAAAAGAGGCTCCAACAATGGGAAGATCGAGGATAATTCAAGAGATGTTTGTCAACGGAGGACATCAGGTCCATACCATTATCGAAGATGCTAAAGACGAGGACATCAACCATTTGGTTTTTCAGTGTGACGCAGCTTTGTGCAATTGGGAGTCTATTGAGATCCCTATCTTGTACCCTATGCCAGAGTAATTTGTTTGCTTTGTTGTTGTTTTCAATTCCCTAGCCTTGCCCAAGGCTAGCAGATTATTTTGTATGGGCCACCGCTTTCATTTCCTATTAATCAATGAAAATGATGTTTTGTTAACCTCTCTGTCTTTACTTTACTGTTTTTGCTTTTTAAGAAAAATGGCAATCTTTTCAAAACTACAAAAACATTTTCTTCTTGCATTCAATGTTTATGCATTTTAATAAAATAAATCCCTCCATCATGCAGAATAGATCCCAAACCCATCGTATTCGATGACCCTGCTCTCACTATTGACTTTGATTCACCTATCTATCGAGCTGAGGATGAGGAGGATTATGAGGTTCCTGATGATTTGGCAGAAATGTGTGAGTATCAGTACACGGATCTTCAACCACATGAGGAACAAGTTGACACCATCAATCTTGGTACCGAAGAAGAGAAGAAAGAGGTCAAGGTTGGGGCAACACTTGGGGCAGAAATCAGAAGACGTTTAGTACTGCTTCTTGAAGAGTATATGGATGTGTTTGCATGGTCGTATCAAGATATGCCTGGTTTGGATACAAATATCGTAGTTCACAAGCTACCACTCAAACCCGAATGTCCTCCTGTGAAACAGAAGCTTCAAAAAAAGTCCACCTGACATGGCTCTCAAGATCAGAGATGAGGCTAAAAGGCAACTAGATACAGGTTTCTTGGCAGTATCAAAGTACCCTGAATGGGTAGCCAACATCGTCCCAGTAATGAAAAAGAATGGTAAAGTGCGAATGTGCGTAGATTATAGGGATCTCAACAAAGCCAGTCCTAAGGATGATTTCCCTCTACCGCATATTGACACTCTTGTGGACAATACAACTCGATTTGTAGTGTTCTCATTCATGGATGGTTTCTCAGGCTATAATCAGATCAAAATGGACCCAACCGATATGGATAAAAATACATTCATCACCCCATGGGGAACCTATTGCTACAAAGTCATGCCCTTTGGTTTGAAAAACGTAGGGGCAACTTACCAAAGAGCCATGGTGACTTTATTCCATGACATGATCCATAAAGAAATTGAAGTGTACGTGGATGATATGATTGCTAAATCTCAGAGTGAGGAGGAACATTTGGACCATCTTCTAAAGTTATTCAAGAGACTCCAGAAATATCAGCTGAAGTTGAATCCTGCTAAATGTACTTTCGGGGTCAGATCAGGAAAGTTACTTGGTTTTATCGTCAGTCAAAGAGGAATTGAAGTAGATCCTGATAAGGCACGAGGCATTCAAGAGATTCCAGCTCCGCAGACTGAATCTCAAGTGAGAGGTTTCTTGGGTTGTTTGAATTATATATCCAGATTCATCTCCAACATGACTCCTATTTGTGAGCCAATTTTTAAGTTGCTCCGCAAAGATCAGGCCGTAGAGTGGAATTCTGATTGCCAGCAAGCCTTTGAAAAACTCAAGAACTATTTGCAAGAACCACCTATTCTGATTCCTCCTGTTCCTAGAAGGCCTCTCTTCATGTACATGACTGTTTTAGAAGGATCCATGGGTTATGTCTTGGGCCAACATGATGAAACTGATCGCAAAGAACATGCCATCTATTATTTAAGTAAAAAGTTTGCTGATAGCGAAAGTCGTTATTCACTGCTCGAGAAGACCTGTTGTGCTTTAGCATGGGCCGCCAGACGTTTGAGGCAGTATTTGATTTGTCATACTACTTTGTTGATCTCGAAAATGGATCCAATAAAGTACATCTTTGAAAAGCCTGCTCAAACAGGAAGACTTGCTCATTGGCACATGTTATTGTCAGAATATGATATCTAATATGTCGCTCAGAAGGCTATCAAGGGAAGTGTTTTATCAGAGTACCTCACAGATCAGCCTGTTGAAGATTATGAACCTCTCAAGTTAGACTTTCCCGATGAGGATATCATGGTAGTAAAATATTGCGAAGAGCCAGGCCCTAATGAAGGTCCTGAGCCCGGTTCTAGATGGAAGATGATGTTTGATGGTTCTTCTAATTATAAAGGACATGGTGTAGGGGCGGTGTTAATAAACCCTGATGGCGGTTACACTCCTTTCACCGCAAGGTTAGACTTTGGATGCACAAACAATGTTGTTGAATATGAAGCATGTATCTTGGGTTTGAAAGCTGCAATTGATCTTAGAATCAAGATTCTAGAAGTCATGGGTGATTCAACTTTGGTTATCTACCAAGTCAAGGGTGAATGGGAAACCAAAGATGAGAAATTGATCCCATGTCGTTCTTATATTGTGGAAATGATCAAATACTTTGATGAGATAACTTTCCATCATGTTCCTCGCTCAGAGAACCACATAGCTGACTCCTTAGCCATGCTAGCTTCAATGTGGAGAGTTAACTTCGTTAATGAAGCACCGCTCATCAGTATTGAGCGCAAGACCGAACCAGCTTACTGTCAGTCAGTCGAAGAAGAGGTCGATGGTAAATCATGGTTTCACGATATTATGAATTATCTGAAGACTCAAGAGTATCCTGCTAATGCTTCTAGTCTTGATAAGAAAACTTTGTGAAGGTTGTCATCCAAATTCTTCCTCAGTAACGATGTACTTTACAAAAGGAATCACGACATGGTCCTGCTGAGATGTGTTGATAAACGAGAAGCGGACCTGTTGATTCACGATATTCATGAAGGAACCTATGGTACTCACGCCAGTGGGCATGTTATGGTTAAAAAGATCTTGAGAGCCGGTTATTTTTGGTTGACTATGGAAGTTGACTGTATCCAATACGCCAGAAAGTGTCATAAGTGCCAGATCTATGCTGATAAGATGCATGTTCCTCCGACCTTGCTGAATGTGTTGTCGTCTCCTTGGCCTTTATCTATGTGGGGCATTGATATGATTGGAGTTATTGAGCCGAAAGCCTCTAATAGTCATTGTTTCATCCTAGTGGCCATTGACTATTTTACCAAGTGGGTTGAGGCTGCTTCTTATGCCAATGTGACCAAGCAAGTGGTTGCCCATTTCATCAGGAATAATATCATCTGTCATTATGGAATCCCTAACATAATCATAATGGATAATGGAACAAATCTGAACAACAAAACAATGAAGGAGCTGTGTGACAATTTCAAGATTGAGCATCACAATTCTTCACCCTATCGTCCCAAGATGAATGGAGCTGTCGAAGCTGCTAACAAAAACATCAAAAAGATCTTGCAGAAGATGGTCAAGACTTATAAGGATTGGCATGAAATGTTACCATATGCCTTGCACGGATACAAAACTTCAGTTCGAACTTCGACAGGGGCAACCCCCTTTTCTCTGGTTTATGGAGTGGATGTTGTTCTTCCCATTGAGGTTGTGATACCGTCTTTGAGGACTCGACAAAGCAGAATGGGTCAAAGAGAGATATGACCACCTGAACCTTATTGATGAGAAACGTCTGATTGCTATGTGTCATGGTCATTTGTATCAGAAAAGAATGAAGAGGGCATTTGACAAGAAGGCCCGTGTTCGAGAATTTCGAGAAGGAGAGCTTGTGCTCAAGAAGATTCTGCAATCTCAAAGGGATATTCGCGGAAAATGGGCGCCTAACTATGAGGGTCCATTTGTGGTAAAAACTGTATTCTCAGGAGGTTCCCTATTGCTCACAATGATGGATGGTGAACAACTCGCACACCCTGTGAATGCTGACTCAGTACGAAAATATTACGCCTAAAAAAACTGCTAAGTCAAAAATCAGAAATGGCGACTTAGGCAAGAAAAGGGTATCCCGGTGGGTCATAACCTATGAAAGAGACTCAGGCAAAAGTTAGGGATTAAATAAAAAGAAAGAGCTCGCTAGGCTGAAAACCCGAAAGGGTAGCCTAGGCAAAAAAGAGCGTCCCGGTGGATTGAAAACCCGAAAGGACGGTCCAGGCAAAAGTTAGGGACAAATCCGTTTCACTGTGTCAGATAGGGTTGTCACCTACATCCAGAGACTCATGAAGAGGTTCAAAGTTTCAGTCGCCTCATCAGCAGCGAAGATTTTTAGGACTCTTAGTCATTAAGGATGATAGTGGTCATTCAATATGATGTAACCTTTTCCCAAATTGCCATTTTTCAATTGTAATGTTCCATGGAACTTTGCTATTGGCAAGTTACCATTCTAATGAAATCAGTTTTTGAGCCATTCTTTGTTTGATATTTATCATTGCTCTGATATTTTCCTTGTTATGAAAAACTTCACTTATTCATTAATAACGGTTTTGAAAGCGGAAAATGTTTTGAAAAATCTTTTTGAGTAAACACAATGAAAATATATATTTTTCTTTGGCATCAGGGACGATTTAGCGAAATCATTTGCCTACCACAAAAGCTCTGGTTGCGACGAAAACACTAATAAATCATCTGGTGTGAACTTGTTGTTAAAAAGAGCGTTTGGCAATACTTCCCTGAATCAAACATTTCAGTAATGACTGACCACCGATACAAAGGACTACTCCCCAGTATCTTCACAGATGTTTGTTGAAAATATGTATTTTTATTTCCCCAATGAAGTAAAAACATTCCTAGGTTACCTCCAAACTTTTGGATTTCAGTGTGATGGATGTGTCGTCCCGCCTTTCACTTTTCCCAGTCTGTCATCTCTTGTTGGAATCGTTCTTGCATATCAGTAAGCATTCGCATCATACCATGACATTGTACATGTTTGCATTTTGGTGTTTTGCTCGTGCGAGGTCTTTATCTCTTTTTATCTTCGTTTGTTGGTCTTCGGACCTTTGTCTGTGTCTTGTTCGCATCTGGTCTTCACCTTTGTACGCCAGATCCCAACTCTTTTATGCAGTTATTCCTCCAGGAAGTCTAACCTGCAACCCCGGTATTGACCCATCTGATACAAAAAGTCTAGCTCATATTGGTAATAAAAATCCAGCTCATACTGGTAACCAAAATCCAGCTCATACTGGTAATAAAAATCCAGCTCATACTAGTAACCAAAATCCAGCTCATACTGGTAATAAAAATCTAGCTCATACTGGTAACCAAAGTCCAACTCATACTGGTAATCAAAATCCAGCTCATACTGGTAATCAAAATCCAGCTCATACTGGTAATGAAAATACAGCTCATGCTGGTAACCAAAATCCAGCTCATACTGGTACCTAAAAATCCAGCTCATACTGGTAATGAAAATCCAGCTCATACTGGTAATCAAAGTCCAGCTCATACTGGTAACCAAAATCCAGCTCATACTGGTAATCAAAATCTAGCTCATACTGGTAATAAAAATCCAGCTTATACTGGTAATAAAAATCCAGCTTATACTGGTAATAAAAATCCAGCTCATACTGGTAATCAAAATCCAGCTCATACTGGTAATCAAAATCCAGTTCATACTGGTAACCAAAATCCAGCTCATACTGGTATCTAAAAATCCAGCTCATACTGGTAATCAAAATCTAGCTCATACTGGTAATCAAAATCCAGCTCATACTAGTAATAAAAATCCAGCTCATACTGGTAACCAAAATCCAGCTCATACTGGTAATAAAAATCCAGCTCATACTAGTAATCAAAATCCAGCTCATACTGGTAATCAAAATCCAGCTCATACTGGTAATCAAAATCCAGCTCATACTGGTATTCAAAGTCCAACTCATATTGGCACTCCAAGTCCAACTCATATTGGCACCCCAAGTCCATCTCATACTGGTATCCAAACTATAACCCCAAACTGGTTGTCCTTTCCAACTCATATTGGTACCCGAGTCCCATCATTAATGACTCATTAACCTTATTCCCAACTAAAAGTCCAGTTTTTTTTCATCATCTAGCACGCAGAGTTCGTCTCTATATTTTCTGGCTTTTCTTGAAGATCCCGTTTGAACTCTTCAGTATAAGAAATCCCAAAAAATATTTTATCGAATGTCTATCCTTCTATTTCAAACTGGTCCCCAGTGGAGATCATGTCTTCTTTTTGGTTTCATGCCCAGTAAGAATGTGTCTTTATTACCCCAGTGTCGTCCGGTCACCTATGAACCTGTCGTCCATCTCCCTGGATCTTTCCCCAGTGGAGAATACCTCTCTGGCTCCTATCTCCAGTGAGGATCTGTAGGGTTTTCCCCTCAACTCTATCTTTTTCTATCCCCAGTCTTTCCTCAGAGTCTTCCCAGTGAGTCTCTTTTCTTGGTAAACTTGTATCCCCATTGAGTTTTCCTCATGGGTACTAACCTTCATCTTTCCCCAGTGCTACTCACATGTGGTTGTTTGCTCCTTATTCCCGGTGTCTGGTCTGTCTGCATCTTTGCACTATCTTGGCATCATATCATCATACTAGAAATCCATGGCATGTCAGCATTTGCATGTCTGTTGCTTGTCCTTAGCATCTGCATTCCATCTATGGGCAAAATTTTCGGTTTGCTATATTTAAATACCTTTCACCTTGATGTCCCGAGGATTTCCTTTCCTTGTGTCATCCGGTAAAGCTATTTAAATAGGGGCGACCATATATGCATTTGTTTAACTAACCCATATCTTGCAGTTTGTTTCACCTTGATGTCCCGAGGATTTCCTTTCCTTGTGCCATCCGGTAAAGCTATTTAAATAGAGGCCAGAAAATACTCATTCAGAAATGCCTTCTCCATCTCTATCCAAGTGGTAATACTCCCAACAGGTAACGAGTAGAACCATTCTTCAGCCTCTTCCGCCAGAGTGAAAGGAAACATTCTTGACTTTTTTGCTTCCTCCATGTGCCCCTCAATCTTGAGAGTGGTGCTCATAGTTAGAAATCTTTGTAGATGTTTGTTGGCATCTTCATTAACCTTTCCGGTGAAAGGTCTCCTCTCAAGTTGAGTGGTGGTGCTAGGATGCAGCTGGAAATTTGGCACATTCACCGGTTGGTTCATAATGGTCAACCTACCAGCCGGTGCATTTGCCCCACCGTAATCGCCCAAAAGTCTCTCTGCTGGTTAATTTCCATCCATACTCACAGTATCTCTGTCCGCCTCTGACCTGTTTTTGAACCTGAATCTGATTGTTCTAAGTGAATATAAACTTTTTCTTCTTCTGGTGTTTGGACTGACGGTTCTGCTTCTGAAGCTGTCAGTCTTGCTTGTCTACGCCTTGCGTATAAGGTTCTTTCGATTTCTGCATCAAAATTAAAATTTGCTGAGGGTTCTCCTCGCATAAAAATGTTAGACGGAGATTAGTAGTAACAATAGCAATCCAAAATTTATAAAATAAAAAAAAAATAAAAAAATAATAGAAAATAAAAATAACAGAAAAATAAAATTTCAGTCACAGAGTGACAAAATTTCAATTGAATTAACACACGAACTTATAATTTGGCAGTCCCCGGTGTTGTACCCCAAATTTTACCTCTTAGATGTCATAACATCTTGCATAGACATTTAGGATCAATCATATATGCATTTGTTTAACTAACCCATATCTTGCAGTTTGTTTCTCTGGTGCTGAAATTAGGGTTTGCACAGAGAGATTCAAGGCCTCCTAAGGCATTTTATAGCTTCATTCAATCATCACAAAGATTCACCATTTGGTTGGAACCAAGATCTCAAGACTTTGAATCAAGTCAAGTCAACAAAGGATCACCAGACCAAAGGGTGGAATTAGGGTTTTAACCTAAGGAATCACTGAAGAATGTTGTCATGTTAGGTCAAGTTTTATTTGGTTCATCAACCATTTGAGTCACCTACATCCAAGAGGTCTCACTCGACAAGAATTCAAAGTCATCTGGCTCTCATCATGATTAGTTTGAGCCACAATTTCACCCTGCCTCCAAATTAGGGTTTCTGTTAGAACATATGGATCTTTGGTTTTGATTTTCATCAAGAGGTGCCTTCAAACCCTAAAAAATGGCTCTATGAGTTAGTAAACACCCCTAAGGGTATTCTATGAGCTTTGGATGTGAAGAAAGAGGCAAGATCACCAAGGTTTGTCCCAGTGCAGTCACAGTCAAAATTAGGGTTTTGTCTGAAACCCTGGTCTTTGGGATTTTGAACCAAATGAAACCTCCAATGTCTCAACTCATCATAACATGTCTTATTGATGATTCAAAGTATCAATATCAAGTTTCAAGGAGTTTCTTGCAAAGGAAGTAAGTTTTTGATCATAAAACTTTTCATATGTGAAATTTCCCTCTCTTATGCTAACTTGAAATGGTCATAACTTCCAAACCACACATCCAAATGGAGTGACTCAAAGCCCAAAGGGAAACTCTCTCCAAGATCTTCAAAGTGTTAAATATGACTTTTATCCAAAAAATGCATGGTTTTTGAGTTATGAAGCTTATAAGCCAAACTGATCCAAGACTTAGTGAAATTTCAGCTTGTTTTCTCTTAATGAACAACCAACTTTGACCCAGTTTTTCACAAAGTTCTAGGCCCTCAACTCAAAAATCGTTGAACATGAAAGTTGTAGAGGGCATTGAGAGCTTTCCAAAGAGTACTAGAACTCCCTCATCCATCAAGGGAGCTAGGAGTTTTGAAGGGCCAAAGTTGAGGTTGTCATTACTTAAAGTTCAAGAAATCAACTTTTGAGTTTTGACTCAAACACTTCCCTAATCACCAATCTTCATCATTTCTGAGTGTTAATGATACATTTAACATTAAACCAAGCCTTGGCCACGAAATTCCACTTGTTTGGCATTAAAATAATGGTTTATGTCTTGTTTGTGCAAGTGTGAGGGAGAGATAAACTTTCCAAAAAGAAAAACATTTGTTTAATCCTTGAGCTATGAACCTATCAGCTCTCAACAGTTCTTGCTCAGGCTCAGAAGATTTTGGAAGATTTCCCTCTGCAAATTGCTACTTCACACGATTTGAAAAGGGCAAGATAGGCATTTTTGGCAAGTTTGGCCATACCTTGCATCCTCATGCTCCTCCTATAAATAGCAGGCCTTATTGCTTATATTACACACGAACGATCTTTCACAAACACTCTAAATACTTCTGAGATTCAAGCCTTGCAAGAGAAGAAGGAGGAGGAAGCTATGTCTTGGAAGCTCGTGTGTGGATTAGCAAGAAAGGAGCTTGTGCACAACTGAAGTTGCAGTGGACATATTCCACTTGGTAATATCTCTTTTTTCCATTTTTTGTATGCTTACTCATTGTACATATTCTATTACATGTTATCATCTTAGCCATGTTATGCTTGCTGTTATAATGTATATTTTGTGTGTTTCTTACCTCAGTCTTGCATAAAATATGTGTGTGAATTTTCTGTCCTAGCCTTTAATCATAGTTTGGTTATTCTACTGATATGAAGTAGATGTTATACATTATGTTTTGTTGTTGTTGTTATTTCTGGCCTCATGAGTATGTGTGACTAAGTGGTTAGTCATTGTTGAACTTGTTAAATACTTGGATGAAAGAAGAAACAAGCAGGCTCATGACTATTTCAGGTATGTTTGGGGGTTGTCATGACAATGTCCTCAGATGCAGTTCATTTTTGCTCATTTGAAACCCTTGCACCTGTTTTAGTGGTATGCTCATTTGTATTTGTTCATGCAGTTTGTCCATGTTCTGATGTGTATATCACTTTGACTTGCCATTGGTCTTGTATTTTGAACTAAGCTGTTTCTTGTGCTTGATGTTAAAATATTTGAACTGGTAGCTTGTTGAAGTAATGTAACTGGTTGTGATTTGTGGTTTTAACCTGTTTACAATTTGTTGATATAGTTGATTTCTCCATGTGTGTTAGAACTTAGGCTATGTGTTCAATCTTGTTTCAACATGTTGACTGATGTACTTTAGGTTTGAACTGTTGCAACCTTGCTATCTGTTCATGTGATGTGTGTAAGTTTTGTGAAGCAAACCATCTGACCTAAGTACTATGGCATACTTTTCATATTTGCTTGGGTGAGAAGCAACATGTTGCTACTTTGTGTGTGTACCTGCTGATATTTGCCTCTAGATCAAAAAGTTGGTTGTGGACTCATTTTGACATAGTGCCACATTCATACACTCTTTCACATCTTGTTATGCACACAAACTGTTAAGATATCCTCACCTTGCTATCATTGTTGATTTGTGATTAATATGTGCTAGGCAGGGTCTTACCTTGATTGAGTCTATCCTTGTCTATATGCTTATCCATCCTTTGTAGTATGATTAGGCTTTTATGCCAAAGTTGTTGTATGAAATGAAAAAGTCTCTTGAGATGCATAAAATTGATACATCTGAATTGCTGACTTGTTATGCTCTGTATGTTTACTTGTTATGCACAGTTTGCTGTTGTGATATAGGTTCAAGGGTATGTATGCCAATAACTGCCAAACTTAACATGAGAACTTGTTGTTTGTCTGTTATATTGAACTTTGTTTTTCTCACCATGTTGCTTGATAATGTTACAAGATCATTAGGCATAAGCTGATATGCTAGGAACACATTATTGCCACTCTGAGTTATGAGTAGTTTACATGCCTGAAATTCATAAGATGCCCTGCCTTGACAAATTTTGTTTTGCATATGTGCTTAAACCTCATAATGATGCATTTCAACTCTTGCTATAACATTGTTTTGAGTTAGTGTGTTTTGTGTGCCTATGACTGATGTATGAGATATCAATTTACTGAAATCTTTGCTTGCTACTACCATGCCAGGCCTGATGTATTCTATATGCGTGTCAATTTGATTTGAGTTTTGTCAATATGTGTGTTATATATGCATGCCTGTTTGAAATTTTCTCATTGGTGATCATTACCCAAATTAAGAGCAACTATGCTATACCATAAGCATATGTCTGATACCTTAATGCCATTTGTTTTACTTTCAAAACTTACATATCCATGTTAACCTATTTCATTGGACTTGTCTTTGAAGATATGTATGTTGTCCCTTTCATCTGATTTGTCTAGCCTATGCTCAAGATGTGTCAACTGTCATTCATATCTGTGCTCAACTTATGTGAACCAGCCTGCTAACAAGCTATTTTGCTTTGGCTTTCAAACTACTGACTGCTTGTGTATAACATTGTTGATCTGTTTACAACCTGTTAAGTTATCTCTTGACATCTTATTTTGAGTAATCATGGTGCACCTCAATTTAGGTTGTTCATCATTCAAAAAACACCACTTATGCTTTTGTTCTGACTTCTGCTTATTGATGGCCAACTGATGACTTGTATTCTTGAATCTCTCTATTATGGATTGATAGGTAGGTGTAGAACTGCTCATTGATGTACTACCTGCATTGCCATTTTTTTTGGTATTCATGAATGTTTGCTTCTTACATCTAAACCAATCTCTGTGTGGATTCAAAGGAATGTGTTGAGTATATGTTGTATCTTTGGGCAATGCCTGTTTTGGCAACATGTTGTCTGTAATTCCAACATTTGTGAATCTGTTTTGACATGTACATTGGTTTTGATATCATGTTGATCTTGTTATGAGCTTTCCCTAAAATGTACCTTTCTCAAATTATGTTGTTGCTTTTGATCTTGGTTCAATCAAACCAATGACAGTTTGTGTTTCATGTGGTAGAGGATGAAATTTTGATCCACTTTGTTCATTTAAGTTTTGTTCAAATTAATGTGGGAAAAGAGTTGGTTGTTACTTGTCATCATCATTGATTGAGTTGTTGCGTAATTGGCAAAAAAAAGCATTTGTGCAGCAGCTGGGATCATATTCTCTCAGTCCAAAACCATAGTCTTGTTGTGGCAAGGATTTTGTTTCTTTAAGATTCGTGCGAAGGTTCATAGGTTTATGGAGTTGGGCTTATAACCGGATGTAACAGCCACCCCAGTGGCAAGCACACACATTACACACTCCTATATGACCCTTAGGACTGGGGTTCGAATCCCCCTTGCCCCAGTCCTTTTTATTTTAATTTTCCAAATTGATTTTGTTTCACATACATACTTGTTGCTTCTATGTTTAATAACACGAGTGCATTAGCTTGGTTGGTAATACTTTTGGGTTGTATGCGTGATGTCCTAGGTTCAACACCCATGGGGGACTTCTCTCTTTATTTTTATGACATGTTGCCTTGAATTTCTATGGTTTACACACAAATTTCAAACTTGCATAACTCAATCATTTTTTACTCTTTTCCACTCATTATTTTTGCTAAATGTTCTTAAAGGAATTTACTTTTTGACTATAAAAAAAGATTATTGAAAATATTTAATTTTAAGGCACTTACTCGTGAGGGAAGTGTAAGGTTCTTTTTTAGGGTTTTGTTACATTTCTTGATTGTCCTTAATTCTTGATCAAGATTTATTGTTTATACAATGTCAAATGTTTGGTTTTAATCTTGTATGATATTATAAACCTTGCTCAACTTGAATGCCTTGCTATTGAATACCACATCTTCATGTAAATATCCGTCATAACTTCTTGTTACATAAAACTGTTATTCTCCTCCTCTCCTTCCAAAGGAAAGTCTTCCTGTTGACCTCATAGTCATAGGATCCCCTCTTGACCTCATAGTCATAGAGCCATCTCTTGTACCTTTGACCTCATAGTCATAGGTAGGCTTTGACCTCATAGTCATAGCCATTTTCCCCTTGGCCTCATAGCCATTCAATCATAACTTAGAACTAGGTTAGAGTTTCTAAACTCTATGTGGGCTCATCACATTGAGTATGCACTTTTCCCTACCATAACTTAGACTTAGAGAGTTTTCTCATACTCTATATGAGCTCATACTCATTCACCTTAAGAACTTTGGCCATAGTCAATGGTTCCTCTCACCCTTAGTTAGGTGAACTACGGTTGCTCTGATTCTTTAGTCAGATACGTAGGCACAGGATGCAATGTCTTGACGAGCAAACTTAATGTATATACCCCTTAGGTCTTTACCTTTAACTTTTAGGTCTTTACCTTACCCTTAGTACAGATTCCCTTAGCAAGCAAACATAACATAACACAAACTAAACAAGAGGTTCCTGTAGAGTACTACAGATATTAAGGGTGCTAATACCTTCCCTTAGAATAACCAACCCCCGAACCTTAGATCTCCCCCCTTTAGGTTTTTTCGATCTTGAACCTTTCCTTTGGATAAATCAAAGTCGGTGGTGAATTCAAAGAAATGTGATGCAAGTTAATAAATAGCTTGTTATCCGATTCTCACCGCAACACCCGGCAACGGCGCCAAAAACTTGATCAGAAAAATAGCAAGTGTACTATTTTTACCGATGTAGTAATAGTTGGAGTTATCCCCAGAATCGATCTCTCGAGGACTGCGTGTAATTATAAGTGCAGATGCTATTTCAATTAAACAAAAATGCCTTTAGGGTTTATTTGTTTTGAAACTTATAATAACAATTAAGAAAATAAGCAGAATGAATAAAATGACTTAAGAAAATATGAGAAGCTATGCTAGGAGAAGTGTATAAATTGCTCTGCAATAAACCCAATTATTATTCAAAGAGACATGCCTCAAACCTTAGCTTACCCAATCTTATTAGTGTTTTTCCTTAATTCCTTAACAAAAAAACCTTTGATATTCTCCCTTGACCCTAATTCCTTAGCAATCTCAGAATAACATCAAGCAATAGTTCTGACAAGATTTTCAAAGGTTATTGTGGGGTATCCTCATTCTTAAGCAATATCTACCGCAATATTATTTTACAAAAGCATTAGGGTGGTTTGTCCGACCTAATCCTAATCGTGAATCAAATTCAATTGGTCCGATCAAAAAAGCATTAAGAACATTGCAAAATAAAAGCTTAAAGGAAAAGGGCATAATCTCATAGAATGATTCAAAATAGGTTTATTACATTGCAATTTAGGGACACCCCTCTAGCATTGGGGGGTTTAGCTATTCATAATATTAAAAAGAAATACAATACGAAAAGTAGACATTACAATAGTAATAAGATGATTTTGATCTTCAATTGTTAGCACTCATGAAGAATCTCCCTCCTTCAGATCACTTGATCGCATGAAACTCTAACGTAAAATTGTTCGTAAAAGCAAAAGTGTCCCTTCTTCTTCCAAAAACTAGTCTAAATAGTCACAATTTACTCAGATCGATTGGAAATACCCAAATCGTCCCACAACTTAATATATAGAGAAAATATGGCAAAATTCAGGAAATCAGCGTCAATGCTGACACGGGCCGTGTCAGCTAACACTGTCGGCCGTGTCAGCTTGCTGAATTTTATAACCGAAATTGTTTTGATCATAACTTTTGATCTGTAAGTCTGTTTTGGTCCCCGTTCGAAGCATCAGAAAGCTAATGAAGAGAACTACAATATAATACAGATAAGAAACTTGGTTGCCCAATATTTTTCCATGTTTGTTGAATTTTAGGTCCAGACATCCTCTGCTTCCTTCCAAAAACTCTTCTAAATTCCTGGAACTTCTGTTTTCTTCGCACGAGTCCTTTGAGCTTTTCCACTCAGACCTGAAACCATCGAAAACTACCAAACCAAAGCATAAAATGCAAAATAATTGAAATAAAACAATAAATCATAAAATGTGAGAATAAAATATGACAAGTAAAATTGACTTGAAAAACAATGACAATACAAAACAAAGTGCTACCAATTTTGCGGATTCATGTCGAATAATTGATGAAAACTAGTAGAAATGGTGACCGATCAATAAGTTTGTAGCGGGTTTTATTGACGATATTCTGATGTACTCTAAATCCGAAGGAGAGCATGCTGAGCATTAAGGACTGTGTTGCAAGTGTTAAAAGAGAAGAAGTTGTATGTGAAACTGTCGAAGTGTGGGTTGGTTGAGGGAAGTGAGTTTCCTCGGCTAAGAGATTTAAAGGGGTGGAATTGATGTTGATCCTTCTAAAATTGATGCTATGTTACAGTGGGAGACTCCGAAGTCTGCTACTAAGATACGAAGTTTGTTGGGGTTGGCAGGTTATTACCGCAAGTTTATCCAGGGTGTTTCTAAGTTGGCTTTACCTTTGACTCAGTTGACTCGAAAGGGTCAAGCTTTTGTGTGGGATGTAGCTTGCGAAGAGAGTTTTGTGGAATTGTAGAAGAGGTGGACGACCGCTCTAGTGTTGATTTTTGCCTAATCCGAGTGAATCTTTTGTGGTGTATTGTGATGCGTCGAAGATGGATCTATGTGGAGTATTGATGCAGATTGGACAAGTTGTTGCTTATACTTCAAGACATTGAGGGTTCAATAAAGTAATTATCCTACGCATGACTTAGAGTTGGCCGATGTGGTGTTGTGTTGGAAATTTAGAGGCTTATCTGTTTAGCCCTAAATTTGAAGTGTTCGGTGATCATGTGAATTTGAAGTGCTTGTTCGATCAGAAAGAATTGGATATGAGGTAGAGAAGGTGGTTAGAGCTGTTAAGGGATTTTGATTTTGATTTGAGTTCTCATCCGGGCAAAGCAAATGTAGTGGTCGATGCATTGAGCAGGAAGTCATTGCATATGTCAATGCCTATGGTGAAAGAGTTGGAATTAATTGAGCAATTATGAGACTTGAGTTGGTGTGTGAAGAGACTCTTGACAGTGTAAAGTTGGGAATGTTGAAGTTGACTAGTGGCATTTTAGAAGAGATCAGAGTGGAACAACAATCAGACTTGAAGTTAGTTGACCAGTTAATTTTGAGCAACCAAGGTAACGGAGGAGAATTCCTGATCGACGAGGATGGTGTGATGAGGTTTCGAGATAGAGTGTGTGTTCCCGATGTTCCAGAAATTAAGAAGAGCATTCTTGAAGAAGGACATCGAAGTAGGTTGAGTATTCATCTCGGTGCTACGAAGATGTACTAGGATTTGAAAAAGTTATTTTGGTGGCCAAGTATGAAGAAGGATATTGCGGAGTTTGTTTATGCGTATTTGACTTGTCAGAAGACAAAGATTGAGCATCAGAAACCTTTAGGTATAATGCAGCCGTTGAGTATTCCAGAGTGGAAATGGGATAGTATTTCCGTGGATTTTGTGTCGGGATTGCCAAAGACTGAGAGAGGGAATGATTCTATTGGGTGATTGTGGATAGATTAACTAAATCGGCTCATTTCTTGCCGATGAGGATTAATCATTCTATGCAGAAGTTAGCCGAGATGTACATTGAGGAAATTGTGAAGTTGCATGGGATACTTTTGAATATTGTGTCGGATAGAGACCGGAGGTTTACGTCAAGGTTGGAAGAGTTTGTAAGATGCTTTGGGTACTAAGTTGAGGTTGAGTTCTGCCTATCATCCGCAGATGGATAGACAGACATGAAGGACTATCCAGCCTTTAGAGGATTTGCTGAGAGCTTGTGTGTTGGATCAAGGTGGATCATGGGAAAGTCATTTGTCTTTTACGACAACAGTTTTCATGTTATTATTGGGATGTCGTTATATGAAGCCTTGTGTGGAAGGAGGTGTAAGACTCCATTGTGTTGGTATGAATTGGGCGAGAGTGTTGTACTCAGACCTGAGATTGTGCAAGAGACGATCGAGAAGATTAAGATGATCCAAGAAAGGAGGAGAGCGTCGCAGAGTCTCCAGAAGAGCTATCATGATAAGAGGAGGAAGACACTTGAATTCCAAGAGGGAGATCACGTATTTTTTAGGGTGACGCCAGTGACTGGCGTGGGTCGAGCTTTGAAGTCTAGGAAGCTCACTCCGCGTTTTGTTGATCCATATCAAATTTTGTAGAGGATAGGAAAGGTAGCCTATCGAATTGCTTTACCGCCGTCACTTGCGAATTTGCATGACGTGTTCCATGTGTCTGAGTTGAGGAAGTACATTCCAAATCCGTCGTATGTGATTCAGATGGATGATGTACAAGTGAGGGATAACCTGACAGTGGAAGCTTTACCTGGGCGGATTGACGGTCGAGAGATGAAGTAACTGCGAGGTAAAGACATAACTTTGGTGAAGGTGTTATGGGGTGGACCAGATGGTGAAAGTTGGACTTGGGGATGTGAAGATCAGATGAGGGAGTCGTATCCGACTCTGTTTCCTTGAGGTAATTTTTGAGGGCAAAAATTCTTTAAGTGGGGGAGAGTTGTAACACCCTAAATTTGTAAGAATATTTATTTAATTTATTTAAATATAATATTCGCGATTTTTGGTGAATTTTGGTGTTCTGGGCATTGTGTGGAATTTTGTGGAGTTTTGGTTATTTAATTAAATAATAGTATATAATATGAAAATATTAGTATTAGTATTAATTTAAAATAATATTAGAAGAATTAAGGGCAAGATGGACTTTTGAGGGGAATTAGTGAGGGTAAATTGGGGAAAGCCCATTTTGGAAGCCCAAGGGTTTAACAAAAAGGAATTGGGAGGAATAGGACTTGTTGTGTGAGATCGTGAAAATAAGGAGAAATTGCAGAGCTCTGAGGAAAAAGGAAAAAGCGAGGATTCGAGAAGGTATTCGAAGAATCGGTAGAGAAAGCTCAGAATCGACAATCTAAGGTATGAGGAGTATTGCCTTTCATTGTTTTCAATATATGAAGTGACGTGTTTAAAGTGGATTTTGAGGTTTTTGGGGTTTTTGAAGGGTTTATGAGTTATTGATGATTTAGGGGTATTTCTGAGGATCAATGATGGATTGTTAAGGGTTGAATTGATTCGGGTAAAAATAAGCCTTTGAGGCTAAACCTTTTTAATGATATGTGGGATCTTGTATGGGAAAGGGATTTATGGGGTTTATAGGAACCTTGAGAGTTTGTGAAGGTTTAGGTGATTTTGAGTTAAGATAGTGGAATTAATTGACCTAAATGTCGTAGGTTTTATGCTTTTGATTTGCCATGATGTCTTGGAAATGTTTTGGGGATGTTTTAGGTGAACTAAGGTTGAATTCGTAAGGTGTTTTGGGTTTGTTATGTTACTGATGTGTAGCAACCATTTCTTCGCAAGGCGAACACTCGCCCAGACTCGCAAAACGAGCAGTGCAGCGAATGCGCGATGATTGTGTGATGATATTGAGATGAACTCTGGGAGGTGACTTTTGGGGCTCGCGAAGTAAACGTCCCAGCGAAGGGCTTCGCCAAGCGAATAGAGGTATCAAGGAGAGGCAGAAGGGAGGACTCTCTGGTTTTTGTGTGGGATATTGGGGTTCGTTGGAGTTCGCAAAGCGAACGTCCTAGCGAACATGTTCGCAAGGCGAACGTTGTAGCGAACGTCTGCTGTTCGCGAATTGTTTTATGTTTCTTGAGTTGTTTTGATGCTGTGACTTTTCTGATGAATTTCCCCGATGTTATTGATGATCATATGACGATGATTTTGTGATGTTTGATGATTAATTGATGATATGAATTACAGTGATGTATATTGATGATTATGTGTTGTTATATATGATGTTCGATGATTTAAGTGATGATATGAATTACCACGAGTGCATTGATGATTATGAGTTGTTTATACCTGATGTTTGATGATTAAATACTGATGTGGATTAGCATGAGCTATGTTGATGATGATAAGATGATGATGCATGATGTTTTGATGAATAAATGACGATATGACGAATATGAGATTTTGATGAATGATGATGCACGTGATGACTTTATTGATGATGATTATGACGTTGTTCATCATGCATTCATAGCATACTTTGATGATGATGTTAGGACTTCGGTCTAGTGATGATGATGTTAGACTTCGGTCTATTGTGGCTTCCATCCCATTGTGTGGATGTGAGGTGGTTTATGACGTGCTCCGGTTCTTGTGTGGAACCAATCCTAATGACGGGGATCTTTGGAGGGTGATGGCCTAAGTGTCCATCCATTATGACGATTGGTACCACATGCATGAGTCTTGTTGTGCACTGCATTTATGTGGCCTTTGTTGTGATTTATGATGATGTGTTTTGATGTTTACCTTGTGATGACTCTGACGATGTTGTATATGATGATGACGCCATTTTTATGCATATATTATTTTATATTGATTATAATGAATTGTGATTACTCACCCTGCCTATTTGAATGTTGCCTCCACGTGGGTAACATGCAGGTGATTAGGATTAGCCGTGGATGCTTCGAGGAACTTTTGAAGTTTATTTGCATATTGGTCGATGTAGAGGGTCTTGCTCTGATAGTGTAACATCGGGTTGGGTCGTTGAGTCGAACCATTAGTGGTTTTCTTTTGGCTGATATTTTGTTGTTATTTGATGACTATGGTTTTGTTTTAAAAACCCTTTAGTGGGATTTTGTGTTTATGGTGGTTCTGCTACCCTTTGAAGGCTTTTGAGTTATTTGGAGGAAAACCCGTTGTTTACGGAGCAATTTTGTAAATTTGAAGTTAATGAGAAATGTGCACCCCTTTGAGGTGATTCTGATTTTACTATGATAATTTGCGTAATTTGCCGTGTATAATTGTGGGGTAGAAAAGGGTGTTACAGCCACCACCCCTTTATTTTCGGTCGCCGCGATGGTTAACTAAGAAAAAAAGTCTTTTTGATGCTCTCCTCCACCCAACGCCATTTTGTATATTTACTTTCCGTGCACATCAACTATTCTATGGAAGAAATAGAAGTATGAGGAGGAGGAGGAGGAGGAGAAGAAGAAGAAGAAGAAAAAGAAGAAGAAGAAACAAAAAGTTGCAAAGAGGACTTTCTTTTATGATTCTGACGAGGGGAGCGAGAAACGAATGTATGGGTGGGATGAATCCGTTAGTGCTAGGGGTTACTGTTTAGATCCCGATAAGATAATGTAATTTTTGAACAATGTAATATTTCCATTAATAAATGAAAATTTTCCCTTTTTCTTATAATGATATTGAATCTGAATGATTTGATACTTATCTGAATGCATATACTCATCCCAGAAATTACCAGAAAAATAGTTCATCCAGATGATAACCAAACAAAAGCATAATCAAACATTTATCAAGAGAACACAAATAATTCCTAGATAAATATAGCTTAAATATAAGCATTTGAATTAAAACCACAATATAGACAAATCAAACACAATATATATGAACAAGAACAACTAATGGCATATATATTAAACACAAAAAGTTCAAAAGATAAATAAAAAGAAATGGTTCTTAAAGCCTAAAATTAGGGCTTCTTCAACAAATCCAAAATTGCTCTGAGATATGCACTCATGATGTCTTGTCTGACATCCATATACCACATTCTTTTGTCCATTTCCTTCTTAGGTTTTCAAACATATTGTTTCATAACAAGATGATGTTAATGTTTTTCTTTAAATTCCTTAACACACCTAGTTGAAACCAATGAAAATGGAGTTTCTGGAACTGTAGTGGATGTAGTAGCCTTACCTTTACTTTTAGAATCACCATTAGTTCTCGCAAGCTTAGGTGCCATTGAGATTTGTTCAAACAGAGTTTGCACGCCAAGTGTTCGATGGAATGCGTGAACAAGAAGTGAAGATGTTTGAGAGATAAATGATTACCCGCAAACCCAAATCAGATAAACAAAGGCAAAAACATACAAAAATGTAAAGGAAAACCAAAAATAAGTGCAAATTTGTAAATTTGGAGAATTTGGGTGAATGAGGGTTTTAGAAGAGAAAATGAGGATCATGAGTGAGAATGCTTAATGATATGCTAGAGATTTGAATGTGGATGATATATGGTGAATGAATCTAAGATGAGTTAATGCCAATTGAAGTGGTATAAGACTTAAGACGAATTAAAAAATTGAGGAGATGAATTGTACGTATGAGAGGGAATGAGAAATGAAGTAAAATGACCCAAATGTTCCTTATGTGCCAACCTCTTGGAAGCATATGTCGACCTGAAAAGGTCGTGAGTCGATACATACTAAAAACAAATTTGAATATTATGAGAATTATTTTCATGTGTCGACCTGTTCGAAACATAAGTCGATACATGAGGTCCAAAAATTGAAAATTTTGACACATATGATTTTGGTTTGAATATGGAAGATTTAAATTGACACATGCATAACTAGTGTATGAAAGACACATGCAAATGATTGTTTTTCATGATTTGCTAGCCAATAACATGCAAACACACAAATGTAAACACGAAATATTAAAAGATATAGAATACATGTGAAAATATTTAGAATGAGGCCATCATAAACATGTTAAATGAAACACACAGTGGTTATCATTTGAAATTTTTGGAAATGAACACTCATAACATATATCATGCACAAATTAAATCATATACCTTTGAAAAATAAACAACTAAAAGAAAGGACTTACTTTCAATGTGATAATTGAAACGGTATTACCTCATTGTACAAATGACGGAGGATGCACTTGCATTCCACAAGGAACTCTCGAATGAAAGTTAAAATAATTGCAAAATGTGCGATAAAACCTTTTGACATCAACATTCTTAACACCTTTCACTTTGAAAAGTATCCAATAGTGTGATTTGTATTGAATCAAAGAAGGTTATTAATTTGATGATCATCCTTTTTGGTTGAACTTTCATTCTTGTCCTTTTCATGATAGATATCTTGCTCCTCCTCAAGTTTCATCGTCTTAGGTTGATCAATCCCTTGATCAATGTTATTGAGTATGTCTTTTAAAGATACACCTATGTCATGAAACAAAATACATTTTCTGACATTTCTCGGATAGAAGCATTACAAGTAATCTACACACTTTTACTAATTAAAGAACACTAGTTGTTGACTTCCGTAGTCATAGAACCTTTCTTCCTTGCCACAAAGTCAACAAAATAGGGAGATGCCACCCGTTATATGTCTTGAGCACCCACAAACGAGATCACATACTCTCTTCATAGAACCAAGACATTTATCCTACGAAATCAACAAGAAATGCTAGGTCCCATTCTTCATTGGGTCCTTGAAGGTGAGTGAAACAAACGTTCAGAATTCTCATCATCACTTGTTTCACAATCACTTTGCTCATTGGCTGAGGACTTTGAACTTGAAGCCTTTAGAGTAATAGACTTCTTTTCTACCTCCTTGTCTTTGCCTTTCTCCTTATCATGTTTTTCTCATGTTTCTCCAAGCAAGTGAGTTCTTGCTCAGGTTCTTCTAGCTTACCAAATAAAGTTGTGAGATCAAGTGTTTTAAGATCATTCGCTTCATTGATTGCGGTGACCTTAGGTTGATTTCCCTATTAAGACACCTCAAAACTTTATTAGTAGCAAGATAATTGGAAATAGGATTACCTAGAGCCTTCAAGCGATTTATAAGATGTATGAACCTCTTTTGCATGTCGGCAATGGTTTCACCATGCTTCATGCGAAATAGTTAAAACTCTTGATTTAAGGTATTGATCCTAGCTTGTGTGACCTCATTAGTTCCCTCATAGGAAACTTCTAATGCGTCCCGCATAGCTTTGGCGATTTCAAAATGAGAGGCACAATAATATTCATCAACACCAAGTGCAGATATGAGAATATTTTGTGCCTTTTAATCATGTGACCACAATCTCCTATCATTATCATTCCATTGTGCTTCCGATTTTGGTACGACCACACCTTCAGCACTGGTCACAAATTTAGCGCTATGTTAAGCAATCGTAGAATCTATAAGGGAGATCATACTATGGGAGACCGTCCAATAACAATTTATGTACCATACATGTTAGAGATATGATAGAAATCACACTCCTAAAACATGTAGCACAAGTCAAAACCAAGGAGGGATCAAGCACTAAGGCAAGGAGATTGGTCCATTACATTAATCAATCCTTCATGAGACTTAGGACAAACCTATGCATCAATCTAAAGTACCTCCAATGATCAATGATTAATCAAATAGTAGATTTGAAATATTGAAAGTTCATCAGGCATCAATACAAACCTCATGAACAAGATGGACAACAGATCATCCAATTGATCAAGAGAAAAAAAAAACAAAGGGAAAAAGAAAGAGAAGGAAAGATGAAGAGATGACCAAATTGAATCAAGACTCAAGATCACTTCATCATCAATTTTAATTACCTTTCTTAGTGGATTAAGGCACTAAACCTATCATCAACACAAATCACCAAAAAATGAATCAAATGATTCATTTAATGATATATTTGTACTGATGAAGGTTCATTCAACCTCATTAACACCCAAAGTCCATTGAAATTCAGGAGAAACTTGATCAACAAGTTATGATCCAAGGCTACAACCAGTAAACTAATAAAAAATGCAATAAAAAGCAAATAAAATGCATAAAATGATTTTTAAATGAATGTTAAAATGAAAATAAAAGAGAAAACAAGAAAGAGGTATGTAAACTAAAATCAAATGATAAAAAAAAACTATAAGTTAGAAACAACTCAAGAATCACATATAAAATTTTGGAGAATTTAATGATGCATAAAGGTAATTTTAAACTATTTAAAATGCACGTGGCTAGTTGCTTGGACATTCTAGATGTTATGAGTCTTGTTGAGCATCAACAAATTGATTACTTTCTGAAGCTTTCACACGACTACAATGAAGACCTCATCTATGTGTTCTATTATGGGCTACATGATAGGCGTGGTTCATCCTTTAGGTTTACCATATGTAACACTGTTTATGAGTTTACTGATGATACTTGGAAGTCTTTGTTTAGGATTATTATTGTTGGTGCTGATGCGGAACCATTAGTAACAGATATCAATTTTCATCATGACTTTAAGAGGAACATTCATCTGAATGAGCTACTTAAAGTTCCTCATTTTGATGATTGTTATGATCCTATAACAACTGGTTAATTGAAGATGGTTCCTAGGAATTAGCTATGGCTGGCTTCTCGTGTGTTGCGCCCAAAAAATGGCGGGTTCTCAAGAATAGACAGTACATAAACTCATCAGGTCTATATCCTTTTGAACAAGATTAGGATTAATTGGTAAAATTACTCTGTGTCTCAAATGTTCTCTCCATTAAAGATTGCAACAAAGGAACTTCATTCTGTTAGGTCTCTATGATTGCCAAGATCTTGAATTATTTCATAATTGGGGTGCATAACCTTCAGTATAGATCTCCGAGTTAGGCTCAAGAATTCTCCCAGCGTACCCTAACCAACACGGGATACTTTTGGGATGAAAACCATCAGGTGTACTACTTTCGTATGGGCGAGAATGGTTGAAAGATATATAATTTTGATGATCCTGTTGAGTTTAGTGATGTTGCGGCTAAGACACACGTAGTTGATGATCAACCAATTGGTATTTCTCATGATGTTCCTCAAAGTGATGCTTTTATGCAAGATGCTACTTATGAGGATGCTCATGGTAATTGTTCTAGCCAAAAATGGTTTGATACACTAAAAGTGTTAGTTCCCCTTGTCCTGGCCAAGAAAAGCTACATTGTCTACATTGTGAGGGATATTTGGGGATTTGAGAGCTGTACTTGTGTTGTGTATTATCTCAATATGATTGTGTCTTGCTTAACCCTTATGTGGGAGCCCCTTTTATAGTCTTCCATTAAGATATGCCATTAAGAGAAGTCTCTTGGCCTCTTGGCGTTACATGGCCATCATTGTTGTAACTCCCCTTCATGAATGTAGGCTTTGAAGCTCTGGTAACGTCCGTATTGATGTGCCGCCACCGTTACAACTGTTGGTGTGCCAATTGAGTTCATGTTTGGCGTAAGTATCGGGTTGATGGAGGTCAGTACTCGGCCTCGTAGGAGTTCGGCTGATGGGAGTCGGGTTCCCTGACCGGCCCGGGTTATGGACGATACTTGCCTAACTCTCTGCATTGCTCGACCTTTCTTGCTACCGTAGTCTAGTTCATTTTTAACCTTGTCCGGCTACACAACTCGACTTAAAATATATTTGGCATGTACATAAGCCCCCCGAGTACTATATCCATTTATAAGGGTATAATACTCGGCAGTAACATGAGCCCGGATATATTTGACTAATGTTGTGCTATAGGTCGGCTTTTCTTCTTAGGTCCTTACGTGTCAAACAAAACCTTCAAACGGTCGTGTCCCCTAATCTTCCCTAGCATTATGATGATTTTAATGCGCCATGAGTGGCTATTCTCTAGCCATTTTTGAACGTTAGGCTCCTATTAAAGTCATTTTTCTCTTACATTTACTCCTACGCTCTTATTCTCCTTTAAAAAATTCCGTTTCAACTTCAAGTGTTCTTTTTATTTTAGGTAGTTTTTCTTCCGCTCTTGATTTTCCTCGATTTTTCTTTAACAGAAATGGTAGTCCTTAGGGAATGTGATGATGAGGGTAAGGTCATCCATAAGAGTGACAAGGAGAGGAAAAGATTATAGAAAGAAAACATGCAAGAGACAAGGGGTTCTTTAGGGGTAGAAGAGTATAGGAGAGTCATGGACAAATTTTATAATGATGTTCTCATTTCTGAAAGTGACTTTGACTATGACTCTTCAGGTTCTGTAGAAATTCTAATGGAGACTGCTGCTCCCTTTGATTCTGAGGTTATGAACCATAAGAATAGTATTGCTGATGACATGGATATTGCCAAAATTCGATCCCTGAGGATTATATCCTCTACTGGTTCTGAGGATGATGTTATTTTGGAAACATGTGGTCCAAAGGAAAGAGTGTGTATACTTTGGCCAAAAGATGTTTCCGAAGAATTTTTCTAATTTATCCTAGTATTTTTGAAGATTTCAACATCCGTATCCCTTTTTCCGACTTCGAGGTTGACGTGTTGAAGACCGTCAATATAGCAACTTCCCAACTCCGTCCCAACAATTGGGGATTTATAAATGATTTTGAGAAGGTTTGTGAGGTTTTGAACATTGTTTTAACCATAGGCTTGTTCTTCTCCTTCTTCGAGGTAAAAGGAGTTGATAACCGGAGTTGGGTTCAAATCAGTGGAATTTCTAGCCGAACCTTCCTTCAGGCTTATACCTCAAATTATAAAAATTATAAAGATCGTTTCTTGAGGGTCCGATGTGGGCCGAGATGTCCACAGGTGTTATACGCCTTAGATGGACATCCACACTTTTCTCACTACTGAACCAAAGATCCTTTGTCGATTACCAGTTTTAACTATGACAAATTGAATGACTTGGAACTCTAATTCTTGGCCATTCTTGACTTATTTTGTGTGATGAAGATCAAATAATTGTTTCCCTTAGATGACGACCGAATTCTTGCCTTTCTGGGTAATCATCATCTTTTGCTTTAAGTATTTCTCGTCTTGATTTTATTCTAACCTTATGTTGCTTGCTTGTAGACAAGATGACTAATTTGACTGTAGCCGAGCAAAAGAGATTGATGCAGGAAGCTCGGGAAGCCCGGAGAGAGGCTAGGAGTGCGTCTGCATCCAAATCCGATTTAAGTGGGTTAGAGGTCCGAGCACCAAAACGATCCAGGGGGACGAGTACTAAAGCCGCCTCGAGTAAAGGTGAGCCTTAGCCTCTTGTTCTTCCTGTTCAAGATGAGATCTCTCAAGGTGATCCGAAGAAGCTGAAGGTTTTAATGAATGAAGATATCCATCAAGCCGAAATCGAGATCAACTCTCTCATGCGAGGCCCTGGGGGAAATTCTACGTCTGGGGAATTCAAGTTTTGGTCCAATGACTTTGATGGCTTCAAATTTCTGCGTGATCACCTCAATGCTACCGAGGATGTTAATAAATTTAAATCCA
This sequence comes from Lathyrus tuberosus, assembly GCA_022829125.1. Classification (NCBI taxonomy): domain Eukaryota; kingdom Viridiplantae; phylum Streptophyta; class Magnoliopsida; order Fabales; family Fabaceae; genus Lathyrus; species Lathyrus tuberosus. The sequence continues at coordinate 4,024,996 of JALAZF010000259.1, forward strand.
TTGGACAACAAAAGATTACACAGAACATTAATTCCTATCTGATGAGATGTGTCGTCCTCGCCCGTGGCTTATTTGAATTATCTGACGACTCTGAAAAGATTGGGTCAAAATTTAAGGATGAAATCGCTCAGTTGAAGAGTACCCAAGAATATCAGTTTGAGAAGCTTTCTAGCTTGGAGAAGGATTTGGCTAATGCGAGGAAGGAGAAAGAGACTTTGGAGTCGGATCACAAGTCAACCTAAGCCCAACTTGCTGATCAATTAAAGTTATCCGAGGCTTCTAATGCCGAGCTCTTATCATCCAATAACGATCTTAGAAAATCTCTGAAGAAAGCTCATATCGACATTTTGTCTGCTGGTGATGAAGCTTTTGATAGAGGCAAAGATCAAGTTCTCTGTCTGCATCCTAACTTGGATTTTTCGGAGATGGATTACTTCAAGGTGGTGTAGGATGTTTGCCTTATGGATCTTGGCGAGCTAGAGAAAGATAGCCTGGAGGGATCTCAAGGCCTAGTCAATGGTGCTGACGGGAATGTGAACCCGGCTAACAATGATGTCGCCAATGGTACTTCGGCTGCTACATGATCATGATGTTTTCTTATTTTAGTTAGTTATCCTTCTGGATTCGTTTTTGATGTAATCTTTTCAACCTTCGAGCTTTATAATGAACAAAATTGAACAAAATTTGGCCCTTTTGTGGCTTTCCTTTTGCTAATATTATTTTCGTTTACCATCATTTTAATTCCTTTGCAAAATAATCATGTGCGTATATCCAGCCCCTCGGGCACTAAGTTAAAATAACTTAAGGTGTCTGATTATAAAATGTCGGGCCTTATTTTTCCATTTTGCTTTTCTTAGTTTGATTTATAAGGCTTCTTGGATAGCTCGTTAATCGGTTATCTATTTAAAAACCTGGCTATATAGCTCTGACACTTTAGAGAGTCCAGAACTCTTATAGTCTTAGGTGTCGATTACGATATTGACTTGGGTGTCCTTTTGTTAGAGACTTGCTCTTAGTTCTTTATAAGCCTTTGGCAGTTGGTCATGAATGACTTTGATATTCACGAGCCCCAAGTTTCTTTTGGTGTGCTTAGGCCTAGATGTTTCATCATTTTCGTAATTGATTATCCGACCTGTGTGCACGGAACGAGTAGACACATTTATAAGTGTTTGTTCAACCCGTGTACGCGGAACAAGTCAACACGTTTATGGGCGACCTATGTACGCGGAGCAAGCCAACACGTTTATAGGAGTTTAATCAACCATTGTACGCAGAGTGTCTATGGGCGACTTATGTACGCGGAGCAAGTCAACACGTTTATAGGAGTTTAATCAACCCTTGTATACGAAGCGTTTATGGGCGACCTATGTACGCAGAGCAAGTCAACACGTTTATAGGAGTTTAATCAACTCGTGTATGCAAAACATTTATGGTCGACCTATGTACACTGAGCAAGTCAACACGTTTATAGGAGTTTAATCAACCCTTGTACGCGGAGCGTTTATGGGTGACCTATGTACGCAGAGCAAGTCAACACGTTTATAGGAGTTTAATCAACCATTGTACGCGAAGCATTTATGGGCGACTTATGTACGCAGAGCAAATCAACATGTTTATAGGAGTTTAATTAACCCTTGTACGCGGAGCGTTTATGGGCGACCTATGTACGCAGAGCAAGTCAACACGTTTATATGAGTTTAATCAACCCTTGTACGCAGAGCATTTATGGGCGACCTATGTACGCGGAGCAAGTCAACACGTTTATAGGAGTTTAATCAACCCTTGTACGCGGAGCGTTTATGGACGACCTATGTACGCGAAGCAAGTCAACACGTCTATAGGAGTTTAATCAACCCTTGTACGCGGAGCATTTATGGGTGACCTATGTACGTGGAGCAAGTCAACACGTTTATAGGAGTTTAATCAACCCTTATGCGCGGAGCGTTTATGGGCGACCTATGTACGCGGAGCAAGTTTACACGTTTATAGGAGTTTAATCAACCCTTGTACGCAGAGCATTTATGGGCGACCTATGTACGCGGAGCAAGTCAACACGTTTATAGGAGTTTTCTGAGTTATAACTCACCATCTTCAGCCGAATACCTATAAACAAGACATAATTTTTTTTAAAGTTTAGGTGCCTCGTTAAAAACCCTTACCCTTGTAAGGGAAAATAGTGCAACTCGGATCCTTTATTCGTTATTGAATTACATAATATTTAGCTGAAATATAGCCTAAGATTGGATACATTCCATGTCCTAGGTATTTCTACTCCCTCTAATGTTTCCAGCTTGTAGGCTCCGTTGTTTAGTTTTCGAAGTACCCTGAACGGGCCTTCCAGTTAAAGGCAAGATTTCCCTTATTTTTTGGGTCTGTGATTTTCTTCAAGACCAGGTTGCCTTCCTGGAACTCCCTCTGTTGGACTTTCAGGTTATATCTTCTTGCCAACCTCTGTTTTGCAGCGACTTCTCTGACTTGTGATGTCTCTCTAACCTCATCTATCTGATCAGCCAAGATGTTCAAGTTATCCATGTTGGCGACTTCATCAAAGTGTTCACGCCTCCAAGTCGGGGTGTTAATTTCCACCGGTATCATTGCATCAGCTTCATACACCATCCTGAAGGGTGTCTCTTGAGTAGTAGAATGTGGTGTTGTGTGGTATGACCACAAGATCTCGGGTAGGTACTCAGCCCACATTCCTTTTGCCTCCTCCAGCTTCTTTTATATTCCTCCTAGGATAACCTTGTTTGCAGCTTGTGCTTGGCCATTGGTTTGGGGGTGTTCCACAGATGTGAACCTATTTTTTATTCCATAATCCCTGCAAAAGTCTATGACGGAAGTGCTTGCAAATTGGGCTCCATTGTTCGAGAATATGATTCCCGACAAACCGAACTGGCATATGATATTCCTCCAATAAAATTTTGAACCCTCTCGGCAGAGATCCGAGCAACAGCCTCGACTTCCACCCATTTTGTGAAATAGTCAACTGCAACAATTAGGAACTTAAGCTATCCTAAAGCAACTGGGAATGGTCATAGGATGTCTTCTCCCTACTGATGGAACGGCCATGGAGATGAAATCAAATGGAGCGACTCAGCTGGTAGGTGTTTAATTGGAGCGAATACTTGGCACTTTTCGCACTTGCTAACGTACTTGATGCAATCTCACATCATATGCGGCCTGTAGTACCCGACTCTTAGGATTTTTTCGGATATTGCTCTCCCACCAATGTGGCTACCACAGGATCCCTCGTGGACCTCTTTAATTACCAGTTCAATCTCAGGCTCTGACACGCATTTGAGCATAAGTGTTGACCTACCCATTTTGTACAGCGTGTTCGAGATTATGACGTATCTAGAAGCTATTCTTTTAATCTTCTGGGCTTCATTGACATCTTCAGGTAATATTTCCTGGGTTAGATAGTTGATGATGGGCCCCATCCATCCTTGGACATCCTCTATTGTTAATACTTACTCTGATTGAATGCTAGGTGCTTCGAGAGCTTCTTGGATCACAGTCTTATTCATTCCTGAATTCTTTGAGCTTGCTAATCGAGCTAGAAGGTCGGCCCAAGCATTGTCTTCTCTTGGGATGTGGACGACTTCGAATTCTGAGAATGCTTTGGATATTCCTGAAGCTTTCTAAAGGTACTTTATCAGGGTGGAATCCTTCGTCTGGTACTCGTTCTTCATCTGTCCGACCACTAGCTAGGAGTCGGTCTTCACTAATAAATGTGTTACTCCGACCTCTCTCGCCAATTTCATTCTGGCAATCAAAGCTTCATACTCTGCTTGGCTGTTGCTAACCTAAAAATTGAAACCTAAAGAGTATTCTAATGTTAGATCTTCGGGTCCTTCCAGAATTATTCCGGCTCCGCTTCCCTTGAGATTTGAAGATCCATCTACATAGAGGATCCATCTGTTTGAGATTTCTTCTCCAGCTGGTGCACTTAATTCTACCATAAATCGGCCAGTGTCTGTGACTTGATACTGGTTCTGGGCACAAAGTTGATGTCACACTCAGAGAGCTCTACTGTCGACTTGACCATCCGTCCTGCTAAGTCAGGCTTTTTAAGTATTTGTTTGATTGGGTAATTCGTCTTGACTGTGATGGGGTGACCTTGAAAATAATGTCTCAGCTTCCGGGATGTGATAACTACTACCAGCGCTAACCATTCAATCTTCTGGTACCTTAGCTTTGCCTCTTTTAGAACTTTGCTGATAAAGTACACAGGCCACTCTCCGTCTTCTCTATCTTGTACTAAAACCGAGATAAGGGCTTTATCCGTGACCGACAAGTATAAGACCAAATGTGTGTTTTCTTTAGGCCTTACTAGGATATGAGGCGAGGACAGAAAATGCTTTACTTCTTGAAAGGCTTCTTCACATGCCTCTGTCTATTCAAACTCCTTAGATTTCCTTATAGCTGCAAAGAAGTGTATTGATTTGTCTCCTGCACATGATAAAAATCGTGACAATGCTGCTAGTCTCCCGGTCAGTAGTTGGACCTCCTTTTTTGTGGTTGGACTTCTCATATCTATTATAGCCTGGCATTTATCCGGGTTCGCTTTGCTTCCCCGGTTGGTGAGCATAAGTTCGAGGAACTTCCTGACTTGTACTCCAAAGGTACACTTGTCCGGGTTCAGTCTCATGTTGTAGCTTCTTATGGATGCAAAGGTTTCTATTAAATCCTTTACACGTGACCAGTTTGCGCTTGTCTTGATAACCATGTCATCTACATAGACCTCCAGATTCTGACCTATCTAAGTAGCAAACACCTTATCCATCAGCCTCTGGTAAGTAGACCCAACATTTTTGAGTCCAAAGGGCATGACCTCATAAAAATAATTGCTTTGATGTGTCATGAAGACGGGTTTTGGTGTGTCTATTGGATTCATTCGGATCTGATTATATTCGGAGTATGCATCCATAAAGCTGAGCAAATGGAACCCAGACGTAGCATCTATCAGCCGGTCAATGTTTGGCATTGGATACAGATCTTTAGGACATGCCTTGTTGAGGTCCGTGAAGTCCACACACATTCACCATTTCTCGGATTTCTTCTTTACCATCACCACGTTGGATAACCACGTCAGATACTTGATCTCCTTGATGAATCTGACCTGTAACAGCTTCTCGACTACCTCTGCAATTGCTTTCCTCTTTTCATCACCACCCTTTCTTTTCCTTTGGGAAACTGGCTTGATATCCAGATCGATTGCTAAGTGATGGCACATGAAATTAGGATCTATCACTGACATGTCTAAAGGTTTCCAGGAGAAAAGATCCACATTGTCTTTTAGTGTTTGAACGATATCTTTCTCCTCTTTGGGGGACAAGTTGACTCCGATGTTTGTAACATGGGACGGTATGTGCCCAATCTGGACTTTCTTTGTTTCTTCGTTGGGCATTATGTTGTCTTCAGCTGAATCATCACGTGGGTCTATGTCGACCAGGTGAACTTTGAGGGTATTCTTGGGATCTACTTCTTCTGCGGGTTTCTTTTTTTCAACTTTAGGCTATCCTTATAACACTTTCTCGCCAACCCCTGTTCGCCTTTGACAATACTAACTCGGCCATCTCCGAGTGGGAATTTTATGGTCAAATACAGAGTTGAAAGTGAAGCTTCCAGGGCGTTGAATGATGGCCGACCTATAATGATGTTATAGGGTGAAGCAGCGTTGACTATCAGGTCCCTCATTCAGACGGTCTTCGCATTAGCCGTGTTACCAAAGGTGGTCGGCAACGCTAGGTGCTCGAGCACTTACACCTGTTCTCTTAAGAATCCTACTAGACTGCCTTTGAATGGTAATAAATCGGTCGTATTGAGCCCCATTCCTCTGAAAGCATCCAAATACCATACATCGGCTGAGCTTTCGGGGTCTATCAATACCCTTTTCACGCTCTAGTATCTTATTTGTACTTTAATAACTATGGGATCATTTTCATGAGCTAAGACTCCTATGTCGTCTCGTTTTGAGAATGTTACAGCATCTAAGTTGCCTTCTGGTTTCTCTAGAGATCTCTGGTCGATATGCATGACTACCCTATCATATCTATTTCTGGTCAAACTTGTTTCTCCACCACCAGTAAACCCTCCAGTGATGGTGTTTAGCGTGTGCCGAGCTGTCTTTGTCTCGTGACCCTCTTCGACATCTGAACTCTTCTTCTGAGATGACTTTTTTGGTCTCGGGTCGTCTCGGCGGGGACTTCTCTTGTTATTTTATGGCCGAGAATCCTTCACATATGCCAAGAGATTAGCTTTCTGGATTAGAGCTTCAATTTCTTTTTTCAGCTGTTGACAGTCCTCAGTGTGATGTCCCCGTATATGGTGGTAATTACACCAAGCCTCAGGTTGCCTTCCCATGATAGCGTTGACTCTTTTGGGATGATGAGGCTCTGGTAACAGGTTCATATGGCCGACTTCTTTAAAGATATCTCCTCTGTTTGCATTCAATGGGGGTGAGGTCTTTGTCCGGCTCATATGACTGTCTGTATGGTCTGGAAGCATGTCGTTCGTGCATAGCTACCCGATGATGCTCCTTTCTCCTGTTCGACACCTCTTCCTTGCTCTTTGTCTTTTCACTGCTGTCCTGGGCTCTTTACTCTTGGTTACTTTTTTCTCCTTTGATGTAACACTCAGCCCGAGTAGTGATCTCGTCCATGCTGATAGTCGGCTTCTGAGCTAACGACTCATTGAAATGTCCAACTCGTAGTCCATGTTGAAAAGCTCCCGCAAATAGATCCTGGTTTGGATGAGATACTTTGAGGGTTTCCTTATTGAATCAAGCCAGGTACTCACGTAGTGATTCTAACTGTTTCTGTCGAACACTAAAAGTGTGGTCGTGGACACCTTCCGATGTTTGCTTGCCGAGAAGTGTTGTACTAACTTCTTAGTCAAGTCTTGGTAGCTTACAATGGAGAGTCGAGGAAGGCTCATGTACCATCTTAGAGCTACATCCTTAAAGGTACCGACCATGAGCTTGCACTTCAATGAATCCGAAGGGGAAACTATGGCCATCTGATTGTTAATGGCAATAACATGCTCCTGAGGATCCGTCTTCCCATCATAAGAGGTTAGTGATGGTGCTTTAAATTTTTCCAGGACGTGGTCATCCCATATCTCTTGAGAAATAGGTCGTGGCTCGAGAACCTCCTCCTCACGGTCGCCGTCAACCTGACTTTGTTATTTCAGAACTTGTATGCTGTCTTGCAGCGTCTCATTCTGCTGACGCATGATCTCCATCATGGCCAGCAGTTGAGCCATGTCTGAGTGTAAGGTGTGGCCTGAGAGAGTTTTACCTAGGCCCCGCGGTGGGCGCCAAATGTTCTAGCAAAAAATGGTTAGATACACCAAAAGTGCTAGTTCCCCTTGTCCTGGAGAAGAAGAGCTACACTGTCTACATTGTGAGGGATATTTGGGGATTTGAGAGCTATACTTGTGTTGTGTATTGTCTCAAGATGATTGTGTCTTGCTTAACCCTAATCTGGGATCCCCTTTTATAGTCTTCTATTAAGATATGCCATTAAGAGAAATCTCTTGGCCTCCTGAAGTTACATGGCCATCATTGTTGTAACTCCCCTTCATGAATGTAGACTTTGAAGCTCTGGTAACGTCCGCATTGATGCGCCGCCACCGTTACAACTGTTGGTGTGCCAGTTGAGTTCATGTTTAGCGTAAGTACCGGGTTGATGGAGGTTAGTACTCAGCCTCGTAGGAGTTTTGCTGATGGGAATCGGGCTCCCTGACCGACCCAGGTTATGGACGATACTTGCCTAGCTCTCTGCATTGCTCGACTTTTCTTGCTATCGTACTCTAGTTTATTCTTAACCTTGTCTGGCTACACAACTCAGTTTAAAATATATTTGGCATGTACAGTAATAACTTTGGTGTTGGATTTGGTGATCTGTCTTCCATCATGACATACAGAACATACATCTTAGGTAAGATAAGTGTTATGAGGAAGATTGTCAGAGGTGAGATGCCTTTGAGTCTGCTCAACTGGAGAGGTTCCGTCTTATGCAAGAGCACGTGACTGCACAATATGCCAATTTTGAAGCCTTTGTTTCTTATGTCACTGAAAGCCTTGTGTCTTTGCGCAATGAGATGGATGCAAATCATGCATCTATGATTGCTATGATTAATCATATAATCTCTGCCCAAAATAAGGATCATTATCATTATGCTCAATTTTATCAAGAAATATGTGATTTTTTAGATTATCAGTTTGGAAATGATGAACAAGGTTGGCATCATGGAGTGAGGTCAATGCCTAGAGGCCGTGGAGGACGATGAAGTGTTGAGTTATTGTGTCTTTGGGTCACATTTCTTATTGAGTCATTATGCATTGTTTTTTTTGTTGGTTTATTTTGCTTTTATTTATATCTTGACAATGTTACTATTTGTTTAAATGTGAGACAATGGTTTTGCTATGTGTATTACTTTTGATGACAATCATGTAATGTTGAGTTTCTATTTATGCTGTGTTAAATTCTCTTTGTGTATCTTCGTATATGTAGTGTATGTGAGTGCACTCTCTTTCTTTACAAACACCTATGTGTGGTATATGGTATATGTGATACGTTGTATCTATGTGATACTTCTATTGGCTTACTTTGTCTCCTTTTTATGTTGTCAAAGGGGGAGAAGCATATGCAAGCTATGAAGCTATAATGCACACAATCAGGGGGAGCCTTCATGAAGATGTCGAATGCATCGTCGTAAGTTTTGCCATCATAAAAAAAGGGGAGTATGTGAGTGCACCTTTCTATTAGAATTGTTTTGAATGATGTCAAAACTAGGACAAATTAGCATTTATGTATATTGGACGATATCCTTTGAGTCTAAATGTGCATATTAGCATTAGGAAGCATAACAACATGTTGGAAAAGGTTTAGAAAAGGTTTCAGGCATTAAAAATGATTTAGAAAAGGTTTCATACATTAAAAATATGTTTTTATGTGAAAAACTGGTCTATAGGTCGACCTATATGAGTTTTAGGTCGACCTATGTAACTCATTTTTAAATCCTTTTTTGTGTGTTAACTACATAGGTTGACACATAACCTATACAAGTCGGCCTATACGAGTTTTAGGTCGACCTATATAACTTTTTTTTAAGGCGTGTTTCATGTGATGACTGCATAGGTTGGCACATAACTTATACAGGTCGGCCTATACTAGTTTCAGGTTAACCAATGTAACTCATATTTAATGCCTGCAGCTTCTGTTTGATGTGCTGACTATATAGGTTGGCACATGACCTATACAGGTCGGCACATGCATCGAATAGGTCGTCCTATGACTTACATAGGTCGACACATGCATTAAAAATTGAAAATTTGCATCATTTTCTAAACCTATTGCATTCCTTTTGCTTATAATTTATACACATATATACTTCATACATGCATAATTTCTTTTTGGTGATTTTGAGAAAATTATAAATGAACCGGTTCAAAAGAATGCTCATCATCTTCAACCTTCATTTTATGCATACACACAAACAAAGTACACATAATCATTCATTGTTTACGTGTCATCTAGATTTAGTGTTGATAATGTGCAGTTTAGGTTGGTGAACTGTAAATTGGGTTGATATTTTTAAGGGGTTTAAATAAGAAAACCAAGGTGGGGTTTTCCTTCAACAATAATTGGGTATTTGAAGGTTTTGAACAAGATTACGCAATTTGGAATCGATCAAGTGATGGCTTTGAAAAACAGAGGTTTCTTGCAAAGGAGTAACGTGAGACGGTGGATCATCTTGGTAAATCTTATGTTACAAAAGTTTACAATTTGGATTCGATCAAGTGAAGGCTTTGAAGAATGAGGGTTCTTGCAAAGGAGTAGCGTGAGATGATGAATTAAATTGGTATTGTTGGGTGACTTTATCGAGTTCAGATCAAGGGAAGAGAAAGCGTTAGAATCAACATTAAACATAGGGTTTGTGGGGTTGCATTGCTACATTTCTCTTGTAAACTACTTTTGAAAATTAAAGTTAATTTTCATTATCTCAATTCGAGTTCGAATTGAGGGCAGACGTACCTATAGCGAGGTCAACTGGGAAACTACCTAAACAAATCCTTGTGTACTCTATATCTATCTCTTTTATTTTTCATTTGCAAATTTTTGAATTCTTCGATTATGCGATCAATACGTTTGGTTAAACCTTTTGATAACCTTTGAAAACGGTTTTGTTGAGTTGATCATAATCTATTTTATTGTGGTTAGATTTGCAAATCAACAAAACCATACAAAATTCTAAACGAAATTGATTGCACATAAGATGTTTGACAATTTGTCTCAATTAAGTTTTTGTGTTTGTTATCATTGAAAATAACTTTACTTGTTGAGTAAATTTCAAGTAATTGTGATTAAAGCATATTGATTGGTTTGTCTATTCTTATCTTCGATTGGTTTTCATATACGCATATCTGAACTTTTTGATAGCGGTTCGGTTTAGACTATTTGATCCGGGTCACTTCCGCTAGCCGTTAGTTTTTCAAAACAGATTTTGTAAAGCAATTTTTTAACTTGGGATCTATTCACCCCCTCTAGATAATTCACCTTCGTCTAAAAAATGTTTCACTATATGTGAATTATAACATGATTATGAATTATTTGCTTATAAAAAGTTTGATTTTACTACTGTATAGTGAAAACATGTTAATGTGAGTCAAGAATTTTAAGCATATCAAAGTGAGGCGTGTGCAATCTTAGGTTTTACATAAATAATGAGAGTGGACATGCAAATTAACTATGTAGATTTTGCATCAGTCTTGCTACTACCTGATATATTTCCAGCCATGGATATCATCAAGGCATTGTTTCATTTTGAGTGAAAACTACTTGATCAAAAAGCCCATCTAATGAGGGTATGATTCTTTGACAACCTCTTTGAGTCTAAAATGAAAATTTATGTTTTTTCAATGTTATAACCCTTAGCCAATTTTAAAAAGAAAACAATGTTCTCCATCTCGTCTTAAGGATATGAGAGCACATAAAAATGAAAGAGTATTTCAAAAACAAAGCTAAGGAGAAAAGGAAATGTGTGAAAAAGAAAATCAATTAGAAATTAAGTGAAGTTATCTGTGGGCCTCCCGCTACGCTTGAAAGTCACTATATCTCTGACGAGTGAGGTGTAGTGGCTCCTGCATTATTGTCGCGTTAAGTTTAATCCATAAGATGCACATTCCTTAATGTCGATAGCTATCTTCTTAGCATTGCTCTTTTATCCCTTAATGTAACATTCAAAATGTGCCATAATTTCACTCATGGAGATGGTGGGCTTCTGGGCAAGAGATTCATTGAAGTTTCCAACTCTGAAATAGTTCTAGAATGCTCCCACGAACATCTAATAATTTGGATGTATCACCGTAAGGGCCGCCTCGTTAAAGCGAGCGAGGTACTCTCTTAGGAACTCAGTGCACCCCTTAAGGATATTCAAACATGCTAGTCGTAAAAACCTTTCAGTGCTTACTTGCCAAAAATGATGGACATGTTTTCTCGACAAGTCTTGGTAACTAGTTACTGAAAGGCGGGGAATGATCATGAACCACCTTAGGGTCGCCTCATTGAAAGTGTTATACAAGAGCTTACACTCAAATGAGTTGGAGGCACCTATGATCACATCTAACTATTGATGGAGACAATGTGTTTCTAGGGGTCACTCTTCCTATCAAACTTCACCACTGGTTGTGGTTTGAAATTTTCTGGTACTAAAGCACCCCAAATCTCGTTTGAGAGAGGCAGAAAAGGGGATGGGGGTTCCGGGATCTCTTATTCTAGTTGGAAATGTTCATGATGCCTTTCTTGAAGGGTGGTGACATTTGGCTCAAAAACTTGGTTGGAGCGACACAACTCATCCATAACAACTCAAATTTCTGCTAAGGTCTCTTAGTTATCTTTGTTGGTGCTGCTAGTTGTAGCAGTGTCTCGTCGTTTCACCATGTTGAAGAAGATGATTGAGGCGATTGGAAATCAGATGTGAGTGTGACCTATGTTAGTTTTACAAAGGCCCTTAGTGGGTACCAATTGTACTTGTGAAATACAATGAGGATGATGATCGTGCTCATGTGTAGGATCAGATGATGGTGCTTATACCCAAATTATCTGAGATTAGTGAATGAATTTCCCAACCTTTGAGGTTGAAATATTAATAGATGACTTCTTAGACTGAATAATAGGGATACAATATGTTTCTCCTACTTTCCCAACGAGTACGTGGAGTAGGAGGATCAATTCTTCCTCCTCCTAAAATGGAAGAACAATTTCCTTCCTTTATGGTATGGTAAAATTGACTTTCTCTTAAACCCCTTGTCCGCCACATGCGGGTAAGATGAATTAGATGATAATTACAAGTCGATGTTAGACGATTCGATTCATAGTCGAGCAACTTGAGATAACCCCCCGCCCGATTCTTTCCATTCTTATGGATTGCTTCTTTCAAGACTCAATAAAATTATCTTCGTCCAAGATCTCACTCAATTATTAGAATATTTTATTAATAATACACCATTCAATTCTATACACTCAAATGAGATGGTATAAAAATTCAAAAATAAAATACAATTAAGATGAAATAGATTCATAATGTTTCATTTTACACTATATTATTTACAAATTCAAACAATAAAATCTTATCAATTACCACTTCATTCCATTACACCTAATACCACCTATCTAAGTACTCCCGCCGTTTCAAAATGACTGTCATTTTAGAGAAAACAATTTGTTTCAAAATGACAGTCATTCTCACTTTTTAATGTAGTAATAATAATTATTTTTTCAATTGTGTCATATAATTATTACTTTTTACACTATTTCTAACACATTAATAAGATTAATTTAATAAAAGTGTAATATTTTATGATAATATCATTGCATTTCTTAATCTGTGTGAAAAAACCTTAAACGACACTCATTTTAAAACGGAGGGAGTATAACCTTAACTACATTTTAGATTATTTTGCTTTACCAAATAAACAAATATTTTGAGCAAAATTTGTTTATCTTCTATTTTGAAAAGAAAATAGACCATAAACGAATCTACAATAAAACCCCTATTAAATCAAATAATTTTCATAGCTTCATGTTTTTTGATGGCTGTGTCCAACGCTTACCCGAACTTCCAAATTTCCCCTCATTTTCTCGCCTCCCCTCAATTTTCCCGCACTTTTCCACCGGTGACACGGAAACGTTTCCGACCAATCAGTGCCTTCAAAGAATGGCGCGAATACGAAGACGCAGTGAAGCGGAAGGACCTCGCCGGAGCTCTCAGTTTCCTGAAATCCCTTGAAACCGACCAACGCCTAACTGCCGAGCCTTTCGGTGAAGAGACTTCTCCTCTGGCCGAGTTGACTCGGTCTCGTTTCCGCGAATTGGAAATGTTTGGGCCGCAGAGGGATTGGGAAATTCTGGACACTTGCATGAGTGCTGATAACATGAAACTTGTTGGGAATGCTTACAAGTTTCTCAAGGATAGGGGTTTCTTGCCTAGCTTTGGTAAATGCAGAAATATTGGTGAGTTTTGAACCTTTCTTTTTTAGTTCCATAGCAGAAAGTATAATTTGTTGATTTTTTTATCATTTCAGTTGTTCTAAATAGACACTGTTATAAATAGCAGAAAATAGTGGTTTGTACATAGCAGAACTACAGAAAATTGTTACAATTCTGCTACCCTATCCTTATAGAGCTATAGTTACTGGGTTGAAACGATTGCGATAATGGATTGGATTGTCGCTCTGACACGACTGGAACTCCTGCGTCAGCCGTATACGATATTGCCCTTAAATTTTTAGCGATGTATTGATGATTTTGATGTTGATCTAGAATATATTGAGGAGGATGAAGAGGGCATTGAGTTTTGATGCTTAGTTACTTTAAGCTTTAGAGGCTTAAATGTTTGTTTCCTTGAATTTTATGGGCATTTGCATGTATGTTTTGATTAAGACTTATGGCTTCTATTTCTAACTATGAATACTTCATGAGTTTTGAGTAATTTATTTTAGTTTTTACCAATTATGTGTTTATTAGTATTAACTAAATTAGTATTTGTATCACTAAAATAACGCTCCTCGCTCCCGTTCCGCTCCCCGCTATCTTGTTCTGTTCCATTTTTGGGTATGGTCAGGCCTCTATGCGAGATTGATAACATAGGACTGTATTAGTTCAAAGGACTAGGGTCAATTTGTTTTAGATATTTGTAGAATTGATTTTGAAAAAAAAAGACTTAAATCAAGTTAATTTTGAAATAATTTATTATTAACAAGTTTTTTATTTGGGATGATATTGTAACAGTGAGTTTTGAAGAATTGATTTTTTTAGACAATAAAGTAGAATCACTTTTAAAGTTTAATATATATATAAAGAACATAATTTTGTGAGCCTTCCATCCAGAAATCTTTTTCTTTTCTTAATTAAAAAGTTGAAAACATTCCACTTCTCTTGAGACAATTTTGAATTATCCATCTTGAAACTCAACTAGACATACATGATTGTCAAAACCCAGTTTTCTTCATTGCCACCACACCAACCCTTTGGAATAGCCATATGATTGATGTTTGTTTTTCTTTACAGTGGTGCTTTTGCTCTCTCAAGGATTAATGTGTCCTAATACTAATTATTTTTGGAATGAATTCGAGGATTTGCTCAAACTTAAAACCAATCTTTTGTAATCACTTACCACCTAAACTTTTAGGAGAGCTTGTTTCTAACATGTATCAGAGTCTTTATGATCAAGTGGTTTTCTCACCCACCAATTTAAATTTTAAATTTTTTTACCCATCCATTCAAGAACTTTTGTTTAATAACTTAAATTTTAAGAGAGATGATCCTTGAAATATTTGGTGAGATTATGAACGTGAGAACATAGTCTTGGTTACGTTTGTTTGGGTCATTAATGCCATCAATGCATTGCCTCTCGTGATGTTATTTCTGTGCCATGTACTGTGTTGAGAAAGAGAAAAACCTGAATTGCATGTGAATGCATCCACATATTTTATAAGCATAAGCATAAAAATTATAGGTACCAAACTTGTTACATATCTAGCTTATAGGACACCCTGAAAGTCTTGGTGAAAAATCTATTAATTGATCATTCAAAGTTTTTAATTAACTAAGCCTGTGGTGATGTCTCTACGAAATGACGTTCTATCTCAAATATGCTTAGTTCTCATGAAATATTTGATTTGAGACAATATGCAGTGTAACTTGATTATCACTCTAAAATGTTGTTTTGAATTGTTGTATTGGAATTTTGTATGTCTAAATCAGGCTATACTCTCCTCTATTTAATAATAACAAGTATAATAAATAATAAATATAATAAATGATAGTTGATATGATTTGTTGTTGAAATTTTGATTTATGTCCTAATAATAAATATATGGAATCGATCCTTTGTTTCTAATGATCACAAATGAACCTATCCAAATCGAACCTCTTGAAGTAACTATTTGAGCTAGAACTAGTAGCCGATGTATTGTTTTGATATCCTGTCTGGAATTGGAAAGATCTTCACATGCAGTCTAAGGAGTAGATACAAAATACAAGTAAGAAAAACACGGAAAATGCAAAGATGACATGATGACACACCAAACTACCATTTTAAGGAGAAAGATTATGAGTGGACTGAATTCTCTTTTTAAGGGTAATAGACAAAGTACGAGTATGTTTATCTAGTTAACATAGCTCACTTGACAAAGTTGAAAACTTGAATTGGCTGGACCACGATTTTTGTAACTTTGCAAGGGTAGCCTGACCCATTTGAGCATGGTATCAAAATAGGGGCATTTGTGAATGCAGAGATGGTAGGAGAGTTGGTAGAGGTTATTAGGCTCACTATGTTACAATAGCACGATATAGCACCACTATAGAGGAATAGCGTAGCGATGGTAGAGTTCGGTGTGACCCTATAGGTCTGCGAGCCACTGTCAACAATAGCGGTTGTAGCGGCCGCTGACTGCGGCACCAAACCGCTATCGCAGCCACTACTGTGCCTGTTATTAGAATTTTGGGGATAAATTCCTCAAATGAATTTTTTTAAACTGTTGCCTTTTTTTTCTAAGGGTATAAATTTCAATCCAAACCCTTTAAAGAGTAATGTTATGTTCTTGCTCACAAATAATTGACATGTTCTTCTTCCTACTTTTAGTTCAATTCTGTTTTATTCTTCTTTGCTGAAGTTTAATTCTGTTTTATTCTTCTTCTTGTCTGGTCTGGTCTGGATTTTTTCTTTGGTGTTGGTTATTTTTCGTGTGGATTATTCTGGTGTGCTAACTTTAATCCATAATCATTATTTATTAGGTGTGTAAACTCTGATATAGCTTTTTGTTGCAATAACTTGCATTTTTCCATCGTGTATAGTTTTGGAGGGTCCAAGGAATGTAACACCAGATGTCTTGAGCTCCTCAACTGGTTTGGAAGGTGAACAATGAATTTATGACAGTACTTTCTCAGTATCTATAAATTGCTAAAAATTGCAGTTTCAGTTATGTTAGATTTAGAACTAATAGCATTTTATACAATTCTATTTATCTGAAAATTGGTTTTTCAACTTAACTTTCCCTTTCTTCTTTATCCAGTGACTAAACTTGCTCCAAAGAAGTGGGGCCTCACGGGTGGTTCAAGCACTGTTTTGGTTGCTTTTTTTGGTGGCGTGTCCTATCTTATTTCACACGGAATAGATCTCAGGCCCAACCTGACAGTGGTATTAGGTCTAGCCATTGCAGATTCTATATTCTTGGGAGGTACCTGTTTAGCTCAAATATCAAGTTACTGGCCACCATATAGGCGCCGGATCCTTGTTCATGAAGCAGGACACCTCCTAATAGGTATATTCATTTGTTTCTTAAAAATTTCTGAGGTCATATCATATTTGATTTCCCCTCATTATATGCTGCCGCACCTAACACCTTACATGGTTCATCTTAATGGAATTTCAGCTTACTTGATGGGTTGCCCAATTCGGGGGGTGATTTTAGATCCAATAGTTGCAATGCAAATGGGTATCCAAGGACAGGTATTTTGTTTCTCTTTTTGTTCATGATGTGACAACTTAATGGTTCAGATGGCACTTCCCTGTATAATATCTTTATTTGACCAAACAATTTGATGCATATTTTCATTTAAAATGAAACACTTCATATTATTTTATAGTTATCGCTTCTTTAAATGCACTCTGAGGCATTTTGGAACACGGAATGAAGCACTTTTGGTGATGCAAAAATACTTTTGATGAAAGTCTGTTTACTCCCCAACTTCTAGCCTTCTGTTAAATGCTATGCATGCATAATTGGTGATAATGATGCCTGTATCTTCTTTCATGGTACAATATTGAAGATTTTCCTGTAACTAAGATAACTAACAAACTAACTGACAGACAACTAACAAACAAATCCTACTAACTAGCGTTAAGAATTGTGGTTGAGTCTAACTCAACCTTACAAAACCGACCTGTAAGGTGAGGGCTGCCCCCACTTATAGGCACAACACATCATGCCATATCTCCAAGCAATGTGGGACTATATCCATCCCTTCAAACCCGACACAATGTAGGTGTTGGAGGCTGCAATGAAGACAAGCCAAATGCCACAATTTAGACGACTAGGGATGGGCCGCAATTTAGGCGGAAATCCAACACACCCCTCACGCTTGGACCTCAATGAACCCGAAGTGTGGACGATGCGGGAAGCCCCACAATTGATCTAGGATAGGCTCTGATACCTTCTTAAGAATTGTGGTTGGTACTAACTTAGCCTTGTTAAATTGTAATTCCTTGTGTCGAAGTGTCGAAGCAAGGGTGTGTCGAAACAGTTGTTTCACACAGATTTGATTTGATATAGTTCAAAAATAGGTATTTTGGGCTTTTATAGTTTTGGGCTTTGGCTTGGAGAACAAGTACCAAAATCTATAAATAGGGAGTAACCCTTATTTTTTGTAAATAATCATCACACATTGTAATTCACGGTTTGCAGTTGCAAGTGAATAGAAAGAGAAAAATCCCACAGTTTGTGGGTAGCAACCTTCTTCTCCAAATTCTCGTAGAATCCTAGTTTCCTTTCTTTCTCTATTTTCTTCTTTTCTTTGGTATTGTTGCGCTAAGAACCCTTCTTGTTTATCAAGATAGGGTCGGAATTCCCATAGGTTTTGGATTAATTCCAACATCTGGTATCTAGAGCTCCGGTTGCGATTCAAGGAAGGAAATCGTGATGGCAATGAATCATCCGAACGGGCACTTTCCGGCGAGTCTTCCCATTCTCAAGATAACTATGAGAATTGGTGCAAGCAGATGAAGGTGGTTTTCTGTTAACAAGATCTTTGGGATCTTGTGAAGGAAGGAGTAACACCACTTGCAGAGAACGCGACGGATCAAGAAAAGGCTGCACACAAAGAGTTGAAGAAGAAAGATTATAAAACTCTCTTTATAATCCATCAGTGTGTTGATCCAGTTAACTTTGAAAAGGTTAGTGATGTAGAGTCAGCGAATGAAGAGTGGGAGATTCTTGAAAAATCGTTTGGAGGCGCAGAGAAGGTGAAAGAGGTGAGGTTACAAACTCACAAGAGAACCTATGAGTTGCTTCAGATATAAGACAATGAGAGTATAACAGATTTTTTCACCAGAGTTACAAAGCTGGTGAATCAAATCAAGGTATGTGAAGTGGTGTTGACATCAAGATCAGTTGTTGCAAAGATCTTGAGGTCATTGGCTCCAAAATTCGACCACGTGGTAGTAGCCATTAGAGGTGTCAATTTAGGGGGCTGGGGCTTAAATTTCAAGGCCCCAAAAATAGAAGGGCCCAAAATTTTAAAAATAAATGAGCCCCAAAATATGTAGGCCCCCTAAATTAAGGACCCCTAAAATTCAAGTAGGGCCTCAAAGCCCCAACTTTTTCAAAACTTGACTTTTTTTTTTAAAATAGATTTTTTCAATCAATTTTTTTTAAATAGTTTTTTTTTTTTATTTTTGGAAAAAAATCTTTTTATTTTTCGAAAAAAAATCAATTTTTTTTTTATTTTCGAGAAAAAACAATTTTTTTATTTTTGAAAAAAATCAGTTTTTTTCATTTTCGAAAAAATTCGGTTCTTTTTTTATATTCGGAAAAAATCGGTTATTTTCATTTTCAGAAAATTTCGGTTCTTTTATATTTGGAAAAAATCGGTTTTTTTCATTTTCGGAAAAAATCGGTCTTTTTATATTCCGAAAAAATCAGTTTTTTTATTTTCGGAAAAAGTCGGTTTTTTTATATTAAAAAAATCGGTTTTTTTCATTTTCGGAAAAAATCGGGTTTTATATTACTTTCCAAAAAAATCGATTTTTTTTTATATTCGAAAAAAATCGGTTTTTTTCATTTTCGAAAAAAATCGGTTTTTTTATTTTCGGAAAAAATCTAACTTTTTTATTTTCGATAAAAAACAGTTTTTTTTATTTTTTTGGAAAAAATCGAGTTTTTTTTTATTTTTGAAAAAAACCAGTTTTTTTTTCGGAAAAAATTGAGTTTTTATTTTCGGAAAAAATCGGTTTTTTTCATATTCGAAAAAAATCGCATTTTTTTTTTAATTTTCGGAAAAAATCAGTTTGTTATTTTTTTCGGAAAAAACGCCGGGTTTTTAAGTTTTCGAAAAAAATCGGGTTTTTTATTTTCGGATCGATTTTTTTTATTTACGAAAAAAACCGGTTTTTTTTCATTTTCGGAAAAAATCAGTTTTTTTCATTTTCGGAAAAATCCGTTTTTTTTTTATTTTCGGAAAAAAGCAGTTTTTTTTTAATTTTCGGAAAAAGTCGGTTTTTTTTCATTATCGGAAAAAATCGATTTTTTTCATTTTCGGAAAAAATCGGTTTTTTTTTTTGAAAAAAATCGTTTTTCTTAATTTTCGGAAAAAATCGGTTTTTTATTTTTTCTGAAAAAAATCGTGTTTTTTTTTTATTTTCGGAAATAATCGGCTTTTTTTTTCATTTTCGGAAAAACCGGTTTCTTATTTTCAGGAAAATTGGTTTTTTTTTTTTTAATTT
Source organism: Lathyrus tuberosus (assembly GCA_022829125.1). NCBI lineage: Eukaryota > Viridiplantae > Streptophyta > Magnoliopsida > Fabales > Fabaceae > Lathyrus > Lathyrus tuberosus. Next base: position 4,045,006 of record JALAZF010000259.1, read on the forward strand.
TCGAAAAAAATCAGTTTTTTAATTTCGAAAAATATCTGTTTTTTTTTTATTTTCTGAAATTTTTTTTTTTTTTTTTTTTTTTTAGAAAAAACCGGTTTTAGGAAAAAAACAGTTTTAAAGAAATATATGTTTTAGAAAAAAATCGGTTTTATAATATAAAATATTTTCTTTCAAATAAATTAGATTTTTGGCCCTTCACTTAAGCCCCATTAAAGACAAAAATATGAAGGGGCTTAAAAATAAGGGGCCAAAAAAATATTCATTTAGTAAGGGGCCTAAAAAAATTGGGCTAACAAGAGACCTAATTATTGGGGCTTTATCATTTAGGGCTTTTTTGACACCTCTAGTAGCCATAGAAGAGTCGAAAGACTTGTCAGTATTGACGAAGAAAGAGCTTCAAGGGACGCTTGAGTCTCATAGACAAAGGATGACTGAAAGAGCTGCAGGAAAGTCGAAGAGTGATATGGCTTTGCAGGCGCAGTCAGAAAAAGAAAGAAAAGGCAAAGGAAGCTGGAATGGCAACAAAGGTAGAGGAGGAAACTGGTCGAATCAGAAAAAACCCTGGAATCAAGGCAACCAAAGAGGTAGTGCTGCAGGTAAAGGAAGAGGTGGTAGTCGAAAACCTGACAAGAGTCACATTCAGTGTTTCAATTGTCAAAAGTATGACCACTATTTTAGTGACTGTCCAGAAAAGAAGAAAAATCAAGAAACTGATGCAAAGCTAGCGAAACATGAAGAAGAAGAGACGTTGCTGATGGTCACAACTAGAGATGAAGAAAGATTCCAAGATCAGTGGTACTTGGACTCAAGATGCTCATCACATATGACTGGAAGGAAAGATTGGTTTGTTAACATGAAGCCCTCGTCGAAGAACACAGTGAAGTTTACAAATGACAACACTCTAGCAGCTGAAGGTGTTGGTGATGTTCTGATTATGAGGAAAGATGGCAAGAGGTCAACAATTTTCAATGTGTTGTACATACCATGCATGAAGAGTAATTTGCTCAGTATAGAGCAGCTGGTCAAAAAGAACTAAGGTAGTTGTCGAAGACAAGATGATGAGAGTCCTCGTAGGTTGATCTTGAAGGCTCCAATGTCCCAGAATAGGACCTTCAAGATTGAACTCAAGGTGATGGAGCACAAGTGCCTAACAACTGCAGCCAACAGAGATGAGTGGTTATGGCATTTTCGACTAGGCCATCTCAACTTCAATGACATCAGAGAGTTGAAGAGAAGAAATATGGTTTCAGGATTACCAGAAATCGACATTTCAAGTGAAGTCTGTGAAGAGTGTGTTCAGTCGAAACAACACAAAAATAGCTTCAGCAAGGATGCAGGAAGGAAGTCGAAGGCAATTCTGGAAGTCATATACTCTGATGTATGTGGTCCAATCCAGGTGGATTCGATTGGTGGCAACAGATACTTTGTCACGTTCATAGATGATTACAGTCGAAAGTTGTGGACTTACCTCATCAAGAAGAAAAGTGATGTGATCGAGGTATTTGCCAAATTCAAATCTATGGTCGAAAGACAGAGTGGTCGAAAGTTGAAAATTCCGAGGACTGATGGTGGTGGAGAGTATGTTTCGAAAGAGTTCGATGCATTATGTGAAAAAGAAGGGATTGTGCATGAGGTGGTGTCACCCTACACTCCACAGCAAAATGGAGTTGCAGAACGAAAGAACAGAACCTTCATGAACATGGTGAGAAGTATGTTGAATGAAAAACATTTACCCAAAGAATTATGGGGAGAAGCGGTTTCGACAACAACATATATTTTGAATAGATGTCCGACGAAGAAGCTTGAAGGAATCACACCAGAAGAATGTTGGTCTGGTGTCAAGCCCAGCCTCAGTCACTTGAAGGTGTTTGGATCTATAACACATAGACATGTGCCAGATCAGTTGAGAAGGAAGCTTGATGACAAGTCGAATCAGATGATCTTGATAGGATATCATTCGACTGGAGGTTACAAACTGTTCGACCCAGTGAATAAGCAGGTAGTGATCAGCAGGGACGCGATCATAGATAAGCTTAAAGAATGGGATTGGACTGAGAATGTCAAGAAGGATTCCGTGAGAATCTCTTAGTGAAGAACCAGCCACTGAAGTCGAAAGAGAAGTTCGACAGGAACAAGTAAGAGATGAAGCAGGCCCAAGCAGACCTCGACGAACAAGGCACATGCCTGCAAGGATGCAAGAATGTGTAATTACATCAGATGATGTGGTTGATGAAGAGGGTGAGCTGGTACATTATGCTTTCTACGCAGATGTCGAACCAGTCAATGCAGCTGAGGCATTGAAAGGTTCGAAGTGGGTGAAAGCAATGAATGAGGAGTTAGAGTCCATCGAAGTCAACAACACCTGGTCACTTGTTGAATTGCCTCAAGGCAAGAAGGCAATTGATGTGAAGTGGGTTTACAAGGTGAAGGTGAATCCTAGAGGAGAAGTAACTCGACACAAGGCGAGACTTGTGGCGAAAGGATTTCTACAGAAGGAAGGAATCGACTTCAATGAAGTGTTCGCACCTGTTGCTAGGATCGAAACAATCTGGTTGGTTGTTGGTTTAACAAATATGAACAATTGACACACATGTCAGATGGACGTGAAGTGTGCATTCCTTAATGGCCCCTTAGATGAAGAAGTTTATGTCGCACAACCAGCCGGGTATGTGAAACGAGGCGAAGAAGGAATGGTGTACAGGCTGCATAAAGCCCTGTATGGACTTAAGCAAGCTCCAAGAGCTTGAAATAAGAAAATCGACAGCTTCTTAAGGGAGAAAGAATTTGTGAAGTGTACGACTGAGCATGGAGTGTATGTAAGGAGAAGCAATAATGAATTGTTTATACTATGCCTCTATGTTGATGATTTGTTGATAACAGGGAGTTGCAAGAAGGAGATCGAAGATTTCAAACATGACCTAAGTGAGGAGTTTGAAATGTCAGACTTGAGAAATCTCGCATATTTCCCTGGCATCGAATTCTACAAGACTAGTAGAGGTTTGATGATGCACCAAAGAAGATATGCAGGCGAAATACTCAAGAGATTTGAGATTAGACATGGCAACAAAACCATACCCGCGGGTACCCACCCGAACCCGCCTCGAAATTGACGGGGAAAACCCGCTTTGACTGGGTTTGGATTTTTTCTGATTAAAAATATGGGGACGGGTCGGGTAATAGGGACACTAGTACCCACCCCGTTTATTATATTATGTACATTATTATTTAATTTTGTTAATTTAGAATATTAAATATGTGGCCAATGTTTTCATATTTTGATTTGTTTTATTTATTTAACATATTTCAAATGTATGTAAGATTTTTTTTGAGATTTTTTTTTATTTTATTATTTGTAATGTAATTTGATTTTGGAAAAAATAAATATTTCTATTAAAAAATTGATTTTACTAAATGGATGGTGGCGGGGCGGGGATATCCGAACCCAACCCGAACCCGCTTGGGACGGGTTTGGGTTTTAATTCTCCATCCCCGATTGGGTTTGGGGCGGGGAACAGGGATTGCTTGGGGATTCGGGTTTGGGTTTGGGGGAGATAAAAACCGTCCCCGACCCGCCCCGTTGCCATGCCTATTTGAGATGCAAGATTGCAACCCAACTTCGACTCCAGCTGAGACCAGACTGCAATTGTCGAAGGATTCAGATGAAGATGATGTCGACCCAACCTAATACAGAAGACTTATTGGGTCACTTAGATACTTTTGTTACATAAGGTCTGACTTAGCATACAATGTGGGTATGGTAAGTAGATTCATGCAGAAGCTAAAGGTATCACACCTAGCAGCAACGAAGAGGATATTGAGGTATCTGAAAGAAACTCTCGACTACGACATTTTGTTTCCTACAGCTGATGAAGGGAAAGAATGCAAGTTAGTGGGATACACCGACTATAGTTGGTGTAGTGATGTTGAGGATAGAAAATTCACAACTGGATATGTGTTTATGTTAGGTGGTGCACCAGTTGCTTGGAGTTCGAGAAAGGAGCCAGTAGTGGCATTGTCATCATGCGAAGCAGAATATATAGCTGTTTCTCTTTGTGCATGTCAAGCAACCTGGATGGTGAACTTGGTCGAAGAGATTACAGGGAAGAGTCATGGAGCAATTACCATGAAGATCGACAGCATGTCAGCTATCAACTTGGCGAAAAATCAATAGCACATGGTTGAAGCAAGCACATTGAAATGAGGTTCCATTATCTTCGAGAGCAGGTAGTAGAAGGGAAGATGAACTTGGAACACTGCAGAACTGAGAATCAAATTGCAGATATCATTACGAAGGGAGTGCAGGTCAAAGTTTTCACAAGACTAAGAGCCATGATGAATGTAGACAGCTTAGACACAATGAATTAGGTGGTGTGTTAAATTGTAATTCCTTGTGTCGAAGTGTCGAAGCAAGGGTGTGTCGAAACAGTTGTTTCACACAGATTTGATTTAGATTTGATTTGATATAGTTTCAAAATAGGTATTTTGGGCTTTTATAGTTTTGTGCTTTGGCTTAGAGAACAAGTAAACCAAAATATATAAATAGGGAGTAACCCTTATTTTTTGTAAATAATCATAACACATTGTAATTCACGGTTTGTAGTTACAAGTGAATATAAAGAGAAAAATCCCACAGTTTGTGGGTAGCAACCTTCTTCTCCAAATTCTCTTAGAATCCTAATTTCCTTTCTTTCTCTATTTTCTTCTTTTCTTTGGTATTGTTGCGCTAAGAACCCTTCTTGTTTATCAAGATAGGGTCGGAATTCCCATAGGTTTTGGGTTAATTCCAACAAGCCTTACAAAACCGGCTTGTAAGGTGCTGGTTGCCCCCACTTATAAACACAACACATGCCATATCTCTAAGCAATGCGAGACTAAATCCACCCTTCAAATCCAACAAAATGAAGGTGTTGGAGGCTGCAATGAAGGCAACCCAAATGACGCAATTAAGGCGACTAGGGGTGGACTGCAATGAAGGCGGAAATTCCAACATTAAGCACTTTAATTTCCCTTCATTCTGTATCCTAACAGCTACTTCTTTTAACTGAATGTTGTTGACAAATGCTGCCAGTTATGTCAATTGAGAGCAGACAAATACTTCTAAAAATATGAAATCTTACTTTCAAGCTAGTACTAGTCAACAATTTACAATTTCAAGAAAACGTTGCAAGGCAAGGCCCCTACAAACCTAAACGCAGCTCTGCTAATTTCAGTCATCGAGCAGCAATGTCATAAATAGTGGATAATGTGTTATTTGTTTTTTTATGCATGCATTCTTCCATGCCAACAAATATAGATTTTTTTTTTTCCTGTTTATAATTTTTTATATGCATAAAATGCATCTGTATTTTTGACAAGTTCTTCCATTATTTAACTTCATCATCATTGCAGTAAATTCTTGTTTTTTAGGCAGGGACTCAGTTTTGGGATGAGAAAGTTGCCAGCGATCTTGCCGAAGGCAGACTTGATGGTTCAGCTTTTGACAGGTGAGTATGAGTATAGTCATGAAGATCTATTGAGTCAAGCGCTAAGTCTAATTAAAGAGTTGCATCTATGATGGAATTGTGCATCAAGCATTGTATACTAACACAAGACTCCAATCCTAATTAAATAGGAAAACAACTCTTGATAATAGCAAATAAATATGAAACAGATTCAAGAGATAGTCTAATAAATACTAAGATATTCTCAAATATGTTAATAAGATATTTTCATATCTTTTTACACTATCCCTCAAGCTAAATATTACTAAGCATTAAGCTTGTTACAAATGTAACTTTGAAAGATAAAAATAAACAAATAATAAATTTTGACATTGAAAATCAGTAGAGCCAGATCATATTTACAAATGGAGACCAAATTGCAACTGGAACTAAAGTTGGGGCCAGCCACAATTGGGACAAAAAAACTGGTTCCAAATCGCAATTGTGACAAAACAATGGCAAATGGAAAACCACAATTGAGATAAAACCAATATCAAACCACAGCTCAGACAAAATCAGTAGCAAACTGCAACTGAGACCAAACCAGTAACCACAACTGAGAAAAACTGGTGTCAAAATTGAAACAAAATAAGCACAAACTGCAACTAAGAATAAACGAAGTTTTTGAAGAAACACATCTGATAGTAGGTTGGATAAAAAACACGAGGATAGATCTGAGAAGATCATGCGAGACTCTGCTAGAGCTGCCAATGGTGGCAAAATTAAACTTGAACATGAGAGACCCATAATCTGAAAGTGTTATCAATAGAACCAAGAAGGGTTGACAAACCAAACTAGCGGCATGGGGAATAGATGGCAGGAAGGCGGTGCGTTGACCTCACATGTACCCGATTACAAAAAACTGGATGGTCGGAAAGCAACGCTATGGTTGAGAAATGATTATGAACACAATTATTATAGTAGAGTCCCATGCATTACAGAATGTGGTAGCAGAATAGTGATGGGACATGTCACGGAGGACAATACTCTGATACCATGTCGAAGTCATAGGTAATTTGATAAAGAAGGAAAAGAAAGAACTAAGACCATGAGTGATGAACTATGATTATAGTTTGTTGTGATTGATGATTCAATACAATACAAAAGGACTAAACAACAACCGTTATTTATACTATTACTAATAGAATCCTAATCTAGTTGGGAAACAAATCATGATAACAACAAAGAAGTATGGAAACTAATGTTAAGGAATGTTCCAAAATACTATAAGATATTTTCCTATATCCTAACAAGCCACGTCAAAGGTGTTGTCTTTGGTTCTATCCTCCTAAGGTATTAATCTCTAGGCTAGTAGAACTATAGAAGTAAAATTAACTATGTATTCACTCACACTCGCCCAAACTAGCTAGCCATGCCCCAAGGGTGATGCTAAACAGAAACAATTTATTGCCCGGAAGCTTTGGACTAAATCCCCTTCCCCCTTGCCTTTTCTTTTGTTGCTTGAAGTATCTTGTTTTTTGTAATTTTGATCCATTCAAGTGATATCCCTGTTTTATGTAACCAATGGTTTAGGTACTGTATGGTACTTTTTGCTGGAATTTCAGCTGAAGCTCTTATTTATGGTGAGGCAGAGGGTGGAGAAAATGACGAAAATCTATTTAGAAGCATCTGTCTTCTACTTGAGCCTCCATTGTCTGTAGCAGAGGTCTTTTCTCAACTGGTTGCTCTGATTTGAATTTGCGGGTTCTTTTGAATTTTTCATCTGCGATGGTAACATTTTTAGTTTTTACCTTAACTTTCTTGCAACAAACAGATGTCTAATCAAGCAAGATGGTCAGTTTTGCAATCTTATAATTTACTCAAGTGGCATAAATCTGCACACCGAGCTGCCGTTAAAGCAATGGAAAGCGGTAGCAGTCTCAGTGGTGTAATTAGGAGAATCGAGGAGACACTGTATCGTGAAAAATGAACCTTGGAAGTTTACATAATAGAAACAAGTTTTGTCTTGTAAGTTGCATACAGGTTAGCATCTCAGTTGTTCTTTTAATTCTCTTGGTTTTTCCTTTTCTGAATCTTTCAAGTAATTTGTTGCGTTCATTTTCTCTTGAACAGGGTTATCGCGATGCATTTGATGTGGAACTGGTTTTACTGGTCTGTGTGTAACGATTGCATATTTGCAGATGCAACATGTAATTGAACCCTGTCTAGTCTACCATGGCAGAATCAATCAAGTGAATAATTTATGTTTCAGAAGGTGACAGTGTTGAAGTTGGTCCCAAATTTACTCAACATGTTATAGAATCAATCAAGTTGGTTAGATATGTAATATAATACTAATGGAAATGGTCATTGTAAGAATGACAGCTGAGTTTAAAATGGTTCTTAGCCAGGCATAGGTTTTCTTCTGCTACAAGTTATAGAAAATGGTTTGTAAATAACTATTGTCATTCATGGACACTCATTTTTGTTTACCATGTTCCATAATGTATTTATTATTTTGGTCTTTTACTAGTAATCATGACTAGTTAACCTCAACACCTCTTCCTCAGTTTTACCTATATAAGATTTCTATCAAATGGTATATACATGATTTAAGAGCAAAATAATACATTCTACCGAAAATAAGGCAACATAAAATAGAAAATTAAATGTCAAAGGACACTTCGAATCAAATCCCAAGTAAAGCCAAGATAAATGTTATTAGAAATGTTTGTTGACTACTTATTTTAGAAAAATAAAGTAAGGTTTTGAGAAATTGAAGAAACCATACTTAATTCATGGCAAACATAGTTAATGCGATTTGAATTCATCTTTGATTTAAAAACAATCATATTTTGATTAAGGCAACCATCACCTTGTCCACTGCAAATATTTCTATAGCTGGGAATACCAGTAGAAAAACCTTATAGGGGAAGACTTGGGCCCTATAGATACCAAAGATCTTGAGCAGCTTGATCTTCAACATAAGGAGCAAATGTTGGTAGAAGCAACCAGATCTTTGACCATGAAGCTGGATCAAATCATTTCTGGAATGTATATTTTTTCCTTGAGCTAGTCTCATCCATTATTGTAATGACGAAACAAACCATAGATAAATGTAGCTTTAAAACAATATTTTCGCTTTATTTTCAAGTTATAAACAATTTCGTAAACTTGCATTGCATCTAAAACGGAATCAACAATATCTGGATTATTAGAGGAAAAAACAGCCATTCATCATACATATAGTTGTTAGTTAGGTGAGATTATTGCAAAGTTAATTTTCAATTAGACGTATCTTTTGAATCTTTTGATTAATTGTTGGTAGTCATCAACGCCATTTTTCTCAAAGAGATAGAAGTCTGTTATATGTGTGTGGAACGTGATAGGGTCGGCAAGTGACTACAGTTACGGTAAATATGATTCCAACAATTTCAGTGCATTGATGCGTAGCAGAAGGAATCATAACAAAATAGTAAAGTTTGAGTCCCACATCGAATAGTTAGTGCTATTATAATATGTTTATAAATTTTTGAGGCATTCAATAGATTGGCCAAGTTCAAGAGATTCAAATTTGAAAGATTTTGTTACATGAAACTATTGAATTTGGCTTTTTGTTTTGCAAGAAAATAAAGAGTTTGAAGGCAGTTGAAAATTCTTACTGAGGTCCATGTCCTGGGAACTAAAACGTCTCTTATGTTTCCTAAATTATAGGCGTAAAGAGAAAATCTTGCTCTCGCTCTGTAAGGACCTTCATAGTAAAGGAAAAGCTTCCCAATTCTGGGGGTTCTACCACTTATTTGAGCACCAAAACGTCTTCTTTCATTTTTGTTGGCACAACTCGTGAATTATAACTTTTAGCAATTCTTTACTTTGTTGTGAATTCTATAATTTGAACTATTTCGCGCGCTTTATTCATTATGTTCAGGTTGCAATTCAAGTCTGTCTCATTTTCTTAAATCAAGTAGAGTTAGCAAAATACTCGGGTCATGTGTTAGAAGTTAACAAGTAGAAACAAGAAATTGATAATAAAGAAGGATAAGGTGACTAACTACACATCATTTATTTTATACCCTTCGCGGAAATTTTTAGGCTGCCAAGTGGGCCTATCTATCTCCACTGAAAGCATGATTTCAAAACTGTACACCATTATAAATGGTGTTTTCTTCGTAGAGGAATGGAGTGTTGTGTGATACGACCATAGAACTTATAACTCTCAGTAACAAAATGTTAAAATAAAGGCGTGAAGTGAAAAAAAATTAGTTCTAAAAAGATTAGAAATTTATATTTAGTTGTTCTAGGCATAATCCCCGGCCTCTTCCAATTTTTTCTTAATTCCGTAAAGGATGGTTTTGTTGGTGGATTTAGCTTGACTGTTGGTTTAGAGATGTTTCACATAAACAAACTTTGGATTCCCAAATTTTTGACAAAATTCCTTTATGGTTTAGCTGGAAAACGAAGTTCCATTATCAGACACGATACATTTCAGCAGTAATATTTGATATCAACTATTTGATTCACTTGCAATAGAAGCGTCTAACTCTCTCAGCAGTAATATTTGATATCTCATCTCCTTCAACCATTTAGTGAAATAGTCCACGTCTAAAAGCAAAAATCTCAACTATTTTGGGGCCAATTGAAATGGTCATAGAATGCCAACCACCCATATATAAAACGACCACGACGAGGTAAATGAATGTGAGATTTAGGCAGGGGTGTAAGGTAAATCTGCAAATGTTGACACTTAAAACATTCATTTTAACAAATTCTGAGTTCTCTTATCAAGGTTCGCCAATAGAACCCTGCCCTCAACATCATGTGTGTAAATATATTATGTATCAATAATTTATTTGCATTAAGTTCACAGGTTTAATGATGATGCAAGTCTTGGTACAAGTATGATATTAAAAGAAAAGCTAGGAATATACAATATACCAGTAAAAGAAAAATGTGTTACAAGAACAAATGGTGCCTGCAAAATGTGCAGTGACACTAGTTTGGTTTTGTAGTTTGACAATGTATCTTTAAAATGGTGCCTGCGAAAACGGAATCAACAATATCTATATTAAAGAGTGATAAGCAACCATTCTTCATACATATAGTTGTTAGACCCACAAAGCAGTAGCCAAAGGACAAATATGTGAGTTACAAAAGCTTAGTCAACAGCATGTTAAAACTCATATTTACAATTAGTTTTGAAACAGATATAATACTAAAACATAGAATGGCAAGAAACTGAGAGATAGAATTGAAATCAACTATCTGGTGTCTGTTATATGTAATGCATGATGCACATGGCATGGCTGTCGAGTGACTACAGTTACTGTAAATATGATTCCACCAATGTGCAGTGTTCATATGGAATCAAAACAAAGTTGTACCCTATGAGGTCAAAGTAAGGTTGGAGTCCCACATTGAGTAACTAGTACTATTATGAATGGTTTATATATTATTGAGGCAGATAATTAATTGGCCAAATTCAAAAGATTCGACATTCAAAAAATTCCCTACAAGAAACTTTGGATCTGGCCTTTTGATTTGCAACATTAAATGTTCACTCTTACAAACAATTCATTTTTTAAACCAATTACTTTTTTCTTACAAACAACACTTTTTTTTAACAAAATTACATTTAAATATGAGTAATCTATAAAAATAAATTTCTATTTTTTTTACTTTTTAATTTAAAATATTAAGTAGTTACATTAATAAAATAATTAACATGGCTAGTCAATAAACATTATTTTGTTACTAAAGATATAAGAACTGTTTAAACTATTTTCTATTTTATTAGTACTAGTGTATAAACTCTTGCCATAGATAAAAAATTACACATGTTTTAATTTTTACTTAATTACAGTTTTGATATTTTATTTAAACTTATTCATAAAATTAATTTTCAAATTTAAATTTGAAGTAATTTTTCACATTTTTGCATTTAAAATCGATTTTGTTTATTTTTCAATAATGTGTCATTTATATTGTTGATCTATCACATTTTAGAAATATTTTTATATGATAATTTGTCACATTTTTCAAGTGATATGTCATTAAATAATAAATATATTATTAATTTTAAGTGTAAAAAAAGTCAAACTAGTGGAATGATTAGTTTTGTGAATGCCTTAAAATATTAATTTTTTTTTTAATTTTTAAAAATAAATTATATTTATAATTATTAAAGGAAAATAACAATTTATTTTGCCACGGTAAAATCATTGAAAACATGATAATATAGGGTTATATATAATATACAAAAACGATTAAATAAAAAATAATATTTTAATTTATTTAAATTGCGGTAATTTTTATTATAAACATAATATTTTCTTTATATTATTAAAAATAAAAAACTTCTAAAACAACTGAGGGTTTTATGAGTTGCTATGTAAAATTTCAAATTTATGTTAGACACTTTTTTAATGTAGATTTGAAACATAAAATAACAATTTATATTTCTGTTACAATTCTCTTAAATATAATTTTGACTTAATCCAAAGTTGTGTGGGTTGATGCCCTTATGGTGTTATATATCTTTAGTTATTGTTTGACATGTATTGTGTTGAAAATGTAATTCCTTATGTCGAAGTAAGTGTAGTTCGACAAAAATAATGATGTGTCGAAATTAACCTAGTGTGTGTGTCGAGTTGTACTAGATGTCGAAGTGTCGAAGCAGGTTGCTTGACACAGGATTTCGACTTAGACAAAAATAATAATTTTGGGCTTTTGTAATTTTGGGCTTTACCTTAGGGAGCAAGGTAGCTCAATTATAAATAGAGTGAGTAACTCCTATTTTGAGTAAGAAGAATAGAGAATAATATTGTAACACACAACAGAAAGTGCAGTTGCACAGTTGAATAATATTTTTCTCAGTTTGAGAGTAGAGAGTTACTCTGCAGAAATCATTCTCCTCTTCCCTTATTTTGTTAAACCCTAATCTTCTTTCCTATTCAATTTTCTTTCTTTCTTCTTCCATTGATAATTGTTGCGCAAAATCATTCTTGCAATCAAGATGTGATTGATTCACTCAAGTGAAGAGTGAAGAACAATGGATTTTGATCGGTTGATTGAATCTTGTTCATCAAGATTGATTCGAAATTCTCAAAGCTTTAGCTTAATTCCAACATCTGGTATCTAGAGCACTGGCTGAGCGATTCGTGGGAAGAAAATCACGATGGCGATGAATCATTCGAACGAGCATTTTCTGGCGAGTCCAGTTTCATGGCTTATGTCCAGAAACGCGAGGAAGCTTATTTCAGAAAACCGAGACCATTTTCGTGGCTTATGTCCAGAAACGAGGGGAAGTTTATGATAACCTTTTCAAGAGAAAGACTTGATAAGAAGAAACCAAGACCAGTTTCGTGGCTTATGTCCAGAAACGTGGGGAAGTTTATTTTACCCTTTCTAAGTAATACTACTTAGTCAAAGAAGATGCTGAACCATTTTCTAAAGATGGAAGTTCAAATTGTCAGAGATATAACCTCATCCCATGTGGAGTTGTGTTCCTCTCCCCTGTTGGACTTGCTATCTCTTTCCTAATAAAGTTACAACTTTTTCCACAATTTTCTTTCCCTAGTGGATAATTCTTTTGTTATTCCCTAACGGTTTAGTCTATCATTAGTCTCCTGTGGCATCATTTCCCACAGATCCCATGTCTTGAATGTCATATCACATCACTAGTGGCATCTTAGGGGCCAAAATTGTGCATTGTTGTATTTAAGTCTCTCCTATCTGGTCGAGACTAAGATGTTAATCTTCACATCTCCGGATAGAAGAAACTTAAATAGGGGCATCTGTCATACCCTAATTTTTACCCCTAAGATTCCACCTCATTCACATCATTTGCATGACATTTAGCATTACATGTGTGCGTGTTTTTATGCACCACTAACCCATTACAAATACAAGAAATGTGTGCTTGCTTGCTTTACAAGTAAGATTGTGCCTCAAGATGTTCAAGCTGATGATTAGCCAAGGATTGGTGTGATCTTCAACATCTCAAATATCTCATTCATTCATGAAGATCAAGAGTTTCCCTTCATCAACTATCAAGTACAAGATTGCATCATTTCAAACTCATCAAGCTTCAAGATCATCGGATGCACCAAATTAGGATTTTGACTGAGTGAGGCTTATAATTGACTTTTTCATCTGAGGATGATCCTACACTTCAAAACATGATTCAAGGACCTCAAAGACATATTTGAAGACCATTAACAAGATCCTAATTGCCCAAGAAGCTTGATTCATTGGTAATTACAAATTTGAATTCATCTGATACAAAGTGAAACAATTGATCAAGTCAAAGCCTGATTTTTGACACTTTTAGGTCAAACATGATCTACTCAAGTCAAATATCATGAAAATATGATTGGTGGATGCATTTGATCATGATCAATCAAGAAAATTAAAGAACAGATCAAAATTGCAAAATTAGGGTTTTTGAAAATTTCACTAAGTTATGAAATCCTATGATTTTTGCCCTACTTCCCAAGTCCATAACTTCCTCCTCAAGCAACCATTTCCTTGGCTCCAAAGACCAAATCGAAGATCTTGCTTCATACTCTAACTTTTCCCTAGGGTGTGGATTTCAAAAAATGCATGGATAAAGAGATATGAGGCCATGAAGTGAAAGGTTCATTACTTTTGGAACAAAAACACTTAGAAAAAATTTCAACCAAATCTGCCTTGTCATGAAGCTTACTTTGCAATAATTTTTCTTCATGATCCCAATTGAATCAAGAAAACTTGTTAACATGAAAGTTGTAGAGGATGTTTTTCAAGCTTTCCAAAGAGTCCAAGAACAAAGATTTATCTTACTTGAGCTAAAATTTATGATTTTTGCAAAAGGCATTGATGAAGTTGAATGCAAGACAAATTGTTGTGGCACATAAGTTAGGGATCACTTTTGATCACTTTCCCAACCTTATCTCTGCACAAGATCAACATGAATCTTGTAGTATCCCATGAGATCTTCAAGATAATACCAAATTTGCTGAAGTTCTATCCCTTTGCATAGTACAAAACCTCATCCCAAGGCATGAACTTAAGTTTTGTTTTGGTGCATTAAGTGAAATGCCAAATAGTCAAGAAACCTATCCATTAAGTCAAGACTTTGGTTTAAGCATCAAGACTAAGTTGCAATCTGAATGATGATGGTCTAAATTGTCAAGATTTAATCATGCCTAGAAAGGAAGCTACTTGTACATTGGCATTCAAGTTTAAGAACATTTCATAATTCATTGGATAATAGGATGCATCTCAATCCAAAACTTTTCCTCCAAAAAACTAACTTGTTTTTCCTATAAATAAAGGTCATTTATGATCAATTTAAGGACACAACAAGACCACAAAACCTCTTCACACCAGAATTGTATGTTCTTACAAATTTCAAAATCCATTGAAGTGAGAATTTGAAACTTCAATTCCAAACACTTTTCATTCAATCTCAGCATCCAAACACCTTCTATACACATATAAGTGATCCAAAGCCTTGAAATACATATGTAACACCTCAATCCATAAGAGTAGATCCCACTTTCTTCAAACTGCAAATTGATTTGGATAGGGAGTTTCAGAATGTCAAAAGGTTCATGCTATAATTGTGGAAAGGTCGGCCACTACAAGCCGAATTGTCCCTTGATGAAGAAAGACAAAGGAAAAGACAAAAGTCGTTAATAAAAGAAATCGAGCAAGCCTAGAAGGGCATACATCGCTTGGGAGAGTGATAGTGAGTCCTTTAGTGAAGATAGCTCAAGTGATGAAGACAAATCGGTCAATATTTGTCTCACGGCTCATCAAAAGAAGAAAAAGAATGTAAGTCATTCTAAATATGAACATGTTGATAAAATGTCTCATTCTGAATTGCAAAATGCCTTTGAAGCTCTACACCATGAGGCTAAAGAAGCTTTCAAATGCTTAGCCTCAAATAAGCAAATTTTTTCACATTTAGAGAAAAAGATTTCCGATTTCGAAAAGGAATTAGAAGCTCTTAAGATCTCAATGGTGGAAGCTACAAATGTTAAAATCGAGGAAGATAAGTCTTCTTGGTTAAATTGGGCGAGTTGTGAAACTTGTCTCATTTGGCAAAAGGAGGTTAGAACTCTTAAAGCCAAATTAGACAAGGCTTTAGAACCTAAAGTCATATTTGCTATTGATCGATCACATTTTAGAAGTAGTATGAATAATCCTTATAAAAAATATACATATGTGATTAGAGATCAAAGTAGCAAAAGTAACTCCAATGTTAACCTAACTTGTCTATATTGTTGCAAGAAGGGACACACCATTGCTAAATGCCGATTTAGGAGATTCTTGGTTCCTAAATGTATTTTCAAATGATTTCCCAAATGGAACCAAAGATTCACTCGCATACAAGGACCCAATAAAATTGGGCACCTATTTCCATTGTTTAATTTTGTTGGTAAAATGTCTTGAGTCTACGGAGAGAAGACGAGTTCTCGATAGTGGATGTTCAAGGCACATGAAGGGAGACATTTCCTTATTCATTGACTTTGTGGCAAAGAAGAAAGGATTTGTGACCTCTGGTGATAATAACAAGGGAGCTATACTCGGAAAAGGTAGTGTAGGCAATACCTCTTCTACTACTATCTCAGACGTCCTTTTAGTTGAAGGTCTTAAACACAATCTTATTAGCATTAGTCAATAGTGTGACAAAGTTTATAAAGTTTCTTTTTCAAAAGATTGTTGCATGATTGAACATAATGATAAGAAAGATGACGTGTTTAAGGGCTTAAGGGTAAACAATGTCTATATGCTTGACTTGAATGAAGTATCTTTGACTAGCACTAAATGTCTTGTCACCATGAGTGAAGACTCGTGACTATGGCATAAGCGCTTAGCACATGTCAACTTTGACTTGCTAGATAAAGTAGTTTCAAAGGATCTAGTTGTCGGTCTACCCAAGATAAAATTTTCAAAAGATCACTTATGTGGTGCATACCAAATGGGGAAGCAAACGAGGATCTCATTTAAAACTAAAAATGTTGTTTCTACATTGATACCTCTTGAACTCCTCCATATGGACCTTGTTGGACCATCTAGGATCAAAAGCTTGAGTGGTAATTACTATGGTTTTGTTATTGTAGACGACTACTCTAGATTTTGTTGGACTATTTTCTTGGCTAGTAAAAGTGATACTTTTTCAGCGTTTGAAAAGTTTGCCAAGCTATCTCAAAACAAATTAAATACTAGCATTGTCACTATCTGAAGTGATCACGGGGGTGAATTTAAAATCCACCTCTTTGAGGAAATTTGTGATAAACATGGCATTGATCATAATTTTTTCGCTCCACGTACTCCTCAACAAAATGGAGTGGTGGAACGTAAAAATTGCATTTTAGAAGAGCTCGAAAGAACTATGATCAATGAGAGTGGCCTTCCTAAATATTTTTGGGCCGATGCTATTAGTACGGTGTGTTATGTTTTTAATAGGGTGCTTATACGTCCTATTATCAACAAAACTCCATATGAGCTTTTAAAAGCTAGGAAGCCAAATGTATCACATCTTCATGTTTTCGGATGTAAATGCTTTGTGTTAAATAATGGAAAAGAAAATCTTGGAAAATTTGACTCAAAAGCCGATGAAGGTATCTTTCTTGGATACTTTCAATCTAGCAAAGCATATAGAGTATACAATAAAAGGTTACTTATTGTAGAAAAATCTGTGCATGTTACTTTTGACGAATCTTATCCGAAAATGTTGGGAAAGGTATTTCTTTTCATGGTGCAGGTGTATCTTCAGAAGACATACTCAAAGACACTGAAGAAGGGACTGATAAACCTGAATCCGTGAAAGTTGAGGAGGAGGAAGATCACAACTCTGAAAAGATTGAGGAGGATCATCCAATTAGCAATTAAGACCTTCTTTTGGCATGGAAATCCTCTAAGGATCATCCAATCGACAATATTCTCGGAGACATAGCAAAAGGAGTAACTACACGGTCTAAGATAAGTAACTTTTGTTATCACTTTGCTTTCGTCTCTCAAATTGAGCGTAAAAACTCCAAAGAGGCCTTACTCGATGAACATTGGTTTTTGTCAATGCAAGAGGAATTGAATCAATTCAAAATAAATGAGGTTTGGGACCTTGTCCCCCCCTCTGCAAGACCATCGAGTAATTGGTACTAAATGGGTATTTAGGAACAAACTAGACGAAAATGGAGTAATAACTCGAAACAAGGCCCGTTTAGTGGCACAAGGCTATAACCAAGAGGAGGGCATAAACTATGAGGAAACTTATGCTCCTGTTGCCTGCCTTGAGGCTATACGCCTTTTGCTAACCTATGCTTGTTCTAAGAATTTCAAATTATATCAAATGGATGTTAAGAGTGCTTTCTTAAATGGATACATTAATGAAGAGATATATGTATCTCAACCTCCCGATTTTGAAAGTCATGAGTATCTAAATTACGTTTATAAACTTAAACATGCTTTTTATGGTCTCAAACAAGCCCCTAGGGCTTAGTATGAGTGACTTAGCAAATTTTTACTCGACTAAGGATACTCAAGAGGGAAGGTTGATACTACTCTATTTATTAAGCGTCAAGGAAAATACTCTATTTTAGTTTAAGTTTATATAGATGACATTATCTTTGGATCTACTAATATGCACTTAGTTAAGGAATTTTCAAAGCTAATGCAGAGTAAGTTTGAGATGAGTATGATGGGGGAGCTAACTTACTTCCTTGGACTCCAAATCAAACAACTCGAAAAAGGAGCGTTTGTGAGCCAAACAAAGTATTGCTATGAGCTACTCAAGCGCTTTGATACGGCAAACTCAAAAGCTATTGATACTCCAATGCCCACATGTGTGAACTTAGATCGAGATGAAAATGGTAAGGTCGTCGATGTAAAGAAGTATAGATGTGTGATAAGTTCTCTTTTCTATCTCACCGCATCTCGATCGGATATCATGTTTAGTCTTTGTATGTGTGCTAAATATCAATCATGTCCCAAGGAATCACATTTAAAAGCGGTAAAGCGTATACTTAGATACCTTTGTGGTACACCCAAGCATGGGCTTTGGTTTTCCAAGGGAAGTGATTGTAATTTGGTTGGCTATTTAGATTCTAATTTTGTCAGTTGCAAATCGGATATGAAGAGCACTAGTGGCACTTGTCATTTCTTTTAAAATTCTTTAGTGAGTTGGCATAGCAAAAAGCAAGTTTCCGTTGCTTTGTCAACTGCCTAGGTGGAATACGTCACAACCGATAGCTGTTGTGCCCAAATCTTGTGGCTCAAGCAACAACTACTCGATTTCAATGTTAAACTTGATCGTATTCCTATTTTGTGTGACAACACAAGTTCCATTAATCTGACCAAAAATCCAGTACAACATTCACACACCAAACATATTGAGATTCGCCACCATTTCCTTAGGGATCATGTAGAGAAAGAAGATGTCGTATTCGAGCACGTTGATAGAAAAAATCAACTTGCCGATATTTTTACAAAACCAATTGCGACGGAACCCTTCTTTTACATTCGTAGGGAACTTGGTGTACTCGATATCTCAGATCGTGTTTAAATGAAATTGTTGCATGCTCTCTATCTATGCTTGTTTATATATTGATTAACCATGTTGGAAAGCTTACGCTATATGAGGGCATTCATCGTTCATCACAATTGGAGGTACTATCGTTCCTATCTATTTATTTTATCTTGACTAAATATGTGTTTTGTACTATGTTTCTAGTGTTATCTTGTTGCTTAAATGATAGTTTAGATTCCTCTCTTACTCCATATTGATATTTTGAAATGGTATGGGCATGCAATTTATGTTTCTATGCATCATTCATATCATGTTTTTCTATTTCTTTCATGTTTCAACTGCATGCGTCGACCTGTATAAGGTGTAGATCGACTCATGGTCGTCTCAATTCAAGCATGAATGATTCTTTCTGTCATGCGCCGACCTGAGGGTCCCTCATGCCTCGACACATACTGAACATTTAAAATTTTTGAAAAATTCATTCGCATACGTCAACACATTACATCCTGGAGGTCGACGCATTGCTCGTGTTTGTGAATTTTTTTAAAAAACTGAAACGTTTCATGTTTGCTTTGGGTTTTACATCTTATTATTTGCATCTTTCCATCTTTCCATCTTATCATTTGCATCTCTTACAACACATAACTCTCTCAACTCTCCAAAAACTCTAAAAACCCTTTCCAAGAATTCTCTAAGATTAGGGATTCAAACCCAAATTGGTGAAGAATTTGGTATTTCTACACTCTCCTCTACTGCTGTTACTGTTTATCTTCCTCAACAAAGGAGTTTTAATGGCTACTTCAGGGGTGACTGGTAAGAGGTCAAGTAGAGCATCCTTTTCTCAAGCAAACACTTCTCAAACTTCGTCTCAAACTCTGATAAATGCTTTGTCTCTCCTCTCTACTGAACTTAATAAGGTATATGAAGAGGGTTTTAAGAAAAGATCTATTATTAAGCAGTTTGTCTATTATCCTAAGGTAGCAGATAGAATGCATATTCCTGAAATTGTTGACATGCTAAACCATCAAAAGTTTAATAACTTCTTGGAATGTAGTACTAACTACAATGAGGATTTGGTTAGACTGTTTTACGTGGGTTTGAAAGACAAATTTACTGGTTATGAGTTTGCCTACAAGATAGGGGGTAAAAGTTACAATGTGGGTAGCACTATGTGGCAGGACTTGTTTGATATGTGTCCTCGTCTTTCTCCTGATGCTCAGATTACCAATACTAAGTTGGATTCAAAGTTTAAATTTAAGTCTGCATTGAATTCCATGCTTAAGGACCCTTACTCTGAGGAAGTAATCGCTAGTGATGTCTTCTCCAAATCAGTCACAACTGGTCTATTGAACTGGGCGGATCGAATCCTACAGTGGATTGTTTCTCATATTTTGCGTCCAAAGAAAAGAGGTTATTCTCGAGTGGATCAAGCTGAAGTCCATTTAGTCTTTCTTCTCAAGAATACAATTAAGGTAAACTGGCCGTATTATGTTGCAAGTCGTATCTATGCTTTGAAAGAAAGTGGGAGAGGGTCATCCTTATGCTATAGATTGTTTATCCAAAGCATAGGATCAGACTAGAGTGGCTATGACAGGCGTCCCTTATATATCTCTTTCTCCTGACCAAAAGTGTAGTCAGAAGACTATGACTCTGATGGGATACATTTGGGACAAACAAGAGAAGACTTATATGGTCAAGTCTAAGGGTTCAAGTGGAAGGATTCGAAATTTAGATGAAGCTGAGGAGGAAAAACATGATGAAGATGAGGAAACTCATCATATGGATAGCGAGGCTCCTTTTGAAGGTCATGGCGATCATGCTTGGTTGGGTGGCTCTCCAGTTCAGGATACTAATGCTGACAAAGGATGGGGTTCATGGCGTCAAAGCATCTGGTCCGCGTATGGCACCTCATATGCGTCTTCTTCTCCACATCAACCTCAACCTGACAATTCAGAAGTTCTTGAAATGCTACGAAGCATGCAACTTGAGCAACAAAACTTTGCAGCGCTTCAAGAACAAAGGTGTGAGACAATGCAGGGACAAATTCGAGCACCGAATGAGAATTTTGATTTCTTTGCATCAAGAGTTTTAGGTAGATTTGATCAGATGGCTGAAACATCAACAAATCAGCATCGTGCCCTCTCACTGAGCTTCAACACTCTTAATAGAAGTGTTCTTGGTTTGTGTGAATGCTTGGATGCTCAAGGAGCAACTAATCAAGATCATTAATTCCGAGGGAGAGGTCAACCACATAGGGGCCGAAGACCTTAGTTTATTGAGTTGTGTTGTTGTCTTGCATTTCATATTGCATTTTGTTTTATGTTTGGTTTTGTTTTGTCATTATGTTTGTATCAAGACTTGTATTGAACAACTTATGGTGTGTAATGCATTATTATTAATTCCATATGTTTCTTGAGCTATTTAATTCTCTATTATTTGCATTGGCAACATTATATATGGATGCTTGTTGATGCCTTATCTGTTGCAAATCATATGTTTGTGTCGGTATGTGTATGATATGATTACAAATGACTATTTTCTTCACTCTTTTTGATGTTGTCAAAGGGGGAGAACGCAAAAGCAAGTTTCACAAAGATCAGAATTTTAAGGATGGAAGTGCATACAGTCAGGGGGAGAATGCTCTTCACAAAGTACTCAATGTGTGGGAAGTTTTTGCAAGGTTTTGCCATCATAAAAAAGGGGGAGTATGTGAGGGCAAGGTTCCTTTATTACTTTGTTTTAATGATGCCAAAAATAGGAAATTTCGTACTTGTGTATTTTAGACGGTATCACCTTGTCTAAGCACACATTCATCTTTTACAAACGCACATAAAAGTCTCCATACATGAATTTAGGCATATAGGATCATACTCTATGTCTAAAAAGTGTTTTGAGTCATTTTTGGTGCATTGGGTCGACTCACACATGGTATAAGCCGACTCGCAATAAAGAAAAAAAATGATGTTTGAAACATTCTGGCAAGCTTACGTCGACCAAGGACTTCCTCAGGTCGACGTACATTGGTGTGATAAGTTTGAAAAAGGTCTCTGCCATGTATGCGTTGACACATGGCTCTTGTGTAGGTCGACGCATAGTGTAAGAAACAAATTTGAAACTTTCTGACCTTCATGTGTCGACGCATGGCCTTGCTGCAGGTCGACGCACAGTCTTCTTTTGTGTACAGATTTGCATTCTGTCTTGTTCAGGTTGACTCATAGCTTCTGTAGGTCAACCTCTCGAGCGTTTTCACTCATTTTTCTGTATCTTTGTGTTCCTAAAGTTTGTTTTTTCTGTTATTCCTTCATGCTCATATATATATATATATATATATATATATATATATATATATATAGGGTTATGCTAATGCATACCTATGTAGGTGTGCATTAGCAACATACACCTTAATGTATTTTTGTGTGGGGCCCACCAATTTTGGGTGGGACCCACATTAGAAAGATGAGGAAAAAAAATAGAAAGAAAATAGATGTAGTGTATTTTTTTGTGGGGCCCACCAATTTTGGGTGTATGTTAGCATTTCCCATATATATATATATATATATATATATATATATATATATATATATATATTCATATGTATCATTTTGTACATCAAAAACCAAGAAGAAAATTGAAAGATACATTTCATTGCTCTTCATCTTCACTCTCACAAATTGCATTCATCAGTAATCACACATAATCATCTTTGTTGATTTTTGCTTTGTTCAAGAGTGATAACGTCTAAACTTAGGGTTTGTATATCGAGTTTGGGTTGAGAATCAGTGAGATTTTCTTCAATAAAACCTTTGGGGTTTTGTCCTCCAAGATCTTGGTGATTTGGGGGTTTTGTACAAATCTTTGTATTACAGATTCAGCTGAGTGAAAGCCTTGAAGAACAGTGGGTTCGGTCAAGGAAGTAGCAGTAACCGGAGGATTGTATTGAAAGATTTGGGGTCAAAAGTTTTGCGATCGAAATCGGTCGAGTGAAAGACTTGAAGAACAGAAGGTTCAATCAAGTGAGTAGAGGTAACAAGAGGTTTGTTCGAAGAGTTTGATGTTCTTGATTCGGCTGGAATCAAGGGGAGAGAAGTGGATAGAATCAACATCAACAATTAGGTTTGATTGTGTGGTAGCTAGAAGTTCTCTTGTACAAAATTTTGCAAACAGTTATTATACATATTATCGCTCCCGGGATTTTCATCCAGGTACAAACGCGAAAGTGGTACCGAAACAGAGTCGCCAACCAGGCATTTTTATCCCAAAGAAAGGGAAAGGTAATGCTGCACAAACCCGGGAGAAAGGAAAGAGCATGGTCTTGCGACCAAGAGAACTGGGTTCAGGAGTCGGTTATGCGTGAGGAAGGTGTTAGCACCCCCACGCGTCCATCGTACCCAATGGGATCTACGCTTGCTGCTTCGATCAAAGGGTGTAAAGAAAGGATACTGGAAAAGGAACTGGTAGCCGGAGAACTGGAAAAGGAAAGGAGAGAGAAAGAGAAACAAACGTAGGGAAAATAAAAGAAGTGCTCGAGTAGGCCCTACCCCACTGCCTACGTATCTCATCGGGAGCATGAGAATCAGAGCGACGTAGTTCCCCTCACCTAGGGAAAACTGTTTATGTTTCTTAGGGAACGACTAACATTCTAGCTCAGGTGTTGCAGGCTCGTTGAATCTAGTGTGTTACCGTCTTGCAAGAGAACGAGGAGAAGCACATTCGTATGTCGAGAGTGAGTGAGATGAGAAGAGAATTCCCGAAGGAAAGATGTTATTGTTTGTTTTTGTCTTTTAAGCAAGAAGTGTTTTGATTGTTTATTGTGTTTTGTAACACATATTGTATTTAAGTCCTTCACGTGGGATCGAATGCCTCGCATATCGACCCAAGATGGGACGTACGCTAAACATTCTAAGATAATGAGAGAAGACCCCTCACTATCTCATTCCCACATGAAAGGCCCAAATACAATACATGTTTTGCCTTTTATTAAGTATTTTTTAATTTTGTTTTGAGATGAGAAGAAGAGAGACTCAAGAGGAAACAAAGGTAAAATCTAATGTGGGGGACTAAGACTCACCCTAGTGTTAGCATGCTTGGAGATCCTATGGTTAATGTGGTTTACCAAACCTAATCCTAAGAGAAAGAAGAAAAAGAAGGAATTAAACAACTCACTTCTAAAGAAGAAGATGAGTTGTAATTCAAAAGGGAGAAGAATGAAGTTATTCAAGGAAAGCATATAAATGCTTATCAAACACAATTTGAATGATTAAAAGAAATAAGAGAAGATGAAAGAATGAGGTGTGTGTGGAAGCATATCCACACACTTACTTACCTTTAGCACCTACATGAAAAGGATTAGTTCAAAAGCTATTTTCAAGTAGTGAAATGATGACAAGTAATGATTAAACAAAACAAGAATAAATGAATAAGGATCCTAGGAGTAGAAAATCATTCAAGGTCAGAACCTATGTTCTAAGGGTGTTCCCTAATGCTAAGGTATCAAACACACACCAACTATGTACAAGTAATGTCTTAAACATCAAAGAAGATGCGCTATGTAAGAAAAAGATGGAGAATGAGTGGAGATGCAAAGTGATCATGCAAAGTGATCATGCAATAATGCTTCACAAAAGATTAAAGTCAGAACCTATACCATTTAAAAATGTCTTAAGATGCACATGAATCATCATTCAAATCATGGAGGCAATGGTACAAATAGAAGAAATAAGATGAGGAAGAAGTAAAGAAAAGAAACATGTTCAATTAGGTGCACTAAGTGACATATTAGAGATGCATAACATGTAAAATGAGCAATGAATGCATATGGGAAGTAGCATACTAATGATAAGATGCTAATGGAATGAGAGAAATGGCATATAAAATGCACACATGAAACATGTAGAGCATAAGAGGAGATAAGAGGTGAAAACATGTCAAAGTTCAAATTAGAATGCATAAACACAAGTTAAATGCAAACACAAGTCAAGGTGACCTATAATGGAACTATAATGACCTATAATATCATACAAATGACATATAAAAGATGCACAAACAATCCCAAAATGGTAGCATAAATGCCTCATCAAAACATATGAGAAAGTAGTAAGAGAAAGTGCACACAAGTAACTTCCAATGCAAGGCATTTAATAATTATCAAAGCACATGGTAAAATTGTAAAGTTAAGTCCCAAACAATCCAAGTCATTAGCAAAAACATGTACCAAAACTCATAGGAAAAATCAAGAGAAAACATGCCTCAATGCATTCACCAAATTACATTGAAACACACCACAAGATTGCACAAAAGTGAACACCTACACACATGATAAAATGACTTTAAAAATTAAATAAAAATTGATTTAGATGATTTAATGTCTTATCTAAACAATGCAAAAATAATGAGTTAAAAATGATGTGTGAAATGGGAGAAATAAAATGCCAAATTTAAGCATCAATGAAGAACATCATTCAAAAAGAAATTGGAAGAAAATTAAGTAATTATGCTAAAAAAATCACAAAGTCAGAATTAAAAACAAAAGAAAATTATTTAAATGTATTAAGAACACACATGAATTTATTTGGGATTTTTTAAAAATGATTTACTATTTTTATTAAAAAGAAATTGAAACAATATGAAAAAGATATTAAAAATATGAAAGAAATGGGAAGGGGGTGCAGCGTTAGTAATTTGTACGTTGAAAAAGAAATGGGCCTGAAAAGGTGGTATGCAAATATCAATCAGAAACCCAGTCCAACACGCGTGTTTGTGTGTCATAGTGTGCATATGCACTCAACATAAGGATGCAATCATGGCCATTGGATCCAACAGTCAACAATCAATTCAGCAATTATGATAATCCAATGAATGAGGACGCGCGTACATGTTAATCACCCAACACACACACACACATGCAATCATCTGAAGCAAAAAGAGAGAACACGTGCAAGACCACACTTCATTAATGCGTTGGCAACATTTAAACCCTTAGATCAAAGTCAATGCAAGATCATCAAACAAGCATGCACATCAAATGAATCAGAGCTAAAGTCCACAATATGTAACTTGTACGCACACACACACAATCAGTCTGAAGTCAAAATAGTGCACGTGAGAGGGAGGGTGGATTTTAATGCGTTGGCACTCGTATAACCACACGATGCAAGAGATCAAACGGTCACGGTTTAAAATTGCAAAACCCTAACATTAAACCTCACCGGCCGGAGAAGGACCTCCGATCATCTTCTCCGGCCACTCTCCGGCCACCTGCAACCTCGAAATCTCCAGAAATATGCAAACCTTATATCAAAATGAAGAGGAAGTTGCGTACATCATGAATCCACAAATACTTTTCACATAGCAATCACATATGAGGAGAATCGAAGAGATTAAAATTGTCCTAGGTTTAGAATCTATGCCTCTAAGAGGCCTATCAACTAGCCGGGATTATCAGAGCTCCTAATGAGCTAAAATCACATCATCAATAAGCTTAAAAACAAAAGAAATGAGCAGAATAAGATGAAGAATTTTGAACCTGAAATGTGGAGATCTTGAAATAGTTGAGAAAACCAGAGATATGCACTTGATCCTGAACTTTCAGAGCTTCATCTTGAGCAAAATAAATGCTACTTGATTTGGAGAATGAAGAGAAATGATGACTGTACTTGAAGATTGTTGTTGATTCAGTGTTTTATTGATCCAAGCGTACTAAACAATGATGATTATTGATGAAGATAAATGATGGAAGTAATGGATTCGTGTGAGCTCAGAGAGAGAATAGAGAGAATTTTGAGAGAAAAAGTGAGAAGGTTTTGAAGTGAGAGTGAAAAACGAAGTTTTTTTGGAATTGTGAGTGAAATTCAAATATATATGTTGAGTTAAATGCTTAACTAGTGTGGTCAGCTGAGTTGGTTAAGTGAGTTGATTGGGTTAAATGAGTTCACCCTAACTAATTGAGTTAAGTTAGTTAGGGGCGAGTCATTGAGGGTTGGTTATGGTGTGAATGAAGTTTATGATGTCTATGGTGAGGTTTTAAAGTGGATGGTGATGATGAAGGTATGCTGCAGCAGAAACTTGCACAGCAAGTTCTTGTTTTCTTCTTTGGTGCATGGTAGTGTGGTAAGTACATAGTGTGTAAGAGGATGTTTAGCCAAATGAAGTAATGGTTGAATGGTGTGTGAAGTATTGTCGTGCAAGCTGGTGAAGTAACAACAACAATGTTATCTTTTTTTAAGAGTTTGTAGCAGCATCATATCAATGGAAACATGGAGATTTGATGAGGAATTTCTCTCTTGTTAGTGCATGAAACAATGAAATATTGATGGCATTAGAAAGATGGCACATCATAGAACAAGTTTGGTGTGAATTTTGGATTGAATAGAGGAGTGTAGGATGGTGAAAAATGGTCCAAAACACCAAAGTTCACAACTGACTTCATGGGCGTGGCAGGTTGGAAAGTTGGCAATGCAACATGACTTGTAATATTCAGCATGATCACATCAACTTTGGACCCCTAGAACTCCATCATAACTTACCCAAATGGAAAAATGTCCAACATCAAAGTTGAAGAGGACATTGAGAGGAACAACTTTGATGTTCAACATTTTTTCATTTGAAGCTTCCTTCATTGAGAAAAGTGGCTGGACATTTGGTACACCAAGTGTTTGACAAAATTATGGCGCATGGGCCTGGTCTTGCTTGGTCATGACTTGGTTTGTGACCTAGTTTTGTCAAACTTTGATTGATCATAACTCCCTCAATTTTGATCCAATGGAAGAGTTCTTTATATGGATTTGAAGCTTAGAGTGTGAACTGTAATTGGCTCAACTTGGGCCTGAAGCTTGAAGCTTTTATCATGGAGAAAGAATGCCTCAAAGTGTGGTGTAAAATGGTCCAAACTTGCCATTTTTGGAAACCCTAAGTTTCTAAAAATGGCAACTTTGTACATTTCTTGATTTTTGATGATTCCTCCATCATTTCTTGATCAAATCTTGTCCAATGAATATATGTAATATGAATTTCATGAATTTGACCTTAAAAAGTCAGGGGGTTGACTTTTTTCACTGCACAATTGACTTTTCCCCCAATTTCTTGATTCTCAATCAACTGATCAATTGAACTTCTTTTGAAATGAACCAATGGCCAATCTTCCATCCTTAGACACTTGACATCAGGTAGAAAACATTGAGATCAAGTTTGAATCAAAATTTCATCAGGAGACCACCTGAATCCAAAAACCCTAATTTTGACTGTTTTGATTAGGAGATGATGCACTGCCCACTCTTCTTGATGAATTCCCATCTTCTCATGACCTGTGGGACAAAATGGGAGGATATATGATATAAGAGACCTTTGAGGCTTGTTTGAAGACCCTTGGCTCTTATTCTCTTGGTTTGAATGGCCAACACACTGAAGACCACTGATCACATGCCCTTATGCAATATGTATGCTATGTGAGATGAAATAAGATCTAAATGGAATGCAATAAAACATAAGCCAGTGAAAGCTAAAATCAAGAGGGCAAATTTTGAGGTATTACAGCTGCCCATATTCAATTAACTGTGAATCTGAATGGATGAAAGCAACGACTATCAGGAATTCAAGATACATAGGGATTGAATACAAAAATAACCGAGAAAATTTGCGCTCTGTGGGTAAAAAGAATGGGTATACGACAAACACAACAGTTGTGGGAGAAGACATATGTGACACAAAGTCCAGAACAAGTGAAGTCCAAAGAAAGCTTGTCTGGAACGGTCAATGTGTGCCTGTCGGGAACGGCTAAAGTTTACAACCTATGGTTACCTATCGGGAATGGTAAATGGGCCAGTCGGGAACGGTCAGGTTTGAAAACTCCAAGGGTGCCTGTCGGGAACGGTTAAAGCTGAAAACCTAGGGTTACCTATCGGGAATGGTAAATGGGCCTGTCAGGAACGGCTAGGTTTAAAACTTAAAGGGAGCCTGTCGGGAACGACTAAAGTTTAAAACCTATGGTTACCTATCGGGAATGGTAAATGGGCCTGTCGAGAACGGTCAGGTTTAAAAACTTAAAGGGCGCCTGTCGGGAACGGCTAAAGTTGAAAACCTATGGCTTACCTATCGGGAATGGTAAATGGGCCTGTCGGGAACAGCTAGGTTTAAAACTTAAAGGGCGCATGTCGGGAACGGCTAAAGTTGAAAACCTATGGCTTACCTATCGGGAATGGTAAATGGGCTAGTCGGGAACGGCTAGGTTTAACTCAAAAGGCGTCTGTCAGGAACGGCTAAAGTTTAAAACCTATGGTTACCTATCGGGAATGGTAAATGGGTCAGTCGGGAACGGTCAGGTTTGAAACTTAAAGGGCGCTTGTCGGGAACGGCTAAAGTTGAAAACCTATGGCTTACCTATCGGGAATGGTAAATGGGCCAGTCGGGAACGACTAGGTTTAAAACTTAAAGGGCACCTGTCTGGAACAGTTAAAGGAATCCTATCGAGAATGGTTCCAAGAAACTTGTAAACTGAGAGATATGACTCTATGGGGGAGAAAAATGATGAAACCCTGGTACTGCTTTGAAATGTCTGTTGAGGAATGAAAGAGGCATTCATTTTGGTTTTGTCAATATGATAGAAGATAAACAACTTTGGGCTCTCGCACGAGGTACCAAAACTGGCCTATGCTTCGCATGCACATGTTTGAATTTTTCCATGGCATAATGCTCCATCTCGATGGAAATGCTACGCGTTTTGAGGATGCTATGCATACTATATGCAGAATGCAAAGAGGTCCTCAGCCAAATAAATGCTGAGGAAAGGTAAGCAACTCCGCTGGGGATAACAAGTTGGATTGATCTCCTGATCTGGGCTTTGTCTTGACAAACCTGTTGAGATCGCTGTAGGGAATGATGACTTTGCTGGGGAGGTATCATCTGAACCAATCTGCTTGGGGAAGAACCATAACCATAGAATTTCGCTGGGGAAATCAAAATCCTCCGACTTGGCTACTGGGGAATAATGAGTTGCGATAAACTCTGCTGGGGAGAACAACTTCAGAGTGTCTCGTGCTATGGAGTATTTCTTAAGAGAATTTTACAGAAGATCCAACATCTTCCAACTCTTAAACAAATATCAAGACTTGAGATAAGATGCAGTAATTGGGACATTACTATACTGGGGATAATAGATCTGGAACACCTCCTGCTGGGGAATTTTCAAAATGCTCTATGCTTGGTATGGTCACCAACTTGCTTTTGCCCCATGATACAAAGCTGATCTAAAGAAAACGTCCCAAGAGGATTTTATAGAAGATTCGACATCTCCAAACTCCTGGCCACTTACTGAATCTTGAACATTAACTGCGAGGCCACCCTACTAGGAAATTTACAACCGTTATCGACACAGAAAAGCTTGTAGCTGTTGGAAGTACTGAATGGGAGAATCGACTTAATAAGATACAACGCTACCCAGTTGCAATTGACTTGTCAATATCAAATCATCGTGCGCGACCGTCGGCCAGACGATGGACTCAATCAGTAAACGTTGTGACAAAAGAGTGAAATGAGAACCCTCTCCTGAACATGATGGCTTCGGTACTACCATTTGACAATGTTGCTGGAGATCATGAAGCTCTGTAAATACGCTGGGGATGACCACCTTCAAGAAGAACTTCCCTGCTGGGACTGTCTTTGCTTGGGGAGGAGCGATCACTT
Organism: Lathyrus tuberosus; assembly: GCA_022829125.1. NCBI lineage: Eukaryota > Viridiplantae > Streptophyta > Magnoliopsida > Fabales > Fabaceae > Lathyrus > Lathyrus tuberosus. The sequence continues at coordinate 4,075,612 of JALAZF010000259.1, forward strand.
GAGTCTCGCAAAGGACTTGGGTTTGAAGACGCCATACATCTTTGAATAGCTATCCGGTGAACTCTCAACACCTGCAAACAAAAGAATGCGCACATATGCCCCAGGGTAGCATGGATTTTGCAGTATTCACCCAAGCACACCTGTCATTTTAAAGCAATTTTAAACTTTTTCCCTTTTTTATGTACGCTATTGTAGAACCCCCACATTTTCACATGCAAATGTTTATCAAAAACTCTGGACGTTTGTGTAAACAAAGCAAGTTAAAAAAAGAAAACAAACAGATAGAATTATTCTGAATAACGACCATTTTATTGATTGAAGGGCCTGAAAATAGGCATTTACATCAAGAAGCAATTCCTGGAAAAAGGTACTTGCCAAAACAGAAAAGAAACTGTCCTAATGGCAATGTGAAAATGGAACTTTATCGAGTTTCAACCCTGCTATGGTTCATATATCTTCAAGACTCTCCAATTACTTTGCCTTCAAAGGGGGACGATTGAACTGATTCCTATCCTTCAGAATGCTCATTGACAAGACAATACCGATTACTCTGATCGCAGTTTTCGCTAAATCTCTCTTTTTCTTGGATCGCCCTTTGCGGGTTTTCAATCCACCGAGATACCCTTTTTTTCCTAAGTTGCCCTTGTGGGTTTTCAACTTACCGGGTGTACTTTCTTTTTTTATTTTATCCCTAATTTTTGCCCGAACCTCTTTTCTCTTTTTTCTTTTTTTTTTATGGTTCGCCGGGATGCCACTTCTTGCCTGGACTCTCTTTTTACTGTCCAGCGGGTCTATTTATGCGAAGTATTTTTTAACTGCGTCTGAATTCACAGGTGACAGGAAATCTTCACCGTCCATGGTTGTAAGCATCAAGTCTCCACCCGAGAAAACCTTCTTAACAACATATGGACCTTCATAATTAGGAGTCAATTTGCCCCTGTGATCTATATTCGGAGGAAGAATCATTTTCAATACCAAGTCGCCCGTCTGGTAAGTCTGAGGACGCACTTTCTGGTTAAATGCCCGTTTCATTCTCCTCTTATACAGTTGTCCATGACATACTACAACCAACCGTCTTTCTTCGATGAGACTCAACTCGGTGAACCTCGCTCGAACCCATTCAGCCTCGTCAAGTTTAACATCCATCATGACCCTTAAAGAAGGGATCTCAACCTCAACCGGTAACACTGCTTCCATGCCGTATACCAGAGAAAACGGGGTTGCCCCAGTAGATGTACGAACAAAGGTACGGTACCCATGCAAAGCAAAAGGCAACATTTTATGCCAATTCTTATACGTCACTACCATCTTTTGCACAATCTTCTTGATATTTTTGTTGGCTGCCTCGACGACACCATTCATCTTCGGGCGATAAGGAGAAGAATTGTGATGTTCAATTTTGAAGCTCTGACATAGCTCTTGCATCATCTTATTATTGAGATTAGAACCATTGTCAGTAATGATCCTTTTGGGCACCCCATATCGACAAATAATCTCCTTCTTAATGAATCGGGCTACCACCTGCCTGGTGACATTTGCAAAAGAGGTGGCTTCTACCCACTTGGTAAAGTAATCAATAGCCACCAGAATGAATCGATGTCCGTTGGAAGCAGTAGGCTCGATCTTCTCGATCATATCAATGCCCCACATAGCAAAGGGCCACGGAGAACTCATCACATTCAGAGGGTTTGGTGGCACATGCACCTTGTCAGCATAGACTTGGCATTTGTGGCATTTTCGGGCAATCAGCCTCCATAGTTAACCAATAATACCCGGCTTGCAATAATTTCTTTGCCATAGCATGTCCACCAGCATGGGTACCGAAAGAACCCTTGTGCACTTCCTGCATTAACATGTCTGCCTCGTGTCTATCCACGCATCTGAGAAAGACCATGTCAAAGTTTCGCTTGTAAAGTACATCCTCATTCAAGAAGAAGCTTCCCGCTGACCTCCTCAGAGTCTTCTTGTCATTGTTTGATGCCCCAGCCGGATACTCTTGACTCTTCAAGAAATGCTTGATATCAAAATACCAAGGTTTATCATCAATCATCGTATCGGCAGCAAACACATGAGCGGGTCTGTCTAGCCTCATCACATCAATCTTGGGTATATGGTTTCACCAATTCACCTGAATCATGGAAGATAATGTCACTAAAGCATCAGCCATTTGATTCTCATCCCGAGGTATATAGTATAATTTTACTGTTGTGAAGAAAGTCAACAGTCTTCTCGCATAGTCTCTGTAAGGAATCAAGTTCTGCTGGTTGGTATGACAATCTCCATTGATCCGGTTGATCACTAGAGCAGAGTCCCTAAATTTCTCAAGAGTCTTGATCCTTAAATCAATGGCTTCTTCAATACCCATGATACAAGCCTCATATTCCGCTTCATTGTTGGTGACATCAAAAGTTAATCTGGCAGTGAAAGGTATGTGTGATCCTTTTGGAGTAATAAGGACTGCCCCAACACCACTTCCATTCATGTTAACGGCCCCATCGAACATCAGTTTCCATTTGTCATCAGGATCCGGTCCTTCGTCAATCGGAGGCTCTTCACAATTTTTAGCCTTGAGGAACATGATGTCTTCATCAGGAAAATCAAACCTCATTGGCTGATAATCATCAATAGGTGACTCAGTAAGATAATCAGACAACACACTCCCTTTGATAGCTTTCTGGGAAGTGTATTGTATATCATATTCAGTCAAAACCATCTGCCACCGAGCGACCCTTCCATTAAGAGCTGGCTTCTCAAAAATGTACTTGACTGGATCCATCTTTGAAATCAATAGGGTTGTATAAGTCAGCATATATTGTCTCAATCGCTTAGCAGCCCATGCTAGTGCGCAGCATGTCTTTTCAAGCATCGAGTACCTGGACTCGCAATCGGTGAATTTTTTGATCAGGTAGTATATAGGATGTTCTTTCCTACCCGTCTCGTCGTGTTGACCGATAACACAACCCATTGATCCATCACGTACAGAGAGATACATAATCAGTGGCCTCCCAGGAACTGGAGGCATGAGAATCAGAGGATTCTGCAAATATTCTTTTATCTTATCAAAGGCCTTTTGACAGTCATTGTTTCACCAGATTAATTGATCTTTTCTCAATAATTTGAATATTGGCTCGCAAGTTATGGTGAGATGAGATATAAATCTTGCAATATAATTCAGTCTTCCCAAAAATCCACGAACTTGTTTTTCTGTTCTTGGTTCCGGCATCTCTTGAATGGCTTTTACCTTTGCTGGATCCACCTCGATTCCTTTTTCATTGACAATGAAGCCCAGAAGCTTACCAGATCTTACCCCGAAAGTACACTTATTCGGGTTCAGCCTCAGTCTGAAATATCTCAACCGTTCAAACAACTTTTTCAAATTTATCAAATGCTCTTCTTCCGTTTGTGATTTGGCAATCATATCATCCACATAAACCTCAATTTCTTTGTGGATCATATCGTGGAAGAGCGTCACTATGGCACGCTGATATGTTGCCCCATCGTTCTTTAAACCAAATGGCATCACCTTATAGAAGAATGTGCCCCACGGGGTAATAAATGTAGTTTTCTCCATATCCTCTGGCGCCATCTTAATCTGGTTATATCCAGAAAATCCATCCATGAAAGAAAACACAGAGAATTGAGCCGTATTATCTACCAACACATCAATGTGCGGTAATGGAAAATCATCTTTTGGACTCACCCTGTTTAAATCTCGATAATCCACGCACATTCTGACTTTTCCATCCTTCTTCGGTACAGGCACAATATTGGCGACCCATGGTGGATAACTAGTAACAACTAGAAACCCTGCATCCAACTGCTTTTGCACCTCCTCTTTGATTTTGATGGCCATTTCAGGTTTGGTTCTCCGAAGCTTCTGCTTGACAAGAAAACAATCCTCTTTCAGCGGTAGTCTGTGCACAACGATATCCGTATCCAACCCCGACATATCTTGATAAGACCAGGCGAAGATGTCAACATACTCTCGCAACATCTCAATCAGCTCTTTCTTTACATTCTCTGCCAGGCTTGCCCCTACTTTGACCTCTTTCTTTACCTCTTCAGTACCGAGATTGATAACTTCTATGGATTCCTGATGAGGCTGAATGGCTCTTTCTTCCTGTTTCAATAATCTAGCCAACTCTTCAGGGAGTTCACAGTCTTCCTCATCCCTCTCTTCAGCTTGGTATATTGGATTATCAAAGTCATAATGAACCATAGCAAGGTCGTCATCAACAAGATCCAGAGAATTATTTCTGCATGAATGGTAATTCATGCTTTTAGAAATTGCCTCTTTTGAAAAGAAAAGAAAAAATGCAAGAAAACCGTGAAGAAAACATTGCCATTTTTATTTATCTGATAAAAAATAAAATGAAAGACAGGGAACACAATTTTGAATACAAAAAAAATCCTTTTATTAATGATAAAATTTTGCATGAAAACACACGGGGGCCCTACAATGAGGTCACTATGCCTTGGGCAGATCATATGACCTTTGCATGCTTAATGAAAGAAAACATAGAAAATTACTTATTCGACAGAGTAACTTAGATGAGATCCTCCGAAAACTAATTGTTCAGCTTCACTTCTGGGGCACATGGGCGCACCCAATTGTCCAGGTCACAGTCACTATCTTCACCATCTTTAATAGCTGCACAAATCTGGCTTGGATGTATGACTCCTCCACTTGAGAAAATAACTGTCCCTTGGCGCTCTTGACCCTTTGGCAGTGGAACACGAGGAGATTTATAACCAATTCCGCCCTTATCATCCTTGAAAGGTAGCTCAATCACTTGACCCCAACCTTCGGTATGTCCAGACTGCACCACTTCCAAAGCCTGCTTATACGAAGCCATGGAGGTTCCCACCTTTGCCTCACCAGACGGAGAATCTTTCACCATATTCATAGTTTCAAATGCCTGATAGAGAGTTTCGTGGATCTCTCCGTCCATCTCCACGTACTTGAAGGATGACAGATGACTAACGAAAATATCTTCCTCTCCACATACCGTAACAACCTGACTGTCAACCACAAATTTTATCTTTTGATGCAAGGTTGAAGATACGGCCCCAGCAGCGTGGATCCATGGACGACCCAATAGATAACTATAAGCCGGTTAGATGTCCATCACATAAAACACTATATTAAACACCTGGGGTCCGATCTGGACAGGTAGCTCTACCTCTCCAAACACTGATCTCTTTGAACCATCAAATGCTTTCACCACTAGATCACAATGCCTCAGTACAACCCCTTCCACATCCAGCTTTGCCAATGCTTTCTTAGGCAACACATTGAGGGACGAGCCAGTGTCCACCAATACACGGGATAACATAGCACCTTTACATTTCATCGATATGTGGAGAGCCTTATTGTGGTTCCTTCCTTCTGGCGTTAAGTCAAAATTTGTGAACCCTAGACCGTTACCAGCATTAACATTGGAAATCACACTTTCAAGCTGGTTCACTGATATTTCTTGTGGTACGTACGCCGTATTCAGAATCTTTAGCAAGGCTTTCCTATGTGCTTCGGAACATAGCAACAGTGACAATATGGAGATCTTAGAAGGAGTTTGATGTAGGTGGTCAACGATCTTATAATCGCTCTTTCTGATTATTCTCATGAATTCCTCAGCATCTTTCTCCAATGAATTATCAGACTCTGCCCTTGGCACTGGTTCATCACTTATCACCTGCTTCCCTTTAGACTTCGCTAATGCTTCAGTATCGTCTTTCCTGAGTGTCTGAGGAGCAAAAAGTCTTCCGCTGCGAGTAAAACCACCCATTCCTCCAACATTTCCGATGCTTGAACCACTTTCTTTAGGAGTCTTTACTTCTTGCCCCTGCCCTTGACTATTTGTTCCATAATACCATGGGATCGCAACCTTGTTCTCATTTGGGACATGACTGGGAACAATTATAGTTATAGGAGCTACTCGTTCAGGCGCAAATATCTGTACGGGAGCAGGCACCGGAATTTCCACAGGATCAAAATAGATTGTAATAGTAGAAACCTCATCATCATTCTTTTTCAACCGATCAAACTGTAAACGTCCTTCATCCATGATATTCTGAAGGCTCTTTCTCAACTTTGCACAACCATTATCAGCTATCAAACATTCTTCACAACTTTCTGAACAACCCGGAAATACAGCCCCTTTCAGCAGGCGATCCTTCACAACTTTCAACGGAGTCTTGACATTATTAATGTCCCTCACCAGCTTCAAACTTCTATCCTCTTCAATGGAATTCACCCCCGGTCCACCATGCGAAGGCATGGGATTTTGAATGACATTAGGCCTCTGAGAAAAATTAATAGTCTTTGAATCAATAAGATCTTGAACCACATGTTTGAAAGCCTTGCAATATTCCACATTGTGACCTGGCGCATTTGAATGAAATTCACACTTTTCATTTGCATCATACCCAAAGGGTAGCTTGCCAACTGGGGGGGCCAAAGTCCTCAATTGTACCAACTTTAAACGGAGTAAATTCTGTAGGATTTGTGAGCATGTCATAGGGAAAGCATCAAAATGCCGGTCATTCATTCTCTGTCTTGGGCGATACTGCCTCTGAGCTGCAGGTTGAGCCTCAGTATCTGGAGTTGGAATAGTTATAGATGCTGATTGATGATATGGACCCTGTCGTCCTCTACCTCTCCCCCTTGTGCATATGCAGCATTAGCGTCACCTTCACGCTTTCTGTTATTGTTACCAAAAAACTTCTTTGCAGGAGCCGAACTTGTACCACTTCCGTCCTGAATCTTCCCCAACTTTAGTAAACTCTCGATTCTCTCTCCAGCAATTACTATGTCAGCAAAACCAGTGGATGGACAAGCAGCCAACCGATCAAGATACGGACCTTGCAAAGTATTCATGAACATGTCAGCCATTTCTCTATCTGCCAACGGAGGTTGCACCTAAGCAGCAAGCTCACGCCACCTCTGGGCGTACTGCTTCCTGAGTCATGCTTTGTAACTGAGTACGATTCGGTGCCATGTCGATGTTATACTGGTATTGCTTCAAGAAGGCAAAGCACAACTCTTTCCAGCTTCTGATGTGAGCCCTATCCAACTTTATATACCATTCCAGCGAGGCTCCAGACAAGCTGTCTTGGAAAAAATACATCCATAACTTCTGATCATCAGAATAAGCTGCTATCTTCCGATTATACGCCTGGAGATGAGTTTTGGGACAAGTGCTGCCATTGTACTTGTCGAAAGTAGGTGGTTTAAAATTCGGGGGAATCTTGACACCTTGTACTAGTCCCATATCCTCAACATCAATTCCCAAAGGATTCTGACTCTCTATAGCTTTCACTCTTTCAGCCAGCCCTTCGTATTTCCTGTCATCATGGTAGAATCCCATATCAGCATTAAGTATGGAAAACTGATCATCTTGACGATCTTCCACCGGCCCATTGTTGCCAGGAACAAAACCCAAATTGACTCCCACCGGAGGAGGAGTACCAACAAGAGGATTGCCCACATGAGGGTTAACCCTAGGGGGATTAACGTGGTCACCCGTATGAATCTCTGTCTCCAACCTCTGGATGGTAGCTCGCATGTCTTCCTGCCCTGATCTCAGGTCCTGTTGCCCCTGGGCAATGCCCTGCATCAGATTCATAAATTGTTCCATGCGTGCCCTTAACTCAGCCAGCTCTATCTGTACCTGATCCACGACCCTTGCTTAGTTTCGTCTGGTTGCGTATCGGTGAACGTGGGAATCAACTATTATGCCTGAAACCAAATAAAGGTTATAGAGCTCCTGCAACAAGTACCTGTTATGCAAAATGAAATTTAATTCAAATGCCATGCAAATGCCATGTTTATCATTTCCAGGGCATTTCACACCCTGACTCCAGTCTTAATCACAAGAAGCCGCGCAAGATACATATATTATCAAGAGAAACTGTGCTGTGACTTCGTTCTGTGATAAAGTACTCGTGAATAGGACGTTGCCAAAGAGCTACTTCTAAATAAACCAATCACTTGAATTTAACAGGAAAACAAAATACATAGAAGCGTTCCATAGGAAAATACATCAAGATAGTGGATCCATCAACAAGCCTGATGGTAAAAACAGTAAAGCTACATTAAGAAAATGGGCAAGTAAGATCAAACATCTAACTCCAAATCTTTCAATTTCTCACTAGAATGCTTGATTTCTTCAAAAAGGATTCTGGTGCCCTGATGACCTAGCCTTTCAATCATCTCTTTGATCAAAACGTCTCTCCTCTTCAGGGCTTCGGCTAATGAATCTGCGTGCATCAGGAGAGCTTCATCAGTACTCACTTCCTTAAACCTTTTCACCCCAGCCTGTATCTTGAGTCTTCCCATCTCCACCATGGCATCCTCAAGCTTTTTCTTGGACATTTTCAGTTCATCATTAACATTCTCCAGCTGCTCTTGGCTTTTTCCAAAATCTTCCCGATGCTTTCTCCTTTGTTCATGCGCTCTAAGAAGCTCATCGTCTTTGGCCTTTAACTGCTCTTGCAGCTCTGTATTCTCCATTCTGACCTTATCCCAGGCTTGCTGAAGCTTGGATAGCTTGTCTTTAGTCTGGGCTAAAGCCTGCTTGGTCTTTTTATGAGCTTGAGTAGCAGCATTGGCACCTTTACTGATTTTCTGGAAATGTTGGGCTCTTTTGGCAAAATCCTTTTCTTTTACAGCTAGGATTTTTCTGGCATCTTGGGCCTTATGCTCTAACTCTTTGTTGGCATGTAGAGCATTTTGAAGGAGGCTACTCAGATCAGAATTCTCCACCCGAAGTTCCTTCACCAACTTTTGCAGCTTGTCAAACTCCTCGATGGCTACCATGGTAGGCTGCTATGGAATTGCTGGATACAGAGGTGGCTCTCTTGAAAAGGGCAAAAGAACTTCTTCAACCTTTCTCTGAATCTATTCTGTATACTGTGGATAGGCTCTACAATCACCTTTGCCAAAGACAGTCTTCCCAGTCTTATAGAGGTGCCCCCAAGCATGTACAACCCTTCTTAACACCTCTGTATCTTCATCCCCATTAAAGAACAAAGACTCTTCCATATGCTGGTATTCAAGAGGGTTCCTTGAGGCATATCCAAATTGTCTGATAGCCAGGATTGGGTTGTAGTTAATTCCCCTTTTCTGCCTATCAGAGGCACATTCAGGAAGTTTCCGCAACTAGTAATAATCTCTATTCCTTGCAACTGACGGTCAAACCAAACAATGTTATCGGCAGTCAACCCCATTATCCATTTAGACCACTTTAGAGAATCCCTCGTGTCCACAAATGCACCATATTGAGGCAAATGCTTCAGAAACCAATAAGACAAAAGTGGAGTACAATAGTTGACAGGACCCCCTTCTTTTCTCATTTTTGAAATGCACCGAGTGGTAGAATTCACCCAACAAAGTGGGAACGAGATTTTTCTGGATAAAAACTCTCACAGCGTGCATATCCACAAAGTGATGTTGGTTAGGAAGCAGAACGATGCCATAGATACACAAGGCCATGATAGAATTATAGACTGCCCAATTCTTGGCGTTGGCAAATTCCTGAGCTTGGTCTGCAAGAAATTCCAAGTGAAAACCTTTGACTCCATTCTTGCTAGCAACATTTCTCTTCAGCACTGACTGTTCCACCTGTAGAGCCGTTGCAATTTCTTCAATGTTGGGGGTGGTCTCCAGAAAAGAAGGACACATTTGATTTGACTGCAATACCCAAGATGAATGAAAACTCCTCCAACGAAGGCATCAAGATATACCCCGGAAAGACAAAGCATCTTAACGACGGCTCATAGAACTGCAGTAGAGTGTGGAAAGCGTCATGCTCATACTTTGTAATATTACAGACCATTTTCTCCAATGCCCCATATTTCCTCTGGAAAGTGATAAGAACCCCTGGGTCAGCCATGGCTATCATCTTGTGAAGTAAACCCAACGTTGGCTCTGGAAATTGGTAAGCGACATTATTCTTCCTCTTAGCATTTGTCTCTGTCGAACCCATTGACTGGAATCAAAGGTAAAATAAACACCTGGAAATGACAAACATGAATGTTATGATATGACAATGCAATGCAAAAGGCATGGTATCAGTGCTCTGTGTCTGTGCTGGACTGTGTGCACGGTGTCTGTACAAATCTGAGAATAATACTGTAGATGGAAACCCACTGACTGTAATAAGTTACATCGTATGTCTGTGAAAATACCAAAGTATCAGGGTATGTAGGAGGCATGGTCACCTGCAAACCTGTAAACACCCGTCCGTACTCACATGTGGGTACCAGAATAGCGGTTCCTCAGTTTCGGATTCTCTATTTTGAGAAGAAATAACACATTCAGCCCGTAGGATACAATGCTATCGCCAAACAAAGAGAACGTCCACTGATTCCCCAAAAATAAAGGCCATCCTATGCAAGTTCAAAAGTGGGCCCTCGGGTGCGAATGAGTTTGCCACAGAATGTGGTCTGCCACTATCACCACAAAAGAGGGATGTTTCCACTAAGGTCCTCAATGATCGATCACCAGAGTCGACAGCTTCCTAGGTTAACACCCCGAAATGTACAAGACGCGCAAATCAGAATATCTCCCAAGAAAACCTCGTCTGGTTGTGGATTTCGTATAAACCATACATAACAAGATGCTACGTAGGCCACACTACCGCCCACTCTAGTCCTATGTATGTACTCAAGCATGTGTAATGGGCTTATCTCTCAGAATACCCATCCCGTCAAACAGAAAACCAGCACAGCACAATCCAGTATAATATAGCATATGAAATAAAAATGCTAAAATGCAGTAAATACAGTAATACAATAAAGCAATAATACAGTAAATAGTAATACAGTAAAAAATAGTAAACACAACACAACAGTAAACACCCAATGAAAGAAAAACAGACAAGCACTAGGATTGACTCGCTAAGGAAACCAGAGATTCCAGTTTGTTGTCCCCAGCAGAGTCGCCAGCTGTCGCTCCTGGGATTTTCATCCAGGTACAAACGCGAAAGTGGCACCAAAACAGAGTCGCCAGCCAGGCATTTTTATCCCAAAGAAAGGGAAAGGTAATGCTGCACAAACCCGGGAGAAAGGAAAGAGCATGGTCTTGCGACCAAGAGAACTGGGTTCGGGAGTCAATTACGCGTGAGGAAGGTGTTAGCACCCCCACGCGTCCATCGTACCCGATGGGATCCACGCTTGCTGCTTCGATCAAAGGGTGTAAAGAAAAGATACTGGAAAAGGAACTGCTAGCCGGAGAACTGAAAAAGGAAAGGAGAGAGAAAGAGAAACAAACGTAGGGAAAATAAAAGAAGTGCTCGAGTGGGCCCTACCCCACTGCCTACTTATCTCATCGGGAGCATGAGAATCAGAGCGACGTAGTTCCCCTCACCTAGGGAAAACTGTTTGTGTTTTTAGGGAACGGCTAACATTCTAGCTCAGGTGTTGCAGGCTCGTTGAATCGAGTGCGTTACCGTCTTGTAAGAGAACGAGGAGAAGTACGGTCGTACGTCAAGAGTGAGTGAAATGAGAAGAGAATTCCCGAAGGAAAGACGTTATTGTTTGTTTTTGTCTTTTAAGCAAGAAGTGTTTTGATTGTTTATTGTGTTTTGTAACACATATTGTATTTAAGTCCTTCACGTGGGATCGAATGCCTCGCATATCGACCCAAGATGGGACGTACGCTAAACATTCTAAGATAATGAGAGAAGACCCCTCACTATCTCATTCCCACATGAAAGGCCCAAATACAATACATGTTTTGCCTTTTATTAAGTATTTTTTACTTTTGTTTTGAGATGAGAAGAAGAGAGACTCAAGAGGAAACAAAGGTAAAATCTAATGTGGGGGACTAAGACTCACCCTAGTGTTAGCATGCTTGGAGATCCTATGGTTAATGCGGTTTACCAAACCTAATCCTAAGAGAAAGAAGAAAAAGAAGGAATTAAACAACTCACTTCTAAAGAAGAAGATGAGTTGTAATTCAAAAGGGAGAAGAATGAAGTTATTCAAGGAAAGCATATAAATGCTTATCAAACACAATTTGAATGATTAAAAGAAATAAGAGAAGATGAAAGAAGGAGGTGTGTGTGGAAGCATATCCACACACTTACTTACCTTTAGCACCTACATGAAAAGGATTAGTTCAAAAGCTATTTTCAAGTAGTGAAATGATGACAAGTAATGATTAAACAAAACAAGAATCAATGAATAAGGATCCTAAGAGTTGAAACTCATTCAAGGTCAGAACCTATGTTCTAAGGGTGTTCCCTAATGCTAAGGTATCAAACACACACCAACTATGTACAAGTAATGTCTTAAACATCAAAGAAGATGCACTATGTAAGTAAAAGATAGAGAATGAGTGGAGATGCAAAGTGATCATGCAATAATGCTTCACAAAAGATCAAAGTCAGAACCATATACCATTTACAAATGTCTTAAGATGCACATGAATCATCATTCAAATCATGGAGGCAATGGTGCAAATAGAAGAAATAAGATGAGGAAGAAGTAAAGAAAAGAAACATGTTCAATTAGGTGCACTAAGTGACATATTAGAGATGCATAACATGTAAAATGAGCAATGAATGCATATGGGCAGTAGCATACTAATGATAAGATGCTAATGGAATGAGACAAATGGCATATCAAATGCACACATGAAACATGTAGAGCATAAGAGGATATAAGAGGTGAAAACATGTCAAAGTTCAAATTAGAATGCATAAACACAAGTTAAATGCAATCACAAGTCAAGGTGACCTATAATAGAAATAGAATGACCTATAATATCATACAAATGACATATAAAAAATGCACAAACAATCCCAAAATGGTAGCATAAATGCCTCATCAAAACATATGAGAAAGAAGTAAGAGAAAGTGCACACAAGTAACTTCCAATGCAAGCCATTAAGTAATTATCAAAGCACATGGTAAAATTGTAAAGTTAAGTCCCAAACAATCCAAGTCAGTAGCAAAAACATGGACCAAAACTCATAACAAAAATCAAGAGAAAACATGCCTCAAAGCATTCACCAAATTACATTGAAACACACCACAAGATTTCACAAAAGTGAACACCTACACACATGATAAAATGACTTTAAAAATTAAATAAAAATTTATTTAGATGATTTAATGTGTTATCTAAACAATACAAAAAGAATGAGTTAAAAACGATGTGTGAAATGGGAGAAATAAAATGCACAAATTTAAGCATCAATGAAGAACATCATTCAAAAAGAAATTGAAAGAAAATTAAGCAATTATGCTAAAAAATTCACAAAGTCAGAATTAAAAACAAAAGAAAATTATTTAAATGTATTGAGAACACACATGAATTTATTTGGGATTTTTAGAAATGATTTACTATTTTTATTAAAAAGAAATTGAAACAATATGAAAAAGAAATTAAAAATATGAAAGAAATGGGATGGGGGTGCAGCGTTAGTAATTTGTACGTTGAAAAAGAAATGGGCCTGAAAAGGTGGTGTGCAAATATCAATCAGAAACCCAGTCCAACACGCGTGTTTGTGTGTGATAGTGTGCATATGCACTCAACATAAGGATACAATCATGGCCATTGGATCCAACAGTCAACAATTAATTCAGCAATTATGATAATCCAATGAATGAGGATGCGCGTACATGTTAATCACCCAACACACACACACATGCAATCATCTGAAGCAAAAAGAGAGAACACGTGCAAGACCACACTTCATTAATGCGTTGGCAACATTTAAACCCTTAGATCAAAGTCAATGCAAGATCATCAAACAAGCATGCACATCAAATGAATCAGAGCTAAAGTCCACAATATGTAACTTGTACGCACACACACACAATCAGTCTGAAGTCAAAATAGTGCACGTGAGAGGGAGGGTGGATTTTAATGCGTTGGCACTCGTATAACCACACGATGCAAGAGATCAAATGGTCACAGTTTAAAATTGCAAAACCCTAACATTAAACCTTACCGGCCGGAGAAGGACCTCCGACCATTTTCTCCGGCCACTCTCCGGCCACTTGCAACCTCGAAATCTCCAGAAATATGCAAACCTTATATCAAAATGAAGAGGAAGTTGAGTACATCATGAATCCACAAATACTTTTCACATAGCAATCACATATGAGGAGAATCGAAGAGATTAAAATTGCCCTAGGTTTAGAATCTATGCCTCTAAGAGGCCTATCAACTAGCCGGAATTATCAGAGCTCCTAATGAGCTAAAATCACATCATCAACAAGCTTAAAAACAAAAGAAACGAGCAGAATAAGATGAAGAATTTTGAACCTGAAATGTGGAGATCTTGAAATAGTTGAGAAAACCAGAGATATGCACTTGATCCTGAACTTTCAGAGCTTCATCTTGAGCAAAATAAATGCTACTTGATTTGGAGAATGAAGAGAAATGATGACTGTACTTGAAGATTGTTGTTGATTCAGTGTTCTATTGATCCAAGCATACCAAAAAATGATGATTATTGATGAAGATGAATGATGGAAGTAATGGATTCGTGTGAGCTCAGAGAGAGAATAGAGAGAATTTTGAGAGAAAAAGTGAGAAGGTTTTGAAGTGAGAGCGAAAAATGAAGTTTTTTTTTGGAATTGTGAGTGAAATTCAAATATATATCTTGAGTTAAATGCTTAACTAGTGTGGTCAACTGAGTTGGTTAAGTGAGTTGATTGGGTTAAATGAGTTCACCCTAACTAACTGAGTTAAGTTAGTTAGGGGCGAGTCATTGTGGGTTGGTTATGGTGTGAATGAAGTTTATGATGTCTATGGTGAGGTTTTAAAGTGGATGGTGATGATGAAGGTATGCTGCAGCAGAAACTTGCACATGAAGTTCTATTTTTCTTCTTTGGTGCATGGTAGTGTGGTAAGTACATAGTGTGTAGGAGGATGTTTAGCCAAATGAAGTAATGGTTGAATGGTGTGTGAAGTATTGTCATGAAAGCTGGTGAAGTAACAACAACAATGTTATCTTTTTTTTCAGATTTTGTAGCAGCATCATATCAATGGAAACATGGAGATTTGATGAGGAATTTATCTCTTGTTAGTGCATGAAATAATGAAATATTGATGGCATTAGAAAGATGACACATCATAAAACAAGTTTGGTGTGAATTTTGGATTGAATAGAGGGGTGTAGGATGGTGAAAAATGGTCCAAAACACCAAAGTTCACAACTGACTTCATGGGCGTGGCAGGTTGGCAAGTTGGCAAGGCAACATGACTTGTAATATTCAGCATGATCACATCAACTTTGGGCCCCTAGAACTCCATCATAACTTGCTCAAATGGAAAAATGTCCAACATCAAAGTTGAAGAGGACATTGAGAGGAACAACTTTGATGTTCAACATTTTTTCATTTGAAGCTTACTTCAATGAGAAAAGTGGCTGGACATTTGGCACACCAAGTGTTTGACAAAATTATGGCGCATGGGCCTGGTCTTGCTTGGTCATGACTTGATTTGTGACCTAGTTTTGTCAAACTTTGATTGATCACAAGTCCCTCAATTTTGATCCAATGGAAGAGTTCTTTATATGGATTTGAAGCTTAGACTGTGAACTGTAATTGGCTCAACTTGGGCCTGAAGTTTGAAGCTTTTATCATGGAGAAAGAATGCCTCAAAGTGTGGTGCAAAATGGTCCAAACTTGCCATTTTTGGAAACCCTAAGTTTCTAAAAATGGCAACTTTGTACATTTCTTGATTTTTGATGATTCCTCCATCATTTCTTGATCAAATCTTGTCCAATGAATATATGTAACATGAATTTCATGAATTTGACCTTAAAAAGTCAGGGGTTGAATTTTTTCACTGCACAGTTGACTTTTTCCCCAATTTCTTGATTCTCAATCAACTGATCAATTGAACTTCTTCTGAAATGAACCAATGGCCAATCTTCCATCCTTAGACACTTGACATCAGGTAGAAAACATTGACATCAAGTTTGAATCAAAATTTCATTAGGAGACCACCTAAATCCAAAAACCCTAATTTTGACTAAGAGATGATGCACTGCCCACTCTTCTTAATGAATTCCCATCTTCTCATGACCCGTGGGACCAAATGGGAGGATATATGATATAAGAGACCTTTGAGGCTTGTTTGAAGACCCTTGGCTCTTATTCTCTTGCTTTGAATGGCTAACACACTGAAGACCACTTATCACATGCCCTTATGCAATATGTATGCTATGTGAGATGAAATAAGATCTAAATGCAATGCAATAAAACATAAGCCAGTGAAAGCTAAAATCAAGAGGGAAAATTTTGAGGTATTACACATATATCAATTCTAGTTTTAGAATTAGGGGGAAGACGTACCCAAAGCGGGGACGAAAGGGGAAATTCCTAAACAAATCGGGTATCATTCTCTCTCTGTTTCTCTCTCTCTCTCTCTCTCTCTCTATATATATATATATATATATATATATATATATATATATATATATATATATATATCTTTACTTTAACTTGTTAACGTTTGTGTGAAATCAATAGTTAGAAATATTTCAATTGATTTGTAGTGCTTCAAAACTGATTTGAAAAACCATTGCAATCACTTTGATTGCAAGTGTGAAAAATTTTGCACTACAATTTCAAAGAAAATTGAACTTTGATGTTTCACACACCAAGTGTTCGACATATTGATAGCACACAAACTATTCGTAAAATTGTCAATTCAATTTTATCGTCTATAATTCATTAGAAACTGGTTCACTCAAAGTGGTCTTTATTTGAATTGTTTGATTGGGAACTTTAATGATTCCATTATCTCATCAATATTATTCCATTCGGTTTCGCATATCTGATCTTACCAATAACGGTTCGTTTAGACGATTTTAAATGCAAGGCCGCTTCCTCACATTTGTAAAAATAATTTTTAAGCTTCAATTATTATTAAAAATTAGTGATCTATTCAACCCCCCTTCTAGATCAGTGCCATCATCTAATAATAGACTTGCTTTATATTTGCTATATTGTCAGGTTGCTTTCGTTTCAATTTTGCAAGTATATTTTTTGGTTGAACAAGATTCAAGGTCATGTCACTAATACATTCCTTCTCTTCCGGCTTGAGCTGACATACACTAGAATAACCGACTACTTTTAAACACAAATCATGGTTATGCAAACCACATATCACATTAAATCTCCAACTTTTGTTTTCCAACATGTAACCACGAACCTTAAATGGACACTTACATTTTTTGCTACCCGTGCTGTCTCTTTTAAGTTTCCGAAGAGGAGTTAGATATCTCCCACTTCTTTTGCACAACATTGTCACAAAGGCGCATCTTCTATCCGAGCCATTATCGGACCTTCCTATTAGCATACCAAATCCAAGTCTAGATGTCTTCATGCAAATCCATTCAAGAATTCTATCACGATTTTCAAACTCTTGCTTGATATTAAAGTCGTTGCCAACTTCTATCGCCTTCACAACAACCCCTTGAACATTCGGGGAAACAACGTTCGGAGAAATCGATTATTTTGGGAAAACATTGGGGTGCACCATATCTATTGGAAACAATTAAAAAAAATAACAGAATATTAATTAATCTACTATTGCAGAAGGGATGGAAAATGAACACAAACACATTCCGGAAATATATCTCCGGAAAAGTTCAAACTCAAACACGTTCCAGAGATACATCTCCGGACACTGCGTAAGTTTTTTCAGAAAAATATGATGACTAATGTGAGCAATGTAGAGGATAAACAACAATATTTACCTGAAATTCAACCTTCTTTTGCTCTCTGTGATATGTTGAACCAAAAGGCTGAAGATTTAGGGTGAAAAAATGGATTGAGAATGAAGGGTTTTTATGGTGAGCGTTTTTGTTGAAAATGGAGTATGGTAACAATGAAGGACTGATCATGAAGTTACAAGCTATATCAAATACCTCTGGAAATGCATCTCCGGAAATACCTGACTTTGAAACTATTTTGAAGAAATATCTCCGAAATAAAAATAGACCAAATGTATGAGGCGTATCTCAGAATTAACTTGGTTGTGTATGTAAAGGGTAAGTCCGAAGATATATCTCCAGAACCAAAGAACATAATTGGAAATCCAAACGATGTGCTAGAAACTTATAAAGTATAATAAGAAATAGCTGGAAATACCAGTAGAAAAACGTTATAAGGGGAATACTTGATCCCTGAAGGTACCAATGATCTTGAGCAGCTTGATCTTCAAAATAAACAGATCATGAAGCTGAATCAAATCATTTCTTGAATGCATTTAATCCTGGATGGATTCTTTGAGCAAACTTCATTATTTTAATGACGAAAAAAAACACAGAAAATGTAGCTGTAAAACCATATTTTCTCTTCATTTCCAAGTTATAAACAACTTCATAACCTTGCATTACATTTAAAATGGAACCAACAATATTTGGATTAATAGAGTAAAAACTAATTGTTGTGAAAAACGATGTCTTGAAACAAAGTATAATCGGTTTCTTTATGATCAAGAAACACACAAGGGTTAAGGTTAACGGAAAAACAAGAAGAACAACAACAAAAACTGATTACAAATGCTATTCTTTACTTTCTCTTTGAATCAGATTATAAGTACTCAAGAATAAAAAATAACCCTCTCACCCTAATTAGGATTTGCCACACTTAAGATGAGAGACTAGTATGCTCACTACGCCAAACAAGACATTAGACAGCGTTTTTTTAGGCCTTAGACAGCACTGCCTAAGGTTGCGTTGTCGTAGGTAAAGACAACGCTTTTTATTTATGAAAAAACGCTCTCTAAAGTATACATTAGACATCGCTTTTTCCGTAAAAAGCGCTCTCTAAAGTGGGCCTTTAGATAGCGGTTTTGAAAAAGCGCTGTCTAATGTATACGTATAAAATTTTAATGAATTTTTTTATATACCTTTAGAGAGCGCTTTTTCACGAAAAAGCGCTATCTAAAGGCCCCCTTTAGACAGCGCTTTTTAAAGCGCTGTCTAATGTATGCCTATAATTTTAGTTATCAATTTTTCTATACCTTTAGAGGGCGTTTTTTAGGAGAAGCACTTTCTTTTATGAACTATAGACAACGCTTTTTCTAGAAAGGGCTGTCTTTTTTCTATGTATAATTTTAATGATTTTTAAAAAAAATCCCATTTTAACCATTTTTTAATGCCGAAACCTGTATAATTCAAGCCATTTCAATAAACCTGTATATTTCACATTTCCATTAACAATTTCTAGTATGGTTCATTAACCATTTCCACTAATCCCCTAAATCACATAAACCACATAAACCATTTCCATTATAATTCAAGTTATTTACATTAACTATTCACAAAACTATAGAATTACAATCCAAAAACACATAAAGGGCATAAACCATTCACAAAACTATACAATCCCATAAAATAAACCATTCACACAACTATACATTCACATAATCCCATAATCCTATACCTTATATAGGATTCTTTTTTCAATAAGGTATTCACACAATTCCTCCTTAATTTCTTGCAATTTATCCTTCGTGTAATGAGAACACACGTATTCATCAAAGTACTACATAACAAAACAAAATATGCATGATTTAGTTAAAAATAATAAATTATATGACATATCCGATAAATATTAAAATAAATCCTAAGTTATAAATCCATGCATACCGTAATAGGAATCTCTAATCGATCCATTTGAAGGATTTCTCTCATAAACCTCAAAACGATATACCCGCAGTTTATGCCATTACTCTGACGAGGGTACTACACATAGACAAACAAATAAGAATTAATACATAGTTGTTTTGTGTTATCAAGTAGCATCACTAATAAGCAACATTGTGAAAATTAATATACCTCCACTTTGACCCATGTAACGTTGGTTGCTTTAGCCCGTGCTACTCGAGATTCTCTTTGTGCTCGGTATACGAGTATTGCTCTATAAAAGAAAAACGTAAATTTAGAACAATCTCACAGAAATAATTAAATATACAAATACATACGAATATTTCGAACAATCTCACGTACGTATCAACCACATCCTTCATATCCTAATATGTTGACCAATCAGTATCCAATGAATTCAGATAATAGACCACTTCTCTTGTAGGATTAATGACAACCAACAACCGGTGTCCACTGTAAAATATAACAAAAGTTTAGATGAATAATTTCTACGCAAAAGATACAAATTAAAGATTAGAATGAAAATCTTACCCGTTTCCAGTATTATACGGTAAAAGAAACAAACTTTCTGTCTTGCTAGCCATAAATCTCTCAGTTAAGTGGTCTCTTACTGAAAGTGCATTCATACCAATTGCTGGTGCATTGACAAGGGTGCAAGAGAAGAAACGGAATCTGTTTGACAATTCCGTCCCCCGCATCAATTTTTCATACAAGCACCTTAAATAAAAACATAATAAACATTAGACTATTTTCATTGAAATGTGTAAATAAATTGCTCAACTAAATAAATAATAGATTGATCGGAGTACCAGATGTATGAATGCATAACACCGATGCCTAATTCAATATGCTTGAAAATCTGCTCCATGTCCTCTCTTCCGATTATCTCGGAATGAGGAAAACCAAAAACACCTTCGTCCATGTCTATTTGACGAATATCACCATCCATCAAATCTGACATTGCCATAAGTGTTTCTAGACACGACTGAAAGCGAGGAGGAGCTATTTTTGCCTGCACGGTCCTAGTAGGAGCTTTTTTCTTGCTGGTCTGTTGTGAAGCTTGAGCAGGAACCTAACAATCATATAATTTAGGTAAATTAGAAAATCATGAAACTTTTGAATTCGGATAATAGAATAACACTTAAAATGTACCTCTCTTTGTGATTCAACAGACTTGTTTTGCCGCAAAACCCCTTTATTCTTAGCTGTGGGTTTTGTAGGAGTCTAACATTACCATGTAAAAAAAAATGTAAGTAATGGTTCAAAATAATTTTCATAATCGTTCAGATTTGACATTTGAATACTAAGAGATTTGTAATGGTTTTCAACATACCTCATCATCTATGGAAATGAGGTATAACGGCCATGCAACAAACGAACCTATTGCATCTCGCAGCAATGTAACCTCTGAAACCGAGTCAGGCATGGGTAGTACCGCATCCGTATCTAAAGCGATATCAACTGACACTTTCAGATGTCCATGAGGGAGAGGTTGATGGTGAAGTAACTCTCCCACATGGTTATGCACTTTTCCCTTGCCAACCATGCGATAAGTCGGTAACGACAAATACAGATGGCAAGATGAAATACCCTGAAGCAATAATAAATATGTAACTGTTAATGTGTATAAAGGTCAATTAAAATAATTGTGTTAATTTAATTAAAATAAATATGTGCTAATTACCTCGGGAATTTTATTTTGACAATTGATACTAGCTTTGTCACTAGTATCTTTCAAACCGGAACCACGCTTTTCCGCCTCAGATCTCTCTTTATCCTTTTGCAATTCATGGACTTGCGCCTTTAGTTCCTCCAATGATTGCATGACTTCTCGGTTGCTGGGATTTTTTCTCTTTGGATACAAGGAAGATGGAGTCACACCAAATCCTTTACCTCTCACCCGACCGGAATACTCAGGAACATTTAGTACTCGACTAAGAATGCTCCTGCAATCCTCCTCGCCAGTGGTTAAGGATTTAGATAGAGTCTCCTGAAATTCATTGACATATTGAAAATTATTAGTGGGGATTACAAATTAATTATATTTTAATAAAATTTTGATTAACTTAAAGACATAATGTTATACTTACACATTCGTCATAAACATGCTGAACATCTTCCCTAACAACTCCATCCTTACCCACACGAGCTTCCTTCCACAAAACATGTACCGAAAGTGATGATTCTTCACTTTTCATCGCTTCTAACTACACATTTAGTTAAATAATAAATTCATCAAGTATAATACAATAATACAATTAATAAAATCATAGCATTAATATATACTTACCAATTTTTGCTGTAACCGTGCATATCCCAAACGCCCTTTTCTGTATGGATACGCGGGTTTTGATGCTCTTTGGCGATTAATGGCACTCAAATCTTGGATATACAAGTTTAAGTCATATCAGAACAAACTAATGCAACAAGTATATAATACAATTAATAGACATGACAAGATAACATTACATTGAATTTTTCGGTTTTCCGTTTGGCTACAAATGTGCTCCATTCTTCGGGTTCAATCACGTCCGCATACAACTGTGGAAGTTTTGCTTCAACAAAATTTTTATCCGCATCCCTAAGATATTTGTTTGATAATAAGGCTCAGAACCCTCTGTGTCTCTTTCCGGCCAACTGAAGACAATATTTTTTTCGGCTTTCTTCAATATTAAAGGACCTCTACAAAAAAACATACACATATAAACATAAAGTGTGTTAGTATAAGTAAATTAAAGACTTATCTTATCTTATAAACATATAAACATAAAGTGTGTTAGTATAAGTAAATTAAAGTACCTGTATCTCAGTCCATATCTTATCTTTACCAGCTTTCAACTTTGGATTCCTCCAATTATCACTGGTAATTGGAATATGCTGACGGACAAGTGAACAAATGTATGAAGACAACATTGAACCGTTAGGCTCAATTAGTTGGTTCTCATCACTCCAATGTACATCAAACTTGATCCCTTTATCTCTAGCACGGATGATTGACTTCATAATAGTTATTCCACATTTTATTTCACTTTCTACATTCAAAGGTTCATTCTGAGCTTCATTTTCATCATGTGTCTCGTGTGTGTCATCCTGGTTACTAGCCATTTGACCTGTAAGAAAGAAAAAAACAAAAATTAAATGACAAATATAAAAATCCATAATCCATAATCCATTGAATGATATAAGCTATATATAACATGACAACTAATTAATATTATTGAATGATATAAGCTATAATTTTATAACTAGTACTTTTTTCACTAACGTCTCTTTCTTTTCTTGGTTGGAATATGTTCTACCCGTCTCTTAACAACACGGACGGTTGGATTGATCCAAATACCCTCATTATGATCATTTCTTGTATATGATTCATTCGCTATAATATTTTCATCTTGATTATTTCTAGTAAATGATTCAATATCAACATCAATATCACCTTGATCTCCAATGTTTTCATCAATTACTTTGTTAGATAAAAGCACTATAGACCATTTTGTACTTGTCGGATCAGTGAAATAGAACACTAGTTTAGCTTTAGAGGCTAGAATAAAAGGCTCATCTTTGTACCCCAACCTATTAAGATCCACTTGCAAAAATCCTGACTTATCCATTCTTACGCCATTATTATTTTCAACCCACTTGCAATGAAATATAGGAATCTGAAACTTCTCATAATCAAACACCCAAATGCGCTCGATAACCCCAAAATATGACAGATTTGCAGATTTGGGGTTTAAATCTTTCACACTTGAAATGTGCATTGCTTCAGCTACTACGGTGACACCACTATTTTGCATAGTACTTTTATCATCTTGTTTTTTGGTATAAAATGTGTATCCATTAATTGCATATGCGCGATAAGAAAACACAACCAAACTTGGACCATATGCTAAACATCTCAACCTTTCTGTTATTGAAGTGGGATCTGAATAATACTTTGAATAAATATGATCCTTAAACCAAGGTATGAAACTTCGATTGTGCTCTCGTACTATCCAATTCTCATTTCTATTCAGATTTAAACTTCGGAGAACATCCTTGTGCATTTCAACATACGGCTCAACCTCATTCTCATTGTGCAGAACATACAAATGCACTTGATCCCATTTGACCCTTGATACTGTCACAACTTCATTTCCAATTAAATTTTTTCCTTCTTTTTTATCGACAATATGAGATTTGGGGAGTCCAATTGATTGTACATTGGACAGATATTCAGTATAAAACTCAATTGCTTCTTCAACAATGTATCGTTCGGCAATACAACCCTCTGGTCGACTTTGGTTTTTCACATACCCTTTTAATATTTTCATATAACATTCTGCAGGGTACATCCATCTCATGTAAGCCGGTCCACACAATTGTGTCTCTTTCACCAGATGAACAACTAGATGAACCATTATGTCAAAAAACGAGGGAGGAAAAATCATTTCAAGATCACACAAAGTAATAACTATTTCTTTTTGCAATGTTGGTAAGATCGCAGGATCGATCACCTTACTGTAAATTGACTTGAAGAAAAAACACAATTTAGTTATTGCGCTTCTTACTTTTTCTGGCAGAATAGAACGTATACCTATTGGTAGAAAATGTTCCATTATAACATGGCAGTCATGGGTCTTTAAACTCTTTAACTTGAGGTCTTTCATAGACACAAGTCTTCTAATATCTGAAGAGTATCCTTCTGGAACTTTAACTTCACTTAGAAATTTACACAATACTTTTTTCTCCTTTCTAGAAAGAGTATACGCAGCAGGTGGTAGATATGTTCATTTTCCTTTCTTCAATGGTCCTAATTCAGTTCTTATCCCCATCACTATCAAGTTCTTTCTTGCTTTAAGGCCATCCTTAGACCTTCCTTGTATATTGAGTAACGTACCAATAACACTGTCAAATACATTTTTTTCAATATGCATAACATCGAGAAAATGTCTTACATACAACGAATTCCAATATGGCAGTTAAAAAAAAATTAACCTCTTCTTCCACCCACTCTTGACAAGTGTATGTGCAAAAGGATTTCCAAACTGAGTACTCACATCTTTCACCTTTTCAAAAATTTGATCACATGTCAATATAGTTGGAGCTCTACCATGTTCTGGATCTCCATTGAATGCTTTTCTCCACCCACGATAGTGATGATTAGAATTTAAGAATCTACGATGACCGAGAAATACATTCTTCTGACCAAACTCCAATCGCATCCAATCTGTTTTATCTCCACAAATAGGACACGCACATTGACTTTTTATGCTATACCCTGATAGATTTTCGTATGCTGGAAAATCATTAATTGTGCCAAATAACATCGCCCTCAAGTTGAAACTCTCTTTCCTATACCCATCATAAACCTCCACACCGTTCTCCCACAAAAACTTTAAATCTTCGATTAAGGGTGCCAAGTATACGTCTATGTCATTCCCTGATTGTCTAGGCCCAGAAATTAACATAGATAACATCATGTACTTACGCTTCATACATAGCCATGGAGGTAGGTTATAAATCATTATGATCACAGGCCAAGTGCTTTGTGAGATACTTTGAAGACCGTGTGGGTTCATTCCATCAGTAGATAATGCCAAGCGAAGATTTCTTGCTTCTTTTCCAAATTTTGGATAATCATCATCATTTTTAATCCACTGTGGTGAATCTGCCGGATGTCGAAACTTTCCATCAATAATTCTTTCATCTGCATGCCAAGTCAAGTGTCTTGAATCGGTCTCACTATGAAACATGCGTCTAAATTTCGGAATTATAGGAAAATACCATAAGAATTTTGCTGGAGACAACTTTTTCTTATATCGAGAGACACCGCATTTAGGACACTTATTTAACGATGCATACTAATTTTGAAACAAAACACAATCGTTTGGACATGCATGTATCTTATCATAGCTCATGCTAATAGAGCACAACATCTTTTTGGCCTCGTATGTTCGATTGGGAAGAACATTATCCTCTGGAAGCATATCTTTCATAAGGGCCAATAACTCTGTGAAACTTTTATCCGACCATCCATTGCCCGCCTTTAAGTTGTACAAATTTAATACCGCAGACAATCTTGTGAATTTGGTGCAACCATTATATAACGGTTTCTCTGCATCGCTTACCAACCTCTCAAACATTTTGGGACAATCCTTAAGATATTCTTTAAGTGCTTCTACAATCTCTTCGACTCGATCAGAATCTTATGTATCTGTGCCATTGTCGTTTGAAGCATATGTCGTATTATCCCCCGGTTCAACATTCCCGTTAATTTTCTCACCATGCAAATTCCAACATGTATAACTTCTATCAATTCCACTCCTCATTAAATGTGCTGCCAACTGAACCGCATCAACCCGACTCCCAAAACAACAACCCAAGCAAGGACATCTCATTCGACTAGGGTCTTTGGCGTGCGCAACAGCAAACTTAACGAATTCTGATACCCCATTCTCGTACTCTTTCGACAATCGACTTGAAGACATCCATTTCTTATCCATAGTTATACTAATTAAACTAAACAAAAACAAAAATAAAAAAATATTTACCTGTAGGGAAACGATCCGACTTTCACACTTTGATCACAAGTAACCCCTATATATAGCAAATTCAATAAGTTAGTAACTCCATCATATCAGTTCATTCAAAGCACTACTAATTACAGTGGCGAGAGAGAACAACTAATTACCTATAGAGATGTAAACAACTTCTAGACCCACACAGTGTCCAGATAGGTTAGAATTACCAAGATCCCCCTGTACACGTATCATAAAATGAAATATCATTAATTGACCAATTATGAGTCATAACTTGATAAGTGGCAACATGTAATCACAAACAAGCAACAGTCATAACTTCTAATTTCAAGCTAATGTCATAACAGTTCAATTCGTCAACAACAAACTCTTTAGTGTTTTATCAAACTTCTAAAAGAAACTAAATGTCATAACAGTCCAACTCATCAGTATAAAAGCTAATGTCATAAAATTTTAACATAACAAATTTCTAAAAGAAACTAACTATAACAAATTTTAACATAACAAACTTCTATAACTATAACTATAACTACTAACTTCTATAACTATAACTACTAACTTCTGTGAAGAGACTAACTAACTTCTATAAGAAAATTTTAACATAACAAATTTCTAAAAGAAACTAACTATAGAAAATTTTAACATAACAAATTTCTATAACTATAACTGCTAACTTCTATCGATATAGTGTGTTAATCACATCTTGTGCATTCACTTTCTTGACACTCCTCTCCAAAAGAGTGGCGCACACAAAAGCAATATGGCCGATTGACCCTGAAGCAAGACATATTTGTAAATATAGCAGCTATCTTTTTATTTTTTATTTTCTTATTGAGAGGGTTCAACAAACATTCATGATTCTCAACAAATATTTGAGATAGAAAAATACTTTTATCTTCAATATAGCCATTGCATGGGAAGCCCTTACCATCTCATTCATGCAGGTAGAATAAGTTTATGGGACATCTTAAACTTTAAGCCCTTAAACTAAATATAGACACTAAATAGCAGGAATCCTTATACCTTATATGCAATGCATACTCAGCAAACAAATATATATATCTATAATGCCAAAAGGTTCTATCTCAAATTGAAATAAACGCCCCGGAACAAATGTTACCGGAACCATACTACCATTTATTATCTCAAAGACCTAAACACTTTATTGGTAAGACTTGTCAGTATAATCTGATAGAGATTTTGTAAGGGTTCCTCCATCAAATTTTTGCATAGGGAAATTAATCATCCGAACCTAAAAGTAGTACTTGATGATGGATGTTTAGAACATCAGCCCTAAGAAACTCAGTTGAATAATAAACATGCAATAGGTAAAGAGACTTGGGGTAATTCTTGACATTCTAAACATATCAAGGCAAGTTATGGATAATAAACCCAAGTCTAATAATCAATATCTCTAGAGCCTATCAGCATAGAGGAATCGGATGAGGAAATACATAAGACACGATTATGCTAATATTTATCAGAAGATAACAGGAGCAACAGAAGCAACAACAACAATATCATGATACATTTATGCTAACATTCATTCTGAACGGCAACAACAACAGCAACAGAACGATAAAAAAACTGAACGACAACATTTATGCTATTTCATCTTGATACATTTATATAAAACATTCATTCTGATAAAAAAATAACAGAAGCAACAACAACAGCAACAAAACGACAACAACAACAAAAGAACGACGACAATGCTGACGACAAGAATGAACGACAACAACAACAACGACGACATGAACAATGTATGAAGCAAGAACAACAACAACAACATACCTCTTCTTTTCGTTTTCGTCTTCTCCTTCATGAATGCATGAATGAACGATGGCAACGGTGACGGCAACGGTTTCAGAACGACGGCTACGGTGACGACAAAGGTTTCAGAACGACGACAATGAAAGCAAGGGTTTTAGAAAGCATGCAAGAACGATTGAACGCAAGGGTTTCAGCAGAAAGAACGGTCGAGAGCAGAAAATGAAAAGAAGTTTCTGAAAATGATATGAAATGTGTTTTATATTTTAATTCATAAATGACCTTAGAGGGCGCTTTTCAAAAAGCGCTTCCTTAAGTTCTACCTATGATAGCGCTTTTTAAAGTGAGGAGACTTTAATACCTATAGCAGCGCTTTCTGAAAGCGCATTCTAAGGTTAACCTATAAGAGCGATTTTTTAAAGCGCTTTTTAAGGTAAAACCTATAGCAGCGCTTTTCAAAAAGCGTTTTCTAAGGTGGCTTCCATTTAGGGCATTTAACAGCGCTTTTAAAAAGCGCTTTCTAAAGGCTGTCTTTTACAGCGCTTTTTTTTAGCGAAATTTTTTAAAGATCTATAGCAGCGCTTTGTCCAAAAAGCGCTGTCTTTGGTGCGATGTGAAAAGCCAATTTTGGCGTAGTGGCTATTTATAATAAACCTAACATACTAAACTAATGAGTTTTTAAACAATTTACAAGCTAACTTAGGGTAAAAAGTAACTTAAACAATTAGATCTTTAACACAAGGCCCAATTCGACAACTACATACTAGAACACAATTCGACTACAGCATGTAGGTCTTTGACAATAGCATGTGAGCAGGTTTCGCCGACATATTAAACCTCTGTCGACAATACTAAAGTTCGATCCAATATCTCACACTAACCATTCCTCATGCATATAGTAGTTGTTAGTTAGGTGGGATTATTGCAAAGTTAATTTTAAATGAGACATATCTTTTGAATTTTTTGATTAATTATTAGTCATAAGTCCATTTTTCTCCAAGAGATAGAACTCTGTTATATGTGTGAGGCGTTGTTGAGTGAATGCCGTTGCGCTAAATATGGTTCTAACAATTTCTGGTTCTAACCATTATTAGTCATCATTTAAATTTTATAGTAAGGTTTGAGTCCCACATCGAATAATTACAACCATTAAAATATGTTTATAAATTTTTTAGGCATCTCATGGATTTGCCAAGTTTAATAGATTCAAAATTTGAATGAATTTGTTAAAAGAAACTATTAAATTTGGCCTTTTGTTTTGTATCATAGTACCTATGAAGTAGGAAAACTCAAAATTCGACACCGATATGACAACACCGGTAATAATTTAAAAAATAAATAATTAAAGGTAATTACATGCGTTGGCGATTTGTCAATGTATCTCATCTAATTAACAAATTTAAATTTTACATGACATGTGTAATTTTTCTATTGCAAGAGTTTAGACACTAGCAACAAAATAGTTTAACACTTCTTATTTCTTTAGTAACAAAACAGTTCATTTCTAAGCCATGTTAATTATTTTATCAATGGGTTTAATGGTGATGTACTGATAGTGTAAAAATATTTTATACTGTCATTTAATAAAAATATATTATTTTGTCATATCATACCAGTATTTTAAAATTTACAGTGTGACTTGGCAGGATGTAGAGTTGTTATTGATTAACATAGTAAAATTAATTTACACTATAAGTACATCACTCATTTACTCTTTATCAATATATAACCACTTAATATTTTACATTAAAAATTAATAAAGCTGCAAATCAAAATATCAGATTCAATAGTTTCAAGGTTTGATTAAGTTATGAATCTCTCGAAGAATTTGGCATCATAGCTAAACCTGTGAACTTCTTAATGCAAATAAAAGTTTGATGCATAACATGAGGTTGAGGGACCTTGTTAAGTGAACCTCGTTAAGAGACAACTCATAATTTGTTATAAAAATGTGGTATTGAAGCGTAGCAGATGGAATTATAACAAAATTATATGCTATGCCTATATTAAGGTTTGAATCCCACATCGAATAATTACTACCATTATAATATGTTTATAAATTTTTGGGGAATCCCATAGATTGGCCAAGTTTAATAGTTTCAACTTTGAATGAATTTGTTACAAGAAACTATTGAATTTGGCCTTTTGCTTTACATCATTATTAATTATTTGCACATCATTTATTTTATGTCTTTTGATTTGCAAGTTCACTCTTTATAAACAATTCATTTTTTTAACCAATTACTTTTTTCTTACCAACAACACTTTTTTTTTTTTAACAAAATTACATTTAAATATGATTTATCTATAAACTTTTTTTTTTCTAATTTTTTTTACTTTTTAATTTAAAATATTAAGTAGTTACATTAATAAAATAATTAACATGTCAAGAAATAAACATTATTTTGTTATTAACGAAATAAGAAGTGCTTAAATTATTTTCTATTTTATTAGTACTAGTGTATAAACTCTTGCCATATATATATATATTCTGGACTGGACCAGTGGTTGACTCATCGTCGAGCGCAGTCCAATCCAGTTTTACATCGAGGACGACGCAGAGTGTTGGCCCAACCCGTTAGAGACATTGGAAAATACGTTCCTCACGTGCTTCTCACCCGAGGACACGTCATCAACTGAACTCGCACACCTCGCTCAACCATTTTGCCTTTTGTAACGGGTAAGTTCATCCACTATCCGGGAAGTGCAGAGCGGTTGACCCAAGACGATGTGCACAAGCTGCTCGTTCCTACTTTCACGTAGAAATCCTGGAAGTCATTCGTTGTGGGGTTGAACACTCATCCCATGACGGAGACCATTGGCCAAACGCTATGGGCTCACTATAAAAATCCTGCTCTACAAGAGGGTCAGGTATTCTATTCTTTAACCCTTATTTACTTACCTCTTCACCCGAACTGACTTAAGCATCAGAGTGTCTGCAGGTACAACCCCTCTTTCGTCGACCATTCAAGCCCGTGGACGTGTTGCTGGTCACTCACCTTTTCTGATCAACCGTTCGGATCAGTGGCACCATCTGTAGGAAACTGTTTTCCCTATCTTTTCTTTCCCTGAAACCAAAAGATGAAAACAAAAACCTCAGAAGCCGATCATGGTCAGTCAACACGACGACAACAACAACGATCACGAAACCGTCCTCTCTCCCGTCCATAACGCTGACATCGACAATGATATGCCATTTTTGGAGAAAGGCACTCCAACAAGGAGAGACGAGAGCACTGTTTCCCTTTCCTCCGATGATGCGGCCGACAATGACGTCCGATACGTCAAAACTCGCAAAGTCCAAAAATCTCTAGAGAAGACAACAGAGAAATTTCAACGCGTTAATCTACCATCAAAATGAAAGGATCAGAGCATTGGAAAGGGACCGCTGTTCATGCTCTCCCCCGCGGAGACACCAATGGTATGAGTCCTAAAGTTCGTCGTCGCGACAACCAGGTCGCCGCCCATAGCTAGAGAGGTTGCAGCCTTTGAAGCGCAATCATACTCCTCCATGCGAGGATCGACACTCCCCGGGTGCCAAGAAAAGCAAACCCAGTGGATGACCAGATAACTAGCGTTCACCTTCGCACAAATCAAAGGGCCAACCAAAGAACTCGCCGCCACGCCGCGAGGACAACCCTCGGCGAGAGAAGTACGACCATTATCCACCGCGCTCGCCGGTTGGAAGTTAAGAAGACGGCCCCGCAGGCTGCTATCTCGAGCAATCGTGGACGCTCCCCTTCCCGTCGGGTTAGAAAAACCACCGAACCCGGGAACATACAATGTAAAAACCGATCCCGAAAAACACATCGAAAAAATTGATGCTTTACTCGATTATCGCGGTGTTAGAGGCGCCATCAAATGCAGGTTGTTCCCTACTACTTCGAGGAAGGGTGCCATGACGTGGTACAACAACCTCGCCGACGAATCCATCACTTCTTGGAGAGACCTACGGAAGCAGTTTTTAAGGCACTTCACCGCTTCTCGTCACCATCAAAAGTCCAAGACGACGCTTGAAGCAATCATGCAAGGGAAAAACGAATCCCTCCGAGCCTACATCAAGAGGTTCAATCAGGAAGCCGTCCAGGTCTCCATGACCAATGACATGAAGAAGTATTTTCTCGAGCGGGGATTGCGCCCCCGCAGTGACTTCGCCAAGGCCATCGTCATTTTAACGCCCGCATCGCTGGATGCCCTCCTCCTCAAGGCCCATGCCTATATTCAGTACGAGGAGAAAGAAGCTGCCAACAATGCATGAGACTCATGACACCAGGAAACCTAACACCTTACTGAGGAGGGGAGAAAAGAAAAGAAGATAATCCCCACGAGTCTCGAGAATACAAAGGACCTACTGGTCGTTTTGCTGAATACACACCGCTGATCGCTTCTTGCGAGCGTATTCAGTCCGAGTGTGTGAACTCAGAATTTCTCTAGGGTGGAGTCCGTTTTCCCCGACAAACACCTCTTAAGTCTACCACGAACAAGTCCAAGTACCGGTGTTTTCACAAGAGCCACAGACACATTACTAAAAAGTGCATCCACCTCAAGGATGCGATTGAGATCCTCGTCATGGACAGGCACTTGAAGCAATACACCAAGATATGAGAGGATCCTCGACAAGACGCCCAGGAAGCGAAGAAGGTCGAGGAGGAAAAGCCACCCTCTTACGACGCCACCAACCTGTAGACCGCCATGTCCATCTCCCGGCCTGAGGACTTCTACATCCCCGACGAGGTCGAAGCCCTCATCTACTTTGCAACACACAACACATAGCAGACATTCCCCTCTGCCATGGTCATATCTGGTAGGGGATTCAACAAACTCACCGTAGGTTCATTAAAAAGAAAATTCGTGCAACTCATCGATGCAAGCTCGAGCCAAAATTCTACCATCGAAAAGTGTCGGGGAAGCTCAGTTCCTATCACATTCTACCGCGAAGAGCTCCCTAGTGGATCCCCCAACTTTAGCATCCATTTGCTCGTGAGAGCACGAATGGCAAACTTCAACGTTCGCTGCATACTGGTCGGCCAGGGACGCTAAATTGACATTATGTACTATCAGCTATTCCTGACTTTGCAGCTCGACGAAACACATTTGATACCTTACGCGGGCTCTGATCTGCAGGGTTTCAACGACGCGACCACAAAACCATGGGGCTATGTCGAACTGATTGTCACTGTCGGAGCGACTGAGATCGCCAAATCGGTCAAAGTTCAATTCCTGGTAATAGACTGTCCTTCTCTGTACCAGTGCATCCTGGGAAGGCCAACTCTGGCCGAACTGGTCACCGTACCATCCACTGTTCATTTGAAGATGAAGTATTACACGACCAAGGGGCCCGTCGCCACTCTTCACGGGGACATAAAAGCTGCAGGGAGATCCTTTGAAGCGGCCTCGAAGGGACAAAACTCCATCGACGTGTCTCCTAGAACTGTCAACAAGCCAGCACGATCCAACGGCTTGGAGAAGCCAAAACCAATTCCTCATGTCGACTTAGTTGACCTAGACAGTCGTTTCACCATAGACGACTTGAAGGAGTAAAAGAGGAAAGAAAGAGAAGCCTAACTAGCAGAAAAAATTTCCTCAACGCCAGATAACAATGAAGAGCTTCCCCATCATAGGCGCCTCATTCCAGATGGCGAGTTTGAAGTTATCCTCCTTGGCAATGACCCAAACAAAGGGGTGAAAATTGGCATTGGCCTTTCTGACCTCGCAAGGAAGCAGCTGAAAGCCTGCCTAAGAGAGAATGCTGGCGTGTTCGCGTGGAGTGCTGTTGAGATGCTCGGACTAGACCCCGAAGTGGCCTGCCACCAACTGACTATAGACCCCGCCGCTAGGGTTGTAGTGCAACTTTAGGGATGGAAATAGGCTAGGCTAGGCTAGGCTTTATAAGGCCTGAGCCTGACCTACGATAAACTTAAAAGGCCTGAGTCTAGCCTATGGTTTATTATAGGTTTTCTTTTTTAGCTTAGCCTGACCTTTTTGAAAGCCTGGCCTGACCTGAAAGCTTATTTACATGCCTTTTTCTCATTAAGGTTCTCAATTATTCCATATTATTTAAGAAGCTTTATAGGCTGGCCTATATATGCATATATAGGCCGACCTATTTAGCCTTTGTTCTAATATATATGCATATATAGGTTAACATATGTATCCTTTTTTCTAATATATATGCATATATAGGATAACCTATTTAGCATATTTCTAATATATATGAAAATATAGGTTAACCTATAAGGCTTCATAGGCTTTTTTAATAGCCTAAGCCTGGCCTATTTAATTAAATAGGCTTTTAAAAAAAGCCTAAACCTGGCCTTTTTAATAAAAAAGCCTGGCCTGACCTGACCTTAAGTAGGTTAGGCTATAGGCCCCTGTAGGCCAGCCTGGCCTATTCCCACCCCTACGCAACGTAGGCGTAGGCAGTCTCCGAAGAAAGCGGAGGCTGCTGAAAATGTTGTAAAAGACCTCCTAGAGGCAAATTTTATTTCAAAAGCCCAGTGCACAACCTGGCTTTCAAACGTTGTACTTGTGAAAAAATCTAATGGAAAATGGAGGATGTGTGTTGACTATACCGATCTCAACAGGGCTTGCCCTAAAGATGCTTACCCTTTACCTAATATAGATAGACTAGTTGATAATTCTGCTGGATTTAAATTATTGTCTTTTATGGATGCGTATTCAAGGTACAACCAGATCCCTATGGCGAAGGGCGACAAAAAATACACGACCTTCATGACCGATTTGGGCAATTACTACTACAACGTAATGCCCTTCGGCTTGAAAAACGTCGGCGCTACATACCAACAAATGATGAACAAAGTCTTCCGAGGTGAGATTGGAGACATGCTCGAAGTCTACATGGATGACATAATCATAAAATCCCAAGAGGAATCCGACCATGCGCTCCACCTAAAAAGAGTCTTCGACCGGGCGAGGAGATGCAAGATGAGGTTCAATCCGGAGAAATGTGTCTTCGGTGTTCGAGCAGGTAAGTTCCTTGGCTTCTATCTAACAGAACGAGGAATCGAAGAGAACCCCGACAAACGCAGGGCCTTCTCCGAATTACCAACACCAAACTCGAAGAAATCAATTCAATCCCTTAACGAGATACTTACCTCGTTATCCCACTTTATAGCAAAGTCTGCCTAGCACGCACTTCCCCTTTTCAAACTTCTTCGCAAGGAAGCAACATTCGAATGGATCGAGGAGTGCGAGCAAGCCCTTCTCCTCCTCAAACGAGATCTTTCGCAACCACCGGTCCTCTCGCGACCAGACAATAGGGAGACTCTCTACCTTTACCTAGCCGTAGAAACCGAGGCCGTCAGCACGACTCTCATTCACCAGACCCCTGAGGGACAGAAACCCATATACTTCACTAGCACGACCCTACAAGGCCCAAAACTAAGATACCAGTGTAACACCCCAAAATTTTCCTTATACTTTTTCAACCTTCCTCTGGCTTTCGATTTGCATTCATCTGCATCTCCACTAGGTCATAACTACATTGATCATACATTTGCATGAGCTCCTAATGCGTGGGATCAGGGTATCATGTACAAGCTCGAGACTCTCTATTGTTGTGAGGTTCTCATCCTCATTCAGGGCTGAATTCTCGTCAAATGTACCTTCTTCAAGTTTTCCCAAGAGCATCAGGTCACTTCTTCATCATTGTGTACCTAAAGCAAATGGTTCGGGTTTCTTATCTTTTGTGCGAATTGGTTGATATTCATCAATTGAAAATGGTGTTTAAGGTTCATCTTGATATTCACGGGGCATGATATCCAGTTGTGGATTCACATTGTGGTCAAGGCAGTGTTATTCTTTCAGTTACTTATTGTTCGCTGATTGTAATACACGTTAATGAGGGAGAAGGTTGAAGTTGATTCGAGTTGGGAGTTCATTGAGTATTTGAGTTTGAATTTGGATTGGGCAAACACATTAAGATACTTGGAGTTCAAGATACAAGTTCATAAAACAATACTCATATCCACTCCATATCAAAGACCATTTTAAGCCATGGCATTCCTCATCCATAAAACCATATTTTAATCCATTTCTTAACCTACATTTTACCTACATTTTCAAATCCATTTCAACTTCATCTCATTATCCCATTCCAAATGACTACTTTGATATTCATTTTATCCAATTAAACCACTTTCTAATCCATATCCATTTTAGACCACTTAAATATCCATTTTCCCAAACCGTTTTTAATCCATCCAAATACCCAAGCCCATATCCAAAATTCCTAAGTTCAAATTCTATTTCAAACTCATTTATAAACCAATATCTAAACCCACATCAAATATCCATTGAATCCATATTTTTCAAATTTATTTCAAATATAAAATTGCTAAAGAAGGATTCCAGCCAATAAGTCATACATGATTTCAATTTGAATGAGCCATTTGCTGTTAATCATGGTGGCCTACCTGTTCTTGATTATTCTCGGAGAAAAGGTCAAAAGGATGAAATTCCTAAGGTAAAAGCAAACTACACTCTACAAAGCCATGACTGATAAATCCTCAGCAGTGATTTTGA
The DNA here is from genome assembly GCA_022829125.1 of Lathyrus tuberosus. Taxonomy (NCBI): domain Eukaryota; kingdom Viridiplantae; phylum Streptophyta; class Magnoliopsida; order Fabales; family Fabaceae; genus Lathyrus; species Lathyrus tuberosus. The sequence continues at coordinate 4,112,090 of JALAZF010000259.1, forward strand.
AAAGAAACCTTATAACAGCAAAACAGAAAAATGTAGAATAGTTCATAACAATAAGAAGGGAAATTACATTCAAAAGAAGAATAATACAATAGCAGCCCAACAAATACACTGCAGCGGAAGTTACAAAAGATCATAACCGAAAAATATGCACAGCTGCAGAAAAAATTCACAGTAGCTCACAACAAAAATTCCAATAACAGTTACAACCATAACAAAATTACACCAAAAAATCAAAAACTCCTAACTGATAAAACTAACAAAAACCCAAAATCCTCCTAACCATTCTTTCTAACAAAAATTCATAACAGAGCTCTAACATTTCCTAATAGAGTTTCTAACCATAACTTCCTACACAATTCCTAACAGAACTCACCACCTCTAACAATTCTCCTAACCTCCAATTTCTAAGAAAAAACCTAACTTCTAACAGAACACCACCTAACTCACTCTAACAAAAAACGAAATTCCTCTAACAGATCCGGAAAAAAACTCTTCTCCAAGGGAACCTTTTCTTTATCATCTTCCACTTGCATCATCTCTAATATTCTTCTGAAAGCTTCGATCTCAGGACCTGCAGAATTGGTAAATGTCCGTTTCAGTAATTCAATTCCTTAACAGAAAAAATCACGCAAGCACGATTCAACAAAACTGGATTCTTGGGGAAGGTTGTTGAGACGGGAAGATGAAGTGAAGCAGATGAATGAAAAATCTTATCTCAGTTGCAGGAGTTCAAATTCAGTTACAAAGATTCTGTGAGATCGTCATACCTGAGAAGAAACTGCAACAATCGTTCGCGCGACATCTCCACCGAATCAATATCCCTCAATTTCAATCTTCAATTACAAGTCTCTATCGATTCTTGCGTCTTCGTCAATAACAACTTCAACAATATTCCATTGCAGATCATCTTCCTCGTCGCAACCTAAAAATCAACAACATCGCGTTATCGTTATCATCGTCGATTCTGCATCAACTATCATCTTCGACAATAACGACGCACACAGAAAGGAAGAACACAAGTAGAACAAGAAAAGAATTAGCAAGAAGAATCAGAATAAAGAAGAAGAGACTTGCGATTTACCTTGAAGTGTCTTCGTCAGATTCCATCGCCGACGATAGTTGTTTCTTCTCTCTCAGGTAAGTGTCGAAGTATCGTATCTCTCTCCATTGCTTTAATGTAGATAGCATTTCTTTTTGAGCATCATATATTTACGGATTCATCGGTTTAGGTTATTTTGTTTTGAATTCGATTTGTACGAGATGAATTTAAGCATGTGCTTAGTGGTGTGGTTTGAGCTCCGCCGCCGCCGGTTTGAACTCCGACACGGTAGAGCGATAATTTTTTTCGGCGGCTTTTCTTCGAAAGAAGAGGAGTGACGAAACTATCGGGGGTGGAAGAAGAGGCACATATGAGGATTGGTAAATTAGGTTTCCTCGCCGAGAAATGTTATTCTTACACCACTCCCCTGCACCTACACCGTATTTCACTGTTCACCAATACAGTGAACAGTGAAATATTATAATAATATATATATATATATATATATATATATATATATATATTTAAAATTTAAAAAAAAAAATTTCACAACTAAAAATTATTTTTTACATCTGGACGTTTATTAACCAAGTTCATAACTTCATTAACCAACTTTTTACATTGCATTAACCAACTTTATTTTACTACTAAAAATTATTTTTACATCTGGACGTTTATTAACCAAGTTCATAACTTCATTAACCAACTTTTTACATTGTATTAACCAACTTTATTTTACTAGTAAAAATTATTTTTAATATTTGGACCTTTATTAACCAACTTCATCATTATATTAACCAAGTTTTTACATTTCATTAACCAAGTTTGATTTACTATTAAAAGTAATTGTTCACAGATACTGTTCACGGCACTGTTCACATCATTATTCATGTACGATTTTACTGTTCACGATCACTGTACATGTATGGATTTACTGTTCACGGGCACTGTTCATGTACGGATGAATAGTGCATACGGTGTAGTGTATGGAAATGGTGTCAAGATAACATACATGTTCCTTGCCTTATGAAGTGATAAACTGATTCGTTTTTCCCTGAGGTTTGGACCGGGTTTCTGAGCCCAAACGCCATAGAAATGCTGGTGTACCCATGGTTTTTTGGTACACCCTCCCCTGGACAATAACCAAGGCCTTTGGACTTTGGACAAAACTGCAGAGTGGATTTTCACACCCCCTGTTCACTATAAGCAAAGCTGCGCCTACGTACTTTCTTTCCACACCCTTGTAGTTTTTAGATTGCTAATTATTTAGCTTAGGTAATTAGGTTTTAAGCAATTTAGATAATTGACATTAGTTTAGGATAATTAACAAGGTTGATTAGAAGTTAATGGAATGGTTAATTAGAGTAACCTTGAATTAATTCACTAATTTTAGAATTAGATTTTTAGGTTCAATTCATAACATTTAGAATCCGTTTCGAAATAGAAACTAACCTAGATTTTTAACATTTGACTAGTTGGTGAATAATTATAGATTAATTTCGTTTAATTTTCGTTTAGAAACCGATTTCAATTTGATTTAGATATTGACTTTAGACCTTAACTTTGATAATTAGATTAAGATTTCGCTATTGGTTTTTAAATAATTGTTTTGCTTACTAATTGTTCTTAGCTTAGTTGCTCAATCATTGTTTTGGCTTAATTGTCCACTAATTGTTTTTTTTAGACTTAGATTATTAATTTTGAACTAATTGATCTTGACATAGTTTGAATTGACTTAGTTCTAACATCGACTAAACTTAGATTTTAATGGTAACATAAACTAATCATCTTAGTGGTTTCATTAGTTAACTTTGTTAATGGTTCTTAAATGTTAGTTTTGACTAATTGTTGTTTACAATTTGGTATCAATTTTACTTAGTTATTGTTGATAATTTCCATTTGAATTTTGGTGATTAACTTTGGTTAGTTTCATGGATTACTTAGACTAATTTTGAGTTGGCTTTGTAGTGATTCACACTTGATCTGCTAAGTTGTTTAAAGATAGGAAGTGCTGCTACATACATAGTTGTTGTGAACAAGGTGAGCTGTTAAATGTTGCAATTCTGTCCAGATTTTCTTACACCTATTCCATTCTGAAAACAGGCGCTGTTGAAAGCTGTTTTAGCTTATGGTTGGATTTTATAGCTGTACATGTGCTGGAGCGCTGTTGTTACTGCTGTTTTTGGTTTATTTTCTTGGTTTTGGTTTACTTATGCATGCTAACGTTAGGATAGAATTTCCTTTCTCATTCTCCACCTTAGGACCATCATTTTATGCTAACTTGTAGATTCAGTTTCCCCCTTTAGCCTATCTGTGTGACCTTCGTGAGTCTCACCTTTCTCTCGCACCCATGCGATCGAGACCGTTTCCCGTTCACCTGTAGTAGCGTGAACTACGAATGCTCTGATTCCTCTTTCTTTTCAGATTGAGGATACGTAGGTACGAGATACAATATCTCAGCGAGCACACTAACAACTAACTTCCCTTTTCCTCTCGCACCCATGTGATCGAAACGTTAACCAACCAATCAAGCAAACCTTTTATCTCGCCCTAGCGCGATTGAGATTCTTTCACCAAACAAAACCGGCCCTGTTAGGTCGAACTATGACTGCTATGACTTCCTCTTTCCAGTTAGATTGAGGATACGTAGGCACGAGACCCGATGTCTTGGCGAGCAAACTTCCCCCACAAATCCGTAGTCCGCCGAACTACGTCGACTCTGATTCTCCGTTTGTCCACAAAGATACGTAGGCATAGGACTACGATGATCCTTGCAAGTCCGTTTTTCCTTTTCCTTCCCTTTTCTCTCATTCCGTTTCCAGTTAGTAGTTGAGCTTCAGATAACCTACACCCTTTGATCGATAACAATAAGCGTGGATCCCATCGAGTACGAAGGACGCGAGGGGGTGCTAATACCTTCCTCTCGCATAACCAACTCCTGAACCCAGGTTATGGTAGTGATGACCATTCCTTTCTCTTTGTTGAGATTTTCTTCGATTGTTTCCTTTCCCTGCGTTGGGATAAATAACGTTCGGTGGCGACTATTCTGTTCCTTTCTTCCGGTTGATTTTTGCAGATGCGACAACCAGCAAATTTAAAAAGTAGCTCTAACCCTCATCAATGCAGTGAGAAGATTGAGACACTACTTCCTAGCTCACACGATCGTGGTGCAAACTGACCAACCTGTAAAGCAGCTGCTTGACCGTCCCGACATGGATGGCAGAATGCTCAAATTGTCACTAGAACTCTTTGAATTTGACATCCGGTACGAGATCAGAAAGGACCTTAAAGCTCAAGTACTATCCCACGTCGTGGAAGAAATGGCAACGCCTGCCTCCCTGACAAATGAAGCCCATAAGTGGATCATCTTTGTAGACGGAGCATCCAGCTCGACAGGAAGCAGAGTAGGAATCATCCTTGAAAATGAGGAGGGAATCTTGATCAAAGTATCCCTTGCCTTATCCTTCCCAAACTCGAATAACCAGGCAGAGTACGAAGCCTTCCTTGCAAGGCTACACTTGGCCGAAGACTTGGGAGCTAAAGAGGTAAAAATCTTCATTGATTCTTAGCCCGTCGCCTCTCAGGTACTAGGAGAATATCAAGCCAAGAACGACAATCTCTCTGAGTACTAAGCTCTGGTTCGAGAAAGAATAACAAAGTTTGATTTCGTTGAAGTAAAACATGTTCCTCGCAAGCATAACACCCGAGCGGACATCCTGTTAAAACTTGTGAGCACAAGGTAGAACGGCGGAAATAAGTTCGTCATATAAGAGATACTTTCCCACCCGAGCATCGAAAAACTCTCTGCAACTATCGACGTAAATGCCATCGGCGACAGCGACTAGTGGATGACCCAGGTATACAACTACCTCGTAACAGGGTAACTACCCCCGACCAGAAAGAGGCTAACATGATCAGGCGCAAAGCTTGCGCCTACGTCTTGGTCGAGGTCAAGTTGTACAGATGGGGATTCTCCATCCCTCTCCTCAAGTGTGTTGAGGAATCCAAGGTCACCCACATCCTACATGAAATCCATGAAGGAATTAACGCCCAACACCTCGGAGGAAGATCCCTCGACCGAAAGGCCCTGTGAGCAGGATACTACTAGCCTACCATGCAACACGACACAAAAGAACATGTTAAAAAGTGTGATAAATGCCAACCCCACAGAGACATGCACTTGGAACCACCCAACAAGCTTTAAAATCTCTCGTCCCCTGGCCCTTTGCCTAGTGGGGAATGAACATCCTCGGGCCGTTTACCACAGGGTCAAACCAGAACAAGTACCTGATAGTCGGCATTGATTATTTTACGAAGTGGATAGAGGCGTAAGCCCTCGCCAAAATCATAACACACAATATACTCTGTTCCTATAAGAGAAACATACTTGCCCGATTCAGCATACTGCAAGCGCTCGTCACCGACAAAAATTTCCAGGAATTCGTCGCCAAACTGGGCACCAAACAACATTTCACATCTGTCGAGACCCACAAATAAACGGGCAGGTCGAAGTCTCAAACATAGTGATCATACAAGGGCTAAAATGAAGATTACACAAAGCCAAAAAGAAATGGGCCGAGGAGCTACACAGCGTACTCTAGGCTTACAGAACAACACCACACTCAACCAATGAGGAAACTCCGTTCCGACTAGCCTACAGGACCGAGGCAGTAATCCCAGTGGAGATCATAGAACCCTCGAGGCGAACTGAATTCCCCCTCGACGAGGAGTTAAATGACAAGGCACTAAGAGAAGAGCCTGACCTTGTCAAAGAAATTCGATTAGGGGAAACCCTCCATGAAGCCTCGTTAAAACAAAAGATAACCATACGACATGGCACCAAATTCATAAAATGAGAATTCGAAATCGGTAGCCCAGTCTTTCTAAGAAATAACAAAGGTTCTCGCGAGGGAAAATTCGTCGCGAACTGGGAAGGCCCCTATCGCATTCGAGCAAAAATGGAGAATGGGGCCTACTACCTCAAAAACTTGCACGGAGAAGAACTTGCTCGACCATGGAGCATCGAGAAACTGAAATAATATTATAGTTAGGCCTGACAATAGGCATACCCCATTCGGCGACGACAGGGTACGTCCTGACCGCGGAGGCATTCTCGGGTACAAGCACAACGTCCCAAACTTAAACAAAAAGACAAGTTTCCACTCTTTGACGAGCAGATTCTTGGCCTGAAGGGGAAACCTCAATCGAGCTTTGCCGTCATTGTACTATTAAGGCAGAACACCCAGCTCACGATGAGAGGTTCACGCTGCGGAGTTAAGATCCTGACCGAGATCTTTCCACCGCTATCAGTACGAAACCCAACTCTGGTCACTCGACGACTTCCCTACACTGTCGAGCAATAACGTCATCGAGCAAGACCCCCAAATACTTAGAAAAAATAATTTCAAACAAACATCTTGTTACAAATAGCTCAAATCGACGAGCATCCAGTACACCTAATCGAGGAAAATAAGTACTCGGTAAACAAAGTATACAAGAAAGCAAAGGCATACACGAGTATAACAAAAGAGTGAAGTGCGATTAAAATAACTACCACAAAGTCCGAGGATGTCACAATATTACAACAAAAAAGGGCAAAACCCGCTATCCAAATTTTACAAAATCACGGTGTGCAGGCCCGAACAAGTACAAACAAAACAAACAAAGTTAAACATTATGCTTCCCCTCATTGTTGAGATCTTCCTCTTCCTCATCATCGTCAGCGGGATAGCCGGGATGAACGACTATCTAACCATCAACCACCTTGTACAGGAACCCGGTCCCCTCAGTGACAAACTCGACTCTGGAGTTCATGATTTAGGGTTGAGCAACTGCATTTTTAAAGCTCATCTCGACAGCACCCACACAATCCTACTCGAGGCTCATAATCTGGGAAACTAGCTCAGCAAGGGTCAACAAGGCTTTCACGTCGGCATCCTCGTCCTCGGCGGGGGCCGAGCAGCTTCTAAGGCAGAAATATTATCCTCAAAGCTTTTCTTCTCAGTAGTATGCTCGAGCGTCAAGGCAGTCGTGTCTGCGGTTAACTTGGCCAACTCCTCTTTCTTCCCACGCAGCTCGGTCAAAATCTCACCCTAGATACTATAATTCTCTTTGTAGTCATCAAATGTGGTCTCCAGCCTAAGCACCTCCGCTTCGAGCTTCGCATTTGTTGTCCGCAGCTTCTCCAGCTCGTCAGCAGAACAGGTCTCCTCGTCATTAAGGACCAAGGCCACTTTTAGTACCCTCATCAAAACAGATGCATCCTGAACTAATGCATTTCTTCTGCCCGCCGCTTCAAGGCTTAGGATGGCCAAAGACTCTGTAACACCCCAAATCTACCCATCGAATATTTTATAAAATCCGAGTAATAAAGTTCAGCATAAACAGGATGTCACATTTTCAACTTAAAAACAGCGGCATTTAACCGCATAAACAAGGATACGTAACACTTAATATTCAGATGAACATAATTCAGCCTTTGTCACAAAACAACTTTATTAATATGCAGCGGATTCATAAATTCAACTGAAATGCCATAACAGCTTGTTTGATTCAAAACAACTCTAAGACATCAAGTCTTTAATGAAAAACAACTTTATTGATTTAGCAACATAATAAAACCGACACTAAAGAAAACATGCGTTCATCTCCCCGAGTGCTACGTATCAGAGCGACGACACCGACTCGAACTAATGAAGGTAGACAGCCTTCACTCTGGATTACCTGCAGGATGGCGTATAAACCATCACCATACACAGAAGGGGTGAGATATCAAACCATATAATCGGATATATGATAAATGATATATTAGATCAGATTATACAATCACCACTTCACAACTTTTTAGGCAACATAAATCAACAACACAACGACAACGTCGCAATCAACATAAATCAGCAACACAACAACCTTGAAATCAATATTAATCCACAACGCAATAACAACTTAAAATCACATGCAATTAACGACACAACAACAACGATGCAACATGAAATGCGACTCAAAATGCACATGCATGTGGTACCATTGGAGCAGAACTCCCAGCTTAAAAATCAGCTAATTAATATTGATGTCAATAAGGCATAAGCCTTCCGCTTAATATTTTTGCCAATCCAGGCCAGCATAATATTTTTCCAATCCAGGCCTGCTTAATATGTTATGCCATGTGACCCATCATGAACATCATAATAACAACGCTGATCATTACATCTATCAGCACAACAACAAATCAGCATTGGCCATAGGCCTACAACTTAAATTCTTTCTAATAATTAGAGGCAATTCAACATATTCCACAGCTTGTAATTCTCAACAACCAGGACCACAACAGCTAGAATTTATAATGCACCAACTAAAAGGTACTAAAATCAATCATTTCATTATCCGGTAATTTTTTGACTGAAAATCAGTTAATTAATCCCATTATCAATTTATCTGCCAGCACTACAGAATTATATAACAACTTCTCAACTTGCAACAAGGAACACAACACAAGGAACAACCAATTATATCGCATTACCATTTGTATAATTTTCTTGACTAAACCCATTTAACCAACTTCTCTGCTAAACTATATCATTTCCACTTCTTACTAGCTTCTTGTCATTCCCCTGTTAAATTCGGGCCAACAAACAACTTACCAAAACATACTACTAAATTCTACATCACGGTTACTTAAGTATCCTCCTATTAATTAGTCACAGTACTATTATCAATTTCTTACAATCCTCACTTGTTTACTCACTAATTTATCCTACTATTTTAACACTACTACTGCCACATTAATCTCTTAATACTGATACTGATATACTTACAGTGATCCTCACTCAATAATTACTACTGCTACTTATACTGAATTCAATTCTGCAAAATTGTCTACTGTTAGTTATACTGATTCTTAATTAATTCCTTTCTAAATGGATATTATACTATTGTTACTAACATCCTGCCAGCAAATTCCGAATTCACTTCTATGCCATGATTATTGATCCGGAGTATTCGAGCGGGTCCACGTAAGCTGGTCGTCAGATGGCAAGGTGCTCGGAACTGATCCGGAGTATTCGAGAGGGTCCACGTAAGCTGGTCGTCAGATGGCAAGGTGCTCGGGACTGATCCAGAGTATTCGAGCGGGTCCACGTAAGATGGTCGTCAGATGGCAAGGTGCTCGGACGTATGATGGTCGTCAGATGAGCAAGGTGTTCGGAACATTGATGAGGAGAGGAGGGGGTGTACCTGCAAGGCACTCCGACGCTCAAGTAAGTAAAGGTCAGAGAAAAAGGGGCAAGTACAAGAGTGAATTCTTAGGGTGAATATTGGATACTTGACCCTCTCAAGCGAGAGGGTTTATATAGAGCCCCCAGCGCGTGGCCAACGGTCCTATTTTCGGGGCGAAATAACAGTTTTCCCCAAAGAATAGGTAACTACCCAAACTAGCCGTTATGTCGGGCAGGGTGCCTAAAACTAGCCGTTATGTCGGGCATAGGCGTGGTTCCGGGCACCTGCCCATGGCTGTTCGGGGAGCAGCGAAGCCGTGCGTAACGGGCAGTAATTCCGGGGAGGAACGTTGTGTTCCTTGCCCGGTTGGAGGGGCAGAAAGGTCACTTTTTCCCCTCTGTGGATTGGACTTAGGCAGTTTGGGCCGCTCTGGAGCAGAGGCAAATTAGGCCAATTCTAGCCATTGGTCCAGTCCAGAACAGGAGCCCCCCAAGTCGTTGCTCCGAGCATGAGAGTGATGACTTAAGGACTGCTCGTTGCTCCGAGGAGCTAGTATAAAGTTGTCGTTTGGAGATGAGGATGATTGATCTCGAAGTGCTCGTGGCTCTCTGTGTCCGTGATATTCATGGTCGTGACCCTATCGTCCGGTATTCGGGGAGATTAAGCGTCAGACAAAATAGGAAACGTTGGGCTGCCACGTGTGCTTCGAGCCCTGTGTAGCAGTTAATAGGTAATGATGGCTAGCGAGTAGTCATTATGGCCTACGGGCGCGTGTGTGCACGTGCCCCTCAGTATAAAAGGGGGGAGATTTTCCCATTTTGCACTTTTTCTTTCTGATTTCTCTTCGCCTCTTCTGCGTTCTTGCCCGTCACCGTCTTCAGCGCTTCCGACCACCATGCCAAGCTTCGAGCAAACTCTTTCTTCTACTCAAATCAAGTAAGTTTTCCGATTTGTAGCTTGTTTTACTCTCTTTTGTTGTTAGTGGTAGATTGTATACGGTTAGGGTTAGCTTTAGGTGACAAAACAGGTAGATTTCTGGCGAGTGTTGGTGGTGGATGGTGGTTCTGCCCCTTTTGCTGCTTCTAGCATCTCGCCGGAGTAGATAGTGAGTGTGGTGGTCCATGTCGTGGCTGCGAGCGTGACCACCGTGTCTGATTATCCTCTGATGGAATGGTGAATTTTCTGGTAGAACGTTTCCAGATTCCGGTGGAGCCCTTGCGGTTTCCGGTGGAGCTTCAAACGGAATCTGGGCACGATCGCGGGGAGGTTCTTTGCAGGAAGATGGTATGTCTTGGGTATCTCCTCGCGGGGAGGTTTTTCATTTGATGTTAGGGCTTAGGCCGGGGACGTTGTCCTTAGCCTTTTGCGCGCCCTTTCACTTGACTTGGCAGTGGAAGGGTGGATTTGATTTTCTGTCGAATTCACTGTCTTTCTCTGCTTTTTCAGGTGATCGTAATGGCGATGGGGCCAGAGAGAGAGGTTATTATAGACACGTCTGAGGAGGAAACTGACTCCAAGGAGAATAGTAGCTCGACGACTTCGAGTTTTGCGCCTTCGAGTTCGGCGGCATCGAGTTCCTCGAGCAAAGTCGAGGAGGAAGAAGAACCGGATGTCATGGAGGAAGATGTTGAAGGGTTCTGTCCGGAGGAGTGGGAGGTGGCCGAGTCTTCCGAACATATTTCTATGTTCGCAAGGTCTTTGGCGGACGTCTTTACAAAGGTGGACCCAGAAGGGGATTGGAAAATGCATTTTCCCACCTTGGACGAGCAGGTCTGCTCGGATTTTGGGGACCGCTTTACGATGTACGAATATGCCTTCAAAGAGCTGGGGCTGAGGTTTCCTTTCACTGATTTCCAGCGGTCGGTATTCGAGCATCTGAAGCTGGCGCCCTCACAACTCCACCCTAATTCGCTGGCCTTTATACGGGCTTTTGAGTTGGTGTACGAGCATCTCGCTCTGGGGACTACTCTCCCCCTGTTTTTTTGTTGTTTTCCATCTTCAATGGCAGCTGGCGGGGAAAAAGTACGAATGGGTATATTTGAAACAGCCCAAAAAGTTGTTCAAGCCGACGAGCAGAGTTCTGGCTCATTTACTTGAGCGAGATTCTACTTTGTACGTATGCGTCGTTTGTACCTGGATGAGCATGATGACCGTTAGGTGGTTCTTTAATGCGAGGAAGCCTATAGTTACTTTAGCTATAGTATTGCTTGAGTTTTTCAGCATTCCATGGTCGAGGGATTGCGTCCCTGTTGAGGTTCTCGAGGAAGTAGGCACCATTCCCCGTTCTGGCACGAACTCTGTATGGCCCCTCCTAGTTGGCTGCCAGTTTGCCTTCGCGAGAGTCCTTGTGGTTTCTTCGCAGGACAAGGCTGCCCACATCGAACTCTCGTCTCAAGACTTCGGCGTTGTGCCTGATTGCTATTTTTTGCTTAAGAGATGCTTCGCGGAGGGCTGCTCATGTTCAGATTTCCTCGACAAGGTCGAGCTCCTCTCTTATTGCTTCGTCATTCATTTCCTCGTCTAGAGGCGATTCGGTCCTCCTGGATGGTACGTGAATTTCAATGGGTAAAACAGCCTCCGTGCCATATGCTAAGCGGAAAGGTGTTTCCCCGGTGGTGGACTGAGGAGTGGTGTGGTACGCCCATAAGACGTTGTGGAGCTCCTCGACCCAGGCTTTCTTTGTTTCATCCAGTCTTCGCTTGAGGCCACGAAGAATGACACGATTGGCCGCTTCTGCCTGCCCGTTGGTTTGGGGATGTTCTACAGAAGCGAAATGTTGCTTTGTTCTGAGATGGACGACAAAGTCTTGGAACTTCTTGTCCGTGAACTGCGTTCCATTGTCTGTGATAATTGCTTGGGGAGCCCCAAAACGGGCAAGGATATTCCGCTTGTAAAAGCGCAGAATGTTAAGTGCTGTTATCTTTGCTAAGGCTCTGCTTCTATCCATTTTGTGAAATAGTCTGCGCCCACTATCAGGTATTTGTTTTGGCTGGACCCCGTCACGAAGGGTCCTAGGATGTCTAGGCCCCACCAGGCGAATGGCCACGGGGAGGTTATGCTTTTTAGCTCGTTAGGTGGGGCTAGGTGCATATCCCCGTGCCGTTGGCATTTGTCGCATCTCTTCACATGCTCCTTGGCATCGTGCTGCATGGTTGGCCAATAATACCCCGTCCGGAGGGCCTTGCGGGCAAGGGACCTTCCTCCTAGGTGCTGGGCATTAATGCCTTCGTGGATTTCTCGTAATACGTGGGGGACAACTTCCTCCTCTATGCATTTGAGTAGTGGGATGGAGAAGCCTCGTCGATAGAGTTTGTTTTCAAGGATGACATACGAGCAAGCTCTTCGTCTGATGGTGCTGACTTCCTTGGGGTCATCCGGAAGTTCGTCCCTGGTGAGGTAGTTGTACACAGGCGTCATCCAGTAATCGCTGTCCCCAATCGCGTGCACGTGTAGGGTCGAGGATCCCTTATCGATGTTGGACCGGGGAAGTATCTGTTGGATGGCTGACTTGTTTCCGCCTTTCCTCTTAGTGCTTGCTAGTTTGGACAAGACGTCTGCTCGCACATTATGTTCGCGTGGAACATTTCTTACTTCTACTGCTCTGAACTTCGACATTTTTCCCTTAACTAGGGTTAGGTATTCAGAGAGACTATCCTTTTTGGTCTGATACTCCCCTGATATCTGGTGGGCTACGAGCTGGGAGTCCATGCAGATATTGATTTCTTCAGCCCCTAGGTCTTCGGCTAGGTGCAAACCGGCGAGGAAGGCTTCATACTCGGCCTGGTTGTTCGACGTGGGAAAGGACAATGTGAGAGAAGCCTCGACTATGGTCCCTTCGTCGTTCTTCAAAATTACCCCTGCCCCGCTGCCGGTCGAGCTGGATGCTCCGTCTACATAGATGGTCCACCTGTTTGCTATGTGGAACGAGGAGTCTGAGAACGTTACTTCCGCTACGAAATCGGCCAGAGTTTGGGCCTTAAGAGCTTTCCTGCTTTCATACCGGACGTCGAACTTGGACAGTTCCAATGGCCATTTGAGCATTCGGCCTGCCATGTATGGTCGTCCCAGTAATTACTTTATGGGCTGATCCGTTCTTACCACAATCGTGTGGGCCAAGAAATAGTGTCTCAGTCGTCTGGCAGCTTTGACGAGGGCCAATGCTACCTTCTCTATCTGTTGATATCGCAACTCTGCGTCCTGCAACGCTTTGCTCGTGAAGTATACTGGCTTTTGCCCGCCAGGATTCTCGCGAACGAGAACGGCTCTAACGGCCTCGGCAGTGACGGCGAGGTATAGGAACAAGATTTCTCCGGTGTCTGGCCGTGATAATACAGGTGGTTTCGACAGAGCTTGCTTCAAGTGAAGGAGGGATGCCTCACATTCCTCGATCCATTCAAACGCTGCTTCTTTCTGCAAGAGCTTGAATAAAGGAAGGGCGTGTTGGGCAGACTTTGCCACAAAGCGGGACAATGAAGTAAGCACCCCGTTGAGGGATTAGATTTTCTTCTTAGATGTGGGCGTTGGGAACTCAGAGAATGCCTGACACTTGTCGGGGTTAGCTTCGATTCCTCGTTCCATTAGGTAGAAGCCAAGGAATTTACCTGCCCGTACACCGAACGTGCATTTCTCTGGGTTAAAACGCATTCGATACTTTCTTGCTTACTCGAAGATTTTGCGAATATGGGCGACATGATCTAGTTCCTCGTGGGACTTGACGATCATATCGTCCATGTATACTTCGAGCATGTCGCCTATTTGTCCTTGGAAGACTTTGTTCATCATTCGTTGGTACGTAGCGCCGACGTTCTTCAGCCCGAAGGGCATTACGTTGTAGTAATAGTTCCCCGATTCGGTCATGAAGGCCGTGTAAGTTTTATCGCTCGCGACCATTGGGATTTGATTGTAGCCCGAGTAGGCGTCGAGGAACGATAAAAGCTTAAAATCTGCTAAGTTATCTACGAGCTTATCGATATTGGGGAGGGGGTAGGCGTCCTTCGGACAGGCCTTATTAACATCGGTATAATTAACACACATCCTCCATTTTCCATTATTTTTTCTTACAAGTACAACATTTGAGAGCCATGTAGTGTATTTGGCCTCAGAAATAAACCTAGCTTCTAGAAGGTCTTTGACAGCTTTCTCCGCGGTTTCCATCTTCTTCGGGGACTGTTTCCTTCTGCGCTGGGCAACGACTTTGACGGCCGGATCAATTGTAAGCTGGTGGCAAGTGACGGATGGGTCCAATCCTGGTATTTCAGCAGCACTCCATGCGAACAAGTCTGCATTCTCCCGGAGGCATGCTTTTAGTTGTCTCCTGGCCAGGTCGGGGAGGTCTGCTCCGATCTTTACTCCCCGTTGGGGATCTTCTCCGAACGGAACAATCTCGAAGTTGCCATCTGGGACAGGGCGTGGGAGATGGCCGCTGTTGTTGCACTGGCTGCCCGAAGTCGTTGGGTCCTTGACGTGATCTTCCTCGCTGAAACGACTGTCCAAGTCGATGGATTCGACCTGGGGGAGCGGTTTTGCCTGCTCGGAGCTGCTGGGCAGAGGGGGACGACCAGAAGTCCTTGGTCTTGCTGAAATGGTGCTTAGTCCCTTTGATGCTTCCTCAAAGCACCGACGGGCAGCTTTGATATCGCCGTGGAGGGTGGCGACCATCCCATCATAAGTGTAGTACTTCATCTTGAGATGTACTGTGGAAGGTACTGCAATCAACTCTGCCAGGGTTGGCCTTCCAAAAATGCACTGGTATAGTGATGGGCATTCAATTACTAGAAACTGTGCTTTAATTGCTCGGGTTGTCTTTCCTGAACCGAAGGTCACGATGAGCTCTACGTAACCTCGGGGCTTTGTCACTGCTCCGTTGAATCCCTGCAGGTCGGATCCAATGTATGGAGTAAGGTGAGAGTCATCCAGCTGCAGCGTTTTGAACAGGTGGTTATACATTATATCAACTGAACTACCCTGGTCCATGAGTATTCTGCGAACGTCGAAGTTTGCCATCCTTGCCTGGATAAGCAGCGGAATGCTTGAGTTCGGTGCCCCGCCGAGGAGCTCTTCCTTATAGAAGGAAATATGAGCAGTTCCTTTGTGAGTGGTGTCCAGCGTGGTGACTTCATTGGAGCTTTTGCTGATCAGTTGATCGAATCTCCTCTTGACTGAGCCAACCGTGGTTTTGTTGAATCCACCACCAGAAATGACCATGGCTGACGGGAAGGCCTCCCACGGGCTGCGAGCAGCGAGGTACGTGGAGACGGGCAGACCATCAAGGATGCGGAAGTCCTCTGGCCGAGTTATGGACATAGCGACCTGTACGTTGGTGTCATCGGAGGGCGGAGTCTCTTCTGCAACCTTTTTTCTCTCCTGGGTTTCTTGCCGGGGAGCATCGTTCTTTTTCGCGAACTGCTTCAGGTGGCCGTCGTGAATAAGGATCTCTATTGCATCTCTGAGGTGGATGCATTCTTCCGTCGTATGACTGTGACTCTTGTGGAAGCGGTAATACTTGGATTTATCTACACCCGGTCTGGCCGGCAGCTGTTTGGGGAAACGGACTCTCGCCTGCTTGAATTCCGAGTTAGCACATTCGGACAAGATTTTCTCCCTCGAGGTAGTGAGGGGGGTATAGTCATGAAACCGCCCAGAAGGTCCCTTCTGTTCGCGTGCCTCGTGAGGTCGATCGTCGCGTCTTTTATCTCCTCGACGGGATGTCGAGGGCTCTTCAGCTCTGGATGAGCGGGCACCTTCTTGGTGTCGAGAGGCCCGGACAGAGTGTGTAGCAACCTTCTCCTCGTACTGTATATGCGACTGGGCTTGGAGGAGAAGGGCGTTAAGGTTCCTCGGTGGATCGAGGCCGTTGGCTTTTACGAAGTCTGAGCCAGGACGTAATCCCTGCTCGAGCAGGAATTTCTTCATGTCGTCAGTCGTTGGCACTTGGACGGCCTCCTTGTTGAACCATTCAATGTAAGCCCGAAGAGGCTTATCTCTTCCCTGTACAACCGCTCCGAGGGACGCCTCGGTCTTTGGATGGCGTCGCGATGCAGTAAAGTGATGGGAGAAAATCCTCCCCAGCTGCCTCCAGGATGTAATTGATTCTTCTGGCAGCTGCTTGTAGCATGTCATTGCTCCCTTCCGGAGCGTGGTCGGGAACAGACGACATTTGATGGCTCCTCGTACCCCCTTGTAGTCTTAAAGAGCATCTATGTTTTCTATGTGCTCGTCTGGATCAGTGGTTCCATCGTAAGTCCCTAGAGATGGGGGCTTCTCTAGTCCTTTAGGGAGACGGGTGGCCAAGATCCTGCGGGACAACGGGCCTCGAGGCTCGTCGTGGCTGTCTGAACTCGGAGTTGATGGTGACCGTTGTATGCACTCGCGGCGGCGGTCTCTGCGAGGCGATGGTGAACGTAGTCATTCGCGAGGTCTGACCGGTGGAGAATGCCTATCCTGCCTCGTTCTCTTGTGTCCTGGTGATGATTGATCTCGCGGGGAGATCTGGTCGCGCTTGCGAACGTGTCATGATTCAGGCTCCTGCCTTGATCTCTGGTCTTCCCCACGCCTAGGTGGCAGGCTTCTTGATTTTTGGTGCTTACTCTTGGGAGGAGAGGATCTTGGAAGAGATGCTTCCTCGAGAGCTCCTATTCTTTCTCCTTGCTGCAAGATGAGGAGGTTTGTGCGGTTGACAACTTCCAAAAGAGCTGCCACGGCCAGGTCAGTGCTGGGAGGGCCAGGGATTGGTCGTTTACCTGACGGTGGACGCTTGCCTCCTTGCTCGGTGGGAGGAGGAGTTGGAGACGCAGCAGCCCCGTCTGGGAAGAAACGGGGATCAGAAAGTAACGGAGATCTGCCGTCGACGTCCATCTTGTTGACGGGAACGAGAACCGTAACGTCAGCACCTTTTGCGGAGTTCTGAGCGGCCATATGTGGGCGGATCAAAGAAAGTATGTTTTGATCTTTTAGTTTCCGAGGAGGAAAGAAAGAAGGGGAGAACAAGGAGTTCCCACAGACGGTGCTACTGATCCGGAGTATTCGAGCGGGTCCACATAAGCTGGTCGTCAGATGGCAAGGTGCTTTGAACTGATCCAGAGTTTTCGAGTGGGTCCACGTAAGCTGGTCGTCAGATGGCAAGGTGCTCGGACGTATGATGGTCGTAAGATGGGCAAGGTGTTCAGAACGTTGATGAGGAGAGGAGGGGGTGTACCTGTAAGGCACTCCGACGCTCAAGTAAGTAAAGGTCAGAGAAAAAGGGGCAAGTACAAGAGTGAATTCTTAGGGTGAATATTGGATACCTGGCCCTTTCAAGCGAGAGGGTTTATATAGAGCCCCCAGCGCGTGGCCAACGGTCCTATTTTCGGGGCGAAATAACCGTTTTCCCCAAAGAATAGGTAACTACCCAAACTAGCCGTTATGTCGGACAGGGTGCCCAAAACTAGCCGTTATGTCGAGCATAGGCGTGGTTCCGGGCACCTGCCCATGGCTGTTCGGGGAGCAGCGAAGCCGTGCGTAACGGGCAGTAATTCCGGGGAGGAACATTGTGTTCCTTGCCCGATTGGAGGGGCAGAAAGGTCACTTTTTCCCCTCTGTGGATTGGACTTAGGCAGTTTGGGCCGCTCTGGAGCAGAGGCGGATTGGGCCAATTCTAGCCATTGGTCCAGTCCAGAACAATTATCATCCGGTTACACGAGTAATTCTCACAAGGTACAGTATATTTACACTCCGGCACATCCATAACAAGCAGCCAAACCAAACATCTACACAGGAAACAACACAACACTCAGAAACTATATGCAGGACGGTCGTCACGCTCCATGACGGTCGTGACCCGTGTGACACTCGTCACACTTCCATGACGGTCGTCATGGCTCCCAAAACTGCGTTCAACCTCAAAACCTGCGTTCTCTCTGTTCTCTCATCCTTCTCCTCTGTTCTCTCCTTCTCTTATGCTCATCCTCAACTAATTCTTCCAATACATCATACTACAATAACATAGATAATTCTACTCAAACGACGTGAATTAATTATCCTCCGATTTATTTGACGACATCTACCAATTCCTCCAATTTTCATTATCAATTCTCATACCATCACAGTACCACTACAATACCACAAAATCAAACAAAATAACACCGATTAAATGATTCTACGATTAATTTAACCACATCAACCAATTTAGGTTGTCAACTTTAACGAATCAACACACATATGGACAAAAGCAATGCTACAAATCCAATCCCACATACCATTTATCATAAAACCCCATTATAGAGTCAGAACCCCACCCTTACCTTGGATTGAAGGTCGCTCTACTCTTCGATTGGATTTCTGATTCTGCAATTCCCACGTAATTCTCCTAAACCTCTTGCTCCTCTTTCTCTGCAACTTCTCGTATTCTCCAAAACCTCTTTTTCTCTCTCTGATAACCTAATTCTTTTACTTTCCTGTAACTTTCTTTTTCCCACTAACTCCACTTATCTCTTATTTCTATTGGGCCAACTTACTACACCCCCAACATTGCTACTACCAACTAAGCCCACATACTTCTTATAACTCTAATACTACTGCTGCTCATCGAAGCTCAAATAACATAATCTATTATTATTTCTAATACTATATCTACAACTTAATCAGCTCAATTAAATTAAGTTAATTCAACTAAAACAGACATAGCAACTCAACACAACAATTCGGTAGCCACACAAAACAACAACAATACGAAGATATTTAATTAAATAATTAATTAAATAACCAGGCGTTACAGACTCTGCCCGAGGCACAACTGGAGCGTGCCCCCCTCAAAGAACTCCCTGTTAGTATAGCAAGGGGCAACACGAACTTGTCCTCGATAACACCCCCCGTGAGATCCATATCCACGACATCCTCCGCGCGCTGACTTTACTTGGTCGGGGTGTCCTGCTGAGGAGAATACTGGTTGCCCTCTTGTGAAGAAGAAATATGGAAACTGGAGTCACCCTTGGACAGGTTTAGGAGTTAGACAATCCAATTCTTAGAGCTCCTCTTTCCACCCTTTGCCTTATTCCATTTGTTCATCGCCATCTTGATCACACGATCCTGAAGGTTTTCCATTTTATCTGCGATAAATGACGGGCACAAGTTAATATACCAAGAAGAAATAAACACACAAACAAGTTAAATGGAAGACAACTATCTAAAAGCAATATAGCATCCTCGACAGTATCGCACTCAAGAAGCTCTTTAGTGTTGATATATCGAGCCTCATAAATGGGTTGGTCATGCTCGTCGAGGATAACGTCCCCGTTCTTACTCTCCCACCGAGCAAGAGCGAAGCTATCGACGAACTTCACAAGCTTGTCGAAGCGACATTGGTCCTAGGGGATCAAATCATTAGGCTTAGTAATATAATAGTTTATACTCTCATCAAAGTGGGTGCTACTCCAGCGAAGGGAAAACTTCAAGACCATCCTCGTCACCTCGTCCTTGTCGTGACGCACACTCCTATCTTCTTCGGTTACAACCACACGCTTGAACACGGAATCGATGGCTGCTCGCGACACAAGCTTAATTGTATAATACTTATCCTTTAAAGTGCGAATGGAGTCCTTAAACATTTTGAACAACTTCTTCAGCTGCTTAAGGGACACCTTACTGTGTTTCCCATACGAAGTTTGTCATTGAAGGTGGAAACAGCAGAAGAACAGAGGAATGGTGGCGCCGATCTCAAGATATTGACACACGATCTCGAAGGCACGAATAAATGCGATCGAGTTTGGATGCAACTGAGAGGGCGCTAACTCTAACCGATCAAAAATGCCCACTTGAAGACTGCTGAATGACAATCGAAGCCCCAGCTCTTTGAAGGCATACTCGTACATAGCAAAACGGTTCCCTGAGAAACACGAGCAAATTTGTTCCTCCCGATCAGTTTTATTAACTGCCCACTTCTCCAGAGCATCCGGATACCCTGCGCCTTCTTCGACGATCGTAAATGCACTCTCTGAGAAGTCAGCAAAATGCGAGGCTATCCCTCGGGGTTCTGGCCTGACCCAAGATAATTCAGGATCGTTGATTGTGTCGACCAAGCGAAGACCCTCGGCGCTACGGGCCATAGAAACCTAAAATGCAGAGGGCAACAGTGAATTGGACGATCAAATCAAATTCACCCTTCCACTGTAAATCAAGTTGTTGCGGTGAGAATCAGATATCAAGCTATTAATTAACTTGAATCACACATCTTTGAAATTCACCACCGAGCTTTGATTTATCCAAAGGAAAGGGTAAAGATCGAAGAAAACCCTAATTGCGCTATGTAAAGACACAACTAAGAGATCTAAGGTTCGGGGGTTGGTTATACAAAGGGAAGGTATTAGCACCCTAAGTATCTGTAGTACTCTACAGAAACCTCTTGTTAGTATTTGTGTTATGCTATGTTTGCTTGCTAAGGGTAAAGGTAAAGACCTATGGTGAAGACCAAGGTGTTAAAGGTAAAGACCTAATGGTATGTACACTAAGTATGCTCACCAAGACGTCGTATCTTGTGCCTACGTATCCTGATTAGGACTGAGGAATCAGAGCATTCGTAGTTCACCTAACTATGGTTGAGGAATTCTTGATAATGATCAAGGTTCCAAGGGGGAATGAGTATTCATGACAATGATACTCACATAGAGTTAAAGAACTCTCTAAGTCTATGTTGTAAGGCAAATTGGCTCGACAAGATATCGCATCTTGTGCCTACGTATCCTGATTAGGATTGAGGAATCAGACCCTCCGTAGTTCGCCTAACTACGGGTGAGGAACCATTGACTATGGTCAAAGTTCCAAGGGGAATGAGTATTCATGATCATGATACTCACATAGAGTTAAAGAACTCTCTAAATCTAAGTTGAAAAACTAACTAAGAGTTGACTTTAAACAAAGTCAAAGGGGAAAGTGAGTACACATTATGATGGTACTGACATGGAGTTCAAAAACTCCAAACCTAACTCTAAATTATAAGGCAAAGAAGTGGCTCTAATGAGGCAAAGGGATATGATGACTCTAATGAACCCAAGGGAAGATGATGGCTCTAATGAGGCCAAAGGTGATGATCCTAAAAAGGTCATGGAAACGAAATGAGAAAGGTCTAACCAGCATGAAGATGACTTATGATTCCATAGTGAATCTTTCCTTTGGAAATGTATTGAGGATTATCGGACGAATAAGGCAACAAAAAGTCATAACAGGAACAAGAGGGCCATCCACAAGATTTTATCAGGAACTATTTACAAACCTCGTTAAGGAGAGAAATGAAAAGTTAGTAGTCTAAGAAATTTAGAAATTAAAATTGAAATGAAATAGACTTGAAAATGGTCTAGTCTTAATCATAATTCATCAATAAAAATTGACAACCATGATTCTTGACTTTCATCGACTAAAAAGTGAATGAAACTGAAATAAAAAGAAAATGGTCTCATATTGATCAAAATTTTGTCGATATAATGAAATCAACTAAACCATGAAGTTTGTTATATCATCGACCAAAATAAAGAAAATGGAATCGAAATGAAAATAAAGTTGGTCTCGTCTCAATCAAGATTTAATCGAGAAATCGATAATCTATGACATTTGATTTTCATTGACCAACAAAAATAGTAAATGACCTCATATTAATCAAGATTTTGAATAAATCAACAAACCATGATTTTTGTTATATCATTCGCAAAAAAAAAAAAAAAAATGAAATGCAATGAACCACTAAGCCAAATGGATTAACTTGAAAAAATTAATAAACATAAAATAAAATAGAAGAAAACATAAGAACTAAATATTAAAAACTTGAAAACCTATGTTTTAAAAACTTTAAAAGAAAAAAGAATAAGTTAAACAAGTTAACAAGTAACAATTGAGATAGGGAAGGTGCTGACTAATGGCGCGTGCGTGTGAATTGTAAATCAAAGGCTTACAAAGCACATCATACACATAAACAAAACATGGTGGTGAATAATGAAAATGATGGTGTGAGAATCCTATGGGCTCACATGCCCATCATCTCATGCTTTAAAACCCGGTCCAAAACCAATACAAAGGGCACACCGATGCAGCCGTTCGAAAACAAAGGAAATAACACATCACCAGTTCAACATCTTAAACGAAATGAAAAAAACATTTAAATGGTGAAATGGAAAGAAAGAAAAAAAAACATATCATTAGCAAGAAATGAAACAGAGTCGCGGATGAAAAATCAAAAGCAAGCAATCGTCACAAAATTGTTCCACCTTCTTGGCAAAGTCCGCCCGTCTCCCTATCTCACATTCCTTTTCGTTCGCTTCCGGTTTTCCACTCGTACTTCCGTCTTCAATGTTCAGATGTGATTTCGTTTCCAGGTTTGTGGATCTTGATTTCTTGTTTTCTGTACTTTCTCTTCTTCTACCTTTCTATATGGGTTTCAGATTCCGTTTTGTGTTTGCTGTGAATTTGGTTTGAGGGGTTGAAGTAAGAAGGTTTGGTGTTGAAGCAAGGCGTGGTTGAAGGTTGATGAGTGGTTAGGGATGTATTTGAGGAAAGGTGAAAAAGAAGAGTATTTGAGAGTCCGTTTGAAGCTTGAAGGGGCGTCTTTGTTATGGCTTGGTTCCGAGAATTATCGTGGCCCCTGGTACAGAAAAGTGATTTGCTTTTTAAAAGCCTTGATGCACTGGCCCTTGTTTCTTAGAGTGTTGTGGGTTTTTTAGTGTGTTCTCCGTAATTCTTCTTCTCTTTTTAAAAACAAATTGAAACTTCTTTGAAAAGTTTACAGTACAATTCTTTTTTGACCTCATTGTGATCCGTCGTTGTTGCTTTGTAGCAGGGTCCTTTTTGCAGAATTTGTCTTGTTGTCACGGCAAAGTGTTGATTTCACTATGCAACTGTTGTAGGGGTGGTACGGTCTGGAGAAATTTTTGGCTTTTGGTGCAGATAGTTGTACGGTTTGCAGGTCTTGGAGAAAGTTTTGGTATAGCAGTTTTTTCAGCAGAATTTTGGAGGTGAGATAGTTATGCAGTGAGGACTTTGTAGCTTGCGTGCGGGTATGGTATCCGTAGGAAGTGGCAGCTCTGTTGTTTTGGATAGCAGAGGTTTATGTTGTGTAGTCCCTTGATGTAAGTGTTGTATCACGTTGCTTTTAGGGACTTGAATGCTGTTGACGCAGTACCGTTGGAGTAGCATTATCTGTTGGCTTCGTGGGTTTTTTGTACGGTTTTGAGAGTGTAGAGTGACTTTTGTGCAGCGAAGTGGTATTGTAGTGTAGAGTTGTAGAAGGTGGCTGGTGTGTAGCAGAAAATTTTGTACGGGTGAGACAAAAGTTCTTTTGGACTCAATAATAAACAAAATGACATAAAAATAAAAATAATAACAATAATCATAAAAAAATAACAATAATAATAATAATAATAAAAATAAAATAACAATAATAATAATAATAAAATGATAAAAATAAAATAACAATAATAATAATAAAAATGATAAATATAAAAAATAAAAATAATAAAATGATAAATATCAAAAATAAAAATAATAATAATAATAAATACTTATAATAAATTTAGTATAAATAATAATAAATAGGAATAACAATAGAAATAATAACGGAAAAGAAATAATAATAATAATAATAATAAAAAGAAATAATAGTAAATAGAGATAATAATAAAGAAGAAATTAATTTTAAACTGATCTAATGACTTAAAGGTAATAAAAACAAAATTCTAGATTAAAACCTAATGTCCTAAAAATTAACAGTGAAATTCACGTGAGATAAAACAGATAAACCTCAATCAAACTAAAATTAAGTGACGAAAATTAAACAGAAAAACAACGATGATTATGATCGATGGACTACATGACTGCAAATGCTAAGACAGATGACCTAAGATGATACGAAAATGATCAAAGGATCTGAGCGTAAAATTTGGGGTATGACACAAGTGAAAGGGCGAAGAAAGGCACGAGGACACTGCCCTCGACCAAAGCTCTTATTCAACGAAAAGGAAATTCTGAGGACCCTCTCCTTGACATAGGCCTCAGTCGACTCAAGAACTAAACCACGGGGAAGAGCCTCATCGACACGAAGCTTCATCAGAAAATTCATGAGCTCCACCGGCGTAAGTTCTATTCATCGCATTAACGGTGGCGCCGGAGTGGTTATCAGAAGAGATAACACGCAAAACACTAACTCTCCTACTCAAAAAACGTGATTCTAGCATAAAACCCCCCAACAGCTGGCATTTGGGAATGACCAAACCACCACAAAAAAAAACCAACACCCACCAGAACCAAACATAAATAAGGAAAATCTATATTCTAGAATCAGCATGCAAGCGAGGAGAAAAGTAAAACTGACTTGATTTTGGAGAGCAACGAAGGTTGATGACGGCGGCAACGACAAATAACGGCGGCGATGCTCTACAACCCAGTGGATAAATGGAAGGAAGGAGAAAGCAAACTTTGCAAATGACCCTCCAATCTTCCTATTTATAAGCCAACTCCACTGCATGGTAAAGTGTGGCACCGTTTGGGCAAACGTGTTGCCATTTGGCTCATTATTTCCCCTCCTCATATGTCATAATTACATATTTAATAGTTGTTACGCGTGGCTCGAGGGGACGAAGCATTTGTCTTTTCGAGTCCGATCAGTCTTTCAGACTCCAAGACGTCGAGCATTTCTTGCCGAACACAAGCGATAAACTTTCACATTCCCTCATGAGCACGACCCTGGAGAAAACTTGAAGCAAATATACAGGAAGCACGATAACTCGTGAGCAAAGCCAAACGCCCAACGTGAGCGCAAGCTAAACTCTCGACCGCAATCCCTGCACGATGCGTCGTCCTCGTAAGCAAAATCCAATGAGTTACGAGCAAAACTTCGTCCTCGTGGGCGCAAACTCACGAACAAAAGACGCCCATGGCTAGCACCTTCTACGGCAACACGAGCTCGTAATCGCGAACCCGAATGAATGCCCTCATTGCGTAAAGTCCCTTGTTCCTCCTCGACACGTGAACTGACTCTAAATCATTGATCCTCTACCTAGGAGCAACGACTTGGGGGGCTTTTGTTCGGGACTGGACCGGTGACTGACTCATCGTCGAGTGCAGCCCAATCTAGTCCTACGTCGAGGAAGGCCCAAAATGCTGGCCCAACCCGTTGGGGCCAGTGAAGAACGCGTTCCCCACGCACTCCTCACCCGAGGACACGTCACCAACTGAACCCGCACACCTCGCAGAACCATTTTACCCTTCGTAACGGGCAAGTCCATCCACTATCCGGGGAGTACGGAGCGGTTGACCCAGGACGATGAGCACGGGCTGCTCGTCCCTACTTTCACGTAGGAATCCTGGTAGTCATCCGTTGTAGACTTGAACACTCAGCCCATGACGGAGACCATTGGCCAAACGCTTGGGGCTCACTATAAAAGCATTCCTCTACAGGAGGGTCAGTTATTCTATTCTTTAACCCTTCTTTACTTACCTCTTCACCCGAACTGATTTAAGCATTAGAGTTTCTACGGTTACACCCCCCTCTCGTCGACCGTTCAAGATAGTAGCCGTTTTGTTGGTCACTCACCTACTCTAATCAATCGTTCAGATCAATATATATATATATATATATATATATATATATATATATATATATATATATATATATATATATATATATATATATGGTTATTTATAAGATACGAAAACAATTAAATAAAAAATAATATTTTAATTTACTTACATTGAGGTAATTTTTATTATAAACATATTATTTTCTTTATATTATTAAAATAAAAAAACTTCTAAAACAACTGAGGATTTTATGAGTTGCTATGTAAAATTTTAAATTTATGTTAGACACTTTTTTAATGTAGATTTGAAATATAAAATAACAAATTATATTTCTGTTACAATTCTCGTAAATATAATTTTGACTTAATCCAAAGTTGTGTGGGTTGATGCCCTTGTACACACACACACACACACACACACACACACACACACACATATATATATATATATATATATATATATATATATATATATATATATATATATATATATATATATATACTACAACTTTAAAAGATATTATACAAATAAATATGGTTTTTATCAACAACAAAAAAGATGTAATATGTTTCAACCGTAAATCTTGAAGTTATAAGTTCATTCATGGAGTATTATATTATTGATCATTAGCTTAATTCATCTTTTGGTCCTTTAACTTAATTTATTATTTTGATTTAGTCTCTGAATTAAAAAACGTTACGGTTTAGTCCCTTCAAGTACTTCCGTTAGCCTAACAAGTCCCATCTGTTAAATTTTATAAAAAAAAACGTTAAAAATTGATTTGACATGACATATTATTTAGTTTTTACAATTATTAATAAAATTATTTTAATTTAAATTATTTGATTTGACATGGAATTATTTTAATTTATTAAACATTGTTTTAGATATATTTTATTCTTATAATATATAAAACAATCTTCTCCCCTCTCTTCTCCAAACCCTAGCAGTCATCTTTTTGTCTTCTCCCTCCCTCTTTCACTGTTGCTCAAACTCCTTATATCATCTTTATCCTTTTGGTTTTCCTATGTAAATTTTGCAACAACAACAACAAGTTCCTCTGTTATTGGTGTTGCAATGCTGATTTCGAGTCTACTGGGATTCTTTTGTTAGCTTCGACCGATGTTAGGTTTAATCTAGAAAATTAGGGATGTTCTTAGGAGTAAAGCTTTGAATGATTTCAAGTTTTGAATGTTCTAAGAGAAAGTATTTATTTTTGTACTTACTCTTTTATTTGTGTCATAAAGTTTATCAGAAAGGAAAAAGAAGTTTTAGAAAGTATTGATTTTTTTTATTTACTCCTTTATTTGTATTTACTCATTTTTTTATTCATTTAATCTTTTGTAGGTAACTGTTGCAAAAAGGAAAAATAAATTTTAGATTTAATTTAAGTTTTGACATTGCTGCTCATTGTATAGGGGGTATACAAGGCCTGCCAAACCAGTTCCAGGAGATTTTGGATATTCTATGCATGCACATAAATTTTTTCTCTCCTATCCAATAACTAATGAGGTGTACTTAAAAAGTATTTGTGTAGCAGACAACTAATGCTTTAGATTGTTGATTATTGAAAGATGCTATGAGACAGACAACTACTTTCAACTGGGTTTTTGTTATGGTGTTCAAGTTTTGAATTTTTTGAAGTTTTAAGATTGTTACAGAAATGGAGTGTTGGAGTTCGGTTGATAGGGTGGTTAGGATAGATCAAGCATCACAAGAAGAAACATATTCCGAAAAACAAAACTACTGAAGCAGATACTCCAAAGAATGCAGATGTGAAGAAATCAAAATCAAAGTTTCAGAGAATATTTTCACAGAGATGGAAATCAAAGTTTGTGGAAAGGAAATTCGATGAGTCTGGATCTGTTGGTTGAGGGTTGTTTTACCGATGCAGAAGATGGTGAGATCATGATTTCAATTTCTATAAATTAATTAATATTTTTTTAAATATTTTTCTGAGTTAATTATGTAAATTAATTAATTTTTTTATGTTTTTCCGAAGCATTTTTTTTAATGATTTTTATGTTTTTCTGAGTTAGTTATTGTACATATAATTTTTTATGTAAATTAATTAATGATTTTTTGTGTTTTTTTTTATAGTTTTTTGAGTTTAAAGTTATTTGTGTGTTTTTTTTCTTGCAGAAAATGTGTATATGGATATTTAAATAAATTTGAATTATTTATTATTATTTTTGCTGACTCATTGCATGGTTGACATGCCACGTTGACAAATATTAACGTTTTCTAAGCAAAACTAACGGAATGGACCAATAATGTTAACGGAACAAATATTGAGGGACCAAACTGTAACTTTTTTTTATTAAGGGACTAAAGTGAAACTTGTAATTAAATTAAGGGACCTGAGGACTAATTATGCCTTGATCATTCTACTACCAAAAACTTGAAAATATTCGAGATGAATTTTAATGAATAATAGTGTATAAGATGTTAGCATTACTCTATAATTAAAATGAAATACAAATTAGTAAAATTTGAAAAAAAAAATTTATCATTGTTATCACACCTCATTTAAGTATGGTTTTTCTTCTCTTCTGAAATTAAGGTTTCCTACTCTTCAAAGACATGATGATTTCTTTTCGTGTATGAGATTTATTCAAAGGTTAGATTTAGTTTCAGAGTCATCTCCAATTAGAAATTGGACTTTAGTTTTGACAGCGGGACAACATGCACTCAGACAAAAATTGTACAAGTCATTTCATTAGGTTATGAGGATTTGATGTCTTTTAGATCAGTCTTTCCTTACTTAGTAAGCTCTCAAAGGTTGGACCATGCTTTATCTCCTTCATCCCTTGGTGGAAGGGCACTAGACATAACTTTTTAACCTATTTCATATCAGTTAACTAAGCAACTTTTCACTCCTCTGCCAGATTCATATATTGTAGCCTTGGTACTTCTATTAGTTTATGTTTATAGGATAATTTCCCATGCCTATCTAAGAGGGATCCCATAGTCTGTCTCGTGGGAGATACATGAAACTTGAAAAAACAATGGTTGCTGAAAAAAGACAACAACTAGAAGATGAGGACTCCATGAGTCGTGATCTGGTACCATATTCACCATCACGACATGAGAAGTGGAAGAGGGCTAGACAGAAACCAAAGGGAAACTAAAATTCAGATGCCTCAAGATTAGTAGCGGAGAAAATTGTAAGTAGGACTTGTTGTGCAAATGTTTAGTGTTATTTAAACCGCTTTGTTAATTAACAATGTACGACTTATCAAGTAGTGTAGGATTTGTTGGTTAACTCAGCCCGTGAAGGTTCATTAGTTCCAGAACCATGACATGATATATTAGTAGAAACAATCTGAACAAAGGAGCATGGTGGGTGTGTTCGTGGGGTTGGAGATGACATCGACCTAAGAGTGTTTTATGGTACATCTAGAAAAAGCAACGTACAGGTGAAAAAAGAAGCACTGGAAGAGTTTGAGAGGAAGATAGATAGTCAAAAGAAAGAATATGAAGAGAAGTTAGAAGCAGAGCGGGAAACTCGCAGAAAAGAATTGGAAGAAACAAAAGAGCTATATCTAGTCTGTGAGAATATTGTGATATCTGAAATGTATGATATGTATTGTGTTAATTCTGTTTTGTGTTCCTGTGTTTTTTATGATGTATAGAATTAGTGGAATCGTCCCACAGTCTACAAACAAAGATTGTGATGCTGATGATTAATTTTCTGATAGAGATGTTGTACGTTGTGCTAATACAAAAGGCAGTTGTTCAGCTGACCCCACCGGTAATGAGATCTAGAATGGGTTATTGTCTCCCCGTGAAGGATCATATGCCAAAATATTATGTTGCCTTTTGCGCAACGAAGACGCATTGTTTACTCTTGAGATAGAACATGATACAGAGACATCGGGGTTATAGGAATTTAGGATCCTTCCTAGAGATATAAAGGATATTGTCATACCCTAATTTTTGACTCTGAGATTCTATTTTTCGTTTCGCATCGTCTGCTTAGCATAACACGCATTTTCATCTTGCATAGTGTCTGAAATGTCAGTCAGAATAAATTTGTTGGATTTACAAACAAACCGGTCTAAATTTATTTCAAAATTTGACCAAACACTGTATTTTTCCAATAAGTTTATTTCGCGTTGATTATTTTGGTGTGTTCATTTTATTTTTTTGAGCATTTTTCTGCCTGACTTTTTATTTCGTTTTTTAATCATTTTTATTTATTTATAGTTAAGTAATCATTTAATTTGTTTAGATTTAATTAGATATTTAATTCAAATTTAAATTTTTATTAATTAATTTTATTTTTAATTTGTTTATTAATATTTTCTTTTTTATAAAAAACACAAAAACATCCTATTCAATCAATACTTAATTATGTTTCTCCTTCTAAAAACACAAAAATATAATATTTAATTCTTTTTATTTTTGTCTCATTATAAAAAAAAAAATTGTATTAATTGTTATTATCATTCTTGTCTATTTTCTAGTCCTATATATATGCATTAGAAAAAACAAAGAGGACACAAAAAACACTCATGCTTCATCCCCTCCTCACTCCATCTGTTGCATATCATCTTCATTTTTCACAGTAACTTCATTTCCTTACAACACCACCGGGCACCACCACCAAACACATAAAATCCATGATTCATAAACCATCTCTGATTTAGAACCACCTTGTTTTCCTTCAACAAACCCACAATCTTTATATCTGGCGAAGCAAAATTGATGTCGACTCTCACGGTTCAAGCGACGATGACAAATTCGACATCGTTGCATAATCGCAACAACACCAATGCTACCGAAACAACTTCGTAATCGTACGACATTGAGTAACATTTCTGTCACGATTTCGTTGGTGCATCATGACTCGTATTTGATTTATCAGTTATATTGATTATTACTGTGTTAATTCTACTGATTTTTATTTATTTTTGTTTGTTGGTACTAAAATATTTCAAACATGAATGCTGTGGATTTTATTTTTGTTACACTTGAATGTCGAAATCGTGTCGTAATGCTGTCGTAATATTTTGAGTGAGTTCTCATGTACATCTTTTGATCATAAGCTTTGCTTGTTGATTTCATTTTGTTCGCATTAGTCTTGAAGATTACACGAATAATTACGTGAATATTGTGAGTTTAAATTTCATATTACTTTTTTCCCGCGTTTTAGTTGTGGGTGTGTTTGTTCATTTGCTATTTTTGGTAGCTGAGGTTTGTTCATATTCTACACATTTAATATATTGGAGTATTGTTCATTTTCTTTGTTTAATAATAGTTGGTGTGTTGTTTAATTTTGGGGTTTATCTAATAATTTCAAAAATGTTAATAATGTTTGCATGTATGTATTAGAA
The DNA here is from genome assembly GCA_022829125.1 of Lathyrus tuberosus. NCBI lineage: Eukaryota > Viridiplantae > Streptophyta > Magnoliopsida > Fabales > Fabaceae > Lathyrus > Lathyrus tuberosus. Next base: position 4,143,215 of record JALAZF010000259.1, read on the forward strand.
AATAAAAAAAGAAATTGAAAGTGCATCGGATACATGAGTTTGACTATGCGTCTGTATATGTTAAAATCATAGTGAATATCGTTATTTTAGTGTTTATGTTAATTTTTGGGCCCATCTTTTTTTATTTCTTTTGTTTAAAATTGTTTTTATATTCTTAAAACTTTTTATTATTATATTTTAATCATCATTTTATTTAGGTATTTTCTTCTGGATTTATTTTTCTTCTTCTTTTTCTATATTTTATTCAATTTTGGATTTTCTTTTACCATTTTTGTGTTTCTTGTTTTTTTTATTGTTATTATTCTTAGACTTTCTTTTAATTTTCTTAAAAAAAAACTTTTTGTTCTAAGTAGATTGTTTTTTTTTTAAATAAAAAGAAAAGATTATTATTGATCTTTTTTTATTCCAAATATTTATTGTATATATCATATCATTTTCTTATTCATTTTCATCTCATTTATTCCATTTTGATTTGACTTCCCTTATCTCACGCCGCCACGCGATCGAGACTAGTTTACTTTCTCTTTCATCCTAGCCTTAGGATTAGAGTCGCCGTACTCTATGTAAGTTCCTGCCATAGACACTTACTCATCTTTCCCTTTCATCCTAGCCATAGGATTATAGTCGCCGTACTCTATGTGAGTGTCTTGCCATGAACATTTCCTTTCCCGTTTAACCTAGCCTTAGGTTTAGAGTCGCCACACTCTATGTAAGTGTCTTGCCACAGACACTTACCTCCCCCTTGGAACCTTGACCATAGCCAAGAGTTCCTCACCCTTATTAAGGGGAACTACGAATGCTCTGATTCCATTACCGTCAAGATACGTAGGCACGAGATGCGATGTCTTGGCGAGCATACTTAGAAATAACACCTTAGGTCTCCTTTTTTACCTTTTCACCCCTTAGCAAACAGATAACAAATAACAAATAACACATTAAGACAAGAGGTTTTTGTAGAGTACTACAGATACTTAGGATGCTAGCACCTTCCCTAGGTATAACCAACCCCCGAACCTTAGATTCTTTTTTGCTTTGGTTTCCATTGCATGTTTATGGGTTATTTGTTCTTTTTACCTTCCCTTGGATAAATTAAAGATCGGTGGTGAATTAAGATGTGTTATTCAAGTTAATCAATAGCTTGATATCCGATTCTCACCTCGACAGAAATGGCGACTTCACTGGGGAGATCTCCCTAAGAGGGTTACACCTAACTTGTTTTATATGTGTTATTTGTTTGTATATATCTATCTTCTTGTTGTTTTGTTGTTTCATGGGTTGTTGCCATTGTGTTGTGAGATAAGTCCTAACCCGGACTTGAGTATACACCTATGATAGGATTGTGGTATAATCAATAGTTAACTGTTGGGAGTAGTCCTAACATGATTTACATATGATATTACCACGCTCAGTGGAGGCCCCTTTGGAATTACTGATGTCATGCGAGTAGTCATATTGGCATTACTTTTTTTGACATGGGAGTCCGTGAAGCTGAGGACCTTAGTATCCCTTCACCTTTCTCAGCCTTTTTAGGACGTAGTGCAGTGATCATCCAGGTGTAGACCTGTGGTGGTAGTCATGCGATACTACACTCAGAAGAGTTTATCTTGAGAATATTATTAGCCGCATGAGTAGTCGTGCAAGCCAATAATATCCAAAAGATTTATCGATGACTCTGGGAACCTTTTTAGAACTCGTTGTGCAGGTGCTTTAGCCCTATTACACACCTTGTGGTTGGTTCTTCACCCAAACTCCATGCTATGATCTTGAACCCTTGATCATGTTGCCTGTGTGATTTGCATCCTGTCTTGCATCGCGTTGCATATCATTTGCATATTTGCATAATTCATTGCATACATCTATTTTTTCCAGCGACTCATATCCAATTGTCTCTATCTTCCAGTGTTACCTATCAATCGTCAAGCTGATTCCTCGACACAGATACACGACTAGGGCTAACTAGAGACGCAAGATGTCAGAACAAGAAGCACACAACATAGAGATCCGAATAGAAATTAACGATCTTAAGTTAAGCATGACAAAGCTCATTGAAATGGTCCAGGTCTTCATTGCTAGAGGAGAGCTACCCCAAAGGACTGTTATCCAGGAGGTTTCAAATGCTGATCCTCCGTCTGTTCAAGTTCCATCTTCAACTTAGCCAGAGTTTGGTTTACCCCATAATTATTCTCCACCTATTGCATCTACTGCTATGATTGGTCAAACTGTCAGACCAGTGTTTCAAGCTCCTGTTTTTGCCGAGCCCCGACCTATAGTTCATGCGGTTGCCCAGACTGCTCGAGCTCCTTTTGAGAACCCTCTCTATGAGTACAATGCTGCTAGTGCTCGGGGTGAAGACCGTGAAGAATTTTTTGAACCTGAGGTTGTACGTGAACAGTTTCAGACCATAGATAAGAGACTTAAAGCCATGGAAGGCAATGACTTATTTAGTGTGGACGCAGACAACATGTGCCTAGTTTCAGATCTTGTTATGCCTGCTAAATTCAAAACTCCCGAGTTTGTGAAATATAAGGGTCACTCTTGTCCAAGGGCGCATTTGGTCATGTACTTTCGAAAGATGGCTGCTTATATCAACAACCAAAAGTTGCTCATCCACTGTTTTCAAGACAGCTTGAGTGGAGCTTCTCTCAAATGGTATATGAATCTTGAACAGAATAATATCCACTGCTTCCAGGATCTTGCTAATGCTTTTATGAAGCAGTACAAGTACAACCTCGACATAGCTCCCGACCTCCGTCAACTTCAAAATATGTCTCAGAATGAGAGAGAGTCTTTCAAGGAATATGCTTAGTGTTGGAGAGAACTCGCTTCTCAGGTTGAACCCCCTATAGTAGAATAGGATCTTACCGGAATGTTCATGGACACTTTGTCTCCATTTTATTGGGAGAAGATGATTGGCAGTGTTTCTTCTAACTTCACCAATTTGGTAACTATTGGTCAAAGACTCGAGGAAGGACTCAAGAATGGTAAAGTGTCCAAGGCTACTAAATTTTCCAATGGTGCAAAGAAGTCCAATGGGAAATTCTAGAAGAAGAGGGAAGACCAGACTAATGCTTTCATGATTGAAACAAGAAGGCATCGTCCCCGACCTCAATATGTTGATCACCATGTTGTTGCTGCTGTTGCTGCTCCACGACCAGCTCAAGCACCCCAACGTCTGGTTGTAGGGCAGAACCAGTACCATAATAGGAATCAATTTGGTCTTATTCCCATGATGTATGCTGAACTTTATCCTGGTCTGGTTCAGAAAGGTTTAATTACCACAAGGACTCTGCCTTCTCCTCCAAATCCTCTTCCACCTGGATTCAGATCTGATCTCCACTGTACATTCCATGAAGGTACCGCAAGCCACGATCTGGAAAATTGCTATGCACTAAAGGCTAGAATGTGTGATTTAATTCAGGTCGGGATACTTAGCTTTCATGACACCAATCCTAATGACCAGACAAATCCTCTTCCAGGGCACACCAAATGAAACTTCGGTCGAATTCAGCAGACTATCTTCCTAAAAACCAGTGTTTCAGAATAGGACATCTCATCCTTGTGTTGATTAGTCACTAGGCCATGTTTTTTGTTGTTTACATCTTCCTTTATTTTGTACTAGCTATTTGCATTCGAATTATGTCTGTACTTTCGTGATTAATGAAATGAGCATTGCAACTTTTGATTCAATTTATTTTGTCCATTATTTAAATCTTTATGCTTTCCTTTTCAAAAAAATATTTTATCTCTTTTCCACTTTCTTTTTTATTGTGCAAAGATTGAAGAAAGGATGACGAAAATGTTGTACCCATAATTGCTAGTATGCTTTCAAATAAACTTTGCTGACGATGTAAGGCATTGTTTCAATCCCCAAACACTGGAGAAATAAGGAAGTTATTCCCTTGTCAAACCCTTCAAGCCTAGAAGTTGGAGTTTATTTCTATACAAAAACCCGCAATCTTAACCTTGGGATTGGTAGTTCTCAGTTGACTTAGTTGTGCTTTCATGCAAAATGCCTTTCATGTAAGGGTTGCATTAGAAATTTTCCTTCACACACAGTAAGCAAGTGTCGAAGATGTCCTTCAAGTCGAAAGCCAATGATGGTTCATCGTAATCATTAAGTTGGGAAGTCACTTTCTTTATCAAAAAATAAATAAAAAAAGAAGCCCGCTAAGTCAAAACCTATGAAGGAGACTTAGGCAAAACTGGGGCATCCCGCTGACTATAAGCTTCAAAAGAAACAGTTCGGGCAAAAGTTATGGATAATAAAAAGAAGAGATCTTTAAATCCTTCACCCTGAAAATCCTCAATGTAAAAAACAACCAAATGTTGTAAGGAAGTAGTGACTGCCATTTCAAAGTCCATTGACTTCTGAACCATCATCAGCGCAATTTCCATCCTTTTAAGAACCTGAGTGCATAATATGAGTTAATTGAGCGTAAGACTGAAGATTATCACGTAGATTGGGTGGGTACAAATAAACTTTGAGCCTTTATCCTTTGTTTCATAAACCGTGAACCAGTCCACGTTACAACCATCAAAAGACCTAACTGAAGCAAGGTTATTTTGAAAGCATACTATAGCAAGGTTGCGTAAACTGACTCCAAAAGATCCTTGCAAATCATGTTGTTTTAGCATCACACATAATGTCTTGAATCACCGTGTTCTGACTAATGGCTCATATGCTTTGCATCTTTCAAAAAAGAGATTTTGATTTCAAAAGTTGCATGAACTTTGCATTAAAATTACCATGTTTGTATGAACACTTTTGTTTACAAATTGGCTTTCCTCTCAAGGAATTTTCAAACAGTTAAGAAACTTAGTTGGTGATCCCATCAGGGGCGTGTTCCTTCTAGATCCTGTTGAAAATAAGTTCAAGGTTTATCATTCAGTACAAGTCCTTCTCAGAATTAGTTTATCCAGAAGATCTTTCAAGACTCAGACTAGGGCAAGCTTTCCAAGCGCACAGTGAAGAAGTCATTTCTAGTTGAAGTAATGATCAGCTCATCTATAACAATCAGCTAATCTGGGGCAGTTTACTTGAAGAATTCCCAAGCAACTCTCCATCCTTCCTACAAGGATCATCAACTTGATACAGTTTACTAGTGTGGCAGAGATGTGTTCAGGGGTAGCATCTTTAGTCCCCAAGCAGAATGGCAGTGATCTCTGTGTTGAGGAATCAGTTTCCCAGTCTTGCCCTCTCCCCAAAAGAGTCAAGTTGTGTTGTTGACATTTTCATTTGCATTTGGTCACATATCATAGCATAAATTTATATACATATGCATAACAAGAGTGTTTCATCCTCATTTGCATTTCTCCATAGGTCGTGTTGTTATCAACGTCTTACCTTGTGGTCAAAGTCCAACTTACTTGGCACCTGCCAAACAGGTACTGTCGTGTCTATCTGACGTTCATCCAGATATGACCTTTCTTATCCGATTGTTTTTTTGGATATGTCTGTTCTTCTTTTACGTCCAACGCCATTCTTGGATGTCACATATATTTTTCTCTTTGATGTTTTACCAAATTGAGTATTTTGTTCTGATGTTTTCCCAGAACTTATCTGATGTTTTTCTAGATATTTCCATTGTGATTCTGATACCCTTTCGGAATTTGTTTTACTCCACAGTGAGTTTCCAGATATATACCTTTGTAATTCTGATGCTTTTCTAGAATGTTGTTGCTTTTACCGTCTGATGATTTTCCAGATGTGTCTTTTGTTCTAATATTTTTCCAAAACCTCCCTTGTGTCTATCTCACGTTCTTCCAGATACGACTTTGTTATGATGTTTTTCCAGAACTCCTTTTATGTCTATCTGACATTCTTCCAGACACGACATTGTTTATCTGATGTTCTTCCAGATATGATGTTGCTTATCTGACGTTCTTCCATATATGTCTTCAAAACCTTTTCCCGTACATTTAATGTTTTTTTCTAAATGTTTTGGATGTATCTTCAGAATCGTTGTCTTCATCTAATTCTCTTCTAGATGTCTTCAATTTATTTATGACTGTGGTTAACAGTTGATGATTGTTTTTCAAGTCTGTTTCCATTTTCCATCCAATGCTTTTCTGGACGTACTCCGGAGTTTATTCGATGTTTTTTCGAATATCTCTGAGGTGTTCCAGAGTTTATTCGATATTTTTTCGAATATCTCTGATGTTTTCCAAAGTTTATTCAACGCTCTTCTGAATATCTCTGATGTTTTTCGGAGTCCATTTAATGCTTTTCTGAATGCCTCTGATGTCTGCTAGATTGTCTCTCATGGATTTCTCAAAATTCTCCTTACCTCGTTCAACGATCTTCTAAATGTTGTGACTCTTTTCCATCCAGTTCCATTCTCGGATGATAACCGTTGATCCCCTAGTGGAGCTTACTCAATGCTATTCTGAATAACTCTGATGGTTGTCTGTTTATCTCAAATAACTGTTAATGTTCCAAAGTTTCACTACAAGAAAATTGGCAAGTTGCGACCGTTAATATTGGCAAATTACGGCGATTTGAACCGCCACAATTTACTAGTTGTGGCGGTTTTGCTTCTGTCGCGAAAACGTGTGTCGCCATGCTATATCGCGACAGTTCCTAAAACTGCCACTCCAACCGTCGTTCTATGTTGCGACGGGTAAGGAACTGTCGTATATTGAAAATTGCGGCGGTTAAAACCGCCATAAATTATTGTTTTTTGTTATCCAAAAATTAAAAACCATAGGTATTTCCAAAGTTAAATCCGCAGGAAATGTAAAATCCGCAGGTAATTCCATAGCCAATATATTTCTAAAATAAAAAAAAAAATCAAATGAACTTTTAGCACACACAGAGCATTGTTTTCATTTACAAAAATAATCCATACCAATACATTTCAATTCTGACAATACAAAATACCATGAAATTTTGAAAAGACAAGTTACATCAAATGTTTATACAGGAAACAATTTAAACAATGTGACATTTTTTTGATTGAAAGTGAAAACAAGAAACGAAAACAATTTCTTTTCCCAAGCCAAACAACTATTAATTATTCCAAATTTTAGGAAAATAGTTCAAGCTTAAGAAAAGTGTAGTTTAGGCTTGAGAAATCTTCATTTTAGTGTGTTTTAGGATTAACTTTCTAGAAATCTTCATTTCGCCTACCACTAACTGACCCAAAATGCAATTACATCATTGCCCTTTGCCTTTCATCAGCATCATCACGTTCAACCTGAAAACAATGAAAATCAAGATTGTGATATCGAGTTTAGAACTTAAAAATTTTAGGTACATTCTTCTCTAAACCAAGGTCAACACATTACCAAAGTAACTAAAACTTTTTATCTAAACAACACAGAAGAACAAAATGCATTGTTGATATAAAATATGTACCATTTCCTCCTCTTCTTCAGCAGGTTGACGTTTCTCCATTTCAAATAATCTTATCGTATTCTTCAAAAGGATAGTTGATGATATCATCTTGCTTGTAAAGTCCTTCTTTAAGACATGTCAATAGCTCTTTCTCAATGGTTGTCGTTGCCGACAACCTTGTCGTGTAGAGCTTCGTATGGCATGACGTTGCCGAAAACACTGGTAGGGCAGATGTGTGACCTGAACGATGTTCGCAGACCGTAACCTTCGAGTTGCACGAGAGGTTAATTGGGTTGAGTTTCTGGACTGAAGTTGTGAATCTTTTTGATGAAATTCGGCTAAGTTTTCCTGACAAAACCAGCAGCTGGGTTCATGATGATAATCTTGGTGGTCTAAGCACTGAATCATATTTAATAAATTTACCTTTTAATTTTAGCATTAAAGAAATTGCATCTTCTAGAGTTTTTATACCTCTGATCACTCTAATCATATCATCACTAATCAGCTTCCTATTTTTACACATGTTCACAAACATATTATTATCAGTGCACACTTTCACAAAGAAATTTACCACGATTACATGAATCATCACTCACGTTTTCTCGCTGAAGACAGCACGCCTAGAACACAAATTAAAATAAAAACCATGAAGAACTCAAATATAGAATGAAAGGTCCTTCATATACTCGTGACAATCCAATTTCAAGCAAATACAAATAAAATTAAACCCTGCCAAATCCATAATTTTTAAATGTAATAGCATATGAACATAAATTTCAAGAAAACAAACATTAAAATAGCAAGAGGCTAGCTAGTTACAATTAGAATGAAGAAAAAACATACCTTCTCAAACTGAATTGGATTCATCCTGAATGTTGGGGTCAAATTTGTCTGGCACCTATCTAACTTGATTATTAGATCATTAATAACATTTGCATCATCTATAGATGCAACCGAGAGACTAGTGGCCTTCTCGTCTGTCACTACTTTCACACCTTCCTTAGGCACTATTTTTTAAATGTTTTATAGAAAAGGTGACTTTATGCTATCACAAAAGTACTCTTTCATTCAGATAGTGACTTTATGCTATCACAAAAGTACTCTTTCATTTAGACGGTGACTTTATGCTATCACAAAAGTATACTTTTGTGCTGAATAAATGGAAGAATACTTTTGTGCTGCATAAATGGAAGAATACTTTTGTGCTGCATAAACGGACATGAATTAATATGCTCCCATAACATTGCTAAAAGAGAACACGAGCATATACTATAATAGGCACTATTTTCTATAATAGGCACTCTTTTTTAAATGTTTTACACGAATTAATATGCTTCCATAACTATTTTTGAAGTGTTGCGTAAGTGTGTTTTACAGAAATTTTAATAACTGAAAGTTGTTAAAATTGCATTAGATTTTGAAATTACAAATAAATAAGAACACAATTTTCAAAATAATGGCAGCTAATAAGGAACAAAGGGAATAATAAATAATGCAAGTAAGGGCTCATTGAGGATTCAAAGCAAGGAAGTTACCTTAATATCTTAAGAACCTTCCATGACTGGCCGATATCCATTGAATGTAGCTTCCATATTAACAGTCCACCTCTTAAAAATAGGAAAATTCTGATTAAGAAACATTACATACTTACATTAATTCAATCTAAAAAAAACATAAAAAACATTCAACGGTAGGGGTCAAGACAGTACCATCAGAACAAGAAGCCAATAGTTCCCCTGAAGCATAAAAAATCAAAATTGTTACTCACAGAAAACATAACTTCATTCTTACTAAAACAACAAATTACTAAAAAAAACTAAAATTTCACTCATTGAGATCTACCCTATTCCTAAAAGAAAACGAGAATCGGTAATCCGATGTGATGTTACCGGAAGGAGCAAATCGAATAACATTAACTGCTGAACTATGGTAAGAGAGGTTGTTGAGATAATCTTTGTCTTAAAAACACAAACTAGAGAATAATGATGTGGGATATGTACTTACATTAATTCTAAATGGAGGTTTGATGGTATGTGTTGGGTTATAGTTTAGTGACTACAACCTAACATGAAAAAAGTACATACTGTTTTGTACTTCTTCCATTTAATTGTGCTTTGATGCAAAGAATGGACATGAGAAGTGGAAAGCCATATCATATTCATATATGATAAGAAAAGGTGAATGTTGTGTTCATTTACTTACCTTTAAATGCATGACCGCATATTCAATGGCAGCTCCCGTTCCTGAATGTTTGATCTGCAATAATTAACAGAAAAGTCAGTCAAACATTAATTAATCAGCAGTGTTGTCAATGGCGGATGGCGGTCCATGGCGGAGAGGCTAAATCAAGCCATACCATCCGCTTTGTGGTGCCGTTATTACGGATTATTGCCGAAAAAAACACAATAGCGGCCGATATTTATCATTGTGGCGAGCCTAAAAACCGCCATGTAAATCCGCCATAGCGGCCATGGCGGGGCAATTTGATAACACTGTTAATTAGATGACAAATTTATGTTTAAGACATTATTAAAATAGATAAATAAACTCTGTGATATGGTGGAACCATGTTGGCAATGTTTCTGACAACAAAGGCTTCACCAGGTTGAAAATCCAGAATACGGGATGGGCAAACTCTTGAGTTTGAACAAGCAAAAACCAGAAACTGCAAGTTGGGAAATTCAATAATCATTTGTAACATTATATAAGTTTGATATTTACTTCATGACTAGTCACTGTTTAGTTCTACCAAAGTTATTTCTACCAAAATATATAAAGTTACTTCCACACTATAATAGAGCAATGTTTAATCAACTCATACTTATATACTTCCTCCTTCTCATTCTCATAATAATTGTAATATTTGTCTCAAAATTGTTATTTTAAGTTTTCAAGATATTTGTCTCATACTTATATGTTCTTTTAAGATTTTCCACACTCTAGTCCAAATACTAAACCACAATTTCACAAAGAAATTTTCCACGATTACCTGATCAAAAGTAACAGCTAGTTCAAGGATACTTCTCAAAAATTATGAATGTGAAACTGACTGCAAAAACAAATATAAAACACACAGAATTGTACATTATCAACACTATACTCTGTACAAGTACTAACATAACGCTTTCAAGTACATGTACAAAATCAATGTTGTTAAACATGAAACTAACTGATTCAAGATGCTGCCATGATAAAAAAAATGAAGAAATTAAGGAACCTTTTTCTTTTTCTTTATAAATGTGTTGTTGGTTCTAAATTCAACTTTAGAAACGGAAATGGTGTCATTGTGAATCTGCATTCGGCTTTCTTTGATCTCTTTTCAGTAACATGTTTACCTAAAATAGATGAAGTCGTAGCAGATGTTGATGGTGATGCAGACGAAGATGGAGTCGCACAATCGATGAAGAAGATGAAGCCAGAACCATATCACAAATACCATCCTGCTGCTTTAAACCGTACAAACCAGCTACAATACCATGCCATAACAATGACATCTCAATTCACCAACCAACACAAGCTTTCACAGTGATGACCAAAACAAGGCCTGTAACCTGTTTGCTTGGAAAATTCGCAAACAACTGCTGATCTCCTAATTTATATAAAATTAGTTTACTTATAGGACCGATCAAACAAATCCTAGGACAAAGTGCTTTAACAATTTTGGTAACTTTCGTTAGAAAACCTTTTACTTATTGAATTCATCATGGTTTCTTATCTTTCTTTGTATTTTTCGACAGAAATGATAACCTTTGTCTTTTTAAAATAAATAACAAAAACGTAAATAACTTGCAAGTAAGAATATCGCGAAAAGGTAAAAGGAAATTGTAAATGAAGAATGTTAAACTTCTATTTAAATGCAAGGAATGAAAACTGGTGTTTTTCAAACGTACATTTTCTCAGTAATTACTCTTTTCTCTCTCTCTCTCTCTCTCTCTCTCGGTTACTTTAAGTATTTCTTGAGTGATTTGTACAAATTCTGAACACACCGGAAATCTAACACTAAGACTCCCTATTTATATACAAACGAAATAACCAACTATAACAGCTATTTCTCCTAATGGCAACAAATGGCATTCTGCATGTGTTCGTCTGCCAGATGCGTTCCACGCGTCCCATTTCAAAAGCGGAATTCCCTCCTGAATTTTGAATTTCAAACACCTGTCGAATGGAGCCTATTTCTTCTTCTTGTGAAAAATATTCTTCACACTTAGAAAAATCTGGAAATGCTTCCTCTGAGCACCAATGGTCTTCGACTAGCTTTTTCCATCAAAAACCTTCTAGTCGAATTTCTCTGTCGAATTGTCAACTTTCCACTTAAACTATTATCTTGGCGTTGAAATTAGTGGCCTACAAATTTCCCCCCAAGAAATGAATTTTCGACAACAGGAGGAAAAACATTTCTTTGTCAATGCCATTCGACGCCAACAGATCGTGGAAGTAACTGTTCATCTGACTAGACGTTAGAAGTGTTAGAATCATCATTACGCTTTTTCTCAAACGTCTTTTCAGCCCACGTTTTTGAGATTTTCATCATCCTTACTCTAGCCCCTAGCAGATCGTGGGTCAAAATATAACTGCCACCGCCTGAATCATCCACTTCAAAACCTCCACGTGTCCCACAATCTTTTCACTATTTTCCATTAAAGTTTCTGAATGCTAACCGCTTCCATTCTTCCATCTATATATAAGTAAAAAGCTTCATTTTTTCACCTTTTCACTTTCCAAACCAAAACTTTCTTCACACTTCATCTTCTCCATTTTCCTCTACTTCTTCTGTAATCAACAATGGCGTCTTCTGATACTCCTAAAATTGCAAGTAAAGACTCCCGGAAATCCAACAGCTTACCACCAGTAGAAAGAATCCTTGGTCCCAAGGTGGTGGGAAATCAACAATACGTCCCGGAACCTCCTAATGAAGAGGATAAACGCCGCATTTATCAATCCCAGGTACTCCTTCCTATCTTGATTTCTGGTAAATCTCATGCCATGCTAGGACCTTTGCCTGACTTAAAATTAGACCCGGTTAAGGTACAATAATTTTTCCAAGCCTATCACCGTTACTAACCCATAGCGAACAGGGTTAGACCTAGAACTGACAAAGAAAAAATTATAGATGAAAAGTCCACAGTGGATGGCCAAGGGACCCCCTCTGAAGAAGTCATAAACTTAGAGTATATGAACAATTTTAGAATCTTTAGATCCTGCCCTTTTTCGAAAGATCCCTCTGACTACCTAGCTTGGTTGGGAAAAATAGAGAAGGTTAAAAGTAATGATTGGAAAACTATGGGTATTTTTGATCTTATTCAGCTGTCGAAAGTAGGGCCATGATATTGTCCTTCCATGCTTCTAGCTTCCCTTTATTTCTGGGACAGCACTTACAACAACTTCCACATTCCTTGTGGGATGATTACCCCCACCCTTTTTACATAGCTGCCATCACTAGCTTAAGTCCCCTAGGAGTCGATTATGATCCAAACTTGCTATCCGACGATTCAATAGGCTTCGACACCAACAAAGCCACTTTTACAGCCTACATTGCCAACTATCATGACAATGAGACTGATGAAGTATCTGATCAAGAGCATGTAGCTTTCCTGGCCCTTTGGCTGTCGAGATGCGTCTTTTGCTCCAGATCTCTCCAAGTGACGAAGTGCTACATCACCATAGCAAATCAGCTTCACGCTGGACACCGGCTATGTCTTAGCGAGATGATTTTGGCAAACCTCTACAAATCCCTTGGCGAAGGGGTTACCACCTTGAAGAATATCAAAGAGAAGAAAAGTCTGCTGTTATCAGGACCCTTCTGGCTCTTGCAATTATGGCTCAATGCTACTTTCGAAGCCTCCCTTCCCAACAAGTCAACCGTAAACGAAGCTGCTCTGGGGGACAGAAGAATCGAAGGCCTCCGTTTGGCACAATTAACACCCCATGACGAAGGTCTGAGCCTCCACCAAACCTTTACCAACTACGTTATGATGTTTGATAAACGTCACAACTTTACGCCCAACATGGCTCCTTTTGCTGATAAGAGGATTGGACCCGCATGGTTTACCAAAAAACTTCCCCTTGAGTCGAAAACTCTGGAAGACGAATTTCTTAATGTCTGGGAATATTTTCTCACTCCTAGACTTTTAGTTTCCAGACTTGCTCCTTCGAAGCTAAAGGTTTCCCTTGTCAATTACCAGCCCAATCTGGTTTCTCGACAGTTTGGGTTGATACAAATAATACCAAAACCCCTCTTTTCCAGGAAAGGTTCTTTGATTCACTACAACGTGACTCATACTGAAGATGAATGCTCTGAGTTGCTGGCGAAGTATTCGAATTTGGCGTGGCTTTTAGCCCTCCATTTCCAGATTGGTTCACTTGTGGGGATTCTATGAAACTTCTTCGCCAAGAATACCAGAAACGTGCTAAGCGAGTGGTTCCGACTAAGTATACCTTGGACAATTTCAAAGGCCACCTTCACATTGGCATAGAACACGTTCGCGTGGAAACTCCTATATATGAAAGTGTGAAATGGGAAGAAGTTCAACCTCACTTTTTATTTACTTAAACATATATACGTTATTTTACGCTTGACCCTTTTCTTCCTTTCTTTTCTAACTATCAAGACTTCTACCAAAAAACCCACCACTGGCGAAGCAACAACTGCTGGAGATGCAGAACCCCAAACAGACACTGCAAAGACACCTTTGGCGGAAGTATTACTTTACTTTTCTTTTAGGTCACCACGTGTTTTCTTATTTTTTAACATACTAATAAAACCTCTCTTGTTTCACAGGGCAGTCGAAGATCGCCATCGACGCCTAAGAAAAGAAAAGCGAAAGAACATGAAGTCAAAGCTGTCGACACCGATGATGGTGACGAATCACCAGACCAAGTAAAGCCTACCAAGAAGAAAAAGAAAACAACCAAACCTCCACCACAAAAACCTCCTACTTCCAGAATTTTGGAAAAAACTCCGCTCAAGAACCCTGGCGAGAAAGCTACCCCTGCTCCAGCAGAAAGCGAAAGCTCTAGTCTTAGGACTAAAACTCCCAAGGTATGGTTTTTTCTCGTTTCTTTTTCGACGCTGAAAGGCTGTTTACTTGTGTTAACTTTATTAATTTATTTATCTTTCAGATCCTTGTCGATACTCATGGGCATCCCATGGTCCAAGTTCTCCCAAAGACCACTGGTGATCCTACCTACTGTAACACCCCAAAATTTGCTCTTTTGTTTTGAAGCTTACTGGCTTATGTTTCTTTGCATTTCTTGCATTAGCATTTGTGCATAGCATTGGTTCTTAGCATGGGATCAAGGTACTTGGTTCATCTCAAAGGAGTCTCAAGCCTCAAGGTATTTTGTGGAGGGCATTATATCTTCATAAGATCAAGAGTGACAAAGGATTTCAAGTGAATCTTTCCCTCCTAACCAGAGGGACCAAATTAGGGTTCTTGGGTTCAAAGAGCTTCTTGAGGAAACTTTGTGGATTCAAGCATGCTCTCATGGGTTCCATATGCTCCCAAACACTCATAGAGGAAGGCTTGGCTAGTGGTTCATTGTGGAAGATGTTCAGTGGATCAGTTGCTTGTGAACCAAGAAAAGTCAACTGTAAGAAGGAAAGTCAACCATGGAATTTTGAGGTCCTCTTCATCATTTTTAAAGTCTTATGCCCTCATATGGTCCTCAAAGGCTAGGATTCATACCATTCATCAAGAATCAAGAGTTTGTGCAAAAGTTACTATTTTTGGAAAATGACCTATAATGTGAAACTTCCATTTTTGGCAACTTTTCAAACCATCTTCAACTTGATTTTTCATCATCAGAGAAGCTTCAAATGAATTTTCCTCAAACATGAAAGTTGAAGATCTCTCTCTCTCCCCTTTACAAAAAGTACTAGACCATCTCCATACCATTTGTGAAACTCAAGATATGACCAAAAGAAGGCAAAGTGTTTTTAAGGTTTTCACATGTATTCATTTTTCCACCTTTTGCATTTTGGTTCAAAATGACTTGTACTGACCTCTAATGACTCAAGTCACATTGCCACATTCAAGTACACTCCATGAGGACCATTTTTGACCCTTGAATCAAGTGGATACATGCCATGTACTTCATGAATTTCACCAAATGCAAATTTGCAAGATGGATTGAATCTCACAAATCAGACCACTACAAAGCCCAAACCCAATTCCATTGTGATCAGCAAGTAAAATGGAGATGAATCATACTTATTTCATGACCAACACGCGTGTGAACAAGGGTGTGCATCACAACTTGCAATTTTGCAAATCACTTTGGATAGCCTTAATCAAGGGATTAGCTAAACCCTAATCATGCTTAGAGCTCTAACCAAGTGTATATAAGGAGACTCACACGTTCATTCACACCTCATGCACTCTAATTTGCTCAGAATTCCATTTTTCACTCAAACTTTCTCTCCTTCGAAACTCTCTCCTCACAAGGGTTTCTGAAGATTTTTTTTCATATTCTTGATCTACACACTCCATAGAACAAGAATCAACCATTGTTTGAAGCTCTAAGCAAGGTTTTCATCAGATTCGAATTTGAGGTGCTCACTTTTAAAATCCAAGATCCAGCTTGATTCAAGTCTCTAGTTGCATTTATTTTGGAATCAGAGGTCCTAAGGAGTAGATCTGCAGCTTTCTGAAGGATTTCTTTGCGTATTTTGAGCTCTACAAGTTTCAGTTTAGTGTGATTTTCTTGATCATGTAACTCAATTTTCTTGTGTGCTTAATGATCCTCATGCTTTGCTGATCATCCTGATGTGTTTAGATTTTGATTTGAACGTGTATCATGGCTGTAATGTGGATTTGAAGTTTTTAGATCCAAAATGTTTTCCTTCGATTTGCATTATGTGTTGATGGTCTGTTGAAATGGTTTGCATATTTGAAATCTTGGTGAAAATCTGAGTAAGATAGTGTACTTGCTTGCAATTTCTGGAAAATTTTGAAGTGCAGGTCGCCGGAGAAGACGACCGGAGCTAGGACTCCGGCGTCTGGTTATGTTTCAGGCCAGTGAGGGTTTGGGAGGAAAAAGATGAAATCTGGACCGTTGGTTGTCCAGATCTGATGGTCCTCATTGTGCCAGATCATTTAATTTTCACGTTTTCATTTTAATTCATGTGTGTGATATTCCATGATTGTTACCATGTATGTGAGATTTGGACCACTCATCATGTATGACCTTTTGATCTGTTGACTGATTCTTGCACGTTAGATGAATCTGATGGTTGTTTTGTTGCCAGCACATTAAAATTACCACATGCCTCTCACGTGATTTGTTTTAAAGTCATATGTGTTATGTGTGCGCGTGAGTATGCTTGTTACCATGTACCTTTAATCCTGGCCACAGATCTTGTGTACTATGTGTTTTGTTTGACTGGATGTGGAGCGTGGGATTGATCCAGTGGTTTATATGAGTCCAGATGGTTGAATGTTTTCCATGGTATTTGTTTGACTGTGCTGGTTACTGGACTGGCTATCTGCACCTCCTCCTTGGGCCCAGTTGACTTTTTAATGTGTTTGGTCTGCTTGTTGCACCCCCTGGCTTGTTTTATTTCATTTTATTTCCACATAATTGCCTTTTTGCATTTTAATTTTTATAATTAGATTTATGCATCTAAAAATCACCAAAAAAATCATGAAGCATCTTTGGAATTTTATAAAATTTTTTCATATTTTATTTTTCCATTTTATTTTATTTTGTGCATCTGAATTAATTGTTTGATTAATTTCCTTTGGAATTGTCTCAATTGTGCACACTCTGCCTTGTTGATTTTTGATCTCATCATTTGTGTATGATTTGCATCCCATTATTTTTGAATATTTCAAAGGACATCTTGAGGTCCTTAAAAACATTTTTCTCATATTTTTAAACTCTTTTCATATTGCATTTTAGTCCCCCTACTTATGCATTGTTCTTCTTTGTTCTTATGCAACTTTGAAGCATTTTTTGAGGTACTTGACTTGTGAATTTTTGTGTGATCTTTTGGCATGTTGCTAGATTCTGACTTAGGTCACTTGGGTTTTAATTCCACAATTTTTGAATGTCATTTGATATGTGTTTGATTATTTGTGCTTAAGTGAATTATGCATGATCATCTCTTAACATCTCTTAACCCTAATTGTTTTGCCATGCCTAATTGATTGAGTTTCTTTGTGGTTCTTTGCATGAGTATTTGATATGATGTTTACCCCTGGTTGAGGTCACTTATGACCAATTTTTACAATTTGTGGATCATGTTTGGGTATGCTTTAAGTGTTTGTACTTTGACTTCCTTTTGTGGACTTTCTTTGGTGCATAATGTTCCATGTATTGATCTTCTCTTGCACATGATAATTGTTGATGATGGTATGATCTTGGTTCTGACTTGCTTTCATCTTCATCTTATTTTTCTCATTTCATCTTGATATGAAGTTAATTGGTGCTTAATTGTGCATTTCATATAAGTATGCTTGCATTCTTTCATGATTACTTTTGCATGCTTACTTGAGATGTTTTGCATAATCTTTGAGACTTGTTTATTGAGGTAAGTTGGATATACTTGATATGATGTGCTTGCTGCCCTATCTTGTACCTTATCTCATCCTTCTCTTTCTCATTCTTCTCTTTCACTCTCTTCCTCCCATGAATCTCAAGACTTGTTTAAGTCTTGGATTCTCTCCCTTTAGAGCTACCTAGTCCAACTTAATTTTTGATTAAGCTTGGAGTAGGATAAGCATTAGGTTTTAGGTAGTCGTCCCTCCTAAGCCTCACTAACCATAGGTCTCTCATGCATGATAACATCAGGACTCTTAGTTTCCCTTTAGAGTTTCCTTTGGGGTCTTCTCTCTTCTCATCTCAAACCTTCTTGAAAACACTTAATAAAGATAAAGTGTATTGCGCACGAGCCTTAAGCGTGGGGAATGAGAAATGAGGGGCTTCCTCTCATCTTTCTAGAGTGCTTAGAGGGCGTCCTGTCTTGGGACGATTCGTTAAGTATTCGTCCCTGTGCCCTAGACTTTGGTGCAATGCAAGTTATGAACTAACTTAAAAAGAAAACACTTCTGTCTAAAAAACACAAAAACAAATTCAAATCTTTTTTATCCTTCGGGATTGTTGGGTTTCAAATTTCATTTTCAGAAAAGAGCTCGTCGCTCACGTAAAAAACACTTACCCATTCGTGATCGTACCCACGAACTACATTAGCTCTGATTCCTCTCTCTCGTCCGATTGAGGATATGTAGGCACAAGACAATGATTGTCTTGGTGAGCAACCTTCCCCCGCAGTTCTCGTCCGAACTACGTTGACTCTGACTTTCCCATTGCACTGAGGGAGTACGTAGGGCCAGGGCATCGAATATATCCTACCGAGTCCGTCTTAGTCACCCCATCCTCGTTTTCTTTTGTTCAGCCATAGATAGTAGGATAGCTCACCCTCCGTTTAGACAACAAGCATGGATCCCATCGAGTACGATGGATGCGTGGGGTGCTAACTCCTTCCCCTCGCATAACCGACTCCTGAACCCGGACTATGGTTGCGATGACCATGTCTTTCCCCTTTTTCTTCAGGTTTATGCAGCGTTTACTTTCCCTCTCTCGGGATAAATACACATTGCCGGCGACTCTGTGTTTTCTGCGCCACTCTCGCGTTTGTATCGTTGGATGCAAATCTTTTGGGAGCGGAAGCTGGCGACTCTGTTGGGGACTCTGGTTGACCTCTTGCTGGTCCATCCCTTTTAGCGAGTCGATCCTAGCGCTTATTTGTTTTTTTCGTTGGGTGTTTATTTGTTGTACTTTATTATGTTGTATATTACTGTTTTACAGCTTTTATTGCATTGCATTTCATTTTATTACTGTCATACTGGATATTGCTGTGTTGTGCTGGCTGGTTTCTGTTTGGCAGGTTGGGTTGTTCTGAGAGATAAGCCCAATACCCAGGCTTGAGTACACCCTAGGACTAGAGTGGAGAGTAGTGGGACCTACGTGCCATCTTGGTGCGTTTGTGTGTTCACGAAATTCACAACCAAATGAGGCTATCTTGGGACGCATTCTGACGTTTGTGTCTTGCGCATTTCAGGGTGTTCATCTAGAGAGCTGTCGACTCTGGTGACCGTTTCTCCGATACCTCAGATGCACCTCTCCTCCCGACCTGTGATGATGGCAGACCAGAAATGGCAAACCCATTACACTTGTTGATCCGAGGACCCAATGCTGACGGACTCGCATAGGATGACCTTATTTTTGAGGGGAATCAGTTGAGGCCTCCTCGATTGATGATGATGCCAAACCAGAAATTGTGAACGTATCATCATTTCTCGACCTGAGAGCCCGTGATATTGAGGATCCTCGATTTTCTAGAATCCACATGTGAGAGGGGATGGGTGTTTGCAGGTCTGCAGGAAACCGAAACCTTCAACCTACCCGGTTTTCTGGATTTCTCATCAGTGTTTGATTATCTGAGTTTTCTGGTTATCTTAGTGGTTTAATGTTCCAGAATTCTGGTTTTCTGGGTTGTGGTTCTTATCCAGTCATCATCACAGCAGTTGTTCAGAACTTATGGATACCTTGATCCCATGTTCGTTGCATATGCATCATCATTCTTGCATACATGTTCTTGTATTTCCAAGGATATCATTGTTGAGGCTCACTATTGAGAATTTCCATTTATTCCTTGTGGTTCTTCTGAAAAGTCTTGAATTAAAATAGAATGATTCCTTGGAAATATTTGAATATGGAATTTGCATTGCAGTCCCATACTCATGTGCATAAGAGGTGTTCAAGGCTGGTTATTCTTGTTCTGATCTGGTTTTCTTCAGAATTGTAGACTTAACTCCTCAAGCCATTCAAGAGTTGATCATGGAGCAAATTCAAGCTGAGTTGAGGGAAATGCGAGGCCAGATGGGGCAATTTATGGGGAATATGCAAACTCTCATGCAGGACCAGAAGATGCTGAGGGAGGAGGTCAACCGGATGAAGACTCAGATGGGCTTGGTCATAGAAATCTTGAATGCGGCGCTAAAGAAGGAAAACAATCCTGTGCTCACATCCGCAACAGAAATCCTTACTCCTCTCATCTCTTTGGGGCCTTCTCTAGATCATGGAGTGTCTCGTGAATCCCCTCCATAATATGAAGTTTCTGAGCTTTCTCCTCGGCAATCACTCCCTGCTCCCCAAGAGGATCCTAGGCTAGAGACGCCTAGGAAGAAGTTTGATCCCTCTCCGATGCCGTATGGGCAATTGCTTCCTTATCTGCTCGAGCTCAAACTAGTCAAGCGTGTCACTCTAGGACCAACTTCGACAGGGTTTTCTTTGGGTTCCAATATGAATGCTAGGTGTGACTTCCATTCTGGGGCACCTAGTCACAATATTGAGAATTGTACAAGGTTCAAGCATAAGGTCCAATAACTCATAAATTCAGGGGCAATCAAGTTCTCATCAGAAGTGGAGACTCCTCCCCTCTTTTCAGGATCCACCTCATGTCATGGACTTTCTCCACAACCTTTTGCTGTAGAAGCTCTACGTCAGCAACCTTTGTTTGTGCCTCAGCCAAATGTGGGAAGGAAAGTGCAAGTGCAGGTGAGGCGCCCAAATCAGCATCGACAGCAGAATTATCAGCAGCACGGGCAAACGAGACCAAGAAGGCCCAAGAGGATATTTGATCCTATTCCTATCCCTTATAGTCAGTTGTTTGCTCGTCTGCTCAAGAACTCTCTGATTCAAACGAGGAGTACCACGCCGGTACCGTACCCTATTCCTCCGGATTATGACATGAGTGCTAGGTGCGAGTTCCACTCGGGAACATTTGTGCATACAATTGATAATTGTAATGTATTCCATCATAAGGTCCAAGACTTGATCGACTCAAAGGTCATCACGCCAGATGGCACCCCTTTGGATTGAAGTTTCTTTGTCAAAGTAAGCACCAGATTGCAAGAGCGTCATCAGAAGTAATAAGTCCAGACGGAGTCAAGCCTTCCTCTATGTGGGAATCGTTAGTTTCTTTATTGCATTTTCATATGTAGCTTTCATTTGTTTGTTTAAACATTGCTTGCATGTAAGAACTCGTTTGTTTCTGAATGACAATCATAATGCAATGAGTATGTTTTTCTTGAAGAATTCCATTCGTGTTCACTCATTTTAAATGCTTGTATGCACTGCAATACTATCTTTCTTGCCTAGACTCTTGGAGGGAGGATGCCGAAATAAGAACGCAGATTTCTAATGGTACGCTTTTGGATAAAACCCTGTTAAGGATGTACAGGCATTGTTTCCAATTCACAAACACTGGAGAGATAAGGAGATAGACCTTTGTCAACCCCTTTGAGCCTAGTAGTAGGAGTTCTTTCTGAAAATGAAAAACCCTTAATTTTAACCCAGGGGCAGGGTAGGCGTCAGTTAGTTTGACCAAGTGTTCAACTTTCAGAAGGAGTGTACATTTGAGGATCCATTACCTTCTATTCCACTATCAAAAGGTTAAGAGGTGTAGAACCACAATGGTTACTCCTCACCAACCGAAGAGTGAAACAGTCACAGCCCTTTCAAACAAGTCAGGAAAAACGGTGTCATACGACTTGTTAAAAAAAAAAGAGCAAAAAGAGAAAAAGAAAAAACCTGCTAAGTCGAAAAACTTGAAAGCAAGTGACTTAGGCAAAAGTTAAGGCATCCCGCTGGACTTCAAAATTGAAAACTCAAAAGAGTCAGTCCAGGCAAAAATTAGGGAACAAAAAGCAAAAGAATGAGAAAGTGAAAAACCAAAAGGATTACAAAGAAAATCCTCGATAAGAACAAAGTCGTGTGACTATAGACACAAAAGACAAAAAGGGGCGACTGTTAGTCCAAAACCTCATCAGGTGTCGAATCACCAGTTGCAAGGATTCCCTAGAAATCGGGAAACCTTTTGAGAGACGAGCGCTTGTGTCAAATTAGATGAACATAGGACTGGAGAATATCATGAAGAATGGGTGGGTACCAATAAACTTTGAGCCATAAATCCTTTTTTGTCAAACCGCGAACCAGGCCACGCTACTACCCTTAAAAGTCCTAATTGAAATAGGGTTTAGTCTGAAGGCGTACTTCAACGAGATAGCGTTCCTGACTCCCATGAGTTGTGCTAATAAGATTTTTGTTGGTGTTGCATGTGCGTATTGCTTTCCTTTCAAAAATAAGTGTCTTAACTCGGCAGTGTGACATATTTTCAATAAGGACTTCAAGATTAACATATGTGTTGCATTTGAATAATCATTCTCAGAATAAATATTTTCTGCTTGCATACATTTGTTTGACATCAAAGAAGCTTACACAATGAACATCAGTCGAGAAGCTTAAACTGGCCAAGTTGAGGTGCCTGAGACTCCAGAGGACATGTTGCTGAAAGATTATGTGGGAAAAAGGCGTTCCCAGCCATTTGTGTTGAGATGTAACTAATCTGGGACAATCACACCGGGAAATCTCTTCAAAATGTAGCCAAGCTGGGGCATTCAAGTTGAGAAGGTCTTTTCAGAGTACAATCAACCATGGGGCATTCATGTTGAGAAAATTTCTTCGAACTGGGGCAATTATGTCGAGATTCGATAAATCTCTCCACAAGCGTGTAAACTGGGGCAATCACGTCGAGATTCGGTAAATCTCTCGAAGACTAGTCGGTCAGATACAAATGTACTGCAAGACTTGTACTGGGGCAGGTCACTTCAAGGGCGCAAGAAGTTTTTCCCTTCTGAACACAGTCAATCAAGAGCACCTCTGCAAGGTTCAGAATACTGTGGCGGAACATTTCAGGTCATTACGAACCCTCTCGAGGTGGTTTACTTCATGAATCATGAAGTATGGGATAGTTATGTCCAGACCGGATACATCTCTAAGAGTTTGAAGACCCTGGGGCATTGTTGAACGCCAGGTTTTCTGTAAAATCCTCTTAAGATGATTGCTTCAGGTAGACCCTGTGGTCTGGGGCAAGGTGGAGAGTTAAAGGAACTGTGTTTCGCTCTTGACAATCAATATGCAGAAACTTGAAGCACTGAGTTGTTCCCAGTGTGGGACTTTTGGAGTCTTTTCCCTCCAGCAAAGAGCCAGAGGGTATCTTTTTCCAGCAAGGTGTGAGAATTGTTATTCTTCCTTAAACAGAGAATTGTCCTATGTTCGAAAAAGGCTTTTATGAAGGTTTCTTATCTCTAGCAGTACAGATGGAATCCTCACTCTCAGCAAGTAAAGACGATAGAATATTGTCAAGAAGATGATGAGGAGTCAGAGTGTTCTCTTCCTCAATGGTTAGATCTAGTCATCTCAAGTAATTCAAAGTCTAATCTTCAGGTGTACCTCTCCAGTAGATTTGCTCCCCAACTTTGAAGTTTGATAATCCTCAGCAGTTTGCTGCTCTCCCCAATCAGAGTATC
Source organism: Lathyrus tuberosus (assembly GCA_022829125.1). Classification (NCBI taxonomy): domain Eukaryota; kingdom Viridiplantae; phylum Streptophyta; class Magnoliopsida; order Fabales; family Fabaceae; genus Lathyrus; species Lathyrus tuberosus. Next base: position 4,166,927 of record JALAZF010000259.1, read on the forward strand.
GAGGATCGTCTTCCTCAACAAGAGTATAGAGAAATAATTCCCTAAGCAGATTCGTTGAGGATCGTCCCCATCAGCAGGATATAACAGGTTTACCCCCAGCCAGAGTTGTGATTTGGCTCATCTTTCCTCAGCAGGTAGCCAGAAGTTGTTATTTTTACAGCCTTTCCTGCAAGAGTCTGGTAGAGTGTCCTCGTGTTAAAGACAGTGTTTCCCCACTGAGCATGGGGAAATCTATTTTCCTCAAAGCTTCTTTCAGTCTATCCCCAAGCAGAGTTTGTTGGCGGTTAGTATCCCCAGCAGGTTTTGAATCCAGGTTCTGAAACATTTGGTCATCCCCGGCGGAGGAGTTTCCATCTTCAGTTTTCAGATCCTCCCTAATAGAATGGGTTTTTTTTTCTCTCGGAGATTCGTCCATCTCCAGCAGAATTGGTGATTATGATCTTCCCTAGCAGGGTGAAGTTTTCCTCAACATGTTCTTTGGTTTGATGACAATGTAGTTTGTCGTCCTCAGTGGAGCTGCTTCTGTTCTCAGCGTTTATTTTGCTGGGACGGTCTTTTTGCATTGCATAAGCATTTTTTACATGGCATCCTCCTAAATGCGTAGCATTTCCACTTCGTGTGGAGCATTACGGCAAAATTCAAATATATGCATCCGAAGCATAGGCCAGGTTTGAGTTTTCCTTCGTCAGGAAAACCGGATTTCAGGAGAATATCATTCGACTTTACTCCACAAGTGTTGGGTTTAGTCATTCAAAGCAATATTTGACAGTCCCACGGCAGAGTGTTTTTCCAGGATTGTGAACCCATGATCTCTTTTCACCCCTTTTGTCTAGGTGGTCTTTTGATTCATCCCTTCAAGGTTTTTATCTTGACACCCGTTCGTGTTTCCTTCGACACCCGTCCATGTTTAAACCTTTGATTTCAATACCTGTCCGTATTGACCTGTTGATAACGCCCGTCCGTGTTCAGTTCATCATTTTAATCCACAATAAGGCTAATCCCCAGTAAATTGAACCTTTTTACACCCGTCCGTGTACCTTTTCGATACCCGTCCGTATTGAACCCTTTTTACACCCGTCCGTGTACCTTTTCGATACCCGTCCGTATTGAACCCTTTTTACACCCGTCCGTGTACCTTTTCGATACCCGTCTGTATTGAACCTCTTTGCACCCGTCCATGTACCTTTTCGATACCCGTCCGTATTGAACCTTTTTACACCCGCCCGTGTATCTTTTCGATACCCGTCCGTATTGAAACTCTTTACACCCGTCCGTGTACCTTTTCGATACCCGTCCGTATTGAAACTCTTTACACCCGTCCGTGTACCTTTTCGATACCCATCCATATTGAACATTTTTACACCCGTCTGTGTACCTTTTCGATACCCATCCGTATTGAACCTTTTTACACCCGTCCGTGTACCTTTTCGATACCCGCCCGTATTGAACCCTTTTTACACCCGTCTGTGTACCTTTTCGATACCCGTCCAAATTGAACCTTTTTACACCCGTCCGTGTAACTTTTTGATACCCATCCGTATTGAACCCTTTTTACACCCGTCCGTGTACCTTTTCGATACCCGTCCGTATTGAACCCTTTTTACACCCGTCCGTGTACCTTTTCGATACCCGTCCGTATTGAACTTCTCCGCACCCGTCCGTGTACCTTTTAGATACCCGTCTGTATTGAACCTTTTTACACCCGTCCGTGTACCTTTTCGATACCCGTCTGTATTGAACCTCTTTACACCCGTCCGTGTATCTTTTCGATACCCGTCCGTATCTGATATCTTTGATTCCTTGACACCCATCCGGGTTTATCCCTAGCATAGCTAACACTACTCCGTGTTGCGACAGTGCAACATTTATTGCTTGTTCCCCAGCAGAGTCGTCCCTCCTTTGAGGATTACAAATTTTAGGTTTCTTTTGGTATTCAATATCCGTGAATCCTTTGAACGCATGACAGGCGTTGCTATCATACCTTCAGGACCAAGTTGATTGAATAGGGGCAGCTGTAACACCCCAAAATTTGCTCTTTTGTTTTGAAGCTTACTGGCATATGTTTCTTTGCATTTCTTGCATTAGCATTTGTGCATAGCATTGGTTCTTAGCATGGGATCAAGTTACTTGGTTCATCTCAAAGGAGTCTCAAGCCTCAAGGTGTTTTGTGGAGGGCATCATATCTTCATAAGATCAAGAGTGACAAAGGATTTCAAGTGAATCTTTCCCTCCTAACCAGAGGGACCAAATTAGGGTTCTTGGGTTCAAAGAGCTTCTTGAGGAAACTTTGTGGATTCAAGCATGCTCTCATGGGTTCCATATGCTCCCAAACACTCATAGAGGAAGGCTTGGCTAGTGGTTCATTGTGGAAGATGTTCAGTGGATCAGTTGCTTGTGAACCAAGAAAAGTCAACTGTAAGAAGAAAAGTCAACCATGGAATTTTGAGGTCCTCTTCATGATTTTTAAATTCTTATGCCCTCATATGGTCCTCAAAGGCTAGGATTCATACCATTCATCAAGAATCAAGAGTTTGTGCAAAAGTTACTATTTTTGGAAAATGACCTATAATGTGAAACTTCCATTTTTGGCAACTTTTCAAACCATCTTCAACTTGATTTTTCATCATCAGAGAAGCTTCAAATGAATTTTCCTCATACATGAAAGTTGAATATCTCTCTCTCCCCTTTCCAAAAAATACTAGACCATCTCCATACCATTTGTGAAACTCAGGATATGACCAAAAGAAGGCAAAGTGTTTTTAAGGTTTTCACATGTATTCATTTTTCCACCTTTTGCATTTTGGTTCAAAATGACTTGTACTGACCTCTAATGACTCAAGTCACATTGCCACATTCAAGTACACTCCATGAGGACCATTTTTGACCCTTGAATCAAGTGGATACGTGCCATGTACTTCATGAATTTCACAAAATGCAAATTTGCAAGATGGATTGAATCTCACAAATCAGACCACTACAAAGCCCAAACCCAATTCCATTATGATCAGCAAGTAAAATGGAGATGAATCATACTTATTTCATGACCAACACACGTGTGAACAAGGGTGTGCATCACAACTTGCAATTTTACAAATCACTTTGGATAGCCTTAATCAAGGGATTAGCTAAACCCTAATCATGCTCAGAGCTCTAACCAAGTGTATATAAGGAGACTCACACGTCCATTCACACCTCATGCACTCTCATTTGCTCAGAATTCCATTTTTCACTCAAACTTTCTCTCCTTCGAAACTCTCTCCTCACAAGGGTTTCTGAAGATTTTTTTTCATATTCTTGATCTACACACTCCATAGAACAAGAATCAACCATTGTTTGAAGCTCTAAGCAAGGTTTTCATCAGATTCGAATTTGAGGGGCTCACTTTCAAAATCCAAGATCCAGCTTGATTCAAGTCTCTAGTTGCATTTATTTTGCAATCAGAGGTCCTAAGGAGTAGATCTGCAGCTTTCTGAAGGATTTCTTGGCGTATTTTGAGCTCTACAAGTTTCAGGTTAGTGTGATTTTCTTGATCATGAAACTCAATTTTCTTGTGTGCTTAATGATCCTCATGCTTTGCTGATCATCCTGATGTGTTTAGATTTTGATTTGAACGTGTATCATGGCTGTAATGTGGATTTGAAGTTTTTAGATCCAAAATGTTTTCCTTTGATTTGCATTATGTGTTGATGGTCTGTTGAAATGGTTTGCATATTTGAAATCCTGGTGAAAATCTGAGTAAGATAGTGTACTTGTTTGCAATTTCTGGAAAATTTTGAAGTGCAGGTCGCCGGAGAAGACGACCGGAGCTAGGGCTCCGGCGTCTGATTATGTTTCAGGCCAGTGATGGTTTGGGAGGAAGAAGATGAAATCTGGACCGTTGGTTTTCCAGATCTGATGGTCCTCATTGTGCCAGATCATTTAATTTTCATGTTTTCATTTTAATGCATGTGTGTGATATTCCATGATTGTTACCATGTATGTCAGATATGGACCACTCATCATGTATGAGCTTTTGATCTGTTGACTGATTCTTGCACGTTAGATGAATCTGATGGTTGTCTTGTTGCCAGCACATTAAAATTACCACATGCCTCTCACATGATTTGTTTTAAAGTCAAATGTGTTATGTGTGCGCGTGAGTATGCTTGTTACCATGTACCTTTAATCCTGGCCACAGATCTTGTGTACTTTGTGTTTTGTTTGACTGGATGTGGAGCATGGGATTGATCCAGTGGTTTATATGAGTCCAGATGGTTGAATGTTTTCCATGGTATTTGTTTGACTGCGCTGGTTACTGGACTGGCTATCTGCACCTCCTCCTTGGGCCCAGTTGACTTTTTATTGTGTCTGGTCTGCTTGTTGCACCCCCTGGCTTGTTTTATTTCATTTTATTTCCACATATTTGCCTTTTTGCATTTTAATTTTTAAAATTATATTTTTGCATCTAAAAATCACCAAAACATCATGAAGCATCTTTGGAATTTTATAAAATTTTTTCAAATTTTATTTTTCCATTTTATTTTATTTTGTGCATCTGAATTAATTGTTTGATTAATTTCCTTTGGAATTGTCTCAATTGTCCACACCCTGCCTTGTTGATTTTTGTTCTCATCATTGGTGTATGATTTGCATCCCATTATTTTTGTATATTTCAAAGGACATCTTGAGGTCCTTAAAAATTTTTTTATCATATTTTTAAACTCTTTTCATATTGCTTTTTAGTCCCCCTATTTGTGCATTGTTCTTCTTTGTTCTTATGCAACTTTGAAGCATTGTTTGAGGTACTTAACTTGTGAATTTTTGTGTGATCTTTTGGCATGTTGTTAGCTTCTGACTTAGGTAACTTGGGTTTTATTTCCACAATTTTTGAATGTCATTTGATATGTGTTTGATTATTTGTGCTTAAGTGAATTATGCATGATCATCTCTTGACATCTCTTAACCCTAATTGTTTTTCCATGCCTAATTGATTGAGTTTCTTTGTGATTCTTTGCATGAGTATTTGATATGATGTTTACCCCTGGTTGAGGTCCCTTATGACCAAGTTTTACAATTTGTAGATCATGTTTGGGTATGCTTTAAGTGTTTGTACTTTGACTTCCTTTTGTGGACTTTCTTTGGTGCATAATGTTCCATGTTTTGATCTTCTCTTGCACATGAGAATTATTGATGATGGTATGATCTTGGTTCTGACTTGCTTTCATCTTCATATTATTTTTCTCATTTCATCTTGATATGAAGTTCATTGGTGCTTAATTGTGCATTTCATATAAGTATGCTTGCATTATTTCATGATTACTTTTGCATGCTTACTTGAGATGTTTTGCATGATCTTTGAGACTTGTTTATTGAGGTAAGTTGGATATACTTGATATGATGTACTTGCTGCCCTATCTTGTTTCTTATCTCATCCTTCTCTTTCTCATTCTTCTCTTTCACTCTCTTCCTCCCATGAATCTCAAGACTTGTTTAAGTCTTGGATTCTCTCCCTTTAGAGCTACCTAGTCCAACTTAATTTTTGATTAAGCTTGGAGTAGGATTAGCATTAGGTTTTAGGTAGTCGTCCCTCCTAAGCCTAACTAATCATAGGTCTCCCATGCATGATAACATCAGGACTCTTAGTTTCCCTTTAGAGTTTCCTTTGGGGTCTTCTCTCTTCTCATCTCAAAACTTCTTGAAAACACTTAATAAAGATAAAGTGTATTGTGCACGAGCCTTAAGCGTGGGGAATGAGAAATGAGGGGCTTCCTCTCATCTTTCTAGAGTGCTTAGTGGGCGTCATGTCTTGGGATGATTTGTTAAGTATTCGTCCTTGTGCCCTAGACTTTGGTGCAATGCAAGTTATGAACTAACTTAAAAAGAAAACACTTCTGTCTAAAAAACACAAAAACAAATTCAAATCTTTTTTATCCTTCGGGATTGTTGTGTTTCAAATTTCATTTTTAGAAAAGAGCCCGTCGCTCACGTAAAAAACACTTACCCATTCGTGGTCGTACCCATGAACTACATTAGCTCTGATTTCTCTCTCTCGTCCGATTGAGGATATGTAGGCACAAGACAGCGATTGTCTTGGCGAGCAACCTTCCCCTGCAGTTCCCGTCTGAACTACATTGACTCTGACTTTCCCATTGCACTGAGGGAGTACGTAGGCCCAGGGTATCGAATATGTCCTACCGAGTCCGTCTTAGTCACCCCCATCCTCGTTTTCTTTTGTTCAGCCATAGATAATGGGATAGCTCACCCTCCGTTTAGACAACAAGCATGGATCCCATCGAGTACGATGGATGTGTGGGGTGCTAACACCTTCCCCTCGCATAACCGACTCCCAAACCCAGACTATGGTTGCGATGACCATGTATTTACCCTTTCTCTTCAGGTTTATGCAGTGTTTCCTTTCCCTCTCTCGGGATAAATACACATTGCTGGAGACTCTGTGTTTTCTGCGCCACTCTCGCATTTGTACCGTTGGATGCAAATCTTTCGGGAGCGACACCTACAAGCCAACCAGCGCCTCCAAACCTTCTCCTAAGGATTCGACAAAGGAGTCAGCTACTGAAGTAAACCAGCCTACTGCTATTTCTAAACAAATTCCAGACGTAGTGGAAGAAGAGACTGGTCCTGAGACTGACGACTTAGTCGACACTGGTGGGGATATTGTGATGCCTACTGCAACGCTTACCACAGATAATGACCCTGAAGACCATTCTCCCCTCAACTTACAAGGCGCTGATGAAGAGAAGGATGAGGAGGTTGCAACTGATGGCGAAGAGGAGGAAGAAAAAGTAAACGAAGGGCCACCAACTCCCACAGCTGCTGCGGACGAAGAAAAAGAAAGCGAAAAAGAAGTCCTTGGTGAAACAAATAAAACTGCTTCGACCGCTACAACTTCGGCCCAACTCTCTCACGAGGAGCTTGAAAATCTGAAGGTGCAAAGACCTTTTGAGTACCTAAAGGCCATGCATAGTTCCCGCTACAATTTTGCTGATACTACCATCAGTAGTTCGACCACCTTAGGAACTACTTCTGATGCCAAATCCGTGGATGAATTGCTGGCAAATATTCGACAAAAAATCTCAACATTGACCTATTTCAACTTCTGGAGAATGACTCATCTGCTCATTTTGAACTAAAAAGGATCTTAAAGCAAATTAATGTTCTGGAGGCTCCTTCTGAAGTCACTGATGTGGTGCTGGACCTCACTATCCTAATAGATCTTGTGGTGACTGACTTTAATCGGCTTCGAGATTACTCCAAGAAGCTCGAAAATAAGACAGAAACCCAACTTGCTGAGTGGGATGCTGCTTCAAGTTCGTCCAACAAAGTAATTGAACTAGAAAAAGTGTCTGAACAAAATAAGAAAGAAGCAACTTTGTGTGGTGACAACATCCTCAAGTGGAAGAAGCAAATTGCTGCTCTTCAGAGCAAAATTTCCCAGGCGAAAAAGCGTCAAGAAGAACTGCAACACATCGACCAAGAGGAAATCTGTAAAGAACTTGAAGTTGGGGTGCACCATGTTGATAGGGCCCGAAAACTTGGTGAGGAAATTGAGGAGCTTTCGAAAGGCAAGGCACTTTGTGAGCGTCGTCTCCAAATTCAGAAGTCGAAATTTGAAAAGCTGAAAGAGTCTTTTCCCATTTAAATACTTGTAATTTTTGTTTGGCCTTTCAAAGCCCTTTTGTAATGACATTGGAGCCATTTTATTTGGCAAAAAACTTTCAATCCACCGTATTGCTTATTTTTCTGCATAATTATTCAACTGCTATTTTAACTTCTTGTAATATGGGCTTGTATTTTTTCAAATACTTCCCGTTTATTTTTAATAATCGCTTATCTTTATCCAATTCTTCGACTTCGTATGCGCCATTGGAAAATATTCGTATGATTTGAAAAGGTCTTCCCACTTAGGGGATCATTTTCCCATAAGTCTGTCTTTTCGATCCATGGGGAGAATCACCTTCCACACCAAATCACCAACCGAAAAGGCTTTATTTTTTACTTTTTTATTGTAGAATCTCTCCACTCTTTCTTTTTGCCTTTTCAATAAGTCCAACGCTTTTAATCTTTCCTGGTCTAAATCCATTAATTCGTCCATCATCATATTCCAATATGTATCTGATGGAATTTCATGATGTCTTTGTACCCTTATTGACTGCAAGTATATTTCGACTGGTAAAACCGCATCATGGCCAAACGTTAATAAAAAAGGTGTAGCGTTTGTAGCTTACTTAGGCGAGGTTCGACAAGCCCATAGAATTTGGTCCAACATTTTGTGCCAACTCTTTGGTTTCCTTCCCACGTGCTTCTTTATTAAGCCAATTATAACCTTATTTGTAGCTTCAACCTGACCATTGGTTTGAGCGTAGTAAGGTGTTGATGTGAGGAGTCTGAAACTCATTTCCTTCGCGAATTCTTGCATATTTTTTCTCGTGAAGACAGATCCTTGATCCGTTGTTATCGTCTCTGGGATACCAAACTTGTAAATGATATGCTTTCGAATAAATTCGATCACTGCTTCTTGATCCACGTTCACTAAGGGTATGGCTTCAATCCATTTCATAAAATAATCTATTCCCACCAAAATAAACTTCTGGCCTTTTGAAGAGGCAGGTCGAATTTCTCCAATTAGATCCAAAGCCCAACCTCTAAACGACCAAGGCTTTATTATAGAATGTAATTCACTTGCAGGAACATGTGGTATCCCTGCGTGTACCTGGCATTCTTGACACCCTTTTGTGTATTCGACGCAATCCTTTAGCATAGTTGGCCAATACATTCGTTGTCGGAATAATAACCATTTCATCTTATGGCCTGCCTGATGTGCACCACATGCCCCACTGTGTACATTCGACAATGCTATGTACGCCTCTGATTTGCCTAAAGACTTTAGTAGAATTCCTTCCGGAGTTTTCTTAAATAGTTCATTTCCCAAAATCACATAACTCAAAGCTCGATATCTCATTTTCCTTTCGACTGGTCCTGTTGGGTTTTATAGGTATTCTCTTATAGGTTTTCTCCAATCTCCAGTCATTGAGTCGTCTATGTTAAAAATTTCGAAATTTTCTTCATCAGCGTATCCAAGCTTTATCGTTTCCAAATCTGACGAGGACAATCTTGTTGACACCACTCTTCCTCTAACTTCAATGGCTTTCTGTAACTTTTCCTTCGATACTCTGTACCTGTCGCTCCCGGGATTTTCATCCAGGTACAAACGCGAAAGTGGCACCGAAACAGAGTCGCCAGCAATGTGTATTTATCCCAAGAGAGGGAAAGGAAACACTGCATAAACCTAAGGAAAGGAAAGATCATGGTCTTGCGACCAAGAGAACTGGGTTCGGGAGTCAGTTACGCGTGAGGAAGGTATTAGCACCCCCACGCGTCCATCGTACCCGATGGGATCCACGCTTGCTTGTCTCGATCAAAGGGTGTAAATAAAAGATGCTGGAAAAGGAACTGCTAGCTTGAGAACTGGAAAAGGAAGAGAGAGAGAGAAAGAGAAACAAATGTAGGGAAAATAAAAGAAGTGCTCGAATGGGCCCTACCCCACTACCTACGTATCTCATCGGGAGCATGAGAATCAGAGCGACGTAGTTCCCCTCACTAGGGATGGATGTTTGTGTTTTTTAGGGAACGGCTAACGTTCTAGCTCAGGTGTTGTAGGCTCGTTGAATCGAGTGCGTTACCGTCTTGCAAGAGAACGAGGAGAAGCACGTTCGTACATTGAGAGTGAATGAGATGAGAAGAGAATTCCTGAAGGAAAGACGTTATTGTTTGTTTTTGTCTTTTAAGAAAGAAGTGCTTTGATTGTTTTTTTTTTTGTGTTTTATAACACATATTGCATTCAAGTCTATGATATGGGATCGAATGCGTCGCATGGTCGTCCTAACAGGCCGTATGCTAAACACTCTAGGAAGGTGGAGAGAAACCCCCTCCTTCCATTTCCCACATACAAGGCTCACATGCAATATGCATTAACCTTTATTAAGTGTTTTTGCTTTTTGTTTGAAGATGAGAAGAAGAGACTCAAATGGGAGCAAAAGGTGAAAACTAGAGGGAACTAAGACTCACCCTAATGTTATCATGCATGGATGTTCCTATGGTTAATGTGGTTTAAGAAACCTAATCCTAAAAGAAAAGAGAAGAAGAGGAAAAGAAGCAACTTAATTCCAAGGTGGAAGTTAAGTTGATCTTAAAGAGAGATGAAGGGGAAGTTATTCAAGGAAAACACATAAATGCTTATCATGATCATAAATTGAATTATTAAGAGAAATAAGAGAAGATGAAAGAAATAAGTGCATGTGGAAGCATATCCACACACTTACTTACCATTTGCACCTACATGAAAAATGTTAGTTCACAAAATATTTACAAGAAATCCTAAGTAAAAGAACTTGGTCAAACAAGCCAATGGAAGGAAATAATGAAAACATCAGCTATTACAGCCCACATGCAACAGAACAGCAGTAAATTCAGTTTCATATACCACACAGCAAACAACAGCTCATGTTCAGCATACAAAATGGGTGTAACAAGCATTTGGCAGCACATACTACAACATATATGTGTCCAGGCAGCAGTGGAAGATTAGAGACATCATGCATTAACAAACAATTTCAATCATGACCAACCATTATCATGCATCAAGCCTTGCACATTCATCAAACAAACACGATCACAATCACATTACAAATCATGGTGAACAATCCTTGAAATCAAACATGGTACAATGCACAATACAAAAGAATAGACCTTGTCAAGAATATGCGCAAGTCAAAAACAAGTATACATCTCTTGAAATGGAAAGCAAATGAACATATGCATGGTAATTCCAGCAACATACCATCAATTAGCTATTAATAAGCTCGAAGTGTGTGCATCATGTGTTCATCACATCAATTAATCTACAATGCAAACATTATGTTCAATGATGAAAAACAAAGGCAAGCGTGTCGTAAAATCAAGTTCGTACTATGGTGTGAGTTAAAATAGCTCAAAAATAATCCACCAATCATCAATGCATTGATCCATGAAGTTTAAACATGTTAAGGATCTCAAACAAGCAAGAAAATGCACAAAATACACATTCTGTCCCAGAGTAACTGGTTAAAAAACGGTGAGTAACCAGTTACTTAGTTAAAAATCAAACAGTTTACGCAAAAATACACATGTTAACCGGTTAACAAACGGTGAGTAACCGGTTACTCTGGGTCAGTGGCCAAAAAAAACCAGTTTCAAAAGCACTTTTCAGCAGCAAATCACTTCTTCAAACTTCCAAATGAACATGCAATCAATTAGGCACGAAATTACATTGAATTACAGTCATCAAGCATCAATTGAATCCAATAATCAACAACATCAAGAATCAAATTCAAGCACATGGATCCAAATTGAAAATACACAAAGATCTACATTGAATAAGTTACAAATAAGCTAAAAACATTGTAGATTTAGGGAAAAGCAACCTACAAAGCGGAGACTTGCTTTGGTAACTGTTACAAAGTAATCTTGGAGCAGAAAATGAAAGGAAACCATAAATTCCTCAATCGATTTCCAAAACACGTCGAAACCGAACGGAATCGCAAAAATCTACCAAAATCCAACTAGCACCAAAATAAATGGTGAGAAACCTTTGGATTGAAGAAGAACAAGCTGAAATTCCAGAAGATCTAACCAATGCAAACCAAGAGATGAAGTTTAGCTCAAGAATTAATCACTTTTTAATGTAAAAAGTGATTATTCTTCAAGAAGTAAGAGCTTTTGTGTGTGGTTTTGGAAGAGAGACGTAGAGGTTGTAGCAAAGTGAAGAGAGAAAATAAGAGAGAATTGAGAAATTTGAGAAAATGGTTGAAGGTCCTTGAAAATGAGCGAAGCATCTCTTAAATAGATTTTAGGTTTGGAGTATGAGAGGTTTGGAATGAGGTTTGGGTTTGGAGCTAGGGTCGGAGTTAGTTAGACTCAACTCACCGAGTCAAGTTAGTTAACTCGGTTAGTTAGGATCAACCCGGTTGCTTGGAAAACAAGGAACCACAACTAGTGTATGGGTGTGTGACTTGGGCTGCAAGCAAGGCCTTGTGACTTGTGAACTTTCAGCATGAAACCACCATGTTCGAGCCCTTATATGACCTTCATAACTTGTTCAAATGAAAAAATGTCCAACATCAAAGTTGAAAAGGGCATGGAGATGAACAACTTTGATGTTCAACAATTTTTCATTTGAAGCCTTCTTGATGGAGAAAATTGAATTGATATTTGGCACGCCAAATGTTCGATGAAATTATGGCCTGGAGGCCTGAACTTGCCTTGCCATGACTTGAGATTTGCCTTGATTTTACCAAACTTTGATTGATCATAACTCCCTCAATTTTGATCCGATGGATGAGTTATTTATATGGATTTGAAGCTTAGAGTGTGAACTTTAATTGGCTCAACTTGGGCCTGAAGTTTGAAACTTTTATCATGGAGAAAGAAAGCCTCAAAGTGTGGTGCAAAATGGTCCAAGCTTGCCATTTTTGGAAACCCTAAGTTTCTAAAAATGGCAACTTTGCACATTTCTTGATTTTCATGATTCCTTCATCATTTCTTGATCAAATCTTGTCCAATGAACATATACAACTTGAATTTCATGAATTTGACCTTAAAAAGTCAGGACTTGACTTTTTTCACTGCACAATTGACTTTTTCCACAATTTCTTGATTCTCAAGCAACTGACCAATTGAACCTCTTTTGAAATGAACCAATGACCAATCTTCCATCCTTAGATACTTGACATCATGTAGAAAACATTGAGATCAAGCTTGAATCAAAATTTCATCAGGAGACCACTTGAATCCAAAACCCTAATTTTGACTGTTTGATAGGAGATAATGCACTGCTCAATCTTCTTGATGAATTCCCATCTTCTCATGACTTGTGAGGTCATTAGGGATGATATATGATGTAAGAGATTCTTGAGGCTTGTTTGAAGACCCTTGGCTCTTTGTCTCTTGCTTTTCTTTAGCTTTCAATTGTTCACACCTTGAAGCACTAGATACCATGCCTTGCAACCAATGATATGCAATTTATGACCTACTATGGAATGCAAATGAGTAAAGCATAGACCAGTTTATTGAGAAAACATGAGGGCAAATTTTGAGGTATTACAGCTGCCCCTATTCAATCAACTGTGAATCTGAATGGATGAAAGCAATGGCTATCAGGAATTCAAGATACATAGGGATTGAATACAAAAATAACCAAGGAAATTTGCGCTGTGTGGATAAAGAAAAATGTGGTAAATGAAGCAATGGTAAGGAAGAAAAGTTTGTGAGAAAGAACTTGGAACCATTGGACCCTATAGGAAACCTGTCGGGAACTGGGAAGCTACCTGTCGGGAACTGGTGAAATACCTGTCGGGAACTGGTGAGCTACCTGTCGGGAACTGGTAAGCTTGGACCTGGGTTACCTATCGGGAATGGGCAAGTGTACCTGTCGGGAACTGGCAAGGTTCAAACTAAAGGGAGCTGTTAGGGACGGCTACAGTTTATAACCAAGGCTTACCTATCGGGGACGGGTAAATGGACCTGTCGGGAACTGGTATGGTTAAAACTCAAAGGGAGCTGTCGGGGACGGCTACAGTTTATAACCAAGGCTTACCTATCGGGAATGGGTTAATGGACCTGTCGGGAACTGGTATGGTTAAAACTCAAAGGGAGCTGTCGGGGACGGCTACAGTTTATAACCAAGGCGTACCTATCGGGAATGGGTAAATGGACCTGTCGGGAACTGATATGGTTAAAACTCAAAGGGAGCTGTCGGGGACGGCTACAGTTTATAACCAAGGCTTACCTATCGGGAATGGGTAAATGGACCTGTCGGGAACTGGTATGGTTAAAACTCAAAGGGAGCTGTCGGGGACGGCTACAGCTTATAACCAAGGCTTACCTATCGGGAATGGGTAAATGGACCTGTCGGGAACTGGTATGGTTAAAACTCAAAGGTGCTGTCGGGGATGGCTACAATTTATAATCAAGGCTTACCTATCGGGGATGGGTAAATGGACCTGTCGGGAACTGGTATGGTTAAAACTTAAAGGGAGCTGTCGGGGATGGCTACAGGAATCCTATCGGGGATGGTTCCAAGAAACTTTGCAAGCTGAGAGATATGACTCTGTGGGGAGAAAAATGATGAAACCCTTTGCGCTGCTTTGAGATATCTGTTGGGGAATGAACAAGGCATTCTTTCTGGCTTTGTCAATGATACAAGGAGCAAAGTTTTGGACTCTCGCACGAGTTATCAAAACTGGCCTATGTTTCACATGCATATGTTTGAATTTTTCCCTGGCGTAATACTCCATCTCAATGGAAATGTTACGCATTTTGAGGATGCCATGCATACTATATGCAAAATGCAAAGAGGTCCTCAGCAAAATAAATGCTGGGGAAAGGTAAGCAACTCCGCTGGGGATAACAAGCTGGATTGACTTCGTGGTTGCAAACCGTACTGGGGAAGAAAATTGACCTGATCTCCTGGTATGGGAATTGACTTGACAAACATGTTGAGGCTGCTGTAAGAATGATAACTTTGCTGGGGAGGCCTCATCTGAACCAGTCTACTTGGGGAATAACTATAACCATAGAACTCCGCTGGGGAAATGAGCTTACAACAAACTCTGCTGGGGAGAACCACTTCAGAGCATCTCGTGCTGGAAATGTCCCTTGAGAGGATTTTACAGAAGACCACGCCTCTTCAAACTCTACTGGGGATAATAGATTTGGAACATCTCCAGTTGGGGAATTTTCAAAATGCTCCATGCTCGGGATGGCGACTTCACTGGGGATTCACAACCGTTATCGACACAGCAAAGCTTGTAGCTGTTGGAAGTACTGAATGGGAGAATCGAGATAATAAGATACAACACTACCCATTTGCAACTTGACTTGTTAATATCGAATCATCGTGCGAGACCGTCGGCCAGACGATGGATTCAATCAGTAAACGTTGTGACAAAAGAGTGAAATGAGAATCCTTTTCTGAACATGATGGCTTCAGCACTACCATTTGACAATGGTGCTGGGGATCATAAAGCTCTGTAAATACGCTGGGGATGACCACCTCCCAGAAGTACTTTCCTACTGAAGAACCGTCTCTGCTTGGAGAGGAACGATCATTTGCGTTTCGCAAAAGGATGCCCACCTGCTTGGAGGGGAAGATCAAACCATCTCTACCTTGTCTAGGGACTCGAACTCTTGCTGGAGAAAAGTAAATCCAACTCCGGTTGGGGAAACCAAACCTTATGTCTCTCGCTAGGGAGGATACTTTGCCAAGGACAATACCGTCTTGGCTATTTCTGCCGGGGGCAACTAGCAATGATAATACCTCACTAGGGAACGATACCCTCTGGCGCCTTGCCGAGGAAGAGAAAGTCCATGTTAGGAACTACTTTGGCGCTTCACACTTCTACTAAACGACTGCATGCCAAATATCACAAGCGAACTCCCGACTTGCCTCGTACCACATGGTCTATTGGGATAAATCGTCTCAAGAGGATTTTACAGAAACCTGGCATTCAAAATGCCCAGGGTATTCAAACTCTCGGAGAGATTTATAGATCTCGACATAACTGCCCCAGACTGCATAGTGTATGAAAGAATTTTCCTCGACAAGACTCGTAAAGATTTGAAATACTCTGCCCCAGTGTATTGAATCTTGAAGAGGTGCTTTTGATTAACCGTCTTTTGGAGTAGGATAGCTTCTCGTGCTCTTGAGGTGGCCTGCCTCAATATAATCCTTGCAATGATTTTGCCCCTGACTGATTGATCTTCGAGAGATTTGCCTAATCTTGACGTGATTGCTCCATACCTTTGACATAATTGCCCCAGATTAACCGAACTGCAGAGATATTTCACAATGTAATTGCCCCAAATTGACAACTTCTTAGCATGAATTACCGTGAAAGCACACACCTAACATAATCACTTGATAACACATCCCCTGTCACACTCATCCCCAGAGTTTTCAAGCATCTCACTTTGGCGGGATCAAAATTCTCGACTGATGTTCACTATGTAAGCCTTATTGGTGTCAAGTACATGTAAGCAAGCATAAAATATCTATTCCAAGAATGAAAATTATAATGCAACGCATATATTAATCTCAAAGTTTTTATCGAAAAGATATCGCCAATACCTGTGAACGAATCACTGGTTAAGGTGCGACACAGATTTTTTAAATGGAAAAATGCACATGCAATGCCAACCAAGGTCTTTTAGCACAACTCATGGGAGTCAGGAATGCTATCTTATTGAAATACGCCTTCAGAATAAACCCTATTTCAATTAGGACTTTTGAGGGTTGTAACGTGGCCTGGTTCGCGGTTTAAGAAAAAATGATTTATGGCTCAAAATTTGGTTTGTACCCACCCATTCTCCTTGATGTTCTCCAGTCCTACGTTCAGCTAACTCGACACAAGAGCTCACCTTTCAAAAGGTTATGAACGGTATGAGGATGGTTAAGGAACCCACACGGTTTACAGAGTGACATTCACCCCTTTTTGCCTTTGGTGTCTGTGGTCACACGACTTGTTCTTTCCTCGAGGATTTTTCTTTTTGTTCCTCTCATTTTTTCGCTTTTCGTTCTTTTGTTTTCCCCTAATTTTACCTGGACTTATTCTTTTTTGAATTTTTCGATTTTGAAGTCCAGCGGGATGCCCTAACTTTTGTCTAAGTCGCTTGTATTCAAGTTTTGACCTAGCGGGATTTTTCCTTTTTTCTCTTTTTCTTTTGAACTAATCGTGTGACACATGTTTGTCTTGACTTGTAAAGGGTTGCGACCGTCTCACTCTTCGGTTGGTGAGGGATAATCGTAGATGTAATTGATCCTCGAATGGAACACTCCTTTTGAAATTTGAACGCACGGTCAAATTAACTGACACCTACCCTGCCCCAGGTTAAGATTGTGGGTTTTTCATTTTCAGAAAGAAACTCCTACTACTAGGCTCAACAGGGTTTGACAAAGGTTTCACTCCCTTATATCTCTGGTGTTTAGGAATTTGAAACAATACCTGTACATCCTCAACAGAGTTTTATCCAAAAGCATACAACCAAAGAGTGCGTTTTCATCTCATCATCCTCCCTCCAAGAGTTTAAACAAGAAGGTTAGTATTGCAGTGCATACAAACATTAAATGAGTGAATACGAATGAACTTCTTCGAGAAAAACATACTTATTGCATTAAGATCAATATTCACGAACATACAAGTTTATTACATGCAAACATTAACCAGTAATGAAAATCACAAATGAAAATGCAGTAAAGAAAAATGATGTTCGCCATTGCTGAGGAGGCTTGGCTCCAACTGGACTGATTGCTTTAGAAAATGTTTTTTACGGTCTCAAGTGCTCACTTGGGAAGCTTCAGTTAATGTACAGACCATCTTCAGTGAAAATGATAAACCCCACGTCAATGAGATCTTGCACCATGTGTCTGAACACCTTGCAATCTTCAATGGCATGCCCCTGTGTCCCCGAGTGGTACTCGCATCTAACACTCTTGTCATAATTTGGAGGAATAGGATACGGAACAGGAGCAGCTACCCCTAGCTCGATCAACGAGTCTTGAAGTAAACGAGTAAGCAGATAACTGTAAGGAACAGTAATGGGATCAAACTTTTTCTCCTGCCTTCTGGACCTTTGTTGACTCTTCATATGATAGCTCTGTTGCCGATACCTACTAGTGCCTTCCTCTCGTTCGGGCGCATTCCTCCTTAGACTTGGCTTAGGAACAAGCAACAGTTGAGGACGAGATGATTCCAAGACCACAGGTTGCGAGAAATGCCCCTGACTTGGTGCAACTTTAGGAGAGAAAACTGGGATATTCACTTCTTTCACAGCAACAGGAGTAAGACCACCTTGTACGCTTACGTCGCCCGACGTGAATTCAGTTGCTTTCAAGTCGATCAGATCCTGAACCACATGATGAAAGGCTTTACATTTTTCCACATTATGCCCCGGCGCACTAGAGTGAAAATCGCAATGGGCATTTGCATCATAATCGAATGGGAGCTTTCCACGAGGAGGATTTATCGTCTGAAGTTCAACCAATTGGAGCTGAAGTAGATACCTCAACAGCTGCGCATAAGACATAGGAATTAGATCAAAGATTCTGTCAGCTTTCTTCGACTTTGGTGTGTACTTCTTAGCCTTGGGGTTGTCTTGCGAGACGAGAGGTAACTGCTGATGAGGAAATTCCAGAACCCCAAGTTGTGCAGAAAATCTGTGAGGCACATCACTCTTTGGGAGGGATCCCTCCAACAATGGAGGAGAGACAATTCCAGCCACGGCCTCAGGCATGGGAGTATTATCTTTTCTTAACACACCTCTCACAAATTCCATAACCAGACTCATCTGAGTCTTCAATTGGTGGACCTCCTCCTTCAACATTTTCTGGTCTTGAATCAAGGGTTCCATGTCCCACATAAACTGCCCCATTTGGCTTCGCATTTCCCTTAACTCTGCTTGAACCAGATCCATGGTCAACTTCCGAATGGCTTGAGCAGTTAAGTCTACAATTCTGAAGAAAACCAGATCAGGATAAGAATAACCAAGCCTTGAACACCTGTTATGCAAATGCAATGTTATGAATGCAATGTTTATCACTTCCAGGGCATCTTCACACCCTGATTCCAATCTTAATTGTAACGCCCTGATTTGTTTAATTGTATTTATTTATTTCATTTATGTAAATTTTGTGAAATGTGTGGATTTATTGTATTTTACCTGCTAATTGAGCTAATTGGTTAATTTCTCTGATAGATAAAATATTTGTATTAAATTATTATTTCTTTTAAACTTTTATTTCCCGAAATATATTTCATCGGTATGTTTATGTTTTATAGCGTTTTGAGAGCGTTTGCGGGGTATTTGAGAGTAGGGGCATTTTAGTCAATTTATATTATATTTTTATAACTTAGAAAGAAAAAGAGAAGAAAAGAGATAGAAATAGAAAGGAGAGAAAAATAGAGAGAAAGAAATAGGAAGAGGAAAAAGAGAAGAAGGAAAAAGAAGAGAAGAGAAAAAGAGAGAAAAAGAGGAAAAAGCTAGGTTGGATCAAATCAACTTCTGGAATCGATTTAATCGGGTAAGGGTGTGAAATTTAGTTATTCTATGCATGTGTATGATTATGTATGTGCTTGTGTTGTTAATTTTGGAATGTATGAAAATTTAGAGCAAAAATCATAATGTTTAGAAATGGGTAGAATTTGATCCAAATGTGTCTAAACTCATGTTGTTGTGTTCCTTGTTATCTATGCATGTTGGGTATGTATTGATATACCTCAAATTAGTGTTTTTCTGAATTTGGATGATGATTTGGAAGGGTTTTGGGTGTAAAATCGTAACAGCAAGAAACCTGCAGAATTCTGGTTTGCCCAGGTCATACGTGTATGGGGCATGTTCATACGCATATGGACCTTGGCAATACGTGTATTATGGGCGAGTGTTGGGGCCAATACGCGTATGGGATAGGCCAATACGCCTATGGGATGTCTCTTTTCCCGGCCATCTGGTGAGATGCGTATTGTACGCGTATGAGGGTTTTGCCATACGCGTATGACAGGGGCCATACACGTATGGGTAGGAGAAGTGTAAAAATGGGACTTTTCAAAATATCGTTTTCGTTTTTCTTTCGTAACTTGGGTTCCGTTTATCCGATTTTTACATTCTTGGTATTGTTGGAAAGCTATTAAGCTGTACTATATGATTATGATGATTTGGAAGTTGTTAGCCGATTAAATTATGTCGGTATTTGGAATAGTGTCGTTTTGTAGACTTTTACCGTATTAATTAAGTGTAATTGATGTGTATCGTGTAATGTGCTTTTAATATGGATATCGTATGACTTGTGTGATGATATATGATGTGAATGCATGTGATGACATGTTTTGGTGATGAATTGTGGCCGGAAGGCAAATAAATGCAATGTCTTGTATTTGGTTATATATGCATGGTTATGGTTGCATATATGTGTGAAGATGCATTGATTGTCATGAGTTCTTGTGTGTCAAGCATCATGATATGCATCTTGTGATGTCGTGTGCCCATGTGGGGTGTGAGCGACGAATTGATTCCTGAGAGAATCTGCTATAACATCGTGAGCCATATACAAAGAGGACTGAAAATGATGATTATAGACGATCGTGAGCCTTATACAAAGAGGACTGTAAGCGATCGGATCATGAGCCTTATACAAAGAGGACTGCAAGCGATCCATAAACGTCGTGAGCCTTATACAAAAAGGACTGCAAGCGACGGGTGAACATCGTTGGCCCAACGGGGTGTTACTTGTAGTAACTAGCGATGGTTCCAATAGTTCCTGAGTGGACTGGTAATGATGGAGTCGGTACCGCATATGCATTTGCATAGAGTCGTTGTGTCGGTCTCTTTGCATCTGCATGAATTGTAATTGCGTTGTTTATATGTGGAAAATCATGATTTAATTGATTATGTGTGAGACATGGTGATATGCATTTGTGATAAATGTATTGTGCATAATTAATATGCAATTGGGAATGGAGTCATTATGTGATTGAGCTTGTGATAGCATTTGTGAATTGATGTGCACTCGTGTTAAATGCATTGAATTATGAATGATATGTTTTGTGTATAAACCTATGCATTATGTGTGAATATGTGATTATGTGAATATAATCTATATATGCTTTATGTGTTGGCATGTGATAATTATGGTGAGAATACTTGATATGTGTGTTTTTATGTCGATATATATATAATTATATGCATTTATATTATGATTGTTTTTCTCACCCTTCTGCTGTTTTATAATGCTCTATGAGGCATTGCAGATTAGAGTTGCTGGAGGTCTTTTTGTGAAGCTTAGGACTTCATTCTTTTGTCGGTCGGCTCTGATATGTGACACCGGGTAGTTAGGGAGGCCGTTTGTGATTATTGTGTATTACGTATACATATCTTTTGGCTTGTACATGTATAACTTGATGTATGACAAACTTTTCATGATATATATATATATATATATATATATATATATATATATATATATATATATATATATATATATATATATGATATTCAGTTTTAGATTTTCCGCTTTTATTCTAAATCTGAAATGTGGGTGTAAGGAACTGAGTTCCTCTGTTGATTGCTACCCCACTGTTGCATATCTTTATGAGCAGGTGTTGTATGATTTGTTTCAATATAATGTGATTCCCCCATCTATGCCATGATAATTTAAATATACTTTGATGAAATTTTGAATTTTCTTTTACCGCTTTATTTGATTGGGGGTATAGATTAGGGGTGTTACATTAAGTGGTATCAGAGCAGTCCGTGTCAGTTTGTGTCAGTCCTTGTCGGTCTTGGTGTTGGATGAGCTGTTTGTTTAACCATGGTTGCTGTTATTGGAAATGAACAGAATATGGCTGGTAGGAATGACGCTGGTTTGGCTGCTGCTATGTAAGCTATGGCCCGAGCTGTGCAGGGTGCACCTAATGCTGCAGGTAATGATGAGTTCAGGAAGAACAAGCCGTCTGTCTTCAAAGGAAGATATGATCCTGATGGTGCTCAGATTTGGCTTAAAGAGATTGAAAGGATTTTTCGGGTGATGGATTATGCTGAGGATCAGAAGGTGAGACTGGGTACTCACATGTTACTGGAAGAAGCTGATGATTGGTGGGTTGGTACACGTCATGTGTTGGAAGCTGCAGGGGAAGAGATCACTTGGGCTGTGTTTAGCACTGAGTTTCTGAAGAAGTATTTTCTTGAATATGTAAGAGGAAAGAGGGAAATTGAGTTCTTGGAGTTAAAACAAGGTAGTATGTCTGTTGTTGATTATACTGCTAAGTTTGTGGAGCTTGTGCAGTTTTATCCACATTATGCTGAAGTGACTGCGAAATTTTCTAAGTGTGTAAAGTTTGAGAACGGATTGCGTCCTGAGATTAAGCAGGCAATTGGTTATCAGAGGATTAGAAGGTTTTCTGATTTGGTGGATTGTTGTAGGATTTACGAAGAGGATAGTAAGGCGCGTGCTACTCACTATAAGAGTGTGAATGACAGGAAAGGGAAACAACAGTCTCGTAGTGGTCCTTAAGTGACACCCGCTGACAATGGTAAGCATATGGGTAACTTTGAGAAAAAGGCAAGTGGGGGAGGGATGTCTAATCCTCCGAGATGTTACAAGTGTGGTGAAGTAGGAAATCTTCAGTTTGATTATGGGAAGAATAAACTGAAATGTTCCAATTGTGGAGGTTCGGGACATGTCACAGCTGATTGTAAAAACAAGGTGGTGAAGTGTTTCAGCTGTGGTGAAACAGGTCATATTAGTACGAGGTGTACGAAACCAAAGCAATCTTAGGCTGGTGGGAAGGTTTTTGCATTGGCAGGAACTGAGACTTCAAGTGCAGATCGTCTGATCAGAGGTACTTGTTTTATAAATAGTACGCCTTTATTTTGCTATTATTGGTACTGGAGTGACTCATTCGTTTATTTCGTATGAGTGCGCGAAGCGTTTGAATTTGTTTTTGTCTTCTCGGGGTGGTGAGATGGTTATCGATACTTCTTCTTAGGGGTCGGTAATTACTTCTTTGGTTTGTTTAAATTGTTCTTTGACCATTTATGGTAAAGACTTGTGATGGATTTGGTGTGTTTACAGTTGGAGGGGTTAGAATGAGATGAGTGGGGGAGAAGCTGGTACTTCTCCATGTTGCTTCAGGTGTAGAGCGCTGGCTCAGTGTGTTGTGAATTGCAAGATTATAAGTGTGGTTCCCGGTTCAAGACGGGATGCAGAAGTAAGATTTATGTCAACTAAGGATTTGTGCCTTAGGTAGTTTTGTGCACAGGATGTAAGGAATGCTATTATAGTTTGGTGGAGACGGTTTATGCCCCATCATGGTTGTCGGCTGTCTATTGACAAATTGAGGAACTGATCACCCTTAATCTCTTGTTGATAGCATACGGGAATTATGTTGGATGGAATGGACGTGTCTTTCCGGCTTTGATAGTGATGTAGAAATAAGATTTTTGTATGATGGTTAAGTTGGGAAGTCATTGAGAGTTCTTTTTGGTTGGTTGTTGCGATAGGTTGGAATTTGGATTGTCAAGAGAAGAAATTGTGTATGGATTACGGACAGTGGTATAGGGTGACGATTGAGAATAAGTGTTCACTTTCAGGATTAGGTAACTGGAATGGTTTGGTTGAGTTTGATTAGAATTACAATTGTTGGAATGTTTGTTAAGAGTGGTGATTTGTTTGATTTGAGGCTTTGATCGACTTTATGTGATGGGTTATATTTGTCATCATCGGAAGTAGATGCGGTGTTACTATGAGAGGCTCCGAAGTTAGTTAAGGTGATTGGAAACTTTTTGGACTTTTGTTGGTTATTACCGAAGGGTAGGGAAGGCTTTTCCAAGATTAGCATTTTCGTTACTTCAGTTGACTTGCAAAGGGAAAGTCGATTGTTTGGGATGCATATTTGATGAGTATAGTCAGTGTGTTAATGCAAGAGAGTAAAGTCGTGGCTTATGTTTTTTGACATTTGAGGATTCGTGAAAGGATCAGTACTATTGTAGAATTGGAATTGGTTGCAGTTGTATTATGTTGGAATATTGGAAGTATTATCTTTATGATTCTAGATTCGGAGTGTTTGGTAATTACATGAATATCAAGTACTAGTTTGGTCTGAAGGAATAGAGGCAACGAGGATGATTAGGATTCGTGGCGAGTTATGAATTGGTTTGGGGTTATCCTTGGGGAAAGGCTGTTGTTGTGCATGAAAAGTTAAGTTGAAAGTTGTTAGGCATGTCTGTTTTGATGGTCAGAGAATTAGAATTATTTAAGCAGTTCCGAGGCTTGTGTCTGGTGTGTGAGATAACACAGGAGAGTGTGAGGTTGGAAATATTAAAGTGAATAGTGATTTTTGGTGAATATGAGAAAGAGTTAGCCTTTAGATGTGAGATTGGTAGACTTGATAGTTTCGAGTAATCAGAGTGCGCAGCGGAAGCGTGATGTGGCACATTTTGTATTTGCGTGGGGAATTGGTAAGAGTTCATAGGTTGAACATTGGAAACATGTAGGAATGATGAGACTATTGGACGTTTCAGAATGGAAGTGTTAATTGAAAGGTTTAAATATTATTCATGGGCTACTATGTAGATGGATGTTTTGGTTATATGTTCGATTGGGGAATCGTAGCATTATGGTAATATTGTTGTGTGACAAGGACGTTGGTATGGCGGTTATGAAGAGGTTGTTGAGATGTTGTTAAGTCGTGGGACTTAGGTTCTTGTCGTGTTGTTGTCTCGTTTCCATGGTGATGGTAACACTCTTGTTGTGTTTCAGTTCCTGAGTGAACCTGTGTGTTCGTAACTTGTGTATTCTTGAGTTATGATTGTTGCCGTTGTCGTGTCGTTGTTGTTGTTGTTGCTGTTAGCAAGGTGGTTTGTCAGTTTGTGCTATTCGTGGTGTGTCTTTTGTGGGCATGTAGTTTGTTAATCGGATGCGAGAGTCGTATCCGGAGTTGTTCGTCTCAGTTATATTTTCGAGGACGAAAATGTCTAAGTGGGGGAGAATTGTAACGCCCCGATTTGTTTAATTGTATTTATTTATTTCATTTATGTAAATTTTGTGAAATGTGTGGATTTATTGTATTTTACCTGCTAATTGAGCTAATTGGTTAATTTCTCTGATAGATAAAATATTTGTATTAAATTATTATTTCTTTTAAACTTTTATTTCCCAAAATATATTTCATCGGTATGTTTATGTTTTATAGCATTTTGAGAGCGTTTGCGGGGTATTTGAGAGTAGGGGCATTTTAGTCAATTTATATTATATTTTTATAACTTAGAAAGAAAAAGAGAAGACAAGAGATAGAAATAGAAAGGAGAGAAAAATAGAGAGAAAGAAATAGGAAGAGGAAAAAGAGAAGAAGGAAAAAGAAGAGAAGAGAAAAAGAGAGAAAAAGAGGAAAAAGCTAGGTTGGATCAAATCAACTTCAGGAATCGATTTAATCGGGTAAGGGTGTGAAATTCAATTATTCTATGCATGTGTATGATTATGAATGTGCTTGTGTTGTTAATTTTGGAATGTATGAAAATTTAGAGCAAAAATCATAATGTTTAGAAATGGGTAGAATTTGATCCAAATGTGTCTAAACTCATGTTGTTGTGTTCCTTGTTATCTATGCATGTTGGGTATGTATTGGTATAGCTCAAATTGGTGTTTTTCTGAATTTGGATGATGATTTGGAAGGGTTTTGGGTGTAAAATTGTAACAGCAAGAAACCTGCAGAATTCTGGTTTGCCCAGGTCATACGCGTATGAGGCATGTTCATACGCGTATGGACCTTGGCAATACGCGTATTATGGGCGAGTGTTGGGGCCAATACGCGTATGGGATGGGCCAATACGCGTATGGGCTATCTCTTTTCCCGGCCATCTGGTGAGATACATATTGTACGCGTATGAGGGTTTTGCCATACGCGTATGACAGGGGCCATACGCGTATGGGTAGGAGAAGTGTAAAAATGGGACTTTTCAAAATATCGTTTTCGTTTTTCTTTCGTAACTTAGGGTTTATCCGATTTTTACATTCTTGGTATCGTTGGAAAGCTATTGAGCTGTACTATATGATTATGATGATTTGGAAGTTGTTAGCCGATTAAATTGTGTCGGTATTTGGAATAGTGTCATTTTGTCGATTTTTACCGTATTAATTAAGTGTAATTGATGTGTATCGTGTAATGTGCTTTTAATATGGATATTGTATGACTTGTGTGATGATATATGATGTGAATGCATGTGATGACATGTTGTGGTGATAAATTGTGGCCGGAAGGCAAATAAATGCAATGTGTGGTATTTGGTTATATTTGCATGGTTATGGTTGCATATATGTGTGAAGATGCATTGGTTGTCATGAGTTCTTGTGTGTCAAGCATCATGATATGCATCTTGTGATGTCGTGTGCCCATGTGGGGTGTGAGCGATGGATTGATTCCTGAGAGAATCTGCTATAACATCGTGAGCCTTATACAAAGAGGATTGAAAACGATGATTATAGACGATCGTGAGCCTTATACAAAGAGGACTGTAAGCGATCGGATCGTGAGCCTTATACAAAGAGGACTGCAAGCGATCCATAAACGTCGTGAGCCTTATACAAAGAGGTCTGCAAGCAACGGGTGAACATCATTGGCCCGACGGGGTGTTACTTGTAGTAACAAGCGATGGTTCCAATAGTTCCTGAGTGGACTAGTAATGATGGAGTCGGTTACGCATATGCATTTGCATAGAGTCGTTGTGTCGGTCTCTTTGCATCTGCATGAATTGTGATTGTGTTGTTTATATATGGAAAATCATGATTTAATTGATTATGTGTGAGACATGGTGATATGCATTTGTGATAAATGTATTGTGCATAATTAATATGCAATTGAGAATGGAGTCATTATGTGATTGAGCTTGTGATAGCATTTGTGAATTGATGTGCACTCGTGTTAAATGCATTGAATTATGAATGATATATTTTGTGTATAAACCTATGCATTATGTGTGAATATGTGATTATGTGAATATAATCTATATATGCTTTATGTGTTGGCATGTGATAATTATGGTGAGAATACTTGATATGTGTATTTTTATGTCTATATATATATATATATAATTATATGCATTTATATTATGATTGTTTTTCTTACCCTTCTGTTGTTTTATAATGCTCTATGAGGCATTGCAGATTAGAGTTGCTGGAGGTCTTTTTGTGAAGCTTAGGACTTCGTTCTTTTGTCGGTTGTGAAGCTTAGGACTTCATTCTTATGTCTATATATATCTTTTGGCTTGTACATGTATAACTTGATGTATGACAAACTTTTCATGATATATATATATATATATATATATATATATATATATATATATATATATATGATATTCAGTTTTAGATTTTCCGCTTTTATTCTAAATCTGAAATGTGGGTGTAAGGAACTGAGTTCCTCTATTGATTGCTACCCCACTGTTGCATATCTTTATGAGCAGGTGTTGTATGATTTGTTTCAATATAATGTGATTCCCCCCGTCTATGCCATGATAATTTAAATATACTCTAACTTTTACCACTTTATTTGATTGGGGATATAGATTAAGGGTATTACATTAATCACAAGAAACTGCACAAGATACAGATATTATCAAGAGAAACTGTGCTGTGATAAAGTACTTGTGAGTGGAGCACTGTCAAAGAGCTACTTCTGAATAAACCAATCACTTGAATTTAACAGAAAAACCATACACGTTGAAGCGTTCCATAATGAATTCAAAACAGGAAATACATCAAGATAGTGGATCCATCAACAATCCTGATGGTAACCACAGTACATCAACAAAGCTATATTAAGAAAATGGGCAAGTAAGATCAAACATCTAACTCCAAATCTTTCAGTTTCTCACTAGAATGCTTGATCTCTTCAAAAAGGATTCTGGTGCGCTGATGACCCGACCTCTCAATCATCTCTTTGATCAAAATGTCTCTCCTCTTCAGAGCTTCGGCCAATGAATCTGCATGCATCAAGAGAGCTTCATCAGTACTTACTTCCTTAAACCTTTTCACCCCAGCTTGTATCTTGAGTCTTCCCATCTCCACCATGGCATCCTCAAGCTTTTTCTTGGACATTTTCAGTTCCTCACTAACATTCTTCAGCAGGTCTTGGCTTTTTCCAAAGTCTTCCCGATGCTTTCTCCTTTGTTCATGCGCTCTAAGAAGCTCATCGTCTCTGGCCTTTGATTGCTCTCGCAGCTCTGCATTCTCTATTCTGACCTCATCCCAGGCTTGCTGAAGCTTGGCTAGCTTGTATTTAGTCTGGGCTAAAGCCTGCTTGGTCTTTTTATGAGCTTGAGTAGCAGCATCGGCACCTTTACTGATTTTCTGGAAATGTTGAGCTCTTTCGGAAAAATCCTTTTCTTTTGCTGCTAAGATGTGTTCGGCGTCCAGGGCTTTCTGTTCCAATCTCTTGTTGGCATGTAGCGCTTCTTAAAGACGACTGCTCAACTCAGAATTCTCTTCTTGAAGCTTTTCCACCGAAGCTTGCAACTCGTCGAATTCTTCCACAGTGGCAGTACTTCTTTCTTTCTCATCATCAGGATATAGACGGGGCGCATCACCAAAAGCAAGTGAAAATGTTCAACTCTTTTCTTCACCCACTCTTCATATGCTGGATAAGCCCGATTATTGGGTTTGCCTAGAGCAACTTTCCCTTTCTTCATTACGCTAACCCAACTTTCAGAAGCTTTTCGTGCTGTTTTCCAACCATCTGATGTGTGGAAATACAGGGACTCCTCTACATCTCTCTCAATGGGCGGACCCATCAGAGCATACCCAAATTGCCGGACGGCCAAAGAAGGATTGTAGTTGATTCCCCCTTTTCTTCCTATTAGTGGAACATTAGGAAACTCACCAAAGTTGTGGATAATGTTCTTGCCAATTAGCCCATGATCTACCCATATGAGGTCCTTGGCAACCAGTCCCATTAAATGCTGACTCCATTCTAGAGAATATTTAGAATCCACAAAAGCTCCTGATTGTGGTAAGCGACTTGCAAATCACCTGTAGAACAAAGGTGCGCAGCAACGAACTATCCCTCCTCTTTTCTTTTCATTTCTGTTGTACAAGGAGTAGTGAAGATCTCCCAGCAGTGTTGGTGGTTCCAGATTTTTCATCATGAATATCCAAATATCGTTCGTATCAACAAAATCAGGCTCGTTGGGAAACAATACAATACCATATACACAAAGGGCTAGCGAAGCATTAAAAATAACCCAATTCCCATCTTTTGCAGCCTCCAGAGCCTTCTTTATCAAATACCCCAGCTTGTAACCTTGAAGCTTTCCTTTGTTGGAGATATTGGCTTCTAACTCCGACTTGCTCAAATAAAGAGCATCAGCCACTTTTCCCAAGTCAAGATCACCCACAGACCCAAAGAAAGGAGGCTCCTCCTTGATAGCAATCCCTAACATGCTGGAATACTCCTCTAAGGTAGGTACCAACACATAGTCTGGAAATACAAAACACCTCAGAGGCGAATCGTAGAACTGCATCAAAGTATGGAGACCCCTGTATTCGTAATCACTGACATTGCAGACAACAGATAAAATCCACCCATATTTCTCTTCAAAAGCTGCTCGCACTTCAGGGCTTGCCATTCCCTTCAGGGCAATAATATGGCCTAGAGTAGGCGTGAGGAACTTGTAACTGATGATATTCTTCCTCTCTTTAGTATTCATCCTTGTGAGAACCTACCGACTGGACTCAGGGGTAAAATATGCACCTGGAAATGAAAAAACATGTATGTTAGATATGCAAATGCAATGCAGAGGGCATGGTATCAAGGTGCCAAGTGTATGTGCTGCTGGACTGTGAACGGTGTCAGTGTAGCTCTGAGAATAATATAGACCCATAGATAGGACCCATCTGAATAGAATAGGATGAATTCTCCTTTTATCCAATGATAACACAAAACCGGGTATGTAGGAGGTTATGGTTACCTGCAAACCTGTAAACAACCCGCCCTTCTCACGTGTGGGTACTAAGATCCTCAGTATCCCGGGCTCTCAGGTCGAGAAATGATGATACGTTCACCATTTCTGGTTTGGCATCATCACCAATCGAGGAGGCCTCAACTGATTCACAGAAACGAAAGGTCCTCAGCTTCAGGCACTGAGGTCGAGAAGCAATAGTACATTCATCCCTCGGGGTACAGTACTACCACCAATCGAGGAGTGCCTCCACGGATTCTCTTTCAAAAAGGACAACCTATAGCAAGTTCCCAGCATTGGGTCCTCGGATCGAGAATGTACAATGGGTTTGCCACATAATGTGGTCTGCCACTGTCACATCCCGGGAGGAGTGCCGTAACTGAGTTCTCAGGAATGGTCACTAGAGTCGACAGTTCCTCAAGAGAATAACTACTGGCCTGCATAACATGCAGTAGCAGAAAGCTCCCGACAGAACCTTGTCTGGTTGTGGGTCTCATGAACAACAATACGTGGTCACCACCATGCAAACGTCATGACTATCCACTCTAATACCTATGTGTGTACTCAAGCCTGGGTAGTGGGCTTATCTCTCAGAATACCCTGCCCGCCAAACAGAAAACAACAGCACAGTCCAGCATAATAATGATATGTAATGCAGTAAATGCGATAAATACAGTAAAGTATAGTAAATCAGCAATACAGTAAATAGTAAAACAATACAACAGTAAATACAGCAAAACATAGCACCACGGTAAACACCAAATGAAAGAAAAACAGACAAGCGCTAGGATTGACTTGCTAAGGAAACCAGAGATTCTGGGTTCGATCCCCAGCAGAGTCGCCAGCTGTCGCTCCCGGGATTTTCATCCAGGTACAAACGCGAAAGTGGCACCGAAACAGAGTCGCCAGCAATGTGTATTTATCCCAAGAGAGGGAAAGGAAACACTGCATAAACCTGAGGAAAGGAAAGAGCATGGTCTTGCGACCAAGAGAACTGGGTTCGGGAGTCGGTTACGCGTGAGGAAGGTATTAGCACCCCCACGCGTCCATCGTACCTGATGGGATCCATGCTTGCTTGTCTCGATCAAAGGGTGTAAAGAAAAGATGCTGGAAAAGGAACTGCTAGCTGGAGAACTGGAAAAGGAAGAGAGAGAGAAAGAGAAAAAAATGTAGGGAAAATAAAAGAAGTGCTCGAATGGGCCCTACCCCACTACCTACGTATCTCATCGGGAGCATAAGAATCAGAGCGACGTAGTTCCCCTCACTAGGGATGGATGTTTGTGTTTTTTAGGGAATGGCTAATGTTCTAGCTCAGGTGTTGCAGGCTCGTTGAATCGAGTGCGTTACCGTCTTGTAAGAGAACGAGGAGAAGCACGTTCGTACGTTGAGAGTGAATGAGATGAAAAGAGAATTCCCGAAGGAAAGACGTTATTGTTTGTTTTTGTCTTTTAAGAAAGAAGTGCTTTGATTGTTTTTTTTTGTGTTTTATAACACGTATTGCATTCAAGTCTATGATATGGGATCGAATGCGTCGCATGGTCGTCCTAACAGGCCGTATGCTAAACACTCTAGGAAGGTGGAGAGAAACCCCCCTCCTTCCATTTCCCACATACAAGGCTCACATGCAATATGCATTAACCTTTATTAAGTGTTTTTGCTTTTTGTTTGAAGATGAGAAGAAGAGACTCAAATGGGAGCAAAAGGTGAAAACTAGAGGGGACTAAGACTCACCCTAATGTTATCATGCATGGATGTTCCTATGGTTAATGTGGTTTAAGAAACCTAATCCTAAAAGAAAAGAGAAGAAGAGCAAAAGAAGCAACTTAATTCCAAGGTGGAAGTTAAGTTGATCTTAAAGAGGGATGAAGGGGAAGTTATTCAAGGAAAACACATAAATGCTTATCATGATCACAAATTGAATTATTAAGAGAAATAAGAGAAGATGAAAGAAATAAGTGCATGTGGAAGCATATCCACACACTTACTTACCATTTGCACCTACATGAAAAATGTTAGTTCACAAAATATTTACAAGAAATCCTAAGTAAAAGAACTTGGTCAAACAAGCCAATGGAAGGAAATAATGAAAACAACAGCTATTACAGCCCACATGCAACAAAACAGCAGTAAATTCAGGTTCATATACCACACAGCAAACAACAGCTCATGTTCAGCATACAAAATGGGTGTAACAAGCATTTGGCAGCACATACTACAACATATATGTGTCCAGGCAGCAGTGGAAGATTAGAGACATCATGCATTAACAAACAATTTCAATCATGACCAACCATTATCATGCATCAAGCCTTGCACATTCATCAAACAAACACGATCACAATAACATTACAAATCATGGTGAACAATCCTTGAAATCAAACATGGTACAATGCACAATACAAAAGAATACACCTTGTCAAGAATATGCATAAGTAAAAAACAAGTATACATCTCTTGAAATGGAAAGTAAATGAACATGCGCATGGTAATTCTAGCAACATACCATAAATTAGCAATTAACAAGCTCGAAGTGTGTGCATCATGTGTTCATCACATCAATTAATCTACAATGCAAACATTATGTTCAATGATGAAAAACAAAGGCACGCGTGTCGTAAAATCAAGTTTGTACTGTGGTGTGAGTTAAAATAGCTCAAAAATAATCCACCAATCATCAATACATTGATCTATGAAGTTTAAACATGTTAAGGATCTCAAACAAACAAGAAAATGCACAAAATACACATTCTGTCCCAGAGTAACTGGTTAACAAATGGTGAGTAACCGGTTACTTAGTTAAAAATCGAACAGTTTACGCAAAAATACACATGTTAACCGGTTAACAAACGGTGAGTAACCGGTTACTCTGGGTCAGTGGCCAAAAAAAACCAGTTTCAAAAGCCATTTTCAGCAGCAAACCACTTCTTCAAACTTCCAAATGAACATACAATCAATTAGGCACGAAATTACATTGAATTACAGTCATCAAGCATCAATTGAATCCAATAATCAACAACATCAAGAATCAAATTCAAGCACATGGATCCAAATTGAAAATACACAAAGATCTACATCGAATAAGTTACAAATAAGCTAAAAACAGTGTAGATTTAGGGAAAACCAACCTACAAAGCGGAGACTTGCTTTGGTAATTGTTGCAAAGTAATCTTGGTGCAGAAAATGAAAGGAAACCAGAGATTCCTCAATCGATTGCCAAAACACATCGAAACCGAACGGAATCGCGAAAATCCACCAAAATCCAACTAGCACCAAAATAAATGGTGAGAAACCTTTGGATTGAAGAAGAACAAGCTGAAATTCCAGAAGATCCAACCAATGCAAACCAAGAGATGAAGTCTAGCTCAAGAATTAATCACTTTTTAATGTAAAAAGGGATTATTCTTCAAGAAGTAAGAGCTTTTGTGTGTGGTTTTGGAAGAGAGAAGTAGAGGTTGTAGCAAAGTGAAGAGAGAAAATAAGAAAGAATTGAGAAATTTGAGAAAATGGTTGAAGGTCCTTGAAAATGAGTGAAGCATCTCTTAAATAGATTTTAGGTTTGGAGTATGAGAGTTTTGGAATGAGGTTTGGGTTTGGAGCTAGGGTCGGAGTTAGTTAGACTCAACTCACCGAGTCAAGTTAGTTAACTCGGTTAGTTAGGATCAACCCGGTTGCTTGGAAAACAAGGAACCACAACTAGTGTATGGGTGTGTGACTTGGGCTACAAGCAAGGCCTTGTGACTTGTGAACTTTCAGCATGAAACCACCATTTTGATCCCTCATATGACCTTCATAACTTGTTCAAATGAAAAAATGTCCAACATCAAAGTTGAAGAGGGCATGGAGATGAACAACTTTGATGTTCAAAATTTTTTCATTTGAAGCCTTCTTGATGGAGAAAATTGACTTGACATTTGGCACGCCAACTGTTCGATGAAATTATGGCCTAGAGGCCTGAACTTGCCTTGCCATGACTTGAGATTTGCCTTGATTTTACCAAACTTTGATTGATCATAACTCCCTTAATTTTGATCCGATGGAAGAGTTCTTTATGTGGATTGGAAGCTTAGAGTGTGAACTTTAATTGGCTCAACTTGGGCATGAAGTTTGAAACTTTTATCATGGAGAAAGAAAGCCTCAAAGTGTGGTGCAAAATGGTCCAAGCTTGCCATTTTTGGAAACCCTAAGTTTCTAAAAATGGCAACTTTGCACATTTCTTGATTTTCATGATTCCTTCATCATTTCTTGATCAAATCTTGTTCAATGAACATATACAACTTGAATTTCATGAATTTGACCTTAAAAAGTCAAGAGTTGACTTTTTTCATTGCACAATTGACTTTTTCCCCAATTTCTTGATTCTCAAGCAACTGACCAATTGAACCTCTTCTGAAATGAACCAATGGCCAATCTTCCATCCTTAGATACTTGACATCATGTAGAAAACATTGAGATCAAGCTTGAATCAAAATTTCATCAGGAGACCACTTGAATCCAAAACCCTAATTTTGACTGTTTGATAGGAGATAATGCACTGCTCAATCTTCTTGATGAATTCCCATCTTCTCATGACTTGTGAGGTCATTAGGGATGATATATTATGTAAGAGATTCTTGAGGCTTGTTTGAAGACCCTTGGCTCTTATTCTCTTGCTTTTCTTTGGCTTTCAATTGTTCACACCTTGAAGCACTAGATACCATGCCTTGCAACCAATGATATGCAATTTATGACCTACTATGGAATGCAAATGAGTAAAGCATAGACCAATTTATTGAGAAAACATGAGGGCAAATTTTGAGGTATTACAGTACCCTGAAGCTATCTGCGCTAAATCATTTGCTTCCTGATTCTTTATTCGCAGGACATGTCGAATCGTAACTGATCGTGGAGGTTGGATCAAATCCTGTAGAATCAGGTCGCCAAGTGCGTTAGGGATGCTGGTCGTATGGAGAGGAGGGGGGTGTACCTGCAAGGCACTTCGACGCTCAAGTGAGAAAGGGTCAGATAAAAGGGGCAAGTACAAAGTATGAATTCTTAGGGTGAATATTGGATACCTGACCCTCTCAAGCGAGAGGGTTTATATAGAGCCCCCAGCGCGTGGCCAACGGTCCTATTTTCGGGACAAAATAACCGTTTTCCCCAAAAAATAGGAAACTGCCCAAACTAGCCATTATGTCGGGCAGGGTGCCCGGAACTAGCCGTTATGTCAGGCATAAGTGCGGTTCCGGACACCTAGCCTTTGCTGTTTGGGCAGCGAGGAAGCTGTGCGTAATAGACATCAATGCCGGGGAGGAACATTGCATTCCTTGCCCGGTTGGAGGGGCAGAAAGGTCACTTTTGCCCCACTGTGGATTGGACTCAGGCAATTTGGGCCGCTCTGGAGCAGAGGCGGATTGGGCCTATTTTGGCCATTGGTCCAGTCCAGAACAGGAGCCCCCAAAGTCGTTGCTCCCGAGCATGGGAGTGATGACTTAGGGACTGCTCGTTGATCCGGGGAGCCAGCATAGAGTCGTCGTTTGGAGACGAGGAGGATTGTCTCGAGGTGCTCGTGGCTCTCTGTGTCCGTGATATTCGTGGTCGTGACCTTATTGCCCGGTATTCGGGGAGATTAAGCGTCAGACAAAATTGAAAACGTTGGGTTGCCACGTGTGCCTCGAGCCCCGTGTGGCAGTTAATAGGTAATGATGGCTAGTGGGTAGTCATTATGGCCTACGGGCGCGTGTGTGCACGTGCCCCTTAGTATAAAAGTGGGAAGGTTGTCCCATTTTGCACTTTTTCTCTCTGATTTCACTTTGTCTCTTCTTCATTTCTTGCTCGTCACCTTCTTCAGGCTTTCCGACCACCGTCAACAGCTTCGAGCAGCTTCTACCCTCTTCTAAAATCAAGTAAGTTTTCCGATCTGTAACTTATTTTACTTCCTTTTGTTGTTAGTGGTAGATTGTATGCGGTTAGGGTTAGCTTTAGATGACAAAGTAGGTGGATTTCTGGCGAGTGTTGGTGGTGGACGGTGGTTGTGCCATTTTTCTGCCTCCAGCACTTCCCCGGAGTATGTAGTACGTTTAGCGAGGAGGGTGGTCCACGACGTGGTTGCGGTAGTTGCGCATGTGTGACCACCGTGTTTGTTCATCTTCTGATAGAGCGATGAGTTTTCTGGTAGAACGTTTCCAGATTCTGGCGAAGCTTTGCGGTTTTCGGTGGAACTTCAAATAGAATCTGGGCATGAGTGCGGGGAGGCTCCTCGCAGGAGGATGGTATGTTTCGAGCATCTCCTCGCGGGGAGGTTTTAGCTTTATTTTTTATGATAGGTCTTAGGCCGGGGATGTTGTCCTTAGCCCTTTGCGCGCCCTTTCACTTGACTTTGCAGTGGAAGGGTGGATTTGATTTGCTGTCGAATTCACTGTCTTCTCTGCTTTTCAGGTGATCGTAATAGCGACAGGGCCAGACAGAGAAGTTATTATAGATACGTCTGAGGAGGAGACGGGCTCTGAGGATAGGAGCAGTTTGATGGCTTCTAGTTCGGCAACTTCGATTTCCTCGAGCAATGTCGGGGAGGAAAAGGAATTGGACGTCATGGAGGAAGACGTCGATGGGTTTTGCACGGAGGAGTGGGAGGTGGCCGAACCTTCCGAGCATGTGTTGACATTTGCAAAGTCCTTGGTGGACATCTTTACGGAAGTGGGATCGAAAGGAGAGTGGAGGGTGCACTTTCCTTCCCTGGACGAGCGGGTATGTACGAGCTTCAAGGACCACTTCACCATGTACGAGTATGCTTTCAAGGAGTTGGGACTGAGGCTGCCTTTTACTGACTTCCAGCGGTCAGTGTTCAAGCATTTGAGGTTGGCTCCTACGCAACTGCACCCTAATTCGCTGGCCTTCATCCGGGCTTTCGAGTTGGTGTGCGAGCATCTCTCCTTGGGGGCAACTCTTCCTCTATTCTTCGCTGTTTTCCATCTACAAAGGAAGCTGACGGGGAAGAAGTATGGCTGGGTTTCTCTGAAGCAGCCTCGCAAGCTGTTCAAACCGTTTTCGGAGTCAATCCGAACATTCAAGGAGCGTTACTTCGTCATTGAGCCCGTGTCTGAGGTTGCCCAGGACAGTACTTATGTCTGGGAGATTGAGGTTGACGAAGATGGAAATAAGCTGCATAACGAGGAGGGGAAGTACATTGGCCGGAGACTCTACAGGTTCCCCTTGAACTGGGCGCCTGACCATTTTTCCAAGAAGCCCAGCAACTATGTCTTCCAGCCGAACGAGTTGCGCGGGCAGGACGCCATGGCTTATGAGGCGATGGTGAAGTGGGCCAACTTCTTCAGTCTTGCTGAGTGCTGGACGAGCAAGGGCAGCCCTATCTTCGAGGAGGATGGGAGCCAGAGGGTCAAACGCCGATTCATCAACGTTAAGGCACTGCTGGAGTGCAAGACTCCCATGGATGATGAGAGATTGCTCGGTAGTTTTAGCTATTTAGACTTTGTTCGTGTTATTTCTTTTCCTCGTATCTAACACGTTTGTGTTTTGTTTGTGCAGGTGAGATGCCTCAGGCTCATGATCGGGTAGTAAGGAACGCTTTGGCGAAGAACAAAGTCGGGACGGCTCCTCTGAAATCTCGATTTGCCGGTGCCCGTGTTCCTCCTCCGGAGCAATCTGCTGTGGGGACCTCCACTTCTCATACTCCTGCTCCTCGGGGATCTCCCCTGCATTTAACTAGGCGTCCCAAGCGGCCGAAGGTAACCGAGGCCGTGGACCTTACTCGGGTGGCGGAGAAAGGGAAGTTTGAGCTCCCTCCCTGCATCTTTGATAGGAGGTTTTTTTAGGGGAATTCTCTGGTCGTCCCCTGGGCGGAATCTCTTTGCTTGGAAGGCATGGACCGCCCGAGCAAGAGGGCGCTGGTGGCCCAAAATGCTTCAGCCTTGGTCTGGATGTTGGAGATGGCGGCGGTTTATGCTGAAGGGGGCTCTGCAACTGAGTCCGAACTAACCGCTGCCCGTGCTTCTATGGCATCCCTCAAGGAGGAAGTCAAGGGTGCTGGCGAGGCCCGGAAGAAGGCGGAAGAGGAAGCGGCCAGGCTAAAGGAGGAGAATTCTAAGCTGAAGGTGGAGAAGAAGGTTGCCGAGGAGATGATCGGAGAGCTGAGGGTGGCCAATGCTCCGGGTGCCGACGAGCCAGACGATTTGAAAGATCTGAAGAGTAGATCTGAGCTGGTTGCCCACATCCTGCTGGCTGAAGATGATGGCATCGCCGTGACGGAGGAGTCTTTTAGAAATGATGTGGCTCAGCTGCGCGTGGTGAACCCTGGGCTTGAAATCTCTGCCGAGGGCACTCACTATCTTGCGCGTGTTGAGGACGGTCGTATCGTCTTGCTCGAAGGTCTCCTTGTCATTTCCCCAGAGGATCAACCCGCAGAGAAGCAGGGACCGAGCGTGCTGATGAATGAGGACTTTGTTATTTTCTGATGTTGTTGTAGTATGTCTGGCCTGAGTGCCGTTGGACCGTTGTAATTTATTTTCTTTTCGGGGGGGCTTGGCCCCCGTTTGATGTAATTAAGTATAATAGTGGCCCTTGCGGTCACCCATTATTTTAACTTATCATATTTCTGGCTTTGCATGATTTTACTTACGTTTATTTTTGCTAAGTGTTGTATGCATGCTCGCTGTGAATGTATGTCTGCCCGTGATTGGGAGCTTTTGACTTGTATGAATATTTTTGGGGTATTGCTCGTTGTAGATGTGTTCGACAGTGTGGGGAACAGGTCGAACGGCCAGGGAATATCCTGGCCGGGGAGCGGAACACAGGTCGCGTTTGAGGCCTGAGTTCGCGGCGTGAATGTCCCATCACGAGTTGGGGTTCTGCCAATCATGGTACATTGACGACAGCGATGCTCGATCGAGGACCGCTATCGAGCCATTACCCAACTCGTTACTGAGCGGGGTTATGCTTTAATCGTATGCGACGCTTGTACCTAGACGTGCATAGTGGTCAGTAGCTGACGTTCGTCGTTGCGACGAGTCGAACCGAGGATTTAGCTGTAGTATTGTTTTAGCTTTTCAGCGTTCCATGGTCGAGCGAGTTCTTCTACCGTGAGATGTTCTAGGTAGTAGGCCCCATTTTCCGTTTTTGCCCGGACACGATAGGGTCCTTCCCAGTTGGCTACTAGTTTACCTTCGCGAGAGTCTTTGTGGTTTCTTCTCAGAACAAGGCTTCCCACGTCGAACTCTCGCCGTATCACCTTGGCGTTGTGCCTGATGGTAATTTTTTGTTTTAGCGAGGCTTCGCGGAGGGCTGCCCCGGTCCCGATTTCCTCGACGAGGTTGAGCTCTTCTCTTAAAGATTCGTCGTTCATCTCCTCGTCTAGGGGTGACTTTGTCCGCCTAGAAGGCACGTGAACTTCGACAGAAATTACGGCCTCGGTTCCGTATGCTAGACGGAATGGTGTTTCCCTGGTCGTTGAGTGTGGAGTTGTACGATATGCCCAGAGTACGCTGTGCAGTTCCTCGACCCATGCCTTCTTCGTTTCGTCTAGCCTTCGCTTGAGGCCTCGAAGGATGACTCGGTTAGCTGCCTCAGCCTGCCCGTTTGTTTGGGGGTGCTCGATGGATGCGAAGTGTTGCTTCGTGCCCAGTTGGGTGACGAAGTCCTGAAACTTCCTGTCCGTGAACTGTGTCCCGTTGTTCGTTAATATCTCTTGGGGAATACCGAAACGCGCAAGGATATTTCGTTTGTAGAAACGCAGGATGTTGAGGGCAGTTATTTTGGCTAAAGTTTATGCTTTTATCCATTTTGTGAAATAATCTACGCCCACTATGAGGTACTTGTTCTGACTTGATCCTACCACGAAGGGTCCTAGGATGTCTAGGCCCCACCAGGCGAATGGCCACGGGGAGGACATAGCCTTGAGCTCGTTAGGTGGAGCCAGGTGAATGTCCCCGTGCCGTTGGCGTTTGTCGCATTTCTTCATGTGTTCTTTTGCGTCGTTTTGCATGGTCGACCAGTAGTATCCTACTCGGAGAGCCTTCCGGGCAAGGGACCTTCCTCCGAGATGTTGGGCGTTGATTCCCTCATGGATTTCGCACAGGATGTGTGCGACCATTCCCTCCTCGACACATTTGAGCAGTGGAACGGAGAATCCCCGCCTATAAAGTTTACCTTCGACCAAGACATACGAGCAGGCTCTTCGCCTGATCGTGCTGGCCTCCTTTGCGTCGGGTGGAAGTTCATCTTTAGCGAGATAGTTGTAGACTGGGGTCATCCAGCAGTTGTTGTCGCCGATTACCTGCACGTCGAGTTTC
Organism: Lathyrus tuberosus; assembly: GCA_022829125.1. NCBI lineage: Eukaryota > Viridiplantae > Streptophyta > Magnoliopsida > Fabales > Fabaceae > Lathyrus > Lathyrus tuberosus. Next base: position 4,206,742 of record JALAZF010000259.1, read on the forward strand.
AGCGAGGCCTTATCGATGCTGGGTCGAGGAAGCACTTCCTGTATGACGAATTTGTTTCTGCCTTTCATTTTCGTGCTGTCCAGTTTAGACAGCACGTCTGCTTGTACATTATGTTGGCGGGGAATGTGTTTCACTTCCACTGTTGGGAACTTCACCATTTCCTTTTTTACCAGGGCCAAGTATTCGGTCAGGTTGTCGTTTTTGGCTTGGTATTCACCCCTGACCTGGAGGGCCACGAGTTGCGAATCCGTGCAAATGACGACCTCTTGCACGCCCAGGTCCTCGGCAAGGCGTAGCCCAGCGAGGAAGGCTTCATATTCCGCCTGGTTATTGGAGGATGGGAAGGACAGTATGAGTGATACCTCGACGATAATTCCTTCGTCGCTTTCCAGTATAATGCCCGCGCCGCTTCCTGCCGAGCTTGAGGCACAGTCGACGAAGATGGTCCATTTTCGCTCTTCGCTCGCAGGGGAGTCTACGAGTGTCATCTCCGCGACGAAGTCGGCCAGAGCTTGGGCCTTGAGGGCTTTTCTGCCTTCGTATTGGATGTCAAATTCGGAAAGCTCCAGCGACCATTTGAGCATTCTGCCGGCCATATCTGGTCGTCCGAGCAGCTGCTTTATGGGCTGATCTGTTCGAACCACGATCGTGTGAGCCAGGAAGTAGTGTCTTAATCTTCTAGCTGCGTTGATGAGGGCCAATGCCACTTTCTCTATCTGCTGGTATCGTAACTCTGGCCCTTGCAGCGCTTTGCTCATGAAGTAAATGGGCTTCTGCCCGTCAGGTGTCTCGCGGATGAGAGCAACACTCACAACTTCGGTTGCTACGGCTAGGTATAGGTACAATGTTTCGCCATTGTCCAGGCGAGAGAGGATAGGTGGTTCTGAGAGTGCTCGTTTCAAATGGAGAAGGGCTTTGTCGCATTCCTCGGTCCATTTGAATGTTGCCTCTTTGCAGAGGAGTTTGAAGAATAGCAGGGTGTGCTGGGCGGACTTGGCCACGAAACGAGATAGTGATGCGAGCATCCCGTTGAGGGACTAGATGGATTTTTTGGATTTGGGCATAGAAAACTCAGAGAATGCCCGACATTTGTCGGGATTGGCTTCGATTCCTCGTTCCGTCAAGTAGAAGCCGAGAAATTTTCCTGCTGGGAGGCCGAACATGCACTTCTCCGAATTGAAACGCATCTTGTATTTTCTAGCCTGTTCGAAGAGCTTTCGTAAATGGGCAGTGTGATCGGTTTCCTCGTGGGACTTTACGATCATGTCGTCCATGTATACTTTGAGCATGTCGCCTATTTCTCCCGGATATACTTTATTCATCATTCGTTGGTATGTTGCTCCGGCGTTCTTCAGGCCGAAGGGCATTACGTTGTAGTAATAATTCCCTGATTCGGTCATGAAGGCCGTATATTTTTTGTCGGACATTGCCATTGGGATTTGATTGTAACTCGAGTAGGCGTCCATGAACGATAAAAGTTTAAAACCAGCTGAATTATCAACAAGTTTATCAATATTAGGGAGGGGGTAGGCATCCTTCGGGCATGCCTTATTGAGATTGGTATAATCAATGCACATGCGCCATTTTCCATTAGATTTTTTAACCAATACAATGTTGGACAGCCAAGTCGTATACTTGGCCTCCGAAATAAATTTGGCCTCGAGGAGGTCCTTTACAGCTTTTTCAGCAGCCTCCATTTTCTCCGGAGACTGCTTTCTCCTACGTTGTGCTACGACCTTGATGGCCGGGTCAATAGTCAACTGGTGATAGGCGGTGGACGGATCCAAACCGGACATCTCCGCGGCGCTCCATGCGAAGAGGTCGGCATTCTCTCTGAGGTATGCTTTGAACTGCTTCCTCGCGACGTCGGGCAGGTTAACTCCGATCTTCACTCCCCATTGGGGGTCTTCGCCGAACAGAACTATCTCGAAGTTACCATCCAGGATTGGGCACATCGGATGGGAGTTACTGCTGGACGACGTGGACGGGCTGGCTGAAGCCACTCGTTCCTCAGGTTGGTCCTCGGGGAAGCGACTGTCAAGGTCGATAGAGTCGACCTGGGGCAGGGGCTTGGCCTCCTCGGAGCTGCTTGGCAGTGCTGGCTTGCTCGACGCCTTTGGCTTGGGCGCAATGGTTTTGAGTTCCTTTGTAGCTGCTTCAAAACACCGTCGGGCAGCTTCTATATCACCATGGAGGGTGGTGACCTTCCCTTTTAAAGTGTAATACTTCATTTTCAGGTGGACAGTTGAGGGTACTGCTACCAACTCGGCCAGAGTTGGCCTTCCGAAAATGCATTGGTAAAGCGATGGGTAGTCGATTACCAGGAATTGCACCTTGATGGATCTGGCCGTCTCAGCTGCGCCGAAGGTCACGATCAGCTCGCCGTAGCCCCACAGCTTGGTCACAAACCCGTTGAATCCTTGCAAATCGGACCCTACATAGGGGGTAAGGTGCGATTCGTCCAGCTGAAGCGTTGAGAACAACTGGGAGTACATGATGTCGACCGAGCTGCCCTGGTCGACTAAGATTCGACGAACGTCAAAGTTTACCATTTGGGCTCTGACTAGCAGTGGAATGCTTGAATTCAGGGAGCCACCGAGGAGTTCCTCTCTGTAGAAAGAGATGGGGACGGAGCCCTTTTGGGCCTGATCAAGCGTGGTCACTTTGTTGGAACTGGTGTTGATCAGGTGTTCGAACTTCCGTTTCACGAAACCCACAGTGACTTTGTTGAACCCCCTGCCAGAAATGACCATGGCGGAGGGAAAAGTCTCCCACGGGCTATGGGCCGTGAAATAAGCAGGGGCGTTGAGCCCGTCTGGGACGTGGAAGTCCTCTGGCCGTAATATGGACATAGCGACCTGTATATTAGCGTCTTCCGAGGAAGGTGCCTCTTCCTCGACCTTCTTGGATTCCTGGGTGTCCTGCCGAGGAGCGTCCTTCTTCTTGGCGAACTATTTCAGGTGCCCGTCCCTGATCAGTATCTCAATGGCATCCTTCAGATGGATGCAGTCCTCCGTAGTATGGCCGTGACTTTTGTGGAAGCGGCAATATTTTTACTTGTCCACGTTTGGTCTATTTGGCAGCTGTTTGGGGAAACGGACCCCGGCTTGTTTGAACTCCGAATTGGCACATTCGGTCAAAATCTTCTCCCTGGAAACGATCAGGGGAGTGTAGTTATGAAAGCGCTAGGAGGGTCCCTTGCTGTCGCGAGAGTCCCTCGTACAGTCCTCGTGCCTCCGTTCACCCCGACGAGATGTCGAGGCTTCTTCTCCTTTAGAGGCCCGAGTGTTCTCTTGGCCGCGAGACGCTCAGACGTTGCTGGCCATAATCTTCTCCTCGTACTGGATATGAGATTGGGCTTTGAGGAGGAGAGCGTCTAAATTCCTCGGTGGGGCGATGCCGATGGCTTTAGCGAAATCGGAGTCCGGGAGGACCCCTTGTTCGAGCAGGAACTTCTTCATTTTATCCGTCGTTGGGACCTGAACTGCTTCCTTGTTGAACCTCTCGATGTATGCCCGGAGAGGTTCGTCTTTCCTTTGAATTATGGCTCTGAGGGTGGCCTCAGTTTTGGGGTGGCGGCGAGATGCTGTGAAGTGCCACGAGAACATCCTGCCGAGCTATTTCCACAAGGTAATGGACTCCTCGGGCAGTTGTTTATACCATGTCATTGCTCCTTTTCGGAGCGTGGTCGGGAACAGTCTGCACTTGATGGCACCCCGTACGCTGCAGTAGTCTAAGAGCGCATCGATATTCTTGATGTGCTCGTCTGGGTCAGTGGTCCCGTCGTATGTGCCAAGTGACGGGGGTTTCTCCAAGCCTTTCGGGAGACGGGTAGCCAGGATCTCTTGGGACAACGGGCCTCGAGGCTCGTCATCGCTGCTAGTACTGGTGTATGATGGTGATCGGACGGGATACTCGCGTCGGCGGTTCCTTTGCGGGGAAGGTGAGCAGTTTCTTCGGGGAGAAGGTGAGTGCTTCCTTCGAGGAGAAGGCGAGCGGTTCCTTCGAGGAGAAGGTGAGCGTGCCCGTAATTTGGATTTGATCGGAGGAGATTCCTCGTTCCTTCGAGTCCGTTTACAGTCATGAGCGTGCTGGTCACGCGGGGAGATCTGGTCGCATTTTCGGGCCACGTGAGGGTTAAATTTCGGGCACAGTCTTCGTTCGATTTCTCTTTGTGGCTGTGGCCTTCTTGATTATCTCTGGTTCCTCTGCGTGGGAGGGGATCTTGGACGGTGAGACTCTTCCAGTGCCCCGATCCTCTCGTTTTGCTGCAGGATTAGGGTGTTAGTTTTGTTGAGCGCCCCCAGGAGAGCTGTCACGGCCAGGTCGGCATTGGGCAGAACGGTAACGGGCTGGAGGTCAATAGAAGGTTGATCGTTGTTACGATCAGCAGGGGTAGGGGAAGGAGAAGCAGTGGCTCCATCCCTATAGAAACGGGCATCTCGAAGGAGAGATGATTGGCCGTCAATGTCAGACTTGTTGACGGGGAGGATGGTTGATTGGAGAGCATCCTGGGTGTGATCTTGGGAGGCCATGATCGTGATGATGTTCGAGGATTGTTTTGATCTTCGGTTAAAGAAAGAAGGGGAGAACAAAGTTCCCACAGACGGCGCCACTGATCGTGATGGCTGGATCAGATCCTGTAGAATCAGGTCGCCAAGTACGTCAAGGATGCTGGTCGTATGGAGAGAAGGGGGTGTACCTGCAAGGCACTCCGACGCTCAAGTGAGAATGGGTCAGAGAAAAGGGGTAAGTACAAAGTATGAATTCTTAGGGTGAATATTGGATACCTGACCCTCTCAAGCGAGAGGGTTTATATAGAGCCCCCAGCGCGTGGCCAACGGTCCTATTTTCGGGGCGAAATAACCGTTTTCCCCAAAGAATAGGAAACTTCCCAAACTAGCCGTTATGTCGGGCAGGGTGCCCAAAACTAGCCGTTATGTCGGGCATAAGCGCGGTTCCGGGCACCTAGCCTTTGCTGTTCGGGCAGCGAGGAAGCCGTGCGTAACGGGCATCAATGCCGGGGAGGAACGTTGCATTCCTTGCCCGGTTGGAGGGGCAGAAAGGTCACTTTTGCCCCTCTGTGGATTGAACTTAGGCAATTTGGGCCGCTCTGGAGCTGAGGCGGATTGGGGCAATTCTGGCCATTGGTCCAGTCCAGAACAGTAACCATATCGAACCTTTTTAAGAGTCAATTAGCTATTACAAAGTACATGATTAAATTCTCCTTAACACATTTGTACTCTTTTTTATCTGCTTTATGACTAACTTAGAGTCGCCCATTATTTCGACCCGAGTTGCCCCCAATTCCAACAAGGTTTCAAGTCCAGCTATCAAAGCCTCATATTCTGCCTCATTATTCGAGCAGAGTCCTTTGACTTTGTACTTGAATTTTGTTGGAATTTTGTTGGGAGAAATAACAAGAACCCCTATTCCAGTTCCATTTCTATGACTAGAACCGTCGAAGTACAGCCTCCATGGCTCCATTTCAATATAATTCAAAGACTCTTCATTTATAGCGTGGTCGACTATGAAATCAACCACTACCTGTCCTTTGACAGCCTTTAAAGGAAAATATATCTAAGAATACTCAGTCAATGCTAATGTCCATTTTCCAATTCGACTGTGCAAGATTGGTTTAGATAACATATATTTTATAACGTCGAAATGAGAAGAAACGTAAACATCAACTGGTTTTATATAGTGCTTTAATTTCATACAAGAAAAGTACACACATAAACACAACTTTTCAATCACACTATATCTAGTTTCCGCATCGTTCAAGACCCTACTGAGGTAGTAGATGGCTCTTTCGACACCATTCTTATCCTCTTGAGCCAACATGCTCCCTAAAGTCTTATCCGACGCAGATATATACAACCTCATACTTCTATTTCTACAAGGTGACACTAAGATTGGAGGGTGCGTTAGGTACTCCTTGATCTTGTCGAAAGCATCCTGCTGCTCTTGCCCCCATTCGAAATCTCCCTTCTTTAGTCGAAGTAGAGGAGAAAAGGCTTGCGTTTTCCCACTAAGGTTGGAGATGAACCTTCTGAGAAAGTTGATCTTGCCAAGTAAAGACTGTAACTCCTTCTTTGTAGATGGCGTTTTCGCCTCCATTATTGCCTTGGCCTTGTTTTGGTTGATTTTGATCCCTTTCTTGTGGACCACAAAGCCCAAGAAGTCTCCCGCCTGTACACAAAACGCACATTTGAGAGGATTCATCTTCTGACCAAACTTCCTTATCCTTTCGAAGGATTGTCGAAGATGGTCTATATGAGTTTTCCCTGAAACTAACTTAACAACAATATCGTCGATGTAAATCTGCATAAAATCCTCAATGAAATCGTGAAAAATCGAATTCATCGCTCGCTGATATGTTGCCCCAGCATTCTTTAAACCAAAAGGCATTACCACCCATTCGTAAGTGCCTAAGGCTCCAAGGCATCAAAATGCCATTTTTGGAACATCTTCCTCAGCAATAAAAATTTGATTATAACCAGAATACCCATCAAGCATACTAAGGTACTCATGTCCCGCGGCGGAATCGACAAGCATTTCCGCCACTGGCATAGGATATTCATCCTTTAGGGTATCCGAATTCAAGTCTCGAAAATCAATGCATACCCTAAACTTGCCATTTTTCTTTATTGCAGGAACTATGTTAGCAATCCATTCGACATACCTGGTTAGACGAATGAACTTGCACCTGAGAAGTCTTTCGACTTCTTCTTTAATCTTCGAGAGGATTTATGGGGCGAATCTCCTTGGCGTCTGCTTCACAGGTTTCCTCTCAGGTTTTATTGGCAACCTTAATTCGACCAAGCTCCTATCCAGCCCGGGCATTTCGTCGTAGTCCCATGCGAAACAATCTTTGAATTCTTTCAACAATTGGACTATTTCGTCCTTGAGTTGGGGGCTTACTTTCGTGCTGATATAAGTGGGTCGTTTCTCTGCCCCTGATCCCAAGTTGATTTCTTCAAGTGGATCTTGTGCCATCATCTTGGTATTTGATGCTAAAGGATCCTTTTCGAAGCCCAACGGTTCGTTGTCATAAATCGCGTCAAGCCTCTGATTCTGCAAATCACCTTGAACTTTATCCGGAGGATCCATATTAGGATCCTTTTCGAGACCTAATCGATCTACTTCAATTTGATTGGCTTCGACAACCATATACTTTACCTCGGCCTCCAAAGCCGCTTTGAGTTTGTTCTCGGCTACATAAGTCGCGATCTTTTCGAGCGTTAGTGACTTATTCATTGTCACTGAATTCGCTGCCCCAGCCAGTTGGCTGGATGTGTACGGTTCCAAAAATGTAGTTTTCTTCTCCAACTACCTCCCTATCCCACTGAAACCCGTGAGTAGGATGAAGGTATAATAAGCAAAAAGCATTGTCCGTTGGTGTCATATCAAAGGTGGCTGGGCTACAAGGAGCTATGTGAGCCAGATTCCTGTCGAAACTCCTCCTATCCACCTGATTCACTTTGGCCAAAAAATAACTTTGGTCAGCCTCTATATTTTCGACTATGCCTTCTGCTCGCCAGATGGTTATTCGCTGGTGCATTGACGAAGGGACGACACCAATACCGTGTATCCACTCTCTTCCCAGGAGAAGGTTGTAGTTTGCTTTCGACACAATCACCATAAACATAGTTGGCCTCGTGATGGTTCCTACTGTTAGGTCTACCTAAATCACACCCGTAGTAGTTCCTACTTTCCCTTCATAATTCGACAATACCATGTTGTGAGGTTTGGTATCGGAATCATCTTTTCCAATTTTCTTCAGCATAAAGTGCGGCATCAAGTTTACAGCCGCTCCTCCATCGACCAGAATCTTATTCACCCATACGTCACCAACTTTTCCTTTTATAAATAGGGGTTTAAGGTGGTTCTTCATTGAGTCATCTGGCCTTTCAAAAAATGCGTTTTGTTCTTCGACGCATCCGTTGTTCATGATATAGTAGCAAACGGGCATGTGTCTGGCCGCTTCGACCTCCAAAGCTTCCTCTTCCTCTTCGACTTCCATAATTTGATCATACTCCCTGGGGAGCACTGAAACGACATTACATGTCACATCGAATGATGCTTCTGACTCTGAGTTAAAATCGTCTGTCATTTCGTCATCCTTGGTTACTTCCTCCTTTGGCGCTTCTTGCACTGGAGCAGTGGGTGGATTATCAGACTTCACTTCTTTCATCTGGGTCGAAGTTTGAACGTTGCTGCTAGTTTATGGCTTGTCTTTTCCTGTAGCCTCCCTCTCAGCCTTCTTTTGACGTTGGTATCTCCTCCATTGTGACTTCGTCATAGGGTTGTTGCCCTTATAATTCTCAGAAGGGTAAGTCACCCTTTTGGACTTCTGGATTTCCTTTCTGTATGACATAGAGGATCCCCTCTGCACTTCAAAATCCTTCCATTTTCCTTTCCCCCGGGCTTGTCAGATTGGATTCACCCACCTATTATTTGGAGCCTTGGTTGTTGGTTTGAACGTGTTAGGGTGTCTTTCGCCTAACCTCTCTCCGTTTTGGTTCGCTCTCCTGGGGTCGAACCTCTCTCCAGTAGGCTTCCAATTTCCTCTTTTCCCTCTACGTTTTGTGCTGCTTTTCTGTCGAATACAACACTACAGCGAGGGCATAGCATCACCTCAGACCTCTTCCTCTGGCATCTATGAATAAAATCTGCCAGATTCTCTTCCTCTTTTGGGTAAGCCACTTTCTGGTACTCCTCCCGTCGGCGTTCTTCGTCAAGTTGCATTGCCGCGTTCTGAGTTACTTCGACCATGTTTATATTGGCCGGTGATTCTGCATCTAGGCCCAACTTATTCAGTTTCAAGTGAGGCCCTCATCGACCTCATGTTCCTTCTTCATTCGAATGAAATCCTCAGAGATTTTCTTCGACAGGACCTTTGGGAGTGGACTCCTGGCAACTTGTGGGGTGATGAATCCAACAGTTTTGTCCTTCAGGTCCTCCATGGTTCTTCGGAGAATACCAACAGCAGCATGTTTGAAAGGACCTTCAGTAGTTCCATTATTGATTTTGGTGAAACCCTTAGTGGTCTCATTGTTGTCTTTGTCGAAACCCTCAGTAGTTTCGTTGTTGATCTTGTCGAAACCCTCAGTGGTTTCGTTGTTGATGCCCTCAGTGGCCTGAGCAATGTAGTTCTCGATTATCTTTGTGCCAAGATCTTCAGCAACCTTGACCATTATTGACTGGTCCACGCCATCAGTCGTGTCTTCGACCATGTCACCTTTGTCAGCGGGGTCTTCAGCAACCTCCACCATATTCACGTTGTGGTCGAAACCATCAACAACTTTCATCATTTCCAAGGTATTGTTGAAGCTCTCAGCAACTTCAACCATGTTTACTACAGATGGCTCAGCATAGTGGGCTTCCACCACCTGCAAGGAGTTTGAATCCACTTTCGCCTGAGACTTCGACTTGTCGCCAAATTTGAGCCTTCTATTTCTTATTGCATTCTGGACTAGATCCCTGAAAAGGATACATTGAGACGTTTTATGACCCAAAAAATTGTGATATTTACAAAAACCTCTCTTTTTCTATTGCTCTAAAGGAGGAACCTTAGTACCAGGAGGTACTATCATTTGGCCATCCTTGACCAATAAGTCAAATATTTTGTCACATTTTGTAACGTCGAACGTATAAGTTCTCTTAGGGAACCTGTCGTTCTTTTCCGATTCGACTGGATTTTTTCCATTCGACGGAGCCAAAACTCTACAGGCATAAGGTGGGCCCTATTTTAACTCTGCCAAATCTACCTCTTGCTCGTCGAAATTTGACGATTCCTCTTCGTCATCCTCCTCACAGACTCCGATATAGGCCACCCTTTCTTTCCTATTTTTATTAACCCTAGCTTTTTCGGCTTTTAGTCTTTCGACCTGCCTAACCCTATCGGCTAATTGGGCCATGTCTCTTAAATATTGGGTGTCTAATTTCTTTCTTATAGAATAGTCGAGGCCACCAGCAGCCATTTCGACTAACTCGTGCTCTGACACTTGTGTGAAACACCTTGCCTTGAGCAATCTGAACCTATTCAGATAATCATCTATTGGTTCTAAAAACTTTCTCTTTACGCTAGCCAATTCTTTCAGGCTTATTTTCGTCTGCCCCATGTAAAATTATTCATGGAACGATCTCTCCAACTGGGTCCACGTATGGACCAAACCTGCAGGCAAAGACGTGAACCAAGTAAAAGCATTTTTCGTCTGAGAGCTAGGAAAATATTTTATCTTCAAGTTCTCATTGTGCGCTATTTATCCTGTTTCGATCAAGTAACGGGCCACGTGTTCGACCGTCGATTCACTCGTGTCTCCCAAAAACTTTGTGAATTTGGGGACTTTCCACCTTGGGGGTAAATCTTCCTGCAATATATATTCAGATAATGGTGATGTGTAACTAGGCCTCTGCAGTCCTACATTTACCCCATTTTGAGCCATTATTCTTTCGACCATGGCTGCTAAATTATTTTTCGCCAGCATGTTATTACAATGTATTCGTTGCACAATATCATCGGCGTCTTGACCCCTATTTACTATCACCCTCGCAGGTTCTTGCTGGACAGGTAGTTCGACATGAGGTGGTTCGACCACTGCTCCCTGGTCTTGTAGGTTTGCCTGAGGAACATTTATTAGTCTCTGGTTTATAGTGGGTTCTTCTTTGACCGCTGCCCTTGGGATCTGAACTTCCTGTCCCCTCGGGGGAGGTCGAGGGACACCGAAAAAATCAGCAATGCGCGTCATCTGTGCTGCTAATTGTTGATTTGTTTGTGTAGTGTTTTGGATCAAGGGATTGAATATAACCCCCATTTGTTGGGCTAACATCTGGACCATATCATGGTTACTCTCATCCATTTATTTCATGATCACTTGTGTAGAGTTATTGGTAATGTTTGGCATGTAAGTTTGATACCCCGTTCCTAGAGGCTGGCTAATTCGACCGATATGGTTCACACCAGAACTCGACCCTTGTAAGGGCGAAGTTATGTTCATTGTTGGATCTGTAAACGCTGATGGAGCGTTATGCAAACTTGCCATTACTGAAGTTGGCATTCCATATGGTTGCTCTCGATTTAGTGGCATCGAAAACCCAGACATAAAGGGTCTGTACATACTTCCTGAGGGGGGAGGAGTCATTTGGGGTCCCATAGTTGAAAAACAAGGCGCACTCTGAGGTGTTGAAAGCGCAGGTGTCGAACTCGCTGTTGATGGATTAGCCTATGACACCGATATTGAGGCCATACTGCCCCTAGTCGAAGGATTAGGGGGTGGTATTTCGGTATTCGTAGAATTTTGATTATTAGGCGAATTTGGATTTGCCATTCTGGGTACTCGTCTTCTTCTGGACCTTTCTTCGTTATTTATGGCTAGTTTTCCACTTCTTAATTTCATACAACAAGACGAAGAAAGTTTCTTACGAGTAAAGTGTAAAATGAAGATTTTCAAACGTTAATAGCACAAGGTCCCACCGGGCGTGCCAATTTGTTTGCTTGGAAAATTCGCAAACAACCGCTGATCTCCTAATTTATATAAAATTAGTTTACTTACAGGACCGATCAAACAAATCCTAGGACAAAGTGCTTTAACAATTTTGGTAACTTTCGTTAGAAAACCTTTTACGCATTGAATTCATCATGGTTTCTTATCAATCTTTGTATTTTTCGACAGAAATGATAACCTTTGTCTTTTTAAAATAAATAACAAAAACGTAAATAACTTGCAAGTAAGAAAATGGTGAAAAGGTAAAAGGAAATTGTAAATGAAGAACGTTAAACTTCTATTTAAATGCAAGGAATGAAAACTGGTGTTTTTCAAACGTACATTTTCTCAGTAATTACTCTTTTCTCTCTCTCGGTTACTTTGAGTATTTCTTGAGTGATTTGTACAAATTCTGAACACACCAGAAATCTAACACCAAGACTCCATATTTATATACAAACGAAATAACCAACTATAATAGCTATTTCTCCTAATGGCGACAAATGTCATTCTGCATGTATTCGTCTGCCAGATGCGTTCCACACATCCCATTTCAAAAGCGGAATTCCCTCCTGAATTTTGAATTTCAAACACCTGTCGAATGGAGCCCATTTCTTCTTCTTGTCGAAAATATTCTTCACACTTAGAAAAATCTGGCAATGCTTCCTCTGAGCACCAATGGTCTTCGACTAGCTTTTTCCATCAAAAACCTTCTAGTCGAATTTCTCTGTCGAATTGTCAACTTTCCACTTAAACTATTATCTTGGCGTCGAAATTAGCGGCCTACATAACCATAAAGAAAAACCTGCACAAGATCAAAATCATGTTGTACTAGAAAGCTGGAAAAAGAAGAAGAGTTGGCTTTAAAAATAGAGAGACACGAACCTTCAAGGGGAGGTGGGAGAAAGATTCTGAAACAGCAACAATTTGTCCTTCATATCCTCATCACAAACACACAACCTTAAACTCTCAGAACCTCCACAAAAACTAGTCAAATAAGTTTAAGCTTTCCCCCATTCCATAACAAAACTCACTCTCTCTTATTTCCCATATCCTTCAATAACCTTCATCAATAACTACCCAAACTCTTCATAAATCACAAAAACAGCAGCAATGATCACAAGATCAAAAACATAGAGAAAAGAGAGACCGCGATTGAGAGAAATAACTGAACTATGGTCGAATTGTAATACGAACCTTGCAAACCATTTTTTTTTTTTACGGTTTAGAGACTGAGAGTTGAAATTTTTGCGAGAACGAAGAGACGCGTGAGAGCGAAAGAGAGACGAATTGAAAAATTTGCGAGACGATGATGATGAGAGTCAGATGAGCGAGAGATTGAGTAACCTTGAGAAGAGAGAGATTCATTGTGTTTTGTTTGGTAACGTTTCTTTCCTCCCTTTTTTTCCTCTCCGTGTGAATTTTGCAATTGAAATCCTGCATAAATCAAGAGTTAGGAACATGAAGCTTTAAGTTCAAATTTACAAATCTGTGAGCAAGGGAACAGATTACCGCCATTGGTTCTTTGTTATGTCATGACTATTGTATGTACTTGCTCTCGCAAAGGTGAACTTATGGAGAAACAACGGTCTCATGGGGATTTTGCAGAGTAGATCGACGGTTCTCAAATAAGGGTTTCGAATAGAAGGTTTTGACAGTCGATGTTACAATTGAAATCGTATCCCTTGATTTTGAGAGAAAAATATAGTGTGGTTCAATTAGAATGACAGTGAGGTGAGATTTTTTTGGTTCGATGAGGGTGAAAGGCAATGGAGCTCGACGATGGTGTGGTGAGGTTGCGTTCAATTTTTAGTTCAGAGTTCTTGAGAGGGGTGAGAAAGAGGGATAACATGTGAGTTATTTTTTAATTTAAAAATATACAAAATTAAAAAATGGCATTTTTAATTTTTTTTTACAAATTTAACGGCGGTTATCCAAAACCGTCGTAATATGTTTTAAATTTTTAAAAAATTTAACGGCGGTTATCCCAAATCGTCGTAATATGTTTTAAATTTTAAAAAAATTTAACGACGTTTGTATAAAACCGTCGTGGCAACCGCCGTAACTTACAAATAATGACGGTTTTTATGGAACTGTCGCAATCAATGTGTCACAAAACACTATTTTTCTTGTAGTGTTTGTTCAACGTTATTCTAAATGACTTTGATGGTTGTTGCTATACTTTCCCAAAGTTTTGTTCAATGCATTTCTGACAAAACCTCAGATGACTGTAACCCTTTCCTAGTAAGTTGCTTCTGCTTTCTGGATGTTTCTGTGTATTCCACTATAAAGTTAAATACTTTCTTGGAAATCTCTGTTGCATACTCAGATTTGGTTTCGCACCACATCTAATGCTTCTCTAGATGTTTCTGACGTGTTTTCCTGATTTATGTTACTTTCAGCATCTGATGCTTTCCCGGATGTCTGTATCTCCATTCAGGTTTTATCCCTCTTCTTTTCAAGTATTATTGGATACTCTTTGTCACCTTGGTAGATGTCCATAACATCTTGTATTCCTCAGTTGTGTCTTCTTGATACTTTTAACCGTGGAATCTTGCTTTGTTTGCTAAGTTGTTCCTTGTTGGGTCTTTCATTCTTTAGCTGTGCTTTCAGCAACATTTCTGTATACAGTTATCCCCTGTGACATCATTCCTCACAGGATCTCTGTCTTGCATTCATATCATTTCATATCATGTGCATCTTGTGGCATCTTAGGGCAAAAAATTATGCATGTTTGTATTTAGGTATCTCCTATCTCGTCGAGACGAAGATTTCAATCTCCATATCTCCGGATAGAAGAAACTTAAATAGAGACATCTGTCATACCCTAATTTTTGCCCCTGAGATTTTGTTTTTTGTTTCGCATCGTCTGCATAGCATAACATTCACTTCATCTTGCATAGTATCCGAAATTTCCGTCAGAATAAATTTGTTGGATTTATAGACAAATCGGTCTAAATTTATTTTAAAATCTGACCAAACGCTGTATTTTTTCAATATGTTTATTTTGCGCTGATTATTTTGGTGTGTTCATTTTAATTTTTCGAGCACTTTTCTGCCCGACTTTTTATTTCATTTTTTAATCATTTTTATTTGTTTTTAGTTAAATAATCATTTAATTTGTTTAGATTTAATTAGATATTTAATTTTTAATTTAATTTTTTATTAATTGATTTTATTTTTAATTTGTTTATTAATATTTTCTTTTTTATAAAAAACACAAAAACATCCTATTTAATAAATACTTAATTATGTTTCTCCTTCTAAAAACACAAAAAAAATATAATATTTAATTCTTTTTATTTTTGTCTCATTATAAAAAACAAAAAAAAACATTGTGTTAATTGTTATTATCATTCTTGTCTATTTTCTAGTCCTATATATACGTATTAGAAAAAACAAAGAGGACACAAAAAAAAAACACTCATGTTTCATCCCCCGTCACGTACAACTCCATCTGTTGCATATCATCTTCATTTTTCACAGTAACTCAGTATCCTTACAACACCACCGTGCACCACCACCAAACACATAAAATCCATGATTCATAAACCATCTCTGATTTAGAACCACCTTGTTCTCCTTCAAAAAAACCCACAATCTTCATTTAGGGCGAAGTAAAATTGATGTTGACTCTCACGATTCAAGCGACGAAAATAAATTCGACATCTCTGCATAATCGCAGCAACACCATTGCTACAGAAACAGCTTCGTAATTGCACGACATTGGGTATCATTTTTGTCACGATTTCGTTGGTGCATCATGACTCGTATTTGATTTATCAGTTATATTTATTATTACTATGTTAATTATGCTGATTTTTATTTATTTTTGTTTGTTGGTACTAAAATATTTCAAACATGAATGCTGTGGGTTTTATTTTTGTTACACTTGAATGTCAAAATCATGTCGTAATGCTGTCGTAATATTTTGAGCGAGTTCTCATGTACATCTTTTGATTATAAGCTTTGCTTGTTGATTTCATTTTGTTCGCATTACTCTTGAAGATTACACGAATAATTACGTGAATATTGTGAATGTTTACTGTTGTTTTGTGTTTAAATTTCATATTACCTTTTTCCTACGTTTTAGTTGTGGGTGGGTTTGTTCATTTGCTATGTTTAGTAGTTGAGGTTTGTTCATGTTCTGCACATTTAATATATTGGAGTATTGTTTATTTTCTTTGTTTAATAATAGTTGGTGTGTTGTTTTATTTTGGGGTTTATCTAATAATTTCAAAAATGTTAATAATGTTGGCATGTATGTATTAGAAAAACAAAACAGGAAATTGAAAGTGCAATGGATACATGAGTTTGACTATGCGTGTGTATATGTTAATATCATAGTGAATATCGTTCTTTTACTGTTTATGTTAATTTTTGGGCCCATCCTTTTTTATTTCTTTTGTTTAAAATTGTTTTTATCTTCTTAAAACTTTTTATTATTATATTTTAATCATCATTTTATTTAGGTCTTCTGGATTTATTTTTCTTCTTCTTTTTCTATATTTCATTCCATTTTGGACTTTCTTTTACCATTTTGGTGTTTCTTGTTTTTTTATTGTTATTATTCTTAGACTTTCTTTTAATTTTCTTTAAAAAATACTTTGTGTTCTAAGTAGATTGTTTTTTTTTAAATAAAAAGAAAAGATTATTATTGATCTTTTTTTTATTCCAATATTTCTTGTATATATCTGATCGTGAAGGCTGGATCAGATCCTGTAGAATCAGGTCGCCAAGTGCGTCAGGGATGCTGGTCGTATGGAGAGGAGGGGGTGTACCTTCAAGGTACTCCGACGCTCAAGTGAGAAAGGGTCAGAGAAAAGGAGCAAGTACAAAGTATGAATTCTTAGGGTGAATATTGGATACCTGACCCTCTCAAGCAAGAGGGTTTATATAGAGCCCCCATCGCGTGGCCAACGGTCCTATTTTCGGGGCGAAATAACCGTTTTCCCGAAGAATATGTAACTGTCTAAACTAGCCGTTATGTCGGGCAGGGTGCCCGAAACTAGCCGTTATGTCGGGCATAAGCATAGTTTCGGACACCTGCCCTTAGCTGTCCGGATAGCGAGGAAGCCGTGCGTGACGTGCATAAACACCGGGGAGGAACGTTGCATTCCTTGCTCGGTTGGAGGGGCATAAAGGTCACTTTTGCCCCTCTGTGGATTGGACTTATGCAATTTGGGCCGCTCTGGAGCAGAGGCGGATTGGGCCAATTCTAGCCATTGGTCCAGTCCAGAACAGGAGCTCCCCAAGTCGTTGCTCCCGAGCATGAGAGTGATGACTTAAGGACTGCTCGTTGCTCCGGGGAGCTAGCATAGAGTCGTCGTTTGGAGACGAGGAGGATTGTCTCAAAGTGCTCGTGGTTTCCCGTGTCCGTGAGATACATGGTCGTGACCTTGTTGCCCGGTATTTGGGGAGATTAAGAGTCAGACAGAATTGGAAATGTTGGGTTGCCACGTGTGCCTCGAGCTCCGTGTAGCAGTTAATAGGCAATGATGGCTAGTGGGTAGTCATTATGGCCTACGAGCGCGTGTTTGCACGTGCCCCTTTGTATAAAAGGGGGAAAATCGTTCCATTTGGGACTTTTCCTTTCTGATTTCTCTTCGCTCTCTTCAAGTTCTTGCCCATCACCGCCTTCTGCCTTTTCGACCACTGTTACAAGCTTCCGAGCAGCACCTTTCTTCTACTTAAAATAAGTAAGTTCTTCGATCCTTTGCTTGCTCTGCTTTTATTTGTAGTTAGTGGTAGATTGCATGTGGTTAGGGCTAGTTCTAGAGGACAAAATAGGTGGATTTTTGGTGTCTGTTGGTGGTGGACGGTGGTTGTACCATTTTCCACTTCTGACATGTCACCGGATGCGTCCGTACGCTCTGATTAGAAAGGCGGTTGACGGTGTCGTCGCGATGGCGATGTTTGCGTAACCGTTGTGATTTTTCATCCTCTGAGCGAATGATGAGTTTTTCGGTAGAACGCTTCTAGATTCCGGTGAAGCTTTCCGATTTCCGACGAAGCTTCGAACGGAAACTGGGATTGAGTGCAGGGAAGTTTCTCACTAGGGGATGATATGTTTCGGGAGGCTCCTCGCGGGGAGGTTCCAACCTTTCTTTTGACGTTAGGGCCTAGGCCGGGGACGTTGTCCTTAGCTCTTTGCGCGCCCTTTCACTTGACTTAGCAGTGGAAGGGTGGATTTGATTTGCTGTCGAATTCACTGTCTTCTCTGCTTTTCAAGTGATCGTAATGGCTACGGGGCCAGATAGAGAAGTTATTCTAGATACGTCCGAGGAGGAAACTGGCTCCGAGGAAAATAGCAGCTCGACGGCTTCGAACTCGGCGACCTCGAGTTCTTCCAGCAATGCCGGGGAGGAGGAAGAGTTGGACGTCATGGAGGAAGACGTTGACGGATTCTCCGCGGAGGAGTGAGAGGTGGCCGAACCTTCCGAGCATGTGTCCACATTCGCAAAGTATTTGGTGGACGTCTTCACGGAGGTAGGACCAGAAGGGGAGTGGAAGGTTCATTTCCCTACTTTGGACGAGCGGGTCTGCACGGACTTCGGGGACTGCTTCACAATGTATGGGTATTCCTTCAAAGAGCTGGGACTGAGGCTTCCTTTTACTGATTTCCCGCGGTCAGTGTTTGAGCATCTGAGGTTAGCCCCTACACAACTGCACCCTAATTCGTTGGCCTTCATCCGGGCTTTCGAGTTGGTATACGAGCATCTTTCTTTGGAGGCTACTCTCCCTCTGTTCTTCGCTATTTTCCATCTCCAAAGGCAGTTGACGGGGAAGAAGTATGGCTGGGTTTCTTTAAAGCAGCCTCGCAAGCTGTTCAAGCCATTTTCGGAGTCAATCTGGACATTCAAGGAACGATACTTCGTCGTTGAGCCCGTGTTCGAGGTTGCCCAGGACAGTACATATGTCTGGGAGATCGAGGTTGACGAGGACGGAAATGAGCTACATAACGAGGAGGGGAAGTACATTGGTCGGAGGCTCTACAGCTTCTCCATCCACTGGGCGCCTAACCATTTCGCCAAGAAGCCCAGCGATTACGTCTTTCAGCCGAGTGATCTGCGCGGCCAGGACGCCGCGGCTTACGAGGCGCTGGTGAAGTGGGTCAACTCCTTCAGTCTTGCTGAGTGCTGGACGAGCAAGGGCAGTCCTATCTTTGAGGAGGATGGGAGCCAGAGGGTCGAACGCCGATTCATCAATGTTAAGGCACTGCTGGAGTGCAAGACTCCCGTGGATGCTGAGAAATTGCTTGGTAGTCTTAGTTATATAGATGTTGTTGTAATATGTCCGGCCTGCGTGCCGTTTGAATCATTATAATTTATTTTCTTTTCGGGGGGCATGGCCCCCGTTTGGTGTAACTAAGTACAGTAGTGGCCCTTGCGGTCACCCATTACGTTAACTTATTATATTTCTGGCTTTGCATGATTTTACTTGCGTTTATTTTTGCAAAGTGTTATATGCATGCTCGCTGTGAATGTATGTCTGCCCGTGATCAGGAGCCTTTGACTTGTGCAAATATTTTGGGGGGATTGCTCGTAATAGAAGTGTTTGGAAGTGTGGGGAACTGGTCGAACGGCCGGGGAATATCCTGGCCGGGAAGCGGAGCTCAGGTCACGTTTTAGGCTTGAGTTCACGGCGTGAACGTCCCATCGCGATCTGGGGTTCTGCCAATCATGGTACTTTAACGACGGCGATGCTTGATCGAGGACCGCTGTCGAGCAGTTACCTGGCTCGTTACTGAGCGAGGTTCTGCTTTATTCGTATGCGACACTTGTACCTAGACGCACATAGTGGTCGGTAGCTGACGTTCGTCGTTGCGACGAGTCGAACTGAGGATTTAGCTGTAGTATTGTTTTACCTTTTCAGAGTTCCATGGCGAGCAAGTTCTTCCCTAGTGAGGTGTTCTAGGTAATAGGCCCCATTTTCCGTTTTTTCCCGGACGCGATAGGGTCCTTCCCAGTTGACTGCTAGTTTGCCTTCGCGAGAGTCTTTGTGGTTTCTTCTTAGAACAAGGCTTCCCACGTCGAACTCTCACCGTAACACCTTGGCGTTGTGCCTGATGGTAATTTTTTGTTTTAGTGAGGCTTCGCGGAGGGCTGCTCCGGCTCTGATTTCCTCGACGAGGTCGAGCTCTTCTCTTAAAGACTCGTCGTTCATCTCCTCGTCTACGGGCGACTCTGTCCGCCTAAAGGGCATGTGAAATTCGACGGGAATTACAACTTTGGTTCTGTATGCTAGACGAAAAGGTGTTTCCCCGGTCGTTGAGTGTAGAGTTGTACGGTATGCCCAGAGTACGATGTGCAGTTCCTCGACCCATGCCTTCTTTGTTTCGTTTAGCCTTCGCTTGAGGCCTCGAAGGATGACTCGGTTAGCTGCCTCAACCTGCTCATTTGTTTAAGGGTGTTCGACAGATGCGAAGTGTTACTTTGTGCCCAGTTGGGCGACGAAGTCCTAAAACTTCCTGTCTGTGAACTGCGTCCCGTTGTCCGTTACTATCGCTTGGGGAATACTGAAACGTGTAAGGATGTTTCATTTGTAGAAATGCATCATGTTAAGGGCAGTTATTTTGGCTAGAGCTTCTGCTTCTATCCATTTTGTGAAATAGTCCACGCCCACTATGAGATATTTGTTCTGACTTGATCCTACTACGAAGGGTCCTAGGATGTCCAGGCCCCACCAGGCGAACGGCCACGGGGAAGACATGGAATTGAGCTCGTTAGGCGGAGCCAGGTGCATGTCCCAGTGTCGCTGTCATTTGTCGCATTTCTTCACGTGTTCTTTCGCGTCGTTTTGTATGGTCGACCAGTAGTATCCTGCACGGAGAGCCTTTCGAGCTAGGGACCTCCCGCCAAGATGTTGGGCGTTGATTCCTTCGTGGATTTCGCGCAGGATGTGTGGGACCATTTCCTCCTCGACACATTTGAGCAGCGGAATAGAGAATCCCCGTCTGTAGAGTTTATCTTCGACCAGGACATAAGAGTAGGCTCTTCTCCTGACTATGCTGGCCTCTTTTGGGTCAGACGGGAGTTCGTCTTTGGCGAGATAGTTGTAGACTGGGGTCATCCAACAGTTGTTGTCGCCGATCACCTGTACGTCGAGTGTCGGGGAGACCTTCTCGATGCTGGGTCGAGGAAGCACTTCCTGTATGATGGATTTATTTCTGCCTTTCTTCTTCGTGCTGGCTAGTTTAGACAGCACGTCTGCTCGTAGGTTATGTTTTCGGGGAACGTGTTTCACTTCCACTGTTGTGAATTTTGCCATTTCTTTCTTTACCATGGCCAAGTATTCGGTCAGGTTGTCGTTTTTGGCTTGGTATTCACCCCGGACCTGGAGGGCCACGAGTTGTGAATCTGTACAAATGTCGACTTCTTGCGCGCCCAGATCTTCGGCAAGGCGTAGCCCACCGAGGAAGGCTTCGTACTCCGCCTAGTTATTGGAGGTTGGGAAAGACAGTGTGAGTGATACCTCGATGATAATTCCTTCGTCGCTCTCCAGTATGATGCCTGCGCCGCTTCCTGCCGAGCTTGAGGTACCGACGACGAAGATGGTCCACTTGCGCACTTCGCTCGTGGGGGAGTCTACGAATGTCATCTCCGTGACAAAATCGACCAGAGCTTGGGCGTTGAGGGCTTTTCTGCCTTCGTATTGGATGTCAAATTCAGATAACTCCAGCGACCATTTGAGTATTCGGTCGGCCATATCTGGTCGTCCGAGCAGCTGCTTTATGGGCTGATCTGTTCGAACCACGATCGTGTGAGCCAGGAAGTAGTGTCTTAATCTTTTGGCTGCGTTGATGAGGGATAATGCCACCTTCTATATTTGTTGGTATCTTAACTCTGGTCCTTGCAGCGCTTTGCTCGTGAAATAAAGGGGCTTCTGCCCGTCAGGTGTCTCGCGGATGAGAGCGGCCTTCACTGCTTCGGTTGTTACGGCCAGGTATAGGTACAACTTCTTGCCATTGTCCGGGCGAGAGAGGACCGGAGGCTCTGAAAGTGCTCGTTTCAAATGGAGAAGGGCCTCGTCGCACTCCTCGGTCCATTCAAATGCAGCCTCTTTGCGGAGGAGCTTGAAGAATGGTAGGGCGTGCTGGGCGGACTTGGCCACGAAACGAGACAGTGACGCGAGCATCCCGTTGAGGGACTGGATGGATTTTTTGGACTTGGGTGTAGGGAATTCGGAGAACACCCGACATTTGTCGGGATTGGCTTCGATTCCCCGTTCTGTTAAGTACAAGTCGAGGAATTTCCCTGCTCGGACGCCGAACGTTCACTTCTCCGGATTAAAACGCAATTTGTATTTCCTGGCCTGTTCGAAGACCTTTCGTAATAGGGCGGTGTGATCGGTTTCCTCATGGGATTTTACGATCATGTCGTCCATGTAGACTTCGAGCATGTCACCTATTTCTCCCCGGAACACTTTGTTCATCATTCATTGGTACGTCGCTCCGGCGTTCTTCAGGCCGAAGGGTATTACGTTTTAGTAATAGTTGCCCGATTCGGTCATGAAGGCCGTATATTTTTTGTCGGACATTGCCAGTGGGATTTGATTGTAGCTCGAGTAGGCATCCATGAACGATAAAAGTTTAAAACTAGTGGAATTATCAACAATTTTATCAATATTGGGGAGGGGTAGACATCCTTCGGGCATGCCTTATTGAGATCGGTATAATCAATGCACATGCGCCATTTTCCATTAGATTTTTTAACCAATACAACGTTGGACAACCAAGTGGTGTACTTGGCTTCCGAAATAAATTTGGCCTCGAGGAGGTCCTTTACAGCTTTTTCAGCAGCCTCCATTTTCTCCGGAGACTGCTTTCTCCTATGTTGTGCTACGGCCTTGATGGCCGGGTTAATTTTCAGCTGGTGACAGGAGACAGATAGATCCAAGTCGGGCATTTTTGCGGTGCTCCATGCGAAGAGGTCAGCATTCTCTCTGAGGCATGCTTTGAGCTGCTTCCTGGCGATGTCAGGCAGGTCAGCTCCAATCTTTACTCCCCGTTGGGGGTCTTCGCCGAACAGAACTATCTCGAAGTTGCCATCCGGGATTGGGTGCATCGGATGGGAGTTGCTGCTGAACGATGTGGACGGGCTGGCTAAAGCTGCTCGTTCCTCTGGTTGGTCCTCGGGGAAGCGACTGCCGAGGTCGATAGAGTCGACCTGGGGCAGAGGCTTGGCCTCCTCGGAGCTGCTTGGCAGTGCTGTCTTGCTCGACACCTTTGGCTTGGGCGCAATGGTGTTGAGCCCCTTTGTAGCTGCTTCGAAACACCATCGGGTAGCTTCTATGTCGCCGTGGAGTGTGGCGACCATCCCTTTCGAAGTGTAATACTTCATCTTCAGGTGGACGGTTGAGGGCACTGCTACCAACTCGGCCAGAGTTGGCCTTCCGAAAATGCATTGGTAAAACGACGGGCAGTCGATTACCAGAATTACACCTTGATGGATCTGGCCGTTTTAGCTGATCCGAAGGTCACGATCAGCTCGACGTATCCCCACGGCTTTGTCACAGACCCGTTGAGTCCATGCAAATCGGACCCTACGTAGGGGGTAAGGTGCGATTCATCCAGCTGAAGCGTTGAAAATAGCTGGGAGTACATGATGTCGACCGAGCTGCCCTGGTCGACGAGTATTCTGCGAACGTCGAAGTTTGCCATCCGGGCTCTGACGAGCAAAGGTATGCTTGAGTTCAGGGAGCCGCCGAGGAGTTCCTCCCGGTAGAAGGAGATGGGGACAGATCCCTTCTGGGCCCGATCAAGCGTGGTCACTTTGTTGGAGCTTGTGTTGATCAGGTGGTCGAACTTTCGTTTCACAGAGCCCACAGTGACTTTGTTGAATCCCCCGCCAGAAATGACCATGGCGGAGGGAAAAGTCTCCCACGGGCTGAGGGCCGCGAAATATGCAGGGGCGTTGAGCCCGTCTGGGACGTTGAAGTCCTTGGGTCACGATATGGACATAGCGACCTGTATATTGGCGTCTTCCGAGGAGGGTACCTCCTCCTCGACCTTCTTGGACTCCTGGGCGTCTTGCCGAGGAGTGTCCTTCTTCTTTGTGAACTGCTTCAGGTGGCCGTCCCTGATTAGTATCTCAATGTCATCCTTCAGATGGATGCAGTCCTCCGTAGTATGGCCGTGACTTTTGTGGAAGCGGCAGTATTTCGACTTGTCCACGTTTGGTCTGTTCGGCAGCTGTTTGGGGAAGCGGACCCCGGCTTGTTTGAACTATAAATTGGCACATTCAGACAGAATCTTTTCCCTGGAAACGGTCAGGGGAGTGTAGTCATGAAAGTGCCCGGAAGGTCCCTTGCTGTCACGGGAGTCCCTTGGACGGTCCTCGTGTCTCCGTTCACCTCGACGAGATGTCGAGGCTTCTTCTCCTTTAGAGGCCCGGGCGTTCTCCTGGCGGCGAGACGCTCGGACGTTGCAGGCTGCAATCTTTTCCTCATACTGAATATGAGATTGGTCTTGGAGGAGGAGGACGTCTAAGCTCCTCGGTGGTGCGAGGCCAATGGCTTTAGAGAACTCGGAGTCTGGGAGGACCCCTTGTTCGAGGAGGAACTTCTTTATTTTATCGGTCGTCGGGACCTGCACTGCTTCCTTATTGAACCTCTCGATATATGCTTGGGCAGTTGCTTATACCATGTCATTGCTCCTTTTCGGAGCGTGGTCGGGAACAGTCTGCACTTGATGGTGCCCCGTACGCCGCGGTAGTCTAATAGCGCATCGATATTCTCGATGTGCTCGTCTGGGTCAGTGGTCCCGTCGTACATACCAAGTGACGGGGGTTTTTCCAAGCCTTTTGGGAGACGGGTAGCCAAGATCTCCTGGGACAACAGGCTGCGAGGCTCGTCGTCGCTGCTAGAACTGGTGTATGATGGTGACCAGATGGGATGCTCGCATCGGAGGTTCCTTTGCGGAGAAGGTGAGCGGTTCCTTCGAGGAGAAGCTGAGCGGTTCCTTCGAGGAGAAGCTGAGCGTGCTCGTTCTTTGGACTTGATCGGAGGAGATTCCTCGTTCCTTCGAGTCCTTTTGTGGTCATGGGCGTGCTAGTCACGCGGGGAGATCTTGTTGCGCTTTCGTCCTACGCGAGGATCAGGCTCTTGGCGCAGTCTTTGGTCGATTTCTCTCCGGGGCTGCAGGCTTCTTGATCGTCACTGGTTCCTCTGTATAGGAGGGGATCTTGGACGGTGAGACTCTTCTAGTGCCCCGATCCTCTCGTTCTGCTGCAAGATCATGGTGTTAGTTTTGTTGAGTGCCTCCAGGAGGGCCGCCACAGCCGGGTCGGCGTTGGGCGGAACAGGAATGGACTGGAGGTCAAGAGAAGGTTGATCGTTGTTGCGATCAGCAGGGGTAGGGGAAGGAGAAGTAGTGACTCCATCCCTAAGGAAACGGGCATCTCGGAGGAGAGATGGCTGGCTGTCAACGTCAGATTTGTTGACGGGGAGGATGGTTGATTGGAGAGCATCCTTGGTGCGATCTTGGGAGGCCATGATCGTGATGATGTTCAAAAATTGTTTTGATCTTCGGTTTCTAAGGAATGAAAGAAGGGGAGAACAAAGGTTCCCATAAACGGCGCCACTGATCGTGAAGGCTGAATCAGATCCTGTAGAATCAGGCCGCCAAGTGCGTCAGGGATGCTAGTCGTATGGAGAGGAGAGGGGTGTACCTGCAAGGTACTCGAACGCTCAAGTGAGAAAGGGTCAGAGAAAAGGAGCAAGTACAAAGTATGAATTCTTAGGGTGAATATTGGATACCTGACCCTCTCAAGCGAGAGGGTTTATATAGAGCCCCCAGCGCGTGGCCAACTGTCCTATTTTCGGGGTGAAATAACCGTTTTCCTGAAGAATAGGTAACTGCCCAAACTAGCCGTTATGTCGGGTAGGGTGCCCGAAACTAGCCGTTATGTCGGGCATTAGCATAGTTTCGGACACCTGCCCTTAGCTGTCCGGATAGCGAGGAAGCCGTGCGTGACGGGCATAAACGCCGAGGAGGAACGTTGC
Organism: Lathyrus tuberosus; assembly: GCA_022829125.1. Lineage (NCBI taxonomy): Eukaryota > Viridiplantae > Streptophyta > Magnoliopsida > Fabales > Fabaceae > Lathyrus > Lathyrus tuberosus. Next base: position 4,232,235 of record JALAZF010000259.1, read on the forward strand.
ATTCCTTGCCCGGTTGGAGGGGCAGAAAGGTCACTTTTACCCCTCTGTGGATTGGACTTAGGCAATTTGGGCCGCTCTGAAGCAGAGGCAGATTGGGCCAATTCTAGCCATTGGTCCAGTCCAGAACAATATCATTTCATTTTCTTATTCATTTTCATCTTATTTATTCCATTTTGATTTGACTTACCCTGTCTCACGCCACCGCGCGATCGAGACTAGTTTACTTTCCCTTTCATCCTAGCCTTAGGATTAGAGTCGCCGTACTCTATGTAAGTTCCTGCCATAGACACTTACTCATCTTTCCCTTTCATCCTAGCCTTAGGATTAGAGTCGTCGTACTCTATGTGAGTGTCTTGCCATGAACATTTCCTTTCCCGTTTAACCCAGCCTTAGGTTTAGAGTCGCCACACTCTATGTAAGTGTCTTGCCACAGATGCTTACCTCCCCCTTGAAACCTTGACCATAGCCAAGAGTTCCTCACCCTTATTGAGGGGAACTACAAATGCTCTAATTCCATTCCCATCAAGATACGTAGGCACGAGATGCGATGTCTTGGCGAGCATACTTAGAAATAACACCTTAGGTATCCTTTTTACCTTTTCACCCCTTTGCAAACAGATAACAAATAACAAATAACGCATTAAGACAAGAGGTTCCTGTAGAGTACTACAGATACTTAGGATGCTAGCACCTTCCCTAGGTATAACCAACCCCCGAACCTTAGATTATTTTTTGCTTTGCTTTGCATTGCATGTTTATGGGTTATTTGTTCTTTTTCCCTTCCCTTGGATAAATTAAAGATCAGTGGTGAATTAAGATGTGTGATTCAAGTTAATCAATAGCTTGATATCTAATTCTGATCGACATATATGATCGTTGGAAATCAATGGTTGGACATAGAGTTACTATAGATTTTGTGCACGTAAGTATATCTCATTATGGTACATTCATTGTTTTGCATAGAACTAATTCCTCATATGTTTTTTGTATTTTGATTAACCATTTAGGTACGTTCATCGTGTTAGTATAAAATTAAATAATACTGATACTTATGGATTGTTGAATCCATTAAGAGTATAGTTTACAGGTAATTCTTCAAAAAACATTGACGAATACCTAACATCACAGATAGCGCACGAGCGAAAAGAATGTTACTTAGCATCATTCCTCAATAAGTGAGTAATTTTAAAATTATGGTTTCTCTATTATAGATAGTTTTCATGTTTTACCAAATACTAATTATATATGCTTGTAATGTTCATTCAGATAAAATTTTCAATTGATCATCATATCTCTTCGGACGAATATGGTAACTACACTGTGTTCGTTAGACAAACTACTTGAACCTATGATGCAACAAATTATTGCTAGGTAACTTTATGTTTATGAGATTTTTAGTAATATTTTCTTTGAATTTGTAATTATCTTAGTGTGTAATATTTTTAAATCATTTTCAATATACAAGGTTGTGGAAAGGCACTATAGGTTGAACAACTCTAGGAAAAAGTTCACATTTTGTGAGCTCAAGGTAAGTGAATTATTTGTGACATTCACTTATTCATTAAATGTGTGGTTATATATATATATATATTCATAAAATGTTTAAATTTGTAGAAGAGCAGACAAGTAGAGGGATACGAGTGTGGGTACTATGTAATAAAAACACATGTTTAATATCATCTCTGTCGGCATTGTTAATTCGTGGGATCAGGTATATATGATGTCATGAAATGTTTACAATAACATATTAATGTTAAAAGAATTTGCTATTATAATTCAAATCATGTGATTTTTTTTCCACTTGTTTATGTAGACGTTTAACGACATCACATTTTTCTTTTCTGGTGACTTAGAAGGCATCCGTAGACATTGGACGTTTATTTTTAATGTGTTAGTTGAAATGAGGGGTGGTACTATATGATTTCGTCTTTGATGGTTGTAAATATATTTGTATTTCTTAATTTGATAATGTATGTATAATATATGGAAAAATATACAAATATATATATATATCTATACAATATATATGTGTAAATATATTTTTATTGCTTAATTTGACCATATATAGGTAAAAGAAATTCAGGTTTGTAATTTATGGAAAAACAAATTAAAATTTAAAAAGTATTTAATTACGGTTATTTATACCAAACGTTGTTAAAGATAGGGCGTAAAATATTATATACCATACAATCACCGGATTTCGAACTCATGACCTTTCGCTTTATATCACAATGGTTGTATACTTTAACTATTGTGATATATAGCGCGCTACCTAGTTTATCCCAATGGTCCAATGCTCGTGGTGGAAATCATCATACATACAATAACATCTTACCTCACAACGGTTCGTCAGACATGGTTGTATCCATTTTCCAACCGTTATGATAGGTGTTTTCCTTAGTAGTGTTGATCTATACTTTAAAGGTCCTATTCTCTGCCAAGGGTGCCTTCATAATCAGCCTTCCACTGTCATACCCCAAATTTTGACCACTCAAATTTCCCATCATTGTGAAAATCATCATCACAATATGGATGAACCATCATACCTCATTAGTCTCCCCAAAGATGGGTGATCATTCACTACAATCAAGCTTAGGGTTTTAAGTCCTCCCAGAGCACTTAGACAAAAGGTCAATCAAGGAATGACATGATCTTCAACTTTTCTAAACTTTCAAACACCCACAAAGGATCAAGAGGACTCCCACATCAAGAATCAAGCACAAGGTTGCAACATTCCAAGTGGATTAAGCCTCGAGGTCGCCAGTGTCACCAAATTAGGGTTTTGGTCGACCAGGGCCTCCAGATGGAAATTTTCCTCTAGGCATGAGCCAATGCTTCAAAGTATAACCCAAGATACTCAAAAGGACCTCATGGACCCAATCATCAAGTCAATTTAGCCTCAGGGGATGCATTTACCAGAAATCGGGAATTAGGGTTTTTTGACCTAATTTACCCCTAAGTTGACTTTTGGGACAAAACATGAGCCAAGACCTCAAGACATGATTTGAGGGTCTCCAATAAACCACATTGATCCATTTGCAACAATGGATTGATCCAACAATCTTGATCAACAAGTTTCATTTTCATCTGGACCACAATTAGGGTTTTGAGGAAAAAGTCAACTGTATCTTTGACTTTTGACCCATGGAACATGGTTAAATACACCCTATAACACCCATGGAACATGTCCAACAAGTTTGATTTAGGTCAAGGACTTGATTTCATAGAGGATCGCACAGTTTGGAATTCATCTGATAAAAAGTCAACTGTGCACAAAAGTCAAAGTTTGACTTTTTGAGATTTTTCAAAATTATGGTTCCTTGACCCTAAAATGATGTTAATGTGTGATTTGAATCATCATTCATCAAGAAAAATCAAAGAAAGTGGGATAACTTGTAAAAGGGGTAACCATAAAAACTTAGAATTTTTCTAAGTTATGAAATAAAGTGGCTAGGGTACCAACTTTCAAGGATCATAACTTGAGATCCAAGCAACCATTTTGGCTGATCCAAAGATGGATTTGTAGCTCTCATGGAATACTTTAAAAGTGTCAACTACACCTCATTCCAATTCATCATGGATTTTGAGTTATGGTTGGATCAAAATGGCTGAAAACCTAAAATTGACATTTTTCAACACTTAGCCAAAATCTGCCTTGTAATTTCAGCAAGAATGTCCCAACTTCAAGGATGTTTTTCTCCATGATCCAAGTTGAACCAGGTCTAGGGTTAAACATCAAAGTTGAATTATGTCATCTTACCTTTCCAGAAAGTCCTAGATCGTCCATTTATCATACTCGAGCAGGGAGTTATGGATTTTACAATAAGGCTTGCTGCAGCTGAATTTTTCAGGACAGATTTGCACATTTCTTGTGCCACACAAATTTTCAAGCCTTGTCATCATTTTGGACACATTTGAGGATCAAATCCAAGGGAGATGATCTGATCCATGAGCCTCCCAAGTCCAAGATTCCACAAATAGCATGCCAAACCTAGAAAACCCTAAAAGAGGGACAAGACTCCAATTTTGGTTTGGAGCATTTAATGGATGCTTAGAGGTGGCATGAACTGAGCTTCCTCCAACTGATTTCAGTCAAGATTCATCCAACAACAAGGGAACCAGCAGCCTGTGCCCTAACCTCTAGTCAATGGCTAGAGGAGACTTGAGATTCCAAAATGCAACCATTGGACAAACCTGTGCTGCAGCCACCATTCATTATTGCTTGTAAAACAAACTTGCTATACTATAAATAGAGCTCATTTGTGCTCAGTTTGAGTACACCAAAGCCATCAAACATATGCTTTCCTCAAAATCACCTTCTCTAGGCAAAAATACCTTCTCTAGCAAGGTAACTCTGAGTTTTTGAGTTACAGAGCATTTCCACCACAACTCATGATCCAAACACATCCAATATGTCATATCTAAGCTGTCCAAACTCTCACAAGTGACCTATAACACCAAAATCACAAAGTCACATCTCAAAACCTCAAAATTGGACTTTTTTGCATTTTTCAAGCCATGTCTTGATTCAGTCACTTTCCAAACCAGATAAAGCCTCAAACACACTTCAAATATCATCCTTGAACTGTCCCAAATGGTCCCCCCATTTGGAACACCATTTGAGAGAGTTGGCATTTTGGCCACTTTTGCCCATTTTGCAAGAAAGTGCTCAAACTTTCTCCAGAGGTTTCCAGCTGATTCTAATCATCCTAAAAGCTTCTAAGAGGTCATTTGAGGGTGTCCAAAGCATCAAATCATTTCTGGAACAAAGCACTTGGTAGGTTGCACAAAATCTCCAAAAAGGAGGTAAGAATCACAACTTGAATTCTTTGAATCATGCTTTCCTTTGATGTCCATATACATGCATCGTATTGAACAATTCTTGAAGCAAAAATGTAGTCCTTAATGTGTATGTTGTGATCCTCCTACTGTTTGCACTTTAACAAGTTTATATGTGGAGTTTATGTTGTTTTAAATTAACAGTCCAGTTCTGGTTTTTCAATTCGTGTGTTTTATATGTTGAGTTTCAGTGTGTATGAGTAATACCATTGGATTCCTTGCGAAAAATTGGTCAAGATAGGTTCTTACGGATTTTAATTTCGTTAAAAATTGAGAGAGTTACGCGTGTTGGAAATTTGACGAGAAACGACGTCGAAAACTCAATAGCAGTTCTGGTTTTTTACATCGTGCGTTCTGTACATTGAGTTTCAGTGTGTAATGTGTAATACCATTGGATTCCTTGTGAAAAATCGGTCAATATAGGTTCTTATGGATTTTAATTCCGTTAAAAATCGAGAGAGTTACGCGTGTTGGAAATTTGACGAGAAACGACGTCGAAAACACAGTGCAGTTCTGGTTTTTTAATTCGTGTGTTTTATACATTGAGTTTCAGTGTGTATGTGTGGTACCATTGGATTCCTTGCGAAAAATTGGTCAAGATAGGTTCTTACGGATTTTAATTCCGTTAAAAATCGAGAGAGTTACGCGTGTTGGAAATTTGACGAGAAACGACGTCGAAAACAAAAGTGCAGTTTTGGTTTTTCAATTCGTGTGTTTTGTACGTTGAGTTTCAGTGTATATGTGTGGTACCATTGGATTCTTTGCAAAAAATCAGTCAAGATAGGTTCTTACTGATTTTAACTTCGTTAAAAATTGAGAGAGTTATGAGTGTTTGAAGTTTGATAAAAAAAGTGTTGAAAACTAAAGTTTCAGTACTAGTTTTTGCCCCATAAGAGATGTCGAAAATGATGTTGTGACATCTTTCCTCTTTTTCTTATTTTATTTTCAAAACTCAACAAATTCTTTTATATAACAAAAATCATCATTTTCCAATTTTGTTTTACACACTTCTTATTCATACTCCATAATATTTTAATCCACAAAAAAATCACAAAAAATATTATTTTTAGATTATTTTTAATATATTTAAAAATATTGTTTTAAATTGTTTTAAATGCTTTTAAAATGATTTCTTTTTCTTGATTTTTAAAACGAAAATGATTTTAAATATTCATGTGGATAAAATACTTTTAAAATCATTGTTTATAACATGATTAATGATTTTATTTGATATTTTTATCAGTTTTTACTTGATTTTTCTTTGAAAAATGCCTTTAAAAAATGAAATTGGGGTTTCTTTGATTTTCACCCAAACAAATCTTTTTCAAATATTTTGGGCCTCTAATAGAGTGTAAGTCCCATCCCTTTTGTAAATAAAAATATTTTGGGCCTCACACATTGTATAAGTCCCTCTGTACATTTTCAAAGTTCGGCGCGATCGTCGCCTTTTAACAAAAAAAGACTATTGGCCTTCTCCCTGAGCTATAAGTCCCATTTTTTTTCATTTTAAAACCTTTGGGCCTATAATAGAGTGTAAGATCCAACCCTTTTTGTACATAAAAATATTTTGGGCCTCAGTTATTGTATAAGTCCTGATACGTTAAAAATCTCGGCGCAATCGCCAATTTTCAAACAAAAAAAACCCATTGGGCCTCTCCCTGAGTTGTAAGCCTCATATTTTGTACAAAAATAAACTTTGGGCCTCTAATAGAGTGTAAGACCCAATCCCCTTTTAACTAAAACCTTTTTGGGCCTCAGATATTGTATAAGTCCCTCTGCGTTAAAAGAAAAATCTCGGCGCGATCGCCAATTCAAAATAAAATCATTTTTGGGCCTCTCCTTGAGCTGTAAGCCCCATCTTGTTGTACAAAAATACACTTGGGGCCTCTAAATAGAGTGTAAGACCCATCCCTTTGTACAGAAAACCTTCTTTGGGCCTCAGATATTATATAAGTCCCAATACGAAAAATCTCGGCGCGATCGCCATTTTCAAACTGAAAATCATCTGGGCCTCCCCTCGGGTTGTAAGCCCCATTTCTTTTCCTCAAATACACTTTGGGCCTCTAAATAGAGTGTAAGACCCATCCCTTTGTACATAAAACCTTTTTTGGGCCTCAGTCACTTGTATAAGTCCCTGTACAAATTCAAAATCACAGTACAATCACTGTTGAAACTTGGGCCTCTCCTTGAGCTGTAAGCCCCAACCTCTTTTAAAAATACTTTCTCCTTTGATTTTGAAATATACTGTTGTTTTCAATTTTTCTTTGTTGAACAACTAACCAAACAACATGGAAGCTCTATAACCGAGTAAGTATTTATATGCTTTCTTTACCCGCTTTCACATATATAACTGTATTGTAGGGCTGTTTCACTGTAAGTCTTCTTTCATAAACTCATATCAACTGTGTAATACTAGTATAGATATTTAGAGTTTCCCCGGCAACTACGTCTAGAACCAGACAAAATCTCGTCTCCTTACATCCGACGTTCTCCCGGATATTTCAACATAGCTTAAACAATGAGAATTTTCTTTTACAACAATTTTAGACAACTAGATCTAAGAAATTTCCCCCTTGAACAGTTCATATACAGAAGGCCATTGTTCCAAGTGAAACCCCTTCTGGAACTGTTCATCAGCCTCATCTTGGGCTTAGTGCAAGGACCCACAGGCTTCCTAAAAGCATCATCGCCTCCTCTTAGGCTTTGTACAAGGACCCTACGGCTTCTTAGAAGTTTTCACAGCCTCCTCTTAGGCTTCGTATAATGATTCTTCCTCAGCGAAGATAACCTCCTCTTGGGCTTCGTACAAATTGTCCCTCGGCTTCTTAAAAGTTATTCCCGCCTTCTCTTGGGCTTTGTACAAATTGTCCCGACGACCTCTTAGAGGTATAGGAACAAAAATTAGTCATCTTACTAGAGCAGTCTTTCAAAGGAGTCTAGTTCTTCACACCGAAAGCGTACTTTCTCTTAGGCATAGTACAAAAGATGAAACTCTAGACTTAGACAGTCTAATTCCCTTGAGTCTAAAAGACATTCTCAAGTTCCCTATAAACCTAGGAAGAAACCCAAGCTTCTCTCATGAGATCTCTTTACTTGGACCTACCTAGGGATCTCAAAAATCCTTAGCAGTAAGATAGCCTGCTCTTGGGCTTTGTACAACGATTCTCCCCAGCAGAGTTAACCTTTTCAGATTCTCTTGTTGAGTCAACCCTTTAGCCTCCGTCTTGGGCTTTGTACAAGATTCAAATTAACACTCTCTTGTTGAGTATAAAAGACTCTATTATTGAGTCAAACCTTTAGCCTCTGTCTTGGGCTTTGTACAAGACACACATAAAACACTCTCTTGTTGAGTATAAAAGATTCTCTTGTTGAGTCAAACCTTTCGCCTCCGTCTTGGGCTTTGTACAAGACACATATAAAAACACTCTCTTGTTGAGTATAAAAGATTCTCTTGTTGAGTCAGCTTTTAGCCCCCGTCTTGGGCTTTGTACAAGACACAAATAATCACTCTCTTGTTGAGTATAAAATACTCTCTTGTTGAGTCAATCTCCCTTTAGCCTCAATATTGGGCTTCGTACGAGACAGAAAAACACTCTCTTGTTGAGTATAAAAGACTCTCTTGTTGAGTCAAACCCTTTTAGCCTCCGTCCTGGGCTTTATACAAGACACATATAAAAACACTCTCTTGTTGAGTATAAAAGGTTCTCTTGTTGAATCAACCTTCAACCTCCATCTTGGGCTTCATACAAGATACATAAAAATTCTCCCCAGCGGAGTCAAAAATCATTTTCAGCCTCCTCTTAGGCTTTGTATAAAGATATCCCCTGTTGAGTCAATTAACCTTTTAGCATCAAAACATGCTTTGCTCACAGCATACAAACATCAACAACTCCTCTTTAGAGATGACAAATTCTCTCTGTCAGGACCCTTTTAGCTTCACATCTTGGGCTTTGAACAAGATACAAATCACCTTTAGCTTCATCTCTTGGGCTTTGAACAAGACACCAAAACACCTTTTTCCCCCCATAGAATAGGAGGAACTATGATCGCTCTGATTTCCCTGTTTCGTTAAACGGGAATACGTAGGCATAAGATTGTAAAAATCTTAGCAAGCACACCACATCAAAAACCTCAGGTCCCAAATCCTCACATATCGATCAAAACATCTGAATTCGTATTCCCCACCAAAAGTCCCCTAAACGATTTCGACACTTGCGTTCTTCAAACAAATAACCTAAGAGAGGCCCCCCCACATTGATTGCATCTGTAAATTAACAGTCAGCTATTTAAGTTCAGTATGCAAGCAGGTATAATTGAAGACATCTATTTCCCTTCCTTAATCAGCTCACAATAGGAAAAAAAATGAATCGAACTGTAGTACCAAACGATAGTGACTCAGGACCACAAAAATCGAGCTATAGCCACCACTATGATACACCTTCATATAATTATTTTTCTATCTTCATGTTGTACCCTTTTAAAAGTAATTGACCTACGCTTATCAAGTTGTTTTTCATTGAAGGTACATACAACACATCAGCGATGCTGCCTTATTAACCATCCTTCTTGACAATATAAATATCTCATTTTCGACCTGGTGTGATGTGCCTATCACCTGCAAACTTTATCACTTTCTCGAATGATTCATTTAACTTGGTGAACCAGGTTTTATTTTCTTTCATGTGCTTACTGCATCCTGAATCCAGGTACCAAATGTTGGTTGGCTCAATGTTCGACTGAGTGTTGGACATGAGTAACACATCATTATAATCACTATCTACAACATGTACATATAGAACTTCATCACTATCTTTCACTCGTGCCTTCTTCTTTTTTTGACACTCTTGAGCATAGTGGCCAAATCCTTGACAGTTGTAACACTGCACCTCCTTCATGTCAACTTTCTTCCCAGAATACTTGTTGCACATGCCTTTCTTGATCGAATTAGAGTGATTCTTTGAGTTCTTTCTTGATTTCTCATCATTAGCAAGATTCTTACCCTTCTCTTTCCCAAATTTCTTGATGTATCTTATTTTTAGTGCCTGTTCATCCACCTTTTTACTTTCTGAGTTCCTCTTCTTCAATCTCATCTCATTAGCTTTTAATGAAGCTTGAAGTTCTTCTAACTTCATCTCAGCTAGGTTCTTGGACTCTTCAATTGGCACTACAATGTAATCGAACTTCGCAATCAAAGATCTCAACACTTTCTAATCTTCTGCAAGTTGTTGACTTATTCGCCTTCATCTGATTCATTAGCAGCACCACACGTGATAGATATTCTGAGACTGATTCATCTTCCTTCATCTGAGTCATCTCAAATTACTTTCTCAACATTTGCAATTTCACCCTATTCAGTTTTTCATCTCCGTCGTACAAGATTTTCAACTTGTCCCACGCTCCTTTCGCCGTTACTTCAATAATATTTTCAAACACATTAGAATCCATACAATGGTGAATTACGAAAATAGCTTTTCCATCTTTCTTTCTTCGTTCCTTGTGCACTGCTTGCTTAACATCATCTGCATTCGCTTCCAATGCCGGTACTCCATCGTTCACAATTTCAGACACATCTTAAAATCTGAAGATGACCTTCATCTGCGCAACCCACCGTTCATTGTTTTCCCCTTCGAAAATTGGTAGATTCGCTGGAAATTACGTTGATGTTGTTGTTCTGTTTGCCATTACAGATTCTTTCTAAATCGCAAACAGACTTCTTGATACCAATTTGTTGGAATAAATGTTTTCATGAAAGATGAAAGACAAATTAGAAGAAGAGAGAAAATTGTAAACTAAATTATGAAAATTAGGATTAAGTGAAGTTCTATGTTTACATCATACAAAATCTTTAATATAGGCAACTAAAGCCCAGTTCCAAACTATACAAACCGACCCAAGGCCAAAATGTACAAAATGTTAAATACAAAATCACAAATTACATTTTGACACAACTATATGATATATTTGTTCATCGAATACAATTGACTCCTGAACTTTGACTAGCTGCTTCGACATAGTCGAATGCTAGCTTTCAATCAGAATATTAAATTACAACTTCTAACCACCATCACCTTGTCCACTACAAATATTTCTATAGCTGAGAATACAAATAGAAAAACCTTATAGCAGAAAACTTGGGCACTGTAGGTACCAAAGATCTTGAGCAACTTGATCTTTAACATAAAGAGCAAATGTTGGTAGAAGCAAACAGATCTTTGACCATGAAGTTGGATCAAATCATTTCTGGAATGTATTTTTTTTCCTTGATGGATGTTTTGAGCTAGTCTCATTCATTATTTTAATGACGAAACAAAACCATAGATAAATGTAGCTTTAAAACCATATTTTCCCTTCATTTTCAAGTTATAAACAACTTCACAATCTTGCATTGAATCTAAAACTGAATCAACAAACAATATTTGGATTAATAGGGGAAAACGCAATCACTCATCATACGTATACATGCTAGACTTACAATGCAGAAGGAAAAGCATAGTTAATGCTATTTGAGTGATTTATTGATTTAAAAACAATTGTATTTCGATTAAGGAAACCATCAACTTGTCCATTGCAAATATTTCTATAGCTGGGAATACCAGTAGAAAAAACGTTCTAGGGGAAGACTTGAGCCTTGTGGGTACCAATGATCTTGAGCAGCTTGATCTTCAAAATATACAGATCTTTGACCATGAAGCTGGATCAAAGCATTTCTTGAATGTATTTTTTTCTTTGATGGATGTTTTGAGCTAGTCTCATTCATTATTTTAATGACGAAACAAAACCATAAACAAATGTAGCTTTAAAACCATATTTTCTCTTCATTTTCAAGTTTTTAACAACTTCACAACCTTACATTGCATCTAAAATGAAATAAATAATATCTGGATTTATAGAGGAAAAAGCAATCGTTCATCTTACATACAGTTGTGAATGTTTTTTTTGAAATAACACATATTTTCAATAAAAATGCCAAAATAACCTAACTTTCAAATTATTTACGAAAGTAGCATGTTTTCTAAAAAAAAATAAACCTAGTGTCGCCATCCCATATGGCGCCACCTTGTAAATGTTGTTGCCATACGCCATCCCATATGGCGACACTTTGTATTTACCCTAAAAACTGGAGTGCATGCGCCATATGGGAAGGCGCATCCTCCTTATTATTTTTTATTTTTTATTTTTTTGAATTAGGAAATTAAATGAAAAAAAAATTAAAATAATCCAAAGAAAAATTAAATAACAATATTTGCAATATAAAAAAGCGTACAACAGATGGAAAAAAAATCAATGAACGACCTTTTCAAAACGTCCGTCGGTTCCACATCCTGTTGCATTTGCGCGGCGTTGAGGTCTACCACGATTTTGTTGAGGTGTTGCGTGTTGACCTGTGGAAGAGGTATTTGTTGAGATGGTCCCGGCGTATCAGACAGATTTTGAAGCATCTGTCCCCAATAGCCAGGGGGTTGCTGCCAACGGCGCTTCCGTAATCCAGTTCCATGCCCATGTTTTCGTAGTTGAGACGGGGGGTTAGGTTGGGTGTGGACGATATGGTTGGCCGAATTGGTACATTGAATCATTTTGGAAACGATGCAATGGTTGTTGTGTGATGTGGTAGTCAAATAGTGGTTGGGTATTTTGGTGGTAGGACGATTGTGTGTTCATTTGTGGGGGGCTATGGTGGGCTGGGGTGGGGTCGAAAGAGTTATCAGGGCTATAGGAAGATGTGGTGTTTGTGACAGGAGGCTGGTGGTAAGGGTAAGGATCTTTTTGTTGTGATTGGGTTGGTGGCATGAATGGGTGGGTATACTTGGTTGTTGGGTATAACACGGTGTTTGATGTTGGGCATATGTTTGTTGCTGTGTGTGTGAGGAAGAAGCACATTGGCGCGAATCAATCAAACATGTCGGCTCAAACACAAATTGTTGTGTTGTTCTAATCAACCTAAACCAAATCATATATTGATGACTTGGTCTAGCCCCTTCCACAACAGGGTCGGCTAAGACGTGTCGATGTCGATTCTTCCAATGTAAACACATCTCTTTTGCAAAGTCTTTCCAATGATCTACACCCTATTGTGCATCCACCCTAAGTTGATGCCAGTCTCCCAAAGACGTCGAAGGGACTGAAATATCCTGATGCATGTCGAACTGCAGTTTCACCCGATCACTTTGGTGCATCTCCACTGTAGTGAACCGAATGATCGGTGTTTTAGCTATCCACCCTGCAGCATCATCGACATTGGGCTGATGGTCGAGACCCTCATACGGCCTCCAGACAAACTACATGAACAAAAGATTTAATGAGAAAAACTACGGTATGGTTATTTAATAGACAAATTTATGGTAGTGTAAGAATAAATTACATCGTCCGGCCTAATGTGTTCTAAAAGGTTTCGGTAGACGATTATTGAGTTCCCGAGACATCATTGGTAATTCATTCCCGGAACTGACCACCTAAAATAAAGTGAGACAAATAAATTAGTTACAAAGAAACATTTCATCAAAGTATACATGTTTGATTTTTAAAAATAAACTTACTTGTTTGCGTAGGGGAATGTGAATGGATTTCGGTTGATAGGAGCTAGTGTTGGCATTCTAGACCAACCCCACGCTTGAAGTAGATAGGCGCAGCCATAAAAAGTACAAGTATTTTTTTTTTTGAATTTTTACACAGTGAACTATATAGATGGGCCAGGACAGCTGAACCCCAACTATAGGTGCACACTTTATTAATGTTGTGTAACAATGGTAAACACATAATATTTATAGTATTTCCAGTACTTTCTGGAAATAAAAAATGTCCAAATAAGATCATAATATAGCACCGAGTTTTAACTATCTTGTCATACTCGGTGGATTCCTCATTTAATATGATAGTTTTATAATGGTCTCTTAGGTATTTTAAATTAATACCTTGACCCCTTGGTCGACCTTCACGTTGTGGCTGAGGTGTTTCGACACAAAGAGGGGCGCCCAACAAATCTTCGCAAAGTTGGTTATTAACACCAACTTTTCTGTTGACGGCCTTACCATCGACGCGTAGGCCAAGTAACATATAAAAATTTTGTAGTGTGACAGTGCATTCACCGAAAGGAAGGTGAAATGTGTGGGTCTCTGGTATCTTTCTATGAGTACGATTTGATTTTTATCAAATCACCAAAGCCACATAAATTTAGGTATCCTTCTATGAATGGGTCGTGTGGTATGTAGTCATGCCCACGACAACGAAACCTTGTTACATCCTGACAAAGAATATAAATAACCTTAGTTATAAAGAAAAATACAACTAAGTAAGGGAAGACAAAACATATAAAGCAAAACACTTACAAACTCTACAATATTCTCAATTGTTCCTCTGTGATCGTTGCCCATCGTGAGTAGAGACATTTTTTAGTAATTGGTATAAAGGTAGGTTGTGATGAAGTTATTGGCTTGCTTGCTGAAAGTTTGATGAGTAGAGTTTGTAATGGATGAGAAGAGTTTGTAATGTGATGAGAAGAGTTTGTAATGTGACGAACATTTATTTATAATTGTGAAATGTGATGAGAGGAGTCACATGAAATTGCATGGTGAAATGTGATGAACTTTGTGTAAGGAATCATGTAAGTGTTCTCTTACAATATTCTTGGTCATTGTCATGCAGAGAATCTTGTAGGCATTGCATGTGAAGCCATTAATTCATGGAGTGTAGTCTTGTCATGCAGATAATCACATGAGGCATGCAAGACAATGGTTTTTTTTACTACTTTAAGACTTTAATATCTTGTAAGAGTAGTTGGTAAGACTTTAGTGTAGTCTTGGAAATATAGTCTTGCAAGACTATTAGTGTAGGCATGTGAGAATCTTGTAGGCATGCAAGACTATATGGTAGTTTGTAGGCATGATAAGAAGTGCACATGCATGTGATAATGAATAGTGTGCTAAAGAAGCTAAACTTCGTGCACACCATGTGATAGAAGGTAGGCATGCAAGACATGTAAGAAGTGTGATAAAGAATAGTGTATTTTTGTACCCCATGTGAGATTCTTGTAGGCATGCAAGGTTTTTCCATACCACATTTCGTATAAAGAATACAAGACATGTGAATAAATATTAAGAGAAAAAATTTGTAGTAATAATAATAATAAGTATTTACAATAAGTATTTATAATAGTAATAAAGTTTAATAATAAGTAATAGTATTTAATTGTTCTTTGACAAATATAAGTTTTGATTTATTTAATAATAATACTAATAATAGTAATAATAATAGTTTATCAATTTAGTTGTAATTTTTTCAATAAGGATTTGATATTTGAAAATTTTATTTAATCACTATTGTATTTGTAGTAACTTGTAAAGCATTGTAAAACATTAAATCATGAAAGTGTAGTCTTGTTATGCAGAAAATCTCATGAGGCATGCAAGACTTTATCACTTTAAGACTTGTTTTTTATCACATTAAATCATGGAAGTGTAGTCTTGTTTTTTTTATCACTTTAAGACTTTATGTGTCTTGGAAGACAATGGTTTTGTTTTGTTATGCAAAGAATCTCGTGAGGCATTCCATTAATTCATGCAAGCCATTAATTTATCGGTTTTTATCACTATGGAAGTGTAGACTTGGAATTGTTGTCTTGGAAGTGTTGGGGGAGTTTACTAGGGAGCATTGATACATAGTGTAGGACTAAGCACATTTGTGAGAGACACACCACTTGTCCACCTAAAACCTTAAGGTGATAGGTGAGTGGGTTCTCCCACTTATAAATGCTCAAGTCACCACATTCCTATCCAATGTGGGACTATTTCCCCACTTACTCACACTTGCTTATATTATTCCAATACTCTCCCTCAAGTGTGAGTCCATAATGTTCCCACTTTTTTATACTTGTACCACCGTTGACACCTTTTTCAAGGGCCTTTCAAGAGCATTTTGATACACCTCTTCCTGGGCGTCGATTTCAACGGAACACCACTTCCTGGGCATTTCGATACAAGTAAGCCGGTCCCTTTCTCGAACCAAAGGCTCATGATACCATTTGTTGGGGGGAGGGAGCATTGATACATAGTGTAGGACTAGGCACCTTTGTGAGAGACACACCACTTGTCTACCTAAAACCTTAAGGTGATAGGTGAGTGGGTTCTCCCACTTATAAATGCTCAAGTCACCACATTCCTATCCAATGTGGGACTATTTCCCCACTTACTTACACTTGCTTATATTATTCCAATAGGAAGACTACTAGTGTAGGCATGGAAAACTATATGGTAGTTTGTAAGACTATTTTAACTTGTAAGAAGATATAAATGAGACAAGACAATTGCATGGAATGTGATAAGAAGATATAAATGAGACAAGACAATTGCATGGAATATGATAAGAAGATATACAAAAAATAAATGAGACAAGACAATTGCATGAAAGAAGAAGTACAATGATAATTGAGACAAAACAATAATATATTCAAACTATATGTCTATTAATACACTAGAGATATACATTTTATTATCATATCATTTAGTAACATATCATTTAGTAACATATTCTTCCAAACACTAAAATTTGTAAAACAATTCTTCCAAACACGAGTTTAGTAACGTATTTGTTATGGCTCAAACACCACAATACATGATCAGTGCACACCTCAATGGTGAGATGTTTGAATGTACCATAACCAGTTTCAATTTTTGAAATACAGAAGTTACTAGGTTTTCAATTGACAGAAGATCAAATTTTTTACATTTGAAAGCGAGATTAGAAAAGAAATTACAGTGTGGTCCAGTTGGCCAAATCATCTACAAGAATCCTATGTTTTTTGGCGGTCACAATCAATGCAAATTTTTTTAGTTAAAGATTCGAGACAATGAAGATGTGTGTAATATGTTTCTCAGTCATGAGTATTCTGGTTTCAATGATATTGAGCTATATATTACATTACAACAACAACAACTGTCTCAACAACTTGATTCTTCTCAAATTTTTTACGAATCTGATGACGAACAAGCTGAAGTCGATGTCGTTGATGAAGAAGAAGAAGAAGCTGAAGTCATTGTTGATGAAATGGTAAACAACGAGGAAGACATATTGTAACACCCTAAACTCCCGAGACAATTAATAATAGAATATCAGAGTAAAATAAAACATACAATGTTTAGGATACTACATTCAACAAACAACCACTCATGCATCGATATGTAACACTTAAATATCATCAACTAAAACCATACTTAATTAGTTTTCACTACGACAACGAAAATTCAACGAAAATATGACATGTTTAATACTACATAATCATCATCAAGTAAATAAAGTGATAACAAATAATCAAATAAACAACGACAAGTGTTTCAAAACATTGGTGTTACACATCAGAGCAGACGCCGACTCAATGAAATAAAAGGGAAGACTTCATCTTCACTAACTTCAACTCCGCACTAATATTGGTTATCTGCACGTTACCCACGTAGAGGTAACATTTAAACCGAAGGGGTGAGATTCTCAATCAACAAAAGAAATGAATAATATAAATATAAAAGCATTTAACCAATTACACAATTCATCCTATCATTACTACATCAACGAAATCACACTCTTCCACATAAGCAGACAACCGTACAATCCACCATACAACACAACATAATGCAATCCAATGAGACCCACGACTCGACTCAATGCATGTGGTACCAATTCGATCCCTTTTTCATGATCATAATTCCCGTCGGAATTTCTATATCAGTCGCTCACACCCCACATGGGCACACGACATCCGTGATCGCTCACACCCCACATAGGCACACGATCACCTCAACAACAACAACAACACGATTCTACTTCAAAGAATCCTGATAAGACACTCACACTCCACATGGGCACACGACTTACCGCACAACTTATGCAACATGACATGCATACAACGACAACATACAACGACAACTAAATGCATATGACTAACAATGCGTCAATACATCATACTACAACTATCCAACACACAACATGTACCTGCCAACACATACAACAACAGCAATCCACGACCATAACACGCTTACACACAACCGAATTCATCATTTTAACACACAACACATACACAAAAACCCAATTAATGCATCAAATGGTTGGAATGCTGGTATTGAAATTAATTTTAACAAAAATTATGTGAAACCAGATTTCCAACGATTCGAACGGCAACTAAAACAAACATACAGATTAAAAGTTATGAATTTTTAAAAGTTAGGAAAATTCTGTCCGTAACAGCAGCAACAACACTGTCATGCTCACTGCGAGTTCTCCTAGCGGACTGGAGTTCGCCTAGCGAACAACCCCTCCCATACAAAAACCAGAGACTCACCTATTTCTCTCCCCATTTGCTTCACATTCGCCCAGCGAACTGGAGTTCGCCAGAAGTTCGCCCGGCGAACCTAGGGCGAACTTTCCCACCACACATTCCACAATTTCTCTTCTTTTCCTTCGTTCTCTACCTCATCCGCTTTGCGAATCTGGAGCGAACATTCTCCCAACGAACTATTATTCGCACTGCGAAGTACGCGATTATGCAATTCTACAGTTGCGATTTCAACAATATTCAACCCCAACCCTTCTTGGATTTTACTCCCAAATAGCCCCAAAACGCACATATAATCACAGATTACCATACATACAATTAGGAATACATAGACCACAATTTAACCGATCTATTTATGCATTCTTCCTCTTATCAAAACCTCCGACATACAAAACCCCAATCCCCAAATAAACACGAACCACACGTAAGGGACGATCCTAAAGTTTTATCTACCCTCATACAAATATTATGCAACTCTTAAGAGATTACAGAATCTCACCCTTATCTTAGAGTTCTTGACGAAAACCTCGGCCTCAACAATGGTTTTTCTCCTCCATTCTGCCCTAGATCTCCCCTTTCTCTTTCTCAGCTTTTCACGTACTGAATGAGTTCTCCCCCTAATCCTTTTATTATTATTATTATTATTATTATTATTATTATTATTATTATTATTATTATTATTGTTTCAATATTATTATTATTATCATTTTACTAATTAAATAATAATAATATCCCTTAATAATGTAAAATAATAACATTAACCAAATAACCATTCTCACCACACCACCAAGTTCTACCTAATTGGTCACGCACCCCCAACATCTTAATCCCCATAATTCTAAGGTCACTACCCCATACTAAGAGCAAACTCAAACACAACCACACACAAATACACCACAACATATAATCCCAATTACGAAAAACAATAAAATAAATCGGGGTGTTACACATATTACCAGCCAGTCATGGTTATTGTCCACCTCAACACATGACAAGTCTCAACTTAGGTGCAGATGAACCATCAATAGATATTTTTTACAATCCATACATGCAAACAGAAGAAGTATTAAAAGAGGGAGATAATTTTCGTACAAAAGAAGATTGTGTCCGAGCTATAAAACAATATCACATGGACTTATCAGCAGATTATAGAGTCGATCTAACGAATCCGACTCTGTATAAGATCTATTGTCGTAACGAGGTGTGCTCGTTTTGATTAACAACATCTTTCCGAAAGAGAAGTGATTCATGGAAGACAGGGTCAATGGGTCCAGAGCACACTTGTATAATCACGCTAATGCAGGATCATCGCAAGCTCAACTCTTAGTTGATATGCAATGAAATTCTGTCAGTCATTAACGACAATCCTTCTTTGAAGGTGAGTAACATAATCTCGCATATGGTTCAAAGATACAACTATACTCCTTCGTACAGGAAAGCATGGATAGCTAGGACTAAGGCGGTTGAAACGGTGTTCGGAAATTGGGAGGAGTCTTACAAAGAACATCCAAAATAATTGGTGGCACTTAAACAATATGCTCCAGGGACTATTGCTATCTTGGAGACATTGCCAGCGTATACGCCAGACGGGACTTGTGTCAGTGGAAATGGCATTTTCCACAGACTCTTCTGGGCGTTTGAACCATGTATGAAAGGCTTTGCGTACTGTAAACCTATTATTCAAATTGATGGAACATGGTTGTACGGGAAATATAAGGGCACGCTACTCATGGCCGTGGCACAGGATGGAAACAACAACATTTTTCCAATCGCCTTCGCTCTAGTTGAAGGGGAAACTGATGGGGGTTGGAGTTTTTTCCTAAGAAATCTCCGATTATACGTGTCTCCCCAACCTAACTTATGTTTGATATCTGATAGACACCCATCAATCGAGAGTGCGTACAAGAATCTTGATAACGGTTGGCAGGATCCTCCCTCAACCCATGTGTATTGCATAAGACACATCGCTCAAAATTTCATGTGGGAGATCAAGGAAAAAACGCTAAGAAAGAAGGTTGTGAACGCAGGGTATGCACTAATAGGGCCTACTTTCAAACACTACCGTGACGAGATCAGACTGACAAACGCATATGCATTAAGATGGATTGATAATATTCAACTAGAGAAATGGACAATGGCATACGACAATGGCCAGCTATGGGGCCACATGACAACAAACCTCGTTGAATCAATGAACTCTGTATTCAAGGGCATCCGAAACCTACCGATAACCGCTTTGGTAAGGGCAACATATTTTAGGCTCGGGCACTTTTTGATTTCAGACGTACAAAGTGGGGTTCTATCTTACAATCTGGGAAGCTGTTCAGTAATAGTTAAATGAAATTCATGAAGGACGAAGCTGTCAAAGCCAACACACATGTGGTCACAGTCTTTAACCGTAATAAAGGTTGATTCAGTGTTACAGAGTCAATTGATCACAATGAAGGGAGGCCTAGGGGATGTTACCGAGTGGAACTAGATAGGCGTTGGTGTGACTGTGGAAAGTTTCAGGCATTTCGTATGCCTTGCTCCCATGTTATAGCATCATGTTCGAAGGCTCGCCAGGACCCAACCAACTATCTTTCTGTTCTTCACCAAGTCATTAGTCTATGCAGTGTCTACAACACTAGCTTTCAGGTGATAGCAAAGGAGGACTATTGGCCTCTATACGAAGGCGAAATTGTCTAGCATAATGATTTGATGCGAAGAAAGAAAAAGGATCACCCTAATAGCATGCGTATTTAAACGGAGATGGATACAACAAACAAAATGGTCAGATTATGTAGTTCGTGCCGTCAGCCGGGACACAATCGTACAAAATGCCCCAATGTTGGATCAAGCACAAGATCATAGTTTCAAATGTAACCTTGTCTTTTTATATCAACAACAAATTTCATTCCATTGATAGCATACCTAAGCGATTACAATTAACAATGACATAACTTAAACAAACATAACTTAACGTCTCAACAACAACAATTAACAACGACATAACCTAATATCAAAAGTCTTCACCATTCTCAACAATCGGAAAATAACAACAACATACCCAAATAAAATAACTCAATGCATCAACTTATCTAGGATATTACAACCATCAAGATAATTTTCTTTGGTGTTAACATCATCATAAGGACACCAACATCATTTTCCACTTTTCTCCAACCACGACTAACTCCATTTGGGCTTGACTCCTCAACTAGCCTCTCAATTTTCCTGATCTTTTCACCTACAACAATTTCTCCTTCTAGCCAGCGATTCAATTCCCTATGCAAATGCTCCAAGGTCTGCGTGTTCCAGAGTAGGACCTTAATCAGAGGCGTTGTTGCTGAAAAATAAACTAGGGCATTTCTTTTCATAAGTGGAAATGTTGGAAGCGGTTCCTCCGATGATGATGATGATGAACGCCGATTTAAGAATGCATACATACTTTTAGATTGAGTTGAGAATATTGGTGATAATTGTTGTGGAGTAACAAATGAGGATGCAGTCTTATTGATAGAAAAATGGAATAGTATAGTAGCCATACCATATGGCGTATCTACCCTTTAAAAAAACCGTTTTAATTAGAAATTAAAAAAAACACATCAAATGGCTTTAAAAAAAAGGAATGAACTGAGGCGCCATATCATATGGCGCCTTCTCTGAAATTAGGGCACATTTTTAATGGTGTCACCATATCATATAGCGCATCAGTTCATTTCCTTTTCAATTTTAATGATGTTGCCATGTCATATGGGGCATCAATGATAAAAGTAAGTTAGTTTGGTAATATTTTTGAAAACTTGTTTATTTTGGTATTTTAATTGAATTATTAGGTTATTTAAAAAATCTACCGATGTTAGTTAGGTGAGATTATTGCAAAGTTAATTTTCAATTAGGCGTATCTTTTGCATTGCATCATACATCAAGGCCATTTTTCTCAAAGAGATAGAAGTCTATTATATGTGTGTGGAACGTGATAGGGTCGGCAAGTGACTGCAGTTACGGTAAATATGATTCCAACAATTTCAGTGCATTGATGCGTAGTAGAAGGAATCATAACAAAATTTTATGTTATAGTAAAGTTTGAGTCCCATATCGAATAGTTACTGGTCTTGTAATAGTTACTGGTTTATAATAGTTACTGGTATTATAGTAAACCATTACAAGGATTGGCCAAGTTTAATAGATTCAAATTTGAATAAAACGTCTGTTATCTTTTCTAAATTATATGCGTAAAGAGTTAATCTTGCTCTCGCTATGTAAGGACTTTCATAGTAAGGGAAAAGCTTCCCAATTCGGGGGTTCTACCACTTATTTGAGCACCAAAACGTCTTCTTTCATTTTTGTTGGCGTGCTTTATCCATGTCCAGGTTGCATCATTTATTTTATATGTCCTTAGCAGAAATTTTCACGCCACCAAGTGAGCGTATCTATCTCCACTGAAAGCCAACCACCTATATATAAACGACCACGATGAGGACGAGGTTAATGAATGTGAGATTTAGGCAGGGGTGTAAGGTAAATTTGCAAATGGTGACACTTACCACTTTCTTTTTAACAAATTCTGAGTTCTCTTAACAAGGTTCGACAATAGAATCCTGCCCTCAACATCATGTGTGTAAGTATATTATGGCTCTGTTTGGTAAAAATAGCGATTGGCTGATAAGTTAGCTGATAGCTTATAGCTTATGACTGATAACTGGTGATTGATAACTTATAGCTTATAGCTGATGGCTGATGACTTATAGCTGATAAGTTAATTGAAGTGTTTGGTAAAATTAGCGGTTTAATTAGGTAATAAAATAAAATGACATAAAAGATATTTAATAATTATTATTTTATTTTAAATTATAATAAATTATAAAGGATAGAAGTGGATTTTAGTTAAAATAATAAAGGTAAAAATGGAAGAAAAAAGGATAAGCTATAAGCTATAAGCTAAAACGCTATTTAAAATAGCGTCTGGAAAATAAGCTATAAGCTAATAAAATAAGCTATAAGCTCGTGATGAAAAGACCGTTACCAAACAGATCTTTTATTGTCATATGAGCTTATAAGATATAAGACATAAGCAATACGCTCAAAAAGCTTCTTCCCAAACAGAGTCTATTTATCAATAATTGCATTAAGTTCACAGGTTTAATGAAGATGCAAGTCTCGGTACAAGTATGATATTAAAAGAAAAGCTAGGAATATACAATATGCCAGTAAAATAAAATGTGTTACAAGAATAAATGGTGCCTGCAAAATGTGCAGTGTAGTGACACTAGTTTGGTTTTGTAGTTTGACAATGTATCTTTAAAATGGTGCCTGTGAAAAGGGAATCAACAATATCTAGACTAAAGAGTGAAAAGCGACCATTCTTCATACATATAGTTGTTAGACCCACAAAGCAGTAACAAAACTCCAACAAACTCAAACCTTGAAACTGTTGTATTTGGCCATTTTGACTTGCATCATTAAAAGTTCACTCAGTACAAAATCCATTATTTTGGACCAATTACTTTTTCTTACAAACAACTCATTTTTGTAATTATTACCTTATTTTCACATTTTTGCATTTAAAATTGAGATATGTTTATTTTTCAATAATGTGTCATTTATATTGTTGATCTATCACATTTTAGAAATATTTTTATAGGATAATTTGTCACATTTTTCATGTGATATGTCATTAAATAATAAATATATTATTAATTTTAAGTGTAAAAAAATGTCGAACTACTTAAATTTAAAGTGGAATGATTAGTTTGGTGAATGAGTTAAAATACTAAAATTTTATTTTATTTATTTTATACACACACACACACACATATATATATATATATATATATATATATATATATATATATATATATATATATATATATATATATATAGAAACAATTAAATAAAAAAATAATATTTTAATTTATTTACATTGAGGAAATTTTTATTAGGAACATAACATTTTCTTTATATTATTAAGGTTAAAATACAGTTTTGGTCTTCCTGTTTGTCAAAATTCACGGTTTTGGTCCTCCCATTTTGTTTTTTAACAGTTTTGGTCATCCACCCTCACTATTCATGTACGGACATGTACTGTTCATGTACGGACATGTACTATTTATGTACGGACCAGATACTGTTCATCACTTTTTTGAGCCAAAATTGGAGTGGGGGACCAAAACTGTTAAAAAACAAAATGGGGGGACCAAAACCGTTAATTTTGACAAACAGAAGGACCAAAACTGTATTTTAGCCTATTATTAAAAATAAAAAACTTCTAAAACAACCGAGGATTTTATGAGTTGCTATATAAAATATAAAATTTATGTTAGACACTTTTTTAATGTAGATTTGAAACATAAAATAACAATATATATTTCTGTTACAATTCTCGTAAATATAATTTTGACTTAATCCAAAGTTGTGTTGGTTGATGCACTTATGGTGTTATATATCTTTATTTATTTTCTAACATGTATTGTACATATATAATACAACTTTAAAAGATATTATACAAATAAATATGGTTTATATCAACAATAAAACAGGTGTAATATGTTTCAACCGTAATCTTGAAGTTATAAGTTCACTTATGGAGTATTATATTATTGGTCATTCTACTACCAAAAACTTGAAAATATTCGAGATGAATTTTAATGAATAGCAAGGTATTTGATGTCCTCCTTTCCTATTGTCCCAAGTGCTCGACACTGCCAAAGTGCCCGGCGAAACTGTAGCTTGCACGTGGCAGGCACTTGTCTTGCAGAAGGGTCTTATTGGGCCTCCCCAGGCTGTATGGGTTAGGCCTGCTCGCCTGTCGGACAGCCTCGACCCAGTCCAGAACAGGAGCCCCCAAGTCGTTACTCTGAGATGTCAGAGTAATGACTTGTAATATGTTTCAACCGTAATCTTGAAGTTATAAGTTCACTTATGGAGTATTATATTATTGGTCATTCTACTACCAAAAACTTGAAAATATTCGAGACGAATTTTAATGAATAGCAAGGTATTTGATGTCCTCCTTTCCTATTGTCCCAAGTGCCCGACACTGCCAAAGTGCCCGGCGAAACTGTAGCTTGCACGTGGCAGTCACGTGTCTTGCAGAAGGGCCTTATTGGCCCTCCCCAGGCTGTATGGGTTGGGCCTGCTCGCTTGTCGGACAGCCTCGGCCATTCCAGAACAGGAGCCCCCCAAGTCGTTGCTTTGAGATGTCAGACTAATGACTTAAGGGTTATTGGCATGTCGGGGATACGCCAAGAGAGGAACCGAGGAGGCCATTCTCGTGCTCGAAGTTCCTACGGTCGCACACAAGTCGGGCATCGGACAGTTGTGTCTGGTCGTAACGCCGGGGAGATGGGGGGTTTCGGATTCGAAACGTTGGGGAAAATCGAAAGGACACACGTGGGAGGATGAACGGCTGCATGTGTGCCACGTGTCGTCTGTCATCATTACCTAGGGCGGCTAGCTAGGGTAGCGCACTCAAGTGCCCTATGTCCCTCGAGTTCCGTGAAAACCACTATAAAAACTCCTCCCCTCGTTCATTTTCCCACTTTTTTCGTTTCTCTCTCAATAATCTCTTTTCTTCTCTCTCTATCTTCTACAGCAGCCGTTCGCCGCCGTCAACTGCCAGAACTCCGCACCGGAAACCTAAATCGTCGCCTATAAGGTATTTGTTCAAAAACTGACCTTTTTCTTGCGTTTCCTCTTGATTTTAACTAGCGTATAGCACTTCCTTGGTGAACTGATGAAGTTCCCATGAGAAATGAAAGGGTTCCTGGCGAATACGGCGGGAATCTTTTGTTGTTGAGAGAGGAAGTGTTAAGAACTTCTCTCGCTTTTGTTGAATGTCTCGGGGACAAGGGATGAATTTCTCGGGGACGCGATGAATGTTCCGATGTCCCCAATGGTTACTCTTTTCGTAAGCGTTATGGGAAAAAGGGGTAGAAATTTTCCGGGGAGGCGATGAGTTCCCCGGTGACCATGTTGTTCCTCGGCCGGCTATGTCGGGGAAACGAGAAAGCCTTGCCCCTTCCTCGCCCGTTCGCTTGAATAGCGGTGGAGGGGTGAATTTGATATGACCCATCGAATTCACCGTTTTCTTCTGCTTTTCAGGTAAATGGACGGTTTGGCTGCGAAGGTGGCCGTAGGATCCTTTGAAGAAGACGACCACCCAGAATCTCCTATGGTTCATATGGCTTTTGCCCAAGAGCGCCCGCTCGAGGAGTGGGTCTGCGACGAAGCCCTAGAGATGTCGTCCATCTTTGTCTACAGAGACGTGGAAGATGCGTTCTGTACCATCGGCATCGGCTAATTGGGTCTGATAAATCATGGAAGGTTCTCCGCCCAGAAGAGCATCACCGAATATGCTCGCCTTACCGAGGAATGCGTATCACGTTATACGAGTTCATGTTCGACGAAGCGGGGTGGAGGCTGCCCTTCACGGATTTCCAAGAGGGGGTCTTCGCCTGGTTGAAGCTGGCACCCTCGCAAATTCACCCGAACTCGCTGGCCTTTATCCGAGCTTTTGAGCTTGTTTGTAAACACCTGAAAATCGGGGCGACAGTGTCCCTCTTCTTTCGAATATTCCATCTTCAAAGGTCGACAGTCGCTGGACGACACGGCTGGGTGTCCTTTAAGCAAAGCAAAGCTCTGTTCCACACGTATTTGGATTCCATCCGGGATTTCAAGTACCGTTACTATTTTGTGAAGCCGGTCACCCTTGGGGCTATCAACTCGCTGTACCGGAGAGTTACCCGTGAAGTAGACGGTCGCTCCGAGGAGGTTCTGGAGCCGAAGTTCCCCTGTACTGGACGGAGGAACACTTCAAAAAAGGGGTGGATAAATACAAGGTGAAACACAATAAGTTGGACGTCGACGACCGGGCAGCTTATGATAAGATCGTCGCGTTCTTGGAAAGCTTCAATGAAGCTTAGTACGAAACACCGGATGGCGAGCCTATAACGGGAGCAGACCGGCAGGTGATGAAGCAACGTCGCTTGATCAATGCCCGTGTTCTGCTCGAGACCTTCTCCGACGAAGAAGCAGATGAGCTGTTAGGTGGTGAAAACATCCTTGGCCTAAGCCTTCCCCGCGTCTGTATACCTTGCCTTACTAATGTTTTCTTTCTTTTTGCAGGGAAAATGGCCGGAGCTGAGGAGCAGCTCAAGATGTTGAAGACGAATAGGGCTCGGGAAGAACAGGCTCGGGGAGAGCCGTCTCATTCAAAGGGTCAAGGTGTTGCTCCTTCTAGGGCCATGCCCGAAGGTATTTCCTCTGTTGCGATGCCCGAAGGCTCCAGCCAATCCCAGCTTCCTTTGAGAGCATCGGGGACTTCAGGCCGGCGCACACCTCCTGCTGGGAGCCAGTCCCCGGGTAATCAAGGGACGCCGAAACGGCTACGGGTTTCGAGTGCAGAGTTTGTCGACCTGGCCCGCGAAGAAAGTCCCCCACCTCCTCCAAGCTTCGAACTCCCACCATGCTATCTCAAGCCCTGCTTCTTCTCTGAAGTCATCTATCTGCGCGTCCCTCCCTCTAAAATCCAAGTTGTGCTGGGGACCGCTGCAGAAGCGAGGAGGAGAACGATCTTTAAGAACATGTCTGCCGTTATGCGGCTCTGTTCGACTGCTATTGTCCTGAATGATGAAACTCGCCCCGCTGCTGAACTTTCTCGACTGCAAGAAAGGCTTGAGACCTTAGACGCTGAACTGCTAGACCTGCGCAAAGAGTTGAAGGAATGCAGGGACCTGAATAAAGAACAGAGCGAGCAGCAGCAGCGGGCGGAGACAAAGCTAAAGGAAGCTGAGGAAGGGGAGAAAGGTTATCTTGCCCGGATCACCGAGCTGGAGGGAGAGGAGAAGCGGCTCAAGGAGAGGGTCGCAGAGCTGGAGGATGTTGTTCGGCCAACTGAAGGTGAAACTGAAGAGGATAAGCTGCTAACCTCTCGGGCAGCTTTGGTGGCCAAACTCAGGAGAGTCGAGCAGGATCTCCGGCTAGCCGAGGATGATACTCTTGAGGCCGCGGACATAGGGTTCCGAAATGCAGTGGCGCAGCTTCGGATCCTAAATCCCGACCTTGTGACCGACGGGGCTGATGCTAACTGCGAGGTGGTCGATGGCCGGTTAGTGCTGCCCGGGCAAGAAGGAAATACCAAAGAAGGAGGTGGGCCAGACGCTGCTGAGACTGCTACCGAGACTGCTGCTGCATAGGAGTGTAGTTTACTTGGCCTGCGTGCCATTTTGTTGTTGTTGCCCGGCTTGTGGGCCAGGGGCTTATTGATGTAATATTCGTACAATGGGTTTTACCCGATTCTAATACTTCGCTTTGCCTCTTTATTTATTTTGCTTGTGTGTGATACTTTATACATTACTTATTTTTGCCTAAGTAGTTGAGATCGCTGGCGCCTTGGGAGTTTTCTCGACTCTGATGATCCTCGACTGTGAAGAGAGCTAGTCGAGTGGTCGGGGGTTGTACTCCGACCTTCAACGAGGCTAAGAAGTCGGTCGAGGTCTTAGCTTCGTGGCGTGAACTTCCCATCGCGAGCTGGGTGTTCTGCCTATTTGGTACGTCAATGACGGAGCTCGGTTGAGGTCTCCTCGTCGGGCCAAAAAGTCTCACGCACACACTTCGTGGTTTTTGGCCGTCGTGTGTTATATAGAGGTGTCGCGCATGTACCGTTGCACGCCCCCATGGTCGCGACGTCGTACTGTCCCGGGTAGTGTCTAACTGTAATATTGTTTGAGCTTCTCAGCATTCCATGGTCGAGCAAGTTGTTCACCGTGGAGGTTTTCGAGGTAATAGACACCCATCCCCGTCTTTGCAATGACGCGGTATGGGACCTCCCAGTTTGTGGCCAACTTTCCTTCGCGTGAATCTTTCTGATTTCTCCGTAGGACAAGACTGCCTACTTGGAAGTCTCGTTTGATAACTTTGTCATTATAACGCAAAGTTATTTTTTGTTTTAAAGAGGCTTCTTGGAGGGAAACGCTGATCCTTCTCTTTTCGACGAGGTCGAGCTCCTCTCGCAGGGCTTCGTTGTTTGTTTCTTCGTCGAGGGGAGCTTCTGTCCTCCTCGAGGGTTCCCTGATCTCCACGGGGATAACTGCCTCGGTTCCGTACGTTAGGCGAAACGGGGTCTCCCCGATCGTGGAGTGTGGGGTTGTTCGATACGCCCAAAGGACGCTGTGCAACTCCTCGACCCACCGTTGTTTAGCCTCGCCGAGTCGTCGCTTCAGTCCCCGGAGTATCACTTTGTTCGCTGCTTCGGCCTGCCCGTTGGTTTGAGGGTGTTCGACCGACGTGAAGTGTTGTTTTGTGCCCAGTTTGGCGACGAAGTCTTGGAAGTTCCTGTCAGTGAACTGTGTCCCGTTGTCGGTGACAATGGCTTGGGGCACACCGAATCGGGCGAGGATGTTTCTCTTGTAGAAACGGAGTATGTTGAAGGCAGTGATTTTGGCCCGCGCCTCTGCCTCAATCCACTTCGTGAAGTAATCTACCCCGACGATGAGGTACTTGTTTTGGTACGACCCTATGACAAAAGGTCCGAGGATATCCATTCCCCACCACACAAACGGCCATGGGGATGACAATGACTTAAGCTCGTTTGGAGGAGCGAGGTGCATGTCCCCGTGTCTTTGACAACGGTCACATTTCTTGACATGTTCCTTTGCATCATGTTGCATAGTGGGCCAATAATACCCCGCTCGGAGTGCTTTTCGGGCTAGGGACCTTCCGCCGAGGTGCTGGGCGTTGATCCCTTCGTGGATTTCTTGGAGGATCCCCGAAACTTTGCTTTCTTTGACACACCGGAGTAAGGGAATGGAGAATCCTCGACGGTATAGCTTACCTTCGACGACGGTGTACGCACATGCCCACCTCTTGACTATCCCCGCTTCTTTAGGAACGTCGGGCAGTTTGCCCGTCATCAAGTATTCATAAACTGGGGTCATCCAACAGTTTGCGTCCCCGATGGCGTTGACCTCTGTGGTCGGTGTGGGTTTGTTTATGCTCGACTGGGAGAGTATCTCCTGGATAACTGATTTGTTCCCTCCTTTCTTCTTAGTGCTCGCAAGCTTGGAAAGCACATCTGCTCGAGTGTTGTGCTCGCGCGGGATGTGAGCCACCTCCGCAGAGACAAATTTATTCAACTTTTCTTGCACCAAGGTTAGGTACTCGATGAGACTATCGTTTTTGGCCTGAAATTCTCCCCAAACTTGTGATGCCACGAGCTGGGAGTCTGTAAAGATTTTGACTTCTTTTGCGCCAAGGTCTTCCGCAAGTCGAAGTCCCGCGAGGAAGGCCTCGTATTCGGCTTGGTTATTCGATGTCTTGAAGAACAGTTCGAGGGAGACCTCTATCAGGATGCCCTGCTCATTTTCAAGGATAATGCCCGCTCCGCTACCTTTTGCACTAGAGGCTCCGTCGACGTAAATCGTCCATTTCTGGGAGCCGTTGGTCGAGGATTCAGGGACGGTCATTTCCGCTACGAAGTCGGCCAGTACCTGAGATTTCAAGGCTTTTCTTCCTTCGTATCGAAGGTCGAACTCGGATAGCTCGAGAGACCACCGGAGCATTCTCCCCACCATATCTGGCCGACTGAGGAGCTGTCTAATAGGCTGCTCCGTCCTCACCACGATTGTGTGGGCCAGGAAGTAATGACGTAATCTTCTGGCTACAGATACGAGGGCCAAGGCAACCTTTTCAATCTGTTGGTATCTGAGCTCGGGACCCTGAAGAGCTCTGCTCATGAAATAAATCGGTTTCTGTCCGTCGGGGGTCTCCCGTATGAGGACAGCACTCACCGCTTCGCCGGTGACGGCCAGGTACAAGAAAAGTGTTTCCCCGTTATCTGGTCGGGACAAGACCGGGGGTTGTGACAAGAATTTTTTTAGATGGAGGAGGGCTTGTTTGCATTCTTCACTCCATTCAAAAGTTACCTTCTGTCGGAGAAGCTTGAAAAAAGGGAGTGCGTACTGAGCAGATTTGGCGACAAAACGGGAGAGAGCAGTCAGCATTCTGTTAAGTGACTAGATCGACTTCTTCGAGTTCGGGGTAGGGATTTCGGAGAATGCCCTACATTTGTCAGGGTTCGCCTCGATTCCCCTCTCTGTGAGGTAGAAGCCGAGGAACTTCCCTACGCGAACACCGAAGGTGCATTTGTCGGGGTTGAACCTCATGCGACATTTCCTCGCCGTGTCAAACACTTTCTTGAGATGAGCAGCATGGTCGACTTCTTCTGCAAATTTGACGATCATGTCGTCCATATAGACCTCGAGCACGTCGCCGATATCTGCCCGGAAGACCTTGTTCATCATCCGTTGGTAGGTGGCCCCAACATTTTTCAAGCCGAAGGGCATTACGTTATAGTAGTAATTGCCCGACTCGGTCATGAAAGCGGTATGCTGCTTGTCGGCCTCGTCCATGGGGATTTGGTTGTACCCCAAGTAGGCATCCATGAAGGATAGTAATTTGAATCCTGCAGAGTTATCGACCAGCTGGTCGATGTTAAGTAAGGGATAAGAGTCTTTCGGGCATGCCCGGTTAAGATTCGTGTAGTCAACGCACATCCTCCATTTTCCATTATTTTTCTTAACGAGTACAACATTTATGAGCCAAGTTGTGTACTTGGCCTCGGAAATAAAGTTTGCCTCTAGGAGGTCTTTTACAGCTTTTTCAGCAGCCTCCATTTTTTCCGGAGACTGCCTACGCCTACGTTGAGCTCAGCCCTAGCGGCCGAATCTATAGTCAGCTGATGACAAGCTACTTCAGGGTCCAGTCCGGACATCTCTGCAGCACTCCAGGCGAACAAATCTGCATTTTCTCGGAGGCATGCCTTCAGTTGCCTCTTCGCTAGGTCGGGGAGTCCATAGCCAATCTTCACGCTTTGATCTGGGCTGTCGCCGAAAGGAACCAGCTCGAAATCTCCGTCTGGGACGGGGCGCGTTGGGTGGAGAGGATGCCCATTGATTTCAACTGGGAGGTCCTCGCCTGCAGCTTTTTCCTGCTCCCCGGGAAACCTGTTGTCAAGGTCGACCGCGCTGACCGACGGGAGTGGAACCTGCACGATGTCTGGAGATGCCTCATCCTGAGTCTTGGGTTTGACGCCGCCGACGACACTCAGACCCTTGATTGTTGCGTCGAAACATCTTTTGGCCGCCTTGATGTCCCCATGAAGAGTGACCACACGTCCACGCTTCGTGTAGTACTTCATCTTTAGGTGGACCGTTGATGGTATGGCCGTCAGTTCCGCCAACGTGGTCCTCCCCATGATGCAGTTGTAGAGGGACGGGCAGTCCACCACCAAGAAACGCGTCTTCACCTGTCGGGCAGTTTCCTCAAACCCGAAGGTGACCATCAACTCCACGAAGCCCCATGGTCTGGTGGTCGCGCCATTGAAGCCTTATAGGTCTAACCCTACGTACGGGGACAAGTGTCTCTTGGTCAGCTGGAGAGTCTCGAAGAGGTGGACGTACATGATATCCACCGAGCTCCCCTGGTCAACCAAAATTTTGTGGACATCAAAATTGGCCATCTGTGCCCAGATCAGGAGGGGATGTTGGCGTTAGGTGCCCCACCGGGAAGTTCCTCGAGGTAGAAGGTAATCGGAGTTGATCTTCTATTAACCCTCTCGAGGGTAGGGGCTCGAGGAGTTGTTCCTTTCAGTTCGTCGAATTTCCTCTTTATTGACCCTATGGTCAAACGGTCAGGGGCTTCGCCAGATATGACCAGGGCTTGGGGGAAAGACTCCCAAGTACTGCGGGCACTTATTGGCTCTTCTGCTGGGAAGCTCTTCCACATGTTTCGGACAACTTTAGGATTGTCGAGTTCTCCCAAAAAGCCAAAGTCTTCAGGTCGCGTAATGCTCAATGCGACTTGCAGCGATCCGTTGTTGGGAGAAGGAGTTGACTCCTCGACATTCTGGGCCTCCTGGCCACTGGGGCGGGGGGCGTCTTGCTGCTTGGCGTACTTCTTCAGGTACCCCTCTTTAATCAGCGTTTCAATTGCGTCCTTAAGGTGGACGCAATCTTCAGTAACGTGCCCATGACTGCAATGGAAGTGGCAGTACTTGGACTTGTCAGCATTTGGTTTTGGAGCCGTCGGTTTCGGGAAGCGGATTCCCCCTTTGACGAACTCCGAATTGGCACAGTCGCTAAAAATACGCGCGCGGGACGCGTTTAGCGGTGTGTAGTCTTTGAAAAGGCCAGACGGTCCCCGTGATTTGCGGGGCTCTTTGGTCTGGGCTTCTTTTTTTCTTTCCCCGCCTCGCCTAGGTGGAGGGGAGTCTTCTCTTCTCCTGTCTCCACCTCGCCTGGGTGGAGGGGAGTCTTCTTCCTTGTTGCCGCGGGGGCCTTTTCTGTGCCTCGAATCGAGGGCAATTTGTGCGGCTTCAGCTTCCTCGAACTCAATATGCGAATGAGCCTTCTCGAGGAGGCCTTCAAAGCTACGGGGACGGTGTAGTCCGACGGATTCTGTGAACTTGGATCCTAGTCATAAACCCTTGATGATGAGATACATTTTGATGTGATCGGTCACGTGGATTTCGACCGCTTCTTTGTTGAACCTCTCGATGTAGCTCCGGAGAGGTTTATTCTTCCCCTGAAAGATGGCTTCCAGGGAGGCTATCATCTTCGGATGTCAACGAGAAGCCGTAAAATGTTTTCTGAAGCACTCCCTCAGGACCTTCCACGACGTGATTGATTCAAATGCTAGGTTTTTGTACCAAGCCATGGCCCTTTTCTGAAGATTCGTAGGGAATAATCGACATTTGATAGCGCCGGAGACATTCCTGAAATCGAGCAGAGCTTCATAACTCTCGACATGGTCATCAAGATCAGATGTCCCGTCATATGTCCCCAAGGATGGGGGCCTCTCCGGGCCCTTAGGAATAGGGGCGTCCTGATGTGTCTGGCTAGAGGGGTCTGGTAATCGTCATCCTCGCTGGCTCCTGGAGACACAGAGGGGGAGTGTTGTCCATGAACATAGTGACGCCTCGGGGAGTGGTCCTTTGGGCGGCCTCTGGGCTCCTCGGCGTCTGGCCTGCTCCTTTTATTTTTCGAGGAGCGAACTGGCCCCTTTGGTGGCGGGGAGCGGTGGAGTTTCTGAGGATGTTCCAGCTGAGTACGCTCTAAGCGTGGCCTGCGACCCCTGTGAACTGGGGAGGGGGTGCGAGATGCCTCTGGGGACTGCGAATGTCTTGGAAATGGTGGTGGTCGGTGCCTTCGCGGGGAAGTCCGACCACGACCTTTCTCCAGCACCTTGATCCAGATGTTCTGGTTGAAGATCATCTGGTTGGTCTGATTAACCAAAGCAAACAGGGCAACAGTGCTCGGGTCCGCATTTGGCGGCGGGTCCACGGGCTGAAAAATGGGCTGGAGGACTATTTCATGTCCGTCTTGGTGTGCTGTCTCGTACTCCACTTCCTCGGAAAATGGTGAGGCGGTGAGTCCGTCTCTGATGTCGTTCTCCACGACAAGTTGGGCAGCGTTGTCAACGCGGTTGCCAGTACTGAGCTGCGCGATAACGTTGTCTAGAGCTTGATTCGCCGACGGGTTGGCCATGATGGTTGTTGAATGGAGAAAGCTTTGGTTTATCGAGCAGAAAAATGGGGAAGCTTACAAGTCCCCACAGTTGGCGCCACTGATCGTACCTGGATCAGACAATTGATAGTGGCCAACGGCAGCTCCGGTGATGGTGAGAGATGGCGGGGGGGGGGGGGTCATACCCCAAATTTTGACCACTAAGATTTCCCATCATTGTGAAAATCATCATCACAATATGGATAAACCATCATGTCTCATCAATCTCCTCAAGGAATTGTTGAGCATTCACTACAATCAAAATTAGGGTTTTAAGCCCTCTCAGAGCCTTAGACAAATGATCAATCAAGGAATAACATGATCTTCAACCTGTCTAATCCCTCAAGCATCCACAAAGGATCAAAAAGGACTCCCACTTCAAGGATTAAGCACAAGGCTGCTCCCTTCTAGGTGGATCAAGTCTCAAGATCGACAGTGTCACCAAATTAGGGTTTTGGTCGACCAAGGCCTCCAGATGAAATTTTCCTCTGGGCACAAGCCAAGGATTCAAAACATGACCTAATATACTCCATGGAGTCTCATGGACCCAATCATCAAGTCAATTTTGCCTCTGGGGATGCATTCATAAAAAATCAAGAATTAGGGTTTCTTGACCTAATTCACCCCTAAGTTGACTTTTGGGACAAATCATGAACCAAGACCTCAAGAGAGGATTTGAGGATCTCCAATATGCCATATTGATCCATTTGGAACAATGGATTGATCCAAGAAGCTTGAGCAACAAGTTTCAATTTC
Source organism: Lathyrus tuberosus (assembly GCA_022829125.1). NCBI lineage: Eukaryota > Viridiplantae > Streptophyta > Magnoliopsida > Fabales > Fabaceae > Lathyrus > Lathyrus tuberosus. The sequence goes on from JALAZF010000259.1 coordinate 4,267,689, forward strand.
ATCTGAACCACAATTAGGGTTTCGCGGAAAAAGTCAACTATAACTTTGACTTTTGACCAGGACATGCTCCCAAGCCCTAAGACATGATTCAATATCCTCTATACCACCCATAGAACATGTCCATCAAGTTTGATTTAGGTCAAGGACATGATTTCCTGAAGAATTGCACAGTTTGGAATTCATCTGATAAAAAGTCAACTGTGCACAAAAGTCAACTTTGACTTTTTGAGATTTTTCACCAAAATGGATTTTTAACCCTAAAATGATGTCTATGTATGATTTGAATCATCATTCATTAAGAAAAATCAAGAAAAGTTGGATTTGTAGATCTCATTGCCCTCTACAAAAACTTTATACTGACCTGTCCAACTTCCTCATGGATTGTGAGTTATGGAGTGATCAAAATCAAGAAAAGTCACTTTGTTCCAACACTTAGTGAAAATTTCACTAAGTCAGATTTTACCTCACTTTTTGCCAAGTGTAGGAGGATTTTTCACTTGGATTCAAAAGAGATCAAAACCAAACATGTTCAAACAGTTGTTGTATCATGTAAGGTCTTTCCAAAATGGCCAAGAACATTACCAAATTCAATTTGAGCCATGAGATATGACATTGGCAAGTTGCCTTGCTGAAATCTGCCAAGGCAAGGCAGATTTTTGTACTTTTGGTCGATTTGCCAAAGTCAGCCAAATCCAAATGTTCCTATCTACTTGGACACCTCAGGGGATTGAATCTAAAGGGGACAATCACTGAGCCAAGCCTCCAAAGTCTTTGGAACAAGAAATAGCATGTTGAACCTAGAATGGCCAAAATAGGGACAAGACTTCAATTTTGGAATGAGGCATTCAATGGAAGCATCAAGGTGGCATGGACTGAGCCATTCTCAACTGAATTCAGTCAAGACTTATCCAAGACCAAGGGAACCACAGCCCTGTGCCCTAACCTCTAGTCAATGGCTAGAGGAGACTTGGATTTCCATTGGACAACATTGGCCAAACCTCTGCTACAGTTGCCATTCACTATGGATCCCAAAACAAACTTGCTCTACTATAAATAGAGCTCAATTATGATCAGTTTAAGTACACCAAAGCCATCAAACAGATGCTTTCCTCAAAATATCTTTCTTTTGGAAAAAATACCTTCTTTAGCAAGGCAACTTTGAGTTTTTGAGCTAGAGAGCAATTCCACTCAAACCAATCACTCACACACCTCACATACATCATATATGAGCTGATCAAACACTTAAACAACATCTGGAACACTGATTTCTCAGAATCACTAGTCAATTGCTCAAGGTTTTAACCAAAATACAGTTGAGATGCCATGAAGTGATCCAGCCAATTTCAATCAAGTCCAAGCGTTCAAACACAATCCATAAGGTGTAGGGAAGCTGTTCAGGTCATCATAACTCATCTGTAACACCTCCAACTCAAAAATCACATTACACTTGCTGTCACGACCTAAAGGTAAGCCTAAACTTGGGCATCTCTCAATCTATGCATTTCCTCGTTCAATACTTTGACCATATGTTCATAATCATGCATGGAATGTTTCCCCTCAATTAATTGCATTGTTTGAATTGTGTATCAAAAATCCTAGCCTTCATGCAGAAATTAGGGTTCTTGAGGATTTTTCATGATTTCTTGTTGTATGTTTAATTTAAATGAAATTAATTGACATAGACATGATCGTGAGGTTGAGACGAGCATAATGATATGTGGATTGCATGATATAATCAAGTATTCAGTGAGATTGGAGAGAAAATGCAAATCTGGGCCAAGCTGAAACACGCGCGTGTTCTTCAGCTGTTCTTGGCGCCATTTCTTTCAAATTCAAATATTTGAATTTTGTGATTTTATTTAATTGATTCAAAAATTAATTTCTCTCTGAGTTTTAATGATTTTGAGTTGATTCTTTTTTTAATAATTCACAAAAATGTTAAAATATTTTATTTTCCCAAACATATTATTTATTTCATATAATTGATATTTTTGCAAAGAATTAATTTTTTAATTGTATTTAACATTTAAAATATTTTTTCCACCTTGACTTTGCAACTTTTAATGCTTGCTAATTATTTTGTAGGGCAATACTTAATTTTTGAAGCATTAATCCAAGATCACAATTTGTTTTTCATATGTTAAACAATTTTGATCATTTTAATTGAATTTTTATTCAATTAAAACACATTTTAAAAACAAATTAGGGTTTTTGGATTAATTCAACCCTCATAAATCATTTTCAAAACACTTTGGGCCTCTAATAGAGTGTAAGACCCAATCCTTTTTTGACCAAATCATTTTTGGGCCTCAGTACATTGTATAAGTCCCGATACCGTCAAAAATAAACGGCGCGATCGTCGCCTTTTCAAAAATAAACAACTGGGTCTCTCCTTGAGCTATAAGACCCATTCATAAACTTGGGCCTCTAATAGAGTGTAAGACCCAACCCCCATTTTAACCAAAAAAACATTTTTGGGCCTCACTTATTGTATAAGTCCCCCTGCGTTAAAAGAAAACCTCGGCGCGATCGCCATTTTAAACGGAAAAATCAATTGGGCCTACCCTCGTGTTATAAGCCCCACTCTTTTTCTTTAAAACCTTTTGGGCCTCTTGAGAGAGTGTAAGACCCATCCCTTTGTACAGAAAACCTTTTTGGGCCTCAGTCACTTGTATAAGTCCCTTTGTACAAATTCAAACAGTGTGCTCACTGATAAAACCCTGGGCCTCTCCTTGAGCTGTAAGCCCCAAATCTTTCTTTTTCAAAGCACTTTCTCCTTTGATTTTGAATATACTATTGTTTTCAATCTTTCTTTGTTGAACAACTAACCAAACAACATGGAAGCTCTACAACCGAGTAAGTGGTTATCGCTTTCATTTACTGCTTTCATATACATATAACTGTATTGTGGGGTTGTTTCACTGTAAGTCTTTTTTCATAAACTCATATCAACTGTGTAATAATAGTATAGATATTGAAATTCTGGTATCATACGTGTGATGTTAAGGTGCGATGTCACAACGTCACACTCTGCACAATGGACAGGAAAAATAGCAAAATAACACCAAGAATTGTTGACCCAGTTCGGTTACAACCAACCTACTCTGGGGGCTACCAAGCCAGGGATGGAATTCACTACTTGTAGATATAATTTACAGACTCAACAACCCGTTGACAATCTCCTAAACTTATACTCTACTAATGACTTCCTACCTAAGAAACCACTTAGGTATGAGAACACCACTCAATCCCTTACAAACTCTCAAAGAAACCACTTTGAGTACCCTTGATCTTGCTTCCTAGCTTCGATCAAGCAAACACTCTCTATTGCTTCACAGCTTCTAGAGAGGACAGAAACACAACACCTATTCAAACCCTAGAATAGTGTAAATACAAGCACTCTAAACAAACTCTAGACACTAAGCCTCCAGCTCCTGATCTTCTGAATGTTTTCTGTCCCTTTTTCCTTTGGTCTTGTGCGCTTTATATAGCCCCTTGAATTGGTCTTGGACTTGCTACAATATCTCCCAGATTTGTTATTTAAAACTGAATATTTAAAACAGATTTTCTCCTAAAATCTTTTTAAATCTTCAACCTTTTAAATCTCCTACAAATCTGCACCAGATCTCCTATGCAGCAGCAAATATCTATCCCAAGATATTCGCATCCAATGTGACAGCTTGCTCTCCACAATTCCAGCTAATACGCAACCCTAACAACATCACAGTCTGCTGTTGTTAAATCTGCAGATCTGATGTCACAACATCACGTATGTGACATCAGACATCCAACTTCAACAATTAATTACTTAACACAGCCCAGTGTTAAGACTTCAATGTTGCAACATCAGTACCTTGACATCAACATTGAATATACTTTGTTTTACCAAAATTCCAGCCCATCCAAGAACTAACAATCTCCCCCTTTGGCTAATTTTGGCTAAAACAACCTCTGCACTCTGCATCTTCAGAGACTTCAGCAGCGGAAAAACTTCAATAAAAAAAATTGAATCTCCAATCAGCAGCAGTTTGACAATTTTCAAAGTTTTCATCACTTGATCTGCTGCAGCACCATCTTCATTATTGACAACAGCCAATTGGTGCTCCCCCTAAAAATATGAACCAGCATCACAGCTGTTCAGTAGCTCACAATGTGCAGCACTTCTCCTCCTTAATAATTGCATCAATAACTGCACCAGCATAGCATCTGTCAATTACTCCCCCTTAATAGCAGCATTTGGCATTCTTTGACCCTGTTTGTTAATTCTCTTGGCTATTTCTCCCCCTTTTTAGCCACAATTAGACAAGCTTCACCTGGCAGTTGACTAAATATTTTCAAAAATAACTCCAACTGCCCACAACCCCTTTCTAGCACATTTAGTCTTCATAAATGCAGATTCCCAATTTGCTTCTTAACCTTTCAAATTGGTTTGCATCCAAGGCTTTAGTGAATATGTCAGCCAGCTGGTTATCTGTGGCTACATGCTCCAAGGTAACAATTTTGTCTTCAACCAGATCCCTTATGAAGTGATGCCTTATGTCTATGTGCTTTGTCCTACTATGCTGTATAGGATTTTTAGATATATTAATGGCACTCAGATTATCACAGTATAGTGTCATAACATCTTATTTGACATTGTATTCACCCAACATCTGCTTCATCCAAACCAGCTGGGAGCAACTACTTCCTGCTGCTATATACTCTGCTTCAGCAGTTGAGAGAGATACACAATTCTGCTTGCTGAACCAGGAAATCAGATTGTTCCCTAGAAAGAAACAGCCTCCTGAAGTGCTTTTCCTATCATATGCACTTCCAGCCCAATCAGCATCACAGTATCCTCTTAAATCAGTCCCAGAATCATGTCTATATAGCATTCCATAGTCACTTGTGCCATTCACATATTTCAGAATCCTCTTCACTTGATTCAAGTGACTCACCTTAGGATCAGATTGATATCTGGCACACACTCCAACAGCAAAGGAAATGTCATGTCTACTTGCTGTGAGATACAGTAGACTCCCAATCATACTTCTGTACAAGCTGTGGTCCACACTTACTTCATTCTCATCCTTGGATAGCTTCAAATGGGTGGGAGCAGGTGTCCTTTTGTGATTGGCATTATCCAGGCCAAATTTCTTTACTATGCTCTTACCATATTTGCTTTGAGAAATAAAGATAGAATCCTCCATTTGTCTGACTTGTAATCCAAGAAAGTAGCTAAGTTCTCCAACCAAACTCATTTCAAATTCTGATTGCATATGTTGAACAAATTGTTTCACCATAGCCTCTGACATCCCCCCAAATACAATGTCATCCACATAAATTTAGGCTACCATTAATTTTCCGCCTTCTTCCTTGACAAACAAAGTTTTGTCAATCCCTCCTTTTCTATAACCATTTGCTACTAAGAATTCTGTCAGCCTCTCATACCAGGCCCTTGGAGCTTGTTTCAAGCCTTACAACGCTTTCCTCAGTTTGAACACATGGTTGGGGAAGTTTGGATCAGTGAATCCTTTAGGTTGATCTACATAGACTTCTTCATTCAGATAACCATTCAGAAACACACTCTTCACGTCCATTTGGAACAGCTTGAATCTTAGGTTACAAGCCATACCCAAGAGTAGTCTGATGGATTCTAATCTAGCCACTGGAGAAAACGTCTAATCAAAGTCAACTCCCTCAACTTGAGTATAACCTTGTGCAACAAGTCTAGCTTTGTTTCTTGTAACCACTCCAAGCTCGTCAGACTTGTTTTTGTAGATCCACTTTGTTCCAATGACATTCACCCCTTCTAGTCTTGGCACAAGATCCCAGACATCATTTCTTCTGAACTACTCCAGTTCTTCTTGCATAGCATTTATCCAAAACTCATCTGTCAGAGCCTCCTTGACGTTCTTTGGCTCAATTTTGGATACAAAGCACGAGCTAGCTATGATTTCTCTTGACCTAGTCCTTACTCCAGAGTTTGGGTCACCTATGATTAGCTCCTTTGGATGATCCTTCTGAATTCTGATAGAAGGATCTTTCTGAGGTTGATCAGGCTCAGTATCAGCAGCATCAGGAGATGGATTTCTTTCTTCAACTTCTACAGAGACTTCTTCAGCTGATGTTCCAACATCTTCTATGACATCCTCAACTTCCTGCTTGTCTTCATCATCAATCACAACATTGATTGACTCCATCATTACTTTGGTCCTGGAGTTGAAGACTCTATATTCTCTGCTATTGATGGAGTACCCCAAAAATATTCCTTCATCACTTTTGGAATCCAGTTTCCTTCTCTACTCTCTATCTGCCAGGATGTAACATCTACTACCAAAAACATGGAAGTACTTAACAGTAGGTTTTCTTCCCTTCCATAGTTCATATAGAGTGGATGAAGTGCCTCTTCTTAGGGTAACCCTGTTGTGAATGTAGCAGGCCGTGTTCATGGCTTCAGCCCATAAGTGATAAGGTAGTTTCTTGGCATGAATCATTGCTCTAGCCGACTCTTGTATAGTTCTGTTCTTCCTCTCAACAACTCCATTTTGCTGAGGGGTGATAGGCGATGAAAACTCATGACTTATACCTTCAGACGAGCAAAATTCTTCAAACTTGCTATTCTCAAACTCTCTTCCATGATCTTTAAAGGTATCAAACACATCAGATTTATCTTTGACGAAATTCACCCAGGTGTATCTTGAGTAGTCATCCACAACTACATAAGCATATTTCTTTCCACCCAGACTTTCAACCTGTATAGGTCCCATCAAATCCATATGAAGGAGTTCCAATACCTTGGAGGTGGTGTCATGTTGAAGCTTCAGATGAGACATCTTTGTCTGCTTTCCTTTTTTACAGTCTCCACACACCTTTCCTTCCTCAATACTAAGTTTGGGAATCCCTCTGACTGCTTCTGAGGAGATAATTCTCTTCATTCCCTTTAGGTGAAGATGTCCCAACTTCTGATGCCAGATTTTGATATCATCTTCTTTAGCAAGCACACACGTGGAGGAATTTGAGTTTTGCAGCACCCAAAGATAACAATTGTCCTTAGATCTGGCTCCCTTCATAATGACTTCTCCTTTGTCATCTTTCACCATACATTCGGACTTTGTGAAGTCTACTTTGAATCCTTAATCACAAAGTTGACTAATACTAATCAAATTAGCTGTTAGTCCTTTAACAAGAAGAACATTCTCCAGCCTGGGAGTACTAGCACAGTTTAGTTTACCAATCCCTTTTATCTCTCCTTTGATCCCATCACCAAATGTAACATAGCTAGAAGACTGAGGTTTCACATCAACAAGTTGATTCTTTACTCCAGTCATGTGTCTTGAACACCCACTGTCAAAATACCAGTCATCTTTGGTAGAAACCCTTAAGGAAGTGTGAGCTATCAAGCTGGTAACTTTAGGTATCCATTGCATCATCACCTTAGGCCTTACCTCTTGCTGTTTGGGTTGAGGAGCAGAATTAGGATAACCGTGAAGCTTGAAGCACGAGGACTGCATATGTCCAATCCTGCCACAATAGAAGCATTTGACTCTGTCGTTTCTAAAGTGGTTAAATCTTCTTCCACTTTGATAATGCTGTGGCTGCCACCCATAATGTTGTCTCCTTATTCCATAGTTGAATTGCCTTCTCCTGTAGTGATGATGCTGTCTCTTAGGCTATCTTCTATGGTAATGAGGCTTCCTTCTTCCATAGTAATAAGGCACAACATTGTTGTATCCATAACCATACCAGTTTTCCTGATGTTGAAACCTCTGATGAGACATGTTCTGCTTGAACCTGGCAGCTTGCATACTCTGGTGATATTGGGGAGGCATATACTGACTAGCTCCTTGAGGCTGCATCTTCCTCTGATGAGGACCATTCTTCTTCTCAGCATTCTGGGGCTAAACAACCTTCTTTGGGGTAGGACCCTGTTTCGTAGGTTGATGTTGAGACAAAGGTTGAGACATCTCCCTTTTTGTTCCAGAAGTGCTGGCTACATATCTTATGCCTGATTTATCTCCAGAAGCTTTCTCTGACTGAAGAATCTTATCAAGATCAGCAGTACCACTGTTCATCATCCTAACGAATTTTTTCATCTGATCCAGTTGGGACTTAACTAGTACAACTTCGTTTTCCCGATCAGCTTTTTCATTTTCAAGCTGAGCAATCTGTTGCTTATGATACTTGTTTTCTTGACAAATCTCAGCACTTTTCAAACACAGCTCTCGATAAGTAGAAGCTAGCTCCTCATAAAGTTATTTCTTCATCATTATCATCATCAGACACAACAGTTCCTGTTAAGGCTCTAGCATGCCTTGCTGACTCACCATCACTTTCACTATCAGATTCAGACCAGGAAACTGACATGCCCTTCTTCTGCTTCTTCAAGAATGTGGGACATTCTTTCTTGACATGTCCATACCCTTCACATTCAAAGCACTGAACACCTCTATCCTGGGCAGTCTTCTCTTCATCTTTCTCTTTTGGCTTGCTGATGTCAGAAGAACTATTCTTAACACTAGGCTTGTAGTTATTGTTCCATCTTTTTAACACTTTGTTGAACTGCCTTCCCAACATTGCAATGGCTTGTGACAAATCTTCCTGAGAATCTTTGACTACCTTATCTTCTGCAGGAGTGGAGACCAAAGCAATACCCTTGGGCTTCTTTTCTAGTTCTTCTTCATTTAAACCAAGCTTAAAAGTCTGAAGAGATCCAATGAGCTCATCTACTCTCATCTTGCTGATGTCTTGAGCTTCTTCAATAGCAGTCACCTTCATCTTGTACCTCTTAGGAAGGGACCTAAGAATCTTCCTTATAAGCTTTTCTTCAGACATTTTCTCTCCAAGAGCACTAGATGCATTGGCCAGCTCAAGAACACTCATGTGGAAATCATGAATAGTCTCATCTTCCTTCATCTTCAGGCTTTCAAATTTTGATGTTAAAATCTGAAGTCTTGACATCTTGACTCTAGATGTTCCTTCATGTGTAGCCTGCAAAATATCCCATGCTTCCTTAGCAACTTCACAGGTATTGATTAACCTGAAGATATTCTTGTCTACTCCATTGAAGATGGCATTTAGAGCTTTGGAATTTCCAAGGGCAAGCTCATCTTCCTCCTTGGTCCACTCTTCTTCAGGCTTTGGCTTAGAGGTGCCTTCTTTATCTTTGCCAGCATCATCTTTCTCAACATGACAGGTGCTTTCCATTCTTTAATAACAGCCTTCCAAGCCCTGCTGTCCAAGGATTTTAAGAAGGTGGTCATCCTTGGCTTCCAATAATTATAATTGGATCCATCCAAAATAGGGGTCTGTTGACGAATCCTCCAACTTCTTTGTCCATCTTTACACCAGAAAGTAACTTCCCTAGATCTCACCCAGAGACAGACAGGATGCCTGCTCTGATACCAATTGAAATTCTGGTATCAGACGTGTGATGTTAAGGTGCGATGTCACAACGTCACACTCTGTACAATGGACAGGAAAAACAGTAAAATAACACCAAGAATTGTTGACCCAGTTCGGTTACAACCAACCTACTCTGGGGGCTACCAAGCCAGGGATGGAATTCACTACTTGTAGATATAACTTACAGACTCAACAACCCGTTGACAATCTCCTAAACTTATACTCTACTAATGACTTCCTACCTAAGAAACCACTTAGGTATGAGAACACCACTCAATCCCTTACAAACTCTCAAAGAAACCACTTTGAGTACCCTTGATCTTGCTTCCTAGCTTCGATCAAGCAAACACTCTCTATTGCTTCACAACTTCTAGAGAGGACAGAAACACAACACCTATTCAAACCCTAGAATAATGTAAATACAAGCACTCTAAACAAACTCTAGACACTAAGCCTCCAGCTCCTGATCTTCTGAATGTTTTCTGTCCCTTTTTCCTTTGGTCTTGTGCGCTTTATCTAGCCCCTTGAATTGGTCTTGGACTTGCTACAATATCTCCCAGATTTGTTATTTAAAACTGAATATTTAAAACAGATTTTCTCCTAAAATCTTTTTAAATCTTCAACCTTTTAAATCTCCTACAAATCTGCACCAGATCTCCTATGCAGCAGCAAATATCTATCCCAAGATATTCGCATCCAATGAGACAACTTGCTCTCCACAATTCCAGCTAATACGCAACCCTAACAACATCACAGCCTGCTGTTGTTAAATCTGCAGATCTGATGTCACAACATCACCTATGTGACATCAGACATCTAACTTCAGCAATTAATTACTTAACACAGCCCAGTGTTAAGACTTCAATGTTGCAACATCAGTACCTTGACATCAACATTGAATATACTTTGTTTTACCAAAATTCCAGCCAATCCAAGAACTAACAGATATTTAGAGTTTCCCCGGCAACTACGTCTAGCATTAAGCCCGTTGATCACTCTTAGAAATAGTCAAAACTAGACCCCCATAGGATTACCAGACACAGTCTTTCTTCCTCTTGGGGTTAAACAATATGGAGACATGAAAGGAAGCATTCTCAGTGAACCCTTTCATAGACTGTCACTCATAGAAGTTGTCAAGAAACTCTATTCCCCATAGATGATCTTTTCTCCGCGAATGACATCTCTTGAGTTTCTTCCAAATTCTCGAACTTTCCAGACTCGATCTATTCCTTGTGAATAGCTTACCTTGAATTTCTCGGGGTTTGGGGACCCATCGGCTTCTTAAAAGCATCGGCCTCCTGTTGGGCATCGTTCAAGGACCCACATGCTTCCTAAAAGCAACCCCGCCTCCTCTTGGGATTAGTACAAGGACCCGCCGACTTCTTAGAAGTATTCACAGCCTCCTCTTAGGCTTCTTATAATGATCTCTTCCTCCGGGAATGATAGCCTCCTCTTGGGCTTCGTACAAGGACCGATCGGCTTCTTAAAAGTTTCCAGCCTCCTCTTGGGCTTTGTACAAATTGTCCCGGCGACCTCCTAGAGGGATAGGAACAGAACTTAGTAATCTTCATAGAACAGTCCTTTCATAGAGTCTACTACTGTTCCTCAAAGCATAGTACAAAAGATAAAACTCTAGACACAGACAGTCTAATATCCTTGAGTCTTAAAGGCATTCTCAAGTAACCCCTTCGTTAAATAGGAAGAAAACCCGTAGACTCAGACAGTCTCAATACCCTTCGGATTTCCCACTTCCTTAAAGAACAGGTATAACCCGGGTCCTCAGATCAAATCCCCGAGTACAGTGTTGCTCATATAAGAATTGATTTTCTCTTTAAATCAGTATACTGGACCTGTCACTCAACTAAAACAGTTACAATAGCCTCCTCTTGGGCTTTGTACAATGATTCTCCCCAGCGGAGTCAAATAACGTTTAGCCTCTCTCTCGGGCTTTGTACGAGACACATAAGAGACTCCCTCGTTGAGTCAATCACCCCTTTCGCCTCCATCTCGGGCTTTATACGAGATACAAAAAGGTTCTTATTGAGCCAAACAAATTTTAGCCTCCTTCTCGGGCTTTGTAAGAGATACAAAAAACACTCTCTTGTTGAGTATAAAAGATCCTCTTGTAGGGTCAACCCCTTTTAGCCTCTCTCTCGGGCTTCGTACGAGACACAAAAATACCCTCTTGTTGGGCCCACTAGCCTCCTCTTAGGCTTTGTATAAGAAAACCACTGGTTGATCCAATCAACCTTTTAGCATCAAAGTTGTGCCTCATTCACAGTACACAAACATCAACAACTCCTTCCTCTTCATCTAATTGCTGTAAGCGGCAAGCCTCTGGATTATTTACATCCATGCCACTGTCCCTCTTTTAGCATGAGAAATTCCTAAGGAAAGATGGCATTGCTCTACACTGAGTTAAAGTCTTCTCCTTCAGGTTAAAATCCCCTATAAAGGAAATTATGGCATTGCCGGATTCACAAAATCCCGGTTAAAGTAATTCTCCTTTATAAACAGTTGCGACATACAACCCCCTCTTTAGAGATGACAAATTCTCTCTAAAGTCAAACCTTTTAGCTTCATATCTTGGGCTTTGATCAAGATACAAATAGACTTTTCAGCTTCATATCTTGGGCTTTGATCAAGATACAAACACCTTTCGCTTCACGTCTTGGGCTTTAAACAAGACACCAAAACACCCATTTTCTCCCATAGAATAGGAGGAACTACGAACGCTCTGATTTCCCTGTTTCGGTAAACGGGAATACGTAGGCATAAGATTGAAAGAAAAATCTTAGCGAGCGCAATCAACAAAAAACCAAAATCCCATACTTTCACATATCTATCAAAAAGCATCAGTCCTAACATCCTAATCCTTGTTCCCCGCCAGAAACCTTCTGTCAAAATAAAAAGAAAGAAACCAGTATTGGCGAAAATACAAATAACCAGTACAAAGGCCCCCCACATTGATCGCATCCGTAACCTAACAGACCGCTGTTTAAACTCAGTATGTAAGCAGGGTTAATTGGAGACATCTATTTCCCTTCCTTATTCAGCTCACAATAGGATAAAAAATGAATCGACCTGTAGTAAGCTCAAACCGCAGAGAGCGACCAGCGCTTAAGAACCACGTCCAAAATCGTTCGCTACAGGGGGGTGTACCTGCAAGGTACTCCGACGCTCAAGTGAGAGAGTGTACAGAGTAACAGCAAATACATAAAGTGTAGAGTGGCAAGAAGGATGTGTCTAACCTGACCCTCTCAAATGAGAGGGTATTTATAGAGAGCCCCCAGCGCGGGGCCAACGGTTACCTGCAGTGGGCAGGACCAACTAGGCCCACTCCAAGCAACTGCTAGGGCTTACGTGTAGTAGTGAAGACCAGCACGTGGTCTTCGCCCTAGAGTAACTGCTCCTAGATTTCCGGAAGTAGGGCAGACCGAATCCTTCGGACGTGGGAGGTTACTTGGAACGTGTCCACGTGGTATGGACCATTGGGTACTACTCGCGGGGAGGAGCCTTCTGTGTCGAGGAGATATGAATCCCGTAGAATGGACATGGCCTCGCGGGGAAGAGCCTTCTGTGTCGAGGATATATCAAGCCCGTAAAATGGACACGACCTCGCGGGGAGGAATCATGTCCGTCGAGGAGTGATGTGTAGCATTCTCGCGGGGAGAAGCTGATCTGTCGGGGAGGTACATCTCAGCAGGGTGTGATGTCCTCCTTTCCTATTGTCCCAAGTGCCCGACACTGCCAAAGTGCCCGACGAAACATCCTCGCCCGATTCGGTGTGCCCTAAGCCATTGTCACCGACAACGGGACACAGTTCACCGACAGGAACTTCCAAGACTTCGTCGCCAAACTGGGCACAAAACAACACTTCACGTCGGTCAAACACCCTCAAACCAACGGGCAGGCCGAAGCAGCGAACAGAGTGATACTCCGGGGACTGAAGCGACGACTCGCGAGGCCAAACAACGGTGGGTCGAGGAGTTGCACAACGTCCTCTGGGCGTATCGAACAACCCCACACTCCACGACCGGGGAGACCCCGTTTCGCCTAACGTACGGAACCGAGGCAGTTATCCCCGTGGAGATCAGGGAACCCTCGAGGAGGACAAAAGCTCCCCTCGACAAAGAAACAAACAACGAAGCCCTGCGAGAGGAGCTCGACCTCGTCTAAGAGATAAGGATCGGCGCTTCCCTCCAAGAAGCCTATTTAAAACAAAAAATAACTTTGCGTTATAATGACAAAGTTATCAAACGAGACTTCCAAGTAGGCAGTCTTGTCCTACGGAGAAATCAGAAAGATTCACGCGAAGGAAAGCTGACCACAAACTGGGAGGGCCCATACCGCGTCACTGCAAAGACGGGGACGGGTGCCTATTACCTCGAAAACCTCCACAGTGAATAACTTGCTCGACCATGGAATGCTGAGAAGCTCAAACAATATTACAGTTAGACACTACCCGGGATAGTACGACGTCGCGACCACGGGGGCGTGCAACGGTACATGCGCGACACCTCTATATAACACACGACGGCCAAAAACCACGAAGTTAGTGCGTGAGACTTTTTGGCCCGACGAGGAGACCTCAACCGAGCTCCGTCGTTGACGTACCAAATAGTCAGAACACCCAGCTCGCGATGGGAAGTTCACGCCACGAAGCTAAGACCTCGACCGACTTCTTAGCCTCGTTGAAGGTCAGAGTACAACCCCCGGCCACTCAACTAGCTCTCTTCACAGTCGAGGATCATCAGAGTCGAGCAAACTCCCAAGGCGCCAGCGATCTCAACTACTTAGGCAAAAATAAGTAATGTATAAAGTATCACACACAAGCAAAATAAATAAAGAGGCAAAGCGAAGTATTAGAATCGGGCAAAACCCATTGTACGAATATTACATTAATAAGCCCCTGGCCCATAAGCCGGGCAATAACAACAAAATGGCACGCAGGCCAAGTAAACTATACTCCTATGCAGTAGCAGTCTCAGCAGCGTCTGGCCCACCTCCTTCGTTGGCATTTCCTTCTTGCCCGGGCAGCACTATCCGGCCATCGACCACCTTGCAGTTAGCATCAGCCCCATCGGTCACAAGGTCGGGATTTAGGATCCCAAGCTGAGCCACTGCATTTCGGAACCATATGTCCGCGGCCTCAAGAGTATCATCCTCGGCTAGCCGGAGATCCTGCTCGACTCTCCTGAGTTTGGCCACCAGAGCTGCCCGAGAGGTTAGCAACTTATCCTCTTCAGTTTCACCTTCAGCTGGCCGAACAGCATCCTCCAGCTCTGCGACCCTCTCCTTGAGCCACTTCTCCTCTGCCTCTAGCTCGGTAATCCGGGCAAGATGACCTTTCTCTGCTTCCTCAGCTTCCTTTAGCTTTGTCTCCGCCTGCTGCTGCTGCCGGCTCTGTTCTTTATTCAGGTCCCTGCATTCCTTCAACTCTTTGCGCAGGTCTAGCAGTTCAGCCTCCAAGGTCTCGAGCCTTTCTTGCAGTCGAGAAAGTTCAGCAGCGGGGCGGGTTTCAACATTTAGGACAATAGCAGTCGAACAGAGCCGCATAACAGCAGACATGTCCTCAAAGATCGTTCTCCTCCTCGCTTCCGCAGCGGTCCCTAGCAGAACTTGGATTTCAGAGGGAGGGACGCGCAGATAGATGACTTCAGAGAAGAAGCGGGGCTTGAGATGGCATGGTGGGAGTTCGAAGCTTGGAGGAGGTGGGGGACTTTCTTCGTGGGCCAGGTCGACAAACTCCACACTCGAAACTCGTAGCCGTTTCGGCGTCCCTTGATTACCTGGGGACTGGCTCCCAGCAGGAGGTGTACGCCGGCCTGAAGTCCCCGATGCAGTCAAAGGAAGCTGGGATTGGCTGGAACCTTCGGGCATCACAGCAGAGGAAATACCTTCAGCCCGAGCCTGTTCTCCCCGAGCCTGTTCTTCCCGAGCCCTCTTCGCCTTCAACCTCTTGAGCCTCTCCTCAGCTCCTGCCATTTTCCCTGCAAAAAGAAAGAAAACATTAGTAAGGCAAGGTATACAGACGCGGGGAAGGCTTAGGTCGAGGATGTTTTCACCACCTAACAGCTCATCTGCTTCTTCGTCGGAGAAGGTCTCGAGCAGAACATGGGTATTGATCAAGCGACGTTGCTTCATCACCTGCCCGTCTGCTCCCGTTATAGGCTCGTCATCTGGTGTTTCGTACTGAGCTTCATTGAAGCTTTCCACGAATGCGACGATCTTATCATAAGCTGCCCGGTCGTCGACGTCCAACTTATTGTGTTTCACCTTGTATTTATCCACCCCTTTTTTGAAGTGTTCCTCCGTCCAGTACAGGGGAAACTTCGGCTCCAGAACCTCCTCGGAGCAACCGTCTACTTCACGGATAACTCTCCGGTACAGCGAGTTGACAGCCCAAAGGGTGACCGGCTTCACAAAATAGTAACGGTTCTTGAAATCCCGGATGGAATCCAAATACGTATGGAACAGAGCTTTGCTTTGCTTAAAGGACACCCAGCCGAGTCGTCCACCGACCGTCGACCTTTGAAGATGGAATATTCGAAAGAAGAGGGACACTGTCGCCCCGATTTTCAGGTGTTTACAAACAAGCTCAGCCCGAATAAAGGCCAGCGAGTTCGGGTGAATTTGCGAGGGTGCCAGCTTCAACCAGGCGAAGACCCCCTCTTGGAAATCCGTGAAGGGCAGCCTCCACCCCGCTTCGTCGAACATGAACTCGTATAACGGGATACACATTCCTCGGTAAGGCGAGCATATTCGGTGATGCTCTTCAGGGCGGAGAACCTTCCATGATTTATCAGACCCAATTAGCCGATGCTCGACGGTACAGAACGCATCTTCCACGTCTCTGTAGACAAAGATGGACGACATATCTAGGGCTTCGTCGCAGACCCACTCCTCGAGCGGGCGCTCTTGGGCAAAAGCCATATGAGCCATAGGAGATTCTGGGTGGTTGTCTTCTTCAAAGGATCCTACGGCCACCTTCGCAGCCAAACCGTCCATTTACCTGAAAAGCAGAAGAAAACGGTGAATTCGATGGGTCATATCAAATTCACCCCTCCACCGCTGTTCAAGCGAACGGGCGAGGAAGGGGCAAGGCTTTCTCGTTTCCCCGACATAGCCGGCCGAGGAACAACATGGTCACCGGGGAACTCATCGCCTCCCCGAAAAATTTCTGCCGCTTTTTCCCATAACGCTAACAAAAAGAGTAACCATTGGGAACCCCGGGACATTCATCGCGTCCCTGAGACATTCATCCCTTGTCCCCGAGACATTCAACAAAAGCGAGAGAAGTTCTTAACACTTCCTCTCTCAACAACAAAAGATTCCCGCCGTATTCGCCAAGAACCCTTTCATTTCTCATGGGAACTTCATCAATTCACCAAGGAAGTGCTATACTCTAGTTAAAATCAAGAGGAAACGCAAGAAAAAGGTCAGTTTTTGAACAAATACTTTATAGGCGACTATTTAGGTTTCCGGTGCGGAGTTCTGGCAGTTGACGGCGGCGAACGGCTGCTGTAGAAGATAGAGAGAGAAGGAGAGAGATTATTGAGAGAGAAACGAAAAAAGTGGGAAAATGAACGAGGGGAGGAGTTCTTATAGTGGTTTTCACGGAACTCGAGGGACATAGGGCACTTGAGTGCGCTACCCTAGCTAGCCGCCCTAGGTAATGATGACAGACGACACGTGGCACACAGGCAGCCGTTCATCCTCCCACGCGTGTCCTTTCGATTTTCCCCAACATTTCGAATCCGAAACCCCTCATCTCCCCGGCGTTACGACCAGACACAACTGTCCGATGCCCGACTTGTGTGCGACCGTAGGAACTTCGAGCACGAGAATGGCCTACTCGGTTCCTCTCTTGGCGTATCCCCGACATGCCAATAACCCTTAAGTCATTACTCTGACATCTCAGAGCAATGACTTAGGGGGCTCCTGTTCTAGACTGGGCCGAGGTTGTCCGACAGGCGAGCAGGCCCAACCCATACAGCCTGGGGAGGCCCGATAAGGCCCTTCTGCAAGACACGTGACTGCCACGTGCAAGCCACAGTTTCGTCGGGCACTTTGGCAGTGTCGGGCACTTGAGACAATAGGAAAGGAGGACATCACACCCTGCTGAGATGTACCTCCCCGACAGATCAGTTTCTCCCCGTGAGAATGCTACACATCACTCCTCGACGGACATGATTCCTCCCTGTGAGGCCATGTCCATTCTACGGGCTTGATATATCCTCGACACAGAAGGCTCTTCCCCGCGAGGCCATGTCCATTCTACGGGATTCATATCTCCTCGACACAAACGGCTCCTCCCCGCGAGGAGTACCCAACGGTCCATACCACGTGGACACGTTCCAAGTAACCTCCCACGTCCGAAGGATTCGGTCTGCCCTACTTCCGAAAATCTAGGAGCAGTTACTCTAGGGCGAAGACCACGTGTTGGTCTTCACTACTACACGTAAGCCCTAGCAGTTGCTTGGAGTGGGCCTAGTTGGTCCAGCCCACTGCAGGTAACCGTTGGCCCCACGCTGGGGGCTCTCTATAAATACCCTCTCATTTGAGAGGGTCAGGTTAGACACATCCTTCTTGCCACTCTACACTTTCTGTATTTGCTGTTACTCTGTACACTCTCTCACTTGAGCGTCGGAGTACCTTGCAGGTACACCCCCCCGCCGTCTCTCACCATCACCGGAGCTGCCGTTCCAGACGCCGTTGGCCACTATCAACTGTCTGATCCAGGTACGATCAGATATTATACAAATAAATATGTTTTTTATCAACAATAAAAAAGATGTAATATGTTTCAACCGTAATCTTGAAGTTATAAGTTCACTTATGGAGTATTATATTATTGGTTATTCTACTACCAAAAACTTGAAAATATTCTAGATGAATTCTAATGAATAGTAGTGTATAAGATGTTAGCATTACTCTATAATTAAAATGAAATACAAATTAGTACACTTTGAAGAAAAAATTTATCATTGTTATCACACCTTATTCAAAGTATGATTTTTCTTCTCTTCTGAAATTAAGGTTTCCTACTCTTCAAAGACATGTTGATTTCTTTTCGTCTATGAGATTTGTTTAAAGGTTAGATTTAGTTCAGAGTCTTCTCCTAATTGGACTATAGTTTTGACAGGACAACATACACTCAGACAATAATTGTACAAGTGACTTCATTAGGTTATGAAAATTTGATGTCTTCTAGATCAGTTTTTCCTCACTTAGTGAGCTCTCAGAGGTTGGATCCAACTTTATCTCCTTCATCTCTTGCAGGAAGGACACTAGACATAACTTTTTAACCTATTTCATATCAACTCTGCAATTTGTCACTCCTATGTCAGATTCAGATATTGTGGCCTTGTTACTTCTTTTAGTTTATGTTTATAGGATAATTTCCCATGCCTATCTAAGAGGGACCCCATAGATTGTCTCGTAGGGGATACATGAAACTTGAGAAAACAATGATTGCTGAAAAAAGACAACAACTAGGAGATGGGGACTCCATGAGTCGTGATCGGAAACCATCTTCACCATCACGACATGAGAAGTGGAAGAGGGCTAGACAGAAACCAAATGGAGACTACACTTCAGATGCCTCAAGATTAGTCGAAGAAAATTGTAAGTAGGATTTGTTGTGCATATGTTTAGTGTTATTCAAATCGCTTTGTTAATTAACAATGTATGTCTTATCATGTTGTGTAAGATTTATTGGTTAACTAAACAGGTTTCTTTGTTTCAAAACTATGACATGATATATTAGTTGAAGCAATCAGAACAAAGGAGCATGGTGGGCGTGTTCGTGGGGCTGGAGATGACATTGGCCTGAGAGTGTTTGTTGGGAAGTCTAGAAAAAGCAACGTACAGATGAAAAAAGAAGCGTCGAAAGAGTGTGAGAGGAAAATAAATAGTCAAAAGAAAGAATACGAAGAGAAGTTCAAAGGACTAGGGTCAATTTGTTTTAGATATTTGTAGAATTGATTTTGAAAGAAAAAAAAAAAAGACTACAATAAAGTTAATTTTGAAATAATTTATTATTAATAAGTTTTTTATTTGGGATGATATTGTAACAGTGAGTTTTGACGAATTGATATTTTTAGACAATAAAGTAGAATCACTTTTAAAGTTTAATATATTTTAAGAACTTAATTTTGGGAGCCTTCCATCCAGAGATCTTTTTCTTTTCTCAATTAAAAAGTTGAAAACATTCCACTTTTCTTAAGAAAATTTTGAATTATCCATCTTGAAACTCAACTGGACATACATGATTGTCAAAACCCAGTTTTCTTCATTGCCACCACACCAACCCTTTGGAATAGCCATATAATTGATGTTTGTTTTTCTTTACAGTGGTACTTTTGCTCTCTCAAGGATTAATGTGTCCTAATACTAATTATTTTTGGAATGAATTCGAGGATTTGCTCAAACTTAAAACCAATCTTTTGTAATCACTTACCACCTAAACTTTTAGGAGAGCTTGTTTCTAACATGTATCAGAGTCTCTATGATCAAGTGGTTTTCTCACCCACCAAATTAAATTTTAAATTTTTTTACCCATCCATTCAAGAACTTTTGTTTAATAACTTAAATTTTAAGAGAGATGATCCTTGAAATATTTGGTGAGATTATGAACGTGAGAACTTAGTCTTGGTTACGTTTGTTTGGGTCATTAATGCCATCAATGCATTGCCTCTCGTGCTGTTATTTCTGTGCCATGTACTGTGTTGAGAAAGAGAAAAACCTGAATTGCATGTGAATGCATCCACATATTTTATAAGCATAAGCATATAAATTATAGGTACCAAACTTGTTACATATCTAGCTTATAGGACACCCTGAAAGTCTTGGTGAAAAATCTATTAATTGATCATTCGAAGTTTTTAATTAACTAAGCTTGTGGTGATGTCTCTACGAAATGACGTTCTATCTCAAATATGCTTAGTTCTCATGAAATATTTGATTTGAGACAATATGCAGTGTAACTTAATTATCACTCTAAAATGTTGTTTTGAATTGTTGTATTGGAATTTTGTATGTCTAAATCAGGCTATACTCTCCTCTATTTAATAATAACAAGTATAATAAATAATAAATATAATAAATGATAGTTGATATGATTTGTTGTTGAAATTTTGATTTATGATTCTAATCCTAATAATAAATATATGGAATCGATCCTTTGTTTCTAATGATCGCAAATGAACCTATCCAAATCGAACCTCTTGAAGTAACTATTTGAGCTAGAACTAGTAGCCGATGTCTTGTTTTGATATCCTGTCTGGAATTGGAAAGATCTTCACATGCAGTCTAAGGAGTAGATACAAAATACAAGTAAGAAAAACACGGAAAATGCAAAGATGACATGATGACACACCAAACTACCATTTTAAGGAGAAAGATTATGAGTGGACTGAATTCTCTTTTTAAGGGTAATAGACAAAGTACGAGTATGTTTATCTAGTTAACATAGCTCACTTGACAAAGTAGAAAACTCGAATTGGCTGGACCACGATTTTTGTAACTTTGCAAGGGTAGCCTGACCCATTTGAGCATGGTATCAAAATAGGGGCATTTGTGAATGCAGAGATGGTAGGAGAGTTGGTAGAGGTTATTAGGCTCACTATGTTACAATAGCACGATATAGCACCACAATAGACGAATAGCGTAGCGATGGTAGAGTTCGGTGTGACCCTATAGGTCTGCGAGCCACTGTCAACAATAGCGGTTGTAGCGGCCGCTAACTGCGGCACCAAACAGCTATCGCAGCCGCTATTGTGCCTGTTATTAGAATTTTGGGGATAAATTCCTCAAATGAATTTTTTTAAACTGTTGCCTTTTTTTTCTAAGGGTATAAATTTCAATCCAAACCCTTTAAAGAGTAATGTTATGTTCTTGCTCACAAATAATTGACATGTTCTTCTTCCTACTTTTAGTTCAATTCTGTTTTATTCTTCTTTGCTGAAGTTTAATTCTGTTTTATTCTTCTTCTTGTCTGGTCTGGTCTGGATTTTTTCTTTGGTGTTGGTTATTTTTCGTGTGGATTATTCTGGTGTGCTAACTTTAATCCATAATCATTATTTATTAGGTGTGTAAACTCTGATATAGCTTTTTGTTGCAATAACTTGCATTTTTCCATCGTGTATAGTTTTGGAGGGTCCAAGGAATGTAACACCAGATGTCTTGAGCTCCTCAACTGGTTTGGAAGGTGAACAATGAATTTATGACAGTACTTTCTCAGTATCTATAAATTGCTAAAAATTGCAGTTTCAGTTATGTTAGATTTAGAACTAATAGCATTTTATACAATTCTATTTATCTGAAAATTGGTTTTTCAACTTAACTTTCCCTTTCTTCTTTATCCAGTGACTAAACTTGCTCCAAAGAAGTGGGGCCTCACGGGTGGTTCAAGCACTGTTTTGGTTGCTTTTTTTGGTGGCGTGTCCTATCTTATTTCACACGGAATAGATCTCAGGCCCAACCTTACAGTGGTATTAGGTCTAGCCATTGCAGATTCTATATTCTTGGGAGGTACCTGTTTAGCTCAAATATCAAGTTACTGGCCACCATATAGGCGCCGGATCCTTGTTCATGAAGCAGGACACCTCCTAATAGGTATATTCATTTGTTTCTTAAAAATTTCTGAGGTCATATCATATTTGATTTCCCCTCATTATATGCTGCCACACCTAACACCTTACATGGTTCATCTTAATGGAATTTCAGCTTACTTGATGGGTTGTCCAATTCGGGGGGTGATTTTAGATCCAATAGTTGCAATGCAAATGGGTATCCAAGGACAGGTATTTTGTTTCTCTTTTTGTTCATGATGTGACAACTTAATGGTTCAGATGTAATATCTTTATTTGACCAAACAATTTGATGCATATTTTCATTTAAAATGAAACACTTCATATTATTTTATAGTTATCGCTTCTTTAAATGCACTCTGAGGCATTTTGGGACACGGAATGAAGCACTTTTGGTGATGCAAAAATACTTTTGATGAAAGTCTGTTTACTCCCCAACTTCTAGCCTTCTGTTAAATGCTTGCATGCATAATTGGTGATAATGATGCCTGTATCTTCTTTCATGGTACAATATTGAAGATTTTCCTGTAACTAAGATAACTAACAAACTAATTGACAGACAACTAACAAACAAATCCTACTAACTAGCGTTTAGAATTGTGGTTGAGTCTAACTCAACCTTACAAAACCGACCTGTAAGGTGAGGGCTGCCCCCACTTATAGGCACAACACATCATGCCATATCTCTAAGCAATATGGGACTAAATTCATCCCTTTAAACCCGACACAATGTAGGTGTTGGAGACTGCAATGAAGACAAGCCAAATGCCACAATTTAGACGACTAGGGACGGGCCGCAATTTAGGCGGAAATCCAACACACCCCTCACGCTTGGACCTCAATGAACCCGAAGTGTGGACGATGCGGGAAACCCCACAATGGATCTAGGATAGGCTCTGATACCTTCTTAAAAATTGTGATTGGTACTAACTTAGCCTTGTTAAATTGTAATTTCTTGTGTCGAAGTGTCGAAGCAAGGGTGTGTCGAAACAGTTGTTTTACACATATTTGATTTAGATTTGATTTGATATAGTTCTAAAATAGGTATTTTGGGCTTTTATAGTTTTGGGTTTTGGCTTGGAGAACAAGTAAACCAAAATCTATAAATAGGGAGTAACCCTTATTTTTTGTAAATAATCATAACACATTGTAATTCACGGTTTGCAGTTGCAAGTGAATAAAAAGAGAAAAATCTCACAGTTTGTGGGTAGCAACCTTCTTCTCCAAATTCTCTTAGAATCCTAATTTCCTTTCTTTCTCTATTTTATTCTTTTCTTTGGTATTGTTGCGCTAAGAACCCTTCTTGTTTATCAAGATAGGGTTGGAATTCCCATAGGTTTTGGATTAATTCCAACATCTGGTATCTAGAGCTCCGGTTGCGATTCAAGGAAGGAAATCGTGATGGCAATGAATCATCCGAACGGGCACTTTCCGGCGAGTCTTCCAATTCTCAAGAAAGATAACTATGAGAATTGGTGCAAGCAGATGAATGTGGTTTTCTGTTATCAAGATTTTTGGGATCTTGTGAAGGAAGGAGTAACACCACTTGCAGAGAACGCGACGGATCAAGAAAAGGCTGCACACAAAGAGTTGAAGAAGAAAGATTATAAAGCTCTCTTTATAATCCATCAGTGTGTTGATCCAGATAACTTTGAAAAGATTAGTGATGTAGAGTCAGCGAATGAAGTGTGGGAGATTCTTGAAAAATCGTTTGGAGGCGCAGAGAAGGTGAAAGAGGTGAGGTTACAAACTCACAAGAGAACCTATGAGTTGCTTCAGATGGAAGACAATGAGAGTATAACAAATTTTTTCACCAGAGTTACAAAGCTGGTGAATCAAATCAAGGTATGTGGAGAGGTGTTGACATCAAGATCAGTTGTTGCAAAGATCTTGAGGACATTGGCTCCAAAATTCGACCACGTGGTAGTAGCCATAGAAGAGTCGAAAGACTTGTCAGTATTGACGAAGAAAGAGCTTCAAGGGACGCTTGAGTCTCATGAACAAAGGATGGCTGAAAGAGCTGCAGGAAAGTCGAAGAGTGATATGGCTTTGCAGGCGCAGTCAGAAAAAGAAAGGAAAGGCAAAGGAAGCTGGAATGGCAACAAAGGTAGAGGAGGAAACTGGTCGAATCAGAAAAAACCCTGGAATCAAGGCAACCAAAGAGGTAGTGCTGCAGGTAAAGGAAGAGGTGGTGGTCGAAAACCTGACAAGAGTCACATTCAGTGTTTCAATTGTCAAAAGTATGACCACTATTTTAGTGAATGTCCAGAAAAGAAGAAAAATCAAGAAATTGATCCAAAGCTGGCGAAACATGAAGCAGAAGAGACGTTGCTGATGGTCACAACAAGAGATGAAGAAAGATTCCAAGATCAGTGGTACTTGGACTCAAGATGCTCATCACACATGACTGGAAGGAAAGATTGGTTTGTTAACATGAAGCCCTTGTCGAAGAACACGGTGAAGTTTGCAAATGACAACACTCTAGCAGCTGAAGGTGTTGGTGATGTTCTAATTATGAGGAAAGATGGCAAGAGGTCAACAATTTTCAATGTGTTGTACATACCAGGCATGAAGAGTAATTTACTCAGTATAGAGCAGCTGGTCGAAAAGAACTACAAGGTAGTTGTCGAAGACAAGATGATGAGAGTCCTCGACGCAGGTGGTAGGTTGATCTTGAAGGCTCTAATGTCCCAGAATAGGACCTTCAAGATTGAACTCAAGGTGATGGAGCACAAGTGCCTAACAACTGCAGCTAGCAGAGATGAGTGGTTATGGCATTTTCGACTAGGCCATCTCAACTTCAATGACATCAGAGAGCTGAAGAGAAGAAATATGGTTTCAGGATTACCAGAAATCGACATTCCAAGTGAAGTCTGTGAAGAGTGTGTTCAGTCGAAACAACACAAGAATAGCTTCAGCAAGGATGCAGGAAGGAAGTCGAAGGCAATTCTGGAAGTCATATACTCTGATGTATGTGGTCCAATCCAGGTGGATTCGATTGGTGGCAACAGATATTTTGTCACGTTCATAGATGATTACAATCGAAAGTTGTGGACTTACCTCATCAAGAAGAAAAGTGATGTGATCGAGGTATTTGCCAGATTCAAATCTATGGTCGAAAGACAGAGTGGTCGAAAGTTGAAAATTCTGAGGACTGATGGTGGTGGAGAGTATGTTTCGAAAGAGTTCGATGTATTATGTGAAAAAGAAGGGATTGTGCATGAGGTGATGTCACCCTACACTCCACAGCAAAATGGAGTTGCAGAACGAAAGAACAGAACCATCATGAACATGGTGAGAAGTATGTTGAATGGAAAACATTTACCCAAAGAATTATAGGGAGAAGCGGTTTCGACAGCAACATATATTTTGAACAGATGTCCGACGAAGAAGCTTGAAGGAATCACACCAGAAGAATGTTGGTCTGGTGTCAAGCCTAGCCTCAGTCACTTGAAGGTGTTTGGATCTACAGCACATAGACATGTGCCAGATCAGTTGAGAAGGAAGCTTGATGACAAGTCGAATCAGATGATCTTGATAGGATATCATTCGACTAGAGGTTACAAACTGTTCGACCCAGTGAATAAGCAGGTAGTGATCAGCAGGGACGTGATCATAGATAAGCTTAAAGAATGGGATTGGACTGAGAATGTCAAGAAGGATTCAGTGAGAATCTCTTGTGAAGAACCAGCCACTGAAGTCGAAAGAGAAGTTCGACAGGAACAAGTCAGAGATGAAGCAGGCCCAAGCAGACCTCGACGAACAAGACACATGCCTGCAAGGTTGCAAGAATGTGTAATTACATCAGATGATATGGTTGATGAAGAGGGTGAGCTGGTACATTATGCTTTCTACGCAGATGTCGAACCAGTCAATGCAGCTGAGGCATTGAAAGGTTCGAAGTGGGTGAAAGCAATGAATGAGGAGTTAGAGTCCATCGAAGTCTACAACACCTGGTCACTTGTTGAATTGCCTCAAGGCAAGAAGACAATTGATGTGAAGTGGGTTTACAAGGTGAAGGTGAATCCTAGAGGAGAAGTAACTCGACACAAGACGAGACTTGTGGCGAAAGGATTTCTACAGAAGGAAGGAATCAACTTCAATGAAGTGTTCGCACTTGTTGCTAGGATCGAAACAATCTGGTTAGTTGTTGGTCTAGCAAATATGAACAATTGGCACACATGTCAGATGGACGTGAAGTGTGCATTCCTTAATGGCCCCTTAGATGAAGAAGTTTATGTCGCACAACCAGCTGGGTATGTGAAACAAGACAAAGAAGGAAAGGTGTACAGGCTGCATAAAGCCCTGTATGGACTTAAGCAAGCTCCAAGAGCGTGGAATAAGAAAATCGACAGCTTCTTAAGGGAGAAAGAATTTGTGAAGTGTACGACTGAGCATGGAGTGTATTTAAGGAGAAGCAATAATGAATTGCTTATACTATGCCTCTATGTTGATGATTTGTTGATAACAGGGAGTTGCAAGAAGGAGATCGAAGATTTCAAACATGACCTAAGTGAGGAGTTTGAAATGTCAGCCTTGAGAAATCTCTCATATTTCCTTGGCATCGAATTCTACAAGACTAGTAGAGGTTTGATGATGCACCAAAGAAGATATGCAGGCGAAATACTCAAGAGATTTGAGATGCAAGATTGCAACCCAACTTCGACTCCAGCTGAGACCAGACTGCAACTGTCGAAGGATTCAGATGAAGATGATGTCGACCCAACCCAATACATAAGACTTATTGGGTCACTTAGATACCTTTGTCACATAAGGCCTGACTTAGCATATAGTGTGGATATGGTAAGTAGATTCATGCAGAAGCTAAAGGTATCACACCTAGCAGCAACGAAGAGGATACTGAGGTATCTGAAAGAAACTCTCGACTACGACATTTTGTTTCCTACAGCTGATGAAGGGAAAGAATGCAAGTTAGTGGGATACACTGACTATAGTTGGTGTAGTGATGTTGAGGATAGAAAATCCACAACTGGATATGTGTTTATGTTAGGTGGTGCACCAGTTGCTTGGAGTTCGAGAAAGGAGCCAGTAGTGGCATTGTCATCATGCGAAGCAGAATATATAACTGCTTCTCTTTGTGCATGTCAAGCAACCTGGATGGTGAACTTGGTCGAATAGATTACAGGGAAGAGCCATGGGGCAATTACCATGAAGATCGACAGCATGTCAGCTATCAACTTGGCGAAGAATCCAATAGCACATGGTTGAAGCAAGCACATCGAAATGAGGTTCCATTATCTTCGAGAGCATGTAGCAGAAGGAAAGATGAACTTGAAACACTGCAGAACTGAGAATCAGATTGTAGATATCATGACGAAGGGAGTGCAGGTCGAAGTTTTCAGAAGACTAAGAGCCATGATGAATGTAGACAGCTTAGATACAATGAATAAGGTGGTGTGTTAAATTGTAATTCCTTATGTCGAAGTGTCGAAGCAAGGGTGTGTCGAAACAGTTGTTTCACACAGATTTGATTTAGATTTGATTTGATATAGTTTCAAAATAGGTATTTTGGGCTTTTATAGTTTTGGGCTTTTATAGTTTTGAGCTTTAGCTTGGAGAATAAGTAAACCAAAATCTATAAATAGGGAGTAACCCTTATTTTTTGTAAATAATCATAACACATTGTAATTCACGGTTTGTAGTTGCAAGTGAATAGAAAGAGAAAAATCCCACAGTTTATGAGTAGCAATCTTCTTCTCCAAATTCTCTTAGAATCCTAATTTCCTTTCTTTCTCTATTTTCTTATTTTCTTTGGTATTGTTGCGCTAAGAACCCTTCTTGTTTATCAAGATAGGGTCGGAATTACCATAGGTTTTGGGTTAATTCCAACAAGCCTTACAAAACCGGCTTGTAAGGTGATGGTTGCCCCTACTTATAAACACAACACATGTCATATCTCTAAGCAATGCGAGACTAAATCCACCCTTCAAATCCAACAAAATGAAGGTGTTGGAGGCTGCAATAAAGGCAACCCAAATGACGCAATTTAGGCGACTAAGGGTAGACTGCAATGAAGGCGGAAATTCCAACATTAAGCACTTTAATTTTCCTTCATTCTGTATCCTAACAGCTACTTCTTTTAACTGAATAATGTTGACAAATGCTGCCAGTTATGTCAATTGAGAGCAGACAAATACTTCTAAAAATTTGAAATCTTACTTTCAAGCTAGTACTAGTCAGCAATTTACAATTTCAAGAAAACGTTGCAAGGCAAGGCCCCTACAAACCTAAACGCAGCTCTGCTAATTTCAGTCATCGAGCAGCAATGTCATAAATAGTGGATAATGTGTTATTTGTTTTTTTATGCATGCATTCTTCCATGCCAACAAATATAGATTTTTTTTTCCTGTTTATAATTTTTTATATGCATAAAATGCATCTGTATTTTTGACAAGTTCTTCCATTATTTAACTTCATCATCATTGCAGTAAATTCTTGTTTTTTAGGCAGGGACTCAGTTTTGGGATGAGAAAGTTGCCAGCGATCTTGCCGAAGGCAGACTTGATGGTTCAGCTTTTGACAGGTGAGTATGAGTATAGTCATGAAGATATATTGAGTCAAGCGCTAAGTCTAATTAAAGAGTTGCATGTATGATGGAATTGTGCATCAAGCATTGTATACTAACACAAGACTCCAATCCTAATTAAATAGGAAAACAACTCTTGATAATAGCAAATAAATATGAAACAGATTCAAGAGATAGTCTAATAAATACTAAGATATTCTCAAATATGTTATAAGATATTTTCATATCTTTTTACACTATCCCTCAAGCTAAATATTACTAAGCATTAAGCTTGTTACAAATGTAACTTTGAAAGATAAAAATAAACAAATAATATATTTTGACATTGAAAATCAGTAGAGCCAGATCATATTTACAAATGGAGACCAAATTGCAACTGGAACTAAAGTTGGGGCCAGCCACAATTGGGACAAAAAAACTGGTTCCAAATCGCAATTGTGACAAAACAATGGACAATGGAAAACCACAATTGAGATAAAACCAATATCAAACCACAGCTCAGACAAAATCAGTAGCAAACTGCAACTGAGACCCACAATCTGAAAGTGTTATCAATAGAACCAAGAAGGGTTGACAAACCAAACTAGCGGCATGGGGAATAGATGGCAGGAAGGCGGTGCGTTGACCTCACATGTACCCGATTACAAAAAACTTGATGGTCGGAAAGCAACGCTATGGTTGAGAAATGATTATGAACACAATTATTATAGTAGAGTCCCATGCATTACATAATGTGGTAGCAGAATAGTGATGGGACATGTCACGGAGGACAATACTCTGATACCATGTCGAAGTCATAGGTAATTTGATAAAGAAGGAAAAGAAAGAACTAAGACCTTGAGTGATGAACTATGATTATAGTTTGTTGTGATTGATGATTCAATACAATACAAAAGGACTAAACAACAACCGTTATTTATACTATTACTAATAGAATCCTAATCTAGTTGGGAAACAAATCATGATAACAACAAAGAAGTATGGAAACTAATGTTAAGGAATGTTCCAAAATACTATAAGATATTTTCCTATATCCTAACAAGCCACGTCAAAGGTGTTGTCTTTGGTTCTATCCTCCTAAGGTATTAATCTCTAGGCTACTAGAACTATAGAAGTAAAATTAACTATGTATTCACTCACACTCGCCCAAACTAGCTAGCCAAGCCCCAAGGGTGATGCTAAACAGAAACAATTTATTGCCCGGAAGCTTTGGACTAAATCCCCTTCCCCCTTGCCTTTTCTTTTGTTGCTTGAAGTATCTTGTTTTTTGTAATTTTGATCCATTCAAGTGATATCACTGTTTTATGTAACCAATGGTTTAGGTACTGTATGGTACTTTTTGCTGGAATTTCAGCTGAAGCTCTTATTTATGGTGAGGCAGAGGGTGGAGAAAATGACGAAAATCTATTTAGAAGCATCTGTCTTCTTCTTGAGCCTCCATTGTCTGTAGCAGAGGTCTTTTCTCAACTGGTTGCTCTGATTTGAATTTGCGGGTTCTTTTGAATTTTTCATCTGCGATGGTTACATTTTTAGTTTTTACCTTAACTTTCTTGCAACTAACAAATGTCTAATCAAGCAAAATGGTCAGTTTTGCAATCTTATAATTTACTCAAGTGGCATAAATCTGCACACCGAGCTGCCGTTAAAGCAATGGAAAGCGGTAGCAGTCTCAGTGGTGTAATTAGGAGAATCGAGGAGACACTGTATCGTGAAAAATGAACCTTGGAAGTTTACATAATAGAAACAAGTTTTGTCTTGTAAGTTGCATACAGGTTAGCATCTCAGTTGTTCTTTTAATTCTCTTGGTTTTTCCTTTTCTGAATCTTTCAAGTAATTTGTTGCGTTCATTTTCTCTTGAACAGAGTTATCGCGATGCATTTGATGTGGAACTGGTTTTACTGGTCTGTGTGTAACGATTGCATATTTGCAGATGAAACATGTAATTGAACCCTGTCTAGTCTACCATGGCATAATCAATCAAGTGAATAATTTATGTTTCAGAAGGTGACAGTGTTGAAGTTGGTCCCAAATTTACTCAACATGTTATTGAATCAATCAAGTTGGTTAATGGAAATGGTCGTTGTAAGAATTACAGCTGAGTTTAAAATGGTTCTTAGCCCGGCATAGGTTTTCTTCTGCTACAAGTTATAGAAAATGGTTTGTAAATAACTATTGTCATTCATGGACACTCGTTTTTCTTTACCATGTTCCATAATGTATTTATTATTTTGGTCTTTTACTAGTAATCATGACTGAGTTAACCTCAACACCTCTTCCTCAGTTTTACCTATATAAGATTTCTATCAAATGGTATATACATGTTGAAAACATGTTGCAAGAGCAAAATAATACATTCTACCGAAAATAAGGCAACATAAAATAGAAAATTAAATGTCAAAGGACACTTCGAATCAAATCCCAAGTAAAGCCAAGATAGATATTATTAGAAATGTTTGTTGACTACTTATTTTAGAAAAATAAAGTAAGGTTTTGTGAAATTGAAGAAACCATACTTAATTCATGGCAAACATAGTTAATGCGATTTGAGTGATTTGAAATCATCTTTGATTTAAAAACAATCATATTTTGATTAAGGCAACCATCACCTTGTCCACTGCAAATATTTCTATAGCTGGGAATACCAGTAAAAAAACCTTATAGGGGAAGACTTGGGCCCTATAGATACCAAAGATCTTGAGCAGCTTGATCTTCAACATAAGGAGCAAATGTTGGTAGAAGCAACCAGATCTTTGACCATGAAGCTGGATCAAATCATTTCTGGAATGTATATTTTTTCCTTGAGCTAGTCTCATCCATTATTGTAATGACGAAACAAACCATAGATAAATGTAGCTTTAAAACAATATTTTCGCTTTATTTTCAAGTTATAAACAATTTCGTAAACTTGCATTGCATCTAAAACGGAATCAACAATATCTGGATTAATAGAGGAAAAAACAGCCATTCATCATACATATAGTTGTTAGTTAGGTGAGATTATTGCAAAGTTAATTTTCAATTAGACGTATCTTTTGAATCTTTTGATTAATTGTTGGTAGTCATCAAGGCCATTTTTCTCAAAGAGATAGAAGTCTGTTATATGTGTGTGGAACGTGATAGGGTCGGCAAGTGACTACAGTTACGGTAAATATGATTCCAACAATTTCAGTGCATTGATGCGTAGCCGAAGAAATCATAACAAAATAGTAAAGTTTGAGTCCCACATCGAATAGTTAGTGCTATTATAATATGTTTATAAATTTTTGAGGCATTCAGTGGATTGGCCAAGTTCAAGAGATTCAAATTTGAAAGACTTTGTTACATGAAACTATTGGAATTTGGCTTTTTGTTTTGCATGATTATTTGAATTAAATGCATGAATAAACCACCAACCAAAGTATTTTGGGACCAGAGGGGTAAAAAAGAAGAAAAATAAAATGATCAAGAAAATAAAGAGTTTGAAGGCAGTTGAAAATTCTTACTGAGGTCCATGTCCTGGGAACTAAAACGTCTCTTATGTTTTCTAAATTATAGGCGTAAAGAGAAAATCTTGCTCTCGCTCTGTAAGGACCTTCACAGTAAGGGAAAAGCTTCCCAATTCTGGGGGTTCTACCACTTATTTGAGCACCAAAACGTCTTCTTTCATTTTTGTTGGCACAACTCGTGAATTATAACTTTTAGCAATTCTTTACTTTGTTGTGAATTCTATAATTTGAACTATTTCGCGCGCTTTATCCATTATGTTCAGGTTGCAATTCAAGTCTGTCTCATTTTCTTAAATCAAGTAGAGTTAGCAAAATACTCGGGTCATGTGTTAGAAGTTAACAAGTAGAAACAAGAAATTGATGATAAAAAAGGATAAGGTGACTAACTACACATCATTTATTTTATACCCTTCGCGGAAATTTTCAGGCTGCTAAGTGGGCCTATCTATCTCCACTGAAAGCATGATTTCAAAACTGTACACCATTATAAATGGTGTTTTCTTCGTAGAGGAATGGAGTGTTGTGTGATACGATCATAGAACTTATAACTCTCAGTAACAAAATGTTAAAATAAAGGCGTGAAGTGAAAAAAAATTAGTTCTAAAAAGATTAGAAATTTATATTTAGTTGTTCTAGGCATAATCCCCGGCCTCTTCCAATTTTTTCTTAATTCCGTAAAGGATGGTTTTGTTGGTGGATTTAGCTTGACTGTTGGTTTAGAGATGTTTCACATAAACAAACTTTGGATTCCCAAATTTTTGACAAAATTCCTTTATGGTTTAGCTGGAAAACTAAGTTCCATTATCAGACACGATACATTTCAGCAGTAATATTTGATATCAACTATTTGATTCACTTGCAATAGAAGCGTCTAACTCTCTCAGCAGTAATATTTGATATCTCATCTCCTTCAATCCATTTAGTGAAATAGTCCACGTCTAAAAGCAAAAATCTCAACTATTTTGGGGCCAATTGAAATGGTCATAGAATGCCAACCACCCATATATAAAACGACCACGACGAGGTAAATGAATGTGAGATTTAGGCAGGGGTGTAAGGTAAATCTGCAAATGTTGACACTTAAAACATTCATTTTAACAAATTCTGAGTTCTCTTATCAAGGTTCGCCAATAGAACCCTGCCCTCAACATCATGTGTGTAAATATATTATGTATCAATAATTTATTTGCATTAAGTTCACAGGTTTAATGATGATGCAAGTCTTGGTACAAGTATGATATTAAAAGAAAAGCTAGGAATATACACAAATGTGTTACAAGAACAAATGGTGCCTGCAAAATGTGCAGTGACACTAGTTTCGTTTTGTAGTTTGACAATGTATCTTTAAAATGGTGCCTGCGAAAACGGAATCAACAATATCTATATTAAAGAGTGATAAGCAACCATTCTTCATACATATAGTTGTTAGACCCACAAAGCAGTAGCCAAAGGACAAATATGTGAGTTACAAAAGCTTAGTCAACAGCATGTTAAAACTCATATTTACAATTAGTTTTGAAACAGATATAATACTAAAACATAGAATGGCAAGAAACTGAGAGATAGAATTTAAATCAATTATCTGGTGTCTGTTATATGTAATGCATGATGCACATGGCATGGCTGTCGAGTGACTACAGTTACTGTAAATATGATTCCACCAATGTGCAGTGTTCATATGGAATCAAAACAAAGTTGTACCCTATGAGGTCAAAGTAAGGTTGGAGTCCCACATTGAGTAACTAGTACTATTATGAATGGTTTATATATTATTGAGGCAGATTATTAATTGGCCAAATTCAAAAGATTCGACATTCAAAAAATTCCCTACAAGAAACTTTGGATCTGGCCTTTTGATTTGCAACATTAAATGTTCACTCTTACAAACAATTCATTTTTTAAACCAATTACTTTTTTCTTACAAACAACACTTTTTTTTAACAAAATTACATTTAAATATGAGTAATCTATAAAAATAAATTTCTATTTTTTTTACTTTTTAATTTAAAATATTAAGTAGTTACATTAATAAAATAATTAACATGGCTAATCAATAAACATTATTTTGTTACTAAAGATATAAGAACTGTTTAAACTATTTTCTATTTTATTAGTACTAGTGTATAAACTCTTGCCATAGATACAAAATTACACATGTTTTAATTTTTACTTAATTACAGTTTTGATATTTTATTTAAACTTATTCATAAAATTAATTTTCAAATTTAAATTTGAAGTAATTTTTCACATTTTTGCATTTAAAATCGATTTTGTTTATTTTTCAATAATGTGTCATTTATATTGTTGATCTATCACATTTTAGAAATATTTTTATATGATAATTTGTCACATTTTTCAAGTGATATGTCATTAAATAATAAATATATTATTAATTTTAAGTGTAAAAAAAGTCAAACTAGTGGAATGATTAGTTTTGTGAATGCCTTAAAATATTAATTTTTTTTTTATTTTTAAAAATAAATTATATTTATAATTATTAAAGGAAAATAACAATTTATTTTGCCACGGTAAAATCATTGAAAACATGATAATATAGGGTTATACATAATATACAAAAACGATTAAATAAAAAATAATATTTTAATTTATTTAAATTGCGGTCATTTTTATTATAAACATAATATTTTCTTTATATTATTAAAAATAAAAAACTTCTAAAACAACTGAGGGTTTTATGAGTTGCTATGTAAAATTTCAAATTTATGTTAGACACTTTTTTAATGTAGATTTGAAACATAAAATAACAATTTATATTTCTGTTACAATTCTCTTAAATATAATTTTGACTTAATCCAAAGTTGTGTGGGTTGATGCCCTTATGGTGTTATATATCTTTAGTTATTGTTTAACATGTATTGTGTTGAAAATGTAATTCCTTATGTCGAAGTAAGTGTAGTTCGACAAAAATAATGATGTGTCGAAATTAGCCTAGTGTGTGTGTCGAGTTGTACTAGATGTCGAAGTATCGAAGCAGATTGCTTGACACAGGATTTCGACTTAGACCAAAATAGTAATTTTGGGCTTTTGTAATTTTGGGCTTTACCTTAGGGAGCAAGGTAGCTCAATTATAAATAGAGTGAGTAACTCCTATTTTGAGTAAGAAGAATAGAGAATAATATTGTAACACACAACAGAAAGTGCAGTTGCACAGTTGAATAATATTTTTCTCAGTTTGAGAGTAGAGAGTTACTCCGCAGAAATCATTCTCCTCTTCCCTTATTTTATTAAACCCTAATCTTCTTTCCTATTCAATTTTCTTTCTTTCTTCTTCCATTGATAATTGTTGCGCAAAATCATTCTTGCAATCAAGATGTGATTGATTCACTCAAGTGAAGAGTGAAGAACAATGGATTTTGATCGGTTGATTGAATCTTGTTCATCAAGATTGATTCGAAATTCTCAAAGCTTTAGCTTAATTCCAACATCTGGTATCTAGAGCACTGGCTGAGCGATTCGTAGGAAGAAAATCACGAGGCGATGAATCATCCGAACGAGCATTTTCTGGCGAGTCCAGTTTCATGGCTTATGTCCAGAAACGCGAGGAAGCTTATTTCAGAAAACCGAGACCATTTTCGTTGCTTATGTCCAGAAACGAGGGGAAGTTTATGATAACCTTTTCAAGAGAAAGACTTGATAAGAAGAAACCAAGACCAGTTTCGTGGCTTATGTCCAGAAACGTAGGGAAGTTTATTTTACCCTTTCTAAGTAATACTACTTAGTCAAAGAAGATGCTGAACCATTTTCTAAAGATGGAAGTTCAAATTGTCAGAGATATAACCTCATCCCATGTGGAGTTGTGTTCCTCTCCCCTGTTGGACTTGTTATCTCTTTCCTAATAAAGTTACAACTTTTTCCACAATTTTCTTTCCCTAGTGGATAATTCTTTTGTTATTCCCTAACGGTTTAGTCTATCATTAGTCTCCTGTGGCATTATTTCCCACAGATCCCATGTCTTGCATGTCATATCACATCACTAGTGGCATCTTAGGGGCCAAAATTGTGCATTGTTGTATTTAAGTCTCTCCTATCTGGTCGAGACTAAGATGTTAATCTTCACATCTCCGGATAGAAGAAACTTAAATAGGGGCATCTATCATACCCTAATTTTTACCCCTAAGATTCCACCTCATTCACATCATTTGCATGACATTTAGCATTACATGTGTGCGTGTTTTTATGCACCACTAACCCATTACAAATACAAGAAATGTGTGCTTGCTTGCTTTACAAGTAAGATTGTGCCTCAAGATGTTCAAGCTGATGATTAGCCAAGGATTGGTGTGATCTTCAACATCTCAAATATCTCATTCATTCATGAAGATCAAGAGTTTCCCTTCATCAACTATCAAGTACAAGATTGCATCATTTCAAACTCATCAAGCTTCAAGATCATCGGATGCACCAAATTAGGGTTTTGACTGAGTGAGGGTTACAATTGACTTTTTCATCTGAGGATGATCCTACACTTTAAAACATGATTCAAGGACCTCAAAGACATATTTGAAGACCATTAACAAGATCCTAATTGCCCAAGAAGCTTGATTCATTGGTAATTACAAATTTGAATTCATCTGATACAAAGTGAAACAATTGATCAAGTCAAAGCCTGATTTTTGACACTTTTAGGTCAAACATGATCTACTCAAGTCAAATATCATGAAAATATGATTGGTGGATGCATTTGATCATGATCAATCAAGAAAATCAAAGAACATATCAAAATTGCAAAATTAGGGTTTTTGAAAATTTCACTAAGTTATGAAATCCTATGATTTTTGCCCTACTTCCCAAGTCCATAACTTCCTCCTCAAGCAACCATTTCCTTGGCTCCAAAGACCAAATCTAAGATCTTGCTTCATACTCTAACTTTTCCCTAGGGGGTGGATTTCAAAAAATGCATGGATAAAGAGATATGAGGCCATGAAGTGAAAGGTTCATTACTTTTGGAACAAAAACACTTAGAAAAAATTTCAACCAAATCTGCCTTGTCATGAAGCTTACTTTGCAATAATTTTTCTTCATGATCCCAATTGAATCAAGAAAATTTGTTAACATGAAAGTTGTAGAGGATGTTTTTCAAGCTTTCCAAAGAGTCCAAGAACAAAGATTTATCTTACTTGAGCTAAAATTTATGATTTTTGCAAAAGGCATTGATGAAGTTGAATGCAAGACAAATTCTTGTGGCACATAAGTTAGGGATCACTTTTGATCACTTTCCCAACCTTATCTCTGCACAAGATCAACATGAATCTTGTAGTATCCCATGAGATCTTCAAGATAATACCAAATTTGCTGAAGTTCTATCCCTTTGCATAGTACAAAACCTCATCCTAAGGCATGAACTTAAGTTTTGTTTTGGTGCATTAAGTGAAATGCCAAATAGTCAAGAAACTTATCCACTAAGTCAAGACTTTGGTTTAAGCATCAAGACTAAGTTGCAATCTGAATGATGATGGTCTAAATTGTCAAGATTTAATCATGCCTAGAAAGGAAGCTACTTGTACCTTGGCATTCAAGTTTAAGAACATTTCATAATTCATTGGATAATAGGATGCATCTCAATCCAAAACTTTTCCTCCAAAAAACTAACTTGTTTTTCCTATAAATAAAGGTCATTTCTGATCAATTTAAGGACACAACAAGACCCCAAAACCTCTTCACACCAGAATTGTATGTTCTTACAAATTTCAAAATCCATTGAAGTGAGAATTTGAAACTTCAATTCCAAACACTTTTCGTTCAATCTCAGCATCCAAACACCTTCTATACACATATAAGTGATCCAAAGCCTTGAAATACATATGTAACACCTCAATCCATAAGAGTAGATCCCACTTTCTTCAAACTGCAAATTGATTTGGATAGGGAGTTTCAGAATGTCAAAAAGTTCATGCTATAATTGTGGAAAGGTCGGCCACTACAAGCCAAATTGTCCCTTGATGAAGAAAGACAAAGGAAAAGACAAAAGTCGTTAATAAAAGAAATCGAGCAAGCCTAAAAGGGCATACATCGCTTGGGAGAGTGATAGTGAGTCCTTTAGTGAAGATAGCTCAAGTGATGAAGACGAATCGGTCAATCTTTGTCTCACGGCTCATCAAAAGAAGAAAAAGAATGTAAGTCATTCTAAATATGAACATGTTGATAAAATGTCTCATTCTGAATTGCAAAATGCCTTCGAAGCTCTACACCATGAGGCTAAAGAAGCTTTCAAATGCTTAGCCTCAAATAAGAAAATTTTTTCACATTTAGAGAAAAAGATTTCCGATTCTGAAAAGGAATTAGAAGCTCTTAAGATCTCAATGGTGGAAGCTACAAATGTTAAAATCGAGGAAGATAAGTCTTCTTGGTTAAATTGGGCGAGTTGTGAAACTTGTCTCATTTGGCAAAAGGAGGTTAGAACTCTTAAAGCCAAATTAGACAAGGCTTTAGAACCTAAAGTCACATTTGCTATTGATCGATCACATTTTAGAAGTAGTATGAATAATCCTTATAAAAAATATACATATGTGATTAGAGATCAAAGTAGCAAAAGTAACTCCAATGTTAACCTAACTTGTCTATATTGTTGCAAGAAGGGACACACCATTGCTAAATGCCGATTTAGGAGATTCTTGGTTCCTAAATGTATTTTCCAATGATTTCCCAAATGGAACCAAAGATTCACTCGCATACAAGGACCCAATAAAATTGGGCACCTATTTCCATTGTTTAATTTTGTTGGTAAAATGTCTTGAGTCTACCGAGAGAAGACGAGTTCTCGATAGTGGATGTTCAAGGCACATGAAGGGAGGCATTTCCTTATTCATTGACTTTGTGGCAAAGAAGAAAGGATTTGTGACCTCTGGTGATAATAACAAGGGAGCTATACTCGGAAAAGGTAGTGTAGGCAATACCTCTTCTACTACTATCTCAGACGTCCTTTTAGTTGAAGGT
This sequence comes from Lathyrus tuberosus, assembly GCA_022829125.1. Classification (NCBI taxonomy): domain Eukaryota; kingdom Viridiplantae; phylum Streptophyta; class Magnoliopsida; order Fabales; family Fabaceae; genus Lathyrus; species Lathyrus tuberosus. The sequence goes on from JALAZF010000259.1 coordinate 4,306,655, forward strand.
CTTAAACACAATCTTATTAGCATTAGTCAATTGTGTGACAAAGTTTATAAGGTTTCTTTTTCAAAAGATTGTTGCATGATTGAACATAATGATAATAAAGATGATGTGTTTAAGGGCTTAAGGGTAAACAATGTCTATATGCTTGACTTGAATGAAGTATCTTTGACTAGCACTAAATGTCTTGTCACCATGAGTGAAGACTCGTGACTATGGCATAAGCGCTTAGCACATGTCAACTTTGACTTGCTAAATAAAGTAGTTTCAAAGGATCTAGTTGTCGGTCTACCCAAGATAAAATTTTCAAAAGATCACTTATGTGGTGCATGCCAAATGGGGAAGCAAACGAGGATCTCATTTAAATCTAAAAATGTTGTTTCTACATTGATACCTCTTGAACTCCTCCATATGGACCTTGTTGGACCATCTAGGATCAAAAGCTTGAGTGGTAATTACTATGGTTTTGTTATTGTAGACGACTACTCTAGATTTTGTTGGACTATTTTCTTGGCTAGTAAAAGTGATACTTTTTCAGCGTTTGAAAAGTTTGCCAAGCTATCTCAAAACAAATTAAATACTAGCATTGTCACTATCTGAAGTGATCACGGGGGTGAATTTAAAATCCACCTCTTTGAGGAAATTTGTGATAAACATGGCATTGATCATAATTTTTTTGCTCCACGTACTCCTCAACAAAATGGAGCGGTGGAACGTAAAAATTGCATTTTAGAAGAGCTAGAAAGAACTATGATCAATGAGAGCGGCCTTCCTAAATATTTTTGGGCCGATGCTATTAGTACGGTGTGTTATGTTTTTAATAGGGTGCTTATACGTCCTATTATCAACAAAACTCCATATGAGCTTTTAAAAGCTAGGAAGCCAAATGTATCACATCTTCATGTTTTCAGATGTAAATGCTTTGGGTTAAATAATGGAAAAGAAAATCTTGGAAAATTTGACTCAAAAGCCGATGAAGGTATCTTTCTTGGATACTTTCAATCTAGCAAAGCATATAGAGTATACAATAAAAGGTTACTTATTGTAGAAAAATCTGTGCATGTTACTTTTGACGAATCTTATCCGAAAATGTTGGGAAAGGTATTTCTTTTCATGGTGCAAGTGTATCTTCAGAAGACATACTCAAAGACACTGAAGAAGGGACTGATAAACCTGAATCCGTGAAAGTTGAGGAGGAGGAAGATCACAACTCTGAAAAGATTGAGGAGGATCATCTAATTAGCAATTAAGACCTTCTTTTGGCATGGAAATCCTCTAAGGATCATCCAATCGACAATATTCTCGGAGACATAGCAAAAGGAGTAACTACACGGTCTAAGATAAGTAACTTTTGTTATCACTTTGCTTTCGTCTCTCAAATTGAGCCTAAAAACTCCAAAGAGGCCTTACTCGATGAACATTGGTTTTTGTCAATGCAAGAGGAATTGAATCAATTCAAAATAAATGAGGTTTGGGACCTTGTCCCCCCCCCCCCCCCCTCCCCCCCGCAAGACCATCGAGTAATTGGTACTAAATGGGTATTTAGGAACAAACTAGACGAAAATGGAGTAATAACTCGAAACAAGGCCCGTTTAGTGGCACAAGGCTATAACCAAGAGGAGGGCATAAACTATGAGGAAACTTATGCTCCTGTTGCCTGCCTTGAGGCTATACGCCTTTTGCTAGCTTATGCTTGTTCTAAGAATTTCAAATTATATCAAATGGATGTTAAGAGTGCTTTCTTAAATGGATACATTAATGAAGAGATATATGTATCTCAACCTCCCGATTTTGAAAGTCATGAGTATCTAAAATACGTTTATAAACTTAAACATGCTTTTTATGGTCTCAAACAAGCCCCTAGGGCTTAATATGAGTGACTTAGCAAATTTTTACTCGACCAAGGATACTCAAGAGGGAAGGTTGATACTACTCTATTTATTAAGCGTCAAGGAAAATACTCTATTTTAGTTTAAGTTTATATAGATGACATTATCTTTGGATCTACTAATATGCACTTGGTCAAGGAATTTTCAAAGCTAATGCAGAGTGAGTTTGAGATGAGTATGATGGGGGAGCTAACTTACTTCCTTGGACTCCAAATCAAACAACTCGAAAAAGGAGCGTTTGTGAGCCAAACAAAGTATTGCTATGAGCTACTCAAGCACTTTGATATGGCAAACTCAAAAGCTATTGATACTCCAATGCCCACATGTGTGAATTTAGATCGAGATGAAAATGGTAAGGTCGTCGATGTAAAGAAGTATAGATGTGTGATAAGTTCTCTTTTCTATCTCACCGCATCTCGATCGGATATCATGTTTAGTCTTTGTATGTGTGCTAAATATCAATCATGTCCCAAGGAATCACATTTAAAAGCGGTAAAGCGTATACTTAGATACCTTTGTGGTACACCCAAGCATGGGCTTTGGTTTTCCAAGGGAAGTGATTGTAATTTGGTTGGCTATTTCGATTCTAATTTTGTCAGTTGCAAATCGGATATGAAGAGCACTAGTGGCACTTGTCATTTCTTTTAAAATTCTTTAGTGAGTTGGCATAGCAAAAAGCAAGTTTCCGTTGCTTTGTCAACTGCCTAGGTGGAATACGTCACAACCGATAGCTGTTGTGCCCAAATCTTGTGGCTCAAGCAACAACTACTCGATTTCAATGTTAAACTTGATCGTATTCTTATTTTGTGTGACAACACAAGTTCCATTAATCTGACCAAAAATCCAGTGCAACATTCACACACAAAACATATTGAGATTCGCCACCATTTCCTTAGGGATCATGTCGAGAAAGGAGATGTCGTATTCAAGCACGTTGATAGAAAAAATCAACTTGCCGATATTTTTACAAAACCACTTGCGACGGAACCCTTCTTTTACATTCGTAGGGAACTTGGTGTACTCGATATCTCAGATCGTGTTTAAATGAAATTGTTGCATGCTCTCTATCTATGCTTGTTTATATATTGATTAACCATGTTGGAAAACTTAAGCTATATGAGGGCATTCATCGTTCATCACAATTGGAGGTACTATCGTTCCTATCTATTTGCTTTATCTTGACTAAATATGTGTTTTGTACTATGTTTGCAGTGTTATCTTGTTGCTTAAATGATAGTTTAGATTCCTCTCTTACTCCATATTGATGTTTTGAAATGGTATGGGCTTGCAATTTATGTTTCTATGCATAATTCATATCATGTTTTTCTATTTCTTTCATGTTTCAACTACATGCGTCGACCTGTATAAGGTGTAGATCGACTCATGGTCGTCTCAATTCAAGCATGAATGATTCTTTCTGTCATGCGCTGACCTGAGGGTCCCTCATGCCTCGACACATACTGAACATTTAAAATTTTTGAAAAATTCATTCGCATACGTCAACACATTACATCCTGGAGGTCGGCGCATTGCTCGTGTTTCTGAATTTTTTTAAAAAACTGAAACGTTTCATGTTTGCTTTGGGTTTTACATCTTATTATTTGCGTCCTTCCATCTTTCCATCTTATCAGTTGCATCTCTTACAGCACACAACTCTCTCAACTCTCCAAAAACCCTAAAAACCCTTTCCAAGAATTCTCTAAGATTAGGGATTCAAACCCAAATTGGTGAAGAATTTGGTATTTCTACACTCTCCTCTACTGCTGTTACTGTTTATCTTCCTCAACAAAGGAGTTTTAATGGCTACTTCAGGGGTGACTGGTAATAGGTCAAGTAGAGCATCCTTTTCTCAAGCAAACACTTCTCAAACTTCGTCTCAAACTCCGATAAATGCTTTGTCTCTCCTCTCTACTGAACTTAATAAGGTATATGAAGAGGGTTTTAAGAAAAGATCTATTATTAAGCAGTTTGTCTATTATCCTAAGGTAGCAGATAGAATGCATATTCCTGAAATTGTTGACATGCTAAACCATCAAAAGTTTAATAACTTCTTGGAATGTAGTACTAACTACAATGAGGATTTGGTTAGACTGTTTTACGTGGGTTTGAAAGACAAATTTACTGGTTATGAGTTTGCCTACAAGATAGGGGGTAAAAGTTACAATGTGGGTAGCACTATGTGGCAAAACTTGTTTGATATGTGTCCTCGTCTTTCTCCTGATGCTCAGATTACCAATACTAAGTTGCATTCAAAGTTTAAATTTAAGTCTGCATTGAATTCCATGCTTAAGGACCCTTACTCTGAGGAAGTAATCGCTAGTGATGTCTTCCCCAAATCAGTCACAACTGGTCTATTGAAGTGGGAGGATCGATACAGTGGATTGTTTCTCATATTTTACGTCCAAAGAAAGGAGGTTATTCTCGAGTGGATCAAGCTGAAGTCCATTTAGTCTTTCTTCTCAAGAATACAATTAAGGTAAACTGGCCGTATTATGTTGCAAGTCGTATATATGCTTTGAAAGAAAGCGGGAGAGGGTCATCCTTATGCTACAGATTGTTTATCCAAAGCATAGGATCAGACTAGAGTGGCTGTGACAGGCATCCCTTATATATCTCTTTCTCCTGACCAAAAGTTTAGTCAGAAGACTATGACTCTGATGGGATACATTTGGGACAAACAAGAGAAGACTTATATGGTCAAGTCTAAGGGTTCAAGTGGAAGGATTCGAAATTTAGATGAAGCTGAGGAGGAAAAACATGATGAAGATGAGGAAACTCATCATATGGATAGCGAGGCTCCTTTTGAAGGTCATGGCGATCGTGCTTGGTTGGGTGACTCTCCAGTTCAGGATACTAATGCTGACAAAGGATGGGGTTCATGGCGTCAAAGCGTCTGGTCCGCGTATGGCACCTCATATGCGTCTTCTTCTCCACATCAACCTCAACCTGACAATTCAGAAGTTCTTGAAATGCTACGAAGCATGCAACTTGAGCAACAAAACTTTGCAGCGCTTCAAGAACAAAGGTGTGAGACAATGCAGGGACAAATTCGAGCACCGAATGAGAATTTTGATTTCTTTGCATCAAGAGTTTTAGGTAGATTTGATCAAATGGCTGAAACATCAGCAAATCAGCATCGTGCCCTCTCACTGAGCTTCAACACTCTCAATAGAAGTGTTCTTGGTTTGTGTGAACACTTGGATGCTCAAGGAGCAACTAATCAAGATCATTAATTCCGAGGGAGAGGTCAACCACATAGGGGCCAGAGACCTTAGTTTATTGAGTTGTGTTGTTGTCTTGCATTTCATATTGTATTTTGTTTTATGTTTGGTTTTGTTTTGTCATTGTGTTTGTATCAAGACTTGTATTGAACAACTTATGGTGTGTAATGCATTATTATTAATTCTATATGTTTCTTGAGCTATTTAATTCTCTATTATTTGCATTGGCAACATTATTTGTGGATGCTTGTTGATGCCTTATCTGTTGCAAAGCATATGTTTGTGTCGGTATGTGTATGATATGATTACAAATGACTATTTGCTTCACTCTTTTTGATGTTGTCAAAGGGGGAGAACGCAAAAGCAAGTTTCACAAAGATCAGAATTTTAAGGATGGAAGTGCATACAGTCAGGGGGAGAATGCTCTTCACAAAGTACTCAATGTGTGGGAAGTTTTTGCAAGGTTTTGCCATCATAAAAAAGGGGGAGTATGTGAGGGCAAGGTTCATTTATTACTTTGTTTTAATGATGCCAAAACTAGGAAATTTCGTACTTGTGTATTTTAGACGGTATCACCTTGTCTAAGCACACATTCATCTTTTACAAACGCACATAAAAGTCTTCATACATGAATTTAGGCATATAGGATCATACTCTATGTCTAAAAAGTGTTTTGAGTCATTTTTGGTGCATTGGGTCGACTCACACATGGTATAAGTCGACTCGCAATAAAGAAAAAAAATGATGTTTGAAACATTCTGGCAAGCTTGCGTCGACCAAGGACTTCCTCAGGTCGACGTACATTGGTGTGATAAGTTTGAAAAAGGTCTATGCCATGTATGCGTTGACACATGGCTCTTGTGTAGGTCGACGCATAGTGTAAGAAACAAATTTGAAACTTTCTGACCTTCATGTGTCGACGCATGGCCTTGCTGCAGGTCAACGCACAGTCTTCTTTTGTGTGCAGATTTGCATTCTGTCTTGTTCAGGTCGACTCATAGCTTCTGTAGGTCAACCTCTCGAGCGTTTTCACTCATTTTTCTGTATCTTTGTGTTCCTAAAGTTTGTTTTTTCTGTTATTCCTTCATGCTCATATATATATATATATATATATATATAGGGTTATGCTAATGCATACCCATGTAGGTATGCATTAGCAACATACACCTTAATGTATTTTTGTGTGGGGCCCACCAATTTTGGGTGGGACCCACATTAGAAAGATGAGGAAAAAAATAGAAAGAAAATAGATGTAGTGTATTTTTTTGTGGGGCCCACCAATTTTGGGTGTATGTTAGCATTTCCCATATATATATATATATATATATATATATATATATATATATATATATATATATATATATATATTCATATGTATCATTTTGTACATCAAAAACCAAGAAGAAAATTGAAAGATACATTTCATCGCTCTTCATCTTCACTCTCACAAATTGCATTCATCAGTAATCACACATAATCATCTTTGTTGATTTTTGCTTTGTTCAAGAGTGATAACGTCCAAACTTAGGGTTTGTATATCGAGTTTGGGTTGAGAATCAGTGAGATTTTCTTCAATAAAACCTTTGGGGTTTTGTCCTCCAAGATCTTGGTGATTTGGGGGTTTTGCACAAATCTTTGCATTACAGATTCAGCTGAGTGAAAGCCTTGAAGAACAGCGGGTTCGGTCAAGGAAGTAGCAGTAACCGGAGGATTGTATTGAAAGATTTGGGGTCAAAAGTTTTGCGATCGAAATCGGCCGAGTGAAAGACTTGAAGAACAGAAGGTTCATTCAAGTGAGTAGAGGTAACAAGAGGTTTGTTCGAAAAGTTTGATGTTCTTGATTCGGCTGGAATCAAGGGGAGAGAAATGGATAGAATCAACATCAATAATTAGGTTTGACTGTGTGGTAGCTAGAAGTTCTCTTGTACAAAATTTTGCAAACAGTTATTATACATATTATCGCTCCCGGGATTTTCATCCAGGAATAAACGCGAAAGTGGCACCGAAACAGAGTCGCCAGCCATGCATTTTTATCCCAAAGAAAGGGAAAGGTAATGCTGCACAAACCCGGGATAAAGGAAAGAGCATGGTCTTGCGACCAAGAGAACTGGGTTCGGGAGTCGGTTATGCGTGAGGAAGGTGTTAGCACCCCCACGCGTCCATCGTACCCAATGGGATCCACGCTTGCTGCTTCGATCAAAGGGTGCAAAGAAAGGATACTGGAAAAGGAACTGCTAGCCAGAGAACTGGAAAAGGAAAGGAGAGAGAAAGAGAAACAAACGTAGAGAAAATAAAAGAAGTGCTCGAGTAGGCCCTACCCCACTGCCTACGTATCTCATCGGGAGCATGAGAATCAGAGCGACGTAGTTCCCCTCACCTAGGGAAAACTGTTTGTGTTTTTTAGGGAACGACTAACATTCTAGCTCAGGTGTTGCAGGCTCATTGAATCTAGTGCGTTACCGTCTTGTAAGAGAACGAGGAGAAGCACGTTCGTACGTCGAGAGTGAGTGAGATGAGAAGAGAATTCCCGAAGGAAAGACGTTATTGTTTGTTTTTGTCTTTTAAGCAAGAAGTGTTTTGATTGTTTATTGTGTTTTGTAACACATATTGTATTTAAGTCCTTCACGTGGGATCGAATGCCTCGCATATCGACCCAAGATGGGACGTACGCTAAACATTCTAAGATAATGAGAGAAGACCCCTCACTATCTCATTCCCACATGAAAGGCCCAAATACAATACATGTTTTGCCTTTTATTAAGTATTTTTTACTTTTGTTTTGAGATGAGAAGAAGAGAGACTCAAGAGGCAACAAAGGTAAAATCTAATGTGGGGGACTAAGACTCACCCTAGTGTTAGCATGCTTGGAGATCCTATGGTTAATGTGGTTTACCAAACCTAATCCTAAGAGAAAGAAGAAAAAGAAGGAATTAAACAACTCACTTCTAAAGAAGAAGATGAGTTGTAATTCAAAAGGGAGAAGAATGAAGTTATTCAAGGAAAGCATATAAATGCTTATCAAACACAATTTGAATGATTAAAAGAAACAAGAGAAGATGAAAGAATGAGGTGTGTGTGGAAGCATATCCACACACTTACTTACCTTTAGCACCTACATGAAAAGGATTAGTTCAAAAGCTATTTTCAAGTAGTGAAATGATGACAAGTAATGATTAAACAAAACAAGAATAAATGAATAAGGATCCTAAGAGTTGAAAATCATTCAAGGTCAGAACCTATGTTCTAAGGGTGTTCCCTAATGCTAAGGTATCAAACACACACCAACTATGTACAAGTAATGTCTTAAACATCAAAGAAGATGCACTATGTAAGTAAAAGATGGAGAATGAGTAGAGATGCAAAGTGATCATGCAATAATGCTTCACAAAAGATTAAAGTCAGAACCTATACCATTTACAAATGTCTTAAGATGCACATGAATCATCATTCAAATCATGGAGGCAATGGTACAAATAGAAGAAGTAAGATGAGGAAGAAGTAAAGAAAAGAAACATGTTCAATTAGGTGCACTAAGTGACATATTAGAGATGCATAACATGTAAAATGAGCAATGAATGCATATGGGAAGTAGCATACTAATGATAAGATGCCAATGGAATGAGAGAAATGGCATATAAAATGCACACATGAAACATGTAGAGCATAAGAGGAGATAAGAGGTGAAAACATGTCAAAGTTCAAATTAGAATGCATAAACACAAGTTAAATGCAAACACAAGTCAAGGTGACCTATAATGGAACTAGAATGACCTATAATATCATACAAATGACATATAAAAGATGCACAAACAATCCCAAAATGGTAGCATAAATGCCTCATCAAAACATATGAGAAAGAAGTAAGAGAAAGTGCACACAAGTAACTTCCAATGCAAGGCATTTAATAATTATCAAAGCACATGGTAAAATTGTAAAGTTAAGTCCCAAATAATCCAAGTCAGTAGCAAAAACATGGACCGAAACTCATAGCAAAAATCAAGAGAAAACATGCCTCAAAGCATTCACCAAATTACATTGAAACACACCACAAGATTGCACAAAAGTGAACACCTACACACATGATAAAATGACTTTAAAAATTAAATAAAAATTTATTTAGATGATTTAATGTCTTATCTAAACAATGCAAAAAGAATGAGTTAAAAATGATGTGTGAAATGGGAGAAATAAAATGCCAAATTTAAGCATCAATGAAGAACATCATTCAAAAAGAAATTGGAAGAAAATTTAGCAATTATGCTAAAAAATTCACAAAGTCAGAATTAAAAACAAAAGAAAATTATTTAAATGTATTAAGAACACACATGAATTTATTTGGGATTTTTTAGAAATGATTTACTATTTTTATTAAAAAGAAATTGAAACAATATGAAAAAGAAATTAAAAATATGAAAGAAATGGGAAGGGGGTGCAGCGTTAGTAATTTGTACGTTGAAAAAGAAATGGGCCTGAAAAGGTGGTATGCAAATATCAATCAGAAACCCAGTCCAACACGCGTGTTTATGTGTCATAGTGTGCATATGCACTCAACATAAGGATGCAATCATGGCCATTGGATCCAACAGTTAACAATCAATTCAGCAATTATGATAATCCAATGAATGAGGACGCGCGTACATGTTAATCACCCAACACACACACATGTAATCATCTGAAGCAAAAAGAGAGAACACGTGCAAGACCACACTTCATTAATGCGTTGGCAACATTTAAACCCTTAGATCAAAGTCAATGCAAGATCATCAAACAAGCATGCACATCAAATGAATTAGAGCTAAAGGCCACAATATGTAACTTGTACGCGCACACACACAATCAGTCTGAAGTCAAAATAGTGCACGTGAGAGGGAGGGTGGATTTAATGCGTTGGCACTCTTATAACCACACGATGCAAGAGATCAAATGGTCACGGTTTAAAATTGCAAAACCCTAACATTAAACCTCACCGGCCGGAGAAGGACCTCCGGTCATCTTCTCCGGCCACTCTCCGGCCACCTGCAACCTCGAAATCTCCAGAAATATGCAAACCTTATATCAAAATGAAGAGGAAGTTGCGTACATCATAAATCCACAAATACTTTTCACATAGCAATCACATATGAGGAGAATCGAAGAGATTAAAATTGTCCTAGGTTTAGAATCTATGCCTCTAAGAGGCCTATCAACTAGCCGGGATTATCAGAGCTCCTAATGAGCTAAAATCACATCATCAACAAGCTTAAAAACAAAAGAAACGAGCAGGATAAGATGAAGAATTTTGAACCTGAAATGTGGAGATCTTGAAATAGTTGAGAAAACCAGAGATATGCACTTGATCCTGAACTTTCAGAGCTTCATCTTGAGCAAAATAAATGCTACTTGATTTGGAGAATGAAGAGAAAGGATGACTGTACTTGAAGATTATTGTTGATTCAGTGTTCTATTGATCCAAGCATACCAAACAATGATGATTATTGATGAAGATGAATGATGGAAGTAATGGATTCGTGTGAGCTCAGAGAGAGAATAGAGAGAATTTTGAGAGAAAAAGTGAGAAGGTTTTGAAGTGAGAGTGAAAAATGAAGTTTTTTTGGAATTGTGAGTGAAATTCAAATATATATGTTGAGTTAAATGCTTAACTAGTGTGGTCAGCTGAGTTGGTTAAGTGAGTTGATTGGGTTAAATGAGTTCACCCTAACTAACTGAGTTAAGTTAGTTAGGGGCGAGTCATTGAGGGTTGGTTATGGTGTGAATGAAGTTTATGATGTCTATGGTGAGGTTTTAAAGTGGATGGTGATGATAAAGGTATGCTGCAGCAGAAACTTGCACAGCAAGTTCTATTTTTCTTCTTTGGTGCATGGTAGTGTGGTAAGTACATAGTGTGTAGGAGGATGTTTAGCCAAATGAAGTAATGGTTGAATGGTGTGCGAAGTATTGTCGTGCAAGCTGGTGAAGTAACAACAACAATGTTATCTTTTTTTCAGAGTTTGTAGCAGCATCATATCAATGGAAACATGGAGATTTGATGAGGAATTTCTCTCTTGTTAGTGCATGAAATAATGAAATATTGATGGCATTAGAAAGATGGCACATCATAGAACAAGTTTGGTGTTAATTTTGGATTGAATAGAGGAGTGTAGGATGGTGAAAAATGGTCCAAAACACCAAAGTTCACAACTGACTTCATGGGCGTGGCAAGTTGGAAAGTTGGCAAGGCAACGTGACTTGTAATATTCAGCATGATCACATCAACTTTGGGCCCCTAGAACTCCATCATAACTTACCCAAATGGAAAAATGTCCAACATAAAAGTTAAAAAGGACATTGAGAGGAACAACTTTGATGTTCAACATATTTTCATTTGAAGCTTCCTTCAATGAGAAAAGTGGCTGGACATTTGGTACACCAAGTGTTTGACAAAATTATGGCGCATGGGCCTGGTCTTGCTTGGTCATGACTTGGTTTGTGACCTAGTTTTGTCAAACTTTGATTGATCATAACTCCCTCAATTTTGATCCAATGGAAGAGTTCTTTATATGGATTTGAAGCTTAGAGTGTGAACTGTAATTGGTTCAACTTGGGCCTGAAGTTTGAAGTTTTATCATGGAGAAAGAATGCCTCAAAGTGTGGTGTAAAATGGTCCAAACTTGCCATTTTTGGAAACCCTAAGTTTCTAAAAATGGCAACTTTGTACATTTCTTGATTTTTGATGATTCCTCCATCATTTCTTGATCAAATCTTGTCCAATGAATATATGTAATATGAATTTCATGAATTTGACCTTAAAAAGTCAGGGGTTGACTTTTTTCACTGCACAGTTGACTTTTCCCCCAATTTCTTGATTCTCAATCAACTGATCAATTGAACTTCTTCTGAAATGAACCAATGGCCAATCTTCCATACTTAGACACTTGACATCAGGTAGAAAACATTGAGATCAAGTTTGAATCAAAATTTCATCAGGAGACCACCTGAATCCAAAAACCCTAATTTTGACTGTTTTGATTAGGAGATGATGCACTGCCCACTCTTCTTGATGAATTCCCATCTTCTCATGACCTGTGAGACCAAATGGGAGGATATATGATATAAGAGACCTTTGAGGCTTGTTTGAAGACCCTTGGCTCTTATTCTCTTGCTTTGAATGGCCAACACACTGAAGACCACTGATCACATGCCCTTATGCAATATGTATGCTATGTGAGATGAAATAAGATCTAAATGCAATGCAATGAAACATAAGCCAGTGAAAGCTAAAATCAAGAGGGCAAATTTTGAGGTATTACAGCTGCCCCTATTCAATCAACTGTGAATCTGAATGGATGAAAGCAACGACTATCAGAAATTCAAGATACATAGGGATTGAATACAAAAATAACCGAGAAAATTTGCGCTATGTGGGTAAAAAGAATGGGTATACGACAAACACAACAGTTGTGGGAGAAGACATATGTGACACAAAGTACAGAACAAGTGAAGTCCAAAGAAAGCCTGTCGGGAACGGTCAATGTGTGCCTGTCGGGAACGGCTAAAGTTTACAACCTATGGTTACCTATCGGGAATGGTAAATGGGCCAGTCGGGAACGGTCAGGTTTGAAAACTCCAAGGGTGCCTGTCGGGAACGGCTAAAGCTGAAAACCTATGGTTACCTATCGGGAATGGTAAATGGGCCTGTCGGGAACGGCTAGGTTTAAAACTTAAAGCGCACCTGTCGGGAACGACTAAAGTTTAAAACCTATGGTTACCTATCGGGAATGGTCAATGGGCCTGTCGGGAACAGTCAGGTTTAAAAACTTAAAGGGCGCCTGTCGGGAACGGCTAAAGTTGAAAACCTATGGCTTACCTATCGGGAATGGTAAATGGGCCTGTCGGGAACGACTAGGTTTAAAACTTAAAGGGCGCATGTCGGGAACGGCTAAAGTTGAAAACCTATGGCTTACCTATTGGGAATGGTAAATGGGCTAGTCGGGAACTGCTAGGTTTAACTCAAAAGGCATCTGTCGGGAACGGCTAAAGTTTAAAACCTATGGTTACCTATCGGGAATGGTAAATGGGTCAGTCGGGAATGGTCAGGTTTGAAACTTAAAGGGCGCCTGTCGGGAACGGCTAAAGTTGAAAACCTATGGCTTACCTATCGGGAATGGTAAATGGGCCAGTCGGGAACGACTAGGTTTAAAACTTAAAGGGCGCCTGTCGGGAACAGCTAAAGGAATCCTATCGGGAATGGTTCCAAGAAACTTGTAAACTGAGAGATATGACTCTATGGGGGAGAAAAATGATGAAACCCTGGTACTGCTTTGAAATGTCTGTTGAGGAATGAAAGAGGCATTCGTTTTGGTTTTGTCAATATGATAGAAGAGAAACAACTTTGGGCTCTCGCACGAGGTACCAAAACTGGCTTATGCTTCGCATGCACATGTTTGAATTTTTCCATGGCGTAATGCTCCATCTCGATGGAAATGCTACGCGTTTTGAGGATGCTATGCATACTATATGTAGAATGCAAAGAGGTCCTCAGCCAAATAAATGCTGAGGAAAGGTAAGCAACTCCGCTGGGGATAACAAGTTGGATTGATCTCCTGATCTGGGCTTTGTCTTGACAAACCTGTTGAGGTCGCTGTTGGGAATGATGACTTTGCTGGGGAGGTATCATCTGAACCAATCTGCTTGGGGAAGAACCATAACCATAGAATTTCGCTGGGGAAATCAAAATCCTCCGACTTGGATGCTGGGGAATAATGAGTTGCGACAAACTCTGCTGGGGAGAACCACTTCAGAGTGTCTCGTGCTATGGAGTATTTCTTAAGAGAATTTTACAGAAGATCCAACATCTTCTAACTCTTAAACAAATATCGAGACTTGAGACAAGATGCAGTAATTAGGACATTACTATACTGGGGATAATAGATCTGGAACACCTCCTGCTGGGGAATTTTCAAAATGCTCTATGCTTGGTATGGTCACCAACTTGCTTTTGCCCCATGATACAAAGCTGATCTAAAGAAAACGTCCCAAGAGGATTTTACAGAAGATTCGACATCTCCAAACTCCTGGCCACTTACTGAATCTTGAACATTAACTGCGAGGCCACCCTACTGGGGAATTTACAACCATTATCGACACAAAAAAACTTGTAGCTGTTTGAAGTACTGAATGGGAGAATCGACTTAATAAGATACAACGCTACCCAGTTGCAATTGACTTGTCAATATCGAATCATCGTGCGCGACCGTCGGCCAGACGATGGACTCAATCAGTAAACGTTGTGACAAAAGAGTGAAATGAGAACCCTCTCCTGAACATGATGGCTTCGGTACTACCATTTGACAATGTTGCTGGAGATCATGAAGCTCTGTAAATACGCTGGGGATGACCACCTTCAAGAAGAACTTCCCTGCTGGGACTGTCTCTACTTGGGGAGGAACGATCACTTGAGTCTCGCAAAGGACTTAGGTTTGAAGACGTTATACATCTTTGAATAGCTATCCGGTGAACTCTCAACACCTGCAAACAAAAGAATGCGCACATATGCCCCAGGGTAGCATGGGTTTTGCAGTATTCACCCAAGCACACTTGTCATTTTAAAGCAATTTTAAACGTTTTCCCTTTTTTATGTACGCTATTGTAGAACCCCCACGTTTTCACATGCAAATGTTTATCAAAAACTCTGGACGTTTGTGTAAACAAAGCAAATTAAAAAAAGAAAACAAACAGATAGAATTATTCTGAATAACGACCATTTTATTGATTGAAGGGCCTGAAAATAGGCATTTACATCAATAAGCAATTCCTGGAAAGAGGTACTTGCCAAAACAGAAAAGAAATTGTCCTAATGGCAATGTGAAAATGGAACTTTATCGAGTTTCAACCCTGCTATGGTTCATATATCTTCAAGACTCTCCAATTACTTTGCCTTCAAAGGGGGACGATTGAACTGATTCCTATCCTTCAGAATGCTCATTGACAAGACAATACCGATTACTCTGATCGCAGTTTTCGCTAAATCTCTCTTTTTCCTGGATCGCCCTTTGCGGGTTTTCAATCCACCGAGATACCCTTTTTTGCCTAAGTTGCCCTTGTGGGTTTTCAACTTACCGGGTGTACTTTCTTTTTTTATTTTATCCTTAATTTTGGCCCGAACCTCTTTTCTCTTTTTTCTTCTTCTTTTTTTTATGGTTCGCCGGGATGCCCCTTCTTGCCTGGACTCTCTTTTTACTGTCCAGCGGGTCTATTTATGCGAAGTATTTTTTAACTGCGTCTGAATTCACAGGTGACAGGAAATCTTCACCGTCCATGGTTGTAAGCATCAAGGCTCCGCCCGAGAAAACCTTCTTAACAACATATGGACCTTCATAATTAGGAGTCCATTTGCCCCTGTGATCTGTATTCGGAGGAAGAATCCTTTTCAATACCAAGTCGCCCGTCTGGTAAGTCTGAGGACGCACTTTCTGGTCAAATGCCCGTTTCTTTCTCCTTTGATACAGTTGTCCATGACATACTGCAGCCAACCGTCTTTCTTTGATGAGACTCAACTCGGTGAGCCTCGCTCGAACCCATTCAGCCTCGTCAAGTTTAACATCCATCATGACCCTTAAAGAAGGGATCTCAACCTCAACCGGTAACACTGCTTCCATGCCGTATACCAGAGAAAATGGGGTTGCCCCAGTAGATGTACGAACAGAGGTACGGTACCCATGCAAAGCAAAAGGCAACATTTCATGCCAATCCTTATACGTCGCTACCATCTTTTGCACAATCTTCTTGATATTTTTGTTGGCTGCCTCGACTGCACCATTCATCTTCGGGCGATAAGGAGAAGAATTGTGATGTTCAATTTTGAAGCTCTGACATAGCTCTTGCATCATCTTATTGTTGAGATTAGAACCATTGTCAGTAATGATCCTTTCGGGCACCCCATATCGGCAAATAATCTCCTTCTTAATGAATCGGGCTACCACCTGCCTGGTGACATTTGCAAAAGAGGTGGCTTCTACCCACTTGGTAAAGTAATCAATAGCCACCAGAATGAATCGATGTCCGTTGGAAGCAGTAGGCTCGATCTTCCCGATCATATCAATGCCCCACATAGCAAAGGGCCACGGAGAACTCATCACATTCAGAGGGTTTGGTGACACATGCACCTTGTCAGCATAGACTTGGCATTTGTGGCATTTTCGGGCATACTTGAAGTAATCAGCCTCCATAGTTAACCAGTAATACCCGGCTCGCAATAATTTCTTTGCCATAACATGTCCACCAGCATGGGTACCGAAAGAACCCTCGTGCACTTCCTGCATTAACATGTCTGCTTCGTGTCTATCCACGCATCTGAGAAAGACCATGTCAAAGTTTCGCTTGTAAAGTACATCCTCATTCAAGAAGAAGCTTCCCGCTAACCTCCTCAGAGTCTTCTTGTCATTGTTTGATGCCCCAGTCGGATACTCTTGACTCTTCAAGAAATGCTTAATATCAAAATACCAAGGTTTATCATCAATATTTGTATCGGCAGCAAACACATGAGCGGGTCTGTCTAGCCTCATCACATCAATCTTAGGTATATGGTTCCACCAATTCACCTGAATCATGGAATATAATGTCACTAAAGCATCAACCATTTGATTCTCATCCCGAGGTATATAGTACAATTTTACTGTTGTGAAGAAAGTCAACAGTCTTCTCGCATAGTCTCTATAAGGAATCAAGTTTTGCTGGTTGGTATGACAATCTCCATTGATCCGGTTGATCACTAGAGCAGAGTCCCCAAATATCTCAAGAGTCTTGATCCTTAAATCAATGGCTTCTTCAATACCCATGATACAAGCCTCATATTCTGCTTCATTGTTGGTGACATCAAAAGTCAATCTGGCAGTGAAAGGTATGTGTGATCCTTTTGGAGTAATAAGGACTGCCCCAACACCACTTCCATTCATGTTAACGGCCCCATCGAACATCAGTTTCCATTTGTCATCAGGATCCGGTCCTTCGTCAATCAGAGGCTCTTCACAATCTTTAGCCTTGAGGAACATGATGTCTTCATCAGGAAAATCAAACCTCATTGGCTGATAATCATCAATAGGCAACTCGGTAAGATAATCAGACAACACACTCCCTTTGATAGCTTTCTGGGAAGTGTATTGTATATCATATTCAGTCAAAACCATCTGCCGCCGAGCGACCCTTCCATTAAGAGCTGGCTTCTCAAAAATGTACTTGACTGGATCCATCTTTGAAATCAATAGGGTTGTATGAGTCAACATATATTGTTTCAATCGCTTAGCAGCCCATGCTAGTGCGCAGCATGTCTTTTCAAGCATCGAGTACCTGGACTCGCAATCGGTGAATTTTTTGATCAGGTAGTATATAGCATGTTCTTTCCTACCTGTCTCGTCGTGTTGACCGAGAACACAACCCATTGATCCATCATGTACAGAGAGATACATAATCAGTGGCCTCCCAGGAACTGGAGGCATGAGAATCAGAGGATTCTGCAAATATTCTTTTATCTTATCAAAGGCCTTTTGACAGTCATTGTTTCACCAGATTAATTAATCTTTTCTCAATAATTTGAATATTGGCTCGCAAGTTGTGGTGAGATGAGATATAAATCTTGCAATATAATTCAGTCTTCCCAAAAATCCACGAACTTGTTTTTCTGTTCTTGGTTCCGGCATCTCTTGAATGACTTTTACCTTTGCTGGATCCACCTCGATTCCTTTTTCACTGACAATGAAGCCCAGAAGCTTACCAGATCTTACCCCGAAAGTACACTTATTCGGGTTCAGCCTCAGTCTGAAATATCTCAACCGTTCAAACAACTTTTTCAAATTTATCAAATGCTCTTCTTCCATTTGTGATTTGGCAATCATATCATCCACATAAACCTCAATTTATTTGTGGATCATATCGTGGAAGAGCGTCACCATGACACGCTGATATGTTGCCCCATCGTTCTTTAAACCAAACGGCATCACCTTATAGAAGAATGTGCCCCACGGGGTAATAAATGTAGTTTTCTCCATATCCTCTAGCGCCATCTTAATCTGGTTATATCCGAAAAATCCATCCATGAAAGAAAACACAGAGAATTGAGTCGTATTATCTACCAACACATCAATGTGCGGTAATGGAAAATCATCTTTTGGACTCACCCTGTTTAAATCTCGATAATCCATGCACATTCTGACTTTGCCATCCTTCTTCGGTACAGGCACAATATTGGCGACCCATGGTGGATAACTAGTAACAGCTAGAAACCCTACATCCAACTGCTTTTGCACCTCCTCTTTGATTTTGATGGCCATTTCAGGTTTGGTTCTCCGAAGCTTCTGCTTGACAAGAAAACAATCCTCTTTCAGCGGCAGTCTGTGCACAACGATATCCGTATCCAACCCCGACATATCTTGATAAGACCAGGCGAAGATGTCAACATACTCTCACAACATCTCAATCAGCTCTTTCTTTACATTCTCTGCCAGGCTTGCCCCTACTTTGACCTCTTCAGTACCGATATTGACTACTTCTATGGATTCCTGATGAGGCTGAATGGCTCTTTCTTCCTGTTTCAATAATCTAGCCAACTCTTCAGGGAGTTCACAGTCTTCCTCATCCCTCTCTTCAACTTGGTATATTGGATTATCAAAGTCATAATGAACCATAGCAAGGTCGTCATCAACAAGATCCAGAGAATTATTTCTTCATGAATGGTAATTCATGCTTTTAGAAATTGCCTCTTTTGAAAAGAAAAGAAAAAATGCAAGAAAACTGTGAAGAAAACATTGCCATTTTTATTTATCTGATAAAAAATAAAATGAAAGACAGGGAACACAATTTTGAATACAAAAACGTCCTTTTATTAATGATAAAATTTTGCATGAAAACACACGGGGGCCCTACAATGAGGTCACTATGCCTTGGGCAGATCATAGGACCTTTGCATGCTTAATGAAAGAAAACATAGAAAATTACTTATTCAACAGAGTAACTTGGATGAGATCCTCCGAAAACTAATTGTTCAGCTTCACTCCTAGGGCACATGGGCGCACCCAATTGTCCAGGTCACAGTCACTATCTTCACCATCTTTAATAGCTGCACAAATCTGGCTTGGATGTATGACTCCTCCACTTGAGAAAATAACTGGCCCTTGGCGCTCTTGACCCTTTGGCAGTGGAACACGAGGAGATTTATAACCAATTTCATCCTTATCATCCTTGAAAGGTAGCTCAATCACTTGACCCCAACCTTCGGTATGTCCAGACTGCACCACTTCCAAAGCCTTCTTATACGAAGCCATAGAGGTTCCCACCTTTGCCTCACCAGACGGAGAATCTTTCACCATATTCATAGTTTCAAATGCCTGACAGAGAGTTTCGTGGATCTCTCCGTCCATCTCCACGTACTTGAAGGACGACAGATGACTAACGAAAATATCTTCCTCTCCACATACCGTAACAACCTGACCGTCAACCACAAATTTTATCTTTTGATGCAAGGTTGAAGATACGACCCCAGCAGCATGGATCCATGGACGACCCAATAGACAACTATAAGCCGGTTGGATGTCTATCACATAAAACACTGTATTAAACACCTGGGGTCCGATCTGGACAGGTAGCTCTACCTCTCCAAACACTGATCTCTTTGAACCATCAAATGCTTTCACCACTAGATCACAATGCCTCAGTACAACCCCTTCCACATCCAGCTTTTCCAATGCTTTCTTAGGCAACACATTGAGGGACGAGCCAGTGTCCACCAATACATAGGATAACATAGCACCTTTACATTCCATCGATATGTGGAGAGCCTTATTGTGATTCCTTCCTTCTGGCATTAAGTCAAAATTTGTGAACCCTAGACCGTTACCAGCATTAACATTGGAAATCACACTTTCAAGCTGGTTCACTGATATTTCTTGTGGTACGTACGCCGTATTCAGAATCTTTAGCAAGGCTTTCCTATGTGCTTCGAAACATAGAAACAGTGACAATATGGAGATCTTAGAAGGAGTTTGATGTAGGTGGTCAACGATCTTATAATCGCTCTTTCTGATTATTCTCATGAATTCCTCAGCATCTTTCTCCAATGAATTATCAGACTCTGCCCTTGGAACTGGTTCATCACTTATCACCCGCTTCCCTTTAGCCTTCGCTAATGCTTCAGTATCGTCTTTCCTGAGTGTCTGAGGAGCAAAGAGTCTTCCGCTGCGAGTAAAACCACCCATTCCTCCAACATTTCCGATGCTTGAACCACTTTCTTTAGGAGTTTGTACTTCCTGCCTCTGCTCTTGACTATTTGTTCCATAATACCATGGGATCGCAACCTTGTTCTCATTTGGGACATGACTGGGAACAATTATAGCTATAGGAGCTACTCGTTCAGGCACAGATATCTGTACGGGAGCAGGCACCAGAATTTCCACAGGATCAAAATAGATTGTAATAGTAGAAACCTCATCATCATTCTTTTTCAACCGATCAAACTGTAAACGTCCTTCATCCATGATATTCTGAAGGCTCTTTCTCAACTTCGCACAACCATTATCAGCTATCAAACATTCTTCACAACTTTCTGAACAACCCGGAAATACAGCCCCTTTCAGCAGGCGATCCTTCACAACTTTCAACGGAGTCTTGACATCATTAATGTCCCTCACCAGCTTCAAACTTCTATCCTCTTCAATGGAATTCACCCCCGGTCCACCATGCGAAGGCATGGGATTTTGAATGACATTAGGCCTCTGAGCGAAATTAATAGTCTTTGAATCAACAAGATCTTGAACCACATGTTTGAAAGCCTTGCAATATTCCACATTGTGACCTGGCGCATTTGAATGAAATTCACACTTTTCATTTGCATCATACCCAAAGGGTAGCTTGCCAACTGGGGGAGCCAAAGTCCTCAATTGTACCAACTTTAAATGGAGTAAATTCTGTAGGATTTGTGAGCATGTCATAGGGAAAACATCAAAATGTCGGTCATTCATTCTCTGTCTTGGGCGATACTGCCTCTGAGCTGCAGGTTAAGCCTCAGTATCCGGAGTTGGAATAGTTATAGATGCTGATTGATGATATGGACCCTGTCGTCCTCTACCTCTCCCCCTTGTGCATATGTAGCATTAGCGTCACCTTCACGCTTTCTGTTATTGTTACCAAAAAACTTCTTTGTAGGAGCCGAACTTGTACCACTTCCATCCTGAATCTTCCCCAACTTTAGTAAACTCTCGATTCTCTCTCCAGCAATTACTATGTCAGCAAAACCAGTGGATGGACAAGCAGCCAACCGATCAAGATACGGACCTTGCAAAGTATTCATGAACATGTCAGCCATTTCTCTATCTGCCAACGGAGGTTGCACCTGAGCAGCAAGCTCACGCCACCTCTGGGCGTACTGCTTCCTGAGTCATGCTTTGTAACTGAGTGCGATTCGGTGCCATGTCGATGTTATACTGGTATTGCTTCAAGAAGGCAAAGCACAACTCTTTCCAGCTTCTGATGTGAGCCCTATCCAACTTTATATATCATTCCAGCGAGGCTCCAAACAAGCTGTCCTGGAAAAAGTACATCCATAACTTCTGATCATCAGAATAAGCTGCTATCTTCCGATTATACGCCTAGAGATGAGTTTTGGGACAAGTGCTGCCATTGTACTTGTCGAAAGTAGGTGGTTTAAACTTCGGGGGAACCTTGACACCTTGTACTAGTCCCATATCCTCAACATCAATTCCCAAAGGATTCTGACTCTCTATAGCTTTCACTCTTTCAGCCAGCCCTTCGTATTTCCTGTCATCATGGTAGAATCCCATATCAGCATTAAGTATGGAAAACTGATCATCTTGACGATCTTCCACCGGCCCATTGTTGCCAGGAACAAAACCTAAATTGACTCCCACCGGAGGAGGAGTACCAATAGGAGGATTGACCACATGAGGGTTAACCCTAGGGGGATTAACGTGGTCACCCGTAGGAATCTCTGTCTCCAACCTCTGGATGGTAGCTCGCATGTCTTCCTGCCCTGATCTCAGGTCCTGTTGCCCCTGGGCAACGCCCTGTATCAGATTCATAAATTGTTCCATGCGTGCCCTTAACTCAGCCAGCTCTGTCTGTACCTGATCCATGACCCTTGCTTGGTTTCGTCTGGTTGCGTATCGGTGAACGTGGGAATCAGCTATTATGCCTGAAACCAAATAAAGGTTATAGAGCTCCTGCAACAAGTACCTGTTATGCAAAATGAAATGTAATTCAAATGCCATGCAAATGCCATGTTTATCATTTCCAGGGCATTTCACACCCTGACTCCAGTCTTAATCACAAGAAGTTGCGCAAGATACATATATTATCAAGAGAAACTGTACTGTGACATCGTTCTGTGATAAAGTACTCGTGAATAGGACGTTGCCAAAGAGCTACTTCTAAATAAACCAATCACTTGAATTTAACAGGAAAACAAAATACATAGAAGCGTTCCATAGGAAAATACATCAAGATAGTGGATCCATCAACAAGCCTGATGGTAAAAACAGTAAAGCTACATTAAGAAAATGGGCAAGTAAGATCAAACATCTAACTCCAAATCTTTCAATTTCTCACTAGAATGCTTGATTTCTTCAAAAAGGATTCTGGTGCCCTGATGACCTGGCCTTTCAATCATCTCTTTGATCAAAACGTCTCTCCTCTTCAGGGCTTCGGCTAATGAATCTGCGTGCATCAGGAGAGCTTCATCAGTACTCACTTCCTTAAACCTTTTCACCCTAGCCTGTATCTTGAGTCTTCCCATCTCCACCATGGCATCCTCAAGCTTTTTCTTGGACATTTTTAGTTCATCATTAACATTCTCCAGCTACTCTTGGCTTTTTCCAAAATCTTCCCGATGCTTTCTCCTTTGTTCATGCGCTCTAAGAAGCTCATCGTCTTTGGCCTTTAACTGCTCTTGCAGCTCTGTATTCTCCATTCTGACCTCATCCCAGGCTTGCTGAAGCTTGGCTAGCTTGTCTTTAGTCTGGGCTAAAGCCTGCTTGGTCTTTTTATGAGCTTGAGTAGCAGCATTGGCACCTTTACTGATTTTTTGGAAATGTTGGGCTCTTTTGGAAAAATCATTTTCTTTTGCAGCTAGGATTTTTCCGGCATCTTGGGCCTTATGGTCTAACTCTTTGTTGGCATGTAGATCATTTTGAAGGAGGCTACTCAGATCAGAATTCTCCACCCGAAGTTCCTTCACCAACTTCTGCAGCTTGTCAAACTCCTCGATGGTTACCATGGTAGGCTGCTATGGAATTGCTGGATACAGAGGTGGCTCTCTTGAAAAGGGAAAAAGAACTTCTTCAACCTTTCTCTGAATCCATTTTGTATACTGTGGATAGGCTCTACAATCACCTTTGCCAAAGACAGTCTTCCCAGTCTTATGGAGGTGCCCCCAAGCATGTACAACCCTTCTTAACACCTCTGTATCTTCATCCCCATTAAAGAACAAAGACTCTTCCATATGCTGGTATTCAAGAGGGTTCCTTGAGGCATATCCAAATTGTCTGATAGCCAGGATTGGGTTGTAGTTAATTCCCCTTTTCCTGCCTATCAGAGGCACATTCAGGAAGTTTCCGCAACTAGTAATAATCTCTATTCCTTGCAACTGACGGTCAAACCAAACAATGTTATCGGCAGTCAACCCCATTATCCATTTAGACCACTTTAGAGAATCCCTCGTGTCCACAAACGCACCAGATTGAGGCAAATGCTTCAGAAACCAATAAGACAAAAGTGGAGTACAACAGTTGACAGGAACCCCCTTCTTTTCTCATTTTTGAAATGCACCGAGTGGTAGAATTCACCCAACAAAGTGGGAACGAGATTTTTCTGGATAAAAACTCTCACAGCGTGCATATCCACAAAGTGATGTTGGTTAGAAAACAGACCGATGCCATAGATACACAAGGCCATGATAGAATTATAGACTGCCCAATTCTTGGCGTTGGCAAATTCCTGAGCTTGGTCTGCAAGAAATTCCAAGTGAAAACCTTTGACTCCATTCTTGCTAGCAACATTTCTCTTCAGCACTGACTGTTCCACCTGTAGAGCCGTTGCAATTTCTTCTATGTTGGGGTGGTCTCCAGAAAAGAAGGACACATTTGATTTGACTGCAATACCCAAGATGAATGAAAACTCCTCCAGCGAAGGCATCAAGATATACCCCGGAAAGACAAAGCATCTTAACGACGGCTCATAGAACTGCAGTAGAGTGTGGAGAGCGTCATGCTCATACTTTGTAATATTACGGACCATTTTCTCCAATGCCCCATATTTCCTCTGGAAAGTGATAAGAACCCCTGGGTCAGCCATGGCTATCATCTTGTGAAGTAAACCCAACGTTGGCTCTGGAAATTTGTAAGAGAAATTATTCTTCCTCTTAGCATTTGTCTCTGTCGAACCCATTGACTGGAATCAAAGGTAAAATAAACACCTGGAAATGACAAACATGAATGTTATGATATGACAATGCAATGCAAAAGGCATGGTATCAGTGCTCTGTGTCTGTGCTGGACTGTGTGCACGGTGTCTGTACAAATCTGAGAATAATACTGTAGATGGAAACCCACTGACTGTAATAAGTTACATCGTATGTCTATGAAAATACCAAAGTATCAGGGTATGTAGGAGGCATGGTCACCTGCAAACCTGAAAACACCCGTCCGTACTCACATGTGGGTACCAGAATAGCGGTTCCTCAGTTTCAGATTCTCTATTTTGAGAAGCAATAACACATTCAGCCCATAGGATACAATGCTATCGCCAAACAAAGAGAACGTCCACTGATTCCCCAAAAATAAAGGCCATCATATGCAAGTTCGAAAGTGGGCCCTCGGGTGCGAATGAGTTTGCCACAGAATGTGGTCTGCCACTATCACCACTAAAGAGGGATGTTTCCACTAAGGTCCTCAATGATCGGTCACCAGAGTCGACAGCTTCTTAGGTCAACACCCCAAAATGCACAAGACGCGCAAATCAGAATATCTCCCAAGAAAACCTCGTCTGGTTGTGGATTTCGTATAAACCATACATAACAAGATGCTACGTAGGCCACACTACCGCCCACTCTAGTCCTATGTATGTACTCAAGCCTGTGTAATGGGCTTATCTCTCAGAATACCCATCCCGCCAAACAGAAAACCAGCACAGCACAGTCCAGTATAATATAGCATATGAAATAAAAATGCTAAAATGCGGTAAATACAGTAATACAGTAAAGCAATAATACAGTAAATAACAATACAGTAAAAAATAGTAAACACAACACAATAGTAAACACCCAATGAAATAAAAACAGACAAGCACTAGGATTGACTCGCTAAGGAAACCAGAGATTCCAGTTTGTTGTCCCCAGCAGAGTCGCCAGCTGTCGCTCCCAGGATTTTCATCTAGGTACAAACGTGAAAGTGGCACCGAAACAGAGTCGCCAGCCAGGCATTTTTATCCCAAAGAAAGGGAAAGGTAATGCTGCACAAACCCGGGAGAAAGGAAAGAGCATGGTCTTGCGACCAAGAGAACTGGGTTCGGGAATCGGTTACGCGTGAGGAAGGTGTTAGCACCCCCACGCATCCATCGTACCTGATGGGATCCACGCTTGCTGCTTCGATCAAAGGGTGTAAAGAAAAGATACTGGAAAAGGAACTGCTAGCCGGAGAACTGGAAAAGGAAAGGAGAGAGAAGGAGAAACAAACGTAGGGAAAATAAAAGAAGTGCTCGAGTGGGCCCTACCCCACTGCCTACGTATCTCATCGGGAGCATGAGAATCAGAGCGACATAGTTCCCCTCACCTAGGGAAAACTGTTTGTGTTTTTTAGGGAACGGATAACATTCTAGCTCAGGTGTTGCAGGCTCGTTGAATCTAGTGTGTTACCGTCTTGCAAGAGAACGAGGAGAAGCACGTTCGTATGTCAAGAGTGAGTGAGATGAGAAGAGAATTCCCGAAGGAAAGATGTTATTGTTTGTTTTTGTCTTTTAAGCAAGAAGTGTTTTGATTGTTTATTGTGTTTTGTAACACATATTGTATTTAAGTCCTTCACGTGGGATCGAATGCCTCGCATATCGACCCAAGACGGGACGTATGCTAAACATTCTAAGATAATGAGAGAAGACCCCTCACTATCTCATTCCCACATGAAAGGCCCAAATACAATACATGTTTTGCCTTTTATTAAGTATTTTTTACTTTTGTTTTGAGATGAGAAGAAGAGAGACTCAAGAGGAAACAAAGGTAAAATCTAATGTGGGGGACTAAGACTCACCCTAGTGTTAGCATGCTTGGAGATCCTATGGTTAATGCGGTTTACCAAACCTAATCCTAAGAGAAAGAAGAAAAAGAAGGAATTAAACAAATCACTTCTAAAGAAGAAGATGAGTTGTAATTCAAAAGGGAGAAGAATGAAGTTATTCAAGGAAAGCATATAAATGCTTATCAAACATAATTTGAATGATTAAAAGAAATAAGAGAAGATGAAAGAAGGAGGTGTGTGTGGAAGCATATCCACACACTTACTTACCTTTAGCACCTACATGAAAAGGATTAGTTCAAAAGCTATTTTCAAGTAGTGAAATGATGACAAGTAATGATTAAACAAAACAAGAATCAATGAATAAGGATCCTAAGAGTTGAAACTCATTCAAGGTCAGAACCTATGTTCTAAGGGTGTTCCCTAATGCTAAGGTATCAAACACACACCAACTATGTACAAGTAATGTCTTAAACATCAAAGAAGATGCACTATGTAAGTAAAAGATAGAGAATGAGTGGAGATGCAAAGTGATCATGCAATAATGCTTCACAAAAGATCAAAGTCAGAACCATATACCATTTACAAATGTCTTAAGATGCACATGAATCATCATTCAAATCATGGAGGCAATGGTACAAATAGAAGAAATAAGATGAGGAAGAAGTAAAGAAAAGAAACATGTTCAATTAGGTGCACTAAGTGACATATTAGAGACGCATAACATGTAAAATGAGCAATGAATGCATATGGGCAGTAGCATACTAATGATAAGATGCTAATGGAATGAGACAAATGGCATATAAAATGCACACATGAAACATGTAGAGCATAAGAGGAGATAAGAGGTGAAAACATGTCAAAGTTCAAATTAGAATGCATAAACACAAGTTAAATGCAAACACAAGTCAAGGTGACCTATAATAGAACTAGAATGAACTATAATATCATACAAATGACATATAAAAAATGCACAAACAATCCCAAAATGATAGCATAAATGCCTCATCAAAACATATGAGAAAGAAGTAAGAGAAAGTGCACACAAGTAACTTCCAATGCAAGGCATTAAATAATTATCAAAGCACATGGTAAAATTGTAAAGTTAAGTCCCAAACAATCCAAGTCAGTAGCAAAAACATGTACCAAAACTCATAGCAAAAATCAAGAGAAAACATGCCTCAAAGCATTCACCAAATTACATTGAAACACACCACAAGATTTCACAAAAGTGAACACCTACACACATGATAAAATGACTTTAAAAATTAAATAAAAATTGATTTAGATGATTTAATGTGTTATCTAAACAATACAAAAAGAATGAGTTAAAAACGATGTGTGAAATGGGAGAAATAAAATGCACAAATTTAAGCATCAATGAAGAACATCATTCAAAAAGAAATTGGAAGAAAATTAAGCAATTATGCTAAAAAATTCACAAAGTCAAAATTAAAAACAAAATAAAATTATTTAAATGTATTGAGAACACACATGAATTTATTTGGGATTTTTAGAAATGAGTTACTATTTTTATTAAAAAGAAATTGAAACAATATGAAAAAGAAATTAAAAATATGAAAGAAATGGGAAGGGGGTGCAGCGTTAGTAATTTGTACGTTGAAAAAGAAATGGGCCTGAAAAGGAGGTCTGCAAATATCAATCATAAACCCAGTCCAACACGCGTGTTTGTGTGTGATAGTGTGCATATGCACTCAACATAAGGATGCAATCATGGCCATTGGATCCAACAGTCAACAATTAATTCAACAATTATGATAATCCAATGAATGAGGATGCGCGTACATGTTAATCACCCAACACACACACACACATGCAATCATCTGAAGCAAAAAGAGAGAACACGTGCAAGACCACACTTCATTAATGCATTGGCAACATTTAAACCCTTAGATCAAAGTCAATGCAAGATCATCAAACAAGCATGCACATCAAATGAATTAGAGCTAAAGTCCACAATATGTAACATGTACGCACACACACACAATCAGTCTGAAGTCAAAATAGTGCACGTGAGAGGGAGGGTGGATTTAATGCGTTGGCACTCTTATAACCACACGATGCAAGAGATCAAATGGTCACAGTTTAAAATTGCAAAACCCTAACATTAAACCTCACCGGCCGGAGAAGGACCTCCGGCCATCTTCTCCGACCACTCTCCGGCCACTTGCAACCTCGAAATCTCCAGAAATATGCAAACCTTATATCAAAATGAAGAGGAAGTTGAGTACATCATGAATCCACAAATACTTTTCACATAGCAATCACATATGAGGAGAATCGAAGAGATTAAAATTGCCCTAGGTTTAGAATCTATGCCTCTAAGAGGCCTATCAACTAGCCGGAATTATCAGAGCTCCTAATGAGCTAAATCATCATCAACAAACTTAAAAACAAAAGAAACGAGCAGAATAAGATGAAGAATTATGAACCTGAAATGTGGAGATCTTGAAATAGTTGAGAAAACCAGAGATATGCACTTGATCCTGAACTTTCAGAGCTTCATCTTGAGCAAAATAAATGCTACTTGATTTGGAGAATGAAGAGAAATGATGACTGTACTTGAAGATTGTTGTTGATTCAGTGTTCTATTGATCCAAGCATACTAAAAAATGATGATTATTGATGAAGATGAATGATGGAAGTAATGGATTCGTGTGAGCTCAGAGAGAGAATAGAGAGAATTTTGAGAGAAAAAGTGAGAAGGTTTTAAAGTGAGAGTGAAAAATGAAGTTTTTTTTTGGAATTGTGAGTGAAATTCAAATATATATGTTGAGTTAAATGCTTAACTAGTGTGGTCAGCTGAGTTGGTTAGGTGAGTTGATTGGGTTAAATGAGTTCACCCTAACTAACTGAGTTAAGTTAGTTAGGGGCGAGTCATTGTGGGTTGGTTATGGTGTGAATGAAGTTTATGATGTCTATGGTGAGGTTTTAAAGTGGCTGGTGATGATGAAGGTATGCTGCAGCAGAAACTTGCACAGGAAGTTCTATTTTTATTCTTTGGTGCATGGTAGTGTGGTAAGTACATAGTGTGTAGGAGGATGTTTAGCCAAATGAAGTAATGGTTGAATGGTGTGTGAAGTATTGTCGTGAAAGCTGGTGAAGTAACAACAACAATATTATCTTTTTTTTCAGATTTTGTAGCAGCATCATATCAATGGAAACATGGAGATTTGATGAGGAATTTCTCTCTTGTTAGTGCATGAAATAATGAAATATTGATGGCATTAGAAAGATGACACATCATAAAATAAGTTTGGTGTGAATTTTGGATTGAATAGAGGGGTGTAGGATGGTGAAAAATGGTCCAAAACACCAAAGTTCACAACTGACTTCATGGGCATGGTAGGTTGGCAAGTTGGCAAGGCAACATGACTTGTAATATTCAGCATGATCACATCAACTTTGGGCCCCTATAACTCCATCATAACTTTCTCAAATGGAAAAATGTCCAACATCAAAGTTGAAGAGTACATTGAAAGGAACAACTTTGATGTTCAACATTTTTTCATTTGAAGCTTACTTCAATGAGAAAAGTGGATGGACATTTGGCACACCAAGTGTTTGACAAAATTATGCCGCATGGGCCTGGTCTTGCTTGGTTATGACTTGGTTTGTGACCTAGTTTTGTCAAACTTTGATTGATCATAACTCCCTCAATTTTGATCCAATGGAAGAGTTCTTTATATGGATTTGAAGCTTAGACTGTGAACTGTAATTGGCTCAACTTGGGCCTGAAGTTTGAAGCTTTTATCATGGAGAAAGAATGCCTCAAAGTGTGGTGCAAAATGGTCCAAACTTGCCATTTTTGGAAACCCTAAGTTTCTAAAAATGGCAACTTTGTACATTTCTTATTTTTGATGATTCCTCCATCATTTCTTGATCAAATCTTGTCCAATGAATATATGTAACATGAATTTCATGAATTTGACCTTAAAAAGTCAGGGGTTGAATTTTTTCACTGCACAGTTGACTTTTCCCCCAATTTCTTGATTCTCAATCAACTGATCAATTGAACTTCTTCTTAAATGAACCAATGGCCAATCTTCCATCCTTAGACACTTGACATCAAGTAGAAAACATTGAGATCAAGTTTGAATCAAAATTTCATCAGGAGACCACTTGAATCCAAAAACCCTAATTTTGACTGTTTTGATTAAGAGATGATGCACTGCCCACTCTTCTTAATGAATTCCCATCTTCTCATGACCTGTGGGACCAAATGGGAGGATATATGATATAAGAGCCCTTTGAGGCTTGTTTGAAGACCCTTGGCTCTTATTCTCTTGCTTTGAATGGCCAACACACTGAAGACCACTGATCACATGCCCTTATGCAATATGTATGCTATGTGAGATGAAATAAGATCTAAATGCAATGCAATAAAACATAAGCCAGTGAAAGCTAAAATCAAGAGGGAAAATTTTGAGGTATTACACATATATCAATTCTAGTTTTAGAATTGGGGGAAGACGTACCCAAAGCGAGGACGAAAGGGGAACTTCCTAAATAAATCGGGTGTCGTTCTCTCTCTCTCTCTCTCTCTCCCTCTCTCTCTCTCTCTCTCTCTCTCTATATATATATATATATATATATATATATATATATATATCTTTACTTTAACTTGTTAACGTTTGTGTGAAATCAATAGTTAGAAATATTTCAATTGATTTATAGTGCTTCAAAACTGATTTGAAAAACCATTGCAATCACTTTGATTGCAAGTGTGAAAAATTTTGCACTACAATTTCAAAGAAAATTGAACTTTGATGTTTCACGCACCAAGTGTTTGACATATTGATATCACACAAACTATTCGTAAAATTGTCAATTCAATTTTATCGTCTATAATTCATTAGAATCTGGTTCACTCAAAGTGGTCTTTATTTGAATTGTTTGATTGGGAACTTTAATGATTCCATTATCTCATCAAATTATTCCATTCGGTTTCGCATATCTGATCTTACCAATAACGGTTCGTTTAGATGATTTTAAATGCAAGGCCGCTTCCTCACATTTGTAAAAATAATTTTTAAGCTTCAATTATTATTAAAAATTAGTGATCTATTCAACCCACCTTCTAGATCAGTGCCATCATCTAACAATAGACTTGCTTTATATTTGCTATATTGTCAGGTTGCTTTCGTTTCAATTTTGCAAGTATATTTTTTGGTTGAACAAGATTCAAGATCATGTCACTAATACATTCCTTCTCTTCCGGCTTGAGCTGACATACACTAGAATAACCGACTACTTTTAAACACAAATCATGGTTATGCAAACCACATATCACATTAAATCTCCAACTTTTGTTTGCCAACATGTAACCACGAACCTTAAATGGACACTTACATTTTCTGCTACCCGTGCCGTCTCTTTTAAGTTTCCGAAGAGGAGTTCGATATCTCCCACTTCTTTTGCACAACATTGTCACAAAGGCGCATCTTCTATCCGAGCCATTATCGGACCTTCCTATTAGCATACCAAATCCAAGTCTAGATGTCTTCATGCGAATCCATTCAAGAATTCTATCACAATTTTCAAACTCTTGCTTGATATTAAAGTCGTTACCAACTTCTATCGCCTTCACAACAACCCCTTGAACATTCGGGGAAACAACGTTCGGAGAAATTGATTATTTTGGGAAAACGTTGGGGTGCACCATATCTATTGGAAACTGAAATTCTGGTATCAGACGTGTGATGTTAAGGTGTGATGTCACAACAACACACTCTGCACAATGGACAGCAAAACAGTAAAATAACACTAAGAATTGTTGACCCAGTTCGGTTACAAACAACCTACTATGGGGGCTACCAAGCCAGGGATGGAATTCACTACTTGTAGATATAATTTACAGACTCAACAACCCGTTGACAATCTCCTAAACTTATACTCTACTAATGACTTCCTACCTAAGAAACCACTTAGGTATGAGAACACCACTCAATCCCTTACAAACACTCAAAGAACCCACTTTGAGTACCCTTGATCTTACTTCACAGCTTCGATTAATTCAAACAACTCTCTTTGCTTCACAGCTTTAGAGAGGACAGATCACCAATTCACCATTGAATGGTTTACTCATGATTCTTACAAATATCTAAGACACTCAGCCTCTGCTCTTGATCTTTAATCTGTACTTTTTCCTTTGGTCTTGTGCGCTTTATATAGCTCCTGAATTGGGCTTGGACTTGTCACAATATTTGCTCAGATTTGTTAATTAAAACTGAATCTTCAAAACAGATTTGATCCCCAAAATCTTTTTAAATCTTCAACCTTTTAATTCTCCAACAAATCTGCAATCAAATCTCCCATGTAACAGAAAATATCTATCCCAAGATATTCTCATCCAATGAGTTAACCACTCTCCACAATTCCAGCTAATACGCGTGCCCTAATAACATAACCTGCTGTTATTAATTCTGCAGGTCTGATGTTACAACATCACCCGTGTGACATCAGACATCCAACTTCAGCATTTAACAACTTAACACAGCCCAGTGTTAAGACTTCAATGTTACAACATCAGCACCTTGACATCAACATTGAATAACCTTTGTTTTACCAAAATTCCAGCCAATCCAGGAACTATCAATCTCCCCCTTTGGCTAATTTTGGCTAAAACAATCTCTGCACTCTGCAAACAACTTCTGCACTCTGCACCTTCAGAGATTTCAGCAGCGGAATAATCTTCAATCAATTTGCAACTCATTAGCAGCAGTTTGATACTTTGCATAGTCTTCATCACTTGATCTGCTGCAACACCATCTTCATTATTGACAACAGCCAATTGGTGCTCCTCCTCTAAAAACATGAACCAGCATCACAGCTGTTCAGTAGCTCACAATGTGCAGCAATTTACTCCCCCTAGATGTCTGCTTGGCTCCACTCTTCACATGTCATGATATCTTCAATACTCCCCATCAATAACTGCATTACCACCTTTCAACTAAACACCTTTTAGCAGCATCAATCTATTATCTCCCTTAATCTCTGCATCACATCAGCAGCATATGGCAATAATCCTCTTGACTATCTTGGCTAAGTTTTATCTCCCCCTTTTTAGCCATAATTAGGCAAGCTTCTATAAGAAGCCCTATTAACTATAGTCAGTATACCCTAGCTCTCATTGTTAGCCTCTCAGTTAGTAAACAGACAAACAAATCATAGAAGAAAACTAAAAACATAAACAGTGCATAAAACAGCACAATATTCAAGTTACAAAACCAAGCACTATAAGTGCTAAAACAAATAAAGCTAACCCTACTGAAATAGAAGGCAATCATTAAAAGCTTGAATCTTCTGAGCTGAGATCATCATTATCATCTTCATCAACATCATCCTTCCTTGTTTTGACAGCTTCACCTCCCTTTGTTGCCAATCTCAGAGTCATGACAAGTGTTTCAAATTTTTGTTTCCTTTCAGTACTAACTCTTATGACTTCATCTAACTCCTTGCAAGCCTCCTCTAGTTCTGCAATCACCCCAGTCTTGGCTGGTGACTGTTTTGATGTTGAAGCAGATGTCTTGACATTGTTAGGAACATGTTTCAACTGGTAATGAAGTAACAAGGCAGGCTTCCTTTTGCATACTACATCTGAATGCTGTAGAATTCCAGGATGTTGAGACACGATAATCCCACAAATGAGAGAGGGAAAAGCAATGTGCATCTTCACAGCATTTGTAGCAGCATGCTTAATAGTATGATCATAGATGTAGGAGCTATAGTCAATTCTTTGCTTTGTCCCAACTGCATAGATTATCTTCCCCAATTCAATAGAAATTGTGGTCTTGTGACTAGTAGGAACCCAGTTGGCAATACCTATTCTGTGCAGAAAAGCATATTTGACACTCAACAAACTGGCTAACAACTTTCCTTCTACGGGCCAAAAATCTACTCGACCAGCAGTGATTTCTCTGCATATAACATTGTTGGAGACTTCAAATTCCCCATAATCTTCCTCATTTCTTCCTAAGTAGGCATTGATCATCTCAGGAGAAAACCAGACACACTTACCCCTGAGGGTAACTCTTCTGAAAGTTCGGCTCTTACTGTCATTTATCGCTTCAGGTATATTCACTATGAACACCCTGACCAGTCTATCATAGCAATCAGCCAATCCTGACACAGTCCTTATGAGACCAGCAATCTTAATTAGGTCAATAATTTCAGTAGATTCTAAGTCCTTTGCTACAACCTCTCTTTCCAGAGCTACCTTTCTTAGGCTCACACACTTCCACAAGGAGGCACTTCTGGCACTGTGAGATGAGGTGTTATCAGGCACTTGATTTGTAGCAGGGTTGATGTCTTGAGCATCACTCTCAGAATCTTCCTCCTCCCTGATTCTCCTCTTCTTGCCAGACCTGGCACCTTTGCTCCATGACTTGGGACAGTCTGTAGATGAAGTCCTTTTCTTATCCTTCCCTCTTCCAATTCTATCATCATCAGATGAGTCCTCAATCTCTATAACCTCAACTTGCTCCTTCCCTTTACCCCTGTGGCTTTCATTCCTAGTGGATGATGTTCTGACATCAAGACTGACATTAGTGTCATCAGGATCTTCACCTTCCGCTTCTTGACTAAGGGCCTGGCTTTGAAGATTTTTGTCCTCTCCTTGAGAGTCGACTTGTTCAGCAGGCATTTGCCTTAGAGGGACGGAAATCCCTTTCACCCGTATCCCCTTCTCAAGGATTTTGGTGGCAAGCTGTTCCAAATGCTATTCTACATCAAACTTCTCCTCAACAGCTTGAGAGGATGATGACCTAGCTTCAGGTTTATTCACCGTTGTCGAGGGTTTAGGGTTACCTGACTCGGGAAGAGCACTGGAAATGAGTTCTTCGGAAGATACCCCAGTTCGTACCTGCTCAGAGTTCTTGGAAGGGACAGACATCGTTCCTTTGTGACAGACTAGGTTTGGAGAAGAACCTTCTATTCTATTGAGATTTGGGGAGATGAAACATTGCGTTGAGAATGCTTTGGTAAGTCGTGTAGTATCAATATGGTAAGGCGCCTGATTTTGAATACTCTTTAAAGACCAATTACTAATTTTCTCCCTCCATAAAGACTTTCCTTTTGAAACATTCACATCTGAACTTGTTAACTTTGAGTGACCTTTCAGCATCCTGATGTCATAGTCTGATGTTATGACATCAACATCATTAGTTGAATTCCCTTCAAGAGAGGTCCACTGATAGCAGTTGTCTTTGGTTCTGGTACCCTTCATAATAACCTGATTATGTTCATCAGAAACCACACACCCATCCTTAGTGTAGTTTACCCTGTAACCTTCATCACACAACTGGCTTATGCTGATCAAATTTGCACTTAAGCCATTGACAAACATAACATTGTCAAGTTCAGGTCTACCATCACCTTGCACTTTCCCAACTCCTGCAACAACACCTTTTCCTCCATTGCCAAATATGACTTCATGAGAGGGACAAGGTCTAAGATCATCAAACATGGATCTACATCCAGACATGTGCTTGGAACACCCACTGTCAAAATACCATGTTCCTTCTTTATCACCCATGAGAGCCAATAAGCACTTCACCTTCTCCTTAGGTACCCATTGTTTAACAACTTTGGGCCTGTGCTCTCTCCATCTGTTTTGAGGCTGAGGGTATCCATGCAGCTTGTAGCAAGAGTACTGCATATGTCCAAATCTTCCACAATAATAGCATCTCACCCTTTCATCTCTGAATCTTCTGCCATGATGAGATTGCCTATGCTGCCATCCATGATGTGGTCTTCTCCTACCATAACTGCTCTGCCATCTATTCTGTTAATATCTTCTCCCATAGGACGGCTGAGAATGCAGTTTCCTTGATTGTCTCCCATGATGGTGTGGCTTTCTTCTTCCATATACATAAGGAACAACATTGGTGTATCCATACCCATAACCATACCAGTTGTCCTGATGTTGAGACATCTGATGAGACATGTACTGTTTGATCTGAGCAGCTTGCATGCTCTCATGGTATTGTGGGGGCATATACTGACTAGCTCCCTGTGGCTGCTTTCTCTTCTGATAGGGACCAGTCTTCTTCTCAATCTTCTTAGGTTGGGAAACATCAGCTTTCTTAGGGGTAGGATCCTACTTCTTTGGATGATGTTGAGATGAAAGTTGTGACACTTCGTTCTTTGAACCTGAAGTGCTTCCTTTTGAAGTTCCCTTGTCCTCAGCCACATAACCTATCCCAACTTTGTCTCCAGCAGATTTTTCTGACTGAAGGATCTTGTCGAGTGTGTCTGTACCACAGCTTAGCATCCTGACAGACTTGGTCATTTGATCAAGATGAGCTCTAACTAGCACCACTTCATTTTCCAGATCAGTCTTTTCATTTTCTAGCTGAGCAATTTGTTGCTTGTGGCACTTGTTTTCTTGACAAATTTCAGCACTCTTTAAACACAGCTCTTGATAGGTGGATGCCAACTCCTCATAAGTTACTTCTCCATCACTAGAATCATCATCAGAAACCACATCTCCTGTTAAAGCTCTCACATGCTTTGCTGACTCGCCTTCACTTTCACTATCAGAGTCAGACCAGGAAACTGTCATGCCCTTCTTCTGCTTTTTCAAGAAGGTGGGACATTCTTTCTTGACATGTCCATACCCTTCACACTCAAAGCACTGCACTCCTTTATCTTGGGCAGTTTTCTCTTCATCCTTCTTGCTGGTGTCAGAAGTCATGTTCTTGACATTAGGATTGGAGTTATTATTCATTCTCTTGAATACTTTGGTGAACTGTCTTCCCAACATCACTATGGCCTGAGACAGATCCTCCTGGGATTCAGATTTCTTCCCTTTCTCTTCTTCACCATTTGTCACCAGGGTTATACTCTTTGGCTTCTTTTCTGGTTCTTCCTCATTCAACCCAAGCTCAAAGGTTTGAAGAGATCCAATGAGCTCATCAACTCTCATCTTACTGATATCTTGTGATTCTTCAATGGCAGTAACCTTCATCTTATACTTCTTAGGTAGGGACCTAAGGATCTTCCTCACAAGCTTTTCATCTGACATCTTCTCTCCAAGAGCACTAGATGCATTGGCCAGCTCAAGAACACTCATGTGGAAATCATGAATAGTCTCATCTTCCTTCATCTTCAGGCTTTCAAATTTTGATGTTAAAATCTGAAGTCTTGACATCTTGACTCTAGATGTTCCTTCATGAGTAGCCTGCAAGATATCCCATGCTTCTTTAGCAACTTCACAGGTATTGATTAACCTGAAGATGTTCTTATCCACTCCATTGAAGATAGCATTCAGAGCTTTGGAATTTCCAAGGACAAGCTCATCTTCCTCCTTGGTCCACTCTTCTTCAGGCTTTAGCTTAGAGGTGCCTTCTTTATCTTTGCCAGCATCATCCTTCTCACACATGACGGGTGCTTTCCACTATTTAATAACAGCCTTCCAAGCCCTACTGTCCAAGGATTTTAAGAAGGTGGTTATCCTTGGCTTCCAATAGTCATAATTGGATCCATCCAAAATAGGGGGTCTGTTGACGAATCCTCCAACTTCTTTGTCCATCTTTTCACCAGAAAGTAACTTCCCTAGATCTCACCCAGAGACAGACAGGATGCCTGCTCTGATACCAATTGAAATTCTGGTATCAGACGTGTGATGTTAAGGTGTGATGTCACAACAACACACTCTGCATAATGGACAGCAAAACAGTAAAATAACACCAAGAATTGTTGACCCAGTTCGGTTACAAACAACCTACTATGGGGGCTACCAAGCCAGGGATGGAATTCACTACTTGTAGATATAATTTACAGACTCAACAACCCGTTGACAATCTCCTAAACTTATACTCTACTAATGACTTCCTACCTAAGAAACCACTTAGGTATGAGAACACCACTCAATCCCTTACAAACACTCAAAGAACCCACTTTGAGTACCCTTGATCTTACTTCACAGCTTCGATCAATTCAAACAACTCTCTTTGCTTCACAGCTTTAGAGAGGACAGATCACCAATTCACCCTTGAATGGTTTACTCACGATTCGTACAAATATCTAAGACAGTCAGCCTCTGCTCTTGATCTTCAATCTGTACTTTTTCCTTTGGTCTTGTGTGCTTTATATAGCTCCTGAATTGGGCTTGGACTTGTCACAATATTTGCTCAGATTTGTTAATTAAAACTGAATCTTCAAAACAGATTTTATCCCCAAAATCTTTTTAAATCTTCAACCTTTTAATTCTCCAACAGATCTGCAATCAAATCTCCCATGTAACAGAAAATATCTATCCCAAGATATTCTCATCCAATGAGTTAACCACTCTCCACAATTCCAGCTAATACGCGTGCCCTAATAACATAACCTGCTGTTATTAATTCTGCAGGTCTGATGTTACAACATCACCTGTGTGACATCAGACATCCAACTTCAGCATTTAACAACTTAACACAGCCCAGTGTTAAGACTTCAATGTTACAACATCAGCACCTTGACATCAACATTGAATAACCGTTGTTTTACCAAAATTCCAGCCAATCCAGGAACTATCAGAAACAATTAAAAAAATAACAGAATATTAATTAATCTACTATTGCAGAAGGGATGGAAAATGAACACAAACACATTCCGGAAATGTATCTCCGGAAAAGTTCAAACTCAAACACGTTCCGGAGATACATCTTCGGACACTGCGTAAGTTTTTTCAGAAAAAGATGATGACTAATGTGAGCAATGTAGAGGATAAACAACAATATTTACCTGAAATTCAACCTTCTTTTGCTCTCTGTGATATGTTGAACCAAAAGGATGAAAATTTAGGGTGAAAAAATGGATTGAGAATGAAGGGTTTTTATGGTGAGCGTTTTTGTTGAAAATGGAGTATGGTAACAATGAAGGACTGATCATGAAGTTACAAGCTATATCAAATACCTCTGGAAATGCATCTCTGGAAATACCTGACTTTGAAACTATTTCGAAGAAATATCTCCGAAATAAAAATAGACCAAATGTATGGGGCGTATCTCAGAATTAACTTGGTTGTGTATGTAAAGGGTAAGTCCGAAGATATATCTCCAGAACCAAAGAACATAATTGGAAATCCAAACGATGCGTTAGAAACGTATAAAGTATAATAAGAAATAGCTGGAAATACCAGTAGAAAAACGTTATAAGGGGAATACTTGATCCCTGAAGGTACCAATGATCTTGAGCAGCTTGATCTTCAAAATAAACAGATCATGAAGCTGAATCAAATCATTTCTTGAATGCATTTAATCCTGGATGGATTCTTTGAGCAAACTTCATTATTTTAATGACGGAAAAAAACACAGAAAATGTAGCTGTAAAACCATATTTTCTCTTCATTTCCAAGTTATAAACAACTTCATAACCTTGCATTACATTTAAAATGGAACCAACAATATTTGGATTAATAGAGTAAAAACTAATTGTTGTGAAAAATGATGTCTTGAAACAAAGTATAATCGGTTTCTTTATGATCAAGAAACACACAAGGGTTAAGGTTAATGGAAAAACAAGAAGAACAACAACAAAAACTGATTACAACTGCTATTCTTTACTTTCTCTTTGAATCAGATTATAAGTACTCAAGAATAAAAAATAACCCTCTCACCTTAATTAGGATTTGCCACACTTAAGATGAGAGACTAGTATGCTCACTACGCCAAACAAGACATTAGACAACGTTTTTTTAGGCCTTAGACAGCGCTGCCTAAGGTTGTGCTGTCGTAGGTAAAGAAACCGCTTTTTATTTATGAAAAAACGCTCTCCAAAGTATACATTAGACATCGCTTTTTCCGTAAAAAGCGCTCTCTAAAGTGGGCCTTTAGACAGCGCTTTTGAAAAAGCGCTGTCTAATGTATACGTATAAAATTTTAATGAATTTTTTTATATACCTTTAGAGAGCGCTTTTTCACGAAAAAGCGCTGTCTAAAGGCCCCCTTTAGACAACGCTTTTTAAAGCGCTGTCTAATGTATGCCTATAATTTTAGTTATCAATTTTTCTATACCTTTAGAGGGCGTTTTTTAGGAGAAGCACTTTCTTTTGTGAACTATAGACAACGTTTTTTCTAGAAAGGGCTGTCTTTTCTCTATGTATAATTTTAATGATTTTTAAAAAAAATCCCATTTTAACCATTTTTTAATGCCGAAACCTGTATAATTCAAGCCATTTCAATAAACCTGTATATTTCACATTTCCATTAACAATTTCTAGTATGGTTCATTAACCATTTCCACTAATCCCCTAAATCACATAAACCACATAAACCATTTCCATTATAATTCAAGTTATTTACATTAACTATTCACAAAACTATAGAATTACAATCCAAAAACACATAAAGGGCATAAACCATTCACAAAACTATACAATCCCATAAAATAAACCATTCACAAAACTATACATTCACATAATCCCATAATCCTATACCTTATATAGGATTCTTTTTTCAATAAGGTATTCGCACAATTCCTCCTTAATTTCTTGCAATTTATCCTTCGTGTAATGAGAACACACGTATTCATCAAAGTACTACATAACAAAACAAAATATGCATGATTTAGTTAAAAATAATAAATTATATGACATATCCGATAAATATTAAAATAAATCATAAGTAATAAATCCATGCATACCGTAATAGGAATCTCTAATCGATCCATTTGAAGGATTTCTCTCATAAACCTCAAAACGATATACCCGCAGTTTATGCCATTACGCTGACGAGGGCACTACACATAGAAAAACAAATAAGAATTAATATATAGTTGTTTTGTGTTATCAAGTAGCATCACTAATAAGCAACATTGTGAAAATTAATATACCTCCACTTTGACCCATGTAACGTTGGTTGCTTTAGCCCGTGCTACTCGAGATTCTCTTTGTGCTCGGTATACGAGTATTGCTCTATAAAAGAAAAACGTAAATTTAGAACAATCTCACAGAAATAATTAAATATACAAATACATACTAATATTTCGAACAATCTCACTTACGTATCAACCACATCCTTCATATCCTAATATGTTGACCAATCAGTATCCAATGAATTCAGATAATAGACCACTTCTCTTGTAGGATTAATGACAACCAACAACCAGTGTCCACTATAAAATATAACAAAAGTTTAGATGGATAATTTCTACGCAAAAGATACAAATTAAAGATTAGAATGAAAATCTTACCCGTTTCCAGTATTATACGGTAAAAGAAACAAACTTTCTGTCTTGCTGGCCATAAATCTCTCAGTTAAGTGGTCTCTTACTGAAAGTGCATTCATACCAATTGTTGGTGCATTGACAAGGGTGCAAGAGAAGAAACGGAATCTGTTTGACAATTCCGTCCCCCACATCAATTTTTCATACAAGCACCTTAAATAAAAACATAATAAACATTAGACTATTTTCATTGAAATGTGTAAATAAATTGCTCAACTAAATAAATAATAGATTGATCGGAGTACCAGATGTATGAATGCATAACACCGATGCCTAATTCAATATGCTTGAAAATCTGCTCCATGTCCTCTCTTCCGATTATCTCGGAATGAGGAAAACCAAAAACACCTTCGTCCATGTCTATTTGACGAATAGCACCATCCATCAAATCTGACATTGCCATAAGTGTTTCTAGACACGACTGAAAGCGAGGAGGAGCTATTTTTGCCTGCACGGTCCTAGTAGGAGCTTTTTTCTTGCTGGTCTGTTCTGAAGCTTGAGCAGGAACCTAACAATCATATAATTTAGGTAAAGTAGAAAATCATGAAACTTTTGAATTCGGATAATAGAATAACACTTAAAATGTACCTCTCTTTGTGATGCAACAGACTTGTTTTGCTGCAAAACCCCTTTATTCTTAGCTGTGGGTTTTGTAGGAGTCTAACATTACCATGTAAAAAAAATGTAAGTAATGGTTCAAAATAATTTTCATAATCGTTCATATTTGACATTTGAATACTAAGAGATTCGTAATGGTTTTCAACACACCTCATCATCTATGGAAATGAGGTCTAACGGCCATGCAACAAACGAACCTATTGCATCTCGCAGCAATGTAACCTCTGAAACCGAGTCAGGCATGGGTAGTACCGCATCCGTATCTAAAGCGATATCAACTGACACTTTCAGATGTCCATGAGGGAGAGGTTGATGGTGAAGAAACTCTCCCACATGGTTATGCACTTTTCCTTTGCCAACCATTCGATAAGTCGATAACGACAAATACAGATGGCAAGATGAAATACCCTG
This sequence comes from Lathyrus tuberosus, assembly GCA_022829125.1. NCBI lineage: Eukaryota > Viridiplantae > Streptophyta > Magnoliopsida > Fabales > Fabaceae > Lathyrus > Lathyrus tuberosus. The sequence continues at coordinate 4,349,279 of JALAZF010000259.1, forward strand.
AAGCAATAATAAATATGTAACTGTTAATGTGTATAAAGGTCAATTAAAATAAATGTGTTAATTTAATTAAAATAAATATGTGCTAATTACCTCGGGAATTTTATTTTGACAATTGATACTAGCTTTGTCACTAGTATCTTTCAAATCGGAACCACGCTTTTCCGCCTCAGATCTCTCTTTATCCTTTTGCAATTCATGGACTTGCGCCTTTAGTTCCTCCAATGATTGCATGACTTCTCGGTTGTTGGGATTTTTTCTCTTTGGATACAAGGAAGATGAAGTCACACCAAATCCTTTACCTCTCACCCGACCGGAATACTCAGGAACATTTAGTACTTGACTAAGAATGCTCCTGCAATCCTCCTCGCCAGTGGTTAAGGATTTAGATAGAGTCTCCTGAAATTCATTGACATATTGAAAATTATTAGTGGGGGTTACAAATTAATTATATTTTAATAAAATTTTGATTAACTTAAAGACATAATGTTATACTTACACATTCGTCATAAACATGCTGAACATCTTCCCTAACAACTCCATCCTTACCCACACGAGCTTCCTTCCACAAAACATGTACCGAAAGTGATGATTCTTCACTTTTCGTCGCTTCTAACTACACATTTAGTTAAATAATAAATTCATCAAGTATAACACAATAATACAATTAATAAAATCATAGCATTAATATATACTTACCAATTTTTGCTGTAACCGTGCATATCCCAAACACCCTTTTCTGTATGGATACGCGGGTTTTGATGCTCTTTGGCGATTAATGGCACTCAAATCTTGGATATACAAGTTTAAGTCATATCAGAACAAACTAATGCAACAAGTATATAATACAATTAATAGACATGACAAGATAACATTACATTGAATTTTTCGGTTTTCCGTTTGGCTACAAATGTGCTCCATTCTTCGGGTTCAATCACGTCCGCATACAACTATGGAAGTTCAGCTTCAACAAAATTTTTATCCGCATCCCTAAGATATTTGTTTGATAATAAGGCTCGGAACCCTCTGTGTCTCTTTCCGGCCAACTGAAGACAATATTTTTTCCGGCTTTCTTCAATATTAAAGGACCTCTACAAAAAACATACACATATAAACATAAAGTGTGTTAGTATAAGTAAATTAAAGACTTATCTTATCTTATAAACATATAAACATAAAGTGTGTTAGTATAAGTAAATTAAAGTACCTGTATCTCAGTCCATATCTTATCTTTACCAGCTTTTAACTTTGGATTCCTCCAATTATCACTGGTAATTGGAATATGCTGACGGACAAGTGAACCAATGTATGAAGACAACATTGAACCGTTAGGCTCAATTAGTTGGTTCTCATCACTCCAATGTACATCAAACTTGATCCCTTTATCTCTAGCATGGATGATTGACTTCATAATAGTTATTCCACATTTTATTTCACTTTCTACATTCAAAGGTTCATTCTGAGCTTCATTTTCATCATGTCTCTCGTGTGTGTCGTCCTGGTTACTAGCCATTTGACCTGTAAGAAAGAAAAAAACAAAAATTAAATGACAAATATAAAAATCCATAATCCATAATCCATTGAATGATATAAGCTATATATAACATGACAACTAATTAATATTATTGAATGATATAAGCTATAATTTTATAACTAGTACTTTTTTCACTAACGTCTCTTTCTTTTCTTGGTTGGAATATGTTCTACCCGTCTCTTAACAACACGGACGGTTGGATTGATCCAAATACCCTCATTATGATCATTTCTTGTATATGATTCATTCGCTATAATATTTTCATCTTGATCATTTCTAGTAAATGATTCAATATCAACATCAATATCACCTTGATCTCCAATGTTTTCATCAATTACTTTGTTAGATAAAAGCACTATAGACCATTTTGTACTTGTCGGATCAGTGACATAGAACACTTGTTTAGCTTTAGAGGCTAGAATAAAAGGCTCATCTTTGTACCCCACCCTATTAAGATCCACTTGCAAAAATCCTGACTTATCCATTTGTACGCCATTATTATTTTCAACCCACTTGCAATGAAATATAGGAATCTGAAACTTCTCATAATCAAACACCCAAATGCGCTCGATAACCCCAAAATATGACAGATTTGCAGATTTGGGGTTTAAATCTTTCACACTTGAAATGTGCATTGCTTCAGCTACCACGGTGACACCACTATTTTGCATAGTACTTTTATCATCTTGTTTTTTGGTATAAAATGTGTATCCATTAATTGCATATGCGCGATAAGAAAACACAACCAAACTTGGACCATATGCTAAACATCTCAACCTTTCTGTTATTGAAGTGGGATATGAATAATACTTTGAATAAATATGATCCTTAAACCAAGGTATGAAACTTCGATTGTGCTCTCGTACTATCCAATTCTCATTTCTATTCAGATTTAAACTTCGGAGAACATCCTTGTGCATTTCAACATACGGCTCAACCTCATTCTCATTGTGCAGAACATACAAATGCACTTGATCCCATTTGACCCTTGATACTGTCACAACTTCATTTCCAATTAAATTTTTTCCTTCTTTTTTATCGACAATATGAGATTTGGGGAGTCCAATTGATTGTACATTGGACAGATATTCAGTATAAAACTCAATCGCTTCTTCAACAATGTATCGTTCGGCAATACAACCCTCTGGTCGACTTTGGTTTTTCACATACCCTTTTAATATTTTCATATAACATTCTGCAGGGTACATCCATCTCATATAAGCCGGTCCACACAATTGTGTCTCTTTCACCAGATGAACAACTAGATGAACCATTATGTCAAAAAACGAGGGAGGAAAAATCATTTCAAGATCACACAAAGTAATAACTATTTCTTTTTGCAATGTTGGTAAGATCGCAGGATCGATCACCTTACTGTAAATTGACTTGAAGAAAAAACACAATTTAGTTATTGCGCTTTTACTTTTTCTGGCAGAATAGAACGTATACCTATTGGTAGAAAATGTTCCATTATAACATGGCAGTCATGCGTCTTTAAACTCTTTAACTTGAGGTCTTTCATAGACACAAGTCTTCTAATATCTGAAGAGTATCCTTCTGGAACTTTAACTTCACTTAGAAAGAGTATACGCAGCAGGTGGTAGATATGTTCGTTTTCCTTTCTTCAATGGTCCTAATTCAGTTCTTATCCCCATCACTATCAAGTCCTTTCTTGCTTTAAGGCCATCCTTAGACTTTCCTTGTATATTGAGTAACGTACCAATAACACTGTCAAATACATTTTTTTCAATACGCATAACATCGAGAAAATGTCTTACATACAAAGAATTCCAATATGGCAGTTCAAAAAAAATTGACCTCTTCTTCCACCCACTCTTGACAAGTGTATGTGCAAAAGGCTTTCCAAACTGAGTACTCACATCTTTCACCTTTTCAAAAATTTGATCACCTGTCAATATAGTTGGAGCTCTACCATGTTCTGGATCTCCATTGAATGCTTTTCTCCACCCACGATAGTGATGATTAGAATTTAAGAATCTACGATGACCGAGAAATACATTCTTCTGACCAAACTCCAATCGCATCCAATCTGTTTTATCTTCACAAATAGGACACGCACATTGACTTTTTATGCTGTACCCTGATAGATTTCCGTATGCTGGAAAATCATTAATTGTGCCAAATAACATCGCCCTCAAGTTGAAACTCTCTTTCCTATACCCATCATAAACCTCCACACCGTTCTCCCACAAAAACTTTAAATCTTCGATTAAGGGTGCCAAGTATACGTCTATGTCATTCCCTGATTGTCTAGGCCCAGAAATTAACATAGATAACATCATGTACTTACGCTTCATACATAGCCATGGAGGTAGGTTATAAATCATTATGATCACAGGCCAAGTGCTTTATGAGATACTTTGAAGACCGTGTGGGTTCATTCCATCAGTAGATAATGCCAAGCGAAGGTTTCTTGCTTCTTTTCCAAATTCTGGATAATCATCATCATTTTTCATCCACTGTGGTGAATCTGCCGGATGTCGAAACTTTCCATCAATAATTCTTTCATCTGCATGCCAAGTCAAGTGTCTTGAATCGGTCTCACTACGAAACATGCGTCTAAATCTCGGAATTATAGGAAAATACCATAAGAATTTTGCTGGAGACAACTTTTTCTTATATCGAGAGACACCGCATTTAGGACACTCATTTAACGATGCATACTAATTTTGAAACAAAACACAATCGTTTGGACAGGCATGTATCTTGTCATAGCTCATGCTAATAGAGCACAACATCTTTTTGGCCTCGTATGTTCGATTGGGAAAAACATTATCCTCTGGAAGCATATCTTTCATAAGGGCCAATAACTCTGTGAAACTTTTATCCGACCATCCATTGCCCGCCTTTAAGTTGTACAAATTTAATACCGCAGACAATCTTGTGAATTTGGTGCAACCATTATATAACGGTTTCTCTGCATCGCTAACCAACCTCTCAAACATTTTGGGACAATCCTTAAGATATTCTTCAAGTGCTTCTACAATCTCTTCGACTCGATTAGAATCGTATGTATCTGTGCCATTGTCGTTTGAAGCATAGGTCGTATTATCCCCCGGTTCAAAATTCCCGTTAATTTTCTCACCATGCAAATTCCAACATGTATAACTTCTATCAATTCCACTCCTCATTAAATGCGATGCCAACTGAACCGCATCAACCCGACTCCCAAAACAACAACCCAAGCAAGGACATCTCATTCGACTGGGGTCTTTGGTGTGCGCAACAGCAAACTTAACAAATTCCGATACCCCATTCTCGTACTCTTTCGACAATCGACTTGAAGACATCCATTTCTTATCCATAGTTATACTAATTAAACTAAACAAAAACAAAAATAAAAAAATATTTACCTGTAGGGAAACGATCCGACTTTCACACTTTGATCACAAGTAACCCCTATATATAGCAAATTCAATAAGTTAGTAACTCCATCATATCAGTTCATTCAAAGCACTACTAATTACAGTGGCGAGAGAACAACTAATTACCTATAGAGATGTAAACAACTTCTAGACCCACACAGTGTCCAGATAGGTTAGAATTACCAAGATCCCCCTGTACACGTATCATAAAATGAAATATCATTAATTGACCAATTATGAGTCATAACTTGATAAGTGGCAACATGTAATCACAAACAAGCAACAGTCATAACTTCTAATTTCAAGCTAATGTCATAACAGTTCAATTCATCAACAACAAACTCTTTAGTGTTTTATCAAACTTCTAAAAGAAACTAAATGTCATAACAGTCCAACTCATCAGTATAAAAGCTAATGTCATAAAATTTTAACATAACAAATTTCTAAAAGAAACTAACTATAACAAATTTTAACATAACAAACTTCTATAACTATAACTATAACTACTAACTTCTATAACTATAACTACTAACTTCTGTGAAGAAACTAACTAACTTCTATAAGAAAATTTTAACATAACAAATTTCTAAAAGAAACTAACTATAGAAAATTTTAACATAACAAATTTCTATAACTATAACTACTAACTTCTATCGATATAGTGTGTTAATCACATCTTGTGCATTCACTTTCTTGACACTCCTCTCCAAAAGAGTGGCGCACACAAAAGCAATATGGCCGATTGACCCTGAAGCAAGACATATTTGTAAATATAGCAGCTATCTTCTTATTTTTTATTTTCTTATTGAGAGGGTTCAACAAACATTCATGATTCTCAACAAATATTTGAGATAGAAAAATACTTTTATCTTCAATATAGCCATTGCATGGGAAGCCCTTACCATCTCATTCATGCAGGTAGAATAAGTTTATGGGACATCTTAAACTTTAAGCCCTTAAACTAAATATAGACACTAAATAGCAGGAATCCTTATACCTTATATGCAATGCATACTCAGCAAACAAATATATATATCTATAATGCCAAAAGGTTCTATCTCAAATTGAAATAAACGCCCCGGAACAAATGTTACCGGAACCATACTACCATTTATTATCTCAAAGACCTAAACACTTTATTGGTAAGACTTGTCAGTATCATCTGATAGAGATTTTGTAAGGGTTCCTCCATCAAATTTTTGCATAGGGAAATTAATCATCCGAACCTAAAAGTAGTACTTGATGATGGATGTTTAGAACATCAGCCCTAAGAAACTCAGTTGAATGATAAACATGCAATAGGTAAAGAGACTTGGGGTAATTCTTGACATTCTAAACATATCAAGGCAAGTTATGGATAATAAACCCAAGTCTAATAATCAATATCTCTAGAGCCTATCAGCATAGAGGAATCGGATGAGGAAATACATAAGACACGATTATGCTAACATTTATCAGAAGATAACAGGAGCAACAGAAGCAACAACAACAATATCATGATACATTTATGCTAACATTCATTCTGAACGGCAACAACAACAGCAACAGAACAATAAAAAAACTGAACGACAACATTTATGCTATTTCATCTTGATACATTTATATAAAACATTCATTCTGATAAAAAAATAACAAAAGCAACAACAACAGCAACAAAACAACAACAACAACAAAAGAACGACGGCAATGCTGACGACAAGAATGAACGACAACAACAACAACGACGACAAGAACAATGTATGAAGCAAGAACAACAACAACAACACACCTCTTCTTTTCATTTTCGTCTTCTCCTTCACGAATGCAAGAATGAACGATGGCAACGGTTTCAGAACGACGGCTACGGTGACGGCAAAGGTTTCAGAACGACGACAATGAAAGCAAGGGTTTTAGAAAGCATGCAAGAACGATTGAACGCAAGGGTTTCAGCAGAAAGAACGGTCGAGAGCAGAAAATGAAAAGAAGTTTATGAAAATGATATGAAATGTGTTTTATATTTTAATTCATAAATGACTTTAGAGGGCGCTTTTCAAAAAGCGCTTTCTTAAGTTCTACCTATGATAGCGCTTTTTAAAGTGAGGAGAATTTAAGACCTATAGCAGCGCTTTCTGAAAGCGCATTCTAAGGTTAACCTATAAGAGCGATTTTTTAAAGCGCTTTTTAAGGTAAAACCTATAGCAGCGCTTTTCAAAAAGCGCTTTCTAATGTGGCTTCCATTTAGGGCATTTAACAGCGCTTTTAAAAAGCGCTTTCTAAAGGCTGTCTTTTACAGCGCTTTTTTTAGCGAAATTTTTTAAAGATCTATAGCAGCGCTTTGTCCAAAAAGCGCTGTCTTTGGTGCGATGTGAAACGCCAATTTTGGCGTAGTGGCTATTTATAATAAACCTAACATACTAAACTAATGGGTTTTTAAACAATTTACAAGCTAACTTAGGGTAAAAGCTAACTTAAACAATTGGATCTTTAACACAAGACCCAATTCGACAACTACATACTAGAACACAATTCGACTACAGCATGTAGGTCTTTGACAATAGCATGTGAGCAGACTTCGCTGACATATTAAACCTCTGTCGATAATACTAGAGTTCGATCCAATATCTCACACTAACCATTTCTCATGCATATAGTAGTTGTTAGTTAGGTGGGATTATTGCAAAGTTAATTTTAAATGAGACATATCTTTTGAATTTTTTGATTAATTATTAGTCATAAGTCCATTTTTCTCCAAGAGATAGAACTTTGTTATATGTGTGAGGCGTTGTTGAGTGAATGCCGTTGCGCTAAATATGGTTCTAACAATTTCTGGTTCTAACCATTATTAGTCATCATTTAAATTTTATAGTAAGGTTTGAGTCCCTCATCGAATAATTACAACCATTAAAATATGTTTATAAATTCTTTAGGCATCCCATGGATTTGCCAAGTTTAATAGATTCAAAATTTGAATGAATTTGTTAAAAAAAACTATTAAATTTGGCCTTTTGTTTTGTATCATAATACCTATGAAGTAGGGAAACTCAAAATTCAACATCGACATGGCAACATCGGTAATAATTTAAAAAATAAATAATTAAAGATAATTACATGCGTTGGCGATTTGTCAATGTATCTCATCTAATTAACAAATTTAAATTTTACATGACATGTGTAATTTTTCTATTGCAAGAGTTTAGACACTAGCAACAAAATAGTTTAACACTTCTTATTTCTTTAGTAACAAAACAGTTCATTTCTAAGCCATGTTAATTATTTTATCAATGGGTTTAATGGTGATGTACTGATAATGTAAAAATATTTTATACTGTCATCTAATAAAAATATATTATTTTGTCATATCATACTAGTATTTTAAAATTTACAGTGTGACTTGGCAGGATGTAGAGTTGTTATTGATTGACATAGTAAAATTAATTTACACTATAAGTGCATCACTCATTTACTCTTTATCAATATATAACCACTTAATATTTTACATTAAAATTTAATAAAGCTGCAAATCAAAATATCAGATTCAATAGTTTCAAGGTTTGATTAAGTTATGAATCTCTCGAAGAATTTGGCATCATAGCTAAACCTGTGAACTTCTTAATGCAAATAAAAGTTTGATGCATAACATGAGGTTGAGGGACCTTGTTAAGTGAACCTCGTTAAGAGACAACTCATAATTTGTTATAAAAATGTGGTATTGAAGCGTAGCAGATGGAATTATAACAAAATTATATGCTATGCCTATATTAAGGTTTGAATCCCACATCGAATAATTACTACCATTATAATATGTTTATAAATTTTTGGGGAATCCCATAGATTGGCCAAGTTTAATAGTTTCAATTTTGAATGAATTTGTTACAAGAAACTATTGAATTTGGCCTTTTGCTTTACATCATTTTTAATTATTTGCACATCATTTATTTTATGTCTTTTGATTTGCAAGTTCACTCTTTATAAACAATTCATTTTTTTAACCAATTACTTTTTTCTTACCAACAACACTTTTTTTTTTTTAACAAAATTACATTTAAATATGATTTATCTATAAACTTTTTTTTCTAATTTTTTTTACTTTTTAATTTAAAATATTAAGTAGTTACATTAATAAAATAATTAACATGTCAAGAAATAAACATTATTTTGTTATTAACGAAATAAGAAGTGTTTAAACTATTTTCTATTTTATTAGTACTAGTGTATAAACTCTTGCCATATATATATTCTGGACTGGACCAGTGGTTGACTCCTCGTCAGGCGCAGTCCAATCCAGTTTTACATCGAGGACGACGCAGAGTGTTGGCCCAACCCGTCAGAGACATTGGAAAATACGTTCCCCACTTGCTTCTCACCCGAGGACATGTCATCAACTGAACTCGCACACCTCGCTCAACCATTTTGCCTTTTGTAACGGGTAAGTCCATCCACTATCCGGGACGTGCGGAGCGGTTGACCCAAGACGATGAGCACAAGCTGGTCGTTCCTACTTTCACGTAGAAATCCTGGAAGTCATTCGTTGTGGGGTTGAACACTCATCCCATGACGGAGACCATTGGCCAAACGCTATGGGCTCACTATAAAAACCTGCTCTACAAGAGGGTCAGGTATTATATTCTTTAACCCTTATTTACTTACCTCTTCACCCGAACTGACTTAAGCATCAGAGTGTCTGCAGGTACAACCCCTCTTTCGTCGACCATTCAAGCTCGTGGACGTGTTGCTGGTCACTCACCTTTTCTGATCAACCGTTCGGATCAGTGGCACCGTCTGTAGGAAACTGTTTTCCCTATCTTTTCTTTCCCTGAAACCAAAAGATGAAAACAAAAAACCTCAGAAGCCGATCATGGTCAGTCAACACGACGACAACAACAACGATCAAGAAACCGTCCTCTCTCCCGTCCATAACGCTGACATTGACAATGATATGCCACTTTTGGAGAAAGGCACTCCAACAAGGAGAGACGAGAGCACTGCTTCCCCTTTCTCCGATGATGCGGCCGACAATGACGTCCGATACGTCAAAACTCGCAAAGTCCAAAAATCTCTAGAGAAGACAACGGAGAAATTTCAACGCGTTAATCTACCATCAAAATGAAAGGATCAGAGCATTGGAAAGGGACCTCTGTTCATGCTCTCGCCCGCGGAGACACCAATGGTATGAGTCCTAAAGTCCGTCGCCGCGACAACCAGGTCGTCGCCCATAGCTAGAGAGGCTGCAGCCTTTGAAGCGCAATCATACTCCTCCTTGCGAGGATCGACACACCCTGGGTGCCAAGAAAAGCAAACCCAGTGGATGACCAGATAACTAGCGTTCACCTTCGCACAAATCAAAGGGCCAACCAAAGAACTCGCCGCCACGCCGCGAGGACAGCCCTCGGCGAGAGAAGTACGACCATTATCCACCGCGCTCGCCGGTTGGAAGTTAAGAAGACGGCCCCCGCAGGCTGCTATCTCGAGCAATCGTGGACGCTCCCCTTCCCGTCGGGTTAGAAAAACCACCGAACCCGGGAACATACAATGTAAAAACCGATCCCGAAAAACACATCGAAAAAATTGATGCTTTACTCGATTATCGCGGTGTTAGAGGCGCCATTAAATGCAGGTTGTTCCCTAGTACTTCGAGGAAGGGTGCCATGACGTGGTACAACAGCCTCGCCGACGAATCCATCACTTCTTGGAGAGACCTACGGAAGCAGTTTTCGAGGCACTTCACCGCTTCTCGTCGCCATCAAAAGTCCAAGACGACGCTTGAAGCAATCATGCAAGGGAAAAACGAATCCCTCTGAGCCTACATCAAGAGGTTCAATCAGGAAGCCGTCCAGGTCTCCACGACCAATGACATGAAGAAGTATTTTCTCGAGCGGGGATTGCGCCCCCGCAGTGACTTCGCCAAGGCCATTGTCATTTTAACGCCCGCATCACTGGATGCCTTCCTCCTCAAGGCCCAGGCCTATATTCAGTACGAGGAGAAAGAAGCTGCCAACAATGCATGAGACTCATGACACCAGGAAACCTGACACCTTACTGAGGAGGGGAGAAAAGAAAAGAAGATAATCCCCACGAGTCTCGAGAATACAAAGGACCTGCTGGCCGTTTTGCTGAATACACACCGCTGATCGCTTCTTGCGAGCATATTCAGTCCGAGTGTGTGAACTCAGAATTTCGCCAGGGTGGAGTCTGTTTTCCCTGACAAACACCTCTTAAGCCTACCACGGACAAGTCCAAGTACCGTCGTTTTCACAAGAGCCACAGACACGTTACTAAAAAGTGCATCCACCTCAAGGATGCGATTAAGATCCTCATCAGGGACAGGCACTTGAAGCAATACACCAAGATATGAGAGGATCCTCGACAAGACGCCCAGGAAGCGAAGAAGGTCGAGGAGGAAAAGCCACCCTCTTACGACGCTGCCAACCTGTAGACCGTCATGTCCATCTCCCGGCCTGAGGACTTCTACATCCCCGACGAGGTCGAAGCCCTCATCTACTTTGCAACACACAACACATAACAGACATTCCCCTCTGCCATGGTCATATCTGGTAGGGGATTCAACAAACTCACCATAGGTTCATTAAAAAGAAAATTCGTGCAACTCATCGATGCAAGCTCGAGCCAAAATTCTACCATCGAAAAGTGTCGGGGAAGATCAGTTCCTATCACATTCTACCACGAAGAGCTCCCTAGTGGATCCCCTAACTTCAGCATCTATTTACCCGTGAGAGCACGAATGGCGAACTTCAACGTTCGCTGCATACTGGTCGACCAGGGACGCTAAATTGACATTATGTACTATCAGCTATTCCTGACTTTGCAGCTCGACGAAACACATTTGATACCTTACGCGGGCTCTGATCTGCAGGGTTTCAACGACGCGACCACAAAACCATGGGGCTATGTCGAACTGATTGTCACTGTCGGAGCGGCTGAGATCGCTAAATTGGTCAAAGTTCAATTCCTGGTAATAGACTGTCTTTCTCTGTACCAGTGCATCCTAGGAAGGCCAACTCTGGCCGAACTGGTCGCCGTACCATCCACTGTTCATTTGAAGATGAAGTATTACACGACCAAGGGGCCCATCGCCACTCTTCACGGGGACATAAAAGCTGCGGGGAGATGCTTTGAAGCGGCCTCGAAGGGACAAAACTCCATCGACGTGTCGCCTAGAACTGTCAACAAGCCAGCGCGATCCAACGGCTTGGAGAAGCCAAAACTAATTCCTCATGTTGACTTAGTCGACCTAGACAGTCGTTTCACCACAGACGACTTGAAGGAGTAAAAGAGGAAAGGAAGAGAAGCCCAACTAGCAGAAAAAAGTTCCTCAACGCCAGATAACAACGAAGAGCTTCCCCATCATAGGCGCCTCATTCCAGATGGCGAGTTCGAAGTTATCCTCCTTGGCAATGACCCAAACAAAGGGGTGAAAATTGGCATTGGCCTTTCCGACCTCGCAAGGAAGCAGCTGAAAGCCTGCCTAAGAGAGAATGCTGGCGTGTTCGCATGGAGTGCTGCTGAGATGCTCGGACTAGACCCCGAAGTGGCCTGCCACCAACTGACTATAGACCCCGCCACTAGGGTTGTAGTGCAACTTTAGGGATGGAAATAGGCTAGGCTAGGCTAGGCTTTATAAGGCCTGAGCCTGACCTACGATAAACTTAAAAGGCCTGAGTCTGGCCTATGGTTTATTATAGGTTTTCTTTTTTAGCTTAGCCTGACCTTTTTGAAAGCCTGGCCTGACCTGAAAGCTTATTTACATGCCTTTTTCTCATTAAGGTTCTCAATTATTCCATATTATTTAAGAAGCTTTATAGGCTGGCCTATATATGTATATATAGGCCGGCCTATTTAGCCTTTGTTCTAATATATATGCATATATAGGTTAACATATGTATCCTTTTTTCTAATATATATGCATATATAGGACAACCTATTTAGCATATTTCTAATATATATGAAAATATAGGTTAACCTATAAGGTTTCATAGGCTTTTTTAATAGCCTAAGCTTGACCTATTTAATTAAATAGGCTTTTAAAAAAAGCCTAAACCTGGCCTTTTTAATAAAAAAGCCTGGCCTGACCTGACCTTAAGTAGGATAGGCTATAGGCCCCTGTAGGCCAGCCTGGCCTATTCCCACCCCTACGCAACGTAGGCGTAGGCAATCTCCGAAGAAAGCGGAGGCTGCTGAAAATATTGTAAAAGACCTCCTAGAGGAAAATTTTATTTCAAAAGCCCAGTACACAACCTGGCTTTCAAACGTTGTACTCGTGAAAAAATCTAATGGAAAATGGAGGATGTGTGTTGACTATACCGATCTCAACAGGGCTTGCCTTAAAGATGCTTACCCTTTACCTAATATAGATAGACTAGTTGATAATTCTGCTGGATTTAAATTATTGTCTTTTATGGATGCGTATTCAAGGTACAACCAGATCCCCATGGCGAAGGGCGACAAAAAATACATGACCTTCATGACCGATTTGGGCAATTACTACTACAACGTAATGCCCTTCGGCTTGAAAAAGGTCGGCGCTACATACCAACAAATGATGAACAAAGTCTTCCGAGGTGAGATTGGAGACATGCTCAAAGTCTACATGGACGACATGATCATAAAATCCCAAGAGAAATTCGACCATGCGCTCCACCTGAAAAGAGTCTTCGACCGGGCGAGATGCAAGATGAGGTTTAATCCGGAGAAATGTGTCTTCGGTGTTCGAGCAGGTAAGTTCCTCGACTTCTATCTAACAGAACGAGGAATCGAAGAGAACCTCGACAAACGCAGGGCCTTCTCCGAATTACCAACACCAAACTCGAAGAAATCAATTTAATCCCTAAACGAGATACTTACCTTGTTATCCCACTTTGTAGCAAAGTCTGCCTAGCACGCACTTCCCCTTTTCAAAATTCTTCGCAAGGAAGCAACATTCGAATGGACCGAGGAGTGCGACCAAGCCCTTCTCCTCCTCAAATGAGATCTTTCGCAACCACCGGTCCTCTCACGACCAGACAATAGGGATACTCTCTACCTTTACCTCGCCGTAGCAGCCGAGGCCGTCAGTACGACTCTCATTCACGAGACCCTTGAGGGGCAGAAACCCATATACTTCACTAGCACGGCCCTACAAGGCCCAAAACTCAGATACCAGTGTAGCACCCCAAAATTTGCCTTATACTTTTTCAACCTTCCTCTGGCTTTCGCTTTGCATTCATCTGCATCTCCACTAGGTCATAACTACATTGATCATACATTTGGATGAGCTCCTAATGCGTGGGATTAGGGTATCATGTACAAGCCCGGGACTCTCTATTGCTGTGAGGTTCTCATCCTCATTCAGGGCTGAATTCTCGTCAAATGTACCTTCTTTAAGTTTTCCCAAGAGTATCAGGTCACTTCTTCATCATTGTGCACCTAAAGCAAATGGTCCGGGTTTCTTATCTTTTGTGCCAATTGGTTGATATTCATCAATTGAAAATGGTGGTTAAGGTTCATCTTGATATTCACGGGGCATGATATCCAGTTGTGGATTCACATTGTTGTCAAGGCAGTGTTATTCTTTCAGTTACTTATTGTTCGCTGATTGTAATACACGTTAATGAGGGAGAAGGTTGAAGTTTATTTGAGTTGGGAGTTCATTGAGTATTTGAGTTTGAATTTGGATTGGGCAAACGCTTTAAGATACTTGGAGTTCAAGATACAAGTTCATAAAACAATACTCATATCCACTCCATATCAAAGACCATTTTAAGCCATGGCATTCCTAATCCATAAAACCATATTTTAATCTATTTCTTAACCTACATTTTACCTACATTTTCAAATCCATTTCAACTTCATCTCATTATCCTATTCCAAATGACTACTTTGATATCCATTTTATCCAATTAAACCACTTTCTAATCCATATCCATTTTAGACCACTTAAATATCCATTTTCCCAAACCGTTTTTAATCCATCCAAATACCCAAGCCCATATCCAAAATTCCTAAGTTCAAATTCTATTTCAAACTCATTCATAAACCAATATCCAAACCCACATCAAATATCCATTGAATCCATATTTTTCAAATTCATTTCAAATATAAACTTGCTAAAGAAGGATTCCAGCCAATAAGTCATACATGATTTCAATTTGAATGAGCCATTTGCTGTTAATCATGGTGGCCTACCTGTTCTTGATTATTCTCGGAGAAAAGGTCAAAAGGATGAAATTCCTAAGGTAAAAGCAAACTACACTCTACAAAGCCATGATTGATAAATCCACAGCAGTGATTTTGAAAACAAAACTTATAACAGCTAAACAGAAAAATGTAGAATAGTTCATAACAATAAGAAGGGAAATTACATTCAAAAGAAGAATAATACAATAGCAGCCCAACAAATACACTGCAGCGGAAGTTACAAAAGATCATAACCGAAAAATATGCACAGCTGCAGAAAAAATTCACAGCAGCTCACAACAAAAATTCCAATAACAGTTACAACCATAACAAAATTACACCAAAAAATCAAAAACTCCTAACTGATAAAACTAACAAAAACCCAAAATCCTCCTAACCATTCTTTCTAACAAAAATTCATAACAGAGCTCTAACATTTCCTAATAGAGTTTCTAACCATAACTTCCTGCACAATTCCTAACAGAACTCACCACCTCTAACAATTCTCCTAACCTCCAATTTCTAAGAAAAAACCTAACTTCTAACAGAACATCACCTAACTCACTTTAACAAAAAATGAAATTCCACTAACAGATCCGAAAAAAAAAACTCTTCTCCAAGGGAACCTTTTCTTTATCATCTTCCACTTGCATCATCTCTAATATTCTTCTAAAAGCTTCGATCTTAGGACCTGCAGAATTGGTAAATGTCCGTTTCAGCAATTCAATTCCTTAACAGAAAAAATCACGCAAGCACGATTCAACAAAATCGGATTCTTGGGGAAGGTTGTTGAGACGGGAAGATAAAGTGAAGCAGAAGAATGAAATATCTTCTCTCAGTTGCAGGAGTTCAAATTCAGTTACAAAGATTCTGCGAGATCGTCATACCTGAGAAGAAACTGCAACAATCGTTCGCGCGACATCTCCACCGAATCAATATCCCTCAATTTCAATCTTCAATTACAAGTCTCTATCGATTCTTGCGTCTTCGTCAATCACAACTTCAACAATATTCCATTGCAGATCATCTTCCTCGTCGCAACCTAAAAATCAACAACATCGTGTTATCGTTATCATCGTCGATTCTGCATCAACTACCATCTTCGACAATAACGACGCACACAGAAAGGAAGAACATAAGCAGAAGAAGAAACGAATTAGCAAGAAGAATCAGAATAAAGAAGAAGAGACTTGCGATTTACCTTGAAGCGTCTTCGTCAGATTCCATCGCCGACGATAGTTGTTTCTTCTCTCTTAGGTAAGTGTTGAAGTATCGCATCTCTCTCTCCATTGCTTTAATGTAGATAGCATTTATTTTTAAGCATCATATATTTACGGATTCATCGGTTTAGGTTATTTTGTTTTGAATTCGATTTGTACGAGATGAATTTAAGCATGTGCTTAGTGGTGTGGTTTGAGCTCCGCCGCCGCCAGTTTGAACTCCGACACGGTAGAGCGATGATTTTTTCCGGCGGATTTTCTTCGAAAGAAGAGGAGTGACGAAACTATCGGGGGTGGAAGAAGAGGCACATATGCGGATTGGTAAATTAGGTTTCCTTGCTGAGAAATGTTATTCTTACACCACTCCCCTACACCTACACCGTATTTCACTGTTCACCAATACGGTGAACAGTGATAATATTATAATATATATATATATATATATATATATATATATATATATATATATATATATATATATATATATTTTTTTTTTTTAAAAAATTTTAAAAAAACAATTTTCACAACTAAAAATTATTTTTTACATCTGGACGTTTATTAACCAAGTTCATAACTTCATTAACCAACTTTTTACATTGCATTAACCAACTTTATTTTACTACTAAAAATTATTTTTACATCTGGACGTTTATTAACCAAGTTCATAACTTCATTAACCAACTTTTTACATTGTATTAACCAACTTTATTTTACTAGTAAAAATTATTTTTAATATCTGGACCTTTATTAACCAACTTCATCATTATATTAATCAAGTTTTTACATTTCATTAACCAAGTTTGATTTACTATTAAAAGTAACTGTTCACAGATACTGTTCACGGCACTATTCATGTACGGTTTTACTGTTCACGGCCACTGTACATGTACGGATTTACTGTTCACGGGCACTATTCATGTACGGATGAACAGTGCATACGGTGTAGTGTATGGAAATGGTGTCAAGATAGCATACCTGTTCCTTGCCTTATGAAGTGATAAACTGGTTCGTTTTTCCCTGAGGTTTGGACCGAGTTTCTGAGCCCAAACGCCATAGAAATGCTGGCGTACCCATGGTTTTTTGGTACACCCTCCCCTGGACAATAACCAAGGCCTTTGGACTTTGGACAAATCTGCAGAGTGGATTTTCACACCCCCCTGTTCACTATAAGCAAAGCTGCGCCTACGTACTTTCTTTCCACACCCTTGTAGTTTTTAGATTGCTAATTATTTAGCTTAGGTAATTAGGTTTTAAGCAATTTAGATAATTGACATTAGTTTAGGATAATTAACAAGGTTGATTAGAAGTTAATGGAATGGTTAATTAGAGTAACCTTGAATTAATTCACTAATTTTAGAATTAGATTTTTAGGTTCAATTCATAACATTTAGAATCCGTTTCGAAATAGAAACTAACCTAGATTTTTAACATTTGACTAGTTGGTGAATAATTGTAGATTAATTTCGTTTAATTTTCGTTTAGAAACCAATTTCAATTTGATTTAGATATTGACTTTAGACCTTAACTTTGATAATTAGATTAAGATTTCGCTAATGGTTTTTAAATAATTGTTTTGCTTACTAATTGTTCTTAGCTTAGTTGCTCAATCATTGTTTTGACTTAATTGTCCACTAATTGTTTTTTTTAGACTTAGATTATTAATTTTGAACTAATTGATCTTGACATAGTTTGAATTGACTTAGTTCTAACATCGACTAAACTTTGATTTTAATGGTAACATCAACTAATCATCTTAGTGGTTTCATTAGTTAACTTTGTTAATGGTTCTTAAATGTTAGTTTTGACTAATTGTTGTTTACATTTTGGTATCAATTTTACTTAGTTCTTGTTGATAATTTCCATTTGAATTTTGGTGATTAACTTTGGTTAGTTTCATGGATTACTTAGACTAATTTTGAGTTGGCTTTGTAGTGATTCACACTTGATCTGCTAAGTTGTTTAAAGGTAGGAAGTGCTGCTACATACATAGCTGTTGTGCACAAGGTGAGCTGTTAAATGTTGCAATTCTGTCCAGATTTTCTTACACCTATTCCATTCTGAAAACAGGCGCTGTTGAAAGCTGTTTTAGCTTATGGTTGGATTTTATAGCGCTACATGTGCTGGAGTGCTGTTGTTACTGCTGTTTTTGGTTTATTTTCTTGGTTTTGGTTTACTTATGCATGCTAACGTTAGGATAGAATTTCCTTTCTCATTCACCACCTTAGGACCATCATTTTATGCTAACTTGTAGATTCAGTTTCCCCCTTTAGCCTATCTGTGTGACCTTCGTGAGTCTCACCTTTCTCTCACACCCATGCGATCGAGACCATTTCCCGTTCACCTGTAGTAGCGTGAACTACGGATGCTCTGATTCCTCTTTCTTTTCAGATTGAGGATACGTAGGTACGAGATGCGATATCTCAGCGAGCACACTAACAACTAACTTCCCCTTTCCTCTCGTAACCATGTGATCGAAACGTTAACCAACCAATCAAGCAAACCTTTTATCTCGCCCTAGCGCGATCGAGATTCTTTCAGCAAACAAAACCGGCCCTGTTAGGTCGAACTATGACTGCTATGACTTCCTCTTTCCGGTTAGATTAAGGATACGTAGGCACGAGACGCGATGTCTTGGCGAGCAAACTTCCCCCACAAATCCGTAGTCCGTCGAACTACGTCGACTCTGATTCTCCGTTTGTCCACAAAGATACGTAGGCATAGGACTGCGATGATCCTTGCGAGCCCGTTTTTCCTTTTCCTTCCCTTTTCCCCCGTTCCGTTTCCAGTTAGCAGTTGAGCTTCATATAACCTACACCCTTTGATTGATAACAACAAGCGTGGATCCCATCGAGTACGAAGGACGCGAGGGGGTGCTAATACCTTCCTCTCGCTTAACCAACTCCTGAACCCAGGTTATGGTAGCGATGACCATTCCTTTCTCTTTGTTGAGGTTTTCTTCGATCGTTTCCTTTCCCTGCGTTGGGATAAATAACGTTCGGTGGCGACTCTTCTGTTCCTTTCTGCCGGTTGATTTTCGCAGATGCGACAACCAGCAAATCTAAAAAGTAGCTCTGACCCTCATCAATGCAGCAAGAAGATTGAGACACTACTTCCTAGCTCACACGATCGTGGTGCAAACTGACCAACCTGTAAAGCAGCTGCTTGACCGTCCCGACATGGATGGTAGAATGCTCAAATGGTCACTAGAACTCTTTGAATTTGACATCCGGTACGAGATCAGAAAGGCCCTTAAAGCTCAATTACTATCCCACTTCGTGGAAGAAATGGCCACGCCTGCCTCCTCGACAAATGAAGCCCATAAGTGGATCATCTTTGTAGACGGAGCATCCAGCTCGACAGGAAGCGGAGCAGGAATCATCCTTGAAAATGAGGAGGGAATCTTGATCAAAGTCTCCCTTGCCTTATCCTTCCCAAACTCCAATAACCAGGCAGAGTACGAAGCCTTCCTTGCAAGGCTATGCTTGGCCGAAGACTTGGGAGCTAAAGAGGTAAAAATATTCACCGATTCCTAGCTCGTCGCCTCTCAGGTACTAGGAGAATATCAAGCCAAGAATGACAATCTCTCTGAGTACTAAGCTCTGGTTCGAGAAAGAATAACAAAGTTCAATTTCGCTGAAGTAAAACATGTTCCTCGCAAGCATAACACCCGAGCGGACATCCTGTTAAAACTCGTGAGCACAAGGTAGAACAGCGAAAATAAGTTCATCATATAAGAGATACTTTCCCACCCGAGCATCGAAAAACTCTCCGCAACTATCGACGTAAACGCCATCGGCGACAGCGACTAGTGGATGACCCAGGTATACAACTACCTCGTAACAGGGTAACTACCCCCGACCAGAAAGAGGCTAACGTGATCAGGCGCAAAGCTTGCGCCTACGTCTTGGTCGAGGTCAAGTTGTACAGACGGGGATTCTCCATCCCTCTCCTTAAGTGTGTTAAGGAATCCAAGCTCACCCACATCCTACATGAAATCCATGAAGGAATCAACGCCCAACACCTCGGAGGAAGATCCCTCGACCGGAAGGCCCTGTGAGCAGGATACTACTAGTCTACCATGCAACACGACACAAAAGAACATGTTAAAAAGTGTGATAAATGCCAACGCCACGGAAACATGCACTTGGAACCACCCAACAAGCTTAAAAATCTCTCGTCCCCGTGGCCCTTTGCATAGTGGGGAATGAACATCCTCGGGCCGTTTACCACAGGGTCAAACCAGAACAAGTACCTGATAGTTGGCATTAATTATTTTACAAAGTGGATAGAGGCGTAAACCCTCGCCAAAATCACGACACACAATATACTCTGTTCCTATAAGAGAAACATACTTGCCCGATTCGGCGTACTGCAAGTGCTCGTCACCGACAAAAATTTCCAGGAATTCGTCGCCAAACTGGGCACCAAACAACATTTCACATCTGTCGAGTCCCACAAATAAACAGGTAGGTCGAAGTCGTGAACATAGTGATCATACAAGGGCTAAAATGAAGATTACACAAAGCCAAAAAGAAATGGGCCGAGGAGCTACACAGCGTACTCTAGGCTTACAGAACAACACCACACTCGACCAATAGGGAAACTTCGTTCCGACTAGCCTACGGGACCGAGGCAGTAATCCCAGTGGAGATCATAGAACCCTCGAGGCGAACTAAATTCCCCCTCGTCAAGGAGTTGAACGACGAGGCACTAAGAGAAGAGCCTGACCTTGTCAAAGAAATTCGATCAGGGGAAACCCTCTGTGAAGCCTCGTTAAAACAAAAGATAACCATACGACATGGCATCAAATTCATAAAATGAGAATTCGAAATCGGTAGCCCAGTCTTTCTAAGAAATAACAAAGGTTCTCGCGAGGGAAAATTCGTCGCGAACTGGGAAGGCCCCTATCGCGTCGGAGCAAAAATGGAGAATGGGGCCTACTACCTCGAAATCTTGCACGGAGAAGAACTTGCTCGACCATGGAACGTCGAGAAACTAAAACAATATTCCTGACCGGGTACATCCTGACCGCGGAGGCATTGTCGGGTACAAGCACAACGTCCCAAACTTAAACAAAAAGACAAGTTTCCACTCTTTGACGAGCAGATTCTTGGCCTGAAGGGGAAACCTCAACCGAGCTTCGCCGTCGTCGTACTATTAAGGCAGAACACCCAGCTCGCGATGAGAGGTTCACACTGCGGAGTTAAGATCCTGACCGAGATCTTTCCACCGCTATCAGTACGAAACCCAACTCTGGTCACTCGACGACTTCCCTACACTGTCGAGCAATAACGTCATCGAGCAAGACCCCCAAATACTTAGAAAAAATAATTTCAAACAAACATATTGTTACAAATAGCTCAAATCGACGAGCATCCAGTACACCTAATCGAGGAAAATAAGTACTCGGTAAACAAAGTATACAAGAAAGCAAAGGCATACACGAGTATGACAAAAGAGTGAAGTGCGATTAAAATAACTACCACGAAGTCCGAGGATGTCACAATATTACAACAAAAAAAGGGCAAAAACCGCTATCTAAATTTTACAAAATCACGGCGTGCAGGCCCGAACAAGTACAAATAAAACAAACAAAGTTAAACATTATGCTTCCCCTCATTGTTGAGATCTTCCTCTTCCTCATCATCGTCAGCGGGATAGCCGGGATGAGCGACTATCTAACCATCAACCACCTTGTACAGGAACCCGGTCCCCTCAGTGACAAACTCGACTCTGGAGTTCATGATTTAGACCTGAGCAACTGCATTTTCAAAGCTCATCTCGACAGCACCCACACAATCCTACTCGAGGCTCATAATCTGGGAAACTAGCTCAGCAGGGGTCAGCAAGGCTTTCACGTTGGCATCCTCATCCTCGGCGGGGGCCGAGCAGCTTCTAAGGCAGAAATATTATCCTCAAAGCTTTTCTTCTCAGTAGTATGCTCGAGCGTCAAGACAGTCGTGTCGGCGGTTAACTTGGCCAACTCTTATTTCTTCCCACGCAGCTCGGTCAAAATCTCACCCTAGATACTATAATTCTCTTTGTAGTCATCAAAAGTGGTCTCCAGCCTAATCACCTCCGCTTCGAGCTTCGCATTTGCTGTCTGCAGCTTCTCCAGCTCGTCAGCAGAACAGGTCTCCTCGTCATTAAGGACCAAGGCCACTTTTAGTACCCTCATCAAAACATATGCATCCTGAACCAATGCATTTCTTCTGCCCGCCGCTTCAAGGCTTAGGATGGCCAAAGACTCTATAACACCCCAAATCTACCCATCAAATATTTTATAAAATCAGAGTAATAAAATTCAGCATAAACAGGATGTCACATTTTCAACT
Source organism: Lathyrus tuberosus (assembly GCA_022829125.1). Lineage (NCBI taxonomy): Eukaryota > Viridiplantae > Streptophyta > Magnoliopsida > Fabales > Fabaceae > Lathyrus > Lathyrus tuberosus. Next base: position 4,371,900 of record JALAZF010000259.1, read on the forward strand.
TAAAAACAGCGACATTTAACCGCATAAACAAGGATACATAACACTTAATATTCAGATGAACATAATTCAGCCTTTGTCACAAAACAACTTTATTAATACGCAGCGGATTCATAAATTCAACTGAAATGCCATAACAGCTTGTTTGATTCAAAACAACTCTAAGACATCAAGTCTTTAATGAAAAACAACTTTATTGATTTAGCAACATAATAAAACCGACACTAAAGAAAACATGCATTCATCTCCCCGAGTGCTACGTATCAGAGCGACGACACCGACTCGAACTAATGAAGGTAGACAACCTTCACTCTAGATTACCTGCAGGATGGCGTATAAACCATCACCATACACAGAAGGGGTGAGATATCAAACCATATAATCGGATATATGATAAATGATATATTAGATCAGATTATACAATCACCACTTCACAACTTTTTAGGCAACATAAATTAACAACACGACGACAATGTCGCAATCAACATAAATCAGCAACACAACAACCTTGAAATCAATATTAATCCACAACGCAATAACAACTTAAAATCACATGCAATTAACGACACAACAACAACGATGCAACATGAAATGCGACTCAAAATGCACATGCATGTGGTACCATTGGAGCAGAATTCCCAGCTTAAAAATCTGCCAATTAATATTGACGTCAACAAGGCATAAGCCTTCCGCTTAATATTTTTGCCAATCCGGGCCAGCTTAATATTTTTCCAATCCAGGTCTGCTTAATATGTTATGCCATGTGACCCATCATAAACATCATAATAACAACGCTGATAATTACATCTATCAGCACAACAGCAAATCAGCATTGGCCATAGGCCTACAACTCAAATTCTTGCCAATAATTAGAGGCAATTCAACATATTCCATAGCTTGTAATTCTCAACAACCAGGACCACAGCAGCTAGAATTTATAATTCACCCACTAAAAGGTACTAAAATCAATCATTTCAGTATCCGGTAATTTTTCGACTGAAAATCAGTTAATTAATCCCATTATCAATTTATCTGCCAGCACTACAGAATTATATAACAACTTCTCAACTTGCAACAAGGAACACAACACAAGGAACAACCAATTATATCGCATTACCATTTGTATGATTTTATTGACTAAACCCATTTAACGAACTTCTATGCTAAACTCTATCATTTCCACTTCTTACTAGCTTCTTGTCATTCCCCTGTTAAATTCGGGCCAGCAAACAACTTACCAAAACATACTACTAAATTCTACATCAGGGTTACTTAAGTATCCTCCTATTAATTAGTCACAGTACTATTATTAATTTCTTACAATCTTCACTTGTTTACTCTCTGTTTTATCCTAATATTTTAACACTACTACTGCCACATTAATCTCTTAATACTGATACTGATATACTTACAGTGATCCTCACTCAATAATTACTACTGCTACTTATACTGAATTCAATTCTGCAAAATTGTCTACTGTTAGTTATACTGATTCTCAATTAATTCCTTTCTAAATGGATATTATACTATTATTACTAACATCCTGCCAACAAATTCCGAATTCACTTCTATGCCATGATTATCATCCGGTTACACGAGTAATTCTCACAAGGTACATCATATTTACACTCCGACACATCCATAACAAGCAGCCAAACCAAACATCAACGCAGGAAACAACACAGCACCCAGAAATTGTATGCAGGACGGTCGTCACGCTCCATGACGGTCGTGACCCGTGTGACACTCGTCACACTTCCATGACGATCGTCATGGCTCCCAAAATTGCGTTCAACCTCAAAACCTGCGTTCTCTCTGTTCTCTCACCCTTCTCCTTTGTTCTCTCCTTCTCTTATGCTCATCCTCAACTAATTCTTCCAATACATCATACTACAACTACATGGATAATTCTACTCAAACGACGTGAATTAATTATCCTCCGATTAATTTGACGACATCTACCAATTCCTCAAATTTTCGGTATCAATTCTCATACCATCACAGTACCACTACAATACCACAAAATCACACAAAATAACACCGATTAAATGATTCTACTATTAATTTAACCACATCAACCAATTTAGGCAATCAACTTTAACGAATCAACACACACATGGACAGAAGCAATACTACGAATCCAATCCCACATACCATTTATCATAAAACCCCATTATAGAGTCAGAACCCCACCCTTACCTTGGATTGAAGGTCGCTCTACTCTTCGATTGGATTTCTGGTTCTGCAATTCCCACGTAATTCTCTAAAACCTCTTGCTCCACTTTCTCTGCAACTTCTTGTATTCTCCAAAACCTCTTTCTCTCTCTCTGATAACCTAATTCTTTTACTTTCCTGTAACTTCCTTTTTCCCACTAACTCCACTTATCTCTTATTTCTATTGGGCCAACTTACTACACCCCCAACATTGCTACTACCAACTAAGCCCACATACTTCTTATAATTCTAGTAAACTAATACTACTGCTGCTCATCGAAGCTCAAATAACATAATCTAGTATTATTTCTAATACTATATCTACAACTTAATTAGCTCAATTAAATTAAGTTAATTCAACTAAAACAGACATAGCAACTCAGCACAACAATTCGGCAGCCACACAAAACAACAACAATACGAAGATATTTAATTAAATAATTAATTAAATAACCGGGCGTTACAGACTCTGCCCGAGGCACAACTGGAGCGTGCCCCCCTCAAAGAACTCCCTGTTAGAATAGCAAGGGGCAACACAAACTTGTCCTTGATAACACCCCCATGAGATCCATATCCACGACATCCTCCGCGCGCTGACTTTACTTGGTCGGGGTGTCCTGCTGAGGAGAATACTGGTTGCCCTCTTGTGAAGAAGAAATATGGAAACTGGAGTCACCCTTGGACAGGTTTAGGAGTTGGACAATCCGATTCTTAGAGCTCCTTTTTCCACCCTTTTCCTTATTCCATTTGTTCATCGTCATCTTGATCACACGATCCTGAAGGTTTGCCATTTTATCTGCGATAAATGACGGGCACAAGTTAATATACCAAAAAGGAATAAACACACAAACAAGTTAAATGGAAGACAACTATCTAAAAGCAATATAGCATCCTCGACAGTATCGCACTCAAGAAGCTCTTTAGTGTTGATATATCGAGCCTCATAAATGGGTTGGTCATGCTCGTCGAGGATAACGTCCCCGTTCTTACTCTCCCACCGAGCAGGAGCGAAGCTATCGATGAACTTCACAAGTTTGTCGAAGCGACATTGGTCCTAGGGGTTCAAATCGTTAGGCTTAGTAATATAATAGTTTATACTCTCATCAAAGTGGGTGCTACTCCAGCGAAGGGAAAACCTCGAGACCATCCTCGTCACCTCGTCCTTGTAGTGACGCACACTCCTATCTTCTTCGGTTATAACCACACGCTTGAACATGGAATCGATGGCTGCTCGCGACACAGGCCTAATTGTATAATACTTATCCTTAAAAGTGCGAATGGAGTCCTTAAACGTTTTGAACAACTTCTTCGGCTGCTTAAGGGACACCTTACTGTGTTTCCCATGCGAAGTTTGTTGTTGAAGGTGGAAACAGCAGAAGAACAGAGGAATGGTGGCGCCGATCTCAAGATATTGACACACGATCTCGAAGGCACGAATAAATGCAATCGAGTTTGGATGCAACTGAGAGGGCGCTAACTCTAACCGATCAAAAATGCCCACTTGAAGATTGCCGAATGACAATCGAAGCCCCAGCTCTTTGAAGGCATACTCGTACATAGCAAAACGGTTCCCTGAGAAACACGAGCAAATTTGTTCCTCCCGATCAGTTTTATAAACCGCCCAGTTCTCCAGAGCATCCGGATACCCTGCGCCTTCTTCGACGATCGTAAATGCACTCTCCGAGAAGTCATCAAAATGCGAGGCTATCCCTCGGGGTTCTGGCCCGACCCAAGATAATTTAGGATCGTTGATTGTGTCGACCAAGCGAAGACCCTCGGCGCTACGGGCCATAGAAACCTAAAATGCAGAGGACAACAGTGAATTGGACGATCAAATTAAATTCACCCTTCCACTGTAAATCAAGTTGTTGCCGTGAGAATCGAATATCAAGCTATTAATTAACTTGAATCACACATCTTTAAAATTCACCACCGAGCTTTGATTTATCCAAAGGAAAGGGTAAAGATCGAAGAAAACCCTAATTGCGCTATGTAAAGACACAACTAAGAGATCTAAGGTTCGGGGGTTGGTTATATAAAGGGAAGGTATTAGCACCCTAAGTATCTGTAGTACTCTACAGGAACCTCTTGTTAGTATTTGTGTTATGCTATGTTTGCTTGCTAAGGGAATCTATACTAAGGGTAAAGCTAAAGACCTATGGTGAAGACCAAGGTGTTAAAGGTAATGACCTAATGGTATGTACACTAAGTATGCTCACCAAGACGTCGTATCTTGTGCCTACGTATCCTGATTAGGACTGAGGAATCAGAGCATTCGTAGTTCACCTAACTAGGGTTGAGGAACTCTTGATAATGATCAAGGTTCCAAGGGGGAATGAGTATTCATGATAATGATACTCACATAGAGTTAAAGAACTCTCTAAGTCTATGTTGTAAGGAAAATTGGCTCGATAAGATATCGCATCTTGTGCCTACGTATCCTGATTAGGACTGAGGAATCAGAGCCTCCGTAGTTCGCCTAACTACGGGTGAGGAACCATTGACTATGGTCAAAGTTCCAAAGGGAATGAGTATTCATGATCATGATACTCACATAGAGTTAAAGAACTCTCTAAATCTAAGTTGAAAAACTAACTAAGAGTTGACTTTAAACAAAGTCAAAGGGGAAAGTGAGTACACATTATGATGGTACCGACATGGAGTTCAAAAAATCCAAACCTAACTCTAAGTTATAAGGCAAAGAAGTGGCTCTAATGAGGCCAAGGGATATGATGACTCTAATGAACCCAAGGGAAGATGATGGCTCTAATGAGGCCAAAGGTGATGATCCTAAAAAGGTCATGGAAACGAAATGAGAAAGGTCTAACCAGCATGAAGATGACTTATGATTCCACAGTGAATCTTTCCTTTGGAAATGTATTGAAGATTATCGGACGAACAAGGCAACAAAAAGTCATAACAGGAACAGGAGGGCCATCCACAAGATTTTATCAGGAACTATTTACAAACCTCGTTAAGGAGAGAAATGAAAAGTTAGTAGTCTAAGAAATTTAGAAATTAAAATTGAAATCAAATAGACTTGAAAATGGTCTAGTCTTAATCATAATTCATCAATAAAAATTGACAACCATGATTCTTGACTTTCATCGACTAAAAAGTGAATGAAACTGAAATAAAAAGAAAGTGGTCTCATATTGATCAAAATTTTGTCGATATAATGAAATCAACTAAACCATGAAGTTTGTTATATCATCGACCAAAATAAAGAAAATGGAATCGAAATGAAAATAAAGTTGGTCTCGTCTCAATCAAGATTTAATCGAGAAATCGATAATCTATGACATTTGACTTTCATTGACCAACAAAAATAGTAAATGGCCTCATATTAATCAAGATTTTGAATAAATCAACAAACCATGATTTTTGTTATATCATTGGCCAAAAAAAAAAAAAAAATGAAATGCAATGAACCACTAAGCCAAATGGATTAACTTGAAAAAATTAATAAACATAAAATAAAATAGAAGAAAACATAAGAACTAAATATTAAAAACTTGAAAACAACCTATGTTTTAAAAACTTTAAAAGAAAAAAGAATAAGTTAAACAAGTTAACAAGTAACAATTGAGATAGGGAAGGTGCTGACTAATGGCGCGTGCGTGTGAATTGTGAATCAAAGGCTTACAAAGCACATCATACACATAAACAAAACATGGTGGTGAATAATGAAAATGATGGTGTGAGAATCCTATGGGCTCACATGCCCATCATCTCATGCTCTAAAACCCGGTCCAAAACCAATACAAAGGGCACACCGGATGCAGCCGTTCGAAAACAAAGGAAATAACACATCACCAGTTAAATATCTTAAACGAAATGAAAAAAACATTTAAATGGTGAAATGGAAAGAAAGAAAAAAAAACATACCATTAGCAAGAAATGAAACAGAGTCGCGGATGAAAAATCAAAAGCAAGCAATCGTCACAAAATTGTTCCACCTTCTTGGCAAAGTCTGCCCGTCTCCCTATCTCACATTCCCTTTCGTTCGCTTCCGGTTTTCCACTCGTACTTCCGTATTCAATGTTCAGATGTGATTTTGTTTCCAGGTTTGTGGATCTTGATTTCTTGTTTTCTGTACTCTCTCTTCTTCTACCTTTCTATATGGGTTTCAGGTTCCGTTTTGTGTTTGCTGTGAATTTGGTTTGAGGGGTTGAAGTAAGAAGGTTTGGTGTTGAAGCAAGGCGTGGTTGAAGGTTGATGAGTGGTTAGGGATGTATTTGAGGAAAGGTGAAACAGAAGAGTATTGGAGAGTCTGTTTGAAGCTTGAAGGGGCTTCTTTGTTATGGCTTGGTTTCGAGAATTATAGTGGCCCCTGGTACAGAAAAGTGATTTGCTTTTTAAAAGCCTTGATGCACTGGCCCTTGTTTCTTAGAGTGTTGTGGGTTTTTTTAGTGTGTTCTCCGTAATTCTTCTTCTCTTTTTAAAAACAAATTGAAACTTCTTTGAAAAGTTTACAGTACAATTCTTTTTTGACCTCATTGTGATCCGTCGTTGTTGCTTTGTAGCAAGGTCCTTTTTGCAGAATTTGTCTTGTTGTCACGGCAAAGTGTTGATTTCACTATGCAACTGTTGTAGGGGTGGTACGGTCTGGAGAAATTTTTGGCTTTTGGTGCAGATAGTTGTACGGTTTGCAGGTCTTGGAGAAAGTTTTGGTATAGCAGGTTTTTCAGCAGAATTTTGGAGGTGAGATAGTTATGCAGTGAGGACTTTTGGATGGGTAGAGGCTTGTAGCTTGCGTGCGGGTATGGTTTCCGTAGGAAGTGGCAGCTCTATTGTTTTGGATAGCAGAGGTTTATGTTGTGTAGTCCCTTGATGTAAGTGTTGTGTCACGTTGCTTTTAGTGACTTGAATGTTGTTGATGCAGTACCGTTGGAGCAGCATTATCTGTTGGCTTCGTGGGTTTTTTGTATGGTTTTGAGAGTGTAGAGTGACTTTTGTGCAACGAAGTGGTATTGGAGTGTAGAGTTGTAGAAGGTGGCTGGTGTGTAGCAGAAAATTTTGTACGGGTGAAATGGTGGAGAGTTTGGGTGTGTGATCTTGCGCAGCAAGCTATGTAGTAGAGGTTGGACTTGACAAAAGTTCTTTTGGACTCAATAATAAAAAAAATGACATAAAAATAAAAATAATAACAATAATCATAAAAAATAACAATAATAATAATAATAATCATAAAAATAAAATAACAACAATAATAATAATAATAAAATGATAAAAATAAAATAACAATAATAATAATAAAAATGATAAATACAAAAAATAATACTACTAATAATAAAAATGATAAATATAAAAAATAAAAATAATAAAATGATAAATATCAAAAATAAAAAAAATAAAAATAATAAATACTTATAATAAATTTAGTATAAATAATAATAATAATAAAAACATAAATAATAATAAATAGGAATAACAATAGAAATAATAATGGAAAAGAAATAATAATAATAATAATAATAAAAAGAAATAATAGTAAATAGAGATAATAATAAAGAAGAAATGAATTTTAAACTGATCTAATGACTTAAAGGTAATAAAAATAAAATTCTAGATTAAAACCTAATGTCCTAAAAATTAACAGTGAAATTCACGTGAGATAAAACAGATAAACCTCAATCAAATTAAAATTAAGTGACGAAAATTAAACAGAAAAACAACGATGATTATGATCGATGGACTACATGACTGCAAATGCTAAGACAGATGACCTAAGATGATACGGCAATGATCAAAGGATCTGAGCGTAAAATTTGGGGTATGACACAAGTGAAAGGGCGAAGAAAGGCACGAGGACACTGCCTTCGACCAAAGCTCTTATTCAACGACAAGGAAATTGTGAGGACCCTCTCCTTGACATAGGCCTCAGTCGACTCAAGAACTAAACCACGGGGAAGAGCCTCATCGACACGAAGCTTCATCAGAAAATTCATGAGCTCCACCGGCGTAAGTTCTATTCATCGCATTAACGGTGGCGCCGGAGTGGTTATCAGAAGAAATAACACGCAAAACACTAACTCTCCTACTCAAAAAACGTGATTCTAGCATAAAACCCCCCAACAACTGGCATTTGGGAATTACCAAACCACCACAAAAAAAACCAACATCCACCTGAACTAAACATAAATAAGGAAAATCTATATTCTAGAATCAGCATGCAAGCCAGGAGAAAAGTAAAACTTACTTGATTTTGGAGAGCAACGAAGGTTGATGACGGTGGCAACAACAAATAGCGGCGGCGATGCTCTACAACCCAGTGGATAAATGGAAGGAAGGAGAAAGCAAACTTTGCAAATGACCCTCCAATCTTCCTATTTATAAGCCAACTCCACTGCATGGTAAAGTGTGGCACCGTTTGGGCAAACGTGTTGCCATTTGGCTCATTATTTCCCCTCCTCATATGCCATAATTACATATTTAATAGCTGTGACTTGTGGCTCGAGGGGACAAAGCATTTGTCTTTTCGAGTCCGATCAGTCTTTCAGACTCCAAGAGGTCGAGCATTTCTTGCCGAACACAAGCGATAAACTTTCGCATTCCCTCACGAGCGCGACCCTGGAGAAAACTTGAAGCAAATATACAGGAAGCACGATAACTCGTGAGCAAAGCCAAACGCCCAACGTGAGCGCAAGATAAACTCTCGACCGCAATCCCTGCACGATGCGTCGTCCTCGTAAGCAAAATCCAATGAGTTATGAGCAAAACTTCGTCCCCGTGGGCGCAAACTCACGAACAAGAGACGCCCATGGCGAGCACCGTCTACGGCAACACGAGCTCATAATCGCGAACCCAAATGAATGCCCTAATTGCGCAGAGTCCCTTGTTCCTCCTCGACACGTGAACTGACTCTAAGTCATTGATCCTCTACCTAGGAGCAACGACTTCGGGGGCTTTTGTTCGGGACTGGACCGGTGACTGACCCATCGTCGAGTGCAGCCCAATCTAGTCTTACGTCGAGGAAGGCCCAAAATGCTGGCCCAACCCGTTGGGACCAGTGAAGAACGCGTTCCCCACGCACTCCTCACCCAAGGACACGTCACCAACTGAACCCGCACACCTCGCAGAACCATTTTGCCCTTCGTAACGGGCAAGTCCATCCACTATCCGGGGAGTGCGGAGCAGTTGACCCAGGACGATGAGCACGAGCTGCTCGTCCCTACTTTCACGTAGGAATCCTGATAGTCATCCGTTGTAGACTTGAACACTCAGCCCATGACGGAGACCATTGGCCAAATGCTTGGGGCTCACTATAAAAACACTCCTCTACAGGAGGGTCAATTATTCTATTCTTTAACCCTTCTTTACTTACCTCTTCACCCGAACTGATTTAAGCATTAGAGTGCCTACAGTTACACCCCCCCCCCCCACTCGTCGACCGTTCAAGACAGCAGCCGTTTTGTTGGTCACTCACCTATTCTAATCAATCGTTCAGATCTATATATATATATGGTTATTTATAAGATACGAAAACAATAAAATAAAAAATAATATTTTAATTTACTTACATTGAGGTAATTTTTATTATAAACATATTATTTTCTTTATATTATTAAAATTAAAAAACTTCTAAAACAACTGAGAATTTTATGAGTTGCTATGTAAAATTTTAAATTTATGTTAGACACTTTTTTAATGTAGATTTGAAACATAAAATAACAAATTATATTTCTGTTACAATTCTCGTAAATATAATTTTGACTTAATCCAAAGTTGTGTGGGTTGATGCCCTTGTACATATATATATATATACTACAACTTTAAAAGATATTATACAAATAAATATGGTTTTTATCAACAACAAAAAAGATGTAATATGTTTCAACCGTAAATCTTGAATTATAAGTTCATTCATGGAGTATTATATTATTGATCATTAGCTTAATTCATCTTTTGATCCTTTAACTTAATTTATTATTTTGATGTAGTCTCTGAATTAAAAAACGTTACGATTTAGTCCCTTCAAGTACTTCCGTTAGCCTAACAAGTCCCACCTGTTAAATTTTATAAAAAAAAAACGTTAAAAATTGATTTGACATGACATATTATTTAGTTTTTACAAGTATTGATAAAATTATTTTAATTTAAATGATTTGATTTGACATGGAATTATTTTAATTTATTAAACATTGTTTTAGATATATTTTATTCTTATAATATATAAAACAATCTTCTCCCCTCTCTTCTCCAAACCCTAGCCGTCATCTTTTTGTCTTCTCCTTCCCTCTTTCAGTGTTGCTCAAACTCCTTATATCATCTTTATCTTTTTGGTTTTCCTATGTAAATTTTGCAACAACAACAACAAGTTGCTCTGTTATTGGTGTTGCAATGCTGATTTTGAGTCTGCTGGGATTCTTTTGTTAGCTTTGACCGATGTTAGGTTTAATCTAGAAAATTAGGGGATGTTCTTAGGAGTAAAGCTTTGAATGATTTCAAGTTTTGAATGTTCTAAGAGAAAGTATTTATTTTTGTACTTACTCTTTTATTTGTGTCATAAAGTTTATCAGAAAGGAAAAAGAAGTTTTAGAAAGTATTATTTTTTTTATTTACTCCTTTATTTGTATTTACTCATTTTTTTATTCATTTAATCTTTTGTAGGTAACTGTTGCAGAAAGGAAAAATAAATTTTAGATTTGATTTAAGTTTTGACATTGTTGCTCATTGTATACAAGGCCTGCCAAACCAGTTCCAGGAGATTTTGGGTATTCTATGCATGCACATAAATTTTTTCTCTCCTATCCAATAACTAATGAGGTGTACTTAAAAAGTATTTGTGTAGCAGACAACTACTGCTTTAGATTGTTGATTATTGAAAGATGCTATGAGACAGACAACTACTTTCAACTGGGTTTTTGTTATGGTGTTCAAGTTTTGAATTTTTTGAAGTTTTAAGATTGTTACAGAAATGGAGTGTTGGAGTTCGGTTGATAGGGTGGTTAGGACAGATCAAGCATCACAAGAAGAAACATATTCTGAAAAACAAAACTACTGAAGCAGATACTCCAAAGAATGCAGATGTGAAGAAATCAAAATCGAAGTTTCAGAGAATATTTTCACAGAGATGGAAATCAAAGTTTGTGGAAAGGAAATTCGTTGAGTCTGAATCTGTTGGTTGAGGGTTGTTTTACCGATGCAGAAGATGATGAGATCATGATTTCAATTTTTGTAAATTAATTAATGATTTTTTAAAATATTTTTTTTGAGTTAATTATGTAAATTAATTAATTTTTTTATGTTTTTCCGAAGCATTTTTTTTTATGATTTTTATGTTTTTCTGAGTTAGTTATTGTACATATAATTTTTTATGTAAATTAATTAATGATTTTTTGTGTTTTTTTATAGTTTTTTGAGTTTAAAGTTATTTGTGTGTTTTTTTCTTGCAGAAAATGTGTATATGGATATTTAAATAAATTTGAATTATTTATTATTATTTTTGCTGACTCATTGCATGGTTGGCATGCCACGTTGGCAAATATTAACGTTTTCTAAGCAAAACTAACGGAATGGACCAATAATGTTAACGTAACAAATATTGAGGGACCAAACTATAACTTTTTTTATTAAGGGACTAAAGTGAAACTTGTAATTAAATTAAGGGACCTGAGGACTAATTATGCCTTGATCATTCTACTGCCAAAAACTTGAAAATATTCGAGATGAATTTTAATGAATAGTAGTGTATAAGATGTTAGCATTACTCTATAATTAAAATGAAATACAAATTAGTAAAATTTGAAAAAAAAAATTGTCATTGTTATCACACCTCATTTAAGTATGGTTTTTCTTCTCTTCTGAAATTAAGGTTTCCTACTCTTCAAAGACATGTTGATTTCTTTTTGTGTATGAGATTTATTCAAAGGTTAGATTTAGTTTCAGAGTCATCTCCAATTAGAAATTGGACTTTAGTTTTGACAGCGGGACAACATGCACTCAGACAAAAATTGTACAAGTCATTTCATTAGGTTATGAGGATTTGATGTCTTCTAGATCAGTCTTTCCTTACTTAGTAAGCTCTCAAAGGTTGGATCATGCTTTATCTCCTTCATCCCTTGGTGGAAGGGCACTAGACATAACTTTTTAACCTATTTCATATCAGTTAACTCAACAACTTTTCACTCCTCTGCCAGATTCAGATATTGTAGCCTCGGTACTTCTATTAGTTTATGTTTATAGGATAATTTCCCATGCCTATCTAAGAGGGATCCCATAGTCTGTCTCATGGGAGATATATGAAACTTGAAAAAACAATGCTTGCTGAAAAAAGACAACAACTAGGAGATGAGGACTCCATGAGTCGTGATCTGGAACCATATTCACCATCACGGCATGAGAAGTGGAAGAGGGCTAGACAGAAACCAAAGGGAAACTAAAATCCAGATGCCTCAAGATTAGTAGCGGAGAAAATTGTAAGTAGGACTTGTTGCGCAAATGTTTAGTGTTATTTAAACCGCTTTGTTAATTAACAATGTACGACTTATCAAGTCGTGTAGGATTTGTTGGTTAACTCAACCCGTGAAGGTTCATTAGTTCCAGAACCATGACATGATATATTAGTAGAAACAATCTGAACAAAGGAGCATGGTGGGTGTGTTCGTGGGGTTGGAGATGACATCGACCTGAGAGTGTTTTATGGTACGTCTAGAAAAAGCAACGTACAAGTGAAAAAAGAAGCACTGGAAGAGTTTGAGAGGAAGATAGATAGTCAAAAGAAAGAATATGAAGAGAAGTTAGAAGCAGAGCGGGAAACTCACAGAAAAGAATTGGAAGAAACAAAAGAGCTATATCTGGCCTGTGAGAATATTGTGATATCTGAAATGTATGATATGTATTGTGTTAATTCTGTTTTGTGTTCCTGTGTTTTTTATGATGTATAGAATCAGTGGAACCGTCCCACAGTCTACAAACAAAGATTGTGATGCTGATGATTAATTTCCTAATAGAGATGTTGTACGTTGTGCTAATACAAAAGGTAGTTGTTCAGCCGACCCCACAGGTAATGAGATCTAGAATGGGTTATTGTCTCTCTGTGAAGGATCATATGCCAAAATATTATGTTGCCTTTTGCGCAACGAAGACGCATTGTTTACTCTTGAGATAGAACATGATACAAAGACATCGGGGTTATAGGAATTTAGGATCCTTCCTAGAGATATAAAGGATATTGTCATACCCTAATTTTTGACTCTGAGATTCTATTTTTCGTTTCGCATCGTTTGCTTAGCATAGCACGCACTTTCATCTTGCATAGTGTCTGAAATGTCAGTCAGAATAAATTTGTTGGATTTACAGACAAACCGGTCTAAATTTATTTCAAAATTTGACCAAACACTGTATTTTTCCAATAAGTTTATTTCGCGCTGATTATTTTGGTGTGTTCATTTCATTTTTTTGAGCATTTTTCTGCCTGACTTTTTATTTCGTTTTTTAATCATTTTTATTTATTTATAGTTAAGTAATCATTTAATTTGTTTAGATTTAATTAGATATTTAATTTAAATTTTTATTTTTATTAATTAATTTTATTTTTAATTTGTTTATTAATATTTTCTTTTTTATAAAAAACACAAAAACATCCTATTCAATCAATACTTAATTATGTTTCTCCTTCTAAAAACACAAAAGCATAATATTTAATTCTTTTTATTTTTGTATCATTATAAAAAACAAAAAACAAAATTGTATTAATTGTTATTATCATTCTTGTCTATTTTCTAGTCCTATATATATGCATTAGAAAAAACAAAGAGGACACAAAAAAACACTCATGCTTCATCCCCTCCTCACTCCATCTGTTGCATATCATCTTCATTTTTCACAGTAACTTCATTTCCTTACAACACCACCGTGCACCACCACCAAACACATAAAATCCATGATTCATAAACCATCTCTGATTTAGAACCACCTTGTTTTCCTTCAACAAACCCACAATCTTTATATCTGGCGAAGCAAAATTGATGTTGACTTTCACGGTTCAAGCGACGATGACAAATTCGACATCGTTGCATAATCGTAACAACACCAATGCTACCGAAACAACTTCATAATCGCACGACATTGAGTAACATTTCTGTCACAATTTCGTTGGTGCATCATGACTCGTATTTGATTTATCAGTTATATTGATTATTACTGTGTTAATTCTACTGATTTTTATTTATTTTTGTTTGTTGGTACTAAAATATTTCAAACATGAATGCTGTGGATTTTATTTTTGCTACACTTGAATGTCGAAATCGTGTCGTAATGCTGTCGTAATATTTTGAGTGAGTTCTCATGTACATCTTTTGATCATAAGCTTTGCTTGTTGATTTCATTTTGTTCGCATTAGTCTTGAAGATTACACGAATAATTACGTGAATATTGTGAATGTTTACATTTGTTTTGAGTTTAAATTTCATATTACATTTTTCCTGCGTTTTAGTTGTGGGTGTGTTTGTTCATTTGCTATTTTTGGTAGTTGAGGTTTGTTCATATTCTGCACATTTAATATATTGGAGTATTGTTCATTTTCTTTGTTTAATAATAGTTGGTGTCTTGTTTAATTTTGGGGTTTATCTAATAATTTCAAAAATGTTAATAATGTTTGCATGTATGTATTAGAAAATAAAAAAAGAAATTGAAAGTGCATCGGATACATGAGTTTGACTATGCGTCTGTATATGTTAAAATCATAGTGAATATCGTTCTTTTAATGTTTATGTTAATTTTTGGGCCCATCTTTTTTTATTTCTTTTGTTTAAAATTGTTTTTATCTTCTTAAAACTTTTTATTATTATATTTTAATCATCATTTTATTTAGGTATTTTCTTCTGGATTTATTTTTCTATATTTTATTCAATTTTGGATTTTCTTTTACCATTTTAGTGTTTCTTGTTTTTTTTTATTGTTATTATTCTTAGACTTTCTTTTAATTTTCTTTAAAAAAAACTTTTTGTTCTAAGTAGATTGGTTTTTTTTTTTTAAATAAAAAGAAAAGATTATTATTGATCTTTTTTTATTCCAATATTTCTTGTATATATCATATCATTTTCTTATTCATCTTCATCTCATTTATTCCATTTTGATTTGACTTCCCTTATCTCACGCCGCCACGCGATCGAGACTAGTTTACTTTCTCTTTCATCCTAGCCTTAGGATTAGAGTTGCCGTACTCTATGTAAGTTCCTACCATAGACACTTACTCATCTTTCCCTTTCATCCTAGCCATAGGATTAGAGTCGCCGTACTCTATGTGAGTGTCTTGCCATGAACATTTCCTTTCCCGTTTAACCTAGCCTTAGGTTTAGAGTCGCCACACTCTATGTAAGTATCTTGCCACAGACGCTTACCTCCCCCTTGGAACCTTGACCATAGCCAAGAGTTCCTCACCCTTATTGAGGGGAACTACGAATGCTCTGATTCCATTACCGTCAAGATACGTAGGCACGAGATGCGATGTCTTGGCGAGCATACTTAGAAATAACACCTTAGGTCTCCTTTTTACCTTTTCACCCCTTAGCAAACAGATAACAAATAACAAATAACACATTAAGACAAGAGGTTTTTGTAGAGTACTACAGATACTTAGGATGCTAGCACCTTCCCTAGGTATAACCAACCCCCGAACCTTAGATTCTTTTTTGCTTTAGTTTCCATTGCATGTTTATGGGTTATTTGTTCTTTTTCCCTTCCCTTGGATAAATTAAAGATCGGTGGTGAATTAAGATGTGTGATTCAAGTTAATCAATAGCTTGATATCCGATTCTCACCTCGACAGAAATGGCAACTTCACTAGGGAGATCTCCCTAAGAGGGTTACACCTAACTTGTTTTATATGTGTCATTTGTTTGTATATATCTATCTGCTTGTTGTTTTGTTGTTTCATGGGTTGTTGCCATTGTGTTGTGAGATAAGTCCTAACCCGGACTTGAGTATACACCTATGATAGGATTGTGGTATAATTAATAGTTAACTGTTGGGAGTAGTCCTAACATGATTTACATATGATATTACCACGCTCAGTGGAGGCCCCTTTGGAATTACTGATGTCATGCGAGTAGTCATATTGGCATTACTTTTTTCGACCTGGGAGTCCGTGAAGCTGAGGACCTTAGTATCCCTTAACCTTTCTCAGCCTTTTTAGGACGTAGTGCAGTGATCATCCAGGTATAGACATGTGGTGGTAGTCATGCGATACAACACTCAGAAGAGTTTATCTTGAGAATATTATTAGCCGCATGAGTAGTCGTGCAAGCCGATAATATCCGAAAGATTTATCGATGACTCTGGGAACCTTGTTAGAACTCGTTGTGCAGGTGCTTTAGCCCTATTACACACCTTGTGGTTGGTTCTTCACCCAAACTCCATGGAATGATCTTGAACCCTTGATCATGTTGCCTGTGTGATTTGCATCCTGTCTTGCATCGTGTTGCATATCATTTGCATATTTGCATAATTCATTGCATACATCTGTTTTTTCCAGCGACTCATATCCAATTGTCTCTATCTTCCAGTGTCACCTGTCAATCGTCAAGCTGATTCCTCGACACAGATACACGACTAGGGCTAACTATAGACGCAAGATGTCAGAACAAGAAGCACACAACGTAGAGATCCGAATGGAAATTAACGATCTTAAGTTAAGCATGACAAAGCTCACTGAAATGCTCCAGGTCTTAATTGCTAGAGGAGAGCTACCCCAAAGGACTGTTATCCAGGAGGTTTCAAATGCTGATCCTCAGCCTGTTCAGGTTCCATCTTCAACTTGGTCAGAGTTTGGTTTACCCCATAATTATTCTCCACCTATTGCATCTACTGCTATGATTGGTCAAACTGTCAGACCAGTGTTTCAAGATTCTGTTTTTGCCGAGCCCCGACCTATAGTTCATGCTGTTGCCCAGACTGCTCGAGTTCCTTTTGAGAACCCTCTCTATGAGTACAATGCTGCTAGTGCTCAGGGTGAAGACAGTGAAGAATTTTTTGAACCTGAGGTTGTACGTGAACAGTTTCAGACCATAGACAAGAGACTTAAAGCCATGGAAGTCAATGACTTATTTAGTGTGGACGCATACAACATATGCCTAGTTTTGGATCTTGTTATGCCTGCTAAATTCAAAACTCCCGAGTTTGTGAAATATAAGGGTCACTCTTGTCCAAGGGCTCATTTGGTCATGTACTTTCGAAAGATGGCTGCTTATATCAACAACCAAAAGTTGCTCATCCACTGTTTTCAAGATAGCTTGAGTGGAGCTTCTCTCAAATGGTATATGAATCTTGAACATAATAATATCCACTACTTCCAGGATCTTGCTAATGCTTTTATGAAGCAGTACAAGTACAACCTCGACATGGCTCTTGACCACCGTCAACTTCAAAATATGTCTCAGAATGAGAGAGAGTCTTTCAAGGAATATGCTTAGCGTTGGAGATAACTCGCTTCTCAGGTTGAACCCCCTCTAGTAGAATAGGAGCTTACCGGAATGTTCATGGACACTTTGTCTCCATTTTATTGGGAGAAGATGATTGGAAGTGTTTCTTCTAACTTCACCAATTTGGTAACTATTGGTCAAAGACTCGAGGAAGGACTCAAGAATGGTAAAGTGTCTAAGGCTACTGAATTTTCCAATGGTGCAAAGAAGTCCAATGGGAATTTCTAGAAGAAGAGGGAAGACCAGACTAATTCTTTCATGATTGAAACAAGAAGGCATCGTCCCCGACCTCAGTATGTTGATCACCCTGTTGTTGCTGCTGTTGCTGCTCCACGACCAGCTCAAGCACCCCAACGTCCGGTTGTAGGGAAGAACCAATACCATAATAGGAACCAATTTGGTCTTATTCCCATGACGTACACTGAACTTTATCCTAGTCTGGTTCAGAAAAGTTTAATTACCACAAGGACTCTGCCTTCTCCTCTAAACCCTCTTCCACCTGGATTCAAATCTGATCTCCAATGTGCATTCCATGAAGGTGCCGCAGGCCACGATCTGGAAAATGGCTATGCACTAAAGGCTAGAATGTGTGATTTGATTCAGGCCGAGATACTTAGCTTTCATGACACCAATCCTAATGACCAGACAAATCCTCTGCCAGGGCACACCAAATGAAACTTCGGTCGAATTCAGCAGACTATATTCCTAAAAACCAGTGTTTCAGAATAGGACATCTCATCCTTGTGTTGATTAGTCACTAGGCCATGTTTCTTGTTGTTTACGTCTTCCTTTATTTTGTACTAGCTATTTGCATTCGAATTATGTCTGTACTTTCGTGATTAATGAAATGAGCATTGCAACTTTTGATTCAATTCATTTTGTCCATTATTTAAATCTTTATGCTTTCCTTTTCAAAAAAATATTTTATCTTTTTTCCACTTTCTTTTTTATTGTGCAAATATTGAAGGAAGGATGACGAAAATGTTGTACCCATAATTGCTAGTATGCTTTCAAATAAACTTTGCTGACGATGTAAGGCATTGTTTCAATCCCCAAACACTGGAGAAATAAGGAAGTTATTCCCTTGTCAAACCCTTCGAGCCTAGAAGTTGGAGTTTATTTCTATACAAAAACCCGCAATGTTAACCTTGGGATTGGTAGTTCTCAGTTGACTTGGTTATGCTTTCATGCAAAACTCCTTTCATGTAAGGGTTGCATTTACAAATTTTCCTTCGCACACAGTAAGCAAGTGTCGAAGATGTCCTTCAAGTCGAAAGCAATGATGGTTCGTCGTAATCATTAAGTCAGGCAGTCACTTTCTTTATCAAACAATAAATAAAAAAAAGAAGCCCGCTAAGTCAAAACCTATGAAGGAGACTTAGGCAAAACTGGGGCATTCCGCTGACTATAAGCTTCAAAAGAAACAGTTCGGGCAAAAGTTATGGATAATAAAAAGAAGAGATCTTTAAATTCTTCACCCTGAAAATCCTCAATGTAAAAAACAACCAAATGTTGTAAGGAAGTTGTGACTGCCATTTCAAAGTCCATTGACTTCTGAACCATCATCATCACTATCATCAGCGAAATTTCCATCCTTTTAAGAACCTGAGTGCATAGTATGAGTTAACTGAGCGTAAGACTGAAGATTATCACGTAGATTGGGTGGGTACAAATAAAATTTGAGCCTTTATCCTTTGTTTCATAAACCGTTAACCAGTACACATTACAACCATCAAAAGACCTAACTGAAGCAAGGTTATTTTGAAAGCATACTATAGCAAGGTTGTGTAAACTGACTCCAAAAGATCCTTGCAAATCATGTTGTTTTGGCATCACACCTGTGCTTCGCCTTTCACTTTAAATTGACTAATGGCTCATATGCTTTGTATCTTTCAAAAAAGAGATTTTGATTTCAAAAGTTGCATGAACTTTGCATTAAAATTACCATGTTTGTATAAACACTTTTGTTTGCAAACTGGCTTTCCTCTCAAGGAATTTTCAAATAGTTAAGAAACTTGGTTGGTGATCCCATCAGGGGCGTGTTCCTTCTAGATCCTGTTGAAAATAAGTTCAAGGTTTGTCATTCAGTGCAAGTCCTTCTCAGAATTGGTTTATCCAGAAGATTTTTTAATACTCAGACTGGGGCAAGTTTTCCAAGCGCACAGTGAAGAAGTCATTTCTAGTTGAAGCAATGATAAGCTCATCTATAACAGTCAGCTAATCTGGGGCAGTTTACTTGAAGAATTCCAAAGCAACTCTCCATCCTTCCTACAAGGATCATCAACTTGATACAGTTTACTAGTGTGGCAGAGATGTGTTCAGGGGTAGCATCTTTAGTCCCCGAGCATAATGGCAGTGATCTCCGTGTTGAGGAATCAGTCTCCCAGTCTTGCCCTCTCCCCAAAAGAGTCAAGCTGTGTTGTCGACATTTTCATTTGCATTTGGTCACATATCATAGCATAAATTTATATACATATGCATAGCAAGAGTGTTTCATCCTCATTTGCATTTCTCCACAGGTCGTGTTGTTATCAACGTCTTACCTTGTGCTCAAAGTCCAACTTACTTGGCACCTGCCAAACAGGCACTGTCGTGTCTATCTGACGTTCATCCAGATATGACCTTTCTTGTCCGATTGTTTTTTTGGATATGTATGTTCTTCTTTTACGTCCAACGCCATTCTTGGATGTCACATATATTTTTCTCTTTGATGTTTTACCAAATTGAGTATTTTGTTCTGATGTTTTCCCAGAACTTATCTGATGTTTTCCAGATATTTCCATTGTGATTCTGATACCCTTCCAGAATTTGTTTTACTCCCCAGTGAGTTTCCAGATATATATCTTTGTAATTCTGATGCTTTTCTAGAATGTTGTTGCTTTTACCGTCTGATGATTTTCCAGATGTGTCTTTTGTTCTGATGTTTTTCCAAAACCTCCTTTGTGTCTATCTCATTCCAGATACGACTTTGTTTTGATGTTTTTCCAGAACTCCTTTTATGTCTATCTGACGTTCTTCCAGATACGAGCTTGTTTATCTGATGTTATTCCAGATATGATGTTGCTTATCTGACGTTCTTCCAGATATGTCTTCAAAACCTTTTCCCGTACATTTAATGTTTTTTCTAAATGTTTTGGATGTATCTTCAGAATTGTTCTCTTCATCTAATGCTCTTTTAGATGTCTTCAATTTATTTATGATTGTGGTTAACAGTTGATGATTGTTTTTCAAGTCTGTTTCCATTTTCCATCCAATGCTTTTCTGGATGTACTCCGGAGTTTATTCGATGTTTTTTCGAATATCTTTGAGGTGTTCCAGAGTTTATTCGATGTTTTTTCGAATATCTCTGATGTTTTTCGAAGTTTATTCAACGCTCTTCTGAATATCTCTGATGTTTTCCGGAGTCCATTTAATGCTTTTCTGAATGCCTCTGATGTCTGCTGGATTGTCTCTCATGGATTTCTCAAAATTCTCCTTACCTCGTTCAACGATCTTCTAAATGTTGTGACTCTTTTCCATCCAGTTCCATTCTCGGATGATAACCGTTGATCCCCTAGTGGAGCTTACTCAATTCTATTCTGAATAACTCTGATGGTTGCCTGTTTATCTCAGATAATTGTTAATGTTCCAAAGTTTCACTACAAGAAAATTGGCAAGTTGCGACGGTTAATATTGGCAGATTACGGCGGTTTGAACCGCCACAATTTACTAGTCGTGGCGGTTTTGCTTCTGTCGCGAAAACGTGTGTCGCCAGGCTATATCGTGACGGTTCCTAAAACCGCCACTCCAACCGTCGTTCTATGTTGCGAAGGGTAAGGAACTGTCGTATATTGAAAATTGCGGCGGTTAAAACCGCCATAAATTATTGTTTTTCTTATCCAAAAATTAAAAACCATAGGTATTTCCAAAGGTAAATCCGCAGGAAATGTAAAATCCGCAGGTAATTCCACAGCTAATATATTTCTAAAATTAAAAAAAATCAAATGAACTTTTAGCACACACAGAGCATTGTTTTCATTTACAAAAATAATCCATACCAATACATTTCAATTCTGACAATACAAAATACCATGAAATTTTGAAAAGACAAGTTACATCAAATGTTTATACAGGAAACAATTTAAACAATGTGGCATTTTTTTGATTGAAAGTGAAAACAAGAAACGAAAACAATTTCTTTTCCCAAGCCAAACAACTATTAATTATTCCAAATTTTAGGAAAATAGTTCAAGCTTAAGAAAAGTGTAGTTTAGGCTTGAGAAATCTTCATTTTGTTGTGTTTTAGGATTAACTTTCTAGAAATCTTTATTTCGCCTACCACTAACTGACCCGAAATGCAATTACAGCATTGCTCTTTGCCTTTCATCAGCATCATCGCGTTCAACCAGAAAACAATGAAAATCAAGATTGTGATATCGGGTTTAGAACTTAAAAATTTTAGGTACATTCTTCTCTAAACCAAGGTTAACACATTACCAAAGTAACTAAAACTTTTTATCTAAACAACACAGAAGAACAAAATGCATTGTTGATATAAAATATGTACCATTTCCTCCTCTTCTTCAGCAGGTTGACGTTTCTCCATTTCAAATAATCTTATCGTATTCTTAAAAAGGATAGTTGATGATATCATCTTGCTTGTACAGTCCTTCTTTAAGACATGTCAATAGCTCTTTCTCAATGGTTGTCGTTGCCGACAGCCTTGTCGTGTAGAGCTTCGTATGGCATGACGTTGCTGAAAACACTGGTAGGGCGGATGTGTGATCTGAACGATGTTCGCAGACCGTAACCTTCGAGTTGCACGAGAGGTTAATTGGGTTGAGTTTCTGGACTGAAGTTGTGAATCTTTTTTGATGAAATTCGGCTCAGTTTCCCTGACAAAACCACCAGCTGGGTTCATGATGATAATCTTGGTGTTCTAAGCACTGAATCATATTTAATAAATTTACCTTTTAATTTTAGCATTAAAGAAATTGCATCTTCTAGAGTTTTTATACCTCTGATCGCTCTAATCATATCATCACTAATCAGCTTCCTATTTTTACACATGTTCACAAACATATTATTATCAGTGCACACTTTCACAAAGAAATTTACCACGATTACATGAATCATCACTCACGTTTTCTCGCTGAAGACAGCACGCCTAGAACACAAATTAAAATAAAAACCATGAAGAACTCAAATATAGAATGAAAGATCCTTCATATACTCATGACAATCCAATTTCAAGCAAATACAAAAAAAATCAAACCCTGCAAAATCCATAATTTTAAAATGTAATAGCATATGAACATAAATTTTAAGAAAACAGACATTAAAATAGCAAGAGGCTAGCTAGTTGCAATTAGAATGAAGAAAAAACATACCTTCTCAAACTAAATTGGATTCATCCTGAATGTTGGGGTCAAATTTGTCCGGCACCTATCTAACTTGATTATTAGATCATTAATAACATTTGCATCATCTATAGATGCAACCGAGAGACTAGTGGCCTTCTCGCCTGTCACTACTTTCACACCTTCCTTAGGCACTATTTTTTAAATGTTTTATAGAAAAGGTGACTTTATGCTATCACAAAAGTACTCTTTCATTCAGACGGTGACTTTATGCTATCACAAAAGTACTCTTTCATTCAGACGGTGACTTTATGCTATCACAAAAGTATACTTTTATGCTGAATAAATGGAAGAATACTTTTGTGCTGCATAAATGGAAGAATACTTTTGTGCTGCATAAATGGACATGAATTAATATGCTCCCATAACATTGCTAAAAGAGAACACGAGCATATATTATAATAGGCGCTCTTTTTCTATAATAGGCACTCTTTTTTAAATGTTTTACATGAATTAATATACTCCCATAACTATTTTTGAAGTGTTGCGTAAGTGTGTTTTACAGAAATTTTAATAACTGAAAGTTGTTAAAATTGCATTAGATTTTGAAATTGCAAATAAATAAGAACACAATTTGTAATACCCCGTAAATTATTATGCTCTGGATAATATTAGTGGTGATCAACTGAGTCCCAGTGTGCTCTGAGAAATTATCCTTAGAGATAATTAGAGTAACTGTTGAACTTAGAGTAAACCCAATTAATATTATCTGACTCTGAGATATTTTAATTGTTTGAACTTTAGAGACTTCTTGGACAATAAGTAGTATTACAATTGATGATGTCTTACTATATAATTCTTTTCCACTCTTTTCCACTTAGAAGAAAATAAGAAAAAAGATAGCAAGGAATTTGGAGAGAAAGAAAAGAGAAGGAAAGGAAGAGAAGAAGAGGAAAAGCTCAAGAACACAACTCATCAAGAACTTCCTCAATCATCTTTCAATCTTCACCATCTTCATCTATTCAAGGTGGGTTCTAGATAGATGCTTTAGAGGTAGAATTCCATGTGTTTTAGAATTAGGTTGGAATTGTGAGAAAATGAGTAGTTATGCTAAAATCATGAATTCAACGGATGAAATGCGATATAATTGTTGTTAAATGCTTGTTGTTATGATCATACTATGTTTTTATGATTATAATAAGGTTTGGAGGTGTTTTGATTGGGAAAATATTGGTTTTGGGATGAAGAACAACGCTGTTGGGAAGTGGAATTTTCCAGGCTTCGCCTAGCGAACCTGGGGCGAGTTGCAGCGAACAGATTTTCGAGGGTTCGCCTAGCGAACACGTCAGCGAAGGTTCACTAATGACGTTCGCCTAGCGAACTTTGTGCTT
This sequence comes from Lathyrus tuberosus, assembly GCA_022829125.1. Classification (NCBI taxonomy): domain Eukaryota; kingdom Viridiplantae; phylum Streptophyta; class Magnoliopsida; order Fabales; family Fabaceae; genus Lathyrus; species Lathyrus tuberosus. The sequence goes on from JALAZF010000259.1 coordinate 4,396,266, forward strand.
TTTCAGTGTTGTTTGCTTCTGCCTTGCTTCGCTGAGTTGTTCGCGAAGCGAAGGGCGAGGAGAATACTCGCCAGGGAGTTCGCGAAGCGAACTTTATGTCTGTTTTGTTCTGTTTGTTCATTCGCCAGGGGCTTCGCCTAGCGAAGGCTGGAGCAAATACTCGCTGGGACGTTCTCCTAGCAAACATGGCAGGTTATGTAATTTTGTTTCTCTCATAACTTTTGACTCGTTTGTCCGTTTTACGTATTCTTGGTACCACTGTGAAACTATGAGTATCCTCTATATAATGGAAGGGAGAAATACTGGTTTTGATGCCCGATGAAATAAATCGGAGGAAACCGTGAAATTGTATAAATTGTGATATATGGAACTATGTGTTTCGTTATGTGATTAATGACTAATTTCCTATGTTCGTATTGTTAAGCATGTTTGAATATGTATGCTTGTGAGAATACAAAATAGGTAGAGTGAGGAATATTACCGTGAACAATGTCGGAAAGTGTGGAATGTCATAATGACAACGATCGTGCATACGGTGCCGAGGCGTGTGTCAGATACTATTGTCATAGAATGAATAAGCACTAGTGTGGAACATGTGTATTAACCTTTATGGTTGTGATAAGGCGTTATGACCTTGTGATCGTCGAATACGATCCCGTTTGTGAGTGTGATCACGTAATCATAACCGGTTATTTTATGAGTGCGTTTCATGGGTCTCGAGCTCCTCTGAAACATGTGCATAACTACTTGGCAGGTTTGATTCCCGTGTGCAGTACGAATGGCGCCCTGGGAGCGTATGCTTGTGACGGTTTATGGCCCGTGTGAAGCAACGGTTCATAACGGTTTATGGCCCGTAGAACCCGAATCCATTCGTATGTCAAGTAGGTTACCAGGATCCATGACTCGGGTCGACTTCTAGATGTAGAAGCGGACGGGAATAGGGGATGCCTTGGTGTGGTTACCGATTAGTGATATTGTGAGTTGATGAACTCATGACGTGTTTCCATATAGCGTGCGTGTGTACTCAAAGTCATCCCCCATCCCTTTTGACTTGAGTTAGGCTTGTTAGAACCTTGTAAAGCCGAGAGGACTATAAGATAGCGAACTCACTGAGATTTGATGTATCTCACCCCACTGTTGTTGTTTACATCACAGGTTCTGCAGGTTCGGCGAAGGGTAAGGACAAAGTGGTTTGACTTTTCCTTACGGATCGTAGCTTTTGAGATGGCATGGCTTCCGCTATGGCGTTTATTTTTGAGATCATTGTATTGATCTAGTTCTTAGTGCCTTTTGGACATCTTGTATATGTTGTGCCGTAGACTTTAGAACTTTGTATTTAGGGCATTTAATGTATACAATGTGTTAACTAGGAACTTGTACATATATATTTCAGTACCAAATGTATTATTCATGTATGATATATGCTTTGATGTATGTATATATATATATATATATATATATATATATATATATATATATATATGGGCTTTACAGTTAGTATCAGAGCAGGTCGTATGCTCGACCTAGGCATGAAATAGTATAAGTGTTCTCTTTCCGTTTCATATGTGTCGTGTCGCCATTGGTCTTACGTGTTATATTTATGGTATTGAACCTGATCAACTTAATCCTATCTATATGACATTTAGGAACATGGCGGACAGACGCAGAAACAACCGAGGTAGACCGAGGACTACTCCAGCCGGGACTAATCCACCAGTTGTCGGGGAGAATGCCCCTTTGTATCAATTCATGCAACAGATGCAGCAACAGTATAATCAGTTTGTGCAACAAATGGTCCAACAAATGGCTGGTGGTATGCATCCTCCAGTGGTTGTTCCTGAAGCTGCAGGGGGAACCTTCAGGGATTTCATTCGCATGAACCCTCTGGAGTTTCAGGGAGGATTAGATCCGGTAAAGGCGCATGAATGGATATCCGGGATGGAGCGCATTTTTGTAATAGTTCAGTGCAGTGAGGAAAACAAGGTGATCTTTGCTTCTCACTTGTTAAAGGGTCCTGCCATGAGATGGTGGGAAAGTGCTCCATGTAACACCCCAATTCCCATCGCGAATAAATAATACATAAATAAAATCAGAGTAACTAAAAATTTATTTTTCCGACAGAAACAAGGATGCCACATTTAAATAAACAAAACAACATCCTTGCTTATAAATTTGATACATAGCATAAAATAGAATACCCTCAAAGGGGAAACTTTTTCCATATAAAGGAAATGTCAATTATGGAATAAAGCGGAAAGATCCATAACCGACTTGTTTTACAAATAAATGGTTTTATAACATCAAAATATAAATACAAAAGTAATACAAAATATATTCAACAATTATATACATATATAACATAATTGTTCCCCGACTCCCGTGCTACGTATCAGAGCAGACAGACGACAAAGGACGGAGGACTAATCTCCACAAAAGTCTCCAAGACACTAATCTGTAATTGCCTCGTAGAGAAATAAACCACAGCAGAAGGGTGAGAAATAACAACTAAACCAAGATTGCATAATAATATGCAAACACATATAAATTCACATGAATAGTTATTCTCACCACAAACATCACATACTAATACATATAACATATTCCTAACAATCCAACAACATAGCATATATCAATTATTCCAACATAAGGCACACCAAGGTTATGACATATGGAAACACACCACCACACCACATATTTTCACACATAGCATATCGTCCATAAACAATGCATTTATCACGTATGCACATCAAATTACCAATGCTATCGCAATCTCAACACATAACAAATCAATGCACAATTTCCACACATAATCAATCAAATCATGATTTTCCACACATAATGCATCCATTCACAATTCTCACACATAATCAATCAAATCATGATTTTCCACACATAATGCATCCATGATTTATGCAAATGCACAGAGACCGACACAACGACTCTATGCTAATGCCATGCGGTACCGACTTCCAATATTTCTCACCACTAGTTCACCCAGGAACTCTGCTGGAATCATCCCTTGTTACGGAGGATCACTCACGTAACACCCCGTCGGGCCAACGATGTTCACCCGTCGCTTTCAGTCCTCTTTGTATAAGGCTCACGACGTTTATGGATCGCTTGCAGTCCTCTTATTTTTAAGGCAATTCATACCTCTTATTTTTAAGGCTCACGATCCGATCGCTCACACCCCACATGGGCACACGATCGTCTATAACCATCGCTTTCGGTCCTCTTATTTTTAAGGCTCACGATCCAATCAGATCGCTTTCAGTCCTCTTATTTTTTAGCCTCACGATGTTATAGCAGATTCCCTCTGGAATCAACCCGTCACTCAGGACGTCACAAGAATGCATATCATGATGCTTGGCATACAAGGACTCATGACAATCAAATGCATCTTCACACATATATGCAACCATAATCATGCATATATTTCAACTCATCAATTCCATACATTCACAATTCAACCATATGAATTAATCAACATCATCACATTCATGCATTGCAAATCAATTCAAACAATGCATTTCATCACAAACCACAAACCACAACAATCATACAATCACAATTACTTCCACAAGGGATTCACACCACAAAGGCTACCCACAACACATCACAACAACATGCATCAACATTATATAAACCACATAAAAGCTCAATGTTATACAACAATAACACAACACACGGTAAAACATCAATCGCACGCATTTAACGCGATAAAAACCCGACAACCCGACTATTTTTCAAAAACACAAATTAATTAAATCATATTTTACCATCCAAACTATTTTTAATAGAAAGAATATTTTATAAGCTTTCCAACGCTTCGAACGGGGGTCAAAACGGACTTACGGTTCAAAAGTTACGATCGAAACAATTTTGAAAGAAAACCTACAGCAGGGCTGACACGGCCGCCCGTGTTGTGTGACACGACCGTGTCACCCAAAACTTCCAAATGGTCGCAGATTGACACGTCTGATATGGCCGCCCGTGTTGTGTGACACGGCCCGTGTCAGAACCCAGAAAAATGCATTTTTTTTTACCGTCGGAAGCCTTCCGGACCTCCGATTTCGATTCCGTAAAAAGCCTTGGTCTCAAAATTCAGCGTACTACAGTATTCTCACCATTAAAAGACCATCCAACACATTTTCCATTTTTGAAATATTTTGAAACATAATTTTATCAATTTAACCTGATTCTAAACTCGATCAAAACCACTCGAAAACACACCAACAACCATTCACCGATTAAATATCAACCTATACCAATATTACCAGACATATCCAAACACTTTTACTCGGTCACAACATCAATTTGCACAAAAACATCGATATATATCAAAAACTCAAAAGTTACAAATTCAACTCGATTCAATCAAACGATCATGCTAAATCACGACCCAACATCACACAACTCTACTACGCGATTTATTCCGACTTTCATCCGTGAAAACATCGATTTCTATCCATTTTTCTCATTTCGACCTAGAATGGAAACTAGAAGAAAATAACCAAAACAATCCAAGAAAACATACACATATACATATACAAGCAAGATATAATCGAAACTTCTCACCCTTACCCGATTATTCGCGCTTGAAACGGAGTTATGTCGATTTTTTTTCACTTTTCCTCTTCTCCCTTTTCTTTCCTCTCGTTTCTCTTCTCTTCTCTTTCTCTTCTTTCTTTTTCTTTTCCTTTCTATCTTTTCTCTCTCCACTTTCTATTTATAAAAATATCTACCCCCAAAAAGACCAAAATACCCCTCAGCTCAAATATCTCCCAAACGCTCTCAAAATGCGATAAAACATAAACAACGATGAAAAATAATATATTGCCAAATAAAAGTCAAGAATAAAATAATATAATAATAAAATAATCAAATAGACTCGATTAAATAAAACTGACAAAAACTGGGGTGTTACAATTCTCCCCCACTTAGACATTTTCGTCCTCGAAAATCTAACCGATACGAACAACTCCGGATACGACTCTCGCATCCGACCAACAAACTAACATGCCAACAAAAGCACACCACGAATAACACAAACTGACAAACCACCTTGCTAACAGCAACCACAACAACGACACGACACAGATGACAACTACAATGACAAGATGCAAAGCCAATACAATGCACTTGACGACCAACTCACAACTCAAGGAAAACCACGATACCAACACACAGGTTCACTCTTGAACTGAAACACAACAAGATCGTTACCCTCACCCTAGGTAACACTCCCCTAACTCCCCACACAGGAATTATCTACTCGCACTCGAACCAACACGATAGGAACGAGGCAACAACACAAACAAGAACACAAGTTCCACGACACCACATTGTCTCAACAACATCAACAAAACCAGAATACCAACATCCTTGTCACACAACCTTATTACAACCATGCTACGATTCACCAATCGAACATACAACCAAAACCTCCATCTACATAGTAGCCCATGAATAATATCTAAACCTTTCACCTAACACTTCCATTCTGAAACGTCCAATGGTCTCAACACTCCTACATGTTTCCAATGTTCAACCTATGAACTCTTACCAGTCCCACACGCATATACGAAGTGTGCCACATCACGCTTCCACTGCGCACTCTGATTACTCATAACCATCAAAACTACCAATTCCACGTCCAAAGTCTAACTCTTTCTCATATTCTCCAAAACTCATTGTTCACTTTTAATATTCCCAACCTCGCACTCTACTGTGTCAGCTTACACACCAGACACAAGTCTCTGAACTGCTCGAATGATTTTAATTCTCGGACCATCAAAACAGACATACATAGAAACTTTCGACTTAACTCATCCGACACAACCTCGGCTTTTCCCAAAGGATAATCCAAGCCAAATTCATAACTCATCACAAATTCTAACCATCCTCATCATCTCATACTCTATTCCTTCAAACCAACCAAGTACTTTAAACTCTTGCGATTACCAAACACTTCGAGCCGAGAACCATAAAAATAATACCTCCAAATTTTCCAACACAATACGACCGCAACCAATTCCAAATCCAGAATAGTATAGATCCTTTTATAAATCCTCAATTGTCGTAAAGCATAAGCCACGACTTTACTCTCTTGAATTAACACCTGACTACACTCTTCAGAGACGCATCCCAATACCTCACAAATGGTTTATTAGGATCACACCGAATCAAAATTGGAGCCGTAGACAACTTCTACTTCAGCTTTCTGAAACTTTCCTTACAACGAACATCCCAAACAAATGACTTACCTTTTGCAAGTCAACTGAGATAACCGAAGTACGAACTTAGTAAAGTTTTCCATAGCCTGCAGTAACAACCAACTAAGCCCAAAAGTTTCTAATCTCCTTAACCGACTTCGGAACCTCTCATTGTAGAACTGCATCTACTTCCGATGAATCCACAACAAATACCATCATCAGAAATAACATATCCAAGAAAACTAACCTTGTTCAACCAAAATTCTCACTTGAATAACTTAGCATACCACTTTGTCTCTTTTCCACACTTGTAATGCAATTCTCAAACACTCTACATGTTCTTCCTCTGAGTTTATAACAGATCCAAATATTCTCAATTAAAACCACTACGAACTTATCCAAATAAATATGAAAGATATGCTTCATATACTCCACAAACATTCCAGACGCATTACTAACACCGAACAACATCACTGTACATTGTAATGTCCAACCAAACCATTCCAATCATATATTCTTGAAAGTGGACACTTATTCTCAATTGTTACCTTATTCAACTGTCCGTAATCCATACATAATTTCTTCTCTTGACCGTCCAATTCCACAAATTCCAACATGTATCAACAATCACCCAAAAAGAACTCTCAATCGCAATATTACCTCCACACACAAGGGTTTCGTCAAAATTCCCATTAATGCTCTAAAACTACAAGGACTCCAAACCTCACCAGAACTCTAAGTTTTGCTTTCCAAAGTCTCAATACCATTATACCCATCATGCGTGTTATTCCATTCAATCATCATTCCCTTGTATTACTATCAATACTGGAGCTCTCTAAGGCGACACACTTGGTCTCACAAATCCCTTTTCCAGTAAATCTTCCAACCGCTCTTTCCATCTGAGTTTCACTTCCTAAAAGTTCTTCTACTTACTTAGCAGATCCAAACCTCAAATCCTTACCTTCGTCCAATTTGAGTTCACACTCTACTCTCTAAGAACAATCTTTAACAATACCCAATCCTTCTCTCCCAATGACTTCCCAACTTGACCAACATACCAAAAACCTCTAATCCGTCTCATCTTCCAGTATAAGAGTCTTCATCAACTCATCGAAGCAATCCGTAATCATTTTCTCAATTCCAAACAATTCACGACACACACTATCCAAGTCTGAAAGACCCGTCTATTCCATCCAACATAATTCCCGTCTACTATCAACAAGAGATTAAGGGTGATCAGTTCCTCAATTTGTCAATAGACAGCTGACAATCATGATGGGGCATAAACCATCTTTACCAAACTATAATAGCATTTCTTACATCCTGCGAACAAAACTACCCAAGGCACAAATCCTTAGTTGACATAAACCTTACCTCCGCATTCCCTCCGGAACCGGGAACCACACTGTCCAAAGAGCACTTACAATCTTGCAATTCACAACACACTAAGCCAACGCTCCACCTGAAGCAACTTGGAGAAGTACCAGCTTCTCCCCCACTTATCTCATTCTCAATCCTGAAGACAAAAGATTAGAAAACCAGAAAGCACTGACAGTGTTCCACACACATATCACGTACTAAAAGACAAACAACAACGACAGTATTCAATTGTCACACTAACTTACTCAACAACTTGGCCGGACGGACCGACCTGCTCTGATACCACTAATGTAACACCCCAATTCCCATCGCGAATAAATAATACATAAATAAAATCAGAGTAACTAAAAATTTATTTTTCCGACAGAAACAAGGATGCCACATTTAAATAAACAAAACATCATCCCTGCTCATAAATTTGATACATAGCATAAAATAGAATACCCTCAAAGGGGAAACTTTTTCCATATAAAGGAAATGTCAATTATGGAATAAAGCGGAAAGATCCATAACCGACTTGTTTTACAAATAAATGGTTTTATAACATCAAAATATAAATACAAAAGTAATACAAAATATATTCAACAATTATATACATATATAACATAATTGTTCCCCGACTCCCGTGCTACGTATCAGAGCAGACAGACGACAAAGGACGGAGGACTAATCTCCACAAAAGTCTCCAAGACACTAATCTGCAATTGCCTCGTAGAGAAATAAACCACAGCAGAAGGGTGAGAAATAACAACTAAACCAAGATTGCATAATAATATGCAAACACATATAAATTCACATGCATAGTTATTCTCACCACAAACATCACATACTAATACATATAACATATTCCTAACAATCCAACAACATAGCATATATCAATTATTCCAACATAAGGCACACCAAGGTTATGACATATGGAAACACACCACCACACCACATATTTTCACACATAACATATCGTCCATAAACAATGCATTTATCACGTATGCACATCAAATTACCAATGCTATCGCAATCTCAACACATAACAAATCAATGCACAATTTCCACACATAATCAATCAAATCATGATTTTCCACACATAATGCATCCATTCACAATTCTCACACATAATCAATCAAATCATGATTTTCCACACATAATGCATCCATGATTTATGCAAATGCACAGAGACCGACACAACGACTCTATGCAAATGCCATGCGGTACCGACTTCCAATATTTCTCACCACTAGTTCACCCAGGAACTCTGCTGGAATCATCGCTTGTTACGGAGGATCACTCACGTAACACCCCGTCGGGCCAACGATGTTCACCCGTCGCTTGCAGTCCTCTTTGTATAAGGCTCACGACGTTTATGGATCGCTTGCAGTCCTCTTATTTTTAAGGCAATTCATACCTCTTATTTTTAAGGCTCACGATCCGATCGCTCACACCCCACATGGGCACACGATCGTCTATAACCATCGCTTTCGGTCCTCTTATTTTTAAGGCTCACGATCCAATCAGATCGCTTTCAGTCCTCTTATTTTTAAGCCTCACGATGTTATAGCAGATTCCCTCTGGAATCAACCCGTCACTCAGGACGTCACAAGAATGCATATCATGATGCTTGGCATACAAGGACTCATGACAATCAAATGCATCTTCACACATATATGCAACCATAATCATGCATATATTTCAACTCATCAATTCCATACATTCACAATTCAACCATATGAATTAATTAACATCATCACATTCATGCATTGCAAATCAATTCAAACAATGCATTTCATCACAAACCACAAACCACAACAATCATACAATCACAATTACTTCCACAAGGGATTCACACCACAAAGGCTACCCACAACACATCACAACAACATGCATCAACATCATATAAACCACATAAAAGCTCAATGTTATACAACAATAACACAACACACGGTAAAACATCAATCGCACGCATTTAACGCGATAAAAACCCGGCTACTTTTCAAAAACACAAATTAATTAAATCATCTTTTACCATCCAAACTATTTTTAATAGAAAGAATATTTTATAAGCTTTCCAACGCTTCGAACGGGGGTCAAAACGGGCTTACGGTTCAAAAGTTACGATCGAAACAATTTTGAAAGAAAACCTACAGCAGGGATGACACGGCCGCCCGTGTTGTGTGACACGGCCGTGTCACCCAAAACTTCCAAATGGCCACAGATTGACACGTCTGACACGGCCGCCCGTGTTGTGTGACACGGCCCGTGCCAGAACCCAGAAAAATGCATTTTTTTACCGTCGGAAGCCTTCCGGACCTCCGATTTCGATTCCGTAAAAAGCCCCGGTCTCAGAATTCAGCGTACTACAATATTCTCACCATTAAAAGACCATCCAACACATTTTCCATTTTTGAAATATTTTGAAACATAATTTTATCAATTTAACCCGATTCCAAACTCGATCAAAACCACTCGAAAACACACCAACAATCATTCACCGATTAAATATCAACCTATACCAATATTACCAGACATATCCAAACACTTTTACTCGGTCACAACATCAATTTGCACAAAAACATCGATATATATCAAAAACTCAAAAGTTACAAATTCAACTCGATTCAATCAAACGATCACGCTAAATCACGACTCAACATCACACAACTCTACTACGCGATTTATTCCGACTTTCGTCCACGAAAACATCGATTTCTATCCATTTTTCTCATTTCGACCTAGAATGGAAACTAGAAGAAAATAACTAAAACAATCTAAGAAAACATACACATATACATATACAAGCAAAATATAATCGAAACTTCTCACCCTTACCCGATTATTCGCGCTTGAAACGGAGTTATGTCGATTTTTTTCAACTTTTCCTCTTCTCCCTTTTCTTTCCTCTCCTTTCTCTTCTCTTCTCTTTCTCTTCTTTTTTTTTTCTTTTCCTTTCTATCTTTTCTCTCTCCACTTTCTATTTATAAAAATATCTACCCCCAAAAAGACCAAAATACCCCTTAGCTCAAATATCTCCCAAACGCTCTCAAAATGCGATAAAACATAAACAACGATGAAAAATAATATATTGCCAAATAAAATTCAAGAATAAAATAATATAATAATAAAATAATCAAATAGACTCGATAAAATAAAACTGACAAAAACTGGGGCGTTACACTTCAGCCTTAATGACAATTCAAGAGGTACCGAAGGTATGGGAGCAGTTTAAGATAAGTTTTATGGAGAAGTATTTTCCAAGTTCCTTAAGGTCTCAGAAAGAATTTGAGTTTCAGCAGTTGAGACAAGGAAATCTGTCTGTGGCTTCTTATGCGGAGAAATTTGAGACTATGTGTCGCTCCCAGGATTTTCATCCAAGTACAAACGCGAGAGTGGCGCGGAAAACAGAGTCGCCAGCCGTGTAAATTTATCCTAAGAGAGGGAAAGGGAACACCGCATAAACCTAAGGAAGAGGGAAAGGAATGGTCATCGCAACCATAACCTGGGTTCGGGAGTCGGTTACGCGAGGGGAAGATGCTAGCACCCCACGCGTCCATCGTACTCGACGGGATCCACGCTTGTTGTCTAATCTAAGGGTGAGTTATCCTATCATCTATGGCTGCACTAAAACGGGGAAGGGAAAAACTAAGACAGACTCGGTAGGACGTCGACGTCCTAGGCCTACGTACCCCCTTTGTGCAATGGGGAATTCAGAGTCAACGTAGTTCGGACCAAGTTCTTTTTGTGTTTTTTATGAGCGACGTTAAGTCCGCGTCCGGCAGTTAGGGTCGATGCCTGTTTGCGTCTCAGACGGAAAGTAACGTGCCATTTTTGAAAATAGCCTTTAGTTTGACAATCCCGAAGGACAAAAAGGTTTGAAGTTTGTTTGTATTTTTTAGGACAGAAGTGACTTGAGTTAGTTCATAACTCAACTTGAACCAAAGTCTATGACACGGGAACGAATGTGTCGCATGGTCGCCCCCAATGGGACATATGCTCAACACTCTAGAAGAGAGAAGGGGGACCCCTCAATCTTCATTTCCTATGTTTAAGGCTTGTGTGCAAGGCAAGTTGACCTTATTAAGTATCTTAGAAGTGTTAAGAGATGAGAAGAGGGACTCAAAAGAAAAGAAAAACACTAAGGGGATTCTATCCTAATGTTATCATGCAAAGATGGCCCTAAGGGGAGGTTTTACAACAACCTAAGCCTAAAGAAAAGAAAAGATGAGAGAAAGAAAGAATGAGAGTGGACATGGATACTTATCCACACCCTTAAATAACTTACCTCAGCCTCTGCATAAAAGGTTAGTACAAAACAGACATAAGTAGCTATAAGACAAATAAAACCCAAGCAAGTCACAAACCAAAGAGAAGCGGTTACAAACCAAATGAAATTCAACCAAAACAGAATGTGGATGACCTAAACGTGAATTGTGAAGTCAAAGGAGCAAACCCAAATGATGGCACAAGTGCCTTTTCAAACAAGTGATCAGACATGGTCAAAGATGTGCATACAAGAAGACCTCAAATAAAAGCAATCAGACAATTAGCAAAACATCTTCTAAAATCACCAAATTAATTATCAAGATATCTCAACCAGAAGCAAACAACATGTCCAAAACTCATGCCAAAATTCAAAATATAAGTCACTCAAACAATCATGCAAAGTTCAGACAAGAAACATGACTCAATATGCCAAAAAGGAGGACTAAAATGCAATATGAAATGATTTTAAAAATGAGAGAAAAATATTTTAATGCAATTCAATATGTTGATGAATCAATGCAAAAATAATGAGTTCAAAAGGTTTTATGGATAATGAGAAATAATATAAACAAGTCATGGTATGCATGTATGAAATAAATTCAAAAAGAAAATAAACAAATAATTATTTTAGATGATAAAAATAAAATAAAAATAAAAAATAAAATTTGGGAAAATTTTATAAAATTATAAAAATGCCTCATGAATTTTTTGGTGATTTTTTAATGCGAGAAACTATTTTTAAAAAAATTAAAATGAAATGCAATATTTAATTAAAATAAAAAACAAGGAAATATGCATGAGGGTGAGTTTAGCAACAAAAACACGTTAGAAAAATAAATGGATCAAGCAAAGGGGGTGTGGATATCAAGCCCACACCACAAAGCCCATCAGCGAAAATAAAATAAAAAGGAAGGAACACGTGGAACCCAGTCAAATGATTTGACTCAGCCCTTACCTTAAGATCAATCCAACGTCCCCTATTAAGTCAACAAACCAAACAAGTAATAATGATCAAGGGCTCAGATCCAAGACACACCATATTAATGATACACACGCGTACACGTACTCACTCAGCATACCATGGAATCACACGTGAGCAGCACGTGATTTCATTAATTTGTTGGCACAACGTCAACCACATGATCATATCAACGTCCAAGATTAAATCAAATGTTTCAAAAGTAATTAAAATGAGAGATCAGGATATGATGCACACGATGGTAACCATGAGCTAGCAAACACACAAACATTAAATTAAAACCCAAAAAATAGAAAACATGGCATGTTGGGGACCGTACGATCAAAAGAATGAATGGCTATGATTATGTCTTCCTCATGAAACCCTAGCCTGACCGGAGCTCCACACCAGACGCCGGAACTAGGGTTCCGGTCGTCTTCTCCGGCAGCCACCCTCCCCAAAATCTCCAGAAATCAAGTGTGAGTACATCATTTTAATCAGAAAAACACGAGGGTTAATATTATCACATTAAAAATCACAAATAACCATCACATAAAGAGATTCGCATGAAATAAGGTTTGGGTTCAAAACTTTAAACACACGATACAACCAAACCATGCGTCCAAACTCAAAGAAAAACACATCAGAATCATCAGTGCACACCACAGATCATCATGCACGTTTAAAAAGGGAGTTTTAAGATCATGAAAATCATCACTAACCTGAGGTTATGCAAACTGTATCCTTGTTATTAGCTTCAAGTGATGGATGATTTGTGCTCTATAGATGCCAAGGATGAATGTTGTGAAGGAATTTTGTGAAAAGCCCTTGTGGATTGAGAGATTCAATGAAGAAAAGTTTTAGGGTTCAAGCTTTGGTTCTCCTCAAAATCACGTGTGTTCTTCCCAACCAGTGCATGAGTAAGTTTAAATACTTAGGGTTAATCCACATCTGATCATTTAGGTCTTAATCACTCCTTGGTTAATGAGTTTTGGGCCATTTGACAAATTTTCATAATGTGAAATACACCCTCCTCCATGCATGCACACCCAAGCATTCTATGATGGATCACTTATGCATGCACACCCAAGCATTCTATGATGGATCACTTATTGATCAATTGCTAATCACACCTAAATTGAAATTGGGCCTTGAAACATTTTGATTCATGAGTTTTGATGCCTCTTGCAATTTTGAATAATGGAAAATAAGTGAAGAATAAACCATGGATCCACTTGATTCAAAGGCCACAAATGATCCTTATGGATTGTTCTTTGATGTTAGAATGTGACATGAAGCAATGAATCAATTATAGGTCACTATGTCCCAAAATGCAAAAGGGAGCCATGAGAAAACCCTAAAAACCATTTTGCCTTCTTTTGATTATAACTTGAGTTTCACAAATGATATGGAGACCATCTAGTACTTGTTGGAAAGGGGAGAAAAAGATATTCAAATTTCATGTTTGAGGAAAATTCATTTGAAGCCTCCTTGATGATGAAAAGTCAAGTTGAATGTAGTGTAAGAACTTGCCCAAAAAGGAAACTTTCAAATTATAGGTCATTTCCATATTTAGTAACTTTTGTACCAACCCTTGATATTTGATAAATGGTGTGAAACTTGACCCTTGAAGACCATATGAGGATGTGAGACCTTGAAAACCTTGAAGAGATCCTCAAAATTTCACAGTTGACTTCCCCTCTCACTGTTGACTTTTCCCCTGATTCTCCTGATCCCCAATGCATTGGCCAATTGAACTTCTTATGAACCACACTGACGGACCATCTTCCATTCCTAGATACTTAGGGACCCAAGGAATACCATGGAATCAAGTCTTGCTCAAAAAATCAGAAATAAACTGACTTTATAGCAAACCCTAGTTTTGGTACCCTCAGTCTAGGAGGAAATAACACAGTCTCCAAATCCAAATTCCTCTGAATATTATGTGTATCCTCTCCAACAAAGATAATATATGCCATTTGGTGATGATAAAAACCCAAGAAGCTTGCCCATTGGAGCAATAAACCCAAAAATCTCAAAACCCTAATTTCTGCACTGGTTAGGAGAGAGTGATCCACTTGAGCTCTCTTGGACAATATGAGGACTCTTGCTTGAAGAACATCTTCTCCTCTTGAACTGCCTTAGGCACCGTGACCCCATGCTAAGAACCAATGATATGCACACATGATAATGCAAAATGAGATGAAACATAAGCCAGTTAGTACTAAAGTGAGGAGAGCAAATTTTGGGGTGCAACAGCTGCCCCTATTCAATCAACTTGGTCCTGAAGGTATGATAGCAGCGGCTGTCATGCGTTCAAAGGATTCATGGGGATTGAATACCAAAAGAGCCCCGAAAATTTGCTAATGGTGTGAATAACGAAATGGAGCGTGCTGAAAAAAATAAGGAGTATGACCTCAACCATATCCACAAAAATAATACGAATACGACCTCAATCGTGCCCGCAAAGGAAGACTGACCTCAATCACTCTACCCACAAAGAAAATATGAATACGACCTCAATCGCACCCACAAAACAAATACAACCTCAATTGTACCCTCAAAGGAAGACTGACCTCAATCACTCTACCCACAAAGAAAATACGAATACGACCTCAATCGCACCCACAAAATGAATACAACCTCAATTGTACCCTCAAAGGAAGACTGACCTCAATCACTCTACCCACAAAGAAAATACGAATACGACCTCAATCGCACCCCCAAAACGAATACAACCTCAATTGTACCCTCAAAGGAAGACTGACCTCAATCACTCTACCCACAAAGAAAACACGAATACGACCTCAATCGCACCCACAAAACGAATACAACCTCAATTGTACCCTCAAAGGAAGACTGACCTCAATCACTCTACCCACAAAGAAAACACGAATACGACCTCAATCGCACCCACAAAACGAATACAACCTTAATTGTACCCTCAAAGGAAGACTGGCCTCAATCACTCTACCCACAAAGAAAACACGAATACGACCTCAATCGCACCCACAAAACGAATACAACCTCAATTGTACCCTCAAAGGAAGACTGACCTCAATCACTCTACCCACAAAGAAAACACGAATACGACCTCAATCGCACCCATAAAACGAATACCACCTCAATTGTACCCTCAAAGGAAGACTGGCCTCAATCACTCTACCCACAAAGAAAATACGAATACGGCCTCAATCGCACCCACAAAACAAATACAACCTCAATTGTACCCTCAAAGGAAGACTGGCCTCAATCACTCTACCCACAAAGAAAATACGAATACGCCCTCAATCGCACCCACAAAACGAATACAAACTCAATTGTACCCTCAAAGGAAGACTGACCTCAATCACTCTACCCACAAAGAAAATACGAATACGACCTCAATCGCACCCACAAAACGAATACAACCTCAATTGTACCCTCAAAGGAAGACTGACCTCAATCACTCTACCCACAAAGAAAATACGAATACGACCTCAATCGCACCCACAAAACGAATACAACCTCAATTGTACCCTCAAAGGAAGACTGACCCCAATCACTCTACCCACAAAGAAAACACGAATACGACCTCAATCGCACCCACAGAACGAATACAACCTCAATTGTACCCTCAAAGGAAGACTGACCTCAATCACTCTACCCAAAAAAAAAATGAATACGACCTCAATCGCACCCACAAAATGAATACAACCTCAATTGTACCCACAAAGGAAGACTGACCTCAATCACTCTACCCACAAAGAAAAAATGAATACGACCTCAAACGCACCCACAAAACGAATACAACCTCAATTGCACCCGCAAAGGAGGACCAACAGAAAGTGGACTTCACTGGGGATAACGTGAAACAAAACTTCTGGTTTATACCACCCCTACTGAGAAAAGGAAACTGGCAAACAAAGTATGTCAAGCGAGAATTAAATACCCGGCGAGAACTGGCTTTCACAAAAGAGAAAGGCCAAATAAAGGCAAACTTCTAACGGACTCACGATCCACAGATAAGATGACTCCGCTAGGGAAATGAGAAGTCTAAATAAAAGACTCTGCCGGGGAGCACAAGTATGAGGAACGCATCCCTCCAAAATCTCCTGAGTTATGCCATATCTGCTGGTGAAGATAACTGGCAAGGAAAGTATCAAACCTGGCTTATGCTTCGAATGCGAATGTTTGAATTTTGCCGTGATGCTCCACACAAAGTGGAAATGCTACGCGTTTGAGGATGCAATGCAAATGCTTATGATATGCAAAAAGGGTCTCTCCAGCAAAATAAATGCTGGAGAGAAAAGACCAATTCAGCTGGGGATGACAAAAATAAATTGCCCTTTGAATCAACAACTTCTACTGGGGATGAAATCCCAAAAGAACATCCACACTACCGGGGATTACACCTGTCCTTTTCTGAAGGTAACATCCAAAACTTGAGATTCCTCCTCTGTTGGAGGAGTTGAGAATGAATGCCAATAACGGAACCGGAAGTTTGTTACTGAGGATTGCCAATAACCAATGGGCTTAGAACTTGCTGGGGTTGCCAGCCCATAATACTACCCTGCTTAGGGGAAACAGTCCATAATACCATCCTGCTTGGGGATACTGCTAAACTTAGCCTGCTGATGGGGAGAATGCCTTTACTCCCACCTTGTTGGGGATTAGAATATGACATCGTTGGTGAAAGCACACTTCCTGACTGGTTGGGGAAAGTGGACACCCTGATTCTGTGGGGAAACAACGTCTTGATCCAGAGGAAAATCTGCTCTGCTGAGGAAGACGCAATCTCAATGCCGGGGAGAGCAAACTGCTAGGGAGTACAATCCTGTTGCCCTGCAACCTGACTTGTCTTTATGGCCATAAGCGGCTCTTTGAACTTTTCACTTACCCCATCCCACCAGGTCTAATGGAAAATATCATTTCAAGAGGATTTTATAGAAGACCTGGCCTCCACACTGCCCCAGGGTCTTCAAACTCTTGGAGAGATTTATCAGATCTCGACATAACTGCCCCAGATGACATAATCTATGAAGTAACTTGCCTCAAAAGGATTTGCAATGACCTGAAATACTCTGCCTCAGTATTTTGTACCTTGAAGAGGTGCTTTCAATTAACCGTCTTCAGGAGTGGACAATCTCCCACGCTCTAGAGGTGGCCTGCCCCAATATGAGCTTTGAAGCGACTTTGCCCTTGATCTTAGAATGAACGCCCCAGAATAACTGAATTTTGGAGGGATTTCTCGACGTGACTGCCCCAGATTGGCTACATCTTAACACGACTTACTGGGGAGAGCCCACTCTACACTGAGTCTCTTGGCAACATGCCCTTTGATATGATTGTCCTTCGGAGTTTTCACCATCTCAACTTGGCGTGACCGAGCTTCTCGACTGTCGTTCATCGTGTAAGCTTCCTTGATGCTTAGGCACATGTAGGCAAGCAGAACAAGTTTATTATGAGAATGATAATTCTAATGCAACACTCATGTTAACCTTGAAGTTTTATTGAAAATGCGTCGCCAAGCCCTGTGAATGAATCACTAGCTGGGATGCGACCTTGATTTTTGAATGGTAAAACGATGTGCACATGCAATACCAACAAATCTTATTAGCACAACTCATAGGAGTCAGGAACGATATCCTGTTGAAGTACGCTTTCGGAATAAACCCTGTTTCAATTAGGACTTTTAAGGGTTGTAACGTGGTCTGGTTCACGGTTTCAGAAAAAGGATTTGTGGCTCAAAATTTATCGGTGCCCACCCACTCTTCGTGATGCTCTCCAGTCCTATGTTCAGTTAATCTGACCCAATCGCTCATCTCTCAAAAGGTTTATGATCTTTAAGGAACCTATGCCACTAATGGTTTGGCACCTAAGGGAGTTTTGGAATGACAGTCACCCCCTTTTATCTTTGGTGTCTGTAATCACACAAATTTGTTCTTATCGAGGGTTTTCTTTTGTAACTCTTTTCGCTTTTTCTTTCTTTTGCTTTTTGATCCCTAATTTTTGCCTGGACTAACTCTTTTGAGTTTTTTCGATTTTGAAGTCCAGCGGGATGCCCTGACTTTTGTCTAAGTCACTTGTTTACAAGTTTCGACTTAGCGGGCTTATTTTTTATTCCCCTTTTGAACAAAGCGTGTGACACTGGTTGTCTTACTTGCTTGACAGGGTTGTGACTGCCTCACTCCTTAGTTGTTGAGGGATAGCCGTCGTGGTTTCACATCTCTTGACCTCTTGACGGTGGAATAGAAGGTAACGGATCCTCAGATGCACACTCTCCTTGAAATTTGAACGCTCGGTCAAACTAACTGACGCCTACCCTGCCCCTGGGTTAAGTATGAGGGTTTTTCGTACGAAAGAAACTCCTACTTCAAGGATCAAAAGGGGTTAACGAAGGTTTATCTCCCTTATATCTCCAGTGTTTAGGGGTTTGAAACAATGCCTGTACATCCTCAACTGGGTTCTATCCTTGGACATACAACCAGAGATTTTGCGCTTTCGTCTCATCATCCTCCCTCAAGAGTTCTAAACAAGAAAATTGGTATTGCAGTGCATATAAACATTTAAGAGTGAACACGAATGGATTACTTCAAGAAAAACATACTCATTGCATTAATATCATCATAAAAAAAACAAACAAGTCTTACATGCATACGATGCTTTAACAAGAAATGAAAATGCAGTAAAGAAGCTGAAGATTGCCATTGTTGAGGAAGCTTAATTCTGTCTGGACGTACTTGCAGACTGAGTGTCCATTTGAGAAAGGAGGCCTCCATTGATGTACATATCATCTTCAGTGAATACAATGATCTCTGAGTCTACCAGGTCTTGCACCTTGTGCTTGAACACGTTGCAGTTTTCAATTGAATGACCCAGTGTGTCTGAGTGATATTCACATCTAGCATCCAGATCATAATCAGGAGGAATAGGGTCGGGAACAGGCTTGGCATCCCTTAGTTGAACCAAAGAACTTTCAAGTAGACGGGCAAGAACATGGCTGTGAGGAATAGGGAGTGGATCAAACCTTCTCTCAGGCCTCCGTGCTCTTTGTTGTCTCCTTCCAGAGAAGTTCTCTTGTTGACCCTGATTCGAGCGCATAATCTTTTCAAGCACTTTTCTCTTCAGACTTGGTCGAGGCGTAGGAAGCATTTGCGGATGTGGGGATTCTAAGACCAAGGACTGCAAGAAGTGCCCCTGACCTGATGTGGCTTTGGGAGAAGCAACGGGGATACCCACTTCTTTTTCAACAGCTAGAGTGGGACCACCTTGTATGCTCACGCCGCTTGGTGTGAATTCAATTTTCCTCGAATCAATCAGATCTTGGACAGCGTGCTGAAGGGCCCTACACTTCTCCACAGTATACCCTGGTGCCCCAGAATGGAAATCACAATGGGCTCTTACATCGTAGCCTGGTGGGGGATTACCAGTGAGAGGAGCCAAAGTCCTTTTCTGTACCAGTTGCAACTGAAGGAGATGCTGTAATAGTTGAGAATATGGAATAGGAAGCGGATGAAAAACTCTTTTAGGCTGCTTCGGTCTTTGCGCACACTTTTTATTCTTAGGCTTATCTTGGGAGACACGACCTGGTTGCGGTAGGGAAGGTCCTGGAACTTCAGCTTGTGGAAGAGATTCACGAGGTAATCCAAGATCAAATCCCAAAGAGATGGGAGGAATAAGGACCTCTGTTGTGGAAGCAAGCACATGACTGTTTTCCTTCTTTAACACTATTTTCAAAATTTCCATGACCAAACCCATCTGAGTCTTCATCTGATTGACCTCCTCCTTCAGCATCTTCTGCTCCTGGGACATGACCAGCATGTCTTCCCCAAATTGCCTCATCTGAACCCTCATTTCAAGCATCTCTGCACGGAGTTGTTCCATAGCTATCCTCTGGTTATCACAGACTGAGTAGAATACCGATGAACTGGCTGATCAATCCGGTACTGAGGAGGTGAACAAAGTAAGAACACCAGAGATAAACACCTGTTATGCAAAATGATTATGCAAAATGATTATGAATATGAAAATGCAAATGAACATGTTTGAATATTCACAGGGCGATCTACCCCTTGATTCCAGTTTAACAACAAGATAGAACGGAACTTCTGCTCATATATTAAGAAAACCAGAGGAAAACCAAATGTCAACAATCACAAATCCAAGATAACAAGTCTGAACACAATAATCATAGATCCCAACCAACAAGTCTGGCGGTGGTCCAAATAATGAAAGAAGATAGAAAACTACGGCATGTCATCAAAGTCCACAAGTGTCAATCCCCCCATCCATTATGTTTTTTGCTCTAGTCTTGAATTTCCTTGAACAGCTTTTTGGTGTCGGGATGCTTCGGTCTCTGAATTAGCTCCTGAATGAGAACGTCTCTCCTATGCATGATCCCTTCCAAGTATCGGCAATGCAACTCCCAAGCATCTTCTCCAGAAACACCATTCATGCTAGGACCCTCATTTCTAGGTCTCTTCACTTCAGCTTGGATCTTCAGTTCCTCTATGGAGGCTATGGCTTCATTGAGTCGACCTTCGACTACTTGTCTCTTGAATACCCCTGATAGGATCTCAACGTCTTTCTTCTTGAGCCTCGACTTCAATTGATCAATCTTAGCTAGATAATCGTCTTCCTTTCGCTTATTCTCAGCCATTGCAGTGTCTCGGTGAGCATTGAACCTGTGAATTTTTAACAAAGCCTTGTCCAATTCCTCCTTCTTAGACTCGAGAACCTTACTGATACCATCTAGAGCTTGCTTCATCCTTTGTCTGGCTGCGACCTTGTCAGCTAGCTCCTGTTCTGCCTTAGCGAGAAGCTCTGTCTTCAACTTGGCGATATGAACAGCTTCACCCCGCTCATGTTTCAACTGATAAATCTCTCTTCGTAGCTCACTGTTTTCTTCTCGCAGCTTTTCTTTTTCAGCCCACAACTTGTTAAACTTCTCTATCTCAACTGTGGTAGGAGGCTCAATCAGCAAGGGGTAAGATGGTGGTTTTTTGGAGAATGGCAAAAGCTCTTCCTCTACCCTTTTCTGAATCCAATCTTCATATGCCGGAAATGTTCTGTTGTTGCTCTTCCCAAAATAAGTCTTCCCTTTCTTATGAAGATCTCCCCAAGTATTTGCAGCTTCTTTCAACAGTTCTGGATGGATTTCCCCACTCAGATATAAAGATTCTTGGACCTCCTCGTCTCTTGGTGGCTCTTTCAAGGCATACCCGAATTGCCTAATAGCAAGAATAGGGTTGTAGTTAATTCCCCCTTTCCTTCCTATTAGAGGCACATTTGGGAGACCTCCACAACTAATCATGATATCTTGACCCAACAAGTCACGGTTAACCCAAATTAGATTATTTGCTCTCAAACCCATCAATCTTTTGGACCACTCCAGAGTTCCTTGAGTATCTACAAATGCCCCAGATGTGGGAAGACGATCAGCAAACCATTTGTAGAAGACTGGCGCACAAAAATAAAAGGGCCATCCCCTCCTCTTCTCGTTCTTATAGTGCACTGAATAATACAGATCTCCAAGCAAATTAGGTACCGGATTCTTCATGGTAAATATCCGGACAGCGTGCATGTCCACAAAATCCTTCATATTTGGAAACAACACCGTTCCATAGACACACATAGCCAAGATGGCGTTGAAAACTGACCAACATCTAGCCTTAGCATACACAGCAGCCTGTTCTATCAAAAATTTCACATGAAAACCTTTACACCCTCCCTTACTGGCAATATTATTTTTCAACAAAGATGGATCCAAATGCAAAGCCTCGGAAACCTTTTCCAAATCAGGAAGTTCTTCAGAAGGATAGAAAGGAGCTTCTTCTTTAATGGCAACATCCAGAATGAGAGCAAATTCCTCCAATGTCGGAGCCAAAAGATAATCAGTGAATAGAAAACAACGCAGGTGAGGGTCATAGAATTGCACTAGAGTGTGCAAAGCCCTATACTCGTATTCAGTGATGTTTCGAGCAAAATTCAAAATTCTTCCATACTCTCCTTTAAAGTCTGTCAATACCCCAGGTTCTGCCATAGACACAATCTTGTGAACAAGATCCAGAATAAGTGTTGGGAACTTGTACACTATGATGCTCTTTCTCTTCTCAGTACTCATCCTTGATAGTCTTTAATAACCAGAATCAAAGTTAGGATGCAGCCCTGCAAATGAATAAACATGTTAGGATGCAAAATGATGATGCAAATGCACACACGGGATCAAGGATGCCACATAGACTGGACAACTGCTGCACTGAACAACTGTATAATCTCAAAGGTCTGCTAAAATATCCAGAATACCAACATAACCATAGTACCACACTGATAAATCTGCTGATCAGAAAACCGGGTATGTTGAAGGTCAAGGTTACCTGCAAACCTGTAAACACCCTGCCCTCTCACATGTGGGTACTAGAAAGCCGAGGATCCTCAATATCACGGGCTCTCAGGTCGAGAAATGATGATACATTCACCATTTCTGGTTTGGCATCATCACCAATCGAGGAGGCCTCAACTGATTCCCCTATAAAAGAAAACATCCTATGGAAAGTCCTCGGCTTCGGCACTGAGGTCGAGAAGCAATAGTACATTCATCCCTCGGGGTACAGTACTATTGCTAATTGAGGAGCGCTTCCACTGATTCTTTTCCAAAAGGAAACCCTATAGCAAGTTCCCAGCATTGGGTCCTCGGATCGACATGTGTAATGGGTTTGCCATTTCTGGTCTGCCTTTATCACGTCTCGGGAGGAGTGCCGTTACTGAGTCCTCGGGAATGGTCGCCAGAGTCGACAGTTTTCCAGGTTACATTCCATCATCTGCACCAATGCGCAGGATAGAACATTACCAAAGAGAACCTCGTCTGGATGTGGAGTTTTCATGTATACTATGTCTGGCCAAATGCCACATGAGTCACACTACTTGCCACGCTAATCCTACGTGTATGCTCATGCCTGGGTATTGGGCTTACCTCTCAGAACTCCCAACCCGCCAAACAGAAAAATAGTGCAGCAGCTGATAATAATATGCAATGCAGAAATGCGGTAAAAATAAAATACAACAAATAAAGCAAAACAAAAACAAAAACACCCAAAGAGAACAAAGACAAACAAACGCTAGGATTGACTCGCTTAGGGATGGACCAGCATAGGTTAACCTTTTCCCCAGCAGAGTCGCCAACTGTCGCTCCCAGGATTTTCATCCAGGTACAAATGCGAGAGTGGCACGGAAAACAGAGTCGCCAGCCGTGTAAATTTATCCCAAGAGAGGGAAATGGAACACCGCATAAACCTAAGGAAGAGGGAAAGGAATGGTCATCGCAACCATAACCTGGGTTCGGGAGTCGGTTACGCGAGGGGAAGGTGCTAGCACCCCACGCATCCATCGTACTCGACGGGATCAACGCTTGTTGTCTAATCTAAGGGTGAGTTATCCTATCATCTATGGCTGCACTAAAACGGGGAAGGGAAAAACTAAGAAAGACTCGGTAGGACGTCGACATCCTAGGCCTACGTACCCCCTTTGTGCAATGGGGAATTCAGAGTCAACGTAGTTCGGACGAAGTTCTTTTTGTGTTTTTTATGAGCGACGTTAAGTCCGCGTCAGACAGTTAGGATCGATGCCTGTTTGCGTCTCAAACGGAAAGTAACGTGCCCTTTTTAAAAATAGCCTTTAGTTTGACAATCCTGTAGGACAAAAAGGTTTGAAGTTTGTTTGTATTTTTTAGGACAGAAGTGACTTGAGTTAGTTCATAACTCAACTTGAACCAAAGTCTATGACACGGGAACGAATGCGTCGCATGGTCGCCCCCAATGAGACGTATGCTCAACACTCCAGAAGAGAGAAGGTGGACATCTCAATCTTCATTTCCTATGTTTAAGGCTTGTGTACAAGGCAAGTAGACCTTATTAAGTATCTTAGAAGTGTTAAGAGATGAGAAGAGGGACTCAAAAGAAAAGAAAAACACTAAGGGGATTCTATCCTAATGTTATCATGCAAAGATGGCCCTAAGGGGAGGTTTGACAACAACCTAAGCCTAAAGAAAAGAAAATATGAGAGAAATAAAGAATGAGAGTAGACATGGATACTTATCCACACCCTTAAATAACTTACCTCAGCCTCTGCATAAAAGGTTAGTACAAAACAGACATAAGTAGCTATAAGACAAATAAAACCCAAGCAAGTCACAAACCAAAGAGAAGTGGTTACAAACCAAATGAAATTCAACCAAAACAGAATGTGGATGACCTAAACGTGAATTGTGAAGTCAAAGGAGCAAACCCAAATGATGGCACAAGTGCCTTTTCAAACAAGTGATCAGACATGGTCAAAGATGTGCATACAAGAATACCTCAAATAAAAGCAATCAGACAATTAGAAAAACATCTTCTAAAATCACCAAATTAATTATCAACATATCTCAACCAGAATAAAACAACATGTCCAAAACTCATGCCAAAATTCAAAATATAAGTCACTCAAACAATCATGTAAAGTTCAGACAAGAAACATGACTCAATATGAAAAAAAGGAGGACTAAAATTCAATATGAAATGATTTTAAAAATGAGAGAAAAATATTTTAATGCAATTCAATATGTTGATGAATCAATGCAAAAAGAATGAGTTCAAAAGGTTTTATGGATAATGAGAAATAAAATAAACAAGTCATGGTATGCATGTATGAAATAAATTCAAAAAGAAAATAAACAAATAATTATTCTAGATGATAAAAATAAAATAAAAATAAAAAAAAATTTGGAAAATTTTATAAAATTATAAAAATGCTTCATGAATTTTTTGGTGATTTTTTAATGCGAGAAACTATTTTTAAAAAAATTAAAATGAAATGCAATATTTAATTAAAATAAAAAACAAGGAAATATGCAAGGGGGTGAGTTTAGCAACAAAAACACGTTAGAAAAATAAATGGATCAAGCAAAGGGGGTGTGGATATCAAGCCCACACCACAAAGCCCATCAGCGAAAATAAAATAAAAAGGAAGGAACACGTGGAACCTAGTCAAATGATTTGACTCAGCCCTTACCTTAAGATCAATCCAACGTCCCCTATTAAGTCAACAAACCAAACAAGTAATAATGATCAAGGGCTCAGATCCAAGACACACCATATTAATGATACACACGCGTACACGTACTCACTCAGCATACCATGGAATCACACGTGAGCAGCACGTGATTTCATTAATTTGTTGGCACAACGTCAACCACATGATCATATCAACGTCCAAGATTAAATCAAATGTTTTAAAAGTAATTAAAATGAGAGATCAGGATATGATGCACACGATAGTAACCATAGAAAACACACAAACATTAAATAAAAACCCAAAAAATAGAAAACGCGGCATGTTGGGGATCGTACGATCAAAAGAATGAATGGCTATGATTATGTCTTCCTCATGAAACCCTAGCCTGACCGGAGCTCCACACCAGACGCCGGAACTAGGGTTCCGGTCGTCTTCTCCAGCGGCCACCCTCCCCAAAATCTCCAGAAATCAAGTGTGAGTACATCATTTTAATCAGACAAACACGAGGGTTAATATTATCACATTAAAAATCACAAATAACCATCACATAAAGAGATTCGCATGAAACAAGGTTTGGGTTCAAAACTTTAAACACACGATACAACCAAACCATGCATCCAAACTCAAAGAAAAACACATCAGAATCATCAGTGCACACCACAGATCATCATGCACGTTTAAAAAGGGAGTTTTAAGATCATGAAAATCATCACTAACTTGAGGTTATGCAAACTGTATCCTTGTTATTAGCTTCAAGTGATGGATGATTTGTGCTCTATAGATGCCAAGGATGAATGTTGTGAAGGAATTTTGTGAAAAGCCCTTGTGGATTGAGAGATTCAATGAAGAAAAGTTTTAGGGTTCAAGCTTTGGTTCTCCTCAAAATCACGTGTGTTCTTCCCAACCAGTGCATGAGTAAGATTAAATACTTAGGGTTAATCCACATCTGATTATTTAGGTCTTAATCACTCCTTGGTTAATGAGTTTTGGGCCATTTGACAAATTTGCATAATGTGAAATACACCCTCCTCCATGCATGCACACCCAAGCATTCTATGATGGATCACTTATTGATCAATTGCTAATCACACCTAAATTG
Organism: Lathyrus tuberosus; assembly: GCA_022829125.1. Taxonomy (NCBI): domain Eukaryota; kingdom Viridiplantae; phylum Streptophyta; class Magnoliopsida; order Fabales; family Fabaceae; genus Lathyrus; species Lathyrus tuberosus. The sequence goes on from JALAZF010000259.1 coordinate 4,423,201, forward strand.
AAATTGGGCCTTGAAACATTTTGATTCATGAGTTTTGATGCCTCTTGCAATTTTGAATAATGGAAAATAAGTGAAGAATAAACCATGAATCCACTTGATTCAAAGGCCACAAATGATCCTTATGGATTGTTCTTTGATGTTAGAATGTGACATGAAGCAATGGAATCAATTATAGGTCACTATGTCCCAAAATGCAAAAGGGAGCCATGAGAAAACCCTAAAAACCACTTTGCCTTCTTTTGATCATAACTTGAGTTTCACAAATGATATGGAGACCATCTAGTACTTGTTGGAAAGGGGAGAAAAAGATATTCAACTTTAATGTTTGAGGAAAATTCATTTGAAGCCTCCTTGATGATGAAAAGTCAAGTTGAATGTAGTGTAAGAACTTGCCCAAAAAGGAAACTTTCAAATTATAGGTCATTTCCATATTTAGTAACTTTTGTACCAACCCTTGATTCTTGATAAATGGTGTGAAACTTGACCCTTGAAGACCATATGAGGATGTGAGACCTTGAAAACCTTGAAGAGATCCTCAAAATTTCACAGTTGACTTCCCCTCTCACTGTTGACTTTTCCCCTGATTCTCCTGATCCCCAATCCATTGGCCAATTGAACTTCTCATGAACCACACTGATGGACCATCTTCCATTCCTAGATACTTAGGGACCCAAGGAATACCATGGAATCAAGTCTTGCTCAAAAAATCAGAAATAAACTGACTTTATAGCAAACCCTAGTTTTGGTACCCTCAGTCTAGGAGGAAATAACACTGTCTCCAAATCCAAATTCCTCTGAATATGATGTGTATCCTCTCCAACAAAGATAAGATATGCCATTTGGTGATGATAAAAACCCAAGAAGCTTTCCCAATAGAGCGATAAACCCAAAAATCTCAAAACCCTAATTTATGCACTGGTTAGGAGAGAGTGATCCACTTGAGCTCTCTTGGACAACATGATGACTCTTGCTTGAAGAACATCTTCTCCTCTTGAACTGCCTCAGGCACCTTGACCCCATGCTAAGAACCAATGATATGCACACATGATAATGCAAAATGAGATGAAATATAAGCCAGTTAGTACTAAAGTAAGGAGAGCAAATTTTGGGGTGCAACACTATGGCTGCTTACTCTAGGCAGGCCATGTATGCTCCAGATGAGAGGTGGAAGATCGATCAGTTTCTGTTTGGTTTAAGGACCGAAATTTCACATAGTGTGTCTCAGAGGGAATTTACTAACTATGCTGAATTTTTATGACAGTGTTATGTGGCGGAACATAGTTTGAAGAAGGTACAAGTGAAAGGAGAATTGAGTAGGTCGAATCAAAGTGATCGAGGGAGATCGAATCAACAATTTAGACCAAGGCAACAATCTTTCAAAGGGAAGCAAGTTCAGAGTTCCAGGACTAGTATACCTCCTGTATGTCGTCATTGTGGTAGGAATCATCAGGGAAGGTGTGGTATCGAAGGTGTGAAGTGTTATCAGTGTCAGAAAATGGGCCATTTGGCGAGAGACTGTCCTCAGAAGAGGAATACCGGGCGAGTTTACACATTGGATGCAAGGAAAGCAAAGGGTGATAATTCCTTGATTGCTGGTACGTGTTTCATAAATGGACATCCTTGTTTTGTGTTATTTGATTGTGGAGCAACACATTCCTTTATATCGGTGCAATATACGAAGCGACTGAGGTTGCAAGCTATTCCATTGTCTCCACCCATGGTGGTTACTACTGCCATGGATGAGATTGTTGAAACGTCGTTAGTGTGTGAAAATTGTGTCCTATCGATGAATGAAAGAGTTTTCCAGATTGATCTTATTTGTCTACCGCTTAAGAAAGTGGATTTTGTTCTGGGAATGGATTGGCTTTCTGCTAATTTGGTTTTTATCGGTTGTGAAGAGAAGTTAATTATTATTCCGTCTGAAGAGGCTACTCCGAAGGATGTGTTGACTACTATTCTAGAAGGTACGGTGGGAATGATTAATTTCTTGTTTGGGAATGAAAAGTCTGTTCTTATGGTTCTCACTAAGGAAGAGAATGCTAACCTTCAGGTTTTAAGTATTCCAGTCGTCTGCGAGTTTCCGGAAGTTTTTCCCGAGGATATCACTTCTCTTCCTCCGGAGAGGGAAGTGGAGTTCTCTATTGACCTGATACTGGGAACCGCTCCAATATCCGTTTCTCCATATCGGATGGCACCACTCGAATTGAGAGAATTAAAGGATCAATTGGAAGAATTGATGGCTAAGCATTTTGTGAGACCAAGTGTTTTGCCTTGGGGAGCTCCAGTGTTGTTGGTAAAGAAGAAGGATGGTGGAATGCAGTTGTGTATTGATTACCGTCAATTGAATAAGGTCACCATCAAGAACAAATACCCATTGCCAAGGATAGACTATCTGTTAGATCAATTGAAAGGAGCCTGTGTGTTCTCGAAGATTGATTTACGGTCGGGTTATCATCAGATTCGGGTGAAGAGTTCAGATATACCAAAGACTGCGTTTAGAACCCGTTATGGTCATTATGAATTTCTGGTGATGCCTTTCGGTGTGACTAATGCTCTGGCAGTTTTCATGGATTATATGAACCAGATATTTCAAACTTACTTAGACCAATTTATGGTGATATTCATTGATGACATTCTTATCTATTCTCATGATCCGCAAGAGCACGGAGAACACGTAAGAATCGTTTTATCCATCTTACAAGAGAGGCAACTTTTTGCTAAGTTAAGTAAGTGTGAGTTCTGGATGTCGGAAGTAAATTTTCTTAGTCACGTCATATCTCAAGGAGGTGTGGCGGTGGATCCATCAAAAGTGGAGGCAGTGATTAATTGGGAGAGACCGAAGGACATGGCAGAAGTTAGAAGTTTCTTGGGGTTAGCAGGTTATTATAGAAGATTCATTAAAGGCTTTTCCCAACTGGCTTTACCGATGACGAGACTCACTCGGAAGGATTGTTCGTATGAATGGAATTCGGCTTGTGAGAGAAGTTTTATGAGTTTGAAGAAAAGGTTGACTACCGCTCCTGTTTTGATTATTCCTGATCCTAGTAAGTCGTATGAGGTATACTGTGATGCATCGAAGAAGGGATTAGGAGGTGTGTTAATGCAAGATGGACATGTGGTGGCTTATGCTTCTCGACAGTTGAAAGTCCATGAAGAGAATTATCTGACACATGATTTAGAATTGGCGGCAGTTGTATTTACCTTGAAGGTGTGGCGTCACTATTTGTATGGTGTACGTTTCGAGATGTTTAGTGACCACAAGAGCTTAAAGTACCTCTTTAATCAAAAGGAGTTGAACATGCGTCAAAGGAGGTGGATGGAATATTTGAAAGATTATGACTTGGAACTGAGATACCATCCGGGTAGAGCAAATAAAGTGGCAGACGCACTGAGTAGGAAAGTGTTGCATAGCGCCGAATTGATGATGTTAGAGTATGCCTTAATGGAAAGGTTTAGAGATCTAAATATTCAATTTAATTGGACTCCTGATTGTGTGGTGATGGGGAATTTGAATGTCACTTCTACTCTTAGGGAGGAAATCCGACAAGGACAAGAGTTGGATGAGAGGTTACAAGAAATGTTGACTCAACCGGGTTTTGTACGAACCACCAACGGAATCATCGTGTTTAACAAAAGGATTTATGTTCCGGATGATGCGATGTTGAAAAGAAGAATTTTGGAAGAAGCACATAAGAGTACTTTTACTATTCATCCTGGCTCTTCGAAAATGTATCAAGATTTAAAGAGGGACTATTGGTGGTCCGGGATGAAAAAGGATGTTGTGGTGTACGTGTCGGAATGTGCGGTATGCCAACAAGTGAAGATTGAACACCAAAGGCCGGGTGGCTTGTTGCAACCTTTAGAGATCCCGATGTGGAAATGGGATAGTATTTCGATGGACTTCGTAGTGGGATTACCCCGTGCACAGGGTGGTTATGATTCGATTTAGGTAATTGTGGATCGGTTGACGAAATCTGCTCATTTCTTGGCCGTAAAGACTACTTATAAGGCGAGTCATCTCGCAAGATTATTCATTTCGGAGATTGTGAGATTACATGGTGTTCCTTCTAGTATTGTTTCGGATAGAGATCCAAAGTTTACTTCTAGATTTTGGAAAGCTTTTCAACAAGCTATGGGGACGAAGTTGTGTATGAGCACGTCGAATCATCCGCAAACGGATGGTCCGACGGAATGGACAATACAGACCATAGAGGATATGTTAAGAGCTTGTGTGTTGGAAAGTGGCAGAAATTGGATAGAACTATTGCCATTGATTGAATTCTCTTACAACAACAGTTATCACGCATGTATTGGTATGGCTCCGTATGAGGCATTATATGGGAGGAAGTGTAGAACGCCATTGTGTTGGGCAGAGGTTGGCGAAGATAGGATTTTGGGACCCGAGATTATTCACTAAACTACGGAAAAGATTAGAATGATTCGGGAAAAAGTTAAACAGGCCCAAGATCGCCAAAAGAGCTATGCGGATAATCGGCAGAAACCTTTGGAATTCGATGAGGGCGATCATGTATTTTTGAAGGTTACTCTGAGATTGAGATTGAAAGGACCATTTAAATCGCGGAAGTTAAGTCCAAGATACGTGGGACCGTATCAGATCTTGGAGAGAATTGGTGAAGTGGCTTACAGATTAGCTTTACCGCCTTCTCTGTCCGAGATGCACGATGTTTTTCATGTATCTCAGCTTCGGAAGTTTGTTCCAGACCCTCTTCAGCCAATTCTACCCATACTATTGAGATAGACGCAGATTTAACATTTTAACCTCAACTGAGTCGTATCACTGGAAGAGAAACTAAAGTGTTAAGGAATAAAGAGATTCCTCTGGTTAGAGTTCAGTGGGATGAGACGCATCCGGGAGATGCAACGTGGGAACTAGAATCAGAGATGCGAGACGCTTATCCTCACCTTTTCAGGTAATTATTTTAAATTCGTGGGCGAATTTCTATTTAAGGGGGGAGGATGTAATACCCCGTAAATTATTTTGCTCCGGATAATATTAGTGGTGATCAACTGAGTCCTAGTGTGCTCTGAGAAATTATCCTTAGAGATAATTAGAGTAACTGTTGAACTTAGAGTAAATCCAATTAATATTATCTGACTCTGAGATATTTTAATTGTTTGAACTTTAGAGACTTCTTGGACAATAAGTAGTATTACAATTCATGATGTCTTACTATATAATTTTTTTCCACTCTTTTCCACTTAGAAGAAAATAAGAAAAAAGATAGCAAGGAATTTGGAGAGAAAGAAAAGAGAAGGAAAGGAAGAGAAGAAGAGGAAAAGCTCAAGAACACAACTCATCAAGAACTTCATCAATCATCTTTCAATCTTCACCATCTTCATATATTCAAGGTGGGTTCTAGATAGATGCTTTAGAGGTAGAATTCCACGTGTTTTAGAATTAGGCTGGAATTGTGAGAAAATGAGTAGTTATGCTAAAATCATGAATTCAACGGATGAAATGTGATATAATTATTGTTAAATGCTTGTTGTTATGATCATACTATGTTTTTATGATTATAATAAGGTTTGGAGGTGTTTTGATTGGGAAAATATTGGTTTTGGGATGAAGAACAGCGCTGTTGGGAAGTGGAATTTTCCAGGCTTCGCCTAGCGAACCTGGGGCGAGTCGCAATGAACAGATTTTCGAGGGTTCGCCTAGCGAACCCGTCAGCGAAGGTCAGCGAATGTTCGCTAATGACGTTCGCCTAGCGAACTTTGTGCTTTTTCAGTGTTGTTTGCTTCTGCCTTGCTTCGCTGAGTTGTTCGCGAAGCGAAGGGCGAGGCGAATGCTCGCCAGGGAGTTCGCGAAGCGAACTTTATGTCTGTTTTGTTCTGTTTGTTCATTCGCCAGGGGCTTCTCCTAGCGAAGGCTAGAGCGAATGCTCGCTGGGACGTTCGCCTAGCGAACATGGCAGGTTATGTAATTTTGTTTCTCTCATAACTTTTGACTCGTTTGTCCGTTTTGCGTATTCTTGGTACCACTGTGAAACTATGAGTATCCTCTATATAATGGAAGGGAGAAATACTGGTTTTGATGCCCGATGAAATAAATCGGAGGAAACCGTGAAATTGTATAAATTGTGATATATTGAACTATGTGTTTCGTTATGTGATTAATGACTAATTTCCTATGTTCGTATTGTTAAGCATGTTTGAATATGTATGCTTGTGAGAATACAAAATAGGTAGAGTGAGGAATATTACTGTGAACAATGTCGGAAAGTGTGGAATGGCATAATGACAATGATCGTGCATACGGTGCCGAGGCGTGTGTCAGATACTATTGTCATAGAATGAATAAGCACTAGTATGGAACATGTGTATTAACCTTTGTGGTTGTGATAAGGCGTCATGGCCTTGTGATCGTCGAATACAATCCCGTTTGTGAGTGTGATCACGTAATCGTAACCGGTTATTTTATGAGTGCGTTTCATGGGTCTCGAGCTCCTCTGAAACATGTGCACAACTACTTGGCAGGTTTGATTCCCGCGTGCAGTACGAATGGCGCTCTGGGAGCGTATGCTTGTGACGGTTTATGGCCCGTGTGAAGCGACGGTTCATAACGGTTTATGGCCCGTAGAACCCGAATCCATTCGTATGTAAAGTAGGTTACCAGGATCCATTACTCGGGTCGACTTCTAGACGTAGAAGCGGACGGGAACAGGGGATGCCTTGGTGTGGTTGCCGATTAGTGATATTGTGAGTTGATGAACTCATGACGTGTTTCCATATAGCGTGCGTGTGTACTCAAAGTCATCCCCTATCCCTTTTGACTTGAGTTAGGCTTGTTAGAACCTTGTAAAGCCGAGAGGACTATAAGATAGCGAACTCACTGAGATTTGATGTATCTCACCCCACTGTTGTTGTTTACATCACAGGTTCTGCAGGTTCGGCGAAGGGTAAGGACAAAGTGGTTTGACTTTTCCTTACGGATCGTAGCTTTTGAGATGGCATGGCTTCCGCTATGGCGTTTATTTTTGAGATCATTGTATTGATCTAGTTCTTAGTGCCTTTTGGACATCTTGTATATGTTGTGCCGTAGACTTTAGAACTTTGTATTTAGGGCATTTAATGTATACAATGTGTTAACTAGGAACTTGTACATATATATTTCAGTACCAAATGTATTATTCATGTATGATATATGCTTTGATGTATGTATATATATACGGGCTTTACACAATTTTCAAAATAATGGCAGCTAATAAGGAACAAAGGGAATAATAAATAATGCAAGTAAGGGCTCATTGAGGATTCAAAGCAAGGAAGTTACCTTAACATCTTAAGAACCTTCCATGTCTGGCCGGTATCCATTGAATGTAGCTTCCATATTAACAGTTCACCTCTTGAAAATAGGAAAATTCTGATTAAGAAACATTACATACTTACATTAATTCAATCTAAAAAAACATAAAAAACATTCAACGGTAAGGGTCAAGACCGTACCATCAGAACAAGAAGCCAATAGTTCCCCTGAAGCATAAAAAATCAAAATTGTTACTCATAGAAAACATAACTTCATTCTTACTAAAACAACAAATTACTAAAAAAAACTGAAATTTCACTCATTGAGATCTACCTTATTCCTAAAAGAAAACGAGAATCGGTAATCCGATGTGATGTTACCGGAAGGAGCAAATTGAATAACATTAACTGCTGAACTATGGTAAGAAAGGCTGTTGAGATAATCTTTGTCTTAAAAACACAAACTAGAGAATAATGATGTGGGATATGTACTTACATTAATTCTAAATGGAGGTTTGATGGTATGTGTTGGGTTATAGTTTAGTGACTACAGCCTAACATGAAAAAAGTACATACTGTTTTGTACTTCTTCCATTTAATTGTGCTTTGATGTAAAAGAATGGACATGAGAAGTGGAAAGCCATATCATATTCATATATGATAAGAAAAGGTGAATGTTGTGTTCATTTACTTACCTTTAAATGCATGACCGCATATTCAATGGCAGCTCCCGTTCCTGAATGTTTGATCTGCAATAATTAACAGAAAAGTCAGTCAAACATTAATTAATCAGTAGTGTTGTCAATGGCAGATGGTGGCCCATGGCGGAGAGGCTAAATCACGCCATACCAGCCGCTTTGTGGCGCCGTTATTACGGATTATGGCGGAAAAAAACACAATAGCGGCCGATATTTATCATTGTGGCGAGCCTAAAAACCGCCATGTAAATCCGCCATAGCAGCCATGGCGGGGCAATTTGATAACACTGTTAATCAGATGACAAATTTATGTTTAAGACATTATTAAAATAGACAAATAAACTTTGTGATATGGTGGAACCATGTTGGCAATGTTTCTGACAACAAAGGCTTCACCAGGTTGAAAATCCAGAATACGGGATGGGCAAACTCTTGAGTTTGAACAAGCAAAAACCAAAAACTGCAAGTTGGAAAATTCAATAATCATTTGTAACATTATATAAGTTTGATATTTACTTCATGAGTAGTCACTGTTTAGTTCTACCAAAGTTATTTCTACCAAAATATATAATGTTACTTCCACACTATAATAGAGCAATGTTTAATCAACTCATACTTATATACTTCCTCCTTCTCATTCTAATAATAATTGTAATATTTGTCTCAAAATTGTTATTTTAAGTTTTCAAGATATTTGTCTCATACTTATATGTTCTTTTAAGATTTTCCACACTCTAGTCCAAATACTAAACCACAATTTCACAAAGAAATTTTCCACGATTGCCTGATCAAAAGTAACAGCTAGTTCAAGGATACTTCTCAAAAGTTATGAATGTGAAACTGGCTACAAAAACAAATATAAAACACACAGAATTGTACATTATCAACACTATACTCTGTACAAGTACTAACATAACGCTTTCAAGTACATGTACAAAATCAATGTTGTTAAACATGAAACTGACTGACTCAAGATGCTGCCATGATAAAAAAAATGAAGGAATTAAGGAACCTTTTTCTTTTTCTTTATAAACGTGTTGTTGGTTCTAAATTCAACTTTAGAAACGGAAATGGTGTCATTGTGAATCTGCATTCGGGTTTCTTTGATCTCTTTTCAGTAACATGTTTACCTAAAATAGATGAAGTCGTAGCAGATGTTGATGGTGATGCAGACGAAGATGGAGTCTCACAATCGATGAAGAAGATGAAGCCAGAACCATATCATAAATACCATCCTGCTGCTTTAAACCGTACAAACCAGCTATAATACCATGCCATAACAATGACATCTCAATTCACCAACCAACACAAGCTTTCACAGTGATGACTAAAACAAGGCCTGTAACCATAAAGAAAAACCTGCACAAGATCAAAATCATGTTGTACTAGAAAGCTGGAAAAAGAAGAAGAGTTGGCTTTAAAAATAGAGAGACACGAACCTTCAAGGGGGGGTGGGAGAAAGATTCTGAAACAACAACAATTTGTCCTTCATATCCTCATCACAAACACAGAACCTTAAACTCTCAGAACCTCCACAAAAACTAGTCAAATAAGTTTAAGCTTTCCCCCATTCCATAACAGAACTCACTCTCTCTTATTTCCCATATCCTTCACCTCTCACAAACTGGTTTCTCTTCTACCATTATCACCGAACAGCTCATAAACCTCATGAACACAACCCAATCTCCATCACTCTTTGCTCTGACAACGTCAACAACTCACTGCAACAAGAAACTCTCAGCAAAACAACACAAATTTGCTAATAACCCTTCACAGTCTAACAACACTACTCACCCAAACTCGCAGCGCATCACTACCATCTTCATCGTTGAACCACCATAAAAATCTGTTCCATCCACCTCATTCTTACCCTTCTTCTCCAACAAATGCTCACCGCCAAACTTCTGATCCACAACAATCACCCTATTCTTCCAAATCGAAAAACAATCCAACCTCCACATTCCATAACAACCACACCAGAACACTTCCCTTCAATAACCTTCATCAATAACTACCCAAACTCTTTATAAATCACAAAAACAGCAGCAACGATCACAAGATCAAAAACATAGAGAAAAGAGAGACAGCGATTGAGAGAAATAACTGAACTATGGTCGAATTGTAATACGAACCTTGCAAACCATTTTCGTTTTTTTACGGTTTAGAGACTGAGAGTTGAAATTTTTGCGAGAACGAAGAGACGCGTGAGAGCGAAAGAGAGACGAATTGAAAAATTTGCGAGACGGTGATGATGAGAGTCAGATGAGCGAGAGATTGAGTAACCTTGAGAAGAGAGAGATTCATTGTGTTTTGTTTGGTAACGTTTCTTTCCTCCATTTTTTCCTCTCCGTGTGAATGTTGCAATTGAAATCCTGCATAAATCAAGAGTTAGGAACATGAAGCTTTAAGTTCAAATTTACAAATCTGTGAGCAAGGGAACAGATTACCTCCATTGGTTCTTTGTTATGTCATGACTATTGTATGTACTTGCTCTCGCAAAGGTAAACTTATGGAGAAACAACGGTCTCATGGGGATTTTGCAGAGTAGATCGACGGTTCTCAAATAAGGGTTTCGCATAGAAGGTTTTGACAATCGATGTTGCAATTGAAATCGTAACCCTTGATTTGGAGAGAAAAATATAGTGTGGTTCAATTAGAATGACAGTGAGGTGAGATTTTTTTGGTTCGATGAGGGTGAAAGGCAATGGAGCTCGACGATGGTGTGGTGAGGTTGCGTTCAATTTTTAGTTCAGAGTTCTTGAGAGGGGTGAGAAAGAGGGATAACATGTGATTTATTTTTTAATTTAAAAATACGCAAAATTAAAGAACGACATTTTTAATATCTTTTTAAATATTTAACGGCGGTTATCCAAAACCGTCGTAATATGTTTTAAATTTTTAAAAAATTTAATGGCGGTTATCCAAAACCGTCGTAATATGTTTTAAATTTTTAAAAAATTTAACGACGATTGTCTAAAACCGTCGTGGCAACCGCCGTAACTTACAAATAACGACGGTTTTTATGGAACTGTAACAGCTGGGTCGGGACTCCCCCACAGACACCACAGACACTATTACTCACAAGCCAAATCACTAGCCCCTTTCACTACTAGTGTTTTTGCCTCTCGTGGGAATCGAACCGCGTACCTGGGGATAAGTACCACGTTCAATGCATTCCACTACCAATTGATCTAGTACCTCAATTGGTAGTGGGAATGCATTGAACGTGGTACTTATCCCCAGGTACGCGGTTCGATTCCCACGGGAGGCAAAAACACTAGTAGTGAAAGGGGCTAGTGATTTGGCTTGTGAGTCATAGTGTCTGTGGTGTCTGTGGGGGAGTCCCGACCCGGCTGTTTGTAATACCCCAAATTTTGACCACTTAGATTTCCCATCATTGTGAAAATCATCATCACAATATGGATGTACCTTTATGCTTCATCAGTCTCCCCAAAGATGGGTGAGCATCCAATACAATCAAAATTAGGGTTTCAAGCCCTCTCTGAGCTTTAGACAAAGGATCAATCAAGAAATGACATGATCTTCAACTTGTCTAATCTCTCAAACATCCACAATGGATCAAAAAGGACTCCCACTTCAAGGATTAAGCACAAGGCTGCTCCCTTCTAGGTGGATCAAGTCTCAAAATCGACAGTGTCACCAAATTAGGGTTTTGGTCAACCAGGGCCTCCAGATGGAAATTTTCATCTGGGCATAAGGCAATGATCCAAAACATGACCTAATATACTTCATGGAACCTCATGCACCCATGCATCAAGTCAATTTTGCCTCAGGGGATGTATTCATCAAAAATCAGGAATTAGGGTTTCTTGACCTAATTCACCCCTAAGTTGACTTTTGGGACAAACCATGAGCCAAGACCTCAAGACATGATTTGAGGGTCTCTAATACACCATATTGATCCATTTGGAACAATGGATTGATCCAAGAAGCTTGAGCAACAAGTTTCATTTTCATCTGCACCACAATTAGGGTTTTAAGGGAAAAGTCAACTGTAACTTTGACTTTTGACCAGGACATGCTCCCAAACCCTAATACATGATTGAATATACCCTATGACACCCATGGAACATGTCCATCAAGTTTGATTTAGGTCAAGGACATGATTTCCTGAAGAATTGCACAGTTTGGGATTCATCTGATAAAAAGTCAACTGTGCACAAAAGTCAACTTTGACTTTTTGAGATTTTTCACCAAAATGGATTTTTAACCCTAAAATGATGTTAATGTATGATTTGAATCATCATTCATCAAGAAAAATCAAGAAAAGTGAGATAACTTGTAAAAGGGGTAACCATAAAACTTAGAAAATTTTCTAAGTTAAAAATAAAGTGGCAAAGGTACCAACTTTGGAGGACCATAACTCCTAAACCACAAGGCCATTTTTTCTCATCCAAAGATGGATTTGTAGCCCTCATTATCACCTACAAAAACTTCAACTACAAGTCATTCCAATTCATTAAGGATTTTGAGTTATGGAATGATCAAAGTGGCTGAAAAGTGAAAATGTCACTTTTTCCAACACTTAGTGAAATTTTCACTAAGTCAGATTTTGCCTCACTTTTTGCCAAATGTAGGGGGATTTTTCACTTGGAATCAAAAGAGATCAAAACCAAACTTGTTCAAACAGTTGTTGTATCATGTAAGAGCTTTCCAAAATGGCCATGAACATTGCCAAATTCAACCTACATCATGAGATACAACATTGGCAAGTTGCCTTGCTGAAATCTGTCAAAGCAAGGCAGAATTTGCATTTTGGCTCGATTTGCCAAAATCAGCCAATTGCAATTGCTCCAATCCACTTGGACACCTCAGAGGATTGAATCCAAAGGGGACAATCACTGAGCCAAGCCTCCAAGCTCCAAGGAACAAGGAATAGCATGTTGAACCTAGAGTTGCCAAAATAGGGACAAAACTTCAAATTTGGAATGAGGCATTCAATGGAACCATCAAGGTGGCATAGACTGAGCCATTCTTATCTGAAATCAGTCAAGACTTATCCAAGACCAAGGGGACCAAAGCTCTGTGCCCTAACCTCTAGTCAATGGCTAGAGGAGACTTTCATTTCCATTGGCCAACATTGAGGAAACCTACTTACCAGCTGCCATGCACTATTCCTTGCAAAACAAACTTGCTCTACTATAAATAGAGCTCAATTGTGGTCAGTTTAAGTACACCAAAGCCATCTAACAGATGCTTTCCTCAAAATCTCTTTCTCTTGGCAAAAATGCCTTTCTTAGCAAGGTAGCTATCGGGTTTTGAGTTTGAGAGCAATTCTGCACAAACCAATCACTCACACACCTCACATACATCACATATGAGCTGATCAAACACTTAGATTACTTCTGAAACATCAAAATCTCAAAATCACTTGCCATCCACACAAGTTTGAAGTGAAGTTGCAGCTGAGATGCCATAAACTGATCCAGTCCATTTCAATTCAATCCAAGTGTTCAAACACACTCCATATGGTGTAGGGAAGCTGTCCAGATCATCACAACTTGTCTGTAACACCTCCAACTCAAAATCACATCTGCTCTTGCTGTCACGACTTGGAGGTAAGCACATACTTGGTCATCTCTCAATCTATGCATATTTCCTCGCACAATAATTTGGCCATATGTTCATAATCATGCATGGAATGTTTTCCCTCAATTAATTGCATTGTTTGAATCGTGTATCAAAAATCCTAGCCTTCATGCAGAAATTAGGGTTCTTGAGGTCTCTTCGTGATTTCTTGTTGTATGTTTAATTTAAATGAAATTAAAGTACATAGACATGATCGTGAGGTTGAGACGAGCATAATGATATGTGGATTGCATGATATGATTACGTATTCATGTAGATTGGATAGAAAATGCAAATCAGCCAAACCCAGAAAACGCGCGTGTTCTTGCTTGTGTTCTTGGCACCATTTTCAGATTTTCAAATATTTGAATTTTGTGATTTTGTTTAATTGATTCAAAAATTAATTTCTCTCTGAGTTTTAATGATTTTGAGTTGATTCTTTTTTTAATAATTCACAAAAATGTTAAAGTATTTTATTTTATCAAAAAATCCCAAAAATATTATTTATTTCATATAATTGATATTTTTGTAAAGAATTAATATTTTGATTATTTTTGGCATTTTAAATATTTTTTCTACATTGATTTTGCAACTTTTAATGCTTTCTAATTATTTTGTAGGTCAATACTTAATTTTTGAAGCATTAATCCAAGATCACAATTTGTTTTCCATGTGTTAAACAATTTTTGATCATTTTAATTGAATTTTTATTCAATTAAATACATTTTGAAAACAAATTAGGGTTTTGGATTAATTCAACCCTCATAAATCATTTTCAAAACACTTTGGGCCTCTATTAGAGTGTAAGACCCAATCCTTTTTTTGACCAAATCATCTTTGGGCCTCACTTATTGTATAAGTCCCGATACCGTCAAAAAACAAACGGCGCGATCGTCGCCTTTTCAAAAATCATTTGGGCCTACCCTCGAGTAGTAAGACCCATTTATTTTTCATTCAAAACACTTTGGGCCTCTATTAGAGTGTAAGACCCAATCTCCCTTTTAACCAAAACATTTTGGGCCTCACTTATTGTATAAGTCCCTCTGCGTTAAAAGAAAACCTCGGCGCGGTCACCATTTTTAAACGAAAAATCATTTGGGCCTACCCTCGTGTTATAAGCCCCACTCTTTTTCTTTAAACCTTTTTGGGCCTCTTGAGAGAGTGTAAGACCCATCCCTTTGTACAGAAAACCTTTTTGGGCCCCAGTCACTTGTATAAGTCCCTCTGTACAAATTCAAATAGTGCGCTCACTGATAAAACCCTGGGCCTCTCCTTGAGCTGTAAGTCCCAAATCTTTCTTTTTCAAAGCACTTTCTCCTTTGATTTTGAATATACTGTTGTTTTTAATCTTTCTTTGTTGAACAACTAACCAAACAGCATGGAAGCACTACAACCGAGTAAGTGGTTATCGCTTTCATTTACTGCTTTCATATTATAAACTGTATTGTGGGGCTGCTCACTGTAAGTCTCCTTTCATAAACTCATATCTACTGTGTAATAATAGTATAGATATTTCGAGTTTCCCCAGCAATTACGTCTAGAACTAGGTGACGCCGTTTCACTTATTCGTAGAAATAGGCGCCTAGATCCCCAATAGGAGCACCATATACAGTCTTCTCTTCGGCTGTCCTCCTTAGGAATCATCAAGAAGCTCTACTCCCCAAGATGAATGTATTCTCCGTGAATGGCATCTTTGAGTTTCTTCCCAATTCTCGAACTTTCCTAACTTGATCTATTCCTTGTGGATAGCTTGCCTTGAATGTCTCGGGGTTTGGGTACCCACTACGGTCATAATCTTGGACCTTAACTAAGGAACCCTCTTTAAAAGCTAAAAGTCGCTGGATAGTAAACCTCGCACGTTTACCAGTGGTTTTTATCTTTAAAAGAGTTATCTCTCCTAATGGAAAGGAGATGATAGACCCACGGGCTTCTTAAAAGCATCGGCCTCCTCTTGGGCATTATTCAAGGACCCTACGGCTTCTTAGAAGTATTCACAGCCTCCTCTTAGGCTTCGTATAATGATCTCTTCCTCCGGGAATGATAGCCTCCTCTTGGGCTTCGTACAAGGACCCGTCGGCTTCTTAAAAGATTCCAGCCTCCTCTTGGGCTTCGTACAAATTGTCCCGACGACCTCCTAGAGGTATAGGAACAGAACCTAGTCATCCTCATAGAACAATCCTTTCATAGAGTCTACTACTGTTTCTCGAAGCATAGTACAAAAGATAAAACTCTAGACTTGGACAGTCTAACTTCCTTGAGTCTCAAAGACATTCTCAAGCACCCTTCGTTAAATAGGAAGGAAACCCGCAGACTCGGATAGTCTCAATACCCTTTGGATTTCCCGTTTCCTCAAAGAAAAGGAAATATCCCTGATCCTCAAATTAAATCCCTGTGTACAGTGTTACTCATATAAGAACTGATTTTCTCTTTTAAATCAGTATATTGGATCTGTCACTCAACTGAAACAGTTACAATAACCTCCATCTCGGGCTTCGTACGAGATACCAAAATTCTCCCTAGTGGAGTCAAAACAACCTTTTAGCCTCTCTCTCAGGATTTGTATGAGACACAAAAGATTCCCTCGTAGAGTCAATCACCCCTTTTTTTTGCCTCCATCTCGGGCCTCGTACGAGATATAAATCCCTTAAGCAAGAGTCGAACTCTTTGCTAGCCTCCTCTTAGGCTTTGTATAACGATATGCCCCACTGGGTCAAAAACTTTTAGCCTCTCTCTCGGGCTTTGTACGAGACACAAAATAGCCTCCTCTTAGGCTTTGTATAATGATTTTCCTAGCGGAAATTAGCCTCCTCTTAGGCTTTGTATAAGAAAACCACTGGTTGATCCAATCAACCTTTTAGCATCAAAGCTGTGCCTCGTTCACAGTACACAAACATCAACAACTCCTTTCCCTTCATCTAATCACTGTAAGCGGCAAGCCTCTGGATCATTTATATCCATGCCACTGTCCCTCTTTTAGCATGAGAAATTCCTAAGGAAAGATGGCATTGCTCTATACTGAGTTAAAGTCTTCTCCTTCAGGTTAAAACCCTTTCTTTGGAAATTATGGCATTGCTCGGATCCGCGTATCCCAGTTGAAGTAATTCTCCTTCTCCACTCTTTAGAGATGACAAATTCTCTCTAAAGTCGAGGTCTTTTAGCTTCACATCTTGGGCTTTGAACAAGATACAAATCACCTTTCGCTTCACGTCTTGGGCTTTGAACAAGACACCAAAAACCAATTTCCTCCCATAGAATAGGAGGAACTACGAACGCTCTGATTTCCCTGTTTCGGTAAACGGGAATACGTAGGCATAAGATCAAAAGAAAAGATCTTAGCGAGCGCAATCAACAAAAAACCCAAATCCCATATCCCCATCAATTAAAAGCAGTAATTCAAAAGCATCAGTCCTAACATCCTAATCCTTATTCCCCGCCAGAAACCCTTTGCCTAGAAAAAAGAAAGAAAGAACTGTATTGGCGAAATACGAATAACCAGTACAAAGGCCCCCCACATTGATAGCATCCGTAACCTAACAGACCGCTGTTTAAACTTAGTATGCAAGCAGGGTTAATTGGAGACATCTATTTCCCTTCCTTATTCAGCTCACAATAGGATAAAAAATGAATCGACCTGTAGTTTTAAGCTCAACCGCAGAGAGCGACCAGCGCTTAAGAACCGCGTCCAAAATCGCTCGCTACAGAAAAGTGGCGCCCACTGTGGGGCCCGTTCCTTTCTTTCTACTTCTCTTGTGTGAAAAATTACACAAATGGCGACTCTGCTGGGGAGTCTCCTTTTCTGCCTTAGGGCATCATCCTCGTTTTCTACGGAAAATGGGAACTCTACCGAAGAGAAAGATTGACCTATGCTGGTCCATCTCTTAGGCAGGGAACCACAGATTGGGGCTTCCGCCGGGGAACCCATTTTCTGTCAGGAACTTAAGATTCATAGCTTTATAAGTCTAGGATGATTAGGACAAATATATATACTGCTTTTCCTAATTACTATACGTGTTTATTTTTCTGCTACTGGGAATGCGTGTGATGTCGCATGTGGTGAGATTGAGTATACACTTAAGAAAAGCCAACCTTTTTCGTAGTGCGGAAGCTATCAGAAATAGCTGTTACGCGATACTACCCTCATTTGAGGCTGGTGATCTATTCTCGGTGAATAGCACTTACTCTAAGATTGCATACAACTCGCTGGCGATCCGCTTGTTGTTTTGCTTTCCTGGGAGGAGCTGATGATAATGAGTACAGGTATAAAAATCACCCTAGTATAAACCGTTGGGGATAGGTAGAGCCTTGACTTCATGACAACGACCCTCTGACCCCATGTTTTTTCTATGTTTTTGTGTGCTGCATTCATGCATTCATTTAATAAAACATTAAAACATTCAAAAAATTTCTCTTCTAGTCTCTCTGTTTTTCAAATTAAACTAAGACTGTGATTGCAAATATCAGAGAAAAAGATTACGCTAATGGATTTCGGTAGAAGGAGAACTCACCAGTATACCTTCAAGGTTCCAAAACTAGGGGATTTGAGAAAGTTAGCGAGGATGATCGTTAACCCAGAGGCTTTCAGAGCCAAGCACGGTGGTTTGCTACCACTGTTAAGAGTCCATGTGATTAAGGGGATCATGGACGCGCTCATTCAATTCTACGATCCGGTTTATCATTGTTTCATATTCCCGGATTACCAGCTGGCACCAACGCTGAAGGAGTATTCTCATCTGACTGATTTACATATCATAGATCGAGCTCCATTTTCTGGACTGGAAGAAATTCCAAAGAATCAGACTATTGCAAGAGCAATTCATTTGGACGAGTCTGAGGTCAGGACTCACATGATTACTATGGGTGGCATCCAAGGTTTGCCGGCCCAGTTCTTGACAAAAAAGGCTCTATACTTCGCTAGTATAGGGAACATGACTGCTTTTGAAAGCATCTTTGTCTTGCTCACCTACGGGTTATTTTTGTTTCCCAACATCAATAACTTCGTCGATATCAACGCTATTAAGGTTTTTCTCATTAGAAACCCTGTGCTGACTTTGCTCGCAGATGCGTATCATTCTGTACACTTAGGAAATTTGTACAGCGGAGGGGAGATCACATGCTGTGTACCTTTGCTTTACAAGTGGTTTATCTCTCACTTGCCCAAGTCTGCCGCTTTTTGGGATTGCAAGAGTGTCTTACGTTGGTCGCAGAAGATCATGTCCCTCACCAACTCTGATATAGATGGGTGTAATAGGATTTATGAGGGAATCAGAATCATTGACCATTGCGGAAACTTCCCCAGCGTACCCCTCATAGGAACTAAAGGAGGAATCAACTATCATCCGATATTAGTTCTTTGTCAATTTGGATACCCGATGAGACACATCCCACTGGGTGTTTATCTGAAAGGTCTTTTCTTCAAGGAAGGAGAAAACGACAAAGCACTAAAGATGGAAATAGTGCAAGCTTGGAAACATGTTCATAAGAAAGGACGAGAGTCTCTGGGAAAAGCGGATTGTGTCTCGGTGGAGCCTTATCTCCATTGGGTACAAACTAGAGCTCTCAAGCTAAAGATACCTTATCCTCGTTACGGAATTCTTCCGCCGAGGGAAATTGTCATGTACTTCATGACGGAAACTGAAAGGCTTCAGGTTACTCTCAACAAAGTTCAAAAGGAAATAAGGTCTTGGAAGAACAAGTACCGCACCCTCGACGTAGAGTGTATCCAAATACAGCAATTACTGAAAGAGAAAGATGCTCTGATTGAAATTTTGGAGCAGCATGCTGTAGAGAATCAAGATGACCAAAGGAATTTGCTCACTCCTTTCACCTGGCAAGGGAATGACAACCCAACAACGGCCCAAGCGCCCCGGTCAAAGAAAAGGAAAGTACCAGAGTCAGCACCCGGTTTCTCCTCAGAGAGGACTCGGGACCCATTAGTTTAGGTTTCTGTTTCTGCACTTTGTAATCTACTGTATTTCCATTTCTGTAATCCTTTGAATTTCAATAAAAAGGGGTTTCTCCACTGTTTGATATTTGCAATCTAATTGTCGAAGTTTATTTTAATTAAACCTAAAAACAATTAATATAATCATTGCATTCATCATTCTCACATCGCGTATTCTCCTTACCTACGAATCTCACGTTTGTGTCTCGATTCTAGAATCAAACTGTCTCATTCGTATAATACTCGGGCTAATCGTCAGAAAAAGATGGATGATCTTGAGGAAGAAAACAGAGAGTTGAAAGAAGAGATCGACGCTCTAAGAGAGGATATGAGAAAGCTTCGTAACGACATGCAAGCCATGGCAGAAGCTCAGCTACAAAGAACTGTGATCTCAGAGATCACCTCAACGCCCATCATAGAAAAGTATGATCCTAGGTATCAGATACCGAAAGATCGTCCTTGGGGCATGCCTGTTAACTATATCCCGGAAGGATATGTTCCGCCGATCACTGAAGATCAGGGAATCGCAACAGAAGCCGCTGGGCCTGAAGGTTACAAACTTCGGGAAAGCGAAGATGCCAGGGGCATACTCAAGACTCCTGAAGGTTACAAACTTCGGGAGGTGCCAAGACTTACTGCCGTAGTCACGGTACCACCCCCTGTGGTGCACACTGTCCCGGAAGGACAGATTCCACGGACACCTTCTGGTAAGAAGGAAACTATGTTTGACAGAATGGATGAATTCCAGGAGCAGTTCTTGGAAATGCAGAAAGAGCTGCAAGCCATTCGCGGTCAGGATCTATTTGGGAAGGACGCCGCAGACCTCTGCTTGGTCCCAAATGTGAAAGTCCCGCACAAGTTCCAAGTGCCCGACTTTGAAAAATACAAGGGTAACTCTTGCCCTCAGAGCCATCTGGTGATGTACGCTCGGCGGATGTCAGCTCAGACGGAGAATCAGGACCTGCTGATTCACTACTTCCAGGATAGTTTAACCGGTGCCGCACTCAAATGGTACATGGGTTTAAACCGTACTACGATCAGTACATTCAGAGATCTTGGTACTGCCTTCGTCCAACAATACAAGTACAATTTGGACATGGCACCCGACAGAGATCAACTCAGATTGATGTCGCAAAAGGACAAGGAAACCTTTAAGGAGTATGCTCAAAGGTGGCGTGAAATTACCGCTCAAATTTGTCCACCTCTTGAGGAAAAAGAGATGACAAAAATCTTATTAAAGAACTTAAGCTCATTTTACTATGACTGAATGGTTGCCAGTGCGCCCAGTGATTTCACCGAAATGGTCGGCATGGGTGTACGTCTTGAGGAAGCCGTCCGAGAAGGACGTTTGGTAAAAGACACTGGATCAATGAGCGGTACTAAAAAATACGGTGGTGCTCTCCCTAAGAAAAAAGAGCAAGATATTGGGAATATCTCTCTCGGAAAGCAAAGGCGTCGTTATCAGCCAGTAGCAGCTGTTACTCCTGCTATCGGCCCCGCGCCCGTTCCTATGTATCAACCTCAGGTTGCGCAGAGCCAGCCTGATCAACAAAGGACACAACAGCCTCTTCAGCAGGCTCGTCCTCCATATAACAACAACCGTACAACACGGCCACCAGGATTTGATCCTATACCCGTAACGTACGCAGAGCTGTTTCCGTTACTACTGGCTAAGGGGCACATCTAGACTAAGTCTCCTCTTACAGTACTGGAAAATCCGCCTTTTTGGTTTAAAGCGGATCAAACATGCCCTTATCATCCAGGAGGTTCAGGGCATAACATTGAGACTTGTCTCAATTTCAAATCCGACGTGCAAAAGCTTGTTAGGAGGGAGCTCTTATCTTTCAAGGATACGAATCCTAATGTCCTTACGAACCCGCTGCCTCAACATGAGAAGGCTGCAGTCAATCTGATTGAGAAAGAGACTAACAATGTCTATCAAATTCATGATGTACTCTTATTGGGGACCAATCTGGTCAAGATGCATTGTAGACAGAGTGGATATGGCCATGTGCCACCTCATAACTATCACCAGTGTGATATCTGCTCTAAAGATAACCAAGGATGTTCTGTAGTGCAATCAGCTCTACAGGAACAAATGGATCTTGGATGGATCCAGGAGCACCAAGTTCGTGGAGTTAACATGGTCTCTAC
The DNA here is from genome assembly GCA_022829125.1 of Lathyrus tuberosus. NCBI lineage: Eukaryota > Viridiplantae > Streptophyta > Magnoliopsida > Fabales > Fabaceae > Lathyrus > Lathyrus tuberosus. The sequence continues at coordinate 4,444,849 of JALAZF010000259.1, forward strand.
GAATTCTAACGTCATTCAAAACTACGACATCCCTGTGATGAATGTCAACTTGGTGGCGATGCACTCAAGGCAAAGCCAGTATCATAATCTGCCGCGGCACGATTACAGTTCCTGTCTGATTTGCTCGGTAAACAAACAGGGATGCTCTTTCATACAAGAGGCCCTCCAGCGTCAGATGGATCTTGGATGGATCCAATACTACCATGATAGGAACTCCTATCAAATCAACATGGTTCAGATCTTTGACATTCGCGTGATGAATACCAACCTGGTAGAGTTACATGCTGAGCAGGTCCGACTCGGATTCTTAATATCACATGACTATCAAAGCTGTAAAGCGAGTTGCGAAAATGATCGAGGTTGTACCCTTGTCCAGGAGGCACTTCAGCACTTGTTAAATCACTGGTGGATGCCAATCTATATGGACGAAGATACTTAGCAGATTAGTATCAATAACAGGAATCCTACTCGTCGTCAAAATCAGGATGTCCGATCAATGGAAGATAACCTAGTGAGGTTGCATTGCATTTAAAGTGGGCGTGGCCAGGTGCCACCACACAACTATGACAGTTGTAGCGTCTGTTCGGAAAGTAACCAAGGGTGTTACCTTGTGATAGCAGCTCTTCAGGGTCAGATCGATCACGGAGAAATTCATCCATATCCAGGTTCAGGACCCATCATTTGGTCGCCGAACTACCTTGCTGATCAGGTTGAGGATGTTGTCACGATCTCTGGTCATCATCAGATCAAGGATGTTTTTGCCATCATCCCTCTACTTGACAAATCTAGAGTTCCCAACCGGGAACGGATCAAGGTTACTTATGATGGTCAGAAAAATCAGAAGGTTCCCATAGTCATCAATCTACCGGGGCCACTACCGTATGAATCAGCTAAGGCAATCCCTTACAAATACGGTGCAACGATAATCGAGAATGGAAAGGAAATTCCATTACCCTCCGTCGTGAATATTGCAGACATCAGTCGTGTAACACGGAGCGGTCGAATCTTCAACCGAGGGGTTGGAGAATCCAACAAAGAAAAGGAACTTCAGGCAGAAATTCCTGATCCACCAGTCGGTCAATCTGGTAATCTCGACTGTTCAAAAGACAAAGATGAGATGCTAAAGCTCATCCAAAGGAGTGAATATAACATTGTTGATCAACTGTTACAGACTCCTTCAAAGATCTCAGTATTATCGCTGTTACTCATTTCAGAAGCCCACAGGGAGGCTCTACAGAAAGTCTTGGAGCAAGCCTTTATGGAACGGGATGTAACAATCAGACAATTCGATAGCATTGTCTCTAACATCACTTTCTGCAATAATTTGGGATTTAGTGATGAGGAATTACCTGAAGAGGGTCGTCGTCATAACATGGCGCTCAACATTACGGTTAACTGCCAGGGCGATGCTTTAGCCAACGTACTGGTAGACATAGGGTCAGCCCTGAATGTTATGCCGAAGTACACTTTGATGCAATTATCATTTAAGGGCCCTCCGATGAGAGTCAGCGAGGTTGTCGTCAAAGCATTCGACGGATCCAGAAAAACAGTTATCGGCGAAGTTGATCTTCCCATAACTATTGGTCCTCACACTTTCCAAATCACTTTCCAGGTCATGGACATCCGGGCAACATACAGTTGTTTATTAGGAAGACCTTGGATACATCAGGCTGGAGCGGTCACTTCGACCCTCCACCAAAATCTAAAGTTCGTCCAGAACGATCAACTTGTCACGGTTTGTGGGGAACAAGCCTTGCTCGTGAGTAACTTATCATCATCTACTTGTGTGGAACCCGAGGAGGTTATTGGAACTCAGTTCCAAGCACTATCGGTGAGCAAGAACGATCAATTCAAAGAAGGAACTTCAATTTCTTCATACAAAGATGCTATCAAAGCGGTCGAGAGTACCGATACGACAGGATGGGGATGGCTTGTCATTCCTATTGACAATAAAACAAAGAAGGGTCTTGGTTTTTCTGCAACCTGTACCCAGACGGCCGCCAATGATGAAAGTCTTCATCCCCTTCAAAACTTCTTCCACAGTGGAGGTTTTCTCCACCCAGTGTCTCAGACAATTCATGCTATCAATGAGGAAGATCCCTCTGACACAGATGAAGAATGGAAGTCCTACCTTAACAAGGACGGTTATATGTCTTAGGAAGAGGTGCCTATGCCTTTTTTCTTTCCTACAGAAAGTTCGAGATTTATACCAAGATCAGATGTCGAAATGATCTACGGAGATTGTGATCCGAAAGGATGTCGTGCTCCGCCAAATTCATTAGAGGAAGACACTCTGATGAAAGAAAACTTTGATCGCAATTACTATGGCCCGATGGATGGTCTGCCAATGTGGCAGCCTTACCCAGGAAACTTGGGGCAAGAAAGTCAGCCGAGTAATGAAACTCAGCTGAGCGTCATTGAATAGAATACCTGTGTCCCCACCCTGTCATGGGATCAACACTCAGGTCATTCGGAAACTACTCAACATGAAGATGAATTTGCAACGTTTGCAGGACTAGAATTCATCAACTATGCTTTTCCTGAGGTCAAAGTCATCGAGAGGGATGACTTCTCCAGTTCCAAAGAAGTTTGGGACACTCTGGGACAACCGAGTGGAAAATACGACTATATGGTCAAGTACACTGCTCCCGAAAGCTCTTGTATCAGGCTCGGAGACATCCAGCCAACTGGATGGGGAGATACAGCTGAGAGCACAAATGCTATGCAAAATGTAACAGAGGAATCCTCCTACGACGATTCTGCCTGGGAGACAGATTCCAATGATCCTGCTCCACCAGAAATCAGCGTCATTTCTGAAGATAAATCAAGGAAGGTGCCAGACTTTGTGATTCACTGAGGAGTTCGCCAGTCAAAGTAATTGCCATCTTTTAACCTTTCACCCTGCCCAGGTGAAACAGATGTTTTGATAGGGCTCGCTTTCTGTAAATTTCCCTCTTCGCTTTGCCCAAAGCGGCAGAGTTTTGTTTTATAGGGCTGTAGTTTCAAGATTCGACTTGTTCATTAATAAAATAACGTCGCTCTGTAATTTCCGCATTAATTTGTTGTTTTCTCTTTTTGCTTTTTCAGAAAATGGTAATCCTAAAAAACATTCAATCATAAAAACAAGCAGTAAAATCGAAACACTGCACACACTTGCATTTTCTCTATCTCTTCTAAACACGAATCATCACGTCATGCAGATTGCTTGTTTTATACCCCGTTGAAACATACGATCCGATGCCTTCTTCCAACTTTGAGTTCCCGGTATTCGAGGCTGAAGAAGAAAATGACAACGAAATTCCAGAAGAGATCTCCCAACTACTCAGACAAGAGGAAAGGTCCATTGAACCTCACAAAGAACCGTTGGAAACGGTAAACTTGGGTTCAGAAAAAGAGAGAAAAGAAATCAGGATCGGAGCATTGCTCAGTCCAACTGCCAGAGAGGGTTTGATAAAGTTTCTCAAAGAATTTCCCAATGTATTCGCTTGGTCCTATCAGGATATGCCAGGGTTGGATACCAGCATCGTGGAACATCACTTACCGTTAAGATCAGAATGTCCGCCAGTAAAGCAAAGGTTGAGACGCACTCACCCGGACATGGCCATCAAAATCAAGGAGGAGGTACAGAAACAGATCGATGCGGGTTTCCTCGCTACATTTGAATATCCTCAATGGTTAGCCAACATCGTACCCGTTCCCAAAAAGGACGGAAGGGTCAGAATGTGTATTGATTACAGAGATCTGAACAAGGCAAGTCCAAAGGACGACTTTCCTTTACCACACATTGACATGCTGGTTGACAGCACAACAAAGTTCAAAGTATTCTCCTTCATGGATGGATTCTCGGGCTATAACCAGATCAAAATGGCGCCGAAAGACATGGAGAAAACTTCGTTCATTACCCCATGGGGTACCTTTTGTTACAAGGTAATGCCGTTCGGTTTGAAGAACGCCGGGGCAACCTATCAAAGGGCCATGACTACTCTGTTTCATGACATGATACACAAAGAAATCGAGGTATATGTCGATGATTTGATTGCAAAATCAAGAACAGAGGATAAGCACGTTGAACATCTGTCAAAATTGTTCGAACGTCTAAGAAAATTAAAGCTCTGCTTGAATCCCAACAAGTGCACCTTCGGTGTCCGTTCAGGGAAACTGCTAGGGTTCATCGTCAGCCAGAAAGGAATTGAGGTTGATCCTGACAAGATCAAAGCCATTCAAGAAATGCCTTCTCCGAAAACTGAAAAACAAGTCAGAGGATTCCTGGGACGTTTGAACTACATCTCCAGATTCATATTCCTTATGACCGCCACTTGTGCGCCGATTTTCAAGTTATTGAAAAAGAACCAGGATTGCGTTTGGTCAGAAGATTGCCAAACCGCCTTCGACAGTATTAAGGAATACCTGTTAAATCCTCCGATCCTATCACCTCCATTGGAAGGAAGACCACTAATCATTTACCTCACAGTCCTAGAGGACTCAATGGGATGTGTACTTGGCCAACAAGACGAAACTAAAAGGAAAGAGTCTGCCATTTACTATCTAAGCAAGAAATTCACCGACTGCGAGACTCGGTACACAAGGCTTGAGAAAACTTGTTGCGCTTTGGCTTGGGCAGCCAAACGTCTTCGCCAATACATGATTCGTCATACTACTTGGTTGGTCTCCGAAATTGATCCAATCAAGTACGTTTTCGAAAAACCTGCTCTCACGGGAAGGATTGCCCGTGGCAGATGTTACTATCAGAATATGACATAGAGTACCACGCTCAGAAAGTCGTTAAAGGAAGTATTTTAGCCGATCATTTGGCTCATCAACCGATTGACGATCAAGAATCAATCGGGTTTGACTTCCCAGACGAAGATGTCATGTATCTAAAAATGAAAGATTGCGATGAACCGCTACCTAGTGAAGGGCCAGAACCAGGTTCCCAGTGGGGACTTATCTTTCACGGAGCAGTCAATCATTATGGAAATGGAATTGGGGCAATCATTGTTACCCCTCAGGGTTCCCACATTCCTTTCACTGCCAGACTTACGTTCAAATATACGAACAACGAGGCCGAATACGAAGCATGTATCGTGGGTCTCGAAGAAGCAATTGATTTAAGGATCAAGAATTTGGACGTATACGGCGATTCAGCCCTGGTTATTAACCAGATAAAAGGAGATTGGAACACATACCAATCAGGATTGATTCCTTACAAAGACTATGCAAGAAGGTTGTTACCCTTCTTCAACAGAGTCGACTTTCATCACATCCCTCGTGATGAGAATCACATGGCTGATGCATTAGCCACTATCTCTTCTATGATTAGTGTAGGTCGATGGAATGACATACCTAAGATCGAGATCATGCGCCTTGAACGGCCCGCTTACATCTTCATGATTGAAGCAGTCATAGACGACAGACCTTGGTATCACGATATCAAATGCTTCCTTCAGAAACAAGAGTACCCATCTGGGGCACTCAGAAAAGACAGGAAAACCCTCAGAAGATTGGCTGGAAACTTCTTCCTGAGCGGTGACACTCTTTATAAGAGAAATTTTGACATGGTTTTGCTCCGATGTGTCGACAGACCAGAAGCAGACATGCTCATGAAAGAAATTCATGAAGGATCCTTTGGCACTCATGCCAACGGACACACAATGGCGAGAAAAATCCTCAGAGCAGGGTACTATTGGTTGACAATGGAATCCGACTGCTACAAGTACATGAGGAGGTGTCACAAGTGTCAGATATACTCTGACAAAATTCATGTACCGCCATCATATCTCAAAGTTCTTTCTTCCCCGTGGCCATTTTCCATATGGGGAATCGATATGATTGGCATGATTAAGCCCAAGGCTTCAAACGGACATCGGTTCATCCTGGTAGCCATTGACTATTTCACCAAGTGGGTCGAAGCAGCGTCATTCGCCAATGTAACCCGACAAGTGGTGGTCCGATTTATCAAAAACAATATCATCTGCCGTTATGGTGTTCCAAGCGAGATTATTACTGATAATGGATCTAACTTGAACAATAAGATGATGAAAGAGTTGTGTGCAGAGTTCAAGATTGAACACCATAACTCATCTCCCTACCGACCCAAGATGAACAGAGCGGTAGAAGCGGCTAACAAGAACATCAAGAAGATCGTTCAAAAGATGGTTGTAACCTATAAAGACTGGCACGAGATGTTACCTTTTGCTCTTCATGGTTATCGTACATCTGTCCGTACTTCAACAGGGGCTACCCCTTTCTCTCTAGTATATGGCATGGAGGCAGTGCTTCCCATAGAAGTAGAGATCCCGTCAATCAGGGTATTGATGGAAACTCAGCTCACCGAAGCTGAATGGTGTCAAAGTCGACACGACGGACTGAACCTGATCGAAGAAAAGAGAATCACGGCACTATGCCACGGTCAGTTGTATCAACAAAGAATGAAGAGGGCGTTCGACAAAAAGGTTCGGCCTCGTGTCTTCAGAAAAGGAGACCTCGTGCTCAAGAAGATACAATCATTTCTCACTGACTCTCGGGGCAAATGGACCCCAAATTATGATGGCCCCTATGTGGTCACGAAAGCTTTCTCAGGCGGCGCCTTGAGACTTGCAACCATGGACGGAGAGGAATTTTCCTACCCCACGAATGTTGATGTAGTCAAGAAATACTTCGCCTAAACTAAAAAAACGTCTCGGTGGATTGAAAACCCGAAAGGGCGGTCCAGGCAAAAGTTAGAGACATGAAAAAAAAATCATCCCGGTGGATTGGAAACGTCATAGTATAATCCAGGTAAAAATTAGGGATAATGGCAAGTAACTATGTTCAACAGAGGCATGTCCCTCAATAGCAGTTACATCATCCATCGGAGGAAATCTCCAGTCAAAGGTCATTTTAGACGGAAGCTCAGGATGTCTCGAACTCAAAGTTGGTAGAAGGATAGTGGTCGTTATGTTTCAACGTAGCCCTTTTCCCTGTAAATTACCATTTTCTAACTTTGTACATACTCTTTGGAATCACGCGTTTGGCTGATCTCCATCTTATCAATAAAATTTGAGCCCTTGTGCTTTTGTTTGTAATTCTTGCTTGTTTTAGCTTTACAGAACGACGTTGTTTAAACTTAATCAGCGATTCTTGAAATAAAACAAAAATGAATTTACTTGTTAAAAATTTTTCTGCTTTTAAAATAAAGATGGCAATTTCTTTTGACTGTTGAACATCAGAAGAACATCGATTGCTTCTCCCGAAGTAAGCGAATTTCAAAGTGCAGAATCAAAGTACTCCTTCTAAACCAGTATGCCTGAATGAAGGGATCAACTGTGTCAGAGGCCTTGTTTCGTCTGACACGCCTCAGCCGAGTTCTCATCTCCTAAGCCCGATCAACATAGCTTCCCGCGTGGACTATCTCTCCTAAGCAAGGTGGAATTGCTATTTTGAATCAACGGTACTTCTTCGCCCCGCGATGGCCGAGTATCCAATTGTGTTCATCCATTAGTCTGTATGTCGCGTCTGTTTTGTCAGCATAAACATACATACTTCATGCATTTTATTTGCGTTCGTATTTCGTATTGCATCACTATCACTTGAGTCGGTCTTGTCCCCTAGTGATAAACAGTTTTCTCAATCGAGTTTGTCAGTTTTTTCCTCGTCAGGAAGTGTTGCGTCTGCACAATCTCGCCACCAGTGTATCTTTAGATCAGAGTCGGCACTTGGCCACTTTGATAACTTGAACCTCTGAAAGATTAGAGAACCTTCAACAAATGTCACTCTTCGCCATTGAAGATGATATCCTCGCTTTCCCGGATTAAGGAAAATCCCCAGAGAAAGCCTCGTGATCAGAGATTCGGCAGCATGCCAGTCCGAAAGAACCGCTGATGAAAAGGTCATCGGCCCCACAAAATTGGACCCCATCATATGGCGTTTCTCCGGGAAGATCCCGAGAAAAGTATGATGAAAGATCCCAAACGAAAACAGTCTCTCAAGAGACTCGCTTTCCCCAGTAGAATCGACAGATGGCATCTCCAACAGAGAAGTTTGTATAACTCTACAACTCAGATGATTGGGTTCCCCAGCAAGTCTGACATCAAAACTTTTTCCACTCAAATGGCATCTCCCCAGGAAAATTCGGCGAGAAGTTTGAGGAAAGCCGCTATGAATAGCGTCCCTTGTCAAGAAAGTTTATTGACAAAAGAAACTAAGACCAGTTCTTGGTAGGCAACCAGGATCGAGGGGAAGTTTAAATCAGAAACTAAGACTAGTTCTTGGTAGGCAACCAGGATCGAGGGGAAGTTTAAATCAGAAACTAAGACCAGTTCCTTGGTAAGAAACCAGGATCGAGGGGAAGTTTAAATCAGAAACTAAGACCAGTTCTTGGTAGGCAACCAGGATCGAGGGGAAGTTTAAATCAGAAACTAAGACCAGTTCCTTGGTAAGAAACCAGGATCGAGGGGACGTTTAAATCAGAAACTAAGACCAGTTCCTTGGTAGGAAACCAGGATCGAGGGGAAGTTTATTTCAAAAGAGACTGAGACCAGTTCCTTGGTAGGAAACCAGGATCGAGGGGAAGTTTACCTTTTCTAAGCATCATCGCTTAGCTAAAGAAGATGAATGCGTAAGCTACCATTCATAACCACCATCAAAATTTCAGATATTCTGATATTTAATCCTCTTGCACCCCGAATGCTCGAATACTTCGTCATTCATACCTTCGGGTCCAAGAAGATTAAATAGGGGCATCTGTAATACCCCAAATTTTGACCACTTAGATTTCCCATCATTGTGAAAATCATCATCACAATATGGATGTACCTTTATGCTTCATCAGTCTCCCCAAAGATGGGTGAGCATCCAATACAATCAAAATTAGGGTTTCAAGCCCTCTCTGAGCTTTAGACAAAGGATCAATCAAGAAATGACATGATCTTCAACTTGTCTAATCTCTCAAACATCCACAATGGATCAAAAAGGACTCCCACTTCAAGGATTAAGCACAAGGCTGCTCCCTTCTAGGTGGATCAAGTCTCAAAATCGACAGTGTCACCAAATTAGGGTTTTGGTCAACCAGGGCCTCCAGATGGAAATTTTCATTTGGGCATAAGGCAATGATCCAAAACATGACCTAATATACTTCATGGAACCTCATGAACCCATGCATCAAGTCAATTTTGCCTCAGGGGATGTATTCATCAAAAATCAGGAATTAGGGTTTCTTGACCTAATTCACCCCTAAGTTGACTTTTGGGACAAACCATGAGCCAAGACCTCAAGACATGATTTAAGGGTCTCTAATACACCATATTGATCCATTTGGAACAATGGATTGATCCAAGAAGCTTGAGCAACAAGTTTCATTTTCATCTGCACCACAATTAGGGTTTTAAGGGAAAAGTCAACTGTAACTTTGACTTTTGACCAGGACATGCTCCCAAACCCTAATACATGATTGAATATACCCTATGACACCTATGGAACATGTCCATCAAGTTTGATTTAGGTCAAGGACATGATTTCCTGAAGAATTGCACAGTTTGGGATTCATCTGATAAAAAGTCAACTGTGCACAAAAGTCAACTTTGACTTTTTGAGATTTTTCACCAAAATGGATTTTTAACCCTAAAATGATGTTAATGTATGATTTGAATCATCATTCATCAAGAAAAATCAAGAAAAGTGAGATAACTTGTAAAAGGGGTAACCATAAAACTTAGAAAATTTTCTAAGTTAAAAATAAAGTGGCAAAGGTACCAACTTTGGAGGACCATAACTCCTAAACCACAAGGCCATTTTTTCTCATCCAAAGATGGATTTGTAGCCCTCATTATCACCTACAAAAACTTCAACTACAAGTCATTCCAATTCATTAAGGATTTTGAGTTATGGAATGATCAAAGTGGCTGAAAAGTGAAAATGTCACTTTTTCCAACACTTAGTGAAATTTTCACTAAGTCAGATTTTGCCTCACTTTTTGCCAAATGTAGGGGGATTTTTCACTTGGAATCAAAAGAGATCAAAACCAAACTTGTTCAAACAGTTGTTGTATCATGTAAGAGCTTTCCAAAATGGCCAAGAACATTGCCAAATTCAACCTACATCATGAGATACAACATTGGCAAGTTGCCTTGCTGAAATCTGTCAAAGCAAGGCAGAATTTGCATTTTGGCTCGATTTGCCAAAATCAGCCAATTGCAATTGCTCCAATCCACTTGGACACCTCAGAGGATTGAATCCAAAGGGGACAATCACTGAGCCAAGCCTCCAAGGTCCAAGGAACAAGGAATAACATGTTGAACCTAGAGTTGCCAAAATAGGGACAAGACTTCAAATTTGGAATGAGGCATTCAATGGAACCATCAAGGTGGCATGGACTGAGTCATTCTCATCTGAAATCAGTCAAGACTTATCCAAGACCAAGGGGACCAAAGCTCTGTGCCCTAACCTCTAGTCAATGGCTAGAGGAGACTTTCATTTCCATTGGCCAACATTGAGGAAACCTACTTACCAGCTGCCATGCACTATTCCTTGCAAAACAAACTTGCTCTACTATAAATAGAGCTCAATTGTGGTCAGTTTAAGTACACCAAAGCCATCTAATAGATGCTTTCCTCAAAATCTCTTTCTCTTGGCAAAAATGCCTTTCTTAGCAAGGTAGCTATCAGGTTTTGAGTTTGAGAGCAATTCTGCACAAACCAATCACTGACACACCTCACATACATCACATATGAGTTGATCAAACACTTAGATTACTTCTGAAACATCAAAATCTCAAAATCACTTGACATCCACACAAGTTTGAAGTGAAGTTGCAGCTGAGATGCCATAAACTGATCCAGTCCATTTCAATTCAATCCAAGTGTTCAAACACACTCCATATGGTGTAGGGAAGCTGTCCAGATCATCACAACTTGTCTGTAACACCTCCAACTCAAAATCACATCTGCTCTTGCTGTCACGACTTGGAGGTAAGCACATACTTGGTCATCTCTCAATCTATGCATATTTCCTCGCACAATAATTTGGCCATATGTTCATAATCATGCATGGAATGTTTTCCCTCAATTAATTGCATTGTTTGAATCGTGTATCAAAAATCCTAGCCTTCATGCAGAAATTAGGGTTCTTGAGGTCTCTTCGTGATTTCTTATTGTATGTTTAATTTAAATGAAATTAAAGTACATAGACATGATCGCGAGGTTGAGACGAGCATAATGATATGTGGATTGTATGATATGATTACGTATTCATGGAGATTGGATAGAAAATGCAAATCAGCCAAACCCAAAAAACGCGCGTGTTCTTGCTTGTGTTCTTGGCGCCATTTTCAGATTTTCAAATATTTGAATTTTGTGATTTTGTTTAATTGATTCAAAAATTAATTTCTCTCTGAGTTTTAATGATTTTGATTGTTTTTGGCATTTTAAATATTTTTTCTACATTGATTTTGCAACTTTTAATGCTTTCTAATTATTTTGTAGGTCAATACTTAATTTTTGAAGCATTAATCCAAGATCACAATTTGTTTTCCATGTGTTAAACAATTTTTGATCATTTTAATTGAATTTTTATTCAATTAAATACATTTTGAAAACAAATTAGGGTTTTGGATTAATTCAACCCTCATAAATCATTTTCAAAACACTTTGGGCCTCTATTAGAGTGTAAGACCCAATCCTTTTTTTGACCAAATCATCTTTGGGCCTCACTTATTGTATAAGTCCCGATACCGTCAAAAAACAAACGGCGCGATCGTCGCCTTTTCAAAAATCATCTGGGCCTACCCTCGAGTAGTAAGACCCATTTATTTTTCATTCAAAACACTTTGGGCCTCTATTAGAGTGTAAGACCCAATCTCCCTTTTAACCAAAACATTTCGGGCCTCACTTATTGTATAAGTCCCTCTGCGTTAAAAGAAAACCTCGGCGCGATCGCCATTTTTAAACGAAAAATCATTTGGGCCTACCCTCGTGTTATAAGCCCCACTCTTTTTCTTTAAACCTTTTTGGGCCTCTTGAGAGAGTGTAAGACCCATCCCTTTGTACAGAAAACCTTTTTGGGCCCCAGTCACTTATATAAGTCCCTCTGTACAAATTCAAACAGTGCGCTCACTGATAAAACCCTGGGCCTCTCCTTGAGCTGTAAGCCCCAAATCTTTCTTTTTCAAAGCACTTTCTCCTTTGATTTTGAATATACTGTTGTTTTTAATCTTTCTTTGTTGAACAACTAACCAAACAGCATGGAAGCACTACAACCGAGTAAGTGGTTATCGCTTTCATTTACTGCTTTCATATTATAAACTGTATTGTGGGGCTGCTCACTGTAAGTCTCCTTTCATAAACTCATATCTACTGTGTAATAATAGTATAGATATTTCGAGTTTCCCCGGCAATTACGTCTAGAACTAGGTGACGCCGTTTCACTTATTCGTAGAAATAGACGCCTAGATCCCCAATAGGAGCACCAGATACAGTCTTCTCTTCGGGTGTCCTCCTTAGGAATCATCAAGAAGCTCTACTCCCCAAGATGAATGTATTCTCCGTGAATGGCATCTTTGAGTTTCTTCCCAATTCTCGAACTTTCCTGACTTGATCTATTCCTTGTGGATAGCTTACCTTGAATGTCTCGGGGTTTGGGTACCCACTACGGTCATAATCTTGGACCTTAACTAAGGAACCCTCTTTAAAAGCTAAAAGTCGCTGGATAGTAAACCTCGCACGTTTACCAGTGGTTTTTATCTTTAAAAGAGTTATCTCTCCTAATGGAAAGGAGATGATAGACCCACGGGCTTCTTAAAAGCATCGGCCTCCTCTTGGGCTTTATTCAAGGACCCTACGGCTTCTTAGAAGTATTCACAGCCTCCTCTTAGGCTTCGTATAATGATCTCTTCCTCCGGGAATGATAGCCTCCTCTTGGGCTTCGTACAAGGACCCGTCGGCTTCTTAAAAGATTCCAGCCTCCTCTTGGGCTTCGTACAAATTGTCCCGACAACCTCCTAGAGGTATAGGAACAGAACCTAGTCATCCTCATAGAACAGTCCTTTCATAGAGTCTACTACTGTTTCTCGAAGCATAGTACAAAAGATAAAACTCTAGACTTGGACAGTCTAACTTCCTTGAGTCTCAAAGACATTCTCAAGCACCCTTCGTTAAATAGGAAGGAAACCCGCAGACTCGGATAGTCTCAATACCCTTTGGATTTCCCGTTTCCTCAAAGAAAAGGAAATATCCCTGATCCTTAAATTAAATCCCTGTGTACAGTGTTACTCATATAAGAACTGATTTTCTCTTTTAAATCAGTATATTGGATCTGTCACTCAACTGAAACAGTTACAATAGCCTCCATCTCGGGCTTCGTACGAGATACCAAAATTCTCCCTAGTGGAGTCAAAACAACCTTTTAGCCTCTCTCTCAGGCTTTGTATGAGACACAAAAGATTCCCTCGTAGAGTCAATCACCCCTTTTTTTTTGCCTCCATCTCGAGCCTCGTACGAGATATAAATCCCTTAAGCAAGAGTCGAACTCTTTGCTAGCCTCCTCTTAGGCTTTGTATAACGATATGCCCCACTGGGTCAAAAACTTTTAGCCTCTCTCTCGGGCTTTGTACGAGACACAAAATAGCCTCCTCTTAGGCTTTGTATAATGATTTTCCTAGCGGAAATTAGCCTCCTCTTAGGCTTTGTATAAGAAAACCACTGGTTGATCCAATCAACCTTTTAGCATCAAAGTTGTGCCTCGTTCACAGTACACAAACATCAACAACTCCTTTCCCTTCATCTAATCGCTGTAAGCGGCAAGCCTCTGGATCATCTATATCCATGCCACTGTCCCTCTTTTAGCATGAGAAATTCCTAAGGAAAGATGGCATTGCTCTATACTGAGTTAAAGTCTTCTCCTTCAGGTTAAAACCCTTTCTTCGGAAATTATGGCATTGCTCGGATCCGCGTATCCCAGTTGAAGTAATTCTCCTTCTCCACTCTTTAGAGATGACAAATTCTCTCTAAAGTCGAGGTCTTTTAGCTTCACATATTGGGCTTTGAACAAGATACAAATCACCTTTCGCTTCACGTCTTGGGCTTTGAACAAGACACCAAAAACCAATTTCCTCCCATAGAATAGGAGGAACTACGAACGCTCTGATTTTCCTGTTTCGGTAAACGGGAATACGTAGGCATAAGATCAAAAGAAAAGATCTTAGCGAGCGCAATCAACAAAAAACCCAAATCCCATATCCCCATCAATTAAAAGCAGTAATTCAAAAGCATCAGTCCTAACATCCTAATCCTTATTCCTCGCCAGAAACCCTTTGCCTAGAAAAAAGAAAGAAAGAACCGTATTGGCGAAATACGAATAACCAGTACAAAGGCCCCCCACATTGATAGCATCCGTAACCTAACAGACCACTGTTTAAACTCAGTATGCAAGCAGGGTTAATTGGAGACATCTATTTCCCTTCCTTATTCAGCTCACAATAGGATAAAAAATGAATCGACCTGTAGTTTTAAGCTCAACCGCAGAGAGCGACCAGCGCTTAAGAACCGCGTCCAAAATCGCTCGCTACACGGTTATACATCAAAGCATAAATATTATATATAGATCCAAGTGTTTGGTACTGAAACACATAAGCTCCTAGTTAACACATTGTATACAAATAAATGCCCTAAAGTACAAAGTACAAAAACCTAAGGTATATTATACACAAGATGTTCAAAAGATAAAAACTAAGAACTAGATCAACAATGATCTCAAAATAAACTCCGCTACGGAAGCTAGCCACTAACAAGCAAGGGAGAAGATCACACGACCTTATCCTTACCCTTCTCGGAACCTGAAGCACCTGAAATACATCAACAACGTGGGGTGAGATACATCAAATCTCAGTGAGTTCCCTATCTTATGGGTTCTCTCAGATTATCAAGGCTCTAACAATCCTAACTCAAGTCCGGGGGAAAAGGGAAAGGACTCTTGAGTTCACATTTCAATTCTCACACTATATGGAAACATGCCATGAGTTCATCAACTCAAAGTATCACTAATCGATAACCATACCAAGGTATCTCCTGTTCCCGTCCGCTTCTACGTCTAGAAGGCGACCCGAGTCATAGATCCTTGTAACCTACTTGACATACGAATGGATTCGGGTTCTACGGGCCTTTTACCGTCATGAACCGTCACTTCACACAGGCCTTTTACCGTCACAAGCATACGCTCCATGGGCGTCATTCGTACAACACGGGGAATCAAACCTGCCAAGTAGTTGTGCATCCATTTCAGAGGAGTCTGAGACTCATGAAACTACACTCAAGATAAACCGGTTACGATTACATGATTACATACAACAAACATGATTGTATTCGACAATCACAAGGCTATAATGCCTCCCGGCCTCTCATGCCGGCTCAAACCCACAAAGGGTAACCACATGTTCCATACTAGTGTGTCCAACATCTAAATTCTCCTATAGTTCATAAGGGGGTTTTCCTTACTCTTCCTATTTCCTTTTCCATATTAACATGCATATTCAATTACAATCATGCTAAACAATAATAGGATAGGCAAGGCAAATCACAATTGCATGATAGAATAATTTAAAACAATTACAACATAATTAAAACACTTTTGAACTTTCCCGATTATTTAGTCGGTCGGTAAAATTAACATTTTTCACTCCCATTGAAAACAATATTTCCTTAGCTTCACAACGATATAAAGAACTCTTAAATAGGATAAACGGGTCAAAAGTTACGGATTTTTGAAGAAAAGGAAAATATTTGATCCCAGGCAGGGATTTCGCCTGGCGAATCCCCATTCGCCAGCACTTCGCCTGGCAATTCTCCATTTGCCAGCACTTCGCCCGGTGAATCTAGTGGCGAGTCTCCAATTTCAGAAAAATCAAAAGTTCCAGTAGCTAACACATTTCTGTTTCTCCAAATTCGCCTGGCGAATCCGGTTTTCGCCTGGCGAATCCCTTTCGCCAGCACTTCGCCTGGCGAATCCCTTTCGCCAGCACTTCGCCTGGCGAATAGGTGGCGAGACCTAATTCGCCTGGCGAATCACACCAGAACCAAAATTTCTCCTTACGGGTTCCATGGCCCCCAAAACCCCAAAACCACCATTTCTTAACCCAAATCAATTACAAACAGCACAAACAAGCATCAACAATGTTAATATACATAATTTGATCATACTACACAATTTATATCGATTTTTAACCGTTAAAAACATCGATTCAACATATTGACCTAAAACTCAATCATTCCAAAAACTCTAAAAATGTGGTTTCTAAACTAGAACCCACCTTGAGATGAGCAAGATGAAGATGATTAAGAAGATTGGATGAAAGTTTGATGAATGGATGATGATGATCTTGATGTTCTTGAGCTTTTTCTCCTATTTCCTCTTTTCTCTCCTTTCCTTTCCTTTCTTTCTTCTTTCCTTCAATGTTTCTATCTTTTTCTTTTGTTTGGCAAAGTGAGAGAAAAAGAATATATAGTAACTTAGTATTAGAAGTAATACTACTAAATGTCCGAAAAGTCTCTTAAGTCCAAATTAATAAAATACCTCAGAGTCAGATAATATTAATTGGATTTATTCTCAGTTCCACAGTTACTCTAATTATTTTATCAAATAATTCCTCAGAGTACACTGGGCTCAGTCGATCACAATAAAATATTATCCGAAGAAATAAAAATACGGGGTATTACATCCTCCCCCCCCCCCCTTAAATAGAAATTTGCCCTCGAATTTAAAGATTACCTGAACAGGTGAGGGTAAGCACCTCGCATTTCCGATTCAAGTTCCCAAGTTGTATCATACATTGCATCGATACAAAAAAGTGTGTAGCTCCGCAATCAAATAGAACAAAACAAGGAAATCCGTTAATGAAGCACGTACCGGCAATTAAGGAATTGTCACTCTTCTTCTTCCTTGCATCTAAGGTATAAACCCTTCCTTGTGTCTGAGTCCTATTCTGAGGACAATCTCTCTTCAGATGACCCATCTTTTGACATTGGTAACACTTAGCGAAGTGCTGGCAAAGTACTGGCGAATGGGTATTCGCCAGGCGAAATCCAGATTCGCCAGGCGAATCTGCCTGGGATCAAATATTTTCTTTTCTTCAAAAATCCGTAACTTTTGACTCCTTTATCCGATCTAAGAGTTCTTTATATCGATGCGAAGCTAAGAAAATATTCTATGCATTGGAGGTGGAAAATTTTAACTTTGATGCCCGATTAAATAATCGAAGAATTTCCCAAGTGGTATATTTATGTTTTACTTGTCATAT
The DNA here is from genome assembly GCA_022829125.1 of Lathyrus tuberosus. Lineage (NCBI taxonomy): Eukaryota > Viridiplantae > Streptophyta > Magnoliopsida > Fabales > Fabaceae > Lathyrus > Lathyrus tuberosus. The sequence goes on from JALAZF010000259.1 coordinate 4,462,109, forward strand.
ATTATTCTATGGTGCAATTGTGATATATCTTGCCTATCCTATTATTGTTTAACATGATTGTAAGTGAAAATGCATGCCAATGTGAAAATGATATAGGAAGAGTGAGGAAACCTCAACTTGAACTATAGGAGAATCTAGTAAGGAACTAGAAATTGTAGACAACTCTAGATGGCGATGCTCGGGCACGTGTTGTTGGAAGATACATCCTTACCGAGTATTGGCCTAGTTGAGAGTGAAACACTAGTATGGAACATGTGGTTAACCTTGTGGTTTAATAAGGCATGAGAAGCCTTAAGGCATTATGGCCTTGTGATTGTCGAATACAATCGTACTGTTGTATGTGATCATGTAATCGTAACCGGTTTATCTTGAGTGTAGTTTCATGAGTCTCGGACTCCTCTGAAATGGATGCACAACTACTTGGCAGGTTTGATTCCCCGTGTTGTACGAATGGCGCCCATGGATCATATGCTTGTGACGGTAAAAGGCCCGTAGAACCCGAATCCATTCGTATGTCAAGTAGATTACAAGGATCTATGACTCGGATTGCCTTCTAGACGTAGAAGCGGATGGGAACAAGAGGTACCTTGGTATGGTTATCAATTAGTGATACTTTGAGTTGATGAACTCATGGCATGTTTCCATATAGCGTGAGAATTGTAATGTGTGAACTCAAGAGTCCCTTCCCTTTTCCCCGAACTTGAGTTAGGATGGTTAGAACCTTTTAATCCGAGAGAATCCATAAGATAGGGAACTCACTGAGATTTGATGTATCTCACCCCACGTTGTTGATGTATTTCAGGTGCTTCAGGTTCCGAGAAGGGTAAGGATAAGGTCGTGTGATCTTTTCCTTGCTTGTTGATGGCTAGCTTCCGTAGCGGAGTTTATTTTGAGATCATTGTTGATCTAGTTCTTAGTTTTTATCTTTTGAACATCTTGTGTATAATATGCCTTAGGTTTTTGTACTTTGTACTTTAGGGCATTTATTTGTATACAATGTGTTAACTAGGAGCTTATGTGTTTCAGTACCAAACACTTGGATCTATATATAATATTTATGCTTTGATGTATGAGTTTTATATATGGGTGTTACAGGAACTGTCGCAATCAATGTGTCGCAAAACACTATTTTTCTTGTAGTGTTTATTCAACGTTGTTCTGAATGACTTTGATGGTTGTTGTTGTACTTTCCCAAAGTTTTGTTCAATGCATTTCTGACAAAACCTCAGATGATTGTAACCCTTTCCCAGTAAGTTTCTTCTGCTTTCTGGATGTTTCTGTGTATTCCACTGTAAAGTCAAATGCTTTCTTGGAAATCTATGTTGCATACTCAGATTTGGTTTCGCACCACATCTAATGCTTCTCTAGATGTTTCTGATGTGTTTTCCTGATTTGTGTTACTTTCAGCATCTGATGCTTTCCCGGATGTCTGTATCTCCATTCAGGTTTTTTCCCTCTTCTTTCCAAGTATTATTGGATACTCTTTGTCACCTTGGCAGATGTTCATAACATCTTGTATTCCTCAGTTGTGTCTTCTTGATACTTTTAATCGTGGAATCTTGCTTTGTTTGCTAAGTTGTTCCTTGTTGGGTTTTTCATTCTTTAGTTGTGCTTTCAGCAACATTTATGTATACAGTTATCCCCTGTGACATCATTCCTCACAGGATCTATGCCCTGCATTCATATCATTTCATATCATGTGCATCTTGTGGCATCTTAGGGCAAAAAATTGTGCATGTTTGTATTTAGGTCTCTCCTATCTCGTCGAGACGAAGATTTCAATCTCCATATCTCCGGATAGAAGAAACTTAAATAGAGGCATCTGTCATACCCTAATTTTTGCCCCTGATATTTTGTTTTTTGTTTCGCATCGTCTGCATAGCATAACATTCACTTCATCTTGCATAGTATCCGAAATGTCAGTCAGAATAAATTTGTTGGATTTACAGACAAATCGGTCTAAATTTATTTCAAAATCTGACCAAACGCTGTATTTTTTCAATATGTTTATTTTGCACTGATTATTTTGGTGTGTTCATTTTATTTTTTCGAGCACTTTTCTGCCCGACTTTTTATTTCGTTTTTTAATCATTTTTATTTATTTTTAGTTAAATAATCATTTAATTTGTTTAGATTTAATTAGATATTTAATTTTTATTTTTATTTTTTATTAATTAATTTTATTTTTAATTTGTTTATTAATATTTTCTTTTTTATAAAAAACACAAAAACATCCTATTTAATAAATACTTAATTATGTTTCTCCTTATAAAAACACAAAAAAAATATAATATTTAATTCTTTTTATTTCTGTCTCCTTATAAAAAACAAAAAAAATATTGTGTTAATTGTTATTATCATTATTGTCTATTTTCTAGTCCTATATATACGTATTAGAAAAAACAAAGAGGACACAAAAAAAACACTCATGTTTCATCCCCCCTCACGTACAACTCCATCTGTTGCATATCATCTTCATTTTTCACAGTAACTCAGTATCCTTACAACACCACCGTGCACCACCACCAAACACATAAAATCCATAATTCATAAACCATCTCTGATTTAGAACCACCTTGTTCTCCTTCAAAAAAACCCACAATCTTCATTTCCGGCGAAGTAAAATTGATGTTGACTCTCACGATTCAAGCGACGATAACAAATTCGTCATCTCTGCATAATCGCAGCAACACCAATGCTACCGAAACAGCTTCGTAATTGCACGACATTGGGTATCATTTTTGTCGCGATTTCGTTGGTGCATCATGACTCGTATTTGATTTATCAGTTATATTTATTATTACTGTGTTGATTATGCTGATTTTTATTTATTTTTGTTTGTTGGTACTAAAATATTTCAAACATGAATGCTGTGGGTTTTATTTTTGTTACACTTGAATGTCAAAATTATGTCGTAATGCTGTCGTAATATTTTGAGCGAGTTCTCATGTACATCTTTTGATCATAAGCTTTGCTTGTTGATTTCATTTTGTTCGCATTACTCTTAAAGATTACACGAATAATTACGTGAATATTGTGAATGTTTACAGTTGTTTTGTGTTTAAATTTCATATTACCTTTTTCCTGCATTTTAGTTGTGGGTGGGTTTGTTCATTTGCTATGTTTAGTAGTTGAGGTTTGTTCATGTTCTGCACATTTAATATATTGGAGTATTGTTCATTTTCTTTGTTTAATAATAGTTGGTGTGTTGTTTTATTTTGGGGTTTATCTAATAATTTCAAAAATGTTAATAATGTTGGCATGTATGTATTAGAAAAACAAAACAGGAAATTGAAAGTGCAATGGATACATGAGTTTGACTATGTGTGTATATGTTAATATCATAGTGAATATCGTTCTTTTACTATTTATGTTAATTTTTGGGCCCATCCTTTTTTTATTTCTTTTGTTTAAATATGTTTTTATCTTCTTAAAACTTTTTATTATTATATTTTAATCATCATTTTATTTAGGTCTTCTGGATTTATTTTTCTTCTTCTTTTTCTATATTTCATTCCATTTTGGACTTTCTTTTACCATTTTGGTGTTTCTTGTTTTTTTATTGTTATTATTCTTAGACTTTCTTTTAATTTTCTTTAAAGAATACTTTTTGTTCTAAGTAGATTGGTTTTTTTTTTAATAAAAAGAAAAGATTATTATTGATCTTTTTTTTTATTCCAATATTTCTTGTATATATCATTTCATTTTATTATTCATTTTCATCTTATTTATTCCATTTTGATTTGACTTCCCCTATCTCACGCCACCGCGCGATCGAGACTAGTTTACTTTCCCTTTCATCCTTGCCTTAGGATTAGAGTCGCCGTACTCTATGTAAGTTCCTGCCATAGACACTTACTCATCTTTCCCTTTCATCCTAGCCTTAGGATTAGAGTCGTCGTACTCTATGTGAGTGTCTTGCCATGAACATTTCCTTTCCCGTTTAACCTAGCCTTAGGTTTAGAGTCGCCACACTCTATGTAAGTGTCTTGCCACAGACGCTTACCTCTCCCTTAAAACCTTGACCATAGCCAAGAGTTCCTCACCCTTATTGAGGGGAACTACAAATGCTCTGATTTCATTCCTGTCAAGATACGTAGGCACGAGATGCGATGTCTTGGCGAGCATACTTAGAAATAACACATTAGGTATCCTTTTTACCTTTTCACCCCTTAGCAAACAGATAACAAATAACAAATAACACATTAAGACAAGAGGTTCCTGTAGAGTACTACAGATACTTAGGATGCTAGCACCTTCCCTAGGTATAACCAACCCCCGAACCTTAGATTATTTTTTGCTTTGCTTTGCATTGCATGTTTATGGGTTATTCGTTCTTTTTCCCTTCCCTTGGATAAATTAAAGATCAGTGGTGAATTAAGATGTGTGATTCAAGTTAATCAATAGCTTGATATCCGATTCTGATCGACAGATATGATCGTTGGAAATCAATGGTTGGACATAGAGTTACTATAAGTTTTGTGCACGTAAGTATATCTCATTATGGTACATTCATTGTTTTGCATAGAACTAATTCCTCACATGTTTTTTGTATTTTGATTAACCATTTAGGTACGTTCATCGTATTTGTATAAAATTAAATAATACTGATACTTATGGATTGTTGAATCCATTTAGAGTATGGTTTACAGGTAATTCTTCAAAAAACATTGACGAATACCTAACATCACAGATAGCGCACGAGCGAAAAGAATGCTACTTAGCACCATTCCTCAATAAGTGAGTAATTTTAAAATTATGGTTTCTCTATTATAGATAGTTTTCATGTTTTACCAAATTCTAATTATATATGCTTGTATTGTTCATTCAGATAAAATTTTCAATTGATCATCATATCTCTTCAGACGAATATGGTAACTACACTGTGTTCGTTAGACAAACTACTTGAACCTATGATGCAACAAATTATTACTAGGTAACTTTATGTTTATGAGATTTTTAGTAATATTTTCTTTGAATTTGTAATTATCTTAGCGTGTAATATTTTTAAATCATTTTCAATATACAGGGTTGTGGAGAGGCACTATAGGTTGAACAACTCTAGGAAAAAGTTCACATTTTGTGTGCTCAAGAACTAATTGTGACATTCACTTATTCATCAAATGTGTGGTTATATATATATATATATATATATATATATATATATATATATATATATATATATATATATATATATATATATATATATATATATATATATATATATTCATGAAATGTTTAAATTTGTAGACGAGCAGACAAGCAGAGGGATACGAGTGTGGGTACTATGTAATAAAACACATGTTTAATATCGTCTTTGCCGACATTGTTAATTCGTGGGATCAGGTATATATGATGTCATGAAATGTTTACAATAATGTATTAATGTTAAAAGAATTTGCTATTATAATTCAAATCATGTGATTTTTTTTACACTTGTTTATGTAGACGTTTAACGACATGACATTTTTCTCTTCTGGTGACTTAGAAGGCATCCGTAGACATTGTACGTTTATTTTTAATGTGTTAGTTGAAATGAGGGGTGGTACTATATGATTTCGTCTTTGATGGTTGTAAATATATTTGTATTGCTTAATTTGATAATGTATGTATAATATATGGAAAAATATACAAATATATATATATACAATATATATGTGTAAATATATTTTTATTGCTTAATTTGACCATATATAGGTAAAAGAAATTCAGGTTTGTAATATATGGAAAAACAAATAAAAATTTAAAAAGTATTTAATTATGGTTATTTATACCAAACGTTGTTAAAGATAGGGCGTAAAATATTATATACCATACAATAACTGGATTTCGAACTCATGACCTTTCGCTTTATATCACAATGGTTGTATACTTTAACCGTTGTGATATATAGCGCGCTACCTAGTTTATCCCAATGGTTCAATGCCCGTGGTGGAAAGAATCATACATACAATAACATCTTACCTCACAACGGTCCTTCAGCGCGGTTGTATCCATTTCCAACCGTTATGATAGGTGTTTTCCTTAGTAGTGTTGATCTATACTTTAAAGGTCATATTCTCTGCCAAGGGTGCCTTCATAATCAGCCTGCCACTGTCATACCCCAAATTTTGACCACTAAGATTTCCCATAATTGTGAAAATCATCATCACAATATGGATGAACCATCATACCTCATTAGTCTCCCCAAAGATGGGTGATCATTCACTACAATCAAGCTTACGGTTTCAAGCCCTCCCAGAGCACTTAGACAAAATGCCAATCAAGGAATGACATGATCTTTAACTTGTCTAACCTCTCAAACACCCAAAAAGGATCAAGAGGACTCCCACATCAAGAATTAAGCACAAGGTTGCAACATTCCAAGTGGATTAAGCCTCGAGGTCGCCAGTGTCACCAAATTAGGGTTTTGGTCGACCAGGGCCTCCGATGGAAATTTTCCTCTGGGAATGAGCCAATGCTTCAAAGCATAACCCAAGATACTCAAAGGGACCTCATGGACCCAATCACCAAGTCAATTTAGCCTCAGGGGATGCATTTACCAGAAATCAGGAATTAGGGACCTCAAGACATGATTTGAGGGTCTCTAATAAACCACATTGATCCATTTGCAACAATGGATTGATCCAACAATCTTGATCAACAAGTTTCATTTTCATCTGGACCACAATTAGGGTTTTGAGGAAAAAATCAACTGTATCTTTGACTTTTGACCTAGGCATGCTCCCAGATCTTGAGACATGATTCAATACACCTTATATAACCCATGGAACATGTCCAACAAGTTTTATTTAGGTCAAGGACTTGATTTCATAGAAGATCACACAATTTGGAATTCATCTGATAAAAAGTCAACGTGCACAAAAGTCAAAGTTTGACTTTTTTGAGATTTTTCACAATTATGGTTCCTTGACCCTAAAATGATGTTAATGTGTGATTTGAATCATCATTCATCAAGAAAAATCAAAGAAAGTGGGATAACTTGTAAAAGGGGTAACCATAAAAACTTATAATTTTTCTAAGTTATGAAATAAAGTGGCTAGGGTACCAACTTTCAAGGATCATAACTTGAGATCCAAGCAACCATTTTGGCTGATCCAAAGATGGATTTTTAGCTCTCATGGCATACTTTAAAAGTGTCAACTACACCTCATTCCAATTCATCATGGATTTTGAGTTATGGTTGGATCAAAATGGCTGAAAACCTAAAATTGACATTTTTCAACACTTAGCCAAAATCTGCCTTGTAATTTCAGCAAGAATGTCCCAACTTCAAGGATGTTTTTCTCCATGATCCAAGTTGAACCAGGTCTAGGTTCAAACATCAAAGTTGAAGTATGTCATCTCACCTTTTCAGAAAGTCCTAGAACGTCCATTTATCATACTCGAGCAGGGAGTTATGGATTTTACAATAAGGCTTGTTGCAGCTAAATTTTTTAGGACAGATTTGCACACTTCTTGTGCCACGCAAATTTTTAAGCCTTATCATCATTTTGGACACATCTGAGGATCAAATCCAAGGGGGATGATCTGATCCATGAGCCTCCCAAGTCCAAGATTCCACAAATAGCATGCCAAACCTAGAAAACCCTAAAAGAGGGACAAGACTCCAATTTTGGTTTGGAGCATTTAATGAATGCTTATAGGTGGCATGAACTGAGCTTCCTCCAACTGATTTCAGTCAAGATTCATCCAACAACAAGGGAACCAGCAGCCTGTGCCCTAACCTCTAGTCAATGGCTAGAGGAGACTTGAGATTCCAAAAGGCAACCATTGGACAAACCTCTGCTGCAACCACCATTCACTATTGCTTGCAAAACAAACTTGCTCTACTATAAATAGAGCTCATTTGTGCTCAGTTTGAGTACACCAAAGCCATCAAACAGATGGTTTCCTCAAAATCACCTTCTCTAGGCAAAAATACCTTCTCTAGCAAGGTAACTCTGAGTTTTTGAGTTAGAGAGCATTTCCACCACAACTCATGATCCAAACACATCCAATATGTCATATCTAAGCTGTCCAAACTCTCACAAGTGACCTATAACACCAAAATCACAAAGTCACCTCTCAAAACCTCAAAATTGGACTTTTTTGCATTTTTCAAGCCATGTCTTGATTCAGTCACTTTCCAAACCAGATAAAGCCTCAAACACACTCCAAATATCATCCTTGAACTATCCCAAATGGTCCCCCCATCTGGAACACCATTTGAGAGAGTTGGCATTTTGGCCACTTTTGCCCATTTTGCAAGAAAGTGCTCAAACTTGCTCTAGAGGTTTCCAGCTGATTCTAATCATCCTAAAAGCTTCTAAGAGGTCATTTGAGGGTGTCCAAAGTATCAAATCATTTCTGGAATAAAGCACTTGGTAGGTTGCACAAAATCTCCAAAAAGGAGGTAAGAATCACAACTTGAATTCTTTGAATCATGCTTTCCTTTGATGTCCACATACATGCATCATATTGAACAATTCTTGAAGCAAAAATGTAGTCCTTAATGTGTATGTTGTGATCCTCCTACTGTTTGCACTTTAACAAGTTTATATGTGGAGTTTATGTTGTTTTAAATTAACAGTCCAGTTCTGATTTTTCAATTCGTGTGTTTTGTATGTTGAGTTTCAGTGTGTATGAGTAATACCATTGGATTCCTTGCGAAAAATCGGTCAAGATAGGTTCTCACGAATTTTAATTTCGTTAAAAATTGAGAGAGTTACGCGTGTTGGAAGTTTGACGAGAAACGACGTCGAAAACTCAATAGCAGTTCTGGTTTTTTGCATCGTGCGTTCTGTACATTGAGTTTCAGTGTATATGTGTGGTACCATTGGATTCCTTGCGAAAAATCGGTCAAGATAGGTTCTTACAGATTTTAATTCCGTTAAAAATCGAGAGTTACGCGTGTTGGAAATTTGACGAGAAACGCATCGAAAACACAGTGCAGTTCTGGTTTTTCAATTCGTGTGTTTTGTACGTTGAGTTTCAGTGTGTATGTGTGGTACCATTGGATTCCTTGCGAAAAATCGGTCAAGATAGGTTCTTACGGATTTTAATTCCGTTAAAAATCGAGAGAGTTACGCGTGTTGGAAATTTGACGAGAAACGACATCGAAAACAAAAGTGAAGTTCTGGTTTTTCAATTCGTGTGCTTTGTACGTTGAGTTTCAGTGTGTATGTGTGGTACCATTAGATTCCTTGCGAAAAATCGGTCAAGATAGGTTCTTACAGATTTTAATTTCGTTAAAAATTGAGAGAGTTATGAGTGTTTAAAGTTTGATAAAAAAGGTGTTGAAAACTAAAGTTTCAGTACTAGTTTTTGCCCCATAAGAGATGTTAAAAAGATGATGTTGTGACATCTTTCCTCTTTTTCTTATTTTATTTTCAAAACTCAACAAATTCTTTTACATAAAAAAAATCATCATTTTCCAATTTTGTTTTACACACTTCTTATTCATACTCCATAATATTTTAATCCACAAAAAATCACAAAAAATATTATTTTTAGATTATTTTTAATATATTTAAAAAATATTGTTTTAAATTGTTTTAAATGCTTTTAAAATGATTTCTTTTTCTTGATTTTTAAAACTAAAATGATTTTAAATATTCATGTGGATAAAATACTTTTTCATAAACCTTAATCATTGTTTATAACATGATTAATGATTTTATTTGATATTTTTATCATTTCTTACTTGATTTTTCTTTGAAAAATGCCTTTAAAAAATGAAATTGGGGTTTCTTTGATTTTCACCCTAACAAATATTTTGGGCCTCTAATAGAGTGTAAGTCCCACCCCTTTTGTAAATAAAAATATTTTGGGTCTCACACATTGTATAAGTCCCTCTGTACATTTTCAAAGTTCGGCGCGATCGTCGCCTTTTAACAAAAAAAGACTATTGGGCTTCTCCTTGAGTTATAAGTCCCATTTCTTTTCATTTTAAAACCTTTGGGCCTTTAATAGAGTGTAAGACCCAACCCTTTTTGTACATAAAAATATTTTGGGTCTCAGTTATTGTATAAGTCCCGATACGTTAAAATCTCGGCACGATCGCCAATTTTCAAACAAAAAAACCCATTGGACCTCTCCCTGAGTTGTAAGCCACATCTTTTGTACAAAAATAAACTTTGGGCCTCTAATAGAGTGTAAGACCCAATCCCCTTTTAACCAAAACCTTTTTGGGCCTCAGATATTGTATAAGTCCCTCTGCGTTAAAAGAAAAATCTCGGCGCGATCGCCAATTCAAAATAAAATCATTTTTGGGCCTCTCCTTGAGCTGTAAGCCCCATCTTGTTGTACAAAAATACACTTGGGGCCTCTAAATAGAGTGTAAGACCCATCCCTTTGTACAGAAAACCTTCTTTGGGCCTCAGATATTGTATAAGTCCCGATACAAAAAATCTCGGCGCGATCGCCATTTTCAAACTGAAAATCATCTGGCCCCCCCCTCGTGTTGTAAGCCCCATTTCTTTTCCTCAAAGACACTTTGGGCCTCTAAATAGAGTGTAAGACCCATCCCTTTGTACATAAAACCTTTTTTGGGCCTCAGTCACTTGTATAAGTCCCTGTACAAATTCAAAACCACAGTACAATCACTGTTGAAACTTGGGCCTCTCCTTGAGCTGTAAGCCCCAACCTCTTTTCAAAATACTTTCTCCTTTGATATTGAAATATACTGTTGTTTTCAATTTTTCTTTGTTGAACAACTAACCAAACAACATGGAAGCTCTACAATCGAGTAAGTGTTTATATGCTTTCTTTACCCGCTTTCACATATATAACTGTATTGTGGGGGTTGTTTCACTGTAAGTCTTCTTTTATAAACTCATATCAACTGTGTACTACTAGTATAGATATTTAGAGTTTCCCCGACAACTACGTCTAGAACCAGACAAAATCTCGTCGCCTTACATCTGACGTTCTCCCGGATATTTCAACATAGCTTAAACAATGAGAATTTTCATTTACAACAATTTTAGACAACTAGATCTAAGAAATTTCCCCCTTGAACAGTTCATATACAGAAGGCCATTGTTCCAAGTGAAACCCCTTCTGGAACTGTTCATCAGCCTCCTCTTGGGCTTAGTGCAAGGACCCACAGGCTTCCTAAAAGCATCCTCGCCTCCTCTTGGGCGTTGTACAAGGACCCTACGGCTTCTTAGAAGTTTTCACAACCTCCTCTTAGGCTTCATATAATGATTCTTCCTCAGCGAAGATAGCCTCATCTTGGGCTTCGTACAAATTGTCCTTCGGCTTCTTAAAAGTTATTCTCGCCTTCTCTTGGGCTTTGGACAAATTGTCCCGATGACCTCTTAGAGGTATAGGAACAGAAATTAGTCATCTTACTAGAGTGGTCTTTCAAAGGAGTCTAGTTCTTCACACCGAAAGCGTACTTTCTCTTAGGCATAGTACAAAAGATGAAACTCTAGACTTGGACAGTCTAATTCCCTTGAGTCTAAAAGACATTCTTAAGTTCCCTACAAACCTAGGAAGAAACCCAAGCTTCTCTCATGAGAGCTCTTTACTTGGACCTACCTAGGGATCTAAAAAATCCTTAGCAGTAAGATAGCCTGCTCTTGGGCTTTGTACAATGATTCTCCCCGGCGGAGTTAACCTTTTCAGATTCTCTTGTTGAGTCAACCCTTTAGCCTCCGTCTTGGGCTTTGTACAAGACACAAATAAACACTCTCTTGTTGAGTATAAAAGACTCTCTTATTGAGTCAAACCTTTAGCCTCCGTCTTGGGCTTTGTACAAGACACACATAAATCACTCTCTTGTTGAGTATAAAAGATTCTCTTGTTGAGTCAAACCTTTCTCCTCCGTCTTGGGCTTTGTACAAGACACATATAAAAACACTCTCTTGTTGAGTATAAAAGATTCTCTTGTTGAGTCAGCTTTTAGCCTCCGTCTTGGGCTTTGTACAAGACACAAATAATCACTCTCTTGTTGAGTATAAAAGACTCTCTTGTTGAGTCAATCTCCCTTTAGCCTCAATCTTGGGCTTCGTACGAGACATAAAAACACTCTCTTGTTGAATATAAAATACTCTCTTGTTGAGTCAAACCCTTTTAGCCTCCGTCTTGGGCTTTGTACAAGACACATATAAAAACACTCTCTTGTTGAGTATAAAAGGTTCTCTTGTTGAATCAACCTTCAGCCTCCATCTTGGGCTACATACAAGATACATAAAAATTCTCCCCAGCGGAGTCAAAAATCATTTTCAGCCTCCTCTTAGGCTTTGTATAAAGATATCCCCTGTTGAGTCAATTAACCTTTTAGCATCAAAACATGCTTTGCTCACAGCATACAAACATCAACAACTCCTCTTTAGAGATGACAAATTCTCTCTGTCAGGACCCTTTTAGCTTCACATCTTGGGCTTTGAACAAGATACAAATCACCTTTAGCTTCATCTCTTGGGCTTTGAACAAGACACCAAAACACCTTTTTCCTCCCATAGAATAGGAGGAACTATGATCGCTCTGATTTCCCCGTTTCGTTAAACGGGAATACGTAGGCATAAGATTGCAAAAATCTTAGCGAGCACACCACATCAAAAACCTCAGGTCTCAAATCCTCACATATCGATCAAAACATCTGAATCTGAATTCCCCACCAAAAGTCCCCTAAACGATTCCGACATTTGCGTTCTTCAAACAAATAACCTAAGAGAGGCCCCCCACATTGATCGCATCTGTAAATTAACAGTCAGTTATTTAAGCTTAGTATGCAAGCAGGGTTAATTGAAGACATCTATTTCCCTTCCTTAATCAGCTCACAATAGGAAAAAAAATGAATCGAACTGTAGTACCAAACGATAGTGACTCAAGACCACAAAAATCGAGCTACAGCCACCACTATGATACACCTTCATATAATTCTTTTTCTATCTTCATGTTGTACCCTTTTAAAAGTAATTGACCTACACTTATCAAGTTGTTTTTCATTGAAGGTACATACAACACATCAGCAATGCTGCCTTATTAACCATCCTTCCTGATAATAGAAATATCTCATTTTCGACTTGGTGTGATGTGCCTATCACCTGCAAACTTTATCACTTTCTCGAATGATTCATTTAACTTGGTGAACCAGGTTTTATTGTCTTTCATGTGCTTACTGCATCCTGAATCCAGGTACCAAATGTTGGTTTGCTCAATGTTCGACTGAGAGTTGGACATGAGTAACACATCATTAGAATCACTATCTTCAACATGTGCATATAGAACTTCATCACTATCTTTCACTCGTGCCTCCTTCTTTTTTTGACACACTTGAGCATAGTGGCCAAATCCTTGACAGTTGTAAAACTGCACCTCCTTCATGTCAACTTTCTTTGAGTTCTTTCTTGATTTCTCATCATTAGCAAGATTCTTACCCTTCTCTTTCCCAAATTTTTTGATGTATCTTATTTTTAGTGTCTGTTCATCCACCTTTTTACTTTCTGAGTTCCTCTTCTTCAATCTCATCTCATTAGCTTTTAATAAAGCTTGAAGTTTTTCTAACTTCATCTCAGCTAGGTTCTTGGACTCTTCAATTTACACTACAATGTAATCGAACTTCGCAGTCAAAGATCTCAACACTTTCTAATCTTCTACAAGTTGTTGATTTATTCGCCTTCATCTGATTCGTTAGCAGCACCACACGTGAAAGATATTCTGAGACTGATTCATCGTCCTTCACCTGAGTCATCTCAAATTACTTTCTCAACGTTTGCAATTTCACCCTATTCAGTTTTTCATCTCCGTCGTACAAGATTTTCAACTTGTTCCACGCTCCTTTCGCCGTTTCTTCAATAATATTTTCAAACACATTAGAATCCACACAATGGTGAATTACGAAAATAGCTTTTCCATCTTTCTTTCTTCGTTCCTTGTGCGCTTCTTGCTTAACATCATCTGCATTCGCTTCCAATGCCGGTACTCCATCGTTCACAATTTCAGACACATCTTGAAATCTGAAGATAGCCTTCATCTGCGCAACCCACCGTTCATTGTTTTCCCCTTCGAAAATCGGTAGATTCGCTGGAAATTACGTTGATGTTGTTGTTCTGTTTGCCATTACAGATTCTTTCTGAATCGCAAATGGACTTCTTGATACCAACTTGTTGGAATAAATGTTTTCATGAAAGATGAAAGACAGATTAGAAGAAGAGATAAAAGAGAGAAAATTGTAAACTAAATTATGAAAATTAGGATTAAGTGAAGTTCTATGTTTACATCATACAAAATCTTTAATATAGGCAACTAAAGCCCAGTTCCAAACTATACAAACCGACCCAAGGCCAAAATGTACAAAATGTTAAATACAAAATCACAAATTACATTTTGACACAACTATATGCTATATTTGTTCATCGAATACAACTGACTCCTGAACTTCGACTAGCTGCTTTGACACAGTCGAATGCTAGCTTTCAATCAGAATATTAAATTACAACTTCTAACCACCATCACCTTGTCCACTACAAATATTTCTATAGATGAGAATACAAATAGAAAAACCTTATAGCAGAAGACTTGGGCACTGTAGGTACCAAAGATCTTGAGCAACTTGATCTTTAACATAAAGAGCAAATGTTGGTAGAAGCAAACAGATCTTTGACCATGAAGTTGGATCAAATCATTTCTGGAATGTATTTTTTTTCCTTGATGGATGTTTTGAGCTAGTCTCATTCATTATTTTAATGACGAAACAAAACCATAGATAAATGTAGCTTTAAAACCATATTTTCCCTTCATTTTCAAGTTATAAACAACTTCACAATCTTGTATTGCATCTAAAACTGAATCAACAAACAATATTTGGATTAATAGGGGAAAACACAATCACTCATCATACGTATAGATGCTAGACTTACAATGCAGAAGTAAAAGCATAGTTAATGCTATTTGAGTGATTTATTGATTTAAAAACAATTGTATTTCGATTAAGGAAACCATCAACTTGTCCATTGCAAATATTTCTATAGCTGGGAATACCAGTAGAAAAAACGTTCTAGGGGAAGACTTGAGCCTTGTGGGTACCAATGATCTTGAGCAGCTTGATCTTCAAAATATACAGATCTTTGACCATGAAGCTGGATCAAAGCATTTCTTGAATGTATTTTTTTCTTTGATGGATGTTTTGAGCTAGTCTCATTCATTATTTTAATGACGAAACAAAACCATAAACAAATGTAGCTTTAAAACCATATTTTCTCTTCATTTTCAAGTTTTTAACAACTTCACAACCTTGCATTGCATCTAAAATGAAATAAATAATATCTGGATTTATAGAGGAAAAAGCAATCGTTCATCTTACATACAGTTGTGAATTTTTTTGAAATAACACATATTTTCAATAAAAATGCCAAAATAACCTAACTTTCAAATTATTTACGAAAGTAGCATGTTTTCTAAAAAAAATAAACCTAGTGTTGCCATCCCATATGGCGCCACCTTGTAAATGTTGTTGCCATACACCATCCCATATGGCGACACTTTGTATTTACCCTAAAAACTGGAGTGCATGCGCCATATGGGATGGCGCATCCTCCTTATTATTTTTTATTTTTTATTTTTTTGTTAATTAGGAAATTAAATGAAAAAATTAAAGTAATCCAAAGAAAAAATAAATAACAATATTTGCAATATAAAAAAGCGTACAACAGATGGAAAAAAAATCAATGAACGACCTTTTCAAAATGTCTGTCGGTTCCACATCCTGGTGCATTTGCGCGGCGTTGAGGTCTACCACGATTTTGTTGAGGTGTTGCGTGTTGACCTGTGGAAGAGGTATTTGTTGAGATGGTCCCGGCGTATCAGACAGATTTTGAAGCATATGTCCCCAATAGCCAGGGGGTTGCTTCCAACGACGCTTCCGTAATCCAGTTCCATGCCCATGTTTTCGTAGTTGGGACGGGGGTTAGGTTGGGTGTGGACGGTATGGTTGGCGGAATTGGTACATTGAATCATTTTGGAAACGATGCAATGGTTGTTGTGTGATGTGGTATTTAAATAGTGGTTGGGTATTTTGGTGGTAGGACGATTGTGTGTTTATTTGTGGGGGGCTATGGTGGGCTGGGGTGGGGTCGAAAGAGTTATCAGGGCTATAGGCAGATGTGGTGTTTGTGTCGGGAGGCTGGCGGTAAGGGTAAGGCTCTTGTTGTTGTGATTGGGTTAGTGGCATGAATGGGTTGCGGTTCTGGAAGATTGATTGGGTGGGTATACTTGGTTGTTGGGTATAACACGGTGTTTGATGTTGGGCATGTGTTTGTTGCTGTGTGTGTGAGGAAGAAGCACATTGGCTCGGATCAATCAAACATGTCGGCTCAGACACAAATTGTTGTGTTGTTGTAATCAACCTAAACTAAATCATATATTGATGACTTGGTCTAGCCCCTTCCACAACAGGGTCGGCTAAGATGTGTCGATGTCGATTCTTCTAATGTAGACACATCTCTTTTGCAAAGTCTTTCCAATGATCTACACCCTATTGTGCATCCACCCTAAGTTGATGCCAGTCTCCAAAAGACGTCGGAGGGACTGGAATATCCTGATGCATGTCGAACTGTAGTTTCACCCGATCACTTTGGTGCATCTCCATTATAGTGAACTGAATGATCGGTGTTTTAGCTATCCACGCTGCAGCATCATCGACGTTGGGCTGATGGTCGAGACCCTCATACGGCCTCCAGACGAATTACATGAACAAAAGATTTAATGAGAAAAACTACGGTATGGTAATTTAATAGACAAATTTATGGTGGTGTAAGAATAAATTACATCGTCTGGCCTAATGTGTTCTAAAAGGTTTCGGTAGACGATTATTGAGTTCCTGAGACATCGTTGGTAATTCATTCCCGGAACTGACCACCTAAAATAAAGTGAGACAAATAAATTAGTTACAAAGAAACATTTCATCAAAGTATACATGTTTGATTTTTAAAAATAAACTTACTTGTTTGCGTAGGGGAATGTGAATGGATTCTGGTTGATAGGAGCTAGTGTTGGCATTCTAGACCAACCCCACGCTTGAAGTAGATAGGCGCAGCCATAAAAAGTACAAGTATTTTTTTTTTGAATTTTTACATAGTGAACTATATAGATGGGCCAGGACAGCTGAACCCCAACTATAGGTGCACACTTTATTAATGTTGTGTAACAATGGTAAACACATAATATTTATAGTATTTCCAGTACTTTCTGGAAATAAAAAATGTCCAAATAAAATCATAATATAGCACCGAGTTTTAACTATCTTGTCATACTCGGTGGATTCCTCATTTAATATGATAGTTTTATAATGGTCTCTTATGTATTTTAAATTAATACCTTGACCCCTTGGTCGACCTTCACGTTGTGGCTGAGGTGTTTCGACACAAAGAGGGGCGCCCAACAAATCTTCGCAAAGTTGGTTATTAACACCAACTTTGCCATTGACGGCCTTACCATCGATGCGTAGGCCAAGTAACATATAAACATCTTGTAGTGTGACAGTGCATTCACCGAAAGGAAGGTGAAATGTGTGGGTCTCTGGTATCTTTCTATGAGTACGATTTGATTTTTATCAAATCACCAAAGCCATATAAATTTAGGTATCCTTCTATGAATGGGTCGTGTGGTATGTAGTCATGCCCACGACAACGAAACCTTGTTACATCCTGACAAAGAATATAAATAACCTTAGTTATAAAGAAAAATACAACTAAGTAAGGGAAGACAAAACATATAAAGCAAAACACTTACAAACTCTGCAATGTTCTCAATTGTTCCTCTGTGATCGTTGCCCATCGTGAGTAGAGACATTTTTTAGTAATTGGTATAAAGGTAGGTTGTGATGAAGTTATTGGCTTGCTTGCTGAAAGTTTGATGAGTAGAGTTTGTAATGGATGAGAAGAGTTTGTAATGGATGAGAAGAGTTTGTAATATGATGAGAAGAGTTTGTAATGTGATGAACATTTATTTATAATTGTGAAATGTGATGAGAGGAGTCACATGAAATTGCATGGTGAAATGTGATGAACTTTGTGTAAGGAATCGTGTAAGTGTTCTCTTACAAGATTCTTGGTCATTGTCATGCAGAGAATCTTGTAGGCATTGCATGTGAAGCCATTAATTCATGGAGTGTAGTCTTGTCAAGCAGAGAATCACATGAGGCATGCAAGACAATGGTTTTGTTTACTACTTTAAGACTTTAATATCTTGTAAGAGTAGTTGGTAAGACTTCAGTGTAGTCTTGGAAATGTAGTCTTACAAGACTATTAGTGTAGGCATGTGAGAATCTTGTAGGCATCCAAGACTATATGGTAGTTTGTAGGCATGATAAGAAGTGTGCATGCATGTGATAATGAATAGTGTGCTAAAGAAGCTAAACTTCGTGCACACCATGTGATAGAAGGTAAGCATGCAAGACATGTAAGAAGTGTGATAAAGAATAGTGTATTTTTGTACCCCATGTGAGATTCTTGTAGGCATGCAAGGTTTTTCCATACCACATTTTGTATAAAGCATACAAGACATGTGAATAAATATTACGAGAAAAATTTTGTAGTAATAATGATAATAAGTATTTACAATAAGTATTTATAATAGTAATAAAGTTTAATAATAAGTAATAGTATTTAATATAAGTTTTGATTTATTTAATAATAATACTAATAATAGTTTATCAATTTAGTTGTAATTTTTTCAATAAGGATTTGATATTTGAAAATTTTATTTAATCACTATTGTATTTGTAGTAACTTGTAAAGCATTGTAAAACATTAAATCATGAAAGTGTAGTCTTGTTATGCAGAAAATCTCATGAGGCATGCAAGACTTTATCACTTTAAGACTTGTGTTTTATCACATTAAATCATGGAAGTGTAGTCTTGTTTTTTTTATCACTTTAAGACTTTATGTGTCTTGGAAGACAATGGTTTTGTTTTGTTATGCAAAGAATCTCGTGAGGCATTCCATTAATTCATAAAAGCCATTAATTTATCGGTTTTTATCACTATGGAAGTGTAGACTTGGAATTGTTGTCTTGGAAGTGTTGGGGGGAGTTTACTAGGGAGCATTGATACATAGTGTAGGACTAAACACCTTTGTGAGAGACACACCACTTGTCCACCTAAAACCTTAAGGTGATAGGTGAGTGGGTTCTCCCACTTATAAATGCTCAAGTCACCACATTTCTATCCAATGCGGGACTATTTCCCCACTTACTCACACTTGCTTATATTATTCCAATAGGAAGAATACTAGTGCAGGCATGGAAAACTATATGGTAGTTTGTAAGACTATTTTAACTTGTAAGAAGATATAAATGAGACAAGACAATTGCATGGAATGTGATAAGAAGATATAAATTATACAAGACAATTGCATGGAATATGATAAGAAGATATACAAAAAATAAATGAGACAAGACAATTGCATGAAAGAAGAAGTACAATGATAATTGAGACAAAACAATAATATATTCACACTATATGTCTATTAATACACTAGAGATATACATTTTATTATCATATCATTTAGTAACATATCATTTAGTAACATATTCTTCCAAACACTAAAATTTGTAAAACAATTCTTCCAAACACGAGTTTAGTAACGTATTTGTTATGACTCAAACACCACAATACATGATCAGTGCACACCTCAATAGTGAGATGTTTGAATGTACCATAACCAGTTTTAATTTTTGAAATACAGAAGTTACTAGGTTTTCAATTGACAGAAGATCAAATTTTTTACATTTGAAAGCGAGATTAGAAAAGGAATTACAGTGTGGTCCAGTTGACCAAATCATCTACAAGAATCCTGTGTTTTTTGGCGGTCACAATCAATGCAAATTTTTTCACTTAAAGATTCGAGACGATGAAGATGTGTGTAATATGTTTCTCAGTCATGAGTATTCTGGTTTCAATGATATTGAGCTATATATTACATTACAACAACAACAACAACTGTCTCAACAACTTGATTCTTCTCAAATTTTTTAAGAATCTGATGACGAACAAGCTGGAGCCGATGTCGTTTGACGAAGAAGAAGAAGAAGAATCTGAAGTCATTGTTGATGAAATGGTAAACAACGAGGAAGACATATTGTAACACCCTAAACTCCCGAGACAAATAATAATAGAATATCAGAGTAAAATAAAACATACAACGTTTAGGATGCTACATTCAACAAACAACCACTCATGCATACGATATGTAACACTTAAATATCATCAATTAAAACCATACTTAATTAGTCTTCACTACGACAACGAAAATTCAACGAAAATATGACATGTTTAATACTACATAATCATCATCAAGTAAATAAAGTGATAACAAATAATCAAATAAACAACGACAATCGTTCTGAAACATCGGTGTTACACATCAGAGCAGACGCCGACTCAATGAAATAAAAGGGAAGACTTCATCTTCACTAACTTCAACTCCGCACTAATCTTGGTTATCTGCACGTTACCCACGTAGAGGTAACATTTAAACAGAAGGGGTGAGATTCTCAATCAACAAAAGAAATGAATAATATAAATATAAAAGCATTTAACCAATTACACAATTCATCCTATCATTACTACATCAACGAAATCACACTCTTCCACATAAGCAGACAACCGTACAATCCACCATACAACACAGCATAATGCAATCCAATGAGACCCACGACTCGACTCAATGCATGTGGTACCAATTCAATCCCTTTTTCATGATCATAATTCCCGTCGGAATTTCTATATCAGTCGCTCACACCCCACATGGGCACACGACATCCGTGATCGCTCATACCCCACATGGGTACACGATCACCTCAACAACAACAACAACACGATTCTACTTCAAAGAATACTGATAAGACGCTCACACCCCACATGGGCACACGACTTACCGCACAACTTATGCAACATGGCATCCATACAACGACAACATACAACGACAACTAAATGCATATGACTAACAATGCGTCAATACATCATACTACAACTATCCAACACACAACATGTACCTGCCAACACATACAACAACAACAATCCACAACCATAACACGGAACACACAACATGTACCTGCCAACACATACAACAACAGCAATCCACAACCATAACACGCTTACACACAACCGAATTCATCATTTTAACACACAACACATACACAAAAACCCAATTAATGTATCAAATGGTTGAAATGCTGGTACTGAAATTAATTTTAACAAAAATTATGTGAAACCAGATTTCCAACGATTCAAACGGCGGCTAAAACGGACATACAGATTAAAAGTTATGAATTTTTAAAAGTTAGGAAAATTCTGTCCGTAACAGCAGCAACAACACTGTCATGCTCACTGTGAGTTCTCCTAGCGAACTGGAGTTCGCCTAGCGAACTTGCCAGTGAACAACCCCTCCCATACAAAAATCAGAGACTCACCTATTTCTCTCCCCATTCGCTTCACATTCGCCCAACGAACTGGAGTTCGCCAGGAGTTCGCCCGGCGAACTTCCCCACCACACATTCCACAATTTATCTTCTTTTCCTTCGTTCGCTTTGCGAATCTGGAGCGAACATTCGCCCAACGAACTATTATTCGCACTGCGAAGTACGCGATTATGCAATTCTACAGTTGCGATTTCAGCAATATTCAACCCCAACCCTTCTTGGATTTTACTCCCAAACAGCCCCAAAACGCACATATAATCACAGATTACCATACATACAATTAGGAATACATAGACCACAATTTAACCGATCCATTTATGCATTCTTCCTCTTATCAAAACCTCCGACATACAAAACCCCAATCCCCAAATAAACACGAACCACACATAAGGGACGATCCTAAAGTTTTATCTACCCTCATACAAATATTATGCAACCCTTAAGAGATTAAAGAATTCCACCCTTACCTTAGAGTTCTTGACGAAAACCTCGGCCTCAACAATGGTTTTTCTCCTCCATTCTGCCCTAGATCTCCTCTTTCTCTTTCTCAGTTTTTCACGTACTGAATGAGTTCTCCCCCTAATTCCTTCTTTTCTATTTTCTTTTCTAATATCCTTTTATTATTATTATTATTATTATTATTATTATTATTATTTCAATATTATTATTATTATTATTATTTTACTAATTAAATAATAATAATCAAAATTAACTTTATTTTAGTCTTTTTTTTTCATAATCAATTCTACAAATATCTAAAACAAATTGACCCTAGTCCTTTGAACTTCTCTTCGTATTCTTTCTTTTGACTATTTATTTTCCTCTCACACTCTTTTCATCTGTACGTTGTTTTTTCTAGACGTACCAACAAACACTCTCAGGCCAATGTCATCTCCAACCCCACAAACACGCCCACCATGCTCCTTTGTTCTGATTGCTTCAACTAATATATCATGTCATAGTTTTGAAACAAAGAAACCTGTTTAGTTAACCAATAAATCTTACACAACATGATAAGACATACATTGTTAACGATTTGAATAACACTAAACATATGCACAACAAATCCTACTTACAATTTTCTTCGACTAAGCTTGAGGCATCTGAAGTGTAGTCTCCATTTGGTTTCTGTCTAGCCCTCTTCCACTTCTCATGTCGTGATGGTGAAGATGGTTTCCGATCACGACTCATGGAGTCCCCATCTCCTAGTTGTTGTCTTTTTTCAGCAATCATTGTTTTCTCAAGTTTCATGTATCCCCCACGAGATCAGGGCCGACCCAACACATTTTGAGGCCTAAGGCGATATTTTTTATATAATAAAATATTTTTTTAAAATTAATGTATTTTTTTATTTTTTTTAGAATGTAAAATCATTATATTACTAAAATTAATTTCATTTAACATTTTATTTTTAATTGAGAATAAAATTAAATCATCTAAACAATCATCTCATCATTAAAAAAATTATAATAAAAAAATACATTATTAAAATTCCTAAAAAAATACTTAAATATTAAAATTTCTATTATATTAAAAGAATTTAGAAGTTTGTTCCATAAGTGTGGTTTTTAAATTAACAATCATATACATTTATAATTATATATTTTAAATAAGTTTAATTATTTAATTGTCATACAATAGTTTAAAAAGTTATTTTTTGAAAAACTAAATAATTTAAACTATATAAATATAGTATTACAAATTGAGGCCCTAGGCGGTAGTCTTGGTGGCCTACCCCTAGGGCCGGCCCTGCACGAGACAATCTATGGGATCCCTCTTAGATAGGCATGGGAAATTATCCTATAAACATAAACTAAAAGAAGTACCAAGGCCACAATATCTGAATCTGGCATAGGAGTGACAAGTTGCAGAGTTGATATAAAATAGGTTAAAAAGTTATGTCTAGTGCCCTTCCTGCAAGAGATGAAGGAGATAAAGTTGGATCCAACCTATGAGAGCTCACTAAGTGAGGAAAAACTGATCTAGAAGACATCAAATTTTCATAACCTAATGCAGTCACTTGTACAATTATTGTCTGAGTGTATGTTGTCCCGCTGTCAAAACTATAGTCCAATTAGGAGAAGACTCTGAACTAAATCTAACCTTTGAACAAATCTCATAGACGAAAAGAAATCAACATGTCTTTAAAGAGTAGGAAACCTTAATTTCAGAAGAGAAGAAAAACCATACTTTGAATGAGGTGTGATAACAATGATAAATTTTTCCTTCAAAGTGTAATAATTTGTATTTCATTTTAATTATAGAGTAATGCTAACATCTTATACACTACTATTCATTAAAATTCATCTCGAATATTTTCAAGTTTTTGGTAGTAGAATGACCAATAATATAATACTCCATAAGTGAACTTATACGGTTGAAACATATTACATCTTTTTTATTGTTGATAAAAAACATATTTATTTGTATAATATCTTTTAAAGTTGTAGTATATATGTACAATACATGTTAGAAAATAAATAAAGATATATAACACCATAAGTGCATCAACCAACAAAACTTTGGATTAACTCAAAATTATATTTACGAGAATTGTAACAGAAATATATATTGTTATTTTATGTTTCAAATCTACATTAAAAAAGTGTCTAACATAAATTTTATATTTTATATAGCAACTCATAAAATCCTCAGTTGTTTTAGAAGTTTTTTATTTTTAATAATATAAAGAAAATGTTATGTTTCTAATAAAAATTTCCTCAATGTAAATAAATTAAAATATTATTTTTTATTTAATCGTTTATATATATATATATATATATATATATATATATATATATATATATATGTGTGTGTATAAAATAAATAAAATAAAATTTTAGTATTTTAACTCATTCACCAAACTAATCATTCCACTTTAAATTTAAGTAGTTCGACATTTTTTTACACTTAAAATTAATAATATATTTATTATTTAATGACATATCACATGGAAAATGTGACAAATTATCCTATAAAAATACTTCTAAAATGTGATAGATCAACAATATAAATGACACATTATTGAAAAATAAACATATCTCAATTTTAAATGCAAAAATGTGAAAATAAGGTAATAATTACAAATATGAGTTGTTTGTAAGAAAAAGTAATTGGTCCAAAATAATGGATTTTGTACTGAGTGAACTTTTAATGATGCAAGTCAAAATGGCCAAATACAATAGTTTCAAGGTTTGAGTCTGCTTTTGAGTTTTGAATTAGTTGAACTTGGCCAATCCGTACCGTGCCTCAATAATATATAAACGATTCATAATGGTACTAGTTATTCAATATGGGACTCTAACCTTACTTTGACGTCCTAGCATACAATTTTGTTTAGCTTCCATCTGAACACTGTACATTGGTGGAACCATATTTACAGTAACTGTAGTCACTCGACAACCATGCCATGTGCCTCATGCATTTCATATAACAACACCAGATAGTTGATTTCAATTCTATCTCTCAGTTTCTTGCCATTCTATCTATAAGTTAGATCTGTTTCAAAATTAATTAAAATATGAGTTTTAACATGATTTTAAATTGGATCGGAGAGCAACCGTAAAAGGAAGCGTACTCAGAACTTTTTGACCATGTTGCGGATCCGTTTTGCACGTTGCAGACATGGGTTATTGGCACGATGGCCACTGGAGCTGGAACAGAGAAGCAACGGTGACGACGCAGAATCAGAACGAAAGATGGATTGAAACAGAATTCTTCCAAGTACTTTCTGATAATTGTTTGACAGGTTCAGAAGATACAGACATATGCGAATGGAAGCCGGGGAAACATAATGTTTACACTGTTAAGTCCGGACATTTGGTGTTGAAATCAAAGTCTGAAGATGTGTTTGGTTCTGAAGAGCAGCGTAAAGCTGCAAATTGTGTTTGGAATACAAAAGCTCCGTCTAATGCGCTTTTTTTAGGATGGCGTTGGATATTTGACAGACTCCCTACAAGGGATCAATTGTTCAAAAGGAGGATAATATCAGATGAAAGGGAGCTGATATGTCCTTTATGTTCTTCGGCATTGGAAACTCGGAACCACGTTTTCAGCTATTGTGTCTTCAGTAGGAAGTGCTGGGCAGCTCTTAACAACTGGATTGGAACTGATGTTGGATTAACATCAGATGAAATATCTCTGCTTCCGTTTTTTGCTTCAAATTTGACCACCAACAAGAGGAATCGTAGTATTATAACTGTCGGTAGGTTGGCGATTGTGTGGAATTTGTGGCTTCTTTGTAACGATATTTTGTTCAGAGGTGCGAAGCCACATTTTGAGTTGTGTTGGTTGAACATCCAAATCAAAATGTGGGACTGGTTTAGGGTAGGATCTGATGTTAGTAATCAAACCAGGTTCTCCGATTGGATTTCTTCTTCTCTGATGTAATATTTTTGTTTTTTAGTAGATCTTTGTCGGGATGTTCAGGTTTCGAGTACCCCATGTACTCGCTCTTTCCAATGAATGAATCAGTTGCTTATTAAAAAAAACTAAGCTTTTGTGCTTTTGTTACTGCTTTGTGGGTCTAACAACTATATGTATGAAGAATTGTTGCTTTTCACTCTTTAGTCTAGATATTGTTGATTCCCTTTTCACATGCACCATTTTAAACATACATTGTCAAACTACAAAACCAAACTAATGTCACTACACTGCACATTTTGCAGGCACCATTTATTCTTGTAACACATTTTATTTTACTGGCATATTGTATATTCCTAGCTTTTCTTTTAATATCATACTTGTACCAAGACTTGCATCATCATTAAACCTGTGAAATAAATGCAATTATTGATACATAATATACTTACACACATGATGTTGAGGGCAGGGTTCTATTGTCGAACCTTGTTAAGACTTAAGAGAACTCAGAATTTGTTAAAAAGAAAGTGGTAAGTGTCACCATTTGCAGATTTACCTTACACCCCTGCCTAAATCTCACATTCATTAACCTCGTCCTCATCGTGGTCGTTTATATATAGGTGGTTGGCTTGTTGAAATATTAAACTTAATTTGGGCCTAAACATATTGTTTGGATTTTTGGGCTTAACTACTTTGGGTTTAGGTAATTTTGAGTCATGTTTCTAGAAAACTCTTGTAGTGTTTGGAGTGTCTAGATATTTCTTAGAGTTGTAATATTTTCTAGAATGCTCTTGAAATTCCTAGAGTTGAGAACTCTCTAGAATTAGTGTGTCTAGAGTTCTCCTTAGAGTATTATAAATAGAGATGTAATTCTACACTTTTGTATCAAGCAAAAATACAAAATTCTCTCTTCCATAAAGAATTGTCCTACCTATCAATTTTCTCTTTAAGCCTCTAATATTCCCACACACTTTCTCTAAACACAAAAAGGTCTTATTTCCAACAAAGTGGCATCAGAGCTTGAAGATCCTCAAAAGATGGCGAATGGAGGTTTCCCTTTTCAAATGCCGATGCTCACAAAGAACAACTATGACAATTGGAGTATCAAGATGAAGGCGCTACTAGGAGCTCAAGATGTGTGAGATATCGTTGAAAAAGGCTTCAAGGAGCAAGATGAAGCTTCACTAAGTCAAGGTGGAAAGGAGACATTGAAAGAGTCAAGAAAGAGAGACAAGAAAGCTCTCTTCCTCATTTATCAATCGGTGGATGAAGATACATTTGAGAAGATCTCCAATGCAACGACGGCCAAAGAAGCATGGGACAAGCTTCAAACTTGCAACAAAGGAGTGGAGTAGGTGAAAAAGATTCGTCTTCAAACTCTTAGAGGTGAGTTTGAACGTTTATTTATGGAAGAGTCTGAGTCAATTTCTGATTATTTTTCTCGAGTATTGTCCGTAGTCAATCAACTTAAAAGAAATGGTGAAGATGTTGATGAGGTGAAAGTCATGGAGAAAATACTTCGCACTTTAAATCCAAGTTTTGACTTCATTGTTACCAACATTGAAGAAAACAAGGATTTAAAGACCATGACTATTGAGCAACTCATGGGTTCCTTACAAGCATACGAAGAAAAACAAAAGAGAAAAATTAAACAAAAGGAGGCTATGGAGCAACTACTACAACTCAACGTAAAAGAAGGAAACTATGTGAATTATAAGAGGCAAAGAGGCCGAGGTCGTGGCCAAGATCGTGGACGTGGACGAGGACATGGAGGAGAAGGAAGAGGTAGTTACAACAACTACTTCAACAACTTCAACAATGGAGAAAGAAGTTGGAAACCACAAACAACAAGAGGTCGTGGAAGAGGAAATTCATGGTCAAGGTGCGACAAGTCACAAATCAAATGCTTCAACTGCAACAAGATTGGTCACTATGCATCTGAGTGTAGATTCTCGAAGAAGGTTCTAGAGAAAGCTAACTTTATAGAAGAAAAAGGTGGAGAAGAAGAAACTCTGTTGCTCGCGTGCCAAAGCCAAGTTGAAGAGAAAAGAAACAAGTGGTACCTCGACACTGGCGCAAGCAACCACATGTGCGGTGATCGAAGCATGTTCGTAGAGATCAATGAAGCGACAACTGGAAATGTCTCATTTGGAGATGACTCAAAAATACCGGTCAAAGGCAAAGGTAAAATTCTCATACGCTTGAAGAATGGGAGTCATCAATTCATATCCAATGTCTACTATGTTCCTAACATGAAGAATAATATTTTGAGCTTGGGACAACTATTAGAGAAAGGCTATGACATCCACTTGAAAGAACATAGTCTTTTCTTAAGAGATTGTGGGCATAACTTGATTGCTAAGGTGCCTATGTTAAAGAATAGAATGTTCCTCTTGAACATTCAAAATGATGAGGCAAAGTGTCTCAAGGCTTGCTATACTGACTCTTCGTGGCTATGGCATCTACGATTTGGACACCTTAACTTCGGTAGTCTAAAATGTTTGTCAAAGAAGGAGATGGTGAGAGGCTTACCTAGTATAAACCACCCAGACCAACTATGTGAAGGATGTCTAATTGGGAAGCAATTCCGAAAAAGCTTTCCAAAGGAATCAACGTCCAGAGCGACAAAACCGCTAGAGCTCATACACACCGATGTCTGTGGACCAATCAATCCAAAATCTTTTGGTAAGAATAAATACTTTCTCCTCTTTATTGATGATTATTCTAGAAAAACGTGGGTTTATTTCTTGAAGGAGAAGTCGGAAGTTTTTGAAAACTTTAAGAAGTTCCAAGCCCTTGTGGAGAAAGAAAGTGGTATTTCCATTAAGGCCATGAGATCTGACCGAGGAGGAGAGTTTACTTCAAATGAGTTCAACAAATATTGTGAAGACCATGGAATCCGTCGCCCACTAACAGTGCCAAGATCGCCACAACAAAATGGAGTAGCGGAGAGAAAGAACCGAACCATACTTAATATGGTGCGAAGCATGCTTAAGAGTAAGAAGAAGCCGAAAGAGTTTTGGGCCGAAGCAGTGGCATGTGCGGTTTACCTGACAAACCGTTCCCCAACAAGAAGTGTGCATGAGAAGACACCACAAGAAGCATGGAGTGGAAGGAAGCCAGGGATCTCTCACCTCAAAGTGTTTGGAAGCATTGCCTATACCCACGTTCCAGATGAAAGGAGAACAAAGCTCGATGATAAAAGTGAGAAGTATGTGTTCGTGGGTTATGACTCAAGCTCCAAAGGGTACAAGCTCTATAATCCAAATAGTGGAAAGATTGTCATAAGTCGTGACGTGGAGTTCGACGAAGAAGATTGTTGGGATTGGAGTGTTCAAGAAGACAAGTACGATTTTCTTCCTTACTTTGAAGAAGAAGAAGATGAAATGGAACAACCAATGATAGAGGAACATATTACACCACCTACCTCACCGACACCAAGGTTGGATGAAACAAGCTCAAGTGAGAGGACACCACGACTAAGGAGCATTGAAGAGCTTTATGAGGTAACCGAAAACCAAAATGACATTAACCTCTTTTGTCTTTTTGGCGATTGCGAGCCTCTAAGCTATCAAAAAGCGGTTGAAAACATAAAGTGGAGAGACATCATGGACGAAGAAATCAAGTCAATCACGAAGAATGATACGTGGGAACTTACTACACTTCCGCGAGGACGCAAAGAAACTGGAATAAGATGGGTGTACAAGGTAAAGTTGAAGTATGTGATGTCTCGAGATCAAGTTGGCAATATTTTCACCAAGCCACACAAGTTGGAAACTTTCGTGAAGCTAAGGAGTATGCTTGGAGTCACAAATCAAGTTTAAGGGGGGATGTTAAAATATTAAACTTGATTTGGGCCTAAACATATTGTTTGGATTTTTGGGCTTAACTACTTTGGGTTTAGGTAATTTTGAGTCATGTTTCTAGAAAACTCTTGTAGTGTTTGGAGTGTCTAGATATTTCTTAGAGTTGTAATATTTTCTAGAATGCTCTTGAAATTCCTAGAGTTGAGAACTCTCTAGAATTAGTGTGTCTAGAGTTCTCCTTAGAGTATTATAAATAGAGATGTAATTCTACACTTTTGTATCAAGCAAAAATACAAAGTTATCTCTTCCATAAAGATTTCTCCCACCTATAAAGTTTCTCTTTAAGCCTCTAATATTCCCACACATTTTCTCTAAACACAAAGGCTTTATTTCCAACATGGCTTTCAGTGGAGATAGATGCGCTCACTTGGTGGCGTGGAAATTTCTGCTAAGGACATATAAAATAAATGATGCAACCTGGACATGGATAAAGCACGCCAACAAAAAAGAAAGAAGACGTTTTGGTGCTCAAATAAGTGGTAGAACCCCTGAATTGGGAAGCTTTTCCCTTACTATGAAAGTCCTTACAGAGCGAGAGCAAGATTAACTCTTTACGCATATAACTTAGAAAAGATAACAGACGTTTTATTCAAATTTGAATCTATTAAACTTGGCCAATCCTTGTAATGGTTTACTATAAACTAGTAACTATTCGATATGGGACTCAAACTTTACTATAACATAAAATTTTGTTATGATTCCTTCTACTACGCATCAATGCACTGAAATTGTTGGAATCATATTTACCGTAACTGCAGTCCCTTGTCGACCCTATCACGTTCCACACACATATAACAGACTTCTATCTCTTTGAGAAAAATGGCCTTGATGTATGATGCAATGCAAAAGATACGCCTAATTGAAAATTAACTTTGCAATAATCTCACCTAAGATTTTTTTTAAATAACCTAATAATTCAATTAAAATACCAAAAGAAACTAGTTTTCAAAAATATTACCAAACTAACTTACTTTTATCATTGATACGCCATATGACATGGCAACATCATTAAAATTGAAAAGGAAATGAACTGATGCGCTATATGATATGGCGACACCTTTAAAAATGTGCCCTAATTTCAGAGAAAGCGCCATATGATATGGCGCCTCAGTTTATTCTTTTTTTTTAAAGCCATTTGATGTGTTTTTTTTTAATTTCTAATTAAAACGATATTTTAAAGGGTAGATACGCCATATGGTATGGCTACTACACTATTCCATTTTTCTATCAATAAGACTGCATCCTCATTTGTTACTCCACAACAATTATCACCAATATTCTCAACTCAATCTAAAAGTATGTATGCATTCTTAAATCGGCGTTCATCATCATCATCATCGGAGGAACCGCTTCCAACATTTCCACTTATGAAAAGAAATGCCCTAGTTTATTTTTCAGCAACAAAGCCTCCGATTAAGGTCCTACTCTGGAACACGCAGACCTTGGAGCATTTGCATAGGGAATTGAATCGCTGGCTAGAAGGAGAAATTGTTGCAGGTGAAAAGATCAGGAAAATTGAGAGGCTAGTTGAGGAGTCAAGCCCAAATGGAGTTAGTCGTGGTTGGAGAAAAGTGAAAAATGATGTTGGTGTCCTTATGATGATGTTAACACCAAAGAAAATTATCTTGATGGTTGTAATATCCTAGATAAGTTGATGCATTGAGTTATTTTATTTGGGTATGTTGTTGTTATTTTCTGATTGTTGAGAATGGTGAAGACTTTTGATATTAGGTTATGTCGTTGTTAATTGTTGTTGTTGAGATGTTAAGTTATGTTTGTTTAAGTTATGTCGTTGTTAATTGTAACCGCTTAGGTATGCTATCAATGAAATGAATTTTGTTGTTGATATAAAAAGACAAGGTTACATTTGAAACTATGATCTTGTGCTTGATTCAACATTGGGGCATTTTGTACGATTGTGTCCCGGCTGACGGCACGAACTACATAATCTGACCATTTTGTTTGTTGTATCCATCTCCGTTCGAATACGCATGCTATTAGGGCCATCATTTTTCTTTCTTCGCATCAAATCATTATGCTAGACAATTTCGCCTTCGTATAGAGGCCAATAGTCCTCCTTTGCTATCACCTGAAAGCTAGTGTTGTAGACATTGCATAGACTAATGACTTAATGAACAACAGAAAGATAGTTGGTTGGGTCCTGGCGAGCCTTCGAACATGATGCTATAACATGGGAGCAAGGCATACGAAATGCCTGAAACTTTCCACAGTCACACCAACGCCTATCTAGTTCCACTCGGTAACATCCCCTAGGCCTCCCTTCATTGTGATCAATTGACTCTGTAACACTGAATCAACCTTTATTACAATCAAAGACTGTGACCACATGTGTGTTGGCGTTGGCAGCTTCGTCCTTCATGAATTTTATTGAACTATTACTGAACAGCTGCCCAGATTGTAAGACAGAACCCCACTTTGTACGTCTGAAATCAAAAAGTGCCCCGAGCCTAAAATATGTTGCCCTTACCAAAGCGGTTATCGGTAGGTTTTGTATACCCTTGAATACAGAGTTCATTGATTCAACGAGGTTTGTTGTCATGTGGCCCCATCGCTGGCCATTGTCGTATGCCATTGTCCATTTCTCTAGTTGAATATTATCAATCCATCTTAATGCATCTGCGTTTGCCAGTCTGATCTCGTCACGGTAGTGTTTGAAAGTAGGCCCTATTAGTGCATACCCTGCGTTCACAACCTTCTTCCTTAGCATTTTGTCCTTGATCTCCCGCATGAAATTTTGAGCGATGTGTCTTATGCAATACACATGGGTTGAGGGAGGATCCTGCCAACCGTTATCAAGATTCTTGTACGCACTCTCGACTGATGGGTGTCTATCAGAGATCAAACATAAGTTAGGTTGGGGAGACACGTATAATCGGAGATTTCTTAGGAAAAAACTCCAACCCCCAACAGTCTCCCCTTCAACTAGAGCGAAGGCGATTGGAAAAATGTTGTTGTTTCCATCCTGTGCCACGACCATGAGTAGTGTGCCCTTATATTTCCCGTACAACTATGTTCCATCAATTTGAATAATAGGTTTACAGTACGCAAAGCCTTTCATACATGGTTCAAACGCCCAGAAGAGTCTGTGGAAAATGCCATTTCCACTGGCATAAGTCCCGTCTAGCGTATACGCTGGCAATGTCTCCAAGATAACAATAGTCCCTGGAGCATATTGTTTAAGTGCCACCAAGTATTTTGGATGTTCTTTGTAAGACTCCTCCCAATTTCCGAACACCGTTTCAACCGCCTTAGTCCTAGCTATCCATGCTTTCCTGTACGAAGGAGTATAGTAGTATCTTTGAACCATATGCGAGATTATGGTACTCACCTTCAAAGAAGGATTGTCGCTAATGACTGACAGAATTTTATTGCATATCAACTAAGAGTTGAGCTTGCGATGATCCTGCATTAGATCCGTGATTATACAAGTGTGCTCTGGACCCATTGACCCTGTCTTCCATGAATCACTTCTCTTTCGAAAAGATGTTGTTAATCGAAACGAGCACACCTCGTTATGGCAATAGATCTTATACAGAGTCAGATTCGTTCGATCGACTCTATAATCTGCTGATAAGTCCATGTGATATTGTTTTATAGCTCGGACACAATCTTCTTTTGTACGAAAATTATCTTCCTCTTTTAATACTCCTTCTGTTTGCATGTATGGATTGTAAAAAATATCTATTGATGGTTCATCTGCACCTAAGTTGAGACTTGTCATGTGTTGAGGTGGGCAATAAACATGACTGGCTGGTAATATGTGTAACACCCCGATTTATTTTATTGTTTTTCGTAATTGGAATTATATGTTGTGGTGTATTTGTGTGTGGTTGTGTTTGAGTTTGCTCTTAGTATGGGGTAGTGATCTTAGAATTATGAGGATTAAGATGTTGGGGGTGCGCGACCAATTAGGTAGAACTTTGTGGTGTGGTGAGAATGGTTATTTGGTTAATGTTATTATTTTAAATTATTAAGGGATTAATTTATTATTAATAAGTTTTTTATTTGGGATGATATTGTAACAGTGAGTTTTGACGAATTGATTTTTTTAGACAATAAAGTAGAATCACTTTTAAAGTTTAATATATTTAAAGAACTTAATTTTGTGAGCCTTCCATCCAGAGATCTTTTTCTTTTCTCAATTAAAAAGTTGAAAACATTCCACTTTTCTTAAGAAAATTTTGAATTATCCATCTTGAAACCCAGTTTTCTTCATTGCCACCACACCAACCCTTTGGAATAGCCATATAATTGATGTTTGTTTTTCTTTACAGTGGTGCTTTTGCTCTCTCAAGGATTAATGTGTCCTAATGCTAATTATTTTTGGAATGAATTCCAGGATTTGCTCAAACTTAAAACCAATCTTTTAGGAGAGCTTGTTTCTAACATGTATCAGAGTCTCTATGATCAAGTGGTTTTCTCACCCACCAATTTAAATTTTAAATTTTTTTACCCATCCATTCAAGAACTTTTGTTTAATAACTTAAATTTTAAGAGAGATGATCCTTGAAATATTTGGTGAGATTATGAACGTGAGAACATAGTCTTGGTTACGTTTGTTTGGGTCATTAATGCTATCAATGCATTGCCTCGTGATGTTATTTCTGTGCCATGTACTGTGTTGAGAAAGAGAAATACCTGAATTGCATGTGAATGCATCCACATATTTTATAAGCATAAGCATATAAATTATATGTACCAAATTTGTTACATATCTAGCTTATAGGACACCCTGAAAGTCTTGGTGAAAAATCTATTAATCGATCATTCGAAGTTTTGAATTAACTAAGCTTGTGTTGATGTCTCTCTAAGAAATGACGTTCTATCTCAAATATGCTTAGTTCTAATGAAATATTTGAATTGAGAGAATGTGCTGTGTAACTTGATTATCACTCTAAAATGTTGTTTTGGATTGTTGTATTGGAATTTTGTATGTCTAAATCAGGCTATACTCTCCTCTATTTAATAATAACAAGTATAATAAATAATAAATATAATAAATGATAGTTGATATGATTTGTTGTTGAAATTTTGATTTATGATTCTAATCCTAATAATAAATATATGGAATCGATCCTTTGTTTCTAATGATCACAAATGAACCTATCCAAATCGAACCTCTTGAAGTAACTATTTGAGCTAGAACTAGTAGCCGATGTCTTGTTTTGATATCCTGTCTGGAATTGGAAAGATCTTCACATGCAGTCTAAGGAGTAGATACAAAATACAAGTAAGAAAAACACGGAAAATGCAAAGATGACATGATGACACACCAAACTACCATTTTAAGGAGAAAGATTATGAGTGGACTAAATTCTCTTTTTAAGGGTAATAGACAAAGTACGAGTATGTTTATCTAGTTAACATAGCTCACTTGACAAAGTAGAAAACTTGAATTGGCTGGACCACGATTTTTGTTACTCCCTCCATTTCTTTATAAGTGTCACTTTTAAGATTTTTACACATACCAAAAAAGCTAATCAATATTGTCACTTTTTATATAATAACTATCTTTTTACCTATAATACCCTTAATTATTTATTACATTTATTTCACTTTTTCTCTCTCTGTAATGATTATATAGGGGTAATTTTGACAAAAATATATTTAATACTACCTTGAACTTTGCAAGTGACAATTAAAAAAAAAAAAAAATTATTCTAAAAGTAATACTTATAAAGGAATGGAGGGAGTACTTTGCAAGGGTAGCCCGACCCATTTGAGCATGGTATCAAAATAGGGTCATTTGTGAATGCAGAGATGGTAGGAGAGTTGGTAGAGGTTATTAGGCTCACTATGTTACAATAGCACGATATAGCACCACTATAGAGGAATAGCATAGCGATGGTAGAGTTCGGTGTGACCCTATAGGTCTGCGAGCCACTGTCAACAATAGCGGTTGTAGCGGCCGCTAAATGCGGCACCAAACCGCTATGGCAGCCGCTACTGTGCCTGTTATTAGAATTTTGGGGATAAATTCCTCAAATGAATTTTTTTAATCTGTTGCCTTTTTTTTCTAAAGGTATAAATTTCAATCCAAACCCTTTGAAGAGTAATGTTATGTTCTTGCTCACAAATAATCGATATGTTCTTCTTCCTACTTTTAGTTCCATTCTGTTTTATTCTTCTTTGCTGAAGTTTAATTCTGTTTTATTCTTCTTCTTGTCTGGTCTGGTCTGGATTTTTTCTTTGGTGTTGGTTATTTTTCGTGTGGATTATTCTGGTGTGCTAACTTTAATCCATAATCATTATTTATTAGGTGTGTAAACTCTGATATAGCTTTTTGTTGCAATAACTTGCATTTTTCCATCGTGTATAGTTTTGGAGGGTCCAAGGAATGTAACACCAGATGTCTTGAGCTCTTCAACTGGTTTGGAAGGTGAACAATGAATTTATGACAGTACTTTCTCAGTATCTATAAATTGCTAAAAATTGCAGTTTCAGTTATGTTAGATTTAGAACTAATAGCATTTTATACAATTCTATTTATCTGAAAATTGGTTTTTCAACTTAACTTTCCCTTTCTTCTTTATCCAGTGACTAAACTTGCTCCAAAGAAGTGGGGCCTCACGGGTGGTTCAAGCACTGTTTTGGTTGCTTTTTTTGGTGGCGTGTCCTATCTTATTTCACACGGAATAGATCTCAGGCCCAACCTTACAGTGGTATTAGGTCTAGCCATTGCAGATTCTATATTCTTGGGAGGTACCTGTTTAGCTCAAATATCAAGTTACTGGCCACCATATAGGCGTCGGATCCTTGTTCATGAAGCAGGACACCTCCTAATAGGTATATTCATTTGTTTCTTAAAAATTTCTGAGGTCATATCATATTTGATTTCCCCTCATTATATGCTGCCACACCTAACACCTTACATGGTTCATCTTAATGGAATTTCAGCTTACTTGATGGGTTGCCCAATTCGGGGGGTGATTTTAGATCCAATAGTTGCAATGCAAATGGGTATCCAAGGACAGGTATTTTGTTTCTCTTTTTGTTCATGATGTGACAACTTAATGGTTCAGATGGCACTTCCCTGTATAATATCTTTATTTGACCAAACAATTTGATGCATATTTTCATTTAAAATGAAACACTTCATATTATTTTATAGTTATCGCTTCTTTAAATGCACTCTGAGGCATTTTGGAACACGAAATGAAGCACTTTTGGTGATGCAAAAATACTTTTGATGAAAGTCTGTTTACTCCCCAACCTCTAGCCTTCTGTTAAATGCTATGCATGCATAATTGGTGATAATGATGCCTGTATCTTCTTTCATGGTACAATATTGAAGATTTTCCTGTAACTAAGATAACTAACAAACTAACTGACAGATAACTGACAAACAAATCCTACTAACTAGCGTTAAGAATTGTGGTTGAGTCTAACTCAACCTTACAAAACGACCTGTAAGGTGAGGGCTGCCCCCACTTATAGGCACAACACATCATGCCATATCTCTAAGCAATGTGGGACTAAATCCATCCCTTCA
Organism: Lathyrus tuberosus; assembly: GCA_022829125.1. NCBI lineage: Eukaryota > Viridiplantae > Streptophyta > Magnoliopsida > Fabales > Fabaceae > Lathyrus > Lathyrus tuberosus. The sequence continues at coordinate 4,499,262 of JALAZF010000259.1, forward strand.
AACCCGACACAATGTAGGTGTTGGAGGCTGCAATGAAGACAAGCCAAATGCCACAATTTAGACGACTAGGGACGGGCCGCAATTTAGGCAGAAATCCAACACACCCCTCACGCTTGGACCTCAATGAACCCGAAGTGTGGACGATGCGGGAAGCCCTACAATGGATCTAGGATAGACTCTGATACCTTCTTAAGAATTGTGGTTGGTACTAACTTAGCCTTGTTAAAGTGTAATTCCTTGTGTCGAAGTGTCGAAGCAAGGGTGTGTCGAAACAGTTGTTTCACACAGATTTGATTTAGATTTGATTTGATATAGTTCCAAAATAGGTATTTTGGGCTTTTATAGTTTTGGGCTTTGGTTTGGAGAACAAGTAAACCAAAATCTATAAATAGGGAGTAACCCTTATTTTTTGTAAATAATCATAACACATTGTAATTCATGGTTTGCAGTTGCAAGTGAATAGAAAGAGAAAAATCCCACAGTTTGTGGGTAGCAACCTTCTTCTCCAAATTCTCTTAGAATCCTAATTTCCTTTCTTTCTCTATTTTCTGCTTTTCTTTGGTATTGTTGCGCTAAGAACCCTTCTTGTTTATCAAGATAAGGTCGGAATTCCCATAGATTTTGGATTAATTCCAACATCTGATATCTAGAGCTCCGGTTGCGATTCAAGGAAGGAAATCGTGATGGCAATGAATCATCCGAACGGACACTTTCCGACGAGTCTTCCAATTCTCAAGAAAGATAACTATGAGAATTGGTGCAAGCAGATGAAGGTGGTTTTCTGTTATCAAGATCTTTGGGATCTTGTGAAGGAAGGAGTAACACCACTTGCAGAGAACGCGACGGATCAAGAAAAGGCTACACACAAAGAGTTGAAGAAGAAAGATTATAAAACTCTCTTTATAATCCATCAGTGTGTTGATCCAGATAACTTTGAAAAGGTTAGTGATGTAGAGTCAACGAATGAAGCGTGAAAGATTCTTGAAAAATCGTTTGGAGGCGCAGAGAAGGTGAAAGAGGTGAGGTTACAAATTCACAAGAGAACCTATGAGTTGCTTCAGATGAAAGACAATGAGAGTATAACAGATTTTTTCACCAGAGTTACAAAGCTGGTGAATCAAATCAAGGTATGTGGAGAGGTGTTGACATCAAGATCAGTTGTTGCAAAGATCTTGAGGTCATTGACTCCAAAATTCGACCACGTGGTAGTAGCCATAGAAGAGTCGAAAGACTTGTCAGTATTGACGAAGAAAGAGCTTCAAGGGACGCTTGAGTTTCATGAACAAAGGATGACTGAAAGAGCTGCAGGAAAGTCGAAGAGTGATATGGCTTTGCAGGCGCAGTCAGAAAAAGAAAGGAAAGGCAAAGGAAGTTGGAATGGCAACAAAGGTAGAGGAGGAAACTGGTCGAATCAGAAAAAACCCTGGAATCAAGACAACCAAAGAGGTAGTGCTGCAGGTAAAGGAAGAGGTGATGGTCGAAAACCTGACAAGAGTCACATTCAGTGTTTCAATTGTTAAAAGTATGACCACTATTTTAGTGACTGTCCAGAAAAGAAGAAAAATCAAGAAACTGATGCAAAGCTGGCGAAACATGAAGAAGAAGAGACGTTGCTGATGGTCACAACAAGAGATGAAGAAAGATTCCAAGATCAGTGGTACTTGGACTCAAGATGCTCATCACACATGACTGGAAGGAAAGATTGGTTTGTTAACATGAAGCCCTCGTCGAAGAACACGGTGAAGTTTGCAAATGACAACACTCTAGCAGCTGAAGGTGTTGGTGATGTTCTGATTATGAGGAAAGATGGCAAGAGGTCAACAATTTTCAATGTGTTGTACATACTAGGCATGAAGCGTAATTTGCTTAGTATAGAGCAGCTGGTCGAAAAGAACTACAAGGTAGTTGTCGAAGACAAGATGATGAGAGTCCTCGACGCAGGTGGTAGGTTGATCTTGAAGGCTCCAATGTCCCAGAATAGGACCTTCAAGATTGAACTCAAGGTGATGGAGCACAAGTGCCTAACAACTGCAGCCAGCAGAGATGAGTGGTTATGGCATTTTCGACTAGGCCATCTCAACTTCAATGACATCAGAGAGCTGAAGAGAAGAAATATGGTTTCAGGATTACCAGAAATCGACATTCCAAGTGAAGTCTGTGAAGAGTGTGTTCAGTCGAAACAACACAAGAATAGCTTCAGTAAGGATGCAGGAAGGAAGTCGAAGGCAATTCTGGAAGTCATATACTCTGATGTATGTGGTCCAATCCAGGTGGATTCGATTGGTGGTAACAGATACTTTGTCACGTTCATAGATGATTACAGTCGAATGTTGTGGACTTACCTCATTAAGAAGAAAAGTGATGTGATCGAGGTATTTGCCAGATTCAAATCTATGGTCGAAAGACAGAGTGGTCGAAAGTTGAAAATTCTGAGGACTGATGGTGGCGGAGAGTATGTTTCAAAAGAGTTCGATGCATTATGTGAAAAAGAAGGGATTGTGCATGAGGTGGTGCCACCCTACACTCCACAGCAAAATGGAGTTGCAGAACGAAAGAACAGAACCATCATGAACATGGTGAGAAGTATGTTGAATGGAAAACATTTACCCAAAGAATTATGGGGAGAAGCGGTTTCGACAACAACATATATTTTGAATAGATGTCCGACGAAGAAGCTTGAAGGAATCACACCAGAAGAATGTTGGTCTGGTGTCAAGCCTAGCCTCAGTCACTTGAAGGTGTTTGGATCTATAGCACATAGACATGTGCCAGATCAGTTGAGAAGGAAGCTTGATGACAAGTCGAATCAGATGATCTTGATAGGATATCATTCGACTGGAGGTTACAAACTGTTTGACCCAGTGAATAAGCAGGTAGTGATCAGCAGGGACGTGATCATAGATAAGCTTAAAGAATGAGATTGGACTGAGAATGTCAAGAAGGATTCAGTGAGAATCTTTTGTGAAGAACCAGCCATTGAAGTCGAAAGAGAAGTTCGACAGGAACAAGTCAGAGATGAAGCAGGCCCAAACAGACCTCGACGAACAAGACACATGTCTGCAAGGTTGCAAGAATGTGTAATTACATCAGATGATGTGGTTGATGAAGAGGGTGAGCTGGTACATTATGCTTTCTACACAGATGTCGAACCAGTCAATGCAGTTGAGGCATTGAAAGGTTCGAAGCGGGTGAAAGCAATGAATGAAGAGTTAGAGTCCATCGAAGTCAACAACACCTGGTCACTTGTTGAATTGCCTCAAGGCAAGAAGGCAATTGATGTGAAGTGAGTTTACAAGGTGAAGGTGAATCCTAGAGGAGAAGTAACTCGACACAAGGCGAGACTTGTGGCGAAAGAATTTCTACAGAAGGAAGGAATCGACTTCAATGAAGTGTTCGCACCTGTTGCTAGGATCGAAACAATCTGGTTGGTTGTTGGTCTAGAAAATATGAACAATTGGCACACATGTCAGATGGACGTGAAGTGTGCATTCCTTAATGGCCCCTTAGATGAAGAAGTTTATATCGCACAACCAGTTGGGTATGTGAAACGAGGCGAAGAAGGAAAGGTGTACAGGCTGCATAAAGCCCTGTATGGACTTAAGCAAGCTCCAAGAGCTTGGAAGAAGAAAATCGACAGCTTCTTAAGGGAGAAAGAATTTGTGAAGTGTACGACTGAGCATGGAGTGTATGTAAGGAGAAGCAATAATGAATTGCTTATACTATGCCTCTATGTTGATGATTTGTTGATAACAGGGAGTTGCAAGAAGGAGATCGAAGATTTCAAACATGACCTAAGTGAGGAGTTTGAAATGTCAGACTTGAGAAATCTCTCATATTTCCTTGGCATCGAATTCTACAAGACTAGTAGAGGTTTGATGATGCACCAAAGAAGATATGCAGGCGAAATACTCAAGAGATTTGAGATGCAAGATTGCAACCTAACTTCGACTCCAGCTGAGACCAGACTGCAACTGTTGAAGGATTCAGATGAAGATGATGGCGACCCAACCCAATACAGAAGACTTATTGGGTCACTTAGATACCTTTGTCACATAAGGCCTGACTTAGTATACAGTGTGGGTATGGTAAGTAGATTCATGCAGAAGCCAAAAGTATCACACCTAGCAGCAACGAAGAGGATACTGAGGTATCTGAAAGAAACTCTCGACTACGACATTTTGTTTTCTACAGCTGATGAAGGGAAAGAATGCAAGTTTGTGGGATACACCGACTATAGTTGGTGTAGTGATGTTGAGGATAGAAAATTCACAGCTGGATATGTGTTTATGTTAGGTGGTGCACCAGTTGCTTGGAGTTCGAGAAAGGAGCCAGTAGTGACATTGTCATCATGCGAAGCAGAATATATAGATGCTTCTCTTTGTGCATGTCAAGCAACCTGGATGGTGAATTTGGTCGAAGAGATTACAGGGAAGAGTCATGGAGCAATTACCATGAAGATCGACAGCATGTCAGCTATCAACTTGGCGAAGAATCCAATAGCACATGGTTGAAGCAAGCACATCGAAATGAGGTTCCATTATCTTCTAGAGCAGGTAGCAGAAGGGAAGATGAACTTGGAACACTACTGAACTGAGAATCAGATTGCAAATATCATGACGAAGGGAGTGCCGGTCGAAGTTTTCAGAAGACTAAGAGCCATGATGAATGTAGACAGCTTAGACACAATGAATTAGGTGGTGTGTTAAATTACAATTCCTTGTGTCGAAGTGTCGAAGCAAGGGTGTGTCGAAACAGTTGTTTCACACAGATTTGATTTAGATTTGATTTGATATAGTTTCAAAATAGGTATTTTGGGCTTTTATAGTTTTGCGCTTTGGCTTGGAGAACAAGTAAACCAAAATCTATAAATAGGGAGTAACCCTTATTTTTTGTAAATAATCATAACACATTGTAATTCACGGTTTGTAGTTGCAAGTGAATAGAAAGAGAAAAATCCCACAGTTTGTGGGTAGCAACCTTCTTCTCCAAATTCTCTTAGAATCCTAATTTCCTTTCTTTCTCTATTTTCTTCTTTTCTTTGGTATTGTTGCGCTAAGAACCCTTCTTGTTTATCAAGATAGGGTCGGAATTCCAATAGGTTTTGGGTTAATTCCAATAAGCCTTACAAAACCGGCTTGTAAGGTGATGGTTGCCCCCACTTATAAACACAACACATGCCATATCTCTAAGCAATGCGAGACTAAATCCACTCTTCAAATACAACAAAATGCAGGTGTTGGAGGCTGCAATGAAGGCAACCCAAATGAGGCAATTTAGGCGACTAGGGGTGGACTGCAATGAAGGCGGAAATTCCCTTCATTCTGTATCCTAACAGCTACTTCTTTTAACTGAATGTCGTTGACAAATGCTGCCAGTTATGTCAATTGAGAGCAGACAAATACTTCTAAAAACATGAAATCTTACTTTCAAGCTAGTACTAGTCAACAATTTACAATTTCAAGAAAACGTTGCAAGGCAAGGCCCCTACAAACCTAAACGCAGCTCTGCTAATTTCAGTCATCGAGCAGCAATGTCATAAATAGTGGATAATGTGTTATTTGTTTTTTTATGCATGCATTCTTCCATGCCAACAATTATAGATTTTTTTTTCCTGTTTATAATTTTTTATATGCATAAAATGCATCTGTATTTTTGACAAGTTCTTCCATTATTTAACTTCATCATCATTGCAGTAAATTCTTGTTTTTTAGGCAGGGACTCAGTTTTGGGATGAGAAAGTTGCCAGCGATCTTGCCGAAGGCAGACTTGATGGTTCAGCTTTTGACAGGTGAGTATGAGTATAGTCATGAAGATATATTGAGTCAAGTGCCAAGTCTAATTAAAGAGTTGCATGTATGATGGAATTGTGCATCAAGCATTGTATACTAACACAAGACTCCAATCCTAATTAAATAGGAAAACAACTCTTGATAATAGCAAATAAATATGAAATAGATTCAAGAGATAGTCTAATAAATACTAAGATATTCTCAAATATGTTATAAGATATTTTCATATCTTTTTACACTATCCCTCAAGCTAAATATTACTAAGCATTAAGCTTGTTACAAATGTAACTTTGAAAGATAAAAATAAACAAATAATATATTTTGACATTGAAAATCAGTAGAGCCAGATCATATTTACAAATGGAGACCAAATTGCAACTGGAACTAAAGTTGGGGCCAGCCACAATTGGGACAAAAAAACTGGTTCCAAATCGCAATTGTGACAAAACAATGACAAATGGAAAACCACAATTGAGATAAAACCAATATCAAACCACAGCTCAGACAAAATCAGTAGCAAACTGCAACTGAGACCAAACCAGTAACCACAACTGAGAAAAACTGGTGTCAAAATTGAAACAAAATAAGCACAAACTGCAACTAAGAATAAACGAAGTTTTTGAAGAAACACATCTGATAGTAGGTTGGATAATAAACACGAGGATAGATCTGAGAAGATCATGCGAGACTCTGCTAGAGCTGCCAATGGTGGCAAAATTAAACTTGAACATGAGAGACCCACAATCTGAAAGTGTTATCAATAGAACCAAGAAGGGTTGACAAACCAAACTAGCGGCATGGGGAATAGATGGCAGGAAGGCGGTGCGTTGACCTCACATGTACCCGATTACAAAAAACTTGATGGTCGGAAAGCAACGCTATGGTTGAGAAATGATTATGAACACAATTATTATAGTAGAGTCCCATGCATTACATAATGTGGTAGCAGAATAGTGATGGGACATGTCACGGAGGACAATACTCTGATACCATGTCGAAGTCATAGGTAATTTGATAAAGAAGGAAAAGAAAGAACTAAGACCTTGAGTGATGAACTATGATTATAGTTTGTTGTGATTGATGATTCAATACAATACAAAAGGACTAAACAACAACCGTTATTTATACTATTACTAATAGAATCCTAATCTAGTTGGGAAACAAATCATGATAACAACAAAGAAGTATGGAAACTAATGTTAAGGAATGTTCCAAAATACTGTAAGATATTTTCCTATATCCTAACAAGCCACGTCAAAGGTGTTGTCTTTGGTTCTATCCTCCTAAGGTATTAATCTCTAGGCTACTAGAACTATAGAAGTAAAATTAACTATGTATTCACTGACACTCGCCCAAACTAGCTAGCCAAGCCCCAAGGATGATGCTAAACAGAAACAATTTATTGCCCGGAAGCTTTGGACTAAATCCCCTTCCCCCTTGCCTTTTCTTTTGTTGCTTGAAGTATCTTGTTTTTTGTAATTTTGATCCATTCAAGTGATATCACTGTTTTATGTAACCAATGGTATAGGTACTGTATGGTACTTTTTGCTGGAATTTCAGCTGAAGCTCTTATTTATGGTGAGGCAGAGGGTGGAGAAAATGACGAAAATCTATTTAGAAGCATCTGTCTTCTTCTTGAGCCTCCATTGTCTGTAGCAGAGGTCTTTTCTCAACTGGTTGCTCTGATTTGAATTTGCGGGTTCTTTTGAATTTTTCATCTGCGATGGTAACATTTTTAGTTTTTACCTTAACTTTCTTGCAACAAACAGATGTCTAATCAAGCAAGATGGTCAGTTTTGCAATCTTATAATTTACTCAAGTGGCATAAATCTGCACACCGAGCTGCCGTTTAAGCAATGGAAAGCGGTAGCAGTCTCAGTGGTGTAATTAGGAGAATCGAGGAGACACTGTATCGTGAAAAATGAACCTTGGAAGTTTACATAATAGAAACAAGTTTTGTCTTGTAAGTTGCATACAGGTTAGCATCTCAGTTGTTCTTTTAATTCTCTTGGTTTTTCCTTGTCTGAATCTTTCAAGTAATTTGTTGCGTTCATTTTCTCTTGAACAGGGTTATCGCGATGCATTTGATGTGGGTTTTACTGGTCTGTGTGTAACGATTGCATATTTGCAGATGCAACATGTAATTGAACCCTGTCTAGTCTACCATGGCATAATCAATCAAGTGAATAATTTATGTTTCAGAAGGTGACAGTGTTGAAGTTGGTCCCAAATTTACTCAACATGTTATAGAATCAATCAAGTTGGTTAATGGAAATGGTCGTTGTAAGAATGACAGCTGAGTTTAAAATGGTTCTTAGCCCGGCATAGGTTTTCTTCTGCTACAAGTTATAGAAAATGGTTTGTAAATAACTATTGTCATTCATGGACACTCGTTTTTCTTTACCATGTTCCATAATGTATTTATTATTTTGGTCTTTTACTAGTAATCATGACTGAGTTAACCTCAACACCTCTTCCTCAGTTTTACCTATTTAAGATTTCTATCAAATGGTATATACATGTTGAAAACATGTTGCAAGAGCAAAATAATACATTCTACTGAAAATAAGGCAACATAAAATAGAAAATTAAATGTCAAAGGACACTTCGAATCAAATCCCAAGTAAAGTCAAGATAGATATTATTAGAAATGTTTGTTGACTACTTATTTTAGAAAAATAAAGTAAGGTTTTGTGAAATTGAAGAAACCATACTTAATTCATGGCAAACATAGTTGATGCGATTTGAGTGATTTGAAATCATCTTTGATTTAAAAACAATCATATTTTGATTAAGGCAACCATCACCTTGTCCACTGCAAATATTTCTATAGCTGGGAATACCAGTAGAAAAACCTTATAGGGGAAGACTTGGGCCCTATAGATACCAAAGATCTTGAGCAGCTTGATTTTCAACATAAGGAGCAAATGTTGGTAGAAGCAACCAGATCTTTGACCATGAAGCTGGATCAAATCATTTCGGGAATGTATATTTTTTCCTTGAGCTAGTCTCATCCATTATTGTAATGACGAAACAAACCATAGATAAATGTAGCTTTAAAACAATATTTTCGCTTTATTTTCAAGTTATAAACAATTTCGTAAACTTGCATTGCATCTAAAACGGAATCAACAATATCTGGATTAATAGAGGAAAAAACAGCCATTCATCATACATATAGTTGTTAGTTAGGTGAGATTATTGCAAAGTTAATTTTCAATTAGACGTATCTTTTGAATCTTTTGATTAATTGTTGGTAGTCATCAAGGCCATTTTTCTCAAAGAGATAGAAGTCTGTTATATGTGTGTGGAACGTGATAGGGTCGGCTAGTGACTACAGTTACGGTAAATATGATTCCAACAATTTCAGTGCATTGATGCGTAGCAGAAGAAATCATAACAAAATAGTAAAGTTTGAGTCCCACATAGTATAGTTAGTGCTATTATAATATGTTTATAAATTTTTGAGGCATTCAATAGATTGGCCAAGTTCAAGAGATTCAAATTTGAAAAAGATTCAATAAACCAGCAACCAAAGTATTTTAGGACCAGAGGGGTAAAAAAGAAGAAAGGCTTCCCAATTCTGGGGGTTCTACCACTTATTTGAGCACCAAAACGTCTACTTTGTTGTGAATTCTATAATTTGAACTATTTCGTGCTTTATCCATTATGTTCAGGTTGCAATTCAAGTCTGTCTCATTTTCTTAAATCAAGTAGAGTTAGCAAAATACTCGGGTCATGTGTTAGAAGTTAACAAGTAGAAACAAGAAATTGATGATAAAATAGGATAAGGTGACTAACTACACATCATTTATTTTATACGTCCTTCGCGGAAATTTTCAGGCTGCCAAGTGGGCCTATCTATCTCCACTGAAAGCATGATTTCAAAACTGTACACCATTATAATTGTTGTTTTCTTCGTAGAGGAATGGAGTGTTGTGTCTTTAAAATGTTGCCTGCGAAAACGATTTTCAGGCTGCCAAATGGGCCTATCTATCTCCCCTGAAAGCATGATTTCAAAACTGTACACCATTATAATTGTTGTTTTCTTCGTAGAGGAATGGAGTGTTGTGTCTTTAAAATGTTGCCTGCGAAAACGGAATCAACAATATCTAGATTAAAGAGTGAAAAGCAACCATTCTTCATACATATAGTCGTTAGACCCACAAAGCAGTAGCCAAAGGACAAATATGTGAGAGTTACAAAAGCTTAGTTAACAGCATGTTAAAACTCATATTTACAATTAGTTTTGAAACAGATATAATACTAAAACATAGAATGGCAAGAAACTGAGAGAGAATTGAAATCAACTATCTGGTGTTTGTTATATGTAATGCATGATGCACATGGCATGGCTGTCGAGTGACTACAGTTACTGTAAATATGATTCCACCAATGTGCAGTGTTCATATGGAATCAAAACAAAATTGTACTATGAGGTCAAAGTAAGGTTGGAGTCCCACATTGAGTAACTAGTACTATTATGAATGGTTTATATATTCTTGAGGCAGATAAATGATTGGCCAAATTCAAAAGATTCAAAACTCAAAAAAACTCAAACCTTGAAACTATTGGATCTGGCCTTTTGATTTGCAACTTTAAATGTTCACTCTTTACAAACAATTCATTTTTTTAACCAATTATTTTTTTTCTTACGAACAACACTTTTTTTTAACAAAATTACATTTAAATATGATTTACCTATAAAATTTTTTTTCTATTTTTTTTATTTTTTTAATTTAAAATATTAAATAGTTACATTAATAAAATAATTAACATGGCTAATCAATAAACATTATTTTGTTACTAAAGATATAAGAAGTGTTTAAACTATTTTCTATTTTATTAGTACTAGTGTATAAACTCTTGCCATAAATAAAAAATTACACATGTTTTAAATTTTACTTAATTACAGTTTTGATATTTTATTTAACCTCATTCATAAAATTAATTTTCAAATTTAAATTTGAAGTAATTTTTCACATTTTTGCATTTAAAATCGATTTTGTTTATTTTTCAATAATGTGTCATTTATATTGTTGATCTATCACATTTTAGAAATATTTTTTGTCACATTTTTCAGGTGATATGTCATTAAATAATAAATATATTATTAATTATAAGTGTAAAAAAAGTCAAACTACTGGAATGATTAGTTTTGTGAATGCCTTAAAATATTAAAATATTTTTTTTTAGTGGAATGATTAGTTTTGTGAATGCCTTAAAATTTTTTTTTTTTTTTTTAAAATAAATTATATTTATAATTATTAAAGGAAAATAACAATTTATTTTGCCATGGTAAAATCATTGAAAACATGATAATATAGGGTTATATATAATATACAAAAACAATTAAATAAAAAATAATATTTTAATTTATTTAAATTGCGGTAATTTTTATTATAAACATAATATTTTCTTTATATTATTAAAAATAAAAAACTTCTAAAACAACTGAGGGTTTTATGAGTTGCTATGTAAAATTTTAAATTTATGTTAGACACTTTTTTTAATGTAGATTTGAAACATAAAATAACAATTTATATTTCTGTTACAATTCTCTTAAATATAATTTTGACTTAATCCAAAGTTGTGTGGGTTGATGCCCTTATGGTGTTATATATCTTTACGTATTGTTTAACAATGTATTGTGTTGAGAATGTAATTTCTTATGTCAAATCAAGTGTAGTTCGACAACAATAACGATGTGTCGAAATTAGCCTAGTGTGTGTGTGTCGAGTTGTGCTAGATGTCGAAGTGTCGAAGCAGGTTGCTTGACACAGGATTTCGACTTAGACCAAAATAGTAATTTTGGGCTTTTGTAATTTTGGGCTTTACCTTAGGGAGCAAGGTAGCTCAATTATAAATAGAGTGAGTAACCCCTATTTTGAGTAAGAAGAATAGAGAATAATATTGTAACACACAACAGAAAGTGCAGTTGTACAGTTGAATAATATTTTTCTCAGTTTGAGAGTAGAGAGTTACTCTGCAGAAATCATTCTCCCCTTCCCTTATTTTGTTAAACCCTAATCTTCTTTCCTATTCTATTTTCTTTCTTCTTCCATTGATAATTGCTACGCAGAATCATTCTTGCAAAGAGTCCAAGAACAAAGATTTATCTTACTTGAGCTAGAATTTATGATTTTTGCAAAAGGCATTGATGAAGTTGAATGCAAGACAAATTCTTGTGGCACATAAGTTAGGGATTACTTTTGATCACTTTCCCAACCTTATCTCTGCACAAGATCAACATGAATCTTGTAGTATCCCACGAGATCTTCAAGATAGTACCAAATTTGCTAAAGTTTTATCCCTTTGCATAATAGAAAACCTCATCCCAAGGCATGGACTTAAGTTTTGTTTTGGTGCATTAAGTGAAATGCCAAATAGTCAAGAAACTTATCCACCAAGTCAAGACTTTGGTTTAAGCATCAAGACTAAGTTGCAATCTAAATGATGATGGTCCAAATTGTCAAGATTTAATCATGCCTAGAAAAGAAGCTATTTGTACCTTGGCATTCAAGTTTAAGAACATGTCATAATTCATTGGATAATAGGATGCATCTCAATCCAAACTTTTCCTCCAAAAAACTAACTTGTTTTTCTATAAATAGAGGTCATTTCTGATCAATTTAAGGACACAACAAGACCCCAAAACCTCTCCACACCAGAATTGTATGTTCTTACAAATTTCAAAATCCATTGAAGTGAGAATTTGAAACTTCAATTCCAAACACTTTTCATTCAATCTCAGCATCCAAACACCTTCTATACACTTAATATAAGTGATCCAAAGCCTTGAAATACATATGTAACACCTCAATCCATAAGAGTAGATCCCACTTTCTTCAAACTACAAATTGATTTGGATAGGGAGTCTCAGAATGTCAAAAGGTTCATGCTATAATTGTGGAAAGGTCGGTCACTACAAGCCCGATTGTCCCTTGATGAAGAAAGACAAAGGACATGACAAAAGTCGTCAATAAAAGAAATCGAGCAAGCCTGGAAGGGCATACATCGCTTGGGAGAGTGATAACGAGTCCTCACCTCAAGTGATGAAGACGAATCGGTCAATCTTTGTCTCACGGCTCATCAAAAGAAGAAAAAGAATGTAAGTCATTCTAAATATGAACATGAATTGCAAAATGCCTTTGAAGCTCTACACCATGAAGCTAAAGAAGCTTTCAAATGCTTAGCCTCAAATAAGTAAATTTTTTCACATTCAGAGAAAAGGATTTCCGATTCTGAAAAGGAATTAAAAGCTCTTAAGAACTCAATGGTGGAAGCTATAAATGCTAAAATCGAGGAAGACAAGTCTTCTTGGTTAAATTAGGCGAGTTGTGAAACTTGTCTCATTTGGCAAAAGGAGGTTAGAACTCTTAAAGCCAAAGTAGACAAGGCTTTAGAACCTAAAGTCACATTTGCTATTGATCGATCACATTTTAGAATTAGTATGAATAATCCTTATAAAAAATATACACATGTGATTAGAGATCAAAGTAGCAAAAGTAACTCCAATGTTAACCTAACTTGTCTATATTGTTACAAGAAGGGACACAATATTGCTAAATGCCGATTTAGGAGATTCTTGGTTCTTAAATGTATTTTCCAATGGTTTCCCAAATGGAACCAAAGATTCACTCGCACACAAGGACCCAATAAAAATTGGGCACCTATTTCCATTATTTAATTTTGTTGGTAAAATGTCTTGAGTCTACGGAGAGAATACGAGTTCTCTATAGAGGATGTTCAAGGCACATGAAGGGAGACATTTCCTTATTCATTGACTTTGTGGCAAAGAAGAAAGGATTTGTGACCTACGATTATAATAACAAGGGGGCTATACTCGGAAAAGGTAGTGTAGGAAATTCCTCTTCTACTACTATCTCAGACGTCCTTTTAGTTGAAGGTCTTAAACACAATCTTATTAGCATTAGTCAATTGTGAGACAAAGTTTATAAAGTTTCTTTTTCAAAAGATTGTTGCATGATTGAAAATAATGATAAGAAAGATGATGTGTTTAAGGGCTTGAGGGTAAACAATGTCTATATGCTTGACTTGAATGAAGTATCTTTGACTAGCACTAAATGTCTTGTCACCATGAGTGAAGACTCGTGACTATGGCATAGGCGCTTAGCGCATGTCAACTTTGGCTTGCTAAATAAAGTAGTTTCAAAGGATCTAGTTGTCGATCTACCCAAGATAGAATTTTCAAAAGATCACTTATGTGGTGCATGCCAAATGGGGAAGCAAACGAGGATCTCATTTAAATCTAAAAATGTTGTTTCTACATTGAGACCTCTTGAACTCCTCCATATGGACCTTTTTGGACCATCTAGGATCAAAAGCTTGAGTGGTAATTACTATGGTTTTGTTATTGTATACGACTACTCTAGATTTTGTTGGACTATTTTCTTGGCTAGTAAAAGTGATACTTTTTCAGCGTTTGAAAAGTTTGCCAAGCTATCTCAAAACAAATTAAATACTAGCATTGTCACTATCCGAAGTGATCATGGGGGTGAATTTAAAAACCACCTCTTTGAGGAATTTTGTGATAAACATGGCATTGATCATAATTTTTCCGCTCCACATACTCCTCAACAAAATGGAGCGGTGGAACGTAAAAATTGCATTTTAGAAGAGCTAAGAAGAACTATGATCAATGAGGGTGGCTTTCCTAAATATTTTTGGGCCGAAGCTATTAGTACAGTGTGTTATGTTTTTAATAGGGTGCTTATACGTCCTATTATCAACAAAACTCCATATGAGCTTTTAAAAGGTAGGAAGCCAAATGTATCACATCTTCATGTTTTCGGATGTAAATGCTTTGTGTTAAATAATGGAAAAGAAAATCTTGGCAAATTTGACTCAAAAGCCGATGAAGGTATCTTTCTTGGATACTCTCAATCTAGCAAAGCATATAGAGTATACAATAAAAGGTTACTTATTGTAAAAGAATCTGTACATGTTACTTTTGACGAATCTTATCCGAAAAATGTTGGTAAAGGTATTTCTTTTCATGGTGTAGGTGTATCTTCAGAAGACATACTCAAAGACACTAAAGAAGGGATTGATCAACCTGAAACCGTGAAAGTTGAGGAGGAGGAAATTCACAACTCTGAAAAGATTGAGGAGGACCATCCAATTAGCAACGATGACCTTTCTTTGGCATGGAAATCCTCTAAGGATCATCCAATCGACAATATTCTTGGAGACATAGCAAAAGGAGTTACTACATGTTAGTAGAGTAATAGTGGGGGTTATTTTTAATCGTCTCCACAGGGATTGTTCGATATTTGATGCGTGCCGTTTAATAGTTGTGATACTTTAAGTTCAATGGTTTCAAAAGGTTCTCAATTGTTGTTAACATTAATTTGTAGCAAAGATTAATTGGTGACAAAGAGTTTGTAAAAGTTTTGATAAAAGCATGTCAAGGTTAGGTTTCGCTAATCCTTTTTACGTATAAAAAAATAATCAAGCATATGAACTCGGTTTCCGACCAATACAACCGCGTATCCTCCCGACTAAGTTTATGTCTAAAGCGAAGTCGTGAGTATCGTTGTTTAGACCGTCAGATGATGTCTCACGCTAATAATCTAAACAACAATCATTAAGATCAACACAATGTGAATAGCAAATCCCAAATCTATGTCTAGAGTTTGGTTTTTAAGAGATAAAATTGTTAGGTCATGATTTGTAGAATCTATGTCTAGAGCAATACAAATCACACATGGATCATTAAGAGAAAACAACATCATCTATATTGATCAAAGACTTTGTTCATATACAAAAGATCAAATGCAATACATAAAATCAGGATCAACTACATCTAACCTCAACATTGAGTGTTTAGCTACCACTTCTCATGGTAGTTTGGATAACAAGTAAAGAGAGGAGATGAATGAGCATCCACAACGATTAATCGAGAATGGATGCAACTTCAGCTTCTCCAAGTGAAATTACACTCTTTGATGATCAAAATACTGAAAACTATGATTACTAGTGAAAATGAACAAGAGATCCCCTTTACAACAAATGAAAATCTATTTATACAATTACAATCTCAACACCCTTCGCCTAGCGAATGAACTAAAACATGGCACTTTAAGTGCCTCAGACTAAAACCGCCCACAAGGATTATCGTGGGTTCGCTAGGCGAACCAAATCACTCGCGAAGCGAGCCTTCGCTACCACGTTCGCCCCAGTGAAGTTTGGGTGTTTTCAAAAGTGGAAGTTTCTGCCACCCTTCGCTGGAACCTTCGCCTAGCCAACACATCAGCGAGCATTCGCTGGCTTCCTCGCCCAGCGAATTTACCCAGTTTTCCTACTGTAGGATTTTGCATACTTTCTGCCACCCTTCGCTGGCAGACTCGCTAATGTTCGCTAGGCGAACCTTCGCTGGCTGCTTCGCCAACACTTGCCTAGCGAATGCTGTTGTTGATTTCTTCATTCAATGGCAACTTGCTTCCATTCATTGTGTCTCACAATCTTGATCTTTTTATACCTATTCCTGCACATTAGCACACAAATTACAAGCACCACAAGTATATTTCAATGTATGCACAACAACACCATTCCTCACTAAAATCAACACATTCCATATGAAAAGAAATGAAAAATGCCAAGTAATTCATACAAATATATATCATGATTGACATCTAACAAACTCTCCCCAACTGACTCTTTGTTTGTCCTCAAGCAAAGTATGCCTCTCACGAGGATTTGTTCGAGCACTCAATTCAACCAAGATGCAAAAAACGGCTCAACTAAACAACGATCACAACAATGCAACAATTACCCAATTCAAGAACCTAAAATATAAAAGAACTTGACTCTTAAACAATTTCAAACAATGTTTCAAGAGACAACTAACTCATCATGCACATGTCATTCTACACTCCTCTTCGAAAAAGGATTGAAGCCAAACGTGCATACAAGCACGGGACAATTACACTCAAATGACCAATGATGCAAATACTAAGCAATTCATACCATATCTCAATGAACACAAAAGAAATCATGGAAGTAAAAGGTCACTAAGGACTTCAAGGTTGTAGCTTGGTCGGGTAAACAAAAAGGGACATTTCTAATGGTCATTGAAATGAAATTGCCGAAGCAAAAGAACATTCACTAAACACATATTCACACATCACAACTTTATTTCACCAATTTTTCATTCCACCTTCACAAACTACCGTGCACAATTATTGAATCTCATTTTTTTTCATTCAAGCAAGCATTTTCTCATTTGTACAACATATTCACACTCTCTTCTTTACATGCTTGCTTGAATTTTTTCAAAATTTGGAGTAATGCACCCATCTTCTTTTTACTCTCCCCAACTCATTTTCGACTCAACCTAAAGTGAATGCTCCTTGCTTTTTTTAAGGCAAGGAAATCAAAGTATACAATTTTCAAAGGTTCAAGAAGAAAATGTTAGGAACTCACCAAATTCAATGATGAACCAAACTTGCAAATTATATACATAAAACAAGTTCATCACTAAACTGAGTTCTAACTGTTTAGGCTCAACTGGGCTACCAAATGCTCACTCCTCACGGGTGAATTACTATATGGACATGGTTGTGCTCACTTTCAACAAGTGCCTTGATCACTTCTCCTACTTCCACAAAATCACACGGTCACAAGATAAGGCATGAATTATAAGTAAAAAACAACATTCATCATCAACCCTTAACATATAGTAACACTTTGGAGGCTTTTCACTTTAATGGTTTTTGATCCTAAAATGATACATGCATTCAAAGGAAGTTGTAACATGAAACAAAATTTTCAATCGCACCAAGACACAAAGTTCAAAAACATACAAAATTCTCGAACTAGGTAACGATGTACCTTGTCGCAACACAATGCTTAAGGCACTATCATAGCCCTCACATCTTGGAGGAATCTTCCTTTAAAATCAAGAGTCTCCAACCTCCTTCCAAAATTCCATCATCAAAGAAGGAACATCAAAATAAAAACATATTAACAATTTAAGTGTTGAGCATTCGTAAACTGAAGAACTCAACACTTAATACAATAATTAAAAAACAACAAATTATTAGTAAAAGCGAAACAAAAAATTTTACTCAAAACTCTTAACATTACTAATAATAATAATAAAGTACTTGGTGTAAAAACACCTACAATATCCAAAAGAGTACCTCTAGGGTACAAGTACAACAATATTCAAGATATTCCACTATGTGGATACAATAGACTAGTAAAAGCTGAAAAAAAAAACAAATACTAGAAAACTTCACTTTGGAGTCCAAAGGAAGTACACAAGTCTAAGAGCCACAAAAAAAATCAATCATCCTCATCTGACACCTCAATATCCTCATCACCGCCAGCAGAAGTAGCCTCCTCCTCATCGTCATCGTCACCAACAGTCTCCACGCCAGCGTCCTCCTCATCAGCATCGTCCTCACCCCCTCCTAAAATTGGCCTGGCCTCAGGCCAACCAGCATGCACTAGGAACTTCTCCCTAGTCATCATCATGTGCTCAGTAGAAGGGTCCCGGATCTGTAATTGGAGAACCTGCAAAGAATCATGAATATCAGTCATGGCACGTTGCTGGGCAGCCATCCAATCCCAATTATATTGGCAGATCCCCTGCTGATACGGATAAAAGGCCGGCGACGCCGGTTGAGAACCTCCACCAGTCTCAGCTGCATCATCAGCACCAGCCCTGGAAGACTCTCCAACAACCCCTCTAGCCTTACAGAACTTATCCACACACCGATCATCAATTGTAGATGGAATAGTGACCTGCCTGCGAGCTGGGATATCCACACCAGAGTGAGCACACAAGGACATAATAAGACATGGAAAAGCAAGCGGGGCATTATTGCGCGCCGCAGTACCTCCCAAACCAGTCAAAACAATTGCCTTGATTTCATCCGCAATGATGCGGGCCACGTCAATCTGCACATTCATCTGAATGCTGTGAATAAGATGAGCTAGAGCAATAGGAACTGTACTATGATGCGACCTGGGAGCAATGTTGGTGAGTACAAACAACAAAATGAGCTGAACCAACGGCTGCATGTCCACCCTTATGAATCTGATCGCAACCCCGGATGCATTCCGCTCAACTTTCTTACCTTCAAGAAGTAAATCCCGGGTCATCTTCTCAATGTCTCGGTGGAGATGCAAGTCGCGATGATATGCATCCAACTCAGTACCAACCAATGTCAAAGGATCTCCCAAAACAGTGTTGATCGTCCTACGATCAAATCTCACCACAACCCCTCTAACAAATGAGGTCCAATTAAATCTCTCTCCATCATCCGGTAAAGCATTGGCATAAAACTCCCGAATAATTTCAGCATTGTAACCATCCAGAGGCATCATCAAACGATCCCATTTCTTTTGCACAAAAAGAGCATCAATTGTCCGGTAGCTTCCACGGTCACTAAGTAGGAATCTTTTCTCAGCCAATATGTGCTTTCTCTCAAGGGTTTCGTATCTGGCTGCTTGCTTAGCTCCCCTAAATCTCTCTTCATCAAAACGCACAGGCACCTGTCTGGAGGTTGAAGCCTTTCGCTTCTTAGCCGCGTGTATTTTCGTTTTTGGTGCCATCTGCACATAACAAACAATAAAACAAAACAACGACAAACAAACGCATTAGTGAAACAAAACAAACCAGCCAGATACTTGCATTTCCTAAAAAAATTTGAAAATTTGCATTTGTTCGCTCCAGGTTCGCTAGGCGAAGTCTGGCGAACATTCGCCCCAGATTCGCTAGGCGAATGCTCGCGCAGGCTCGCGAAGCGAACAAAGCAGCGAACGCACGAAAATGCAGAAAAACCATATCAAAACCAGTCCAACAACAATCTCTTTTTTCCAAATATCACTCTACTCATAATGCCTAGGTAATTTTTAACATGCAATCCAAAAGCAAAATGACAGAGGTTCCAAAATTTTCAAAACCCTAATTGATCTATCATGAACATAAACAATGCATAATGAAATAACAATGAAAGAGTGTGCAAACCTGAATTTCGCATGGTACTGGTGAGATTAGGGTGAATGGAAAATGGAAAGAGAAGTGTTGCCAAGCTCTTGAGAGGAAAGGAGAGGAAATTGCAAATACGGTGGAAAATGGCAAAGGTGGCAAATGAATTAGGGTTTCCCCCTCTATTCAGATTCAAAATGGGTCTTGGGCCCAATTGGGTGGCCCACCCACAATTCATTTTTCTGATGTGGCAAAACTTGGGTTGGTCTGTCTCGCTGGGTTCGCGAAGCGAAAGCCAGCGAATGCTCGCCCCAGCTCGCTAGGCGAACGCCAGCGAACAAGACCAGAATTTTCAAAATTTTTTCAAAAGTTACCACATCTTTTAAGGCTTCAAAATGAAAACCAAACACAATTAAAACAGAAATAAGCAGTAATACTTACAATGTTGGGGTGCCTCCCAACAAGCGCTTGTTTAACGTCGGCTAAGCTCGACGGTCCACCGCAATCTCACGGATCGCGGAAAGGAACAATGGCGGGATTCCGCTGGAAATCACCTCCAAGATACACTTTCAATCTTTGGCCGTTAACAGTCCAATTCTCGTTGGTTGTTGTGTCTTCAATTATAATCGCTCCATAAGGCTTGATTTCTCGGATTCGAAACGGACCCGACCATTTAGACCTTAACTTTCCCGGAAACAATTTTAACCGAGAATTGAAGAGCAGGACCAGCTGTCCCACCTCAAACTGCTTGATGATAATTTTTCTATCATGGTAAGACTTTACACGCTCTTTGTACAGTTTATTGGAATCGTACGCCTGGAGGCGTAATTCATCTAATTCGTGTAATTGCTCTTTTCTTTTTTCACCACTAAGAGTTGGATCAAAGTTTAAAAATTTTAAGGTCCAAAACGCCTTGTGTTCCAACTCCACCGGCAGATGGCAATTCTTACCATACACAATTTTAAACGGTGTGAGACCGATCGGAGCCTTAAAAGCGGTCCGATAAGCCCACAAAGCATCATCCAATTTGTTGGCCCAATCTTTTCTTGAGGCCGAAACAGTTTTCTCCAAAATGCGTTTTATCTCACGATTTGATACCTCCGCTTGACCATTAGCTTGAGGATGATATGGTGTGGCAACCTTGTGCTTCACACCATATTGCTCCAGAGCTTTGTCAAGCTGAGTGTTACAGAAGTGAGATCCTCTGTCACTTATCAACACTCTCGGAGTACCAAAATGCGCAAAAATGTTTCTTTTCAGAAATTTCACCACGGTCTTACCATCGGCTTTAGCACAAGCTATCGCCTCAACCCATTTAGACACATAATCCACAGCGACCAAAATATATTCATTAGAAAATGAAGATGGGAATGGACCGACAAAGTCGATCCCCCAACAGTCAAAAACTTCAATTTCTAACATATCCTGTAAAGGCATCTCGTGCCGTCGTGAAATTCCTCCACTTCTCTGGCACTTGTCACAACTTAGGGCATGCGCATGCGTATCTTTGAATAACGACGGCCAATAAAAGCCCGATTGAAGGACTTTAGTGGCCGTTCTTAACCCATTAAAGTGTCCTCCATACGGAGAGTTATGACAATGCCACAGAATATTGGTTGCTTCCTCTAATGACACACACCTTCTTAAGAGGTTGTCGACACCAAGTTTAAACAAATAAGGTTCATCCCATACAAAAGACTTGGCATCTGACAAAAATTTTCTTTTTTGATGGTGCGTTAGACCGTCCGGTATCAATCTGGCGGCTTTGTGGTTAGCCATGTCGGTGAACCACGGTCTAACCTGCATCCTAAACAATTTTTCATCAGGGAACTCCTCTTTGACTTCACATTCGTTTTTGGTCACGTCAACGTTTACCAGGCGAGATAAGTGATCCGCCACCAAATTCTCGGATCCTTTTTTGTCACGAATTTCAATATCAAATTCCTGTAACAAAAGGATCCAACGAATAAGCCTCTGTGTCGCGGCCGGCTAAAAATTTTCGAGTCGCCATCATATTTTTCTAAGGGAAATAAATGATAAACCTAAGATCCTAACCCCAAGGGCAGAGATTCCTATGGTTCGGGAGTCGGTTAAGTGAGGGGAAGGTGTTAGGCACCCCTCACTTCCATTGTACTCAATGGGATCTTCCTTAGATTTTAGGGTATGCTTGTTTGTTTGTCTAAATGATTTATTTACAAAGGAAACCTAAGTTTTTTATTATTATACTCGCTAGGGTTTACAACCCTATGCCTACGTACCTTCAATTTTGATGGATCAGAGTAACCGTAGTTCATCTCCCCTATTCCTACTCCCTAATCCTATTCCTAAATCCCAAAACCTAACCCTAAACCCTAATCCACTATTTATACTCTTGGATAAAGAGTTATATCCCTTAAATCTAGTGTTTATACTCCTAGATGAGGAGTTCTATCCCTTAAATCCCTATCCATTATTTAGACTCTCAGAGGAAGAGTTTTATCCCTTAATCCTTTTATTTATACTCTCGGATATCAAGAGTGCTATCCCTAAATCCTTATCCCCTATCCCTTATTTATACTCTCGGATGGAGAGTTCTATCCCTAAATCCTTTTGGCCTATATTTTAACTCTTGGAACCTAAGAGTTTTATCCCTTATCCCATCCCTTATTTAGGCTCTCGGACCAAGAGCTTTATCCTCTGATTTTATATCCCAAATATTTTATCCCTTGAATCATCCCTTAGAATTATCCTATTTTTATTTATTAAAAAAAATATCCCTTTTCAACTTATCTTTTAAAAATAAATTGATTATATGATTATATAAAAAACCTTAAGTTTATTATCCCTTAATTGCTAGTAAAAGTTTGGTATTTAATTTATTTAAGAATATAACTTAAATGATTAATTAACCATTCGTCCTATACTTTATCCCCGATTTTTATTCCAAAATTAACTCATTTTTATGCCAAAAATCAACCCCTAATTTCCCAACTAAATTAATACCCCACAATTAATCCTAATTATTTAATTATATAGAATAATCCCAGTTGTTTAATTAAAAATTATAACATCTCAATAAGTATACAATAAGCTCAAAATGAAAAACTTATGCCAATTATAAAATAAGTCCCAATCATTAAATTAAAAACTTGTAACATCCCAAAAATATAAATAATCCCAATTGTTAAAACTTTTAATATCCCAAAGATAAATACTACCAAAACTTTTAATATTACAAAAAATGTGAATTAAATCTTATCCCAAAAATTGAATTAGTCCCAATTATCCCCAAAAAATATAAATTATCCCAATTAAAAAAGATAAATCCCAATTATTTAAAGATAAATCACAACTATTTAATTCAATAGTTTACAAAAATCAAAATATACAATAAATTCCAATCATAAGATAAATCCCAATTACTTAATCATTAAACTTTTGATATCTAATCAAATAATTTGCAACAACCCCCCAAAAAAAATCTTATAATATCCCAAAAACACATTAATCCCAATTATTAATTATAACATGTATTAACCCTTAATTAAATAAAAAGTTGTTTCCTAATTACCTAAATAATTAAAAAAATCGCTAATAAAACATTAAAATGTTGAATCCCTAAATATAATTATATTTTTTTTATCTCATGTTTATTGTAATTATCTAATTTTTCTTTACTCAATTATGATATTAATTAAATCCTAATTATATATTTTTTATTTTTTTACTGTGTATTTATTACTATTTATTAAAAGGTTTCATATCCTTAATTATCATAAATCTTAACTTAAATCAAATAAATATATTTTTATTCTCCCGAGCCAAAATTAACTCAACCATAAATAATTAATTAATAATAGGAAAGAAGATTAATTACTAATAAAATATATAAAAAAGATTTTTTTTTATTTTTTTATAAAAAAAGGCGGGAGCACGTGAAGAGTTACCCTTTTTTTCTTCTTACTTAATTTTTCTATATTTTTTATTATTTATATTAATATAGTTAATTATTGAAAGCATTAAAACAAAAAAGGAACAAAAAACCCCTCTTCTCCCTCTCTCGATTTTGATCCCAATCCCAAATAAAATTTACCCAGAAATAGCAAATAAAATTTAAACCCCAGAATTGTTATGGTGATACTTAGCAGGCATTAAACAAAAAGTAACATATTACAAAATAATTAAAGTGGTGAGGTGGAACCAACCTACGAGATCGAGGTTTATCCCGGTGAGCAAAATAAATAAGTTTTTTTAGCTTTCTCCCTTCTTTTTTTGGTGTTCTGCCTTTTCTCTCCCTTCTTTTCTTTTCGTCCCTCACGTTCTCCTTTTCCTCTCCCTATTTTTCTCCTTTTCCCTTAGCGCAAGATTCCGATCCCTCTTCCCCTTTTAGTGTTGTTGTTCTTCAATATGAAGAACAACAACTTTTTTTATCCTGATTATTGTGAATTTTGTGGGTGGAAAAGAATGTGGAAAACCAGCTCTATTTATAGATGAAAAATTAGGTCAGACATTGAATAAAATTTTCCAGTTTAGGAAGGTTTTAATCTGACCAGATTTTCCTCTATTTCTTGGAGCCCAAGCAAATGAATCTGGATGGATTCATGGCTTGGTGAATTCAAATAAAAAAATAATATTTTAAATAAAAGAAATATCCTAATAATGATAATGAGAAAAAAAAAAGATTTGATTGATTTTTATTTTTATGATTTTTTGAGATTTTTCCATAAAAAATTGATTTTAATGAAAAAATCAAATTTTCAAAAATTCATTAAATAAAAATACGAAAATTAAAAATTAAATATTAAAAAATGATATTTTTGTAATTTTTCCATAAAAAAACTTAAAAAAAACTTAGTAGTAAAGAAAAAATAAATAAAACATAAAAAATGTGAAAGGTGGGATTCAAACTCACAACCACTCACACTTATATCCCTTATACCCCATTCCTACCAATTGTGTAATACCCCGTATTTTTATGGCACCGAATAATATTGCATTGTGATTAATTGAGTCCGGTTGCTCTGAGAAATTATTTGATAAAATAATTAGAGTAACTTCGGTACTTAGAATTGATCCAATAAATGTTAATCGTTTCGGAGACATTTATTTAATTTGGACTTAAGAGACATTTTGGACATTTAGTAGTATTATTTCTAATACTAAGTTACTATATTTCTTTTCCTTCCATTTGCCAAAGATAGAAAGACATAGAGAAAGTTAGAGGAAAGAAAGAAGGAAGAAAGGAAAGGGAGGAGAGAAAAAGAGAAGAAGAGGAAATTTGAAGAAAAGCTCAAGAACATCATCCAATCTGCATCCAAACCTCTCAATCATCTTCATCTTGCTCTATTTGAAGGTGGGTTCTAGTTAGTACCATTGTTAGAGAGCTCTAGAGAGTTTTTGGATTTAGGTTAGATTATGGAAATATGGAATTTTATGGTTGAATCTTGCAATAAATGTTGTTATAGGCTTGTTATCATGTTTGCATCATGTCTTGACTGTTGTGGGATGTTGGGTAATGTTTTTGATGAGGAAAATGTGAGTTGGAAGTGAAGAACAGCAGCTGGGAGAGGTTCTGTTTCGCTTGCTTCGCCTAGCGAACCTGGGGCGAGTCCCAGCGAACAGCAGTCGAGGGTTCGCCTAGCGAACCCGAACGTTCGCCTAGCGAAGGTTCGCTGGCATATTCGCCTAGCGAGCTTTGTGTGTTTTGAATATGGGAACTTACTGCCTTGGTGCTCGCTGGCACATTCGCCTAGCGAAGGTGAAGGCGAATGTTCGCCAGACGTTCGCCTAGCGAACTTATGGTGTTTTGGGTCTGGGAGTTTTCTGTTTAATTACTCGCCAGCTTGCTCGCCTAGCGAAGGCGAAGGCGAAGGCTCGCCAGCTAGTTCGCCTAGCGAACCTGGGGCGAGCTGGGTTGTTTTCTTAACTTGTTTTCGCCATATCTTTTGATCCGGTTGTTCGTTTTGGACGTTCAGCATACCAATAGAAAGCTGGAGAGATGATCTTTAAGATGATGTTAAGGGTGGTCGATTTTATTGCCCGATTAAATAATCGGAGGGAACCCGAAGTGGAATTCATTTGTTAATTTTATGTAAACTATGTTTTAAGTTGTGTTTAACTATTCTTTTATGTTGTTAATATGTTGTGATTAGAAATGCATGAAAGATAAAAAGGAAAGATGGTAAGATTGAGGAAAACCCTTATGAACTATAGGAGAATTTAGAAGTTGGAAACACTAGTATGGAACATGTGGTAAACCTTGTGGATTTGAACCGGCATGTGAGGCCGAGAGGCATTATAGCCTTGTGATTGTCGTATACAATCGTGGTGTTGTTTATGATCACGTAATCGTAACTGGATTATTTTATTGAGTGTAGTTTCATGAGTCTTGGACTCCTCTGAAATGGATGCACAACTACTTGGCAGGTTTGATTCCCCGTGCTGTACGAATGGCGCCCGTTGGGTGAATGCTTCTGACGGTAAAAGGCCCGTGTAAAGTGACGGTTCATAACGGTAAAAAGCCCGTAGAACCCGAATCCATTCGTATGTCAAGTAGGTTACAAGGATCCATGACCCGGGTCAACTTCTAGATGTAGAAGAGGACAGGAATAGGGGATACCTTGGCATGGTTAACGATTAGTGATATTGTGGGTTGTTGAACTCATGGCATGTTTCCATATAGTGTGTGTGCTCAAAGTCACTTCCCTTCCCCGGACTTGAGCTAGGATTGTTAGAACCATAAATAATCCGAGAGAATCCATAAGATAGGGAACTCACTGAGATTTGATGTATCTCACCCCACTGTTGTTGTTTACATCACAGGTTCTGCAGGTTCGGCGACGGGTAAGGATAAAGTGGTTTGACTTTTCCTTCCGATTCGTGGTTTTGAGATGGCATGGCTTCCGCTATGACGTTTTGTTTTGAGATCATTGCTTTGATCTAGTTCTTAGTTTTTATCTTGGTTGGAACATCTTGTATATGTAATGCCTTAGCTCTTGTGTTGTATTAGAGGCATTTATGTGTATAATGTGTTAACTAGGAACTTATTGTATTTCAATACCAAATACTTGGATTCATATATATAATTTATGCTTTGATGTATGGATTTTATATGTGGGTGTTACAGTTGGTATCAGAGCAGGTCGTATCCTCGACCTAGCCATGAAATAGTATAAGTGTTTCTTTCTGTTTCATATACGTTGTGTCGCCGTGGGTCTTAAGCGTTATATTTATGGCATTGAGCCTGATCAACTTAATTCTATTTGTATGACCTTTAGGAACATGGCTGATGGACGTAGAAGCCCTCGTGGTAGGCCCCACACCACTCCTCAAGGTACGACTCCGCCGGTTGGTGATGGTAATGCTCCGTTGTATCAGTTCATGCAGCAAATGCAACAACAGCAGAATCTATTCATGCAGCAGCTGGTGCAGCAAATGAATGGAGGTCCGCATCCTCAAGTAGTGGTTCCCGAAGCTGTAGGTGGGAATTTCCGGGACTTTATCCGCATGAATCCTCCGGAATTTCAGGGTGGATTAGATCCCGTGAAGGGTCACGACTGGATTTCAGGTATGGAAAGGATTTTCTTGATAGTCCAGTGTAGTGAGGAGAACAAGGTGTTGTTTGCTTCTCATTCTCTAAAGGGTCCCGCTATGAGATGGTGGGAGAGCGCTTCGGCTTTGATGACTGTTCAGGAAGTGCCAAAGGTTTGGGAGCAGTTCAAGGTTGTTTTCATGGAGAAATATTTTCCGAGCTCTTTGAGGACTCAGAAGGAATTTGAATTTCAGCAGTTAAGACAAGGTGGCATGACTGTGGCCAGTTATGCTGAGAAGTTTGAAGACATGGCTGCTTATTCTAGGCAGGCTATGTATGCTCCTGATGAAAAATGGAAAATAAACCAATTTATTTTTGGACTTCGAGCTGAAATATCCCATAGTGTCTCTCAGAGGGAGTTCACTACTTATGCTGAGGTGTTAAGACAATGCTATGTGGCAGAACATAGTTTGAAAAAGGTTCGAGATGAAGGTGTAGCAAGTCGGGTAACTCAAGGTGATAGTGGAAGGTCTAATCAATTATTTAGACCTAGGCCACAATCCTTCAAGGGGAAGCAGGTGCATGATACAAGGGCGAGTACACCTCCGGTGTGTCGTACTTATGGACGGAATCATTTCGGGCGGTGTGGTATCGAGGGTGTGAAGTGTTACCAATGTCAAAAGATGGGTCATCTGAAGAGAGATTGTCCTCAGAATAGGACTCAGACACAAGGAAGGGTTTACACTTTAGATGCAAGGAAGAAGAAGAGCGACAATTCATTAATTGCTGGTACGTGCTTAGTTAACGGATTTCCTTGTTTTGTTTTATTTGATTGCGGAGCTACACATTCTTTTGTATCGGTGCAATGTATGAAGCGACTTGGGTTGCGGTCCGTTCCTTTGTCTCCTCCTATGGTGGTCACTACCGCCATGGATGAAATGGTTGAGACGCCTTTGATGTGTGAAAATTGTGTGCTATCGGTGAATGATAGAGTTTTTCAGATTGACCTTATTTGTCTACCGCTTAAGAAAGTGGATGTCGTGTTGGGAATGGATTGGCTTTCTGCTAATTCGGTATTTATTGGGTGTGAGGAGAAGCTTATCATCATTCCGTCTATTGAGGCTACACCAAAGGATGTTTTAACAACTATTCTAGAAGGTACGGTTGGTATGATAAATCTCTTGTTTGAAGAAGAGAATTCGGTTATGTTGGTTCTCACTAAGGAAGGGAGTAGCGACCTTCAGGTTATGGACATTCCCGTAGTTTGCGAATTTTCTGAAGTTTTCCCCGAAGATGTCACTTCTCTTCCTCCGGAGAGGGAAGTGGAATTTTCTATTGACCTGGTACCGGGAACGGCTCCTATATCCGTTTCTCCGTATCGGATGGCCCCGAAAGAGTTAAGGGAATTAAAGGATCAGTTAGAAGAACTCATGGCGAAGCATTTTGTGCGGCCTAGTGTTTCTCCGTGGGGAGCCCCTGTATTGCTGGTGAAGAAGAAGGACGGTGGGATGCGGATGTGCATCGATTATCGTCAGTTGAATAAAGTCACCATTAAGAACAAGTATCCCTTGCCCAGGATAGACGACCTTTTGGATCAATTGAAAGGAGCCTGCGTGTTCTCGAAGATTGATTTGAGGTCGGGTTATCACCAAATCCGAGTGAAGAGTTCCGATGTACCTAAGACTGCATTTAGGACCCGTTATGGCCATTACGAATTCTTAGTGATGCCTTTCGGTGTGACAAATGCTCCAGCCGTTTTTATGGATTACATGAACCGAATATTTCAAGCTTACTTGGACCAGTTCGTGGTAATCTTCATTGACGATATTCTTATTTATTCTCGTACTTCACAAGAGCACGAGGAACATCTGAGAATTGTGTTATCTGTGTTGCAAGAGAAGCAACTTTTTGCTAAATTAAGTAAGTGTGAATTTTGGATGGCAGAAGTTAAGTTTCTTGGTCACGTTATATCTCAGGGTGGTGTAGCGGTGGATCCGTCGAAGGTAGAAGCAGTGATAAATTGGGAAAGGCCGAGAAATGCCTCAGAAGTCAGAAGTTTCTTAGGGCTGGCAGGTTACTATAGGAGGTTCATTGAAGGTTTCTCTAAGTTAGCTTTACCGATGACGAAGCTTACTCGTAAATATTTTGCTTTTGAGTGGGATTCAGGTTGTGAGCAAAGTTTCATGAAGTTGAAGGAGAGATTGACAACGGCTCCGGTGTTAATCATTCCTGATCCTAACAACTCTTATGAAGTGTTTTGTGATGCTTCTAAAATGGGATTGGGAGGTGTCCTGATGCAAGGTGGTCAAGTAGTAGCTTATGCCTCCCGACAATTGAAAATCCATGAACAGAATTATCCAACTCACGATTTGGAATTGGCGGCGGTTGTTTTTACACTAAAGGTGTGGCGGCATTATTTGTATGGGGTACGTTTTGAAATGTTCAGTGACCATAAGAGTTTGAAATATTTATTTGACCAAAAGGAGTTAAATATGCGACAACGAAGATGGATGGAGTACTTAAAAGATTATGATTTAGATTTGAAGTATCATCCAGGAAAAGCGAATAAGGTAGCAGATGCGTTAAGTCGGAAACTAGTGCATGGCGCGAAATTGATGGTTTTGGAGTATGCATTGTTAGAGAATTTTAGAGATCTTAACCTTCAGTTTGTATGGACCCAAGATGGTGTGATTATGGGAAATTTGAATGTCAATTCTACCTTGCAAGTTGAGATTCAACAAGGTCAGATGGCAGAAGAGAAGTTGCAAGAAGTGTTACTTCTACCGGGTTTTATTCAGGCTACCGACGAAATTATTATGTTCGACCAAAGAATTTGTGTTCCGAATGATGCAATGTTAAGAAGAAAGATTTTGGATGAAGCTCATAAAGGTACTTTTACGATACATCCTGGTTCTTCGAAGATGTATCAAGATTTGAAGAAGGACTATTGGTGGGCCGGAATGAAAAAGGATGTTGCATTGTATGTGTCAGAATGTGCAGTGTGCCAACAGGTTAAGATTGAACACCAAAGGCCGGGCGGTATGTTGCAACCTTTAGAAATTCCAGTTTGGAAATGGGATAGCATTTCTATGGACTTTGCAGTAGGTTTGCCCCGTGCGCAAGGTGGTTATAATTCAATTTGGGTGATTGTGGATCGACTAACGAAATCTGCGCACTTCTTGGCCGTGAAGACTACTTTCAAGGCAAGTCATCTTGCGAGGTTGTTTATTGCGGAAATTGTAAGATTGCACGGTATTCCTTCTAATATTGTGTCGGATAGAGATCTGAAGTTTACCTCAAGGTTTTGGAAAGTCTTTCAACAAGCTATGGGGACGGAGTTGCGTTTGAGCACGTCTAATCATCCGCAGACGGATGGACAAACTGAGCGAACGATACAAACGATGGAAGGTATGTTGAGAGCTTGTGTGTTAGAAAGTAAAGGGAATTGGAAAGAACTTCTACCATTGATTGAGTTTTCCTATAACAATAGTTATCATGCTAGTATCGGTATGGCTCCGTATGAAGCGTTGTATGGGCGAAAATGTAGAACACCTTTGTGTTGGGCGGAAGTTGGGGAAGATAGAATCTTAGGACGCGAAATCATCCAAGAGACTACGGAAAAGATTCGAATGATTCGCGAGAAAATTAAGCAAGCCCAAGATCGACAAAAGAGTTATGCAGACAATCGAAGGAGACCTTTAGAATTTGAAGAAGGTGACCATGTGTTTTTGAAAGTTACTCCTAGATTGAGATTGAAAGGACCGTTTAAGTCACGCAAGTTAAGCCCGAGATACGTAGGACCGTATCAGATCTTAGAAAGGATTTGTGAAGTAGCGTACAGGTTGGCCTTACCGCCTTCCCTGTCGGAAATGCATGATGTTTTTCATGTATCGCATCTTCGAAGATTTGTTCCCGATCCTCTTCAACCGATTCTACCGGATACTATTGAAATAGAGGCGGATTTGACGTTTGAACCTCAACCGAGCCGCATTGTGGGAAGAGAAAACAAAGGTATTAAGGAACAAGGACATTCCTCTCGTTAAGGTGCAGTGGGATGTAACGCATCCAGGAGATGCAACTTGGGAACTTGAATCGGAAATGCGAGATGCTTACCCTCATCTGTTCAGGTAAATTTTAAATTCGAGGGCGAATTTCTATTTAAGGGGGGGAGGATGTAATACCCCGTATTTTTATGGCACCGAATAATATTGCATTGTGATTAATTGAGTCCGGTTGCTCTGAGAAATTATTTGATAAAATAATTAGAGTAACTTCGGTACTTAGAATTGATCCAATAAATGTTAATCGTTTCGGAGACATTTATTTAATTTGGACTTAAGAGACTTTTTGGACATTTAGTAGTATTATTTCTAATACTAAGTTACTATATTTCTTTTCCTTCCATTTGCCAAAGATAGAAAGACATAGAGAAAGTTAGAGGAAAGAAAGAAGGAAGAAAGGAAAGGGAGGAGAGAAAAAGAGAAGAAGAGGAAATTTGAAGAAAAGCTCAAGAACATCATCCAATCTGCATCCAAACTTCTCAATCATCTTCATCTTGCTCTATTTGGAGGTGGGTTCTAGTTAGTACCATTGTTAGAGAGCTCTAGAGAGTTTTTGGATTTAGGTTAGATTATGGAAATATGGAATTTTATGGTTGAATCTTGCAATAAATGTTGTTATAGGCTTGTTATCATGTTTGCATCATGTCTTGACTGTTGTGGGATGTTGGGTAATGTTTTTGATGAGGAAAATGTGAGTTGGAAGTGAAGAACAGCAGCTGGGAGAGGTTCTGTTTCGCTTGCTTCGCCTAGCGAACCTGGGGCGAGTCCCAGCGAACAGCAGTCGAGGGTTCGCCTAGCGAACCCGAACGTTCGCCTAGCGAAGGTTCGCTGGCATATTCGCCTAGCGAGCTTTGTGTGTTTTGAATATGGGAACTTACTGCCTTGGTGCTCGCTGGCACATTTGCCTAGCGAAGGTGAAGGCGAATGTTCGCCAGACGTTCGCCTAGCGAACTTATGGTGTTTTGGGTCTGGGAGTTTTCTGTTTAATTACTCGCCAGCTTGCTCGCCTAGCAAAGGCGAAGGCGAAGGCTCGCCAGCTAGTTCGCCTAGCGAACCTGGGGCGAGCTGGGTTGTTTTCTTAACTTGTTTTCGCCATATCTTTTGATCCGGTTGTCCGTTTTGGACGTTCAGCATACCAATAGAAAGCTGGAGAGATGATCTTTAAGATGATGTTAAGGGTGGTCGATTTTATTGCCCGATTAAATAATCGGAGGGAACCCGAAGTGGAATTCATTTGTTAATTTTATGTAAACTATGTTTTAAGTTGTGTTTAACTATTCTTTTATGTTGTTAATATGTTGTGATTAGAAATGAATGAAAGATAAAAAGGAAAGATGGTAAGATTGAGGAAAACCCTTATGAACTATAGGAGAATTTAGAAGTTTGAAACACTAGTATGGAACATGTGGTAAACCTTGTGGATTTGAACCGGCATGTGAGGCCGAGAGGCATTATAGCCTTGTGATTGTCGTATACAATCGTGGTGTTGTTTATGATCACGTAATCGTAACCGGGTTATTTTATTGAGTGTAGTTTCATGAGTCTTGGACTCCTCTGAAATGGATGCACAACTACTTGGCAGGTTTGATTCCCCGTGCTGTACGAATGGCGCCCGTTGGGTGAATGCTTCTGACGGTAAAAGGCCCGTGTAAAGTGACGGTTCATAACGGTAAAAAGCCCGTAGAACCCGATACCATTCGTATGTCAAGTAGGTTGCAAGGATCCATGACCCGGGTCGACTTCTAGACGTAGAAGAGGACGGGAATAGGGGATACCTTGGCATGGTTAACGATTAGTGATATTGTGGGTTGTTGAACTCATGGCATGTTTCCATATAGTGTGTGTGCTCAAAGTCACTTCCCTTCCCCGGACTTGAGCTAGGATTGTTAGAACCATAAATAATCCGAGAGAATCCATAAGATAGGGAACTCACTGAGATTTGATGTATCTCACCCCACTGTTGTTGTTTACATCACAGGTTCTGCAGGTTCGGCGACGGGTAAGGATAAAGTGGTTTGACTTTTCCTTCCGGTTCGTGGTTTTGAGATGGCATGGCTTCCGCTATGACGTTTTGTTTTGAGATCATTGCTTTGATCTAGTTCTTAGTTTTTATCTCGGTTGGAACATCTTGTATATGTAATGCCTTAGCTCTTGTGTTGTATTAGAGGCATTTATGTGTATAATGTGTTAACTAGGAACTTATTGTATTTCAATACCAAATACTTGGATTCATATATATAATTTATGCTTTGATGTATGGATTTTATATGTGGGTGTTACAAATTGTGCCATTTTATTTATTCGAAATAAAGCGACATTAGCGAGTATTTACTAAAAAATTTAATAATAAATCCATGATAATATTAATACTAATAATAATATTAATTTTAACATTAATCCTCTAATAACCTCACTATTACCCTAGTATAATTCGATTAAAAATTAATATGACCCTAATTAACCCCTATATATTAAAATAAAAATAATAGTAATCTAACCCTATCTAAACGGATAACACTATCATACTTTATTCTACCAAAACAATCCCGTTACTACTTACTATTATTATATTTTATGAAGAAAACAAAAAAGCGAAAAAAGAAATAGAAAGGTGGTCAAAATTTGGGGTACGGCACTCTGCTTAGAATCAGGCTTGGTAAGCAGATACCTTATAGCCGCGTGGTCCGTGTAAACGATGACTCGTGAACCAATCAAATAGGAACGAAATTTCTCCAACGCATACACTATGGCAAGTAACTCTTTCTCAGTTGTTTCATAGTTAATTTGAGCCTCGTTTAAAACTTTGCTCGCATAATGTATAGCATGTCGTTTTCCTCTGACCCAAAACAGCCCCAACTGCATAATCACTTGCATCGCACATTAATTCAAAATCCAATTTCCAGTTAGGTTCAACGATTATCAGTGGGGTAGTTAAACTCTTTTTCAAAAAATTAAACTAAAAAAGGCAAGACTCATCAAAGTAAAAAATCTTACCTTGGACGAGCAAGTTGCTCAATGGCTTTGCGACCTTTGCGAAGTCCTTGATGAATCTACGGTAAAACCCGGCGTGTCCAAGAAAGCTCCTTATGCCTTTGACATTCATCGGTGGTGGCAATTTCTCAATAACGTCCACCTTGGCTTTATCAACTTCAAGGCCCTTTGAAGAAACTTTGTGACCGAGCACAATTCCCTCGTTCACCATAAAGTTGCATTTTCCCCAATTAAGCACCAAATTGGTTTCCACACACCGTTCCAACACCATATCCAAATTTTTCAAGCAAATATCAAATGATTGTCCAAAAACCGAGAAATCATCCATAAAGACCTCAATTGTCTTTTCGATCAAATCCGAGAATATAGCTTGCATACACCGCTGAAAAGTCGCCGGTGCATTACATAATCCAAACGACACCCTCCTATAAGCGAAGATTCCAAAAGGACATGTAAAAGCGGTTTTTTCATGATCCTCCGGGTTCACAATAATTTGGTTGTAACCCGAATAACCATCTAAAAAACAGTAGAATTGTTGACCAGAAAGCCTTTCGAGCATTTGATCCATAAAAGGTAGAGGGGAATGATCTTTTCTCGTAGCTTTGTTCAACCTACGGTAATCGATGCACGTTCTCCACCCGGTCACGGTTTTTGTTGGAATGAGCTCATTTTTCTCGTTTCGGACCACCGTTAATCCGCCTTTTTTAGGTACCACATGCACCGAACTAACCCAAGGGCTATCAGAAATGGGATAAATCATTCCGGCATCTAACATTTTTACCACTTCTTTTCTAACCACTTCTTTCATGATTGGATTTAACCGGCGTTGAGGTTGAGCAACCGGTTTAAAATCTTCCTCCATAAATATACGGTGCATGCAATATGAAGGGCTTATGCCTTTGAGATCGGACAACGTCCATCCCATTGCATCCTGATTTTTTCTCAACACTTGAATTAAGCGGCTCTCCTTGTTTTCAGATAAAATACTACTTATGATCACCGGTTTATTACCACCGTCATCGAGAAAAGCATACTTTAAGGTTGAAGGTAACACTTTCAGTTCAAGCTTGGATTGTTCATCATTAACCACTTTTTTTAGAATTTCCTCTTCATACTCCCAAGGTTGCAATTCTTCCAAAGCTTCAAGCTCTAACAAACACTCTTCAAGAGCTTGCTCTTCTTCAACCGAGAATACTTCCAAGGAATCATCCAAAGCTCTTTGTAAAGGATCAATGACATGAATTTGCTTTGTAACATCAACAATCACTTCCTCCGTTGCATCGATTCGGAAACAATCACCTTTATCTTTCTTGTGCTTCATGGCATCATAAAGATTGAAACACACCTCTTCATCTTGGACTCTCACTTTCATGAGACCATCGTCCATGTCAATTGCCATTCGGGCAGTTTTCATGAAAGGCCTTCCAAGAATCAAATGTGCATCCTCATCCTCCTCCATTTCAATGACAACAAAGTCTATCGGAAACAAAAATTTGTCCACTTTGACCAACACATCTTCCGCTACACCGTGAGGACGGGTAGTGGATTTATCTGCGAGTTACAACGTCATTTGAGTGGACCTCAATTCCATGTGTCCTAACCGTTTCACAATCGACAAAGGTATCAAGTTGATACTAGAGCCCAAATCAATCAATCCGTTGCCCACATAGATGTTTCCTATAGTAACTGGCAAGGTGACTCGTACCGGATCACATTCTTTCCTCGGGAGAGTACGTTGAATGATGGCGCTACAACTTGCATCTACCATAATCGTCTCTTGATCCGTATACCTCTTCTTTTTCGTGAGGATATCCTTCATAAATTTCACATATTTAGGCATTTGCTCCAAAGCCTCGGAAAATGGAATATTTATTTGTAATTGTTTGAAAATATCCATAAACCGAGAATAGTGCCTCGCACTATCTTTCTTTGTAGGAGCATGAGAATATGGTAAGTGTTGGATCGGAATATTGTTCATCGGTTCTTTTCCCTTCCTAGTTCTCTTCACTTTTTCTTCACTCTCTATTTTTTTCTCATTCTCAATTTTTTCCTTCTTATTTTCAACTAAAACACCCTCAACATTTTTTTCTACTTCAATCTCATCACTATCTTTTTCTTTTTCAACTACAACCTCCTCCTCCACTACTCTTTTACCTACACCCATGTCAATCTCTCTTCCACTTCTTGTAAGAATTGCTTTACAATCTTTAGGATTCGGAAGCGTATTTTCCGTAAAGTGCCCTTTTTGTTGGTCGGCCAATTGTTTTGATAGTTGCCCGACTTGTGTTTTAAGATTCCTTATTGCCGCATCGGTATTCTTTTGATTGGAAATTGCCATTTGCATAAATTGTGTGAGAGTGTCTTCCATCTTCGTATTTCCAACGGGAGCTTGCGGAGGTTGAGTGTAATTTTGGTATTGTTGACGGTTTGATGGTCCGGCTTCTTGCGGTCTCCATGGTTGTTGATAACCTTGGTTAGCCCGTTGTTGGTAACCTTGGTTGCCTTGTTGATACGGAGGTCGGGGTTGGTATCCTTAATTTCCCGCATAGTTTGCCTCCTCCACAACGGGAGGACAATAACCGGTCGGATGGTCACCTCTACACAGCTCACAAACTAAGACTTGCACATTTTTACTTGAAGAATCATGAATTTCTTTGAATTGTTGCGGCAGCTTAGACATTTGCTTAGTCAACAACTCAACCTGTTGTGATAATAATTTGTTCTGCGCAAGGATAGCATCGTTTGTTCCCAATTCCAACACTCCTGGAGTTCGTTGAGAAGGTCCACGGTTGTGACTACCTTGATGATCTTTCAAGGCTATCTTGTCAATAATAGCTGTGGCTTCTGCTACGGTTTTGCTTAACAAGGATCCACCAGCGGTGGCATCCAACAAGGTTTTGTGTACAAGTTGAAGTCCATTTCTAAATATATGAATTTGTGACAATTCATCAAAACCATGGCCCTTGCACTTCCTTAACATTGATTTGAACCTCTCCCAAGCTTCATTGAGAGATTCATTGGCTCCTTGTGTGAATACCGCGATGGCGGTCTTTGCTTCCATAAACCGAGTGTAAGGGAAAAATCTCTCCAAAAATTTCTCTTCCAATGCATTCCAATCCGTCATTATGGCCGTTGACTGATCAAGGTACCATTCCTTGGCCTTCCCAATGAGGGAATGCGGGAATAGTCTCTTGAACAGAGACTCCTCTTCTGCCTCAGGTGCACCAGTCGCTCCCGCTATTTCATAGAATTTCGTCAGATGGGTAAAAGGATCTTCATGATCCATACCCGTAAATGGACTTTGATATAACAGTTGGAGAATTCCGGTCTTCATTTCAGCATGACGACCATTATGTGC
Organism: Lathyrus tuberosus; assembly: GCA_022829125.1. Taxonomy (NCBI): domain Eukaryota; kingdom Viridiplantae; phylum Streptophyta; class Magnoliopsida; order Fabales; family Fabaceae; genus Lathyrus; species Lathyrus tuberosus. The sequence goes on from JALAZF010000259.1 coordinate 4,536,934, forward strand.
ATGGCGAGCGAACTGAGCATTGTGTCTCGGACTATTTGTGCATGGCCTAGAAGCAGGTGGTGGTGGATCTGCCTCCATAACTGGAAGTATTTGTGGAAGTGATGGTGGTGTAGAAGTACTTTCCTCTTGTTCTCGCTTCTGTCTTGCTAGCTGCCTCCTTCGTCTAGTTCTGCTGTTGATTCTACGAGCGGTTCTCTCAATCTCAGAATCAAAAAGAAGTTGGTCCGCCGGTAGTTTCCCTCGCATAAACTAAGTCTGCACACTAAACAGAACAAATTAACAAGTTCAATATAAAATGGTAACAAACTTAAAATAGCTCAACTATCGCAATGCTTGCAATATCACTAAACATTCCCCGGCAACGGCGCCATTTTGTTAGTAGAGTAATAGTGGGGGTTGTTTTTAATCGTCTCCACAGGGATTGTTTGATATTTGATGCATGCCGTTCAATAGTTGTGATACTTTAAGTTCAATGGTTTCAAAAGGTTCTCAATTGTTGTTAACATTAATTTGTAGCAAAGATTAATTGGTGACAAAGAGTTTGTAAAAGTTTTGATAAAAGCATGTCAAGGTTAGGTTTCGCTAATCCTTTTTACGTATAAACAAATAATCAAGCATATGAACTCGGTTTCCGACCAATACAACCGCGTATCCTCCCGACTAAGTTTATGTCTAAAGCGAAGTCGTGAGTATCGTTGTTTAGACCGTCAGATGATGTCTCACGCTAACAATCTAAACAACAATCATTAAGATCAACACAATGTGAATAACAAATCCCAAATCTATGTCTAGAGTTTGGTTTTTAAGAGATAAAATTGTTAGGTCATGATTTGTAGAATCTATGTCTAGAGCAATACAAATCACACATGGATCATTAAGAGAAAACAACATCATCTATATTGATCAAAGACTTTGTTCATATACAAAAGATCAAATGCAATACATAAAATCAGGATCAACTACATCTAACCTCAACATTGAGTGTTTAGCTACCACTTCTCATGGTAGTTTGGATAACAAGTAAAGAGAGGAGATGAATGAGCATCCACAACGATTAATCGAGAATGGATGCGACTTCAGCTTCTCCAAGTGAAATTACACTTTTTGATGATCAAAATACTGAAAACTATGATTACTAGTGAAAATGAACAAGAGATCCCCTTTACAACAAATGAAAATCTATTTATACAATTACAATCTCAGCACCCTTCGCCTAGCGAAGGCTTCATTCGCCTAGAGAATGAACTAAAACATGGCACTTTAAGTGCCTCAGACTTAAACCGCCCACAAGGATTATCGTGGGTTCGCTAGGCGAACCAAATCACTCACGAAGCGAGCCTTCGCTACCACGTTCGCCCCAGCGAAGTTTGGGTGTTTTCAAAAGTGGAAGTTTCTGCCACCCTTCACTGGAACCTTCGCCTAGCGAACACATCAGCGAGCATTCGCTGGCTTCCTCGCCCAGCGAATTTACCCAGTTTTCCTACTGTAGGTTTTTGCATACTTTCTGCCACCCTTCGCTGGCAGACTCGCTAACGTTCGCTAGGCGAACCTTCGTTGGCTGCTTCGCCAACACTCGCCTAGCGAATGCTGTTGTTGATTTCTTCCTTCAATGGCAACTTGCTTCCATTCATTGTATCTCACAATCTTGATCTTTTTATACCTATTCCTGCACATTAGCACACAAATTACAAGCACCACAAGTATATTTCAATGTATGCACAACAACACCATTCCTCACTAAAATCAACACATTCCATATGAAAAGAAATGAAAAATGCCAAGTAATTCATACAAATATATATCATGATTGACATCTAACACTACACGGTCTAAGATAAGAAACTTTTGTTATCACTTTGCTTCCGTCTCTCAAATTGAGCCTAAAAACTCCAAAGAGGCCTCACTCGATGAACATTGGTTTTTGTCAATGCAAGAGGAATTAAATTAATTCAAAAGAAATGAGGTTTGGGACCTTGTCCCCCCTCTGCGAAACCATCGAGTAATTGGTACTAAATGGGTATTTAGGAACAAACTAGACGAAAATGGAGTAATAACCCGAAAAAAGGCCCGTTTAGTGGCACAAGGCTATAACCAAGAGGAGGGCATAAACTATGAGGAAACTTATGCTCCTGTTGTCTGCCTTGAGGCTATACGCCTTTTGCTAGCCTATGCTTGTTCTAAGAATTTCAAACGCTACCTTTTCCACAACGAGCCCCAAGACCCTGCAAACTCACGCACAAAATGCCAGATGCAAACAGAAAAATGAAAAAAAAGCATTACACATAAAACCGTTCTATAATATACTCCATCCAATTCCCGTACACTACAAACGACAAAACAATTCACAACCTGTACACACCCAAAACAAGCCAGCTGTGCAATTCGTACGACTTTGCAAAACGACCAATAAATTCACAAAACTGTGGATAATTTCCAAGTGACAATCCTCACCTCATAACTCTATAAATAGAGTCGACCTCACCCTTATTGGAGAGGCCCTAGCCGCCACAAAACCCTGCACAAATTCTTCCCAAATCAACAACAGATCTTCATCGTGAAAATAACCTCCTTGAAATTCCTTCAAAACGCATCAACAACAAAACCCAACCACTCACCCGTTCTTCAACCTCAACCTTCAAATAGCTTCATCCTCCTACATTCCAAACCCTTCAACCTTTCAAAAATCATTCAACCTTCAAAACTCTTCACCCATAATCAATCCATAAACCAGAAACAAATCCACCTTCAATTTCAACCCAAACCACAAATCCCAAATCGTTGTTCAGAACCAGAAATCAGAGAGAGAAGATGAAGGGAAATTATAAACCGAAACAACCAATCGAAAATTACTAACTTTGATTCAAACCTGAAAACGGAACAAGTGGAGACGGAGTGAACAAGGTCGGAGTCGCACAAGAAGGTTGAGGAATTCAATCTGACGTTGTCGTAGCTATCGAGTCATCTTCTTTGTTTTTGATTCACTTTTTGAGTTGTTGTTTCACTGCTTTGGGTCTGGTTTTTGATGATATTTGACTTTCTCATTTGCTTTTACCGTGTTTACACTAATGAGGGTGGATTTCATTGATTTCTTTTTATTTTTGGCAATGATGGAATATGACACATCTATTCAGATCAAAAGATCTGTGTTTCATTTTGATGGACTTTAGGCTTTTTTTTACCACCCGTACCATTTTTTTTTGGGAGTATGCGATGGGCTTTGTAAAGCCCAAATGACCCACTCCTACACCACACTGTTTTTCAGCACACCCCCATATCTCCTCTTTTTGTTTTTAATAAATTTCATTTTTATTTGTTCTATTTTCTAATATTTTGTTTTAGATTTGATGAAGTTTCTTGGTAAATAACATTTGATTTATGATTTTCATTTTAACTTCCTATTTTTTTTGGGTCAATGATATAACAAAAGGTCTTGGATTTATTGATTTGAATAAATCGAAAAATCTAGATCAATATGAGACCACCTTTTTACTTTTCTTTTTTATTGGTCAATGAAAGTCAAATATCAAAGATTATCGATTTATCGATTTAAATCTTGATTAAGATGAGATCATTTCAATTCCATTTCTATTTTCACTTCATTTCGCATCTTCTTATATTTTCTCATTTTCGATCGATGAAGTCTTTCTATTCGCGAATGTTGATGGTTGAAGCGATTAACCTTCATTATTTCAAATCTGTAGTGAGTGATCATTGAGATCTCATTCTATACTTTGAGATCGTGATAGGTTACCTTCGATTAATCGACGAAAGTTTGTGATTAAGACGAGATCATCACCTTTTCTTTTCGTGTGGCACGATTCAATTAGAGAATGATCCTCAATATCATTTCTCTATCGTGTTTTAGCACAAAGATCAAATTGCGCATCCTCCTATAGTGTGATCTTCGTCATAGATCGTTCTATGATGGTTTAGTGCTACATGTCCCGTATCATTTGCTCCTAACAACTAATCAACTAACAACTAACTTTACCTTTCCGTCAATATTATCTTGATTTACTTTTATGCCAATATTATATCTTGTCCATATTATCTTGATTATATTATTGTTCATATTATCTTATTCATATTGTTCATATCATATTCATATCTTGTTCATCTAACCATTTTCTTCGTTCATTCACTATTCAAAAACAGACTAACAATTATCGAAACAATAAAAAACTCAACTGACGGACTGTTGGTTACTATCCTTTTCTTGGAGCTTTTGTCCGACTCTTGCTCAAGGCTTAGTTTAGGACACCTCGCACACATACGGCTTCCTTTTGGGCTACCTTACAATGAGACCTTTTATTTCATGTCATCCCCTGTATTTTACATGTACCCCTCTCCCTATTCCGATGTACGCATTCGTTGTTTCTTTGATTGTGGTTTGTTTACTAGGAGCACCCCTAGGGACTAGCATAGACAACCCATTTTCAATCAAACTCTCGATTCGTCGTCGAGCCATTTTCAAACAAACCTCTTTTCAACCAAACCCTCGATTCGTCGTCGAGCCATTTTCAATAAACCTCTAACCAACTCTTTTTCAAACTAACCCTTTCGCATACAAATAAACCCTTGATCCAACGTCAAGTGGATTTTCACAAATAAACTTCAAAATGACTAACAACTATCGAAACGCTTTTCAAGGTGAAAAATGGGGGTTCGAATCTTTGATCTCCCTTCGGTTGTTTGGGTGCGAGTAATCTTACTCGTGTGCGAGCAATTGACGCCTCTAAACCATACCCAACTCGATAACCATTCGTCCAACCTTTAAACACTTTTCAAACCATCAAACCTTTTCAAACTCAACCACCTTAGATGAAAAAGAGAGAGAGCCAAATCTTTGACTCACTCTCCCGATTACTTGGGCCCGAGGAATCTTTCTTAAGTTCAAGTAATCGTCATCTAAACCAACCCAACTCTCCTTTGTTTCGTGGGCGTACCACGAGCTACGACTGCTCTGATTCTTTATTCTTGTCCGAGTAAAGATACGTAGGCACAAGATTGCGATGATCTTGGAGAGCACACTACCATCTTTTTCGGTCAAACCCCGTAGTCAAACTACGATTGCTCTGATTACTCATTCTCGTCCGAATGAGCATACGTAGGCACAAGATTGGGATGATCTTGCCGAGCACTCCATCCTTAAACCACCCATTTCCCCCTTAGCATCCTTCCTTTTTATCTTACCATTTCACATTTATTTTTGAGAAGAAAACAAACAAGCTTAGCTAACGAGTATCGCGATTCGAATCAAGAGGTTCCCGTTGAGTACAACGGACGTGAGGGGGTGCGCGTACCTTCCCTTCACGTAACTGACTCCCGAACCCAGAATGTGGTTGTGACGACCATGTTCTTATCCCTCCTTAAAGGTTTTCTCGATATTTTCCTTTCCCTCTTTTGGGATAAATAAAGTTCGGTGGCGACTCTGTCGAACCGTTTCGCGCCTTTCGCGCGAAGGTCGTGTCTTCGATCAAGCGATTTTTTTGAGGTGCGACAGCTGGCGACTCTGCTGGGGCTGACATTTTGCTCCTTGCAAGAGAGAGTCAAGCCTATCTTGATTCGAATCGCGAGTTCGTTAGTTTTGTTTGTTTATTTTCTTCTCGTTTGCTTACTTACTTGCTTTCCTATTTTCTTATTTATGTTACTTTTCGTGACATTGTTGGGTTGTTCTGACATTGGGAACTTTGTGAGATGACTCTACACCCGAGTCGAGAAAAACCCTAGGATTAGGATGGTGGTTGTGTAGTGTAGGCTTGCGTGGTCTCTTCCGCGTGAGTTGAAGCGAAAACCCCGCTTGGAGTAGATTCCCTTGGAGATATTATTGTTGTGGTGAATCTTGGCCATGGCGGTAATATTTTCGAGGTGAGTCATTGATCCCAAGGACCATTAACCTATTTATCCATGGTGGTTGATAGTGTTAACTCCTTATGGGTTAATGCGAACGCCCCAATCAGATGAGATCCCTCGAATGCATTACTTCCTGACAGTAATATTTTCGACCTCGATCTAGGATTCTGAGAACCCTATTTAGAACCTGTGTGTCGATGGTTGTGTAGTGGGCGCCTCCGAGGAATCTTTCTCGTGGGGAAGAAACGAAGACCTCACCTAGACGAGATTATTTTGAGAATATTATAGTCGGACAAATCTTTGTCGTGGCTATAATGTTTTCGAGAATATTATAGTCGGACAAAGATTTATCTTACTTGAGCTAGAATTATGCTTTTTGCAAAAGACACTGATGAAGTTGAATGCAAGACAAATTCTTGTGGCACATAAGTTAGGGATCACTTTTGATTAAATAAAAAATAAAAAATCATTGAAAACATGATAATATAGGGTTATATATAATATACAAAAACGATTAAATAAAAAATAATATTTTAATTTATTTAAATTGCGGTAATTTTTATTATAAACCTAATATTTTCTTTATATTATTAAAAATAAGAAACTTCTAAAACAACTGCGGGTTTTATGAGTTGCTATGTAAAATTTCAAATTTATGTTAGACACTTTTTTAATGTAGATTTGAAACATAAAATAACAATTTATATTTCTGTTACAATTCTCTTAAATATAATTTTGACTTAATCCAATGTTGTGTGGGTTGATGCCCTTATGGTGTTATATATCTTTACTTATTGTTTAACATGTATTGTGTTGAGAATGTAATTCCTTATGTCGAAGCAAGTGTCGAAGCAAGTGTAGTTCGACAAAAATAATGATGTGTCGAAATTAGCCTAGTGTGTGTGTCGAGTTGGGCTAGATGTCGGAGTGTCGAAGCAGGTTGCTTGACACAGGATTTCGACTTAGACCAAAATAGTAATTTTGGGCTTTTGTAATTTTGGGCTTTACCTTAGGGAGCAAGGTAGCTCAATTATAAATAGAGTGAGTAACCCCTATTTTGAGTAAGAAGAATAGAGAATAATATTGTAACACACAACAGAAAGTGCAGTTGCACAGTTGAATAATATTTTTCTCAGTTTGAGAGTAGAGGGTTACTCTGCAGAAATCATTCACCTCTTCCATTATTTGGTTAAACCCTAATCTTCTTTCCTATTCAATTTTCTTTCTTTCTTCTTCCATTGATAATTGCTGCGCAGAATCATTCTTGCAATCAAGGTGTGATTGATTCACTCAAGTGAAGAGTGAAGAACAAGGGATTTTGATCGGTTGATTGAATCTTGTTCATCAAGATTGATTCAAAATTCTCAAAGCTTTAGCTTAATTCCAACATCTGGTATCTAGAGCACTGGTTGAGCGATTCGTGGGAAGAAAATCACGATGGCGATGAATCACCCGAACGAGCATTTTCTGGCGAGTCCAGTTACATGGCTTATGTTCAGAAATGCGAGGAAGCTTATTTCAGAAAATCGAGACCATTTTTGTGGCTTATGTCCAGAAACGAGGGGAAGTTTATGATAACCTTTTCAAGAGAAAGACTTGATAAGAAGAAACCAAGACCAGTTTCGTGGCTTATGTCCAGAAACATGGGAAAATTTATTTTACCCTTTCTAAGTAATACTACTTTGTCAAAGAAGATACTGAACCATTTTCCAAAGATGGACGTTCAAATTATCAGAGATATAACCTCATCCCCTGTGGAGTTGTGTTCCTCTCCCTTGTTGGACTTGACATCTATTTCCTAATAAAGTTACAACCTTTTCCCTAATTTTCTTTCCCTAGTGGATAATTCTTTTGTTATTCCCCAATGGTTTAGTCTATCATTAGTCTCATGTGGCATTATTTCCCACAGATCTCATGTCTTGCATGTCATATCATATCACTAGTGGCATCTTAGGGGCCAAAATTGTGCATTGTTGTATTTAAGTCTCTCATATCTGATCGAGACTAAGATGTCAATCTTCACATCTCCAAATAGAAGAAACTTAAATAGGGACATCTGTCATACCCTAATTTTTACCCCTAAGATTCCACCTCATTCACATCATTTGCATGACATTTAGCATTAGATGTGTGTGTGTTTTTATGCACCACTAACCCATTACAAATACAAGAAACGTGTGCTTGTTTGTTTTACAAGTTAGGTTGTGCCTCAAGATGTTCAAGCTGATGATTAGCCAAGGATTGGTGTGATCTTTAACATCTCAAATATCTCATTCATTCATGAAGATCAAGAGTTTCCCTCCATCAACTATCAAGTACAAGATTGCATCATTTCAAACTCATCAAGCTTCAAGATCATCAGATGCACCAAATTAGGGTTTTGACTGAGTGAGGCTTACAATTGACTTTTTCATCTGAGGATGATCCTACACTTCAAAACATGATTCAAGGACCTCAAATACATATTTGAAGACCATTAACAAGATCCTAATTGCCTAAAAAGCTTGATTCATTGGCAATTACAAATTTGAATTCATCTGATACAAAGTGAAACAATTGATCAAGTCAAAGCCTGATTTTTGACACTTTTAGGTCAAACATGATCCACTCAAGTCAAATATCATGAAAATATGATTGGTGGATGCATTTGATCATGATCAATTAAGAAAATCAAAGAAAAGATCAAAATTGCAAAATTAGGGTTTTTGAAAATTTCACTAAGTTATGAAATCCTATGATTTTTGCCCTACTTCCCAAGTCCACAACTTCCTCCTCAAGCAACCATTTCCTTTACTCCAAAGACCAAATTAAAGATCTTGCTTCATACTCCAACTTTTCTCTAGGGGGTGGATTTCAAAAAATGCATGGATAAAGATATATGAGGCCATGAAGTGAAAGTTTCATTACTTTTGGAACAAAAACACTTAGAAAAAATTTCAACCAAATCTGCCTTGTCATGAAGCTTACTTTGCAATCATTTTTCATCATGATCCCAATTGAATCAAGAAAATTTGTTAACATGAAAGTTGTAGAGGATGTTTCAAGCTCTCCAAAGAGTTATCTTACTTGAGCTAGAATATATGATTTTTGCAAAAGGCATTGATGAAGTTGAATGCAAGACAAATTCTTGTGGCACATAAGTTAGGGATCACTTTTGATCACTTTCCCAACCTTATCTCTGCACAAGATCAACATAAATCATGTAGTATCCCATGAGATCTTCAAGATAGTACCAAATTTGCTGAAGTTCTATCCCTTTGCATAGTAGAAAACCTCATCCCAAGGCATTAACTTAAGTTTTGTTTTGGTGCATTAAGTGAAATGCCAAATAGTTAAGAAACTTATCCACCAAGTCAAGACTTTGGTTTAAGCATCAAGACTAAGTTGCATACAGGTTAGCATCTCTGTTGTACTTTTAAGTTGCTCGTTTTTCCTTTTCAGAATCTTTGAAATAATTTGTTGTGTTCATTTTCTCTTGGACAGTGTTATCGCGATGCATTTGATGTGGAGCTGGTTTTACTGGCCTTTATGTAACCATTGCATACTTGCAGATGCGACATGTATTGGTCCCTGTCTAGTCTACCATGACAGAATCAATCAAGTGAATAATTAATGTTTCAGAGTTGAAGTTTGTCCCAAATTTACTCAACATGGTTAGATATGTAATATAATACTAATGGAAACGGTCATTGTAAGAATGATAGCTGAGTTTAAAATGGTTCTTAGCCAGGCATAGGTTTTCTGCTACAAGTTATCGAAAATGGTTTGTAAATAACTATTGTCATTCATGGAGAATTGTTTTTTCTTACTATGTTCCATAATGTATTTATAACCGCAAGCTATGAAGTCTTCGGTAAAAGTGTTCTATCTATTTCTCATTATTTATTAATTTGGTCTTGTACTACTAGTAACCATGACTGAGTTAACCTCAACACCTCTTCCTTCATTTAAAACTCTTCCTCAGTTTTACCTATATAAGATTTCTATCAAATGGTATATACTTATTGAAAACATGATGTAAGAGCAAAATAATACATTCTACCGAAAATATGGCAACATAAAATAGAAAATTAAATGTCAAAGGACACTTTGTATCAAATCACAAGTAAGCCAAGATAGATGTTATTAGAAATGTTTGTTGACCACTTATTTTAGAAAAATAAAGTAAGGTTTTGTGAAATTGAAGAAACCATACTTAATTCATGGCAAGCATAGTTAATGTTATTTGAGTGATTTATTGATTTAAAAACAATTGTATTTCGATTAAGGCAACCATCAACTTGTCCATTGCAAATATTTCTATAGCTGGGAATACCAGTAGAAAAACGACTTGAGCCATGTAGGTACCAATGATCTTGAGCAGCTTGATCTTCAAAATAAACAGATCTTTGACCATGAAGTTGGATGAAATCATTTCTGGAATGTATTTAATCCTGGATGGGTTTTTTGAGGAAATTTCATTATAATAATGACGGAAAAAAAACACAAGAAAATGAAAAAAAAACACAGAAAATGTAGCTGTAAAACCATATTTTCTCTTCATTTCCAAGTTATAAACAACTTCATAACCTTGCATTGCATCTAAAATGGAACCAACAATATGCAATCAGTAACTTAATCTTTTTGTCAAAAACCTCTGCTCATACAAGGAAAAAGAGTGCTACTCTACTTCTTTATTAATTCTGAAAATATGAGTCATATAAAAGAGAAATACATGGCTGATTTGTCAATGTATCTCATCTTATTAACAAATTTAAATGTAATTTTTCTATCTATTGCAAGAGTTTAGACACTAGCAATAAAATCATTTAACACTTCTTATTTCTTTAGTAACAAACAGTTCATTTCTAAGCCATGTTAAATATTTTATCAATATAACCACTTAATATTTTTAAATTAAAAAGTAATAAAGCTGCAAATCAAAAGATCAGATTCAATAGTTTCATGGTTTGATTAAGTTATGAATCTCTTGAAGAATTTGGCATCATAGCTAAACCTGTGAACTTCTTAATGCAAATAAAAGTTTGATGCATAATATAATTACACACATGATGTTGAGGGACCTTGTTTAGTGAACCTCTTTAAGAGACAACTCAGAATTTGTTATAAAAATGTGGTATTGAAGCGTAGCAGATGGAATCATAACAAAATTATATGCTATGCCTATATTAAGGTTTGAATCCCACATCGAATAATTACTACTATTATAATATGTTTATAAATTTTTGAGGCATCCTACAAATTGGCCAAGTTTGATAGTTTCAACTTTGAATGAATTTGTTACAAGAAAATTTTGAATTTGGCAAAATTTCCTTACTGTTCAGTTGGCGAACTGAGTTTTATTATCAGACACGATACATTTCAGCAACCCAAATCTACAAATGATCCACTTCCAATAGAAGCGTCTAATTCTCTCAGCCAAGCCGTAATATTTGATATCTCCTCTCCTTCAATCCACAAAGCAGTAGCAAAAGCACAAATATGTGAGTTACAAAAGCTTAGTTAAAAGCATGTTAGAACTCATATTGACAATTAGTTTTGAAACAGACCTAACACTTATAGATAGAATTGAAATCAACTATCTGGTGTCTGTTATATGTATTGCATGAGGCACATGGCATGGTTGTCGAGTGACTACGGTTACTGTAAATATGGTTCCACCAAGGTGCAGTGTTCAGATGGAATCAAAACAAAATTGTATGCTAGGAGTCCCACATTGAATAACTAGTACCATTATGAATGGTTTATATATTATTGAGGCACACATTTGGTTGGCCAAATTCAACTGATTCAAAACTCAAGCACACTTAAATCTTGAAACTATTGTATCTGGTCTTTTGACTTGCTTCACACAATAAAAATATTTTTATATAATTTGTCACATTTTACAAGTGACATGTCATTAAAAAATAAATATTTTATTTATTTTTTATAATAAATTGTGTTTTGTTATAATATTATTGTTATTATTATTATAGTATTATTATTTAGAAATATCTATCTAAATAGTAATGACAAATTATTGTAGATATACAATTTGTCAAAGATAAAATAGTACGTTCAATTATTACATTAGTGTGATAGTTACATTTCTAGTAGTATAAATATTTTATACCACTCTTGGCTAATGGAAAAATACACCAAAAATTTTACTTTGAAAGCTCTAGTAAAATACTCTAAATTCTTCAATCTTTCCATTTACGTTTAATAGTTGCAACTAGTTTACTAAATTATATTAGTTCATAAATATTAACAAATATTCAAAATCGATTTTTTCTCAACACGTTATCAGCACGATCGTTTCTATTGGAAGTTATTACCACACTAGAAGGTTAGACATGGAACATGTTGAAGACATTTGCATTCCAGACAGTGGAACTACCCACACAATCCTCAAATGTAAGAAATATTTCACTGAAATAAATCCTACTAAAGGTGTAATAAATACAATCTCAGGTCCTACAGAATTGATCGAAGGAACAGGTAATGCTATGTTCATATTACCAAATGGAAGAAAGTTTGTCATTAATAATGATTTATACTCTCCAAAATCAAAGAGAAATTTGTTGAGTTTTAATGACATATATCGTCAAGGATATGATACTGAAATTACAACTGAAGGTAATATGAAATATATTAACATTACTACTAATGTTTTGGGAAAGAAGAAAATTTTAGAAAAACTACCAAAATTGCCTTCTGGATTACATTATACTTATATACATGAAATTGAATGTAATTTAGCAGTAAAAGAAGATCCCAAAACGATAACTTTATGGCATGATCGTTTAGGTCACCCTGGTTCAACACTGATGCGTAAAATAGTTGAAAGTACCCATGGTCATTCATTGAAAGGTTTAAAACTTACAAAAGAAGATAAACCATGTGAAGCTTGCTCTCTTGGCAAACTAATAACAAAGCATTCACCATGTAAGACTCAGACAGAATCACCTGCATTTCTTGAAAGAATTCAAGGCGATATATGTGGACCTATCCATCCACCGTCAGGACCATTCAGGTATTTTATGGTATTAATTGATGCATCTAGTAGATGGTCATATGTATGTTTACTGTCAAATCGTGATATGGCATTTGCAAAATTTCTTGCACAAATAATTAAACTAAGGGCTCAATTTCCTGATTACACTATAAAGAAAATTAGACTTGACAATGCTGGTGAATTTACATCTGAATCATTTAATAATTATTGCATGTCAATTGGAATTACTGTTGAACACCTTGTTCCTCATGTGCATACACAAAATGGTTTAGCCGAGTCTTTAATCAAACTTCTCCAATATATTGCTAGACCATTGATTATGAAAACTAAACTACCAGTTACCGTTTAGGGTCATGCAATTTTACATGCTGCAGCACTCATCCATCTAAGGTCAAATGCTAATCATAAACATACCCTTTATCAACTTGCAGTTGGTAAGGAATCAAATATTTCTCATTTAAAGATATTTGGTTGTGCAGTATATGTCCCAATATCTCCACCACATAGAACAAAGATGGGACCTCAAAGGAGGTTGGGAATATATGTGGGGTATGAACCACCTCTATTATTAGATATCTTGAACCTTTAACAGGTGATGTTTTTCAGGCAAGATTTGCTGATTGTCATTTTGACGAAACAAAAATTTCAACACTAGGGGGAGAAAATAAAAAATTAGAAAATGAAATAACATGGTCTGTACCCCATTTATTACATTTGGACCCATATAATAAATCATGGGAAAAGAATGTAAAGAAAATTGTGCACTTACAAGATTTAGCAAATCAATTGCCAGATTCTTTTACTGATTTGAAAAGAGTGACAAAGTCACACGTGCCAGCTATAAATGTCCCAGCTCGGATTGAAATTTCAAATCTAAATGATGTAGCAAGTACATCTAAGCCACACTTGAAGCGTGGCCGACCTATGGGATCTAAAGACAAAAATCCCCGAAAAAGAAAAGGGATAGAAAAGGTGAATATGATTGAAAGTGATCTTGAAAAGACACTCGATAATAAAAAATCCACAATTGAAAAACGTGCTCTTGAAGAAGCACGAGATGATGATAATGAGATCATTGATGATGAAAATGAAAACAAGAATGATCTTGAAATTTCAATTAATTATGTTGATACGGGAACTTTGTGGAACCGAAAAGATATAAATATAGATGAAATATTTTCATTCTCCATTGCACGTGAAATTATGAATGAAAATGATGATCCCAAACCAATAATTGTGAATGAATGTCAAAATATACATGATTGGAAAAATTGGAAGGATGCAATAGATACTGAATTAAATTCTCTTAAAAATCGAAACGTATTTGGCCCCATTACGACTATACCAAAAGACGTGAAACCGGTTGGGTATAAGTGGGTCTTTGTAAGAAAATGAAATGAGAAAAATGAGATTGTCAAATACAAGGCTCGTCTTGTTGCACAAGGTTTTTACCAAAGACCAGAAATCGATTATGAGGTAACTTATTCTCCAGTTATGGATGCCATTACTTTTCATTCTTTAATTGGTTTATCAGTGTTTAACAATCTTGATATGTATCTTATGGATGTTATTACTACTTATTTGTATGGATCACTTGATATTGATATATACATGAAAATCCCAGAAGGATTTAAAATGCCCGAGACATCAAAACTTAGAGAAATGTATGCAATTAAGTTGCAAAGGCCATTGTATGGATTAAAACAATCAAGGCGCATGTGGTATAATAGGCTAAGTGAATATTTACTTAAAGAAGGCTATGAAAATAATCCTATTTGCCCTTGTGTTTTTATAAGAAAAACAATATCCGGTTTTGTGATAATTGCTGTCTATGTTGATGATTTAAATATCATTGGAACTAATAGAGAAATAAAGGAAGCACGAGATTACTTAAAGAAAGTTCTGCCTTGGTTTACAAATTGAGTATACTAAAAATGGTATATTGGTACGTCAATCAAATTATACAGAAAGGGTATTGAAAAGGTTTAACATGGACAAAGTAAACCCTTTAAGTACTCCAATGATGGGTAGAACACTTAACATTAAAAATGATCCATTTAGACCTAAAGAAGGTAATGAAAAAGATCTTGACCCTGAAGTACCATACCTCAGTGCCATTGGGGCACTTATGTATCTTGCTAACTATACAAGACCTGATATAGCTTTGGGGCCCTGCAAGGAATCCTTCATACTCAGGTGCAAGGTATTTTCTATCCATCGCTGATGATTATTCCAGAAAGTTATGGGTATTAATTCAGAAGACGAAGGATGAAACTTTTGAGAATTTCAAAAGTTGGAAGGTTCTGGTCGAAACTCAAACTGGCAGAAAGGTTAAGAGGTTGAGAACCGAAAATGGCCTTGAGTTCGGTAACAAAGCGTTCGACAGTTACTGTGTTGAATCTGGGATTGCAAGGCATAAGACTGTAGCAGGTAATCCTCAACAAAATGGCTTAGCTGAGAGATTCAATCGAACAATCCTTGAAAGGGTTAGATGCATGTTGGTTAGTGCTGGATTGAAGAAGGTGTTTTGGGCAGAGGTTGTTTCGACATCAGCTTATCTGATAAATAGATGTCTCATGATTGCCTTGGGAATGAAGACACCTGAAGAAGTTTGGTCAGAAAATCCACCTAGTCTCGACAGACTGAGAGTATTTGGCTGTGTGGCCTATGCTCACATTAGGCAAGACAAGGTCGAACCTATATCTCTGAAGTGCATGTTCATGGGATACCCTGAAGCATGGTTGTCAAACTCGCGGGTAGACTCGTAAACTCGTACGAGTTTACGAGTCTAGGAAGCAAAAACGAGTAGACTCGCACATGGAATCTTTTTTTATAGACTCGAGTAGACTCGGGTAGACTCATACAAACTCTTATAGACTCGCGAGTCTATGTTGAGTTTACGAGTCTATAAGTTTTTTTGAATTTTGTTTTTTTTAACCCAAAAAGGCCTAAACTCCTCCAAAATATTTTATTTTATTCAAAAAAAAACTTTTTTGCTTGAATGGGAATTAGTAAGCCTTTCTCCTAGTCTCTTGTTTCTGCAAAGTTTCTTCATTCTTTCAACGACGACGTTTGTTTGTTCTGTCTCTTGGTTGTTTCCCTAGTATATTCTCTTGCGGAAAGATGATGAATGGATAGCTGAAGATCCTAATGAAGAAAATGTGCAAACCAAAGTTAACATTGAGAAAGATGATATTATTGTTGACAATGATGTGGAAGTTGATGTTGTTGTTACTTATGTTGTGCAAAGTGGTGGTAGTGGTGGTGGTGGTGGTGGTGTTGAATTAGATGGAAGAGAAACATCAAGCAATCCAACTTTGGTTAATGATGAAGAAGATGTTTCATCTGGGGCATATTTTGATGATGATACTCAAGATATCGATGACGATGATGGTGATGATTTCACTAGAGCTTTGGATGTTTACAGCTATTAGCATATTTGTTTTATGTTTTTTTTTTGCTTTATGTAGTAGCCAATTAAGAATAATTTGTACTTTAAGTCTTTAACTACATACTTTGCTATTTTCTTTGTTTTATTATTGAGTTTTTTTGTTAAGAAATTTATTATGGAGTATGAAATGTAAATTTTGATGTTAACTGGTGTTCTATTATATATATTTGTATCATATATGAGGCATTTACAAGTTAAAAAATATATGGGTGTTTTATGTATGTGTCACATATAGATTTTTGAATGTTGTTTTAATTTTTCATAGACTCGTACGAGTTTGCGAGTCGAGTCTGTAGACCCTTTACGAGTTTGAGTAGACTCGCGAGTTTGACAACCTTGCCCTGAAGGAGTCAAAGCTTATGGGCTATGGTGCCTAGAGCCAGGTCACAGGAGGTGTATCACCAGTCGAGATGTAGTTTTCAATGAAGCTGAGATGACTTTCAAGAAAACTGATGATGCTGACGAAGAGCTGGAACAAGAAGAGATTCCTGTTAAGATGGAGCATGTTGGTGTTGAATTGCGTACCCCAGATGAAGTCGAAGAAGAAGCAGAAGATGCTGTCGAAGAAGAGGAGATTGATAACGACTACCTGCTAGCAAGAGACAGGTCGAGAAGAGTCATCAAGCCACCTCAGAGACTTGGGTATGCAGATCTTATAGCTTATGCCTTAATCTCTGTAAGTGAGGTTCTCGACGAAGAACCTAGAGACTATAAGAAAGTTATGAGGAGTCGAAAGAAGACTGAATGGCTAAAGGCCATGGATGATGAGATGAAATCTCTTCATGACAACAAAACATGGGAACTGATCAAGAAACCTGCTGGAGCCAGGTTAGTCAGCTGTAAATGGATTTTCAAAGTTAAGGAAGGAATCGAAGGAGTGGCGTCGAAGAGATACAAGGCAAGGTTGGTTGCTTGGGGGTTCACTCAGAAAGAAGGTTTCGACTTCAATGATGTGTTTTCTCCTGTTGTGAAGCACATGTCATTAGAATGTTGCTTGGCATGGTGGCACAGTTCGACCTTGAACTGGAACAGATGGATGTGAAGACTGTGTTCTTGTATGGTGATCTAGATAAAATGATCCTGATGAGGCAACCTGAAGGGTATGTCGAAAAAGGGAAGGAAGATTATGTGTGCAAACTGAAGAGATCATTATATGGACTAAAACAATCTCCTCGACAGTGGAGTAGGAGATATGACAAGTTCATGGCATGTATAAGTTTCATTAGAAGTCAGTTCAACCACTGTGTTTATTTCAGATTTCGACTTGATAATTCATTTGTTATTTTGTTGCTTTATGTGGATGATATTCTAATAGCAAGCAACAATGTCGAAGAGGTAATGAGGGTGAAGGCTGAACTTAATAAGGAGTTTGAAATGAAGGATCTGGGAGTTGCGTCCAGGATTCTTGGGATTGACATCCGAAGAGATAGAAAGCAGTCGAAATTATGCTTATCTCAAGAGGCATACCTATGGAAGATTCTCGAAAAGTATGGTATGTCGAATTCAAAGCCTATTATGACTCTGACAAACCCTCAATTCAAGCTGAGTATAGATCAGTGTCCCAGTACTGATGTCGAAAGAACTTATATGAATAGCATTCCATATGCTAATATAGTTGGTTCTTTGATGTATTTTATGGTCTGTACTAGACCCGACATAGCATATACAGTAAGTCTTGTAAGCAGGTATATGGTGAATCCTGGAAAGGCTCACTGGCAAGCATTGAAGTGGATTTTAAGGTACATAAATGGGTCTCTGAATAGAGTCCTAATTTATGATAGATCCTTGGGTGATGATATTAAAGCAGAAATCGAATGATATGTCGACTCTGATTATGCAGGTTGTATGGATTCCATAAAATCTATTTCTGGATATGTGTTCACTATGTTTGGGACAACAATCAGTTGGAAAGCAACACTTCAGAAGGTGGTTGCCTTATCAACGACTGAAGCGGAATATATTTCTTTAACTGAAGCTGTGAAGGAAGCGTTGTAGCTTGAAGGTTTTGCAAAGGAGCTGAAACTTCAAGGTCCAGTTATCACTGTTAAATGTGATAGTCAAAGTGTAATACACCTGTCGAAGAACTCAGCCTACCATGAGCGAACCAAGCACATTGATGTGAGACTGTATTTTGTCAGAGGGGTAATCGAGCGTGGAGAAGTCCAAGTGCTGAAGGTTTCGACCGATCATAATGCCGCTGATATGATCACCAAGACGTTGCCAAGTTGCAAGTTTTTCCACTGTATGCAGCTGATAAAACTGCATGAAGAAAACTAGTCAGTTTTTCTTGATGGTAGAGTTAGATCCAAGGTGGAGATTTGTGAGATATTGGATCGAACTCTAGTTGAGCATGAGGTCGAAGTCTGTTCGCATGCATTAGCTAATATTGCTAGATTTGTTAGCATATTGAATTAGGCCTTGTGTTAAGGATCCAATTGTTTAAGTTAGCTTGTACCCTAAGTTACCTTGTAATGGGTAATTTGTTAAAGGCCCATTAGTTTAGTGTGCTAGGTTTTATTATAAATAGCATACTAGTCTCTCATCTTGAAGTGTGACAAAACCTAATAAGGGTGCGAGAGGTTAGTTTGTTATTCTTGTATACTTGTAATCCTTGTTTTAAGGAGAAAGGAAAAAATAACAGTTTATAATCAATCCTTGTTGTGTTTCTCTTGTTTTTCCTTTAACCCTAACCCTAGTGTGTTTCTTGCCTATAAAAAAACCGAGTATATTTTGTTCAAAGGCATCCTTATTCACAACAAGACCAAACCAGTAACCACAATTGAGTAAAACTGGTGTCAAAATTGAAACAAAATAAGCACAAACTGCAACTGAGAATAAACGAAGTTTTTGAAGAAACACATCCGATAGTAGGTTGGATAAAATACCAATGGTGGCAAAACTAAACTTGAACATGTGAGGATAGATCTGAGAAGATCATGCGAGGTGCTGCTAGAGCTGCCAATGGTGGCAAAACTAAACTTGAACATGAGAGACCCACAATCTGAAAGTGTTATCAATAGAACCAAGAAGGGTTGACAAACCAAACTAGCGGCATGGGGAATAGATGGCATGAAGGTGGTGCATTGACCTCACATGTACACGATTACAAAAAACTTGATGGTCGGAAAGCAACACATTGGTTTAAAAATATTATGAACACAATTATTATAGTAGAGTCCCAAGCATTACAGTATGTGGTAGCAGAATAGTGATGGGACATGTCATGGAGGACACTACTCTGATACCATGTTGAAGTCATAGGTAATTTGATAAAGAAGGAAAAGAAAGAAAAGAACTAAGACCTTGAGTGATGAACTATGATTATAATTTGTTGTGATTGATGATTTCATATGATACAATACAAAAGGACTAAACAACAACCGTTATTTATACTATTACTAATAGAATTCTAATCTAGTTGAGAAACAAATCATGATAACAACAAAGAAATATGGAAACTAATGTTAAGGAATGGTCCAAAATACTATAAGATATTTTCCTATATCCTAACAAGCCACATCAAAGGTGTTGTCTTTGGTTCTATCATCCTAAGGTATTAATCTCTAGGCTAGTAGAACTATAGAAGTAAAATTATCTCTGTATTCACTCACACTCGCCCAACTAGCTAGCCATGCCCCAAGGGTGATGCTAAACAGAAACAATTTATTGCCCGGAAACTTTGGACTAAATCCCCTTCTCCCTTGCCTTTTCTTTTGTTGCTTGAAGTATCTTGTTTTTTTGTAATTTTGATCCATTCAAGTGATATCACTGTTTTATGTAACCAATGGTTTAGGTACTGTATGGTACTTTTTGCTGGCATTGCAGCTGAAGCTCTTATTTATGGTGAGGCAGAGGGTAGAGAAAATGACGAAAATTTATTTAGAAGCATCTGTCTTCTTCTTGAGCCTCCATTGTCTGTAGCAGAGGTCTTTTCTCAACTGGTTGCTCTGATTTGAATTTGCGGGTTCTTTTGAATTTTTCATCTGCGATGGTAACATTTTTAGTTTTTACCTTAACTTTCTCGCAACAAACAGATGTCTAATCAAGCAAGATGGTCAGTTTTGCAATCTTATAATTTACTCAAGTGGCATAAATCTGCACACCGAGCTGCCGTTAAAGCAATGGAAAGTGGTAGCAGTCTCAGTGGTGTAATTAGGAGAATCGAGGAGACACTGTATCGAGAAAAATGAACCTTGGAAGTTTACATAATAGAAACAAGTTTTGTCTTGTAAGTTGCATACAGGTTAGCATCTCAGTTGTTCTTTTAATTCTCTTGGTTTTTCCTTTTCTGAATCTTTCAAGTAATTTGTTGCGTTCATTTTCTCTTGAACAGGGTTATCGCGATGCATTTGATGTGGAACTGGTTTTACTGGTCTGTGTGTAACGATTGCATATTTGCAGATGCAACATGTAATTGAACCCTGTCTAGTCTGCCATGGCAGAATCAATCAAGTGAATAATTTATGTTTCAGAAGGTGACAGTGTTGAAGTTGGTCCCAAATTTACTCAACATGTTATAGAATCAATCAAGTTGGTTAGATATGTAATATAATACTAATGGAAATGGTCATTGTAAGAATGACAGCTGAGTTTAAAATGGTTCTTAGCCCGGCATAGGTTTTTTTCTGCTACAAGTTATAGAAAATGGTTTGTAAATAACTATTGTCATTCATGGACACTCGTTTTTCTTTACCATGTTCCATAATGTATTTATTATTTTGGTCTTTTACTAGTAATCATGACTGAGTTAACCTCAACACCTCTTCCTCAGTTTTACCTATATAAGATTTCTATCAAATGGTATATACATGTTGAAAACATGTTGTAAGAGCAAAATAATACATTCTACCGAAAATAAGGCAACATAAAATAGAAAATTAAATGTCAAAGGACACTTCGAATCAAATCCCAAGTAAAGCCAAGATAGATGTTATTAGAAATGTTTGTTGACTACTTATTTTAAAAAAATAAAGTAAGGTTTTGTGAAATTGAAGAAACCATACTTAAATTATGGCAAACACAGTTAATGTTATTTGAGTGATTTATTGATTTAAAAACAATTGTATTTCGATTAAGGCTACCATCAACTTGTTCATTGCAAATATTTCTATAGCTGGGAATACCCGTAGAAAAACGTTATAGGGGAAGACTTGAGCCCTGTAGGTACCAATGATCTTGAGCAGCTTGATCTTCAAAATAAACAGATCTTTGACCATGATGCTGAACCAAATCATTTCTGGAATGTATTTTTTTCCTTGATGGATGTTTTGAGCTAGTCTCATTCATTATTTTAATGACGAAACAAAACCATAAACAAATGTAGCTTTAAAACCATATTTTCTCTTCATTTTCAAGTTATTAAAAACTCCACAACCTTGCATTGCATCTAAATCGAAATCAACAATATCTGGATTAATAGAGGAAAAAGCAATCATTCATCATACATATAGTTGTTAGTTAGGTGAGATTATTGCAAAGTTAATTTTCAATTAGGCGTATCTTTTGAATCTTTTGAAAGAGATAGAAGTCTGTTATATGTGTGTGGAACGTGATAGGGTCGGCAAGTGACTGCACTTACGGTAAATATGATTCCAATAATTTCAAAACTGCATACCATTTTAAATGGTGTTTCCTTTGTAGAGGAACGGAGTGTTGTGTGATACGACCATAAAACACTTAACTCCCAATAGAAGTGTCTAACTCTCTCTCTAATAATATTTGATATCTCATCTCCTTCAATCAGCTTGGTTAAATAGTCCATGTCTAGAAGGAAGAAACTCGACTATTTTGCGGCCAATGAAAATGGTCATAGAATGCCAACATCCCATATATAAAACGACCACGACGAGGTTAATGAATGTAGGATTTAGGCAGGGGTGTGAGGTAAATCTGCAAATGTTGACACTTACCACTTTCTTTTTAACAAATTCTGAGTTCTCTTAACAAGGTTCGCCAATAGAACCCTGCCCTCAACATCATGTGTGTAAGTATATTATGTATCAATAATTTATTTGCATTAAGTTCACAGGTTTAAAGATGATGCAAGTTTCGGTACAAGTATGATATTAAAAGAAAAGCTAGGAATATACAATACACCAGTGAAGAAAAATGTGTTACAAGAATAAATGGATCCTGCAAAATGTGCAGGGACACTAGTTTGGTTTTGTAGCTTGACAATGTATCTTTAAAATGGTGCCTGCGAAAACGGAATCAACAATATCTAGATTAAAGACTGAAAAGCAACCATTCTTCATACATATAGTTGTTAGATCCACAAAGCAGTAGCAAAAGCACAAATATGTGACTTACAAAAGCTTAGTTAAAAGCATGTTGAAACTCAAATTGATAATTAGTTTTGAAACAGACCTAACACTTATAGATAGAATGGAAAGAAACTGAGAGATAGAATTGAAATCAACTATCTAGTGTCTATTATATGTAATGCATGAGGCACATGGCAGGGTTGTCGAGTGACAACCGTTACTGTAAATATGGTTCCACCAATGTGCAGTGTTTCAGATGGAATAAAAACAAAGTAAGGTTGGAGTCCCACATTGAATAACTAGTACCATTATGAATGGTTTATATATTACTGAGTCACACATACGTTTGGCCAAATTCAAAAGATTCAAACTCAAAAAACTCAAAACCTGATTCCAATGAATCTGGCCTTTTGATTTGCAAGTTCACTCTTTACAAACAATTCATTTTTTTAACCAATTACTTTTTTCTTACAAACAACACTTTTATTTATTTATCAAAATTACATTTAAATATGATTTATCTATAAACTTTTTTTTTTGTAATTTTTTATTTACTTTTTAATTTAAAATATTAAGTAGTTACATTAATAAAATAATAAACATGGCTAAGAAATCAACTATTTTGTTACTAAAGAAATAAGAAGTGTTTAAACTATTTTCTATTTTATTAGCACTAGTGTATAAAGTCTTGCCATAGATAAAAAATTACACATGTTTTAGTTTTTACTTAATTACAATTTTGATATTTTATTTAAACTTATTCATAAAATTAATTTTCAAATTTAAATTTGAAGTAATTTTTACCTTACTCTCACATTTTTGCATTTAAAATCGATTTTGTTTATTTTTCAATAATGTGTCATTTATATTGTTGATCTATCACATTTTAGAAATATTTTTATATGATAATTTATCACATTTTTCAAGTGATATGTCATTATATAATAAATATATTACTAATTTTAAGTGTAAAAAAATGTCAAACTGGTGGAATGATTAGTTTGGTGAATGTGTTAAAATATTAAAATTTTATTTTATTTATTTTTTAAAATAAATTATATTTATAATTATGAAAGAAAATTAACAATTTATTTTTCCGAGGTAAAATCATTGAAAACAATATATATATATATATATATATATATATATATATATATATATATATATATATATATATATATATATTATATTAGGTTATATATAATATATAAAAAATGATTAAATAAAAAATAATATTTTAATTTATTTACATTGAGGTAATTTTTATTATAAACATAATATTTTCTTTATATTATTAAAAATAAAAAACTTCTAAAACAACTGAGGTTTTATGAGTTGCTATGAAAAATTTTAAATTATGTTAGACACTTTTTTAATGTAGATTTGAAACATTAAATACCAATTTATATTTCTGTTACAATTCTCCTAAATATAATTTTGACTTAATCCAAAGTTGTGTGGGTTGATGCCCTTGCGGTGTTATATATCTTTATTTATTTATTTTCTAACCTGTATTGTACATATATACTACAACTTTAAAAGATATTATACAAATAAATATGGTTTTTATCAACAATAAAAAAGATGTAATATGTTTCAACCGTAAATCTTGAAGTTATGAGTTCACTCATGGAGTATTATATTATTGATCATTCTACTACCAAAAACTTGAAAATATTCTAGATGAATTTTAATGAATAGTAGTGTATAAGATGTTAGCATTACTCAATAATTAAAATGAAATACAAATTAGTATAATTTGAAGAAAAAAAAATGTATCATTGTTATCACACCTCATTCAAAGTATGGTTTTTCTTCTCTTCTGAAATTAAGGTTTACTACTCTTCAAAGACATGTTGATTTCTTTTCGTCTATGGTAAGGTTATATTTAGTTTCAGAGTCTTCTCAAATTAGAAATTGAACTTTAGTTTTGACAGCGGGATAACATGCACTCAAACAACAATTGTACAAGACATTTCATTAGGTTATGAGGATTTGATGTCTTCTAGATCTGTTTTTCCTCACTTAGTGAACTCTCAGAGGTTTGATCATGCTTTATCTCCGTCATCTCTTGTAGGAAGGACACTAGACATAACTTTTTAACCTATTTCATATCAGTCAACACACATGTTTTAGTTTTTACTTAATTACAATTTTGATATTTTATTTAAACTTATTCATAAAATTAATTTTCAAATTTAAATTTGAAGTAATTTTTACCTTACTCTCACATTTTTGCATTTAAAATCGATTTTGTTTATTTTTCAATAATGTGTCATTTATATTGTTGATCTATCACATTTTAGAAATATTTTTATATGATAATTTATCACATTTTTCAAGTGATATGTCATTATATAATAAATATATTACTAATTTTAAGTGTAAAAAAATGTCAAACTGGTGGAATGATTAGTTTGGTGAATGTGTTAAAATATTAAAATTTTATTTTATTTATTTTTTAAAATAAATTATATTTATAATTATGAAAGAAAATTAACAATTTATTTTTCCGAGGTAAAATCATTGAAAACAATATATATATATATATATATATATATATATATATATATATATATATATATATATTATATTAGGTTATATATAATATATAAAAAATGATTAAATAAAAAATAATATTTTAATTTATTTACATTGAGGTAATTTTTATTATAAACATAATATTTTCTTTATATTATTAAAAATAAAAAACTTCTAAAACAACTGAGGATTTTATGAGTTGCTATGAAAAATTTTAAATTATGTTAGACACTTTTTTAATGTAGATTTGAAGCATTAAATACCAATTTATATTTCTGTTACAATTCTCCTAAATATAATTTTGACTTAATCCAAAGTTGTGTGGGTTGATGCCCTTGCGGTGTTATATATCTTTATTTATTTATTTTCTAACCTGTATTGTACATATATACTACAACTTTAAAAGATATTATACAAATAAATATGGTTTTTATCAACAATAAAAAAGATGTAATATGTTTCAACCGTAAATCTTGAAGTTATAAGTTCACTCATGGAGTATTATATTATTGATCATTCTACTACCAAAAACTTGAAAATATTCTAGATGAATTTTAATGAATAGTAGTGTATAAGATGTTAGCATTACTCAATAATTAAAATGAAATACAAATTAGTATAATTTGAAGAAAAAAAAATGTATCATTGTTATCACACCTCATTCAAAGTATGGTTTTTCTTCTCTTCTGAAATTAAGGTTTACTACTCTTCAAAGACATGTTGATTTCTTTTCGTCTATGGTAAGGTTATATTTAGTTTCAGAGTCTTCTCAAATTAGAAATTGAACTTTAGTTTTGACAGCGGGATAACATGCACTCAAACAACAATTGTACAAGACATTTCATTAGGTTATGAGGATTTGATGTCTTCTAGATCTGTTTTTCCTCACTTAGTGAACTCTCAGAGGTTGGATCATACTTTATCTCCGTCATCTCTTGTAGGAAGGACACTAGACATAACTTTTTAACCTATTTCATATCAGTCAACTCTGCAACTTGTCACTCCTCTGCCAAATTCAAATATTGTAGCCTTGGTACTTCTATTAGTTTATGTTTATAGGATAGTTTTCCATGCCTATATAAGAGGGACCCCATAAATTGTCTCGTGGGGGATACATGAAATTGAGAAAACGATAATTGTTGAAAAAAGATAACAACTAGGAGATGGGGACTCCATGAGTCGTGATCGAGAACCATCTTCACCATCACGACATGAGAAGTGAAAAAGGACTAGACAGAAACCAAATGGAGACTACACTTAAGATGCCTAAAGATTAGTAGCTTAGAAAATTGTAAGTGGGACTTGTTGTGCATATGTTTAGTGTTATTTAAATCGCTTTGTTAATTAACAATGTATGTCTTATCATGTTGTGTAGGATTCGTTGGTTAACTCAACTAGTGAAGGTTCCTTTGTTCCAGAACTATGACATGATATATTAGTAGAAGCAATCAGAACAAAGGAGCATGGTGGGCGTGTTCGTGGGGTTGGAGATGGCATCAGTCTGAGAGTGTTTTTTAGTACGTCTAGAAAAAGCAACGTACACGTGAAAAAAGAAGCGTTGGAAAAGTTTTAGAGGAAGATAGATAGTCAAGAGAAAGAATATGAAGAGAAGTTAGAAGCAGAGCGGGAAACTCGAAGGAAAGAATCGGAAGAAATAAAAGAGTTATATGCGGAATGTGAGAATATTGTGATACCTGAAATGTATGATATATATTGTGTTAATTATGTTTTGTGTTCCTGTGCTTTTTATGATGTATAGAATCAGTGGAACCGTCCCACAGTCTACAAACAAAGATTGTAATACTGATGATCAATTGCCTGATAGAGATATTGTACGTGGTGCAAGTACAAAAGGCAGTTGTTCAGTCGCCCCCACCGGTAATGAGATCTAGAACGGGTTATTGAATCCCCTTGAAGGATCATATGCCAAGATATTATGTTGCCTTTTGCGCAACGAAGACGCATTGTTTACTCTTGAGATAGAACATGATACAGAGACACCAGGGTTAGAGGAATTCAGGATCCTTCCTAGAGATATAAAGGATATGATTGTTGGAAATCAGTGGTTGGACATAGGTTTACTACATGTTTGGTGCACATAAGTATATCTCATTATGGTACATTCATTATTTTGTATAGAACTAATTCCTTACGTGTTTTTTGTATTTTGATTAACCATTTAGGTACGTCTATCGTGTTTGTATAAAATAAAATAATACAGATACTTATGGATTGTTGAATCCATTAAGAGTATGGTTTACAGGTAATTCTTTAATAAAAATTGACGAATACCTAACATCATGCATATTGCACGAGCGAAAAGAATGTTACTTAGCACCATTCCTCAATAAGTGAGTAATTTTAAAATTATGGGTTCTCTATTATAGTTAGTATTCTGGACTGGGCCAGCGCCTGCCCACCAGTCGAGCAGGCCCAACCCAGCGTCACATTGGGGAGGCCTAACAAGGCCCAATCCTCCCCCTCGTCGGGCACGTTCAGCACCCACCATAGTCGAACAGATCACCACCTGGTACAGGGAGAGACCACGCATCTTCCCCACGGACTCCACGTGCTCCTCACGTAGGGGTACGTCATCATGCAACTACCCGTTTCCGAAAGAATTTGTCAGCCCACCTTCCGAAGATCACGGGGCAGTTGATCCAGGGCGAAGACCACATGTTGGTCTTCCCTACAACACGGAAGCCCTGGCAGTTATCTGCATTGGGCCTAGTGATCCAACCTAGTGCAGATGACCGTTGGCCCAGTGCTGGGGGCACACTAGAAATACCCTCTTTCACAAGAGGGTCAGATATTCTGAATCTTTACTCTCATTACTACCTTTCTGTACTTGCACTCTTTGCTCCGTCTCTTACTTTGGCATCAGATTACCTTGCAGGTACACCCCCACCTTCTCACCACCACCGGAGTAACAGAGCTCACGACGTGTTGCTGGCCACTGATCTATTTCTGATCAGGTACGATCAGTGCCACCGTCTGTGGGAAACCTTTGTTTCCCCGTTCTTTCTCCCGTATAAACTCAAGAACCAAAGTAACTTCTAATCTCTGATGTTCATGGCCAGCCCTCGAACTGAAGCCAATACTCCGGACACCGCCTTCTCCCATTCAACAACGGAGAC
This sequence comes from Lathyrus tuberosus, assembly GCA_022829125.1. Classification (NCBI taxonomy): domain Eukaryota; kingdom Viridiplantae; phylum Streptophyta; class Magnoliopsida; order Fabales; family Fabaceae; genus Lathyrus; species Lathyrus tuberosus. The sequence continues at coordinate 4,565,179 of JALAZF010000259.1, forward strand.
AACCACGTCTCCAATGTGGCCGTTCACGTCAAAGAAGGCGACCACAGGAACGGGCGGACCGCCTCTCCCTCCTCTGACGACGCGACCTTCAACGCCGCCCGACACGCTAATAGCCCGACCGTCTACCAGCTGATCCCCGCGCCACCTAATATTGATCCGACCATGATGGCTCTGTTCGCAATGATCAATCAGACTAATCTGATGATCTTCCAACATAATGAATGGATAGGAGTGCTCGAGAGGGAACGACAATAGCGCTCTCCCTAGTGGAGACATCTTCGCCCCATTTCTCGCAATCCCTCTCCTCCCTGCTCAGAAGAGGAGTAAGGCTGACGGGTACGACGAGAAGACAAAGAGTAGACCAAGGAGTCCTCCTCGACGAAGCAGGAATGGCCGAGGCGACCAGTCCCTATCTCCCGCCAGGAGTGACGAGGACGATCAGTGCACCCCGCTGTCAAGGGACATCATGGAGACCCCCTTGTCTGTCGGGATGGAAAAGCCCCATCCCTTGGCAACATACGATGGTACGACCGACCTGGATGACCACATCGAAAGCTTTGACGCGATGCTCGATTATCAGAACATCCAGGGAGCCATCAAGTGCAGGCTCTTCCTCACTACTCTCCGGAAGAGTGCCATGGCGTGGTACAAGAGCCTCAGACCTGAGTCCATCACCGCCTGGAAGGAGTTGAAGAGACAGTTCTCCAGGCATTTCACTGCTTCCCGACGCCACCCAAAGACGGAAGCATTCCTGGAAGCCATTATCCAGGGAAAAGACAAATCTCTCCGAAACTACATCGAGAGATTCAACCGAGAAGTTGTCCAGGTATCCACCTCGGACGACATAAAGAAATTCTTGATTGAACGAGGACTCCGACCTCCCACCAAGTTTTCTAAGGCTGTCGGAATTGAACGACCCAACACCTTGGAAGCGCTCTTCCACAAGGCCCAAGCATACATCCAGTATGAGGAGATAGAGGCCGCCCACTGTGCCTGTGATACGCGGAATCAAGAGGGCCCCAGAAGCTCCAGGCACGAGGACTCCACCGCCCCCCGACGAGGGGGGGGGGGGGGGAAGAAGAAGAGAAGACTGGATCTGAGATTCTTGAGAGCCGAGGGGACCAGCAGACCGGTTCACATAGTACACACTACTCACCGCTCCCGCGAGCAAATCCTGGCCGAGTGCATCAACTCGGAATTCCAAAAAGGAGGTGTCCGCTTCCCGAAGCCGACACCCATAAAGCAAACATTAACAAGTCCAAGTACTGCAGGTTCTATAGGATCCAAGGGCATGTCACGGAGGACTGCATGCACCTCAAGGATGCAATAGAAATCCTGATTAAAGAGGGGCACCTTAAGCAGTACACGAAGAGGAACGACACTCCCCGACAAGAGACCCGGGAGACACAAAGGGTCGAGGAGGCGACCCCTTCCCTCGGCGAGAACAGACTACAAGTCGCCCTGTGTGTCACCTGACCAGAGGACTTCTACTTTCCCGATGAGCCCGACATCCCTGTAACCGCTCGCAGCCCGTGGGAAAGTTTCCCCGCCGCAATGGTCATATTCGGCGGAGGGTTCAACAATGTCTCGGTGGGGTCGATCAAGCGGAAGTTCGACGAGTTGATAGAGACGAGCTTGGCGCAGACCGCCACTTTTGAGAAGGTCCAGGGAAGGTCGATCCCCATCATCTTCTACCTCAAAGAACTGCCGGGCGGCGCCCCTAACTCCAACATCCCGCTCCTGATCAGGGCACAGATGGCGAACTTCGATGTCCGCCGGATCTTGGTCGACCAAGGGAGTTCGGTGGACATCATGTATGCCCACCTCTTCGAGACCCTCCAGCTCAATGAAACACATCTGACCCCTTACGTGGGCTCATACCTCCAGGGTTTCAACGGCACCACCACCAAACCATGGGGCTATGTCGAGCTAATGGTCACTTTCGGGAATGACGACACTGCCCGACAAGTTAAGGTCCACTTCTTGGTGGTGGAGTTCCTTTCTCTGTACCAGTGCATCCTGTGAAGACCGACTCTGGCCTAACTCACGGCGGTACCATCTACAGTCCATCTGAAGATGAAGTACTACACGACAAAAGGTCGGGTCGTCACCCCTCACGGGGATATTGAAGCTGCTAGGAGATGCTTCGAAGCTGCGACCAATGGTCTGAACTCGATCAACATCAAGTCCAAGACCGCAGAGAACCCAGCCCTAGACGTAGAGCAGAAGCCACTCCCACGCGTCAACGTGGTGGACCTTGAGAGTCACTTCCCCAGTGAGCATGAGAAAAGAGAAGCAGCGGATAACGACCTTCCAACCGAAGGCAACGGGCAACCTCTCCAACCAACGCGCCCCATTCCAGATTGTCATACCCCAAATTTTGACCACTAAGATTTCCCATCATTGTGCAAATCATCATCACAATATGGATGAACCATCATACCTCATTAGTCTCCCCAAAGATGGGTGAGCATCCACTACAATCAAACTTTGGGTTTCAAGTCCTTTCAGAGCTCTTAGACAAAGGATCAATCAAGGAATGCCATGATCTTCAACTTGTCTAAACCTCTCAAACATCCACAATGGATCAAGAGGACTCCCACATCAAGAATCAGGCACAAGTTGCAGCATTTCCAGTGGATCAAGCCTCAAGATCACCAGTGTCGCCAAACTAGGGTTTTGGTCGACCAGGGCCTCCAGATGGAAATTTACCTCTAGGCATGAGCCAATGCTTCAAATCATAACTTAAGATGCTCCAAGGGACCTCATGGACCCAATCATCAAGTCAATTTAGTCCCAGGAGATGCATTTACCAAAAATCAGGAATTAGGGTTTCTTGACCTAATTCACCCCTAAGTTGACTTTTGGGACCAAACATGAGCCCAGACCTCAAGACATGATTTGAGGGTCTCTAACACACCATATTGATCCCTTTGCAACAATGGATTGATCCAAGAAGCTTGGCCAACAAGTTTCAAATTCATCAGAACCACAGTTAGGGTTTTGCGAGAAAACTCAACTGTACCTTTGAATTTTGACAAGGACATGCTCCCAAACCTTGGGACATGATTCAATACACCTTATAACACCCATGGAACATGTCCATCAAGTTTGATTTAGGTCAAGGACTTGATTTCATAGAGGATCGCACAGTTTGGAATTCATCTGACAAAAAGTCAATTGTGCACAAAAGTCAAAGTTTGACTTTTGGAGATTTTTCATAATTATGGTTCTTTAACCCCAAAATGATGTTAATGTGTGATCTGAGTCATCATTCATCAAGAAAAATCAAAGAAAGTGGGATAACTTGTAAAAGGGGTAACCATAAAAACTTAGAAATTTTCTAAGTTATGCAACAAAATGGCTAGGGTACTAACTTCCAAGGATCATAACTTGAGATCCAAGCAACCATTTGGGCTGATCCAAAGATGGATTTGTAGCTCTCATGGCATACTTTAAAAGTGTCAACTACACCTTATTCCAATTCATCATGGATTTTGAGTTATGGTTGGATCAAAATGGCTGAAAAGATGAAATGTCACTTTTTCCAACACTTAGTGAAATTTTCACTAAGTCAGAATCTGTTTCACTTTTTCCAAAATGTAGGGGCATTTTTCACTTGGATTCAAAAAGTATCTAAACAAACTATGATCACACATATGTTGTATCATATGAGAGCTTTCCAAAATGGCCAAGAACCCCATCAGACTCAACCTGAGCTAAGAGTTATGACAGTGGCAACATGCCTTGCTGCAACTGTCATAACAAGGCAGATTTGTGCATTTTGCTCGATTTGAGCAAATTTTACAAATGACAAACAAGTTTATCCATCTGAACACCTCAGGGGGAGACCAAAGAGGGACAAACACTGATCCATCAGCCTCCCAAGTCCTTGGAACCAAAAGTAGCATGCCAAACCTAGAAATGCCTAAAAGAGGGACAAGACTCCAATTTTGGTTTGGAGCATTTAATGGATGCACCAAGGTGGCATGGACTGAGCCATTGCCAACTGAATTCAGTCAAGATTGATCTCTGAACTAGGGAACTAACAGCCTGTGCTCCAACCTCTAGTCAATGGCTAGAGGAGACTTGGATTCCTATTGATCAACATTTGCCAAACTTCCGCAGTAGTTGCCATTCACTATTGCTTGCAAAACAAACTTGCTCTACTATAAATAGAGCTCAGTTGTGCTCAGTTTGAGTACACCAAATCCATCAAACAGATGCTTTCCTCAAAATCACCTTCTCACTTCCAAATTTGCCTTCCAAAGCAAGTCACTATCGGGTTTTGAGTTTGAGAGCTATTACAACCAAACCAATCACACACACACACCTCATAAACATCATATAGAAGTGATCCAAACACTCACATAACATCTGTAACACCAAAATCACAAAATCACTTACCAACTGCTCAAGTTCTTGACAGAAGTACAGTTGAGGTACCATCTCAAGTTACAGCTTGTTTCAAACCACTCCAAGCATTCAGACACATCACTTGGCACCTAAGGAAGCTGTGCAAATCATTGGAACCAGCTTGCAACATCTCTAACACAAAGCACGATCACCAGCTGCAAGAGGTAGGTCTGAGCTCTTCTAACTATATAATCCATGCATATTTTACTGCACAATAATTTGGCCATATGTTCATAATCATGCATATAGTGTTTACCCTCAATCAATTGCTTTGTCTGAATCGTGTATGGAGTTTCTGAGCCTTCATGCAAATTTTAGGGTTCTTGAGGTTTCTCTTTGATTTCTTATTCCATGCTTAAAATAAATGAAATTAAAGACCATAGACATGACCGTGAGGTGAAAACGAGCAGATTGATATGTAGATTGCATGATATCATCAAGTATTCAGTGAGATTGGATAGAAAATGCAAATCTGCAGAAACAGAGGGTGGCGCGTGTTCTTGCCATGTTCTTGGCGCCCTTTTTAAAAATTCAAATATTTGAATTTTGTGATTTTATTTAATTGATTCAAAAATTAATTTCTCTCTGGTTTTTACTGATTTTGAGTTGATTCTTTTTTTAAATAATTCACAAAAATGTGAAAATATTTTATTTTACAAAAAAATCCCAAAAATATTAATTATTTCATATACTTGATATTTTTACAATGAATTAATATTTTATTTGTTTTTCAACATTTAAAATGTTTTTCCTCCCTTGATTTTCCAAACTTAATTGATTTCCAATCATTTTGTGGATGGAAACATAATTTTTGAAACATTGATCCAAAATCACAATTTGTTTTCACACATGTTTAACAATTTTGATCATTTTAATTGAATTTTTATTCAATTAAAATATATTTTGAAAAAAAATTAGGGTTTTGATTAATTCAACCCTCATCAAACTTTTTCAAAACTCTTTGGGCCTCTAATAGAGTGTAAGACCCAACCCCTTTGTAAATAGACAATTTTGGGCCTCACACATCGTATAAGTCCCTCAGTATATTTTCAAAAGTTCGGCGCGATCGTCGCCTTTTTCACAAAATCAACTGGGCCTACCCTCATGTTATAAGCCCCATTTCTTTTCTTTAAATAATCTTTGGGCCTCTAATAGAGTGTAAGACCCAATCCCTCTTTGAAACCAAAATAATTTGGGCCTCAGTCATTGTATAAGACCCACGGTGTTTTCAAAGATCTCGGTGCGATCGCCAGTTTTTAACAAAATCCAACGAGTCTCTCCTTGAGCTGTAAGCCCCATCACTTGTGCAAAAATAAATCTTTGGGCCTCTAATAGAGTGTAAGACCCAATCCCCTTTTAACTAAAACCATTTTGGGCCTCCGACATTGTATAAGTCCCTTTGCGTTAAAAGAAAACCTCGGCGCAATCGCCAGTTCAAAAATAAATCATCTGGGCCTCTCCTTGAGCTGTACGCCCCATCCCCCTGTACATAAAACCATTTTGGGCCTCACATATTGTATAAGTCCCTCTGTACAGTTTTCAAAACAACGGTGCAATCATCGTTAAAACTTGGGCCTCTCCGTGAGCTGTAAGCCCCAACAATCTTTTCAAAGCACTTTCTCCTTTGATTTTGCATTCGAATTTATGTTATTATCAAAACTTTCTTTGTTGAACAACTAACCACACAACATTGAAGCTCTACAACGGGTAAGTGTTTATCTGCTTTCATTTACCGCTTTCATATATATATATATATATATATATATATATATAACTGTATTGTGGGGCTGCTTCACTGTAAGTCTTCTTTCACATATATACTTGTCACATATCCGCTGTGTAATACTAGTATAGTTATTTAGAGTTTTCCCTGGCAACTACGTCTAGTACTAGGTAAAGCCTGTTGGTCGCTCTTAATACAAACAAAACTAGATCCCCCGTAGGATTCCAGATACAGTCTTCCTTCCTCTTGGGGTTAAACAATATGGAACAAAGAGAAATGCAGTATTCTCGGTGAACCTTTTCTCAGACTGTCACCCTTAGAAATTGTTAAAGAAACTCTAACTCCCCAGAGATGATCTTTTCTCCGTGAATGGCATCTCTTGAGTTTCTTCCAAATTCTCGAACTTTCCTGGCTTGATCTATTCTCTGTGAATAGCATGTCTTGAATTTCTCTTGGTTTGGGGACCCACAGGCTTCCTAAAAGCATCCCCGCCTCCTCTTGGGCGTTATACAAGGACCTGTCGGATTCTTAGAAGTTCTCACGGCTTCTCTTGGGCTTAATACAAGGAACCTGACGACCTCTTAAAGGGATAAGATAGAACTTAGTCATCCTTTGCTAGAGCAGTCTTTCTAGTGTCAAAACTCCAGCCATTTTAGGGTTGATACTCATCCCTTAATGCCCGTGCCTCCTCTTGGGCATAGTACAAAAGATAAAACTCTTTCACACCAGTAGACTTGGACAGTCTAGAACCCTTGAGTCTCAAAGACATTCTCAAATTCCTTCTAAACATAAGAAGAAACCCCGGTCTCTCTCATGAGAGTTCCCCACACTTGGACCTGCCTAGGGTTATCAATAATCCCCAGCAGGAAGTCAGCCTCCTCTTGGGCTTTGTACAAATGATTCTCCCCATCGGAGCTAACCTTTTCAGTCTCTCTTGTTGAGTATAAAAGACTCTCTTATTGAGTCAATCTCTTTTAGCCTCTATCTCGGGCTTCATACGAGACAGCAAAACACTCTCTTGTTGAGTATAAAAGACTCTCTTGTTGAGTCAATCATCCCTTTTAGCCTCCGTCTTGGGCTTCATACAAGACATATATAAAACACTCTCTTGTTGAGTATAAAAGACTCTCTTGTTGAGTCAATCTCCTTTTAGCCTCTACCTCGGGCTTCGTACGAGATAGAAAATCAGTCTCTTGTTGAGTATAAAGGACTCTCTTGTTTAGTCAAACAACCTTCAGACTCTCTTGTTGAGTCAATCACCTTTTCAGACTCTCTTGTTGAGTCAAACTCATTTAGCCTCCGTCTTGGGCTTTGTACAAGACACACAAAAGCACTCTCTTGTTGAGTCAAATTTCAGCCTCCATCTTGGGCTTTGTACAAGATACCTAAACCTCCTCAACGGAGTCAAAACCCCTTCTAGCCTCAATCTTGGGGCTTTGTACAAGACAGAAAGAACATTTTCCCCGGAAAAGTCAACTTCTAGCCTCCTCTTAGGCTTTGTATAAAGAAAACCCCAGTTGAGTCAATTAACCTTTTAGCATCAAATTGGTGCTCTGCTCACAGCATACAAACATCAATAACCCATCTTTAGAGATGATAAATTCTCTCTCAGCCAAAACCATTCAGCTTCACATCTTGGGCTTTGAACAAGATACAAATAGATCCTTCAGCTTCACGTCTTGGGCTTTGAACAAGACACCAAAACACCTTTTTCCTCCCTTAGAATAGGAGGAACTACAATCGCTCTGATTTCCCTGTTTCAGGAATACGTAGGCATAAGGTTACAAAATCTTAGCGAGCATACTAATCAAAAAACCTAAAATCTCGTATCTTCATACGTCAATCGAAAAGTATCAGACCTAACATCTTACCAATAGCCTAGACACTGTTTTTAAGTGAATTACCCTAAAGAAGAACCCCCTATTGATAGCATCTGTAAACCAACAGTTTTGACTGTTTAACCTCAGTTTGCAAGCAGGGTTAATTAGAGACATCTATTTCCCTTCCTTAATCAGCTCAATAGGATAAAAAATGAATCGAACTGTAGTACCAAAAATCGTGCTACAGAAAAATGGCGACCACAGTGGGAGGCATTCTTTCTAGCCTCGTTTAGGGTGAGAAATTTAAATTCAACAAAATGTCACAGAAATGGCGACTCTGCTGGGGAGTCATTGTCTGTATAGGATCATAAGACTAGAGGTCTAGAATGATTAAGACAAATATATATACTGCTTTTCCTAATTAATATTTGTGTTTATTCTTCTGCTAATGGGAATGCGTGTGATGCCGCATGTGGAAAGATTGAGTATACACCTAAGATAGGGGATGGCATTATACAGGTAATCTTACAGGGAGTGAATCCCAGTTAAGAGTCCCCGGTCGACCATCAAACTCAGTGGAGACTCCCTTTGCAGATGCATTGCCTATACGACTTTGGTTGTTGAAAGTAGTGTGGTCAATTGGGTTATATGAGAAGTTGAGGTTTTTAGTAGACTGAAACCATTTTGTAGTGCGGAAGCTATCGAGAATAGTTGTCACGCAATACTACCCTCATTTGAGATCACTCTAAGATACATCAGCTCACTGGCGATCCGCTTGCTGTTGTTATCCTAAGAGAGGTCAATGATTTTGCGGACAGGTACAAAAAATCACTAGTATAAACCTTTGGGGATGGGTAGAGCCTTGACTTCATGACACCGACCCTTTGACCCCATGTTTTTTCTATGTTTTTGTGTGTTGCATTCATGCATTCATTTCATTAAAAAACATTAAAAAACAAAGAAAAATCTTCTCTTCTAGTCTCTCTTTTTCAAATTAAACTAAGACAATGATTACAAATGTCAGATAAAAAGATTGCGCTAATGGATTTCGGTAGAAGGAAAACTCACAAGTATACCTTCAAGGTTCCAAAATTAGAGGATTGGCTAGGATGATAACCAACCCTGAGGTTTTCAGAGCCAAGTATGGAGGACTGCTGTCTCTGTTAAGGGTCCATGTAATCGAAGGAATCCTGTCCACACTAATCCAGTTCTACGATCCGGTTTATCATTGTTTCACATTCCCAGATTATCAACTTGCACCAACGCTGGAGGAGTTCTCTCACCTGACTGATCTACATATTACTGATCAAGCTCCCTTTTCTGGACTAGAAGAAATTCCAAAGGATCAAACCATTGCAAGAGAAATCTATTTGGACGAGTCAGAAGTCACGACTCACATGACCACTAAGGGTGGAATCCAAGATTTTCCAGCCCAGTTCTTGACAAAGAAAGCTCTATACTTTGCTAGTATAGGGAACGTGGCCGCTTTCGAGAGCATCTTTGTTTTGCTCACCTATGGGTTATTCTTGTTTCCCAACATTGATAACTTCGTCGATGTTAACGCCATTAAGGTTTTTCTGATTAGAAACCCTGTACCGACCTTGCTCGCAGATGCTTATCATTCGGTGCACTTAAGGAATTTGTATAGCGGAGGAATGATCACATGCTGTGTACCCCTTCTATACAAATGGTTCACTTCCCATTTACCCAAGTCTGCTGCATTTTGGGATCCTAAGAGTTCTTTACGTTGGTCGCAGAGAATCATGTTTCTTACCAACTCTGACATCGATTGGTACAATCGAATCTATGACGGGATCAAAATCATTGACCGTTGTGGGAACTTCTCAAATGTACCCCTTATAGGAACTAAAGGAGGAATTAATTATCATCCAGTTTTAGTTCGCCGTCAACTCGGATACCTGATGAGGCATGTCCCGTGAAATGCTCATCTGGAAGGTCTTTTCTTCAAGGAAGGAGAAAATGACAGGGCACTAAAGACAGAAATAGTGCAGGCCTGGAAACATGTTCACAGGAAAGGAAGAGAGTCTTTAGGAACACCAGACAGTGTCTCGGTGGAGCCTTATCTCCACTGGGTACAAACTAGAGCTCTCAAGCTGAGGATACCTTACCCTCGTCAGGAAGTTCTTCCATTAAGGGACCATGTCCTTTACTTTATGTCTGATACGGAAAAACTTCAGGTTACTCTCAACAGAGTTCAACAGGAGAGGAGGTATTGGAGAAACAAGTATCGTATTCTCAATGTGGAATGTAAGAAATTACAGCAACTATTAAAAGAAAAAGATGCTCTGATTGAGATCTTGGAACAACATGCTGTAGAAAATTAGGATGACCAAAGGAATTTGCTTGTTCCTTTCACTTGGCAAAGGAACGACAACCCGACAACGGCTCAAGAGCCCCGGTCAAAGAAAAGGAAAATGCCGGAACCAGCACCTGAGCCCTCCTCAGAGAAGACTCAGGATCCATTAGCTTAGTTTTTTCCTTTTTCAACACTTTGTAAATTACTGTATTTCCATTTCCGCAATCTTTGAATTCAATAAAATGGGGTTTTCCCCACTGTTTGATATTTGCAATCCAATTGTCGAAGTTTACTTTGAATAAACAAATATACAATTAATATAATCATTGTATATCATTCATCATTCTCACGTAACGCATTCTTCTTCCTTGCGAATCTTACGTTTGTGTCTCGATTCTAGAGTCAAACTGTCTCATTCGTACAATACTCGGGCCAATCGTCAAAAAAAGATGGATGATCTCGAGAAAGAGAACAGAGAATTGAGGGAAGAGATCGATGCTCTGAAGGAAGATCTGAGAAAGCTTCATAACGACATGCAAGCCCTAGTAGAAGCTCAGATGCAACAACAAAGGACTGTGATCTCAGAGATCACATCAACGCCTATAGTGGAAAAGTATGATCCTAGGTACAAAATGCCGAAAGATCGTCCCTGGGGCATGCCTATTAACTATATCCCAGAAGGATATATTCCGCCGATCACTGAAGATCTAGAAACTTCAGCAGGAGCCGCTGGGCCTGAAGGTTACAGACTTCGGGAAAGCGAATATGCCAGGGGCATGACAGCAACTCCTGAAGGTTACAAACTTCGGGAGACACCGAGAGTCTTGGCCATAATGACTATACCACCACCCGTGGTACACACTGTCCCGGAAGGACAAATTCCACAGCTACCATCTGGTGGAAACGAAAGTATGTTCGACAGAATGAATGAGTTCCAAGAGCAATTCCTGGAGATGCAGAAGGAACTGCAAGCCATTCGCGCCCAGGATTTATTTGGAAAGGACGCCGCGGACCTTTGTTTAGTCCCTAATGTAAAAGTTCCGCATAAATTCCAGGTACCCAATTTTGAAAAGTACAAGGGTAACTCTTGCCCTCAGAGCCATCTGGTGATGTACGCTCGACGAATGTCAGCTCAAACGAAGAACCAGGAGCTATTGATCCACTATTTCCAGGATAGTTTAACCGGTGCCGCACTCAAATGGTACATGGGGTTAAACCGCGCTAAGATTGGCACTTTCAGAGATCTTGGCGCTGCCTTCGTCCAACAATACAAGTATAACCTGGACATGGCATCGGACAGAGATCAACTCAGATCGATGTCACAAAAGGACAAGGAAACCTTTAAGGAGTACACTCAGAGATGGCATGAAATTTCCGCTCAAATTTGTCCATCTCTTGAGGAAAAAGGGATGACAAAGATCTTCTTGAAAACCTTGAGCTCATTCTACTACGACCGAATGGTTGCCAGTGCGCCCAGTGACTTTACCGAGATGGTAGGCTTGGGAGTTCGTCTTGAGGAAGACGTCTGAGAAGGACGTTTAGTTAAAGACGCTGGATCATCAAGTAATACAAAATGATACAGTAGTGCTCTCCCTAAGAAAAAAGAACAAGATATTGGCAATATCTCTCTCGGAAAGCAAAGGCGGCGGTACCAACCAGTAGCGGCTGTAACTCCTGCTATCAACCCCGCACCTATTTCAACGATCAACCTCAGGTTGCTCAGAGCCAACCGATTCAACAACAATATTAGCAAAGGACACAACAACCTCTTCAGCAGGCTCGTCCTCCGTACAACAACAACTGTACAACGCGACCACCAGGGTTCGACCCTATACCGGTGTTGCACACAGAACTGTTTCCGTTACTACTGGTCAAGGGGCATGTCCAGACTAAGGCTCCTCTTAAAGTACTGGAGAATCTGCCTTTTTGGTTCAAAGCGGATCAGACTTGCCCTTACCATCAAGGAGGACCAGGGCATAACATAGAAAACTGTCTCAGTTTCAAATCCGATGTGCAAAAGCTTGTTAGGAGCGGGGTCTTATCTTTCAAAGATATGAATCCGAATGTTCTCACGAACCCGCTGCCTCAACACGAGAAAGCTGCAGTGAATTTGATAGAGGGAGAATCTAACAACAGCTATCAAATTCATGATGTACTCCTATTAAGGGCCAACCTGGTCAAGATGCATTGTAGACAGTGTGGATATGGCCATGTGCCACCTCATAATTATCACCAGTGTGATATCTACTCTAAAAACAATCAAGGGTGTTTTGTGGTGCAATAAGCTCTACAGGAACAATTGGATCTCGGATGGATCCAAGAGCATCGAGTTCGTGGAGTTAACATGACTTATACAAATGGCAACGTCATTCAGAACCACGACATCCGTGCAATGAATGTCAACTTGGTGGTAATGCACTCAAGGCAAAGCCAGTATCATAATCTGCCATGACACAATTATAATTCCTGTCCTATCTGCTCGGTAAACAAACAGGGATGCTCTTTTGTACAAGAGGCCCTTCAGCATCAGATGGATCTTGGATGGATCCAGGACTACCACGATAGAAATCAGTATCAAGTGAATATGATTCAAATCTTTGATATTCGTTTGATGAATACCAGCTTGGTGGAGTTGCACGCCAAGCAAGTCCAACTCGGTTTTCTCACTTCATATGATTATCTGAACTGTACAGTATGTTGTGAGAGTAACCAGGGGTGCGCTCTCGTTCAGAGAACTTTGCAACACTTGTTGAACCACTGGTGGCTTCCGATCTATATGGATGAAGACACGCAACAAATCAGTGTGGTTAACGGGAACCCTACTCGGCATCAAAGTCAGGATGTTCGATTCACGGAAACAGACCTAGTAAGGTTACACTGCATTCAAAGCGGATGTGGCCAGGTGCCACCGCATAACTACGAGCGCTGTAGAGTCTGCTCGGAAAATAATTAAGGATGTTACCTCGTGCGAGTAACCCTTCAAAGTCGGTTGGACCATAAAGAGATTCGACCGTGTCCAAGTTCTGGATCAATCAACTGGATGCCAGACTATTTCGCTGATCAGATTAAGGATGTTGTCGTGATCTCTGATCACGAGAGGACCAAAGAAGTTTGTGCCATCATCCCTCTACTTGACAAATCAAAGGTTCTTAACCAAGAATTGATTGAAGTTACTTACGACAGTCAAAAAAATCAGAAGGCTCCTGTAGTTATCTATCTACCGGGACCACTGCCGTATGAATCAACTAAGGCCATCCCTTACAAATACGGTGCAACAACAGTTGAGAATGGAAGGGAAATTCCATTACCCTCCATCGTGAATATTGCAGACATCAGTCGAGTAACACGGAGTGGTCGAATCTTCAACAGAGGAGTTGGAGAACCTAACAGAGAGAAGGAACTTCAGACGGAAGCTACCAATCCACCGGTCGGTCAATCCAGTGATCCCGACCTTTCAAAGAACGATGATGAGATGCTAAAGCTCATCCAAAGGAATGAATACAACATTGTTGATCAACTGTTGCAAACTCCTTCAAAGATCTTTGTGTTATCTCTTTTACTCAGTTCCGAAGCCCACAGAGAGGCTCTACAGAAAGTCTTAGAACAGGCCTTTGTGGAACAAGATGTGTCAATCTGACAATTTGACAGTATCGTCTCTAACATCACTTCCTGCAACAACTTGGGGTTTAATGATGAGGAATTGCCAGAAGAAGGCAAAAGTCACAACATGGCGCTCAATATCACAGTCAACTGCCAGGACGATGCTTTAGCCAGCATACTGGTAGACACCAGATCAGTTCTCAACGTCACGCCAAAGTCCACTCTAATGCGACTATCATTCAAAGGATCTCCGATGAGAGGCAGTAAGGTCATCGTTAAAGCATTTGACGGATCTAGAAAAATAGTTATTGGCGAAGTCGACCTTCCCATAACTATCGGTCCTCACACTTTCCAAATCACTTTCCAGGTCATGTACATCCGGGCAACTTATAGTTGCTTATTAGGAAGACCTTGGATACACCAGGCTGGGGCAATCACTTCGACACTTCACCAGAAGCTGAAGTTCGTCAAGAATGACCAACTCGTCACAATCTGTGGAGAACAAGCCTTGATCGTGAGTAACCTTTCATTGTCCACTTGTGTAGAACCAAAGGAGGATGTTGGAACCCAGTTCCAAGCACTTTCGGTGAGCAATGACAACCAATCAGAAAAAGGAACATCGATTTCATCGTACAAAGATGCTCTTGAAGTGATCAAAAGTAACAATGCAAAAGGATGGGGACAGCTTGTCATTCCTACTGATAACAAAGCAAAGAAAGGCCTTGGTTTTTCCTCAACCTGTACCCAGACTGCTTCTAACAATGAAAGTCTTCATCCCATTCAGGACTTCTTCCACAGTGGAGGTTTCCTTCACCCAGTATCCCAAGAGGTTCATACCATCAATGAGGGAGATTCCTCCGACACATATGAAGAATGGAAATCCTATCTTAACGAGGACGGTTATATGTCTCAGGAAGAGGTGCCTACGCCATTTTTCTATCCCGCACAGAGTCCAAGATTTATACCAAGGTCAGATGTCAAAATGATGTACGGGGATTGTGATCCGGAAGGATGCCGTGCTCCACCAAACTCATTAGAGGAAGACACTCCGATGAAATACAATTTTGACCACGACTATTATGACCCGATGGATGGCCTGCCTATCTGGCAGCCGTACCCAGGAGACTTGGGGCAAGAAAATCAGCCGAACAATGAAAATCAGCTGAGAATCATTGAAATAATACCTGCGTCCCCACCGAATCATGGGATCAACAATCAGGGCATTTGGAAAACATCCAGCACGACGATGAATTCGCAAAGTTTGCAGGACTAGAATTCATCAACTATGTTTTTCCTGAGATCAACGTCATCGAGAGAGATGACTCCTCCAGTTCCAAAGAAGTATGAGACACCTTGGGACAACCGAGTGGAAAATACGACTTCTTGGTCAAATACACCGCTCCTGAAAGCTCTCGTATCAGGCTCAAGGACATCCAACCCACTGGATGGGGAGATATACCTGAGAACACAAGTGCTATGCAAAATACAACCGAGGAATCCTTCTACGACAACTTTGCCTGGGAGACAGATTCCAATGATCCTTCTCCACCAGAAATCAGCGTTGTTTCTGAGGACAAAAGAAAGAAGGTGCCAGACTTTGTGATTCATCGAGGAGTTCGCCGCTAATGGGTTGCAGTCAACGTTCCGAAAGTTGTTCATAAGTCAAAGTAATTGTCGTCTTTATCTTAACCTTTCACCCTGCCCAGGTGAAACGGATGTTTTGATAGGGCTCACTTTTTGTAAATGTCCCTCTTCGCTTTGCCTGAAGCGACAGAGTTTTGTTTTATAGGGCTGTAATTTCAAGAATCGACCAAATCATAAATAAAATAACGTCGTTCTGTAATTTCCGCATTATTTGATGTTTTTTCTTTTCGCTTTTTCAGAAAATGGTAATCCAAAAAACAACTCAAATAATAAAAACAAGCAGTTTTCAGAAAATTTTTTACATTGCACACCCTCTTGCATTCTCTCTATCTCTTCTAAAACACAAATCATCACGTCATGCAGATTGCTTATTTTAAACCCCATTGAAACATACGATCCAATGCCTTCTCCCAACTTTGAGTTCTCGGTATTTGAGGCTAAAGAAGAAAATGACGAAGAAATTCCAGAAGAGATCTCCCGACTACTCAGGCAGGAGGAAAGGTCCATTAAACCTCACAAAGAGCCGTTGGAAACGGTCAACTTGGGCTCAGAGGAAGAGAGAAAAGAAGTCAAGATTGGGGCACTACTCAGTCCAGCTGTCAAAGAAAGTTTGATAAATCTTCTCAAAGAGTTTCCCGATGTATTCGCTTAGTCCTATCAGGATATGCCAGGGTTAGATACCAGCATCGTGGAACACCACTTACCGTTAAGATCAGAATGTCCATCGGTAAAGCAGAGGTTGAGACGGACTCACCCAGACATGGCCATCAAAATCAAAGAGGAAGTACAAAAACAGATTGACGCAAGTTTCCTCGCCACATCAGAATATCCTCAATGGTTAGCCAACATCGTACCAGTTCCGAAAAAGGACGGAAAGGTCAGAATGTGTGTGGACTACAGAGATCTAAACAAAGAAAGTCCAAAGGACGACTTTCCCTTACCACACATTGACATGCTGGTAGACAGTACATCAAAGTTCAAAGTTTTCTCCTCCATGGATGGATTCTTAGGCTATAATCAAGTCAAAATGGCGCCGAAAGACATGGAGAAAACTTCCTTCATCACCCCATGGGGTACTTTTTGTTACAAGGTAATGCCGTTTGGGTTGAAGAATGCCGGGGCAACCTATCAACGGGCCATGACTACTCTGTTTCATGACATGATACACAAGGAAATCGAGGTATATGTCGATGATATGATTGCCAAATCTAAGACAGAAGAGGAGCATGTGACCCACCTCTCAAAACTATTCGAGCGGCTGAGAAAGTACAAACTCCGCTTGAATCCGAATAAGTGCACGTTCGGTGTCTGTTCAGGGAAACTCTTAGGGTTCATCGTCAGCCAGAAAGAAATTGTGGTTGATCCTGAGAAAGTCAAGGCCATTCAAGAAATGCCTTCTCCAAAGACTGAAAAACAAGTCAGAGGATTCCTGGGACGTTTGAACTACATCTCCAGATTTATATTCCTCATGACCGCAACATGTGCGCCGATTTTCAAATTACTCAAAAAGAATCAGGACTGCGTTTGGACAGGAGAATGTCAAACCGCCTTCGATAGTATCAAGGAATACCTGTTGAACCCACCGATTCTATCACCTCCACTGGAAGGAAGACCACTGATCATTTACCTAACAGTCTTGGAAGACTCCATGGGTTGTGTACTTGGCCAACAAGACGATGTAATACCCCAAAATTTGCTCTCCCCTTTTGTCATCATAGCATGGCATTATCATATCCACCTCATTAACATTACATTGCATTTAACATAGAAAAATGAAGCATGGCATCCTTCTTACCATCAGGGCATGTGATCAGGTGGAAGGTGGACAATCAAGGAATCATTCAAAGCACAAAAAAGTCAATCAAGTTGGCTCTAGGCAAGCCAAGAGGTCTCTCATGTCTCATACTATCTCAATTGATCTTCCAAAACCTCAAAGAAGTGAGATTCAATGGGAGATTGAAGCACTACATCTTTTACTATGCAAGAGGTTCAAAAATTGAAGGAAAACCCTCAAAAGAGATAGCTCATTGATTCAAAATCATTCTCAAGTGGCATTTCTCATCATCCTTTAAGAGGATACACAACATACTCTGAGGAATTTGGATTTGGAAGATGTGCAATTTCCTCCTAACCAGAGAGGGTCAAAATTAGGGTTTCTAATAAAATTAGGATATCTCTGATTTTTTGGACAAAGCTTGTTGTCATGGTATTCTACATGTTCTTAAGTGTATGTGTATGGAAAATTGCCCCTCAATGGGTTTTAGAAGTGGTTCAATTGGAAGAAAAATCAAGAATCAGAGAAATTGGGGCAAAGTCAAATAATCAGAGGAAAAAGTCAATTCTTGACTTTTTGAGGCCAAGTTCATGAAATTCATGTTACATATGTCCAATGTACAAAATTTGATCAAGAAACTCCAAAGGAATCATGAAAAAATCAAGATGTAAAAAGTTGTCATTTTTGGATGAAGTAGGGTTGCTAAAAATAGCAAGTTTTGGCCATTTTGCATCAGAGTTTGAACCAAGGCCATTTAAATTTGGAGCACCAAATGAAAATTCCACTCTGCCTCAATGAAAGGCCTTGCTTTAAGCTTCAAATCCATGTGTGGAACATCTCCATTGGATAAAAATTGAGTGAGATATGATTGATCAAAGTTTGAGCAAAGTAGGTCCAAAACTAGGTCATGACCAAGATTTTCAGGGCACGCGCGCAGTCATTTTCTCAAACACTTGGTGGGCCAAATGTATTGATCAATTACTCATGATTAGAGGCTTCAAATGGAAAATCTTTCAACATTAAAGTTGTTCCTCTATGTGAGATCTTCAAAGTTGGTGTTTATCAATTTTTCATCTGATCAAAGGTTAAGGAGTTATGATGGCTCAAAGAATGGTCATTGCAACTGAAATTTGACCAGGTCACAACCAGGTCATGCCACAAGTCTGCGCACCCATGTACCAGCTTCTTTTTCCATCTGTTTGAGGTCATTTTTAGACATGTTTGAGACCTCATTCCACTTCAATTTCCAAATCAATATTGTGCTCCAATGCATCCTCTTTCCAATGAACCCATAAACTCCCTAATGCAGCCATTGAGTAGAGAGAAAAACCTCCACAAACTACCCTATGTTGGCATGGATACATTGACAGCATGTTGCATGATTTTGGTTCACACACACCACAAACACTTCTTAACCTCAGCTTTCCTCTTTAAACCAAGCACACATGACATAAAACTCATACACTAGCACGTGCCTTGCATGGAAATAGAAAAGACAAGCTTGCTGAGCAAGTTTCTAATGCAACAGCCTTTGCCATTCGTTTCTCTTGCTGCTTCACCATAACTGTCATGAGATTAACCTCACCATAACCCAGCCTTGATCACTCGCCCCCTAACTAACTTGACTCAGTTAGTTAGGGTGGACTCAGTTAACCACCTTGACTCACCCTAACTCAACTCATTAAACCGTGGTAAGCTCACACTATAAAAGAAATCACACACTCCATTTTCATTTTTCAGTTTTTGACAACCACATTTCTCTCCAAGAACACCTCAAACTCTCTCTACTTTCTCTCTGATTCCACACGATTTCAACACTCTTCTTCCACTTTTCATCTGCATTATCATTGTTTGGCATTGTTGAATCAAGAGCAACAAGAACAACTCCATTTCTGCAAGTTCAGCACCATTGCAAGCTTCAACATCCTTCATCTATTTACGAATCCATAGCATTTATTTTGCTAAGTTTGAAGATCTAGAAGCTCAGCATATCAAGCTTTCCTCTGGTTTTTCTCAACATCTCCAATTGCTCCACATTTTCAGGTTTCATCATGCACTCTTCTTCATTCGATTCTCTTTAGTTTTGATTTATTTTTGCTGTCTTAAGCTTGATAGAAGCTCTGCTTACTCCGGCTAGTTGATAGAGCTTCTTAGAAGCCTAGATCCAAAGCTTAGGGCATGATTTAATCTCCTCTGTTCTCTATGTGTGTGCTTGGTATGTGAAAAACAATTGTGAATTCTTAATCTACGTGAGCTCAGCTTCATTTTGGTATAATAGTTGGGCATTTCTGGGACATGTGAAGTTGCAGACGGTGGCGTGTGACCGGAGAAGGTGACCGGAGGTCCCTCTCCGGCCGGTGGTTTTTAGTTAGGGTTTTGGTTGCAGTTTAAATCATGGCCGTTGGATGTGTGTGATCGTGTGGTCCAAAAGTTGACAGCACATTAAAATTCACGTGCAAATCATGTGCACCATTTCTGAATTTACTTAAACATTGTGTGATGCAGTACATGGTAATTTGTGTGTGACCTCATGCGCGTGTGTTGGATTCGTGTACTTTGACTTTTGTTTGACTATGACTTAATCTGATGGCTTGGATTGCTTTGACTATGTTGACTGAAGAACACGCTAGTTATGGTGTTTTGCGTGCTAATTGGACTTAACCAGATTGATAATTACACCCCCATGTATTGAAGCCCAATGATTTTGAACTGTCCAATTGCTATGTTCATACCCCCCTGCATTTTGCATTTATTTTTCATTTTTATTTCTTTCTACACGTTTGATTTCTAATTTTTAAAAATACCAAAACATATTGGAAAATTCTACAAAAATTCATGTGTATTCTTAAAACATTCAGGAAATTTTTCATGATTTTATTTTCTGATTTTATGACCTTTTTGCCCCTGTTCCATAATTTTCTTTGAATTTCCACTTAGATGCATTCTAAGCATGATACATGAATTTGTTTAATTTTGTTCTTGCTCATTACCAACTATTTTGACATGATTTTTTTTGCATTGATTCACTAATACATTGAAGCATGTTAGAGGATTTTTGTTTGATTTTTTAGGTCACTTTATGACATGTTTTGATGCCTATATTTGCACCACTTTGCATGATGTTTCAATTCGACCTAATTGCTTTGTTTGAAGTCATTTTGCTCTGAATTTTTACATGCTATCTTGATGTATGATGCATTTCTGACTTAGGCATTCCAATAATATGCTGGCATAATTTTCATGAATCCATTTGGTTTTTGTTTGATGCATTACATTTGAAGTATAATATATGTCATGTCATTTTAACTTTAGTGCATGTTTGCATGAATTCTTTTGTGCATATTTGTATGAGCATTTGCATAGTGGTATGAGTCATTCATATGATATTATAGGTCTTTGATGCACATTATAGGTCATCTTTACATGTTCATTTCAATTTGAACTTTGTGCATCATTAACATGTATTGTTTGCACTTTCTTTTTGAGTTTCCATCTCACTTCTTCTTCTATTACTTCTTGAATGTCTTGATGGTTGATTCATGGATACTTTTGAGATGTTCATAAACTATTTTCCATTTAGTTCAATTCTGGTTGTTGATTTACATGTTCCATTTATGCATGTCCTCTTCATTTCTTTCCATCTTTCATCTACCCCTTCTTCTTGTAACATGTTTAAATGCTAATGGGTGTTGATTATTGCTTATTCACTTGCATTTGTATGATGATATTCACTTGTTATCCACATGATGCACATTCTGGTTATGATATTAAGATTTGATTTTTCATCTTATTCTTTTGAATTTTAATGTGCATTAAGTGCTTTTTATTCCTTATACATGTTTCTATTGTTTACTAACCATGTAGGGGCTTTGGTAAGTTTCAATTGAGTGTGGATAAGGAATCCACATTCAACTTCTATCCTTTCTCTTTTACAATTCCATTTTATGTTTTGCTAAGCACTTATGTGTTTTCTTTTAATAACTCATTACTTTCCCTTTTTGAATTACAATTCATCTTCTACTTTGGAAGTGAATTGTTTAATTCTTTCTTTATTTAGACTTTAGGTTGAAACCTCACAAACCTTTAGGATCACTCCCTTTAATCTTCAATTAGGATTGAGTCTTAGTCCATATAGGTTTTACCTTTTCTCCTCTCTTGAGTCTCTTTTCTCATCTCAAAGAAAATTCAAAACATATAATAAAGGTAGGCATTTATTGCATTTAGGCCTTTCATATAAAGAAAAGATTATAAGGGGTCTTCTCTTGTAATCTTAGAATGTGTAGCATATAGCCCATATTGGGTCAATGTGTTAAACATTTGATCTTGTATGAGGGACTTAAATGCAATATTTGTTGAAGGTGCAAATAATAAAAAACACTTCTTCATTTCTTAATTAACAAAAACACTTAATAAACACAAGTATGCTAGTGTGTTTGAACCTTGACAATTGGAGCTAAGTGTGGGGGTCTTCTTCACTCTTAGTGTGCTTTCTTACCCATTCCATCTTGGAATGTGAGAATGTACACATTCCAGTGACTAAGATCCAGATACACTGTCATATGCAAACAAATCCAAAACACTTCCTTCTAAAAGACAAAACCAAACAATAACGTCTTTCCTTCGGGAATTCTTTTCTCACCTCATTCACTCTTAGCGTACGAACGCGCTTCTACTCGTTCTTTTGCAAGACGGTAACGCACTCGGACCAGTGAGCCTGCAACACCTGAGCTAGAACGTAAGCCGTTCTCTAAAAAACACAAACAATTCATCCCTAGTGAGGGGAACTACGTCGCTCTGATTCTCATGCTCCCGATGAGATACGTAGGCAGTGGGGTAGGGCCCATGCGAGCACTTCTTTTATTTTCCCTACATTTGTTTCTCTTTCTCCTTTCCTTTTTCAGTTCTTTCTCAGTATTCCTTTCTTTACACCCTTTGATCGAGACAAGCAAGCGTGGATCCCATCGGGTACGATGGACGTGAGGGGGTGCTAATACCTTCCTCTCGCGTAACCGACTCCCTTACCCACTTCTCTTGGTCGCAAGACCATGCTTTTCCTTTCTCTCAGGTTTACGCGGTGTTTCCTTTCCCTCTCTTGGGATAAATACACATTGCTGGCGACTCTGTTCGGTGCCACTTTCGCGTTTGTACTTGGATGAAAATCCCGGGAGCGACAGCTGGCGACTCTGCTGGGGACTATTGCCCAGAATCTCTGGTTTCCTTAGCGAGTTCATCCTAGCGCTTGTCCGCTTTTCTTTCATTGGGTGTTTACTGTTGTGCTATATTTACCATTTTATTGTATGGTTATTTACTGCTTTACTGTACATTACTGTATTTACTGATTTTTAGCACTACATATCATATTATTACTGCTGTGTTGGACTGTGCTATTTTCTGTTTGGCGGGATGGGATTTCTGAGAGATAAGCCCATTACACAGGCTTGAGTATACACTTAGAATTAGAGTGGAGAGTAGTGGGACCTACGTGCCGTTTGGAGTGCGTTGGGTGTTCACGAAATTCACAGCTAGACGAGGCTATCTTGGGACACGTCGTGGCATGCGCATCTTGCGTATTCCAGGATGTAGATCTAGAGAGCTGTCGACTCTAGTGACCGATCATGAGGACCTTAGTGGAAATATCCCTTTTTAGTGGTGACAATGGCAGACCACATTCTGTGGCAAACCCATTCGCACCCGAGGGCCCACTTTGGAACTTGCATAGGATGACTTTTATTTTCTAAGGGGAGTCAGTGGACGACCTCTTTGATTGGCGTAGCATTGTATCCTACGGGCTGAATGTGCTATTGCTTCTCAAACCTCCGAAGCTGACAAGCCTTATTTTCTAAGAACCACATGTGAGCATGGGCGGGATGTTTACAGGTTTGCAGGAAACCCAGCCTCCTACCTACCTTACTCGTGATTCTATGATGATTTCAGACATTGTACCCTATGACAGTGATTTAAGTGTTCATCTCAGATATTGCCAGATTCAGTACAGAGACACAGTGCACACAGTTCAATACAGACACCGACACTTGATTACCTGATCACATGCCCTCTTGCATTGCATTATCATATCATAACAGTTATGCTTGTCATTTTCAGGTGCATAATACATTTCTGATTCCAAACCATGGGTTCAACAGAGATCGTTGCCGAGAGAAAGAACAATGTGTCTTACAAGTTTCCAGATCCTGTCTTGGATTCATTGCTCAAAGTTATAGATATGGCTGGTCCGGGTATTCTTGATAGGTTTCAGAAGAGCTACGGGAATTTGGTTGGGATGGTCCGTACAATCACCAAGTATGAGCATGATGCTTTACACACTCTGCTGCAGTTCTACGAGCCTTCGTTGAGGTGCTTTCTTTTTTCAGATTACATTTTGATGCCAACACTGGAAGAATTCTCATTTATTTTGGGAATTCCGATCACGTCGGCAATACCATTCTTCTCTGGTAGTTCTCCCAGCGTAAAAGAAATTGCTGCTGCTTTACAAATGGATCAGACATTGATAAAGAGTGGTGTGAGCAGTAAAAATGGAGTTAGCGGATTTCATTTAGAATTTCTGGCTGGACAGGCCCAAGAGGCTGCAAGTGCTAAAAATTGGACGGTTTACAATTCCATTCTGGCTCTCTGCATATATGGCCTAGTTTTCTTTCCCAATCAGCAAGACTTTGTGGATATGCAAGCGACAAGAGTTTTCGTTCTTAAAAATCCAGTCCCTACTTTGTTAGGAGATTTTTATCATTCCGTGCACTATAAGAATGAGAAAACGAGGGGAGGATCTGTTAGTTGTTGTACTCCACTGCTGAGCCATTGGTTTTTCAAACATTTGCCTCAGACAGGTGCCTTTGTGGAAACCAAAGATGTGGCGAAATGGTCTAAACGATTGATGAGTTTAACTGCTGATAACATTGTATGGTTTGATCACCGGTTGTTGAGAATAGAGCTTGTCACAAGATGCGGAAATTTTCCAAATGTGCCTTTGATTGGCAGAAAAGGAGGGATTAATTATAATCCAGTTTTGGCCATCCGACAGTTTGGGTATGCTTCCAGATATCCTCCTACAGAGCAAGATGTGGAAGAATCTTTATTCTTTACAGGAACTAAAGATGCGAAGGTGGTAGAAGTAGTGAATGCTTGGAAAGATAAGCACAAAATTGGAAAAGCAGTTTTTGGAAAAGGAGATTGTAGATCTTATCCTGAATATGACAGGTGGATTGAAACGAAAGTAAAGGAATTGCTTTTACCCTTTTCAAGGGGACCTCTTTTATGTGCAGTACAGCCAGAACAACCCACTATGGTGGCTATTGAAGAATGTGAGAAGTGGAAGAAAATGGTCAGAGAGTTGCAGATAGAGAATTCTGGAATGAGCAGATGTCTTCAGAAAGCTCTAGCTGACAACAAAGAGTTGGAAAAGAGAGCCTTGAAAGCAGAAAAAACCTTGGCTGACAAAGAGGAAGATTTTGATGACCGAGCTCGGTACTTTCGGAAACTTACTTTGGGAGCAGATGACACTAGTCAGGCTCACAAGATTACAAAACAGGCTTTAGCCCGAAGCAAGGATTCATTAGCTCAACTTCGTCAAGCTTGGGATGAAGTCAGAATTGAAAATGCCGAGTTAAAGGATCAGTCGAAGACTAAAGACGAGGAGCTTAAAAAGGCACATGAGCAGAGGAGAAAGTATCGGGAAAGTCTCGATAAAAGTCAAGAACAGTTAGAAGAAGCTAGAAGCCAGTTGAAGAATACCAAGAAAGAGCTTGAAGAAGTCATGATAGAAAGGGAGATACTCAAGACGCAAGCCGGCATAAAGAGACACAAAGGAGTGTGTGATGACGAAGCTCTGATGCTGCATATGGGTTCTTTAACTGAAGCTCTTGAGAAAAGGGATGTCTTGATCAAAGAGATGATTGAAAAGCCGAATCACCAGCGTACCCGTATACTTTTTGAGGAGATCAAATACTCAAGTGATAAGCTGAAGGGTGTGGAATTGTCAGACTGATGTTCTTTTCCTTATATTTTGTTATTAATGGTTACCATCAGGCTTGTTGATGGATCCATTTTTCCTTGTATTGCATTTGCGGTTGAATCTTTCTTAAATGTACTTGGATACTTTGTTGAATGAGTATGAGCAGTTTTATTCAGAATTATTCCTTATCAGATAGCTGCACACAAGCACATGACCATGACACGTCTCTTTATATCACAATTTCTGGTCTTCAGATTTCTGTGGTTGGATTGGAATCAGGGTATAAAGTACCTCGGAAATGACAAACATGGCATTGCATGGCATTGCATATCATTTTGCATTTTTTGTTACTTGCTTTTCAGGTACTCGTTGCGGGGTCTCTAACCTTTATTTGGTTTCAGGCAGTATAGCGGAGAGTCATATTCACCGATATTCGACGCGAAGGAATCAAGTAAGAATCATGGATCAAGTGCAAAGTGATTTGGCGGAAATGAGGGCACGTATGGACCAGTTCATGACCCTCATGACTGGCATGGCGCAAAATCAGGAGAGACTGAGGCTTCTGGTAGAGCGTCCCGACAATGGGCCCGAAGGTGACCAACATGACAATTCACAGGGACACGGCATCCCTCCTCCCGGTGGCAACCCTCCTCCTGGTGGTAACAATCGGGGTAATGGAAATGGTAGGCATGCTGGTGTTACTCTTGAAGATACTCTGGAAGACCAATTTACTCTACTAGATGCTGATGTGGGTAATCAAGGTGATAGAAGGTATGAGGAGTTAGCAGAAAAGATCAGGGCCATAGAATGCAAGAACTCTATGGGTATTGATGTTACCAGCTTGGGGCTGGTCTCAGGAGTCAGAATTCCCCCTAAATTCAAACCTCCCACTTTTGATAAGTATCACGGCAATGCGTGTCCCCAAACGCATCTTCAAGCTTACTTTGGGAAGATTTCAGCCCATACGGATGACGAGAAGCTATGGATGCACTATTTTCAGGACAGTCTGGCTGGGGCGTCCTTGACCTGGTATATGAAGTTGAATAGAGCTGCTGTGAAGAGTTGGAAAGATCTGGCAGAAGCGTTCCTGAAGCAATACCAGTATAATATTGACATGGCGCCCAACCGCACTCAATTGCAGGGGTTGTCACAAAATACCAAGGAGAGTTTCAAAGAATATGCACAGAGGTGGAGGGAAATGGCTGCCCAGGTCCAACCTCCCTTGTCAGACAGAGAAATGGCAGATATGTTCATGGGCACCTTGCAAGGGGCCTATCTGGATAGATTAGCTGCTTGTCCGTCAACTGGATTTGCTGATATTGTGATTGCGGGAGAAAGAATAGAAAGTCTGTTAAAGCTTGGAAAGATCCAGGATGTGAGTGGGGCTGGCTCTTCGGGGACGAAGAAACCGTTTGCTAGTAACCAGAAAAGAAGAGAAGGTGATACGAATGCTGTGTTTAGAGGACGAGGCAGAGGGCGTTCTCGAGCTTATTATCAGGTAGATGCTGTAACAATCCCCACACCGTCTGTTCAGAAACAACAACCCCAACAACAAGTTCAACAGCAACAACCTTTTTTCCAGCAAAGGTCTAGACAGAGGGATCGTAAGATGGATCCTATCCCTATGACTTATGCCGCGCTGTTGCCCCGGCTACTCGAGTTAAAGTTGGTAGAACTCCGTACTATGAAAGCTCCGGTTGCTGGAAACCTGCCACCTAACTTCGATGCTAATGCTCGTTGTGAGTTCCACTCAGGTGCTCAGGGGCATTCCATTGAAAAATGCTGGGCTTTCCATCATAAAGTACAAGATTTGATTGATGCTAAAGCCATCAATTTCTCTCCCGCTCCTAATATTACTCAGCATCCCATGCCTGATCATAGTGCAGCAAATGTGTACGCTATTGAAGATGGGAGGAGATTGAATCTGGTGACAGATATCCATCAAGTGAAAACTTCTTTGTTGGTGGTAAAAGATCGTTTATTGAAGGGACGGGTGTTCCCGGGCTGTAATCAAGAGTGCTCTGAGTGTATGAATCAGGAGAACGGCTGTGATAAGTTGAAGATGGGTTTACAGAATCTGATCGATGAAGGATGTCTACAGTTCGACAGAGTCGTGAAAGACACTGATGAGATATCAACCGTGACCATCTATTACACTCCCGCTGAGATTCAAATGCCGGTCAATGCAGTTCCCGTGGCGAGTGTTGCGCCAGAAGGGCCCAGTCCTGTCACTATCACGGTGCCAGGGCCAATTCCGTTCACATCTACGAAAGCTATCCCATGGCACTATGGGGCAGATGTATATTACGAAGGCAAAAAACAGGAAGTTGAGTCGTCAGTCAGCCCAAATATTGATAATGTAGGGGGTGTAGGGGGCTTTACAAGGAGTGGAAGGTTGTTCGCTCCCCAAACCTTGAGAAGTGATAAAGAGGCAGAAGTTGCAGCAAAGGCTAAGGGTAAACAGGTGGTTGAAAGTGCGCCTACACCTGAAGCAGAGACAAAGATTACTTTTGATAAGGAAATGGAAGAATTTATGAAGATAATCAAGAAAAGCGATTATAAGATTGTGGACCAACTGAATCAGACCCCTTCAAAGATTTCAATCCTATCACTATTGATGTGCTCTGATGCGCACCGGCAGGCGTTGTTGAAAGTGTTGAAGAGTGCGTACGTGCCGCAAGAAATTACTGTTAATCAGCTCGAGGGCGTAATCTCCAATGTTAATGTCAGCCATGGCTTGGGCTTTACAAGTAGAGATTTGACTGTTGAAGGAAGAAACCATAATAAGGCTTTGCATATCACGATGGAGTGTAAGGGCGCAGTGTTATCTCATGTACTGGTAGACACTGGTTCATCACTCAATGTCTTGCCCAAGAAGGCATTAATGAAGCTGGAAGTTGACGGTTTGATCTTAAGGCCTAGTGAATTGGTGGTCAGAGCATTCGATGGAACTAGACGATCTGTGTTTGGTGAGGTGGAATTGCCCGTACAAATTGGACCACAGGTATTCAAATCCACGTTCCATGTAATGGACATACAACCTGCATATAGCTGCCTATTGGGACGCCCTTGGATTCACGGAGCCGGGGCTGTTACTTCTACTCTACATCAAAAGCTGAAGTATGAGTTTGAAGGGCAGGTTGTGACAGTGTGTGGGGAAGAAGACATCTTTGTGAGTCACTTGTCCACGTTCAAGTACATTGAAATGGATGGGGAAATTCATGAGATGCTGTGCCAATCATTCGAAGCAGTCAATATTGACGATGCACCTGAGTCTTCTTCTGTACCAGTTGGGGCTGGTACCTCCATTTCATCTTACAAACAAGCTGTCGAAGTCGTCAGGGCAGGCAACGCCCAAGGTTGGGGCAGGTTGATAGAGACCCCAATGAAGGAAGACAAATTTGGTATTGGTTATCATCCCTCTACAACTTCAGATGCGGGGAGCAGGGGACCCATTACTTTCAATAGTGGGGGAATTATCTACATGGACCAGTCTTGTGCAGCCACGGAGGATAGTGTTGACAGTGATTGTGACCTGGACAACTGGGTACGCCCTCATGCTTCGGGACAACAAGTGCAAAACTGGTTCGTTGAAGAAGTCATCCGGGTTACTCTTCAGACAGAGTAATTTTTCTTTGTTTTTCTAACCATAATGCATGACAAAATCTTGCGCTCTGCCCAAGGCGTATAGATTCATTTGTAGGGCCACCATGGTTGCATTTGCAATGTTTAATCATTAATAAAGGACGTTTTGCAATCAAATTTTGTTCTCTGTCTTTCAGTTTTTATTTTTGCACAAAAAAATATAAAATGGCAATGTTTCATTTTCTTTTGTTTTGCTTAAAAATAAATTCTAAAATAAGGCATGAACCCGTTCATGCAGACTTGATCCTCCGGATACCACTGATAACGATTTTGATATGGCTATGTATGACTTTGACAATCCGATTTATCAAGCCGAAGAAGGGGATGAGAAAGATTGTGAACTTTCTGAAGAACTGGCCAGATTGTTGAAACAAGAGGAAAGGGTCATCCAGCCTCATCAGGAGACTGTAGACATCATCAATATTGGTACCAAGGACGCCAAAAAAGAGATCAGGATTGGTGCCAGCTTGCAAGCAGATGTGAAGCAAACTTTGACGGAAATGTTGCGCGAGTATGTTGACATCTTCGCCTGGTCGTATCAAGACATGCCGGGGTTGGATACGGATATTGTCGTGCACAGGCTACCATTGAGAGAAGAATGTCCGCCAGTCAAGCAGAAACTTCGTCGGACTCACCCCGACATGGCCTTAAAGATTAAGGAGGAAGTCCAGAAGCAGTGGGACGCTGGTTTTCTTGCTGTGACAAAGTATCCTCCATGGGTAGCCAACATCGTGCCAGTACCGAAGAAAGATGGAAAAGTGAGAATGTGTGTGGATTATCGAGATCTTAATAAAGCTAGCCCGAAAGATGATTTTCCACTACCTCATATTGATGTGCTGGTCGATAATACAGCTCAATTTTCAGTGTTCTCATTTATGGACGGGTTCTCCGGGTACAACCAGATCAAGATGGCACCTGAAGACATGGAGAAGACCACGTTCATTACTCCGTGGGGTACATATTGTTATAAAGTAATGCCTTTTGGGTTGAAAAACGCAGGGGCAACGTACCAACGGGCGATGGTGACATTGTTTCATGACTTGATTCATGAGGAGATCGAATGTTATGTAGATGATATGATTGCCAAGTCGAGAACAGAAGAGGAACATCTGGTTAACCTGAAAAAGCTGTTTGAAAGGTTGAGAAAGTTCCGTCTGAGATTAAATCCAAACAAGTGCACGTTTGGGGTGCGTTCTGGAAAGTTGCTAGGTTTCATTGTGAGCGAAAAAGGAATCGAGGTTGATCCTGCCAAGGTGAAAGCAATACAAGAAATGCCTGAACCGAGAACAGAAAAAGAGGTTCGTGGTTTCTTGGGTAGATTGAACTACATTGCGAGGTTCATATCTCACCTAACAGCCACGTGTGAACCAATATTTAAATTGTTGAGGAAAGATCAAACGGTCAGGTGGAATGACAATTGCCAATTGGCATTCGATAAGATAAAAGAATACTTGCAGGAACCTCCGATTTTAATGCCTCCAGTTGAAGGGAGACCGCTGATAATGTATCTGACAGTGCTTGAAGGTTCCATGGGTTGTGTTCTCGGTCAACATGACGAGACAGGTAGGAAGGAGCATGCTATTTACTACCTGAGCAAAAAGTTCAATGATTGTGAGTCCCGATACTCAATGCTTGAAAAGACATGCTGTGCACTTGCATGGGCCGCTAAGCGATTGAGGCAATATATGGTTAGGCACACAACCTTGTTGATTTCAAAAATGGATCCTATCAAGTACATTTTCGAGAAACCAGCATTGACAGGCAGAGTTGCACGGTGGCAAATGGTCTTGACAGAGTATGACATTCAGTACACTTCACAAAAGGCCATCAAAGGAAGTATCTTGTCCGACTATCTCGCGCAACAGCCGATTGATGATTACCAACCCATGAAGTTTGACTTCCCTGATGAGGACATCATGTTTCTCAAAGCTAAGGACTGCGAGGAACCACTTCCGGAGGAGGGGCCAGACCCTGAATCCAAATGGAGTCTGATGTTTGATGGGGCTGTCAATATGAATGGGTGCGGAGTTGGAGTAGTTCTTATCACGCCGGAAGGTGTTCATATGCCGTTCACTGCCCGAATAACTTTCGGATGCACCAACAATGAAGCAGAGTACGAAGCTTGTATAATGGGGATCGAGGAGGCGATTAATCTACGGATTAAAACCCTTGATATATTCGGTGATTCAGCTTTGGTAATCAATCAAGTGAAAGGGAGTTGGTACACGCACCAAGCAAATCTAGTGCCGTATAGAGATTATACGAGGAGATTGCTGACATTTTTCACAACAGTGAAACTGTACCACATTCCTCGAGATGAGAATAGGTTCGCTGATGCCTTGGCCACTTTGTCTTCCATGATCAAAGTGCAAGGATGGAACCATGTACCTAAGATTGAGGTATCCCGCCTTGACAGACCAGCATTTGCGGTCGATGCAGCGTCTGATGACAAGCCATGGTTTTATGACATTAAGTGTTTTTTGAAAAGTCAAGAGTACCCGCCCGGGGCATCGTCCAAAGACAGGAAGACGTTGAGAAGGTTAGCCGGTAGTTTCTTCTTGAACAAAGATGGCGTGCTGTATAAAAGAAATTTTGACACGGTCCTGCTTAGATGTGTGGATAGACATGAAGCAGACTTGTTGATGATTGAAGTGCACGAAGGCTCTTTCGGTACCCATGCCGGAGGGCAGGCAATGGCTAAAAAGTTGTTAAGGTCGGGATATTATTGGTTGACTATGGAGTCAGATTGTTGCAAATATGCCCGCAAATGCCATAAATGCCAGATCTATGCAGACAAGGTGCATGTGCCTCCAAATCCGTTGAGCATCATGTCGTCGCCTTGGCCGTTTGCCATGTGGGGCATTGATATGATCGGAAAGATTGAGCCCACAGCTTCCAATGGTCATCGTTTCATCTTGGTGGCAATTGATTACTTCACCAAATGGGTTGAAGCCGCATCCTATGCCAATGTTACAAAACAAGTGGTCGCTCGTTTCTTAAAACGGGATATCATTTGCCGATATGGAGTTCCCGAAAGAATCATTACTGATAATGGTTCTAATTTGAACAATAAGATGATGGCTGAGTTATGCCGGGACTTCAAAATCGAACACCACAATTCTTCTCCGTACCGCCCAAAGATGAATGGCGCGGTCGAAGCGGCCAACAAAAATATCAAGAAGATTGTACAGAAGATGGTTGTCACGTACAAAGATTGGCATGAGATGTTACCATTTGCTTTGCATGGGTATCGAACGTCGGTACGCACGTCCACTGGGGCAACCCCATTCTCACTTGTATATGGTATGGAGGCAGTGCTACCGGTTGAAGTAGAGATTCCGTCCCTCAGAGTCATGATGGATGTTAAGCTAGATGAAGCTGAATGGGTACGAGCCAGTTTTGATCAGCTGAGCCTTATTGAGGAAAAGCGATTGGCGGCTGTATGCCATGGGCAACTATATCAGCGCAGAATGAAGCAGGCATTTGATCAAAAGGTGCGTCCTCGGGTTTACAAAGTCGGAGATGTGGTACTCAAAAGGATCCTTCCTCCCAATACAGATCACAGGGGCAAATGGACTCCTAACTATGAAGGTCCATTCGTGGTTAAAAAGGTCTTTTCGGGCGGAGCTTTATTGCTTACAACCATGGATGGCGAAGACTTTTCATCCCCTGTCAACTCGGACGTAGTCAAAAAATACTTCGCATGAATAGACCCGCTGGATAATAAGAATAAAAAAAATCCAGGCAAAAAAGGGCATCCCGGCGAACCAAAAACAGAATAAGGTTCGGGCAAAAATTAGGGATATAATTGAAAAAATTTTGTACACCCGGTAAGTTGAAAACCCGAAAGGGCAACTTAGGCAAAAAAGGGTATCCTGGTGGATCGAAAACCTGAAAGGGCGGTCCACACAAAAGAGGGATTTAAGCGAATGACTGCAGTCTGAGTTATCTGTACCCATTACCGTTTGAACAACTGACGTTCTGAAGAATAGGAATCGGTCTGATCATTCCTCAGAAGGCAAGGTCGGGGAGTTTTGAAGACATACTGGTCATAACAGAATGGAAACTCAGTGGAATTCCGTTTTCACATTGCCATTAGGATAGTTTCTTTTCTCAATTTTCAGCGATCACCTCTTTCCAGGGATTGCTTCCAGATGTAATTGCCTATTCTGGGCTCTCAGTCAATAAATTGAATTTCAATAAAAAGCTTTCTATTTTTGTTTTATTGCTTTGTTTGCAAAAACGTCCTAATTGTTGATAAAGCATTGCATTTGAAAACATGGCAGCCTTGCAATAACATGCGCAGAAAAATATTTGAAATTACTTCGAATGTTGAATACTCCCGGATGGTGGATTCTAGCCACGCAATATTCGGGGCATGTGGGCATATTCTTTTGTTGCAGGTAGCAGGTGCAGACGATTTTAAGCACAAGACCAGCAATAAATCACCCCACGCAAAAGACTGGGGCGATTATGGGTAAGGAGATCGGCGTTCATCGTTCGGTCGACGGTCGGTCACGACGATTCGATATCAACGAACTGAGTTCAACTGGGTATCGTTGTATCTTATTAAGTCGATTCTCTCATTCAGTACTTCCAACAGCTACAAGCTTTTCTGTGTCGATAATGGTTGCGAATTCCCCAATAAAGTTGCTTCGCAGACACCGAAGTTGATGGTCAATCCCCGTTGAAGTCACAAGAGTTTGAAGAGGCTAGATCTTCTGTAAAATCCTCTTATGACATCCTCTCCGGGGACAAATTGTTGGTTTTCTTAAGCATGGGGCATGTTGTTTCCCCAGCATGAAGTGTTGATCACCCCCCAGTAGAGTTTGATGGTCATTATCCCCAGCGAAGTCGCAGGAGTTTGAAGAAGTTAAATCTCCTGTAAAATCCTCTTATGACATCCTCTTCGGGGACAAATTGTTTGGTTCCCCAGCATGAAGTGTTGATCATCCCCAGTAGAGTTTGAGGACAGTTGGTCTTCTGTAAAATCCTCTCAAAAGGCATTCCCCAGCACGAGACGCTTTAAAGCAGTTTTCTCCAGCAGAGTTTGTTATAAACTCGTCATCCCTAACGGAATTGTCTAAAGGGAAGCTCGCCTAACATGGTGCATTGTGGTACTTATCCTAAGCTCGACAGTCATATTCTTCAGCAGACTACTGTGGATTTGCTTTGGGTTTCCCCAACAGATCTCTAAGGACTCTTTCTAGCAAGTTGCAGGGGAATGTTCTAACCAGGATTCGCATATCCCTGGCAGAGTAGCCCTGATACCCAGCAAGATCGTATCTCTGGTCATGGTATCCCCACAGAGGTCAGCATCGAATCTTGTCAGCAACTTCCAGCTGAGTTGTTGTTCTCTCCGCGGAGGTTTATCAGATCGACAGAATCTATTCCTCAACAAGGATGGTACAGCCTTTCCCCAGCCGGGTCAGAAGGTTGATAACCCCTACAAAGGGTCTTGGGTTGAATAAATCCCCAAGCAGAGTTTTAATGGCTCATTTCCCCAGCAGGACGTCATTTAAAAATTCTCATCCCCAGCGGAGTTGCTGTGACCAGAATCCAGCCCCAAACAGATGGAATAATTCCTGGCAGAGTCATCATTCCCTCATATCTTAAAGTCCAATTTATTATTGGCAAGCTTGACAATTCGAAGCAGACGGATTGTTCATCCATTCGCCAGCAGAGATATTATCCTCTCAGGAACCTCTAAAGTCAAGTCATTTCATTGGTCTTTGCTCCTCAGCAGAGTCAGCATAGATGTCTGACACAGATGCAGAGAGTAATGCAATTTTGCATATTCCAAAAGTCCAACAGTGGATTGGCAAAAGTCCGTCTTCGGGTGGCAAAAGTCCAACAGTGGATTGGCAAAAGTCCGTCTTCGGGTGGCAAAAGTCCAACAGTGGATTGGCGAAAGGTCCATCTAAGGGTGGCATATTCTAAAAGTCCAACAGTGGATTGGCAAAAGTCCATCTTCGGGTGGCGAAGCAGCTAAAAGTCCAACAGTGGATTGGCAAAAGTCCGTCTTCGGGTGGCAAAAGTCCAACAGTGGATTGGCAAAAGTCCGTCTTCGGGTGGCAAAAGTCCAACAGTGGATTGGCGAAAGGTCCATCTAAGGGTGGCATATTCTAAAAGTCCAGCAGTGGATTGGCAAAAGTCCGTCTTCGGGTGGCAAAAGTCCAACAGTGGATTGGCAGAAGTCCATCTTCGGGTGGCACGAAGCTGCAAAGTCCACCAGTAGTGTGGCAAGCCAGTAGTCGTCTGGCGTCGTTCAAAAGACATTATTAAAGACCACCAGTAGTGTGGCAGGCCAGTAGTCGTCTGGAGTTGCATAAAAGACATTATTAAAGTCCACCAGCAGCGTGGCAAGCCAGTAGTCGTCTGGCATCGTTCAAAAGACAGTTTTCTCCGACAACGTTTCATCGAAGATTCAATCCAGCAGTCTCGTTGGGTTTATATCCCTGTTATTCTTCATCATCCAGAGCAAATTTTTGGTTATATTTGGTATTCAATCACTATATACCTTGAAAGTCCGAAAGCATTTGCTTTCAGGCATTCAGGTCTACAGCGCTTGAATAGGGGCAGCTGTAATACCCCAAAATTTGCTCTCCCCTTTTGTCATCATAGCATGGCATTATCATATCCACCTCATTAACATTACATTGCATTTAACATAGAAAAATGAAGCATGGCATCCTTCTTACCATCAGGGCATGTGATCAGGTGGAAGGTGGACAATCAAGGAATCATTCAAAGCACAAAAAAGTCAATCAAGTTGGCTCTAGGCAAGCCAAGAGGTCTCTCATGTCTCATACTATCTCAATTGATCTTCCAAAACCTCAAAGAAGTGAGATTCAATGGGAGATTGAAGCACTACATCTTTTACTATGCAAGAGGTTCAAAAATTGAAGGAAAACCCTCAAAAGAGATAGCTCATTGATTCAAAATCATTCTCAAGTGGCATTTCTCATCATCCTTTAAGAGGATACACAACATACTCTGAGGAATTTGGATTTGGAAGATGTGCAATTTCCTCCTAACCAGAGAGGGTCAAAATTAGGGTTTCTAATAAAATCAGGATATCTCTGATTTTTTGGACAAAGCTTGTTGTCATGGTATTCTACATGTTCTTAAGTGTATGTGTATGGAAAATTGCCCCTCAATGGGTTTTAGAAGTGGTTCAATTGGAAGAAAAATCAAGAATCAGAGAAATTGGGGCAAAGTCAAATAATCAGAGGAAAAAGTCAATTCTTGACTTTTTGAGGCCAAGTTCATGAAATTCATGTTACATATGTCCAATGTACAAAATTTGATCAAGAAACTCCAAAGGAATCATGAAAAAATCAAGATGTAAAAAGTTGCCATTTTTGGATGAAGTAGGGTTGCTAAAAATAGCAAGTTTTGGCCATTTTGCATCAGAGTTTGAACCAAGGCCATTTAAATTTGGAGCACCAAATGAAAATTCCACTCTGCCTCAATGAAAGGCCTTGCTTTAAGCTTCAAATCCATGTGTGGAACATCTCCATTGGATAAAAATTGAGTGAGATATGATTGATCAAAGTTTGAGCAAAGTAGGTCCAAAACTAGGTCATGACCAAGATTTTCAGGGCACGCGCGCAGTCATTTTCTCAAACACTTGGTGGGCCAAATGTATTGATCAATTACTCATGATTAGAGGCTTCAAATGGAAAATCTTTCAACATCAAAGTTGTTCCTCTATGTGAGATCTTCAAAGTTGGTGTTTATCAATTTTTCATCTGATCAAAGGTTAAGGAGTTATGATGGCTCAAAGAATGGTCATTGCAACTGAAATTTGACCAGGTCACAACCAGGTCATGCCACAAGTCTGCGCACCCATGTACCAGCTTCTTTTTCCATCTGTTTGAGGTCATTTTTAGACATGTTTGAGACCTCATTCCACTTCAATTTCCAAATCAATATTGTGCTCCAATGCATCCTCTTTCCAATGAACCCATAAACTCCCTAATGCAGCCATTGAGTAGAAAGAAAAACCTCCACAAACTACCCTATGTTGGCATGGATACATTGACAGCATGTTGCATGATTTTGGTTCACACACACCACAAACACTTCTTAACCTCAGCTTTCCTCTTTAAACCAAGCACACATGACATAAAACTCATACACTAGCACGTGCCTTGCATGGAAATAGAAAAGACAAGCTTGCTGAGCAAGTTTCTAATGCAACAGCCTTTGCCATTCGTTTCTCTTGCTGCTTCACCATAACTGTCATGAGATTAACCTCACCATAACCCAGCCTTGATCACTCGCCCCCTAACTAACTTGACTCAGTTAGTTAGGGTGGACTCAGTTAACCACCTTGACTCACCCTAACTCAACTCATTAAACCGTGGTAAGCTCACACTATAAAAGAAATCACACACTCCATTTTCATTTTTCAGTTTTTGACAACCACATTTCTCTCCAAGAACACCTCAAACTCTCTCTACTTTCTCTCTGATTCCACACGATTTCAACACTCTTCTTCCACTTTTCATCTGCATTATCATTGTTTGGCATTGTTGAATCAAGAGCAACAAGAACAACTCCATTTCTGCAAGTTCAGCACCATTGCAAGCTTCAACATCCTTCATCTATTTACGAATCCATAGCATTTATTTTGCTAAGTTTGAAGATCTAGAAGCTCAGCATATCAAGCTTTCCTCTGGTTTTTCTCAACATCTCCAATTGCTCCACATTTTCAGGTTTCATCATGCACTCTTCTTCATTCGATTCTCTTTAGTTTTGATTTATTTTTGCTGTCTTAAGCTTGATAGAAGCTTTGCTTACTCCGGCTAGTTGATAGAGCTTCTTAGAAGCCTAGATCCAAAGCTTAGGGCATGATTTAATCTCCTCTGTTCTCTATGTGTGTGCTTGGTATGTGAAAAACAATTGTGAATTCTTAATCTACGTGAGCTCAGCTTCATTTTGGTATAATAGTTGGGCATTTCTGGGACATGTGAAGTTGCAGACGGTGGCGTGTGACCGGAGAAGGTGACCGGAGGTCCCTCTCCGGCCGGTGGTTTTTAGTTAGGGTTTTGGTTGCAGTTTAAATCATGGCCGTTGGATGTGTGTGATCGTGTGGTCCAAAAGTTGACAGCACATTAAAATTCACGTGCAAATCATGTGCACCATTTCTGAATTTACTTAAACATTGTGTGATGCAGTACATGGTAATTTGTGTGTGACCTCATGCGCGTGTGTTGGATTCGTGTACTTTGACTTTTGTTTGACTATGACTTAATCTGATGGCTTGGATTGCTTTGACTATGTTGACTGAAGAACACGCTAGTTATGGTGTTTTGCGTGCTAATTGGACTTAACCAGATTGATAATTACACCCCCATGTATTGAAGCCCAATGATTTTGAACTGTCCAATTGCTATGTTCATACCCCCCTGCATTTTGCATTTATTTTTCATTTTTATTTCTTTCTACACGTTTGATTTCTAATTTTTAAAAATACCAAAACATATTGGAAAATTCTACAAAAATTCATGTGTATTCTTAAAACATTTAGGAAATTTTTCATGATTTTATTTTCTGATTTTATGACCTTTTTGCCCCTGTTCCATAATTTTCTTTGAATTTCCACTTAGATGCATTCTAAGCATGATACATGAATTTGTTTAATTTTGTTCTTGCTCATTACCAACTATTTTGACATGATTTTTTTTGCATTGATTCACTAATACATTGAAGCATGTTAGAGGATTTTTGTTTGATTTTTTAGGTCACTTTATGACATGTTTTGATGCCTATATTTGCACCACTTTGCATGATGTTTCAATTCGACCTAATTGCTTTGTTTGAAGTCATTTTGCTCTGAATTTTTACATGCTATCTTGATGTATGATGCATTTCTGACTTAGGCATTCCAATAATATGCTGGCATAATTTTCATGAATCCATTTGGTTTTTGTTTGATGCATTACATTTGAAGTATAATATATGTCATGTCATTTTAACTTTAGTGCATGTTTGCATGAATTCTTTTGTGCATATTTGTATGAGCATTTGCATAGTGGTATGAGTCATTCATATGATATTATAGGTCTTTGATGCACATTATAGGTCATCTTTACATGTTCATTTCAATTTGAACTTTGTGCATCATTAACATGTATTGTTTGCACTTTCTTTTTGAGTTTCCATCTCACTTCTTCTTCTATTACTTCTTGAATGTCTTGATGGTTGATTCATGGATACTTTTGAGATGTTCATAAACTATTTTCCATTTAGTTCAATTCTGGTTGTTGATTTACATGTTCCATTTATGCATGTCCTCTTCATTTCTTTCCATCTTTCATCTACCCCTTCTTCTTGTAACATGTTTAAATGCTAATGGGTGTTGATTATTGCTTATTCACTTGCATTTGTATGATGATATTCACTTGTTATCCACATGATGCACATTCTGGTTATGATATTAAGATTTGATTTTTCATCTTATTCTTTTGAATTTTAATGTGCATTAAGTGCTTTTTATTCCTTATACATGTTTCTATTGTTTACTAACCATGTAGGGGCTTTGGTAAGTTTCAATTGAGTGTGGATAAGGAATCCACATTCAACTTCTATCCTTTCTCTTTTACAATTCCATTTTATGTTTTGCTAAGCACTTATGTGTTTTCTTTTAATAACTCATTACTTTCCCTTTTTGAATTACAATTCATCTTCTACTTTGGAAGTGAATTGTTTAATTCTTTCTTTATTTAGACTTTAGGTTGAAACCTCACAAACCTTTAGGATCACTCCCTTTAATCTTCAATTAGGATTGAGTCTTAGTCCATATAGGTTTTACCTTTTCTCCTCTCTTGAGTCTCTTTTCTCATCTCAAAGAAAATTCAAAACATATAATAAAGGTAGGCATTTATTGCATTTAGGCCTTTCATATAAAGAAAAGATTATAAGGGGTCTTCTCTTGTAATCTTAGAATGTGTAGCATATAGCCCATATTGGGTCAATGTGTTAAACATTTGATCTTGTATGAGGGACTTAAATGCAATATTTGTTGAAGGTGCAAATAATAAAAAACACTTCTTCATTTCTTAATTAACAAAAACACTTAATAAACACAAGTATGCTAGTGTGTTTGAACCTTGACAATTGGAGCTAAGTGTGGGGGTCTTCTTCACTCTTAGTGTGCTTTCTTACCCATTCCATCTTGGAATGTGAGAATGTACACATTCCAGTGACTAAGATCCAGATACACTGTCATATGCAAACAAATCCAAAACACTTCCTTCTAAAAGACAAAACCAAACAATAACGTCTTTCCTTCGGGAATTCTTTTCTCACCTCATTCACTCTTAGCGTACGAACGCGCTTCTACTCGTTCTTTTGCAAGACGGTAACGCACTCGGACCAGCGAGCCTGCAACACCTGAGCTAGAACGTAAGCCGTTCTCTAAAAAACACAAACAATTCATCCCTAGTGAGGGGAACTACGTCGCTCTGATTCTCATGCTCCCGATGAGATACGTAGGCAGTGGGGTAGGGCCCATGCGAGCACTTCTTTTATTTTCCCTACATTTGTTTCTCTTTCTCCTTTCCTTTTTCAGTTCTTTCTCAGTATTCCTTTCTTTACACCCTTTGATCGAGACAAGCAAGCGTGGATCCCATCGGGTACGATGGACGTGAGGGGGTGCTAATACCTTCCTCTCGCGTAACCGACTCCCTTACCCACTTCTCTTGGTCGCAAGACCATGCTTTTCCTTTCTCTCAGGTTTACGCGGTGTTTCCTTTCCCTCTCTTGGGATAAATACACATTGCTGGCGACTCTGTTCGGTGCCACTTTCGCGTTTGTACTTGGATGAAAATCCCGGGAGCGACAGACGAAACCAAAAGGAAAAAGTCTGCCATTTACTATTTGAGCAAGAAATTCACCGACTGCGAGACTCGGTACACTATGCTTGAGAAAACTTGCTGTGCTCTGGCTTGGGCAGCCAAACATCTTCGCCAATTTATGACTCGTCACACTACTTGGTTAATCTCCAAAATGGATCCGATCAAGTATGTCTTTGAAAGCCTGCTCTCACGGGAAGGATTTCCCGTTGGCAGATGTTATTATCAGAATACGACATTGAGTACCATGCTCAGAAAGCCGTTAAAGGGAGTGTTTTAGCCGATCATTTGGCTCATCAACCGATTGACGATCAGGAATCAATCGGATTTGATTTCTCGGACGAAGATGTCATGTACTTGAAAATGAAAGGCTGCGATGAACTGCTACCCAGTGAAGGGCCAGAACCAGGTTCCCAATGGGGACTAATCTTTGACGGAACTGTCAATCATTACAGAAACAGAATTGGGGCAATCATCATAACACCTCAGGGTACCCACATTCCTTTCACCGCTCGACTAATGTTCAAGTGTACAAACAACGAGGCCGAATACGAATCTTGTATCATGGGTCTCGAAGAAGCGATCGACTTAAGGATCAAAAACTTGGATGTATATGGCGACTCAGCCTTGGTTGTTAATCAAATCAAAGGAGATTGGAACACATACCAATCAGGATTGATTCCTTACAAAGACTACACGAGAAGGTTGTTACCCTTCTTCAACAGAATCGAGTTTCATCATATCCCTCGTGAAGAGAATCATATGGCTGATGCATTATCCACTCTCTCTTCCATGATTAGTGTAGGTCAATGGAATGACATACCTAAGATTGACATAATGCGCCTAGAACAGCCCGCTTACATCTTCACGATTGAAGCAGTCATAGACGATAAACGTTGGTATCACGATATCAAGTGCTTCCTTTAGAAACAAGAATACCCACTTGGGGCATCTAGAAAGGACAGAAAGACCCTCAGAAGGCTAGCAGGCAGTTTCTTCCTGAGCGGTGATACACTCTATAAGAGAAACTTTGACATGGTCTTGCTCCGATGTATAGACAGACCCGAAGCAAACATGCTGATGAAAGAAATTCATGAAGGCTCCTTTGGCACCCATGCCAATAGACATACAATGGCAAGAA
This sequence comes from Lathyrus tuberosus, assembly GCA_022829125.1. Classification (NCBI taxonomy): domain Eukaryota; kingdom Viridiplantae; phylum Streptophyta; class Magnoliopsida; order Fabales; family Fabaceae; genus Lathyrus; species Lathyrus tuberosus. The sequence goes on from JALAZF010000259.1 coordinate 4,607,089, forward strand.
AAATTCTGAGAGCTGGGTACTACTGGTTGACCATGGAATCCGACTACTATAAGTACATGAGGAAGTGTCACAGGTGTCAGATATACTCAGACAAAATCCATGTACCGCCAACGCATCTCAAAGTTCTTTCTTCCCCATGGCCTTTTTCCATATGGGGAATCGACATGATTGGCATGATTGAGCCCAAGGCTTCGAACGGACATCGGTTCATCCTGATAGCCATTGATTACTTCCCCAAGTGGGTCGAAGCAGCATCATACACCAATGTAACCTGACAAGTGGTGGTCCAATTTATCAGAAACAATATCATCTGCCATTATGGTGTTCCAGGCCAAATCATTACTGATAATTAATCTAATTTGAACAATAAGATGATGAAAGAGTTATGTGTTGAGTTCAAAATCGAACACCATAACTCATCTCCCTACTGACCCAAGATGAACGGGGCGGTAGAAGCGGGTAACAAGAACATCAAGAAGATCGTTCAGAAGATGGTTGTAACCTACAAAGATTGCCATGAGATGCTACCCTTTGCTCTTCACGGTTATCGAACATCTGTCCGCACTTTAACAGGGGCTACCCCTTTCTCTCTAGTATATGGCATGGAAGCAGTGCTTCCCATAGAAGTAGAGATCCCATCAATTCGGGTATTGATGGAAGCTAAGCTAATAGAAGCTGAATGGTGTCAAAGTCGACACGATGAACTGAATATGATCGAAGAAAAGCGGATAACGACACTATGCCATGGCCAGTTGTATCAACAGAGGATGAAGAAGGCGTTTGACAAAAAGGTCCGACATCGCGTCTTCAGGAAAGGAGACCTCGCGCTCAAGAAGATACAATCTTTTCTCACTGATTCCCGGGGCAAGTGGACCCCAAACTATGACGGCCCCTATGTGGTCAAGAAAGATTTCTCAGGCGGTGCCCTGAGACTCGCAACCATGGACGGAGAGGAATTTTCCTACCCCACAAATGTTGATGTAGTCAAGAAATACTTCGCCTAAAAAAAATGTGTCTCGGTGGATTGAAAACCCGAAAGGGCAGTCCAGGCAAAAATTAGAGATATAATCAAAAATCATTCTGATGGATTGGAAATCTCAAAGTACAATCCAGGCAAAAATTAGGGATACTGGCAAGTAACTATGTTCAACAGGGGCAAGTCCCTCGGCAGCAGTTGCACAATCCATCTGAGGAAAACTCCCGTCAAGGTCATCTTCGACGCAAGCTTAGGATGTCTAGAATTCAAAGTTGGTAGAAGGATAGTGGTCGTTATGTTTTAATGTAGCCCTTTTCCCTTAAATTACCATTTTCTAACTTTGTATATACTCTATGGAATCACGCACTTGGCTGATTTCCATCCTATCAATAAAATTTGAGCCCTAGTGCTATTGTTTATAATTCTCATTTGTTTTAGCTTTACAGAACGGCATTTTAACATGATTAACGATTCTTGAAATAAAAAAAAAAGAATTTTACTTGCTAAACTTTTTCTGCTTTTAAAATAAAGATGGCAATTTCTTTTGACTGTTGAACATTGAAAGAACATCGATCGCTTCTCCGGAAGTAACCGAGCTTCAAAGTGCAGAATCAAAGTACTCCTTCTAAACTAGTACACCTGAATAAAGGATCAACTGCGTCTGATACGAATGTTCCGTCCGACATCACCGGCAGAGTTTTTACCTCCTAAGCCCGACCAACATAGCTCCCAACAGGGACTATCTCTCCTAAGCAAGGTAGAATTGCTATTTTGAACCAAGCGATACATTTCATCTCCCACTGTGGCCGAGTATCCAGTCGTGTTCATCTAATAGTCTATATGTCGCGTCAGTTTTGTCAGCATAAGCATACATACATCATGCATTATTGATTTACATTCATGTTCATATTGCATCACTGTCACTCTAGTCGGTCTTATCCCCTAGTGACAAAAGTCCTCTCAATCGAGTTGTCAGTTCTTTCCTCGTCGGGAAAGGTGGCGTCTAAACAATCGCTCCTCCACTTTGCTGCTGGATTGAAATCAGTCCTTGACCACTTTGATAGCTTGGACCTCTGAAAAGCCAGAGAACCTTCAACAACGTCACTCTTTGCCATTGAAGATGATGTCTTCGCTTTCCCGGATTAAGGAAAATCCCCAGAGAAAGCCTCGCAACTAAAGACTCTCAGCAACACATTGGTTTTTCTCTCTAGAAAGTAAATGTTAATGAAGTCATCGGTACCTCAAAATTGGACTACATCACATGGCATTTCTCTGAGAAGACCTCGAGAAAAGTATGGTGTAGTATCCCCAAACGAAGGCAGTCTTTCAAGAGACTCGTTTTCCCCAAAAGAGCCAACAAATGGCATCTCAAACAGAAAAGTTTGTACACCTCTACAGCTCAGACAGATGGGTCCCCCAGCAAGTCTGACATCAAAACTTTTTCCATCAAATGGCATCTCCCCAGGAAAATTCGGCGAGAAGTTTGAGGAAAACCGCTAACGAATATCGTCCCTTGTCAAGAAAGTTTATTGACAAAAGAAACTAAGACCAGATCCTTGGTAGGAAACCAGGATCGAGGGGAAGTTTATTTCAGAAACTAAGACCAGATCCTTGGTAGGAAACCAGGATCGAGGGGAAGTTTATTTCAGAAACTAAGACCAGTTCCTTGGTAGGAAACCAGGATCGAGGGGAAGTTTATATCAGAAACTGAGACTAGTTCCTTGGTAGGAAACCAGGATCGCGGGGAAGTTTATTTCGAAAACCGAGACTAGTTCCTTGGCTGAAAACCAGGATCGAGGGAAAGTTTTACCTTTTCTAAGCATCATTGTTTAGCAAGAGAAGATGGATGCGAAAACCGCCATTCATAACCACCGTCAAAATTTTGGGTATTCTGATATTTAATCCTCTTGCACCCCGAATGCCCGAATACCTTCGCCATTCACACCTTCGGGTCTAAGAAGATTAAATAGGGGCATCTGTCATACCCTAAATTTTGACCACTAAGATTTCCCATCATTGTGCAAATCATCATCACAATATGGATGAACCATCATACCTCATTAGTCTCCCCAAAGATGGGTGAGCATCCACTACAATCAAACTTAGGGTTTCAAGCCCTTTCAGAGCTCTTAGACAAAGGATCAATCAAGGAATGACATGATCTTCAACTTGTCTAAACCTCTCAAACATCCACAATAGATCAAGAGGACTCCCACATCAAGAATCAGGCACAAGTTGCAGCATTCTAAGTGGATCAAGCCTCAAGATCACCAGTGTCACCAAACTAGGGTTTTGGTCGACCAGGGCCTCCAGATGGAAATTTCCCTCTGGGCATGAGACAATGCTTCAAAGCATAACTTAAGATGCTCCAAGGGACATCATGGACCCAATCATCAAGTTAATTTAGTCCCAGGGGATGCATTTACCAAAAATCAGGAATTAAGGTTTCTTGACCTAATTCACCCCTAAGTTGACTTTTGGGACCAAACATGAGACCAGACCTCAAGACATGATTTGAGGGTCTCTAACACACCATATTGATCCCTTTGCAACAATGGATTGATCCAAGAAGCTTGACCAACAAGTTTCAAATTCATCAGAACCACAGTTAGGGTTTTGCGAGAAAAGTCAATTGTACCTTTGAATTTTGACAAGGACATGCTCCCAAACCTTGAGACATGATTCAATACACCCTATAACACCCATGGAACATGTCCATCAAGTTTTATTTAGGTCAAGGACTTGATTTCATAGAGGATCGCACAGTTTGGAATTCATCTGACAAAAAGTCAACTGTGCACAAAAGTCAAAGTTGTACTTTTTGAGATTTTTCATAATTATGGTTCTTTAACCCCAAAATGATGTTAATATGTGATTTGAATCATCATTCATCAAGAAAAATCAAAGAAAGTGGGATAACTTGTAAAAGGGGTAACCATAAAAACTTAGAAATTTTCTAATTTATGGAACAAAGTGGCTAGGGTACCAACTTCAAAGGATCATAACTTGAGATCCAAGCAACCATTTGGGCTGATCCAAAGATGGATTTGTAGCTCTCATGGCATACTTTAAAAGTGTCAACTACACCTCATTCCAATTCATCATGGATTTTGAGTTATGATTGGATCAAAATGGCTGAAAACATGAAATGTCACTTTTTCTAACACTTAGTGAGATTTTCACTAAGTCAGAATCTGTTTCACTTTTTCCAAAATGTAGGGGCATTTTTTACTTGGATCCAAAAAGTATCAAAATAAACTATAATCACGCATATGTTGTATCATATGAGAGCTTTCCAAAATGGCCAAGAATCTCATCAAACTCAATCTGAGCTAAGAGTTATGACAGTGGCAACATGCTTTGCTGCAACTGTCATAACAAGGAAGATTTGTGCATTTTGCTCGATTTGAGCAAATTTTGCAAATAACAAACAAGTTTATCCATCTGAACACCTCAGGGGGAGACCAAGAAGGGACAAACACTGATCCATCAGCCTCCCAAGTCCTTGGAACCAAAAGTAGCATGCCAAACCTAGAAATGCCTAAAAGATGGACAAGACTCCAATTTTGGTTTGGAGCATTTAATGGATGCACCAAGGTGGCATGGACTGAGCCATTGCCAACTGAATTCAGTCAAGATTGATCTCTGAACTAGGGAACCAACAGCATGTGCTCCAACCTCTAGTCAATGGCTAGAGGAGACTTGGATTCCTATTTATCAACATTTGCCAAACTTCCGCAGCAGTTGCCATTCACTATTGACTGCAAAACAAACTTGCTCTACTATAAATAGAGCTCATTTATGCTCAGTTTGAGTACACCAAAGCCATGAAACAGATGATTTCCTCAAAAACACCTTATCGCTTCCAAATTTGCCTTCCAAAGCAAGTCACTAACGGGTTTTGAGTTTGAGAGCTATTACAACCAAACTAATCACACACACACCTCATAAAATCATATAGAAGTGATCCAAACACTCACATAACATCTGTAACACCAAAATCACAAAATCACTTGCCAACTGCTCAAGTTCTTGATAGAAGTGCAGTTGAGGTACCATCTCAAGATGCAGCTTGTTTCAAACGACTCCAAGCATTCAGACACATCACTTGGCACCTAAGGAAGCTGTGCAAATCATTGGAACCAACTTGCAACATCTCTAACACAAAACACGATCACCAACTGCAAGAGGTAGGTCTGAGCTCTTCTAACTCTATGATCCATGCATATTTTGCTACACAATAATTTGGCCATATGTTCATAATCATGCATATAGTGTTTACGCTCAATTAATTGCTTTGTTTGAATCGTGTATGGAATTCCTGAGCCTTCATGCAAATTTTAGGATTCTTGAGGTTTCTCTTTGATTTCTTATTCCATGCTTAAAATAAATGAAATTAAAGACCATAGACATGATCGTGAGGTGAAAACGAGCAGATTGATATGTAGATTGCATGATATCATCAAGTATTAAGTGAGATTGGATAGAAAATGCAAATCTGCAGAAACAGAGGGTGGCGCGTGTTCTTGCCATGTTCTTGGCGCCCTTTTTGAAAATTCAAATATTTGAATTTTGTGATTTTATTTAATTGATTCAAAAATTAAATTCTCTCTGGTTTTTAATGATTTTGAGTTGATTCTTTTTTTAATAATTCACAAAAATGTGAAAATATTTTATTTTACAAAAAAATCCCAAAAATATTAATTATTTCATATAGTTGATATTTTTACAAAGAATTAATATTTTATTTGTTTTTCAACATTTAAAATGTTTTTCCTCCCTTGATTTTCCAAACTTAATTGATTTCCAATCATTTTATGGATGGAAACATAATTTTTGAAACATTGATCCAAGATCACAATTTGTTTTCACACATGTTTAACAATTTTGATCATTTTAATTGAATTTTTATTCAATTAAAATATATTTTGAAAACAAATTAGGGTTTTGATTAATTCAACCCTCATCAAACTTTTTCAAAACTCTTTGGGCCTCTAATAGAGTTAAGACCGAACCCCTTTGTAAATAGACAATTTTGGGCCTCACACATAGTATAAGTCCCTCTGTATATTTTCAAAAGTTCGGCGCGATCGTCGCCTTTTTCACAAAATCATCTGGGCCTACCCTCGTGTTATAAGCCCCATTTCTTTTCTTTAAATAATCTTTGGGCCTCTAATAGAGTGTAAGACCCAACCCCTCTTTGAAACCAAAATAATTTGGGCCTTAGTCATTGTATAGGACCCACGGTGCTTTCAAAGATCTCGGCGCAATCGCCAGTTTTTAACAAAATCCAATGGGCCCCTCCTTGAGCTATAAGCCCCATCACTTGTACAAAAATAAATATTTGGGCCTCTAATAGAGTGTAAGACCCAATCCCCTTTTAACCAAAACCATTTTAGGCCTCCGACATTGGATAAGTTCCTTTGCATTAAAAGAAAACCTCGGCGCAATCTCCAGTTCAAAAACAAATCATCTGGGCCTCTCCTTGAGCTGTAAGCCCCATCCCCCTGTACATAAAACCATTTTAGGCCTCACATATTGTATAAGTACCTCTGTACAGTTTTCAAAATAACGGTGTAATCATCGTTAAAACTTGGGCCTCTCTGTGAGCTGTAAGCCCCAACAATCTTGTCAAAGCACTTTCTCCTTTGATTTTGCATTCGAATATCTGTTGTTATCAAAACTTTCTTTGTTAAACAACTAACCACACAGCATGGAAGCTCTACAACGGGTAAGTGTTTATCCGCTTTCATATATATATATATATAAAACTGTATTGTGGGGCTGCTTCACTGTAAGTCTTCTTTCACATCCTTTTATATACTTGTCACATATCCGCTGTGTAATACTAGTATAGTTATTTAGAGTTTTCCCCGGCAACTACGTCTAGCACTAGGTAAAGCCTATTGGTCACTCTTAATACAAAAAAAACTAGATCCCCTGTAGGATTCTAGATACAGTCTTCCCTCCTCTTGGGGTTAAACAATATGGAACAAAGAGAAAGACAGGATTCTCAGTGAACCTTTTCTCAGACTGTCACCCTTAGAAATTGTCAAAGAAACTTTAACTCCCCAGAGATGATCTTTTCTCTGTGAATGGCATCTCTTGAGTTTCTTCTGAATTCTCAAACTTTCCTGGCTTGATCTATTCTCTGTGAATAGCATGTCTTGTATGTCTCTTGGTTTAGGGACCCACAGGCTTCCTAAAAGCATCCTCGCCTCCTCTTGGGCGTTATACAAGGACCTGTCGGCTTCTTAGAAGTTCTCACGCCTTCTCTTGGGCTTAATACAAGGACCCTGACGACCTTTTAAAGGGATAGGACAGAACTTATTCATCCTTTGCTAGAGCAGTCTTTCTAGTGTCAAAACTCCGGCCATTTTAGGGTTGATACTCATCCCTTAATGCCCGTGCCTCCTCTTGGGCATAGTACAAAAGATAAAAACTCTTTCACACCAGTAGACTTGGACAGTCTAGAGCCCTTGAGTCTCAAAGACATTCTCAAATTCCTTCTAAACATAGGAAGAAACTCCGGTCTCTCTCATGAGAGTTGCCCACACTTGGACCTGCCTAGGGATATCAATAATCCCCAGCAGGAAGTCAGCCTCCTCTTGGGCTTTGTACAAATGATTCTCCTCAGCGGAGCTAACCTTTTCAGACTCTCTTGTTGAGTAAAGAATACTCTCTTGTTGAGTCAATCTCTTTTAGCCTTTATCTCGGGCTTCGTACGAGACATCAAAACACTCTCTTGTTGAGTATAAAAGACTCTCTTGTTGAGTCAATCATCCCTTTTGGCCTCCGTCTTGGGCTTCATACAAGACACATATAAAACACTCTCTTGTTGAGTATAAAAGACTCTCTTATTGAGTAAATCTCCTTTCAGCCTCTATCTCGGGATTCGTACGAGATAGAAAATCACTCTCTTGTTGAGTGTAAAGGACTCTCTTGTTGAGTCAAACAACCTTTAGACTCTCTTGTTGAGTCAATCACCTTTTCAGACTCTCTTGTTGAGTCAAACTCGTTCAGCCTCCATCTTGGGCTTTGTACAAGACACACAAAAGCACTCTCTTGTTGAGTCAAATTTCAGCCTCCATCTTGGGCTTTGTACAAGATACCTAAACCTCCCCAACGGAGTCAAAACCCCTTCTAGCCTCAATCTTGGGGCTTTGCACAAGATAGAAAGAACATTTTCCCCGGAAAAGTCAACTTCTAGCCTCCTCTTAGGCTTTGTATAAAGAAAACCCCAGTTGAGTAAATAAACCTTTTAGCATCAAATTGGTGCTCTGCTCACAGCATACAAACATCAACAACCCCTCTTTAAAGATGACAAATTCCCTCTCAGCCAAAACCATTCAGCTTCACATCTTGGGCTTTGAACAAGATACAAATAGATCCTTCAGCTTCAAGTCTTGGGCTTTGAACAAGACACCAAAACACCTTTTTCCTCCCTTAGAATAGGAGGAACTACGATCGCTCTGATTTCCCTGTTTCGGGAATACGTAGGCATAAGGTTGCAAAATCTTAGCGAGCATACTAATCAAAAAACCCAAAATCCTGTATCTTCATACGTCAATCGAAAAGCATTAGACCTAACATCTTACCAATAGCCTAGACATTATTTTTAAGTGAATAACCCTAAAGAAGAACCCCCTCTTGATAGCATCTGTAAACCAACAGTTTTGACTGTTTAACCTCAGTTTGCAAGCAGGGTTAATTGGAGACATTTATTTCCCTTCCTTAATTAGCTCAACAGGATAAAAAATGAATCGAACTGTAGTACCAAAGCAATAGTGATTCGAAACCACAAAAATTGCGCTACACAAATGGATACTTCGAGCTCGTCACTCTCGGGGACAATCCAGAGAGGAAGGTGAAGATTGGCACAGGGCTCCCTGACCTGGCGAGGAAGCAGCTGAAGGCCTGCCTCCAGGAGAATGCTGACTTGTTCGCGTGGAGCGCGTCGGAGATGCCCGACCTTGATCCCGATATGGCCTGCCACCAGCTTACAATAGATGCATCCGCTAGGTCTGTAGTGCAACGTAGGCGTAGGCAGTCTCCTGAGAAAGCGGTTGCTACTGAAAAAGCTGTAAAAGACCTCTTAGAGGAAAACTTTATTTCGGAAGCCCGATACACAACTTGGCTATCCAACGTTGTACTTGTTAAGAAAAATAATGGAAAATGAAGAATGTGCGTTGATTATACCAATCTTAACCGGGCATGCCCGAAAGATGCTTATCCACTTCCTAACACCGACAAACTGGTCGACAACTCTGCAGGTTTTAAATTGCTGTCTTTCATGGACGCGTACTCGGGATACAATCAAATCCCCATGGCAAAGGTTGACAAGCAGCACATAGCCTTCATGACCGAATCGAGCAACAACTACTACTACAACGTAATTCCCTTCGGCCTGAAGAACGCCGACGCGACTTACTAGAGGATGATGAACAAAGTCTTCCTCGACGAGATCGGATACAAGCTCAAGGTATACATGGACGACATGATCGTAAAATAAAGAGAGGAAGTCGACCACACTGTCCAACTCAAAAGGGTCTTCGACACGGCGAGGAGTTGCAAGATGAGATTCAACTCGGAGAAATGCACCTTCGGTGTCCGAGCAGGAAAGTTTCTCGGCTTCTACCTCACAGAACGAGGAATCAAGGAAAAACCCCGACAAGTGTAGGGCATTCTCTGAGTTCCCAACGTCGAACTCAAAGAAATCAATACAATCGCTAAACGGGATGCTCACCTCGCTGTCCCGCTTCGTGGCTAAATCGACGCAGCACGCACTTCCATTTTTCAAACTCTTACGTAAGAAGGCCACGTTCGAGTGGACCAAGGAGTGCGAACAGGCGCTCCTCCACCTCAAACAGGTCCTCTCGCAGCCTCCGGTCCTCTCGCGACCATAGGACAGGGAGACATTGTACCTGTACCTCGTCGTAATGAGCAAGGCAGTCAGCGCAACTTTAATCAGGGAAACCCCTGACGAGCAGAGGCCAATTTACTTCACCAGTAAACCCCTCCAAGGCCCTAAACTTAGATACCAGGATATCGAAAAGGTCACCCTAGCCCTCGTCACTGCGGCCATGAGACTGGAACATTACTTCTTGGCCCATACAATCGTAGTGAGGACGTACCAACCCGTGAGACAGCTCCTCGATCGACCTGACATGGCGGGCATGATGCTCAAATGGTCACTCGAACTCTCTGAGTTTGACGTCAAATACGAAGGTAGAAAGGTCCTGAAGGCTCAAGTACTGACCGATTTCGTCTCGGAGAAGACCACCCCAGAACCTTCGGCCGACGTATCTCAAAAATGGACGATCTACGTCGACGGGGCATCCAGTTCAGCGGGGAGCGGAGCGGGCATCATCCTGGAGAATGAAGAAGGCATCTTGATCGAGGTCTCCCTCACATTGTTCTTCCCGACATCAAATAACCAGGCCAAGTACGAGGCTTTCCTCGCCGGACTGTGTCTAGATGTGGACCTCAGCGCCAAAGAAGTAAAAATATTCACCGACTCCCAGCTCGTGGCCTCCCAGGTGCGAGGAGAGTACCAAGTCAAGAAAGAAAACCTCATCGAATACTTGGCCTTGGTGAAAGAAATGATGAAAAAATTCGCCTCGGCGGAAGTAAGCCATGTCCCCCACCTACACAATACTCGGGCTGACGTCCTATCGAAGCTGGTGAGCACGAAGAAAAAAGGCGGGAACAAATCCGTCATCCAAGAGGTGTTTTCGCGTCTGAGCATTGAGAAATCCATCTCCACCGCCGACGTGCATGCTATTGGAGACAACCACTATTGGATGACCCCGGTATACGAATACCTCAGCAAGGGAAAACTACCCGACGACCCCAAGGATGCCGGCGTAGTCAGGCTGTGCGCCTGCTCGTATATCATCGTCGAAGACAAGTTATACCGACGGGGTTTCTCGACCCCCCTCCTCAGGTGCGTCAAGGAGTCTAAGGTCCCTGGCATACTCCAAGAGATCCACAAAGGGATCAACTCTCAACACCTTGGCGGACGGTCCCTAGCCCGTAAAGCATTGCGAACAGGGTACTACTGGCACACCATGCAGCAAGACGCCAAGGAACAAGTCAAGAAATGCGACAAATTCCAGTAACACGGGGAAATGCACTTAGCCCCGCCCAGCAAGCTCAAAACACTCGCATCCCCATGGTTGTCTGCCTGGTGGGGAATGGACATCCTCGATCCCTTCACCATAGGATCGTACCAAAACAAGTACCTGATTGTCGGCGTCGATTACTTCACTAAGTGGATAGAGGCCGAAGCCTTGGCCAAAATCACGGCCCACAACATACCCTGTTTCTACAAGAGGAATATACTTACCCGGTTCGGCATACACCAGGAAATCGTCACCGACCACGGGACACAGTTCACCGACAAGAACTTTTAGGACTTCGTTACCAAGCTGGGCACAAAGCAATAATTTACGTCGATAGAGCACCCAAAAACAAACGGGCAAGCCGAATTCGCGAACAGGGTGATCCTGCGAGGCCTGAAATGGAGATTGGGCGACGCCAAGAAAAGGTGGATCGAGGAGCTGCACAGTGTGCTCTAGGCCTACAGGACAACCCCACACTCAACCACCAGGGAAACCCCATTCCGACTGACCTACGTATCTGAGGTAGTAATTCTAGTAGAACTAAGGGAACCCTCAAGAAGGACCGAGTCTCCCCTCGACGAGGAGATAAACGATGAGGCCCTAAGGGATAAGCTCGACTTGGTCGAAGAGATATGGTCGGGCGCATCCCTCCGCGAAGCCTCACTCAAACAGAAGATAACTTTACGCCATGACAACAAAGTCATCAAGCGCGAATTTTAGGTAGGCACCCTAGTCCTGCGAAGGAACCAGAAAGATTCGCGCAAAGGCAAGTTCGCCATGAACTGGGAGGGTCCTTATCGCGTCCGCGCGAAAACGGGGACGGGAGCCTACTACCTCAAAAATCTACACGGGGAGGAACTTGCTCAACCCTGGAATACTGAAAAACTTAAACAGTACTACAGTTAAACACTGCCCACGACCTATTTGTGTCGCGACCACGGGAGCGCACTGAGGTACAAGCGCGACTCCCTACCTCGAGACAAGAAGACAAGGGCCCGCTTTTGTGTGTGTGCGAGGACTCTTGATCCGACGAGGACACCTCTATCGAGCCCCAGCGTCGCTGTACCTACTAGGCAGAACGCCCAACTCGTGATGGGAAGTTCACGCCTCGAAGCTAAGACCTCGATCGAGCTCTTAGCTTCGTCGAAGGTCGGAATACAACTCCGGCCACTCGACCCGTTCCCTACACTGTCGAGGATCAACGACGTCAAGCAAAAGCCCCAAACACTTAACGAAAACATGCAAAATACCAAATACAAAATACAAGCAGCACACACAAAATATGAAAGACAATGCACTAAAGTGGGTAAGAGCCCATTGTTCAAATAGTACAAACATTACAAATCCCTGGCACGCAGGCCGGGCAAAAGTTAGTTTACAAAATCACGACACGCAGGCCGAACTAAACAATAACTAAAAAGTGGCACGCATGCCGACTAAACAGACCCAAACAGCTACCTCCTCCTCAAGCCGGACATCCGTCTCCCTGTCACCTCGGCCAGTTTCATCGTCGTTCTCCCCAAGTACGACCTCCCCTACCATCGACCACTTGGTGGAATGGGCTGACTCTCTCAAGGGCGAGCTGGACCCTCGGATTCTCGGCCTTAACCTACACCACAACACTGTTAAAACCCACCTTAAGGGCTTTCAAGCAGTCTTGCGTGATGTTTCTCCTCCTTCGTCTCATTCTCCACAGGACTGGCAGCAGCTTCCAGTTCGGCGACCTTCTTCCGAAGACGGTCCCGCTCCTCTTGGGGTTTCTTCAGCTCTGTGTTCGTTTCATTCAGCTCATAGAGGACGCGCACGTAGTTTTCGCACCTCGTCCGAGCCTCTAGAAGATCGCTTTCGACTTTGTGCTTCTCCGTCTCGAGGACATCGTACTCATCTCGCTGCTTTTGTAGCTTAGAAGCTGGGTTGGTCTCGTCATTTAGGACCAGGGCCATCTCGAAAATCCTCATCATGGCGGCCATGTCCTCGGTCAACACCTTTCTTCTGGTCACCCTCTCGATCCCCAGGATCGCCTTGGCCTCAGCCTCGGCCACAGTAGGGGAGTTGCCGCCGGAGAAGAAATCCTGCTGGAGGTGGCAAGGGGGCATCATAAATTTTTTGGTGGGCACGGCCTCCTCGAGGTCCACGAGAACAGGCCCCTTGATGCGCGACCTCTTGGAAGGGGTCCTTTACAGAGGAGGAGACTGACTGCATTGGGGGAGGAAGAGCCGTTTCCCACGTCGTCGGGCTTCGTCATCTGTTGGACTTCTCGGAATCTACCTTCGCCATTCTTCGCTCCCCTAGTGACCGCCAGCTTCATGATGTGCTCGTGCACGTTTGACATTCGACCTGCGACAAAGAACAAGAAATGAGTCAGTGCAAAGGAGAACAAATGGGACGAACACCCGAGCAAAACAAAAGACCACTACCTAAGAACCTCAAGGCCTCGTTCTTGGATTCACACTCAAGGAGGGCTTTGGTGTTAATGAAATGAGGCTTTGTGCAAACTTGCCCTCGGGCGTCAAGGATAAAACTCCCGTCTTTGTTTACACATTTAGCGCGAGTAAAGCCGAAGACAAACTCGACCAACTTTTTGTACGATTCTCTGTCCTCGACGCCCAGGTCGCCAGGCTTCACGATGTATCTCTCCATGCTACTCTCGAAGTGCGCCAAATCCCACTCCAGGGGACACTTAGAGACAAATTTCTCCTCGCCCATCTCGTCGACCGTGCGGTCGTATAAGGAGCTAACAGCTTTATGCGTGACGGGCTGAACAATGTAAAACCTGTCCTTAAAGCAGCGGACAGAATCTAAGTATGCCTTGAAAAATTTCCTCAACTGTTTCAAGGAAACCCAACTATGACGACCGTCGACGGATGACCGCTGTAAGTAGAACGTACAGAAAAACTGAGGAAGGGTGGCCCCAATGCAGAGGTGTTCGCACACGAGCTCGAACGCCCGCACAAACACGGTCGCAATGGGATGAAGCTGGGAGGGCTCGAAACGCAGCCAGTGGAACACCCCTCTCTAGAAGTCGCTGAAGGGGAGAAGAAGGCCCGCTTCCCGGAACGCGAATTCGTACATGGGGAACCTCAAACCCAGAACCTCGAGCATATATGATGTTGCTCTTTAGGTTTATAGACCATCCAGTTCGCTAGAGAACCCACGACGATATCCTCGACCATCGCAAAAGCATCAGTGTTGTCGAGGAAAAAGCGCAAACCGAGTTTTAGAGGTTCTTCCTCGGCCCTGTCCTTGGGCGTGCAGATTCGTTCTTCCCCCGGCTGCTGGAAGGGCTCGTCAAGGTCGGGCTCTTCGTCTATATGAATAATACCCGCGAGCCTCACGACCATTTTACCTGAAAATCAGAGGAAAACGGTGAATTCGACTTCCGAAATCAAATTCACCCTTCCACCACAAATCAAGTGAAAGGGCGTAGAGGGGGACGAGGAACCCAAACAAATTTTCCCCGTCACTAAATTAGGAGTCTCTCATCGACGGACAGACTCGTCCGTAGGGGAAGCCACCGTCAACGTGACGCAGTAGGCCTCCTCGACGCGGGGGCTCCTCCAACGGGAAGACCCGATAGGCGCGGGGGACTCTCTAACAGAGACCTTGCACGAATTTCGTACGCTACGGGGAGCCAAGCTCCTCGAGGTCTTCAACCCAGCTCCCTATAACCTTCATCGTCTCCCCAGGACATTCATCGCAGATCCTTTGGCCCTTCATTAGGAGATTCATGAAGTTCCCGGAATTCTCATGAACTTCCCGGCAACTCCGCCAGAAACTTCATGAACTTGGTCGGGAAACTCATAGTTCCATCGAGAACTTCATGAAAGTCACCGGAGCGTTCATACGTCCCTCTTAAAAATTAAGCTCCTCCCAGAAAAATGACAACAAATTCAAACTACTAGAGATAAAACGTAAGAACATACTTGAAGAATGTATGTTCAGGTGACGAGGAGCAGCTGGCAACGGCGGAGACGGCGGCGGTGACGGCGAAAGAATGGAAATGGAGGCTGAGAGAGCAAAAAGAGAAGGGGGAAAGTTCTGAGCAGAAGAAGGAAAGCGTGCAAATGACACGGACTCACTGCCTATTTATAATCCTAACACGGAACTCGAGGCATCCCTAGGAACTTGAGTACCCCTACTCCTAGCCGCCCTAGGCATTAATGACACGTGACATGTGTAATACCCCAAATTTTGACCACTTATATTTCCCATCATTGTGAAAATCATCATCATAATATGGATGAACCATCATGCTTCATCAGTCTCCCCAAAGATGGGTGAGCATCCAATACAATCAAAATTAGGGTTTCAAGCCCTCTCTGAGCTTTAGACAAAGGATCAATCAAGAAATGACATGATCTTCAACTTGTATAATCTCTCAAACATCCACAATGGATCAAAAAGGACTCCCACTTCAAGGATTAAGCACAAGGCTGCTCCCTTCTAGGTGGATCAAGTCTCAAGATCGACAGTGTCACCAAATTAGGGTTTTGGTCGACCAGGGTCTCCAGATGGAAATTTTCATCTGGGCACAAGGCAATGATCCAAAACATGACCTAATATGCTTCATGGAACCTCATGAACCCATGCATCAAGTCAATTTTGCCTCAGGGGATGCATTCATCAAAAATCAGGAATTAGGGTTTCTTGACCTAATTCACCCCTAAGTTGACTTTTGGGACAAACCATGAGCCAAGACCTCAAGAGGTGATTTGAGGGTCTATAATACACCATATTGATCCATTTGGAACAATGGATTGATCCAAGAAGCTTGAGCAACAAGTCTCATTTTCATCTGCACCACAATTAGGGTTTTAAGGGAAAAGTCAACTGTAACTTTGACTTTTGACCAAGACATGCTCCCAAGCCCTAATACATGATTGAATATACCCTATAACACCCATGGAACATGTCCATCAAGTTTGATTTAGGTCAAGGACATGATTTCCTGAAGAATTGCACAGTTTGGAATTCATCTGATAAAAAGTCAACTGTGCACAAAAGTCAACTTTGACTTTTTGAGATTTTTCACCAAAATGTATTTTTAACCCTAAAATGATGTTAATGTATGATTTGAATCATCATTCATCAAGAAAAATCAAGAAAAGTGAGATAACTTGTAAAAGGGGTAACCATAAAACTTAGAAATTTTTCTAAGTTAAAAATATAGTGGCAAAGGTACCAACTTTGAAGGACCATAACTCCTAAACCACAAGGCCATTTTTTCTCATCCAAAGATGGATTTGTAGCCCTCATTATCACCTACAAAAACTTCAACTACAAGTCATTCCAATTCATTAAGGATTTTGAGTTATGGAGTGATCAAAGTGGCTGAAAAGTGAAAATGTCACTTTTTCCAACACTTAGTGAAATTTTCACTAAGTCAGAATTTGCCTTCACTTTTTGCCAAATGTAGGGGGATTTTTCAATTGGAATCAAAAGAGATCAAAACCAAACTTGTTCAAACAGTTGTTGTATCATGTAAGAGCTTTCCAAAATGGCCAAGAACATTGCTAAATTCAACCTACATCATGAGATACAACATTGGCAAGTTGCCTTGCTAAAATCTGTCAAAGAAAGGCAGAATTTACATTTTGGCTCGATTTGCCAAAATCATCCAAATTCAATTGCTCCAATCCACTTGGACACCTCAGAGGATTGAATCCAAAGGGGACAATCACTGAGCCAAGCCTCCAAAGTCCATGGAACAAGAAATAGCATGTTGAACCTAGAGTTGCCAAAATAGGGACAAGACTTCAAATTTGGAATGAGGCATTCAATGGAACCATCAAGGTGGCATGGACTGAGCCATTCTCATCTGAAATCAGTCAAGACTTATCCAAGACCAAGGGGACCAAAGCTCTGTGCCCTAACCTCTAGTCAATGGCTAGAGGAGACTTGGATTTTCATTTGCCAACATTGGCCAAACCTACTTACCAGCTGCCATGCACTATTCCTTGCAAAACAAACTTGCTCTACTATAAATAGAGCTCAATTGTGGTCAGTTTAAGTACACCAAAGCCATCTAACAGATGCTTTCCTCAAAATCTCTTTCTCTTGGCAAAAATGCCTTTCTTAGCAAGGTAGCTATCGGGTTTTGAGTTTGAGAGCAATTCTGCACAAACCAATCACTCACACACCTCACATACATCACATATGAGCTGATCAAACACTCACATAACTTCTGAAACATCAATTTCATGAAATCACCAGCTGGTTGCTCAAATTTTCAAACAAGGTGCAGCTGAGGTACCACAAAATGATCCAGCCAATTTCAATCAAGTCCAACCATCCAAACACAATCCATAGGGTGTAGGGAAGCTGTTCAGATCATCACAACTCATCTGTAACACCTCCAAATCAAAAATCACTCTGAACTTGCTGTCACGGCTTAGAGGTAAGCACATACTTGGTCATCTCTCAATCTATGCATATTTCCTCTCACAATAATTTGGCCATATGTTCATAATCATGCATGGAATGTTTTCCCTCAATTAATTGCATTGTTTGAATCGTGTATCAAAAATCCTAGCCTTCATGCAGAAATTAGGGTTCTTGAGGTTTCTTCGTGATTTCTTGTTGTATGTTTAATTTAAATGAAATTAAAGTACATAGACATGATCGTGAGGTTGAGACGAGCATAATGATATGTGGATTGTATGATATGATTACGTATTCATGGAGATTGGATAGAAAACGTAAATCTGAGAAACCAAGAACACGCGCGTGTTCTTCAGCTTGTTCTTGGCGCCTTTTTTTCAAATTCAAATATTTGAATTTTGTGATTTTGTTTAATTGATTCAAAAATTAATTTCTCTCTGAGTTTTAATGATTTTGAGTTGATTCTTTTTTTAATAATTCACAAAAATGTTAAAATATTTTATTTTATCAAAAAATCCCAAAAATATTATTTATTTCATATAATTGATATTTTTGCAAAGAATTAATATTTTGATTGTTTTTGGCATTTTAAATATTTTTTCTACATTGATTTTGCAACTTTTAATGCTTTCTAATTATTTTGTAGGTCAATACTTAATTTTTGAAGCATTAATCCAAGATCACAATTTGTTTTCCATGTGTTAAACAATTTTTGATCATTTTAATTGAATTTTTATTCAATTAAATACATTTTGAAAACAAATTAGGGTTTTGGATTAATTCAACCCTCATAAATCATTTTCAAAACACTTTGGGCCTCTATTAGAGTGTAAGACCCAATCCTTTTTTTTGACCAAATCATCTTTGGGCCTCACTTATTGTATAAGTCCCGATACCGTCAAAAAACAAACGGCGCGATCGTCGCCTTTTCAAAAATCATCTGGGCCTACCCTCGAGTAGTAAGACCCATTTATTTTTCTTCAAAACTTTTTGGGCCTCTTGAGAGAGTGTAAGACCCATCCCCCCCTTGTAAAAAAACTTTTTGGGCCTCACTCATTGTATAAGTCCCTCTGTACAAGTAAACGGCGCGATCGTCGCCCATTTAAATATAAAACTCATCTGGGCCTCTCCTTGAGCTGTAAGCCCCAGATCTTTCTTTTTCAAAGCACTTTCTCCTTTGATTTTGAATATACTGTTGTTTTTAATCTTTCTTTGTTGAACAATTAACCAAACAGCATGGAAGCACTACAACCGAGTAAGTGGTTATCGCTTTCATTTACTGCTTTCATATTATAAACTGTATTGTGGGGCTGCTCACTGTAAGTCTCCTTTCATAAACTGATATCTACTGTGTAATAATAGTATAGATATTTCGAGTTTCCCCGGCAACTACGTCTAGAACTAGGTGACGCCGTTTCACTTATTCGTAGAAATAGACGCTTAGAGCCCCAATAGGAGCACCAGATACAGTCTTCTCTTCGGCTGTCCTCCTTAGGAATCGTCAAGAAGCTCTACTCCCCAAGATGAATGTATTCTCCGTGAATGGCATCTTTGAGTTTCTTCCCAATTCTCGAACTTTCCTGACTTGACCTATTCCTTGTGGATAGCTTGCCTTGAATGTCTCGGGGTTTTGGTACCCACTACGGTCATAATCTTGGACCTTAACTAAGGAACCCTCTTTAAAAGCTAAAAGTCGCTGGATAGTAAACCTCGCACGTTTACCAGTGGTTTTCATCTTTAAAAGAGTTATCTCTCCTAATGGAAAGGAGATGATAGACCCACGGGCTTCTTAAAAGCACCGGCCTCCTCTTGGGCATTATTCAAGGACCCTACGGCTTCTTAGAAGTATTCACAGCCTCCTCTTAGGCTTTGTATAATGATCTCTTCCTTCGGGAATGATAGCCTCCTCTTGGGCTTCGTACAAGGACCCGTCGGCTTCTTAAAAGTTTCCAGCCTCCTCTTGGGCTTCGTACAAATTGTCCCGACGACCTCCTAGAGGTATAGGAATAGAACCTAGTCATCCTCATAGAACAGTCCTTTCATAGAGTCTACTACTGTTCCTCGAAGCATAGTACAAAAGATAAAACTCTAGACACGGACAGTCTAACTTCCTTGAGTCTCAAAGACATTCTCAAGCACCCTTCGTTAAATAGGAAGGAAACCCGCAGACTCGGATAGTCTCGATACCCTTTGGATTTCCCGTTTCCTCAAAGAGAAGGAAATATCCCTGATCCTCAAATTAAAACTCTGTGTACAGTGTTACTCATATAAGAACTGATTTTCTCTTTTAAATCAGTATATTGGATCTGTCACTCAACTGAAACAGTTACAATAGCTTCCATCTCGGGCTTCGTACGAGATACCAAAATTCTCCCCAGTGGAGTCAAAACAACCTTTTCGCCTCTCTCTCGGGCTTTGTACGAGATACAAAAACACTCTCTTACTGAGTATAAAAGATTCTCCAACTGAGTCAACTCTTTGCTAGCCTCCTCTTAGGCTTTGTATAACGATATGCCCCACTGGGTCAAAAACTTTTAGCCTCTCTCTCGGGCTTTGTACGAGACATAAAATAGCCTCCTCTTAGGCTTTGTATAATGATTTTCCTAGCAGAAATTAGCCTCCTCTTATGCTTTGTATAAGAAAACCACTGGTTGATCCAATCGACCTTTTAGCATCAAAGTTGTGCCTTGTTCACAGTATACAAACATCAATAACTCCTTTCCCTTCATCTAATCGCTGTAAGCGGCAAGCCTCTGGATCATCTACATCCATGCCACTGTCCCTCTTTTAGCATGAGAAATTCCTAAGGAAAGATGGCATTGCTCTACACTGAGTTAAAGTCTTCTCCTTCAGGTTAAAACCCTTTCTTTGGAAATTATGGCATTGCTCGGATCCGCGTATCCCAGTTAAAGTAATTCTCCTTCCCCCTCTTTAGAGATGACAAATACTCTCTAAAGTCGAGGTCCTTTCGCTTCACGTCTTGGGCTTTGAACAAGACACAAATAGACCTTTTAGCTTCACATCTTGGGCTTTGAACAAGATACAAACCACCTTTCGCTTCATGTCTTGGGCTTTGAACAAGACACCAAAACACCCATTTCCTCCCATAGAATAGGAGGAACTACGAACGCTCTGATTTCCCTGTTTCGGTAAACGGGAATACGTAGGCATAAGATCGAAAGAAAAGATCTTAGCGAGCGCAATCAACAAAAAACCCAAATCCCATATCTTCGTCAATCAAAAGCAGTAATTCAAAAGCACCAGTCCTAACATCCTAATCCTTATTCCCCGCCAGAAACCTTCTGCCCAGGTAAAAAGAAAGAGAACAGTATTGGCGAAAATACAAATAACCAGTACAAAGGCCCCCCCACATTGATAGCATCCTTAACCTAACAGACCGTTGTTTAAACTCAGTATGCAAGCAGGGTTAATTGGAGACATCTATTTCCCTTCCTTATTCAGTTCACAATAGGATAAAAAATGAATCGACCTGTAGTTTAAAGCTCAAACCGCAGAGAGCGACCAGCGCTTAAGAACCGCGTCCAAAATCGCTTGCTACAGAAAAGTGGCGCCCACCGTGGGGCCAATCTCATTTTGCTTTAGGGCATCATCCTCATTTTCCACGTAAAATGGCAACTCTGCTGAGGAGTCTTTGCCAAGATCTTTTTGCCTTAGGGCATCATCCCCGTTTTCAACGGAAAATGGGAACTCTACCGAAGAGAAAGATTGACCTATGCTGGTCCATCTCTTAGGCAGGGAACCACAGATTAGGGCTTCCGCCGGGGAACCCATTTCTGTCAGGAACTTAAGAATCGTAGCTTTATAAGTCTAGGATGATTAGGACACATATATATACTGCTTTTCCTAATTGCTATACGTGCTTATTTTTCTGCTACTAGGAATGCGTGTGATGCCGCATGTGGTGAGATCGAGTATACACTTAAGAAAAGCCAACCTTTTTCGTAGTGCGGAAGCTATCGGAAATAGCTGTTACGCGATACTACCCTCATTTGAGGCTGGTGATCTATTCTCGGTGAATGGCACTTACTCTAAGATTGCACACAACTCGCTGGCGATCCGCTTGTTGTTTGCTTTCCTGGGAGGAGCTGATGATAATGAGTACAGGTACAAAAATCACCCTAGTATAAACCTTTGGGGATGGGTAGAGCCTTGACTTCATGACAACGACCCTTTGACCCCGTGTTTTTTCTATGTTTTTGTGTGCTGCATTCATGCATTCATTTAATAAAACATTAAAACATTCAAAAAACTTTCTCTTCTAGTCTCTCTATTTTTCAAAATAAACTAAGACTGTGATTGCAAATATCAGAGAAAAAGATTACGCTAATGGATTTCGGTAGAAAGATAACTCACCAGTATACCTTCAAGGTTCCAAAACTAGGGGATTTGAGAAAGTTAGCGAGGATGATCGTTAACCCAGAGGCTTTCAGAGCCAAGCACAGTGGTTTGCTACCACTGTTAAGAGTCCATGTGATTAAGGGGATCATGGACGCGCTCATTCAATTCTACGATCCGATTTATCATTGTTTCACATTCCCGGATTACCAGCTATCACCAACGCTGGAGGAGTATTCTCATCTGACTGATTTACATATCACTGATCGAGCTCTATTTTCTGGACTGGAAGAAATTCCAAAGAATCAGACTATTGCAATAGCAATTCATTTGGACGAGTCTGAGGTCCGGACTCACATGACCACTAAGGGTAGCACCCAAGGTTTGCCAGCCCAGTTCCTGACCAAGAAAGCTCTGTACTTTGCTAGTATAGGGAACATGACTTCTTTTGAAAGCATCTTTGTCTTGCTCACCTACGGATTATTTTTGTTTCCTAACATCAATAACTTCGTCGATATCAACGCTATTAAGGTTTTTCTCATTGGAAACCCTGTGCTGACTTTGCTCGCAGATGCGTATCATTCTGTACACTTAGGAAATTTGTACAGCGGAGGGGAGATCACATGTTGTGTACCTTTGCTTTACAAATGGTTTATCTCTCACTTGCCCAAGTCTACCGCTTTTTGGGATTGCAAGAGTGTCTTACGTTGGTCACAGAAGATCATGTCTCTCACCAACTCTGATATAGATTGGTGTAATAGGATTTATGAGGGAATCAGAATCATTGACCGTTGTGGAAAATTCCCCAGCGTACCCCTCATAGGAACTAAAGGAGGAATCAACTATCATCCGATATTAGTTCTTCGTCAATTTGGATACCCGATGAGACACATCCCACTAGGTGTTCATCTGGAAGGTCTTTTCTTCAAAGAAGGAGAAAATGACAGAGCACTAAAGATGGAAATAGTGCAAGCTTGGAAACAGGTTCATAAGAAAGGACGAGAGTCTCTGGGAAAACCGGATTGTGTCTCGATGGAGCCTTATCTCCATTGGGTACAAACTAGAGCTCTCAAGCTAAAGATGCCTTATCCTCGTTACGGAATTCTTCCGCCGAGGGAAATTGTCATGTACTTCATGACGGAAACTGAAAGGCTTCAGGTTACTCTCAACAAAGTTCAAAAGGAAAGAAGATCTTGGAAGAACAAGTACCGCACCCTCGACGTTGAGTGTATCCAAATACAGCAATTACTGAAAGAGAAAGATGCTCTGATTGAAATTTTGGAGCAGCATGCTGTAGAGAATCAAGATGACCAAAGGAATTTGCTCGCTCCTTTCACCTGGCAAAGGAATGACAACCCAACAACGGCCCAAGCGCCCCGGTCAAAGAAAAGGAAGATACCAGAATCAACACCCGGTTTCTCCTCAGAGAGGACTCGGGACCCATTAGTTTAGGTTTCTGTTTCTGCACTTTGTAATCTATTGTATTTCCATTTCTGTAATACTTTGGAATTCAATAAAAAGGGGTTTCCCCACTGTTTGATATTTTCAATCTAATTGTCGAAGTTTATTTTGATTAAACCAAAAAAAACAACAATTAATATAATCATTGCATTCATCATTCTCACATCGCGTATTCTTCTTCCCTACGAACCTCACGTTTGTGTCTCGATTCTAGAGTCAAACTGTCTCATTCGTATAATACTCGGGCCAATCGTCAGAAAAAGATGGATGATCTTGAGGAAGAAAACAGAGAGTTGAAAGAAGAGATCGACGCTCTGAGAGAGGATATGAGAAAGCTTCGTAACGACATGCAAGCCATGTTAGAAGCTCAGCTACAAAGAACTGTGATCTCAGAGATCACCTCAACGCCCATCATAGAAAAGTATGATCCTAGGTATCAGACGCCGAAAGATCGTCCTTGGGGCATGCCTGTTAACTATATCCCGGAAGGATATGTTCCGCCGATCACTGAAGATCAGGGAATCGCAACAGAAGCCGCTGGGCCTGAAGGTTACAAACTTCGGGAAAGCGAAGATGCCAGGGGCATACTCAAGACTCCTGAAGGTTACAAACTTCGGGAGGTGCCAAGACTTACTGCCGTAGTCACGGTACCACCCCCTGTGGTGCACACTGTCCCGGAAGGACAGATTCCACGGACACCTTCTGGTAAGAAGGAAACTATGTTTGACAGAATGGATGAATTCCAGGAGCAGTTCTTGGAAATGCAGAAAGAGCTGCAAGCCATTCGCGGTCAGGATCTATTTGGAAAGGACGCCGCAGACCTCTGCTTGGTCCCAAATGTAAAAGTCTCGCACAAGTTCCAAGTGCCCGACTTTGAAAAATACAAGGGTAACTCTTACCCTCAGAGCCATCTGGTGATGTACGCTCGGCGGATGTCAGCCCAGACGGAGAATCAGGACCTACTGATTCACTACTTCCAGGATAGTTTAACCGGTGCCGCACTCAAATGGTACATGGGTTTAAACCGTACTACGATCAGTACATTCAGAGATCTTGGTACTGCCTTCGTCCAATAATACAAGTACAATTTGGACATGGCACCCGACAGAGATCAACTCAGATCAATGTCGCAAAAGGAAAAGGAAACCTTTAAGGAGTATGCTCAAAGGTGGCGTGAAATTGCCGCTCAAATTTGTCCACCTCTTGAGGAAAAAGAGATGACAAAAATCTTCTTAAAGACCTTAAGCTCATTTTACTATGACCGAATGATTTCCAGTGCGCCCAGTGATTTCACCGAAATGGTCGGCATGGGTGTACATCTTGAGGAAGCCGTCCGAGAAGGACGTTTGGTAAAAGACACTGGATCAACGAGCGGTACTAAAAAATACGGTAGTGCTCTCCCTAAGAAAAAAGAGCAAGATATTGGGAATATCTCTCTCGGAAAGCAAAGGCGACGTTATCAGCCAGTAGCAGCTGTTACTCCTGCTATCGGCCCCACGCCTGTTCCTATGTATCAACCTCAAATTGTGCAGAGCCAACCTGACCAACAAAGGACACAACAGCCTCTTCAGCAGGCTCGTCCCCCATATAACAACAACCGTACAACACGGCCACCAGGATTCGATCCTATACCCGTAACGTACGCAGAGCTATTTTCGTTACTGCTAGCCAAGGGGCACATCCAGACTAAGTCTCCCTTTTCAGTTCCGGAAAATCCGCCTTTCTAGTTTAAGGTGGATCAAACATGCCCTTATCATCAAGGAGGTTCAGGGCATAACATTGAGACTTGTCTCAATTTCAAATCCGACGTGCAAAAGCTTGTTAGGAGCGGGCTCTTATCTTTCAAAGATACGAATCCTAATGTTCTTACGAACCCGCTGCCTCAACATGAGAAGGCTGCAGTCAATCTGATTGAGAAAGAGACTAACAATGTCTATCAAATTCACGATGTACTCTTATTGAGGACCAATCTGGTCAGGATGCATTGTAGACAGAGTGGATATGGCCATGTTCCACCTCATGATTATCACCAATGTGATATCTACTCTAAAGACAACCAAGGATGTTCTGTAGTGCAAGCAGCTCTACAGGAACAAATGGATCTCGGATGGATCCAGGAGCACCGAGTTCGTGGAGTTAACATGGTCTCTACGAATTCTAACGTCATTCAAAACCACGACATCCGTGTGATGAATGTCAACTTGGTGGCGATGCACTCAAGGCAAAGCCAGTATCATAATCTGCCGCGGCACGATTACGGTTCTTGTCTGATTTGCACGGTCAACAAACAGGGATGCTCTTTCATACAAGAGGCCCTCCAGCGTCAGATGGATCTTGGATGGATCCAAGACTACCATGATAGGAACTCCTATCAAATCAACATGGTTCAGATCTTTGACATCCGCGTGATGAATACCAATCTGGTAGAGTTACATGCTGAGCAGGTCCGACTCGGATTCTTAATATCACACGATTATCAAAACTGTAAAGCAGGTTGCGAAAACGATCGAGGTTGTACCCTTGTCCAGGAGGCACTTCAGCACTTGTTAAATCACTGGTGGATGCCAATCTACATGGATGAAGATACTCAGCAAATTAGTATCAATAACAGGAATCCTACTCGTCGTCAAAGTCAGGATGTCCGATCAATGGAAGGTAACCTAGTGAGGTTACATTGTATTCAAAGTGGGCGTGGCCAGGTGCCACCACACAACTATGACAGTTATAGCGTCTGTTCGGAAAGTAACCAAAGGTGTTACCTTGTGAGAGCAGCTCTTCAGGGTCAGATCGATCATGGAGAAATTCATCCATATCCAGGTTCAGGACCCATCATTTGGTCGCCGAACTACCTTGCCGATCAAGTTAAGGATGTTGTCACAATCTCTGGTCATCACCAGATCAGGGATGTTTTTGCCATCATCCCTCTACTTAACGAATATAGAGTTCCCAACCGGGAACGCATCGAGGTTACTTATGACGGTCAGAAAAATCAGAAGGTTCCCATAGTCGTCTATCTACCGGGACCATTACCGTATGAATCAGCTAAGGCGATCCCTTACAAATACGATGCAACAACAATTGAGAATGGAAAGGAAATTTCATTACCCTCCTTCGTGAATATTGCAGACGTCAGTCGTGTAACACGGAGTGGTAGAATCTTCAACCGAGGGGTTGGGGAAGCTAACAAAGAAACGGAACTTCAGGCAGAAATTCCTGATCCGCTAGTCGGTCAATCTAGTAATCCCGACTTTTCAAAAGACAAAGATGAGATGCTAAAGATCATCCAAAGGAGTGAATATAACATCATTGATCAACTGTTACAGACTCCTTCAAAGATCTCAGTATTATCACTGTTACTCAGTTCAGAAGCACACAGAGAGGCTCTACAGAAAGTCTTGGAGCAAGCCTTGGTGGAACAGGATGTAACGATCAGACAATTCGATAGCATTGTCTCTAACATCACTTCCTGCAATAATTTGGGATTTAGTGATGAAGAATTACCTGAAGAGGGTCGTCGTCATAACATGGCGCTCAACATTACAGTTAACTGCCAGGGCGATGCTTTAGCCAATGTACTGGTAGACACAGGGTCAGCCCTGAATGTTATGCCGAAGTCCACTTTGACGCAATTATCATTTAAGGGTCCTCCGATGAGAGTCAGCGAGGTCGTCGTCAAAGCATTCGACGGATCCAGAAAAACAGTTATCGGCGAAGTTGATCTTCCCATAACTGTTGGTCCTCACACTTTCCAAATCACTTTCCAGGTCATGGACATTCGGGCAACATACAGTTGTTTATTAGGAAGACCTTGGATACATCAGGCTGGAGCGGTCACTTCGACCCTCCACCAAAAGCTAAAGTTCGTCAAGAACGATCAACTTGTCACGGTTTGTGGGGAACAAGCCTTGCTTGTGAGTAACCTATCATCATCTACTTGTGTGGAACCCGAGGAGGTTATTGGAACTCAGTTCCAAGCACTATCGGTGAGCAAGGACAGTTAATTCAGAGGAGGAACCTCGATTTCCTCATACAAAGATGCTATCAAAGCGGTCGAGAGTACCGATACAACAGGATGAGGATGGCTTGTCATTCCTATTGACAATAAAACAAAGAAGGGTTTTAGTTTTTCTGCAACCTGTACCCAGACAGCCGCCAACGATGAAAGTCTTCATCCCCTTAAAAACTTCTTCCACAGTGGAGGTTTTCTTCACCCAGTGTCTCAGACAGTTAATGCTATCAATGAGGAAGATCCCTCTAACACAGATGAAGAATGGAAGTCCTACCTTAACAAGGACGGCTATATGTCTCAGGAAGAGGTGCCTATGCCTTTTTTCTTTCCTACAGAAAGTCCGAGATTTATACCAAGATCAGATGTCGAAATGATCTACGGAGATTGTGATCTGGAAGGATGCCGTGCTCCGCCAAATTCATTAGAGGAGGACACTCTGATGAAAGACAACTTTAACCGCAATTACTATGGCCCGATGGATGGCCTGCCAATGTGGCAGCCTTACCCAGGAAACTTGGGGCAAGAAAGTCAGCCGAGTAATGAAACTCAGCTGAGCGTCATTGAACAGAATACCTGTGTCCCCACCATGTCATGGGATCAACATTCAGGTCATTCGGAAACTACTCAACATGAAGATGAATTCGCAACATTTGCAGGACTAGAATTCATCAACTATGTTTTTCCTGAGGTCAACGTCATCGAGAGGGATGACTTCTCCAGTTCCAAAGAAGTTTGGGACACTTTGGGACAACCAAGTGGAAAATACGACTTTATGGTCAAGTACACTGCTCCCGAAAGCTCTCGTATCAGGCTCGAAGACATCCAACCAACTGGATGGGGAGATACAGCTGAGAGCACAAATGCTATGTAAAATGCAACAGAGGAATCCTCCTACGACAATTCTGCTTGGGAGACAGATTCCAACGATCCTGCTCCACCAGAAATCAGCGTCATTTCTGAAGACAAATCAAGGAAGGTGCCTGACTTTGTGATTCACCGAGGAGTTCGCCGCCAATGGGTTGCTGTCGAGGTTCCGAAGGTCGTTCATCAGTCAAAGTAATTGCCATCTTTAACCTTTCACCCTGCCCAGGTGAAACGGATGTTTTGATAGGGCTCGCTTTCTGTAAATTTCCCTCTTCGCTTTGCCCAAAGCGACAGAGTTTTGTTTTATAGGGCTGTAGTTTCAAGATTCGACTTGTTCATTAATAAAATAACGTCGTTCTGTAATTTCCGCATTAATTGCTGTTTTCTCTTTTTGCTTTTTCAGAAAATGGTAATCCTAAAAAACATTCAATAATAAAAACAAGCAGTAAAATCAAAACACTGCACACACTTGCATTTTCTTTATCTCTTCTAAACACGAATCATCACGTCATGCAGATTGCTTGTTTTATACCCCGTTGAAACATACGATCCGATGCCTTCTTTCAACTTTGAGTTCCCGGTATTCGAGGCTGAAGAAGAAAATGACAACGAAATTCCAGAAGAGATCTCCCGACTACTCAGACAAGAGGAAAGGTCCATTGAACCTCACAAAGAACCGTTGGAAACGGTAAACTTGGGTTCAGAAAAAGAGAAAAAAGAAATCAGGATCGGAGCATTGCTCAGTCCAACTGCCAGAGAGGGTTTGATAAAGCTTCTCAAAGAATTCCCCGATGTGTTCGCTTGGTCCTATCAGGATATGCCAGGGTTGGATACCAACATCGTGGAACATCACTTACCGTTGAGATCGGAATGTCCGCCAGTAAAGCAAAGGTTGAGACGCACTCACCCGGACATGGCCATCAAAATCAAGGAGGAGGTACAGAAACAGATCGACGCGGGTTTCCTCGCTACATCTGAATATCCTCAATGGCTAGCCAACATCGTACCCGTTCCCAAAAAGGACGGAAGGGTCAGAATGTGTGTTGATTACAGAGATTTGAACAAGGCAAGTCCAAAGGACGACTTTCCTTTAACACACATTGACATGCTGGTTGACAGTACAGCAAGGTTCAAAGTTTTTTCCTTCATGGATGGATTCTCGGGCTATAACCAGATCAAAATGGCGCCGAAAGACATAGAGAAAACTTCGTTCATTACCCCATGGGGTACCTTTTGCTACAAGGTAATGCCGTTCGGTTTAAAGAATGCCGGGGCAACCTATCAAAGGGCCATGACTACTCTGTTTCATGACATGATAAACAAAGAAATCGAGGTATATGTCGATGATTTGATTGCAAAATCAAGAACAGAGGATGAGCATGTTAAACATCTGTCAAAATTGTTCGAACGTCTAAGAAAATTCAAGCTCCGCTTGAATCCCAACAAGTGCACCTTCGGTGTCCGTTCAGGGAAACTACTAGGGTTCATCGTCAGCCAGAAAGGGATTGAGGTTGATCCTGACAAGGTCAAGGCCATTCAAGAAATGCCTTCTCCGAAAACTGAAAAACAAGTCAGAGGATTCCTGGGACGTTTGAACTACATCTCCAGATTCATATTCCTTATGACCGCCACTTGTGAGCCGATTTTCAAATTACTGAAAAAGAACCAGGATTGCGTTTGGTCAGAAGACTGCCAAACTGCCTTCGACAGTATTAAGGAATATCTGTTGAATCCGCCGATTCTATCACCTCCAGTGGAAGGAAGACCACTGATCATTTACCTCACAGTCCTAGAGGACTCAATGGGATGTGTACTTGGCCAACAAGACGAAACTAAAAGGAAAGAGTCTGCCATTTACTATCTAAGCAAGAAATTCACCGACTGCGAAACTCGGTACACAATGCTTGAGAAAACTTGTTGCACTTTGGCTTGGGCAGCCAAACGTCTTCGCCAGTACATGATTCGTCATACTACTTGGTTGGTCTCCGAAATGGATCCAATCAAGTACGTTTTCGAAAAACCTGCTCTCACGGGAAGGATTGCCCGTTGGCAGATGTTACTATCAGAATATGACATAGAGTACCATGCTCAGAAAGCCGTTAAGGGAAGTATTTTATCCGATCATTTGGCTCATCAACCGATTGACAATCAAGAATCAATCGGGTTTGACTTCCCAGACGAAGATGTCATGTGTCTAAAAATGAAAGATTGCGATGAACCGCTACCCAGTGAAGGGCCAGAAACAGGTTCCCAGTGGGGACTCATCTTTGACGGAGCAGTTAATTATTATGGAAATGGAATTGGGGCAATCATTGTTACCCCTCAGGGTTCCTACATTCCTTTCACTGCCAGACTTACGTTCAAATGTACGAACAACGAGGCCGAATACGAAGCATGTATTATGGGTCTCGAAGAAGCGATTGATTTAAGGATAAAAAACTTGGACGTATACGACGATTTAGCCCTAGTTATTAACCAGATAAAAGGAGATTGAAACACATACCAATCGGGATTGATTCCTTACAAAGACTATGCAAGGAGGTTGTTACCCTTCTTCAACAAGAGTCGACTTTCATCACATCCCTCGTGATGAGAATCACATGGCTGATGCATTAGCCACTCTCTCTTCCATGATTAGTGTAGGTCGATGGAATGACATACCTAAGATCGACATCATGCGCCTTGAACGGCCCGCTTACATCTTCGCGATTGAAGCAGTCATAGACGACAGACCTTGGTATCACGATATCAAATGCTTCCTTCAGAAACAAGAGTACCCATCTGGGGCACTCAGAAAAGACAGGAAAACCCTCAGAAGGTTGGCTGGAAACTTCTTCCTGAGCGGTGACACTCTTTATAAGAGAAATTTTGACATGGTCTTGCTCCGATGTGTCGACAGACCAGAAGCAGACATGCTCATGAAAGAAATTCATGAAGGAACCTTTGGCACTCATGCCAACGGACACACAATGGCGAGAAAAATTCTCAGGGCCGAGTATTATTGGTTGACCATGGAATCCGACTGCTACAAGTACATGAGGAGGTGTCACAAGTGTCAGATATACTCCGACAAAATTCATGTACCGCCGTCACATCTCAAAGTTCTTTCTTCCCCGTGGCCTTTTTCCATATGGGGAATCGACATGATTGGTATGATTGAGCCCAAGGCTTCAAACGGACATCGGTTCATCCTGGTAGCCATTGATTATTTCACCAAGTGGGTCGAAGCAGCGTCATTCGCCAATGTAACCCAACAAGTGGTGGTCCGATTTATCAAAAACAATATCATCTGCCGTTATGGTGTTCCAAGCGAGATCATTACTGATAATGGATCTAACTTGAACAATAAGATGATGAAAGAGTTGTGTGCAGAGTTCAAGATCGAACACCATAACTCATCTCCCTACCGACCCAAGATGAATGGAGCGGTAGAGGCGGTTAACAAGAACATCAAGAAGATCGTTCAAAAGATGGTTGTAACCTATAAAGATTGGCACGAAATGCTACCCTTTGCTCTTCACGGTTATCGAACATCTATCCGTACTTCAACAGGGGCAACCCCTTTCTCTCTAGTATATGGCATGGAAGCAGTGCTTCCCATAGAAGTAGAGATCCCATCAATCCGGGTATTAATGGAAGCTCAGCTCACCGAAGCTGAATGGTGTCAAAGTCGACACGACGAACTGAACCTGATCGAAGAGAAGCGAATCACGGCACTATGCCATGGTCAGTTGTATCAACAAAGAATGAAGAGGGCGTTCGACAAAAAGGTTCGGCCTCGTGTCTTCAAAAAAGGAGACCTCGTGCTCAAGAAGATACAATCAGTTCTCACTGACTCTCGGGGCAAATGGACCCCAAATTATGATGGCCCCTATGTGGTCACGAAAACTTTCTCAGGCGGCGCCTTGAGACTTGCAACCATGGACGGAGAGGAATTTGCCTACCCCACGAATGTTGATGTAGTCAAGAAATACTTCGCCTAAAACAAAAAAAAAACGTCTCGGTGGATTGAAAACCCGAAAGGGCGGTCCAGGCAAAAGTTAGAGACATAAAAAAAAAAATCATCCCGATGGATTGGAAATCTCATAGTACAATCCAGGCAAAAGTTAGGGATAATGGCAAGTAACTATGTTCAACAGAGGCAAGTCCCTCAGCAGTAGTTACATCATCTACCGGAGGAAATCTCCAGTCAAGGTCATCTTCGACAGAAGCCCAGGATGTCCCAAATTCAAAGTTGGTAGAAGGATAGTGGTCGTTATGTTTCAACGTAGCCCTTTTCCCTATAAATTACCATTTTCTAACTTTGTATATACTCTTTGGAATCACGCGTTTGGCTGATCTCCATCTTATCAATAAAATTTGAGCCCTTGTGCTTTTGTTTGTAATTCTTAACTTGTTTTAGCTTTACAGAACGACGTTGTTTAAACTTAATCAGCGATTCTTGAAATAAAACGAAAATGAATTTACTTGTTAAAACTTTTTCTGCTTTTAAAATAAAGATGGCAATTTATTTTGACTGTTGAATATCGGAAGAACATCGATTACTTCTCCCAAAGTAAGCGAACTTCAAAGTGCAGAATCAAAGTACTCCTTCTAAGCCAGTATGCCTGAATGAAGGGATCAACTGTGTCAGAGACCTTGTTTTGTCTGACAGCCTCGGCCGAGTTCTCATCTCCTAAGCCCGATCAACATAGCTCCCAACGGGACTATCTCTCCTAAGCAAGGTGGAATTGCTATTTTGAATCAACGGTGCTTCTTCGCCCCGCGATGGCCGATTATCCAATTGTGTTCATCCATTAGTCTGTATGTCGCGTCTGTTTTGTCAGCATATACATACATACTTCATGCATTTTATTTGCGTTCGCATTTCGTATTGCATCACTATCACTTGAGTCGGTCTTGTCCCCTAGTGATAAACAGTTTTCTCAATCGAGTTTGTTAGTTCTTTCCTCGTCAGGAAGTGTTGCGTCTGCACAATCTCGCCACCAGTGTATCTTTAGATCAAAGTCGGCACTTGGCCACTTTGATAACTTGAACCTCTGAAAAGCCAGAGAAAACTCTCAATAAACATCACTCTTCGCCATTGAAGATGATATCCTTGCTTTCCC
The DNA here is from genome assembly GCA_022829125.1 of Lathyrus tuberosus. Lineage (NCBI taxonomy): Eukaryota > Viridiplantae > Streptophyta > Magnoliopsida > Fabales > Fabaceae > Lathyrus > Lathyrus tuberosus. Next base: position 4,640,368 of record JALAZF010000259.1, read on the forward strand.
GGATTAAGGAAAATCCACAGAGAAAGCCTCGTGATCAGAGATTCGGCAGCATACCAGTTTTGCTCCGAAAGGACCGCTGATGAAAAGGTCATCGGCCCCACAAAATTGGACCCCATCATATGGCGTTTCTCCGGGAAGATCCCGAGAAAAGTATGACGTAAGATCCCCAAGTGGAAACAGTCTCTCAAGAGACTCGCTTTCCCCCAGTAAAATCGACAAATGGCGTCTCCAACAGAGAAGTTTGTACAACTCTACAACTCAGACGACTGGGTTCCCCAGCAAGTCTGACATCAAAACTTTTTCCACTCAAATGGCATCTCCCCAGGAAAATTCGGCGAGAAGTTTGAGGAAAGCCGCTATGAATAGCGTCCCTTGTCAAGAAAGTTTATTGACAAAAGAAACTAAGACCAGTTCCTTGGTAAGAAACCAGGATCGAGGGGAAGTTTAAATCAGAAACCAAGACCAGTTCTTGGTAGGAAACCAGGATCGAGGGGAAGTTTAAATCAGAAACTAAGACCAGTTCTTGGTAGGAAACCAGGATCGAGGGGAAGTTTAAATCACAAACTAAGACCAGTTCCTTGGTAGGAAACCAGGATCGAGGGGAAGTTTATTTCAAAAGAGACTGAGACAGTTCCTTGGTAGGAAACCAGGATCGAGGGGAAGTTTACCTTTTCTAAGTATCATTGCTTAGCTAAAGAAGATGAATGCGTAAGCTACCATTCATAACCACCATCAAAATTTCGGATATTCCGATATTTAATCCTCTTGCACCCCGAATGCCCGAATCCCTTCGTCATACATACCTTCGGGTCCAAGAAGATTAAATAGGGGCATCTGTAATACCCCAAATTTTGACCACTTAGATTTCCCATCATTGTGAAAATCATCATCACAATATGGATGAACCATCATGCTTCATCAGTCTCCCCAAAGATGGGTGAGCATCCAATACAATCAAAATTAGGGTTTCAAGCCCTCTCTGAGCTTTAGACAAAGGATCAATCAAGAAATGACACGATCTTCAACTTGTCTAATCTCTCAAACATCCACAATGGATCAAAAAGGTCTCACACTTCAAGGATTAAGCACAAGGCTGCTCCCTTCTAGGTGGATCAAGTCTCAAGATCGACAGTGTCACCAAATTAGGGTTTTGGTCGACCAGGGTCTCCAGATGGAAATTTTCACCTGGGCACAAGGCAATGATCCAAAACATGACCTAATATGCTTCATGGAACCTCATGAACCCATGCATCAAGTCAATTTTGCCTCAGGGGATGCATTCATCAAAAATCAGGAATTAGGGTTTCTTGACCTAATTCACCCCTAAGTTGACTTTTGGGACAAACCATGAGCCAAGACCTCAAGAGGTGATTTGAGGGTCTATAATACACCATATTGATCCATTTGGAACAATGGATTGATCCAAGAAGCTTGAGCAACAAGTCTCATTTTCATCTGCACCACAATTAGGGTTTTAAGGGAAAAGTCAACTGTAACTTTGACTTTTGACCAAGACATGCTCCCAAACCCTAATACATGATTGAATATACCCTATAACACCCATGGAACATGTCCATCAAGTTTGATTTAGGTCAAGGACATGATTTCCTGAAGAATTGCACAGTTTGGAATTCATCTGATAAAAAGTCAACTGTGCACAAAAGTCAACTTTGACTTTTTTGAGATTTTTCACCAAAATGGATTTTTAACCCTAAAATGATGTTAATGTATGATTTGAATCATCATTCATCAAGAAAAATCAAGAAAAGTGAGATAACTTGTAAAAGGGGTAACCATAAAACTTAGAAATTTTTCTAAGTTAAAAATAAAGTGGCAAAGGTACCAACTTTGAAGGACCATAACTCCTAAACCAAAAGGCCATTTTTTCTCATCCAAAGATGGATTTGTAGCCCTCATTATAACCTACAAACACTTCAACTATAAGTCATTCCAATTCATTAAGGATTTTGAGTTATGGAGTGATCAAAGTGGCTGAAAAGTGAAAATGTCACTTTTTCCAACACTTAGTGAAATTTTCACTAAGTCCAAATCTGTCTTCATTTTTTTCCAAATGTAGGGGGATTTTTCACTTGGATTCAAAAGATATCAAAACCAAACATGTTCAAACAGTTGTTGTATCATGTAAGGGCTTTCCAAAATGGTCAAGAGCATTACCAAATTCAACTTACACCATGAGATATGACATTGGCAAGTTGCCTTGCTGAAATCTGTCAAGGCAAGGCAGAATTTGCAATTTTGTTCGATTTGCCAAAATCAGCCAAATTCAAATGCTCCTATCCACTTGGACACCTCAGAGGATTGAATCTAAAGGGGACAATCACTGAGCCAAGCCTCCAAAGTCCATGGAACAAGAAATAGCATGTTGAACCTAGAGTTGCCAAAATAGGGACAAGACTTCAAATTTGGAATGAGGCATTCAATGGAACCATCAAGGTGGCATGGACTGAGCCATTCTCATCTGAAATCAGTCAAGACTTATCCAAGACCAAGGGGACCAAAGCTCTGTGCCCTAACCTCTAGTCAATGGCTAGAGGAGACTTGGATTTTCATTTGCCAACATTGGCCAAACCTACTTACCAGCTGCCATGCACTATTCCTTGCAAAACAAACTTGCTCTACTATAAATAGAGCTCAATTGTGGTCAGTTTAAGTACACCAAAGCCATCTAACAGATGCTTTCCTCAAAATCTCTTTCTCTTGGCAAAAATGCCTTTCTTAGCAAGGTAGCTATCGGGTTTTGAGTTTGAGAGCAATTCTGCACAAACCAATCACTCACACACCTCACATACATCACATATGAGCTGATCAAACACTCACATAACTTCTGAAACATCAATTTCATGAAATCACCAGCTAGTTGCTCAAATTTTTAAACAAGGTGCAGCTGAGGTACCACAAAATGATCCAGCCAATTTCAATCAAGTCCAACCATCCAAACACAATCCATAGGGTGTAGGGAAGCTGTTCAGATCATCACAACTCATCTGTAACACCTCCAAATCAAAAATCACTCTGAACTTGCTGTCACGGCTTGGAGGTAAGCACATACTTGGTCATCTCTCAATCTATGCATATTTCCTCGCACAATAATTTGGCCATATGTTCATAATCATGCATGAAATGTTTTCCCTCAATTAATTGCATTGTTTGAATCGTGTATAAAAAATCCTAGCCTTCATGCAGAAATTAGGGTTCTTGAGGTTTCTTCGTGATTTCTTGTTGTATGTTTAATTTAAATGAAATTAAAGTACATAGACACGATCGTGAGGTTGAGACGAGCATAATGATATGTGGATTGCATGATATGATTACGTATTCATGGAGATTGGATAGAAAACGCAAATCTGAGAAACCAAGAACACGCGCGTGTTCTTCAGCTTGTTCTTGGCGCCTTTTTTTCAAATTCAAATATTTGAATTTTGTGATTTTGTTTAATTGATTCAAAAATTAATTTCTCTCTGAGTTTTAATGATTTTGAGTTGATTCTTTTTTTAATAATTCACAAAAATGTTAAAATATTTTATTTTATCAAAAAATCCCAAAAATATTATTTATTTCATATAATTGATATTTTTGCGAAGAATTAATATTTTGATTGTTTTTGGCATTTTAAATATTTTTTCTACATTGATTTTGCAACTTTTAATGCTTTCTAATTATTTTGTAGGTCAATACTTAATTTTTGAAGCATTAATCCAAGATCACAATTTGTTTTCCATGTGTTAAACAATTTTTGATCATTTTAATTGAATTTTTATTCAATTAAATACATTTTGAAAACAAATTAGGGTTTTGGATTAATTCAACCCTCATAAATCATTTTCAAAACACTTTGGGCCTCTATTAGAGTGTAAGACCCAATCCTTTTTTTTGACCAAATAATCTTTGGGCCTCACTTATTGTATAAGTCCCGATACCATCAAAAAACAAACGGCGCGATCGTCGCCTTTTCAAAAATCATCTGGGCCTACCCTCGAGTAGTAAGACCCATTTATTTTTCTTCAAAAATTTTTGGGCCTCTTAAGAGAGTGTAAGACCCATCCCCCCCTTGTACAAAAACTTTTTGGGCCTCACTCATTGTATAAGTCCCTCTGTACAAGTAAACAGTGCGATCGTCGCCCGTTTAAAAATAAAACTCATCTGGGCCTCTCCTTGAGCTGTAAGCCCCAGATCTTTCTTTTTCAAAGCACTTTCTCCTTTGATTTTGAATATACTGTTGTTTTTAATCTTTCTTTGTTGAACAATTAACCAAACAGCATGGAAGCCCTACAACCGAGTAAGTGGTTATCGCTTTCATTTACTGCTTTCATATTATAAACTGTATTGTGGGGCTGCTCACTGTAAGTCTCCTTTCATAAACTCATATCTACTGTGTAATAATAGTATAGATATTTCGAGTTTCCCCGGCAACTACGTCTAGAACTAGGTGACGCCGTTTCACTTATTCGTAGAAATAGACGCCTAGATCCCCAATAGGAGCACCAAATACAGTCTTCTCTTCGGCTGTCCTCCTTAGGAATCGTCAAGAAGCTCTACTCCCCAAGATGAATGTATTCTCCGTGAATGGCATCTTTGAGTTTCTTCCCAATTCTCGAACTTTCCTGACTTGATCTATTCCTTGTGGATAGCTTGCCTTGAATGTCTCGGGGTTTGGGTACCCACTACGGTCATAATCTTGGACCTTAACTAAGGAACCCTCTTTAAAAGCTAAAAGTCGCTGGATAGTAAACCTCGCACGTTTACCAGTGGTTTTCATCTTTAAAAGAGTTATCTCTCCTAATGGAATGGAGATGATAGACCCACGGGCTTCTTAAAAGCATCGGCCTCCTCTTGGGCATTATTCAAGGACCCTACGGCTTCTTAGAAGTATTCACAGCCTCCTCTTAGGCTTTGTATAATGATCTCTTCCTTCGGGAATGATAGCCTCCTCTTGGGCTTCGTACAAGGACCCGTCGGCTTCTTAAAAGTTTCCAGCCTCCTCTTGGGCTTAGTACAAATTGTCCCGACGACCTCCTAGAGGTATAGGAACATAACCTAGTCATCCTCATAGAACAGTCCTTTCATAGAGTCTACTACTGTTCCTCGAAGCATTGTACAAAAGATAAAACTCTAGACACAGACAGTCTAACTTCCTTGAGTCTCAAAGACATTCTCAAGCACCCTTCGTTAAATAGGAAGGAAACCCGCAGACTCGGATAGTCTCAATACCCTTTGGATTTCCCATTTCCTCAAAGAGAAGGAAATATCCCCGATCCTCAAATTAAAACTCTGTGTACAGTGTTACTCATATAAGAACTGATTTTCTCTTTTAAATCAGTATATTGGATCTGTCACTCAACTGAAACAATTACAATAGCTTCCATCTCGGGCTTCGTACGAGATACCAAAATTCTCCCCAGTGGAGTCAAAACAACCTTTTCGCCTCTCTCTCAGGCTTTGTACGAGATACAAAAACACTCTCTTACTGAGTATAAAAGATTCTCCAACTGAGTCAACTCTTTGCTAGCCTCCTCTTAGGCTTTGTATAACGATATGCCCCACTGGGTCAAAAACTTTTATCCTCTCTCTCGGGCTTTGTACGAGACACAAAATAGCCTCCTCTTAGGCTTTGTATAATGATTTTCCTAGCGGAAATTAGCCTCCTCTTAGGCTTTGTATAAGAAAACCACTGGTTGATCCAATCGACCTTTTAGCATCAAAGATGTGCCTTGTTCACAGTATACAAACATCAACAACTCCTTTCCCTTCATCTAATCGCTGTAAGCGGCAAGCCTCTGGATCATCTACATCCATGCCACTATCCCTCTTTTAGCATGAGAAATTCCTAAGGAAAGATGGCATTGCTCTACACTGAGTTAAAGTCTTCTCCTTCAGGTTAAAACCCTTTCTTCGGAAATTATGGCATTGCTCGGATCCGCGTATCCCAGTTAAAGTAATTCTCCTTCCCCCTCTTTAGAGATGACAAATACTCTCTAAAGTCGAGGTCCTTTCGCTTCACGTCTTGGGCTTTGAACCAGACACAAATAGACCTTTTAGCTTCACATCTTGGGCTTTGAACAAGATACAAACCACCTTTCGCTTCATGTCTTGGGCTTTGAACAAGACACCAAAACACCCATTTCCTCCCATAGAATAGGAGGAACTACGAACACTCTGATTTCCCTGTTTCGGTAAACGGGAATACGTAGGCATAAGATCGAAAGAAAAGATCTTAGCGAGCGTAATCAACAAAAAACCCAAATCCCATATCTTCATCAATCAAAAGCAGTAATTCAAAAGCACCAGTCCTAACATCCTAATCCTTATTCCCCGCCAGAAACCTTCTGCCCAGGTAAAAAGAAAGAGAACAGTATTGGCAAAAATACAAATAACCAGTACAAAGGCCCCCCCACATTGATAGCATCCGTAACCTAACAGACCGCTGTTTAAACTCAGTATGCAAGCAGGGTTAATTGGAGACATCTATTTCCCTTCCTTATTCAGCTCACAATAGGATAAAAAATGAATCGACCTGTAGTTTAAAGCTCAAACCGCAGAGAGCGACCAGCGCTTAAGAACCGCGTCCAAAATCGCTCGCTACAACATGTGGTTCTTGAAGACATAACATGCGTCCTCTCAGCTTCCCTTCATGCCCGTGGACCGCGCACATCCGTTCATTTCTTCTTCCCCATGTCGTCTATCAAAGGCACCAAATAGGGACACGCCCCCGACGAGAGGTGGCCTGTAGGACGTCTGAAAGACACCACCTGCTCCTGGCCACTTGTATCCTCCACCAACTCGGTGTTTCGGGCACGCTGCGCCCCCACTGAAAGGGTCCCCAATGAATGGACTGACCCTTAAGTCATTACTATGCTACTTCGGAGCAACGACTTGGGGGGCTCCTGTTCTGGACTAGGCCAGCGCTTGCCCACCAGTCGGGCAGGCCCAACCCAATGTCACATTGGGGAGGCCCTACAAGGCCCAATCCTCCCCCTCGTCGGGCACATTCAGCACCCACCGTAGTCGAACAGGTCACCACCTGGTATAGGGAGAGACCACACGTCTTCCCCACGGACTCCATGTGCTCCCCACACGGGGGCACGTCATCAGGCAACTACCCGCTTCTGAAAGAACTGGTCAGTCCACCTTCCGAAGATCACAGGGCAGTTGATCTAGGGTGAAGACCATGTGTTGGTCTTCCTTACGACACGTAAGCCCTGACAATTATCTGCATTGAGCCTAGTGATCCAACCTAGTGCAGATAACCGTTGGCCCAATGTTGGGGGCACACTATAAATACCCTCTTTCACTAGAGGGTCAGATATTCTGAATCTTTACTCTCATTACTACCTTTATGTACTTGCACTCTTTGCTCTGTCTCTTACTTTGGATTGGAGTACCTTGCAGGTACACCCCCACCTTATCACCACCACCAGAGTAACGGAGCTCACGACGTATTGCTGGCCACCAATCTTTTTCTTATCAGGTACGATCAGTTAGTTTTCATGTTTTACCAAATACTAATTATATATGCTTGTATTGTTCATTCAAAGAAAATTTTCAATTTATCATCATATCTCTTCGAACGAATATAGTAACTACACTGTGTTCGTTAGGCAAACCACTTGAACCTATGTTGTAACAAATTATTACTAGGTAACTATATGTTTATGAGATTTTTAGTAATATTTTCTTTGGATTTGTAATTATCTTAGCGTGTAATATTTTGAAATCATTTTCAATATACAGGGTAATGGAGAGACACTATAGGTTGAACATGTCTAGAAAAAAGCTCGCATTTTGTAAGCCCAAGGTAAGTGAATTAATTGTGACATTCAGTTATTCATGAAATGTGTGGTTATATATATATATATATATATATATATATATATATATATATATATATATATTCATGAAATGCTTAAATTCGTAGATGAGCAGACAAGCAGAGGGATACGAGTGTGGGTATGTAATAAAACACATGTTTAACATCGTCTCTGGCGGCATTGTTGATTTGTGGGATCAGGTATATGTGATGTCATGAAATGTTTACAATAACATATTAATGTTAAAATAATTTGAGATTATAATTCAAATCACGTGATATTCAATTTTTTACACTTGTTTATATAGACGTTTAACGACATGACATTTTTCTCTCCCGGTGACTTAGAAGACGTCCGTAGACGTTGGACGTTTATTTTCAATGCGTTAGTTGAAATGAGGGGTGGTACTGTATGACTTCATCTTTGATGGTTGTAAATATATTTTTATTTCTTAATTTGATAATGTATGTATAATATATGAAAAAATATACAAGTGTATATATATATATATATATATATGTGTGTGTGTGTGTGTGTGTGTGTGTGCGCGTGTGTGTAAATATATTTTTATTGCTTAATTTGACCATATATAGGTAAAAGAAATTCAGATTTGTAATATATGGAAAAATAAATTAAAATTAAAAAAAAGTTTTTTATTACAGTTATTTATACCAAACGTTATTATAGACAGAGCGAAAAATATTATACCCCATACAATCACTGGATTTCGAACCCATGACCTTTCGCTTTATATCACAATGGTTGTATATTTTAACCATTGTGATATATAGCACGCTACCTAGTTTATCCCAACAGTCCAATGCCCGTGGTGGAAAGCACCATACATACAATCACACCTTACCTCACAACGGTTGGTCGGACGTGGTTGTATCTTTTTCACTCGTGTCTCCTTCTTTTTCTGACACTCTCGAGCATAGTGACCAAATCCTTGACAGTTCTAACACTGCACCTCCTTCATGTCAACTTTCTTCCCAGAATACTTGTTGCACATGCCTTTCTTAATCGAATCAGAGTGATTCTCTGAGTTCTTGCTTGATTTCTCATCATTAGCAAGATTCTTAGCCTTATCTTTTCCAGATTTCTTGTTGAATCTTGTTTTTAGTGCCTGTTCATCCACCTTTTTCCTTTCTGAGTTCCTCTGCTCCAGTCTCATCTCATGAGCCTTTAATAAAGCTTGAAGTTCTTCTAACTCCATCTCATCTAGATTCTTGGACTCTTCAATTGACACTACAATGTAATCGAACTTCGCACTCAGAGATCTCAACACTTTCTCAATCTTCTGCAAGTTGTTGGTATTCCATCGTTCACGATTTTAGACACATCTTGAAATCTGAAGATGACCTTTATCTGCGCAACCCACCGTTCATAGTTTTCCCCTTTGAAAATTGGTAGATTCGCTGGAAATTGTGTTGATGTTTGTTGTACCCCAAATTTTACCTCTTAGATGTCATAACATCTTGCATAGACATTTAGGATCAATCATATATGCATTATTTAACTAACCCATATCTTACAGTCTGTTTCTCTCATGTTTGAAATTAGGGTTTGCACAAAGAGATCCAAGGCCTCCTAAGGTATTCTTTGACTTCATACAATCCTCACAAAGGTTCACTAGTTGTTTAAAACCAAGATCTCAAGACTTTGAATCAAGTCAAGTCAACAAAGGATCACAAGACCAAAAGGTTGAATTAGAGTTTTAACCTGAGAAATCACTGAAGAATTTTACCATAATAAGTTAAGAATTGTTTGGTTCATCAACCATTTGAGTTTACCTACATCCAAGAGGTCTCACTCAATAAGAATTCAAGGTCATCTGGCTCTCATCATGATTAGTTTGAGCCACAGTTTCACCCTGTCTCTAAATTAGGGTTTATGTCAAAACAAGTGGATCATTGCCTTTGTTTTTTATCAAGAGGTGCTCTCAAGCCTTAGGACTTGACTACACATGGTATTGGACATCCCTAGAGACCATCTATGAGCTTTATATGTGAAGAAAGAAGCAAGATCATAAGAGTTTACCCTAGTGCATTCACAGTTGAAATTAGGGTTTTGACTGAAACCCTAATCCTTGGGATTTTGATTCTAATGAAACCTCCAAGGCCTCATCTCATCATAGCATGTCTTATTGTTGATTTAAAGTATTTGAGATCAAGTTCCAAGAGATTTCTTGCAAAGGAAGTAAGTTTTTATTCATGAAGCATTTCAAATATGGAAATTTCCCCTCTTGAGCAGAATTGAAATGATCATAACTTCCAAACCTCACATCCAAATGGAGTGACTCAAAGCCCATTGGAAAGCTCTTTTCAAGATCTTCAATGTGATAAATATGACCTTTTTCCTAAAAATGCATGGTTTTTGAGTTATGGAGCTTGCAAGCCAAACTGAACCAAGACTTGGTGAAATTTCAGCACCATTTGCCTTAATGAACAACCAACTTCAAGCTCATTTTTCATTAAGTTCCCTTGTGATTCAGAACTTGGGTCAAACATGAAAGTTGTAGAGGGCATTAAGGGCTTTCTAAAAAGTACAAGAAATCCCCCATCCATGGAGTGAGCTGGGAGTTTCGAATTGTTGAAGTTTAGGGATTATTCCTTGAATTTCAAGTTTCCAACTTTTGTATAATGATGCATAACTCATTATAATCCCCAATTAACTCACTTTTCTGAGGTTTAGTAGTAAGGTTAACATATTTTGAACCTCTCCCATGAAAATGCAAGTTGCAAACATCAAATATATTAGTTTATGTCAAGAGTGTGCAAATGGTTTTCAATGAGAGAGAAACTTTTCCAACAAACCACTATTCTCTTTGCAACTTGGACTCTGAACCTCTCAAATCAGGCCACATACCACAGAGGTCTATGGCTAGGGCATTGAGGACCCTTTGCGTCAGCATACGGCTCACACGAAATGGAAGCTTCTCCAAAGGGCAGTCTTGGCATTTTTCTATTTCTGGCCATACCTCAAACCCTAATCTTTTCCTATAAATAGAGGCTTGATCCTCAGTCCAAAACACACCAGAATCACCCCAAACCAAGTCTGATTACTCTCTCTATTATCTCATCTCCCTCCTCTTGCTAATCTGCAAGATCACTCCAAACTCTCATTTCCCTCGAGCACTTGTCCTCAAACTCTACAAACCTTCTTTGAACATCACATAGAGAAGGTCTAAACCCTCAAACCCTAGCTGTAATCACTCCACCTTCACATACCATTTCCACACCTTCATTTGCAAGAACACCGCACCAGACCATTTCACTCTTGCATTTCATGAACTAAGCTCATAAACCCTCCATAAACACTTCATAAAGCTCCTCCAAACACTCAAACACTCACTGCAATACCTCTAACAACATCTGCCATTTTCAAAACTCCAACAAGCAAGAGGTATCGGGTTCCATTATTCAGACACATTCCAAAGCTTCTAAGCATCTGGACCTACTCTACTAGGATCAACAAGTTCCCAGGAGTTATTTGTTCTCATCTACAAGCACTATAAAAGGAGCCTTGGACTCTCTCCAAGAGGTAAGCCTCTAAAACCTTGTAGCTCATGAGCATGCTTTGTTTCTGTTGGCATTGTTGTGGTATGTTGTAGTTCTATTCATATGTGTTTGGTTTAAAATGTTAAAGCTTTGCAACACCTTTATGTCATGTTAGAATTCCTAAATCTTTTTCCATGTCACTGTTTTTGGCTTGCGTATGTGTTGTGTGTTAGGTTTTAGGTCAAAAAAATAACACCATGACAATCCTGGATCTTTGCTGATCAGTTTAGGCTTTTGTTTTGATAAAAATGATGGAGTATTGATTTGAAACGAGGTTGAGAAAGAGAAGGGTTTGGCCATGGCGTTTTTCCACGAAAATGTTTCAGGTTTTGTTCACGTTGCATGAGGGAGATGATGTGTGGCCGTGTGTGATTGGCTGGGTGTGGTTTTGTCGTTTTGTAACTTAAATACAAGTGACCAATTGATGCATGTTGTGGTTGTTACGTTTTCATGTGTTTTAGTTTTTTTTTTTCGCTCATAAAATATATATTATATTGGGTGGCTTATACAACGGAGGTATAGCCACCCCAGTGGTAGAAGCATGTGCCTGTAAACAAAGGGACTGGGGTTCGAATCCCCCTCGCCCCAGTCCCCTTTGTTTTATTTTCTTTCCCTTTTGCTTCAGCTTTTTTCGCTTGGGCCTGGGCCTTATCCCATTTGCTTTCGCCACCCCCCAGTCACATGGCCTATGCGTATCAACATTAAACCCAGTTCATTTTTAAATTGCTAATGCACCCCACTGTATTTATTTCTTTTATTTCTTTTTATTTTATTTTCATTTCAAAAAATGTTTTATTAAAAATAGTAGTTGGTGATTAAAAATTTTGAAAATATTCATGTTAATACCTCAATGTTTAATTTAATTTTCTAATATTTTTTTATTTTCATTTTTATTTAGTTTTAATAATTATTTCTTATTTTCTAAGATTATAAGTAATTTAAATTCAAGCTTTCAAACCTCATTTTCAAAAATTCATAACTTGTTCATTTTTCACTCTTTTTGAGCCATTCTTTTTGCTAAATGTTCCTTAACATGTCTACTTTTTATTATAGAAAGAAATGGGTGAAAATAATTATTTACGAAACATTCATTAATTTTGAAAGTGAAGTACCTTTTAGGGTTTTTGTAAAGAAACACTTTGATTTCTCTTAATATCTTTGCCATGTTTTCTTGTTTATATTGATCAAATGAGACCTAATGCATATTGTCTAAACCTTGTATGATGCCTGTAACACCCCCAATCTATACCCCCAATTAATTAAAGCAGTAAAAGAAAATTCAAAATTTCATCAGAGTATATTTAAAATTCACAGCATAGACCGAGGGGTCACATCTATTTAGAACAGTACATACAACACCTGCTCATAAAGATATGCAACGGTGGGGTAGCAATCAACAGAGGAGCTCAGTTCCTTATACCCACATTTCAGATTTTAGAATAAAAGCGGAAAATCCAAAACTGAATAACATATATATATATATATATATATATATATATATATATATATATATATATATATATATATATATATATATATATATATCACCTGAAAAGTTTGTCATACATCAAGTTATACATGCACAAGCCAAAAGATATATATATATATATATATATATATATATATATATATATATATATATATATACATAATACACAATAATCACAAACGGCCTCCCTAACTACCCGGTGTCACATATCAGAGCCGACCGACAAAAGAATGAAGACGCAAAGCTTCACAAAAATACCTCCAGCAACTCTAATCTGCAATGCCTCATAGAGCATTATAAAACAGCAGAAGGGTGAGAAAAACAACCATAATATAATTGCATACAATTATATATAACACTAAAATACACATATATATTTCTCACCACAAACATACCACAGAATCCAAATACCACAAAACATCATACATATTTCATTTATCTAACAACAATGCATATTAATCGTACCCAATGCAATTATCACCAAGAATATCAATTCATCAATTCCACACACGATTAATCCATTCACAATTCTCACACATAGTCAATCATATATATGATTTATGCAAATGCACAGAGACCGACACAACGACTCTATGCACATGTCATGCGGTACCGAATCCCAATATTTCTCATCACTAGTTCACTCAGGAACTATTGGAACCATCGCTCGTTACTTAGTGTAACTCCCCGTCGAGCATACGATGTTCCCCATCGCTTTCGGTCCTCTTTGTATAAGGCTCACGACGTTTATGGATCGTTTTCGGTCCTCTTTGTATAAGGCTCACGATCCGATCGCTCACACCCCACATGGGCACACGATCGTCTATAACCATCGCTTTCGGTCCTCTTATTTTTAAGGCTCACGATATATCAAATCGCTTTTGGTCCTCTTATTTTTAAGGCTCACGATGTTATAGCAGATTCCCTCTGGAATCAATCCATCACTCAGGACGTCACAACAATGCATATCATGATGCTTGGCATACAATGACTCATGACATTTACTATGCACACATAAATGCATTCATCTACATCAACAAAATCACACTTGTACTTATGCCCAAAACAATGCATTTAATTATCATACGACCACAAATCATCACAACACCATTTAAACACATGCATTTACATCGTACAATAGCACCTTGCATGATACACCCGATTACGCACGATTACAACAACAAAAGTCGACAAATCGACACTATTCCAAATTCCAACATAATTAAATCGGCTAACAATTTCCAAATCATCATAATAAGAAAGTACAGCTAAATAGCTTTCCAACGATACCAAGAATGTAAAAATCGGATAAACGGAACCCAAGTTACGAAAGAAAAACGAAAACGATATTTTGAAAAGTCCCATTTTACCATTTCCCTGCCCGTACGCATAGTGCCCTGAGTCATACGCGTACGGTAAAACCTCATACGCGTACCATACGCAAATCACCAGATGGCCGAGCAAAATGAGAATCCATACGCGTATTGGCCCAAAACACGCCCATGTTACGCATATCGCCAAGGTCCATACGCGTATGAACATGCCCCATACGCGTATCACCTGGAAAAACCAGAAAAATTTCTGCAGAATTTTGTGTTACGGGTTTCACACCCAAACCCTCCAAATCATCATCCAAAACTCAGAAAAACATCAATTTGAAGTATAACAATACATACCCAACATGTATAAACAACCAAGAACACAATCAACATGAGTTTAAACACATTTGGATCAATTTTTACCAATTTCTAAACATTATGATTTTTACTAAATCTATCATTTCAATCCAATAACAATCACAAACACACATACATAATCATACACAAGTATACAATAATTGAGTTTCACACCCTTACCCGATTAAATCGATTCTAGAAGTTGTTTTCTTGAATTTTCTAAGTTTTTCTTACTATTTCTCTTCTTCTTCTCTTTTCTCCTCTTTTTCTTTCTTCTCCTTTTCTTTCTCTCTATTTTTCTCTCTTTCTATTTCTATTTTTCTACTTAATGAAAAATATTATGAAATGACCAAAATGCCCCCACACTCAAATATCTCGCAAATGTTCCCAAAACCCGATAAAATGTCACAACATCGAAAAATAGCATATTTTCAAATAAAAGTCGAAAATAAAATAATATAATAATAAAATAATCAAACGACTCGATTTAAATAAAACACACACAAAACTGGGGCGTTACAATGCCATTGTATGGTTTCACTTTGTTTCATTGATGTTTGTTGTGTGTTATACATGAAAATATCCCTTGAAATGCCTTGAGATCTCTTTAGATCATTTGCCTTGTAACATGAGTTTGTTTGATCAAATATGTGACATGTTTATGTCTAGAAACTTGAATGCCATGTTTGAAACATCTTGGAATGTTTAAAGTTTACCACTCTTGAATTCATGAACCTTAAGTTGTTTTCACTCCTTAGGTTTGCTCATACCTTTGATGTATGCTCCCCGTAAAGTGTCTTGGTCTTTACCATGCTCTCATTGTTTATCTTGCTTGTTATCTTACAACTCTGTCAAGTTATTCCCCAAGTGAGGTTAGCTCTTTAGCTTTCCTCCTTAACCCTCATCATTCCCCTCCTTCCAAAGGAAAGTCTCTCTATTGACCTCAAAGTCATAGAAAGCTCATTACCAGCTTTGACCTCATAGTCATAAAGCCACTCCTTCACCTTGACCTCATAATCATAGGTGTACCTTTGACCTCATAGTCATAGGATTCTCTTCCCTTGGCCTCGTAGCCACTTAAAATTAAGTTAGAGTTCTTGGACTCTAGGTGATACTCACCATGTTGAGTACTCACTTTCTCTCGTACAACTTAGACTTAGAGAGTTTCCTTAAACTCTAAATGAGCTCATACTCATTCCCCCCTTAGAAATTTGGCCATAGTCAATGGTTCCTTTCACCCTTAGTTAGGTGAACTACGGTTGCTCTGATTCTTTAGTCAGATACGTAGGCACAAGATGCGACGTCTTAGTGAGAAAACTTAGTGTATATACCCTTAGGTTTTCACCTTTAACTTTAACAGATTCCTTTAGCAAGCAAACATAAAATAACACAAACTAAACAAGAGGTTCCTATAGAGTACTACAGATATTAAGGGTGCTAATACCTTCCCTTATTGTAACCAACCCCCGAACATTAGATCTCCCCCCTTTAGGTTTTCTCGATCTTGAACCTTTCCTTTGGATAAATCAAAGTCGGTGGTGAATTTCAAAGTTTTGTGATGCAAGTTAATTAATAGCTTGTTATCCGATTCTCACCGCAACAGAAATGGCGACTTCACTGGGGATCTAAAGATTTAAGGGTTAAGCCCACCTTGCTTTTGCTTGTATTTGTTATATGTTTTGCTTGCTTACTTGTACATATTTGTATATCTGTCTATTCTATTTTGCTTAAGATCTTCTATTGGCATGGTACCATTGAATGGTGAGATAAAGTCCTAACCCGGACTTGAGAGCACATATATGATAGGATCGTGGTGTAATCAATAGTCGGTTGTTAGGAGTAGTCCTAACAATCTATGGCATATGATGACCACACTCAGATGAGGCCCTTTGGATTTTTTGATGTCTGATGTGAGCAGTCGCATTGATATTACATTTTCAATTGGAAGCCAGGGATTCTGAGGACCGTAGTTACCTTCACCCCACTTGGCCTTTTAAGATGTAGTGCGGTGACTATGAGGGAGCCAGTCCCAAGTAGTTGTCACGCGATACTACACTTAGACGAGTTTATCTTGAGAATATTATTAACTTGCGTGAGTAGTCATGCAGGCCGATAATATTCGAAGGATTTACGTAGACTCTGGGAACTTTTAGAACCCTGTTCTACAGTTGATGAACCTATAGTCCACACCTTGTTGGGATGGGTAAACCATGGCTCCACTCATGTGACCTCTAAACCTAAGACTCATGTTGTGCTGTGTACATATATCTGTGTATATTTACCCGTGTTTATGCATTGCATACATCTCATTTGCATCCATTATTGGTTTCCAGGAATTCAGACATTCATTTCCTTTTCAAAAGATCAATAGAGCTTAGATCTTAAAAACAAAAACTTCTTCAGTTTTTCCAAAAAAATTTGCAACTTGCCTTTGAGTTCCTTGAAACCACTTGGCTTGTATTTGCATTCCATGCGCATGCACATCACATTCGCATTTCTCAGTCTTGCGCCTCTTTTTCCATGTCTAGAGGATACCTAGCACCTATTCAAGACAATGGCGACAATGAATGAAATTTTGAAGAACCAAGAAGATTTGAAAGAAAAGGTCAGAATCCTCAAATACAAGATGAATTAGGTTCTAGAAACTTTGCAAGCTCTAATGAAGAAAGAGGAGTATGCTCACCCTGTTACTCCGAGAGAGGTTATCAGTTCTTCATCTCTTGTGGTTCTCCCATACCAAGGATCTTCCTTTGGGGAAACTTCATACCAGCCAACACTTGGTTTTGGTCTTGCACCAGAATATCATCATCAGGTGTCTACCAAAAGGGCGTCTCACCCTCCAACGGTTGTTCCTCCTCGAAGTTCTCAAAACCAAGATAAGAAGAGGTGCTCTGACAAAAAGGGCAAAGTTAACTACCAGCCCGTTCCGGTGCCATTGAGCAAACTCTTCCCACTATTAATGCAGAACAAGTTGGTAACTTCTCGACTTCTCAACCCTGTGCCAGGACCCTGACACAACCCAAATCTGAATTGTGAATTCCATAAGGGAGCCGAAGGGCACGACTTGGATGGTTGTTGAGCCTTAGAATTTACTGTGCAAAATCTGATCCACGACAAAGATTTAATCTTCGAAGAAGATCGTCCAGAGATTGTATGCAAGTTCCACACTGGGACAATGGGGCATCCCATTGAAGAATGCAAAGAGTTTGAAACAAGACTGCTATGCCTGCTAAAAACACTACAACCTCAGGAAAGTACGGCAGATGTCATTACCTCGACTCTTGAAGCAAAAGGCAAAAGACTTTCCAGGCCTCTCAAGATTCTGTATCACAAGGAACTAGTGATCAGTGGCGAAAGTGTTTCTCCGTTGGACCCGAAAACAGAAATCTTTTGAAATCAATTCGCCAAAGCTGGCTGTATTTTGTTCATTTCAGCATTTTAAATTATATTTCCTTTGCATTGAATTTGTTTTTGCGTACAAGCTTTGTTGTACTTTCAAATTGGCAAGATTAATGAAATGTTTATGCACCTTTTGATTAAGTCCATTTGTTTCACTCATCTACTTTATGTTCATGAAAACAAAAATATATATCCTTATCTTGTTTCACTCCACTTATCGAATTGTTGTTAAGCAAAGATTGGGGAGGATGATGAAAATATTATCCATAATTGTTGTGGTATGCTTTCGATTTAACCTTGCCGAGGATGTAAGGCATTGTTTCAATTCCCAAACACTGGAGAAATAAGGAAGATAATCCCTCGTTAACCCTTCGAGCCTAGAAGTAGGAGTTTTCTTTTCTTACACAAAAAACCCTTAAATCTCAACCTTGGGGCAGGGTAGTTCTCAGTTTAACTTGGTTATGCACTCGAATGCAAGTGCTTCATGCAAGACACCAGTCAGCTCTTTCAAATCAAGTGACAATGAAATAATGAGGTCTCATAAAAGAAGATAAAGAAGAGGTTTCAAAACCTCAACCAAAAAAGGAAAAAGTCTCAAAACACCAGAAGACAAAGAAGAGGTCTCATAACCTCAATAAAAAAAAGGTCTCATAACCTCAGTGAAACAATGAAGAGATCTCATAAAGACAAGAGGAGGTCTCAAAACCTCAGCAATAAGGCACAACCAAATTTTGCAAGGGAGTAATGACTACAAAGGTGTATGAATCATCGTCAACTATCATCAATTCATTCCTAACCTAGAAGAACCTGAATGTATAGCTTGAGTTAACTGAGTGTAGGATTGGAGTTCATCACGAAGATGGGGTGGGTACAAATAAACTTTGAGCCTTTATCTTTTGTTTCATAAACCATGAACCAAGCCACGTTACAACCTTTAAAAGACCTAATTGAGGTAAGGTTGTTTTGAAAGCATACTACAACAAGGTTGATTAACCTGACTCCTAATGATCTTTGCTATTTGCGTGTGTTGACCACTTCATTTGACATGCAGTAAAAAAAATTAGATCCACTTTATTTTGATTTAATCATTCCACTGCGTGTGTTTCCATAAAACTTTGATTTCAAAAGCTTGCATGAATTTCTGCATTGAAATTGCCAATTGTTAAATAAACATTAGTTGTTTGCAAAACAATTCAATGTCAAAGAAATCCCAACAAATGAAGCCACCTGGGGAATTTGACTTGATAAAGGAAGCTCAGTCAGGGCAACCAAGCGGAGGGATTTACCAATCCACCGTTCCAAGGATCAATGAATCAGGGGCAGAACTCTTCATGTTCAGAGTACTGAAGCAAGTCTTCTTGAGGTCATCTTATGACAAGTATGGACTCCACTGACCCATCAACAGGGGCAAGTTGTTTCCCAGTCATTTCGACTACAGTCTAAAGGACTTTGTATTGTGAAAACAGTTAAGCTGGGGCAGTTATATCAAGGTGCATTTCTTTTCAAAAAAAAGTTTGAAGATATTGAAGCATCTGGTATGCCAATTCTTCTGTAAAATCCTTTGACAATTTACACTCATAAATCAGTTAATCAGGGTCAGTCAGGTCGAGATTCGGTAAATCTCTAAAAGGCCAATCAGTCTGGGGCAAGCTTGTTCCCCAGTTGTTCCTACCATAGTCTGAGGACTTTGTATTGCAAATACGGCTGAATAGGGGCAGTTATGTCAAGGTGCATTTCTTTTCAAAAAAGAGTTCGAAGATACTGAAGCCTTTTGTATGCCATTTCTTCTGTAAAATCCTCTTGATGTTTTTTTCTAATAGACCATGTAGTATGGGGCAAATGAGTTATGCATAACTACTCAGCCTTTGGGACATCTTTTGCTAGCTCCCTAGTAAGTTGTTACTTCAGCTAAACTTGACAATTCCTAATGGATCTTTTCCCTCCAGTGAAAAGATCAAGCTCATGATGGCAATCCTAGTGAAGTCGTGATGCTACACCAAGTGGAAGACAAAATTCATTCTCCAGCAGTGTTGTGATATCAACATCTCTTTGGAATTTATACCCAACAACAAGTAGCAACCTCTTGAGAAGCTTGTCTATCCCTGGGGCTACCTATCTTTTTGCAACCATAATTGATATTCCCCAAGAAGTCTAATCGTCAATTATGCAACCCAGTACTGACCTATCTAATACTTAACCTCCTCATATGGATACCTAAGTCCAGCAATTTCTTGCATTGTTTGTTTCAGGTCAAACATGAACCTAAAATTCGAGTCAAACTTGAACCCGTTGTTTGAACCCAGGTCAAACATGAACCTAAACTTCGAGTCAAACTTGAACCCGTTGTTTAAAACCAGGTCAAACATGAACCTAAACTTCGAGTCAAACTTGAACCCGTTGTTTGAACCCAGGTCAAACATGAACCTAAACTTCAAGTCAAACTTGAACCCGTTGTTTGAACCCAGGTCAAACATGAACCCAAACTCCGAGTCAAACTTGAACTTGTTGTTTGAAAACCAGGTCAAACATGAACCTAAACTTCGAGTCAAACTTGAACTTGTTGTTTGAAAACCAGGTCAAACATGAACCTAAACTTCGAGTCAAACTTGAACTTGTTGTTTAAAAACCAGGTCAAACATGAACCTAAACTTCGAGTCAAACTTGAACCCGTTGTTTGAACCCAGGTCAAACATGAACCTAAACTTCAAGTCAAACTTGAACCCGTTGTTTGAAACCAGGTCAAGCATGAACCTAAACTTCGAGTCAAACTTGAACTCGTTGTTTGAAACCAGGTCAAACACGAACCTAAACTTCGAGCCAGACCTAAACCCGTCAAAAGTGAATCCAAAAGTCCAGCTCATACTGGTAACCTAAATCCAGCTCATACTTGTATCCCCAAAATCCAGCTCATACTGGTATCCAAAATCTAGCTTATACTGGTATCTAAAGTCCAGCTCATACTGGCATTCAAAATCCAGCTCATACTGGTATCCAAAGTCCAGCTCATACTGGTAGTTAAAATCCAGCTCATACTGGTATCTAAGTCCAGCTCATACTGGCATTCAAAATCTAGCTCATACTGGTATCTAAAGTCCAGCTCATACTGGCATTCAAAATCCAGCTCATACTGGTATCCAAAGTCCAGCTCATGCTGGCAGTCAAAATTCAGCTCATACTGGTATCTAAGTCTAGCTCATACTGGCACTCAAAATCCAGCTCATACTGGTATCTAAGTCCAACTCATACTAGCATTCAAAATCCAGCTCATACTGGTATCTAAAGTCCAGCTTATACTGGCATTCAAAATCTAGCTCATACTGGCATTCAAAGTCCAACTCATATTGGCACTCCAAATCCAGCTTATACTGGTAGTCAAAGCCCAACTCATATTGGCACTCCAAATCCTGCTCATACTGGTAGTCAAAGCCCAACTCATATTAGCACCCCAAATCCTGCTCATACTGGTATCCAAAATCCAGCTCATACTGGTATCTAAAGTCCAGCTCATACTGGCATTCAAAATCCAGCTCATACTGGTATCCAAAGTCCAGCTCATGCTGGAAATCAAAATCCAGCTCATACTGGTATCTAAGTCCAGCTCATACTGGCATTCAAAATCCAGCTCATACTGGTATCTAAAGTCCAGCTCATACTGGCATTCAAAATCCAGGTCATACTGGTATTCAAAGTCTAACTTATATTGGCACTCCAAATCCAGCTCATACTGGTAGTCAAAGTCCAACTCATATTGGCACCCCAAATCTAGCTCATACTGGTATTCAAAGTCCAACTCATATTTGCACTCCAAATCCAGCTCATACTGGTAGTCAAAGTCCAACTCATATTGGCACCCCAAATCCAGCTCATACTGGAGTCAAAGCCCAACTCATATTGGCACCCCGAATCCAACTCATACTGGTAGTCAAAGTCCAACTCATATTGGCACCCAAAATCTAGCTCATACTGGTAGTCAAAGTCCAACTCATATTGGCACCCCAAATCCAGCTCATACTGGTAGTCAAAGTCCAACTCATATTGGCACCCCAAATCCAGCTCATACTGGTAGTCAAAGTCCAACTCATATTGGCACCCCAAATCCAGCTCATACTGGTATCCAAGGTCCAACTCATATTGGCATCTCAAACAACTCAATATGTTGTACTCAAAATTCAAAATCCAGCTCATACTGGTATTCAAAGTCCAGCTCATCCTGGTATCCAAACTATAACCCCAAACTGGTGTCCTTTCCAACTCATATTGGAGTCCAACTCATATTGGTGTCTAAAGTCCCGTCTTTACTGGAAAACCAACTAAAATTGGTATCTTATCCAACTCAAATTAGTGTATACTAACATGTCACTTCTGAGTCCAATCATTGTAGGCACTTTAATCTGGTTCCCAGCAGAGGTTCAGTCATTATCAATATCTCTTTGAAAGTGCTTGTGATTGATCATCATTTGGCGCACGCAAAAGTTTATCTCTATATTTTCTGGATTTTCTTGAAGATCCCGTTTGAACGCCTCAGTATAAGAAAATATCAGAAAATCTTTTAGTGAATGTCTATCCTTTTATTTCAAACTGATCCCCAGTGGAGATCATGTCTTCTTTCTGGTTTCATGCCCATTAAGAATGTGTCTTTATTACTCCAGTGTCGTCCGGTCGCATGTGAACCCGTCGTCCATCTCCCTGGGTCTTCCCCTTTACGTTTTTATCCCCAGTATTTCCTCAGAGTCTTCCTAGTGAGTCTCTTTTGTTGGTCAGCCTGTATCCCCAGTGAGTGTTCCTCATGGATACTAACCTCCATCCTTCCCCAGTGTTACTCACCTGTGGTTGTTTGACCTTTATCTTTGGTGTCTGGTCTGTCTGCATTTTTGCACTATCATGGCATCATATCATCATATTAGAAGTTCATGGCATGTCAGCATCTGCATTCCATCTAAGGGAAAAAATTTCGGTTTTCTATATTTAAATACCTTTCACCTTGATGTCCCGAGGATTTTCCATCCCTTGTCCCATCCGGTAAAGATATTTAAATAGGGGCAACTGTTGTACCCCAAATTTTACCTCTTAGATGTCATAACATCTTGCATAGACATTTAGGATCAATCATATATGCACTATTTAACTAACCCATATCTTGCAGTCTGTTTCTCTCATGTTTGAAATTAAGGTTTGCACAAAGAGATCCAAGGCCTCCTAAGGTATTCTTTGACTCCATACAATCCTCACAAACGTTCACTAGTTGTTTAAAACCAAGATCTCAAGACTTTGAATCAAGTCAAGTTGACAAAGGATCACCAGACCAAAAGGTGGAATTAGGGTTTTAACCTGAGAAATCACTGAAGAATTTTACCATAATAAGTTAAAAATTGCTTGGTTCATCAACCATTTGAGTTTACCTACATCCAAGAGGTCTCACTCAACAAGAATTCAAGGCCATCTGGCTCTCATCATGATTAGTTTGAGCCACAGTTTCACCCTGTCTCCAAATTAGGGTTTATGTCAAGACAAGTGGATCATTGCCTTTGTTTTTTATCAAGAGGTGCTCTCAAGCCTTAGGAATTGACTACACATGGTAGTGGACATCCCTAGAGACCATCTATGAGCTTTAGATGTAAAGAAAGAAGCAAGATCATAAGAGTTTGCCCCAGTGCATTCACAGTTGAAATTAGGGTTTTGACTGAAACCCTAATCCTTAGGATGTTGATTCTAATGAAACCTTCAAGGCCTCAACTCATCATAGCATGTCTTATTGTTGATTTAAAGTATTTGAGATCAAGTTCCAAGAGATTTCTTGCAAAGGAAGTAAGGTTTTATTCATGAAGCATTTCAAATATGGAAATTTCCCCTCTTGAGCAGAATTGAAATGATCATAACTTCCAAACCACACATCCAAATGGAGTGACTCAAAGCCCATTGGAAAGCTCTTTTCAAGATCTTCAATGTGCTAAATATGACCTTTTTCCTAAAAATGCGTGGTTTTTGAGTTATGGAGCTTGCAAGCCAAACTGAACCAAGACTTCGTGAAATTTCAGCACCATTTGCCTTAATGAACAGCCAACTTCAAGCTCATTTTTCATTAAGTTCCCTTGTGATTCAGAACTTGGGTCAAACATGAAAGTTGTAGAGGGCATTAAGGGCTTTCTAAAAAGTACAAGAAATCCCCCATCCATGGAGTGAGCTGGGAGTTTCGAATTGTTGAAGTTTAGGGATTATTCCTTGAATTTCAAGTTTCCAACTTTTGTATAATGATGCATAACTCATTCTAATCCCCAATTAACTCACTTTTCTGAGGTTTAGTAGTAAGGTTAACATATTTTGAACCTCTCCCACGAAAATGCAAGTTGCAAACATCAAATATATTAGTTTATGTCAAGAGTGTGCAAATGGTTTTCAATGAGAGAGAAACTTTTCCAACAAACCACTATTCTCTTTGTAACTTGGACTCTGAACCTCTCAAATCAGTCCATATACCACAGAGGTCTATGGCTAGGGCATTGAGGACCCTTTGCCTCAGCATACAGGTCACACGAAATGGAAGCTTCTCCAAAGGGCAGTCTTGGCATTTTTCTATTTCTGGCTATACCTCAAACCCTAATCTTTTCCTATAAATAGAGGCTTGATCCTCAGTCCAAAACACACCAGAATCACCCCAAACCAAGGCTGATTACTCTCTCTATTCTCTCATCTCCCTCCTCTTGCTAATCTACAAGATCACTCCAAACTCTCATTTCCCTCGAGCACTTGTCCTCAAACTCCACAAACCTTCTTTGAACATCACATAGAGAAGGTCTAAACCCTCAAAACCTAGTTGTAATCACTCCACCTTCACATACCATTTCCACACCTTCATTTGCAAGAACACCGCACCAGACCATTTCACTCTTGCATTTCATGAACTACGCTCATAAACCCTCCATAAACACTTCATAAAGCTCCTCCAAACACTCAAACACTCACTGCAATACCTCTACCAACATCTGCCATTTTCAAAACTCCAACAAGCAAGAGGTATCGGGTTCCATTATCCAGACACATTCCAAAGCTTCTAAGCATCTGGACCTACTCTACTAGGATCAACAAGTTCCCAGGAGTTATTTGTTCTCATCTGCAATCACTATAAAAGGAGCCTTGGACTCTCTCCAAGAGGCAAGCCTCTAAAACCTTGTAGCTCATGAGCATGCTTTGTTTCTGTTGGCATTGTTGTGGTATGTTGTAGTTCTATTCATATGTGTTTAGTTTAAAATGTTGTTAAAGCTTTGCAACACCTTTATGTCATGTTTGAATTCTTAAATCTTTTTCCATGTCACTCTATTTTTGGCTTGCGTATGTGTTGTGTGTTAGGTTTTAGGTCAAAAAAATAACACCATAAAAATCCTGGATCTTTGCTGATCAGTTTAGGCTTTTGTTTTGATAAAAATGATGGAGTATTGATTTGAAACGAGGTTGAGAAAGAGAAGGGTTTGGCCATGGCGTTTTTCCACGAAAATGTTTCAGGTTTTGTTCACGTTGCATGAGGGAGATGATGTGTGGTCGTGTGTGATTGGCTGGGTGTGGTTTTGTCATTTTGTAACTTAAATACAAGTGACCAATTGATGCATGTTGTGGCTGTTACGTTTTCATGTGTTTCAGTTTTTATTTTTTTTTCGCTCATAAAATATATATTATACTGGGTGGCTTATACAACGGAGGTATAGCCACCCCAGTGGTAGAAGCATGCGCCTGTAAACAAAGGGACTGGGGTTTGAATCCCCCTCGCCCCAGTCCCCTTTGTTTTATTTTCTTTCCCTTTTGCTTCAGCTTTTTTCGCTTGGGCCTGAGCCTTGTCCCATTTGCTTTCGCCACCCCCAGTCACATTTCCCATGCGCAGCAACATTAAACCCAGTTCATTTTTAAATTGCTGATGCACCCCATTGTATTTATTTCTTTTATTTCTTTTTATTTTATTTTCATTTCAAAAAATATTTTATTAAAAATAGTAGTTGGTGATTAAAAATTCTGAAAATATTCATGTTAATACCTCAATGTTTAATTTAATTTTCTAATATTTTTTTATTTTCATTTTTATTTGGTTTTAATAATTATTTCTTATTTTCTAAGATTAGAAGTAATTTAAATTCAAGCTTTCAAACCTCATTTTCAAAAATTCATAACTTATTCATTTTTTACTCTTTTTGAGCCATTCTTTTTGCTAAATGTTCCTTAACATGTCTACTTTTTATTATAGAAAGAAATGGGTGAAAATAATTATTTACGAAACATTCATTAATGTTGAAAGTGAAGTACCTTTTAGGGTTTTTGTAAAGAAACACTTTGATTTCTCTTAATATCTTTGCCATGTTTTCTTGTTTATATTGATCAAATGAGACCTAATGCATATTGTCTAAACCTTGTATGATGCCATTGTATGGTTTCACTTTGTTTCATTGATGTTTGTTGTGTGTTATACATGAAAATATCCCTTGAAATGCCTTGAGATCTCTTTAGATCATTTGCCTTGTAACATGAGTTTGTTTGATCAAATATGTGACATGTTTATGTCTAGAAACTTGAATGCCATGTTTGAAACATCTTGGAATGTTTAAAGTTTACCGCTCTTGAATTCATGAACCTTAAGTTGTTTTCACTCCTTAGGTTTGCTCATACCTTTGATGTATGCTCCCCGTAAAGTGTCTTGGTCTTTACCATGCTCTCATTGTTTATCTTGCTTGTTATCTTACAACTCTGTCAAGTTCCCAAGTGAGGTTAGCTCTTTAGCTCTCCTCCTTAACCCTCATCATTCCCCTCCTTCCAAAGGAAAGTCTCTCTATTGACCTCAAAGTCATAGAAAGCTCATTACCAGCTTTGACCTCATAGTCATAAAGCCACTCCTTCACCTTGACCTCATAGTTATAGGTGTACCTTTGACCTCATAGTCATAGGATTCTCTTCCCTTGGCCTCGTAGCCACTTAAAATTAAGTTAGAGTTCTTGGACTCTATGTGATACTCACCATGTTGAGTACTCACTTTCTCTCGTACAACTTAGACTTAGAGAGTTTCCTTAAACTCTAAATGAGCTCATACTCATTCCCCCCTTGGAACTTTGGCCATAGTCAATGGTTCCTTTCACCCTTAGTTAGGTGAACTACGGTTGCTCTGATTCTTTAGTCAGATACGTAGGCACAAGATGCGACGTCTTGGTGAGCAAACTTAGTGTATATACCCTTAGGTTTTTACCTTTAACTTTAACAGATTCCTTTAGCAAGCAAACATAAAATAACACAAACTAAACAAGAGGTTCCTGTAGAGTACTACAAATATTAAGGGTGCTAATACCTTCCCTTAGTGTAACCAACCCCCGAACCTTAGATCTCCCCCCTTTAGGTTTTCGCGATCTTGAACCTTTCCTTTGGATAAATCAAAGTCGGTGGTGAATTTCAAAGTTTTGAGATGCAAGTTAATTAATAGCTTGTTATCCGATTCTCACCACAACAATGTTGATGTTCTATTTGCCATTACAAATTCTCTCTGAATCGCAACTGGACTCCTTGATACTAATTTGTTGAAATAACTATTTTCATTAAAGATGAAAAACGGAGAAGAAGAAGAGAGAAAAAAAGAGAAATTTGTAAACTAAATTATGAAAATTAGGATTGAGTGAAATTCCATGTTTACATCATACAAAACCCTTTATATAGGCAACTCAAGCTCAAGTCCAAACTATACAAACCGACCCAAGTCCAAAATGTATAGAATGTTAAATACAAAATTACAAATTACATTTCGACACAACTATATGTTGTATTCGATTCCGTCGAATACAACTGAATCCTGAACTTCGACTAGCTACTTCGACACAGTCGAATGCTAACTTTCAATCAGAACATCGAATTACAACTTTCAACAGCCATCACCTTGTTCACTACAAATATTTCTATAGCTGAGAATACAAATTGAAAAACCTTATGGCAGAAGACTTGGGCACTGTTGGTACCAAAGATCTTGAGCAGCTTGATCGTCAACATAAAGTGCAAATGTTGGTAGAAGCAAACAGATCTTTGACCATGAAGCTGGATCAAATAATTTCTGGAATGTATTTTTTTTCCTTGATGGATGTTTTGAGCTAGTCTCATTCATTATTTTAATGACGAAACAAATGTTGGAAATAAGACCTTTTGTGTTTAGAGAAAATGTGTGTGGGAATATTACAGGCTTGATTAGAAACTTGATAGATATGATAATTCTTTATGGAAGAGAGAACTTTTTATTTTTACTTGATACAAAAGTGTAGGATTACAACTTTATTTATAGTACTCTAAGGAAAACTCTAGACACACTAATTCTAGAAAGTTCTCAACTTTATAATTCCAAGAGCATTCTAGAAAATATTACAACTCTAAGAAATATACAGACACTCGAAACACTACAAGAGTTTTCTAGAAACATTACTCAAAATTACCTAAGCCCAAAATAACTAAACCAAAAAATCCAAATAATATATTTAGGCCCAAATCATGTTTAATCTTTCAACATCCCCCCTTAAACTTGATTTGTGACTCCAAGCATACTCCTTAACTTCATGAAAGTTTTCAACTTGAGTGGCTTGGTGAAAATGTAGGCAACTTGATCTTGAGACATCACATTCTTCAACTTTACTTTGTACACCCATCTTATTCTGATTTCTTTGCATCCTTGCAGAAGTGTAGTAAGTTCCCACGTATCATTCTTCGTGATTGACTTGATTTCTTCGTTCATGACGTCTCTCCACTTTACGTTTTCAACCGTTTCTTGATAGCTTAGAGTCTCACAATCACCAAAAAGACAAAAGAGGTTAACGTCGTTTTGGTTTTCGGTTACCTCATAAAGCTCTTCAATGCTCCTTAGTTGTGGTGTCCTCTCACTTGAGTTTGTTTCATCCAACCTTGGTGTCGGTGAGGCAGGTGGTTTAATATGTTCCTCTATCAATGGTTGTTCCATTTCATTTTCTTCTTCTTCAAAGTAAGGAAAAAATCGTACCTGTCTTCTTGAACACTCCAATCCCAACAATCTTCTTCTTCGAACTCCACATCACGACTTATGACAATCTTTCCATTATTTGGATTATAGAGCTTGTACCCTTTGGAGCTTGAGTCGTAACCCACGAATACGTACTTTTCACTTTTATCACCGAGTTTTGTTCTCCTTTCATCTGGAATATGGGTATAGGAAATGCTTCCAAATACTTTGAGGTGAGATATCCTTGGCTTCCTTCCACTCCATGCTTTTTGTGGTGTCTTCTCATGCACACTTCCTGTTGGGGAACGGTTTGTCAGGTAAACCGCACATACCAAAGCTTCGGCCCAAAACTCTTTCGGCATCTTCTTGCTCTTAAGCATACTTCGTACCATATTAAGTATGGTCTGGTTCTTTCTCTCTGCTACTCCATTTTACTGTGGCGATCTTGGCACTGTTAGTGGGCGGCGGATTTCGTGGTCTTCACAATATTTGTTGAACTTATTTGAAGTAAACTCCCCTCCTCGGTCAGATCTCATGGCCTTAATGGAAATACCACATTCTTTCTCCACAAGGGCTTTGGACTTCCTAAAGTTGTCAAACACTTCTGACTTTTCCTTCAAGAAATAAACCCACTTTTTTCTAGAATAATCATCAATAAAGAGGAGTAAGTATTTATTCTTACCAAAAGAGTTTGGATTTTTTGGTCCACAAACATCGGTGTGTATGAGCTCTAGCGGTTTTGTCGTTCTTGACGTTGATTCCTTTGGAAAGCTTTTTCGGAATTGATTCCCAATTAGGTATCCTTCACATAGTTGGTATGGGTGGTTTATACTAGGCAAGCCTCTCACCATCTCCTGCTTTGACAAACATTTTAGATTGTTGAAGTTGAGGTGTCCAAATCGTAGATTTCATAGCCAAGAAGAGTCATTATAGCAAGCCTTGAGACACTTTGCCACATCATTTTGAATGTTCAATAGGAACATTCTATTCTTTGACATAGGCACCTTAGCAATCAAGTTATGTCCACAATCTCTTAAGAAAAGACTATATTCTTTCAAGTGGATATCATAGCCTTTCTCTAATAATTGTCCCAAGCTCAAAATATTATTCTTCATGTAGGAACATAGTAGACATTAATATGAATTGATGACTCCCATTCTTCAATCGTATGAGAATTTTACCTTTGCCTTTGACCGGTATCTTTGAGTCATCTCCAAATGAGATATTGCCAGTTGCTGCTTCATTGATCTCTACGAACATGCTTCAATCACCGCACATGTGATTGCTTGCGTCGGTGTTGAGGTACCACTTGTTTATTTTTGCTTCTAATTAGTTTTGGTACGCGATCTTGCTGCAGTTGAAGCACTTGATTTGTGACTTGTTGCATCTTGACCATGAATTTCCTCTTCCAAGACCTCTTGTTGCTTGTGGATTCCAACTTCTTTCTCCATTTTTGAAGTTGTTGGAGTAGTTTTTGTAACTGCCTCTTCCTTCTCCTCCATGTCCTTGCCCATGTCCACGATCTTGGCCATGACCTCATCCTCTTTGGCTCTTGTAACTCGCATAGTTTGTTTCCTTTACGTTGAGTTGTAGTAGTTGCTCAATAGCCTCCTTTTGTTTAATTTTTCTCTTTGTTTTTATTTGTATGCTTGCAAGGAACCCATGAGTTGCTCAATAGTCATGGTCTTTAAATCCTTATTTTCTTCAATGTTGGTAACAATGAAGTCAAAACTTGTATTTAAAGTGCGAAGTATTTTCTGCATGACTTTCACCTCATCAACATCTTCACCATTTCTTTTGAGTTGATTGACTACGGATAATACTCGAGAAAAATAATTAGAAATTGACTTAGACTCTTTGATCAGTGCATCTTCATGCACATTCTTCCATTGTTATATGATCGTACCTGATCAGAAAGTAGATTAGTGGCCAGCAAACGCCGTGAGCTCTGCTACTCCGGTGGTGATGAGACGGTGGGGGGGTGTACCTGCAAGATACTCCGATGCAAACGTCAGGAACGGAGCAAACAAGTACATAAAGTGAGAATAATAATTAGAATACCTGACCCTCTCATGAAAGAGGGTATTTATATTGTGCCCTCAGCGCTGGGCCAAGGGTCATCTGCACTGGGTTGGGTTGTTAGGCCCAATGCAGATAACTGCCAGGGCTTACGTGGCGTAGGGAAGACTAGCACGTGGTCTTCCCCCTGGAGTAACTGCCCCGAGATCTCTGAAAAGTGGGTAGACCAACTCTTTCGGAGGTGGGTAGTCACCTGATGGCATGTCCTCGCGGGACGAGGACGTGGAGTATGTGGGGGGAGAGGCGTGACCTCTCCCCAGGCCAAGCAGTATCTGCTCGATGACAATGTCATTGGGTGTGCCCGACGAGGAAGTGAATTGGACCATAATGGGATGCTTGGCATGTCTTTGGGTTGGGCCTGCCCGACTGATGGGCAGGCGCCATCCCAGTCCAGAACAGGAGCCCCCCAAGTCGTTGCTCCGAAGAGCATGAGTAATGACTTAAGGGTCAGCCCATTCATCGGGGACCTGTTTAGGAGGGCAGCGTGCTCGAAGCGCCAAGCTGGTGTATGACGCAGGTGGAAGGAGCAGGGATATCCGCCAGGCAGGAGTCACCGGGACTAATTCTCTTCTGGCGTCTTAAAGGTCGACGATGCGGGGAGATGAAAGGAGACGGACGCGGTTGTCACGCGTGCACAAAGGGAAATGAAAAGACACACACGGAGTTCAGAGTGCCACGTGTCACTCGCCATCAATGCCTAGGGCGGCTAGGATCCTAGGAACTCAAGTGCCTAGGGACGCCTCGAGTCCTGTGACGGTCCTATAAATAGGACTCGAGTTTGTGCCATTTGCATGTTTCCACTCCCTCCGCTCACAACTCTCTCTCTTTTTCCTTAGCTTTCGTTGCCGTCCTTCCACCGTATGCCGCCGCACCGGAGATTTCCAACCTTAGTTTCAAGTAAGTTTTTGGCTCCTTTTTTCCGTTTAATGCTTTCTATGGTGGTTTCTCCGGAAAACTGATGAAATTCCCGGGGAGGCCGCGGAGTTTCCGACGAAAACGGCGGGGCTTCTTTTAGATTTCCGGTGAATACCCCGGGGAACTGGGAAGAATCTCCCGAGGACCTGATGAAGGTCCCGAGGACCCAGGATGAATTCCTCAAGGACATGGAATGAAGAAGCCGGGGACTTGATGAAGGTCCCGGGGACGTTCGATGAATACCCCGAGGACGTTCGATGAATACCCCGAGGACATTGGGTGAATGCTTCGGGGACGTGGGATGAAGGTCCCGAGCATATCTGCGTGTGTCATCGAGCTTCACATCTCGGCTCTTTGCTAACGCGGGGAGGTCCAAGGGGTGAGCACCCTCAGTAACCGTGGTCGGGGGATGTTTCCCCAGCGCGGGATGTTCCCGAGGAACGCTCTGGTCGGGGACGTTTGCTGAGCAGTTCCTCGTATCCTTTCTTCACCCTTTCACTTGATTTACGCTGGTAGGGTGAATTTGATCTGGACTATCGAATTCACCAATCTCCTCTGCTTTTTAGGTAAAAATGGCGACAATGGCCGCGAGAATCATAGAGATCAACGATGAGCCCGACTCTCCGTTGGTGCCGACCACTGGAGATAGGGAACATACGCCTGAAGACTGGGCTGGTGAGGAACCTCTGGGCATTCCATCCTTGTTTGCTATGGACTCCCATGATGCCTTCGCCACTGTCGAGAATCGTTGTGAGGGTTCCTCGAAGAACTGGTTGGTGTACAAACCTCTAGCACACCTCCGTATCTATTCCAGATTCAAAGGGATGAGATTCCCTATGTACGAGTTTACCTTCGACGAGGCGGGATGGCGCCTGCCCTTCAGTGGTTTCCATCGAGAAGTGTTCACTTGGTTGCATCTGACACCTTCACAACTTCACCCCAACGCGCTCGCCTTCATTCGTGCATACGAGCTCGTCTGCCAGTACCTCGGCATCGGGGCTACTATACCCTTGTTCTTCCGTATATTCCATCTACAGAGACAGACGATTGATGGAAGGTACACTTGGGTATCCTTCAAACAAGTGAGCAGGGTATTCCGGAATTATATGGACTCTGTCCGCCACTTCAAGTCTCGCTATTATGTCGTCAAGCCCATCTCATTCAAGGCCACAGAGACAGTGTACAACCGGGTGTTCAAAGAAAAAGACGGGCAACGGGTAGAAATCCTCGAGGAGAAGTCCCCCCTACAGTGGATTGAGGACCACTTCAAGAGAGGCACGGACAACTATATATTTAGCCCGAGCGCACTGGCCAAGGATGACCGACTGGACTACCAGGAGATAGTCAAGTTCGTCTCTGGTTTTAAACCTGCGCAACTCGTGACTCCGGACGGGAAATTTATCTGTGATGACAACGGGGAGATTTTAGAGGAGGCTCGGTTGATTAACACCAGAGCCCTCCTCGAGGCACATTCTGACGAGGACGCTCTCCCGCCGTTAGGTGGAAAGCAACTCCTTGACTTGGCTCCCCTGCTTATTTTTGTCTTTGGTCTATTGACGTGCTTTATTTTTCTTTTGCAGAGAAAATGTCGAGCATGAAGGAACGCGTTAAGAAGTCGGCTGCTGCCCGAGGTCCGAAGAAGGGTGGAAAGAGGCAAGTCGACCATATTCGACTGCAACAACCAGGCCCTATCCCGACATCCGAGGACTCCTCCAGCTCCCTTCAGTGTAGAAAATCTCCAAATTCGCAGGGGTCCCCGAAAAGGCAGTGAACCAGCGAACCAGCGCATGTCGACCTCACGGAGATCCCTCCCAGCGAGAAGTTCGTGCTCTCGTCCTATCACATGAGGCCTAATTTATTCTCAAGGGCCAACTCTTTGGCCGTTAGTGCATCCGAATCTCAGGCCATCTTGGGTGCTGACCGGGCTGCGAGGAGAAAAATCTTGGCGGAGGACATGGCCGCGATGATGCGGGTCTTTGCCACAACTCTGGTCTTGAACGATGATACCTGTCCATCGGCTGAGCTGACCAAATTATAGGACAGCTTCACGTCAGTTGAGGCTGAGATGAAGAAGTTGGACAAGGACCTCGCAGAGTGTAAGAAGCAGAATGAAGCCCAGGTCGAGCTTCAGGGAAAGTTGGAGAAGAAGTTGAAGAACGCCGCTAAGGAGAGGAAAAATCTCCTAGCGAGAATTACTGAGCTAGAGCAGGCTGTCAGACCTGCTGAGAATGAAACCGATGAGGATAAGCTACTGACTTCTCGGGCCGACCTGATATCAAAGATTAGGGTGCTCGAGCAAGATGTCCTTGGAGTTGCCGAGGTGAGCTTTGCTAACACCGTGAAGCAGCTCCAGGTCGTGAATCCGGGTGTTCAGCTCATCACCAAGGGGACCGACCCTTACCAAGAGGTGGTTGAAGGTCAGATTGTCACACCGGAGCCCGAGGAAGATAAGGACGACGAGACCTGGCGCGCAGGGGCTTATGATGTTTTTGTACGTACTCTTTGAACAATGGGCTTCTACCCAATTCCAATGTATTGTCTTTCTTTCTCTTGTGTGTGTGATGATTGTATGTTAATTATATATCTGTTTCGTTTTTGTTTAAGTATTTTGGGGTTTTTGATCGACTTTGTTGATCCTCGACAGTGCAGGGAACTGGTCGAGTGGTCGGAGCTGTATTCCGACCTTTAACGAAGCTAAGAGTTCGGTCGAGGTCTTAGCTTCGTGGCATAAACTTCCATCACGAGCTGGGTGTCCTGCCTAGTTGGTACAGTAACGGTGGAGCTCGGCCGAGGTATCCCCGTCGGATCAAGGGTCCTCGCGCTTATACCTTAGTGCGCCCCGTGGTCGCGACGTAGATGGGTCGCGGGCAGTGTTTAACTGTAGTACTTTTTAACTTTTTCAGCATTCCATGGTCAAGAAAGTTCCTCCCCGTGTAGATTTTCGAGGTAATAGGCTCCTGTCCCCGTTTTCGCGCGGATGCAATAAGGGCCCGCCCAGTTCGCGATGAGCTTGCCTTCATGCGAATCTTTCTGGTTCCTTCGTAGGACGAGGGTGCCTACCTGAAAATCACGTTTAATAACTTTGTTGTTATAGCGTAAAGTTATCTTCTGCTTGAGTGAGGCTTCGCGGATGGATGCGCCCGACCTTATCTCTTCGACCAGGTCGAGCTCCTCTCGGAGGGCCTCATCGTTCATCTCCTTGTCGATGGGAGATCAGTTCTTCTTGAGGGTTCCCTTATTTCCACTGGGATCACCGCCTCGGTTCCGTACGTCAGTCAGAACGGGGTTTCCCCGGTAGTGAAATGTGGGGTTTTTCTGTAGGCCCAGAGGACGCTGTGTAACTTCTCAACCCACCTTTTCTTGGTGTCGCCCAGTCTTCGCTTCAGGCCCCGCAGGATCACCCTGTTTGCGGCTTCGGCTTGCCTATTTTTTTGTGGGTGTTCAACCGATGTAAATTGTCGCTTCGTGCCAAGTTTGGTGACGAAGTCCTGAAAGTTTTTGTCGGTGAACTGTGTCCCATTGTCAGTGACGATTTCCTGGGGCACTCCGAACCGCGCAAGTAAGTTCCTCTTGTAGAAACCTAGTATGTTATGGGCTGTGATTTTGGCCAGGGCTTTGGCCTCGATCCACTTGGTGAAATAGTCAACGCCGATGATCAGGTAATTGTTTTGGTACGACCCCATGATGAAGGGTCTGAGGATGTCCATCCCCACCATGCAAACGGTCACGGGGACGAGAACATTTTGAGCTCACTGGGTGGGGCCAAGTTCATGTCTCTGTGTTATTGGCATATGTTGCACTTCTTGACGTGCACCTTGGCGTCCTGCTGCATGGTGGGCCAGTAGTACCTTGCTCGTAACGCTTTACGGGCTAGTGATAGTCCGCCGAGGTGTTGCGCGTTGATCCCCTCATGGATCTCTTAGAGTATGCCGGGGACCTTGGACTCCTCGAAGCATCTGAGGAGGGGGATCGAGAAGCCGCGTCGATATAACTTGTCTTCGATAATCATATAGGAGTAGGCATGTCTCCTAACAACTCCGGCGTCTTTAGGGTCATCGGGCAGTTTACCCGTGCTGAGGTACTCATACACCGGGGTCATCCAGCTGTACCCGTCTCCAATGGCGTTCACGTCAGCTGCGGGGACGGTTTTCTCGATGCTCGGACGCGGGAGCACCTCCTGAATGACGGACTTGTTCCCGCCTTTCTTCTTTGTGCTTGCGAGCTTCAATAGAACATCCATTCGAGTATTGTGTTCGTGCGAGATGTGATTTAGTTCTGCCGAGGTGAACTTCTTCATATTTTCCTTCACTAGAGCCAAGTATTCGATGAGGTTGTCGTTCTTGGCTTGGTACTCTCCTCACACCTCGGAGGCCACGAGCTGGGAATCGGTGAATATTTTGACCTCTTTGGCACCGAGGTCCTCAGCTAACCGTAACCCGGCGAGGAAAGCCTCGTATTTGGCCTGGTTGTTCGACGTTGGGAAGGACAACATGAGCGAGACTTCAATCAAGATACCTTCCTCATTTTCCAAGATGATGCCCGCTCCACTACCTGTCGAGTTGGACGCTCCGTCGACATGTATCGTCCACTTTTGGGATCCGTTGGTCGAAGGTTCTGGGAGAATCATTTCCGCGATGAAGTTGGCTAGCACCTGGGCATTCAGGGCCTTTCTCCCTTCATATTGGACGTCAAACTCGGCGAGTTCAAGCGACCACCTGATCATCCTCCCCGCCATGTCTGGCCGGCCGAGGAGTTGTCTCACTGGCTGCTCGAACCTCACCACGATTGTGTGGGCCAAGAAGTAGTGTTGTAGTCTTCTGGCCGTGGTGACGAGAGCTAGAGCGACCTTTTTGATCTGCTGGTACCTAAGTTCAGGACCTTGGAGGGCTTTGCTGGTGAAGTAAATTGGCTTTTACCCGTCGGGGGCTTCCTGGATTAGGACCGCGCTGACTACTTCGCTCGTGATGGCGAGGTATAGTAATAACGTCTCCTTGCCCTCTGGTCGCGAGAGAACTGGGGGTTGTGAAAGGAGTTGTTTGAGGTGGATGAGCGCCTGCTCGCATTCCTCGGGCCATTCGAACGTGGTTTTCTGGCGTAGGAGTTTGAAAAATGGAAGTGCGTACTGTGCTGACTTGGCCACGAAGCGGGAAAGCGAGGTCAGCATCCCGTTCAACGATTGTATCGATTTCTTTGAGTTTAGCGTCGGGATCTCAGAGAATGCCCTGCACTTGTCGGGGTTCACCTCGATTCCTCGCTCAATGAGGTAGAAACCGAGGAATTTGCCTGCCCGGACGCCGAAGGTGCATTTCTCGGGGTTGAACCTCATCTTGCATTTCCTCGCAGTGTTAAATACCGTTTTGAGATGAGCAGCATGGTCGAATTCCTCTGCAGATTTGACGATCATGTCGTCCATGTAGACCTCGAGCATGTCGCCGATCTCTCCCTGAAAGACTTTGTTCATCATCTGCTGGTATGTCACGCCGGCGTTCTTCAGGCTGAAGGGCACCACGTTGTAGTAGTAATTGCCTGTCTCGGTCATGAAGGCAGTGTGCTGCTTGTCGGCCTTGGCCATGGAGATTTGATTGTACCCCGAGTAGGTATCCATGAAGGACAATAACTTGAAACCTGCAGAATTGTCGACCAGCTGGTCGATGTTAGGCAGTGGATAAGCATCTTTCGGGCACGCCCGGTTAAGATCAGTGTAGTTAACATACATCCTCCATTTTTGATTATTTTTCTTGACAAGTACAATGTTGGACAGCCAGGTTGTGCACCTGGTTTCCGAAATGAAATTTGCCTCTAAGAGGTCTTTTACAGCTTTTTCAGCAGCCTCCATTTTCTCGGGATACTGCCTACGCCTACGTTGCACTATAGCCCTAGGGGCTGGATCTACAGTAAGCTGGTGACAGGCCACCTCTGGGTCGAGGCCGGGCATCTCCAACGCACTCCACGCGAACAAATTAGCAATCTTCACATTCCTGTCTGGATCATCTTCGAGGGCGATGAGCTCGAAGTCTCTGTCTGAAATGGTGTGCGTTAGGTTGAGAGGCTGCCCATTGCCTTCGGCTGGGAGGTCGTTGTCTGCTGCTCCCTCTTCTTCCTGGTCTCCGAGAAAATGACTGTCGAGGTCCACCGCGTTGACGCGCGGGAGTGGCTTCTACTCTGCATTCGGGGTTGACTTCTCTCTGGTCTTGGACTTGACGTTGATCGAGCTCAGACCCTTGGTTACAACTTCGATATCCCTGTGGAGGGTGACGACCCGACCTCTGGTGGTGTAGTACTTCATCTTCAGATGTACTGTAGATGGTACCTCCGTGAGTTCGGCCAGAGTTGTCCTCCCCAGGATGCACTGGTACAGGGAAGGATAGTCCACTACCAGGAAGCGGGTCTTAACTTGTCGGGCAGTGTAATCGCTTCCGAAAGTAACCATCAGCTCGACATAACCCCATGGTCTGGTGGCCGTGTTGTTGAAACCCTGGAGATCTGATCCCACGTACGGGGTCAGATGCCATTCATCGAGCTGGAGGGTCTCGAAGAGGTGGGCGTACATGATGTCCACCGAACTCCATTGGTCGACCAGGATTCTGCGGATGTCAAAGTTCGCCATCTGCACCCTGATCAGGAAAGGGATGGTGGATTTAGGGTCGCCACCCGACATTTTCTCGAGGTAGAAGGTGATGGGGTTCAACTTCCCTTATACCTTCTCAAAGGTGGCAGCCTGTGCCGAGCTCGTGGCGGTCAGATCATCGAACTTCCACTTGATCGACCCTACAGAGACCTTGTTGAATCCTCCGGCAGATATAACCTATGCCTTGGGGAAACTTTCCCACGGGCTGCGAGCGGTCACAGGGTCCTCGGGGGGGAGACTCTCCCACGGGCTATGAGCGATCGCGGGGATCTCGGGCTCGTCGGGGACGTAGAAGTCCTCTGGTCTGGTGATACTCAGAGCGACTTGCAGTTCGTTCTCTCTGGTGGGAGGGGCCGTCTCCTCGACTCTTTGTGTTTCCCGGGCATCTTGTCTGGGGGGGTCATTCCCCTTCGTATACTGCTTGAGGTGCCCCTCCTTGATCAGAATTTCTATCTCATCCTTGAGGTGGATGCAATCCTCAGTGACATGCCCATGGCTCCAATGAAACCTGCAATACTTGGACTTGTCAACGCTTAGTTTGATAGGTGTCGGCTTCGAAAAGCGGACACCTCCTTTATGGAATTCCAAGTTGGCGTACTCGGCCAGAATTCGCTCGCAGGGAGCAGTGAGTGGTGTGTACTCTATGAACCAGCCAGCTGGACCTCTCGATTCATGAGAGTATCTTAGACGGTCTTCTCTTTTTCTATCACCCCTCGTCGGGGAGCGGTAGAGTCTTCTTGCCTGGAGCTTCGGGGGCCCTCTTGGTGCCACGAGTCGTGGGCACAATGGGCAGCCTCCAGCTCCTCATACTGAATGTATGCTTGGTCCTTGTGGAGGAGCTCTTCCAAGTTGCGGGGTCTTTGAATGCCCACAGCCTTGGCAAACTCGGTACGAGGACGCAGTCCTCACTCGATCAGAAACTTCTTCATGTCATCGGTAGCGGCTACCTCGATGGCTTCCCGGTTGAATCTCTCAATGTAATCTCTGAGATATTCTTCCCTCCCTTGGATGATGGCTTCTATGGAGGCCACCGTCTTCGGGTGGCGTCAGGACGTAGTGAAATGCCTGGAGAACTGTCTCTTATGTTCCTTCCAAGCAGTGATGGACTCCGGTGCGAGGCTCTTGTACCACGCCATGGCACCTTTTCAGAGGGTGGTCGGGAAGAGTCTGCATTTGATAAATCCCTGGACATTCCTGTAGTCGAGCATTGCCTCGAAGCTCTAGACGTGGTCGTCCGGGTCGGCAGTGCCGTCGTATGCCACCAAAGGTTGAGGCTTTTCCATCCCGACAAGTATAGGCATCTCCATAATTTCCTTGGTCCGGGGGCACGCTGGTCGTATTCGTCACTCATAACTGGTGACTGCGAAGGAGAGTGATCGCCACGACCGCGCCTGTTTCGTCGGGAGGGACTCCTTGGTCGGCTCTTCGACTTCTCGCGGTAGCCGTCAGCTTTACTCCACTTTTGGACAGCAGAACTTCGTTGTTCCTTCCGAGCAGGGGACCGATTGCGCTCCTGCGTGACCATAGGTTAGAGTCGTTCCAGACGCGGGCGGCGCCCCGCAGGTTAGGGGTGAAGGAGTCCGAGAGTCATCCTGCTGTGTCCTCCATGGGGGAGGAGAAGGGCTGTGAGATATGGGGCGACGATGTCTTCGCCGGGGAGAGCATTTTTGTCGCCCCCTTTCGAGCGCTTCTATGCGCATGTTCTACTAGGAGATAAACAGGTTGGTCTAATTGATCAGTGTGAACAGGGACACCGTGTTTGGGTCAGCATTCGGTGGCACAGGGATCTGATGGTTGATAGTCGGGATGCTGTCATGTTGGGTGGCATTGAAGGCTGCTTCAT
Source organism: Lathyrus tuberosus (assembly GCA_022829125.1). Lineage (NCBI taxonomy): Eukaryota > Viridiplantae > Streptophyta > Magnoliopsida > Fabales > Fabaceae > Lathyrus > Lathyrus tuberosus. The sequence goes on from JALAZF010000259.1 coordinate 4,680,758, forward strand.
CAGAGGAGGGGGAGGCAGTACGCCTATCCCTCGGGTTACCTTTTTCGACGTTAACGATCACATTGGGCTTGTGGTCGTCTCCGTTGTTGAACTGAACGAAGGTGGTGTCTGGAGTCTTGGCCTCAGATCGAGGGTTGGCCATGATTGTCAGAATGAAAGTTGCTTTGGTTTTTACGAGAATAAAAACGGGGAAGCAAAAGTTCCCACAGACGGCGCCACTGATCGTACCTGATCAGAAAGTATATTAGTGGCTAGAAAACGTCGTGAGCTCCGCTACTCCGGTGGTGATTGTCATACCCCAAATTTTGACCACCAAGATTTCCCATCATTGTGCAAATCATCATCGCAATATGGATGTACTTTCATGCCTCATCAATCTCCTCAAGGATTGTTGAGCTTTCACTACAACCAAGAATTAGGGTTTCAAGCCCTCTCAGAGCACTTAGACAAAGGATCAATCAAGGAGTGACATGATCTTTAACTTGTATAACTTCTCAAACACCTATAAAGGATCAAGAGGACTCCCACATCAAGAATCAAGCACAAAGTAGCAACATTCCAAGTGGATCAAGCCTCAAGATCGCCAGTGTCACCAAATTAGGGTTTTGGTCGACTGAGGCCTCCAGATGGGAATTTTCATCTGGGCATGAGCCAATGCTTCCAAGCACAACCTAAGATACTCCAAGGGACCTCATAAACCCAATCATCAAGTTAATTTGACCTCAGGGGATTCATTTACCAAAAAGTCAGGAATTAGGGTTTCTTGACCTAATTCACCCCTAAGTTGACTTTCGGGACCAAGCATGAGCCAATACCTCAAGGCATGATTTGAGGGCCTCCATTACATTACATTGGTCCATTTTCAACAATATATTGACCCAATACGTTTGGCTCACAAGTTTCAATTTCATCTGGACCACAATTAGGGTTTTGAGGAAAAAGTCAACTGTACCTTTGACTTTTGACCAAGACATGCTCTCAAACCTTGGGACATGATTCAATACACCCTATAACACATATGGAATCCATCCATTAGGTTAAATTTAGGTCAAGGACTTGATTTCACAAAGGATCGCACAGTTTGAATTTCATCCGATAAAAAGTCAACTGTGCACAAAATCAAGTTTGACTTTTTGGATTTTTTCACAAATATGGTTCCCCTAAGTCAAAAATAATGTTAATGTATGGTATTGATCATCATTCATTAAGAAAAATCAAGAAAAGTGAGGTTTCTTGCAAAAGGGGCAACCATGAGAAACCAAAATTTTTCTAAGTTATGGAATAAAAGTGATTTTTGTACCAACTTCCAAGGACCATAACTTCTGATCCAAGCAACCATTTTGGGTGATTCAAAGCTGGATTTGTAGTTCTTGCTACACTCTAAAAAAGCTTCAACTACCTCAGACTCCAATTCCTCATGGATTTTGAGTTATGGAGTGATCAAAATGACGAAAACATGAAAATGACACTTTTTCCAACACTTAGTGAAAATCTGCCTAAGTTACCAGCCTTGAACATCAATGTTCATGAGGTTTTTTCAGTTGGGTCCAAATAGTTTCAAAACAAACTATGATCACACATGTTTTGTATCATATGAGGGCTTTCTAAAAAGCACAAGAGCCTCCCATAACTCATCCTGAGCAGGGAGATATGAATCCCTCAAAATCACCATTTCCAACTGTCCTAGGCAAGGCAGAATTTGGTGTTTTGATCGATTAGACAAAATTGAGCAACTCCAAGCCTTGTCATCCATTTGGACACATCTGAAGATAAAACAAAAGGAGAATGATCTGATCCTCAAGCCTCCAAAGTCCAAGAATCTACACTTAGCCATAACAAACCTAAAAAGGCTAAAAAGGTGCCAAGACTCCAATTTTGTTTCCAAGCATTCAATGGATACACCAAGGTGGCATAGAATGACACATTCCTAACTGAATGAGTCAAGAATAAACTCTGAATCAAAGGACCATATGCCTGTGCCCTAACCTCAAGTCAATGGCTAGAGGAGACTTGAGATTCCTTTTGCTCAACATTGGCCAAAGGCCTGGTGCAGCTGCCATTCACTATTAATGCCAAAATAAACTTGACACACTATAAATAGAGCTCAATTGTGATCAGTTTGAGTACACCAAAGCACTACAACTGATGCTTTCCTCAAAATCTCTCTCTTTAGGCCAAAATGCCTTCTTTTGCAAGGTATCTCTGAGGTTTTGAGTTAGAGAGCAATTCCACCACAACTCATGATCTAAACACATCTAATATATCTTATCTAAGCTCTCCAAACACTCACTTGTGACCTGAAACACCAAAATCAGAAAATCCACCTCCAAAACCTCAAAATTGGACTTTTCTGCATTTTCCTAGCCATGCCTTGATTCAGTCACTTCCAAAACCAAACAAGGTCTCAAACACACTCCAAATATCATCCTCAAACTGTCCCAAGTAGTTCCCCTCATCTAGATCACCATTTGAGAGAGTTGCCATATTGGTCACTTTTGCCCCTTTTGCAAGAAAGAGCCAAAACTTGTTCCTGAAGATTCCAGCTGGTTCGAATCATCCTAAAAGCTTCTAAGGGGTCAATTGAGAGTGTCCAAAGCATCAAATTACTTCTGGCACAAGGAACTTTGCAGGTAGCACAAAAAGCTCCAAGAGGTAAGTGCATCACAACTTGAACTCTTTGAATTATGCATTCCTTTGAGGTCCACTGATCATAAACATCCCATACATGTTGTATATGTTGTGTTTGAACGAATTTGTCATACAATTCTTGCCTGTACCATGAGATAGCATAAAAAATACAAATCTAGGCCTATTTTGAAACCACTGCCGGGTTTTAAAATAAGGACACTTCCTGAAAATTCCAAGACTACCATTGGATTCCTCATGAAATTCTAGGTCAGATGCACCTAAATTTTGTCCCAATCCATGGAGAAATGAGAAAGTTAGAGGCTTCACGTAAATTGCCAAAACTTGCCTTGCCTTGCCTTGGCCAGGCCTGAAAACTTGGCACCCCTTATGTATTTATGGGGTGGTTTTGATACACGGATGTATCACCACCCCAGTGGTTGTGCGCGCATGTGTTTGTCTAGGAGGTCATGGGTTCAAACCCCACCCAGACCTTTTTTTCTTCTCTCTCATTTTTGGTATTTTTCATTATTTTCATGTTTTTATTAATTAATTCAAAAATTAATTTCTCTCTCAATTTTAATTATTTTGATTGATTCTTTTTTTGAAAATTCACAAAAATATTAAAAATATTTATTCCATGAATTTCACAAATATATTATTTATTTCACATATTTGGTATTTTTGTAATGAACTATATTTTTATTTGTTTTTTAACATTAAAAATATTTCTTTCTCTTGGTTTTGCAAAATTCAAATGATTTTTAAATCATCCCATGAATGAAACACGATTTTCCAAATATAAATCCAAGATCACAACCTTTTTTCACATGTTTGATTATTTTAATTGAATTTTTATTCAATTAAAATACTTTTTAAAAACCAAAAATTAGGGTTTTTTTATCACTATCACCCTAACTAATCTTTTCAAACATCTTAGAGCCTCTATTAGAGTGTAAGACCTAATCCCTTTTTAACCAAAACCTTTTTGGGCCTCAGTCATTGTATAAGTCCCACTGCGATTTTCAAATCTCGGCGCGGTCGTCGCCTTTTAAATGAAAACCATCTGGGCCTACCCTTGTGTTGTAAGTCCCATTTCTTTTCTTTTTTCAAAATTTTGGGCCTCTCCTTGAGTTGTAAGACTCATCCCTTTATACATAAAACCTCTTTGGGCCTCAGTCATTGTATAAGCCCCAGTACAGTTTACAAAACAACGGTACAATTACTGTTTTTCATCTGGGCCTCTCCTTGAGTATAAGCCCCAACAACTTTTTCAAAAACAACTTCCCTTTTGATTTAGGATCAAATTCATAGTTGTTATCAAAAATTTCTTTTATTTCTTGAACAACTAACCATACAGCTGTTACAATGGAAGCTTGCTCGCCTGTAAGTTTTATCAGCTTTCATTTACATGCTTTCATATATATATATATATATATATATATATATATATATATATATATAATTGTTGTGCTGGAAGCTTGCTCACCTGTAAGTCCTTCTTTCATATCCTTTTAAATACTTGTCATATATCAACTGTATATATACTTGTAGACCTGCTTAGAGTTTTCCCCAGCAACTAGGTCTAGAACTAGTTAAAGCCAGTTGGTCACTCTTAAATACAGTCAAAACTAGTTCCCCATTGGAATTCCAGATACAGCATTGCCTTCTCTTGGGCTTAAACAATATGGAACAAAGAGAAAGACATTATTCCCAGTGAAACTTTTCTCAGACTGTCACTATTAGAAATTGTCAAAGAAGTTCATTTCCCTAGAGAGGATTAATTCCCGGTGAAACCTCTCTTGAATTTCTTCAAACCCTAGAACTGTTCACTAAAGAAAAGATTATTCCCAGTGAAAATTTTCTTGAACTCTTCTTAAGTTTGGACCCACAGGCTTCCTAAAAGCATCCCCGCCTCCTCTTGGGCTTTGTACAGGGACCCTCCGGCTTCTTAGAAGTTCTCATGCCTTCTCTTGGGCTTAGTACAAAGACCTTGAAGACCTCTTAAAGGTATAGGACATAACTTAGTCATCCTTTGCTAGAGCAGTCTTTCCAGAGTCAAAACCTCAGACCAATTTAGGGTTGATTCTCATCCCTTAAAACACTAGCCTCCTCTTGGGCATCATACAAAGATAAACTCTTACATAACAATAGACTTGGATAGTCTAATCCCCTTTTGGATCTCAAAGAAATTCTCAAGTTCCCTATAAACACTAGAAAAACCCTGGTCATTCAACCAATCTCCAGTAGAATTGAAACCTCTCTAGGTTTTCAAAACTCAATCCTTAAACTCTCACCTTAAGTTTCCCCTAGCCAGGGTCAGCTTATCATCAGTATAACACTATCCCAAATTAGAACCTCAGGGCATCTGATATCTCAACTCTTCTGTAAACCCTCAACAAGAGTTGATTCCCCATTTGGACCTGCCTCTGGATCTCAATAATCCTCAGCAGAAGCTAGCCTCTTCTTAGGCTTTGTATAATGATCCTTCCTTTCCTCACCATAGTCAGCCTCCTATTGGGCTTTGTACAATGATTTTCCCTAGCTGAGCTAACCTTTTCAGACTCTCTTATTGAGTCAATCACCCTTTTCAGTACTCTATTGTTAAGTTAACCTTTTTTTTTAGCCCCAATCTTGGGCTTTGTACAAGACAGATAATACTCTCCTGCAGAGTCAAACTTCTTTCAGCCTCAATCTTGGGCTTTGTACAAGACACCTAAAAATCCTTAATTGAGTCAGACTTATTTTAGCCTCAATCTTGGGCTTTGTACAAGACTGATAAAGATTTCTTTCCCACAGAGTCAGTCTTCTTTTCAGCCTCAAATCTTGGGCTTTGTACAAGACACATACAAACCCTCTCCAGCGGAGTCAAAATCCCTTTTAGCCTCAATCTTGGGTGTTGTACAAGATAGACAGAATATTTTCCCCGGAAAAGTCAAACTTTTAGCCTCCTCTTAGGCTTTGTATAATGATATCCCCAAAAGAGTCAGTCTCTTTTAGCCTCAATCTTGGGCTTTGTACAAGACATATATAAACACTCTCTTGTTGAGTCAGTCTTTTCCAGCCTCCTCTTAGGCTTTGTATAAGGACTTCCCCAGTGAAGTCAATCAATCTCTTAGCTTCAACCTTGGGCTTTGATTAAGGTACACAAAAATCAACATCCCTTCATAGGAAATCAAAATCTCTCTGTAGGAAGACATTTCTCTACATATCACATATCAAAACAGAAAAATCAAAACAAACCTTATTCCCAGATAACTGCTGTAAGTGGCACACTTGTTGATTCAAGAAATCCAAGTTGTCGTCCATCTCTTATCCTGGAAAATTTCCTCTTTCAGCTAATTGCTGTAAGTGGCAAGCCTCTAGATTATTTACATCCACGCCACTGTCCCTCTTTTAGCATGAAAGCCTCCTAAGGAAAAATGGCATTGCTCTACACTGAGTTAAAGTTTTCTCCTTCAGGACAAATCCCCTATAAAGGAAATTATGGCATTGCTGGATTCACGTATCCCAGTTAAAGTAAGCCTCCTTTATAAACAGGCACCCAACAGTTGTGATAAACAGACGAGATGTCTCCCTTTAGAGTTGACAAATTCTCTCTACGTCAAACCTTTTAGCTTCAATCTTGGGCTTTGAACAAGACACAAATAACCTTTAGCTTCAATCTTGGGCTTTGAACAAGACACCAAAACATCTTTTCCTCCCATGGAATAGGAGGAACTACGATTGCTCTGATTTCCCTGTTTCTTTAAGAGGGAATACGTAGGCATAAGATTGCAAAATCTTAGCGAGCATACCAATCAAAAACTTTAGGTCCAGTACCTCACCAAAATCATCAAAATCTCTCTCAATATTCCCAAACTTTCCCTACTCATCAACAGATCAACACCATCAAGTAAAAGCAGAACCTAAAACTATCAACCTCTGGATAACCACATATAGGATGGGTAACTGACAACTCCCCATTGTATAACCTGACCCCGAACTCCCTGAATCTCTCTTAGCGTTTGTTCAGTTAATCATTCGCGTGCAAGGTTAGTTTTAGATAGCTTCCCCTTCTCTTTCAGCTTCACGGGATAAATAAGAAATCAGAAAGTAGCACTCCCCCTCCTACCGTTGCGGTGTGGAGGAACCCCATGTGCGATAAGCTGGCCGCGTCACCGACAAAAATTGCACGCTACAGTGATGAGACAGTGGGGGGTGTACCTACAAGGCACTCCGATGGTAAAGTCAGGAACGGAGCAAGTAAGTACAGAAAGTGAGAGTAAGAATTAGAATACTTGACCCTCTCATGAAAGATGGTATTTATATTGTGCCCCTAGCGTTGGGCCAACGGTCGTTTGCACTGGGTTTGGTTGCTAGGCATAATGCAGATAACTGCCAGGGCTTACGTGGCATAGGGAAGACCAGCACGTGGTCTTTGCCCTGGAGTAACTGCCCCGAGATCTCCGGAAAGTGGGTAGACCAACTCTTTCGGAGGTGGGTAGTGTAGCACCCCAAAATTTGACATTCTCTTTCCAACATTAACTGGCTTATGTTTCATTTCATTTTGCATTGTCATTTGAGCATATCATTGGTTCAAAGCATGGGATCAAGGTATCTTGGTTAGCTCAAGAGGAGAAGATGTTTTTCAGTGGATCAAGCAAGAGATCATGTGTGCATAGAGGAGTATTGTTCAAGATACCAAGAGAAGAGAGGTTCTTTATATCACCATTACTCAAGCTTCAATGGGTTTTTAGGCCTCAAGGCATCCTAATGTGTTCATCACCTCATCAGATGATTAGGTTTGGCAAGAGTTTTGAAGTGAATTACCTCCTTCTATCTGTTGATCATCAAGCTAGGGTTGTGGATATCTGGGAATGTAACACTCCGATGGCAAGATTTTTGAAGCTTTATCATCATCATGTGGCACATTTCATCTTTGTTTAAGAGGATTCACATCATAATCAGAGGAATTTGAGTTTTGAGCTTGGGTCGATTTCTCCTAGACAGTGGGTGCCAAAACTAGGGTTTGTGGTAAAATAAGTTTATTTCTGATTTTTGAGCAAGACTTGATTCCATAGTGTTCTATATGTCCCAAGGTGTCTGGAGATGGAAGATGGGCCATCAATTTGAAAAAGTCAACTCCTGACTTTTGAGGTCAAATTATTGTTCATTATGTCAAATATGATCAATGGATGGATTTAGGTCAAGAAATGTCAAGATATTCATCAAAAATCAAGAAATTGGGAAATTTGCCATTTATGGAAGGTTAGGGTTCTAGAGAGTTTCCATTTTTGGAAAGTTCTAGCCCAAAATCAGTCCACTTCATGGCCAATTTTCTCCATGCTCTAGACTTCATTTTAATTTTCCCCCAACATCAAAGTTGTAGAGCATTCTCTTAGCTTTCTGTTGAGTACTAGAATGCCTTCATTGGATGTGTGAAGCTCAAGTTATGATTCTCCCAAGTTAGGGTTTTAAAGTTGGTAACTTAGTGAAATTTTCACTAAGTTTTGGACAGAATTTTTGGCTACTTTCCATGGACTTTTTCATCATGATCCCAACTTTATTTCAATCTTTCTCAAACATCAGAGTTGTAGGCCTTGTTCTAAGCTTTCCAACCATTACCCAAACATGTTCATTGGATCAAAACTCACCAAGTTATGTTTCTTCAAAGTTGAGGTATCAATGATGTGAAAGTTGCCATAACTTGGAACTTTTCAAATTATTCTTGGCATGTTATGGACCAATTCTTGCAGCATGGCCTTGCTACCAATTCTACACGTATGAGACTTCATTTTGTGACACCAAAACATTGCCATAAGTAACCAAACCTTGTATGTACTATTCATGCCAACTTTTGAATATTTTTGCCAAAAATGAAAATCCTCTAAACTTGCTCAACAAGGATTGTTGTTTCCACTAATCCACTATGAATTCATCAGCTCTTTGTCCCCATAAGATGACAGAAAAAACCACACCATGCCATGTGAACTTGTACCACCACCATTTTCAAATTTTCCTCAAAACTTTAACCTTAAGTTTTAACCACAATAAGTTTGTTTTTACCACACCAAAGCTGCATATATAAGCTAAAGATAACCCTAGCTTCAGATACTCATTCTCAGCAGCCACAAAGAGCAAACTCTCTCTCACTCTCCAAACCTCTCTCTTTGAAACTCTCATTTCCTTCAAGTTTCTCTGTATTTTTCATTTGGTTCTTCATCACTGAGACACAAGGAGGCCATTGGAAGGATTTGTTTGAAGTTGTTACATAGTTTCAAGGGCCAACGGAGCCACTCTGTTGAGTAATTTTCTTCAACTCTAAGCTTGCATTTTAGATCTGTTTTAGGTTCATGTCGGGTGCATCTGAAGTCCTACCTTAGGGTAGGCAATGTTTGCATAATTATTTGTGTATTTTAATGAAGTTTCATTTAAGGTGTACAAACTTTAATCCTTGTTTTCTTGAGTTTTAGTGGTTGCTTTTCATTTGTTTTTGCATATTTGAACTCACCATGGGGTGCACTACATTATAGTATGTAAGTTGTTTTGATTTGTGATTATGGAACCATGAGTGTTCATTCTTTAAGCTTGATTTTCATGGACTTAGAGGGAGTTTAAAAAAAAAAACTAAGTTTGTTTTTGTTATCTACACAAAAAAGTAGGGGGGTGGCTTTTTTCACGATTTTGGCCGCGCCAGCCACCGTCGGTGGTGGCCGGCCAGACTGGTTCTTCCATTCCGTCGTAGGAACTGTTCACGCGTGCTAAAAATATTTCCATGCATTGCCATGAAGATATTGATGACGTGGCAGATTGGTGTAGGGTCTTGTGTTTATTTTTGTCTTGTAGTGTTTTAATGAAAAATGGACCAACTGATGTATGTTCCACATATGTTTTGTTACATCTAATCATTTATTTTCTTTTATTTTTAATAAAAATTATGAACATGTAGTAACATCTCATGGGCCCAGCGAGTGTTTTCTCCTAGCACCCCTTGTCCAGGCCCAGGCGTTATGGCCTTCATCTTTCATTGCTAATACACCCCTCCTCTTAGCACTTGTTTTCATTTTCCTTTTTTATTTTTGTTTTAGTTTTTTAATTATTAAAAATACTTCCTTTTATCAAAAAATTCCAAAACAAATCATGTGTGTATTTTAATGTCTTACTTATATTTCCATGAATTTTATTTTCATTTTCCATTTATTTTGATAATTATTTCTGATTTTCTTTTCCAAAGTGTCTTCCATGCCTACCCGTGTGATTCATGCTTATGTTTAGTGACTTTACCATGCTTTCTTGAGCTAAATTTTTTTACCATGTGTTCATCCATGGATTAGGAATGTTTGAGTGTCAGGTTGCTACCTTGGTGATTAATATTTGATTATTTTCCATGTAGTTTTCATTGCTCCTCGATTATTGCTCAGTTAGCTTGATATGTGTGATGTTTGATCCATTTGATGATGAAATTTTATGATTCTTGTTGAGATCTTTTTCTTGTGGAATTTATTTGGATTTTTATAAGGCATGCTTATATTTTTGGTTGATGTTAACATGTGGCTTGAACTTTGAATGGAATGTTTTTGGTACTTGACCAAGTTTGGATCTTTTTGACCATTTGTGCTTAAGTGAAGCTTGAAATGATTATATTATGTGATCATGTACTGTCTTGGCTTGTTTGTGGCTTTGGAATCTGTTGCGGTGAGAATCGGATAACAAGCTATTAATTAACTTGCATCACACATCTTTGAAATTCACCACCGAGCTTTAATTTATCCAAAGGAAAGGGTAAAGTTCGAAGAAAACCCTAAGAGGATCTAGGTTCGGGGGTTGGTTATACAAAGGGAAGGTATTAGCACCCTAAGTATCTGTAGTACTCTACAGGAACCTCTTGTTTAGTTTGTGTTATGTTATGTTTACTTTCTAAGAGAATCTGTACTAAGGTAAAGGTAAATACCTAAGGGTATGTACACTAAGTTTTCTCGCCAAGACGTCGCATCTTGTGCCTACGTATCTGACTAAAGAATTAGATACGCCACGGAAGGGATGGAAGATGAATTCCTTATTAAGAAGGGAGACATAACAAACAGGGGCAAACAATGGGAGTCACCTGAGGAGAAGGATTTGTTCCGGCTGGGTTACAAACCGGCTAATGAAGTAATAAAAGATAATTTCCTTAGTGTGGGATTCGGAATTGAGGATCATGTGGCCTTAATGGAAGTGGAAGAAAGGAATGCCTAATCTCGACAATTGGAAAACCATCAAGATTCCTGAGAGGATTTCTGTTTCGAAGTAATTTACTTTTTCTTAAAATAATAATACGTCCCTTACCATGCCCAAGGCAAGTGGACAAAGCTTTGTAGGGTCACCTTTTATTTCTTTGGATTATTTCTATCGATAAAATTGCATTTTGTTTTCAATCAAGATCTTTTTCTTTCATTTTCCGTTTGTTCAAAGTGGCAATATATCTTCTTTTAATATTTTCATTCTCGTCAATTAAAAAAAAAAGGATACTAATAAAAATAATCTCCCTCGTGCAAATTAAAAAACGAACCAATTAAAAATAACACCGCTATAATCCTGTATGACTTCGGATTACCGATTAACCAATCGGAAGAGGGTGATGAGGACGAGTGTGAGCTTCCTGAAGAATTAGCCAGACTGTTGAGGTAAGAGGACAAGGAAATACAACCTCATCAGGAACCAGTGGATGTGATCAATATGGGAACTAAGAAAGATAGGAAAGAGGTCAAAGTCGGTGCTTCTCTGAATAAGGATATAAAGGAAAGGTTGATCGAGCTATTGCAAGAGGACACAAATGTGTTTGCCTGGTCATACTTGGATATGCCTGGACGTGATACAAACATCGTCGAGCACAAACCACCGCTCAAGACAGAATGCACGCCAATCAAGCAAAAGTTGAGGAGGACTAGACCAGACATGATCCTCAAGATCAGGGAAGAAGTCATGAAAAAATTTGACTTTTTGTCACAAGTTAAGGAAATTCAAGTTACGACTAAATCCTACAAGGTGTGCTCATGGAATCAGATCCGGAAAATATTAGGGTCCATGGTCAGTCAAAGGGGAATAAAGGACAAAATGAAAGCCATTCAAGGAATGCCAGTTCCGAGGACAAAAAAGGAATTTCTTGGATTTTTTGGGAGATTAAATTATATTACGAGGAACATCTCGCACCTTACAACTACTTGTGAGCCAATCTTCGAATTACTCAGAAAAGGATCAAATCATTGAATGGAATGAGGATTGTCAAAAGGATTTCGATTGGATCAAGGAATATTTGCAAGAGCCACCTATGTTGGTGCCACCAGTCCCAAGGAAACCACTCATAATGTACTTAACAAAACTTGAGAATTCAATGGGTGGTAAACTAGGGAAACGTGATGTAACAGGGAGAACAACTAGGTGGCAGATGTTACTAACCGAATATGACATCCAAAACATCACTCAAAAGGCTATTAATGGAAGTATACTAGCAAACCATCTTGCTCATCAACCAGTTGACAACTATCAAAGACATTGTGGTTATAAGGGATTGTGAAACTCTGATGAAGGACCTGGACCTGGATCTCGATGGAAACTTATATTTGCATAAGGATATGCGCTTCAAAGAGGGGCTATCAATTGGAGTTTAGGATCAAAAAGGAAGCTAAATTGGATAATGCAGAATGGGCGCAAACTAGACTCGATCAGCTAAACTTCTTATAAGGGAAACGTGTGGCTGCGGGCAATTATGTCAACAGGGAATTAAGAGAGCGTTCGACAAAAAAATTCGTTCTCGCCTACTAGAATGAGGGAGACTTGGTGTTAAGGAAAATATTACTCATCCATAAGGACCACCGCGGTAAATGGACCCCACACTATGAAGGGCCATATGCCGTGAAGAGTGCCTCCTCTGGCGAAGCACTAATATCGACAACCATGGATGGAGCGGATTTACCACGACCGGTGAACTCCGATTCGGTAAAAAATGCTATGCCTAGAAAAAGAGGATAAAGGTCCGCTAAGTCGAAAACCCTAAAGGGCGACTTAGGCAAAAAATTAGGGACTTGAATAAAAAAATGATACCCGACAAGTCGAAAACCCTAAAGGGCGACTTAGTCGAAAAAAATGGTATATCATCCTGGTGGACTAAGACTCTAAAAAGAGCGGTCCAGGAAAAAGTTAGGGATATCCAAAAGGCATATGACTGAAAACACTCAAGTCACCCCGTAACAGGAATTCAGAAGGGAGCGATCATTCCAGCCGTCATCTTCTGAAGCAAAGCGTCGTGATCTTGGAGACTTAGGGATATTAGCTGGTGTTACATTTAATAGGGACATAAATAAATTTGTTTTCTTATTGCCATTTTACATCTTTTCTGGATTTATGGTAATATCTCCTTATGGGAATTACCCTCCTTACGTATTATTGCCCATTTTCGGGCCAATTCTCAATAAAATTTTCTTTTCAAATATATTTCTTTACCTCCTAATTTATTCCTCTTGATTACAAGGTGTCGATTAATTGTGAAATAATGCATTGAAATATCGGGTATAAATAAAAGCTTTGAAAAGGGAAAAGGGATTTTACTTCGGTTTTTGGAATCATCAAAGAGATCAGGGTCTATACGCTGACAAGAATATACGTTAGAATCTAACCAACATGGGAGATTCTTTAACGACATGTTACACATTAAACAGGAATCAAGGGTATCTTGGCTTACTACAATTATCAAGGTCTCAAGGGTCAGGGGGTCAGGACGTTATGGAAAGTATTATTTCAGACAAATCCATGCATTGCATATCATAAAAGAGGCGTTAGCCCAAATAATGCATCATACATAAGAGCACGCATACATGCACTCATATACGCAAACATGCATACATGCATAGGGTTCATAATCACCATTAAGGATTTAATTCTCGACTATATCGCGAAAACAACACTTTAGTAAAGGATCTTTTAGGATTATCATCTATCAGTGAGTAGGTCTTCACCTTTCACTTAAGCAACTTATCGCACCCACGGAGGGTGTGCCATCAAACATATCAGGGGTTACTATTAGGAGTTGTACTAAAGGAATGTCTCGAGAAGGTTTATCAAAGAGGAAAGGGATTTCACCAAAGGATTTGACCAAGGGATTTTATCAAGGGATTTTTATTCAAGTATTATTACTAAGGGGTTTCATTAGAGAGTTTATCAAAAGGGTTTATTGGGATTGTCATCAAAGGATTCTATCAAGGGGTGTCACTATATTTCATCAATAGGTTTTATCAAAAGGGGTTTCTCAAAAAGAGATTTATCAAGGGGTTTTGATCAGGATTTTTAAAAGGGGTTCCATCCAGGGGTTTCATCAAAAGTGAACAGGATATCACTAAAGTTCTACTTGATTCCAATAATATGATCGGATGATCATAGGAATCATAGACAAGATCCACCCGAAAGGGTCGAAACGGATTGTCAGGGATTATCTAAGGGGTTCCACCGGGTTTTACAACCTCGTCAAGGTTTATTAGGGGTTCTATCAAATTCAGGATTTCATCAGGGGTTCTATAAGGGTTTATTACTACGGAATTGGACGATTTTCATAATCTTACTTAACTTCTATACTCAGGGATATTACATAGGGATATTAGGACATTAGCGGAGCACCATAGTTGGGTCCACACCTGTTGGACTCCGTGGTCAAAATTTGGGTCCTTCTTGTATTTAATCATCTCCTTTTCAAAAGAGGAAGACTCATCAACATCCTCTTTCTGATCCGAAGACGATTAAGTAGGGGCAGCTATAGTACCCTAAATTTTGACCAGGGATTTTTCATCTTTTTAGGGATTTTTGTGCTACCAGGGGGTGTCATTCAGAAGTCATTGGGCTTTTGGGTTTGTTAGTACTTTTAGGCCTATTTTGGGGTGTGGTTTTATATAAGGGATTCTTATCATTAGTTAGAAATTAAAAAGTTTTAGTTTAATTTTATTAATTAAATAATAGTTAGGATTTTGTTTTAGAGTTATTTATTTTTAAAATATATTTTTTTTGGAATAATATTTTTGGTTCATTTTTGAGAGATTTTTTTTTTGTTAATTAGATAATTATTGGTTTTTCCCTATTTTTACTAAATTAAGGGTCATTAGATTATAAGTGGTCATTTAAAATGAATTGTTGTTTAGGGTTTTTATTAAGGTTTTTATTGGTAATTAGGATTAAGGATTAAAATAGGGACCGATGGTGTTTATTCTAATTATCATTGTTTTATTTTATTTATGGTTACTATTTTATTATTTTATTTATTTATTTATGGGTTAATTATATAAAACCCCCCTGCCATTAGGGCGAGATTTGATATTGCCCCCCTAAATTTTTTTTTTGAACGCCCCCTTATAAAACTAAAAATCAACTTTTACCACACCCTATCCCTTGTTTGGGTGACTGGGTATATGGTAAATGGCTATGTGGCATTTATTTATTATTTTAACTTGATTACGTGGCATTTATTTATTAATTTATTTATTAAATTATTTTTTTATTTATTTTTTAATATATTTTCGTATAAATATTATTTATTTAAATTGTTATTTTAAAAATTAAATTTTTTGGGCCAAGATAACACATAAGCCCATAATTAGTTGCAGCCCATTCACTTAACCTTATTTTCAACTTATTTTATACTATGTGAAACTCATTTATAAACACTTATATTTTATGTGAAACTTCCAATGTGGGACTTCTTGCTATCACATTCCACTTCAATACCATTCTATCTCATTTTGTGTAAACTCCCACCTGTTGTAGTGCTCCCCTCTTTACAATACTAAGTTTACTCAATGCCATACAACACTGCAGCATACTCGTTAACTGCAGGGGATTCTGTTTCGTATATATCACTACTTTCGATCAACTTTCTGCTCCATGATGTATTTTATGACAGTTTGGCTCAACTATACCTTCTATTGTATGAAGTCAGCCAGTTTTCTCTTCAATTGGCAATGTAATGATTGATGTTTTCTGCACATGAAAACAATGTTGGCAGCCATGTATATATTATGTATATTTCAAGGAACATAATAGAGACTTAAAATTTCGTAGCCAGCTAAATGAGTTGTCCTGGAAATATGGTAATTTGAAGAGTAATTACTCCACTGTAATGCAGTCGTGTCATTGTTTGCAATATTGATTAAAGACCTAACAAAGCAATATGATTTGTGCTAATGAATGTAAGTTTGGGACAGGCGATTAGTAAAGACACTCCTACACTAGCCTGCAAGCCAAAAAACAATATCTCCCTACCCACTTGATGAAAGCAATACTCTAGAGTAACTCACTTTGAACCAAAATTAATTCTATTAAAATTAATTTTTGATCTCTACATAACCAAACTCATTGGCAGTAATGATGAAATGAATAGCTAAAAGCACGATTATTTATGCATCAAATATTCATTCATTTATGGAATGTTGATCATTACTTTGCTAATAATAGAAATTAAAGGGATTGTTTATGTTGTTCATTGGTGTTGCTGTCATTTACAGTAGACGACATTATCAGCACAAATGCTTTTAAATCAATATAGTCAAAGCAGTTTTCAATCCTTTTTCTTTACTGTATTTTAACTAATCTGGTTCAATTTTTATTTTATATAACTAGGTCGTCTAATATCTGCTTACATCCTCCATGTCCAGAATCCAAATGTTGCAGGAAGTGAAGGATTTAGTTGTTGCAGGATGGAAGGATTTGGAGTTGTGGAGAGTGTAGCAAGAAGCCCCACATCGTAAGCTCCTCCAATTGAATATAGTGTTTATATACTAAACACACAAGTCTAATAATAAATTGAAAACAAGGTCATGTGAGTGGGCTGCTAGTTGGGCTTGTGTGTTTCATGTTAGCCCAAATATTCTAATTTTTAAAATAACAATTTAAATAAATATTATTTATATGAAAAATAAATTAAAAATCCAATTGGACTGCCACATAGACATTTACCATATATCCAGTCATCCAAACAAGGGATAGGGTGTGGTAAAATCATCCAAACAAGGGATAGGGTGTGGTAAAAGTTGATTTTTGATTTTATAAGGGGGCGTTCAAAAAAAAAAACTTCAGGGGGGCAAAATCAAATCTCGCCCCAATGGCAGGGGGGAATTATATAATTAACCCTTTATTTATTAACTAGGTTGTTGTTATATTAATGATGGTATTTAAGTTTATTATTATTTTTTATAATCTTTATATGGTTATTGTTATTATCTATTTTTATTTATTAATATGGTCGTATTAGTATTATTCACAATTATTATTTATTCATTTTATTATTATTTTTTATTTTTTATTTTTTTGGTCAAAATTGTTGACCCAAAGGGGTCATTTTCTTCCCCTTGCCCAAACCCTAATCTGCGCAGATTGAGAAACAAAATCAAATCATATTTTGGATCTTTTTCTAAACAAAATAAAATCAAGCAGATCTGGATTTTATGAATGAATTTCATTAAATTTTTGGATCAAATTACACAACAAAATAAAATTATAATCTGTACCAATCAAACACTAATTCTAATTACGAAATAAAATCAGATCAAATAAAAGTTACATCAATTTTTTCCTAAAACAGAATCAATCTCATTAATTCTTAAACCTAAGTTCTAATCCTATTTAAACTAAAGAAATTCGTAAAAAAGGGGACCCTAGAAAAAGGAACCCAGCAGCGGCGAATCCAAAACCTCATTCGATTACCTGCGAAAATAAAAGAAGAAAGAGATTAGAGGAGGAAAACAGAGACAAATAGGGAAATACGACCAGTATCACGGCAAAGAAGGTAAAATCACTCAGCTTGCAATTATTGTTGTCAATGTAAATCCGTTGCCGTCGCTATTTAATTTTCGTGTTTAAGGTTGTTTTAGGGTATTTCTGGGTCTAAATTTGGTTTAGGGTTCTTGGGTTGTTAGGGTTCATGGGTTAGGGTTCTTTACGAACCCTAAAGAACAGAGGAAAATTATGGGTTTTGTTTGAAAATAGGGTTAGGGCTCATGTTTAGGGTTAGGGTTCATCATGTTTAGGGTTAGGGTTCATCATGTTTAGAGTTAGGGTTCCTGGATTATGAAGATCCCGGTTGAATGTCAACCGGCGATCTGGGTTTGAGGGGTGGCGCGCGGTGGATGGAAGGCACACCGGCGATGGAAGATTTGAGAGAGGCGAGAGAAGTTGAGAGATAGAGAGAGAAGTAAAATGAAGAGAGAGAACGAGAGAGAGGAAATGAAAAAGGGATGAAGGAAAGTGGGGTTTTGTACCCCCCCCCCCCCCCCCCGTGGTTGCCTCGGATGGGGGCCACGTGGTCGTACAAGGATCTTAGGATGAGAGGAATTTGACTGGTTCTGTGGACACACCCCCAGGGTATACCAGTGACGACTTTAGATCTAAGCCTTCCATTCTGATTACTCAGACAGGTATGCTTGATCGACGAATGTGATCGTACGCATTATGGCCCTCTGATGATGATCATGCATTCCAGAGAGAGTCAAACCCGACTCTCTCTCCCACGTAGACCCCTCCCACGTCAATGGACCCTAAGTGCATTTGGGCCTTACGCCCAAATACTATCTGCACCTCCACCTCTATAGCCCATTACTTTTCCAGTATAAAACGCACCCCCTGGGTGTTAATTTAAGTAATTAAATTAATTACTTAATTTAATTATCTAATTAGGTTTTAGATAATTAATTAGGAATTATAAGAATAGATTTTAGGATTATTATTATTAGGATAAATATAATTAAGTTTTTTGGGATTAATTGTTAATTTATATTTATATATATGTATTTAAAATAACTTGTTTGTTTAAAAAATAGGGATAATTTTATTTTTATAATTATGATTTTTTTAAGGTCAATCTTGGGTTTGGTCTGATTTTAAATAAGAGGTTTTATATATTTAGAATAACTTGTTTTTTTGTTTTAAAAAAATAATAAAGATATTTTTTAGGGGATTTTGTTCTTAGGGTTTTTGGATAAGGTATTTTGGGAAATTTGGAATTTTATTAAAATTTGCTTTAGGGTTTATTTTAAAAAAATTTAGTATTGGTAGATTCTTTTAATTTGGGAAATATGGGTTTTGGATAAAAATAAATTTAATTTAATTTAATTTAATGTTGGGGATTAAATTCTTTTATTTTTGGGGATTATTTTGAGTTTAGAGATTTTTTTTTTATTTGGAATAATTTGGGGATCAATCTTGCTATTTTTTAACATAAGGGTCTATGGGATTTTAGGAATTCATTTTTTTAATATAAGGGATATAAAAGGATTTTTTTAAGGATTTAAAACTTGGGATAAAACTCTTGGTCCGAGAGTCTAAATAAGGGATGAGATTTAGGGATAAAACGCTTAGGTTCCAAGAGTTAATATATAGGCCAAGGGATAAGGATTTAAGGGATAAAACTCTCCATCCGAGAGTATAAACAATGGACAAGGATTTTGGGATAAAACTCTTCCTCCGAGAGTATAAATAAATGGATCAGGATTTAAGGGATAGAACTCCTCGTCTAGGAGTATAAATAATAGATCAAGGGATATAACTCCTCGTCTAGGAGTATAAATAATAGATCAAGGGATATAACTCCTCGTCTAGGAGTATAAATAATAGATTAAGGGATAGAACTCCTCGTCTAGGAGTATAAATAATAGATTAAGGGATAGAACTCCTTGTCTAGGAGTATAAATAATAGATCAAGGGATAGAACTCCTCGTCTAAGAGTATAAATAATAGATCAAGGGATAGAACTCCTCGTCTAGGAGTATAAATAATAGATTAAGGGATAGAACTCCTCTTCTAGGAGTATAAATAATAGATTAAGGGATATAACTCATTATCTAGATTTGGGGATAGAACTCTTTATCCAAGAGTATAAATAGTGGATTAGGTTTTGGGATAGGATTAGGGGGTAGGAATAGGGGAGGTGAACTACGATTACTCTGATCCTTCAAGATTGAAGGTACGTAGGCATAGGGTTGTAAACCCTAGCGAGTACAATAATAAAAAACTTAGGATTTTTTTTTGTAAATAAATAAAGAAAAAGACAACAAACAAACATACCCTAAAATATAAGGAGGATCCCATTGAGTACAATGGAAGTGAGGGGTGCCTAATACCTTCCTCTCACTTAACCGACTCCCGAACCTTAGGAATCTCTACCCTTGGGATTAGGATTTTAGGTTTATCATTTATTTTCCTTAAAAAAATATGATGGCGACTCGATAATTTTTGCCGGCCGCGGCAGTTCCATACAAACATGAGTAAATGACACAAGTATAGAAAAGTATTTAAGAACTATGAAGCTAAGAGTAAGACAACCTTCTTAAGTCAAGTTCAACTTGCAAGATACTTTAAGAGGTGTCATGAAGGATAAGGTCCAAGCAAGTTATGAACAAAGTTTGTTTATATTGGTGGGATGTTCGAAAGTTAAGAAAGTGGACACACAAGTCTAAGACTAAGGTCTAAATTGAAAATCAAACACTTAAGAATGATTGTATGGAGTGACATGAAAAATTGGGCAAAGTAGCCCTCTTAAAGTCAAGTTTGAAAATGAAGGGTCAAAGGCATCAAGGTTTAAACAAAATACAATCAAAACTCATTCAAAAATCCTCAACAAGTTAATAATCAAACTCAATAATAACCTTTCAAAATATCCTAAACCAACTTAGAAAATTATCTCAAAAGAAATAATGAGAAAAGACCTTTTCAAAAAAAGACGTTCAAAAATAGGTGTAAAACAAAGTTCTTCATTTCACAAAATTAAAATAAATATTTAAATAATGTGAAAATAAAAGTAAAAAAGGTTTAGAAAATTAATTTAAACATGAAAATGTAAATATGAAGTTTTTGGAATTTTTATGTTAAAGAAAATATTTTCTAAAAAAAGAAATTGAAATGAAAAAGAAAATAAAATGTTTGAAAAAAAATATGACATGGGGGGTATGTTAGTAAAACAAAACTGAACTGGGTTTATGTTGTTTCTCATGTGGGCCTCGCAGGTGGGGGTGCATTCAGTGGTATTACGCAAGGCCCAACTTCAATGGAGAGTGGGAGTTGAACAAAAGAAAAAACAATAAAAGGGGTCTGGGGTGAGGGGGATTCGAACCCCAGACCCCAAGGTTACAAGGCGCGTTATTGACCACTGGGGTGGCTATACATCCAGTGTATATGCCACCCCTACAACTATTTAACCCAAACGAATTGTGATAATACACCAATAAAAAAGACCAGGAGAGAGAAAAAATAAGACATGTGACTGTGTATAAAATTAGAGTATCCTATCATCAATTGGTCACCCAAAATCAAGTGATTAGTGGACAAACAAAGAGTCCCAGCCAATCTACAATTACCATGGCTGTTTCTACTTACTACACATGCAAAACAAAACCTCAAATGCCATGAAACCAACAACAAAACTTCATGGCTGCATTTGTTGGTTCGGCCCTCTTCCTGTTCTCTTCTCAACAAAGAAGTGAGGCATCATTCCATAGTACTCAAAATGCAAGGCCACGAGAACCTTGAACCACAACCAAGTAATAACCAAAATGTGAAGAGAAAACAAAAGGAAATGGGGCATTCAACTTTGAACCAAGATTAACAGCATCAATACACATTAAACCAGCAGCTATATTGCTAAATTAAAACCAACAGGGGTAATCTCACACAAATAAATAAAATGCAACTGTCAAATAAAACAACACCTGATTCAAATAATTTTCAAGTTATGTTACTTGAGACAACATTCAGTGGATCTCTTTAACAGAACAAAATACACACCAATGTGCTCCAAAACATCAAACTGATAGTGCAAGGTATCACTCTCTTTTCTCTTATCAAGCATCAAGGAACCAATACCAACTTATAATGAAGCTTATGGTAGCATTTTAAAATGACAACAAACTGAACACCTAAACATAAGTTCCTGAGCATGAGGACATGGCTAGCATTGAAACCTTAAGCAAAACTAAAAGTATGACCTTAAACAAGAAGCATATGATCAACTGTGAAATCCCAACTTCCTTATGGTAATGCAGACAGGGTGTGCTTATGCACATATTCACAAAACAAGAGTACATTTCACCCTTACCGTATCAATATAACCTCAGACCAAACTTTTCATATTTTTTAGTGATAAAACTTCATTTGTTTGAACTTAGTGCCAAGGTAGGAACATCATAGTATAAAAAAAACAAACAAGATATTGGAGTTTAGAGAAAGAGGTTATTACATGGGCTACTGTCATGATTTGAAAAGCTAGAGTTAGGGCAAACAGTTTCAAAATACCATTCTTCTTTAGGCTATCTACTCTAACTCACTCAAAGTTCATAAATCCAGGCCTCATAATGTATGAGCATTTCAGAGTCAAAACACTAGTCCTAATGCTATTACCAAAAGCCACACAAAAGTGAAACCAAGTGTGCTCAAAACTGGGACCAGATTCACAAGATGCTATCATGCCAAAACCAGCTCAAATGTTAGTCTAGACTTAATGTGATCATGGAATTTATGAGTTATCAGTGTGGAAACTGAATGCTTGTTATTGACATAATCATGATGAGGTAAACTAAAATAAGCTGCAAAGGTTTTGAGTATACCAAACCTTACTCTCCTGCCAAACTTATGCTAACTAAAACTCAAATAAAGCTCATATAAATGACCTCTCCTAATGTCCCACTCATGTCAAAAAAGGAAACTTCAGCACAAAGCCCTTCATTAAGAACAGACAAACCAAGACTGCCATATTCAAAACAAGGTCCAACCCTTATAAAGTAAGCACCCTATCCATAATTGAGAAGCCTAAGTGTCCAGGATGGAAGACAAATTTGCAAAATGTTATCATGCTTGAGACCAATTCACCTCATTAACTAAGTTTAGTGAAGACACAATCACACCATGCAACAACAATGAAGAATTACTTAAGACTGGTGTATGTGCATGGAATCATGAATTAAAAGAGAGTGTGAGAGAATACTTGTCATGCCAGCAAACAAACTATATATTATTAACCTAAACTAGTAGGCAATAGATAGCTCAAGAACAATTCAAAGATACAAACCATGGTATGAGAGCATGAACACAATGTGTTCCAAGTCAACAGTTGGTAGTGTTTGCATCATGTGGATTCCTATGTCACATTACCAATTGATTTTAAAGTTAAGCAGACAAATGGTGACAGGCAGGGTATTATCATTGACAGAAAAACAAAATAAATAGCCTAGAACAAAGGTAACTAAGAAATGGATCCTGCTACAAAACATGTTAACCCAAGCAAACTCCTAAGAGCAGCTTTAATACATTATCCTTGTGTGCTCTTACCAACTCTTATGGACTGAAGAAAATGGCCAAGGACCTGACACTCAATCAAACATCACTTATCCAAGCTCAAGGAATAAAGTATCAAGTCAAAGTGCAGAGGGAAAGTGTTGTTAAGTGATACATGGTTCAGATTAAAACTTTGAAACAAGCAAGACAATAAGGCAAAAGTGAATTTTGAGATATGCCTCTTATGAACTAAACATAAGCTCTTACACCAAACACCTGCTCTGAGGGTATTCATGTGAATCTTAGCAGGAAGATACTAACATCATATTACTAACTATTTGACTGTGCCAAATAAAAATCACAGGAGCATTGACTATGACCTGCACCAACCCAACTATAATTGACAGTTTCACAAAATAGCAACAAAACTATAGCATTCTCATTGCAGAATATAAACATCAACAAATCTTCAAACTAACAACCAAAGAGGAGATAGGTGCATTGTGTGGTCATATCAAACTTTCAAAATCACCAGGCAAAACAGAAGATCACACACAAAAGATTAATACATGAGTTCAAGTCAGTAGGTGGTATCATGAGATAATGAGAATAATTGTGAGAATAAATGGATCAACACACTATATATTGCCATTCCAACATAAGAGAGGACCATTTAAAGGAACAACCTAGTCCTTTAAGTTATAACATGAAAATGTCAACACAAACATACTACAAACCAAAACCAATCAGTATATAACATGGATGCAACAGAAACACATTAATATCTTCAAGAAAAACATTCATGATGACTTAGATATGAAATGATCATGATAGTAGAATGAATAATGTGAATATGGATGAAGAAAGGGTGTGATATTTACCTAGTGGAATAAGTCCACTGCACCCTCAAGTATGCACTGATTTTTCTCCTTCTTCAAGTTGCTACTGCTGCAGAAATACTCCTTTCCCTCTTCCTTCTTGCCAAGCCAAAAGAAACTCACGAGCTGCTTTTAAGTTTGGAAATGTGTATTCAGGTAGTGTGGTGATTCTTGGTGGGAAAACAAGTGAGAACCAGGCCCTATTTATAGAAAAGTGTTGAGACTTGAAGCATGGCCAGAATTTCACATTTTACCAACATTGCCCTCCTTGAAGGATTTTCCATCGTGTGAGCTGTTTCTTTTGCTGAACCAAAATCTCCAAGATCCCTGCTAACTGATAGGGTTAGGCCTGAGAAAATGAGAGTGATATGATTGGACCAAGGCTCAAGGAATAAACAATGTTTTTGTTCTTGAAAAGTTTCTCTCACATCCAACCAAGTTGCACAAGAATGAAATAAACCACATTATTTTAACGTAAACCACTTACAAATTCGTGGAAGAGGTCTAACTATCACTAAATCTACCTTTAGAACTCAGAAATGTGAAGCTTTGGTGATTAGAAGAGGTTTTGTACCATTATACAAAAGTTGGTTGCTTAAAATTCAAGAAATGAATCCCCATCTTTGAAACTTTGAATCTCTCAACTCACTCAATGGATTGAGTAGTCCTAGTACTTTTTGAAATGCCCCAAATGTCCTCTACAACATTCATGTTCAAATATTTTTGATTTGAAGCTTGGTACTAGGTGGAAAATTGAGTTAAAGTTGTGTGAAAACTAAGGTGAAAAAACTGAAAATTTCACTATGTCCCAAGGGTGGCTTATCTTCCAAGTCCTATAACTTAAAAACCATGAATTTTTTTGAAAAAATGGTCCTCTAATACACTTTGAAGATCATGGAAAGAGCTTCCATTTGAGCTTTGAATCACTCAATTTGGATGTGTGGTTTGAAAGTTATGACTGTTTCAATTTTTGCACAAGTAGTGAAATTTCCACATTTGAAAAGTTTCAAAGACCAAACCTTGCTTCATTTGAAAGAAAATTCTCAAAACTTGATCTCTCATGCCTTAACTCACCAATGAGACATGTCATGATGGATTGAGGACTTGGATGTTTCATTTTGGATCAAAATCTCAAAAGTTAGAGCCTTAGTCAAAACCCTAATTTCACTGGTGAATGCACTTGAATGATCTCTGATGATCTTGCTTCTTCAATCCTTTACAATACCAATGGATGGCCTCCAAAGGTGTTTATGAACATATGGAAACATATCTCAAAGCTTGGGGAACATGCCTTAATCAAAAGTCAAAGGCAAAGGTTGACTTTCCTGACAAAACCCTAGTTTGAGGGTAAGATGAACTTGTGACCTTTTGTGCTAGTGATGAAAGCCAGGTGATCTTGATTTCTTGTTGAGCAAGATATCTTGAATGTAGGCAAGTTCAATTGGTTGATGAACCAATCAAACCTTGACTGATCATGACAAACTTCCTTAGTGATTCTTCAGGCTAAAACCCTAATTCCACAATTTGGTCTGGTGGTCTTTTGTTGTCTTGATTTGATTCAGTGTCTTGAGATCCTGGTTCCAATCAACTGCTGAATCTTTGTGATGATTGTATGGAGCCAGAGAATGCCTTAGGAGGCCTTGAATCATGTGAGAGCTTGACTTAGGAGACCTCGCCCTCTTTCTGTGTAAACCCTAGTTTCAACACAAAAGAAACAAACTTGCAAGATGTGGGTTTGTTAAACAATGCATATATGATTGATCCTAAATGTCAATGCCAGATGTTATGACATCTAAGAGGTAAAATTTTGGGTACAATAGTTGCCCCTATTTGAATAGCTTTATCGGATGGCACGAGGAATGGAAATCCTCGGGACATCAAGGTGAAAGGTATTTAAATATAGCAAACCAAAAATGTTGCCCTTAGATGGAATGCAGATGCTAAGGACAAGCGAAGGACATGCAAATGCTGACATGCCATGAACTTCTAGCATGATGATATGATGCCATGATTGTTCAAAGATGCAGACAGACCGAACACCAGAGATAAAGGTCAAACAACCACAAGTGAGCATCACCGGGGAAGGATGAAGGTTAGTATCCATGAGGCAAACTCATTGAGGATACAGGCTGACCAACAAAAGAGACTCACTGGGGAGACTCTGAGGAAATACTGGGGATAGAAAAGTAAAGGGGGAAACCTTACAGGTCCTTACTAGAGATAGGCCAGAAAGATGTTCTCCACTGGGGAAAGATCCAGGGAGATAGATGACATGTTCATATGTGATCGGACGACACTGGGGTAATAAAGACACATTTTTACTGGGCATGAAACCAGAAAGAAGACATGATCTCCACTGGGGATCAATTTTAAATAAAATGATAGACATCAACAAAGATTTTCTGGGAATTTCTTATACTGAAGAGTTCAAACGGGATCTTCAAGAAAACCAGAAAAGACAGAGATAAACTTTTGCGTGTGCCAAGTGGTGGAGGATGACTGGACTTTTAACTGGAAATAAGGTTCATGAGTCATTAATGATAAGACTTGAATACCAATATGAGTTGGATTTAAAATACCAGTATGAGCTGGACTTTGAATGCCAGTATGAGCTGGATTGGATGCCAATATGAGTTGGACTTTGGGTACCAGAATGAGCTAGATTAGATGCCAATATGAGTTGGACTTTGGGTGCCAGTATGAGCTGGATTGGATGCCAATATGAGTTGGACTTTGGGTACCAGTATGAGCTGAATTGGATTACAATATGAGTTGGACTTTGGGTGCCAGTATAAGCTAGGTTTTAAATACTAATGAACTCCAATATGAGTTGGATTTAAAATACCTGTATGAGCTGGATTTTGAAATGATACCAATATGAGTTGGATTTTGAATACCAGTATGAGCTGGACTTTGACTACGAGTATGAGCTGGATTTTGGGACACCAATATGAGTTGGTTTGGATGCCAATATGAGTTGGACTTTGAATACTAGTATGAGCTAGTTCGAAAACACCAATATGAGTTGGTTTTTGGGTACCAGTATGAGCTGGATTTTGACCGCCAATATGAGTTGGACTTAAGATACCAGTATGAGCTAGATTTTGATACCAGTATGAGCTGGATTAAAGATACCAATATGAGTTGGATTTAAGATACCAGTATGAGCTAGATTTTGAATGCCAGTATGAGCTGGACTTTGACTACCAGTATGAGCTGGATTTTGGCTGCCAATATGAGTTGGACTTTGGGGTACCAGTATGAGCTGGCTTTTTGAATACCAGTATGAGCTGGATTAAAGATACCAATATGAGTTGGATTTTGGATACCAGTATGAGCTGGATTTTGGATGCCAATATGAGTTGGACTTTGAATACCAGTATGAGCTAGATTTGAAATTTTGGTTTAGGTTCATATTTGACTTGAGGTTTAGGTTCATATCTGACCTGGTTTCAAACAACGGGTTCATATCTGACCTGAGGTTTAGGTTCATATTTGACTTGAAATAAACAATGCCAGCAATTACTGGACTTTAGGTATTCATATGAGGAGATTAAGTATCAGATAGGTCAGTACCGGGGTTGCATAAATGAAGATTAGACTTCCTGGGGAATACCAATTATGGTTGCAAAAAGGTTGTATAGTACCAGAGATAGATAAGCTTTTCATAAGAGACTGCCACTTATCGCCATAGAAAAACAAGCTTCTCCCAGAGATTGCTACTTGTTGTTGGGTATAAATTCCAAAGAGATGTTGATATCACAACACTACTAGAGAATGAAATTTGTCTTAGACGAGGATCAGTAAAAAGATTCTTCCTGCGAGACAAAGTGCAAAATAAATGCACGTTCAAACTAGGTTCAACAACCTAACCTGCTAGGGACCAAAGTTCAATCTAGGAACAAGCTAGAAAGAAACGGTCAAACAAGACTCCAACTATTGAGGAATGAGCTCAAATGGGGATTTATCTTATCCTATTGTGGAAAAGATAACTGAACTAACGATCATCCACAAGGATAAAACTCTGTGGGGAATTCAGAAAGGATGGGCCCTTTATGCCTAGGGTTGACAACTCTATTGGAGAGAATAGACAAACCCAGTCACTTGGGGAGATAAACGCCAAAGTGAACAAAATAGGTAAACACCAGAAAGGAAGCAAACATGCCAAGATGCTATGCATATGAGTGCATGTACGCCATGCTTATGCTTATGCTTATGCTGACAAAACAGACAAGAGGCAAAACTGGAGATGAAATAAACATCTCAACAAGGATACCCAGCCAAACTCATCAGATTGGACCATTACTGGGGATGAACTTGCTGAATTAGTAGCTCTGCTTCGAGGTTACGACTTTCTTTGGTAAGAAGAGTACACCATTTGGTATAGTATCATGACTTCACTAGGATTGCCATAATGAGCTTGACTTCTCTGCTGGAGGGAAAGATCCGTGGAGAATTGCCAAGATTTACTGAAGTAACAGCTTACTGGGGCGCTGGCGAAGGATATCACAAAAGCTGAGTAGTTCTTTATAACTCATTATGCCTCAGATTCCATGGTCTGTCAGAAGAAAATATTTAAGAGGATTTTACAGAAGAATTGGCATACAAGATGTTTCAATATCTTCAAACTCTTGGAGAGATTCATGAATTTCGACATAACTTCCCCTGCTTATCTGCATTTACACAACAATGTCCTTGAACTTGTTCTTCAAAGTGGTAGTTGGTAACTGGGGAACAAGCTCGCCCCTGTTAGATTGATCTGTGAAGGAGATGCCCCAAACTAGTCGTCTTTTAGAGATTTATCGAATCTTGACTTGACTGCTTCTGATTGACGGGTCTGTGAGAATAGGTCATCACAACGGATTTTACAGAAGAATTGGCATACCAGATGCTTCAATATCTTCAAATTTTTGAAGAGAAATGATACTCGACATAACTGCCCCAGCTCAACTGTATTTGAGATACAACATACTTGGACTGCGGTAGAAATGACTAGGGAACAAACTTGCCCCTATTGGTGGGTCAATGGAGTCCAAACGTGTCATAAGATGACCTCAAGAAGACTTGCCCCAATATTCTGATCTTGAGGAGTTCTGCCCTTGATTCAATAGCTTTTGGAACGGTGGATTGGCAAATCCTTCCGCTTGGTTGCCCCTGACTGAGCTTCCTTTATCAAGTCAAATTCCCTAGCTGGCTGCATTTGTGGAATTCCTTTGATATTGAATTGTTTTGCAAACAAGTATTATTCATTAAAATTTGGCGATTTTAATGCAAAATTCATGCAAGCTTTTGAAAAACAAAGTTTATTGATGAAACACACACGGTGGAATGATTAAATAACCAAAACAAAGGTGGGTCTAGTCATTTACAGAATGACAGATGAAGTGATCAACACACGCAGTTTTTAGCAAAGATCATTAGGAGTCAAGTTAATCAACCTTGTTTTAGTATGCTTTCAAAACAACCTTAACCTCAATTAGGTCTTTTAAGGGTTGTAACGTGGCCTGGTTCACGGTTTATGAATCAAAGGATAAAGGCTCAAAGTTTATTTGTCCCTACCCCATCTTCGTGATGAACTCCAATCCTATACTCAGTTAACTCAAGCTATACATTCAAGCCTCCATAGGCTAGGAAGTGAATTGGTGATAGTTGACGATGATTCAGGCACCTTTGCAGTCATTACTCCCTTGTAGAATTTGGTTATCCTTTATTGCTGAGGTTATGAGACCTCTTGTCTTTGTTGAGGTTATAAGACCTCTTCTTGTCTTTGGTGAGGTTATAAGACCTCTTCTTTTTGTTGAGGTTATGAGACCTCTTTTTTGTTGAGGTTATGAGACCTTGTCTTCTTCATTGAGGTTATGAGACCACATCTTGTCTTGATTGTTGTACAAACCTTCTTGTATAAGGTAAAGTTTTGGGCTTGCCATCTTTCTTGGCTTTTTCCTTGAAAGGGACTCGGCTCATTCTTTGATTAAGGATTTCTCAACTATCCTTCCTTATTTGTTGCTCGGAGGAACAACTCTTTACTCATTTGATTTGAGAGAGTTGACTGGTGTCTTGCATGAAGCGCTTGCATTCGAATGCATAACCAAGTTAAACTGAGAACTACCCTGCCCTAAGGTTGAGATTTTAAGGGTTTTTTGTGTAAGGAAAGAAAACTCCTACTTCTAAGCTCGAAGGGTTAACGAGGGATTATCTTCCTTATTTCTCCAGTATTTGGGAATTGAAACAATGCCTTACATCCTCGGCAAGGTTTTAATTGAAAGCATACCACGGTAATTATGGATTTGATGTTTTCATCATCCTCCCCAATCTTTACTTAAACAAATAGTTTGATAAGTGGAAAGAAACAAGATAAAGATATATTTTTTGTTTTCATGAAAATAAAATGAGTGAAACGAATGGACTTAATAAAAAAGGTCCACAAACATTTCATTAATCTTGCCAATTTGAAAGTACAACAAAGCTTATAAGCAAAACAAATTCAAAGTGAAAAGGAAATACAACTGAAAATACTGAAATGAACAAAATACAGCCAACTTTGGCGAATTGATTTAAGAAGATTTCAGTTTCTGGGTCCAAGCGGGGGAGTGCCTTCGCCACTGATCACTAGTTCCTTGTGATACAGAATCTTGAGAGGCCTCGCAAGTCTTTCACTTTTTGTTTCAGAAGTCAAGGCATTGGCATCTAACTCACCTTCTTGAGGTGTCAGCGCGTCTTTAGCAGGCTTAGCAGTCTTGCTTCGAACTCCTTGCATTCTTCAAAGGGATGCCCTATTGCCCAGTATGAAACTTGCATTCAATCTCTGGATGATCTTCTTCAAGGATTAGATCCCTATTATAAATCAGCCTTTGCACAGTAGCTTCTAAGGCTCGACAACCATCCAAGTCATGCCCTTCGGCTCCCTTGTGGAACTCACAAGTTAGGTTTGGATTGTGCCAAGGTCCTGGCACAGGGTTAAAAAGTCGAGGAGTTACCAACTTGTTCTGCATCAACAGGGGGAAAAGTTTGCTCAATGGCAAAGGAATAGGTTGGCAGTTGACTTGGCCTCTTTCGAAAGGGTACCTCTTCTTGTTTTGGTTTTTTGGAACCTTGAGGAGGATCAACTTTTGTAGGTTGAAACGCCCTTTTGGTAGACTCCTGTTGACGATGATATTCTGGTGCAAAACCAAGATCAAATGTCAACTGGTATGAGGTTCCTCCAAAGGCAGATCCTTGGCATGGAAGAACCACAAGAGACGAGGAATTGACAACTTCCCTAGGATTAATAGGGTGAGCATGTCCCTCTTTTTTCATCAGAGCTTGCCAAGTTTTCAGAACCCAATGCATCTGGAACTTGAGGATTCTGACCTCCTCTTTCAAGTTTTCTTAGTTCTTCAGAATTTCATTCATTTTCGCCATTGTCTTGAATAGGTGCTAGGTATCCTTCAGACATAGAAGAAAGAGAGAGTCTCAAGACTGAGAAATGCAAATGAAATGCGAATACGACAATATGCGCATGAGATGCAAGATGCAAATGCAAAAGTTTCATGGAACTTGGATATTTGTGAGATATCAAGAGGTATAAAAGACTCATTCTCATTAATAGCAAAGTGGATTACAAAAAGTCAATACATTTCAAGAGTCTTAAACTTATAGCTAAATAAACGCTAAAATACCTAAGGAAATTCCCCTAAAAGCCTCATGTTGAGCCTGCTGATTTCCCTATCCATCTTATCCTTTTCCATGACGAGATTATCGACCATTGACTTCCATGCAGTAGGTTGAGTGCTAGAGGAACTTGATCCTTCATAGGTCTTTCTCTTCTTGCATGAAAGCAGCTCTTCGTTCTTGGCTAGTAGTTGTTTTTGGAGCTCTAGGTTCTCCTCAACAACCACTTGGTATTTGAGTTTCCAGGCTTCTCCTGACTGCTGGGCTTGGCTCAATGAAATTTCCAGCTCTTTTTCCTTTGACATGAAATACAGAACAGGCTCTTCCTTCAAAGCAATTGGTTCTTGTCTGATGTAAAGCATCTTCAACTCAATGGCTCTTCTTTGGACCCATTGGAGATAAGGCTCCAAGGACACACATATAGGTTTTCCCAAAGAAGTCCTTCCTCTCTTGTGCCTGTTGCCCCAAGCACTCATGATTGATCTCTTATGCTCTTCAAATTTGTCATATCCTTCAAATAAGACGTTTTCTAGATGAATACCAAGAGGTTTATCCTTCAACGGGTACCCCAATTGTCGTCGAGCCAACGCAGGGTTATAGCTGATTCCTCCTTTGGTACCAAGAAGAGGTACGTTGCCAAAGTTTCCAGAGCTATCTGTAATCAATATTCCATCATACACACAATTATACCAGTCAATGTCTGAATTAGAAACAGCCATAATCTTTTTAGACCACCATCCTTTCTTGGGATCCCAGAATGCGCCTGCCTTCGATAGATGCAAAATAAACCATCTATACAACACAAGAGCACAACAAGTGATTTGTCCTCCACCATGGGCATTCCTCGAATAGACTGAGTGATAAGCTTCAGCGAGCAAAGTTGGTTCAGGATTTTTCTTCAAGAAGATCTTAATTGCATTCAGGTCCACAAAGTTGTCAATGTTTGGGAACAAGAAGAGTCCATAAATGAGTAATGCAAAAATGGCTTCAAAGGCATCCCTATTTGAGTACTTAGCATAGTACTGAGCTTTTCCAAACAAGAACTTAGCAGTCAATCCAAAAATTCCTCCCTTGGAAGTCAATTTGTTTTTTATGTCAACCAACTCCAAGTGAGTCTTCTTAGCTATTTCTTCTTCTTTAGGGTTCCTCTCGAAGATAAGAAACGAGGACTCATCCTTAATAGGTAGACCAACTATCTGAGAATACTATTCAAGGGTAGGCAAGAGCTGATAATCAGGGAAAGTAAAGCAATGATACTTTGGGTCATAGAATTGAAGCAAAGTAGAGAGGAGTCCCTCATCAACATTCTTCCTTAACAAGATCCATAACTTCCCATATCTGTCTTTGAATCCCTCGGGGTCTATCAGTAAATCACCCAATCTCCTTAGGTCATCCAATTTAGGATTCTTGAAAGTATATTTCACAGTGTTCCTTCTTGAAATGTCCATGATATCCCTAAGATAATCACAAAAAGAAGTATGAGTTCCATGAAATTGATATGAAATGAATGTTTATGATGTATGAATGCAAAGCAAGCACATATATACACATATTCACAAATATACAAGCACATAAGCAAATGGTCTGGGTTAAGGTTACGAGCATGGAGTCATGGTTTACCCTTCCCATTGGTATGTACTATTGGTTTTTCAACTGTAGAACAGGGTTCTAAAAGGTCCCATAGTCGACAATCCATCTTTTGGATATTATCGATTTCCTGAATGACTCGGTAGTCAATAATATTCTCAAGAGAATCTCGTCTGAGTGTAGTATCGCGTAGCAACCAATTCGAGAATAGACTCCTTCATAGTCCTCGCACTACATCCTAAAAGGCAAAGTGGGGTTCGGAGATAACTACGGTTCTCAGTATCGATGGTACCTATGTCGAGAGTAGCACGTTTTCACGAATGGACTCGTTCAACATGACTAGACTCTCAAAAGGGCCTAAACTGAGTGATGGTGTCTCAAGTCAACTTTTTCGGGAATCGACTCCCTCAAAGCATCCTTGAATATACCATCGTCCTATAATAAGTGTACTCAAGTCCGGTTTAGGACTTATCTCACCACTCAATAGCACCATGCCAACAGAAGAACCCAAGCAAACATACAGATATATACAGATATGTACAAATATAGCAAGCAAGCATAAATAACATAAGCAAAAGCAAGGTGGGCTTAACCCTCAAAATTATTCTATCCCCAATGAAGTCGCCATTTCTGTTGCGGTGAGAATCGGATAACAAGCTATTAATTAACTTGCATCACACATCTTTGAAATTCACCACCGAGCTTTAATTTATCCAAAGGAAAGGTTAAAGTTCGAAGAAAACCCTAAGAGGATCTAGGTTCGGGGGTTGGTTATACAAAGGGAAGATATTAACACCCTAAGTATGTGTAGCTCTACAGGAACCTCTTGTTTAGTTTGTGTTATGTTATGTTTACTTGCTAAGAGAATCTATACTAAGGTAAAGGTAAAGACCTAAGGGTATGTACACTAAGTTTGCTCGCCAAGACGTCACATCTTGTGCCTACGTATCTGACTAAAGAATCAGAGCAACCGTAGTTCACCTAACTAAGGATGAGAGGAACCATTGACTATGGCCAAAGTTCCAAGGGGGAATGAGTATGAGATCATGTAGAGTTTAAGAAACTCTCTAAGTCTAAGTTGTGATGGAAAGTGAGTACTCAAGGTGATGAGTCCCACATAGAGTCTAAAAACTCTAACTTAATTCTAAGTTGTGATTCGATGGCTATGAGGCCAAGGGAAAGTATCTTATGACTATGAGGTCAAGGGAAAGAGTTACCAATGACCAAAAGGTTGCCTATGACTATGAGGTCAATGGTTTAAAGGAGGGATCCTATGACTATGAGGTCAAGGAGGGAAGTGGCTATGACTATGAGGTCAAAGCTGGTAATCCTATGACTATGAGGTCAACGAGAGAAGTGGCTATGACTATGAGGTCACAGCTGGTAATCCTATGACTATGAGGTCAAGGAGAGAAGTGGTTATGACTATGAGGTCAAAGCTGGTAATCCTATGACTATGAGGTCAAGGAGAGAAGTGGCTATGACTATGAGGTCAAAGCTGGTAATCCTATGACTATGAGATCAAGGAGAGAAATGGCTATGACTATGAGGTCAAAGCTGGTATTGAGCTGTCTTTGACTTAAAAGTCAATAGAGAGGCTTTCCTTTAGAAGGAAGGGAGGATAACAATTTCTTATGGGCAATAATGTTACAAGTGACTTGAGATTCATATGAACAATATAAGTTCAAGCATTCAAGGAGGATGTGCACAATTAAGCAAGAATAACATCAAAACATGATATGTACATCTATGTATGAGCATAGCAATAGTTCCATACAAACATGAGTAAATGACACAAGTATAGAAAAGTATTTAAGAACTATGAAGCTAAGAGTAAGACAACCTTCTTAAATCAAGTTCAACTTGCAAGATACTTTAAGAGGTGTCATGAAGGATAAGGTCCAAGCAAGTTATGAACAAAGTTTGTTTATATTAGTGGGATGTTCGAAAGTTAAGAAAGTGGACACACAAGTCTAAGACTAAGGTCTAAATTCAAAATCAAACACTTAAGAATGATTGTATGGAGTGACATGAAAAATTGGGCAAAGTAGCCCTCTTAAAGTCAAGTTTCAAAATGAAGGGTCAAAGGCATCAAGGTTTAAACAAAATACAATCAAAACTCATTCAAAAATCCTCAACAAGTTAATAATCAAACTCAACAATAACCTTTCAAAATATCCTAAACCAACTTAGAAAATTATCTCAAAAGAAATAATGAGAAAAGACCTTTTAAAAAAAAGACGTTCAAAAATAGGTATAAAACAAAGTTCTTCATTTCACAAAATTATAATAAATATTTAAATAATGTGAAAATAAAAGTAAAAAAGGTTTAGAAAATTAATTTAAACATGAAATTGTAAATATGAAGTTTTTGGAATTTTTATGTTAAAGAAAATATTTTCTAAAAGAAGAAAATGAAATGAAAAAGAAAATAAAATGTTTGAAAAAAAATATGACATGGGGGGGTATGTTAGTAAAAAAAAACTGAACTGGGTTTATGTTGTTTCTCATGTGGGCCTCGCAGGTGGGGGTGCATTCAGTGGTTTTACGCAAGGCCCAGCTTCAATGGAGAGTGGGAGTTGAACAAAAGAAAAAATAATAAAAGGGGTCTGGGGCGAGGGGGATTCGAACCCCAGACCCCATGGTTACAAGGCGCGTTATTGACCACTGGGGTGGCTATACATCTAGTGTATATGCGACCCCTACAACTATTTAACCCAAAGGAATTGTGATAATACACCATTAAAAAAGAACATGCGAGAGAAAAAATAAGACATGTGACTGTGTATAAAATTAGAGTATCCTGTCATCAATTGGTCACCCAAAATCAAGTGATTAGTGGACAAACAAAGAGTCCCAGTCAATCTACAATTACCATGGTTGTTTCTACTTACTACACATGCAAAACAAAACTTCAAATGTCATGAAACCAACAACAAGACTTCATGGCTGCATTTGTTGGTTCGACCTTCTTCATGTTCTCTTCTCAACAAAGAAGTGAGGCATCATTCCAAAGTACTCAAAATGCAAGGCCACAAGAACCTTGAACCACATCCAAGTAATAACCAAAATGTGAAGAGAAAACAAAAGGAAATGGGGCATTCAACTTTGAACCAAGATTAACAGCATCAATACACATTAAACTAGCAGCTATATTGCTAAATTCAAAACCAACAGGGTAATCTCAAACAAATAAACAAATGCAACTGTCAAATAAAACAACACCTGATTCAAATAATTTTTAAGTTATGTTACTTGAGACAACATTTAGTGGATCTCTTTAACAGAACAAAATACACACCAATGTGCTCCAAAACATCAAACTGATAGTGCAAGGTATCACTCTCTTTTCTCTTATCAAGCATCAAGGAACCAATACCAACTTATAATGAAGCTTATGGTAGCATTTTAAAATGACAACAAACTGAACACCTAAACATAAGTTCCTGAGCATGAGGACATGGCTAGCATTGAAACCTTAAGCAAAACTAAAAGTATGACCTTAAACGAGAAGCATATGATCAGCAGTGAAATCCCAACTTCCTTATGGTAATGCATACAGGGTGTGCTTATGCACATATTCACAAAACTAGAGTACATTTCACCCTTACCATATCAATATAACCTCAGACCAAACTTTTCATATTGTTTAGTGATAAAATTTCATTTGTTTGAACTTAGTGCCAAGGTAGGAACGTCATAGTATAAAAAAAACAAACAAGACATTGGAGTTTAGAGAAAGAGGTTATTACATGGGCTACTGTCATGATTTGAAAAGCTAGAGTTAGGGCTAACAGTTTTAAAATACCATTCTTCTTTAGGCTATCCACTCTAACTCACTCAAAGTTCATAAATCCAGGCCTCATAATGTATGAGCATTTCAGAGTCAAAACACTAGTCCTAATGTTATTACCAAAAGCCACCCAAAAGTGAAACCAAGTGTGCTCTAAAATGGGACCAGGTTCACAAGATGCTATCATGCCAAAACCAGCTCAAATGTTAGTCTACACTTAATGTGATCATGGAATTTATGAGTTATCAGTGTGGAAACTGAATGCTTGTTATTGACAAAATCATGATGAGGCAAACTAAAACAAGCTGCAAAGGTTTTGAGTATACCAAACCTTACTCTCCTGCCAAACTTATGCTAATTAAAACTCAAATAAAGCTCATATAAATGACCTCTCCTAATGTCCCACTCATGTCAAAAAAGGAAACTTCAGCACAAAGCCCTTCATTAAGAACAGACAAACCAAGACTTCCATATTCAAAACTAGGTCCAACCCTTACGAAGTAAGCACCCTATCCATAATTGAGAAGCCTAAGTGTCCAGGATGGGAAACAAATTTGCAAAATGTTATCATGCTTGAGACCAATTCACCTCATTAACTAAGTTTAGTGAAGACACAATCACACCATACAACAACAATGAAGAATTACTTAAGACTGGTGTATGTGCATGGAATCATGAATTAAAAGAGAGTGTGAGAGAATACTTGTCATGCCAGCAAAAAAACTATATATTATTAACCTAAACTAGTATGCAATAGATAGCTCAAGAACAATTCAATCATACAAACCATGGTATGAGAGCATGAACACAATCGGTTCCAAGTCAACAGTTGGCAGTGTTTGCATCATGTGGATTCCTATGTCACATTACCAATTGATTTTAAAGTTAAGCAGACAAATGGTGACAGGCAGGGTATTATCATTGACAGAAGAACAAAATAAATAGCCTAGAACAAAGGTAACTAAGAAAGGGATCCTGCTACCAAACATGTTAACCCAAGCAAACTCCTAAGAGTAGCTTCAATACATTATCCTTGTGTGCTCTTACCAACTGTTATGGACTGAAGAAAATGGTCAAGGACCTGACACTCAATCAAACATCACTTATCCAAGCTCAAGGAATAAAGTATCAAGTCAAAGTGCAGAGGGAAAGTGTTGTTAAGTGATACATGGTTCAGATTAAAACTTTGAAACAAGCAAGACAATAAGGCAAAAGTGAATTTCAAGATATGCCTCTTATGAACTAAACATAAGCTCTTACACCAAACACCTGCTCTGAGGGTATTCATGTGAATCTTAGCAGGAAGATACTTACATCATATTACTAACTATTTGACTGTGCCAAATAAAAATCACAGGAGCATTGACTATGACCTGCACCAACCCAACTATAATTGACAGTTTCACAAAATAGCAACAAAACTATAGCATTCTCATTGCAGAACATAAACATCAACAAATCTTCAAACTAACAACCAAAGAGGAGATAGGTGTATTGTGTGGTCATATCAAACTTTCAAAATCACCAGGCAAAACAAAAGATCACACGCAAAAGATTAATACATGAGTTCAAGTCAGTAGGTGGTATCATGAGATAATGAGAATAATATGGAGAATAAATGGATCAACACACTATATATTGCCATTCCAACACAAGTTAAAGGAACAACCTAGTCCTTTAAGTTATAACATGAAAATGTCAACATAAACATACTACAAACCAAAACCAATCGGCATATAACATGGATGCAACAGAAACACATTAATATCTTCAAGAAAAACATTCATGATGACTTAGATATGAAATGATCATGACAGTAGAATGAATAATGTGAATATGGATGGAGTAAGGGTGTGATATTTACCTAGTGGAATAAGTCCACTGCACCCTCAAGTATGCACTGATTTTTCTCCTTCTTCAAGTTACTACTGCTGCAGAAATAGTCCTTTCCCTCTTCCTTCTTACCAAGCCAAAAGAAACTCACGAGCTGCTTTTAAGTTTGGAAATGTGTATTCAGGTAGTGTGGTGATTCTTGGTGAGAAAACAAGTAAGAACCAGGCCCTATTTATAGAAAAGTGTTGAGACTTGAAGCATGGCCAGAATTGCACATTTTACCAACTTTGCCCTCCCTGGAGGATTTTTCATCGCGTAAGCTATTTCTTTTGCTGAACCAAAATCTCCAAGATCCCTGCTAACTGATAGGGTTAGGTCTGAGAAAATGAGAGTGATGGGATTGGACCATGGCTCAAGGAATAAACAATGTTTTTGTTCTTGAAAATTTTCTCTCACATCCTACCAAATTGCACAAGAATGAAATAAACCACATTATTTTAATGCAAACCACTTGCAAATTCGTGGTAGAGGTCTAACTATCACTAAATCTACCTTTAGAACTCAGAAATGTGAAGCTTTGGTGATTAGAAGAGGTTTTGTACCATTATACAAAAGCGGGTTACTTAAAATTCAAGAAATGAATCCCCATCTTTGAAGCTTCAAATCTCTCAGCTCACTTAATGGATTGAGGAATTCTAGTACTTTTTGGAAAGCCCCAAATGTCCTCTACAACTTTCATGTTCAAAGATTTTTTATTTGAAGCTTGGAACTAGGTGAAAAATTGCGTTAAAGTTGTGTGAAAACTAAGGTGAAAAAGCTGAAAATTTCACTAAGTCCCAAGTGTGGCTTATCTTCCAAGTCCTATAACTTAAAAACCATGCATTTTTTGAAAAAGGGTCCTCTAATACACTTTGAAGATCATGGAAAGAGCTTCCATTTGAGCTTTGAATCACTCAATTTAGATGTGTGGTTTGAAAGTTATGACTGTTTCAATTTTTGCACAAGTAGTGAAATTTCCACATTTGAAAAGTTTCAAAGATCAAACCTTGCTTCATTTGAAACAAACTTCTCAAAACTTGATCTCTCATGCCTTGACTCTTAATGAGACATGTCATGATGGATTGAGGACTTGGATGTTTCATTTTGGATCAAAATCTCAAAAGTTAGAGCTTCAGTCAAAACCCTAATTTCACTGGTGAATGCACTTGAATGATCTCTGATGATCTTGCTTCTTCAATCCTTTACAATACCAATGGATGGCCTCCAAAGATGTTTATGAACATATGGAACCATATCTCAAAGCTTGGGGAACATGCCTTAATCAAAAGTCAAAGGCAAAGGTTGACTTTCCTGACAAAACCCTAGTTTGAGGGTAAGATGAACTTGTGACCTTTTGTGCTAGTGATGAAAGCCAGGTGATCTTGATTTCTTGTTGAGCAAGACATCTTGAATGTAGGTAAGTTCAATTGGTTGATGAACCAATCAAACCTTGACTAATCATGACAAACTTCCTTAGTGATTCTTCAGGCTAAAACCCTAATTCCACAATTTAGTCTGGTGGTCTTTTGTTGTCTTGATTTGATTCAGTGTCTTGAGATCCTGGTTCCAATCAACTGGTGAATCTTTGTGATGATTGTATGGAGCCAGAGAATGCCTTAGGAGGCCTTGAATCATGTGAGATCTTGACTTAGGAGACCTCGCCCTCTTTCTGTGTAAACCCTAGTTTCAACACAAAAGAAACAGACTTGCAAGATGTGGGTTAGTTAAACAATGCATATATGATTGATCCTAAATGCCAATGCCAGATGTTATGACATCTAAGAGGTAAAATTTTGGGTACAACAGAATCATTTTCATTTAATCATTTTTCTATTTATGTTGGATTTTCCAAGTTGACAATGTTTGCGCGCTACTCTTTGGTTGTTTTGAACTAGTTTCTTTGTGATGCCTTCTCATATGATCTCATGAATGCTTGGTGACTCTTATTTGCTTTGAATAATATGTGTGAAGTTCTGATCCTCTTGATATGGTTTCCATTGAGTGACATTTTCTCACTTCTTGCCTCACATGATCTTTTGTTGCTTGCATGAATGACATAAGTGAATGTTTTTCCTAGTTTTGGCATATGTTTTGAGTGTGATGGATGATGTTCCTTATTTGATGATTTGAGCTTGCCATGACATGATTTTCTTGATGCCCTATCTTGTATCTCACCTCACTTGGTCCCATTTATCATTGTTCCATGTCTTGCGACATCTCTTTTGGAATGCTAAATCACTTGAGTTTGTTTGAACACTTTGTCTTGCATGATCTTGTTTGCTTGGACATGATTACTTGGTATGAGTATGATGTTTGCCATATTGCTTTGCCTCTTGAGTTGAACTTCCATGTTGGTTCACTTTGGTGCATCGTCTTCTTCATCTCTTACTTCTTTCTTCTCCCCTAAGTCTTAAGACTTGTTTAAGTCTTAGATTTGCTTTTGCATTTCCCCTTAGGATTCCCTAGTCCAACTTAATCTTTGATTAAGCTTGGAGTAGGATAGACATTAGGAGCTAACCCATGTATGCTAACATTAGGTAGGCTTCCCTTTCATCTCAACCTTAGGGCCATTTTGCACGATAACATTAGGATAGAACTCTCTTAGTGTTTTTCTTTTCAACTTTGAGTCTTCCTTTCTCATCTCGTAACAAGTCTAAAACACTTAATAAATTCAACGATCATTGTGCACTATGAGCCTTAAGTACATAGGAAATGAAGAATGAGGGGTTTCCCTTCACTCTTCTAGAGTGTTTAGCATACGTCCCATTGGGGGCGACCATGCGACACATTCGCTCCTATGCCATAGACTTTAGTGCAATGTGAGTTTCAAACTAACTTCAATCCACTTCTGTCTAAAAAACACAAAAACAAATTCAAATCTTTTTATCCTTCGGGATTGTTAGGTTTCAAATCATTTTCAGAAAAGAGCACGTTACTTCTGTTTTGTCGCAAACAATCATCGACCCTAACTGTCAGACGCGAACTTAACGCCGCTCATAAAAAGCACTTACCAACCCGTAGGTCGAACTACGATTGCTCTGAATTCCTCTCTCTGGTTAGATTGAGGATACGTAGGCACAAGACGGCGATGTCTTGGCGAGCAACCTCCCCCCTCCACCCGTAGTCCTCCGAACTACGTTGACTCTGACTTTCCCATTGCACGAGGGAATACGTAGGCATAGGACGGTGATGTCCTATCGAGTCTCTCTCTTTTTTCCCTTTTTGTTTTCCGTTTCCATTTAGCAGTAGGCTTTAGATAACTCACCCTTTGATTAGACAACAAGCGTGGATCCCATCGAGTACGATGGACGCGTGGGGCTGCTAATACCTTCCCCTCGCGTAACCGGCTCCCAAACCCGGACTATGGTTGCGATGACCATGTCTTTCCCTCTGTTTAGGTTTTCTTCGATTGTTTCCTTTCCCTGCATCGGGATAAATAAAGTTCGGTGGCGACTCTTCTGTTCTGTTTCTCGCCGGTTGTTTTTTCGCAGTTGCGATAGCTGGCGACTCTGCTAGCAACTCTGGTTCCCTATGCGAGTCAATCCTAGCGCTTGTCTGTTTTATTGGGTGTTTACTGTTGTGCATTATTTGTTGTATATTAATGTATTTTACTGCATTTTTTGAATTTGATTAATGTTATCATACTGCTCTGCTGCTGTTGAGTTGTTGGGTGGGTTGGATTCACGAGAGATAAGCCCAATACCCAGGCTTGAGCATACACCTAGGATTAGAGTGGAAAGTAGTGTGACTTGTGTGGCATTTGGCCAGACTTAGTATACATGAAAATTCCACATCCGGACGAGGTTTTTTTTGGTAATGTTCTATCCTGCGTATTGGGGTAGATTATAGAATGTAACCTAGAGAGCTGTCGACTCTGGCGACCATTCCCCGAGGACTCAGTTGAGGCACTCCTCCTAAGAGGTAATAATGGCAGACCAGAAATGGCAAACCCATTATACTTCTTGATCCGAGGACCCAAAGCTGGGAACTTATCATAGGGCAACCTTTTTTAGGGGAATCAGTTGAGGCCTCCTCGATTGGTGATGATGCCAAACCAGAAATGGTGAGCGTATCATCATTTCTCGACCTGAGAGCCCGTGATGCTGAGAATCCTCGGTTTTCTAGAACCCACATGTGAGAGGGGCTGGGTGTTTACAGGTTTACAGGTAACCTTGACCTTTATCCTACCTGGTATTTTGGTTTTTATCAGTGTGGACTTATCAGCCTGGTATTCTGGTATTCTGGTGTTTTCTTTATAGCAGAATTGTGAACTTATTCATTTAGCAGCATAACAGTTATTCATAATTTATGGATACCTTGATCCCGTGTTTTTGCATTTGCATTACATGACATTTGCATTCTCATACTCATATGCATAACAGGTGTTCAGGAGCGGATTTCTTATTCTGACTTGGTATTATCTTCAGAATTGCCGACTTGACCTGTCACCACTACTCAACCTGTGATAACCGGAGGATAGCTATGGAACAACCCCGTGTAGAAGTGACTAAAATGAAGATTTAGATGGGGCAGTTTATGCGAGACATGCAAGCGTTGATGCAAGACCAGAAAATGTTGAAGGAGGAGATCAATCAACTAAAGACTCAGATGAGCCTGGTTATGGAGGTCGTGAGAGGTGTGCTAAGCAAAGATAATACTCCCATGCTTGAGACTGC
The DNA here is from genome assembly GCA_022829125.1 of Lathyrus tuberosus. NCBI lineage: Eukaryota > Viridiplantae > Streptophyta > Magnoliopsida > Fabales > Fabaceae > Lathyrus > Lathyrus tuberosus. Next base: position 4,724,095 of record JALAZF010000259.1, read on the forward strand.
AGCTGGAATTGTCTCTCCTCAATTGTTTAAGAGATCCCTCCCAAAGAGTGAGTAGATTACCACTGTGACCATCTCGGCTATATCTCAGCAATAGGGTAGTGCTCCTCATCGGTATCAGGATAGACCAAAGATGAACCGGCACTTCGAGACTCCACTAGTGCCATATTCTCAGCTATTACAACATCTCCTTCAGTTGTAACTGGTACAGAAAAGGACTCTGGCTCCTCTTACTGGTACTCCCCCACCGGGTTATGATGCAAGAGCACAATGTGATTTCCACTCTGGTGCGCTGGGGCATAATGTGGAAAATTGTAGGGCCTTTCAGCATGTTGTCCAGGACCTGATCAATTCAAAGAAAATTGAGTTCATGTCGGGCGGCGTAAGCGTACAAAGTGGTCTTACTCCTACTGCTGCCAAAGAAGTAGATATCCCTGTTGTCTCTCCTAAAGCTACATCAAGTCAGGGGCATATCTTGTAATCCTTGGTCTTAGAATCCCCACGTTCGCAACTATTACATGTTCCTAAGCCGAGTTTAAGGATGAAAGTGCCTGAGCGAGAGGAAGGCATAAATCAGCATCGTCAGCAGAACTATCAGCGCCAGAATCAGCATAGGCCTCACAACAACCTAGAAAGAAGGAATGCTCCTCTTCGTCTAGTTCCCATGTCGTACAATCAACTCTTACCACACCTGGTTCAAAAATCATTGGTAGAGCCCAAGACTCTCAAGTCGTTTCCAGAGCCATACCCTCCTGGGTACGATCCCAATGTGCAATATGGATATCATGGAGGATCCATGGGGCACTCAACTGAAGATTGCAAAGCATTCCATGCAAGGGTATAACAGTTGATTGATAAGGAGTACATATCCTTTCCAGAGGGAAATTTGGTGGTGCATGTCAACCTCTCGTCTGTTTGAGCTTGAAGACTTCAAAGGACATCATCAAAAGCAATCAATCCGGTCGGAGCCAAGCCTCCTCAACGGTGGCAATCATTAATTTTCTTTACTGCATTGTTTATTTTGTATTTTTCCTTACTAGTTAATGTCTTTGCATGTAGAAATTCGTTTGTTCTTGAATGATGATTTTAATGCAATAAGTATGTTTTTCTTGAAGAATTTCATTCGTGTTCACTCATTTAATATTTTTGTACATTGCAATACCAACTTTCTTATTTAAACTCTTTGAGGGAGGATGATGAAGTAAAAACGCAAACTTCTGATGGTATGCTTTTGGAATGAAACCTTGCTGATGATGTACAGGCATTGTTTCAAATCCCCAAACACCGGAGATGTAAGGAAGATAATCCCTTGTCAACCCCGCTGAGCCTAGAAGTAGGAGTTTCTTTCTGAAAACGAAAAAACCCTCAATCTTAACCTGGGGCAGGGTAGGTGTCAATTAATTTGGTCGTGCGTTCAAATTTCAAAAGGAGTGTCCCATTCGAGGATCCATTACATCGATGGTTATCCCTCACCAACCGAAGAGTGAGGCAGTCACAACCCTTTCAAACAAGTCAGACAAGCCAGTGTCACACGATTTGTTCAAAAAAAACAAGAGGAAGGCCCGCTAAGTCGAAACTTGAAAACAAGTGAGTTAGGTAAAAGTTAGGGCATCCCGCTGGACTTTAAAATCGAAAAATTCAAAATAATCGGTCTAGGAAAAAATCATGGAAATCGAAAACAAAACAGAAAAAATGCAGAAAGGATTACGAAAGAGAAATCCTCAATAAAGAACAAGTCGTGTGACCACAGACATCAAAGACAAAATGGGTGACTGTCACTCCGAAAACCGTGTGGGCTCTTTAACCATCCTTCATACCATTCATTAACCTTTTTGAAAGGTGAGCGCCTGTGTCGAGTTAGCTGAACGTAGGATTGGAGAACATCAAGGAGAATGGGTGGGTTAAAACAAAACTTTGAGCCTTAAATCTTTTTTTTCTTAAACCATGAACCAGGCCACGTTACAACCCTCAAAAGCCCTAATTGAACCAGGGTTTATTCTGAAGGTGTACTTCAACGAGATAGCGTTCCTGACTCCCATTGGGTTGTGCTAAAAGACTTTTGTTGGTATTGCATATGCATATTATTTTCCATTAAAAAATTTGTGTCGCACCTTAACCAGTGACTCGTTCACGGGTTTTGGTGATATCTTTTCAATAAAAACTTCGAGATTAACATGTGTGTTGCATTAGATTTCTCATTCTCGGAATAAACATTTTCTGCTTGCTTACATGTATTTGATGCCAGTGAGGCTTACATAGTGAACATCAGCCGAGAATTTCGATCCCGCCAAAAAGAGATGCTTGAAAACTCTGAGGGACATGTTACCAGAAGACTCTGTTGAATGTGGGCTTTCCCAGGAAGTCGTGTTAAGAAGTTGCCAATCTGGGGCAGTCGTGTTAAGAAATCTCTCCGAAGTTCAGTTAATCTGGGGCATGCTTTCAAAGATCGATCACACAGGGGCAAAGTCATGTCGAGGCTCATACTGGGGCAAGTCATTTCAAGAGCACAAGAAGTTATTCTCTCCGAAGGACGATTAATCAAGGTCATGGGGCAAGATATGTCTGATCTTCATGATATCTCATGAAGACAAGTTCTTTTTTGGGTTATGCTATATCAGGGCACCTCTCTTTGTCAAGTCACATCTGTAGGGTTCATGTTGATGGCTAACAAGTGACATCCCCAGTAGAATTTCTCTCCTCAGAAGAGATTGCTAAAGTTTTATCACTCTCGGCAGAGCATTATGAAGATTGTGATTATTCTCCCCAACAATGGTTCAGGAGTTCGCTCTCCACTAGCCAATTTGGTGAAGTTTGTTGCTTTTCAGCAGGAGTTCATATTCCCGTACAGAATAAGAGTGGTTGGTCTGTGCTTCCCAAGTTTGTGGTAGGGTTGTTTCCATCTCCCCAACAGAGCAAGGATGGAAGGTAGATCCCCAACAGAGGAGTAAATCCAATGTTGTCCCCTAGCAGAGTTGATTTTGTCAACTATCGCTCCCCAAGCAGATTAGTTGGTGGTGATTGATTTTCCCTAGCAAGTCAAAGGCCAATTGCTATTGGTACTTCTTTTCAGTAGATTCCTGGGGCACTTTTTGGAAGATGTTTGCGATTCTTGCAGTATCGAGGTTTGGTTGGGTTCTCTAGTAGAGTCTGTGGCTATAGGGACAGTTCAGTTTGTCGTATATCTGCGGGTTAGCATGACTTCTTCTCCCTAGTAGAGTCTCTCTCTAGCATAGAAGATCCAGCATCCTCAGCAGAGCCTTGAGCATACTCTCCCCGGCAAGAGTGCAAAGGATTGTTTGCCCAGCCAGAGTCGTGGTCGGTCTATTATTCCCCAACAAGCAGTCAGATGTGGATTGCTCTAAGGTGGATGTTATTGTATCTCCAGCAGAAGACTTGTGGGATATCTTTCCCGGACAAAGATTTTATCTTCCACACAGAGCCTTGATTCTACTGTCCTCATCAGATCAGGAAGTGTAGTCTCTTCGACAGCAGCTCTAATCCCCAGCAAGGTAAAGTATTTTCTCCAACCGCAGGTAAAGTTCAATGAATTCCCCGGCAGGTTTGGTATTGTTGACTCCTCTCCCCAAGTAGAGTTTGGTGTCAATCCTCGCGGCGGTTTGGTCAGCGGTAGTTGACGTCCCCGATAGGTTCTAAGTCCAATTGTTATTGGGACTCTTCAGTATCAGATTTTGGGTTCTATCTTCACCAAGAGTTGTTTGTAATCCCCGGCGGAGGGGAAGTTCTCTTTGGATTTCATCTTCCGCAAAAGGTGGTGATCAGGAAAGTCGTTCAGCATGACTTCCTCAGCAGGGTTTATGACTCAGAGGACAATTCAGTTTGTCATCCCCGGTGGGGTTGCCTTTGTTTTCAGCGTTTATTTCGCTGAGGTGTTTCTTTTGCATAGCATAAGCATCATTTGCATTGCATCCTCCCAAACGTGTAGCATTTCCATTTCGTCTAGAACATTACGCCATAGAAAAATTTAAACATATGCATCTGAAGCATAGGCCAGGTTTTGATATTCTTTGCCAGACTTTTTCCCCAGCAAAAAGTGAAATAACTCAGGAGATTTTGTCTTACTTTATACCCCTAACCAATGGATATGTTCATCCTACCCATGCTCCTCAGCAGAGTTGTCTGGTTAGACTTCTCTTTGCCCCAGCAGAGTTATGTTCTCTTCAGCTCGAAAACCATTTGTTATCCCAACTATTGGTTGGTACCCTTTTCTATCCTAACTATTGGTTGGTACCCTTTGTTATCCCAACTATTGGTTGGTACCCTTTGTTATCCCAACTATTGGTTGGTACCCTTTCTATCCAAATTATTGGTTGGTACCCTTTGCTACCCCAACTATTGGTTGGTACCTGTAGTGCGATTTTTGTGGTTTCGAATCACTATCGCTTTGGTACTATAGTTCGATTCATTTTTTTATCCTGTTGAGCTGATTAAGGAAGGGAAATAGATGTCTCCAATTAATCCTGCTTGCAAATTGAGGTTAAACAGTCAAAACTGTTGGTTTACAGATGCTATCAAAAGGGGATTCTTCTTTAGGTTTATTCGCTTAAAAACAGTGTCTAGGCTATTGGTAAGATGTTAGGTCTGATGCTTTTCGATTGACGTATGAAGGTATGGGATTTTGGGTTTTTTGATTAGTATGCTAGCTAAGATTTTGCAATCTTATGCCTACGTATTCCCGAAACAGGGAAATCAGAGCGATCGTAGTTCCTCCTATTCTAAGGGAGGAAAAAGGTGTTTTGGTGTCTTGTTCAAAGCCCAAGACATGAAGCTGAAGGATCTATTTGTATCTTGTTTAAAGCACAAGATGTGAAGCTGAATGGTTTTGGATGAGAGAGAATTTGTCATCTCTAAAGAGGAGTTGTTGATGTTTGTATGCTGTGAGCAAAGCACCAATTTGATGCTAAAAGGTTGATTGACTCAACCAGGGATTTCTTTATACAAAGCCTAAGAGGAGGCTAGAAGTTGACTTTTTCGGGGAAAATGTTCTTTCTGTCTTGTACAAAGCCCAAGATTGAGGCTAAAAGGGTTTGACTCAACAAGAGAGTCTATTTATACTCAACAAGAGAGTAATTTAGTGTCTCGTATGAAGCCCAAGACGGAGGCTAAAAGTTGATTGACTCAACAAGAGAGTCTGAAAAGGTGATTAACTCGACAAGAGAGTCTGAAAGTTGCTTGACTCAACAAGAGAGTCTTTTATACTCAACAAGAGAGTGATTTGCTGTCTCGTACGAAGCCCGAGATAGAGGCTAAAAGGAGATTGACTCAACAAGAGAGTCTTTTATACTCAACGAGAGAGTGATTTATATGTGTCTTGTATGAAGCTCAAGACGGAGGCTAAAATTTGACTCAACAAGAGAATCTTTTATACTCAACAAGAAAATGGGTTTTTATTTATATGTCTTGTACAAAGCCCAAGACGGAGGCTAAAAGGGGATTGACTCAACAAGAGAGTCCTTTATACTCAACAAGAGAGTGATTTTCTATCTCGTATGAAGCCCGAGATGGAGGCTAAAAGGGAATTGACTCAACAAGAGAGTCTAAAAAGGTTAGCTCCGCTAGGGAGGAACATTGTACAAAGGCCAAGAGGAGGCTAAACTTACTGCTGAGGATTATTGAGGTCCTTAGGCAGGTCCAAGTGTGGGGAACTCTCATGAGAGAGACCGGGGTTTCTTCCCATGTTTGAAAGGAACTTGAGAATGTCTTTGAGACTCGAGGGGTTTAGACTGTCCAAGTCTAGAGTTTTATCTTTTGTACTATACCCAAGAGGAGGCACGGGCATTAAGGGATGAGTATCAACCCTACAATGGCCGGAGGTTTGACACTAGAAAGTCTGCTCTAGCAAAGGATGACTAAGTTTTGTCTTATACCTTTAAGAGGTCGTCAGGGTCCTTGTATGAAGCCCAAGAGAAGGCATGAGAACTTATAAGAAGCCAACGGGTCCTTGTACAATGCCCAAGAGGAGGCGAGGATGGTTTTAGGAAGCCTGTGGGTCCCCAAACCAAGAGAAGTTCAAGAAATGCAATTCACAGAGAAGAGATCATTCCAGGAAAGTTCGAGAATTTGGAAGAAACTCAAGAGATGCCATTCACAAAGAAAAGATCATCTCTGGAGAGTTAGAGTTTCTTTGACAATTTCTAAGGGTGACAATTTGAGAAAAGGTTCACCCAGAATACTGCCTTTCTCTTTGTTCCATATTGTTTAACCCCAAGAGAAGGGAAGACTGTGTCTGGAATCCTACGGGGGATCTAGTTTTGTTTGTATTTAAGAGTGACCAACAGGGCTTTACCTAGTGCTAGACGTAGTTGCCGGGGAAAACTCTAAATAACTATACTAGTATTACACAGTGGATATGTGACAAGTATATAAAAGGATGTGAAAGAAGACTTACAGTGAAGCAGACCCACAATACAGTTATATACATATGAAAGCGGTAAATGAAAGCGGATAAACACTTACCCATTGTAGAGCTTCCATGTTGTGTGGTTAGTTGTTCAACAAAGAAAGTTTTGATAACAACAGATATTCGAATGCAAAATCAAAGGAGAAAGTGCTTTGAAAAGATTGTTGGGGATTACAGCTCAAGGAGAGGCCCAAGTTTTAACGATGATTGCACCGTTGTTTTTATGAAAATTGTACCGAGGGACTTATATAATATGTGAGGCCCAAAATGTTTTTATGTATAGGGGGATTGGGTCTTACACTCTATTAGAGGCTCATAGATTTATTTTTGTACAAGTGATGGGGCTTACAGCTCAAGGAGAGGCCCATGGATTTTATTAAAAACTGGCGTTCGCGCCGAGATCTTTGAAAACACCGTGGGTCTTATACAATGACTGAGACCCAAATTATTTTGGTTTCAAAGAGGGGTTGGGTCTTACACTCTACTAGAGGCCCAAAGAGTTTAAAGAAAAGAAATAGGGCTTATAACACGAGGGTAGGCCCAGATGATTTGATTTTTGAACTAACGATCGCGCCGAGATTTTTCTTTTAACACAGAGGGACTTATACAATATATGAGGCCCAAAATGGTTTTGGTTAAAAGGGGATTAGGTCTTACACTCTATTAGAGGCCCAAAGATTTATTTTTGTACAAGTGATGGGGCTTACAGCTCAAGGAGAGGCCCATGGATTTTGTTAAAAACTGGCGATCGCGCCGAGATCTTTGAAAACACCGTGGATCTTATACAATGACTGAGGCCCAAAAATTTTGGTTTCACAGAGGGGTTGGGTCTTACACTCTACTAGAGGCCCAAAGAGTTTTTGAAAAAGTTTGATGAGGGTTGAATTAATCAAAACCCTAATTTGTTTTCAAAATATATCTTAATTGAATAAAAATTCAATTAAAATGATCAAAATTGTTAAACATGTGTGAAAACAAATTGTGATCTTGAATCAATATTTCAAAAATTATGTTTCCATCCACAAAATGATTGGAAATCAATTAAGTTTGGAAAATCAAGGGAGAAAAAACATTTTAAATGTTGAAAAACAAATAAAATATTAATTCTTTGTAAAAATATCAAGTATATGAAATAATTAATATTTTTGGGATTCTTTTGTAAAATAAAATATTTTCACATTTTTGTGAATTAATAAAAAAAGAATCAACTCAAAATCATTAAAAACTAGAGAGAAATTAATTTTTGAATCAATTAAATAAAATTACAAAATTCAAATATTTGAAATTTCAAAAAAGGCGCCAAGAACATGGCAAGAACACGCGCCACCCTCTATTTCTGCAAATTTGCATTTTCTATCCAATCCCCCTGAATACTTGATGATATCATGCAATCTACACATCAATTTGCTTGTTTTCACCTCACGATCATGTCTATGGTCTTTAATTTCATTTATTTTAAGCATGGAATAAGAAATCAAAGAGAAACCTTAAGAACCCTAAAATTTGCATGAAGGCTCAGAAATTCCATACACGATTCAAACAAAGCAATCGATTGAGGGTAAACACTCTATGCATGATTATGAACATATGGCCAAATTATTGTGCAGTAAAATATGCATGGATCATAGAGTTAGAATAGCTCAGACCTACCTCTTGCTGCTGGTGATCGTGTTTTGTGTTAGAGATGTTGCAAGGTGGTTCCAATGATTTGCACAGCTTCCTTAGGTGCCAAGTGATGTGTCTGAATGCTTGGAGTGGTTTGAAACAAGCTGCAACTTGAGATGGTACCTCAACTTCACTTCTGTCAAGAACATGAGCAGTTGGCAAGTGATTTTGTGATTTTGGTGTTACAGATGTTATGTGAGTGTTTGGATCACTTCTATATGATGTTTATGAGGTGTGTGTGTGTGATTGGTTTGGTTGGAATAGCTCTCAAACTCAAAACCCGATAGTGACTTGCCTTGGAAGGCAAATATGGAAGTGAGAAGGTGATTTTGAGGAAAGCATCTGTTTGATGGCTTTGGTGTACTCAAACTGAGCACAAATGAGCTCTATTTATAGTAGAGCAAGTTTGTTTTGCAAGCAATAGTGAATGGCAACTGCCGCAGAAGTTTGGCAAATGTTGATCAATAGGAATCCAAGTCTCCTCTAGCCATTGACTAGAGGTTAGAGCACAGGCTACTGGTTCCCTAGTTCAGAGATCAGTCTTGACTGAATTCAGTTGGCAATGGCTCAATCCATGCCACCTTGGTGCATCCATTAAATGCTCCAAACCAAAATTGGAGTCTTGTCCCTCATTTAGGCATTTCTAGGTTTGGCATGCTACTTTTGGTTCCAAGGACTTGGGAGGCTGATGGATCAGTGTTTGTCCCTCCTTGGTCTCCCCCTGAGGTGTTCAGATAGATAAACTTGTTTTTCATTTAAAAAATTTGCTCAAATCGAGCAAAATGCACAAATTTGCCTTGTTATGACAGTTGCAGCAAGACATGTTGCCACTGTCATAACTCTTAGCTCAGGTTGAGTTTGATGGGGTTCTTGGCCATTTTGGAAAGCTCTCATATGATACAACATATGTGTGATCATTGTTTGTTTTGATACTTTTTAGATCCAAGTGAAAAATGCCCCTACATTTTGGAAAAAGTGAAACAGATTCTGACTTAGTGAAAATTTCACTAAGTGTTGGAAAAAAGTGACATTTCATGTTTTTAGCCATTTTGAAATAACCATAACTCAAAATCCATGATGAATTGGAATGAGGTGTAGTTGACACTTTTAAAGTATTCCATGAGAGCTACAAATCCATATTTGGATCAGCCCAAATGGTTGCTTGGATCTCAAGTTATGAACCTTGGAAGTTGGTACCCTAGCCACTTTGTTCCATAACTTAGAAAATTTCTAAGTTTTTTTATGGTTACCCCTTTTACAAGTTATCCCACTTTTCCTGATTTTTCTTGATGAATGATGATTCAAATCACACATTAACATCATTTTGGGGTTAAAGAACCATATTTGTGAAAAATCTCAAAAAGTCAAAGCTTGACTTTTGTGCACAGTTGACTTTTTGTCAGATGAATCCCAAACTGTGCGATCCTCTATGAAATCAAGTCCTTGACCTAAATCAAACTTGATGGATATGTTCCATGGGTGTTATAGGGTGTTTTCAATCATGTCCCAAGGTTTGGGAGCATGTCCTTGTCAAAAGTCAAAGGTACAGTAGACTTTTCTCGCGAAACCCTAATTGTGATCCTGATGAACTTGAAACTTATTGGTCAAGCTTCTTGGATCAATCCATTATTGCAAAGGGATAAATATGATGTGTTAGAGACCCTCAAATCCTCTCTTGAGGTCCTGGCTCATGTTTTGTCCCAAAAGCCAATTTAGGGGTGAATTAGGTCAAGAAACCCTAATTCCTGATTTTTGATGAATGCATCCCCTAAGGCTAAATTGACTTGATGATTGGGTTCATGATGTCCCTTGGAGCATCTTAAGTTATGCTTTGAAGCATTGGCTCATTCCCAAAGGGAAATTTCCATCTAAAGGCCCTGGTCGACCAAAACCCTAGTTTGGTGACACTGGCGATCTTGAGGCTTGATCCACTGGGAATGCTGCAACTTGTGCCTGATTCTTGATGTGGGATTCCTCTTGATCCATTGTAGATGTTTGAGAGGTTTAGACAAGTTGAAGATCATGTCACTCCTTGATTGATCCTTTGTCTAAGAGCTTTTAAAGGGCTTGAAACCCTAAGTTTGATTGTAGTGGATGCTCACCCATCTTTGGGGAGACTAGTGAGGTATGATGGTTCATCCATATTGTGATGATGATTTGCACAATGATGGGGAATCTTAGTGGTCAAAATTTAGGGTATGACAGATGCCCCTATTTAATCTTCTTGGACCCGAAGGTGTGAATGGCGAAGATATTCAGGCATTCGGGGTGCAAGATGATTAAATATTAGAATACCCAAAATTTTGATGGTGGTTATGAATGGCACTTTGTGCATCCATCTTCTCTTGCTAAGCAATGATGCTTAGAAAAGGTAAAACTTCCCCTCGATCCTGGTCTTCAGCCAAGGAACTGGTCTCTATTTTTTTTTTTGAAATAAACTTCCCCTCGATCCTGGTTTCCTACCAAGGAACTGGTCTCAGTTTCTGATGTAAACTTCCCCGCGATCCTGGTTTCCTACCAAGGAACTGGTCTCAGTCTCTGATATGAACTTCCCTGCGATCCTGGTTTCCTACCAAGGAACTAGTCTTAGTTTCTTTTTATAAACTTCCCCCTCGATCCTGGTTTCCTACCAAGGAACTGGTCTCAGTCTCTGATATGAACTTCCTCGCGATCCTGGTTTCCTACCAAGGAACTGGTCTTAGTTTCTGAAATAAACTTCCCCTCGATCCTGGTTTCCTACCAAGGAACTGGTCTCAGTCTCTGATATGAACTTCCCCGCGGCCCTGGTTTCCTACCAAGGAACTGGTCTTAGTTTCTAAAATATACTTCCCCTCGATCCTGGTTTCCTACCAAGGAACTGGTCTCAGATTCTTTTGTCAATAAACTTTCTTGATAAGGGACGCTATTTGTAGCGGTTTTCCTCAAACTTCTCGCCGAATTTTCCTGGGGAGATGCCATTTGATGGGAAAAGTTTTGATGTCAGACTTGCTGGGGAACCCATCTATCTGAGTTGTAGAGGTGTACAAACTTCTCTGTTGGAGATGCCATTTGTTGACTCTATCGGGGAAAACGAGTCTCTTGAAAGACTGCCTTCGTTTGGGGATACTACACCATACTTTTCTCGAGGTCTTCTCGGAGAAATGCCATGTGATGTAGTCCAATTTTGAGGTGCCGATGACTTCATTAACATTGACTTTCTAGAGAGAAAAACCAATGTGTTGCTGAGAGTCTTTAGTTACGAGGCTTTCTCTAGGGATTTTCCTTAATCCGGGAAAGCAAAGACATCATCTTCAGTGGCGAAGAGTGACGTTGTTAAAGGTTCTCTGGCTTTTCAGAGGTTCAAGTTATCAAAGTGGTCAAGGGACCAACTTCAATTCAGCAGTAAAGTGGAGGAGCGATTGTTCAGACGCCACTTTTCCCAATGAGGAAAAAACTGACAACTCGATTGAGATGACTCTTATCACTAGGGGATAAGACCGACTAGAGTGATAGAGATGCAATATGAATATGAATTTCAATCAATAATACATGATGTATGTATTTTTATGCTGACAAAACTGACGTGACATACAGACTAGTAAACGAACACGACTGGATACTCGGCCACAGCGAGAGATAAAAAGTATCGCTGGGTTCAAAATAGTAATTCTACCTTGCTTAGGAGAGATAGTCCCTGTTGGAAGCTATGTTGGTCGAGCTTAGGAGGTAAGAACTCTGTCGGGGGTGTCAGATGAAACGTTCGCATCAGACACAGTTGATCCTTCATTCAGGGGTACTGGTTTAGAAGGAGTACTTTGATTCTGCACTTTGAAGCTCGGTTACTTCCGGAGAAGCGATCGATGTTCTTTCGATGTTCGACAGTCAAAAGAAATTGCAATCTTTATTTTAAAAGCAGAAAAAGTTTTAACAAGTAAAATTCATTTTTGTTTTATTTCAAGAATCGTTAATCATGTTAAAGTGTCGTTCTGTAAAGCTAAAACAAATGAGAATTATAAACAAAAGCATTAGGGCTCAAATTTTATTGATAGGATGGAAATCAACCAAGTGCGTGATTCCATAGAGTATTTACAAAGTTAGAAAATGGTAATTTAAGGGAAAAGGGCTACATCGAAACATAACGACCGCTATCCTTCTACCAACTTTGAATTCGGGTCATCTTGAGCTTCCGTCGAAGATGACCTTGACTGGAGTTTTCCTGATGGATGGTGTAACTGCTGCTGGGGGTTTTGCCCCTGTGCTGAACATAGTTACTTGCCATTATCCCTAACTTTTGCCTGGATTGTACTTTGATGATTTCCAATCCACCGGGATGATTTTCGATTATGTCTCTAATTTTTTCCTGGACCGCCCTTTCGGGTTTTCAATCCACCGAGACGTTTTTTTTTTAGTTTAGGTGAAGAATTTCTTGACTACATCAACATTTGTGAGGTAGGCAAATTCCTCTCCGTCCATGGTTGCGAGTCTCAAGGCGCCGCCTGAGAAAGCTTTCTTGACCGCCATCATAATTCGGAGTCCACTTGTCCCGGGAATCAGTGAGAAATGATTGTATCTTTTTTAGCACGAGGTCTCATTTCCTGAAGACGCGAGGTCGAACCTTTTTGTCGAACACCTTCTTCATTCTTTACTGATACAACTGTCCGTGGCACAGAGCCGTCATTCATTTTTCTTCGGTCAAATTCAGTTCATCGTGTCGAATTTGACACCATTCAGCTTCTGTTAGCTTAGCTTCCATCAATACCCGAATTGATGGGATCTCTACTTCTACGGGAAGCACTGATTCCATGCCATATACTAGAGAGAAAGGGGTAGCCCCTGTTGAAGTGCGGACAGATGTGTGATAACCGTGAAGAGCAAAGGGTAGCATCTCGTGCCAATCTTTGTAGGTTACAACTATCTTCTGAACGATTTTCTTAATGTTCTTATTAGCCGCTTCTACTGCTCCGCTCATCTTGGGTCGATAGGGAGATGAGTTATGGTGTTCGATCTTGAACTCAGCACACAACTCTTTCGTCATCTTATTGTTCAAGTTAGATCCATTATCCGTAATGATCTGGCTTGGCACACCATAACGGCAAATGATATTGTTTTTGATGAAGCAGACCACGACTTGTCGGGTTACATTAGCGTACGACACTGCTTCGACCCACTTGATGAAGTAGTCAATGGCTACAGGATGAACCGATGTCCATTTGAAGCCTTGGGCTCAATCATGCCAATCATGTCGATTCCCCATATGGAAAAAGGCCATGGGGAAGAAAGAACTTTGAGATTTGTTGGTGGTACATGGATTTTGTCTGAGTATATCTGACACTTATGACACTTCCTCATGTACTTGTAGCAGTCGGATTCCATGGTCAACCAATAGTACCCTGCTCTCAGAATTTTTCTCGCCATTGTGTGTCCGTTGGCATGAGTGCCAAAGGATCCTTCATGAATTTCTTTCATTAGTATGTTTGCTTCTGGTCTGTCTACACATCGGAGTAAGACCATGTCAAAGTTTCTCTTATAGAGTGTATCACCGCTCAGGAAGAAGTTCCCAGCCAGTCTTCTGAGGGTTTTTCTGTCCTTTTTGGATGCCCCGGGTGGGTACTCTTGTTCCTGAAGGAATCATTTGATATCGTGATACCAAGGTTTGTCGTCTATGACTGCTTCAATCATGAAGATGTAAGCGGGCCGTTCAAGGTGCTTTATGTCGATCTTAGGTATGTCATTCCATTGACCTACACTAATCATGGAAGAGAGAGTGGCTAATGCATCAGCCATATGATTATCTTCACGAGGGATATGATGAAACTCGATTCTATTGAAGAAGGGTAACAACCTTCTCGCGTAGTCTTTGTAAGGAATCAATCCCGATTGGTATGTGTTCTAATCTCCTTTGATCTGATTGACAACCAGGGCTGAGTCGCCATATACATCCAAGTTTTTGATCCTTAAGTCGATCGCTTCTTCGAGACCCATGATACAAGCTTCGTATTCGGCCTCGTTGTTTGTACACTTGAATGTTAGTCGACCGGTGAAAGGAATGTGGGCACCCTGAGGTGTTATGATGATTGCCCCAATTCCACTTCCATAATGATTGACAGCTCCGTCAAAGATTAGTCCCCATTGGGAACCTAGTTCTGGCCCTTCACTGGGTAGCGATTCATCGCAATCTTTCATTTTTAGATACATGACATCTTCGTCTGGGAAGTCAAACCCGACCGACTCCTGATCGTCAATCGGTTGATGATCCAAATGATCAGCTAAAGCACTCCCTTTAGCGGCTTTCTGAGCGTGGTACTCGATGTCGTATTCTGATAACAACATCTGCCAACGGGCAATCCTTCCCGTGAGAGAAGGCTTTTCAAAGACGTACTTGATTTGATCCATTTCAGAGATTAACCAAGTAGTGTGACGAATCATATACTGGCGAAGACGTTTGGCTGCCCAAGCCAGAGCACAGCAAGTTTTCTCAAGCATAGTGTACCGAGTCTCGTAGTCGGTGAATTTCTTGCTTAAATAGTAAATGGCAGACTCTTTTCTTTTTGTTTCATCTTGTTGGCCAAGTACACAACCCATTAAGTCTTCCAAGACTGTTAGGTAGATGATCAGTGGTCTTCCTTCCACTGGAGGTGATAGAATCAATGGATTCAACAGGTATTCCTTGATACTGTCGAAGGCGGTTTGGCAATCTTCTATCCAAACACAGTTCTGATTCTTTTTTAGTAGTTTGAAAATCGGCTCACATGTTACGGTCATGAGGAATATAAATCTGGAGATGTAGTTCAAACGTCCCAGGAATCCTCTGACTTGTTTTTCAGTCTTTGGAGAAGGCATTTCTAGAATGGCCTTGACTTTGTCAGGATCAACCTCAATTCCTTTCTGGCTGACGATGAACCCTAAGAGTTTCCCTGAACGGACACCGAATGTGCATTTGTTGGGATTCAAGCAGAGTCTGTATTTTCTCAGTCGTTCGAATAGTTTTGAGAGGTGGGTCACATCCTCCTCTTCTGTCTTAGATTTGGAAATCATATCATCAACATATACCTCAATTTCCTTGTGTATCATGTCATGAAACAGAGTAGTCATGGCCCATTGATAGGTTGCCTCGGCGTTCTTCAACCCGAACGGCATTACCTTGTAACAAAAAGTACCCCATTGGGTGATGAAGGGAGTTTTCTCCATGTCTTTCGGCGCCATTTTTATCTGATTATAGCCCGAGAATCCATCCATGAAGGAGAAAACTTTGAACTTTGTTGTACTATCTACCAGCATGTCAATGTGTGGTAAGGGAAAGTCATCCTTCAGACTTGCTTTGTTTAGATCTCTGTAGTCCACTCTTATTCTGACCTTTCCGTCCTTTTTCGGAACTGGTACGATGTTGGCTAACCATTGAGGATATTCTGATGTGGCGAGAAAACCCGTGTCAATTTGTTTCTGTACTTCCTCTTTGATTTTGATGGCCATGTTCGGGTGAGTCCGTCTTAATCTTTGTTTTACCGATGAACATTCTGATCTCAACGGTAGATGATGTTCCACGATGCTGGTATCCAACCCTGGCATGTCCTGATAGGACCAAGTGAATACATTGGGAAATTCTTTGAGAAGCTTTATCAAATTTTCTTTGACAGTTGGACTGAGCAGTGCCCCATTCCTAATTTCTTTTCTCTCTTTCTCTGAACCCAAGTTGACCGTTTCCAATGGCTCTTTGTGAGGTTTAATGGACCTTTCCTCCTGCCTGAGTAGTCGGGAGATCTCTTCTGGAATTTCTTCATCATTTTCTTCTTCAGCCTCAAATACCGAGAACTCAAAGTTGGGAGAAGGCATTGGATCGTATGTTTCAATGGGGTTTAAAACAAGCAATCTGCATGACGTGATGATTTATGTTTAGAAGAGATAGAGAGAATGCAAGAGTGTGTGCAGTGTAAAAAAAATTCTGAAAACTGCTTGTTTTTATTATTTGTTGTTTTTTAGGATTTCCATTTTCTGAAAAGCGAAAAGAGAAAATAGCAATAAAATGCGGAAATTACAGAACGACATTATTTTATTTATGATTTTGTCGATTCTTGAAACTACAGTCCTATAAAATAAAACTCTGTTGCTTTGGGCGAAGCGAAGAGCTATATTTACAAAAAGTGAGCCCTATCAAAACATCTGTTTCACCTGGACAGGGTGAAAGGTTAAAGTAATGACGGCCATTACTTTGACTTATGAACGACCTTCGGAACATCGACGGCAATCCATTGGCGGCGAACT
This sequence comes from Lathyrus tuberosus, assembly GCA_022829125.1. Taxonomy (NCBI): domain Eukaryota; kingdom Viridiplantae; phylum Streptophyta; class Magnoliopsida; order Fabales; family Fabaceae; genus Lathyrus; species Lathyrus tuberosus. Next base: position 4,740,413 of record JALAZF010000259.1, read on the forward strand.
CCTTGGTGAATCACAAAGTCTGGTACCTTCCTTGATTTGTCTTCAGAAACAACGCTGATTTCTGGTGGAGCAGGATCATTGGAATCTGTCTCCCAGGCAGAGTTGTCGTAGGAGGATTCCTCAGTTATATTTTGCATAGTACTTGTGCTCTCAAGTATATCTCCCCATCCAGTGGGCTGGATGTCCTTGAGCCTGATACGAGAGCTTTCAGGAGCGGTGTATTTGACTAAGAAGTCGTATTTTCCACTTGGTTGTCCTAAGGTGTCCCACACTTCTTTGGAACTAGAGGAGTCATCTCTCTCGATGACGTTGACATCAGGAAAAGAATAGTTGATGAATTCTAGTCCTGCAAACTTTGTGAATTCATCGTCGTGCTGGATGTTTTCCAAATGCCCTGAGTGTTGATCCCATGATTCGGTGGGGACGCAGGTATTTGTTTCAATGATGCTCAGCTGATTTTCATTATTTGGCTGATTTTCTTGCCCCAAGTCTCCTGGGTACGGCTGCCAGATAGGCAGGCCATCCATCGGGCCATTATAGTCGTGGTCAAAGTTGTATTTCATCAGAGTGTCTTCCTCTAATGAGTTTGATGGAGCACGACATCCTTCTGGATCACAATCCCCGTACATCATTTTGACATCTAACCTTGGTATAAATCTCGGACTTTGTGCGGGATAGCAAAATGGCGTAGGCACCTCTTCCTGAGACATATAACCTTCCTCGTTAAGATAGGATTTCCATTCTTCATCTGTGTAAGAGGAATCTCCCTCGTTGATGGTATGTACCTCTTGGGATACTGGGAGAAGGAAACCTCCACGGTGGAAGAAGTCCTGAATGGGATGAAGACTTTCATTGTTAGAAGCAGTCTGGGTACAGGTCGAGGAAAAACCAAGGCCTTTCTTCACTTTGTTATCAGTAGGAATGACAAGCTATCCCCATCCTTTTGCGTTGTTACTCTCGATTACTTTGAGAGCATCTTTGTATGAGGAAATCGATGTTCCTTTTTCTGACTGATTGTCATTACTCACTGAAAGCGCTTGGAACTGAGTTCCAACAACCTCCTCGGGTTCTACACAAGTGGACAATGAAAGGTTACTCGCGATCAAGGCTTGTTCTCCACAGATTGTGACGAGTTGGTCATTCTTGACGAACTTCAGCTTCTGGTGAAGTGTCGAAGTGACTGCCCCAACCTGGTGTATCCAAGGTCTTCCTAATAAGCAACTGTACATTGCCCGGATGTCCATGACCTGGAAAGTGACTTGGAAAGTGTGAGGACCGATAGTTATGGGAAGGTCGACTTCTCCAATAACTGTTTTTCTGGACCCATCAAATGCTTTGATAACGACCTCACTGCCTCTCATCGGAGATCCTTTGAATGATAGTCGCATTAGAGTGGACTTTGGCATAACGTTGAGAGCCGATCTGGTATCTACCAGTACGCTGGCTAACGCATTGTCCTGGCAGTTAACTGTGATATTGAGTGCCATGTTATGATTTGGGCCTTATTTTGGAAATTCCTCATCACTAAACCCCAAGTTGTTGCAGGAAGTGATGTTAGAGACGATACTGTCAAATTATCTGATTGACACATCTTGTTCCACAAAGGCCTATTCTAAGACTTTCTGTAGAGCCTCTATGTGGGCTTCGGAACTGAGCAAAAGAGATAACACAGAGATCTTTGAAGAAGTTTGCAACAGTTGATCAACAATGTTGTATTCACTCCTTTGGATGAGCTTCAACATCTCATCATCGTTCTTTGAAAGGTCGGGATCACTGGATTGACCGACTGGTGGATTGGGAGCTTCCGTCTGAAGTTCCTTCTCTCTGTTAGGTTCTCCAACTCCTCTGTTGAAGATTCGACCGCTCCGTGTTACTCGACTGATGTCTGCAATATTCACGACAGAGGGTAATGGAATTTCCCTTTCATTCTCAACTGTTGTTGCACCGTATTTGTAAGGGATAGCCTTAGTTGATTCATACGGCAGTGGTCCCGGTAGATGGATAACTACAGGAGTCTTCTGATTTTTTTGACTATCGTAAGTAACTTCAATCAATTCTTGGTTAAGAACCTTTGATTTGTCAAGTAGAGGGATGATGGCACAAACATCTTTGGTCCTCTCGTGATCAGAGATCACGACAACATCCTTAATCTGATCAGCGAAATAGTTTGGCATCCAGTTGATTGATCCAGAACTTGGACACGTTCGAATCTCTTTATGGTCCAACTGACTTTGAAGGGTTGCTCGCACGAGGTAACATCCTTGATTATTTTCCGAGCAGACTCTACAGCGCTCGTAGTTATACGGTGGCACCTGGCCATGTCCGCTTTGAATGCAGTGTAACCTTACTAGGTCTGTTTCCGTGAATCGAACATCCTGACTTTGATGTCGAGTAGGGTTCCTATTAACCACACTGATTTGTTGCGTGTCTTCATCCATATAGATCGGAAGCCACCAGTGGTTCAACAAGTGTTGTAAAGTTCTCTGAATGAGAGCGCACCCTTGGTTACTCTCACAACATACTGTACAGTTCAGATAATCATGTGAAGTGAGAAAACCGAGTTGGACTTGCTTGGCATGCAACTCCACCAAGCTGGTATTCATCAAACGAATATCGAAGATTTGAATCATATTCACTTGATACTGACTTCTATCGTGGTAGTCCTGGATCCACCCAAGATCAATCTGACGTTGTAGGACCTCTTGTACAAAAGAGCATCCCTGTTTGTTTACCGAGCAGATAGGACAGGAATTGTAATCGTGACGTGGCAGATTATGATACTGGCTTTGCCTTGAGTATTGCCACCAAGTTGACATTCATTGCATGGATGTCGTGATTCTGAATGATGTTGGAATTTGTATAAGTTATGTTAACTCCACGAACTCGATGCTCTTGGATCCATCCAAGATCCAATTGTTCCTATATAGCTGATTGCACCATAGAACATCCTTGATTGTTTTTAGAGCAGATATCACACTGGTGATAATTATGAGGTGGCACATGGCCGTATCCACTCTGTCTACAATGCATCTTGACCAAGTTGGCCCTTAATAGGAGTACATCATGAATTTGATAGTTGTTGTTAGATTCTCCCTCAATCAAATTCACTGCAGCTTTCTCGTGTTGAGGCAGCAGGTTCATGAGAACATTCGGATTCGTATCTTTGAAAGATAAGACCCCGCTCCTAACAAGCTTTTGCACATCGAATTTGAAATTGAGACAGTTTTCTATGTTATGCCCTGGTCCTCCTTGATGGTAAGGGCAAGTCTAATCCGCTTTGAACCAAAAAGGCAGAGTCTCTGGTACTGTAAGAGGAGACTTGGTTTGGATGTACCCTTTGACCAGTAACAATGGAAACAATTCCGCGTATAACACCGGTATAGGGTCAAACCCTGGTGGTCGCGTTGTACGGTTGTTGTTGTACGGAGGATGAGCCTGCTGAAGAGGTTGTTGTGTCCTTTGCTGATATTGCTGTTGAATCGGTTGGCTCTGAGCAACTTGAGGCTGATACTTAGGAACAGACGCGGGGTTGATAGCAGGAGTTACAGCCGCTACTGGTTGGTACCGTCGCCTTTGCTTTTCGAGAGAGATATTGCCAATATCTTGCTCTTTTTTCTTACAGAGAGCACTACCGTATCGTTTTGTACTACTTGATGATCCAGCATCTTTAACTAAATGTCCTTCTTGGACAGCTTCCTCAAGACGAACTCCCATGCCTACCATCTCGGTAAAGTCACTGGACGCACTGGAAACCATTCGGTCATAGTAGAATGAGCTTAAGGTTTTCAAGAAAATCTTTGTCATCTCTTTTTCCTCAAGATGTGGACAAATTTGGGCGGCAATTTCATGCCATCTCTGAGCATACTCCTTAATGGTTTCCTTGTCCTTCTGTGTCATCAATCTGAGTTGATCTTTGTCTGGTGCCATGTCCAGGTTATATTTGTATTGTTGGACGAAGGCAGCGCCTAGATCTCTGAAAGTGCCGATCTTAACGTGGTTTAACCCCATGTACCATTTGAGCGCGACACCGGTTAAACTATCCTGGAAATAGTGGATCAGCAGCTCTTGGTTCTTTGTTTAAGCTAACATTCTTCGAGCGTACATCACCAGATGGCTCTGAGGGCAAGAGTTACCCTTGTACTTTTCAAAATCGGGTACCTGGAACTTGTGTGGAACTTTCACATAGGGGACCAGACAAAGGTCTATGGCGTCTTTTCCAAATAAATCCTGACCGCGAAGGGCTTGCAGTTCTTTCTGCATCTCTAGGAATTGTTCCTGGAACTCATTCATTCTGTTGAACATACTTTCGTTTCCACCACAAAGTATCTGTGGAATCTGTCCTTCCGGGACAGTGTGTACCACGGGTTATGGTATAGTCATTATGGCCGAGACTCTCGGTGCCTCCCGAAGTTTGTAACCTTCAGGAGTTCCTGTCATGCCCCGGGCATCTTCGCTTTCCCGAAGTTTGTAACCTTCAGGCCCAGTGGCTCCTGCTGCAGTTTCTGGATCTTTAGTGATCGGTGGAATATATCCTTCTGGGATATAGTTAATAGGCATGCCCCAGGGACGATCTTTCGGCATTTTGTACCTAGGATCATACTTTTCCACTATGGGCGTTGATGTGATCTCTGAGATCACAGTCATTTGTTGTTGCATCTGAGCTTCTACCAGAGCTTGCATGTCATTATGAAGCTTTCTTAGATCCTCTTTCAGAGTGTCGATCTCTTCCCTCAACTCTCTGTTCTCTTCCTCGAGATCATCCATCTTTTTCTGACGATTGGCCCGAGTATTGTACGAATGAGACAGTTTGACTCTAGAATCGAGACACAAACGTAAGATTCGCAAGGAAGAAGAATGCGTTTCGTGAGAATGATGAATGATATGCAATGATTATATTAATTAATTTTTGTTTAATCAAAGTAAACTTCGACAATTGGATTGCAAGTATCAAACAGTGGGGAAAACCCCATTTTATTGAATTCAAAGATTGCGGAAATGGAAATACAGTATTTTACAAAGTACTGTAAAAGGAAATCTAAACTTATGGATCCTGAGTCCTCTCTGAGGGGAGCTCAGGTGTTGGTTCCGCCATTTTCCTTTTCTTTGACTGGGGCTCTTGAGCCGTTGTCGGGTTGTCATTCCTTTGCCAAGTGAAAGGAGCAAGCAAATTCCTTTGGTCATCCGAATTTTCTACAACATGTTGCTCCAGAATCTCAATCAGAGCATCCTTTTCTTTTAACAGTTACTGTAGTTTCTTACATTCCACATTGAGAATATGGTACTTGTTCCTCCAAGACCTCCTCTCCTGTTGAACTCTGTTGAGAGTAACCTGAAGTTTTTCCGTATCAGACATAAAGTAAAGGACAGGGTCCCTTAATGGAAGAACTTCCTGACGAGGGTAAGGCATCCTCAGCTTGAGAGCTCTAGTTTGTACCCAGTGGAGATAAGGCTCCACCAAGACACAGTCTGGTTTTCCTAAAGACTCTCTTCCTTTCATGTGAACATGTTTCCAGGCCTGCACTACTTCTGTTTTTAGTGCCCTGTTACTTTCTCCTTCCTTGAAGAAAAGACCTTCTAGATGAGCATTTCGTGGGACATGCCTCATCGGGTATCCGAGTTGACGGCGAACTAAAACTGGATGACAGTTAATTCCTCCTTTAGTTCCTATAAGGGGTACATTTGGAAAATTTCCACAACGGTCAATGATTCTGATCCCGTCATAGATTCGATTGTACCAATCGATGTCGGAGTTGGTAAGAGACATGATTCTCTACGACCAACGTAAAGAACTCTTAGGATCCCAAAATGCAGCAAACTTGGGTAAATGGAAAGTGAACCATTTGTATAGCAGGGGTACACAACATGTGATCATTCCTCCACTATACAAATTCCTTAAGTGCACCGAATGATAAGTATCTGCGAGCAAGGTCGGTACAGGGTTTCCAATCAGAAAAACCTTAATGGCGTTAACATCGACGAAGTTATCAATGTTGGGAAACAAGAATAACCCATAGGTGAGCAAAACAAAGATGCTCTCGAAAGCGGCCACGTTCCCTATACTAGCAAAGTATAGAGCTTTCTTTGTCAAGAACTGGCCTGGCAAACCCTGGATTCCACCCTTAGTGGTCATGTGAGTCTTGACTTCTGACTCGTCCAAATAGATTGCTCTTGCAATGGTTTGATCCTTTGGAATTTCTTCCAGTCCAGAAAAGGGAGCTTGATCAGTAATATGCAGATCAGTCAGGTGAGAGTACTCCTCCAGCGTTGGTGCAAGTTGATCATCCAGGAATGTGAAACAATGATAGACCGGATCATAGAACTGGATTAGTGTAGACAGGATTCCTTCGATTACATGGACCCTTAACAGAGACAGCAGTCCTCCGTATTTGGCTCTGAAAGCCTCAGGGTTGGTTATCATCCTAGCCAATCCTCTTAAATCCTCTAATTTTGGAACCTTGAAGGTATACTTGTGAGTTTTGCTTCTACCGAAATCTATTAGCGCAATCTTTTTATCTGACATTTGCAATCATTGTCTTAGTTTAATTTTAAAAAGAGAGACTAGAAGAGAATATTTTTCTTTGTTTTTTTTAATGTTTTTTAATGAAATGAATGCATGAATGCAGCACACAAAAACATAGAAAAAATATGGGGTCAAAGGGTCGGTGTCATGAAGTCAAGGCTCTACCCATCCCTAAAGGTTTATACTGGTATTTTTTGTACCTGTCCGCAAAATCATTGACCCCTCTTGGGATAACAACACCAAGTGGATCGCCAGCAAGCTGATGTATCTTAGAGTGATCTCAAATGAGGCTAGTATCGCATGACAACTATTCCCGATAGCTTCCGCACTACAAAATAGTTTTAGTCTACTAAAAACCTCAGCTTCTCAGATAACCCAATCGACCATACTACTTTCAACAACCGAAGTCGTATAGGCAATGCATCTGCAAAGGGAGTCTCCACTGAGTTTGATGGTCGACCGAGGACTCTTAACTGGGATTCACTCCCCGCAATATTACCTGTATAATGCCATCCCCTATCTTAGGTGTATACTCAATCTTTCCACATACGGCATCACACGCATTCCCATTAGCTGAAAAATAAACACATATATCAATTAGGAAAAGCAGTATATATATTTGTCTTAATCATCCTAGACCTCTAGTCTTATGATCCTATACAGACAATGACTCCCCAACAGAGTCGCCATTTCTATGACACTTTGAATTTCAGGTTTCATCCCTTGGGAAAGCAAGAAAGAATGCCTCCCACTCTGGTCGCGATTTTTCTGTAGGGCGATTTTTTTGGTTTCGAATCACTATCACTTTGGTACTACAGTTCGATTCATTTTTTATCCTGTTGAGCTGATTAAGGAAGGGAAATAGATGTCTCCAATTAACCCTGCTTGCAAACTGAGGTTAAAAAGTTAAAACTGTTGGTTTACAGATGCTATCAAAAGGGGATTCTTCTTTAGGGTTATTCGCTTAAAAACAGTGTCTAGGCTATTAGTAAGATGTTAGGTATGGTGCTTTTCGATTGACGTATGAAGGTACGGGATTTTGGGTTTTTTGATTAGTATGCTCGCTAAGATTTTGCAATCTTATGCCTACGTATTCCCGGAACAGGGAAATCAGAGCGATCGTAGTTCCTCCTATTCTAAGGGAGGAAAAAGGTGTTTTGGTGTCTTGTTCAAAGCCCAAGATATGAAGCTGAAGGATCTATTTGTATCTTGTTCAAAGCCTAAGATGTGAAGCTGAATGGTTTTGGATGAGAGAGAATTTGTCATCTCTAAAGAGGAGTTGTTGATGTTTGTATGCTGTGAGCAAAGCACCAATTTGATTCTAAAAGGTTTATTGACTCAACCAGAGATTTCTTTATACAAAGCCTAAGAGGAGGCTAAAAGTTGACTTTTCCGGGGAAAATGTTCTTTCTGTCTTGTACAAAGCCCAAGATTGAGGCTAAAAGGGTTTGACTCAACAAGAGAGTCTATTTATACTCAACAAGAGAGTAATTTGGTGTCTCGTATGAAGCCCGAGACGGAGGCTAAAAGTTGATTGACTCAACAAGAGAGTCTGAAAAAGTGATTGACTCAACAGGAGAGTCTGAAAGTTGCTTGACTCAACAAGAGAGTCTTTTATACTCAATAAGAGAGTGATTTGATGTCTCGTACGAAGCCCAAGATAGATGCTAAAAGGAGATTGACTCAACAAGAGAGTCTTTTATACTCAACGAGAGAGTGATTTATATGTGTCTTGTATGAAGCCCAAGACGGAGGCTAAAAGTTGACTCAACAAGAGAATCTTTTATACTCAACAAGAGAGTGGGTTTTTATTTATATGTCTTGTACAAAGCCCAATACGGAGGCTAAAGGGGGATTGACTCAACAAGAGAGTCCTTTATACTCAACAAGAGAGTGATTTTCTATCTCGTATGAAGCCCGAGATAGAGGCCCATAGATTTATTTTTGTACAAGTGATGGGGCTTACAGCTCAAGGAGAGGCCCATGGATTTTATTAAAAACTGGCGATCGCGCCGAGATCTTTGAAAACACCGTGGGTCTTATACAATGACTGAGGCTCAAATTATTTTGGTTTCAAAGAGGGATTGGGTCTTTCACTCTACTAGAGGCCCAAAGAGTTTAAAGAAAAGAAATGGGGCTTATAACACGAGGGTAGGCCCAGATGATTTGATTTTTGAACTGGCGATCGCGCCGAGATTTTTCTTTTAACACAAAGGGCCTTATACAATATCTGAGGCCCAAAATGGTTTTAGTTAAAAGGGGATTGGGTCTTACACTCTATTGGAGGCCCAAAGATTTATTTTTGTACAAGTGATGGGGCTTACAGCTCAAGGAGAGGCCCATGGATTTTGTTAAAAACTGGCGATCGTACCGAGATCTTTGAAAACACCGTGGCTCTTATACAATGACTGAGGCCCAAAAATTTTGGTTTCACAGAGGGGTTGGGTCTTACACTCTACTAGAGGCCCAAAGAGTTTTTGAAAAAGTTTGATGAGGGTTGAATTAATCAAAACCCTAATTTGTTTTCAAAATATATCTTAATTGAATACAAATTCAATTAAAATGATCAAAATTGTTAAACATGTGTGAAAACAAATTGTGATCTTGGATCAATGTTTCAAAAATTATGTTTCCATCCACAAAATGATTGGAAATCAATTAAGTTTGGAAAATCAAGGGAGAAAAAACATTTTAAATGTTGAAAAACAAATAAAATATTAACTCTTTATAAAAATATCAAGTATATGAAATAATTAATATTTTTGGGATTCTTTTGTAAAATAAAATATTTTCACATTTTTGTGAATTAATAAAAAAAGAATCAACTCAAAATCATTAAAAACCAGAGAGAAATTAATTTTTGAATCAATTAAATAAAATCCCAAAATTCAAATATTTGAATTTTCAAAAAAGGCGCCAAGAACGTGGCAAGAACACGCGCCACCCTCTGTTTCTGCAGATTTGCATTTTCTATCCAATCTCACTGAATACTTGATGATATCATGCAATCTACACATCAATCTGCTCGTTTTCACCTCACGATCATGTCTATGGTCTTTAATTTCATTTATTTTAAGCATGGAATAAGAAATCAAAGAGAAACCTCAAGAACCCTAAAATTTGCCTGAAGGCTCAGAAATTCCATACACGATTCAAACAAAGCAATCGATTGAGGGTAAACACTCTATGCATGATTATGAACATATGGCCAAATTATTGTGCAGCAAAATATGCATGGATCATAGAGTTAGAATAGCTCAGACCTACCTCTTGCAGCTGGTGATCGTGTTTTGTGTTAGATATGTTGCAAGATGGTTCCAATGATTTGCACAGCTTCCTTAGGTGCCAAGTGATGTGTCTGAATGCTTGGAGTGGTTTGAAATAAGCTACAACTTGAGATGGTACCTCAACTGCACTTATGTCAAGAACTTGAGCAGTTGGCAAGTGATTTTGTGATTTTGGTGTTATAGATGTTATGTGAGTGTTTAGATCACTTATATATGATGTTTATGAGGTGTGTGTGTGTGTGTGTGATTGGTTTGGTTGGAATAGCTCTCAAACTCAAAACCCGATAGTGACTTGCCTTGGAAAGCAAATTTGGAAGTGAGAAGGTGATTTTGACGAAAGCATCTGTTTGATGGCATTGGTGTACTCAAACTGAGCACAAATGAGCTCTATTTATAGTAGAGCAAGTTTGTTTTGCAAGCAATAGTGAATGGCAACTGCTGCAGAAGTTTGGAAAATGTTGATCAATAGGAATCCAAGTCTCCTCTAGCCATTGACTAGAGGTTATAGCACAGGCTGCTGGTTCCCTAGTTCAGAGATCAGTCTTGACTAAATTCAGTTGGCAATGGCTCAGTCCATGCCACCTTGGTGCATCCATTAAATGCTCCAAACCAAAATTGGAGTCTTGTCCCTCTTTTAGGAATTTCTAGGTTTGGCATGCTACTTTTGGTTCCAAGGACTTGGGAGGCTGATGGATCAGTGTTTGTCCCTCCTTGGTCTCCCCCTGAGGTGTTCAGATGGATAAACTTGTTTGTCATTTGCAAAATTTGCTCAAATCGAGTAAAATGCACAAATATGCCTTGTTATGACAGTTGTAGCAAGACATGTTGCCACTGTCATAACTCTTAGCTCAGGTTGAGTTTGATGGGGTTCTTGGCCACTTTGGAAAGCTCTCATATGATACAACATATGTGTGATCATAGTTTGTTTTGATAATTTTTGGATCCAAGTGAAAAATGCCCCTACATTTTGGAAAAAGTGAAACAGATTCTGACTTAGTGAAAATTTCACTAAGTGTTGGAAAAAAGTGACATTTCATGTTTTCAGCCATTTTGATCCAACCATAACTCAAAATCCATGATGAATTGGAATGAGGTGTAGTTGACACTTTTAAAGTATGCCATGAGAGCTACAAATCCATCTTTGGATCAACCTAAATGGTTGTTGGGATCTCAAGTTATGATCCTTGGAAGTTGGTACCCTAGCCACTTTGTTCCATAACTTAGAAAATTTCTAAGTTTTTTTATGGTTACCCCTTTTACAAGTTATTTTTCTTGATGAATGATGATTCAAATCACACATTAACATCATTTTGGGGTTAAAGAACCACATTTGTGAAAAATCTCAAAAAGTCAAAGTTTGACTTTTGTGCACAGTTGACTTTTTGTCAGATGAATTCCAAACTGTGCGATCCTCTATGAAATCAAGTCCTTGACCTAAATCAAACTTGATGGATATGTTCCATGGGTGTTATAGGGTGTATTTAATCATGTCCCAAGGTTTGGGAGCATGTCTTTGTCAAAAGTCAAAGGTACAGTTGACTTTTCTCGCGAAACCCTAACTGTGATCCTGATGAACTTAAAACTTGTTGGTCAAGCTTCTTGGATCAATCCACTGTTGCAAAGGGATCAATATGGTGTGTTAGAGACCCTCAAATCCTCTCTTGAGGTCTTGGCTCATGTTTTGTCCCAAAAGCCAACTTAGGGGTGAATTAGGTCAAGAAACTTTAATTCCTGATTTTTTATGAATGCATCCCCTGAGGCTAAATTGACTTGATGATTGGGTTCATGATCTCCCTTGGAGCATCTTAAGTTATGCTTTGAAGCATTGGCTCATGCCTAGAGGGAAATTTCCATCTGAAGGTTGGTCGACCAAAACCCTAGTTTGGTGACACTGGCGATCTTGAGGCTTGATCCACTGGGAATGCTGCAACTTGTGCCTGATTCTTGATGTGGGATTCCTCTTGATCCATTGTGGATGTTTGAGAGGTTTAGACAAGTTGAAGATCATGCCATTCCTTGATTGATCCTTTGTCTAAGAGCTCTGAAAGGGCTTGAAACCCTAAGTTTGATTTTACTGGATGCTCACCCATCTTTGGGGAGACTAATGAGGTATGATGGTTCATCCATATTGTGATGATGATTTGCACAATGATGGGGAATCTTAGTGGTCAAAATTTGGGGTATGACAGTACCCTTTGTTATCCCAACTATTGGTTGCTACCCTTTCTTCATCCCAACTATTGGTTGGTACCCTTTTTGTTATTCTAACTATTGGTTGGTGTAGCGAGCGATTTTGGATGTGGTTCTTAAGCACTGTCGCTCTAGGGGTAACTACAGGTCGATTCATTTTTTATCCTATTGAGCTGATTAAGGAAGGGAAATAGATGTCTCCAATTAACCCTGCTTGTATACTGAGTTTAAACAGCGGTCTGTTAGATTACGGATGCTGTGTGGAAGTGGGGCCTCTCTCTGCTTATTTTGTTCAAGAACGAAATGTCGGGACCATGTCATTGGTAGGATGTTAGGATACTGCTCTAGATTGATTGATATATGGGATTTTGGGTTTTTGATTATTGTGCTCGCTAAGATTTCTCTTTCAATCTTATGCCTACGTATTCCCGTTTACCGAAACAGGGAAATCAGAGCGATTGTAGTTCCTCCTATTCTACGGGAGGAAAAAGGTGTTTTGGTGTCTTGTTCAAAGCCCAAGGATTACGATGTTTTTCTATACCTAGCAGTCGCACACTGTTTATCTTTACCATTATTTACACTATTCACGAAAAAATACAGAGCTTTGTACGATTACGATGGAGAACTAATCCCAAGGATTAATCTGTTGTAATCGGTTTCCGCTGACACTTTGAGGTTCTTTTAATTTCCAATTAAATCTATTTCCTTTCAATTCTTCTCTTTGATATCTTGTTTGCTTAATTCGATTTATCCGAGGGTTGATTGATTTATTTCGATGATTGCATGTTTCTATACTTTAATCGCGTTTGCTTAATCCGCGTCTGTTTATCGTGTTTACTTAATTCATGATCGCTATATCTCATCTGTTTGCTTAATTCGGAAATTAGGAATATCTATCGTATAATATCAATTTCTCTTGTTTGGTTGTTATTATAATAAAAAAGGGAATAAAGTCCGCTTAGAAACTGGGAATTATTTGGGTCGATGATAAGTTGGGAAAGCAAAACAGCAGATTAACCGTTTCTACTTATTTTGATAATCACTTAATTGCACTATTTTTCTGTTAATCGAAACTCAACTCCCCCCCCCCCCCCCTCCAATTGTCCAATCGATTGGTTAATAACAATACAAGAATCCTTGCGAACGATACTCAAGTTGTCGTTACCGTTAACTATAATTTAAAAAAAAATGAATATAGAAAAACTTGTAATATTTTGAAAAACAGTTTTACAAAATCTATTTTTAAAAATACATAGAAAAATCAATTTTTTTTAAAACTAAAACAAACACGCTATATATTACTCTATAAAAATCATTTTTAAAAAAACTAAAACAAATGTGCCCTAAATTTAGCCTGTAAGGTGCAATGATACCTCCATAGGACGCAACAATACCTATAAGATACAATGATTTGTCAATGTATCTCATCTCATTAACAAATTTGAATTTTACATGACATGTGTAATTTTTCTATCTATTGCAAGAGTTTAGACACTAGCAAGAAAATAGTTTAACACTTCTTATTTCTTTAGTAACAAAACAGTTTATTTCTAAGCCATGTTAATTATTTTATCAATATAACCACTTAATATTTTAAATTAAAAAGCAATAAAGCTGCAAATCAAAATATCAGATTCAATAGTTTCAAGGCTTGATTAAGTTATGAATCTCTTGAAGAATTTGGCATCATAGCTAAACCTGTGAACTTCTTAATGCAAATAAAAGTTTGATGCATAATATACTTACGCACATGATGTTGAGGGACCTTGTTAAGTGAACCTCGTTAAGAGACAACTCAGAATTTGTTATAAAAATGTGGTATTGAAGCGAAGCAGATGAAACCATAACAAAATTATATGCTATGCCTATATTAAGGTTTGAATCCCACATCGAATAATTACTACTATTATAATATGTTTATAAATTTTTGAGGCATCTCACTGATTGGCCAAATTTAATAGATTCAACCTTGAATGAATTTGTTACAAGAATCTATTAGAAACACTTGATGTCAAAATTGACCCCTGAACCGCAACTGGAGCTTTTTTTACTGTTCTACCCCATTGTTGAAAATTATAAACTGTGATTGCAGTGTTTACCTAGTTCCGCAGTGGAATTTCAAAACCGTGATTGCAGCAATTAACACGGGTTTTCGACAGATGGGTGGTCGTCGTATGAAGGTGAGAAAAATGGAGTATCGTTGTCTGTATATAACACTGACTGATGCAAGCCCGGAGGGTACGTACATGTATTACTTGGATCGTATAGAAAATGATGAAGATGTCCAATGTATGTTTTCAGCACATAGTGGCGAAGTTAACAGAGGAATTGAAGATCCACTTGTGTTGGTTGTTGTTGTTGATTAGCTTGTATGTTAGCTTTTTGAGTTTTAATTTTATTTAGTAAACATAAATTATGGCATGATGATGCTTGACCATCCATTGGACAAGCAGTGAAATATTTAATTATTTTTCTATTTTTTATAAATAACATTGTGTGTAACCTCTAAATCTCAGATCTAGTACACAAATTTCTTCATTTTTAGTCTGAAATATGGATCCGGCCATGGAGTATTTTACCAATCCAAACACTCCTCTTACCAAAAGAGATGCTCTACTAATTTTTTCACCAATAAAATCCCCGTTGAAGATCCGACTATAGAACACAGTCACGTTCAAGCATTTCAGAGAAGTCTGGTGAGGTGGTTAGCAGGTGAAATTGCTGAAGGTGAAAAGATTAGAAGAATCGAAAGGCTTGTTAAAGAGAGAGATGACATGACTTGGAAAGCTGTAAAAAACGATTATGATTGTGTCATGATGATGTATGGGCAAACTGATATTAAGTTGATGGTTGTAATCTCCTAGTATTGTTGATTTGTTGAATCATTTAAATGTTCATTGTCTTGTTGTTTTATGAGCATAGTCTTTGTTTCGTAGTTGTTAGTAAAAGTTGTCTTGAATTATAAATTAATGTTGGATCACAGAGACATCAAATGCATGCTAAAAACTTTACTAATTGATTAACTTGAAAAACAAATAAAATTATCTAGACGGTTCAGTTTGACGGGCCGACAACATTTGGAAATTTTTTACGTATATGGCATATTTCTCTGCAAATCCCACACCTTCTTTTTTCCTTTTCAACGTTGTCCATTTAAGTTCTAATCCTACTACTGGTTGGACGTCCCTTCTTATTTCTTCTCATGGAATCGTCGTGGAAAAGAGTAAATCCTTCATAGATGTTAGGAGAATGAGTGGTTATGTTGTACTACTCACTACTTAGGTATTCACGCATATACCCTTGTTTGCTCCTGTTAGTACATTGCAGCTGTCATTTCCTTACGCTCTTCAGCCGTTGTCGGTCGTCAGTCCTTTGCCAAGTGAAAGGAGCGAGCAAATTTCTTCGGTCTTCCTGACTTTCTAAAGCATGTTGTTCTAATAACTCAATCAGAGCATCCTTCTCCTTTAACAGTTCCTGAATCTTGGTACATTCCAAATTAAGGATTTGGTATTTGTTCTTCCAAGAGCTCTTCTCACGTTGAACTTTGTTGAGAGCGGCCTGGAGTTTTTCCGCATCAGACATTGTTGAAGAGTAATTCGGGGGGTGTTTTTATTGTATCCACATGGATTGTGTGATATTTTGATGCTTGCCGTTCAATAGTCGAAACGTTTTAAGTAAGGGGTTTTCAAATTGTTCTTGGTTTTGTAACATCAATTTTGGTAGCAAAGAAGTAAACTATAACAAAGATGTTGTAAGTTTTATAAAAGCATGTCAAGATTAGATTTCGCTAATCCTTTTCATACGTATCTGATTAATCAAGCATATGAACATAGTTCCAATCAATACAATCGCGTATCCTCACGAATAAGTTTATGTCTAAAGCATATTCGTGAGTATCGTTGTTTAAATCGTTAGATGATGTCTCACGCTAACAATCAAAACAACAACCGTTAAGATCAATACAAAGCTAATATTAAACCCCAAATCTATGTCTAGAGTTTGGTTTTTAAGAGATGAATATATTAGGTCAAGATTTGGAAAATCAATGTCTAGAGTGATTCAAACCACAAATACATCATTAAGAACAAACAACTTCATCATATATTGATCATCAACCTTGTTCATATATAAAATATCAAAATAAATACATATAAGCAAGATTAACTACCTCTAATCTTAACACAAGATGTGTTTAGCTACACATTTTCATGGTAGCTTGTATCATAAGTTTCGTGAGGAGATGAAAGAACATCTGCGTCGAATAATTGAGATCGGATGCGACTTCAGCTTCTCAAAGTGTAAAATCTCTCTTGGATGAAGAAAACTCAGAAAAGTATGTTTTTGTGTGATAATATCAAGTTCTGATCCCAAGAAAACATAAAAATCTATTATAATACACTTGAGATCAGCTACATTCGCACTGCGAATGAATCATTCGCCTAGCGAGTGAAGAAAATGGCACCTTAAGTGCCTTCTAAAAGTTAAACCGCCCTTGGCTGTCTTCGTGGGTTCGCAAAGCGAACGCTTCATTCGCAAGGTGAACCACTCGCCAAAACATTCACAAAGCGAATTTTGGGTCCTTTTGCCACTGCCAAAACCAAGGGTTCTTCGCCAGGTTGTTCGCAAAGCGAACAAAGCAGCGAACATTCGCTGGGAGTGTGCAAAGCGAACTTTAGTCCCTTTTCCCTCTGTCCAATTCTGGAGCTATTCTCTGGGAGCTTCGCTAGCTGTTCGCAAAGCGAACCTTCGCTTGTGAATTCGCTAGAGTTCGCAAAGCTAACCTGCTGTTGTTTTCCTCATTCTTTGGCAGCTTGTATCATCTTTTTGTGTCTTAAATCTTTGATCAATTAGTGCACTTTTCTGCACAAAAGTACGCACATTACAAGCACCAAAGGTATAAATACAATGTTTGAAGAACAACAACAATTCACTAATAAAATCATCAATTAAAACAAGAATGTGTTGAAAAATGTCAAGTATCAAATACAAATATATAGCATGTTTGACATCTAACAAACATGAAATAAAGGACATACTCCTTTAAGGGAAAAACTTCTTGACGAGAGTAAGGCATCCTCAGCTTGAGGGCTCTGGTTTGCACCCAATGGAGATAAGGTTCCATGGAGGTACAGTTTGGTCTTCCCAGAGACTCTCTACCTTTCTTGTGAATATGTTGCCAGGCATGCACTATTTCTTTCTTTAGTGCCCTGTCATTTTCCCCTTCCTTGAAGAAAAGAACTCCCAGATGAACACTATGTGGGATATTCTTCATCGGGTATCCGAGTTGACGGCGAGCTAAAATCAGATGATAATTGATTCCTCCTTTAGTTCCAATGAGGGGTACGTTAGGGAAATTTCCACATCTGTCTATGATCTATATCCCTTCATAAATTCGATTGTACCAATCTATGTCCGAGTTGGTAAGGGACATAATCCTTTGTGACCAACGTAGAGTACTCTTGTGATCCCAAAAAGCAGCAGACTTGGGCAAATGGGAAATGAACTATTTGTAGAGTAAAGGTACACAGCATGTGATCATTCCTCCACTGTACAAATTCCTTAAGTGTACAGAATGATAAGCATCTGCGAGCAAGGTTGGTACGGGGTTTCCTATTAAGAATATCTTAACAGCATTGGTATCAACGAAGTTGTCAATGTTGGGAAAGAGGAATAACCCATATGTGAGTAGAACAAAGACGTCTTCGAAGGCAGATACGTTTCCTTTACTAGCAAAGTATAGAGCTTTCTCCATCAGGAATTTAGCCGGTAAACCCTGGATTCCTCATTTAGTGGTCAGGTGAGTCCGAACTTCTGACTCATCCAAAGAGATTGCTCTTGCAATGACCTGATCCTTTGGAATTTCTTCCAGTCCAGAAAATGGAGCTTGATCAATGATAGGTAAATCAATCAGGTGGGATTACTCTTCCAGGGTTGGTGCAAGTTGGTAATCCGGGAATGTGAAGCAGTGGTAAACCGGATCGTAAAACTGAATCAGCATAGATAGGATTCCTTCAATCGCATTGATACTTAACAGAGACAGCAGTCCTCCGTGCTTAGCTCTGAAAGCCTCGGGATTGGTAATCATCCTTTCCAATTTCCTTTAGTCCTCTAGTTTCGGAGCCTTGAAGGTGTACTTGTGTGTTTTTCTTCTACTGAAATCCATAACGCAACCTCTGATATTTGCAATTATTGTTTTAGTTCTTTTGAAAAAAAGATTTTTTTTCTTGTTTGAAAAGAGTTTTTTAATGAATGCATGAATGCAGCACACAAAAACATTTGAAAACATGGGTTCAAAGGTTCAACATCACGAGCATGGAGTCATGGCTCTATCCATCCCCAAAGGTTGTACTATTTTGGTCAATTTTTGTACCTGTAGAACGGGTTCTAAGGTCCCCAAAATCATTGACCCCTCCTAGGGATATTAACAGCAAGCTGATTCACTCGAGCAAGCTGTAATATCCTAGGATGAATCTCTTTTGAGTGTAGTATCGCGTATCAACTATTCCTGATAGTCACCGCACTACCAAATGGTCATATGGTTAATGTCTACTAAATCCTCAGGGTCATGGGTACCACACTGGGAAAGACAATACTTTTACGATAATCGATCGTTCAACATCGATACTTCCGCACGGGTACCTCGACTGATTCGGTGGACTGCCAAGTTAGCTTGGTCGGGATTCACTCCCTATAAGCGTTTCCTGGATATACCACCACTTATCTTAATGTTCTCTCAAACTTTCCACATGCGTATTAATCGCATTCCCAGTTGACAGAAAATTAAACACGGGTATCAAGTAGTATAACAGTAAATGATATATTATATAGTAGAAAGTATAGAAAATGCTAACAAAGCCTAGACCTCTTAGGAACTCTAATCCTACAGACTCCCCAGCAGAGTCGCCATTTTTCTGTTGCGTACGATTTTTGTCAGTGACGCGACCACCTTACCGCAATGGTTGGAATTTGGGTGCTCCTTTCTGATTTCTTATTTATCCTATAAAGTTGGAAAGGAAAGGGAAGCTATCTAAAACTAACCTTGAACGCAAATGTTTTCTTTAACAAATGCTAAGAGATTGGGGGGTCCAGGGTCAGGTTATACAAAGGGAAGTTGTTAATTACCCAGTGTATATATGGTTATCCATAGACTTTGTTTGGCATATTCAAATACTTTCTGGTGTTTACTGTTATAGGTTGGGAATGTTGAGAGAGTGTTTTTATTGTTTTTGGTTTTTTGTTGTTTTTGGTAAGGTACTGGACCTAAAGTTTTTTATTTGTGTGCTCGCTAAGATTTCGCAATCTTATGCATACGTATTCCCGTAAAGATAACAGGGAAATCAGAGCAATCGTAGTTCCTCCTATTCTATGGGAGGAAAAATAATTGGTGTCTTGTTCAAAGCCCTAGATTGAAGTTGGTTGAGTATTTATGTCTTGTTCAAAGCCCAAGATTGAAGCTAAAAGGGTGACTGAGAGAGAATTTGTCATCTCTAAAGGGAGATATCTCACCTGTTCATCACAGTTGTTGGGTAACTGATTATAAAGGAAAATTACTTTAACTGAAATGTATGGAATCCAGCAATGCCATAATTTCCTTTATAAGGGAGTGTCCTGAAGGAATAAACTTTAACTCAGTGTAGAGCAATTCCATTTTTCCTTAGGAATCTTTCATGCTAAGAGAGGGACATTGGCTTGGATGTAAATAATCCAGAGGCTTACCACTTACAGCAATTAGATGAAAGAGGAAGTTGATAACATGAAAACATATCGTATTTTTACTTTGATTTATGTTAAAATCTTATTCCATTTCCGTCTAATCTCCGATTTTTCCGAGAATATTTGAGTGTTTTCACAGGTATTTCAGTTTCCAAGTTAAAAGTATGCAAAGTGTAGAAAAGAAGCCGAACGAGCAAGAAAAGAGCAAGAAAAGAGCAGAAAATAGAAGATTTCATAATTTGCTGGTGTGACGACCGTCACACCCCCCTCACGGTCGTCATGGACTTAAGATACATCACGCTCGTCACAACCCCTCACGTTCGTCATGGAATCAAAACATAATTAATACGTTAAGCTCAGACGTGATCACGAAGTATCAGATTTTCAGTTTTCACGTTTGCATTTTCTCCGAAGAATTCTAGGTCCCAAGTGAAAGTAACTGACAAAGTAGTGTTCCTAATTTTTCTCAAACGGTTGCCATAACTGAGGCTATATATATGAGAAGATTTCCAAGGACCAAGGGGGGGTGAATTTTCCTTTCCAAAGTGTCGTATTGCTGCAGAATTGTTTACAGAATTTCATTCTCGTTTTACTTTGTTTCCTTTACCATTTTCCTTGTCCCGTATTACCGAACAAAGTAATAGTTTCTCACATTGAGGAACTATTGCACATTAGTTTAAGTTTTTTGTTTCCTGCCTTCATCATTTTGTTTTTCCATTTACTCAAGCAAAAGCCTACCGATCTATGGAGGAATTGCTTAGACCGCATTTACCAGGTTTTTATCGTTTAAATTTATAGCAATTATTCTTCTTTTATCATGTCTGAATTTATGTTTAATTGCTTATTCGCATTTACGTATATTTTAATTAGTATGTCGAGCTAAACCGATTTTATCGGTATGTAATTGAGTAACCGGAATGGATTAATTATTTCTAAGCTAAAATCATAAATCAACTTATTTTCTGGCTTCGATTTCTTAATTTAAAACCAACTTTTATTACGAGAGTAAAAAGGTAACAAAGGTTAAGGTCAAGACCACGAGAGTGTGAGATTTTACCCCGGATAGCTGAAATCGAGCATTAGGTTTAAAAACAGCGAGAGCGCTTTAAAGTTAATTAGGACTTATTAGTTTTCAAAAATTATTTTTAACCTCATATGGGCTAGCGAGAGCAGACATATTGACTTAAAGGTATAGTCCGAAGCAATAACCACGAGAGTGTGAGGTGAGGGCTTTTAAACTGGTATTTTCTACAGAATTATATTGTGATAAATCTTTATACGCTTAGGTTTAATGAAATCCATGATGGTATACTAAATTATATGTCGATATCCAAATCATAACTAGTTTACTCCAAAATTTTAATTTCCCTTTAATTTCCCCTTTGAACCTAAAACCATATCAGATTAGCCTTAGATTTACATGGTAACATTAGATAATGATACGTTCGATTTTTAGTCTCTGTGGGATCGATAATATTTTAAAACTACGCGATACGACTGTATACTTGCAGTTAGATTTATTTAGGCACACTAAATAGCGATCAAGTTTTTGGCGCCGTTGCCAGGGACTAATTAAGTCGATATCGTAACTCCTTTGTTGCGCTGTATAGACTAAGGCAAAAACCAAACTTCCCATTCTGTCGATTGTATGCCAAGTACTCGCTCACAAGGCAAAGACCTCACACGATCAACAGACGAACCTGAACGTCTTCTTACCGTAAAAAGACGTATCCGAGAATACTGCTTAGCTCACGAAATCCCTTTTCCTTTATCAGAACCTGAAATTGAAACCGAATTCGAATCTGAATCAGATCCCGAATCAGAAACAGACATGGCTGACCCACCACAAAACCATCCTCTTAAGTATTATGCTGTTGCATCTCAACAAGAACCCCACAACAGCATTGTCGCTCCAGCTATCAACCGAAACGATTTCGAGTTGAAACCATCGCTATTGTCTGCTGTGCAACAAAATCAATTCTCTGGAAACCCTACAGAAGATCCCAACGAACATTTGACCAAGTTTGTGCAGTACGCAGACACAGTGAAGGCAAATGGTGTAACCACAGACGCTATAAAACTACGCCTTTTTCCTTTCTCATTGAGAGACAGAGCTTGGGCTTGGTTGCAATCCTTGCCATCAAACTCCATCACCAGTTGGGAGGATTTAAAGAAGGTATTTTTAGCACGATATTTTCCACCGAGCAAAAAAGTTATGCTGAGAGCCCAAATTAATAGTTTTAGACAAAAAGATAATGAGTCACTTTACGAAGCGTGGGAAAGATACAAAGATATGAGGAGGATGTGTCCGCATCATGGTCTTGAAGATTGGTTAATTATCCACACATTTTACAATGGTCTCTTGTACAATACAAGATTGACATTAGATGCCGCCGCAAGTGGTACACTGATGGATAAACCCTATGATGAAGCCCACTAACTCATCGAGAGCATGGCTCAGAATCATTACCAATGGGAAGGTGAAAGAACTCCAGTGGAGAAATCCCAACCAAAAGGAGGAATGTACAAAGTTTCTAGCTTAGATCATGTCCGTGCCAAGTTAGATGCCATAGCTCAAAAGATAGATAGTTTGACCATAACACCCACAGCCACCGTGGCTGCTGTAGCTCCAAACTGCGAACTATGTGGAACAGCTGGACATGCTGCCCCTGAATGCCAAGTTTTAGCAGGAGCATCTACAGACCAAGTGAATTATGCTCAAGTAAACCCTTATGCAAATACCTACAATCCTGGTTGGAAGAATCACCCAAACTTCTCTTACAAAAACAACAATGCACTGTATGCACCTGGCCAAGCACCTGCTACACCGCCAGGTTATCAAAAGGCTGCCATAGCTGCTCCAAATGTTCCTAGGAAGTCTAACCTTGAACTGATGATAGAAAACTTTATAACTACCTAGACTCAAACAAACAAAGAGTTCCTGAATCAAAACGTACACACTAGTGAACAGATTAAGCAACTAGCAACCAAAGTAGACGCTTTGGCCACTCACAACAAAATGCTTGAAACGCAAATATCCCAAGTGGCCCAACAACAAGCACCTACTGATGCTCCTGCTGGAACATTTCCTGGGCAGCCACAACCTAATCCAAAAGGACATGCAAATGCTGTTATACTGAGAAGTTGAAAAGAATTAGATGGAGCCATTGATCTGAGACTTCAGAATCCAGCCATGTACCAAAAACCTGATAGCACAACAACTGAGAAGGAGAATGAACCCAAGGAAAAGGAAGATAATGAACAAGAGGCCGTAAACAAAGAAAAACCTTATGTGCCTCCACCACCTTATAAACCACCTATTCTGTATCCTCAAAGATTTTCAAATTCCAAAACTGCGGGGCAATTTAAGAAATTTGTTGAACTTCTAAAACAATTGAACATCACGATACCTTTTACAGAAGCTATCACTCAGATGCCCGCATATGCTAAGTTCCTAAAAGAAATCTTATCCAATAAGAAAAAGATCGAGGAAAACAAAACAGTTACACTTACTGCAGAGTGTAGCGCAATAATTCAAAACAATATGCCTCCTAAGCTGAAAGACCTAGGTAGTTTCTCCATACCTTGTGTGATTGGAAAGTTCGTTATAGACAAAGCTCTATGCGACTTAGGAGCCAGTATTAGTGTAATGCCCTTATCCATATGCAAAAAGCTAGATATGGGAGATTTAAGACCAACTAAGATGTCTGTTCAATTAGCTGACCGCTCTATTAAATACCCAGTCGGTATACTAGAAAATGTTCCAGTTCACATATGACAATTATATATCCCAACCGATTTCACAATCATGGATATCAAAGAAGACTCCACTACACCTATCATATTAGGAAGACCATTCCTAGCTACTGCTGGAGAAATTATAGATGTGAAGAGGGGTAGGCTAACTTTTGAAGTTGGTGAAGAGAAGGTTGAATTTATTTTGACACAATTCTTACAAGCTCCAGCTATATACGACACATGTTATCTACTTGATGTCATATATGAGTGCATAAGAGAGGTTGAGATGGAACCGACCACATACTCAGATATTCTAAAAATCCCAATACCTCCAATTTTTGAAGATGATAACTGGCTTGAACCGTATCAAGACGATAGCCTAAGGGAATGTTTAGCACTTACACCAGATCATCTACCTTGCCCGAAGAAACCAGCTCTAGAACTGAAAACACTACCTAATAATTTAAGGTATGAATTCCTGGACGAAGAACTCAAATGACCTGTGATAGTCAATGCAGACTTAGGACAGATCGAAACTAAGAAACTTTTAGATGTCTTAAGAAAATACCCAACTGCATTTGGCTATAACATTGTTAACCTTAAAGGTATAAGTCCTTCTATTTGTATGCATCGCATTATGCTAGAGGAAGACTGTAAATCCTCTAGAGAACCTCAGAGAAGGATTAATCCAATCCTAAGCACTGTAGTCAAGGATGAAGTGAAAAAACTTTTAGACGCATGAATTATATATCCGATATCATACAGTAAATGGGTTAGCCCAGTACATGTCGTACCAAAGAAAGGAGGTGTTGCAGTTGTTAAGAACGCAAAAGGAGAATCTATAACACAAAGAGTTGTAACTGGAAGCAGAATGTGCATCGATTATAGAAAGTTGAACAAAGCCACTCATAAAGATCATTTCCCATTACCTTTCATCGACCAGATGTTGGAACGACTGGCCAAACACTCGCACTTCTGCTATTTAGACGGTTATTTAGGATTTTTTCAAATCCCGATACATCCTGACGACCAAGAAAAGACAACCTTCACATGTCCCTATGGTACGTTTGCTTATCGACGAATGCTGTTTGGACTATGTAACGCTCCTGCCACATTCCAAAGATGCATGATGTCGATCTTTGCTGATTTTATAGATGATATCATGGAAGTGTTCATGGATGACTTTTCTGTGTGTGGGTAGAGCTTTGAAGGCTGTCTATCGAACCTAGAAATGGTACTTGAAAGATGCGTAAAAGTAAATCTCGTATTAAACTGGGAGAAATGCCATTTCATGGTAAATCAAGGAATCGTACTTGGACACGTTGTATCCGACAGAGGGATTGAAGTTGATAAATCTAAGATAGAGATTATAGAAAATCTTCAACCTCCAAAAATCGTACGAGAAATACGAAGTTTCTTAAGACACACCGGTTTTTACCGACGATTCATAAAGGATTTCTCGAAAATTACCAAACCTCTTACCGATTTATTGATGAAAGATGCTGAATTTATCTTTGATGAGAAATGCCTGAAAGCGTTTGAACAGCTGAAAACAGCCCTCATTACCGCACCTATCATGCAACCACCAGATTGGAGATTACCATTCAAAATTATGTGTGATGCAAGTGATTATGCCGTAGGTGCAGTTTTAGGACAAAGGAGGGATAGAAAACTCCATGCTATTTACTATGCAAGTAGAACCTTAGATTCTACCCAAATGAACTACGCTACCACAGAAAAAAAAACTTTTAGCCGTGGTTTTTGCCCTTGACAAATTCCGTTCCTACCTAGTGGGAGCAAAGATCATCATTTACACAGACCATGCGGCTATTAGGTATTTATTAAACAAAAAGGATTCAAAACCTTGACTGCTAAGGTGGATTCTGCTTTTACAAGAATTTGATTTAGAGATCAAAGATAAAAAAGGAACTGGAAACGTAGTAGCAGACCACTTATCCCGATTAGAGGGCATAAAACCAGAGCCAGTCCCTATTAATGACGATTTCCCATATGAACGACTCATAGCCCGACTTGAAAGTGATATGTCTAAACTACATTTGAATAAACCAAAATTAGAAGGAGCCGTGGAATAAATTAACTCGTATACAATACTGTCATGGTACGCTGACATAGTTAACTACTTAGTAGCTGGAGTACTTCCACCGGATTTATCTTATCAACAAAAGAAAAAATTATTTCATGATCTAAAACATTACTATTGGGATGAACCTCTGCTCTTCAAGAAAGGAGCAGACGGTATTTTCCGTCGTTGCGTCCCCGAAAATGAAATAGAAGACATCATCTCTCAATGTCACTCTGCTCCTTATGGAGGTGTCATACCCCAAATTTGTCCTACCTGGGAATAATTTTCATCTGAATATTCCTCCACTAACCATCATACCTGTACCCAATCCATTCGTCCATTTTCACTTTTAATTAACCTATCTTTTTCTCATATCCATTTTTATAACCATTTCCATTATCCATTACAAAAGTCCATTTCTAGATCCATGTGACAATTCAATTTTCAATTCAATTCATTTTTCAACCTCATTTTATTTCATGCTACAAAAATCCCAAAAGTCCATGATTAATTTAATATTAATTTTAACCTCATTTAATTATCCACTTCTTAACTTCCATTTTAATTTTAATCCATTTTCAAATTCCATTCAAATTCATAACCATTAAACCATATTTTCACCATAACCAACAATTCTTTATCCTTTTTCTTTTTAACCAATTTTCAAATCCAATTCAATTCAAAACTTTCATAAACCAAATAATCCATATCCTTTGTTATTCAAGTTCAATTTCAAAAGTCCATTTCATATCCAATCACTATCTATTTCCTAAACCATTTATATCCATTCCTTTGTCCATTCAAAAATCCAATTTTGTTTTTTATCCAATTTAATTCATCCAAACCATAAATCATTTATCCATTTAGATCCACATTCCAATTATCCATTTTTAATTTTCAAATTCTATGTCCATGTTCATATCCATTTGTAGTAATTATCCAATTTCTAATTATCACTTCCATGCCCATTTTTTTTTATCCATTATTTTTAGTCCATTTCTAAATCCAATTACAACCAAGATTTGCAACAAGGAAAAGAGTCAAATACTTTTTGATCACTAAATTAAAGGTTTTTTAAAAAAAAACTTGGTACCAAAGGTTCCACAAAGAAGCAAGGCCCATTCAAAAGAATTAGTCAAGTTCCAATTTACAAGCCCATTTTGCAACTTGCTCATGCAACAATACAAAAGACAAAAAATAATAAAAAACCAAATGATACATTTAGCCATGAGTCTTGTTTTTTCAAACGAGCCTGCTGCATATGATGTATGTAAGCCAACTACCTTAAGCCATTCATAAAAATTCTAGCTGCAAAAAATAAAAAGGATCAATTGCCAACAACAAAATAAGATTCCTCCCAAAATAACTTCAAACATATGACATTCAACAAACCTTGTCACGTGAGGAAACAACATTTCCAAAACCTTCTTCAAGAGCTTGCCATTACAAATTCACGATCACACACAGAAAAGCAGCGCCTTGTACACAAAGGCCCCCACCACCTCAAGATAACCTGTCATTAAATCGTACCTCTTGCAAGACAATGACCACACCAACACTCCAAAACCCCAAAAAAAATCTGCATCCTATACTCCACGCCAAACCTTACACAGCCCTGCACAAAGCAACTAAACAATGACAACTCACTGCCAAAACCAACAACAACATCAGAACCTGCAATTGAAAGCAACTTATCATCAACAACAAGACAAAATTGGTACCAGAAACTTAATCCAGAAGTTTGAGTTTGATTTTAAAAGAGGAGAGAAATAAAGGGAGGGGGGATCCGGCGTTGAAAATAAAAAGGAGCAACTAAACCTTCATACCTCTAATATACGATAACCTTGAACAATCTCACCACAACCAACTCACTGCTCAAGAATCAGACGCACTTCACACCACAAAGACCCTCCTACTTCATCGTGAAAACAACAACAACCCACAACAAGCCTCTACAGCAATATCATTTTTTTTATAAACCACGACTGAACATACAGTGCCCTGTTTCATTCAAATATACAATACCACCCTCCACCGTATAACTTCTACAACCACCATAACTTCAACCTCAACACCACCTTTGACAACACAGAAAATAAAATAGAATCAGAAGGGGGTGATTAAAAAGAGGAAAAATTTTGAAAAAAAAAACATTAGCATCCAAGTTTTACAGAAAAAAACTAAAACGGCTATCATTTCTCAAGCAACCATAGAGAACTCAGAGAAGTGAAGAAGGAGAGTAAGGCTCAGAAGCAAAGAAACCAAGATCGTACCTGACGGGATCCTTCACCCTGGTAACTTCCAGGAGGTAAATCGCTACCTTCGCGCATTATTGTCATCTGAGTTTCCTTCGTGGTGAAAAGCTTGTTGTGGATGATTGTTTGTTAAAATTGACTCTCTGTACTGCATCTTCCATTTACATTTGCGCCTTGTTTTAATGAGTTTTTTTAGAGTTAGGTTTTTTGAAAAGAGAGCTTCAATCTAGCTTTTTCGTTGGGTTTCTGTTAAAATCAAGGCCGAATTTGGACTGAGGGGCTCGTTTGAAGTGGGTTTGGGTTTATTTGGTGGTGTTTGGCCAGAGAGGAGGGGCGGCACCGCCGCCAACCACCTCCTTCTCCGGCGAAGGTTAGGGTTTCCGGTGAGAAAAAAAGAGAGAGAGAGGCAACGTTGTGAGAGAACAAATCGTGAAGAAAGGAGGTTAAGAAGCAAGAGAGATTTACATTTAACGTTTTGAGTTTTTTTTTTACCCTTAAGAACGTTAAGAGATAAGGAGATAAGATGGAAGCTGCGGTCCACACCGACGGTGACACTTGTCACCGTCCGGTAGGTTTCTTTTTCAATCTAGTGCATGCTATTCACATTCCTCTACCGTACTCCCTCAGCTTGCAACTGTTCATTTTATCCATCATCATCATAGCAACGAATC
Organism: Lathyrus tuberosus; assembly: GCA_022829125.1. Taxonomy (NCBI): domain Eukaryota; kingdom Viridiplantae; phylum Streptophyta; class Magnoliopsida; order Fabales; family Fabaceae; genus Lathyrus; species Lathyrus tuberosus. The sequence continues at coordinate 4,768,870 of JALAZF010000259.1, forward strand.
AACGGCCAGGGTTTCTTTCCTAGTCAACTTTGTTGACTGAAGGTCCACTGTACGCGCCCTCAAGCCCTAACTTTCATTGGGCCTTTTTCCTTAATTACACCACCTATATCACTGTCCGCACCCTCCCATCTGCACTGGACTTCTAATAATGGGGCCTGGAAAGCAATTTTTGAACGCCACCCCCCCATTTCCTTTTTCTACTAGCATTTGATAATTAATTTTATTAAATATTTTAATTTAATCTAATTAATTATTTGAACTTTATTTTAATTCTAAAACTTAGAATTTATTTTAGTTTAGGATTCCTCCCTAAAACTAACACTAGAATTAGAGGACTAACCATATCATGCTTGAGTCCATTTATTTATGCTTATTATGTGTGGTGCATGATGTTTACCTTGTGTATTTTTTTTATGCCTTGATTATATTATGCTATGTCATTGCGTGTTTATTCAAATCAAAATATTTTTCAACTAATATTTGGACTTCGTGTCAATCATTTTCATACCTGATAAGTCGATCGTTTTCACGATCGCAACCGACCTACCCTTTGCCTCCTCTTGGGCCTTATGCAACGATTATCCGTTTTATCTTGATTTGTATGCATGTATGTGATTGGTTTATGTTTAATCATGGCTTAATTAATTCCATAATATTAAAATCAACCCTTTTTATAAGAGTAAAACAAACTTGATCCAATATCAAGTATTTTCCAAATAAATTCAATCAATTCAATCCTAAGCATTTACTTGATCCATATATCAAGTATTTCCAACCTTCACTTCACACCATAACTTCCTTTCCTTCCATTTCTTAACTTCCTCTTACGTAAATTAAAACCTCGATCCAACGTCGAGTGCTTTTCTCAAATCAAACCAACACATGTAATAATACTTAAACATTTTCTTAAAGGTGAAAAAGAGGGGGACTAAGTCTTTGGTCTTTCATTTCAATTGCTTGGGTGCGAGTTTCCTTACTCGTGTGTGGGCAATTGATGCCTTTAAAATACCTATAACCCGATAACATTCAAACTCCTTTCCAATCAATCCTTTAAAATATTAAACCTTTATCTAACAAAAGGTAAAGTGAGGGGGATCAAGTCTTTGATCTTTCTCCTCAATTGTTTGGGTGCGAGTTCACTTACTCGTGTGTGAACAATTGACACCTCTAAAAAACTTAAACTTTAAACTGTCGATTATTTAGGTGCGAGTTCTCTTACTCGTGTGCGAATAATTGACGCCTCTAAAAAAACATAAACTTTAACCTGTCGATTGTTTAGGTGCGAGTTCTCTTACTCGTGTGTGGACAATTGACGCCTTTAAAACACACGAACTCGACAATATTCAAACTTTTTCCTAATCAATCATTAATGCACTTAATCCTTACTTAAGCATTTTTTACCAAAGGTGAAGTGAGGGTGGTCGAGTCTTTGGCCCTTCTCCTCAATTGTTTAGGTGCGAGTTCTCTTACTCGTGTGTGGGCAATTGTTGCCTCTAAAACATCCAATACGAATAAAACACTCATTTCCTCGCCCACGTGCGACCGAAACCCTAATATACTTAATCCACAACTCAAAGAACATTGTTTAAGTCATTCTTCCGCGCATATCAACTAGTGCTTCAGCCTCCCATGACGAGCCGACAAGCCAACGTTTAGCAGTTAGAATGCGACCTAAACCCTCGTTTGCCTAAAACACGTCCAAATCAATCCTTTTTCTCAATCAAATCTCTAATACACTTAATTCATACTCAAACAGCTTTCACAAAAAGAACATTGTTTAGTCCATTCTTCCGCGCATATGAACTAGTGCTTCAGCCTCCTATGACGAGCCGGCAAGCCAACGTATAGCAGTTAGAATGCGAATTAAACACTCGTTCGTTTAAAAAACACAAACCAACCAACCGTAGTCCCACGAACTACGAATGCTCTGAATTTCCCATTGCACGAGGGAATACGTAGGCCCAAGGGTTCCGATCCTTGCCGAGCACACTAATAAAAAACCACCCATTTCCCCCTTAGAAAATAATATCTACCTTAGAAGATAAACAAACAAACCTAACTAATTTTTCTCACGAATCGAATCAAGAGGTTCCGGTTGAGTACAACGGACGTAGAGGGTGCTAATACCTTCCCTCTTGCGTAACCAACTCCCGAACCCGAATTTGGTTGCGATGACCATGTTCTTATCTCCCTTTAAAGGTTTTATTGATATTTTCCTTTCCCTCTTTTGGGATAAATAAAGTTCGGTGGCGACTCTGTTTCGAACAGTTTTTTCTGCGTCCATCGCGAGGATCGTATTTTTCGAGGTACGACAGATGGCGACTCTGCTGGGGATTTGCATTGCCCTATGCTAGAGAGAGTCAAGCCTAACTTGACTCGATTCGTGAGTGTTAGATCCGCTTGTTTGTTTATCTTCTCTTGCTTGTTTGCTTGCTTGATTATCTGTTATTTATTTGCTTGCTTATTTTGATTATATCATACTTTTATCTTGTATGACACTGTTGGGGTTCTCTGATCATTGGTGCTTTGTGAGATGACTCTACACCCGAGTCCGAGTATAACCCTAGATGTGACATTGGTGGTTGTGTAGCGTAGGCTTGCGTGGTTTCTTCCACGTGAGTTGAAGCGAAAACCCCGCTTGGAGTAGATTCCCTTGGAATATATTATTGTTGTGGTGAAACTTTGCCACTATGGTAATGTTTTCGAGCCTGAATCGTCGATCCCAAGGACCTTTAACCCATTTTACCCATGGTGGTTAGTAGTGTTAATTCTATGTGAGTTAATACGAACGCCACAATCAGATGAGATCCCTCGAACGTATTACTTCCTGACAGTAATATTTTCGACCTCGATCTAGGATTCTGAGAATCCTAAACCCGTGTGTCGATGGTTGTGTAGTGGGCGCCTCAGAGGAGTCTTTCTCGTGGGGAAGAAACGAAGACCGCACCTAGACGAGATCCTTTCAAGGATATTATCGTCTGATGTTCCTTCGTCATGGCTATAATGTCTTTGAAAGATATCCATAACTCTAGGCACCTACCCGTTTAGAGCCTACCTGTGGGGGATCCGATGATCAGAGATATCCTGTGTCTAACTCCTTCCTTAGAATCAGATGTTGTTTTGATCCTGGAACCGTGCATAAGCATTGCATACTCATCAGCATTGCATATCATCTTCCAAAACCACAAACTCAACCATCCTTTGTCCATAACCCGCAGTTGATTTTCCCGACGCCCGTATCGGAATTGAAGCCGCTTTTGGAAGAAACATGGATTCAGAAGAGCAGAACCAATTTGCGTCAAGAGCAGATGTTGACTTGATGAAGAACCAGCTAGACCAACTTGTGGAAGCTATGGCAAGGAAAGAGGACAACTTTCAAAGGCCTACAGTCACTAAGAACGTCATTCTACCTCAAGTGAATAATCTTGCCCAATCTCAGCCTGTGCGGATTCCTGTTGGGGACCATGTTATACAAGAATGTCACACTATTCAAGATGAACATGCCTCGTCTCATGATGCAATTGAATACCATAGCTTTGCATTCACTACACCGAATTCCCGAGGGAAAAGCCTGGTGGTGAATACTGAACGGCCTCAAGATGTTGAGTTTGCTGAAAGATGTCGTGTGTTGGAAGATAAGCTTGAAACCATGAAGGGGCGTGATGCTTTTGATCTGAATGCTTTGAACATGTGTTTGGTACCCGGACTTGTGATACCTCCAAAGTTCAAGATGCCAAAATTTGAGAAATACAAAGGAGATAGTTGTCCAAAGCAGCATTTGGTAATGTTTTGCAAAAAGATGACCTCCAATGGTCTCAATGATAAACTTATGATCCACTGTTTCCAAGACAGTCTGAGTGGGGCATCACTGAGTTGGTACATGCAGCTAGAGAGTAGCCATATCCAATCATGGTTAGATCTAGCCAGTGCATTTGTGAAACAATACCAATACAATCTTGACATGGCTCCCAACCGCATACAGTTGCAAGGCTTATCTCAAGAGGAGAACGAATCCTTCAGGGGGTATGCTCAGAGATGGAGAGAGGTAGCTGCTCGCGTTCAACCCCCACTTTTAGATAGAGAATTGGTTGATCTGTTCATAAATTCTTTGCAAGACCCATACCTAGAAAAAATGATGAGCAATAGGACATCAAACTTTTCTGACTTGGTTTTAGTAGGAGAACGCATTGAGAGTCATATCAAGAGTGGAAAGATTCAAGACACCTCGAGCATCCAGGATAGAGAGACTGAATCCATTGTCAGTTCTCAAGAGGAAGAGGAGGATGAAATCAATGTAATCTGGGACACTCTACAAGCTCCGTCTCCGGTACCTTATCCTCCATACCCAAGCATCTCAACTGTTCAAAGTCAGCAATCCTATGGGTCTCCCTGTACGATTCCATTCTCTCCACATGGTCAATATACTCCTGCCAATAGAGGTCCCCGTCATCAACAACGAATTGCACAACAACACTCTTCACAACCCCGACGCTACTATAGTCAAAGACCAAAAAGTCATTTTGATCATTTGCTAGTGCCATTCAGTCATATATTGCCACGTTTGATTAGTAGCGGGCTAATAGTGCTAAAGGGCTTGGATCCTGTTATTCCTCCATACCCACCAGGCTTCGAAGCCAATGCACGATGTGGCTACCATGCTGGCGCCATGGGGCATTCAACTGAGAATTGCAAACAGCTCAAAAACAAGATCCAAGACCTGATTGAGTCCAAGCTAATCGCATTTACGCCTCGAGGTCTTCAAATCAACGTCAATCCTTCATCTGATCGGGCAGGTCCATCATCCCAGGTTATGGAAGAAGTTTCTGAGAGTAGGTGTGAAGAAGGCTATCATAGCGGTCTCGATGAACAAGAATGCTAGTCCAACAGTGGGTCAAGAAAGAAAAGCCCAGTCCTCAATGCTGGCAATTTTTAGATCATGCCATGTCTATGCATTTGTAGTTTCTTTATGTTATGTGTTATTTGCTTTTAGACATTGTTGTTTATTAATGGTAATATTAATGAAGTGATCATGCAGTTTTTGAACTAATCACGTCGCATTCGCTCACATTTTCTTCACTTTTATCAAAAGACAAAAAAAAACAAACAAAAAAATATTCACCTATATACCTCTCATTCACTTTCTTTACCAATTGTTGTTTAGCAAAGATGTGAGGGAGGATGACGAAAACGAGATACCCATAATTGCTTATAGTATGCTTTCGGATAGAATCCTGCCAAGGATGTACAGGCATTATTTCAAATTCCCCAAACACTGGAGAGATAAGGAGTTAGTCCCTAGTAAACCACTTCGAGCCGAGAAGTAGAAGTTTCCTTCGGATTTCTAAATTACGCTTGACCTGGGGCAGGGTAGTGTTCAGTTAATTTGATTCCGCATTGGCACACATCCGGACATGACGAAGAAATCATGAAAAATCCAGAAGTTATGATGGTTGTTCTTCAATAACTACTGACTTGGCAGTCACAAGCCTTACTCTAAAAAAAAAAGAGAGCCCGCTAAGTCAAACACCTCAAAAAGGAGACTTAGGCAAAAATTAGGGCAATCCCGATGGACTCGTAGAATAAAATCAGTCCATGCAAAATTAGGGATCAAAAATAAAAAAACAAAAAATAAAAAAAAATCCTTGAATCCTCACCAAAAACAAAATAAGATCCAGTGGCCACCATAATCAAAACCAAAGAGTCATTGACACCCATCAAAACAAAATAAGGTGACTACCATTTCGAGCAAGAATCATCACTCTTACACCATCAACCCTTTTGGGAAACCAACATGTGCAGAATTAACTGAACGTAGGACTGGAGAACATCACGAAGAAAGGGTGGGTACAAAACACACTTTGAGCCTTATATCCTTTGCTTCTATAACCGTGAACCAGACCACGTTATAACCCTCAAAAGACCTAATTGAGGTGGGGTTTATTCTGAAAGCATACTACAACAAGGTTGCATAAACTGACTCCTACATATTTGCTAATCTTTTGCATTGGTGTCATATTATTGTTGTATCTTTCACACCAGATAAATTAGTAATGCGTTTGGACTAATGGTTCACTCGTCACACACTGACACACCATTCCAATAAATGTTTTTTCAAAACTTGCATGAACGTCGCATTAAAATTACCATTTTTGAATGATCAATTTTAGCTGCAAATCAGTACTTGATATTTTAGAAATTCCAACAAAGTGCAATCAGAGAAAAACTTGAGTATTCGTTGGCACTGACTCGAATCGAGACTATCTCATAACCTCATGAATCTGGGGCAGCTCCTTCAAAGCAATACTTAGTCAATCTGAGGCAAGTATTTCAAAACCAAGACTGGGGCAGACCACTGATCCAGACACTGGGGCAGACCACTGATTCAGACTGGGACAGATCACTGCAAGATCAAGACTGGGGAAAACCATCTTAATACCCTACAGACTGGGGCAGACAGGTTGCAAAGGGGCAGGTTCCCTTCATACATTCAAGTTGGTCAAGCTGACCATGGCATGCACTAAGCGACCCTTGAATTCAACAAGTATTAAAAACCTTGGGGCAGAGCAAATGCACCATCAGAATGCATTGGATAAGTCGCTACGCTCACACAATCAACATGCATTGGTTACGTCGCTGCGCTCATACAACCATTTATGGCATATCAGCTGGAAGTGAGGTTCTCTCATGAACTAATCATGCAATTTCTGCAAAGGATCAAACTTGGGGCACCAAGAGAAATATTGGCTTATTGATCATAATATCTTCCATTTTCGAGTGTCGGGAAATCAAACCTTTCCATCAAATCAAAGTCCAACCCTGCTTGGCAACTACCAAAAAGTCCAACCTTGCTTGGTAACTCCTATTAAAGTCCAACCCTGCTTGGCACCTCTTAAAGTCCAACCTTGCTTGGTAACTCCTTAAAGTCCAACCTTGCTTGGCAACCACTAAAAGTCAACCCTGCTGGCACCTTCATAAGACCAAATCCCCTGCTCGCACTCACATATGCATTACATACAACATACACGCACCATATACATACATAGCATAACCTATTTCTTCCTCAACCCCCGCGTTGATATATATTGATTTGTTCTTGACCCCTGAGTCGATGTTGTCTTTATTTTCTTTGGCCCCCGAGTCGATGTTTACCTTTCTTTCAACCCCCGAGTTGATGATATTTTATCTTTATGTTCTCGACCCCCGAGTCGATATTGCTTTAGTTTCCTCGACCCCCGAGTCGATATTGCTTTTACCTTCAACCCCCGAGTTGATATTTTGCTATTACATCTTCAACCCCCGAGTTGATATTTTGTTATTTCCTTCAACCCCCGAGTTGATAGATTACCTTGCCTTTATTTTCTCGACCCCCGAGTCGATATTGTCTTTATTTCCTCGACCCCCGAGTTGATATTACCTTTACTTTTTTTCAACCCCCGAGTTGACGACAATTTATCTTAATGTTTCTCGACCCCCGAGTCGATAATGTATTTCCTTTTCTCAACCCCCGAGTTGATATGCCAGTTTTCCCAGTCAGTCTTTCACCTTGCTCCATCTAATCCCCATTAATCCTTCTTTGGAAACCAGAAGTGAAGCCTTGTCCGGTTGCATTCCCATATGCATCTCATATAAACAAGTTCATTTGCATTCATGTATGCATGACATTTCCATCCCCAGCATCATATCATAACAGGACCCAGGATCAGTTCGCAAGCATCTTGGCCGGTCATCCATCAAAGTCGACAGTATTCCTCTGAAAAGAGTTGGTACCCCGCACATACTCAAGGAATCCTATTCCCCAGCAAGTCATTCTTCAGCCATGCAGTTGATAATGACAATCCCCAACAGCTGTTGTTACTTCGTACTCCCCAAGCAGGGGATATCCTAGAAAGTTTCTTGTGAGCTTTCCCCTGCAGAGCCAACACATTTCCTCCGACAGGAATCTTGCTCAACTATTCCCCAGCAAATTTACCGCAGATATATTGCTTTGGTATCATCGGAGAGCCTTCATGAATAAGGGACTGCTTCGATCACCCAAAGAATCTCAAGTTATGTTGTTCAGTTTGAACCCTATTACTTCATTCTGTCAACTCTTACTCTACAACACTTTACCTTTTGTGAGACAAATTTTGGGGCATTCTTATATCTAATTGACTTCTACCTTTAGAATGAACGTCGTAGCCGTTCACTCTCTCGGTTTAAGCCAAGTAGATAGGGGCATCTGTCATACCCCAAATTTGTCCTACCTGGGAATAATTTTCATCTGAATATTCCTCCACTAACCATCATACCTGTACCCAATCCATTCGTCCATTTTCACTTTTAATTAACCTATATTTTTCTCATATCCATTTTTATGACCATTTCCATTATCCATTACAAAAGTCCATTTCTAGATCCATGTGACAATTCAATTTTCAATTCAATTCATTTTTCAACCTCATTTTATTTCATGCTACAAAAATCCCAAAAGTCCATGATTAATTTAATATTAATTTTAACCTCATTTAATTATCCACTTCTTAACTTCCATTTTAATTTTAATCCATTTTCAAATTCCATTCAAATTCATAACCATTAAACCATATTTTCACCATAACCAACAATTCTTTATCCTTTTTCTTTTTAACCAATTTTCAAATCCAATTCAATTCAAAACTTTCATAAACCAAATCATCCATATCCTTTGTTATTCAAGTTCAATTTCAAAAGTCCATTTCATATCCAATCACTATCTATTTCCTAAACCATTTATATCCATTCCTTTGTCCATTCAAAAATCCAATTTTGTTTTTTATCCAATTTAATTCATCCAAACCATAAATCATTTATCCATTTAGATCCACATTCCAATTATCCATTTTTAATTTTCAAATTCTATGTCCATGTTCATATCCATTTGTAGTAATTATCCAATTTCTAATTATCACTTCCATGCCCATTTTTTTTTATCCATTATTTTTAGTCCATTTCTAAATCCAATTACAACCAAGATTTGCAACAAGGAAAAGAGTCAAATACTTTTTGATCACTAAATTAAAGGTTTTTTTAAAAAAACTTGGTACCAAAGGTTCCACAAAGAAGCAAGGCCCATTCAAAAGAATTAGTCAAGTTCCAATTTACAAGTCCATTTTGCAACTTGCTCATGCAACAATACAAAAGACAAAAAATAATAAAAAACCAAATGATACATTTAGCCATGAGTCTTATTTTTTCAAACGAGCCTGCTGCATATGATGTATGTAAGCCAACTACCTCAAGCCATTCATAAAAATTCTAGCTGCAAAAAATAAAAAGGATCAATTGCCAACAACAAAATAAGATTCCTCCCAAAATAACTTCAAACATATGACCTTCAACAAACCTTGTCACGTGAGGAAACAACATTTCCAAAACCTTCTTCAAGAGCTTGCCATTACAAATTCACGATCACACACAGAAAAGCAGCGCCTTGTACACAAAGGCCCCCACCACCTCAAGATAACCTGTCATTAAACCGTACCTCTTGCAAGACAATGACCACACCAACACTCCAAAACCCCAAAAAAATTATGCATCCTATACTCTAACGCCAAACCTTACACAGCCCTGCACAAAGCAACTAAACAATGACAACTCACTACCAAAACCAACAACAACATCAGAACCTGCAATTGAAAGCAACTCATCATCAACAACAAGACAAAATTGGTACCAGAAACTTAATCCAGAAGTTTGAGTTTGATTTTAAAAGAGGAGAGAAATAAAGGGAGGGGGGATCCGGCGTTGAAAATAAAAAGGAGCAACCAAACCTTCATACCTCTAATATACGATAACCTTGAACAATTTCACCACAACCAACTCACTGCTCAAGAATCAGACGCACTTCACACCACAAAGACCCTCCTACTTCATCGTGAAAACAACAACAACCCACAACAAGCCTCTACAGCAATATCATTTTTTTTATAAACCACGACTGAACATACAGTGCCCTGTTTCATTCAAATATACAATACCGCCCTCCACCGTATAACTTCTACAACCACCATAACTTCAACCTCAACACCACCTTTGACAACACAGAAAATAAAATAGAATCAGAAGGGGGCGATTAAAAAGAGGAAAAATTTTGAAAAAAAAAACATTAGCATCCAAATTTTACAGAAAAAAACTAAAACGGCTATCATTTCTCAAGCAACCATAGAGAACTCAGAGAAGTGAAGAAGGAGAGTAAGGCTCAGAAGCAAAGAAACCAAGATCGTACCTGACGGGATCCTTCACCCTGGTAACTTCCAGGAGGTAAATCGCTACTCTTCGCGCATTATTGTCATCTGAGTTTCCTTCGTGGTGAAAAGCTTGTTGTGGATGATTGTTTGTTAAAATTGACTCTCTGTAGTGCATCTTCCATTTACATTTGCGCCTTGTTTTAATGAGTTTTTTTAGAGTTAGGGTTTTTGAAAAGAGAGCTTCAATCTAGCTTTTTCGTTGGGTTTCTGTTAAAATCAAGGCCGGATTTGGACTCAGGGGCTCGTTTGAAGTGGGTTTGGGGTTATTTGGTGGTGTTTGGCCGGAGAGGAGGGGTGGCGGCCACCTCCTTCTCCGGCGAAGGTTAGGGTTTCCGGTGAGAAAAAACGAGAGAGAGGTAACGTTGTGAGAGAACAAATCGTGAAGAGAGGAGGTTAAGAAGAAAGAGAGATTTACATTTAACGTTTTGAGTTTTTTTTACCCTTAAGAACGTTAAGAGATAAGGAGATAAGATGGAAGCTGCGGTCCACACCGGCGGTGACACTTGTCACCGTCCGGTAGGTTTCTTTTTCAATCCAGTGCGTGCTATTCACATTCCTCTACCGTACTCCCTCAGCTTGCAACCGTTCATTTTATCCATCATCATCATAGCAACAAATCAACGGCCAGGGTTTCTTTCCTAGTCAACTTTGTTGACTGAAGGTCCACTGTACGCGCCCTCAAGCCCTAACTTTCATTGGGCCTTTTTCCTTAATTACACCACATATATCACTGTCCGCACCCTCCCATCTGCACTGGGCTTCTAATAATGGGGCCTGGAAAGCAATTTTTGAACGCCACCCCCATTTCCTTTTTCTACTGGCCCATTGATATTTTGTTCAAACTTAAATTTAGGTACTAAAAAAAACTCTAAAAAGCATTTTATTAAATTTCGAATATATTATCATTAAACATTTTGGTTGATTTTATTAAAATTATTCATTTAATATTAATTAACTTATTTATGGTTAATTTTATTAAATGTTGAATTTTAATTTGATTAATCATAGTTTGGTTTTATTTTGGAAAAAAATCTAAAATTATCTTTTAATAAATCCTCAATTCTTATTTAATTTTATTAAATTATTTTATTTAATATTAATTATTTTTGAAAATTAATTTTATTAAATATTTTAATTTAATCTAATTAATTATTTGAACTTTATTTTAATTCTAAAACTTAGAATTTATTTTAGTTTAGGATTCCTCCCTAAAACTAACACTAGAATTAGAGGACTAACCATATCATGCTTGAGTCCATTTATTTATGCTTATTATGTGTGGTGCATGATGTTTACCTTGTGGATTTTTTTTATGCCTTGATTATATTATGCTATGTCATTGCGTGTTTATTCAAATCAAAATATTTTTCAACTAATATTTGGACTTCGTGTCAATCATTTTCATACCTGATAAGTCGATTGTTTTCACGATCGCAACCGACCTACCCTTTGCCTCCTCTTGGGCCTTATACAACGATTATCCGTTTTATCTTGATTTGTATGCATGTATGTGATTGGTTTATGTTTAATCATGGCTTAATTAATTCCATAAGATTAAAATCAATCCTTTTTATAAAAGTAAAACAAACTTGATCCAACATCAAGTATTTTCCAAATAAATTCAATCAATTCAATCCTAAGCATTTACTTGATCCATATATCAAGTATTTCCAACCTTCACTTCACACCATAACTTCCTTTCCTTCCATTTCTTAACTTCCTCTTACGTAAATTAAAACCTCGATCCAACGTCGAGTGCTTTTCTCAAATCAAACCAACACATGTAATAATACTTAAACATTTTCTTAAAGGTGAAAAAGAGGGGGACTAAGTCTTTGGTCTTTCATTTCAATTGCTTGGGTGCGAGTTTCCTTACTCGTGTGTGGGCAATTGACGCCTTTAAAATACCTATAATCCGATAACATTCAAACTCCTTTCCAATCAATCCTTTAAAATATTAAACCTTTATCTAACAAAAGGTAAAGTGAGGGGGATCAAGTCTTTGATCTTTCTCCTCAATTGTTTGGGTGTGAGTTCACTTACTCGTGTGTGAACAATTGACACCTCTAAAAAACTTAAACTTTAAACTGTCGATTGTTTAGGTGCGAGTTCTCTTACTCGTGTGCGAACAATTGACGCCTCTAAAAAAACATAAACTTTAACCTGTCGATTGTTTAGGTGCGAGTTCTCTTACTCGTGTGTGGACAATTGACGCCTTTAAAACACACGAACTCGACAATATTCAAACTTTTTCCTAATCAATCATTAATGCACTTAATCCTTACTTAAGCATTTTTTACCAAAGGTGAAGTGAGGGTGGTCGAGTCTTTGGCCCTTCTCCTCAATTGTTTAGGTGCGAGTTCTCTTACTCGTGTGTGGGCAATTGTTGCCTCTAAAACATCCAATACGAATAAAACACTCATTTCCTCGCCCACGTGCGACCGAAACCCTAATATACTTAATCCACAACTCAAAGAACATTGTTTAAGTCATTCTTCCGCGCATATCAACTAGTGCTTCAGCCTCCCATGACGAGCCGACAAGCCAACGTTTAGCAGTTAGAATGCGACCTAAACCCTCGTTTGCCTAAAACACGTCCAAATCAATCCTTTTTCTCAATCAAATCTCTAATACACTTAATTTATACTCAAACAGCTTTCACAAAAAGAACATTGTTTAGTCCATTCTTCCGCGCATATGAACTAGTGCTTCAGCCTCCTATGACGAGCCGGCAAGCCAACGTATAGCAGTTAGAATGCGAATTAAACACTCGTTCGTTTAAAAAACACAAACCAACCAACCGTAGTCCCACGAACTACGAATGCTCTGACTTTCCCATTGCACGAGGGAATACGTAGGCCCAAGGGTTCCGATCCTTGCCGAGCACACTAATAAAAAACCACCCATTTCCCCCTTAGAAAATAATATCTACCTTAGAAGATAAACAAACAAACCTAACTAATTTTTCTCACGAATCGAATCAAGAGGTTCCCGTTGAGTACAATGGACGTAGAGGGTGCTAATACCTTCCCTCTTGCGTAACCGACTCCCGAACCTGAATTTGGTTGCGATGACCATGTTCTTATCTCCCTTTAAAGGTTTTATCGATATTTTCCTTTCCCTCTTTTGGGATAAATAAAGTTCGGTGGCGACTCTGTTTCGAACAGTTTTTTCCGCGTCCATCGCGAGGATCGTATTTTTCGAGGTACGACCGGGGGACATGCAAGTACTTCAAAGACATGCGCTAAGATTCTGCAATCCGGCCTTTTCTGGCCTAACCTTTGGAAAGATGTCCACATTGCAATGCTAAACTGCGACCGGTGCCAACGCACTGGTAACATATCTAGACACGATGAGATGCCCCAAAAAGGTATATTGGAAGTAGAAGTCTTTGATGTATGGGGGATTGATTTCATGGGACCTTTCCCATCATCCTTTGGAAATAAATATATACTCGTAGCTGTCGACTATGTTTCAAAATGGATTGAGGCTATAGCTTCTCCTACAAATGACGCACGAGTAGTCATAAAGCTTTTTAAAAACACAATATTTCCCAGATTTGGTGTGCCGAGACTTGTCATAAGTGACGGTGGTTCTCATTTCATATCAAAAATATTTGGCAAATTACTATCAAAGTATGGAGTAAGACACCGCGTAGCAACACCATATCATCCACAAACTAGTGGGCAGGTTGAGGTCTCGAACAGAGAAATAAAACAAATCTTAGAAAAGACCGTAGCCACCTCTAGGAAGGATTGGTCATCTAAACTTAATGAAGCTTTATGGGCATATAGGACGGCCTACAAAACACCAATCGGAACTACACCTTTCAAGCTAGTCTATGGTCAATCCTGCCACTTACCGGTAGAATTAGAACACAAAGCCTATTGGGCTATTAAAACACTAAACTTAAGGTACGATTCTGCAGGAGAAAAGCGAATCCTAGATCTGCACGAACTAGAAGAGTTAAGACTAGACGCTTATGAGAACGCAAAAATATATAAAGAACGAACTAAGAAATGGCATGATAAGCGTTTATCTAGAAACGAATTTAGTGTGGGAGACGTTGTGCTCCTATTTAATTCAAGACTAAAACTCTTTCCTGGGAAACTAAGATCTAGATGGTCCGGTCCTTTTGAAATTACCAAGGTATTACAAAGTGGAGCGATAGAAATTAAGGGTAGAAATAGCGAACCATTCATAGTAAATGGGCAACGTTTAAAGAACTATCATAGCATTGAAAATAGGGACTATTTGAATAGCCTTAGACTTTTAGAGTTGCCCGCTGATCCCCCTAACTAAAATATCTAATCGATTTCGTCAGGCTTACGACGTTAAAAACAGCGCTTAATGGGAGGCAACCCATGATGATTGTTTTTCTTTCTTTAAAATTGTTATTTCTTTACATTTTATATATTCTATTTTGTTTCCAAACTTTTAATTTCATTTATATCATCTTATCTTAAATTTATTTTTTTGGAAAATGTTGTGCTAATCATAAAATTGCAAAATACAGGATTACAAAGTCTTTCTACATTTTATGTTCTCCTCTTCTGATTTCATTCTTGCTTAATCATTTAAAAAATGGAGAACGAAGATAATATGTTGGTAGAATTCAGAGATGCAGCTCAGTGGCATCGCTATGAGGCTTTGTCTCTCCGACCCTTCGCCTTGACAAAATTTGCCCACATACCCACCATGACCTCTTTAGGTTTAGGTGAGAGTATTGATTTTCTGTTTAGCCAACTAGGATGGGAGGGTTTTGCCAACAAGAAACACAAAACTTACCGTAGACTGACTTTAGAATTCCTGAGTTCATTGAGTTACAACCCTCACTGTGGAAAAGGCTTTAATAGGGGCCGAATTACCTTTAGGTTGTTTGGATACCACTGCCGGTTTACCATTAAGGAATTGTCAGATCTTTTAGGTTTCTCTGAAGGACCCACCGTTTTCTCCGTGGTATAGGAGGATTTGATGTTGTTAGGTGAGCTTAATGCTTTTTGGGGTAGGATTTCAGGAAAACCTGATTATGACATGAACCCTATGCTGTCTACTGAAATTCATAACCCAGCCATCTGATACTTCCACATGATCCTAGCCTATACCCTATTTGGAAAGCCTGAGAATGACAATACCGTTTCTAAGGATGGGCTTTTCATTATCTTTTGTGCATTTCAGTCTCGAGAGGTTAACGGACTCACCTTCATGTTTAATAACTTCTGCAAAATCATTAGGAATGAAAACAGCCCAATTCTGATAGGTGGCCTAGTTACCAAAATAGCCGATGCTATGGGATTCAGGACCCGACTTTCTAAAATCAACCCTTTTGAAGACTTTAGACCCATGAATATCACCTTCTGTTTCAATAGGGCCATGATTAGAAACCAAGGTCCACACCATTTCCAGCTCCTGATCAATAATGTAGTTGTGCCACATTTTACTCTACCAAATCATGAACGCACAAGTGTGCACAACGAACACAACTGGCTATATGACCTAGATGAACCACAGCCTGAACCTGAAGTAACCTTTCCTGAGCCTGAAATTGATCCTAAGACACCCCCTCATTACCATGATTTTAACTTTATGGAATTCCAAGATGACACTGCCACTCCTAAAGTGGATGCCACAAATTATGCTGCAAATCTGACTACCATCTTTAAAACTTTGGAAGACTATCATAAAGAGATCACTTCAGTCAAGGGTGAATTGAACACCACGCGACAAGATATTGTCGGCCTCATGGATCTAACAGTTGAACAATTTGATCATTTGAACCAAGCCATTGCATCTTTGAAGAACCGCCTTGGCTAGATTTTTGAAGCACTGCTTTTTCATGTTTTACTGTTTTTACTTTGGAAACTATTTACTTTATTTTCAGTTTTTCCTTTTTATGTCGGGAACAAATTAATTCACATTCAGCTTTTATCTATGATTGAATACACTGCTAGCATCTTTTCTAGTTTTAATGAATAATTCAATTTATTGCTTAATATTGATCTTGATGGAATTAAATTTGCTCCTATCATACTTTATTTTGGTTCTAATTGATTTTATCATTTTATTTATGATTCTGTATGCATTATAGTGTTACCATTATGTGCTAACATTTCCCTGTTATGAAAGTGAAAAGAATTAAACGTTTGCTGTCAAAAACTATTTTTAACTCCCAGTTTTTGCTAGTGTCACGATCGTGACAGCCCCATGACGACCGTCATGCGGGTTTGGGACGCGCTCTGTTTTAAAACAGAAATGTTCCCTTCTTCTTCTTCTTCCTTCTTTCAATTCAAACACCACTGTCCCACTACCTCCAAAAATTCCAAACCACTCATACCACTACTCATTTGACCAAATTTCATAACTTCCATTGCCATTCGTCTTCCCACTCACTATAAAACCACACTCGTGCACCATTTTTTATCACAAACCCTCTTTCTCCAAAAACCTATTTTCTTCCATACATTGTTCTTTGAGAACCCACCATGGCAAGACAAACTCCTGACCTTTCAACCTTGAATTTCAGAGATGGAGAAGCGGGAGAACGTCAAAGGGCTAATTACATCAACTTCTATCAATGTTCCGTGCAACCAACTTGTTACGTAGACATTGCATGTCTCGAAGAATTAGGAATGCTTGATGGAGTTAAATGGATGCTACAAAATGCTGGTCTATGGCAGCTCTGTACTCAGAGTCGGCCTACTTACGAAGCCCTAACGCTCGAACTTCTCAGTTCATTCATTTACATTACTCCTCCCGGCGAGACGAATCAATTAACCGGTACCGCTAAATTCCGCATGTTTGGTACCGAGTACTCTATCGGCCAAAATCGACTCGCCGAGATGCTTGGTTTCCGCCATGGCGAGAATGTGCACTGTCGAGTACCACAGGAAACTTTCTTTCAAGCAGCATTTGAATTATGGAATCACTTGACCAGAACAACGGTCGATAGCTGGGAAAGCCTCAACGCAACATATATCCATAACCCAGCCATCAGATACGTTCACCGCGCATTGGGAAGCACTACTTTTGCACAAGACAGCAACCACAAGGTAAACTCAAAGGAACTCTTTTTCCTCCATTGTATGTTTCACCCTGAGCCTATCAACGCCGCACCCTTTCTGCTAGCACACATACATGTAAACTGTGCTAGAGGTTCCAAACCCTTTTATTTTGGAGGGATTGTCACCTCCATTTCTCTAAGTTTGAATTTGGGGGAAGTGCTTAACAGATTACCTTCCATGCCTCCGGTGTTCCTTGACATTGACTATTCCCGCAACTCACACCTCATCAAGTTAATAAGAGATGGGAAATACCATCCAATGGTCCGAACGAGAACTGTTAGAAGTATCATTATGCCTTGCAGGAACCGCATTAACCCTCAGGAAATGGCCAATTGGCTCTTTGATTTAAATGCTCCCGAGCGAAATGCGGCTGCACCAGATGATCATGACCATGGACCTGTTGATGAGATGGAGCACGAGATGGATAACGCCCCAGAAAACCAACCACCGCCTGCTAATGATGCTCCTTCGACCTCCAGACGTCGCCCCCGACCTGACCAAGAAACCGTTACAAATGAAGAAATTTTAAGGGAGATATGGAAACAAAACCAGCAACACAATGAGATGATGAATCTTATGCAACAAATCCAACAGGGGCAGGTGCAGCAAGGTCAACGGATTGACGGTGTGATAGAAGAGATGAGTGCCCTGACGCTACGCGTGCAAGGCCTACATGATTACATCCATCACGTCGGCATTCCAGATCATGTGGCACAGCATGGACGGGGACGCTCTAGAGGCAGAGGACGTGGACCATCTTGATTTATTTTGTTTTTTTTCTTTCTAATTTTTTTTGTTGATCCCCTTTATATCGCAACATTGAGGACAATGTCCGATATAGTGTGGGAGAGTTAGTCTATTTTCTTTTTATTTCCCTTTTTGTATTTTCCTTTTTCCCTTATCAAAGTCAATGTATGAGAATTTTCATTCAGTATCCGATTTCCCCATTTTAATCTACCATAACAAAAAATTTTACGATTAATGCACATCGTGACACACCGAGTTTTAGGTTATGTTAGGAAGTTGGGAAAGTGCTAACAAGTTCGATACCATCTTGACACCTTAGACCTCTTGCGTATGCGATATCAGTTTCAAATACTTATTATACCGATACCTTGAGTTCAGTCCTAAAGTAACCCCTAATAGTTTATATTAGCAGTCAGCACCGTCTAAATCACAAACCACGTGGGGAGCCGATGATTATAAGTGTTTGATGCCCAATCATGAAAAGAAGAATCTTTCTTGTCTGCCACGAAAAATAGAATATGCAACAACTCTTACGGTTGTGAAAACTTACAAGAAAAGAAAGAAATTCGTTGTTGATTGGTTCAGAGGTACCTGATTCTGGACTTGGTATGGCGAACTACGGTTCGATCCCCCGCAATCTACGAACGAGATGCATAAAGGGTTACCACACTTGTGTATCAGGCCCCGTGAGAAAAAGGGATCAAAGTCACTAACCGGTTACTCCACTACGTGCGTGAATAAGGCAAAGGCCTTAATGTGATTGCGTTAGAATGAAACCGGGTGAAACAGACACGAAAGCTCCGGGTTGAACTATAATAGAATGATTAGAACTGGATTGTACAAAAGAGAGGCCTATGACAAAGCTTGTTGCTTTGTGTCATTAATGTATCTTTAGTGTTTTATTCAAGCATCTGACTTACTAACGTAATTCCTCCAACATTTTCAAATCCATTGGTGTACCATGTATGTGCATTTGATGAAGTTTGTCCGATTCTAACTTATTGATTGCTTGAGGACAAGCAAAGATTCAAGTGTGGGAGAGTTTGATAACACGAAAATATATCGTATTTTTACTTTGATTTATGTTAAAATCTTATTCCATTTCCGTCTAATCTCTGATTTTTCCGAGAATATTTGAGTGTTTTCACAGGTATTTCAGTTTCCAAGTTAAAAGTATGCAAAGTGTAGAAAAGAAGCCGAACGAGCAAGAAAAGAGCAAGAAAAGAGCAGAAAATAGAAGATTTCACAATTTGCTGGTGTGACGACCGTCACACCCCCCTCACAGACGTCATGGAATTAAGATACATCACGCTCGTCACAGTCCCTCATGTTCGTCATGGAATCAAAACAGAATTAATCCGTTAAGCTCATACGTGGTCACAAAGTATCAGATTTTCAGTTTTCACGTTTGCATTTTCTCCGAAGAATTCTAGGTCCCAAGTGAAAGTAACTAACAAAGTAGTGTTCCTACATTTTCTCAAACGGTTGCCATAACTGAGACTATATATATGAGAAGATTTCCAAGGACCAAGGGGGGGTGAATTTTCCTTTCCAAAGTGCCGTATTGCTGCAGAATTGTTTACAGGATTTCATTCTCGTTTTACTTTGTTTCCTTTACCATTTTCCTTGTCCCATATTACCGAACAAAGTAATAGTTTCTCACATTGAGGAACTATTGCACATTAGTTTAAGTTTTTTGTTTCCTGGCTTCATCATTTTTTTTTCCATTTACTCAAGCAAAAGCCTACCGATCTGTGGAGGAATTGCTTAGACCGCATTTACCAGGTTTTTATCATTTAAATTTATAGCAATTATTCTTCTTTTATCATGTCTGAATTTATGTTTAATTGCTTATTCGCATTTACGTATATTTTAATTAGTATGTCGAGCTAAACCGATTTTATCAGTATGTAATTGAGTAACCGGAATGGATTAATTATTTCTAAGCTAAAATCATAAATCAACTTACTTTCTGGCTTCGATTTCTTAATTTAAAACCAACTTTTATTACGAGAGTAAAAAGCTAACAAAGGTTAAGGTCAAGACCACGAGAGTGTGAGATTTTACCCGGATAGCTGAAATCGAGCATTAGGTTTAAAAACAGCGAGAGCGCTTTAAAGTTAATTAGGACTTATTAGTTTTCAAAAATTATTTTTAACCTCATATGGGCTAGCGAGAGCAGACATATTGACTTAAAGGTATAGTCCGAAGTGTAGCGAGCGATTTTGGACGCGGTTCTTAAGCGCTGGTCGCTCTCTGCGGTTTGAGCTTAAAACTACAAGTCGATTCATTTTTTATCCTATTGTGAGCTGAATAAGGAAGGGAAATAGATGTCTCCAATTAACCCTGCTTTGCATACTGAGTTTAAACAGCGGTCTGTTAAGTTACGAATGCTATCAATGTGGGGGGCCTTTGTACTGGTTATTTGTATTTTCGCCAATCCGGTTTTCTTTCTTTTTATCTGGGCAGAAGGTTTCTGGCGGGGAACAAGGATTAGGATGTTAGGACTGATGTTTTTGAATTACTGCTTTTGATTGATGGAGATATGGGATTTGGGTTTTTTTGTTGATTGCGCTCGCTAAGATCTTTTCTTTCGATCTTATGCCTACGTATTCCCGTTTACCGAAACAGGGAAATTAGAGCGTTCGTAGTTCCTCCTATTCTATGGGAGGAAATGGGTGTTTTTGGTGTCTTGTTCAAAGCCCAAGACGTGAAGCGAAAGGGTGGTTTGTATCTTGTTCAAAGCCCAAGATGTGAAGCTGAAAGGTCTATTTGTGTCTTGTTCAAAGCCCAAGATGTGAAGCTGAAGGACCTTGACTTTAGAGAGAATTTGTCATCTCTAAAGAAGGGAGAAGGAGAATTACTTTAACTGGGATACGCGGATCCGAGCAATGCCATAATTTCTGAAGAAAGGATTTTAACCTGAAGGAGAAGACTTTAACTCAGTGTAGAGCAATGCCATCTTTCCTTAGGAATTTCTCATGCTAAAAGAGGGACAGTGGCGTGGATTTAGATGATCCAGAGGCTTACCGCTTACAGCGATTAGATGAAGGGAAAGGAGTTGTTGATGTTTGTGTACTGTGAACGAGGCACAGCTTTGATGCTAAAAGGTTGATTGGATCAACCAGTGGTTTTCTTATACAAAGCCTAAGAGGAGGCTATTTTGTGTCTCGTACAAAGCCCGAGAGAGAGGCTAAAAGTTTTTGACTCAACGAGGAATCTTTTGGTATCTCGTATAAAGCCCGAGATGGAGGTTATTGTTTGTTTGGCTCAAAACGAACCTTTTTATATCTCGTATAAAGCCCGAGATGGAGGCGAAAGGGGTGATTGACTCAACGAGGGAGTCTCTTATGTGTCTCGTACAAAGCCCGAGAGAGAGGCTGAATGTTGTTTGACTCCGCTAGGGAGAGTCATTGTACAAAGCCCAAGAGGAGGCTATGTCAGTTAAGTGACAGGTCTAGTATACTGATTTTGAAAGAGAAAATCAGTTCTTATATGAGCATCACTGTACTCGTGGGTTTGATCTGAGGATCGGGGTTGTTTCCTTTTCTTTGAGGAAGCGGGAAATCCAAAGGGTGTTGAGACTGTCCGAGTCTGCGGGTTTCCTTCCTATTTAACGAAGGGGTCACTTGAGAATGTCTTTGAGACTCAAGGAGATTAGACTGTCCAAGTCTAGAGTTTTATCTTTTGTACTATGCTTTGAGAAACAGTAGTAGACTCTATGAAAGGACTGTTCTATGAGGATGACTAGGTTCTGTTCCTATACCTCTAGGAGGTCGTCGGGACAATTTGTACGAAGCCCAAGAGGAGGCTGAAAACTTTTAAGAAGCCGACGGGTCCTTGTACGAAGCCCAAGAGGAGGCTATCATTCCCGGAGGAAGAGATCATTATACGAAGCCAAATAGGAGGCTGTGAATACTTCTAAGAAGCCGTAGGGTCCTTGTACTAAGCCCAAGAGGAGGCGGGGTTGCTTTTAGGAAGCCTGTGGGTCCTTGAACAATGCCCAAGAGGAGGCCGATGCTTTTAAGAAGCCCGTGGGTCTATCATCTCCTTTCCATTAGGAGAGATAACTCTTTTAAAGATAAAAACCACTGGTAAACATGCGAGGTTTACTATCCAGCGACTTTTAGCTTTTAAAGAGGGTTCCTTAGTTAAGGTCCAAGATTATGACCGTAGTGGGTACCCAAACCCCGAGACATCCAAGGCAAGCTATTCACGAGGAATAGATCAAGTCAGGAAAGTTCGAGAATTTGGAAGAAACTCAAAGATGCCATTCACGGAGAATACATTCATCTTGGGGAGTAGAGTTTCTTGAGGATTCCTAAGGAGGACAGCCGAAGAGAAGACTGTATCTGGTGCTCCTATTAGGGATCTAGGCGTCTATTTCTACGAATAAATGAAACGGCGTCACCTAGTTCTAGACGTAGTAGCCGGGGAAACTCGAAATATCTATACTATTATTACACAGTAGATATGAGTTTATGAAAGGAGACTTACAGTGAGCAGCCCCACAATACAGTTTATAATATGAAAGCAGTAAACGAAAGCGATAACCACTTACTCGGTTGGAGTGCTTCCATGCTGTTTGGTTAGTTGTTCAACAAAGAAATATTGAAAACAACAGTATATTCAAAATCAAAGGAGAAAGTGTTTTGAAAAAGAAAGATTTTGGGGCTTACAGCTCAAGGAGAGGCCCAGGGTTTTATCAGTGAACGCACTGTTGAATTTGTACAGAGGGACTTATACAAGTGACTGGGGCCCAAAATGGTTTTCTGTACAAAGGGATGGGTCTTACACTCTCTCAAGAGGCCCAAAAAGGTTTAAAGAAAAAAGAGTGGGGCTTATAACACGAGGGTAGGCCCAAATGATCTTTCGTTTAAAAATGGCGATCGCGCCGAGGTTTTCTTTTAACGCAGAGGGACTTATACAATAAGTGAGGCCCAAGATGTTTGGTTAAAAAGGGGATTGGGTCTTACACTCTAATAGAGGCCCAAAGTGTTTTGAATGGGTCTTATAGCTCAAGGAGAGGTCCAGATGATTCTTTTATTTTAAACGGGCGACGATCGCACCGTTTACTTGTACAGAGGGACTTATACAATGAGTGAGGCCCAAAAAAGTTTTTGTACAAGGGGGGATGGGTCTTACACTCTCTCAAGAGGCCCAAAAAGGTTTTAAAAATGATTTATGAGGGTTGAATTAATCCAAAACCCTAATTTGTTTTCAAAATGTATTTAATTGAATAAAAATTCAATTAAAATGATCAAAAATTGTTTAACACATGGAAAACAAATTGTGATCTTGGATTAATGCTTCAAAAATTAAGTATTGACCTACAAAATAATTAGAAAGCATTAAAAGTTGCAAAATCAAAGTAGAAAAAATATTTAAAATGCCAAAAACAATAAAAATATTAATTCTTTACAAAAATATCAATTATATGAAATAAATAATATTTTTGGGATTTTTTGGGAAAATTAAATATTTTAACATTTTTGTGAATTATTAAAAAAAGAATTAACTCAAAATCATTAAAACTCAGAGAGAAATTAATTTTTGAATCAATTAAACAAAATCACAAAATTCAAATATTTGAATCTCTAAAAATGGCGCCAAGAACAAGCTGAAGAACACGCGCGTGTTCTTGGTTTCTCAGATTTGCATTTTCTATCCAATCTCCATGAATACGTAATCATATCATGCAATCCACATATCATTATGCTCGTCTCAACCTCACGATCATGTATATGCACTTTAATTTCATTTAAATTAAACATACAACAAGAAATCACGAAGAGACCTCAAGAACCCTAATTTCTGCATGAAGGCTAGGATTTTTGATACACGATTCAAACAATGCAATTAATTGAGGGAAAACATTCCATGCATAATTATGAACATATGGCCAAATTATTGTGCGAGGAAATATGCATAGATTGAGAGATGACCAAGCATGTGCTTACCTCCAAGCCGTGACAGCAAGTTCAAAGTGATTTTTGATTTGGAGGTGTTACAGATGAGTTGTGATGATCTGAACAACTTCCCTACACCCTATGGATTGTGTTTGGATGGTTGGACTTGATTGAAATTGGCTGGATCATTTTGTGGTACCTCAGCTGCACTTTGGTTAAAACCTTGAGCAACCAGCTGGTGATTTTGTGAAATTGATGTTTCAGAAGTAATCTAAGTGTTTGATCAGCTCATATGTGATGTATGTGAGGTGTGTGAGTGATTGGTTTGGTTGGAATTGCTCTCAAACTCAAAACCCGATAGTGACTTGCCTTAGAAGGCAAAATTGGAGTGAAAGAAGAGATTTTGAGGAAAGCATCTGTTAGATGGCTTTGGTGTACTCAAACTGACCACAATTAAGCTCTATTTATAGTAGAGCAAGTTTGTTTTGGGATCCACAGTGAATGGCAACTGCAGCAGGTGTTTCCTCAATGTTGGCCAATGGAAATGCAAGTCTCCTCTAGCCATTGACTAGAGGTTAGGGCACAGAGCTATGGTCCCCTTGGTCTTGGATGAGTCTTGACTAATTTCAGATGAGAATGGCTCAGTCCATGCCACCTTGATGGTTCCATTGAATGCCTCATTCCAAATTTGGAGTCTTGTCCCTATTTTGGCCATTCTAGGTTCAACATGCTATTTCTTGTTCCATGGACTTTGGAGGCTTGGCTCAGTGACTGTCCCCTTTAGATTCAATCCTCTGAGGTGTCCAAATGGATAGGAGCAATTGAATTTGGTTGATTTTGGCAAATCGACCAAAGTTGCAAATTCTGCCTTGCCTTGACAGATTTCATCAAGGCAACTTGACAATGTCATATCTCATGGTGTAAGTTGAATTTGGCAATGTTCTTGGCCATTTTGGAAAGCTCTTGCATGATACAACAACTGTTTGAACAAGTTTGGTTTTGATCTCTTTTGATTCCAAGTGAAAAATCCCCCTACATTTGGCAAAAAGTGAGGCAGAATCTGACTTAGTGAAAATTTCACTAAGTGTTGGAAAAAGTGACATTTTCACTTTTCAACCACTTTGATCACTCCATAACTCAAAATCCTTAATGAATTGGAATGACTTGTAGTTGAAGTTTTTGTAGGTGATAATGAGGGATACAAATCCATCTTTGGATGAGAAAAAATGGCCTTGTGGTTTAGGAGTTATGGTCCTTCAAAGTTGGTACCCTTGCCACTTTATTTTTAACTTAGAAAAATTTCGAAGTTTTTATGGTTACCCCTTTTACAAGTTATCTCACTTTTCTTGATTTTTCTTGATGAATGATGATTCAAATCATACATTAACATCATTTTAGGGTTAAAAATCCATTTTGGTGAAAAATCTCAAAAAGTCAAAGTTGACTTTTGTGCACAGTTGACTTTTTATCAGATGAATTCCAAACTGTGCAATTCTTCAGGAAATCATGTCCTTGACCTAAATCAAACTTGATGGACATGTTCCATGGGTGTCATAGGGTATATTCAATCATGTATTAGGGTTTGGGAGCATGTCTTGGTCAAAAGTCAAAGTTACAGTTGACTTTTCCCTTAAAACCCTAATTGTGGTGCAGATGGAATTGAGACTTGTTGCTCAAGCTTCTTGGATCAATCCATTGTTCCAAATGGATCAATATGGTATGTTAGAGACCCTCAAATCCACTCTTGAGGTCTTGGCTCATGATTTGCCCCAAAAGTCAACTTAGGGGTGAATTAGGTCAAGAAACCCTAATTCCTGATTTTTGATGAATGCATCCCCTGTGCCTAAATTGGCTTGATGCATGGGTTCATGAGGTTCCATGAAGTATATTAGGTTATGTTTTGGATCAATGGCTTGTGCCCAGATGAAAATTTCCATCTGGAGGCCCTGGTCGACCAAAACCCTAATTTGGTGACACTGTCGATCTTGAGACTTGATCCACCTAGAAGGGAGCAACCTTGTGCTTAATCCTTGAAGTGGGAGTCCTTTTGATCCATTGTGGATATTTAAGAGATTAGACAAGTTGAAGATCATGTCATTTCTTGATTGATCCTTTGTCTAAGCACTCAGAGAGGGCTTGAAACCCTAATTTTGATTGTATTGGATGCTCACCCATCTTTGGGGAGACTGATGAAGCATGATGGTTCATCCATATTGTGATGATGATTTTCACAATGATGGGAAATCTAAGTGGTCAAAATTTGGGGTATTACACGAAGCAATAACCACGAGAGTGTGAGGTGAGGGCTTTTAAACTAGTATTTTCTACGGAATTATATTGTGATAAATTTTTATACGCTTAGGTTTAATGAAATCCATGATGGTATACTAAATTATATGTCGATATCCTAATCATAACTAGTTTACTCCAAAATTTTAATTTCCCTTTAATTTCCCCTTTGAACCTAAAACCATATCAGATTAGCCTTAGATTTACATAGTAACATTAGATAACGATACGTTCGATTTTTAGTCTCTGTGGGATCGATAATCTTTTAAAACTACGCGATACGACTGTATACTTGCAGTTAGATTTATTTAGGCACACTAAATAGCGATCAGAAGTTTACCAGGATAAAAGAGGGACCATAACTTGGATTTTTTGAATCAACAAGTGTGCCACTTACAGCAATAATCTGGGATTAAGGTTTTTTGATTGTCTGTTTTGATGTGTGATGTACAGAGAAAATGTCTTCCTGCAGAGAGAACTTTTGATTTCCTCTGAAGGGATTTTGAATTTTTGTGTGCCTTGATCAAAGACCAATGTTGAAGCTAAAAGGTTGACTCTGCTTAGGGAGTTTTTATGTTTGTCTTGTACAAAGCCCAAGATTGAGGCTAAAAGAATTTACTCTTCCGGGGAAAGTTTTGTCTGTTTTGTACAAAGCCCAAGATTGAGGCTAAACGAATTGACTCCACTGGGGAGAGGTTTTATCTGTCTTGTACAAAGTCCAAGATTGAGGCTAAAAGGTTTAATTGACTCAGCTGGAGAATATAATCTGTCTTGTACAAAGCCCAAGATTGAGGCTAACTTTGCTGAGGAAAAATCATTATACAAAGCCTAAGAGGAGGCTGGTTGGGGAATTTCTTATATGAAGCATAAGAGGAGGCTAGCTTCTGCTGAGAATTATTGAGATCCCGAGACAGGTTCAAATTGGGGAATTAACTCTTGCTGAGGATTGAAGAAGAGTTGAAATATCAGATGCCTTGAGGTTTTGATTTTTCTGAGGGTTTAATGGTGGTAATTTGACCCTAGCTGGGGAATTTAGAATGAAAGTTTAAAGATTGAGGTTTAAAACCTATGGAGGTTTTAACTCTGCTGGAGGTTAGTGTGATGCTCAGGGCTTTTTTCCTGTGTTTTTAGGAAACTTGAGGGTTTCTTTGAGATCCAAGAGGAGATGAGACTTTCCAAGTCTACTGGTATGAAGAGGTTATCTCTTAACTGGAGGATGGTCTTTGTATGATGCCCAAGAGGAGGCTGAAATTTTAAGGGATGAGAATCAACCCTAAACTGGATGTTCTGAGATTCTGACTCACTGGAGAATTAAACTAATAGAGATGACTAAGTTTTGTCCTATACATGTAGGAGGTCTTCAGGTCCTTGTACTAAGCCCAAGAGGAGGCTGAGAACTTCTAAGAAGCCTGAGGGTACTTGTACAAAACCCAAGAGGAGGCTGGGGATGCTTTTAGGAAGCCTGTGGGTCCAAACCTGGGAAAAGTTCAAGAAAGGTTTCACCGGGAATAATCCTTTCTTTGGTGAACAAATCTAGGGTTTGAAGAAATTCAAGAGAGGTTTCACCGAGAATAATCCTCTACGGGGAAATGAATTTCTTGTACAGATATTTCTAAGTTGTGACAGTCTTGAGAAAAGTTTCATCAGGAATAATGTCTTTCTCTGTTCCATATTGTATAAGCCCAATAGGAGGCAAGACTGTATCTGGAAATTCCTATGGGGAACTATTTTTGACCATGTTGAAAGAGTAACCACTGGTTTGATCTAGACCTAGACCTAATTGTTGGGGAAAACTCTAAGCAAGTATATACAAGCATATATATACTAATGAAGTATACAAACAAGTATGTATAAAAGTAATAGTAGAACTTACAGGTGTGCAAGCTCCAGCATTGTAACCACGACTGTATGGTTAGTTATTCAAGAAATTGAAGAAAGTTTTGATAGAACTTTGAAGTTGAATTTGAATCAAAGAGGAAAGTTATTTTAAAAGAAGTTTGGGGCTTATACTCAAGAAGAGGCCCAGATGAATTCTTTTGAAAAGGGGACGATCGCGTCGTAGTTTTGAAAATTACAGAGGGACTTATACAATGAATGAGGCCCAAATTATTGTATTTGCAAAGAGGATGCGTCTTGCACTCTATTAGAGGCCCAAAAGTGATTGAGAAGAAGAAAGATGGGGCTTACAACACAAGGGAAGGCCCAGATGAAAATTGTTTTGAAAATGGTGATCGCGCCGAGATTTTTAAAATCGTATCGGGACTTATACAATGACTGAGGCCCAAATTGTTTTATTTATAAAGGGGTGGGTCTTACATTCTATCAAGAGGCCCAAAAGTGTTTCAAATGAAGTTTGAAAAATTAAAATTGAGGGAAACCCTAATTTTAATTAACATAATGTTATTTTCAAAGGAAATTAAATATAAAATACCAAATATATTTAAAAACAAGTGGTAAGCTTTGAAAAATATTTTGGAAAATCATGTTTAATCACATGAAGGCTTGAAATTCAATTGGTTTTGAAAGATCAAGTTGGAAATTTCATTTTTTAAATGTTAGAAAATAAAGAAATGAAATTAACTACAAAAATTCAAACTATATTAAATAAATAATATAAATTCAAAATTTTTGTGGAATAAAATATTTCAACATTTTTGTGAATTTTCAAAAAAATAACCAATAAAAAATAATTAAGATTGAGAGAGAAATTAATTTTGAGATTAATTAATAAAAATCATGAAAAATGAGAAAAATAGCAAAAATGAGAGAAATAGCAAAAATGGTCTGGGTAGGTCTTGAACCCACGACCTCCAACCAAACACAAGTGTGCTTCTACCACTGGGGTGGTGATACATCCGTGTATCAAAACCACCTCATAAACATATATGGGTGGCCTGAATTCTAGGCCCGGCCAAGGCAAAAAACCAAGTTTTGGTGGAGTTGCAAGAAGGCCATAACTTCCTCAATTCTCCATGGAATTGGATGAAATTTAGATGGATCCTGCCTAGAATTTCATGAGGAATCCAATGGTGCTTTTATAATTTTCTAAAGATGCTTCTATTTTAAAACCCAATAGTGGTTTCAAAATAGGCCAAGATTTACAAGTTGTATGCTATCTTATCATACAAGCAACAATAGCATGGTAAATTGGTTCAAAAATAACACATTTGATATATATATATATATGACATGTTTATGATCAATGGACATCAAAGCAATGCATATTTTAAGAGTTCAAGTTGTGATGCATTTACCTCTTGAAGCTCCTTGTGCTAACTGTCAAGATGCTTGTGTCAGAAGTAATCCAATGCTTTAGACACTCTTGATTGATCCCTTAGAAGCTTTTAGGATGATCAAAACCAGCTGGAAACCCCAGGAACAAGAATTGGCTCTTTCTTGCAAAATTGGCAAAAATGACCAAAATGGCAACTCGCTCAAATGGTGTTACAGTTGAGGGAAACATGTTGGGATAGTTTGAGGATGATATTTGGAGAGTATTTGAAGGGTTAGCTGGTCTTGAAAGTGATTGGATCAAGACATGGCTTGAAAAATGCAGAAAAGTCAAAATTTGAGGTTTTGGAGGTTGACTTTCTGATTTTGAGGTTGTACAATGTGGATGAAGGTTTGAACACTTCTAATGGATGATTTCTGATGTGTTTGGATGGTTATTTGAGTGGTTTTTGCTCTGGTTTCAAGAATTCCCAAATTGCTCCAATGTGACTTGAAATTGAAGTAAGAGAGGGAGAGTGAGAAAACAAGGCTTTGGTGTTGTTTTGGTGTGGTTTGAAACATCAGAAATGACCTCTATTTATAGTAGAGGAGTTTTGTTTTTGAAGGAATAGTGTTGGATGAGGGATCACTCTATTATCCAATGGATATGGCCATGTATCACTTTCTTAAATGCCAAGGTACCAAGTCTTCACTTGGCCATTGACTAGAGCTGATCTTTGTAGCTCTAGGTCTTCTGAGTTTTGAGTAAATCTTGACACAATTGGACTGATATGGCTTGGTTCATGACAGCTTTATGCTCCACATCAATGCCAAAAGACAAACTTGGAGTTTTGGATTTGAAACTTGATGATCACATGCCAAAGTGATGAGATTCTTGCCTTAGGGTCCAAGCTTGCAGGTTTTTCATGATTGACTGAGATTCTTGTTGAATTTGGATGAGGATCAGTCTTGTATAATCACCAAAATTGGACTCAAGAATCTTGTGCCACAAGTAATGCACAAAAACTGTCTTGGCAATCAGTTTGAGCAAGGCATGTTGTGAGGTTTATAACTCTTTGATTAAGTTGAATTAATGGGAGTTTTTGTACTCTTTGGAAAGCTCTCCTGACATACTTTAACTTTGATGTCCACCAATGGACCTGGTTCAGCTTGGATCAAGGTGAAAAAAGGCCTCAAAGTTGGCAAAAAATGAAATAGATTATGACTTTGAAAATTTTCACTAAGTGTTGGAAAAAGTGGTCATTTTCACTTTTTGTGATTTTGATCAATCCATAACTCAAAATACATGAGGATTTGGAATCTGATGTAGTTGACACTTTTGAAGTGTGTCATGTGAACTTTCATTTGAGATTTGAATGGAAGAAAAACACTTTAGGGTTTGGGAGTTATGACCTTGCAAAGTGGGTACCAAATCCATTTTGTTTCATAACTTAGAAAATTTTAAGTTTCTTAAGGTTGCCCCTTTTGCAAGAAACCTCACTTTTCTTGATTTTTCTTGATGAATAATGATCAAAACCATACATTAACATTGTTTTTTACTTAGATGAGCCATATTTGTGAAAAAATCCAAAAAGTCAAACTTTATTTTGGGCACATTTGACTTTTTGTCAAATGAATTTCAAACTGTGT